>OX375880.1:64292973-69092973 GCA_947359465.1 Metellina segmentata | reverse complement strand
AAACAAAATCTGACTCTTTTGCTAATTTTCTCGTGAAGTCACCCCTATTGCTCAGTCAAAATAAATACATTAAACTCCCGATTATCCGCTTTGCGGCTTATCCGCAGTCACATTTTTGTCAAAATGTTAAAAAAATATCAATCTCAAATAAAAAAGAGGTTTTAAAGCAAAAAACTAATTGTTCAAGTACATTTTCGTGCTGATTTGTGCCCTTTTTAGCCATTTTGCGAATTATCTGTGGAATTTGCTTATCCGCGGTTCCCGCGCCACTCATTCCACGGATACTGTATAGTGGAATGATAATTTGTTAAAAATATAATTGGGGGGGGGGGCATAGTAATTTATTTTATTCTAGCTGTTTAAGGGCCGTGGTAGCCCAGTCGAAGGAGCAACAGATTCTTAACCGGAGAGTTGCGAGTACGAAATTCGGTCCAAATAAAGACCGTCGTGTACGCGTGGCTGGTGCACTTTAAATCTGCCCCGTGACGTCAAATGTCCTCGCTTTGGAGTGGTGTGAAAGTTTAGAGAATGGAATGTCAGTTCAGGTGTCTGACCGTGGTTCAAAATCATGAGGTATTGTTGTTTAGGAGAGGAGCTGCATTGCCTCATTCGCCCCAGGTCATAAAAAGTTAAGCTTTGTTTCTGGCAAAAGGGCAGGTGTTTCTCAACAGCAGGGTCTTGAGAGGTTTTCGTGCATTTTTTTCAATTAATATTTTATAGTAGAAATATTGTGATGAAAATTGTCTTGTGCGAGTAAAAGTTTCGGAAATAGTGTGAACATTTTTAAAGAGAAGGGAAGAACAAAATTGTTTATGCAAACAGTAATAGCAAGAGAAAGCAAACGATACACTTCACTACACTACTTTTACTATAAATTAATAATTTTGCATTTTTTCTTCACTTCATATGTTATAACACAAAAAGTTATTGATGAATTCTCGTAAAACTTTGAGAACTGGTTCATTATAATGTTGTCTAGTGAATAAACTATGATAATTATGATGAGTTGAAGAGTTTTTAAATTATGGCCATTTATTTAAGAAATCTGACTGCAAAACTATCAAAAATCTTGCATTCATTTTTCGATTGCTCGTCGAATTTTTTTTAAATATCCCTTTGATTGTAGTTCATTCTCTAGACAAATGCATGTAGTTTATTTTGGAAGCATCATTTTTCAAATTGATTGAATAGATTTTCCTGTAGCATATTTGAAGTTTTTGACAAATTTCCTTACATTTTCATACATGTTTATCAGTTTTACAAAATTATTAATACATAATTTAAATATTTATAGCCCAATGCTATTTTTTAATAACACTAAACATAAAAATATCATTAAAATGTTTCTATGCCACATTTTAAAAAAAGGGCCTCCAACGTGTCCGGATACCTTAAGCAACAAGACAGCCTGTATTCGATTCTCTAACCTAACCAGCATCTCATTTAACCGTGGTTCAAAAGTACATGGTGTTGTCAGCGGATCTTTCCCTTCGGTTTTGATCTTGAAACCGTCGCCTATAACCCGATGTGTTGCTCTAGTGTGACAGTACTTAAATGCCTACCTAGCTAACCAACATAATTAAAAATAAATTTTATGTAACAATCCATTTTACACTGAAATTATAAAAGCTTGGAGATGATAATAGAATATGTGAATGAAACTCAGCACAGACTGTAATGGCATATTCAGTGGGGGACCCCTCTACGAAGACTTATTGAGGTTTAAGAAAATAATTCTAAATACTAAATCTATGTATTTTAAAGAATGGACACTGGAATTAAAATCGCGGTCAGGTCTGCAAACATTTAAATATATATGGCACATGGAATTGCTTATTCATTTTCATCAATTATTGAAACAATTGAAGAATCTTATTATATCCTAGGTGACTGAAAGGCAAGAGATTGAACAAGATCAGAAAATCTCTAATTTATTGGCCTTTAAATGGGTGTCCACGGACGTTTGGAGGATGGGCCCACATGACTCAAGCTCTTTCCGAAGCAATTTTAACTAGCAGATCCAGGTAAAACATATACACTAAACATTCTTAATTGCATACATCCATTGTTGGCAAAAATTTCTTACTTACATCTCGTATCTTATATTTTAATCCATCTATATTGAATATAGCATCCATTTATGTATAATGGATGCTTGTTCTTTTATAAATTCATATAAATGGACTTCATCGTATCTCTAGATGAAATAAATTTCTTCATGAAAATGTAACCATTTCATTTACTTTTACTGCTAAGTAGGTAGTTATTTAATTAACGTCGCACTGGAGCAACACAACGGGCTATTCTTTAACTACGTTGTCTTATTTACAATTAAATTCATGGCAAAACCACAACTCTGTGATGTTACTACAGTAAAATTTTGAACATTTACTACAGCATCATCCCATTATCTTCTTCAAAGGCGATTAGGCTATTTTTGATGTTGTGCCTATTTTCACTCGTATTTCCTTTTCTGCGTTGATTTTCATCTTTAGGATTGCTCAATGCTTTCTGTTATCCCCATTTTTAAAAACATACTGGTGGAAACGTCAACAAATCCCATCCACAATCGACATCCTTAGCACGAATTCTGGTTAGGGTTGCCAACCGGCCCGTATTGACGGGATTGTCCAGGAATGTAAGTTGCTGTCCAGAATCCTGTTTGAATGTCAAATTGCCCCGGAATTATATATATATATATATATATATATATATATATCAGTCTGTTCAGAGCGGGACCATCATGAAGAAATGGTATTAGTTGCATTTCGTTTCAATTCTAGTGTATTTGAAATTTATTTTAAAATTGGGGCTGGAGGCGAACAATAATTTTTAGATTCGAATTTCTTAAAATAGAATTCGGAACACTCTCCGTTCTTGTATACAGTGGTGGATCAAGTCAAGTGGGGACTCTCAAGAGGTAAATTTAAAATTTTCTCAAACTGTGAAGTTGGAAAAAAAGTTTCAAGAAAACTCTCATTAAGTTATTAACAAAAAAGAAAAGTAATAAAAAATTTCATACTATAACACATTTAATAAATTTATTAAAAAACATATTTTTACATGAATTCCGTCTATTTTTATTTATTACAAATTCGTCTATTATTTTGGCAGCGTTTGTTTCGGTTTAATATTTCTTGCTCTATATACAGAATAGCCGTATTAATTCATCTTTCTTCTCCCATAGTACTCCTTGAATATTTTTTTACATGCTTTAAGGGGGTCCGGGACACATCAGAAAATTTTTTTTATTAAATAATTTAGAATTTTGATTTTTTTTTGTACTGATTACCCATCTAACTAATAAGCAAAATCACAACACAAAAGTTTTCCAAAATGTTTTTTTAAATTTAAAATTAAAATCTGAAATTAAAAATGAAAAAAAAAAGGTTTTTCAAATTGCTAAAACTCAAAATATTCTTGGTCAATTTTCAAAATTCTTGCAGTAAATTATTTACAAATTTATAAACTTTAATTCCGATTCAGAAAATTTAAAAATATTAATTAAATAAAAAATTAAAAATATTTGAATGAAAACTTCTAAAAATTTTAAGGTACTTTTTTTTTAAAGTTGTATTTTTAAAAGTCAATATTTGTTTCAAAATTAACTGAATCAGAATTAAAGTATAATATTTGAAAAAGATGTATTCCAAATTTCAACCCTTAAACTTTATCGGTTCTTTACTTATAACAATTTGAATACAGGACATCTTGAAAAAATGCATCATGGAAAAAAACGCATTTAAAGTTTTAAAGTCAGATTTACAATTAATAAAATGTTTAAACACCCTTTAAGAGCATCCAGATGAGTATCTAACTCCTTCTTTCTTCTTAAATCTTTAGTTTAGTTTGATTTTTGCAAGTTCAACCTTTTTCTGCATAGTTTAAAGGTCGACGTAGACTTAAGTAACGTCTTTCACATATGTTGTTGCCTGTCAGCTGTCTGAGTGTTAGGTTTTCAAAAGAACGAACCACAAAATTAATTCTATCTCTCGTTCTAATTAAGATAGAAACATGATTTAGACGTCATTTTAAGCAGAAAGACACAGAAAATTTTTTAATACAATTTTTTTTTCCGAAAATTTGACGATTTTTGTGTCGCGGATCCCCTTAAAACAGTAAACTATCTTTCTACTGTTTCTATTGTTAAAAAAAATTTCAATAATATTTAAACATTCGCAAATGTGCAAAACGTTTCTTCGGAGGCTCGATAGATGCCTGGTGTGGTTTTTATGGTGTCCACGATTTCGTTTAGAAATATTAAAAAATGGTCAAATTCATCTTCAAAAGAACAATTATTAATGTCATTTTTGTAAATATCCTTCAACTTTTTTATAGTGTTCTTCTCTATTGATTAATCCCAATCAAAAAATATTCGAAAAGCCTCCACAACAATTTCATACGGCTAATTCTTTCAGATAATTCTGTCTTGGTATTATCACACATGACATTAAATGAATCGACTATGAAATTTTCTCTTACTGTAAATTCATATCCGATTTATTTTTTTTCATTAAAAAACATTTTTCTCATTTGTGGTCGGCGAGTTTGTCCATCTTCCACATTGAATAACAGCCCTGATAAATCAGTTGCCTCTTTTCAACTTCTCTGAAATTATTGATAAAATTTTCTAATGACTTTAGTAGGATAGATCCTTTCAATAGTTCGCATTCCAATGATTGCAGGGATTTACTAGTAGTATCTATACTTTGTAACATAGTAATCCAAATAACTGTCATTATGGCGGTTTCATATTTGTCCATTTTCTTAAGAAGTGGTCGCAAACACAATGGTAGCTTTTTTCTACTTCTGAATTACAAACTTAATTTAAAGCCTCTTTTATATGGGTAAAACCAAGTTTTATAGCTAATACAGCAACTGTTTTTGTTGATCATCTTGTATTAGGAACTCTTTTTACTGCACTTAAAGACGTACATTGTAAAGACGCTGTCACAACTTTAATCGAAAGCAGTGAAAAGACATTTTAGACCTCGGGGGCCCCTTTGGTATTCCGGGGCCCCTACGCGGCCGCTGAGTCCGCTTACCGCTTAGTCTGCCACTGCTTGTATAACTAAACACGAACAATATCTCTATTTTATATACGAACATTACCATTTTTATTTTTTAATAGTTTCAATGCAACAAGAGGTTAGGTTTTGATTTGTTATTATTACTATGTATATGAGAGGACTATCAGGCTCGTATGATAATAATAAAAACATAAAAATAACTATAATTATTTGTTTACATATTTTTTGTATATGAAAAAAAAATTTCATTTGAAAACTAGGTATGTTATGGAGAATATTGTGAAATTACAAATATATATTTGAGTTTGGGTCCCGGAACTGTCTCAAAAAAAGTTGGCAACCCTAATTCTGGTTATCGTTTGTGCAGATGGCAATTGGGCATTGGAACGAGTTGGCAGGGGGAAAGCATTCACAGCGATTCATGCTCTTGTGAGTCTCAACCTTCTCCTAACGCGTTTTCGCATCTATTCTGAAATCAATTGACCCAAGGTTGATTGTTTTCTTGTGCACTATATACAACTCAAAAATCTCGCGACTCTCAGAGTGTAAAATTTTTATTGATTACTGGATGTTACCGGCTATCTTTTTTCTTAATACCAGGTTTGTAATGTGATGTAAAGGCTTAAGGCCAATCAAGGGGTTCTCGTGATGGATTTATCACAAAAGAAAAAAATGCATCCTGTGTAGTAACAGGCTTTGAATAAACTGATTATTGATAGCTATTCGAGGGGCCGGTAGAACTGTTTGTAAAATGAAAGATAAATATGAAAAAAGACGGTCCGACACCGATTCATCGTAATTGAAATTTCAGACATTTTGTCCGACTGTCCCCAGTCTACTATAAAAAGTGTCCATCGAAAACTAATTTCAAACGGATCAGCAACAACGTAAATTAAAGATTAACGAAACAGAATAAATTCACTAAATTCAATAAATTAATAGCCGGATCACGTCTTTCATCTCACGAGCAACAACAACTAACTATTATTCGGCATTCAATCCTATCTGTGATGTCTTCATTCCAATTTGGAGCCATTAACCGTAAAAAGATCGATTAAGAATCGCATATAAAAAATAGGTTTGTATTTTAATTAACGTCGCACTGGAGCAACACAATGGGCTATTGGCGACGGCCTGGGATCAAACCCGAAGGGAAAGGTCAGATGAAGAAGCTACATATGAGCTGGCATCTTACTCTCCAAACTTCCACATCACGACAACGTGAGGACATCATAGGTCACAAGAGATTTAACGTGTACCAGCCCCCTTCGTACATGACAGTCTTTGGTTGGATTCTAACACGCCATCCTCCGATTGCTAATCCGTTACTACTCAATCCCTACCTCTCTCTCATATAAAAGGATTTTTAACCATTACCATAACAAAAACTAGATTTTTTGTCAGCCTGCCAATCCACTTGAAAACTAATTTCAAACGCATCAGCGATAATTATAAATTGAAGATTAACAAAAAAGAATCAGATTAACTGTCGAATCACGTCTTCCATCTCGAGAGCAACGGAAACCAACTTTTATTCGACATTAAATCTTATCTGTGATGTTTTCGTTTCGATTGTGGAGCCATTAACCGTAAAAGGATCGAATAAATCTCCCCAACAAAAAGATTTAATCATTCTATAATAAACAGCCAAAAAAAGAAAAACAGACATTTGTCCGACGGCTACTCCACTCCAAAAACTTTCCATCAAAAATTAATTTCAAACGCCTCTGAAACAACACAAATTAAAACCACGGAAAAAAAATAATTGCTCCGTATCATGTCTATCTCAAGAGCAACAAAATCCAACTTTTATTCGACATTCAATTCTATCTATGATGTCCTCATTCAAATGTGGATTCATTAACCGCAAAGAGACCGATTCAACCTCTCTTCATATAAAAGGATTTAATCATTACATAACAAAAAGCAACATATTTGGTTCGACTGCCCCTACACTCCAAAAAGTTTCGATAGAAAACTAATTTTAGTCAGCAACAACATTAGCATCAGCAACAACAGAAATTAAAACCACGGATTCAAATTAATTGTCGGATCACGTCTTCCATTCTAAGAGCAACAAAATCCAACGTTTATTTGGCATTCAATCCTATCTGTGATGTCCTCATTCCAATGTGGAGCTATTAACCACAAAGAGACCGATTAAACATCGCATATAAAATAATTTACCATTACATAACAAAAAGCAACAAAAACCAGACATTTTGTCGGACTACTCCTTCGCGCTAAAAACTTTCCATCGAAAACTAATTTCAAACGCATCAGCAACAACACAAATTAAAACCACGGAATCAAATTAATTGCCGGATCACGTCTTCCATTACAAGAGCAACAAAATCCAACGTTTATTTGGCATTCAATCCTATCTGTGATGTCCTCATTCCAATGTGGAGCTATTAACCACAAAGAGACCGATTAAACCTCTCATATAAAAGAATTTACCATTACATAACAAAAATCAACAAAAACCTGACATTTTGTCGGACTGCCCCTTCACGCCAAAAACTTTCCATCGAAAACTAATTTCAAACGCATCAGCAACAACACAAATTAAAACCACGGAACCCAATTAATTGCCGGATCACGAGCAACAAAATCCAACTTTTATTCAACATTCAATCCTATCTGTGATGTCCTCATTCCAATGTGGAACCATTAACCGCAAAGAGACCGATTAAACCTCTCATTTGAAAGGGTTTAACCATTACATAACAAAAATTATCTGAAGATAACGCTAATTTCTCTCCACGAAGTTAATGAAAACCCGTTTCCTGTCATTTAGAGTACCTCCGAACGGGACAATCTAAGCTGAATGCGTGTTTTTTCCACCCTTTCTGCTTCGGTGGTGTTAATTACACGACGTGCTAATTGCACAGCTAATGCTTTTAATTAGCTAATTTCCTCTTCCAAAAAAAAACTGTTTCGGCAGCTGAAGAAAGCAAAGCCACAATTTTTACCCCGTCCCCTCCACATACTTAGGCAAATCAACTAAAGTTTTACAGATTGGAAGCCGGATAGCGACACAAAAAAAGGACCATTACTCCATTCATGTCGGGTAATGAGCAGATCCTGCCCCTCCCGCGGATGAATACACGCAAAAAATAGTCCCCCAGGGGGAAAGAGGTTCTCACCCATTGATGAAGAATTGATAGTTAATCAATAAAAAGGCCGCAAAAGCGAAATCCTGTTGATAACTGATGTCTTAATGCCGCTGCGAGGTTCCGCCACCTCTTTTCTTTTGTCTAACCGCGCGGTCCTCAGTTACGCGGCCTCTTAATCGTTATTAAGGGTGGCTGCCTCCTTTGCCACTTGTCCCCTCCCCGAGTCCTTTCGAGAAAAAATCGTCGACTTATGACTATTGATTCGGGAGGGTGTCAGAGGTTGGGTGGGGAGAATGCGCGAGGGAGCGGGAAAGTAGGTTTTTGCCACACTTGATTAACCACGCTGGTGTCATGCCATTACCTCTATTGATATGGGCGAAGAGGTGGGACTCGATGGAAGACACCCACCCCTTGTCCCCACCCCCTATTCCCGGAGACGTCATTATTATCCGCGATTTGGCAAAAGTGAAGAATCGCTTTAGAAGTTTGCCAGGAGTGGACGGATGCCGAGACCCACGGGGATTTTCACGCTTCCTCACAAAAGCTGCTGAACTCGGCCTTCCACGAGGTTTTTTTTCATTCGAGTTCTTCATTTCGGCCGAGTAAAACTCGAGTGTCTCCTCGTGTTTATTTCGGTCCTGATGACGGACTGTTCATTCCATCGAAATACGATCGGACTGGTCCATCTTTTATAAGTTACGTTTTGAAGTTTTCAGGGACAACTCTTCATTTTAGCAACCAGATATCAAACATCAGAATCTACTCCGATTTCTGATCGGATACCGAAAGAACAATACAGCTATGTTTGATTCTGGAATCTTCTTTTTCGTAAAACACCCACCGATTCTTTCGTCTCGAAAAGTTGAGTTTCGTTTAGCGTCGAAAATGCATTGCATCATCCCGCTTTGAAAGCTGAAAACGAATTCATCTTCGTTTGCTTACCCTTTATGATTCGACGAACAATTTGCTAAAACCAACGAACAATGCCGCAGCTCATTGAAAGGTGTGATACCCTTTTCGGTTTCGGCTCGGTTAAAACTTTCCTCGGCCATCACAGACGCGCATAACTGAACATTACTGAGGCAGTTCTCCGAATAGTTCCTTGAAATTCAATGCAAACACGCAGTTCCACCGTTCCTATGCATTGAAACGTCGCACCATGTTCCTGTTAGAAAGTTGATGACAGTTCCACACAAATGAGATTTCTTTTAAAATTTCTCCTTGTATGTTCCTAAACTAAATTTCCTAAACAACCCAAATTGACTAGTTCCTTACTGTTACAAACTATCGCACAAAGTGAAGAGGAAATTATTTTAACTTTGTAAAACTCACTGGGTGGAATATTCTCTTTAAAATTGCAACGCCTTGAGGTTTTCCATAAGTGTGGTCTGTGTGTGAAGATGATCGAAAATAGAACGGTTTATTGTCTTATAAAACTGATGTTTTACATCTGGACTTGTTATTTCTGATTTTCTATTAATCCTAGAGGAATTTAAGTGCAACGTTTCTGAAGAAATTCACCGACACTTCATCTCAACTGGAAATAACTATAAGCTAAATTATTAAATCAGCCATGTCCTCACTAAAATGGCTTATAATAATTAAAGAAGTTTCGTCCACGTACCGATAATAGCGATTTGATCTCGGTTGGATTAAGACTAAAATATATATTATAAGTGATTGTGTCAATGATTCTGAAAATGTTCTCCAAACTGGATAGTATTTTGTGTCTAGAAAGGAAGAGAGAGAGCAAGAAATCTTCTTTCTTGATAAGAGATATATTAAATGAAGGTAAGAGATGTTTGTCTTATGTTTTTGAAGGGCAGTTTAGAATTCAGAAAAATCGTCTGTTTAGACCAAAAATGCATTAGCTGACACTTTTTCTGTGATCTTCTGCTCTAATGTGTAAATGATTCCGGTAGTAAATTGAAGTATGTAATTTTAATTTTTAAACTAATTATTGTGATATTAAAAAAATTAATCATCTGTAATTGACATCCTTACTCCAAACAGTCAAACGAAAAAATATATATATATATTTTTTAATTTTAAGTCAGACCAGACTAACAAACGCTACACAGGCTAACTGTACATATCGTAGCTTTAAAAAAAATTTCATTTTATAAGAAATAAATTTTTATGTAATTGCACCGATGGCATATATTATTGTCTTAAAAAAATAAATCAAGAAATATGAACAAATTACCTCTTAAAATAGTCTATAAATACACTTTTTTGATTTCGGAGAAAGACTGAAGTTTTAAATCTTATTATTGTGATATTTGATTAAATCAAACTTTAAATTCAAATTAATCAATTTCAAAACTAGAACCACTCCCATAAATCAGAGAATAGCATATTTATTAGACTATTTTACACAAAAAAAATTTTTCTCGATAGCGAGTACTAGTTTTTATTATGAAATTTTATTTGTTTTCGCGAAATTAAATAGGCATTTAATTTCCAATGAAACTGAAAGCGTTACAAGTTGAAATAAATATTTAGTTAAACTGTGCGTTAGTCGAACATTTTTGTAAAATTATCGCTTATAAGCAGTTCTTATTAATGTATATATTTATTAGGAATATATTTCACCAAACGATATTTTTCAAAAGTGAAAATTCTTATTCATATTTTATAAGACTATTATAATTCATATTTTATCATACTATTTTAATTCATATTTTATCAGACTATTATAATTCATTTGAAATTACAAATTTTACACATGTTTTGCAAAACGATTCGCATTAATGTTTTTAATTTTTATGTATTTATCTTTCTCGATAGTCTTTTTGCTCTTTAGCAATAAAAAGTAGATAACTACAATGAATCAATAAATGTCCCTCAAAAATGTAGGTACAAAAAAAACTAAACGTCAATTTTTTTCACTCTTTACTGTTTTTCTATTACCATAGTATCGCAAAGAAAGTAATTTCCCCTTCAAAATGGTGTACCTAGTTTTTCATGCGTTCGCATTGGAACAAATTAAAAAAGCTATAAAGATTGTTTTTGAGGTGATCTTTACTCTTTAAAAGACCACATTAAATAGACTCCTTTTTCTCACAACCTATCTGATATTTTGATTCAGAAGCCTGCATACATTTTAACGAGATGCTGTAAGTTTGAAAACTGTACTTATGATAGCTTATATTTCTTTACCTTACCAAAATGTGCGGCACTCATTTTTACAATTTTTTAAGAGCTACATCTATTGAATGTTTGTGCATATACATATTATATATATGGGTAAAAAATAGCAGATCGAAACTTTGCGGATTCTGAGAGAATATATATAAACACTGAAAACACTAAACGTGTTTGTTACATTTTATAAAACAAGGAGATTAAGGGAATTAATAAAACCTTTTTATGCTGCTTTAGTTAAATTCAAGCATTTATTCAAACTCGAATTGTACTTTTTGAGGAAGATTTTGCTCATAATAGTTGGTAGCTAATAATTTTAACAAATTTAAGAATACTAAATAACTTTATTTTGCTCTCCATACTTTGGAGATATCATTTTGTAAAATTTAACATCAATCATACAAAGAAGATGTATTCGAAAATTCAGTAGGCTTTTTTGACATAATCAATGAGTATAAAATGTTATTAAAATAGTATTTTTATTACACCATGCAAGGTATTGAAACATCAAAGCATATTAGAGGGATTCTCAGTGTAAACAAACAAACCAGACAGTCTGCGAAGATTTTATTTCTTTTGTCCAAATGCTCTCACATGTTACTCATCGGGGTTATCTTAAAATGTAATTTATAGCCGTTTCGGCAACGTTTGGCGTGTAATCTAATAAGCGTTAACTAATTAGTTATCACACATGAATTTGAATTTTTTTTTCGTTGGCGAAGTAATCGTGTGCAAAAAAAAAAACATGCCAACGGACATTATTTTCAGAATACGTACAGAGAGTTGCCACAGAAATACTACTACTAACTATCTTCAGTTGCTCAAAGAATGTTTCATAATGCTGTTGTTTATGAAATTACTTATGTTTGTATGTTCTAGAATTAAATACTTACATACATTGAAAGCAGTTCATGCATACATCGGTTCTTTACAAAATACTTCCTTTATAAATCCAGTACTATCTGTTATTGAAAAACACAGCAACAGATTCTCTATAAAGTACCAATGTAATTATTCTCTTCGTTTAAGAATATTCCGCTTTTAGATATATAGATTCACTCCAATTTATTTGTATAAATGAAATATTATATCAAAACATATAATAGTAAAACTTAGTGTAGGCAACGTGTTAATTAGATTTTCAAGTAGCGCATTGTTGCTTTTACATCCATAACACAACATACATAACAATGACTAATATATAGTCAACATAACATAGTAATGACTAAATAAACACGTCCATTGGTTGAAGAATTTTATCGGTCCTTTATTTAGAATAAAATCCTTTGGGAAGATTCTGTCTGCATATTCTTACAATATAATCGCTTAGATGGAATGTATTCGTCCTTTCCTTGGAGAAGAATTCTTTAGAAAGTTTTTATTGGTTACGAAAAATAAAAGTGGTTAAAAGTTATTCAGGGACGACTGTATCTTGCAAAGTGGAATTAAACGTGTAAACCCCTCGGATTGTTAATTACGATGAAATCACGTGATCTTAGAATCCATCTTACCAATTGAGTCAGAATTGAGTTAAATGAGACTTGAATTTTAGTAATAATTATTCTTAATATGTTCCATGATATAAAATGTTAAGTTCTCCGAAAAACACATTAACAGTTTAAAATATCGTAAGCATGGAAGCATAAGGCAGACAAGACAATATTTGTGCAATGCCATTTTCACTGCATGGCTTACACAATAAGTTGCTTTTGTTCCTGTACAGCATAGTGCATTGGCTTTGACTTCTACCCCTATCTATCTAAATATTATACTTGGAAACTAAATACCATGTTTCAAAACTAAATATATGCTTAAAAACTAAATCCTTTACTTGAAAACCAAATGCTGTATAGTTGAAAACTAAATGCTTTATAGTTGAAAACTAAATGCTTTATAGTTGTGTGTGTGAAAACTAAATGCTTTATAGTTGTGAAAAATAAATGCTTTACAGTTGCGAAAACTAAATGCTTTATAGATGTGAAAACTAAACGCTTTATAGTTGAAAACTAAATGCTTTATAGTTGAAAACTGAATGCTATAGAGATTAAAAACGGAATCCTTTACATCTGGAAACTAATTGCATTACAATTGAAGACTAAATGCTTTGTAGTTGAAAACTAAATGACTAAGTTCTTTATAGTTGAAAACTAAATACTCTATACTTGTGTGTGTGTGTAAACTAAATACTTATTACTTAAAAACTAAATACTATACTTGCATAGTTGGAGAAGCTGTAAAATTTAAACATCAGACTTAGTAATATAGTGCCAGTCATTCATAATGAAGCTTTCAATACTCAGCTTTTGATACTATTAGTATCAAAACCAAATTCATCCTGAAATATGCGAGTTATGTATTAATAAGTTGTATATATAATTTACAGATTGTTGAAACAATTGACACTTATATTGGATATAACAAGGTACTAAATACAAAAAATTATTACTGTCCACTAAAATGTACATTGGCTTCAGTTCGTCCTTTATGAGAGACATTTTTACAACAATAAATTAAATGAAATTAAACATTTTAATATAAAGTGCGTGTTTCCTGCAGCTACAGAAACAAATATACAATTTAAATACAGATTTTTAAATTCGGTAAACAAATCAAGAGGAGGATCAAATTGATCCACCCGGGCACACTGATCTTTTCGCCATAAGAATTGTTTGTTATTGGTTTCAATAATTATCCACTGATAATCAATGATGACTGTCATAAGGCTCCTCCATTAGGTGATGAAGACGAAGTGGTCGTCGCAGACGAGGAAGACTTCCACATTCAAGCACAAGCCCCGTCTTTGTTGGCGCTGCCCCAGGGTACACTGTGGGACACGCAGGTGGTGCCCTACCCCCAGAGCCTCGGACACCACGAGGACCTCCTCTCCAGCAGGATACACCACCAAAGGGGCACCGTCTGTTCCGGCAGCTTGTCCCTCTGCTGTCTCAACTGTCCACCACAAAGCTGGCACTCAGGTAACAAAGCAATTGATATATCTCAGTCTCCAGTCCAGTCTTAAACTTTAAGAGTGAGTTATATAATCCATTAACATTTCAAGTTGTTTCGTTGAGGTATCTCTCCCAGTAAGATCTGACCAATCCTGTGATGTTTTATGATGACGAGACCCAAATCTACATAAATTTTGTTCTAATAACGAGATATCTCGTCCATCAAGATCTGTTAAGTTTTTTTCTAATACCGAGATACATCATCGAGTCAGTCACCAGGACCGTTAAACCTTTGTATTAAGTTTGACCCTGTTTGTTTTTGTGACCTCCAAAGGGAAAGGGATGGAATCTTGCAGAGGGTCATGAACATATATATTTATATATTCATGACCTTATAGAAACTTATATTTCTGAACATAAATTTCGTTGTAACTAGTCCCCTTGGCCAAACTGCAACCTAAACCAAGACCAACAGATTATTTTTTCAAATCGCACAGTGACCAACTCCTGCTATTCCAGGAATTGTCCCATCGATATAATCAAAATATGGGAGTTGATGAGGTTGAGTAGCATGTACAGTTTGTAATTGCTCTAACAAAAGTAATTTATCTTGTGTGACTGCTTCTAATAAGTCTTAGCAAAACAGTCTTGATGATACAGTCGTGAACCTTTAAAGTGCAATGACAGTCCAGGTTGCTGGATACAAGAATGAGAGAGAGGAACTGACCATGCTTTGTGTTTTTTTTTTGTTTATACGAGGAGTAGATTTCCGTAGCAATCATATCTCTATTTTCTGCGCTGATTTGCTCTCAGCCATCCTTGACCAGCAAATTAGTAGCTATATTATTAATTCATTACTAAAGAAACTAACATGACATGGTATCCACTGTAAGGAAGTAGAAGCCTTACGCTCCAATTCAGGCAAAAGTAGAATGATATATATTATTATTCGAATAATATCTATTATTATTCGAATGATATCTATTATTATTCGAATGATATCTATTATTATTCGAATGATATCTATTCTTATTCGAATGATATCTATTCTTATTAGAATTATCTATTATTATTAGAATGATATCTATTCTTATTAGAATGATCTCTATTATTATTATTATTATTATATCTATTCTTATTAGAATGATATCTATTATTATTAGAATGATATCTATTATTATTAGAATTATATCTATAGCACGAAGATTTTGTTGGATTCCTAAATAAGATCGGAAAATTCCAGAGAGACAGGAAGATTATATTAGAAAATATAAAATACATAAGAACTTAATTTTTTTTTAATTTTAGCGAAGCTCCAAAATATTGGTACTAATAATTCCGAAACAGCTGGATCAAATCTATCCCAGATTCAATTTGCGATATAGATTCGGAATTGGGTGTTCTGCCAATCGACAATTGTCAATGGAAATTTTAAAAAATTCAGCAGCGTTTGTGTGTGTCATGGTATGCAAACAGCGTTTTATACGTGAATATATAGATCTGAGTCGTGTCACTTCAAAAGGGCCTATATCCGTTTTCGGCTGCAAATGAGCTGACAGTTGTTTAAACAGCTTTGCAGCACGACACATATACTGGTAAATTTTTTCTGAATAAAGAGGGTTATAATAGTTGGTAAGCACACAACACACCACATATAATTTATTTGCAACAGTTTTTCCGCAATTTATGGAAAACTTGGAAGTAGATATACGCCCTTTCTTTGTGGCACGCCTCATGTTATCCCTCCTGACGGAATGGAATCTTTGAATTTGTTCTACTTCGACAAATGAATAAAGAGGGTTGGGCTCGTGATCTCTAGCAGTTAATTAGTTTCTCTGTAAAAGCGTTTTCTTCTTTATACTATGCTAATGGCAGGAAAGTATGCTTTACGGAATTGATCGCATATACAAAGTCACAAAATTAACGACACTCTCCATATTCTCCACACCATCTATAAGTTAACGACATTCTCCATACCGGCAAATTACCAACAGAAATTCTCAACACAGGTATTTACCGGTTTTCATCCGAAGTTAACTTTGAGAAAATAGAGTTTTTATCGGATATTACACATACGCTCGAAAATTAAGGATAATTATCATGAATTCGTATCAAGCAATTTCGCCTGATCTGAATCCAATAGAGATATTCTCGGACGTTACATTGCAGCCTACATACCACAACATAGGATCACAAATACGTACTGTAGAGAGCGCTATTGAGACTCCTTGACACTGTCTTGGCTGAACTCTTCGACAGCATTATGGGAGAGCTGTCTGTAACCAGCATATTTATTCGCTATTCGGTTGCTTTTAGAAGAGCAAAAAATGTCTTTTTCGCAATAACTGAAATCGCATTCCCCCCCCCCTCCCATTTTTTTTAGTTCTCAGTAGCGCCACAATGTAGATGACTGTTCTTATTTTCATTTGTCATTTGAAATACATCGGTGCAGTTGCTTGGCTCGGGATTTCATCTCGGATTGCATTATCCTCAATTTTCTGACATCCGTTTAGTTTCGTACTGCAATATACTATGTAAAAATGCGTCAAATACTTAAGTCGATAACGTCAAATAGTCTGAAAGTATTCTGTGTACTGCATATAGAAGTTTCCCAACGATAATATTATTTCACGGCAAAATATAGCTGAAACTACTTATTTTTAGAAGTAAATGGATGTGCCAAAAACAAAATTAAAACATAACTAATTTTTTTTAGTCTGGAAATATTAACATTTCTTTTTAAATGATAATAGCTTTTTGGGATGGGTGTAGTATTTCCTAATGTTTCTTTAACCTGACGGCAAATATTGCTGTTCAGATTATATTTCTGAAAGCATTATATCTCATTACGTCGACATCTGTTCTACTGTGGTCATTGGCGTAGCTATCTGGAAAATATTGTTAAAACCATATGAAAGAGTTCGAAATTCAAGTGAAATTATTCATCAATCTGTTTACAGAAAGCGTTGAGAAATCTGGAAGATTGTTCCTTTTTGATTTGTGTAAGAAGAATGCGTGTGCTTTTAAACTAGTAAATAGGATGAAGTTGAAGTAGACGATTGGAATGCTTTTTGCCGTGAATTTCAATACAAATAAGAACTGATATCTATAAAAGTAAATGAATTGATGTTATATGTTTTTGGATAATTTTATTTCCTTTAGGGGTATGGAATCTATTTTTATGAATACGGGTGATATATACATTAGAAATGAATTGAGATAAGACATGAAATAGATAAATGATACTGCCATCAATAGATATTATCCATTATGAAAATTTAGAGCTGATGCTAGTTTAATGTAATGTTAAAGAGTGGAAAAATTATTATTTTAATCATAATATTTTTAAACGTTACTGTGATAATGTCTATTAAGCACTCAATTAATAATAAGTTTTCATCTAACTGCTAATAGTTCGCAAATAAATTTATATAATAGTTAATAATAACTTTTAAAAATTAACGTTACCGGTTAATTTTAACAGTTGGTGAATGTTTAAATTAATCGTTAAACGATTTTTAAAAATCTCAGTAATTCTAACTTTTATTACTATACTTATATAAAAAGATATGTGAATATATACAATATATTTTATTTTTTTAATTTAAATTAATAACTTTTGTGATACATTTATCCTTTCAAGTTACTTTCAAATTTGACGATAAAATGTAACTATTCATTAATACTCCCGACAACAGTTTGTAAATTTTATTTGGTAATGTACGTATATAACACTGTTACTTCAACTGTTATTAAAGTATGTCACAAAAATCGATAATAGAACTATTTCAATACAAGAATTGCATAATCAGGAAATAAGTATGTAATCCATAATCCATGTAATAAAGAATTACATGTATAACCAAGAATCTTCTGAACAAATTTTGTGATCCGTGAACCAAGAAATTTATACTAAGTAATGAAAATATTTTAATATTTCATTCCATTGCTCAAATAATGCTTTTTTCTCAATTTGGATAACAAGCAAAAATGGAGGTTAATACGAATTTTTCAGAATAATTTCAAAACACGAATTGTGTAATCTGGAAATATGGGTTGTTATCAAGAATCTGTATAATCAAAAATTATCTCTATAATCTATCTTTGTGATCTGTGAACCAAGAATTTTGCCAGTAATGTAAATACATTAATAATTCATTTTATTGCTGAGATAGTGCTTTTTACATAATTCGGATAACACGAACGAAGGTTAATACGAATTTTAGAATTATTTCAAGACACGAATTGCTTAATCAGGAAATATGTGTGTAATCAAGAATCTATATAATCAGAAATTGTCTGTTTAATCAAGAACCATCGCTATAATCTTTGTGATCTGAGAACCAAGAATTTTACAATAAGTAATGTATAGATAAATGCATTAATATTTCATTTTATTTGCTGAGATGAAGCTTTTTTCTCAATTCGGATAAAACGAGCGAAGGTTAATACAAATTTCAAAATCATTTAAAGACACGAATTGTGTAATCAGGAAATATGTGTGTAATCAAGAATCGTAGAAAGTTTACAGTCGTGAATGTAAATACGTTAATATTTAATTTTATTGCTGAGATAATTCTTGTTACTCAATTCGGATAACACGAACGAAGGTTAATAAGAATTTAGGTTATTGCGTAATCAGAAAATATGTGTGTAATCGAGAATCTATATGAACACAAATTATCTGTTTAATCAAGAATCATCGCTATAATCTTTGTGATCGAATAACCTAAAATTTAAAATAATAAGTAATGTATAGATAAACTAGGGGGCCTGCCCCCTGCTCGCTAACGCTCGCCAACCCCCGGAGGATTGCTTCGCTGCGCGAACCTATGCTCGCTTTGCTCGCTTCGCTCGCCTCAATGAAGACATGTGTCCTAGCAGAAGGGATTGTTTACAAAATATGTTACCAAAAAAATGTTTTTCAAATCTAAATTTGCTGTATTACAGAAAAAATATATACAGTATCTCTAAAATCAGAATTAAAATGAAAACTTTGTGCAAATTTTGACTCGAAATGTGAGCGTTGCTTTGGAAATTGAATACCCAGCATGTTGTTTGTGTGTACATTTTCCCAGCACTCAAACGACCCACACTTTTTCATTGAGTTTGTTGACGAAAGTTGTAGTACAAGCGTCTTGTTGAACTATAATTGTTGGCCCTGAAAAGGACCGTTTTTTAAATGGCCCTGAAAAGATCCTCCGCTATCTTTGATTTCTGTTATAAACTAACTGCAACAGCTCATTAAAATTTCCTTTTTTTTTCTCAATAAAATTTCATCCGATAACGCTATAAATTCAATCGATGCGCGAGACTTCGCGATAAACAAACAATCGTACAGTGTTGCCAAAATGCGATTACAAATAACGTCTTTTTCGTGAGCCACGTAAGAGAATTATATATATAGATATATTAATATTTAATTTTTCAAATATATTAATATTTTTTCTCGATTCGGATAACACGAACGAAGATTCAATTTCTTTCTAACGATCCCTTGAAATTCCTTATTATTGAGATTTGGCTGTATATTGAACGCGTCGGTTATACCACACTTAGATCTAGTCCTTCCACACCACTGAAGTCTCTTTTTCCAACGCAGGGTTCCCTGACCTAATGTCGCCGTCGGTGGCCGGCGGGAGCGCGGCGGTGACGGCCTCGGTGGCTGCGGCAGCCGCTGCTGCAGCCGCCGGCGTGTGCGTGGGGCTGGTGCCGGCGCCGGGCGGGGCTGCCACCGCCGTGTCCTGGTCGGGCGGCGAGGAGCGGCTGGACGCCGCCCCCAAGGACGGGGCCCACTCCAAGGGGGCCCATCCGCCCCGCAAGGTTCGGCGCAACCGAACTGTGTTCACGGAGCTGCAGCTGATGGGCCTGGAGAGGAGGTTCGACTGCCAGAAGTACCTGTCCACCCCTGACCGGGCGGAACTGGCCAGGGCGCTGGGGCTCACGCAGCTGCAGGTGAAGACCTGGTACCAGAATCGGAGGATGAAGTGGAAAAAACAGGTGGGTGCGAATTTACTTTCCTGAACTGAGTAGAAACAGCGTTTCCGACAATGGGCACGGAATCGTTTTGTACAAAAGCGTTTTTACAAAATTTATTATTTATTACTAAATTGACATTATTTAACAACGTCATTTGCAAAATTTATTATTTATTACAAAATTTATAATTTATTACAAAATTGACATTATTTAACAACGTCATTTACAAAGTTTATTATTTATTACAAAATTTACTTTATTTAACAACTTTATATACAAGATTTATTATTTATTACAAAATTTATAATTTAATACAAAATTTATTATTTATTACAAAATTTACTTTATTTAACAACTTTATTTACAAGATTTATTATTTATTACAAATTTATAATTTAATACAAAATTTATTATTTATTACAAAATTTATAATGTACTACAAAATTTATAATTTATTACAAAATTTACAATATTTATCAACGTTATTTACAAAATTTAACAACGTCATTTACAAAATTTATAATTTATTACAAAATTTACATTATTTATCAACGTCATTTACAAAATTTAACAACGTCATTTACAAAATTTATTATTTATTACAAAATTTTTACTATATTTAACAATGTTATTTACAAAATTTATTATTTATTACAAAATTTTTAAATTATTACACAATTTACACTGCCGACCAACCGGTATAGTGGTTAAGGTGTTAGCCTCTAGATCGGCAGGTCCCCGGTTCGAATCCGGGTTCAGGCATGGATGTTTGTAAGCGTATACCAGCTCAGGTGTTGCTTCGTCATCTGAACATGGTTCAAAATTACGAAGTATAAATTGTTATGGGCAATGATGGTCCTCCCACTGGGTGCTCCTTCACAAGTGGCCATCACTTCCGGCCCTGTAGTGGCCAATGACTTAGGTCAAATGTGCCCGCCATTATAAAAAAAATTACATTATTTAACATTATTTACAAAATATAAAAAAGCATACAAAACTGCGTACAAATTATGGGCAAATGACAACTTCCAACCACATCAAATATATTGCATCTTATCAGTGCGACGTAAATTCAACTACCTACCTAGACTCCCAATAGCGAGAGTAAAATAGTTCTTGAGACTGGTGTACGTTTAAACAGTCTTGGCCTCAAATGTCCTCATGTTGGCGTGGTGTGGAAGTTTGGAGAGTGCAGTTCCATCTCAAGTGTTGACCTTGTCATCCAACCGTGGATTATTGGCGACTGTCCGGGATCAATCCCGAAGGGAAAGAACCTAGGACAACGCCTTGTATAATTTTGATACTGTTTGGTGGTGTCTGGATCTTTCCATTGTGGAATGATCCCGGACCGTCGACAATATGTGGCTGTGTTGCTTCAGTGCGACGTAAATTCAGCTACCTAGCTAGACTACCAATAGCGATAATAAAATAGTTCATCTGGGGACGTGTACGTTTAAACAGTCTTGGCTTCAAATGTCCTCACGTTGGCGTGGTGTGGAAGTTTGGAGAGTGGAGTGCCATCTCAAGTGTTGACCGTGTGCTATTGGCACTTGTCCAGGATCAATCCCGAAGGGAAAGACCCTATGACAACGCCTAGTATAATTTTGAACCACGGTCAGATGACGAGGTCCCATCTGAGCTGGCACCTCACTCTCCAAAGTTCCAAATCATGCCAAAGTGAGGACATTTGTGGTAGCGGCAGATTTAACATACACCAGTCCCCGTGAACATGATGGTCGTTGATTGAATCTAATATCGAACTCGTAACTCTCTGGTTTCTAATTTGTTACTCTTCCAATTGTGCCTCTCGAAACCGATATCAGTGATAACGAGTTGACGGGGGAAAAACAACCATGGCGATCGTCATTAATGCTTTTACGTATGACAGTCTTCTCCAAACGCGCTTTTACCCATTTTCAACATTGGAATAGTCCAAGGTCGACTGCTTTCTCTTCGGAGCCGCAGTACTTTGATTTTATTGTTGTTATGCCTCCCATTTATTCTTGATCTTCCTAATTTCATATTGAATTCCTCTTATGTTTTCCTCAACAGGTTATGCAAGGTGGCTGCACAGTTCCCCCAACGAAACCGAAGGGAAGACCCAAAAAGAACTCTATCCCATCTCTGAACGAAACCCGCACAGCCAACGAACTGGCCAGCCTAAAAGACACGTTCTGAAAACCTAGCAACAGTTCCAACATATCAGTTCCTACGCTCTACAAGCTCACGGTTCCTTTTTGTACTCTACAACAAACTGCTAGTCCTGATTCCTAAAAACTGCTCTTCAGCATCTGATAATAGAAGACACTCGGAGAACTGTGGTCTTCGTTTTGCAAAACGATAAACTAGAGCATAGTTTCCCAAAGTGATCGTTGAATAAATATGGGCAATGACAGGTGAAATAGAAAGCGTTGCGGAGCAAGAATTGGCCATAATAACACGCTAAAATATTTGTTACCTGAAAATTTTTTAAGCAAACCTTTATTAACCCTCTGAGTATACCTAGATTCCCTAATAGTATAGTATTGCGTTCACCCGCAACCCACTTAATGTCTAACTAACTACATTCTTCTAAGCAATCCATGGATGTTTCAAGACCACCATGGATTCAAGGACTTTTCGGTTGTTTCCTTAGAATGTAATCTTTCTTTGGAACAATTTTATTGGTTTGTTCTGTAGAGAAGAATACTAATGAATTCTCATTTAGATTATAATCATTTGAAAAGATTCTATTGTTTTCGTCAGAATGGCTATCCAGAAGAAAGATTTTATTCTTAGAACAGAATCATTTTGAAAGATTCTAAAGAAAGGACGCATGTAATCTTTCCCGATGGATCTCCTGTCAAAGGAAAGGTGTAGTAGAATATTTACGAAGGATTGAAAACTTAGGAGAGGAGCAATAGGATCTTTTCCAAAGGATTGATAACTAAGAAGAGGTCAAAAGGATTAAAATCTAAGGATAAGTGCAAATGATCTTTCCAAATGATTCTATATATATCAGGGGGGGGGGCACGCATGAGGTCAATGAGAACCGCACTGTGGTTTTTCATATGTTATAAATAGCCAAGCCATAGTCTCATAGAATAAATACAAATTCTAATTTAATTCATACGATTATATATTCTATACAATTCGTAAGTGCTATGTAAAGAGTACACATATAAGAAAATATAACTATAAAAAAGAAAATACAAAAATAATTATTTTAAATTTCAAAAAAAAAAAAATTTGATAACATTGTATAAATAAAAGATATAACACATTTAACAAAAAGCTATGGTCAAATCTAAATCTTGGTGCAAAATTTATTATCTAAAGCCGTCCTTAGCAATTCTGCGCGATGATGATTGGTCAACTGTGAATTTTGACTTCACGTTCTTCATTGTGGAATACAAAATTTCACAGCAATATGTTGTACCGAAAATTGTACTTAGACAGCAAGTAGCTTTCTTTAAGCGTGGATACTTTAATTCTGGCACGAGTTTCCAAAATTCTATTATAGAAATAGATATGTACTGTCTTTTTTTTTTAATACCCGATTCCTCTTTCATCTCTGATAACACCAATTCCGAGCTGTTTTTTCAAGTATTATTTCAATCCATCTTCAAGAATATCACAAATAAATGTGTCACAGTAAATAATAAATTGTAAAAAATTCTACACCCCTCTCCAACGTGCGGAGTTAGTATACGTTTTACGCACACGATGGTGTACATTAAGCGATGCAAAACTAAACACACTCGACTTCATTACACATCGAACGCTCGGACTATCCACACAACCAAAGATCTACTTTCGAAGCGATTACGTGCGACTTGTTTGACATTAACCGATTCAACCGAAGATCTACTATCAAAGCGACTACGTACGACTTGAAAGCTTCACTCAACCAATTTAACAAGATTCGTTAAGAAAAAGTTCTGAAATAATATTTAAATTTTTTTTAAATTTAAATGGGAGCCGCACTTAACTCCACAAAGAGCTGCATTTGCCAACCCCGGCTATAGATAATTTGAAGTAGAATAATCTGGATCTATCTAATAGAATCTACGATCCTTTTCGTAATAGAATAATCTGGATCTATCTAATAGAATCTACGATCCTTCGAAATATAATAATCTGGATCTATCTAATAGAATCTACGATCCTTAGAAATAGAATAATCTGGATCTATCTAATAGAATCTACGATCCTTAGAAATAGAATAATCTGGGTCTATCTAATAGAATAATCTGGATCAAACGAAGATCTACTTTTGAAGCGATTACGTGCGATTACGTGACATTAACCGATTCAACTGAAGACCTTCTATCAAATCGACTACGTACTACTTGAAAGCTTTACTTAGACAATTTAATAAGATACATTAAAAAGTTCTGAAATAATATTTAAAAAAAGATTAATTTTCAATGGGAGCCGCACTTAACTCAATGAAGAGCCACATTTGCCTACCCCTGCTATAGATCCTTTGAAATATAATAATCTGGATCTATCTAATAGAATTATCTGGATCAACCGAAGATCTACTTTCGAAGCGATTAAATGACATTAAACGATTCAACTGAAGACCTACCATCAAAGCTACTACGTACTACTTGAACGCTGTACTTAGCCAATTTAATAAGATTCGTAAAAAAGGAGTTCTGAAATAATATTTGAAAAAAATTCAATTTAAATTTTCAATGCGAGCCAAATTTAACTCCACAAAGAGCCACATTTGTCCGACCTTGCTATAGATCCTTTGAAATAGAATAATCTGGAAAGATTTTGTTGCTCGTTTCTGTATAAAAGAGCCCTTTAGAACGATTATATTAGTCAAAAAGGTCAAAATTAGTTCACATTTATGCAGGGAAGACTGCAGGTTATGTGTGTGAACACTTCAGATTGTTATTTTGACCATACAGATACATTAGCGATGCATTGCCATAAATTCTTTTAACCAAACAAACCGACTCCAAACAGTTGATTGGAGATTTAAGGATTCCGCTGCCTTACCTCAATCGTACGAACAAATTAGTGGCACATCAGGATCGTTCTTCGTCTTAAGTGATTATTTTAAAATTTACTGATTTGATTGGCTATTAATTACCAATAATAGTAATCAATCTAATGTGTTTAGAAGTACTTTACTTTTGTTATTTAATATTATTGTTATTTCATTCTAAGTGCTTTTCAATATCAGTTCCATGTTGTTATTCCCAAACTAGCTTTCTGAAATTCTAAAATTATACATGAAAATAAAGATATGTTAGACATTAAAAAGTTATAGGCACAGCTACAATTGCAACTTATTATTAGAAGAAAGAGTTTCACACAGCCGACAACGAAAAAAAATCCTTCTTGAAAAATTGGGTGCTGAGTAAAAAAGATTTGGGAAACTATGACCTAGTACGTTCCACAGCTTGGAATATCTTTAAGTTCAAAAATATTCTTTGCTTCGCATGGGAGAGGAAATTCCTACATACTGAGCCAGCTTCTCATCAACTACTAAAGACCAGTACTCTAGTGTCTTGTTCCTACATAAAACTACAGATTGAGACTATTGGTCGTGAAAATATTCTAGAAATACGGATATTCTCTCGTTTGAAACAAAGAGTTTCATTCTTTCTGATACGGATTATTATTATTTCTTATGTGTATTGGCATTGAAAAGACATTTTATGTAAGAAAGTACATATAATCAAGAACAAATTAGGGTTTATTAAATCATAGTATTTTATATTGAATGAAGTATCGTGGAATAACGATATTTTTCATTTTCTATACTTGGTGTTATCCTGATAAAAATAGAAAATTGTCGACGAACGATATGAACGAAAAATTTCCTGTGAAAGCTTTTCAAAAGGTTAACGGTAAATACAATATTTTATAAAAGCATCTAGACAAGTAGAAAAAGCGATGAAACAGCAAGTTACTTGTCTTTCTTTATATTATTTTATTATTGTGACAGCTGAACGTTTTTCAACTAAGGACTTTTCTAGATTGTACCAATCTACAATTCCCTAAAAGAAAAGGTTATGTGATACCTTTAGTGTAGAATTTCTTTAAATAAACATTAAATTAATATACTATCTACGGAAATATGGGGGAATATTATCAAATATCTTTACAATGCCCCTGATTTGTCTCGCTTGGTGAGGTAGATTGGGACATCCCCCCACAAGATCCACACACACACACACACACACACACATTTACATTCTACAAAAACATTGATATCTTCTCACAACTTAACCATTGTTTGTTTCTCAGGACTCTTCGCAACTGTGGACAAAGTGTTCGAAGCTTCATAAAAAGCTTAAAAACTAGATATAAAATTCGGCTTGGATAGCACAGACGCTCAGTTTATAAGAACCCTGATAATTTAAGCTCTACTGTTCTGTAGTAATTCTGAACTTCAATATGAAGCTTAGAAATTAAGGTATTCCATGTCCCAATGTACTCCCCTCGTTATAAGAGTTAAAATTGAAACTCAAGCCTAAATTCATAATTTAAGAGATATTTATTAGTATTTGTTGGAAATTCTAGTCTTAAAGGTGTTTGTTTTTCTCTTAAATAACGTTAATGTGTGTGCAAAAAGATTGCATTTACTAAATAATGTCATCAACAATCAATATCGTTAATGACACATCAAAACAACTGTTCATAGCCAGTTCTGTCTTTAAAAGTATTAATTATTCAGTATAAATAATATAAATAAATTATAATAAGAATAATAAGTATTATACAAAAAGAATTCACGAAGTTCCTGCCTTTTTTTTTCTCGTTTCCTTTTCATTGAACACTATGAGAATTTAGAAATACATTTCAAATATTTAGAATACTCAATTCTATAATTCTTTTTTTTATGTTTTTGAAAACGAAAAAATAATGATATGAAGCGAGCTTTGAAGCGTTATTATTATTGAAGTGAATATTTTTATGATTTTATGAGAATTTTCATTAGAAGGCAGAAACAAAAGTATTCAAGCAATTGTGCTAACTAATATTAATTTTTCAATTAACTTTCTACTCTGCAGATGAATAACGATTCGACGTTTATGAAAAAATATTTCATAAGTTTTCCAAAGCTGAAAAATTAATGTTTGGACGTTCATTTTATAGATAAAAATATGCAGAATATGAACAGTTGAAGAAAATGGAATCCTTACATTGGCTAAAATACTTACGATTAAAAAAATTAAAATATTTGTTTAAAAAAGGTTCTGATATTTTTGGTAGAGAATCCTTTATCCACACTACATTATTGATGTTTATTTTTTTAGTGCTGACATATCTAATCCTCAAAATTAACTAACAAAAAAGTGTTCCATCAAAATTTCACTTTAAGTATTGAGTATGCATAATCAGAATAGTAAAGAATCGTTTATGACTTATGGATCTTCGAACACATTTTACTAAGAAATAGTTATTAAGATGAACATTTTGAAAAGAACACGATAGGACACCAATTATTTATATTCATTTGATTCAGGCCAAGAACTATATAAATATTTACAAGAACGAACATAATTAAGGTTCCCCATCAGTTACCATTAGTTCAAAATTATTTTTGACTAATTAAATCAACTAACAAAAAATATAAAATCTACTTATTTATCACACGTGAAACGACATTAATTGTTATATTATTCTTGAAATGAAAATATAGTTTGAAGAATTCCTAAATTATCTTTTTGTATCACCTTTTTACTACGAATCGCTGAGTTGAAATATTAAATATGAATAGTTGTAAAAATAGCTATACAAAGTTAACGCACTGAATAAAAATTGAAAATCCAATAACTTTTTTACATGCATGTATTGTTTACACTAGAAGTTGTATTAGCATAACTCCATCATAAAAACATCTCGTAAAATAACTTCAAAGTTACGCACAAAATTGAATTATACAGTAACATATTTCTGTAGTCTTTCATTATATTTCTAAGTCTTTTTTATTTAAAATTTTAAAACTTTTTTGAATAAAAATCATTTTTAGTGAGAAATACTCTTGAAAAGAACACAGAAAGAGACATTCAGATAAAATACGAGTTTTATCTCTAGACATTTCTAAATACTAAAATCTGGAAACAATTAGAACTCGTCTTGAAATAATTGCATATACTCCTGATATACAAACAAAGTATTAACTGATGATGTGGTAAATCAGTTATGTCGTACGATTTTATCTGTGTAAATTATATTTCCACGTACTATAGAACTTGTGTATATCTTCTTTTCTGTATAGAACTTATGATACCTCCACGAGGTTTGTACTATGCCAAGAGGTCACACAACACTGTTCCTTTTTACGGTTCCTATTTTTTGTCCGTGTCTGTATTTGTGGCTTTAAGATGCCTTTGTAAGTAAATGTAGTTAATAAATAATATACTATTTGTGAAATGCTGGTGATTGTTTTGCTTCTTCCTACGAAAAGTTTTTCCTCGTTTTCCTTCACATATAGACTCAAAAGATTATGAACTTTTCGATTATGTCAGAAAATTTCTCTGTTCAGAACAAACTATCAGATACTCTGCAACGTGTGTTGTGTTCCAAAATTGAAAAGTACGCAGTCTCAAATTTAAACCTATTTTCAGTTGATACCATCTCACATTGTTATCAGAGAAAATGACACACCTTCTTTCTTCTTTTCAAGCCTCAGAATTCATCTTCCTTCTTCAAAATATATCATGATAGCGGTATCCTGTGTAACGATCGTAGCTTAATCGAGCACTTAAGAAAGAGTGTGGCTATTAGATATACAAGCATTGAAATCGTAGAAAATTAGAAAAATATGCTCTCAAACTTAAATAAATTTTCAGTTGATATCTCACATTGACATAAGAGAAAATGAAATTGAAGTTCTAAGGAACTCAAGCGATGTAAGAGAATAAATATCCCCAATCCTGAAGAACCCTCCTTGGTCAATGTTGTCAGCATTCTATCAAATAAAAAGTTCAAATAATACAATGTGGTGAATTCCTCCAAATCATGACTGGTACCCACCATAGAAGATAAAATTAATGAGCACTGGTAACCTTTTTATGTTCCCAGGATCATGTGATTAAAACTAGTTGTAACGTGACACTTAGACTACTTCGTCTGCCAAGTAGAAATTAACATTCATCATCTGATTGGTCCGGTGGACGGGAGAAGAATTCCTGAATGGTATGAAATATTTCATAGTTTGTTATGAGTGCAATGGGAACACACACACGCCTCTAGTAATCACACTTTCCTGTATTGAAATGAGCGTATTCCAGAATCGTGATGGCATAATAATTTCTTTGAAGACGAGTGGCATGTTGGACTCGTTCTTACAGACGGTTAGACCAGGAGAATAAGGAACGCCACCACCATATCACGTTTTTCAAGATGGATGAAAGAGAGCTTAGATTGACACTAACTCAGAATCGGAATAGGTTGTTCTACACTATTCGTAGGACAATTAACATGTTCATTACATGAAGCAATCAACATTAACAACCCTAATTATTTCTGTGGTGAAATTGGTTCAGATATCACTACATATTGCTCTTTTTCACTTTTAAACGAAATTTAAAAATACCGAGCAATGTTAAAGAAACAATCAACATTAGCAGCAACCCTAATTACGTCTGTGGTGAAATTGGTTCAGAAATCGACGACATAACTGTCTCTTCACTTGGTAGGCAACGCTTGGTAGGCAACTATTGCAGAACAAAAACAACAAAAGGATACCAATCATAAATTATTTTCATAACGACGTAGATGATATCTGCAGAACCTGGTCATCCTCGACCTTTTTACATTTTTTTCTTAACCTCCTCTCGGGTAAAGTTACCACGATTAAAATTTCGTTTCATTAAACCTTAAACTATCTAAACTCTCTTTCACGTGATTTTCAACATATATATCCTTCAATAGATTAATTAAAATACTAGAAGACAAGCGCGTAGTATCTAGCAGAGTTAAAGTTTTTTAACTGTTATATCCGTTTCTAGTAGAGTCTTCACTCACATTTCATAACTTATTTAAACTCATTTATATTGAACGAAAGCATTGATATGCACATTTCAAGCGCCCAAATGAAATAAAATTAATCAAAAATATAAAAACTGTCACTTTGTATATAATTTTCAAAAGCACTCTTACTGGTGGGACTTCTTACCTTCAATACGGTTCCATCTAAGGGGAAAAAATGCTGCTTTCTGTAAAGCTTCGGTTTCCTAAGAAACGGTAGCCGTGATCTAGCTGCCGTGATGTATCGGTGGGTGACGTCACTAAAACGTTGCTTATACTAACACATGGTGTTGGTTTCCTAGAGAGCGTTGTTTGTGAGCGTAACAAAAATGATCGGAGCCGCCATTTCCATGACTGGCGTCATAGCGGTCTCAAACAGATGGGGAACGTTTTTTCTCTTGTAGCGGCCAGATTTCATTTCCTGCTTCAAACGATTCGAACGGAGAGGAGCGAAATAAATAAACTTTTTTGACTGCCATTGATCAATTCGGTTTTGTAAAATCGGGATCGTTAAACACAGAATGAAAATTTCAACGGATTTGAAAGCTGCGGAAAATTTGACACCAAATCGATACCTTAAATGTGATTTTCTTTAAATAAATAAATAATTATTTAAAAAATAATTAAATAATCAAATGGTAAATAATTGAATAATAAAACTGTTTTTGATATCGATCTGGCGTAGAAATTTACGCTGATTTGAAATCTGTTGAAATTTTCACTCTACCTTCAACGATCCCGAAGTTAGAATCTTTAAACTAGAGAATAAAAAAACCACTTTGTTTTGTTTCTCGAATAAAACAAACCACGACAGCCGTCTGTGTTGCCCATTCTCCAACGTATTCTGTCCGTCTAAGTTGACACGTCGGGATTTTTGTTTAGACGGCCGTCTAGTTATGCCCGCGGAATCATGACGTATCACGGCTGTTAGATAACGGCTCCACTTTCTTAGGAAACCAAAGCTTAATCAAACACTTTGTAGCGGCAAGACTACATCCAGATAACAACTCGAAACCTGCAAAGTAAAAATACATGCGCCGACGTCTGATACTTGATTCTTCGGAATCGCCTCCAAATTAACCACCAATGGCAACTGTTTTTTTTGTGTTCTGACGTTCCGATCGGAGCTTCGAAAGTTCTTGTGAGCTACCAACTTGCAAAAATTAAGAACAAAAAGAAGGAACGTTCGTTTTGAATTTTATATTCATTCTAGCTTTCTGCCTCGCAGACTTCCGACTCGCTGACTGTAGAATTATGTTAAATTTTTGTTGATGTAAATAAGCTAATTTCTGGAGTTGTAAATATGTTATTGTAAAGCAAGTTTTACCATTCTGATGTTACGTCTACATGATTTCATTTTTTATTAAAAACTGGCGTTTGGTACAAACAAACCGCCAGAACTTCATTAGAGCAGTGAGAGCTCTTCCGTGCAGTGATAGAAATATTAAGCAGCTCTTAGCTCAAATTAACCAAATCAACTGACAAGATTTCGGGGTATGGTGTTACTCTTACACACAACACACATAACGACTAAATAATGACATCTATATTGTTAGAAGTTTCCGAGGAGAGATTATATTGGTTAAGAAGATAAAAACTGGTTAGAAGTCATGCAGGGAAGACTGTAAGTTGAACGGATATATACGCGCGAACCTCTCAGAGGATTAAACATGTCTAAACAATGACAAGATTGGAAAATTAATCTCATAGCTGTTTATTTTATATGGTTTTTCTCAGCTTGTGGTCATTCACGAATACAAATAAGTAATAAGTAGCAAACGAGTACAAATAAGTAATAAGTAGCAAACGAATACAAATAAGTAATAAGTAGCAAACGAGTACAAAGAAGTAATAAGTAGCAAACGAATACAAATAAGTAATACGTAGCAAACGAGTACAAAGAAGTAATAAGTATCAAACGAATACAAATAAGTAATAAGTAGCAAACGAATACAAATAAGTAATAAGTAGCAAACGAGTACAAAGAAGTAATAAGTATCAAACGAATACAAATAAGTAATAAGTAGCAAACGAATACAAATAAGTAATAAGTAGCAAACGAATACAAATAAGTAATAAGTAGCAAACGAATACAAATAAGTAATACGTAGCAAGCGAATACAAATAAGTAACGACGATTTCTTTGCCACGTTCGCTTTGCAACTGTAAACCAGAATCCGCGTTAAAGACGCCAAATGTGGTGCGTTTTCTTACCTATCAACTATCTCTATATGTAATTCTCTTTCGTGGCACACAAAAAAGACGTTATTTGTTATATCGTTTTCGCAACACTGTACAATTGTTTGTTTACCACGAAGCCTCGCTCCTCAATTGAATTTATAGCGTTATCGGATGAAATTTTATTGAAAAAAAAATGAACAATAAAGTTTAGAGCACTATTTTCTTTCAAAATGTCAAATGCTCTTTTAAGGGCCATTTAAAACAACAGCCATTTTCAGGGCCAACAATTATAGTTCAACAAGACGCCTGCACAACAACTTTCGACAACAATTTCAATGAAAAAGTGTATGGGTGACTTGAGTGCAGAGGAAATGTACACACAAACAACTTGCTGGGTATTCGATTTCCAAAGCAGCGCTCACATTTCGAGTCAAAATTTACTCAAAGTTTTCATTTGAATTCCAAATTGTTCTAGTTCTGACATTTGAATTTTTTTTTTTTGGAATATCATATTTTGTAAACAATCCCTTCTGCTAGGACACGTGTCTTCATTGATACGAGCGAAGTGAGCAAGGTTCGCGCAGCGGGGGTTGACGAGCGTTTGCGAGCAGGGGGCGGGAACCCTAGTTTTAATGAATAGACTCGTAAAAAAATACGTTGCTTGACTGCCAACTTGTGTAAGTCGAACTGTTACCGCAGGAACTCATCCGCAGTCTCATTCTCTGTATGCAAAGGCGGTGAAAAACTTCCATCAGTATTCTAAGTGATCATATAGCCGGCAAAGAATCGCCCCATCCCTATTTTTTTAAGTTATCATAGCTATTCATCGGTCTCATGGCACCCAATGTCGCCACTTCATTTCAAAGACGTTTTTAATGTTCAATTTTGTTTTGGTTATCGCATTGATTTTACTCATCGGCTAGATCAGTCTTGAAGTACCGTTTGTATCACTTCAACACATCCAGGTCACTTTAATAGAATAAATTAACAATTTTCAGAATAGTACCTTAAAGCCTTACTGTTCTTTAGGTTTTGGACTCCAGTGTACTACTTGTTCCGCAATTGAAATATCTGCGTAAAAACTATTCAAGTGGATGGTAATTGTACGATCAATTGCTTGAAATGGTGAGTACCGAAGCGTACTTGGTCTTCAAACAACAACAACGTAGGGATAGGCTATTTTTCAAATTTTTCAGAAAAAACTAACTAGCGGACCCGCGCATAGCATAGCTCTAAACTTTCCTAATTGCTTATCTACATATGGTCGCGTACACAAAGAAACTTTCTTATGTTAGCTTGATGTGTGTTGTTTGTCTTGTGTTTAATACAGTATGGCCAATATGGCCTTAGCTATAATTCCCAATCCAAATAAAGAACCAACCATCCTTAGATAGAGCCATTAAGAAAATTTAGAGCTATGCTGCTGATGCTATACGCGGGTCTCCTAGTTGCGCTTATTTTCTAGTAGTGCCTCAAATAATCTAGGGACTAGTACACAAAGAAACTTTCTTTGTGTGCGCATTGTCTATAACTTGGTGTTGTTAATCTTGTGTTTGATACAGTATAGTCAAATATGGTTCTAGCTATAATACCCAATCCAAGCTAAGGCAACTATCCGTAGATAAAGCCATTAGGAAAGTTTAGAGCTATGGTATGCGCTGCTATTTACGTTTATTTCTAGTAGTGTCTCAAATAAGCCAAGAACTGTTATACGAAGAAACTTTCTTTGAGTGTGCATGGTCTATAACTTGATGGTTTTGTATTGCGTTTGATACAATATGGCCAAATATGGTTCTAGCTGTATTACCCAAACCAAGCAAAGCCAACCATCCGTAGATAAACCCATTACGAAAGTTTAGAGCTATGCTATGCGCGAGTCTGCTATTTGCGTTTATTTTCCAGTAGTGTCTCAAATAAGCCAGGAACTAGTATACAAAAAAACTTTCTTTGTGTGTGCATTGTCTATAACTTGATGGTTTTTGTCTTGCGTTTGATACAATATGGCCAAATATGGCCCTAGCTATAATACCCAATCCAAGCAAAACCAACCATGTGTAGATAAAGCCGTTAGAAAAGTTTAGAGCTATGCTATGCGCGAGTCTGCTATTTGCGTTTATTTTCTAGTAGTGTCTCAAATAAGCCAGGAACTAGTATACAAAGAAACTTTCTTTGTGTGTGCATTGTCTATAACTTGATGGTTTTTGTCTTGCGTTTGATACAATATGGCCAAATATGGCCCTAGCTATAATACCCAATCCAAGCAAAACCAACTATGTGTAGATAAAGCCGTTAGAAAAGTTTAGAGCTATGCTATGCGCGAGTCTGCTATTTGCGTTTATTTTCTAGTAGTGTCTCAGTATACAAAGGAAGGAACTAGTATACAAAGAAACTTTCTTTGTGTGTGCATTGTCTATAACTTGATGGTTTTTGTCTTGCGTTTGATACAATATGGCTAAATATGGCCCTAGCTATAATACCCAATCCAAGCAAAACCAACCATGTGTAGATAAAGCCGTTAGAAAAGTTTAGAGCTATGCTATGCGCGAGTCTGCTATTTGCGTTTATTTTCTAGTAGTGTCTCAAATAAGCCAGGAACTAGTATACAAAAAAACTTTCTTTGTGTGTGCATTGTCTATAACTTGATGGTTTTTGTCTTGCGTTTGATACAATATGGCCAAATATGGCCCTAGCTATAATACCCAATCCAAGCAAAACCAACCATGTGTAGATAAAGCCGTTAGAAAAGTTTAGAGCTATGCTATGCGCGAGTCTGCTATTTGCGTTTATTTTCTAGTAGTGTCTCAAATAAGCCAGGAACTAGTATACAAAGAAACTTTCTTTGTGTGTGCATTGTCTATAACTTGATGGTTTTTGTCTTGCGTTTGATACAATATGGCTAAATATGGCCCTAGCTATAATACCCAATCCAAGCAAAACCAACCATGTGTAGATAAAGCCATTAGGAAAGTTTAGAGCTATGCTATGCGCGAGTCTGCTATTTGCGTTTATTTTCTAGTAGTGTCTCAGTATACAAAGGAAGGAACTAGTATACAAAGAAACTTTCTTTGAGTGCGCATGGTCTATAACTTGATGTTTTTTGTCTTGCGTTTGATACAATATGGCCAAATATAGCCCTAGCTATAATACCTAAACCAAGCAAAGCCAACCATGTGTAGATAATGCCATTAGGAAAGTTTAGAGGTATGCTTCGAATAGAACAACCAGCTGAGAAATTAAACGGAACACGTGTGGAATTAAACGAACATGTTCGGAGCGAGACTTTACAAATTCACTTCTCTCCCGAGGGAGAGGGGGTGGAACCTTTCTTCCCCCCACCCCTATCATCATCACTCCGAGTTCAGATTCCACGCAAGTGCCCCGGAACTATGAGAAAAGATCCGAAATTCGAATTATCAAAAAACTGTTTCGGATCGTCATTTAAACAGTCGGTCGATGCGTTGTCGCTCCCAATTGCGACGAGCACTTTGACTCACTTTGCGTCGATGACAGATCACCGTCGCCGGCCTTATCGCGGACGCGTGTACATCGACAAAAACCGAATCATTCCCCGCTTATTTTTTCCCTCCCTATTTCGATTCCATTTTTGAAAAAAAAATGGAATAATCTTTTTTCACACCAACCCCGCTCCCCGTGGGCTCTTTTTTTTTGTGTTGTTGAAATAAGTTGAATTTTCCAAATCTCGTGCCTCAATAATGGAACCGGAATTCGACGTTCTAAAATTCAATAATCCTTAGAGATAAAAAATAAAGAGGGGATCAATGGGAGTAACTGTATCTGTAACCGCAACCCCTCTCGATATGTAAGGGGGTCCCTTCCCTGGTAATGACCGCCGGATTCTCGCGAGCGAGGGCCCAAACGCTTTTCCTTCGTTGAATGCGCGCGACAGTGAGTTATGTCCTTTGAGGAACTATAAAATCTTCTCTATTTAACTGTATGATAGGTTGTTTTGGGGTTTTATTTTTGGGGGCAAGGGCCACGTTTGGACAAACTGTACCAAACATAAGGCAACGTCGAATGAAAAATGTCGAAATAAATTTGACTCGACATAAAATTTTTAAGAGGTCATTTGAATCCAATTAGAGATGACCACTAGGGATGCGACATCGATGTCGATGTTTTCTACATCGATGTATTGGAATCGATGTTTTTGTAACATCGATGTTTATACTTATCGATGCTTTTACGCTGTCGATGTTTTATTTTTAAATGAAAAAAGTACCGTTATAAAAATTTAAAAAATAACCAAGTAGCAGAATTTTTATAATCAGCAAATTGAACATACTTTTAGACCAAAGTGGCCAGAGGTGAAGGGTCTGAAATGTAGAGATGCGACATCGATGTCGATATTTTCAAAAAAACATCGATGTATTGGATACGATGTCGCATCACTAGTTGCTAAACCAGTTTTAAGAAATGGGAGAAAAAGTTTAAATACACTGAATTTTAAAAACATCGATGGTTTGGGGGCGATGTATTATCAACATCGATCTTTTAACTTTGAACATCAATGTTTCAAAACATCGATGTTTTGCTGTCGATGTCGCATCAGTAGTTGCTAAACAAGTTTTAAGAAAAAAAAAAGGGGGGGGGGAGTTTAAATTCACTGAATTTTAAAAACATCGATGTTTTGGGGGCGATGTATTATCAACATCGATGTTTTAATTTTGAACATCGATGTTTCAAAACATCGATGTTTTGCTCTCGATGTCGCATCACTAATAGCCACCACACAATATCTCAGTAAGTGGTGAAAACGCAGCGACCTAACCTGCAGAAACATCATCCACAAAATGAGACGTCTGTGTGAGAGGAGCACGATACACTATATGGACAAAAATATTTGGACACTGCATGTTTTTCAGAAAATTTGCTTTAGTATTCTATTTAGTAACGGGCAGGCCCTTCTTTTGCTTTTATTACAGCTGCAACACGTCGAGGCATACTTTCCACAAGTTCTCTGTCTGTAAATCTGGGCAGGAATAGGTTACAGTCCGGTCCAAAGCACCCTTAAGACATGGACAGCTGTCAACTTGAGTACGACCCCTTGGAAAGGTGACGCGAAGAACCACCGGCATGTTTTTGGAGAAACAGGAAGCAGAGTGAACAGAATAATAGGCCTTGTGTAGGCGTTTTGCTCGTACACAATAGCTCTTCTGTAAACTAATAATTTAAGTTTAAACTATCCAGTATCTTGAAACTTTTCTGTTAATTTATAACTAACTTGTAAATAAACCTCAATTTTAACTTGATTGCTCCGTTCCTGTTTTAATTGAGCTTGTATTCAAGGATTCCTTCATCATACCGCAAAATGGCCACGGCGTGTTCATCCGAGCACATATGAAGGAGGTAAGGAAGGAGAATTCGACTAATAGCTCACCATGTCTCTTGCAATGCTGTGAGAAGAAATTGTTGTGAAGATGGGCGTGAGCGGCGGTATCGTACTCGTCGCTCCAGTTTGCCCCAAAAGAGCTCGATCGGATTGAGATCGGGGCACTGTACAGGCCAACAAATTCACCTGATTTTCAAGAAACCAGTCCAGAACAAGTTTTGCAAACTGACGTGGAGTTTGATTCTGTTGGAAAAAACAACCATCGTCGCCTTAGTGTAGGCAAGGCCGAATCATCCAGAACGTCGAGGTACACGTCAACGTTCATGGTACCAGGTACATGAAGCAAAGGGCCGAGTCCTAACCAGGAAAAATAACCTCACACTAAGATGAATCCTCCTCCGAATTTCTGCAGTGGTCAAATACTTTTGTCCATATAGTGTACATCTTTAATGGTTGGTTGTTTTAAGGTCTTATGACACAATAGTTAACTCAAGATAATGTCAAGTAAAAAAACATTTCTTGAAAGTAAAATGTTGTGATGCTGAAATACGAGTGTAAAACTCCAAATCCAACAAGACATTTAATAATTACAAAGAGACAACGCAACAGACAAGCACAAGAACAATACGAACAGCGTAAAGACTCAGAGGCAACTAACTCACTGTGTGTTGTACTTGTTGTCTGTGTAAAAAGGATTGCATCAGACAAATGAACTGATGAGAATACGCATACAGTAAGCAGTAATGTAAACACATAAAAAACTAATAAACACCTCTGATCAGTGGCGGATCAAGTCAAATAATTTAAAAATCAAGCGGTAAAATTTTCGGGGCCCTCAAACTTAAGTTGTAAAAAAAAGTTTAAAAAAAATTATCATTAAGTTATTAATAAAAAGAAAAGTAGTCAAAAACTTCATACCATGACGTATTAATTAAATTTATTAAAAAAAACATATTTTTTACATGAATTTCCGTCTTACTTTATTTCGTAAATTATTTCGACAGCGTCAATTCGGATAGAGATTTTTTGCTCTATATACAGGATGACCCTATTAATTAATATTTCTCCTCCCATAGTACTCCTTAAATAATTTTTTACACTCTTTAAAACAGAAAATTGCATTACAAAGGGAATTATTAAAAAAAATTCAATAATATTTCAACATTCGGAAATGTGCAAGACATTTCTTTGGCGGCTCGATAGATGTCTGGTGTGGTTTTATGTTGTCCTCGTTTTCCTTTAGAAATATTAAAAAATGGTCAAACTCATCTTCAAAAGTATAAACATCAATGTCATTTTTGTAAATATCCTTCAACTTTTTATCGTGTTTTTTTTTTTAATTCTGCCTTGGTGTTATCAAATGACATAAAATGCATTGACTATGAAATTTTCTCGCATTATAAATTCAAGTCCGACTTCTATGTTTTCATCAAAAAACATTTTTCTCTTTTGTTGTTGTGAGTTTGTCCATCTTCCATATTAAATTATTAACCTGATAAATCAATTGCCTCTTTTTCAAATTTTTCTCTGAAATTATTGATAAAATGTTCTAATGAATTCAGTAGAATAGATCCTTTCAATAGTTCACATTACACTGATTGAAGTGATTTACTAGTAGCATTTATTCTCTGTAAAATAGTATTCCAACTAACTATCATTAGGACACTTTCATATTTGTCCATTTCTTCAGAAGCTAAATCGCCTCTGCTATGATACCTTTTTTTCTTCTTCTGAATTAAAAATTTCAATAAAAGCCTGTTTTATATGGATGAAACCAAGTTTTATAGTTAATGCAGCATCTGCTCTTGCTTACCATCTTGTATTAGAAACAATTTTCACTGCACTTAAAGACGCACATTGTTAAGATGCTGTCACAGCTTTCCTCGAACCCTAAGGAAAAGACATTTTAAAACCTTGGTTTTCCTGGTGCCGGTGAACACATCCGGTTTTTCAAAAAGCGGCGCCGCTGCCACAACGCAAGTGCGGTCTGAGATACATTAGATCCAATGGAGTAGTGCACAAGTGCCTGCAGCGACGCACGTCGAACTTGCATGCAATTTGTACCGCCGTTCCCCACGGCGCCGCAGCTCGTCGCACACGTTTCTCCGGTTTGAAGTACTTTGTTTTCATAAATAAATGTAATATAACTAATAATTAATAAATGGTTGTATCCAGTAACGTCTATTTTGTTTCAAAATATACTTTTTTTACACCAAGTAAGCGAAATAAACTTTTCTTCGTTAGAATATCCATTGCAAATGGAGCGAAATGAGTACTTGCGTCATTTCACGGTCATGTGTGCATAGTTCGGCTTCGGTGTCGCAGCAAGGCAGCACGTTGAAAAACCGGAAATATGCTCCGGGCCTTAGTCCGCTTAATCCGCCTCTGCCTGTGATTGCCGATTTGTTTTAATGATAACGTGATCAAGATCTGGTCAGTTATTTTCAAATGACGAAATATCCCGCCCATGAAGATCTGGTCAGTTTTGCTAATGACAATATACCTCATAGAGACAATCACCAGGAGGTACAAAAAAACTATGCATAATCACTTGTTTTTAACTCATCTAGTTCGATCTGGTTTTTTTTTTACCCGTCCCCAATGAAATTAGTTTGCAAACAATAGAGGAAATTTCAAAAGGTTCATTTAAAAATTACAATTTTAAATGTCCCTTGTTTCCAGGGGCAGCGGTAGCACAGTTGGAAGAGAAACCAACTACTAACCGGAGGGTTGTGAGTTCGAATCCGAACAAAGTCGGTCGTGTAAAAAGGGGTCTGGTGCTCGTTAAAGTTGTCGTGGCCCCAAATGTACTGACGTTGGCGTGGTGTGGAAGTTTTGAGAGTGGGGCGCCAGCTCAGGTGTTGCCGCGTCATGTCATCTTACCGTTGTTCAAAATTTCGTGGTGCCCTAGGATCTTTCCCTTCTGGGATTGATCCCTGACCGTCGCCATTAGCCCGTTGTGTTGCTGCAGTGCGACGTTAATTAAAAACCTACCCGTGCCTTGAGATACTATCGCAAATTGAATTGGAAATAAAAATTTGGTTGCATTGATAGCGTGGATAGAAAACAATTTTTGTTTTTGGTAATGGTAATTTTTAATTAACGTCGTACAAAAGCAACACAATGGATATTGACGAAGACCCGAGATTAATATCCTAAGGGAAAGATCCGAGGACGACATCACGGAATTTTGAACCACGGTCAGATGACTAGGCAACACCTAAGCTGGCACCCCACTCTCAAAACTTCCACACCGATCCAACGTGAAGATTTTCGGCCACGACATATTTAGGTTGCACCAGCCACCTCTACACCATACGCTTACAAATATCCATGCTTTGACCCGGATTTATACCAGGAACTTCCAAATCTAGAGGCTAACACCTTAACCACCAGAACGGTTGGTCTTCAAATTTTGGTTTTAAAATATTCCATTGTATTTACTATTTTAACTCTGGGTCTTACGGCATATATAAGATCTGAAACTGGCCGGATTAGCTTGCATGAACCGTTATTAGACTTCTTGTAGCCAATGATATCCTTCTTAAGATTCTGTGTGTGATTAAATGTGACTTTTTAACAATTGTGTTGCAGTGTAAAAGAAATATTACACTTCTCGAAAATGTCGTGACGATCAGAGAGTTAAAAAGCTACTTTGCATGTGTTCATTTTTTAACTTTACTTGTACATTTGACTTAGAATACGTCTTACCTTTCGAAAGCAGAGTACCACGCTTAATTTTTGAGTGTCCCGCAAATTCACTTAGATATACACGATTTTTTTGAGAGAATTCAAAGAACCATTTTAATTTTCTGGTACATTTTGATACTTTTTACACAATTTCTCAATATTGGGAATCAAATTGTCAAATTTATAATAGATTGTTGTAATTTTTTAAGCGTTTTTATTTTACGCGTCATTTTCTGGAACCAATGTATTGCATTATAATTGGATTGAGTGTATATTTTTCAAAAATATAAATGAATTAAATTTGTATATAAATGTAACGATTTTCTTGTTTATTAATTTAGTCTGATTGCTTAGAATATCGAATTTTGTCCACTTTGACAAAACATTTGTTCTTATTACATAATTTAAATATTATTCAAAAACTACCCATGGAGTTATTTTTTAAAGCAGGACCTTCAACAAAAAGAAGGCCAAGTACTTCTTCTGATACGTCTATCATTAAAGAAAAAAATTATCCAAAAACTGTGGTTTCTTCAAAATCTAATATCAAAGAAAAAGTGCCATAAATGAACTGACCAAAACGGAAGTACGATGCAAGTTATTTAAATTTGGGATTTACGAGTTTTGGCAATTCAGATGCTTCTGTGATGCAATGTGTGTTTTATGTCATAAACACAAAATTTCGCGGGCACTTCGAAACAATATACACTGATTATAAAGGAAAAGACATGCAATTTTTTAGACAACGTGACTCACTAGAAAAGTCCAAACTTCAAATGATTACAATGTCTAAGACTGAAAATGAAAATGCAAGAGAGGCATCTTATCGCGTGAGTTAACGCACTGCACATAATGGTGAAGCTCATACAATTGGAGAGACACTCATTAAGCCATCTGCGAAAGACATGGTGTGATGTGTTCTTAATGAACAAGTTACTAAAAAAATAGATTCAATACAGTTATTAAGTGATACTGTTTCACGACGCATTAAAGATCTTCCTACTAGCATAGAGAAAGAGTTAATTCCTCGTCTTGGACTTTGCAGTAAATATGCATTGCAAATGGATGAATCTACAGATGTCGCAGGACTAGCTGCACTACTAGTATATGTTCGTTACACATATGATAAAAGTATTGAAGAAGATTTACTCACGGTACGCGCATATTTACATGGACAAACTACAAGAGGAGATATATTCAACTGCATTAATGATTACATTGCAGATCAAGAGAGGTTAAGATAAGTGTATTGATATTTATACAGATTGGACTCGAACAATGGTAGGAAGTATGAAAGGTGTTGTATCACGTATCCAGAAAGTAGCTACAAGAGCCACCAGCAGTCGTTGTATTTTGCATACGCAAGCACTGGTGACTAAAAAAATTTCACAAATTTTAAAAATCTTATGGATAAAGCCGTGAAAGTGATAAACTTTGTAAAATCAAGATCACTTTAATCCAGATTATTTAAAAATTTGAGAGATGAAATGGGTAGTGGACACAAAGCATTTTTATTACATACTGAAGTGAGATGTCTATCCAGAAGAAAAGCAATATTAAGACTTTATGAACTTCGAAGTGAGTTATTGGTCTTCTTGAAGTCACAAAATAATTCAGGAGAAAATTTTTGAAGTTTTAACAAATCCTTCATGGTTGATAAAACTTGCATATTTGGCAGACATTTTTTACCAAATGAAAGGAAGTTAACTTATCATTAAAAAGAAAAGTATTACAATTTTTAATACAAGAGATAAAATTGTATTTTTTGATAAAAAAATTATAATTTTGGATTTTATTAATTGAATCTAATAATTTATTGTTTTCCTGCCTTACATGAATGTTTAAATGAATTAAATTTTAAAGTTGATGAAGAAGTTTCCAAAGTACTTTTAGAACACCTACATAACTTAAAAAAACAACTCTTGCAATATTTTCCGAAAACTTGTAAAGGCGATTCCTGGGTTCGGAATCCATTTTACAGCTAAACTAGTAGACTTGAGCAAATGTCTATGAAAATCTAATTGTTTTAATTAGTGACTCTGATTTGAAACATAAATACAAAGATCAGCCTTTAACTGATTTCTGGGAGAGTTTGTTAGAAGAGAATCTCAATTTTTTAAAACAGGCTATTATTGTTTTGCTTCCGTTTTCTACAACCTATTTATGCAAAGAGGAATTTTCTTACTATGATGCAACGAAATCAAAGTGCAGGAAAGAAGTCTCGGCACCACACCAGATATTAGAATGCAACTTACCAATATTGTGCCTGATATCCAAGAAGATATGCAACTCAAGGACTCAAAATCATCAAAGTCATTAAGTTCTTTATTTATTCATATCGTTATGTTTATATTATGTTATAGTTTTATGTTTAAAAATAATTACTATATAAATCATGTGTTTTTAAACCTTTTTTTTTTTTTTTTAATTTTTACTAGTAGGAATTACACAACCTAAAAAATAAGCTAAGTGTTCCGTTAAAATTTCCGGGTTTGCAAAGTGTTCCATTGCAGAAAAAGTTTGGGAAACCCTTATATAGACTGTTGCTTTTTTAATATTCTTCAAATAAAATAAATACTAAAATCCAAAAAACTATAATAGGCTGCTGTGTTATGCGACCTAAACTCAACTAATACATACCTCACAAGCATAAACATCTCACAAATTAGCGTATCATCTTATATCATTTAAAAGTGACCAAAAACTGAAATTTCTATACACAAGATTACAATGTTTTCTCGTTGTTATTTCTTGTCTTCATAAATATATTTGCCGAGCGTCATCCACGTAAAGTGACTTCTGTATTAAGATCACTTGAGAAATACCATTTCTTATATGCATTGTAAACCCTTATTGGATGGATCCAATCAAATTCAGCCAGTAAAAAAATATTCGTCAAAAATGTTTCTAATTTTTTAAAATTTGTGTTTGGTGATCAATGAAGCATGTTGATATTTACAAAATAATGTTTTTCGTGGAAACGAGACCCTGAGAAAGGCGGGTTAGAATATTCCATTGATATTTACAAAATAATGTTTTTCGTGGAAACGAGACCCTGTGAAAGGTGGGTTAGAATATTCTATTTTTCATGTCAAGAATATCGAGTCACTTAAAATTGTACTACTATTAGAGATAAACTTTTTTTTTTGCTCATGATACTGTACACATCGTAACAAGCAAAATTATTTTTCAAAATTAGATTAGTTTTAACAATTTGTCACGGAACTAGCAGAAGGTTGGTCAAGATTTAAAACCGTCACTGTTAAAAATTCTAAAACTTATTTGCATACGTTCATTAGAATATTCTTAATTTCGTCCTCGAAATACCTAATGCTATTTCTCAAAGATTTATTTTTAAGATCCTTCAACGTAAGATATCGAAATTTCAACCATAGACACGTGTTCAAAAGGGGCCAAAGGTATTCCTTCACTAGTAAGCAATCACTCAGATCTCCCTGACCACCAGCTCAAGCTCCTTTCTCGACAAAATACTTGGACGCAATTTGTTATTTCTAAACGTATGTCAATTTAGTGGATAACGTTTTGTGATTTTATACAGACAGTAAATAGTTTTTAAAACATCAGCCAAAATACTTTTACAATTTACATGGTAAAAATGTGGTGTACAGGCGATGAAAAGGCAAACTTTCTTGCTAAAAAGGGGACCAATGTCTAAAACACCCAAGAATCCATTTTCCCTTCAGACTGCAAAACCTGTGTATACAAAAACTTTTAACCAAATGAGGGGTTCACTTGCATAATTCCCCATTGCAATCTGCAGTCTTTTTTGATTGATTTACAACCAGTTTTGATCTTGATCAATAGAATCATTCCAATGGATTTTATTTTGAGTAATGGACCAATTGAATCTTTCCAAAGGATTTATTCTGAGAAAAGAGTCAATTTCATATTTTCAAATTATTCTTTTATATAAAAAGAGATCCAGTATAATCTTTCCAAATGATTATATTCTAAATAAAGGACCAATTGAATATTTCTAAGCGATTGTTTCTAAGGAATGGATCAAAATAATCTTTCTAAATTAATATATTCTAAGAAACGTCCAATACAATTTTTTCCAAATGATTCTATTCTAAAGAAAGGAGTAAAATAGAGCCCCTTCAGTGGGATTCTATTCCAAGTGAAGAAGTAATAGAACTATTTTGAGAAAAAGGCCAATTTCTCCTTTTCAAATTATTCTTTTCAAAGGATTCTTTTCTAAGGGAAGAACGAACAGAATCTTTCCAAATGATTATATTATAAGGAAAGGACCAATTGAATATTTCTAATCGACTTCATTGGTAAACAAATTTCACTTTTTAGTGTCTCTTTGATTAAATAGGATCATTCTTATAGTATTTTCTACACTGATTCTGAATCTTCTTTCCAAATGTACGTGTCAGTCATAGTTTTTGAGTAAAACGAATCGTAAAATTTTGAAAAACGTATATATTTGCCGCATTTTATTGCAACTTAAAATAGCTTAAATTCTAAAGTTAATGGCAGTTCAAAAGGTATTTTTACATGATTTTCTTCTGCATTTTTCAGCAGGAATATCTCTTTTTAATGTCCAATAGTAATCGGCCAGCTTGATTGGGCTCCACTTGCCTTGATAACGTGATTCCATGATGGATATGTCCTGGAGGAATCGCTCACTGTGCTCGTCACTGACGTCACCTAGGTTTTCCAGGTGAAAATCCAAATGTGTATATGAATAAAATGTATCTTCAGTGACATATTGCAACCTAGAGTTTTATAGTTCTGAAGTAATTCCTTCACAAGGTCCTTATAGTTGTCAGCCTTGTTATTTCCAAGAAAGTTCTGGACTACTTTCTTAAATGACTCCCATACAGGTGTTTCGTAATCATTTAGAGTGTCATCGAACTCAAAATCGTTCCTTAATCCTCAAATTTGAGGGCCAACGAATATGCTTTCCTTTATTTTAGCATCACTGACCCGTGGAAATTTGTTTTTTTAGAAAGCTAAAACCGTCGCCGTTTCTATCCATTCCTTTAACAAAATTTTTTATCAATCCCAGTTTAATATGCAGAGGTGGCAGGTAGACATTATGGGGATCCACCAGGGGGCTGACTGACGACATATTTGGTTCCAGGAACGAGCCGTCTTCTTGGTGGCCATTTTGTTTTTGTCTGCTGTCCCACTTGGACAAGAAATAGCAAAATTTGGTATATGTTTGATGAAGACCGAGTACAAAGGCAATGACTTTCAAATATCCGCAAAGGTGCCAGTCATGTCTTTCCTACTGAACCATTCATAATAAAACTTTCATGTTTTCATATGTATCCTTCTGGTGGGCCCCGTAAGCGACGGGAATGGAGGGGTTTTCGTTAGCATTGCGCAAAAGTACTGCTTTCAAGCTGGTTTCAGAGGAATCTATCAATAACATCTAGTGGATTATACTGATGCCCCAATGGCAACGTACAGAGCGTCGACATTATTGCAATAAACTAGTTCGTCTTCCTTCGAAAAAGGGTGTTCAAATTCTTGTTGTCGGCGTTGGAATGAACATATTCTGGTTTTGTTCTCTTAACAAGTTCCAGCCTTTAAGCCGTGATGCTAGAAGCTCTGATTGGGATTTTGATAGGTTCAGGTCACAAAATAAATCGTTAAAATCAGTTTGGCTCAATATGTGTGGTTCTGAGGAGCTTTCTGTGCAGTCTGGATTGTTCTCATCATCAGGCATATCCTCCGCCTCAACATGAACATGGTCCTCCTTCACCGTGTCCAGACTCTATGTTTCCGGGGGTACAGGAAAGGGTAGCTCTTCGCTGTTATGGACCGACTAATTGCTGAAGGTATATTGGGATACTGTACAGAATTTTTCAACTTACTTGAAATTCCAGTGATTTTGGTGATGCAGAAATAGCATTCGGACAAGTGATCCTTTGGCTCTCTCTCCATACCATGGGAACGGCGAAGGCCATGTGGCGAGTCTTCTTTCTTAACCAAATTTGCAAGCAAAGTAGCACAGGACGTGCAACATATATATGGTGCCCAATACTTGTCCTGGTCTCTTATCTTGCAACCAAAATATAGGTAGTAACTTTTGCAAATCAATGGCGTTAATTTGTTTCTTTGCGATTTAAAAGTGAGTTTTCCACAAACAACAGAAATTGTCAGGATGACTCAAACAACTTCAAGGCATTTTCAGAAACAAGATCACCAAAAAACACAAAAGCTGAACTGAAAGGCAATCAAGAGGCAAATGAAGCTTATTATTCTACACAAGCGTCTAGATAAAATAGCCGGACCTAGAGTGCCTATATAATAAGAGTGGCGACATACGGGAAACACTTTCTGATTGGCTTAGAGACCTTTTCTAACGCCCGAGGCGGTCTTTTCCTAGCTCCCGTAGACTTAACATGGGAACTTTTTGTGTGTTCGGGAAAAACGTGTGTACATTAAATAATAAAGAAAATATAGTTTATTCATGTTCCATTTCGTGTTCTAGAATGTTTATTTATTATTATTTTAGTGTTTTGTCAGCAAAAATTTGAAGACTTTTTAAGTAAATAGCTGTTTTTGAACAACGTGGTGTTTCCCGCAATCTAAGTTCGCGCGTTATATAATCCATCTAATCGAATACGTATGTAATTGAACGTTTATATGATTCATTTATACCGAATGTATCCATATTATAACAATCATATGCTTTTTGTACTCCTTGAAAAGATATATTAATTCGCCCAGCAACCTTATTTGAGACGATTCTGGTAGAAAAATGGCTGCCGCGCATGCGCATAGGGCCAAATTTGGTCCCTTGTCGCCACTCTTATTATATAGGCACTCTAGCCGGACCAGCAGCAATGGCAACCGGAAGTACACTAAGTCATTTCTCTCCTTATCTGCCCAGGCTTGCAGCCATGCGCGGTACGATGCGCCTTGGTCGAGGAGCAAAACTTGGACAGATTGATCATGATGTACTATTCCATAATATTTATTCAGATGAGGCAAGTTTTAATGGTCCTAATATCCATTATTGGGCTAAAAATGTTGATTTTTCAAGTATAGAGTATTAAGGCTGGTTAGGCTAACCCGCAGCAATGGAAAATACAATTGCGGAAAACGGATTCCTGATGGACGATTTCTGAAGATGGATTCAGAATCAGCATCGAAAAATACATAAGAAACAGTATTCAGCACCCAAGAGACAAAAACTTTGTTTACCAGTGTTATTTCTTAAGAATGGATCATATAATCTTTCTAAATTAATATATTCTAAGAAAGGTCCAATACAATTTTTTCCAAATGATTCTATTTTAAAGAAAGGAGTAATAGAGCCCTTTCAATGGGATTATATTCCAAGAACTAATTGAACTATTCTGAGAAAAGGGCCACTTTCATCTTTTCAAAGGATTCTTTTCTAAGGAAAGAACCAATAGAATCTCTCCAAATTATTACATTCTAAGAAAAGGACCAATTGAATATTTTTAAGCGATTATTTCTAAGGAATAGATCAATATAATCTTTCTAGATTGCTGTATATTCAGAAACGACCAATACGATTTTTTTCTAAATGATTCTATTCTAAGGAAAGAAGCAATATAGCTATTTCAATGTGATTCTGTTCCAAGTGAAAGACTAATATAATCATTTCAAAGAAAATTTTTATTCTTAGGAGAGGACCTAAATATTCTATTCTAAGGAGATGACCAAAAATATCTTTCTAAAGTTTGAATGATTCTTTATAGATTCCTTCAACCAATAGAAGTGGCGGTTATTAAATCATTAAGCATGTGGGGTAAAAGCAATGCCACACTCGTGACGCTCAGAGCTTTACACAGATAAAAATAGCTGTCATATTAGATTCCCGAACAAATACTTAAAAGTTGTTCTTCCATATAATAAAATAAAGATAACATTGTCACAGTTCATTATTACAGGGTAAACCAATTTTAGAAAACTCACGTCTTAAACCATGCGAACGTTTCCTTACATCCAGCATATTTCCGGACTGTCGAAAGAAAGTTGTTATTGCTGAGTTCCGTTTCCTGACTAGACATGATTGTCCACGTGCCCACATGTTTAAGGGGACACATTACCCTAAAATTGATCAAAACGTTAAACAAATTTTTATTATCAATTATTAATTTTACAACCTTAAATAATATGTGCGTAATATTTTAAAGCTTTGGCTACATTATTTTGCGAGGTATTCAAGTTTTTCTATTGAGTATAAGGACCGAAACCGAAAGCATTTAAAACTTCAAACTGCTTTTTCTCGGCTTTTTATTTTTCATGACTACATATGTTAAAAATGCTAGGGCCTTTATTGTAATTGATGTAGAGATTTGAAACTTTTTTCTGTTGTTTGTTATGTTATATTTAATACCTTTGAGCATGGAAAATAAGGATTTGGAAGCAGTTATTTTTTCAAAAATTGCTGTAATTCTTTTTTTGCTGTTTTTCACATAATCTGTTTGCTAAACATTTGCTGTTTTTCACATAATTTATTACAAAAAAAAAATTATAAATAACTGCGGTACACATGTAATCCCATGCACAAATTATGATAAACACTTCACAGAAGGTAAATACAAAAAAAAAAAAAATTTGGAAAAAATTTAAATTTGCAGATAGAAATTTGAAATTTGAAAGAATTATTAGATTAGAAATTTGAAAATATTGAAATATTTTGATAAAAATTGAATTCTTTAATTATTGGGAAAGAAAAAAAAATTTTTTGTAATGGATACATATTTAATGTGTATCAGAATAAAGTACACGAAAACATTTTTTTTTTGTGAATATGAAAACAAAAAATAATTGTTCAAAGGGTACCGTGTCCCCTTAAATGTAATAACATGGATTCAAGTATGGGTGGTCTATGTGGCAGTCAGGGGCGAAGCCAAGCTGTTGGGGACAAGGGCAAATGAGGGTGATACCGCCCTCTCTTCAAAACAAAACTTGCTATTTAAAATGAATACATTAAAGCAATCAACCCTTCAGAGTAGTTTCGACGAGATATCTCGTCCATCACCATCTGGCCAATTTTGCTAATAAAGAGATATATCGTCATCAAGGTGATGCCAATTTTCTTATGATGACGAGATCAATATCTGGTCAGGTTTCTTGTAATGACTTGAAAAAACGAGATCTTATGGACGAGATATCTCGTTCATCAAGATCTCGTTAGTTTTATTAATGACGAGATACCTCGTATACACAACTACCAGGAGGGCTAACGTGTGTAAAATATACTTATATTACATTTTTATTAAAATTTTCCCAATATTAATTTTGATAGCAGTTTTTATTGAATATGTATAAAAACTAACACATAGTCTATGACCTCTTTGATAAAGACTTCTGTTAATGAGTAGTTTCAAAATTAGAAGTTTGGAAACCAGCCCTTTCCTTGTTTTGTGCTGTCCAGACATTTGTGAACATTTCATTTTTGTGATTTGTCTCTTTTCTACTTTCTACAGAAAGCTACATGAAATAGAGGGTTGGATTTACTTCGCTTTACGGCCTAGATGCGTTACGTAAAGTTGACCATAAAGCGAAAAGCTGTACAACGAATCAAATATTTGATATATACCCATACAAATTCAATTAAATCTATTCCAATTTTTTATAAAAATGATAAAGTTTATAAAGCATTTTATTCTTTTTATTTCCTATAAAAATGATTACATAAAAATATAAGTACAAAACAATGTCCTTGTAATGATAAGTTAACTTCATTGCACTTGGTAAAAATATCTGGAAATTGAGAAAATAGACTTCCCATCGTGACGTCATAAACATCAGTGGAGATTGATCATTACTCGCCTTTCAATATGAAGTAGAAGAACTTTAGATGCGTTGCAGTGTATAAAACCTTTCCGAATTGTCGCGCAACACCTATTCAGGTTCAACGCAACACTGGTGTTTCGCGGAACATAGTTTGGGAAACCCTGCCCTTGACTAATCCATCGGGTGCTAAACCCCTAGCGTGAGCATGGCACATGACACCGTTGCATTCGCAATATCCATGCGAGTAGAGCAGCGAATTCTACGTTAAATTATTCATCAAAAACATATTATTCAAGCACCGAGTGGGTTCTCTTGGTGGTTGTCTCGACCCCGGGAGCAGAAAGGGCTTAAAACTGCGACGTAAACGAAGTCTTTGCAGAACAATTTTTCCTTAATTTTATCAAAATTTTGGTCGATTTGTTTTTCAATCATAAGTTACAATGTTCTGCAATGTAAAGCGCGCTCCTTTTCACGCCTTTTCCCCCCCTTTTCTAGCTACGGAATAACCTCCCTACACTGCCCAAATTACCACAAACACTTTGTAAATAACACATCTTCTATGTCAATAACAAAATATTTAACTTCAAAAGTTATCCACAGAATTGCAAATTCTGAAAGTATACCTTGGTTTTAAATAAATAAAGAGTAAACTAATTTTGATGTTTTATTATAAATATGTAATACATATTGAGACGATAATTGTGTTTTACGTCTGTTTATGATTTTACTGCAGTTTTCAAAATTAGAACAAAATGCCTACAGAACAATTGCGATTGCTTGGAGTTGTGTTGCAGAACAATGAATATAATTATGCACGTAGGGTCTCGACGAGGTTTTTCGTCGTAAGCAACTGACCAGATCCTTCATAGAAGAAGATCTCGTTGCCTCTCGTCATTAGAAGAAAACTGATCAAATCATGATCTCATCAAAAAATTGCCAATACCTAAATGGGTGATACCTTGTTATCAACGAATTGGTCAAATCTTGATGGATGAGATACTTCGTCCAAGATTTCGTCGCCACTTGTCATTGGAAGAATACTGATCTTATCTTTATCTGGTCATCATCAAAATCGGCAATACCTTGACGACGAGATATCTGGTTATTAACAAAACTGGTCAGATCTTGATGGACAAAATATCTAGTTGGAACTACTTGGAGAGAGAGAGAGAGAGAAAAGGTTAAGAAGTCTTCCCTATGGAAGACATTTAGTTCTCCCCACCCGAAAAAGGTGCGACTTAGCCATAGCAACATATCAAGGCCACGTTTACAGTTTTTTTACTGTGAAAGTGTTCCTCACAAGCACGTTTTCTCTTGACAAACAATAAATAAGAATTACCACCTCTATATTTTTCGCCGATTGAGAGTTGCAGTAAGAAGAAAACGACCAGAGCTGTGGGCAATTGATAATTTACAGAATCATCACAATAACTCACCTTCCAAAATTTACAGATTCATCACAATATATAACTCACCTCCCACAATTTACAGATTCATAACAATAACTTCACTTCTCAAGGAAGTGATTTTCGGCCAAAACATCAAATCACCTAGGTGGATCAGCCCCTACAACCCAGATTTGTCACCCTGCGACTTCTGACTTTTCCCAAAGTTAAAATCATTTCTTTAAGGGGAAGAGATTTCAAACCGTGGATGGGGAAATTAGGGAGAACACGACTTGGCAGCTGGTGGCTTTTCCGACAATGGAATATTTCGAAAACTGGTAGAAGAACTCAGAGAATTGTGCGATGTCTCCTGTTGTTCAATCTTGAACGAGGCCCAGAGCACAAAATCTTTCACGTTACTTGGGATACTCTCCGTATGACCTCGTAAACACTTTCTTAATCCCAAAGCGCACTGTAAGATAAAGGGAGGAGGACAACTGTCTGCGCCACTTGCACCACTTTCTAACCAACCCTGATCATCGTTTATGCATCGCGAGAATATTGATTTCCAGAAGTGGCCGGAATAGCCTCCCCCTTCAAAACGAATTCTTTTCAAGATGCGGTAAACACTTTCAACATTAACGATCCCGTAACATGTGTGCTCGGACGTGGTAATAGCCCTTGCATAACATTCCTCTTCGCAAACGTCTTCCCAGAGATCCCACTATCTTCTCCCCGCTCGGATGATCTATTGCATCCGTTTTTGAAGTTGCTCGCATTAGCCCCTGTTTTGATTTCCTTTATCGGTGGTGTGGTCAGAGGCGATCTGATCTGGTTATTACGGAGAGAGGCTCTTCTGCGAGAGGAGAAAAATCTTTTGAAGAGAGGAAAATGTATATATCTCTCCTTGATACACTTTCGCAGTCAGGGAGGGGGAATTATGCTTCGATTTTTGCAGGGACCGTTCGGGATGCGGAATTATTTTTCCATTTCTTTGCAGTGTATCGGAATATTACTATCAGTTGGTGTAGATTATGTAACATGCAGAAATCGAGGGTACGGTTTGCATCACCATTTGAAAGTTTTAGAGGGGAAAGGCCAAATTCGCTTATTTTGAGTAATATTCACCGATTACTTCGAGTAATAAGAATTCCAATAAAAAAAAGGGCCAATGTCCACCTGGCAACGCTTTTTGAAAGAAACGAACAGTGGAAAGTGTTTTTATACGTTGAATTAAAAATGTAATGAAATAATTACTAAATCCGCTGTACCTAAACACTTGCAAAATGGACATTGACCCTTTTTCATCCATACAGATTTATTTCCTTCCAAAAATTCGTTTGAAGTAGCAAAAATAAATCAGTCTTTACTTCCAACGGAAGCTACCAAAAGGATGAAATTAAATCAGAGATTCCTAAATTTACTGAGCACAAGGTCTGAAAAGTACTATTCAGATCCTTACGTAAACTACTTTAAGACCAGAGCTAATGAAGCCAATGCCGCCATTCGTCTGAGATAAAACTTACGTATTATAAAAGAAAAAAGTTATATACAGAACAAAGTCCCAAGTCCGGATGTTTTGCTAACCGGCGTTTTTTTTTCTCACTTTTTTATATCCTTATGACAATTTTTAAAGAACAAGAAGTTAAACCTGACGTAATTGCTGAAACAAGACAAAATAACGAACATGTTCAGAGTAAATACCACACAGAAAAATGAGAAGATTTACAAGTAAAATTTGTTGCATTGCATTGAATAGGTTTTTCCTTTTTTTTTAAATTATTCCTATTTATACATCTGCTATTTTACTATTGCAAACGCAAAATTCGTGAGGTGGGGTGGGGGTAATTAAGGTTTTTTTGACAAAAAATGCAATTAATCCAAAAACCGGGAAAGACCGAAATCCGGAAGGGCCGAGGTTCGAAAGATTCCGGATTTGGGACTTTGTACTGTATTGAAGTATATTAGAACTAATTTTTAACTAATTGTTATTTTTTTTATTAATTTTTTTTTACAAATTGTGTGTACTTAAGTTATTTTTAATATGATTTCTATTTACCCGTACATTAAATATGCGTTTGTTAAAACGAATTTACAAAAGCCTGACTTTAAAATAGATGAACACTAGGCAATTTCAAATCGTCTGGCAAAATTAATGTCTCAATTATATATTGAAGAAAGAGAAATTCAGCGTAGTAAGTATTTGAAGTGCAACCGGCAGATCTAATTTATTCTGTGGAAAAACTGTTTCACAAGCTTATTTCTAAATTAAAAGATTTAATTGAAGTTTTGTGAGAACAATTTCACAATTTTAATAATTTTGATATAGTTAATGGGGAAAAATAGTTTTAGGTGCTCAGTTTGCATTAAAAATCTCACAATTTATAACTTGCACTTATAAATAAATAAAAATTAGACAAATTGAGTTCATTGAGTTCGGCGACGAGTTTGCTAAAAAATCAGTTGTGCTCTTCTAGTCATTTTTTAATCAAATTATTTAATACAGAGCATGGTGTAAAAATTATGAGCTTAAAGGAATTTTTCTTATTTGCCAAAACATTTAATTTTTGTAGTTTATATCCTTAATAAGAAACATCTAGTGCAATTATTTAGCTAGCATTGAGGCAAAGGCACAGTGATATTTAAACATGCAACACATATTGAACTAAAAAAGTTAGAAATATTCTTTTATCACATTTCTGTGGTAAAACAAAAACTTATTTTGAGTATAGTTTTTTTATGTCCTATATATATATAGGACATAAAAAAACTATACTCAAAATAAGTTTTTGATCAAACTCTAATCTCGGTAGTACGTCCTTTTAAGAAGAAACAAGTACAAATAAAGCTATAAATTTTACTTCTATATATCACTAACATTAATAATCAATTATTTATTTCTGTAACTCAAAATAGAAATATTTTATAATGTAATTCTAATTTTATGATAGAATATTTTAGTGGGAAAACATGTACAATAGTACGCAAATCTTACACCTTGCTAAAATTGGCTTGAAATTTTTCGGTACAACTTTCAAAATGAAAAATTATTTCGATTAACTGTTCCCGAAAATACTATAAATGCTTATTCCTTTAAGTACGGTGAGAGTTAGAGTGTTCGGAATAGAATATAGTTGTGGGTAAATATTATTACTCTGTTAAGGTTTCGACAGTGTTAAGGTTAAGTGGTTGATACTGGCTTAATTGATATACGATGATGGAGGATCAATCAAATCAATGGAAACAAATCGCTTCAGGTTTATGAATGAAAACATCGAAATTAAATCTCTGACCACCAAAGCACTTGCAAGGACAAATGATGGAGATGTTAATGAATATGTTTGTAAAATAAAGTAAATAATGGAAAAGTTGAAATTTTTGATTATGAGGGCAAGAATAATGGTGGAAGAGTTGATGAATAAGATTGTAAGAATAAGGAAAATAATAGAAACGCTGATGAATATAGTTGTGAGGATAAAGAAAATTATTAATATGATTTTGAGGATGAGAGAAAGGATGGAAAAGTTAGTGACCATGATTGTGAGGATAAAGGGATGGAAAAGTGATGGAAAGTGGTGGAAAAGTTGATAAATACGATTTTAAGGATAAGAAAAATTAATAGTCGGTGAACAGGATTGTGGAAATAAAGTAAATGATGGAGAAGTTGATGAATAAAACTGTGTGGATAAGGAAACTCATGCAATAGTTGATGAATATTATTGTGAGGATAAGGAGAATAGTGACAGTTCCAAGATTGTGAACATTTCCAAAGGACATGATAAAATTGATAGTTTGACGTGGAAATTCGCCCAATATTTTTGTGAAATCAGATACTAAGGTAGTGGAAACTATTCAACCAAGGAAAATGTACACATGTGCTTGCATTTAGCCAGGAAAGAAGGACTATAAATAAACGACGAATTTCTTTTGTAGATCGCTAAAGGAGAACTACCTGGTCCGGCTTACTTCATGAACGACAGATACTCTTACATTCTGCATCATTTCAATTGGGGTGATGTGAAAAAAGATTCAATACGAGCCTAGTTAAAAATGTATTGACAAAAGAAAGGAAGACGGGAAAAAAAGAATATTCCCCTTTCCATGATGGATAACTAGTGGCTCGATGACCTTGTCCACAGCAGAGAACTTAACATCGCCACCAGACAATAGAAATTGATACAAATTGAAAAATAAACTATTCCAAAGTCAAGAAAAATCTGTTTAAAAAGAAAACATCATAAATTTTCATTAATAGACTTTATCAGTGAAGATCTACATTGTACATAGATTATTTATTTAGTGTCTATCATAGAGTTAATAGAAGATTACGTGCAACGAGAGATACCTTTCTACTTACAAAGTTTTAACAAAAATTTGACTGAGGAAATACTTAAAAATTACGTGGTGTTCTCCTCGGATCTTTCCCTTAGGGGATTGATCCCGGACCGTCGTCAGTAGCCAATTGTGTTGCTCAAGAACGACGTTAATTAAAATTACGTTACTGAAAGAAATAGTTGACTGATGCGCTTGGTTACGAGTTTCGATCTGGAATGTGTCAAAGTCTGGTTAACAGCTTGAAGCTTCCTGGTTTCTTCAAGTAGCAAATGGGCAGCAGCTTCCCCAAAGTCCTAAAGGCCCAAAGTCCCTCCCCCCGTTCATGGTGAATCGTGATTTGGCAGTACATCCCACTTTATAGTTAGCACTTCACATTGAGATCTTCACGGAAACTGCTTCGTTCTCACCCTACGGAATGCTTGAAATAATTAACGTCCATAAACGTGCATTGCAAAAATATGTATAAATGAGTTTATAAAATGCGCTACTGGTATGAGAAATATTTTCAATTTTAACAGACAAACCAGACAAGAATTGAAGATTTTACAATCACTACCCAAATGCTGTATCATAACGAATATCAGGTTACCTTAAAATGTTTTTATCACTGTTTTATAGTTGAATCCAATTGCTGTTGACCAATCAACTACCATAGATCAATTCAGAATTCATTCTTTGAAATTTTTATTGCCAAAGTGCTGCAATCATATTTGGAAAAACAAGTCAAGTGACGTCTCGTTCATACAGGAAACACGTTCCGCCATAGAAACACCACCACCACCTAGTGACAGAGAATGCCTCTAGCAATATTAACGTGGTGTGCAGTAAGAACAGTGATATTGCGCCAATCTTATCCCATTAGCCCCGTTGCAAACAATTAATAATTGACTGAATCAAGAAAACCTGATACAGTATATAAGGCGTTATAACGAACCTTCAGGAATGTTATATCAAATGGTCGTTACATATAGAACATTCCTCTCATGGGTTTTTTTTGGAAGGGGGTTGAGCATGAAAAAGGAAATGCCGATTTCCATATAAATTTTTGTAAATTTATAAAGGAACTCGGTTATACCTTTAAATAATCTTTCTTTGTAACGTTTCCGTTTTTATGACAAAAGTTACATTTGACCAAGTTGAGAAAAACACTATAGAAATGTCAAGTTACTGTGAAAAGAAAGAAAAAGGGAAGCAAAAGAGGAGAAGGTAGAGGAAGATCGCTTGCGTATTCTGGAGTCGCTACCCAATGTTTGCCAGAAGCTATAAAACCCATACGAAAAGAACAAATCACTAGCGTATATCGAGCCCTAACACACACTCACACCAAAAGAAAATGTGCTCCTGAAGGGATAAACTGAATGTGTAATAAGAACAGTGGCTTAACGCTCATGTTAGTGAAGTTCAATTGAAAAAAATTACAAAATTATCCACTAAATCCCTAAAATTTTATATTAAGTTTATTTTTGACTCACCTCTCAGGAAGACATCAGATTCGGTTTCTAATGAACTGATAAGCAAAACGTGCCCCTAAATTTGAACCTTCCTCCCATCCCTCTGATCCCTGCGCATGATTTATCAAACCACATTCATACACGCCTTTGCAAAAAAAAAAACCTTTCCTTGGTTAAGACCAGCTTTTGGAACTTGATAAAAATTCGTACTCAATTACTAAATAGTATTTCATTGCTTCAGGCAATAGTATTTTATTACTTTTGAGTTATAGATGGGAGTTGTACGCAAAAAAAATCTCGTTCTGGCATTTCTATCATAATGGCACGAGAAGTTGATTTTTTAGATTGAGTACAGCTGCACAGGGGAAATGGCTTGGGAAGTTGATTACTTTGAGTACAGTTGCGGAAAAAAGATCGAAGCACCCCTCTTTAGTCCCACATCGAATTCACCCCATCCACATCATTAATAGAAGAGCAAATTGAACCCCAACACCCAAAGTCGTAAATATTATGCAACGTTACTTAGTAAGAAACGACAGAAAAAAATTTATTTCATGACCTATTTTTTGTTTCTAACCAACCTCCATTGTAGCTGAAATCTCATTTAAAGACCAGCAAACCAAAGCGCTTGGTTGTATGTTCGATTCTACTGACTGTTTGGTGTTTCCTGGTATCGGAACTGTCAGCTTCTATCACAGGACTCCCCACATAAGCCAGGTATAGGACTCCCCCTTGCCTGCTTTTGAAACGTTTAACCCTATCAATAACGTTTAACTCACATCAGCCACATAATCAGAGGGAGAGCCTGAAGTCTCGCTACAGACTTTGGGCTTTCGCTATAGAGGCTTAACCCCTCCCAGACCGTATGAAAAGCAAACAAAATGCTTAGTTATTATTAATTGTTTCTTTAAAAAGCGCGTGTAAAGATGTTTTATTATTTTCTTCCAACTGTCAACTGATATTATGATCATTGCAAAAGTGCTCAATTTCCTATTTACTGGGGCTGGATAAAATAACTGAAAATTGTAATACTGTTCATTAAAACGTTGACACATTTCCCCTTCAATACAGTTTCTAGTAGAGTATTGGAGTACACCCTTTCAAACTAGTCCTCTAAATTACACTCAATAAAACTAGTCTCTCTTTAATGTGTTGCTTTAACACACTCCAAAACTCGTCTCTTGAGAACATATTCCAAAAATAGGATAGGGGGAAAATTCTTGAAGGCAAGTCTCTTGGGAACACACTTTCAAACAAGACTGATAACTCTCTGATTAATACACTCTGAAACTGCTCAATATTTCAAAGTAGTTTTAAAACTTTAATCACCTCTAAATAAATAGCTTACGATAAAAAAAATGTAATCCCCTCCTCCTGCAGATTGATATCCTGGGTGCGCCTCTGCACCTGCATGTATCCCAAAAACACCAATTGGAACTTCATAATCCTTACTTATTCTTCTGCAGCTAATTCCTCCAGGGTAATGAAATATTCTAATGAAATTTTATATCCAATGTTATTTCAGAACTAAAAATTCATATTTAGATTTATCTGCAAAGCCTCAAATTGTACTTATTATTAACCGTTTATACGAGATCCTTCTACTAACTCAACTCTACTCAGCTATTTTACAAAATCTGAAATCTATCAATAATGGCATCTGAATCTGGGAAGCCGTCTAAAAATGTTTTAAATAAGAAATTAACGCAAGAACAAATCATTGCACACTTTAATAAACTGAGACAAGATCAAAAGAACTATGTCACCAAATTAACGGAAGTTGAGCAAGATCTGAATGAACACAGGTAAATCGAAAATAATTTGTAAAAGTTTCTTCTCCATGTGGTTTGATACCACCTGACATAAACTTTCCCATTTTCTGAACATTATTGTTTCCTATTTCAAAACTCTCAAAGCTATCATTTAAAATGAACTGTAATTGCACAATGTGGGGAGTTAAGGGGAAGTTGCCTGATGATTATTATGAACATCGGGCACTTTTTGTGACACTGGAATTCCAAATATCATGGGAAACATTTTTATGTGTTTTAGGTTTGCTAAGGAAACTGATATTAAGACATTTTCTGTGCGTTTTGTGAAATCTTAATTGCATTAGATTTTGTACGCAATTAGGGTGATCTTACCAGTGCTCTAGGGATTGCAATCCGGCCGGATTGGTACTTTGTTAATAAGTCTATCTAACCAGTTTGTATTTTTCCAAAATCGGCTGAGTGAAAGTAGGTAAAAAGGATATTATTCCAAATTGACGAACGAAACGTTTATTTTAGCAGAAGAAAATCGACTTTATTTTATTAGTCATAGGTAGGAAATCAATCACCAACAATTAATTATAGTAACTACTAGTAGTAAGTATTAAATGATTGATGATGATCGGTCTAACTAATTTCCACCCCAAAAAACATCAGTTTGTTTTATACATAGTACTTTTCTGTTTATCCAAAATTAAGTAGTCTATCTCTAATGTCGTTGAGCAAATGACACATAAATTGTACCTTACCTTGTCTCATACTAACATAAAAATATAATCTTTGGAAGTTTTTGGTCAATGTAACAAACAAGAGAACTCTTAATACTTCTTAATTGCTTAAATCAAAGTTATATAGAAATGAAAATCACTTTTTAGTTTGAAAGAACGATCTAAGGAAACAAATTCTATTAATTGTGTTGTCCCCCAACCTACTTCTCAATGAACTGCAAATATAACCAGAGGCTGAGAAGGCCCTCAGCCTCGACACTAGTTGGTTTAACCATCATTAAGTAGTTGTACATAAGACAAATGTTTTCCTTCGGTTCCATTTCATATGAAGTCATTTCTTTCTTCAGTGTTTTCTCAAAATCAGTTTCATTTTTAAAGTTTGTCTTTTTGCAATAGTTTTCATTTTCTTGCAGACTTTGCTTTTCTAATTCCTCTTTGTTAAAAAAATATCGATAGTTTAATTTATTATTTTTGCTAGAATTTTCCAAACTGATGATTGAAAAATATAAAATCTATTAATTCACAATTGATTGATTAATAAACAATTTTGCAACTTTAAAGTTGGATTTAAATAATCGATTATTTAATTTAAAAAAATAGGATCCAATAGTTATCCAAATGATGCCGGATTGGATTGCAATCCCTAATATGCGCCTTTCTTATGAAAGTTTCCCTAGAGCTCATTTGTAATTGCGTTTTAAGATTTTTTTGTGCTTTGTGTCTTGCAAAGAGAATTATTTAAATAAGCTGTGGTACAATTTTTAATTTTCGATGGTTTTTAAAATTGTTATCTCATAGTTCAAAATAGTGATTGGATTAAAATAAGTAATGTGCCACTATTTATTTTTCAAATAAAACTGTAACATTTGTGTAAATGTTTTAGAGATCAATACTAAATTTGTATGAAATATAGCTAGTCTATTTTTTATGTGATGTACTAAGCAAAACTCGGTAAAAGAACGAACTATTGAATATATTAGACAAAGTAAACATGATAATAATGCTTAATCCTAATATACTAGCAAACTGGTTATCTATATATAACAAAGCAAGTGAACAAATGTAATAATCTTTGATATTATAAAAGGAAGTGTTTGTCTGTTTGTTTCGCAGCCAAAAAAAATCTCATTGCTGTAAGTGCCATAGAATTGTCAGTATTTTGCGACAGACAAACACTTACTTTAATAATAGTAGAGACACAAGTAAAACACTGATGAATTAAGTTGTGAAAAGTTTGAGTAGTTATTAATAAAGGATTAATTTGTGAAAAGCTCATTATACCTATGTATTTGCAAAATTTTCTCAGATGAATTGAAGGGGGGGCGTGGGTTCCAAACATTCCCCCCACCCTTTAGTTAATGCCTGTGAGAGAAACCTATTCAGAATTTTACAGAAGCTGTAAATGATGAAATGTTCAGATTCAGAAAGTGGTTATTAGGTCAAATAACTGTTAAAAATAAGTGAAATGTTTATCTCTTTTTATTTTCAATGTTAGACTTAACAAAATACTACTACATTTTTAAATTATGATTTTTTTTCATCTCATGTATTCATTCATTCATTAGAATTAAAAAAAAAATATGTGCCATATATTTTTATATCTTATGCATTTAGAAAAGAAATTGGATGGTATGTAGTATCCGATACGTTACAACTTTCGAGCGATGTATTGCCAATTGTGGTAACCTTCCCGTTTTCGTGCTTTTCTTAGTTTTAAGGCAACCCTAGATATTTTCTCCTGACGATAATAAACGGGTCTCATGATTGGTTAAGGAAGAAAATACGCTTTTCCACTTTTATTTTTAATGTAGAACGGAATTAAAATTTAGACAGTCTTTGAAATTGTTGGGTGCATATGAATTTTGCTCTTGATTTATAAAATCGACTTGTTTTATTAATTTTCAAAATTTTTAGGATAAGTTTGGAAAGCAGATTGTAAGTTACAATTTTTTAAATTTGTCACTTTATTTAAATTTCAATTAAAATTTCGAAAACAAATTTGGATTAAATTTGATTTTTGAAATTGCAGATTGGAATTTAGAATTTTTTTCCCCTTTTGGTTGCTTATTTCCCCTTAGTTGATTTGATATAGCAGTGGATATTGTTATTGAACGTTAGAAAATGTTTTTTTTTTTTGCAAACATGTAAGTAGCTTGATTTGGGAAGAAGGTGAAATGTCTTTCATGTGAGAATGATATGAGGGACGGATAAATGTTTTATGGTTGACGTGAAAAATAGGAACCAGAAAGTTTTGGCTGAGGTAATTCAGAGCTGAATTTTGCAAGGAACTACAAAAATTTCTGACTATTGGAAGTTATATGCTGGTATCAATACCCAAAGGACAAAGAGTTCAAGGGTTATCGATTCGAGCATATGACTGTTAACCATTGTCAGAATTTCAAGGACCCGGCTATGAGGGTAAGTTTGATTTTTGTTTAGCTTTTGGTTATATTACAAACACTGGACTATGCTTGGGTGGGCACCCAATACGGTGACTTATACGCATGGAAGCCAACGGTGAAAGGTCCTCGCTGGCGGCGAGGTAGCCGGCAGGCGGGGATCGCGCGTTATACGCTGTGACTTATCTACAAACAAATTTCTCCCGGTATACTGGTTTAAACGCATTGAAACCTTAAGCGCAATACGCTTTGACTTCTCTAAAAAACAATTTCCTCTTGTAAAGTCGTTACAATAAAAATATTTGTCTTGCTTTTCCATATATGGCTCTATAACCTGGAATATCCCCATTGAGTTGCTCACATAATGCTAATTGCTAGAAAAATTGTGAAAAAATACTTTTTCACACTTATAGATAGCAGAAGAATTTTTAGATTTTTTTTTCTCATCAAAAACCTTTGTGTGGATTATGATCACAGAAAAGAACTACCTTATTAAAAAAATATTTCTTGTTTTGAATTTTCTATGCATTGCAAAGTTTCTAATTCAAAATTGATGAAAATCCGGATGTTTTAAAAAAATCACGTTTTTTTAATTTTTATTATTATTATTTTTAACAATTATAAATTATTATTTTTTATTTAAAAATTTTTTTTTTTTAAAGTGACAAAACTAGGATGAAATTGACGCAAAATTGCGTACATGTTCGGAGAAAACCAGACTGAAATATTAGAAATTTTTCAAGTGAAATTTATATTGCTTTCTTCTTAATTTTTAAACAAATTATTATTATTATTTATGCACTGTATGCAAAGGTTCACGTTGTATATGGCGGCCATCTTGGAATTGCTTACATCGGCGGCCATCTTGATTTGGCGTAAACAATCGCTTTGGCGGCCTAACGTATCGGATGCTACCACTCCACCCTTTTTATGTATTTATAACAGGGCACAACAATTCCTGTGCACCAGGTCGCCATGGCGCCTAAAGAATTTAGTCTGGCTTTTATTTTTTTTTTTATTATTTTTTTTTTTTCTTAGGCTACAGTAAAAGGTTAAAATGAAGCAAAATGTCTAATGTTGGCAAAAAATATTATTTTTTATGGCCTCAGTTACACTATAAATAGCATTTTATTTACTGTGCATATAATTGTGTGTAATGTGTTCTGCAATATACTCAGCGTTCGAAAAAATATTAGTACAGTACTAAGTCCAAAATCCGGAATCCTCCTGACCTCGGCCATATTGGGTTATTAGTATTTTGTGTCAAAAACAGGGTTGGCTTTCTGCCGGCAGAAACTGGTTTATGCCATACCAGTGGAAGAAAATGGATATAACCAGTTTAAACCGCCAGAAAATGGTAATAACTGTCAGAAACTTCGTTGCACATTTTTTACAATAGCAAAAACGGAATGTGGTTTTTTCATGGAACCAGCATGGCAGAAACCAGTTTCTGCAATGCTGGTTATAACCAGTGGTTTAAACTGCCTTGGCAGAAACTTGCCAACCTTGGTTTATAAAAAAACTTAATTTATAACTAGCACCCTGTGCGAATTTTGCGTTTGCAATAGTCAAATAGTAGAAATAATTTTTTTAAAAAGGGGAAAAAACTTTTTAATACAATGCAACAAATGTTATTTACAAATTTTCTGATTTTTTTGTGTGATATATACTCTGAACATGTCCGTTATTTTGCGTTGTTTCATCCAGGTTTATCTCCTTGTTCTTTAAAAATTGTCAGAAAAGGGGAAAAAAGTGAGAAAAACGGGAAAAAAAAACTATTAGCAAAACGTCTGGATTTAGGACATATCCGGATTTGGGACTGTGTACTACTGTATGATATGTAGCAAGGGTCCTGTCTCCTAAAAAATTAGACTGGCTTCTAAATTTTTTTATTTTGGACATTCTCTGATTTATAACTTTTCTGCTTTCATTGGTACTTGCCCTGCTTTCCACATAGTGACAAACCAAAGCAACCCTGCTTTGGTTTCACATTACTTACTAACTATAACTATAGTATTTATGCAGGTATTAAAAAAACATTTTTGACATTCAGTTATTCACTTTTCTAAATATTTTTTATCCACTTGAGAAAAAAAACTTTTAACCACTGTCTACCTGTTTTCACTACTTTCTTCTTTGCTCCTGTCTGGGAATCAGAAAAAAACTGAAATGAAATGCATTATTTTGCAATGATTGAAATCAACTTGTCTTCAGATTTTTGTTCATGCCATTTTGTACCTTTCAGTTTAATGTATTTAGATTAACTATAAAAAAAATCTTGTGATATATACACATACTAAGCGGAATAGTTGAAGTTATTTTATAATTTTTAAATGTTCTGAAACTTTAATATGGTTTTAATTATTTTTTTTGTAGTCTTGTGGTTGATGCTCTGAAAGATGTAGATCCAGAAAGAGTGTGCTATCGGATGATTGGCGGAGTTCTTGTTGAAAGGACAGTGAAAGAAGTTTTCCCAGCTGTAGCTCACAATAAAGACCAAGTAAGTATCATTTTTCATTCCCAGGGCTGACCAACCCAAGGTTAAGGTCCAGCATACTATTTTCACCTGCCTTAGTTGCCTAAAACAAATAGAAGTACAGATCCTAAAATACACAAATCAAATCTGATCAATTTTGTTTTTTAAATGTATCATTCATATCTTTTTTGACAAGAAAAAAAAACTATAGTTGTTTCAAGTTAAGGTAGTATTACGGTCTAAGGAATTTATTGGCATGCAGATATGTCAACTACTACGGATTCTTTGTAGTTTCTACGAAAGTGAATCGGGTACTACGCATTACGAAATCGATGATTGTTTCTACGAAAAAATTCAATATTATTTATTTTTCATTACACGTCAATTAGTTTACTTATTTCTGTATTTTTTCATTATTATATTATTTTGGTTAAAATGGAAGAGAGTGCTTAAATTTTTAATTATTAGATGTTTTTATATATAATTCTTTCTTACACAATTGTTGGTTCTATAGTATGTGTTTTCATAGAGATGTGCGATTGCGAGTGCTTTTGAGAATCAAATCAATCCTATTCGCCAAAATTGTGAATAGAATAAAGAATGCTGGCATCATAATTTTTTAACTACACGAAAACCGTTGTGAACAGGGTTTTTTTTTGTTGCTGCTGCAGCATCTTGTTGCCATGAGGCTAACAATACAACTTGTGGTATACAATTTGAAATTTGTATAACTAATTATGTTTTTTTTTATGTATTAAATTTATATTTTTTGTTTGCAAGTACGTTTTTTAGAATTTTTTATATATATTTGATTTTGGATGAATAAGTGATAATGTAGGGTCAGGTATAAAAAGTTCTTAATCGAAATATTTTGTATTTTTCCTCCAGTTTTTTCAATTGTTATTGTAAGAGTTATATTAAGGGTTCCAACTCTTACAATTGCAATTAAAATATCTAGAGAAAAATACAAAATATTTGTGGATAATTATCTTTTTAAACCATCATCTGACCCTAAATATTTTAAAATATTGTTGTGTGAATACTGTATATAGATACCAATCACAGATCACAACATTTCTTAAGGAAATTGTATAATCAGGGAAGTTTTATTGAGAATATCGGGGAAGTTTTTTCAAGTATTTTGTTGCCAACCTGAATTATATATAGGTAAGTCAATACTTGGTTTCTGGTTAAATTCTTGTCTTAATATTGAGTTTTGTTTTTTTTGCAGCTTACAAATATATTAGACACTTTGAATAAACAAATTGAAGAAAAAGGAAAAGAGATTAATGCATTTAAAGAAAAGTACAACATCCAGATCAGGAAAGAGGGGCCTAACATGAACATACCAGAACCAAGTAAAGATGAACCCCAAGCATCGTCTAGTGTTTTGGTAAAAACAGAATCCTAGTACCAATTTTCCATGCATTTCTGAAACTGTTTCTTCAGTTTGTTGCTCATTTCAGTGATACTGTAACATGTGTTACACCTAAAGTTATTGCAAATACAAAACATTTAACAGTAAAAATATTTAATTTATTACTAGCTTTACTTTTATATCAAAATTGTATTTGATATATCAATGATATTCATCTGATTTCTCTTTTCTGTACTTTTAATTTAATATTGATCATTACATCACTTTCATTATTGTTTAATGTCGAGTGAGAGCTTGTTACTGAAACTTCTGATGGGATTTAGGTTCTTTCATATTTTTGTGTTTAAATTGATTTAGTGTTCAAAGTGATTTCAGTTGGTTTGTAGTTGTGTGACTTAAACATAAGCAACCAATGTAACCTTGTAAATAAAATAATATTGTATTAAAATAAACTTGAAAAGTTAATATGTTCATATACAATTCCTGCTTGAAATTACAGAAATACCTTCTAACTTTGAAAGCTTTATTGTATTTGAAGATTTTCTCACATATTTTTACACTTTGAACTATTTAAGATACCTTTTGAATTTCTGAATATTGTTTTTCATGTTTGCTCTTAATTTACTTAAATTTAATTTCTGCTTTTCTCTTTAACTGTAGTAACATTAACGCTACATAAAGAGTAATTTGAATGAAGTTATCGTATTAATAAATGTTAACAGCACAATTATGGTGTATATCGAATGTTTTCCTTCTGTTATATGTGAGGACATTTTTATATAATTTGTTTGTTTTTGCAGTTTGATAGATAGTTTGTTTATTTAAAAACATGTTTTGACATTTATAAACTTACATTTAATGGAATGGCATCAACAGTTGGCACTTATAAAATTGCAGCTGAAAAAGTTATGAATTAATTTCATATCACCTTTTAGTTTAATTCGAAGGTGACTTTGCGAATTGTGTACGATTTCTTACACTTTCGCCTTCAATTTTGTGATTTTCTATCAAGACAATTTAATTTGTAACTGAAGTTTTAAACTCATATAGAGAGCTACTAAAGATTTATAGAATCTGGGTTGTGATATTTGAGTGATTTTGTGTAGTTTTTAAATTAAATGATTCCTTTATTTTCTACTTTTCAAAATTCTGCTTATACATTTCATTCTGTGCTTTAAAGTTGTGTTCAGCATTTGTTTCTCATACTATTGCAAGTAATAAAGATTGGATTTGAATATTGAATTTATTGTTCTGTCAAGTATGCAAATTTTCAGTGTAACAAAGAATCAACATATTCAGGATAGAGTTTTGAATTTATTTTATCTGACACCAATTGTCAACTAATGAAATCTTAGTGATAATATAAACAACTTGTATGTTCCATATCAATTCGGGGTGGGGTCTTCATAGTTTCATATGTTTTTGAATCTAACCTATGTTAAAATTCAGGAAAAAGTAAGAAACATGTATTTTTTTGTTCTGTTCAAAAAAATTCATGACCTGAGATACAGGCCATCAAAAATGGGCCTCTAGTGCCCTTTGTCACTTGCGATTTTCGGCAAAATTTTGGAATGGTTTAGGATATTTCGTTGTATGTTTTTTTATATTATTATTATTTGAATGATAATATTTTTCTGATTAAAATGATATCCTCCATTTGGAAATATGGGTGTTGGACTTTTTTTTTTTCTGAAAAATTCCAATCTCCAATTTTTTAATTTTTTGACTGTTGATCATTACTATAAAGTATTACATTCCCGGTAAAGAAGAGTTTCCACTTTTGAGTTTTAATAGGTTTTATAAAGTTTTGTTTTATAAGCAATTGAAAATTTTGCCATATATTAAACCAATTTCCCTTACCACATACTCACATATTGGTCACATGAAATAAAAATCTAGTTTTATTTGACATGTATTTTAATTCATAACGATAAGTAACAGACACAGCTTTCAAAACATAGATTTCCCAACATACCACTTCTGTGCACTCAACTGAAATTAGGATTCACACAATTCAACAGCTGAATTCATGTTTGACATAAATTTCAAGCAAGATTCTTCTTTAGGTTAATTTTCTTCTGAACATAAAATTTCTACTTCGAAGAGTTCGGTCAGTTTTCTTTTGGTGGACTCTCCCTCACCTTCACTGATTTCTCTACACTTTCTGGATGCATACAGCTTTTGACTTGACTTCACTGACCATGGTTTCCTAACAGAACTAACACCAACCTCTACAGCTGACTGATTCAGGGAATCCAATTCTTCTGTAGATACAAAAATCTGCATCATTCACATTGTGGGATACTTCTTGTTCAGTTAAGTGTCATTTTTGATATTCTGTCGAAGCATTTAGAACACAGGAAGTCATCACTGGAAACATCTTCACTTTGAAACAGTCTTGAAGTGAGCACTCTTATTCCCATACTGAAGGAAGTCATTTATTTTTTTGTTAGTCTTATATATCACTCTTTTATGGATATGCAAATAGTCAGCACACTTCGCTCATCTGTGACCCCAGTCTGAAGACATTTTCGCAAAACAACATACAACTCAATCAGCAGAAATCCCCACAAATTTGTGGTGGACCACTCTTTGTTTGCCTGTTGACAACTAAACCGAATTCATATGTCCTCCATTTCATATGCCACAATTATCTGGATGGTTCCAGATTGTTGTTACATTCTGGAATGATCTAGAAGCTTCCACATTGTTCCAGACCTTTAATGATTTGAAAGGTTCTATAAATCAGGGCTCCTAACACGTCACCTTTTCAGGGGTTTTGAGTTCTTAAATTCTATTTAGAGAAGAAAAAGTTTTGGTGCGCAATTAAAAAAATTTATATATCTCTATATTAAAAAAAAGTTGCCGCCGCCGCAGGATTGAAAAATTTGTTGTTAAGCTCGATTCTTAGACGGTTTCCCGAGAAAGTACTGATCGGAAAAAAATGAAATTAACATGCTTTGTTCTTCATCGTATTCCCTGGATAATTATTAAGATTTTTTTCCGATGCGGCTATTAGTTTAGGTTTTATTGAGTGTTAAAGTTGAAGAAGTGAGTAAAACATTCAAATTTTCAGTCTTCAGTCGAGAGTTTTTTTTTAAGAGTACCTCTCAACGTAAATTTTTGCAGCTCGTCGAGTTTTTTTTTAATTTCAATTTAGTTCTTGATAATATTTTTTTGAAATTCGGGAAAAATCGGGACATTTTTGTTACTTTTTTTTAAAACTGTCGTATCTATATCTCATTACTATTAGTTTTTAATTTTTAAAATATCGCAGTATACCTCAGAATGTACTCTTTCTTACGGTGCTATTATTTTTAAAATCGGTTAATAATTAAATTGGATGTGATCAAAAGTTGGTGATACAAAATTCGGAATCTTTGGATATTTTCGCTACTTTTTGTCACAACAGTTATATCTACAGAAAAAAACCATTATTTTTTAAATTTGAGAACATCACTGAATATATTACATTACACTCTTTCTTATGGTACAATTATTTTTTAAATTGGTTAATAAATAAAATCGATGCAATTAAAAGTGGGTCATACAATTTTCGGAACTTTCAGATCGTAATTTCGGATACAAAACTAAAACTGTCATATCTATATCGTATTACTATTAGTTTTTAATTTTTAAAATATCGCAGTGTACCTCTGAATGTTCTCTTTCTTACAGTACAATTATTTTTAAAATTGGTTCATAAATAAATTAGATGCAATCAAAAGTTGGTGACACAAATTTCGTAATTTTTATTTCGCGGAGGGTTGTATTTTTTACTATCGTGTTTGCCAGATATCAAATTTATCGTAGCACCAATTGCCATGAAAACGATTTCTTTTTATTTGGCGAGGAAAAAGGCTCGCTTTTTTCCCTCTGTTTTTCAGACGGTTTACCGAGAAAGTACAAAGTACAGATCGTAAAGTTTTTAGATTAACACGGTTTACTTAAAATTGTACAGGGAACAAGATGCAGAAGATTTTTTACTGATGCGGCTATTAGTTTAGGGTGCATTAAGTGTTAAAGTAAAAATAAGTGAAATCACTTGCGAAAGAGGTATTGGTTTGCGAAGCAAACCAAACGGGATTGCATAGCAATCCCCGGGGGTCGGCGAGCAGGTTGCGAAGCCCTCGCTGTGACGTCATGGACCGGAAAGTGAAATTAGGATAATACAAATTATTCAGATAGTTTCACTGTGCGAAAGCAATGTTGGTTTGCGAAGCAAACCAAATGGCAAATTTAAAAGGAGTGTTGGTTTGCGAAGCAAACCAAATGGGATTGCGTAGCAATCCCCGGGGGTTGGCGAGCAGGGGGCGGAGCCCCCTAGTTCTCTAAAAAGAAACGGGGTTTGCACAAATTAAATTTCGCAATGCGTGCTACGTTCCACCGCAAGAATGGATTCAAAAGCGTACCGTTTCAACTGTAAAAGGTAATTTGGTAATTTTTAGTTAACGTCGTACTAGAGCAACACAACGGGCTATTGACGACGGTCCGGGATCAGTCCCTTAAGGGAAAGATCCGAGGACAACACCTCGTAATTTTGAACCACGGTCAGATGACGAAGCAACACCTGAGCTGGCACCCCACTCTCCAAACTTCCACACCAACCCAACGTGAGGACTTTCGGCTACGACAGATTTAAGGTGCACCAGCCGCCTCTACACCATACGTTTGCAAACAAACATGGCCGGATTCGAACCAGGAACCTTCTGGTCTAGAGGCTAACACCTTAACCACTATACCGGTTGGTCGGCTCAACTGTAAAAGGATACTTCACGTTGCCCGCTGTGTAATAGCAGCAAGTTCTGGAAATTTTCCCACGAGAAAAGTCTATCAGTAAGACGAAGTTTAAGGGAAGTATCTGCATATCCGACCCCTCTTACCTAACTTGAGCGATAGAACCTTGAGTGGCATTTACGACTGACGCTTTTCTTTCATAGTATTGTGTGGCATATCATTAGACGCGAGAGAGATATCACCGGTCGAACAAAAGGAGGAACCCTCTAGGAGGTCAGACGCTGACAGCTCGTAAACAGTGATTGATGCCAGCGGTCACTTAAAAGGGGGATAACATCCTCCATACACAGATCTGAGGGCGGTCTCAACAGACCCGTTTTATTTTCGGATTCTGGAATAAGACGAGAATGGAGAGGTCAAGAGACCGGATAGATCAAGTTAATAATAACTCAACGTTAACCCTCTACATACAGAGCGACTACTACCTTCGTGTTACAGAAACGGCCAAAAGAAGCAGCAAACTGAAACACGGCTGAACCGGCCTCTCCTCCTGGGGGGCGGCTTTCCCCAAGGAGGAGAGGTAATGCGTTTAGTACCTTTGTCATCACATGTTGCCGTTTCTATTGTGGGTATGATTATGTCTAGAAGGTATAGATACGTCGCGGGTAAACTCTGAAAGGACTGCGGAATCTTCAATATGTATGATAATTTACACTCGAAGCTCCCCATCGAGAACCTCGACATTCCTGTCTACGGAACGGAGGCTGTTCACGCGCTGCTGTCTTTGTGGCACATAAATGAGAGGATGGAAATCTTAATGGACTTCAGCCGTTTCTTCAAGAGTCTGAAATCCGAAAGATTCCAACCCCCTCCGTATCCAGTCAATGCAAAAATTTCGGCCGTCTCCTTATCCAGAGGGTTAAATATTGAAAGAGCGTTGCAAACGTATTGAAAATCGCAATCTGTTATCATCAAAGTTAATTGTTAAAAAGTCTTGAGTTTTTTTTAGTGAAAGTCAGTTTTTAAAATTATTAATGACTCATTACTTTCTACCCCCAAAAAGGAACTAATTAACATTGGGACATGTAATATTTACATAATGCTTTTCTTAAATTTCTAAAAGAGTTTTGGGAAGATGTGTCTGAGCTAGTTTCTACTATTCACAGATTTTTTTAATCAGTAGCCTAAGCATTGGTCAACATACAAACAAATTCAAGAAGACATGAAACTTCCCACTCACCATTTCATCAAGCATTGTTCAAGCAGGTGGCTAAACCTAAGTAAGACGGAAGGTTATGTTGGTATAAAAAGTCCAGATTCGGGTGTTTCTTCTTTGTCCGGAGTAAAGCGTTTGAAGAACCAGGTAGAGAATAAAACTATCAAATTCATTTAAAAATCTTCTAGATTGAATTTTAAAATTCGCCGCGACCCAAAAATTGCAAAAAATGTGGGCTACCTGGGTACCAAATCTCATTGCTGTAAGTGCCATAGAATCGTCAGGATTTTGCGGCAAGAAACAGACAAATAAACAAACACTTCCTTTTATAATATTAGAGATTGAGCACATTGGTCCAAAATTTGATTTCTTAAAAAAACATGAAAAATTACAGAACCAAATTTGCGTGTTCACCGTTTCAGGATTTGTAGTAACCTTAGATATACAACTCCTGTAAAATTCCCAGAAGTTTTGAGATTGCTTTTTTTTATGTAAATACATTTTTCTTAATGCATAAAAAGAAATTAGCCACGGAAGCTAAAACATGAACATTGTTTATAAAACCTGTTGAACTCAAAAGTGGACGCTCTCCTTTTCAAGGAATGTAGTACTATTTTAGTGATCAACAGTCAAAATATAAAAATTCAGAAGGCGACAACAAGACAACTTGGACACATTTACAAACGGAGGATATTTTAATCAGAAAAATATATTTCAAATAAAAAAAAACGCAAGAAAATATCTTGAATCGTTTTAGATATAGAGCGTTTTAAAATTTTACGATTACAAACTTCATTCTTCATGAAAAGATTTCATTTTTTATGAATACTTGTAATGATAATAGATAAACGTACACAGTTTGAAGTTATTTGAAAAGTTTCGTCAGTAAAAATCCCCAAAAGCTTTCATTTAAGCGGGCGGAAAGCAAACCACTTGAAAATTGAAGGCGTTATTATTGAAACTGGGTTGATGAAACCACAACCCAACTTGTGAAAGCTTCTCTTGTGGGTTAATCTTTTTGTATTGTTCCCGAAAAATCCGGCCGACCAACCAGGGCCCGATTTAGAAAATTTGGTATAGTAGGCACAACACGCAGGAAGGGGCCCCGTGTTTACCCCCCCCCCATGTTATTTGTTCATCACAAAAACTAATTTTATAACAATAATTGGTACTTACGTATTTGACTGTTGACCGTTTCACAGATGTCACCAAAAAGTTTGAGAAAATCGTGCCATTACTTATAACTCTTGGCAAAACAAAATAAAGCAGATGAAAATTAAAAACATAATAGTTAGATAATTAATGTTATTTCAAGAATGTGATATTGGGGGAAACGGTCGACGGACATTTACGTAAATACCCAATAATTTATGTAACTACTTAAAAACTTTAAAATTTTTTTAGATACTTTTGAAACTTTGGGGCCCTTTAAATTATGGGGGCCCTAGGCCCGTGCCTCACGGGCCTAATGGTAAATCAGGGCCTGCGACCAACCGGTATAGTGGTTACGGTGTTAGCCTCTAGATCGGAAGGTTTCGGGTCCGGGCATGGATGTTTGTAAGCGTAGGTGTAGAGGCGGCTGGTAGTTGGTGTAGAGGCGGCTGGTTCACCTTAAATCTGTCGTGGCCGAAAGTCCTCACGTTGGGTTGGCGTGGAAGTTTGGAGAGTGGGGTGCCAGCTCAGGTGTATTAGCCTCTAGATCGGAAGGTTCCTGGTTCGAATCCGGGTCCGGGCATGGATGTTTGTAAGCGTATGGTGTAGAGCCGGCTGGTGCACCTTAAATCTGTCGTAGCCGAAAGTCCTCACGTTGGGTTGGCGTGGAAGTTTGGAGAGTGGGGTGCCAGCTCAGGTGTTGCTTCGTCATCTGACCGTGGTTCAAAATTACGAGGTGCTGTCCCGGATCTTTCTCTTAAGGGACTGATCCCGGACCGTCGTCAATAGCCCGTTGTGTTGCTCTAGTACGACGTTAACTAAAAAATTACCATTGCCATTACCCTTTGGATTGTTCCCGAAAAATCCGAGAACATTTTATTTTGTACCAAGGTCAGATGACGACAAAACCTAATGGACTTGTCATGTGTGAAGTTTTATTTCAAATCCACACCTGACAACTTACGGAATTTGCTATTGGTCTTTCCGAAAAAGTATTTGTTTTTCACGTCTTCCGAACGAAAAGAATATTTTCCCACAAGTGATTCTCATCGTCATCTGACCCTGGTGTTGTCCTCGAAACCTTTCCCTTGGGGATTGATTCCGGACCTCGTCATCAATAGCCCGTTGTGTGCCAGTGGGACATAATTTAAAATACCTGTCGACAAGCGATTCCAATTTTGGAGTTTGTCGGCACTCCGTCAATCACGGTAGTAGTAGGTAGTTGGTAGTTTTTAGTTAACGTCGTTCTAGAGCAACACAACGGGCTATTGACGACGGTCCGGGATCAGTCCCTTAAGGGAAAGATCCGAGAACAACACCTCGTAATTTTGAACCACGGTCAGATGACGAAGCAACACCTGAGCTGGCACCCCACTCTCCATACTTCCACGCCAACCCAACATGAGCACTTTCGGCCACGACAGATTTAAGGTGTACCAGCCGCCTCTACACCATACGTTTACAAACATCCATGCCCGGACCCGGATTCGAACCAGGAACCTTCCGATCTAGAGGCTAACACCTTAACCACTATACCGGTTGGTCGGCCAAGTTAGATTGTCTTTGAGAGTTAGGACCAATAAACGAGGGTACTTTTCGTCATAGCCATACTAATAAACACCCGCGCCAATTTGGCGCACTTTCTCTTATTTATTGGAGTTTTTTGGGGGGGTTGGGGGAGTTTACGCCGTGCGTGATTCTTTTTCCTTTTCGTGAATAATAATGTTTCGCCAACTTCAACAATCTTCCACCGATTTTAACGTTCGGACGAGTCAAAAAAGAATTGGTACATACTTCTCGCGTATAATTATTCCAATCTACCATTGTGGTTGTGATTCATTTGAAGATGTAATTGACGGAATTCCGTGGACGTTAACTCTTGACATCTCTGGTATTATAAAAGGAAGTGTTTGTTATCTGTCTGTTTCGCGGCTGCAAAATCCTGACGATTCTATGGCACTTACAGCAATAAGATTTGGCACACAGGTAGTCTGAATTTTTTGCAATTTTTGGGTCGCGGCGAATTTAAAAATTCAATCTAGAAGATTTTTAAATGAATTTAATAGTTTTATTCTCTTCCTGGTTCTTCAAACGCGTGGACAAAGAAGAAACACCCGAATCTGTACGTTTTCTACCCACGTGACCTTGCCGTCAGCCTTTAAAACCATGCCAATTTTTTTTCATCGCGGGGAACTCGGAGATAATTTTTTTTTTTTCTTTTCCGCTTTGATTTTGCGCGGAGGAATGATTTTCCAGCCTGACTATAAATCTTTTAACTGGAGTCACTTGTTTCTGTTTTTCTGTCTCCTAGACCGTTAAAGATGGAGTAAAATTTTCAACGGATTTGAAATCTGCGGAAAATTTTACACCAGATTAATACCTTAAATCACGCCAGTGGCTAGTCATAAATAAATAAATGGTACGTCAGTAACTAAAGAAATGCGTCATTCAGTAAACCGCGTTTTCGTTCGGACACCTTTTTCTTTCCGGCCTGAAAGAAGGTTGCATAACCATTTCAGCTTCTTCTCGCATTTTAGCCGACCAACCGGTATAGTGGTTAAGGTGTTAGCCTCTAGATCGGAAGGTTCCTGGTTCGAATCCGGGTCCGGGCATGGATGTTTGTAAGCGTATGGTGTAGAAGCGGCTGGTGCACCTTAAATATGTCGTGGCCGAAAGTCCTCACGTTGGGTTGGAGTGGAAGTTTGGAGAGTGGGGTGCCAGCTCAGGTGTTGCTTCGTCATCTGACCGTGGTTCAAAATTACGAAGTGTTGTCCTCGGATCTTTCCCTTAAGGGACTGATCCCGGACCGTCGTCAATAGTCCGTTGTGTTGCTTTAGTACGAAGTTAACTAAAATTACCTTACCTTACCATTACCTTCTCGCATTTTAATCCCCTTCCTTCCCCATTTATTCAAACACTGTCTTTTCTAAAGGTATTTCCTTGAAAAAATAGTATTGCCACTTGTTCATCTCTTGGCAAATCATGAAATCCCTTGCATTAACAAGGGAATAGCTAAAATGGCGCCATGATAAAATAAATCTCGGAAATAAGTAAATAGACGCCGAAGTTGATTCGTATGGCAGCAACTGAAAGGAACCAATGAGAAAAATCCTCGAATGTATCGCAAAAACATTCAAGAAAATATCGACCTTCTTCAGAAATAGAGTGGAGCGGTGTCATTGTCAGAAAATCTCGAAGGTAAATCGCGTGGAATTATGAATGCACTTAGGCTGAATGTCTATCGAGACACAGACAAGTGCTTTTAATATGACGCTGGATATTCACACCAATCAATGATTTGCCCCACGTTAGGATTCATGCGTTTACCCACAACCTCATGGCTGATCTAAGCCTATCGACCTGAAGGAATGCATACACGTATCCTGGCTGTTTCATTAGGTCGATTGAAAACATTTAGATGGTGCAATCTTGTGTGTCAAAATCAATTATTGCAAATAGCGGTATTTATTGATCACAGCGGAATTGATCATTTATTGCAAATTTTACCCATTTCAAACTGCAGCCAAGCATTTTACAGCGACTTAGTGTCAGGGTTATTTTAATTTTAAGCCAATTTTCTTCCCTTTCTGACAAAAATTAATTTCCAAAAACGGTTGGTTTACAAAATGGAAACTTACAACAAGAATTGCTGGTCTAGGAAACTTACTCTGGAACGGACATTGAGATATGGAATTGACATGTCTACTAGAAAATTATAAAATATTTTTCCAAGCAAACATTTTGTATTTTCTTGAAAGTAGGGAAAATATTTTTTCTGACACTAATCACAGTTTGATACTTCATCGTTGTTTTGATATTCATAAAGAACATTTCCATTCTGGACGAAGAAATAACAAATTTTCGAAATGTTGAAAGATTAATTAAATTCTCGATTTGGTAATTTTTTTAATTAACGTCGTACTAGAGCAACACAACGGGCTATTGACGACGGTCCGGGATCAGTCCCTTAAGGGAAAGATCCGAGGACAACACCTCGTAATTTTGAACCACGGTCAGATGACGAAGCAACACCTGAGCTGGCACCCCACTCTCCAAACTTCCACGCCAACCCAACGTGAGGACTTTCGGCCACGACAGATTTAAGGTGCACCAGCCGCCTCTACACCATACGTTTACAAACATCCATACCCGGATTCGAACCAGGAACCTTCCGATCTAGAGGCTAACACCTTAACCACTATACCGGTTGGTCGGCAATTAAATTCTCGAAAAGGAGTGTTAAAAGATACCCCAAATCATCTTTAAAACAATTTCTTTTGGGCATTCTGATCTATGTACAATGTTTTTGCGCAAAAGATTTGTATACCTGTTAATATTGAGCGTCGGTGGCTTTTTTGTGGTAAAAATTGTTTATTTTTTTCCTTGGAGGTTGGCCGGCATTCTAATCTGTTACTTACATAGAGAAGTAGAAATATAATCATCCTTACTGTATCCCAATCAGCCCGCCTCGGATGGGGTAGGTTTTACATTCAACTACAACTATTACTCATCTTCAACGATTCCTCAAAAATATTTTTTAAATTTTAATAAATGCATTTCTCTTTTACAGATATCACCCATCATCTCTTTTTATATATATATATATATATATTTTTTCAATGGATTCCCGTACATGTGGGCATTGAAGGAAATAAAACAGCGGATCAATTGGCAAAGGCAGCCAGAGAATTAAATGTTGTGCAAACCCCACAGCTCTTACTGATGCTTTGGAAAAATTAAAGCAACACAAAAATTCGAATAAAACAAACGATAGAAAAACCACCACCACAATATCCAAGCTATGAACAAAACATTTTAAAGGTATGGAAATTAAGTGATAGAATCAGAACGCATAAACATTGAAACAACTTCTGGCCTTTGAATTCACACATAATCATATTCACCTGCCCAACAATACTATCTGCTCTTCAAACCGTCGATTACCATCTTGAAGAAGTTTTACAGCGAGAAAATTGCCAAAGCTGTGCAAAATGCACATGGTAACATCTCACTCGGAAATTGACACGTTAAAAACCTCTACATACATTTTCTATAGCCGTTTCAAGCCCCATATTCATATTAACTGTAGAATATTTATTCTCTCGGTCACGCAGTTTTGTTTTAAATATTCTTTTCGCTTGAGACGGATGCATTTTTACTGGGTTTTTTAAGTGAAAACGCATCACTTGATGTTTATTCTTACTAAAACTAGATTATCGTGCTTACCTTTCTGAAAGAACAAATAAACATCACTAAAACGATCGTCGTTATTAAATATTTAGAATATAATTTCACGACCGTAAATTTTCGGAAAATTGATACATTTCTTTAACGGTAAGCGTTCCATTCGCGCTTGTTTCGAATGAATTGATTCTTCCATTTTTCGAATATCTAACTACGCCGGGCATAAAATGCATCTTCCGTTCACTGCTTAGAGTGTTCGAATCGACCGTGTTCGGTGGATTCCAGCTCATTAAATGCCAACTTTCTTCCTCTTTTGGTTCAATTTTTATTTTCCTCGCAACATAGATACAGTAAATAGGTGTAAAACTCTGAAAGGTATTTTATCTTCGAGAAGTGAGCTCGTTTTGCCTTGAAGTATCCATCAAGGAAAGGCTTTAATGAATTTTCCAATATTCCGCGCTGTTGCCAGGTGCGCTCTATTGAGTCGTGATATTTTGGACGATCGTTTGTCCCGCGAGCATCAGAAGATTGGCTCCTATGTGTGTTTTTTTTTTTTTTTTGAAATTCCCGACTTTTTGCAGCAAATAGTGTCATCAAGCGATGATTTAACCTCCGGATCGAAATTTTCTGTTGTATGAAATTTCCCGTTATGACTTTCCTAACTTCTAAGAGGAAATCTGAGTTCTATTTTCACCTTGGGATAATATCAAGAAGGTTGAGGAGCAATAACAATTGGAAAGCAAATGTAAGTTTGCATGTCTCTCGTAAGCTCTACGCTCATCAGAACAAATAGTTTTCGTCATTTGGTATACGTTTACTGAAGTTTGAGGTTTTTAATCTTAATGATAATTACATTATCTATCCAGAAAATGTAATTCTGTGAAATGTAATAATGTGTTATGTATGAAAGTGATGTGTAATGTGTAAGAAAATGTAATAATTTGTATATGTATCTCCACTATTATAAAAGGAAGTGTTTGTTTGTCTGTTTCGCGTCCGCAAAATCCTGACTATCTATGGCACTTACAGCAATGAGATTTGGCACACAGATAGTCCAAATTTTTGGAAATTTTTGGGTCGCGGCATTTTAAAAATTTAATCTAGAAGATTTTTAAATGAATTTAATAGTTTTATTCTCTACGTGGTTCTTCGTCCGGAGGAAAGAAGAATAGCCCCAATCTTGACTTTTCTCCCCGCGTGACCTTGGAACCATGCCAAGTTCTTTTCATCGCTTCGGAGAAGCTCAGAAAATTATATTTTTTGTTTCCGTTTTAATTTTGCGCGGAGAAATGCTCAGCCAATATATATATATATATATATATATATATATATATATATATATATATAGCTCACAATTACTGCTCACAAATTGCAATAACAACAAACTGACTCAAAGTTTTTGTATCTCGTCCGACAGTTATAAGCGATAAGTCCAGTCAACAGGTATGAAAAAAAGGGCGTGCCTTACAAAAGGTGGGGTGTAAGATTTTTTTTTTTAATTTGTACATATTAGTACCAATATGAAAAAACCAAGGTATCCAACATGGCCGACTCCGAAAAAACTTTTGGCTGCCGAAAAACCACGAAAATTTACTACTTTTTGGGGGTTTTGGGAATTTAGCGATACTTTTCTCATATAAAGTTTAAAGAGGATTAAATTTCCTACAACTTTCATCCTAAAACTTTTTTATACTACGAATAGCAAGAGCGTTACAGCTTCTTGAAAGTCGACATTTTTTCCTCAACAATTGAAGTTACTGATTGTGAGCGTTCTGAACTTGCAAATATGATTAATACATGTGATCATCAAGCCATTTTACTCACAGTCTGTGCCAATACTACCTCTCTGAAGGATATTGTTGCAAAATTTAGACAGGCTTTGTGCGCTCTCGAATGTAAGGAACCCACTGCAAAATTTATGGCTTCAATACTTTCGTATAGCACTCCTCAAACACTTTATCAAGGCTGAGCGTACGCGCAACTGAAAGCTTCATCTTGACACCGTTTAAAAATCACTACTATTTTTCCAAGCAGCTGGACATTTCTTATACGCTAAAAGTACACACCTCTACCTCCAGGACATGCTGCTACTAGAATAATTAATGGACCCAACTGAGTTTCACGATTTTATCATAAGATGCTCTAAGAAGTACTGGTGTGGAATTTGGTCAGATCAAACCATTAAGCAAACACTTATGAAAAATATGAAATCCCGTAGAGGGATTACACGTGGGAGAGGATTTTCAGACAACGTTTTGGCAAAAGGAACTTTGGCAATGATAGTCATGCAGAACGTTTGGGATAAAATTGAAAATTTCTGTGACATACAATATAAAACATCAGAGCAACATGTGGACATGCGAAGTTCTCGTATCGACAGATGGAAGTGGCTCAATTAAACTGCTGGAGTGGCTTTCACAACACCCTCCCCCTCTCTTTTCAGACACGGACACCATAAGATCTCTAAGCAATGGTATTGTTGGAGGGGCAGATGTTAACTGTCATTTGGCCCAAGTAGTTGGCATGGAAATGGTTACGAAAATGGTCGCTTATGGCAATTTTAAAAATGTGGCTTTCAAGAGGAAGCTCAAGGTGGTAACCATAGTATCTGTTATTAATAGTTTTAAAGCAGGATCCTTCAAAGTAACTGCTATTGATCCACTTACTCTTTTCCAAAGATCGTGCTTTTAAAAACAGTCTGGTGAAAACTTGAAAGTATTTTAATCATATGAACTTGCACCCTACCCGATCTCGCTTTTTTCCGAAGGTATGCGAAAAGGTAATAAATCTTCTTCATAGAAAGCTTTCACATTATTCAACAGCAATGAAATGGCAGAGAAAGAGAAGAAAGCGGGGCTGATATCTCCTACATAAAGTTATTTGGCCTAACAATGCTTCCCTTGCAACCGTATCTCACAGTTATTTTTTATTTCTAAAAAGACATTATGGATCTCAGGTTGTGGTTGTATTTGATGGATATCCTGCACGTGCTAGCACTATAATGATAGATAATGAAGCATGGATAATGGCTTTTTATTACATGTATTAATCATATTTTCAAGTTCAAAACCCTCACAATCATTAACTTCAATTGTTGTTGAGAAAAAATGCCCGACTTTCAAGAAGCTGTAACGCGCTTGCTGTTTGTAGTACAAAAAAGTTGTACGGATCAAAAATTTAGAAAATTCAATCCTCTTTAAACATTAAATAAAAAAACTTGTCGCTAAATTCAACCATTTCTGATAGATATCGAAAAAAAAACCAAAAGTAGTACATTTTCGTGGTTTTTCGGCCGCTAAAAGTTCTCACGGGGTCGACCCTGTTGGATAACTTGGTTTTTTCATGTTGGCCCCCACCAATATATACAAGTGCAAACAAAAACTTCTACCCCATTTTTTGCGAGGTACAATGTATCTACTGACTGGTCTAGATATAAAATTATTTAAAGTGTTTTCTTTGTCGTGGAACTATCAATTTTACCTATCTTAGAAACTCGCAACAAGAAAACCAGAACATCTAATTCTTACTCGAAACTTATGCAGAAATCTTCGCATTTGGAATTGATATAACGAAAGCGTTAACGTGGAACCCGCAACTTTACCCATCTTACTTAGAAACTCGCAACAAGATAACCAGAACATCTAATTCTTACTCGAAACTTATGCAGAAATCATTACATTTGGAATTGATATAACGAAAGGGTTAACGTGGAATCCTCAATTTTACCCATCTTACTTAGAAACTCGCAACAAGATAACCAGAACATCTAATTCTTACTCGAAACTTATGCAGAAATCATCGCATTTGGAATTGATATAACGAAAGCGTTAACGTGGAACCCTCAATTTTACCCATCTTACTTAGAAACTCGCAACAAGATAACCAGAACATCTAATTTTTTCTCGAAACTTATGCAGAAATCATTACATTTGGAATTGATATAACGAAAGGGTTAACGTGGAACCCTCAATTTTACCCATCTTACTTAGAAACTCGCAACAAGATAACCAGAACATCTAATTCTTACTCGAAACTTATGCAGAAATCATTACATTTGGAATTGATATAACGAAAGGGTTAACATGGAACCCTCAATTTTACCCATCTTACTTAGAAACTCGCAACAAGATAACCAGAACATCTAATTCTTACTCGAAACTTATGCAGGAATCATCGCATTTGGAATTGATATAACGAAAGCGTTAAATCACTGCCGTTAAATCCCAAGGCATTTTCTGTCTGCAGGTGGCTGTAGTGTTTCTACGGTGGAACGGTAATTCTTGTTCGTTTTTCATGAAGTTGTCTAGAAGATTTCAACACTTCGCTATTAAAAATTCCGAATTGATACATGCTAGTCATTGGTTAACGTCAATTAGAGTGAATGCTAAACGTTGCAAATCTACAATTTATGAAATCCCGATGTGTACATTTTAAAGCCATCTGTGGGTAGTGGAAGTAAAATCTTCGCTTGCCTGGTTTGTTTGCCCTAAAATCTCACTCGATATGGTCGCCAAATTTCGAGAAGAGATCTTATCAACCGTGCTAACCATTTAGCAATGGCAACAAAAATTAAACTCACGCCTAGGTCGGTCCTATAACTAGGATTATACCTTACGAAAAATGTAAAATTATTTGTAAATTTTTTAATTTTACCACAGAAGTGATTAATACGTATAAAATTAACATACGTCCCTTCATCTAGAATGATCTGTTTCTCCACCAAACAACGAATTTCGCAGAAGCACTTTAAAAAAATTTCATGAAACAAAATAATATAGCCTTGTTAATCATTTTTATTTATAAATCATCTCCATAAGGGACTGCATTTTTCTGCCTCATTCGCAAGTACGTAACTTATTTTTTAATGAAGTAGATGCAACTGAAGTGTTAAACGGAATTTCTAACACTCATATAGAATGAAATCGCTCATACAACTCCAAATATAGATTCTGTAGGACTAAACAGGTGGTGTTTAGAGATCTGCGTAGAATAAATAATTCAACCAAATATTGATGTGCAAAACCTCCTGTCTATGGAATTTTGCTTTTGCAAGTGATTTTGTGAGAATAGATAATTTTTCTCTTATCCTTTAATGGACCTTTTCTTTAGGACTTGAATCGTCCGAATTCCTTCATTGTAGCACTATCGTTGCAAATTAAATAAAAATTTAATGGACTATGTAAATACCACAGCTTGTTAAACCAAACTGATACAACATGTTTGCAACCCTTTCCATGTCCGAATTTTCATCAATTTCATAATACCGCGTATGAAATGCCATTATCTTCAAATTTCATCCTAATTAGGAAAAATTTTCAACTAAGTTTTTCATTTGGAAAATTCAAATCCATGGTCAAGAAAGTGTGCATAATAAATTTTGCCGCGAATAGATGCTCATACAGAGCGATAAACACCTCCGATTTAAATTTTACCACCCTGAATTATATATACTGCAATCGATTCAGAATACTTAAAATTATATCGACCATATTTCCTTAAGACAAGAACGGGTCGCGGTTTTAAATTGTATTGTGTAATTTTATTCACGAAAAATTGAGATGAAAATAGTTTTATTAAACGTATTGAGATTTCCATTACAGTGACAGAACCCAAACAAAATTATGGTAGATGTAGATGAGGACGGAGTTTCATCACGATCGTACCATCAATATTTCTTCGATGAGGTAATCTCTTACACAGCAAATTTCAGTCTTCCGAACCTTACCGTAAAAAACTTCTCACACTCAAAAACACAACTTATGCCTTACAACTAACATATGGCTCTCACTGTTTTAACACTTAATCTGGATTTCTCCTTTGACAGCATACAGAATACAACTACTCTCGGGAAGGCAAAAAATAAATTCTACAATATTACTATACAAGTCTTGAAGGCCTAGACAGTTTTCGTTCATGTCATTAAAAAACTACTCGCCTATCAGATACAAGAATGTTTTCTTTATAATGGGGCGACTCCATGGTTACTCAAATTAGTGGTGTCTATGGGGATATGGATTTTCGATTGTAGGTTATGTCTAACAATTTACGCTTGATCAATATCATATATTTGTAAACTGGACGGTCGTGAAATAAAAAAAAGGTACGCATGGTCAATCTTACTTAAGTGCAACAGAGGAGTTTAAATTCACAAATTATCCATCTCGTTCGTATCTTTTTCGCTATTAAAACTACTTGGTATGCCTCTGTCTTTTACAGGCAGTTCTACACTCAACACTCTCCTTGTTTTGTCAAATTTCGCACTGCCTGAGTTCTCGTTTACGGCATAACTCAGCTCCAGCTCTAAGTTGTATGCATGACTTGCTCCTGGAATACTTTTAAGTTCTAATTTCTTCTGGGAAATGTCTAGCTGGACTTCACTCGCTCGCACCATCTCGGGCAACTGCACCTCTAGAACTATCTCTTTGGGAGCCGTCTTATCTGTGTAGCCCATCAGACTGAAGTCCTGCATGTCAACGATGTTGCGATACTTTAGAGAGTACTTCGGCACTACTGCCTTTTGAGCGGCTGACAAGGATTGGTCTTTCGAAGGTTTGGGGCTGGAGAGAAACCTCTTCAGATAATCCTCCACTGGTTCACAGACCGAATTTTGATTAACGGAATGCCGTAAAACAACCGAAGGTGCTTTTCCTTTGTACTTCATTTTGGGATAAGCAGCAGGTGTGCCTCGTAGTCGAAACCCGAAGTTCTCTTCGATTGTCGTCAGGGCAGTGTCTTCGACGATGTTTTTGAAGCGGAGGTTCCTAGCAGCAAGGTTCATTGTGTTAGGATGGAACATCACGTCCACCACTGTGCATTTAGATTTTTTCTTGTCCAGGTCGTCTCTCGGTTTGGAAAGAACAACTGGAATTTTCCATTCAGTACCTGCAAGACATGTTAACAGTTAGACATTCAACTGAACTAAATTTTACAGCAATGCACAAATAACAATTACGTGACTGCAAAAAACAGGTGTCACAACTACAGGGGTTGGACAAAAATATGGACACACCTCGTGAAATGCATGTTTGAAAATAAATGTTTATTTTAGTGAAATGTGTAGGTGGCGCTGGTGTTTTCGCATGCTGACGCCACCAATACACCGTCGTAAATACGCTGCGCAGGTCAGTCGTTGTCGGGGAACTGTTCTGTGAAGTTGTAATTGCAGGGGTCACGTGACTGCCATTCCCCCTCGAAACGATTCCGAAACGCACTCTCGCTTTTCCCTACTAAAGACAGGAGTTACTCGACTCGAAAACTTTGATCTCGGCTCCAACGGATTTCTAAATAACAATATGATTTGCTTTTTTGATGTTTTGTTTTTGTTCCAATGTTTCGTGCCAACTTTGACAACGGATTTTTTTTTTTTCCTTGACTACCACTAACACAAAATTTTAATTTTAATTATGTTGTTTTCACGATGCTGTAGCGGTTTTGAATCCGCCTGAGAGTTATGGTGCCTGTTTTACTAGAAATTACAAGAGATATTTAACTAACCTACATAGATGATTGGGACTCTTGCCCGATTGGAACGACACCAAACTAAATCTAAAGGGTTAGCAGACCAAAATATTAACTTTGTTTAATATTTTAACATGAGCTAACTTCTCGGACTTACTTTAGAATGCAATAGAGATGGCGTCTTCTCCACGATCATTTGACGCCAGAAGGATTTTCGAAGGACTGATTCTGTTCTGGCTTTAGAATTTTAAATTCCAAATGGGGAATTGCGGGGACAGGAAGAGGTGGCTCAGTGGGGCCATCAACAGACAGCGGGTGCTCTCATCTGCCATTCAATGTGTATATATTGTTTTCTGTGTTTCTTCTGTCTTTTCTCCAATTAGTTCCCGCTTGAGAACACAAAATGTTTACTATTTTTTTTTTTACTTTCTTAATTTTACTTTTACGTTATTTAAACAGGATTCTTAGTTAGGGTAAGTCACTCATTGTATTTATGTTTACGGCTGACAAGCCGGGGTCGGCTCACTATTTATGAGAATTTACAAACCCGCCTTTTAAACATTCACAGTCAACAAAGAAAGAACTTTTAAAACAACTAAACATTATTTTCGTTTTTGAAATTTTCTCACAATACCAACCAGAACGCAAACTCGCCTCTTTAAAGAGAAATCGCTCAAAAACTTTCATTTATAAGCAACAATGAATACAACACCTCAACCAAGCACCCCAAGGGGAAGCAGAACTCTCACTCTAAACTCAAAAAATCCAGTTTCTACCATGACGGAGGCACTATTCCTCCAAACGAGAGTGACAGAAATACTAGTAAAAGACAAAAACTGTCTAGTAGCAACCAAAACTAAAGTTATAAACGAAATCAAAGTAACAGAAAAGTACTGGAGCTCCAGTTTAGAGAAAATAGCTAGCCTGGAAGCCAGCCTAAAGGCTAGCCAAGAAGAAAATAAAAACAATATAAACTTAAAAAAAGATTTAAAAGACCTCCAACAGGTTATTGCTAAAGAGAGGGATAACCACAAGGAGGAAATAGACCATATAAAAGAACTTATTAAGTTGCAAAAATAATTATTCGTTACTAAGAAAGAGCTAAAAGAACATCAGAAAACTATAATTCACAAAATGGAGGAAAATGCCCAAACCACATCGGCGGGATTAACAGATTTTCTAACTAAGGAAGTTCGCAAAGTCTTAGAAGAAAACAATAGACACAACAGAGAAATGATAGCGAACCAAATACAGAAAGAAATGGATGAGACCAACAAATTGAGCGCCAAGCTAGGTCAAAACATTGAAAACCTCAAAGACAACATTCAAGATAAAAATCATAACAAAGACCTGTCAATTGAAGTACAAGAGATAAAAACATTGTTACAAAACCCGCCAAGCTATGCACGAGCAGTCAGAAACCACCAGACGACAAAATCAATAATCATCTCAAAAGCACCAGCTACCACACACACATTAATCGTAACTTCCAAAAACTTTAGCCAGTCAGGAGAACAGGTCCTGGAAGAATTTAAGAAAACAATGGGCGGAAACGCCCAGAAATGGAAAGTTAATGGGCTATATGTAGGTAAAAATAAAAACATACTAGTCAAAACAAAGAACAAGGACGACATACAAGCAATCGTTGACTGGATCAACGCAAAAGGAACGGGAAATCCTAACCTACAAACAAGAATCCCGCAACCGATCTCTAAACCGATCATCATCCACGGCCTTCCAACACAACCAAACATAGAACTACTACGAAAAGCCCTGGGAGAAAGGGCCAACACTGAAATTGAGGTTGATACACGTGACAGATTATTCATAGACAAGAAAGGAGGCACTCATGCCGTCCTTTACCTCCTCCCACACGTCTCAAACCAACTACTGAATGCCGGCTCGATATGGTTCGCATTTGAACGATGCTCAATCAAGCAATACAAAAACAGTAATACTTCCTTCAACCGGTGCTTTAACTGCCAAGGCCATGGACACATCGCTCCAAATTGCAGAGAAGAGGCACACTGCGGCAGGTGTGCTGAAAAACACGCGACCAAAGACTGCAAGAAAAATACATCAAAATGTATTAACTGCACACTAATTAACATCCAAGCGGGATCAGAACTCCCCACCGACCATCCGGCCTGGCATGCAACCTGCCCAGCAAACAACTCAAATCGGGACAAAAAGAAAGAAGACGATGAGCCAGAGCTCAAATTTCCAACGCAAGAGGACGTTGTTATCCTACCAATCGAATAAGCAAAAGACAACAACCACCAATTAAAAGCTACAACAGCTTTAATTTCATACACCGACAACTAGTAGAGCCAATCTCCTAAACCTACACAAACACTCAAGTCAAGCACAAGTTATTCCCCTCCCTCTTTAAAGATGGCAACAACACAACCAACAATATCTTTCACACAACTAAATCTCAACAACTGCAGGGCAGCTACAATACAAGCATCAAAAATCATGGAAGACATGAACATTGACATAGCTTTATACCAGGAAATTTACACCTACAATGAAAGACCCCCAGGCTTTCCACTAAGATGGAAGACAATCTTATCAACCTCTAAAAAAGCGGCTATAATAATCCGAAATCAACACATAAGCCCAACCATAATACAACAGCAAAATAACTCAACAACCATTAGCTTCAACTCTTGGAACAATGAAGACGTCTTTATAACTTCTACCTACGCCCCACCAAATGATGACATAGCAGAAACCTTCTTAGAGCTGGACAATATAAACAACCACAAACCAAACAACCACGTCATCGGCGGAGACTTTAACGCCCATAGCCCATTTTGGGGTTATGAGCATGAGAACTGCAGAGGAAGCGACCTAATAGAATTTATAGCAAGTAATAACCTTTTAATATGTAATACCTCCAATGCGTCCCCAACATTCTCAAGAGGAAACTCAAAGGGATGGCCGGATATAACATTCATCAAGGGCAATATCGCAGGGAAAATAGAAAACTGGAAGGTCGAAGCCCTAGGGATCCAGACGGACCACAACGCCATATTATTTTCACTAACAACTAAGGTTATAATACCAATCAGAAATAGATTTAAAACCAAGTACGGTAACCACACAGAATTTGTTAAACAGCTACAACAGAGCTTTCGCCATATCAAATTCACCGATATTACCACAACGCAAGAACTGGACAGAAAAACAAGTGAAATCACGGAAATAGCAACCAAAACGATGCAGGCAAACTTTAAAAGGAAAACCAATGTTTTTAAATTCAATATAACCTGGTGGAACAATCATCTACTTATCCTCCAAAAACAGATAAAAGCCACACGCAGAAGAATGCAGAAGGATCAAGACACAGCAACCAGAGAACAGTTTAAAATAAAGCTCCGAAAACTGAAAGCTAACTATAAAAAGGAAATAAACAAGGCCAAAGGCACTGCATGGAGATCATTCTGCACAAGGGCTAACAACGCATTCGGAACAACATTCAAGATAGTCACTAACAGACAACAGCCCAGCAACATAATCCACGCTACAACAGGATTAACTCCCTTTAAAACCAAAGCAAACCTAATTAATTTACTCAACAACATTTACAGACCAGACTCGCCATCTCAAGACACATACGAAGACACACTCACAAGAAACAAGACCTTCCCACCAAGTACTACCCCCACCACGCCACCCTTCACGAGCAGAGAACTCAAACATATAATCCTCAACGCACCAAAAGACAAGGCCCCAGGACCAGACGGCATTGACGCCACTACACAGCGACTCATCTTAGAAGCAGATGCCACCAAACTACTTAACTGCATGAATACCTGCAAGAACCTACGCTTTTTCCCAACGGCCTTCAAGACAGGAGAGGTGGTCCTGTTTCCAAAACCCGGAAAAGACCCATCACTCACCGACTCCTACCGTCCAATCAACCTACTGCCCATTATGGGCAAAACGCTGGAAAAACTACTACTTTTAAGATTCCATAAATTCATATCTAATTACAATATACTCAGCAATAAACAATACGGCTTTAGAACCGGACGTTCCACAGAACACGCATTAAAGGCTATCATTGACAAAATAGACCACAATAAGACAAACCGGAATCACACTTGCATTATTTCACTAGACATCAAAGGTGCGTTCGATTCCATGTGGTGGCCCTCTCTATTTGATAAGCTACACAAGCATAAATTCCCACCCGACTTAATAGATATAACAAAAAGCTATCTTCACAACCGCAATGTCACCCTTCATCATGGCAATACTTCAATAACCCACAAGCTCCAAAGAGGATGCCCGCAAGGCTCATGTCTCGGACCATTCCTATGGCTACTAGTGGTAAACGATCTACTACTACAAACATGGCCAACAAACTGCGAAATCCAAGCGTACGCAGATGATATCACCATAGTCATATCGGGCAACAACAGAAGAATTATCGAGACAACAGCCAGCGAAGCCCTTCAAAGGATACAAACTTGGTGCCGACAGGAACAACTGACACTGTCCGAGAGCAAGACAACGGCCATGATAATAGGAGCACAAAAACCACTCAAAAGAAACCCAATACTCCAAAGCGGCACCATAAGAGTCAAAATAGTCAAGCACATCAGACTACTGGGCGTGATACTAGACAATAAGCTATCCTTCCTCCAACACATCGCTCACCTAAAAACAAAATGCCTCCAACTCAGCAATAACATGGCACACACGGTGGGAAGAACGTGGGGCACAAAGCCAAGGTTCCTCAAGATATGGTATAAGGCAGTCGCTGAGAGACAAATATGTTACGCAGCAAGCATATGGGCCCAACAACTAACCCAACGCAATATCCAAAAGTTGCAAAGCCTCCAGCGCCTTTTCACTGTCCGTATACTTAGAACCTACCGCACCTCCCCAACAAATGCTTTACAAATACTGGCAGGAACCGAACCACTGCACCTAGTGGTACATAGAGAGGCAGCGATTACAAAACTAATTAGACTCCAGCAAGACATACATTTCCTAGGAGTCCCCTACTACACAAATGACTACGTACACGACGCGGACATCCTTAAAGAAGATACTTGGACAACTGATTTTGACACAGTAGGCACACAAAAACAAGTAGAGACCGATTTAACAATTTACACAGATGGATCCAAGACGCCACACGGAGTGGGAGCGGCCTTTGTGGCATATAGGGAAGGAAGAGAAATATACACCAGGAAAATAGAGCTTGATAAAAATAATACAGTGCCGCAAGCGGAGAAACTTGCAATCCTTTTCGCTCTTGCTTGGGCACAGCACCAAAGCTACGATAAATGCAATATTCTCACAGACAGCCTCTCCACAGTCAAAACCCTACAACAATTTCAAACCAAAAATTCCATTGCCCAAAAAATAAGAGCACTACTACAGGATAATATCCACAACACGTTCATTAACTGGGTCAAAGCACATATTGGCATAATTGGAAATGAAAGGGCTGACCAGTTAGCCAAGGAAGCAGCAATGGGCGAAACGGATTTCAAGGTCTCCGCCAAACTACCAAAATGTCACGTGAAGAGCTCAATGAAAAAGGCAGCCATGCAAAGATGGCAGGAGGAATGGGAAACAGGAACAACAGGAAGGAGAACCTTCACTTTTTTCCCAAAAGTCAACCCCAGAAAAGAGCCGTATGGTTCCTACCTCACGTCATATTTCACAGGCCATGGACCCTTCCCCAGCTACTTGAGCCGATTCAATGTGGCAAATTCTAGCAACTGCACCTGTGGACAAACAGGAACGCCCAATCATTACATCTTCAAATGCCCTCTAACGTGTTCTCATCATCTCACGCAGCCATCAGATGTTAATTATGCGGCATGGGCAAAAAACACAGCCAGCAACGATCAAGCCCAGTCAAAGATAATATCAGTCATGAGTTTCCTTTCAGACAACATAGACTACCTCATCCAATAAACTGTTCAGGTGCCTCTACATATCCGGATCCAAGAGTATCTTGACCACGACTAGACTAATTTGTCTTTTTTTGTATGTAACTTTGTATTATTACAGTATACATAATGTAGTGCATAACGGGAAACCTCATTATGAGAAGTTCTGACCATGAAACCATAGAAAGAGTGCCTCCACGGTTTAAACCAAACCACTTTTCCGCAGCGTGTCCACAAAAAACCACTTTTACCTGTCCTATGGATGGGGGGTAAGGGGGACACCTGCGGTGTCCAAGTCCAAGTTGTAATTGCATCATGACAGAGCTAACAGACCTCGAACGTGGACAAATTGTTGGAGGTCGTTTGGTGGGTGCTTTCGTAAGCAAGGTAGCCGAAGTGTTTCAAGAGGTACTGTATCTAAGATTTATTCCGCATATTTGAAAATGGAAAAACATCATCCGCTAAATCACAGCGCGGACGAAAGTGCGTGTTGAGTGATCGTGACAGACGGGTCATTAAGAAGGATTGTGACTAAAAATAATGAGACCCCAGCTGCAAAAATTACTGCTGAAATGAATTCCGTACTCACAAACCCTGTGAATACCAAAACAATAAGAAGGGAGCTCCATAAGCAGGGTATTTCTGGCCGAGCTGCAATTCAGAAAACATTCATCAGTGATGCTAATGCCTGTAACAGGGAAAAGTGCTGTTTAAGTCATAAAGCCTAAACTAGGGAGCAATTGAAGACAGTAATTTGGTCGGATGAGTCTTGTTTCCCACTGTTTCGCACTTCTGGCCAAGCTTACGTCTGGCGAACGCCATTCCAAGTCTATAATACAGACTGCTTGTTGCCAAGGGTGAAACATGACGGGGGTTCTGTGATGGTTTGGGCAGCCATATCGTGGTTTTCTGTGGGCCCCATGATTACTCTGCAAGGCACATTAAGTCCAAGGATTATGTGAACATTTTGGCCGAACATGTGTATCCCATGGTACAAACTTTGCTCTCCAATGGTGATGGTGTCTTCCAATACGACAAAGCCACAATTCACACAGCTTAAAACGTCCAGGACTGGTTTTCTGAGCACGAGGATAATTTGTCACATCTCCCATGGCCACTACCAATATTATTGAATCTTTGGGGTCCACATTGGAGAGGAAAGTGCGTGATCGCTATCCACCGCTTTCATCGTTATCAGAACTTGCCACCGTTTTGCAGGAAGAATGGTACAAGATTCCTCTGGCAAGCATACACCATTCCGAGAAAACTGCAAGCTGTTTTGAATGCCAACGGTTTTGCTACACCATATTAGGCAAGGTTGCATGTTTTTTAGGTGTTAGCATATTTTTGTCCCACCCCTGTATTTTGTCTTATGATTTCCGAACCCAAGAAAACATCCAGAAGATAAATATAACGTCATGTAAACAAAGGATGTTGGACCTGACATGACGTTCGGGGGAGTGGGGGTCCGCATTGTCGAAATTCTACGGTGCAAAGCGAGCTTTCGGTCAGTGTAATTTTGGATTGCGTGGTGTGACGACTGCATAAGTGGCGCCATTCGAAAGCTACTAAAAAACGGTACAATTAATATTGGACAAGACCAATCGTGCGCTAGGAGAACTTAAAGTTAACTGAGTAGAATTAAAATTGTAAAATTTCATGATTTCAGAACAAGAAACACCCAGAAGATAAATGTATCGCCGTGTAGACAAAGGGTCTGATCTGACATTACCTTCAGACAGAGGGCGCATGGACACTGAGAGTGGGTACACATTATGCCGAAATTCTACGTTGCTGGGCGAGTTTTGGGTCGGTGTAAAGTTGGATTGTGGGAAGTGAAGACTGAGTAAGTGGTATCATTCGAAAACTACTAAACTACGCTAATCACAGGCCTTTAGTCATTAAAATTATTTTTCATAATGAGTATCAAACAGCATTTAACCATGCAAACTGTAAATTAATTATTGAATATTCATAATGAACAATCGTTCAAACTTTCTATGTCTGCTTCATTCATTCCACAATCCAACATCAGGTACGAGTATTCACATCAAAACTACGGCGGTTTGTCTACGACACAACCTACCAATTTTTCATTTATAAAACTGGTGGAAACAAATAGACCATGAAAGAAGTAAAGAATTTACTAAAATGTCATGCGATTTCTGAGTGGTGGTGTTGCTTTTGCCCTACAACCAAGAAATTAACTACATCTATTGACTGAAAAAATCCAAGGACAGATTCTATTGGTCAAGGTAAAAACTGGTTAGAAGTCGGCTGACTGAAGATTGTAAAAGGATATGCGTGAAAATAAAAAAAATTCTTAGAGGGTTAATTTTCCTAGTTTAAAACTACTGTAGTCATGGCAGGGGTGATCGTAGGCACAGGCAATTAAGATTAAAAACCTTGATTCTATAATGATATAATCTAACGTTTGACAGTTTTAAATTCCTCAATTTACAGTAAATCATGACAGCTGGAGGTACAGCTACACTCTACGTTTATGAGTGATGGCAACGGCTTTGGCGATTTTTTTTTGGCGCACTTCTAAAGTTGCCAAGTAAAGAATTATTTCCTAACTCTAAATGTCACAATTTTTTTTTCTTTTTACAACACACTTTTTAAACATATTTCAGAACGTTTTAAAAAGTATATTTTAAAAAAACTTTCACAAAAAGTAGTAAGTTTAAGCACGTATCAAAACACATTTGTGAACTAGCATAGAAACTAAGCTACGAATGGTAAGAATAACCTGAAACTTATCAATTACACTAAATACAGTGAGCATGTTGAAAAAGGAAAAAGATTTACAAAAGAAAAAAAGCAAGAAATAATACCCGATAAAGTCAGAATTCTCTCGTAAAAAAATAATGGAAACGAAAATGGTCAAAAAAAACATAACTCTTAATCCTGTCATGAAAACTATTATAACAAAATAAAAATTCCACAACTGTCAAAATACAAATAAAAGGACCAATGGTATCACAGAAAACGATTTAAAAGGACCAACGGAATCAAAGGATATTTAAAAAACAAAATAACCAATGGGAGGAAAGAAAAAATTTCAAACGAATCAATCAAATCAAACGATTTTAACGGATTTTGGAAGAACTTTCTAGAATATTCAAAATGAAAATTAAAAGTTTCCGTTTGCCGAGGTTGCCATGAAAACCACAACAGCAACGAAAGATGGGTTGCCTTAATTTATCGTAGCTCGTTACTAGAAGTGCGCCAAAAAAAATTGCCAAGCCGTTGCCATCACTCATAAACGTAGAGTGTAGCTGTACCCAGCTGGAATTAAAACAGGTTAAAAAGCAGTAATCGTGTTAACTTAATTCGTTTTCAGCATGGAGCTCAATTCGTATACTGCGCAATACACCGAGCACAGGATACTCCCCGTGGGCGTGGGAAATGATGCAATATTTCTGGGTGTGACGGCGCATTTGACTCTGCCTATCTCGGCAACCGCGAGCGCAACAAGACGGAGTGGTATTGTTTTAAAGTTCTCGATCAGATCTACAAGGTGATTCATAAAAGATGGGCAAAACTTTAAGAGGTGATAGTACACATCCAAACAAACAACTTTCATCAGAGAATGCATGGTCGGAAACCAAACGCAAAGGTGCTGGCGCATTTGAAAACTTGATCTTTGCAAATGTTAAAGCTCCATTCCTATTGTGAGTTATTGGTAGAAGAACGACAGCAATAGCATGCAAGTGTGATATGAGGAAAAAGAACTCGTATACAAATTTTCGCCTCGATTAAAATATAAAAGCCGCTGATGCTAGTGTGCAACTGTCAATCGCGGTAGGAACATATCGGAAGATGTTGCCCCTCCCTAATAAGGAAAAGGATGATATGCAATTTATCTACGGACTTGAAAATGGAAATGACTCAGAGGCTCAACGATTATACGAGGAAAGGTTTCCCAACAGGCGGTTGCCAAACCGTAAAACATTTGAGCGCTTGCACCAACAGTTGTGCGAGACGGGAACCTTTCTCGCTACCCAGTCGGATGCAGGTCGTTAAAAGACGGACAAAACGTCAGTCGTGGAAGAAGCCATTCTGGATATGGTGGCTGATCAGCCAAGTACAAGTACCCGAACAGTGGCTAGGCAGTTACATGTATCACAATCCACGACATGGCGAGTACTGAAGGCTGAACGTTTGCATCCTTACCATATTCAACGAGTTCAGGAACTGACTGAAAACAATTATCCTCGTCGTGTGGAATTTGCTCGCTGGTTTCCTGCAGAAGAGCGCAGTAAAACCAGATTTTGTAGCAACTGTGCTTTTCACGGATGAATGTACACCCGTCAAAAAAAAAAAAACTCACCCGATCGCAATTGCACAATTTACATCACAGAACAAAACGGAAGGTAGCAATCGATAGGGGTGAATGTTTTCTACAAACACCAATATTTAAAATTTGTCTAAGGGGTCGTCTTCATATTAAATTGGGTGCTTGCTCCGATATTTTCAATACGAACCCCATCTTTTATCACAAATTTGGATTCTACACACAATTTCAGGTGGATTTGATGAAAAATTAATGAAAAATTGACTGAGAAAATCCATTAAAACCAATGAGTGAGCGAGTAGATGTTCGGAGTTCAATCACATTATAAATAGTATAGTGGCCGTCGCAGTCAATGAACTGTTGCAGGCGCCTTGGTATGGAGTCCATTAAGATGGTGACCAAGTCAGAATCCATTCTGATTGAATCCCAGGATCCGTTGGCAGAAATTTCTGTTTTCACTTAGTGAACAATCCCCAATAACGATAATAATCATCGAATTTTGTAAACAATCTCACTGCGCTACGAATTATGCACGCGATGAGCTGAAATTCGGAATTCCGATATTTCAATAACAGTTGAATCGCATGGAGTCAAAATTTGCCCATGTTTCTATTCATATTTCTTATGAATATTAATTTCATAATTAATAAAAAATAGTAAAATTTAGTTTGATAGTTAAAATGTTTATAGATTGTGTTTGGGTAGCAAGGGATGGAAAAACAATTTCCAAGAAAAATTAATATTTTTAGCAAATATAACAAAAAATGTGAAACACCAATTTAACATTAGAAGATCTGATTTTCAAACACTTACAAATCGGTGAAAAATCCAATAAAATTGATGAACTTTTTTTTTATTATTTAAGCCTGAAATTGTGTGTAGAATCCAAATTTGTGATAAAAGATGGGGGTTAGTATTGAAATTTTCGGAGCTGGCACCCAATTTAATATGAAGACGGCCCCTTAGACAAATTTTAAGTACTGATATTTGTAGAAAACATTCATCCCTATCGATTGCTACCTTCCTTTTTGTTCTGCACTGTAAATTGTGTAATTGCGATCGGGTGAGTTGTTTTTTTTTACGGGTATACAATTACACGTGAAGGTGCATTTAACACCAACAATCAACATATTTGGGTGGATGTAAATCCACATGTCACTTATGTTTATGCTCAATGCTATCAATGTTTGGGCAGGAATAATCGGAGACCACCTACTCGGACCTTATCTTCTGCCAGAACGCCTTGACGGAAAAAATACCTCACGTTTCTGCAACAGGTGCTGACAGACATGTTGAAGGACGTTCCCACACACATCCAGAATGTAATGTGGTTCCAGCAAGATGGAGCACCAGTCCATTATGCACAAGAGGTGCGAAACTATCTAGATTTAACTTTTCAGAACCGATGGATTGGGGAGGTGGTCCTGTAACTTGGCCACCACGCTCGCCAGATCTTTAATGTAATGATTTCTTTTTGTGGGGACAGCTGAAGGCTCTTGACCCCCGTTGAATCTGCAGAAGATCTCGTCGCCAGACATTCGGCCGCTGCAGGGGAAGTACGCGATATGCCTGGCGTTTTTCAAAGTTCGCCAATCCTTTCTTCGCCGTTGTACCTCATGCATAGCCACTGCCGGTCACTTTTGTAATCACGTCATTAAACTTGCTTTTGTCACTTATTCTCTATTTGTGTGTTTATGTCTCTTATAACAACAACATCTTCGGCGCCCTCTAGCACCTTTGCGTTTTAATTCCGACAATGCATTCTTTGATGAAATTGTTTGGATGTGTACTATCACCTCTTAAAGTTTTGCCTATCTTTTAAGGATCACCCTGTATTCAAATATACGAAAAACATTTCGTAGTGGTTTAAACAGAGCAGTCTAAAAATGTTTCCATGCTCGGCGGTAAACTTTTTTTGACAGTATCGCAGTTTAACTGCGTGTCGAGCGGAATTTTCCTGCTCTCCAAACTAACGGTTCAATCAGAACTAAGTGATTTCAGAGCGGTGATATGGCCACTATTTAACTACACGTGTATGTTATATCATCCACTCTAGTTCAGTGTGATCGAAGTTTCCAAAAAGAGAAAATAAACAAATTTGCGTTTTTTTGCCAAGTAATTTTTTTTTTAAATGAAAGGTTTTAATATTTTAAAATGAAGCTTTAGAATATGTTGAGGTGTTTTCAATGGTTGTGTTGGATAGAGTTAGCAATAACGATTGTATTCATGTACTGGAATTGCTTGTAAGACTTATGTGGAAGAGTGAGGCAACCATCTTACCTCAAAAATCCTGGTGGGGCAAGTTAGCATTTAAGTCGTGGGGCAATGCTGGCATAGGAAAGATAGTGGACATTGACGGCGATACATTTTATGTTTCCACTAGCCACTGCGTGGCTAGCCCGGCGTTGCCCGTGCCAGTTGCTTTTGTGGGGTTATTGGTTTACTTCGCAAACCAAATAGGAGTTCGTAGCCTATTGGATAACAGCCATAACGGAGTTGCCCGTGACAGTTCTTTTCGTGGAGGTCACATTACATGTGGGGTGGTTTAATTCGCAAACCAAAAAATTTAAATATTTAGTTGAAAAATTATTTATTGAGAGAAAATTAAACCTATAAGGTATCTATTAAGTGTCAAATTTTCAGCATATTTTAAATCCGTTGAAATTTTAAATCTAATATAAACGATCCCGATTTTACAAAAAAAAAGAACTAAATAATGCCAGCCAAAATGTTTCTTATTTCCTTTGCTTTCTTTCGCTGAAATCGTAAGAGGGCTGGAAATGTAATCTGTTCATTTTTGGAACACGAATGTTAGCTTGACGTCACATTCTCTTGCAAAAATATAAAATATATTCAATTTAAAAATTTTATATGTTTAAAGAAATCATGTTTTTACAACAATAATAATTAAATTTCATTAAATTCATTTTAAAATATTCTGGATTGAATTTTAAAAATCGCCACGACCCTAAAATTGCAAAAAATTTGGACTACCTGTGTGCCAAATCCCATTACTGTAAGTGCCATAGATTCGTCAGGACTTTGCGTGTAAGAAACAAACAAACAGACAAACGCTTCATTTTATAATATCAGAGATAATGGCGAAAACACACAAACTTTGGAGATTGCCAGAAGTCACAGCCGCAATTTGGTACAACCGCCAACAAAATTTTATGAAAATTGAAACTACCAATCCACTGGACGATTGCTCTAAGTTTTTGATGGACATGAAGCGTTAAAAATTTAATTATTCTCTTTGTTTTGTTTTCTTAATTTCCCTTATTTTGTATTAAAATATAAGTTTATAAAGTGATTAACTCACAATATATTGCTTAGATCTTATCACAATAATATTCTATGCCAACTTACCCCAGGTGTTATGCCATCTGGGGTAAGTTGGCATCGTTTGAACACTTTCGTAAACAATATTTCACGAGTAAACTATACAATTTTTAGTGATGTTTCTTCATTAATGTGTAGCCAAGGAGTTCCACTACCAGCAGCATTGGGAATATTAGCTGAAAGTATTACTGAAAATAATAATAATAATAATAAAACTATGCCAACTATCCCCGGTCTCCCCTATACGGAGCCATCTATTAGAATTCTAGTTACACACTTTGAAAAAGACGCTTCAGTGTCATGCGCTCCTTCACCCTTCTGTACTCTGTAAACATGGAAACCTCTGAAGCGATTGATACACCGAACTTATTTCCCCACTTCAGTTAAGGTCAGTGATTCATTTGCTGAGGTTGCACGCAGTATCCAAAAACAAAGTGAAATGAAAGTGGGAAAAGTATGCTCAGCAATTCGGACGGATTGTAACTGGAAATACAGATGGGAGAAAAAGTAATTTCCGATAAGCACATTTAAGTTATTATAGACCATAAATTAATTAGGTCACTCGCATAGTTCCGTACTTCGAAATATGTCCAACTCCACACATTAGGTTCACACATTGCTCGTATTTTACACGAACAGATGCAAAGTAGGCATTGAATTGAATAGAATGGTTCAAACAAATTTATTTTGATTGTATAGAACAAACTGGCTTCTAAATACTCTCCAACTTTTTAAAGTTCATACACTAAACTACTATAAGAAATATTATGGCACAACAATAAAGATTATTAATACAATTATGCATACGGGTATGGAATATTGACAAACATACAATTAATTTGTTAGTTATTTAATCACTGAACTAAACACTATTTTTGTTTCCTCAGACTAACATCATTAAAGTAATTTTTACTGATTTTTAATGGTTCAGTAGCAATGCTGTTCACCAAAAATTCACATTTGTTGCGTCACAAACACCTTCAATATAAAATTTCTTAACTTTATTACTTTTAAAAAAAATCACGCCATTCTCTCTTATATCGATAACACAGTTGTGCGAACTTTCGAAAAAACATTTCTTTCACCGGATTCTGGGTTTTTGACAGTTCTAAACTGATTTACATCAGCATATTTCCATTACAAAATTTTTACTCACAAAAGTGCTTAAAAAACAAGAATAACAAATTCCTAAATGGCCCCGAATAATTGATGCCAAGGCCTGGTCAGCGGTTGAGAAACATAATCTAACCTGGTACTTTGTAAAGCGTTCTGTTCTGCTTGATACGGATTCAGTCAAAGCGTTAGATAGTACACATGTTCACAAATTTAAGGGTAATGCAAGCCCAGATGCTAAGTACATGCACCTAGGTATCTCAAATGACATACATGGATACTCCATGAGCTATGTAGAATAAAATAACATTTACAAGCTTAGCAGTGCTACTGAGAACAAAAGAAATTCAAAGCAAAATGCTTAGATAAACACATTAAAGGTTTTAGTTGTTGCGAAAGTAAAACCCCTTTTTTTCCTGTTAAAAACAACCCAATAGGGAATGTGCTGGACCCCAATAAAGGCCTCACAACATGCAGACAAGCTCCACACAAATATTTGCTTTTGTGCGATCGTAGTGTTGCATATACTGTAATGCGACGTACGATAGCATCCCAAGCATGTTCTATTGGATTAGGATCAGGTGATTCTGCTTGATACGGATTCAGAATTATCCATATTTTTTGGACATGTGAGTACAGGTATGGGGAAAGTATACAATTTCCAATTGCTTATCGTTTCTTTAACTATAGGGAAACCTGGGGAGAGGATCACATTTTCAAAAAATTATTTTTAGGACTGAACTTAACGACACAGAATTTACTCTGACACATGAGCGTATTTCCACACCTTTTTTAGATTAGATTCATGAAATTGAGATGATTGTCAAAGTACTTTAGTAATTTTGATTGGCCAAAAATGACTAAACATTGAAATTCTTTCAAACACAAAAATTCTGGGGTGGGTCGTTTTTCCTAGTCAACGGCTCCTCACCTTTCCCCTAAGACAGGGCTCGAAATACCCGGGTGCACAGGAGCACTGTGCACATGAAAGTAAAATTGTGCACCTAATATTTTCCCGCTAGGTGCACGCAGTGCACCTAAAATATAATCTTTGCGCCCTATTTAAAAGCTTAGGTGCACAAGGTGCACCTGTATTAAAAAATCTATTTCGAGGCCTGCCCTACGATAATAGTTAGGACCATTTCAGAGGAGTTAGATGCCCCCGTACCAACCTCAATAAGTCGTCCCATAGGTGGCTGACAAATGAAGAGTTTCGACCAGCAGAATGTATTCACTCACCAGGTCGAGCTGCTCAAGTCGCCTCGTGTCACCCACCTTGTTGAATATTCTAATATGTCGCACCCCGGCAAGAAAAGTAACACAACTCAAAATTGCAGAATATGAGAAACATCAACTTAAAGGATACTATAAAACTTATATTTAAATAGTTTAAGCTTCTTTTAAATTTTAGGTAAGTATTTGTGTTGTTAACTTCTATTATATTCTGTAGAATAGTAATATAACAAGTTGGGGCACCTCATACGTATTTTTCAATGACATAACATCAAAATTTTTATTTTTGAGTTGCGTCACTTTTCTTGCCGGGGTGCGATATGTGAAGCATAGATTACGTAGATTCATAAGTATCTTTTCAAAATCGAAAAATAACCTAAAAATATAAACGAAAAAGTATGAAACTAACAAATATCATGCATGTATTATTGGACATTTTTATTACAAAATGAATACGTTTCCTTTTGTTTTGGTCGCCCTTAATTTTTTCTGTCGCCGTGCAATTAATTGTACGCCACTCAGGAATGGCAAAGATAATGTTGTTGAAAAATTAGTTCTTTCAATTACTTGTGTCTGGCTTTGTATGTCCCAAGGAGTCAATGGCAGCAAATGCCCAACAGATAACGCTTTAATTTCTCTAACTACAGTAGAACCTTGATTATCGGAGCGAATGTGAATCGAGGTCGCCTCGAATAGTGGACATAGTAACACAAAACAGACTATACATAAGAAATACTGAACAATTTTACTGTACTACAAACTACTGAGGATACTCAAGAAGCTAGAATTAAGAATAACCTATACTCGGATTGTACCATGGTTTTTTTGCGATAATTTTACAACTGGGACATAAGTGAAGCACCTTTAAAACTAGTGGGAAAAGTCCTTAACGGCCTTCCGTTTCGTGGCTCTTTCTAGTCTCTTTAGACAAAGACATTCGTACTCTAAGCTTTTGTTGGAGCTTAAAAATTAATAATTATTAAAAGCAACCTCGACATCAAATTCAGCTCGGATAATACGGACACTCGATTAAGCGGAGTTCGGATAATCAAGGTTCTACTGGAATATTTTCTTTTTAATTTTTCAACATATATGTTATTAAGGGTTATTTTTAATTTTACACGGTTAAAAAGGGAGCTGCTGAAATAGTTAACACCCGAAATAGCATCAGTATCAAGTCTGAAAAATCTTAGATTGCTACGTTTCTATTTTTTCAAAAAATATTTAGGATTTTTTTGCTGTCAATGATATACTAACGCAAACAAGATTGGATTACCTGAATTCTTCCGCTCAGATGAAGATTCTCTCACATATTGATTTTTACAAATGTTCACGAAAATTTTCATTTCATCTTTGTGAAACTTCATCACGTAACAAGGCACTGGATGAACGAATGTAACATCGAATCCCCTCTCCTTTTCCATGGACACGATAGCCTCCTCGTACGATTTTCTACTTTCTGGGCTGTTGACATCCTCGACATATTCCTGAAAAAGTTTCAGAAATTCTTCGTCCTTAAATGCAGTTTTTAATCGAGAAGCTTCGTCGGTCGTGAGCTTGAGATCGTCTGCATAGAAATTTTGCCTCATGTTTTCCGCCATTTACTCCATGAAGTGATCGCTTGCGTTGCTATGGTTACAAAGCGATGCCAAAAGGAAATTGAAGAAATTACATGCAAGTCTCCGTAAAAACGAAACAAGCGTCAAAAAATTCGAATTTTTAGCTATCGTCTGAGAAAGGAGGGAAAGTTTCGTTTAAAAAGATCAAACCAATTATTTTAGAGAGTGCAACCGCAGATTGGCCGAAGAATTAATTCTTTCAAAATGTATACAAGTCGGTCAGAATTTTTTTAGACAGAAAATCGTCCGCGAAATGAATTTCATTTTATTATTTTGATTTTTTTCCTCTTCGCTTGTTTTTTTACTAGTTATTCGTGCTGTTACTTTCTTCCTTCTTTCGAACAAAATTATCAAAAACACGGTTTCCAAGTAAATAGCATTGAATTTACCTTGAGCAACGTTTTACCACATGTGCAGTAGTCCAGGGCTCTAAAATTTTAAAAAGCAGTATTTTTAATGAAAATATTGTTACGAGTTTAAATTCGCCCATAAAATAAATGCTGTACCACTATGTGTCAGGAGATTTCAGAGTTGTGTAGATTTGCTTTTACACCACAACGATGGCTGAAAAAAAAAATCTATTTGAAAGATTCTATTGGTGAAGGTCGGAACTGGTAAGCGCGTGAATCTCTAGGAGAGGGTAAAGCAATTCTTTATTGTTTTGCTGTTCACAGAAGGGAATAAATACGAATTTAAGCCTTTTTGTAGAATATAAAATGCCATAAAATGACAATATGATCTCTGGTTTCTAATTAGTTTTCAAACATTTGTGCCCATCAACTGCAAAAATAATTTATACCATATGATTTAATAATTGTCATTTATACACTGAAATGTTTGTTTTAAAATCTTACACCTCCTACTTGTACTTTACATTATTAAAAAAAAACATTGGTTTAATTGTAATGGTTCACCCAAGCTGATAATGTTCTTGAAACATCTTTGCTGAATGCATTTTAGGAAATGAAATTAATTTTAAGTGTCTATATATATTTGGCATATATCCAGCTTATAGAATATTTTTATATTGATAAACCTTCCGTCAGATATTAAAGGAATAGATTTTGGGTCAGGCCATTATATAATTATCTGTAAGAGGCTGTCAACAACTTCAGTTCACGTTGAAACTTCCCAGCACATTCCTCATTAGAGCATGTAATATAAAAATGATATATAAATATTATGCCACAAATAGAAAAAAAATGCTTAAAAATTAGCTTGGCCTGCTTGTGTTAAATCAAAATGACTCGCGTAAAAAGAGAATTAAATATTTATTTTGAATTTGTGTTAAATCGAATTCGTGTAAAAAAGGTTCGTGCAATAGCAGTTAGGTGTATATCATTCAATTGAAAAATTGTCTTGGTTGCAGTGGTTTCCTATACATATCACATTTTACAAAAAATCTTGCCTCCCAATTTTTAAAATGATGCATAATGTTCTTAAATTCTGATTTATTCCATAAAATAGAACATATTTGGCAAAAATACAATTATTTTCAAATCTGGTCTCTACACAACTTAAAAAACATATTTAATAAAATATTTAAAAATACATTCAAACAAACATTAGTTAAAATAAATATAAAAACAAATATTTAACATAACAATTTTAGTGATGGTTGAGCTTTTTTTTTCAGCACAAATTCGTCAAATAAAAGAGTCATTGTTAGTCTCGATTCTTTTTCAACCACTACTCAAGTTGATATCTTGTATAATAGCTACTGCACAGGTCAAGTGATTAATTAATAATCTTTTTCAAAATGTGTTGAAAATGCTATTTTTGTTAATAGCTAACTACCTCCTCAGGATAGTCACACAGTTTTGACAACTGCTAATGCATCTCCTTTAAATGAGCAATTTTCAACTAGTGTGCCTGTGCAAGACTTGTTTAATTTCAACACTTTTAAAATTTTTGACAAGTGTGAGAACAAACAATTTCAAGTGATACAGAACTCCAATTATCCAGATCGTTTTGAGAAAAAAAGAAATCAGCAAAATCCGCATTTCAAAAGTTTCTTGTCGGTGAATGATACAAACAAAGAGAACCAAGTGTCAGTTGAGGACATAAAAAATATCAGTGAAAATTCCTGAATGTTCCATGTGCAGTGCAGAGGACTTAAGACAGTGGCTGGTATGCGATTCTTTGGACTCTAGATTCTCCAAATTCTCAGTGACAATGAACTCATTCAAAAAGTGAGAGAATTCATTGACCTGGAAGATGACATTTTACTCAACCAGACGAGGGACCATCAGCTAGTAAGGTGTTTGAGTGCTTTGACAGAGTGGACTAAAATTAATGGAGCGGCAGCCTGAGTGCAACATACACCATCTACAGCTACTCACCGTCAAGTGCATGTGAGACTTGGCTGCATGAAAATGAGCAAAGACAGCGAAACAACTGACTTTGACCAATATGCTCAAGCAATGGTACAATTTTAATACAGTATGCAAGTACAAAATGAAATGTAAACAAAATTGTTTTCGGTCATTAAATTACATTACATACTAAAGCAAAATTTGTTTTTCTAAAGAAAAACTTTCTTTCGTGAATTATCCAACTATCCAGATGGGGTCTGGTCCCAACTGATCCGAATAATTGGAGTTCTATATATTTTGTATCTGTATTTTCCATTTAACTAATTTTGAATAGTATTTTTTCATTACAAAGCATCATCAATAAATTGTTTCAAAGATTGTATAGAAAGCCACTTTGGTGGATAAAGGGTAAGGGTAGGTGATTACTATTATCTTTTGTGAATAAATCTAAATAATACCTATTTTTTTGGCATATTAAAAAAAAAATTTGGTGGCTGCAGTTTTAATAATTAGTTTTTGGTGATGAAAAATGTTAAAAATCACTGCTTTAAATAAAAAAGTTTTTCATTTTCTCTGCTCCTGATTTATAGATTTTCGGCATTGATCACTCATTTATGACATTCCAAAATTATACACACTAATATTTTATTGTATAAAAACAACTTTAACAGTAATAGTTGAATTTGTTTTAGAGTTTCTGGGATCAGAGATTAAAACATTGATGAAATTGTGAACATTAAAAATCCAAGCAATAACATTAGGTTGCTGATGAGAATTAAAGTACATATATAGATGGAAAAAAATTAGCAGAATTCTGAAGATACAAAATAAACTTAAAATCCCTGTACAGAAAGTTAGTTGGAAGTCTACTATGTGAAATAGCTTGATACGAGATAAAATTATCTACTTATTACTTGCAGAAGATTATTTCCTTCTATTATTTCATTTTCAAGAATGTGGACTAATAAACTTTAATGCAAGCATCTGTAGATTTTGACTTATCAACATTAAAAAAAAGGAAATAACAAATTCCAAACATTTTTAGCATTCTATGAAAATAAAAAATAAAACATTGAAAAACTAATAACTATATTGTCAGCTTACAAATGAAATAAAAAGTAAAAAAATACAGTTCTGAGAAAACAAGGGGGGATTCTTATTTTCAAGCAAAGCAAAGGTTGTAAATTTTTTCCATTTTAAGTTATTTAGTACACTTTGCATTTACTTATTTGTATTAAAAGTGTACTTTCATTATGATTACTCATGTATTGATATAGCAACATATTAATAAAACCAGAGTAAATAACACCCATCTATTCATTAATTTACATGTTTCTAAAGTGTAGATTGTGAGCCTCTAAAGAAATCTAACCACTATGCAAAGAAAAAATGACTTTGTTGACTTCACCAGTCTAAAGTTACAAAGCATACAAATAAAACACACTAAGTAAAAAAATACATTTCTGTGAAAACATAGGTGGTGAAAATTCTAATTTTCATTCAATGTTAAAAGTTTTAAACAGTAAAGTAATCATTCTTGCACTTTTGCGAGTGATAGGAAAGACTGCTGAACAAAGCAAATTTGATAGAGGGCAGATCGTATTGGCCTGAAGACTTGGAACGAGTATCACCGAAACAGCACGACTGGTAGGTAAGGATGTTCACGATCTGCCATTGTTAGAATTCATGCAAAGTGGATAAATGACAGTGACACCAGTAGTAGATGCCAAGGTGTAGGTCGTCCACGTGTCATCAAAGAAAAAGGACGTCGGAGACTGTCCCGCTTTGTAAAGCAAAATCGGCACGAGACGGTGGCTCAGCTGACAGCCCAATACAACGCAGGTACAAACGCAATTGTTTCAGAACACACAGTTCAGCAGACACTGTAGGATATGGGTCTGTGCAGCAGATGTCCCACTTGTGTGCCTCTGTTGACCAAACGTCATTGTCAACTACGCCTACAGTGGGCCCGGGAACATCGACATGGGACCATGGATGAGTGGAAGAGAGTTGCCTGGTCAAATGAATCCTGATTTCTCATGTCGATGTTTGTGTCAGGGTACGCCGTCTGCCAGGCGAATAGTTGCTCCCCTCTTGAACAGCAGGTCATACACAGGCTGATGGTGGCGGTATTATGCTTTGGGGGACGTTCTCATGGGCGACTCTGGAACCCATAGTTGTGGTAGAACAGACCATGAACACTGTGAACTATCTGAACATCATTGCAGATCAGTTGCACCCTTACATTGTGTCTGTCTTCCCAACTGAAAATGAAATCTTCCAGCAGGACAACACCTCATGTCACAAGGCTCAGATTATGTTGGAGTGGTTCGAGGAGCATACTGATGAATTCCACTTAATGTCCTGGCGACCTAACTCGACATAATAGAGCACATTTGGGTTGTCATGGAGTAGCAGCTCAGAGCTCAAACACCACCAAGTCCGAATGTCTTGACTTTGCATGACCGCTGCTTAGACATTTGGTACAACCTGTCTCCAGTCATGTACCAAGAACTTGTGGCATCTATGCCCAGGCGAGTTGTAGCTGTTTTGCAGGCCAAAGGAGGTGCAACGCGTTATTGAGTAAGTGGTGATAATGTTTTGGCTCTTCAGTGCATATCTATCACAAGAATACTTTCATTATGATTATATAGTGCTATATTAACTTAATAAAAGTACAAGTAATGTACTTTTTGAACATTACTTGTTCCATTATGTGTTTATAAGTGTATTTGGGGGTAGTAGTAGCCTAAATTGTTTGAGTTGCTGAATCGGGTTGTAAGTTTGAGACTCAGTTCAACTAAAGGCTGTTGTGTTCATAGGGGCTAGAACACATTAAATAATGTCCATGTGGCCTCAAATATCCTCATGTTGCAGTGATGTGGAAGTATGGAGAGTGTTTTGCCAGCTCACACACACAGGCGTGACCTCTTCATCTGACCAAAGTTCAGAACTATGAGGTATTGTCCTTGGATCTTCACCATTCGGATTGATCCATGACTGCGCTCAATATCATATTTTGTTGCTCTAGTATGACATAAATTCAGCTAGCAAAACACTCACATGTATTTTGTAAGTGTTTCCTAAGAAATCTGATCATAAAAAGATAAAATGATTTAGTTGACTTTTCACCAGTCCAAAGACCACACACATTTTGGTTTAGAAAAACTAAACACTCATATTTGAGCATTTTTGACCATGCATGTTTCATTTGTAAGTTGACAATATAAAAAACTAAATAAAGGTTTCATGTGTTTTTTTTTTTATCAACTGATTACTTTTGAAAATGATATAACTTAATTCTTTAAAATCAGAATATTACAATTATGGAAAAAATGCCTAACCTAACTGCAAAGAACACAGCAATTTGAAACATTGTATAAGGTGGGCCATGAAAAAACAGCCCGTCTCAATCTTGTTACAGTATGTGGAACATCGTCTGCAAAATGGTTCTGAAAATTATCTTGAACATAAATGTATCACAGCGCACATTCTGGCATGAGACAACAGATATTTATGTGTATTCAGCATTTTAATAACTATTAATGCTAAAATCCAATCTTGGAGATACCGCTATTTTATGTAACATGGAAGAGTACCATCTGTCTACCACAAGAATCGTTCCAGACAGTCTGCCTGTCCTGTTGCCATAGAAACTGACCTCATCGTATTTTCCATAGAGGATGATTGAAGGAATGTATTCAAGTTTGTTACATTGGTGCACCTAATTTCAATTTAGAAATATAAGCATTACAATTTTTACTCCATCGCCAAGAAATCTTTTCCACTACCCCGAATCAAAAAATGAATGTGTCCTATTTCTATTGCAATTGCCACCACAGACATAGTGTCAGGAGTATTTTCATGGTAGACAGACTGTACTACTTCAGCCAAAGCACTTTTTTGTCAGATTTTAACAAAAACGTTTTTGTAACTTTTCACAAAACTTGTTTAAAGAACACATGGAAGTTATGAAATTAATTTAATTTAAACCATAGACTTCATGAGATAAATAGTGTCGGCATTCATAAAGATCAAATTTGTTATCAAGAGGATTTCTCGTCCTCTGGAAACAGTCCCAGACGTCCACACTAGCCGACACAGTCACCCGATGATTTCTCTTATGCTCCATGAGAAAAGAATGAAGTACGTTACAAGTTACAGCTGTATTCCGTACACATAGAGAGGTAAGGTATGGAACTTTATGTGCCCCAACACTTAACAGAGCAGCGTCATCTATTGCAGTATGCCCAAGAAATAAGTCTCTTACATTTAGGCAGTGGTTAAATATAGTGATAGCACCCTCATTGGAAATATCAGTACCTTCCACATCAAGGACCAAGAGCTGCGGCAAAATACCAATGATAGATTCGATTCCACCATTATTGATACGAAAGCAACCTTCCAGGTACAAAGCCCTCAAAGATTTCAGATCTGTAAGCACATACAGATCTTGGCTGGTCAAAAAATTACTCACCCCTCCAATATCCAGACACACTAAAGGAGGAGGAGCCCTGAGCTGAGGTCTGCTAAAAAACGTGTCCGGGAATATCTCTGACCCTCGGATACTAAGGTGCACGAGGTTCGATGGCAGATTGTAAAGTGACACATTTGACATTGAGCAGAACATGAGAACTAGCTTTTCTAGATTGTCGCTCTTTTTGCAAAGCTTCCACAGAGTGGTCTTTCTCAAGGGCATCAAAGTTATTCTTCCTGAAGGTTCCAGCAATTGAAATTCTTCCAGGTAGTGGGTGAAATGGTGTTCCACAAGGCTTGAGAACTGAGATGATCTCAGCTTCCTCTTAATTACTATTTTTTTCTTAAGGGTGAAATCCTTCGCAAACCAATACCAGCGCTGACAAACCCTTAAAAAGAAAAATCCACTTAAAAATAGCACAAAACAGATTCAGCACAGCAATAAGAAACAGGTATTCCCATTGTTCTAACTACATTTGTTACAATCATATTATTTTTTAGTATTAGAGATGGTTGGAAATTAGTAACAAGGATGTCAGATGTCAATGAATCAAAATATTTCCCCTTGATTACAAAAAATGTTCTACTTGAGTGCAATTTAAATTTTTTTTTGTGGATCTGTATAACTGGTATAATGGTCTATCAAAGCTTGAGCGAACATTCAGAAAAAGACACCAAAAACGACTGGATTCAACAGTTGCTCATCAAATCGAAATTTATAGGTGTAAACCATGATTAAAGACAGTTAATTTTGAACCCTGATTAGTGTTTTAGAATATGTATAGAAAGTGAATTTTTGAACTTATTGAAGGCACATTTAATTCTATAAAAAATAAATATTCATTGAACTTAATGTTGGTTTGTGTCTCTCTCTCTACAAAGATTCTTTGCTACGCAAGGACAAATTAGATCAAGACCTACTGCTTAAAGTGCATTCCAAATCTCTGCAAACATCCATGTCTTGACCAAGATGCACATCCAGAGCGTGTTGAACTGAAGCCAGAGAGTTAACTTTTCAGCCATCAACAAATATTCATTATCAAACATAATAGAACAGTGGAAACCTGTTTATCTGGACAATGTTATATTCAATGCTATGCAGGGTATGTTGAATTAATGTCACACACTGGAGCAACACAAGCTATCAGTGCTATGCAGGGGAGGTGGCTGAGGCTGAATTATAAAAAGGACATACGATTTCAATTTAGAAAGGGAAAAAATCTTGCGTTTATTGTCTCTATTTGATGCACATACACAACCAACCTTAACTTATGAAAAAGAAAAATGGAATTTTGAAATATGTAACTGTGTGTAAAATGTTCTCTTTTTGGGGCATTAGGTGTATTGTTTAATATCAAGCATTTCAATTTCAATTCAGAAAGTACTCATTTTTGAAGTAAGACTGAAAAAGGAATTCTATGATGTATTCACGATTTTAAAGAATGTCAGATACTTTGATAGTAATGTAAATATTTTTATACCAAATTCCATGATTGAGATCTTCATGCAAAAGCGTATTTTTGATCCAAAGGTAATAAGGGCACAAGCTTCAGTTCCTGTGGCCCTCTCCCCTGACCCTGGATATTCTTATTTTTATTAAAAAAGAGTTTAATAAATTAATACAGAAAAATAATGTATTCTAAAAAAATGTGAATTGAATGTTCAATGAAATTTTTATAATAAAAGTAATTATACACTTTGCAGCAGTAACACTCCCAGAAATTTCATGGTTAAACTCTAGTTGATGGTATAGCCTTCAGCTTGATAATTGCATGGATGATATACTCTTCATTTTTGTAATCCTGATAAGCAGAAAGAGTGGCAAGACTTGGCGACTGCCTCTTTCAGACGTGGTGATAAAAAGCAATACCACTTTGAGGTCTTACCATTTTTTATAGATTTACCAATTTTCTTGAAGGCTTGGTATTAGTCTATACATCCTTTCTTGGTAATAGGACAGATTCCAAATGACCCAATATTTCAGTTTTATCACCCGCCAATAAAATAACCCTATTTTAACAAAACCTTAAAACGCTGGAGTAATAAACAAAACATTATATAAAATTAAATTCCGCGGGTATCTAGATTAGGCTACTTGCAAAAACAAAAATTGTAACTGAATACACAAAAAGTCAAAGTCATAAACAAAGTAATCAAGATTTACAAATAAAATACTAATTTGGAACAAACATTGTAATTTTTTAAATTATCAGGCCTTGGATTTTCACCCACTCCTTTAGACCCAATAAGGCTATTCTACTCATTCCAACTCAATATTTATATCATTAAATTTTAGGGTATCATCTTAATGCTGTGATAAATTATACCTACAAAATGAAAGTTTTCAAATTTATAAACATTTTTATAACAATAGTTTCTTGGAACAGTCTTTGTGCTACTAAAGTATACTGCCAAACTTGCTAAAATATTGTAGTTCTATTTGAAATTCACAACCAAGTTCATGCATACAAATGCGCATTAAAAGAACAAAGGCCAGACGAAAATAACTAAAGTTGGAATTTCTAGACCTGTCTGAAAAACAAGGAAAACTATAAATTTGATGCATAAGAATTTATGGAAGAAAAGATCCGAAGAAATAAAAATGATAACAATTCAGTAAAAATGATAAAATGAAGATATTTTGAATTTGAGATTTTCACAAATTCACATTCCTTGAAAGTATGTATAACCAGAGGCTGATAAAAATGTAACATTTGTATGAGCATAACCTCAATTACCATTTTACTTTTTATAGCATCAGAACCAATGTGAAAAGTTGTAATCATAAAACACACCAACATCAATTCAAGAGACGTTTTTATTTTTGTTAAATACATAAACTTCACAGTAACATTGAACAGACAATTAACAGTAACACACATTAAAAAACATGAATTACATTTTTGTTGTAGTGGAATTGCACCAATAATATAACATGATAAATATTTGGCACTTTTGATTGTTACAAAATAAATAATAAATCCACACAAAAGACTCAAAAAGAGACAATACAAAGTGCAATATAAAAAGAAAAATAGTAACTTCATAGAACACTGAATTGCAATAAACAAATACAGATGAGATTCCATGGATTGAACAGTTCAATTTTTCTAATCAATAAATACTTTTGCGGAATCTTTAACATGCGATAATTGACATGACTACAACTCACATTTAATAACAATAAGCATAACAATACATAGAAAAAACAACGAAATACTATCTCACGCTGAGCAATTTTTTGCATTGAACTTACTAATTCTCACTGTGTGTGTGTGTATATATAACTAAAAAATTGTCAGTTTATGAGAGTGCTATTATTTTTTTGGCTTTGTTTATTGGTATTTTGAGTGTTATAATTATAAGTATATACACATTGGAATTTATAGAGATATTGGGAGGCCAGAAGGTTATTGGCATTTGAAATCATACAATGCTGTTCATTGAAAGCAACACCAAGAGTTGGATTGACTGCAAATTTTGTAAATGGGTCCTTTTACCCTGGTAAATACACAAATCTCAGCTGAGTATTTAAATTAGATGTGCATACAATACAGGCTGAAACATGACACTAAAGATACAAGACTTCATAAAGGCAAATCTGAAGCATCTTGTTGGTGAATTCGATTGGTACTGTTCAACATGAACAAAAAATGCCTCGTCTCAAAATGAGAGAACATTATGAACAGCTGATAGAGTTTGAGAGAGGAAGAATTTTTGAATTGAGAGAAGGTGATTTGTTGCATTGTGATGTTGCTCTAAGCATCAGGTGAAATGTCAGTTCTGTTATGAATCCCTTGAGACAATGGTGAGAAGGTTCTACATTGTGGCTACGCTATGGCCATACAAGAAGGGGTAGATCATTTGCTATGCATGGCAATGACAAATCATAGTGACATCCGCAACAAAGAAATGTCTTATCAGCACTGTTTGCCAACGATTGCTGCAACGAGGGCTCGTAGCTTGCCGTCTGTTCCTGCAACCTCCTATAACCCTATACCATATAGATATCAGATGTTGCAATGATGCTAAGAGCAGACATTGGATAGATTGGAGCAGATATAATCTTTTGACCCATGATGGATGTATCAATGTTCACAGATCCACAGGGAACTGCACAGCAGCAAGGGGTCCCCTTCCCAAGATTAATGTTTTTGGGTACAATTTGATTACTACCCTATATGGATTGCAAGAACTGTGAAAAAATAAGCAGTATACATCATATGTCCAGAAGTCCCACTCTTCACAGAGGTCATCCCAAAAGCTATCTAACAGCAGGATAACACTTCTCCCTATGTAGCCCAAACTATCCCACGTTTTTTCTCTGACAAGAACTTCCTTGGTCTGCTTGATCACACCACATCGAACACATGTGGGATATGATTGCTAGAAAATTTATCTGTATGTCATCAAATTGTAGATGCCTGTTGAATCTGCATGGAATGACATTTTACACCCATCCATACAATCTTTATCGGTCAATGTTAAGTCAAGCTGTTATGACTGCTGAATGTGGTCACATAAATTACTGATTTTAGCAGGTTTTTAACTTTTGAGCTCTACAATTTCAATTATTTATGTATTGTACCATATGTCATAGCTCAAATGAATTTAATTCCTGTAACTGCATTGCAATTTCAATGAACAGCAACATGTATTAAATAAATCCATGCCCTAAAACATTGCATGTTTCTATACATGCTCAACATATCAATTTATTACAAAATTTACCTTCTAAAAGGTATTTCAAAATGAAGAAATTTCTGAATGTAAACAAAATAGTTAAAATAATATATTCCCACAAGAGATGAAAACTAAACTATATGAGCTTGTAAAAATAATTTGTTTATCTCTTATTTTAAACTTTAAAAAATCTAAGAATTTAGGTATAAAAAAAAGTTTAATCATTTTGTTTTTACCAAGAATTATGTACAAATGACGATAAACAAGTATAAGAAACTTAAAATAGAAAATATTAAAAAAAAAAGTACAAAAGTAAAAAAGATTACTTCAATAAGTATTTTTCTCAGAACCTCATACACATTTTCTTCAGAATTTTCAATTAAAAGTAAAATTAGATTTAAAAAAATGTTGTGCAGCAAAAGTGCTATCATTGTGAAAATTGCTAAAAACAAGCAATCTTAGAAGGTGGAAAATTAAGATTGCATCACAATTTTAATTGATCGCATCACAATAATAAGTGATTCTAAAGATCCATTTTCCACAGTTTACTAAGTGAAAACAAACTGAAAACCCCCAGTCAACTGTCATACATGGATTATTAAATAAATAATAGATTTTTAACAAGTAAATCTTCATGATCTCTGCAATAACTTCCAATTCAAAAAAGGAAACAAACAATAAATACTCTTGTTTGTATGATAAAATAGTGTTGTATCAGGAATGTATTCAGTAAGAGCAGCCTCCAATATTTAAATCAATAAAAAACAGGCCCGTCTGAAATTATTTTCCAAATACATGCCTGTGTATTCTACATACCAAAAATATTTTGAATATCAAATCATATCACAGCATCTTAATTCAGCATATAAATAAGATACGTTTTTATATATTGCCTGTCACAAAAGTACACATGAGTCGAAATACATCAACACAACCACAACATGAAAAATTAAATTTCGAGTTTTGTAAAAAAGACTAAACATGTTTCAGCAAAACTACTCTCTACTGCAGTCTATTAAAATCTGCAGTTTTGCAAGATGTAGAAGCATGTATCTAGTCTTTCAATACATAAAATTCGAAATTAATTTTGGTGGTATTACAACCAGGGTGCAATATGGTTTTACATAATCAAGACCAATATTTACATTTTATGACACAGAGGGTATATTTGTACCTGTCCTCAAAACAATTTACAACATGAATAGGTGTTTCCTAAGGAACCTTATTATTTTATAAAAGTAAGTATAATTAATTCAAATTTCAGCCCAAATTTATAACTTCAGCTTCATCATTATACTGAAATTCTAAACTTGCCTCCACTTATCACTGTCTTATTTAAGTCTATAAACAATGTCATATTGAATTTTTGGGAAGATTTATTCGTACATACAACTCACATGAATGCTAATTGAATCAACTTTGAGCATACTTTAACAGTTAAGCAACTTTTGAGATGCAAACTGCAATATAGTGCAATTCATATTTTCAATACATTAAAAAATAATACCATTTTACTTTCCTGAAATAAATTTCATTATTATGAAAGACAACACTTGTGCATTAATATACAAGTAGATGAAAAAATGACTAGGAATGCGTTTGGAAATAGATTGATCACTTAAAAACAGATACTAAAGAAAGGCAATTGAGTCACATTTTGTGGTATTGGTTAATTATGGGACTGTTGGCAATATAAGTAACTTCTGCAATTGGTGTGAGCAAAGTTTATGATTTTGTGCCAAAAACAATAGCATTGGTAAGACTTTGGCCAAAATAAATATCGATATTGGAATTCATGTTTTTGCACATGGCCTCCTTCTCCTAAACATGCTTTCCCACCTAGTCAGCTGGCCTAAGATCAGTGGCTTTCTCATGGGATGGTTGATTTTTCAGCGCAAAGACTATATTTGGTCATGCTGTGCTTGACAAGACATACGCACACAATGAATGCTTTACTGGTACAGTAGAGACAAATACACCCAGGGAGGAATGCACTGAACAGGAATTGAACCTACACCACCTACAACTCAAAGGTTACTAGAGCAGTGGGAAACCCACTAAGCCATAACGGCCAGTCTTCTAGCGAGAGCTGCATTATATATGTGTTACATTGTTTATGTAAATTCTAAAAAGGTCCAGATATAAAGAAATATAAATGGGGTCCACAACTTCAAAAGTGCCACAGGAAAAGCAAGTTGTGTATTAATTTAATTGGGAGGGGAAAAAAGGTGAAGGGTTAAGGAAAGGGTCTTGATTGGTGAAAGAAAACAATAATCTGTAAACAAGGGAAATTATTAAACATCAATGTGACATTTTTCCATTGACAACATTTGTATTTGGCATTCATTGTCAAGATGACCTGTCACACTATTTTGGCAATTAAAGCTAATACTGCTAAAGTAATTATTAGTATATTATAGTATAAAAATATAGAAATGAGAGAAAGAAAAATTGACAGTAAAACTGAATGAGATTAGAAAACATTGGCTGAACAAATTTGAATCAAAGATTATCTAAAAATGTCTAAATCAAATTTAAAACACATTGAGTCGAAACTCAGATTGAATCATACTTTTAGATTCAGTCTAACTCTTCCAACTGAGCTATTTTGGTACACAGAAGCAAACATAATTTCAGAAATTGATTTAGATTTAAGGGGTGAGCAAAAAACCTTTCATGATTAATATGACAAAGTAAAAAAATGACCTAAAAGGCCTTTTTTATCTTCATTCTGTTGTTTTTTGAAGGCAAGCAAAATAAAATATGTATAGTTCTTGCGAAAAGTAAGGCTTTTAAGAGCTCTTGAAAACTGATATGAAGAATCCAGTCCTTTTAATGCCTGTGGGAACCCTGCCATTGTTGACTATAAGCAAGGAGGTTATTGAGATCAGCAATACTAATGAGGTAGGCAGTTGAATTTACGTCACACAAGAGCAATACAACGGGCTAATGGCAACGTTTGGGATCATTATGAACGAGAAAGATCCAAGGACAACACCTGGAAGTTTTGAACTATGGTCAGATGACAAGGTCAACACTTGAGCTGGTATACCACTCTCCAAACTTCCACACCATGCCAATGTGAGGACATTTGGCACACCAGCCTTTATCACGTTGCATACATGGCACGTTGGATCGACTTTCAAACTCGCAACTCTCCGGTTAATACACGATTCTACCGACTGCAATACTAATGTGCGAGTTGCTTGGACGTAATAAAACCTCATTTTCTCTAGGGTAGTTTGCATGATTTCATGAGTGCTGTGGGCTGGGTTGTGGTGAAAGTAATTCACATGTATTAGTTTGAAAGATAGGGGGATAGTGATGAACTAGATGAAACTGATAATAATCCCTTTGTGAAATATAATTTTTTCATTAACAAGACTAGTAGTCTGAAGTTAATCTTGTAGAAAATCTCAATATATCCTCAAATTTTTTGTTTTGTAAATAAGTCTGTAATTTATGGTTTGGCACAGATTTCAAAATTTTTGTTCATTTACATAAACAGGCTTCCAACATTGCCTAACACCTTCAAGGGGACAAAAATTGGTCTCCTACAATTATGAACAATGTAATTACATGTGTAATTTTAAAACTACATGATATTAGTGCACATTACACATGATTCAGTATGGGAAGTCTACAGGGAAACACCACAAGTCATTGTACAATGTGAGATTAATAACACCAATGCAAGTGACCCCCACAATTTGATTCAATGAGAACATTTCTTTTTAAGTACACAAGACATGATTTAGTATGGGAAGTTTGCCAGGGTAACTCAACAATTTGACTCAATGAGAAATGCATTTATTTTCCTTTTCATAAGACGATTTCTTTTTGCAGCAACAACTGCGATGTAAATAATGATGGCATGACTTCTCACTAAACAAATCATCAACAAGTATCAATGTATAAAAGCAAGTACAACAAACTCCCAGTTCTGTATTCAAAAACAAACGAGTGGTATGATACTTAATAAAAGTATGAAGACCCAAAGAAGATATGTTCGTATTTCTTATGCACAGATAAGAAAGACGTGGGGCTGCATTCCTTCTAACTCTGGAAAATGCTATATCAGTAGCTCTGGTGTACCCAATGTACAGATCTCTTAGCTTTGACCCATGATTTAAAATAGTCCACAATCCCTTGTTGGAGACCATTGTTTGTTCTACATCCAGGATTTCCAGCTGTGGCAGAATATCCTGAATTGTGTCAATGCTATCATCGTCAATCCGGTAACATTCATCCAGGTAAAGAGCCCGCAGGGACTTTAAAGTGTTCAGCATGTCTAAGTCTTGTCTGCCTAGAAAGGTATTCACCCCTCCAACATCTAAACATGTTATGTGAGGCAAATGAACGCTGGGGAGGAGGCCAAAAAATTGTAGAGGACATACCTCAGATGCACGGATGCTGAGATGCAATAGATTGGAAGATAGATCCTGTACAGATACAGAAGTCAGTGAACACGAATTTAAAGCAAGCTTCTTCAGTTTACTGCTTAAGTTTGTGAGTCTCCATAAGCTGTTCTTCTTCACATAGAGCAGAGAGTCTGTAATTTCAGGTTCAAGCAGCTGAAATTTTTCAAGGTTGCAGTAACGACGGTGGACGATGGCAGAGATGAGATTTTCGAACTGATTTGCTTGTAACGACTTGGTTATAGTAATTGTTTTTCTGAGACTGAAATCTTTTGAAAGTTTATGCCAATGGTGGCATACCCTTAAAAAAGAGAAAAAATTCACTTACATTTTTGTACACATTTCATTACTGAGCAGGGTTAGAAATTAGGTGCTGAAAGTCAGGCATTAATGGCACCTGAAAATTTCCCCTCAGTGGCATAGCTAGGGGATGGTGACAGGGGCAGCGACACTGAATGGTAGTCTCTAGTGGGGCAGAATTTCAGATATATTTACCAAAAAGTGGTTTATCAGAAAATTAAATATTTTAAGCACAACTTTGTTCTTGTCACAAAAATATTTGTGGTGTTATTTGAGTGGAGGGAATCTGCTTTCATATCCCTCCACCATAAGTTGTATTACTATTTTATTTAGGAAATACAAACAATAAAATTTTCTTCTCGCAAACATCCGTAGAAAACTAAACAAGACAAGGAAGTGTCATATCTTATTGCATCCTTAAGACCCATTGACAAAGCTTGGGCTTTTGCTAGTTTTTATGTATAGTCAATAATTAATTGTGATGCTAAATTAATGATTATTAATAAACTAACATAGTACCAGTTAGTATAAGTTATCCAAACTATCTTCACTTTCAATATGTAAATTCTATTTTGGACATTAGCAGTATCAACCTCATTTGCCCTGGGTTCCAAAAGGTCTAGCTTTGCCTCTGTCCTCAATTGACAAAATGCTCTATTTCGTACAGTTTCAGATTACATTCTATTCATGTGGATGTGTATAAACAGTAATTAACAACAAAGGCCTGGACTTTATGACTATTTGCTTATCAAGTTCTTTTTTCCTTAAAGGATTTTGGTTTGGAGCCATTGTATTGTATCAACAGTGAAAGTTTGGTGTGCATTGTAGAAGGAAGAATAAACAGGGTTGATTGATTACAATTTGCATCATACAAGTATAAATATTTAAAAACTTAGTCATCAAAAGTGGCAACTGAGTATGAAAGCTTGGCTACCAAAACAAAATTTGAAGGTGCAAAATATGACTTACAACCATAAATTTCAAACCCTGTGTTACTAGACAAACATGAAAAATGCATTCAGAACAGACATCAAGATAGACTTTGGTGTATGAAACATAATTTGAACATCAAGCAATCTACTTTGGTAATTGAAAACTATAAAAAAGTTGGGGTGAAATATTAGAGAATCTTCTAGCCTATCAGGGAATACTATATTAGAGAATCTAGTTGGTATTTTAAGCATGTAGTCCATGCAAAAAAATTACATTTAATCCTCAATGAGTAATGAATTGGTATCCTCCATATTTCAAGGTTTTTTCAACAATATAGATTTAATTAAAAATGATGAAATAAATAATGAAAAATAGAAAAATCACCATTATAAAAATATTATTTAGGAAGATATTCATAAGTCTCCTACTGATTTAACATTAGGAGCTCCAATCTTTCTGTGCTCATAACTTTGAAACGATAAGACCTAATGATATGAAATTTGGCATCTGAAGTTAAATTTTAATGTAGATTTGAAATTGTGTTGAAATAGGGGGTTCAGACCTCCCAGTGGTTCTTACCTTTAAAAATAGTCACTTTAGTTGCCTGTGTGAAAAATAGTACCCAAAATAGTCTCCTCAATTATACAAAATTTAGCACGATATTAGACACAGAAAGCTGCTGCAGGGCAACAACAAATAGAATCTTTACAAATAATTTTTTAAAAATGCTAATATTTCATAAAAAATACTTAACAAACTAAAATAAACAAAAGCAATTAATTTCCTTATAAATAAAGAAACATACCTTAAAATTACATGACTGGATAGAATATATTTAATGACAGTGCAAACTTCACAGTTTCTTTCTTTTCCCCTTTTTGCGATCCATTGTACAAATAATAAACGTAATTACATGTAGTTAGGTATATTTTTCATTGTAATTTTTCTAAAAGATTTTAGGATTTTTTGAAAGATGATCAATAAGGGTAGATTTTTTTTCTGAACAACACTGTTCAGTGTAAGTGCTTTTCTTTCTTCCTCCCTCTCTTTCTAACGCATTTGTTCAGCTGCATCAAGCATTCCTTGAGCAATGTGCATTTGAACTGGGTCTTACCTTTCTATAACTTTTTTTTAAGCGGTCATTCCCTTCCTTTAATAACGAATCTGGTGAAGACTGCATCTCCTTTTACTCTAGATTCCAAACTTGAAATTGTTTTTTTTTCTAACAATTCTAGTTTTCTTCTTTCACTCTATCTTCTTTCTGTTCCTTTAATTTCTTTTGCTCCTCCAAAAACTTGAAGTAGGATTTAAAAGTAGTGCATGCTATACTAAAAAGCTTTTTGGTTAGTGGCACCTTCGAAACATTCTCAAATTCCTTTATTCCATCTCAAATATTCAATCTGGCATTTAACATTTTTTCGACATCGCCAACTTCTCTGGTTGTGAAATAGAGAATCCTCTCTCAAAGTCACCATTACCATGACTGAGAGTATGACAAGCTTTCAGAAGTGATGCTACATTTGGATATTTTTTTCAACAATTGCATTTCTTTCTTCGATTATGCTTCTCAATATGTGGTCAGTTTTAACGAGTTTTCCATCTTTAGGAGGTACAAAATCAGTTTGCAAAACAAGCCACTCGTCTCTTACTTTTACTTCATTGACAAGAAATGATAGGGCTCTTGCAATATTGGATGAATACTTTACACTCCTTTCATTAGAAACTTCAACTGGTTGTAAACATTGAAAATTTGAGAGAAATTTTCTACTAAGCAATGAAGTTTTTTTTTGGAAGATAGCTAAATAGTGTGCCTGCCTTTTATGTTTACACATAATTTGATTAGAACTTTTTAGATCAACGATCAAGTCCCTGATCTTTTGTCCACAATATACCTTTGCTATAGGCAACAATTGCTCAGTAGAAATGAGTTTATTCACATTTGTGTTCTTCTTAGAAATTCTGCCGTCAAATTTTTTCAGTAATACCCTCAACTCGGTGTGTAAAATGTGCATAAGTTGTGCCAATGTTTGAAAAAACTAAGAAAGGGTTCAAATAGCTCAGCACTTTCAGTTACAAATTGTAACTCAATTTTAATACCTGCATATTTTAAATATCTTGAAATTCTTTTGTATTTCTCAGACTGTATCAGTTAGATGGAATGAAGTCCAAGGAGTTATCAATAATTACACAGATAAATCGATGAATGTAGCGCAAATATCAATATTTCTGTTATTTTCCGAGAAAAAAATCGCCCTGCTATGAAAATAGTTCCCTCTTTTTTGCCAAAATAGTTGCTTTTGATGATTTTCAATGTTAATTTTATGAAAAAAGTCACCATAATCACCTTGTATTGAAAATAGTCGCTTTAGTCACATTTTTAGTTGTCTCTGGGTGGCCTGGGGTCTCCAATTGGAAAGTATGAAGATGGTGCTTAATTTAATAAGATGGATCCTTATGCAAATTTTAGGAATTCGAACTAAAAGAAGAAGTTAGTTTCAGTCAAACACCATCTTTAAATTTGCTCTCTGCTAAAATTGCTCGAATAAAGAGAAGTGGTTCGCTTTTTTACCATTATTGTTCATATGCGCAGGTAAAAGTTACAGTGGTGCAAGTCACTTTTTTTTTTGTTTTCCAAAAATTAACATAACGCAAAATATAAAGTAATAAACTCAGAAACAAAAATGGTGTAATGTTATCATTATAGGGGTGTCACCTGGATCTAAATTTAACATAGAGGCTTAAATTGAAATGAATTTGTACAATAGGAAAATTACTTACACCACTGTGTTTTAACAAAGCCAATGACTTACACAACTGTGTATGACTAACACCAGAGTATTTGTCAGCAAAATGGATATAAAGTAAACTTGAGAACCTCTAGAACAAAAGATTTCATTCGTATTAAAAATAAGTAATTGTTATTACACATGAACAAAAATCAAAGACTGAATAAATAGTAATTTATTATTTTCTTCTGGCTCTGTGCTATCATTTTCTCTGGGTCCAGTTTCCAGTGGACCGAGATTGTCACAAGTGGCATCTCCTCACTTTCAAGAGTCATTCGAAGAGAAAAGAAGAATCATGTTTCACTGGTGGTTTCCAGAAGGTTCATCATGTCCTTCTTCGCTTCTGTAACTGGTCTTCCTCGAGGATACAGCAAGCACATCTTTGTGAATGTTCGCTAGAGATAATGTGTGTATGGTCTACCATCTCTTGCTTGTCATAGATTTAACACAGAAAATGGCATGGTATCATTCAGTGTTTCTTTATACAGAAGAGTGTAATGACAATCTTCCAAAATCCTAATCTATTGGACCTTGGTGTTCTAAGTTAGCAACAGATTTGAAGTTGTCACATCTCATTTTGGTCAAGAAGGATCTATTTTTTCTCCTGCCTATAAGAATAATCCTCTACCAGTCACTAGGAGTATATATCATACTATTCTTTGCATATAACTCAATCAATTCAAATTATGTGTCGTTTGGAAGGCTACTAACCATAACCTTATGATCAATGATTTCCTAACAGTTGCCATTGCTCTGATTGAACTTCATCAAGTACAATGGTAACTTCAGGTTACGATTTTGACCTGTACACGCATCACTATACATGATAATGTACATGTTTGGTCATGGAGCTCTCGATTCAAGATGCTTGATAATGCAGGAACCAACCTCTTGTGATCCACAAGAAGCAATGATATCCTAGCCGTACATATTCCCAGCACCTCTTCCAAGTTCATGGCATCTCAAATTGTAAGTGTGTATGTTCCATTCATAGTATGCAACAGATGTAGTCAATGCTGGGAAAATTGAGAGCTTTTTTTAGGTCAAACGTCACAGCATAGACAAAGGTAACCATCTTCACGCACCTTCACTGTATCCTCATTTCTCACTTGTTGCACTTTTTCAGCTTTTTTGAGATGGAGTTCTTTTTTATGTTTAATTGTCAAATTATCTCAAGACACATGATTTAATTTTTATGTCATAGGCATCACATTTACTACAGGTATCTTTCAGTGGACTATGGAAATGCAAGTTGAACTCATCATTAAAGGTTCGTCGATAGAAAACTTAAGAAACTGAATCAATATCCCCAACTAATGAGAAATGTGTTTGCAAAACCGTTATTTTTTAAAACTGACAAAGTAATAAAATCCATCACATTTGCCTAGTGTTATTCGATTCAAATCTGAGCTTTTTTCAGTATATAACTCTGGAAGTAGTTTTCTACAAGTAATCATTTTTATGCCAAATACTGAATATATACTAGGGGAAATTATCAAATCACCACAGGCTGTCACTAATAGTAGTTAAAAGAACAATATACTGAGGGAAGTGATACAGTGAGGGCTGCAAAAAACTTGCCTATTGGAAATCGAAAAGACAAAAATTATGAATTAAATAAACATATTTTTATTTGAAGTTATGTAAAAGTACATGCTAAAAGATCGAGGGTTAAAACTTAAAAATAAAACTTAGTACGGAAGAATATACATTGAAAACTAACTCCTTCTCATCTACACTTTTGAGACACCTAAATCTTACCATTTAGCATAGGATAATTGATTGAAACACATGATCTATGAATTTCCAATTCTAAAAAACCTAAATTGAGATTTTTTCAGTGGGTTCGTAACCCAAACATTCTTCCAGGGAATAAGTATTTGTAGACTAATCTGTAATTTATCGAAAGGTTACAGTTTATTGTTCTAAACTTATATATCTGGGAAATGGCAAATGATTCTTGTGTATAACATCTGAATCAAATCCAAAAAAAATTTATTGTTAGTCACTTTCACCTGGTCTAATATTCCAGGGGTAAACAGACCAGGACTTGAGGGTGAAAATGGATTCATAACCAATGTGAACATTCACCCCTAGATCATTCTAAACATCTTGTAGACCAAATGGGTTATTTCAGAGCATAAACCACTCTGAAAATCCACATATAGATCAACGGTACTGTAGAAATTACCCACAAAAAAAAATGATCAAATACAAGTTTTGCTCATGTATGTGATGAGCGGAAGTAACAAGTTAGTAAATTCGCCGAAAAAACTATATGGCACGAAACATAAATTTCAATGATTGAAAAATAACTAACACTTACCTTGAACACATACACAGGTCAACAAAATCAAGTTTCGCGAAAATATCTAACAACACATGATCAGGAAGGGAATGAATATGCGTCGAACTTGAATACTCAGAAATTAGCTTTTCATCCATCTCTGTTCCGGAGTCTGCTACAATCTAAAAACACTCGATGAAATGCCTAGAAGAATCAAATGAATTTAAAATTATATTCTACTAACACATCACCTGTTGATTGGAGATAGAATTGTCTATTACGTACTCTTTATCAGAAAAACAAACATTACGATTTGTTTGGAGTTTTATGTTAAATTGAACGTCCGAATATAGATGCTTTGATTCAGGATTATTTGTTTTGATCCAGCTATGGAGGTAGGGACAACAACGGGATGTAGGGATTTCAACCGCATCATAAAACTGCTACTATTCCCTGCTCCTTTAGAATCACAGTTATTAGAGAAGTTATGACGGAGGTCCAGGATCAATACCGAAGGTAAAACCAAGAGCACCTCCTAATGTTGAACCAAGGACAAATGACGAGGTCAATACACGAGCTGGCACCCCACTCTCCAAACTTCCATATCATACCAATTTGCATAGTCATGAGACAATTTTCAGAGAAAGCAGGATGGTATTTCACTCAGTACATTGGAACTCATGGCATAATCGAAACTTTATATTACCAAGTGGCATCGTAATTGTGGGGACTGTTAGTGTTACACTGTTGTGGCTTCAAATGTTCTCACGTTGGCACGGTGTGAAAGTTTAAAAAGTGGTTTTGCCTCGCCATCTGACCTTGGTTCAAATTACGTTTTTTTTTTTTTTTTTCCTAATGGCGGGCACATTTGACCTAAGTCATTGGCCACTACAAGGCCGGAAGTGATGGCCACTTGTGAAGGAGCACCCAGTGGGAGGACCATCATTGCTCCTAACAATTACTTCGTAATTTTGCACCATATTCAGATGACGAAGCAACACCTGAGCTGGTTTACGCTTACAAACATCCATGCCCGAACCCGGATTCGAACCGGGGACCTTCCGATCCAGAGGCTAACACCTTAACCACTATACCGGTTGGTCGGCTCAAATAACGTTGTGGAGAGTACGAATTGAAATTCGTTGTTCTTGTCAGAAGCAGACGATTCGCATAATATCGCTCTCTTTCTCTCTCGGCACAAGTTTTTATTACATAGAAAAATACGCACATTTTCGTAACAATAGAATGTGTTAAAAAAAATTGAAAATGAATGAGCATACAAAATGGACCGAGGTACTACCAATTGTTTTGCTAGGATTGCGATCTGCAATAAAGAACGATATTAACGCTACGTGTGCAGAACTTGTTTATGGAACAACACTTCGTTTACCATCTGACATTTTCTTAAGTGAACAAGTTTCTGCAACAGCCTTTCCATCATACGTAGATCAACTTCGCACCTTGATGCAAACTTTAAATCCAATTGCAACATCAAAACATTGCAAGGATTCAATCTATATTCATCCCTCATTGGAAACATGTTCTCATGTGTTTTTACGTGTGGACTGTCACAAACCTCCATTGTCTCAGCCTTATACTGGACCACATCCTGTTCTTGATCGTTCGGAAAAGAACTGTCGGATTATTGTGAATGGCAAAACAATTTCTGTCACGTTAGACAGAGTTAAACCTGCTCATATTCTGCGTGACGATAGCAACATTAACTTATCTTTGCCTTCTAAATCTACACAGTCCAGGGAATCTGTTCAACCTCTCACAACAAGAAGTGGAAGAACTGTACATTTCCCCAAAAGGCTTATTGAATATATTTAATGTTATATTTGTACATATTAACAATTATCATTGTATATTTGTGTTTACTCATTCATTTAAAATTTTTTTTAACACATTCTATTGTTACGAAAATGTGCGTATTTTTCTTAAATTTGTGTTTTTATATTTTCAATGTATATAATCCTATATTATGATTGTATATCGTTCCTCGGTATCCCTCTTTCACTGGGGGGATACTCTGTGGAGAATACGAATTGAAATTTGTTGTTCTTGTCAGAAGCAGACGATTCGCGTAGTATCGCTCTCTTTCTCTCTCGGCGCAAGTTTGTAATGCGCATGCGCGAAGCATTGCGAACGGAGCGCGTATCAATATTCTTACTTCTTAACTTTTCCCTTTCAGTTGTTGTTCGTCTTGTGTCTCTCTTCGTCTTGTGGAATAAATTATTGTGTTCTAATTCATGTTGTATTAATTGCACACCAACGAACACCACAACGTGTTGTTGTCCCCGGATCATAGTCAAAAACCCGTTGTAATGATTTAGTAAGTCTTTAATTGAACTACCCACCTACCTTCAATTCACCTTTATATTACTAATTAAGTATCTACCTCCAGCCGGTATAGTGGTTAAGGTGTTAGCCTCTAGATCGGAAGGTTCCTGGTTCGAATCCGGGTACGGGCATGGATGTTTGTAAGCGTATGGTGTAGAGGCGGCTGGTGCACCTTAAATCTGTCGTGGCCGAAAGTCCTCACGTTGGGTTGGCGTGGAAGTTTGGAGAGTGGGATGCCAGCTCAGGTGTTGCTTCGTTATCTGACCGTGGTTCAAAATTACGAGGTGTTGTCCTCCGGATCTTTTCCCCAAGGGACTGATCCCGGACCGTCGTCAATAGCCCGTTGTGTTCCTCTAGTACCACGTTAACTAAAAATTACCGGAAAAATTACCTACCTCCAGCCGGAATATCATTTTCAAATAATTTTTAACTTGTCTTTCAATTTGGCAGGAAAGACCAACCGGTATAGTGGTTAAGGTGTTAGCCTCTAGATCGGAAGGTTCCTGGTTAAAATCCGGGAATGGATATTTTTATACGTATGGTGTAGAGGCGACTGGTGCACCTTAAATCTGTCGTAACCGAAAGTCATCACTTTGGGTTAGTGTGGAAGTTTGGAGAGTGGGATGCCAGCTCAGGTGTTGCTTCGTCATCTGACCGCGGTTGAAAATTACGAGGTGTTGTCCTCGGATCTTTCCCTTAAGGGACTGATCCCGGACCGTTGTCGCCGACCAACCGGTATAGTGGTTAAGGTGTTAGCCTCTAGATCGGAAGGTTCCTGGTTCGAATCCGGGTTCGGGCATGGATGTTTGTAAACGTATGGTGTAGAGGCGGCTGGTGCACCTTAAATCTGTCGTGGCCGAAAGTCCTCACGTTGGGTTGGCGTGGAAGTTTGGAGAGTGGGGTGCCAGCTCAGGTGTTGCTTCGTCATCTGACCGTGGTTCAAAATTACGAGGTGTTGTCCTCGGATCTTTCCCTGAAGGGACTGATCCCGGACCGTCGTCAATAGCCCGTTGTGTTGCTCTAGTACGACGTTTACTAAAAATTACCATTACCATTACCCGGACCGTTGTCAAGAGCCCGTTGTGTTGCTCTAGTACGACTTTAACTAAAATTACCATAACCATCAATTCGGCATGGGCTGCGGCTAGAGTGCCTATATAACTCTAGCTGCGGCAGCCGGTTGGATGAATAAATGATTAGCAGGAAAGTTGCGAGTTCCAATCTAGCCAAAGACCGTTGTGTAAAAAGGGAAGCTGGTGCACAAAAAATCTGTGGTAGCCTCACGTTGACGTGGAAGTTTGGAGAATAGGGTGTGAGCCGAGGACAACGAAAAGATGATTTGTTGACTTCATGCCAGCTCAGGTGCGACCTCGTTATCTGACCATGGTTCAAAATTACGTGTTGTCCTGAGATCTTTCCCTTTGAGTTTGCTCCCGTTCCGTCACATCGGATCTTTTCCTTGTGGGATTGATTAGTTACCGTTAGCAATAGCACAGTGTGTTGCTCCAGTGCAATGTTAATTAAAATAACCACCGACCTTCCAACTGGACCACAGCGGTGAAAGGCGACACAGGATTTTTAATTGACGAGATGAAATGGTATTCAAAACAAACCAAGTGGTGTCACGTCTAGAATTGATTAAAGGAGCTTCGATCTATCAACCTTCCTCCTGTTGGTAATTCGTTGTCATCCAACTGGACTACATCACTCCAAAGTTACATTTTGTCATGTAGAGAATAGAATAAAAGGAACTTTTTATAAAGTTCGTCTGATATAGTTTAATCCTAGTTTTAATAAAATAGTTATCAAGACGTTTTGTAGCTCGTCAGTTTTGTTATGTGATCTAATTAGACCGGGTAAGTGTTTTGATAAACGTCGCAACGGGCTATTTGAGACGGTCCGGGATCAATCCAAAAGATAATGATCCGAGAACACCACGTGATTTTGAACCACGGTCAGATGACGAGGCAACATCCGAGGTCTAATTAGACCGCGTAATGGTAATTTTAGTTAACGTCGTACTAGAGCAACACAACGGGCTATTGACGACGGTCCGGGATCAGTCCCTTAAGGGAAAGATCCGAGGACAACACCTCGTAATTTGAACCACGGTCACATGACGAAGCAACACCTGAGCTGGCACCCCACTCTCCAAACTTCCACACCAACCCAACATGAGGACTTTCGGCCACGACAAATTTAAGGTGCACCAGCCGCCGCTACACCATACGCTAACAAACATCCATGCCCGGACCCGGATTCGAACCAGGAACCTTCCGATTAGACCGGAATCCAAAGCTAAGTGCACAAGGTAATCAATATAATACTATAACATTCACAAGTATGCCTTAGGTTAATAGCTTAAAATCAATGAGTCAGATTTCATATTGTTTGACTCATTATTCTTATTTCGTCCTAAAAACTTCAGTTGACGGACCAATTTTGAAGCATCAGCGTTATTTCCTTAGTTATTGGCAAGTCGTAAAGCACAACTCTTAGGGCTCCATTAATAATATTGCAGTATGGGCCCAGTGGTCCAAACACGAATAAGAAATATGTAATATACAGGGTGGTCCCGAATTCATGGTACAAACTTTAATGGTAGGTACAGGACATTGTAACAATGATTTATTGTATAGGAATGTATAGTCGCAAGTGACGCGGTGAGGCGAAAACAGGGGAAATAACGGCCGAAAGGAAAAACAAAGATTTTAGTGAAAGCGTTGTTGACAAGTGTCATGTTTACAGTAATTGTTCAAAATTGCGTCCACCAGTATCGATACATGCTTAAAAGCGTCGGTGGAGCGATTGGCGTACACGTTCAAAGATGCCTGGTATTTCACGCACACCTGCAGCAGCTACAGATAAGCGAGCGACGAGATCCTCATCTGAGTCAACTGGAGTCTCATAAACAAGATGCTTTAGATGTCCCCATAAAAAGTAATCGAGGCTCGATAAATCGGGAGATCGGGGTGGCCAAGGGACTGGTCCACCACGCCCAATCCATCGAGTACCAAACGTGGCATTCAGGTAATTCCGTACATCAATGCTGAAGTGTGCTGGCGCCCCATCGTGCTGAAACCACATGCGGTTACGAATGGCGATCGGAACATCATGCAGCAGTTGTGGTAACACTTCTTTCAGAAAAATAAGATAGCTTCCGCCAGTGAGCCGCGTGGGTAGTAAGTATGGGCCAATCAAAAAGTCGTTCACAATACCAGCCCACACTTTAATACTGAAACGTTGTTGAAACGCATGTCGACGCGTTGCATGTGGATTATCGGTTGCCCACACATAGGAATTGTGCGCATTAAAGACACCCTCGCGTGAAAATGTCGCTTCATCTGTAAATAGCACATAATCTACGAAATCCGGCTGCAACGCACATTGCTGCATCACCCACAGGCAGAAGTTCACACGGCGAGGATAATCTGCCGGATTCAATGCTTGTACTTTCTGAAAATGGAAGGGGTGTAAGCGATTTTCGTTTAACACTCTGCATACAGTCTGATGACTCACACCTACGCCACGCGCAACAGTTCTTGTGCTTGACTCGGGTCTATCAGCCACAATGTTCAAGATGCTTTCTTCCAGCCTTGGAGTGCGTACAGCTCTTACTCGACCAGCGCCATGTCTGTTGACGTCGAACGCACCTGTTTCACAAAGTTGACGATGTAACCGTTGAAAAATTCTATGATCCGGCATTCGTCGATCAGGATACTCCGCGCGATACATTCGTAACGCAGCTCTGCCGTTACCATTTGCACGGCCGTACATGTAATGCATGTCTGCTTTTTCTGCATACGTAAAGTCACCCATCGTCTACGGCAGCACAATTGTGAATGGCGCTTTTCCCTACTGCGATGCATCATGTTCAACAGCGGCTAGACATCTACTGCCCTCTACCGGCAATGATACCAACCGATCACTCCATTTCTCTTTCCTTTTATTTCCCCTGTTTTCGCCTCACCGCGTCACTTGCGACTATACATTCCTATACAATAAATCATTGTTACAATGTCCTGTACCTACCATTAAAGTTTGTACCATGAATTCGGGACCACCCTGTAGATAGTTAAATATTCACTGGAACTTGATGCAATAGGTTGTATAGCGCTATATTATTACTGATGTGCCAAACCTATTGGGCCTTCTATATTAGGGTTGAGGTCTACACCGTCCTTGAGGGAGAAATTTATAAATAGGGTAATGGTAATTTTAGTTAACGTCGTACTAGAGCAACACAACGGGCTATTGACGACGTATAAATAACGGTAGTGACTCGTATAAACAAAAACCTCTAAAACATGCAAAAATTCAATCTATAATAGAACATTTTAAATTGAATTTAATCATTATTGAATGCTACAGCAAAGAAGAGATCGCGTGGATGAATAATTTTTCTGCAAGACGATAAAAACAAACTTTTAACTGGAGTCAATTAGTTCTTTTTCTATCTCCTATACTGTTAAAGAAAGAGTAAAAATTTCGACGGATTTGAAATCTGCGGAAAATTTCACTTTAGATTCATACCTAAAAGTATGATTTTCTTTAAATAAATAATTTTTAAATTGAATATATCTTTTATATTTTCGCACGAGATTGTGACGTCACGGTATCTTTCCCATTGACCTTAAAATGAAATAGACGGAGCATGCGACCGTTGTTTCACATTATTTCTTCCAGTTGCTCGGTTTGAAGATGTGTCACGTGGTTGTGGGTAAAAGCATGAATTCTAAACTACTAATTGGTTAACGTGACTATCCACTGTTATTTCAAACACTAGTCTGCGCTTCCATAGCCAATCGGATAGGTCGATTTGTGATTTACCCTTCAGAGATCTTACAACAGCGACTCCGCCCACATGATCCGTCTATTTCATTTTAAGGTCGATGATCTTTCCCATCGACCTTAGAAGTAACTAGACGGACCATGTGGGCGGAGTCACGGTCGTAAGATCTCAGAAGCGAAGATCACGTGGGTAAGGGAGTTGACTCGGACAGATCAGCTATGTAAGCGATGGATTTAGTGGTTTTAATCATTTTCGAAAACAGAATTATTCAAGGCGTTTAATGTGTCTCAATGGACAAAAAACATTTCCTTTAGAAAGAGAAAAATAGTTTCTCGTAAAGGTACCTACTTTGATCAAAATTATATCAACTGCGAGTGATTAGGTCATGTCTAACAATTTGGAATAAGTACCCTTTTAAAAAAAAAAAACACTAATAAATGCGCGTTTTATGTTAGCAAATAATTTCTTGAAGACTTTAATTGATATACAACACTCTTTTCTCTTGTTTTCATTACCAAATGAAAAATTAAACTTCACTTTGATAAATCTAAAATATTTCGTTACCAAATCACATTTTTCAATTTATAATATGTAATAATTGGATTTAATTATTTTATCAAAAATAAATAATGTTCCATATTTTATGTTCAAACGTGAAAGGAATATTTCGTACCCCGGCAAGAAAAGTGACGCAACTCAAAATTGCAGAATTTGAGTAACATCAATTTAAATACTATAAAACTTATATTGAAATAGTACAAGCTTCTTTTAAATTTTAGGTAAGTATTTATGGTGGTAACTTTTAATATATTCTATAGAATAGTAATATTTAACACGCTGGGGTACCTCATTCCTATTTTTCAATGACATATCAAAATTTTTATTTTTTGACTTGTGCCACTTTTTTCTTGCCGGGGTACGATGTTAAAACATGAAGCTTTATTAATTTTGAATGCAACATATAATATTTAGAAAAGGGTCAAATTCTAGTCTTAAAAAGCTAATTTCCTTAATCTTATAAATTATAATTACTTATATTAAATCACTGCAATAATTGAACAATCCTGTAAACATTTATGAACTCAAGACAAACATATCAAACAGACATTTTTATTCACGAGACACCTATTTTTATTTACATCAAACAAATGTATTTTTATTTACATGAAACATACATATTTTTGTCAAAATTTTCTTTTCAAGACACAAAATAATTTTATTTACAAGTGACAAATCATGTTTTTTATTCAATTGGTTTTGATAGTAACATTTTTTTCAGTTGATAATTTCAACAAAAATTTATAAAATATTTACATATATGATGATTGAGTTTAAAAATTGTCTCATGGAATCAAAATATTCTTTTAGGAGAAATTTTCAAAATGATCATATTTTTACTATGGAACAGGCTTAAAAAACTATAGAAAACAATCAGATTAGTGCGTATCATGCACCACACATGCTTAGCTGTTATAAAATTGATCGAAACCAAATTAAAAAGTTTTTATTATCATATCTTATAAAAAATTGCTTTCTGCATATTCGTAATCTTCAGGTTACCACAATGAGAAGTATGAACTGGGTGGTAACAAAATCCTCGAAATAGGTTCCCCGATTTTACAATTCCCTTAATAAATGTCGTGATTCGTATCGAAAAACACTATCCACATATTTTTAAATATTTAGAGTTAGATGGGGTGAAAGGATAATTCTCCACAAATCCTTCCTTCGAATTGCATGGCACCAAGCCTCACACAAAAGTTTGTCAATAGGAAACCTGTGCAAAAAAATAAAGTATTTTTGTTAAACTAAAAAACAATATGAAAGTATAGGGTAAACTAGTCAGTCATTTCATCTTTTCTCAAAGCTAACTAGTCCACGTATAAACACAACTTAAACTAGAATTCTAACAGCGAAACAACTAGAACAAATTAAAACTAATGTTCATTAATCTACCTTTTCATAGATCAAAATAAAACAAAAGTCAGATATTAATACATAATGATTAATTGAACTACAGTTAATTTTAATCACCTTTTAAGGAACAGGAGTAAAAGACAATTTCAAGACAAGATTTAAGATAATTTCTTCAAAACATCTTTAAAGCACAATTGTGAATTAATTTGGAGTATTTCTTCACGAGTAATGTGCACTAATAGATTGATTGCTGAATAGTTGACTTTAATACTAATATCTTTAATAACCATTATAAACGCAATTTGAAAAGGAAAACGTATCAATGAAGAACAGCGAAACAACTAGAACAAATTAAAACTAATGTTTAGTTATCTATTTTTTCATAGATCAAAATAAAACAAAAGTCAGAGGTTAATACAAAACGATTGATTGTACTCTTTTTAATCACCTTCTTAAGGAAGATGTTTAAAAAACAATTTCAAGACAAGATTTAAGACAATTTCTTTAAAACATCTTTAAAGCACAATTATGAATTAATTTGGAGTATTTTTTCACGAGTACTGTGCACTAATTGATGAATTGCCGAATAGTTGACTTTAATACTAATATCTTTAATAACCATTATTAACGCAATTTGAAAAGAAAAACGTATCAATGAAGAAAGGTATTACATGCATAGCTATAACTAGAACCATCAAGTGCAACTTTTGAAATAGGCATTAGAATGAACTATAGTTGGTCAAACTACACTTTATTGCTAACATAAAATTGTATAGAAATGTCATTTTACAGTTAAAATAAAACTTACTTATGAAAGCAGTATCCTTCACCGGCTTTCACCGTACAATTGTAAGCAACGCAGTAGTTCACCATGTCGAAGCTATGGGAGAAATGGCGACTAGCTCCCACAAACACGTGACCTTCGCCCGGAGATCTTCGAACCAAGCAGTCAGGAGAAATAACATGAAGCTGCGCGCACATGGTCCGTCTATTCCATTAGAAGGTCGATGATCTTTCCCTTTCCACAAATAAAGAGATTGTATTTCGAGAAGCGGCTCAATCCCATGATAGTACTTTACGCAAGTCCAACTTGATTGGCTAGTTTCACGGGCTTGGCTTCACTTGGATATCTCGCCAATCTGATTGTTGCAGTAACCATTTGATTTTGAATATGCGCGTTGTTTCGTAGAAATACAATACATACACTTGCGCCTCAGCGTACAGCGTCCGACAAATTGACTCTGATTTGCTCCTCATATATATGTTGTATGGTTGTTGTTAGTAGTGTATTTCGCACCCTTCGCGTTAAAAAAAAACACAGATTACATTTCCTGCCTCTTTCAGTGGAGGGAGAGCAAAAAATAAAAAACATTTTGAGAGCCATTGTTTAGTTCTTTTTCGTAAAAGCGGATTCGTTAATCACAGATTAAAAATTTCAACGGATTTGAAATCTGCGGAAAATTTTACACCAGAATAATACCACGGGCAACGCAGTGGCTAGTAGAATATAATGCAGAAGTTCAGTGGGTTTGGCGCCTATGCTAGCACTGTAAGAGGCGAAAGTTTAATTCCTGGAACTTTTGGTTGTATTTCTCTTCTAAGTCACCAAAACTTCGTTTGAATACTCATTAACGATTCACTTTGTGATTCTAAAAATTAAAGTTACAATATATGCATGTAATATTTAAAAGCAGCCATGGGTCTTGTGCTGGAGATAAAAAAGATTATTACTTAAATATAAAACATCAAGAGGGTAAATTGTGAACCTAGCGGTGGAAAGTCCCAAGTTGTATGAAATCCTACAACAGAAGAGCAAGAAAACAGTGTGAAGTGACAAGCATTTAATATTAGGTCACAGGCTTTTCAGGAGGGAATGAACGACACTGCCTGGTAATTTGATTGGAAAAAGAATAGCAATTATAAGAATATTTCTTAATTTAAAGTTCCAGAATTTGTTACATGTGAGATTAATCTAAAAAAGGAACCTATAACGAATTCCGATGGATAAGCAGCTGAGCAACATACTACTGAGAATTTACAATTTAATTCAGGGGCTGTGGAAAACAGTGAATATGGGTACTCAGAAAATTGACCCTTACCCTCGATGCAATTCTGAAATTAGGTTACTTTCCAATCATGTTATTGGCATGATTGTAGTTGACTCTTACCAGATAATACCTTCACTTTCTTCCATGAGAATCTCAAGATATTATGAAAATTTATAATTCTGTTAAATTCTAAATGATACTCCTTTTTCAAAGGAGATATTTGTCACTTTATAAAGCTCTAGCTATCTATTTAAACATTGCATAAATTGGTATTTTGGGAGTTTTATTTGGGTGTCTCAGAGCAAAATTACATTATTCACTTAACATTGAAATCTCTCTTTGTAAAGAAAATGGTATGATAGGAATTCGAGACTAATAAAATATATATCTGAAGGGTAGGTGATTCCAAACGATGATACAGAGATATAGAAACATAATGACACAGGAAGCGTTCGTTTTTCTAGAGTATAGAAACGTTTAACACAATAGTTTATTTGGAATAAAATAGACCTAACAACAGCATATACAAAAAGTAGGAACAATAGACTAAGTTTTTAAAGACAAATACATTTTTCCTTTAATGTTACGCTTCACTAAGTCCATTTTCTTGAGTACATCTGCAATTTTGGTAACCAGCTGATCAGAGCTAAGTTTTGTCTTCTTGCTCTTGAACTTGTGCAGAAGTTCAGAAGCAGTCATGGGCTTCCGAGACAGATACCTACGGATTGCCTCTTCAGTGATCCCATCAAGAGAACTGTAAAGATATTGAAAACAATTACAGTATGGACACAAACACACATTACTGATAGATTGATACTTAAAGCTGGCAGATGTTCATAAGTATTAATGTAGACACTGTTAGTGCCATAAGAAAAATGTTAGTGAAAAATAAATTTGATTCCATAACGTATCTCTTTCCGAGTTCACATTCTGATTTCAGTATGGATGTTCCTAGTGGTTTGGAAACTACTTAAATTGTAAGCTTCAGTCCAATTAGAAAAAACAGATAGCTATGAAGTTTGGCCATGTCGCATAAGATAGTACGGAAATTGAATAATTAATGAGAAATTATATTTGTATAGTTTAAAGGGATTAGAATTCTACCAAATATACTCTAGATTAACTAGACAGGTCTTTACTAGTAAACGATCTGCCACCAGTTACCAAAAGCAAAATGAAATCGAGACTACCACTAGTCATCCATGCTCAAAATACCATGATCCAAAATTCCCAACTACCACCACCAAGAATTAGCATCAGTGCTGATTGTGGTAAACGGACAGTAAATACGATAGTAAAGGATAATGATGTTGAGAAGAGCATGAATGACCTGTTTTACATTGCAACTAAATAAGGGTGCGATGAAAAATGCGAAAATCAAACAGCTAGGAATTTAAAAAAAATGAGGATTTCGAAGTAACAGTTCATAGCAGTTGATGCATCTCAAATTAAAATAAAAAGAACATACAGAAAAGAAAGAACAAAAGAGAATGGGATGGACATTTGGGTTAGACTTAATATCACGTTTCACTTTTCATTTAGCCAGTCCAACTGAAAAAAATGTCTAATAAAAATTATCAACTCTCTAAAGAGTTCATAAGAATGTATTTGTTCTAAATTTTGAAAATGCAATGTGGCAAATTCTTCCCAATCATGATTGGGGCCTGTGAAAAATTCAGGGTCAATCCTTGTTTTACAAAGAAAAGAGAACTCAAATGGTCTTATCTAGATTGTAAAGAGGGCACTTTAGGAGCATGATATTCCTGAAAGGTCAAAAATCTTATCCAGTTATCCACTCCTTTTCAGAAATAAAATTCCGACTTTTCCAGGTTTTCCAGACAAATTTTTACATAATTCCAGGTTATACTTAAGCAATTTACAACAGTTTTAGTGTGAAAACCAAGAAATAATTTAGCATTCAATAGCCAATAATTAAAAACCAATTTAAGAACTATACATTGTAAAAATTACTACACAAAAAACCCAAGTAATTTTGCATTAAAATAACTTATTCAAATAATTCAACACATCTGACTTAATTCAATTTGTTATTTAATGTATTACAAAGCATTAAATTCTTCAATTTAAGCGTGTGGATGAAACAAAATTCTTTACCTGTTAAATATTAGCCATTTCTTTTAAAATCGGTTGAAAAATTCTATTTATAAAATAAAATTATACAAAACTGCATACGAATTTTAAGCCATGATCAAACATTTTCCAGGTCATTGAGGCAAGTTTTCAGGTTTTAGACAAAAATGTGTAATTTTCCCTGATTTTTTTGGACAAAATTAAATTCCCTGACAATTTTAGGTTTTCCTTGACCCGTGGGAACACTGCACATTCATTCCTGTATTGGAACGATCCCTTCAAACTTGTTACAGAATCCAGATGGCATAATTTATTTGATAACGAGTAACTTGTTGGATTTGGGTTTAGCAGGCGGCTGGTCTAGGAGGAATAAGCAGCAACTCTTTTCCTCTCATCAAACATCTAACCAAACACATGTTTTCTAACAACCAGTTTTGTGACTTTTCTTAACCAATATAATCTTTCCTAAGATCTATTCAACCAATCAATGCGGCCATTATGTGTGTTGTGGGGTAAAAGCAATCGTACACTACTCGGAAATCTCAAGATGCTCAGAGGTTAAATTTAGATCCCTCAAACACCCTACAATAAAAAGAATTTACTGTGAAGGAAATGGGTTGGGCCGCTTGGATTTTCATATTTCCAGATCACAAGCAATAAACATTAATAATGAGCCATAACAATTCATACCTAACAAAAGTAGTTGTCCCTGCCTGACCATCAGTCCTAGACTTTTTGGCAGGTTGTGAGGAAACATCTCCAAGTTTCCTTTTTGATCCTTTATTTCCTGAGGATGAAAAGAAAAATAGCTCATCAAACATCATGCACATTAAAAACAATAATAATGTAAAAACAATAAATAACTTAGACTACTTGTCATATTACTGAGATAATGAGTAAGAAGCTACAAGTTTAATTTTATCTTATGCAAAAGTAGAAGATTGATTCATACTTCTTAAAATGAAGGCATCTGTAAAAAGTTCATGCAAAATTTCAAGTTTACTTTAATGCTAAAACATTGTATCTTGTATACAATGCAAAATATGCTTATTTTTATGTTGTATACAATTGGCTAGCAACAAGTACAGTAGAACTCCAGTTATCCAAATCACTGAGAAAAAAATGAGTGAGATTTGCAAATCCACATTTTAAAAGTTTCTTATTGGTGAATGATAAAAACGAAGAGGACGTAGGAAACATCCTAGTGAAAATTCCTGGATGTTCCTAGTGCAATGCAGAGGAAGTAGGCGAGTGGCTAGAGTGATTCTTAAGTTCTGGATTCTCTGTCCAAATTCTCAATGATGATGAATTCATTCAAAGTGTGAGAGAAGAATTCATTAAATACCCAGAAGATGATGACATTTTACTTAACCAGACACTGGACAGTCAGCTGATAAAGCGTCTGACTGACTTGACACAGCGATAAAATGAATAGATCAGCAGCCTGAGAGAGCAACCATCTACAACTACTCAGCGTCAAAGACATGCGACTTGGCCGCACAGAAACGAGTAAAGACAGTGAAACAAATGGCTTTGACCGATATGTTCAAACAATGAAAAATTTTAATAGTAAGTTCAAAATGTAAACAAAATTCGTTTTTTCTTTAAAAAAAAAATAAAAAATTTCATGAATTGTCCAATTATTGGGATGGTGTCTGGTCTCAATTGGAGTTCTACTGTATATGTAACTCATCGAGAGGTTATTATTACTCATATTGAGTTATTCTTCATAGCAGTAACAGTCAGTAACTATTAAAATTTTCATTTAGATTTATGAGTCTACTAGTCACTGTGTGGCCAGCATGGCATTGCCCATGGCAGTTCTTTTTGTGGGGTCAGGTGAGACCACTGCTTGCTAACTCCCAGTGATTGCTACGAATTCAAACCAAATGGGAATTCGTAGACTATTGCATATCAGCCATAACAACGTTGCCCGTGGTGTTGATTTGCTTCACAAACCAATGGGAATTAGTAGCCTATTGGATAACAGCCATCACAGTCAACGCTCATTGTCAAACGCAGCCAAATTCAAATTGCGAAGAGATCCAATCGTCGTGACGACACAATCTCTTGCGAAAATATAAATATTTAATTGAAAAATTATTTATTGAAAGAAAATCAAATGTATAAGGTTTAGATCAAATATATGGTGGAAAATTTTCTGCAGATTTAAAATCCGTTGAAATTTTCAATCTATCTTTAACAATCTCGATTTTACAAAAAAAAAACTAAACAATGCCAGTCAAATTTTTAAAACATTTGTTTTGCTTTTCTAGGCTGGAATCGTATGAGCGCAGGAAATGGACGTGAAGTTTGGCATGTTATCACAACCTCTTGCAAAAACACAAGATATTCAATTAAAAAATTATTAAAAAAAAAAAAGAAAATGATATTTTTAGGTATTGATCTAATGTGAAATTTTTAGCAGATTTCAAATCCTTTTGAGCGCAGGAAATGGAATGTGTGATTTCAAAAATCTCGAATCAAACAAAGGTCATTCTTCGCAACAGCGTTCACATTGCAAAAAATATAAAAGTTGCAATTTAAAAATTATTTATTTAAAGAAAATCATATTTTTAGGTATCAATCCAATGTGAAAATTTACACAAATCCGTTGAGATTTTCTTTCCTATCTTTAAAGATCGCTGTGGTAGAAAAAAAGCAATGAACAACGTAAAAGTAGTGATGTCATTGTCTAATGCGCCCATATTCATACCCCCTCCCCCCCAACATTGGCATATATTATTGTACCCAAAAGAAAGTTCTAGTGATTTAAAAATCTTTCAAAGATAATCTCCCATTAAAGAAACATAATAATTTTAAATACCATTTTCCTCAATAATCTTAGAACCTATCAACTACATTAGAATGTTTTAATGTATAAACAATACCCTTTATGGCTTTAAATAACTAAGAATTGTGCTAGAGCAAGGGTCACTTTTAGTCATTATATCTTAAGTTTTAAGATTTATGCACACACTAAGAACACTTTCCTTTGCTAGAGACAACTGAAATGTGACTAAGAATGTTTAAATGAATGCAAAAACTGTCATACAGGGCAAATACAATGACTATAACAAGACTAACTAAACCTACCCTTTTGAATGGGATAGCGCAATTTGTTTGTCACCTTGTCCTGCTGTTTAAATAAAAAGGTTAAATTCATTCCATTTTTAGTATGTAGTCAAACTAGAAATCTAGATTAAGTGTTGATACAGTGAGGGCTGTTGGTTGTATGACAAAATATTGCTAAGGAGTTTATGTTTTATAAGGCATTGAGACTGAAACTTACCACGCAAGACTGTTAAAGAAGTATTCAGGGTAGGATCATGGAGAAGTATAGTCCCCTCAAGGTCTACCTAAATTTCTGAATGGGTTTCGGGACAAAAGAATAATGGTACGTTCAATATGTTTAGGTAATAAAACTTTTTTAACCATCTTGCTTTTTTATGAATACAGAATATTGCATAACTCCTGTCCTATTTTTGTCTTGAGGGAGTATGGTCAATCAGACACAATTGGAGACAGCAATCCTACTAAAGTAGAGTAATTAAAAATAACCATTCTTTAAGATATAACATACCAGTCAACCTCAAGAACAAAAATCAAGAGATTTTTAGTGGCATAAAAATCGATGCTGAAGTTCAAAATGAACACAGCAAATTGAAGTTATACTTGCTAATTGAAAAGTTCTTTCACAATATGTGTACAATACATGTTTGCAAAAGTCGACTTGCAAAAAGACAATTTTTCTGGCAACCCACCAAATGATTCCAATGCTGGTCTTTTGGTTTTGAACATAAAATAGCACTTACTGGCCATTCTTTCACACAATGTGGAAAATCCCTGTTTCCCAGAGTCAACTTGCTGAGAGGAAATTGTTTTGGCAAATTGGTAACCTGATTCCATTATTGTTTTTTTGGGATAACTATGTGGTGTCCAATGCTGATCATGGCATAGTTTGTAAATTTCCCATATTGAAAAGAATCAGGAAAATATTTCTTTCTGTTGATAGTGGGGAAAAATGGTATTACAGAGATAGACAACCATTGAGTAGATGAATTTAATAAAAATTTGATCCTACCATCTTTGTTCTCTGCATTCAGTCGAGTAGGAGTGTTGGCTCTACTACTGCTGGCACTGTTGTCTGAACCATTCTTTTTAGCATTTTTCTAAAATAAAAATAAAACAAATGCATAAGGTTATCAATTCTAATATATGCATGATGACTTTCCGAGTCTTTATAACCAGTGTGTAAAAAAAAAAAAAATCAAATAATAGGATATTTTTTATTTAAATATGATTTTTTTTTTAATTTAAATTTCTGTAGGCCATATACACTGTTTTTATAATAATTATATATAAATTTATTAAATAAAAATTCAAGTTTTTGACATGACATGTAAACCAATATTTATTTTAGTAAAAATCATAGTTTGTTACATGGTAATACATTTAAAAAATGAATTTTCAAAATAAAAGCAAAAGGTAAAACATTTGTTTATAAAACACAAGTTGACATCCTACATAGTTTTTCTTGAGTAAATTACATCATTATGTTAACAAATTTATCAGTAAGTGACAGACCTAAATTATAGTCTGATTAAATAAATATTTGTTATGGGTCACTATTCTTAAAGTGGGGTGCATTTTGCAAAATGAAATATGTTCATAGTTTAAACTTTCATTCTTTCATATAGAAAGCTCAGTTGTATTTTTTATTCAGTACTTCTTTTATTCAGTTTTACTCAGTTGTATTAATAAATAATTAATCAGATTAATTGTGTTATTTTGTATTTATGTCTCAATTAAAAAAAAGTAGTTGAAAAATAGTAGATCACTATAGCTAAGCCATTGGCCACAGTCAATTAAAGGGGTAGCAAGTAGTTTAGGCCTACTAGTGGGTTTTTTCTTTGGCTGTCTTGACAGTTAAAAGTAGGCCTACTGGTCGTGGACAATATAAATAGCTGAAGACTTTTTTAAGTATAACATTAATGTACAATATTTTCGAACACTTGAAAGAATGCTTTATTGTTTGTAACATCATAAAATTATTCATGAACATTGTCAAAACTTTTAAATAGATGTCAACTTGTTTTTTACTTTACTGTTTGGCAGAATCCCTGATTCAACACTCAACAGATTACTTAGTACATAGACACTTCAGTTATTTGCAAGTGCACAGTGCCAAACATTATTTCAAAAAAATGATCTGTATTAGGTGTAGCCATTTGTGCTGAAATCACCATAAGTGCAGAAAGTTTACGGCATTTGATGAGGTATGTGATTTTACTAAGATGCATTTACTTAGTTATAAAAATGTAGGATTGGTTGTGATTTAAATCAAAGATAAAAAAAAAATCATTTTGTTTAAATCATGACACCCTGTTTAAAACTATTAGATGCATATACATATTGTTGAATAAACATTGCAACAATAGCAAAAAAAACCCCTTTAAAATGCCAGAAGTCAAACAGTATTTTTTTTTTCAGATTTCGTTTCAGCATTCTGTATTTATTAACTCAATTTGACTAAAGAATTTTTAAAAGAAATAGAAATATACAGTAGCAATTGCTGGAACATGTTAACTGTACAAATCCATTTTAATTACTTTATCAATAGCTAGAATTATAAAAGAATCATTTTTCAGTAAAAAGAAATAATTAAGCTTTTTACCTGCATGAAGACTGCATGCATTTTTGTGTCATCAAAATCTGAATCAGATGTTTCAGATGAGGAGTCACCAGATGAATCTAAGAAAAAAAATATTTCTTTAACAAAGAGAAATTTTTTTGAGGATTTCAATAAAATTCCAGAATATATAAAGCAGAAATACCTATCTCTGATTAGATGTTTCAGGAATTTTGAACTTCATGTTATAATTATTAATACTTTATTATAACTTAGAAAATTTTAATTAATATTAAGGATAAGTATGGCGAAATTTATGCATATATTTTAAAGCCAATACCACCAATAGTGGGTACATAAACTCACAAGGCAGAAGATTGGCTCACTTTTTGATTTCCATTTTTTAGCAGTCAAGCTGACAGTTGAAAGAAATATACTTAATGCATATGTTATGGAGTAGGCACCTGCTCTGGAAGTGACCCTTCCTAATAGTCAAGCACAACAGAGTTTCTCCTAATGTCACAATGCATACTCAAATTTTGGAAGTTTGACAGTAGAGGCTCCAGCATAGGAATGAACTCTGCTACCACAGGAATTCATCCACAACCTCATTATCTATATACAAACAAAGCCTGTACCAGTTTTTGAGGTGGCCTACAAAAGACCTCTCGTTAAGTTACCCACCCTTCCATCTCATGCCAGACACAGTAATGCCACCACCAGTTCAGACATTTTTACTGTTCGACTGTTCGCTTCTGTTATTTGTTTTCACTCATCGGTTCGAAAACTCCTAATATACCTTACGTATCATTTCCCCCAACCAGATCGCCCTCAGAGACACATCTCCTTTAGGCGTGCATAGGCTTGATGAACCTGAGCTAATCTAGGACTTATTGCTTTCCTCCATGGGTGGTGTGACGGTTCTTTCTTTAGGCAGATTTACTAATCCTTTGCCTTGTCGTCCCCCAAACATTAACACTTGTCCATGAGCATATTTCAAATTTATTAACACCATATCTTGATTATTTGCAATATGAATAATATATACAGGATCATTCAGTCTATCACATACGGTCGGGAATTATCCCCATTGATCTACAGCGCAAACCAACGCATCTCGCTTCCTCGCTGGCCTTCGTGCAAGTCCTCTTTTTTCACCCTTCTCCAAACGGGTTTCTTTTCCCATACAAGAGTGGGACCCCTGTGGAGTCCGACTCCGTGTCCATAGGCCCTGCCCAAACCTGGTGAGGCTACGGGGAACTTCACAGGTGGTATTTTAGTTAACATTGCATCGGAGCAACACAACAGGCTATAGATGTGGTCCAGGATCAAATCTCCCAAGGGAAAGATTCGAGGACAACACCACACACTTTTGAACCAGTCAGATAAGGAGGTACCACCTGAGCTGGTACCCCACTCTCCAAACTTCCACACCAGACCAACGTGAGAATGTTTGAGGTCACAGGTTTACAGCGCACCAGCCCTCATTGTTCACGAAGGTCTTTGGTTGGATTTGAACTCGCAACCCTAGAATTTCTTGTCCATTACTCATCCAACCAGGCTACCGTGACCCCCCCTTTCCTATGGGGTTTACTGCCTTTAGTAAACACATGTGTCCACCTGGGTTACCCATGCATTCATTTACTACTTTCACCACATTATACTATTCCCCAATTCCTCTTGCTTTCTTCCTTACAAATAATTTTTTACTTGAAGTTGTCTGTCGTGTGTTTGGAGCAGTCTGTCCAAATATGGCCTTTGTGCCATAGAACTAAAAAAAAAACTTCATTGCAAAGTAGAAGCTGAAAACCTCATTGTTTCTTGATGTTTGCATACCAGTGTACTATGGAATATAAAAGTGCATTTTCAACACCTGTTCCCCAGTTTTAACACACAGAAACGAACAAAGGTATGGATAAATTAACAAACTTACCTTTTCCATCCTTTTTCTTCTTTGGCTTTTGGGGATCAGGAGGTTTCTCCTGTTCTTGGGTTTCTTCTGGCTCCTTATTATTCTCTTCGGCCTCTTCTTCGTCTTCGGAGTTATCCAATTTACGAATGGCCTCTTCATCCTCCACACCCTTCATTTCTCTGTTGACCTTTTCTTCGGGCAATTCATCAGCTTCATCGCTATGTGTTAAAGAAAAATAAGTTTTTTTTATTATCAATTTACATCTCATTAACTGAATGCTGCAAAGAGCTATTAACTTTTATGAGGAATAGCTATTGCAATTTGAAGCCAATAGCTTTCCAATGGGTACTATCATATTCTTACAAGTCTGTTCAACAAGAAACCAGACAAACAGGTTTTCGCAATAACATTAGATCCTTCTACATTTTGCATAAATCCTTAAATTAATGACTTTAAGTGCCCATTTTATTTTGCTTAGTATATCTTGCTTGTTAACTTAGTTTTTAAATATAACTCTGCATTTTATGTTTGTGTTTGATTTTAGTCATCTATTAGTTAATGATTTAGGATCATAACAATTAAAACAGATCAGTAAGAAAAATGAAAATATTTCCTTTGCTTGTTTATGGCTATTTTTATTTGCACACGCACATGATTTACTTCACTGATTTCTGCATGGCTTTGGATTCCTCTTTTATTGAACAGAGAACAAATGCCGACACATACATTCTATGTCAAACATATTTACTAACAATACACTTGTTCCCAATTTGTGATGAAAGATATGCACTGATTACAGGAACTAAAATACTCTATATTTGATGAATAATAAAAATGTGCTCAAATTATTTATATTTACAGAAACTACAATATTTTATGCTTGCAAAGTATATAAAATACTCCACACTGTAAAACATTTCACTGCTAGTAAAAGTTAGAAATATTGCTTAGTTTGTCATACTAGCAATTGTTTTGCTACATATGGGCTGAGAAAACGTGAGACCTAATAAGGGTAAATTGGATTTTGAACCGCTAAGAGCAATCATGCCTATGCTAGAATTTGAACCTAGACCCTGTTAATCGAAGGCCAGAGAATACCAGATCAACAAAATTGGAAAAGGAGTATAGTCCAGTTTAAACACTAAAAAAAATGTTCATTCACATGAAAAAAGAATGTAATAGGATAATCTATTCTTTACATTTAGTTGCTAAAACTATATGTAAGAGCTTGCCACTCTAATGAAATTCTCCAGCATTCCTCTTGGATTAAAGAAATAAATTAGAAATATGGAAGATAGAAATTAGGTTTATAGTTATGTTGTTTTTAACTTTAATTACAGCATAGGATAAGGGTAAGGATTTCATATGATTGTATCCTCCGACTAATTTCAGTCTTACAGAGAAATATAGGCTAAATTAAATTTTTTTATTCCATCTTTGATGATTGATGTGATGGATAAAGGAAAGCATGAGATTTCTTTGTGCTGCTATCTGTGTCTAGTAAGTTAGAGGCCGTTTTGGTAAGATTGTTTGTTTTGAGGTCATTTTTTTGCTACACGAGGGCCAGTTAGACAAGGCAATAATTTTGGACTTCAAAATAATAGAGTATAATTTTTGTCATGGAAAAGTGGATAATAATCATAGGTGGATAGGTAACAACCTTTTTTGATAAATTTTGCCCCGAAGCTCCTGTTGCAAGCTTTTTACTACATATTTACTATTACTTTTTGGTTGTGTCCAGCTATTTCCAAAAATATGGTAAGGACTACAGTTGTTCTTTCTGAAGATTTAAAAATAGCTTTTCTCCTGAGAACTTATCTAATCATTTGATTGCATATAAATATGAGGCATTAAATTTTGTTTCCACAGCGATAAACTTGTATAAACCTCAATGAAATGTTTAATAAGGCTGCAGAGAATTCTAAAAAAAAAGCCTGTCTAACAATCTTTCTAGAGATATGGAACCTGAATTTGTATTCTAATAAAAAAATATCACTTGCATTTGTTAAGCCTTGCTTGCACCAAAACAAACTTACTTCTATCTAAGCAAATGAACCTGATTTTAAATAACTTTTAGTTATGTTTAATGTTCTGTATTCTTTTATTTCATTGGTTCATAAATAAAACAAAATTGCATCTGCTCTGTCCATGAAACTCAATCCAAGTGAAAAGTTTTAATTTCTAGAAGTAAAGCATGAGTTATTGTGAAGAATGCCATCTGATGCAATCATCAAAAGTCCATCTAGCATTTGCAGGTAGGTAATTTGGGTTTTATAGCAGATCCCAACATTTGTAAGACAGTAAGTCAAAGAAATTCTTCTGATTTAAAGTTTGGTACAATGCATATCGCTCTGGTCATTTGCTAATGTAAAAAGGCTAAAACGATGTAACCCTTAAACACAGAAAACTCGAATGTGAAAAGAAATAATTTATTAATGGGTACTACTGATATTTAAAACAGCACTGTATTATTAACTATTGCAGTGGTAGAAAATTCTAGAAAATATTGTTAACAATTTCTATAAACATGTCTAAGAGATATTGTTTGTTAATACCTATATATATATAAATCATAAGTTTTAAAAAAGGTAATTTAAGATTTTTGGCACACGAAAAAATCTGAGGCCTATTCATTATAAATAGATCAAAATAATAAGTGAAATATAAATAGCAATAATTTGCCATCAATAGATACGAGCAGATAAGAAAGTTTAGCGAAGATGCAGTACACTGGTCTGCTAGTATGAAATATTATACTTTACAAATATTGGAGCAGCTATCAGGAAGATGAGAGGATAAAAATTTATGTTCCGTACCTTGATGAACCTGTAATGTAATCCACTTCTCGGTCATCAAAGTCACCCTCATCACTTTCTTCCCGCCCTTCGTCGTCAACCTCTTCCTTTTTCTTTTTATCTTTCCCTTTGCCTTTCTTTGAGGGTTTCTTGGATGAGGAATCATCTTCATCCTCTTCGTCATCTTTCTCGGAATCACTGGAGTCTCTTGCCCAGTCATCCATGTCTGATATTTTCTAATTTGGGAAATTAATTGAAATGCACTTATTTATATAAACAAATTCAAATAAAAGCATCAAGACTAAGTGATTGTTTGTCAAGATTGGTTACAGTTCAAACAAATCTTATAGGCTTCCAGGTATTGTAAAAGGTTTTGGAAAAATATTCTTGCAACAAAATGTGAAAACACAATTTATGTCTTCTCCTTTTCTTAACCAAGGTGACAATGTTTGTATGGGGATTTTGTACAAATTTTATACATTTGAAGGATTGGTTAGGCTATATGGAAAAGATCTAATTAGGGATAGACTGCAGCAAAGCACAAGGAAAAGGATTGGATGTGATTTTGTGGCATTGAGTTCTCTTGGGACACATGCCAAACTCAAGATATAAAATCAGATATATAATCCAATAATAAAATGAAATGAGTCATGTCATAGCAAAATGAATACGATAAATTATGTGATGGATGAACCCAATGTCATGTAAAAAACTAAATATTTGGATGAGGATTATCTTCAACCATGTCTTCTAAAGCCAAGGTATATGAATTAAAATGTTTAAGTGTTGATTAAAATGAGAACATTCTATTAAAATGTGTTTTACTGTTAGTGGGCAAATGCAGTAATTGCAAATTGGATTATCTTCTCCAAGGAAGAGGTGTCTGGGATATCCGAGTATGTCCAATACGGAGGCGTGTTATCACTACATGCTGTTTTCTTAAAGGTAACGATTTCCATTCAGATATGTTTGGTTTAAAAGAGTGAAGTTTGTTCTCCGTTTGTTCATTCCATTCGTTCTGCCATTTTTCTTCTAAAAATTTATAAATGATAGATTTTAAGTCATGATAAAGGATGGTATGGTTAATATTATTTACGGCTGAAGTCTCCAAGTTCTCACATTCTAAAGAGGAAATATCATTTTTGGTGTTATAGAGGTTTGAGAAGAACTTCTTGCTATTTTAATACTATTTTGTTCAGGTGATATGGTTCTTTTTAAAGAAATATTTATAGATAGATTTGGTTGGTTTATGTTTTTTGCATTTGATGAGGTTGTATCTGATGCTTTAGAAAAACAGGGCATTATAGGTTGGTACGTTGAAGTTTTATGTTGGTCAGATGGCTTAAACATAGTTACATTAGTTTTGAAGGTTTTTTTTACTATTGAAGAGTAAAATATTCCAGGTTTCGGTTTGCGATCATTAACACTTTATTCGTACCTCCGGAAATGAAATGTTTTATAGGACTTTAATTTGTCTGAATTTCTTTTTCAGTTTGAAACTTAGGGCAAGACTTGGCGTAAGCTGGATGGACACCTTTGCAGTTCACACAGCAAAGGGATGATAATGTACAGATATTGGTCTTGTGTTCTGTACTAGAGCATTTTGCACAGGTTTCTTTGCCACGTCACGCTATGAAAGAGTGGCTAAATTTTTGGCATTTAAAACAAACTGGATTAGGTATGTAAGGTCTAACTGGGCAATTCATATAGTCTATTTTTATGTGTTTTGGTGTAGTTGAAAGTTAATATTATATGTTTGGTGGGTATTTTTTGACCATTTCTTGGAATAGTGATTCTTTTGACATTAACCAGATTGTTTGGACAGAGATTCTAAGATGTCTTGTTCAGTATCATGAACTAAATCTGATTAAGAAATTATGCCTCTAGACGAATTCAAAGTTTTATGGGTAGTAACAGTTACTTCTATTGGACCGATAAATGTTATTTGTTGGATGTTTAAAGCCTATGTTCTATTTGAAACTTCTACAAGTACATTTCCTGATAGTGTTTTTTTAATGTTTTTGTGTCTCCAACCATTCCTAATATAGTTTTGTGAAGTAAAATTGCTGATACGTTTTTAAGATTCCCTCGGTACTTTTCATTATAAAAAATATTTGTTCCGATATATTTTTATCATTATTTTTATTACATAGGTGCTCAACTAAAGAAGTTGATTTTTGATTTTCCATTTTTGAAAATGATATTTTCAGTCCCTGGCGGCACTATCCACCATGGAGTCCAACGAGGGGCTGCAAGTTCCTGAACCAGAACTAGCCAGGGACTATACAGTCCCAAGTCACCTCTATGACTGCCCTAAGGAGCTAGTTGGTGAACAGGTCCTTAGTCCAAGCAGGATATACCCACCAGCCGATTAATGTTTGGGGACCAAAGTACATATCCTGTTTTTTCGAAGTAAGAGCCAAAGTAATGTATTGGGGCAGTACGTTGTCCCTCAATTATCAGGATCACCTTTTCCGAAGACACAGGCCTCCACACACGGCAAACACGTGGGTGGTTTAGTTTCCAAGAGGAGCTGAAAGCACAGACTGGCGAAAAGCTTCTCAAGGGGAGCCCTTACTTCCGAAGAGATAACCACAATGAAGGAGGAAGAAAAAGCACAAGGGTAGAGGAGAGGGAAAAGGAAAGGGAGAAAAGATCACTTGGGTACCCCAGGGCTGTGAAGCCCGTACAAACCTAAAGAAGGAATGCCCCTGGGGGCCACAAGGTAAAATAAGATTCAATAAAATTACAGTATCCATCAGAACTATAATAAAAGCATGGTAAAGCATTTAAGAAAAAACACGATAACAAGATAAGTATTTTAAAAAACAACGAAAAAGGTAAATGCATTAAAAACATATCATTAATAAACAGAAAGTAAATTTAAAGCTTAAAACACTTCGATAGGAATGTTAATTCGAAATATATGAAATGATGTGGTTTAAATGACATAAATTGGTACTTTTAATTGTCTCACTGGAGCAATACAACAGGCTAATTAAATTACATAAAAGGCATGATTTAAGATATGAATAGAAATAGGCGGGTCTCTCAAGAAATGTGAATGCTAAAAGATTTTCTCAAAACGAAATTAGAATAAAACAGAAGAGAGGACAGATGACTAAGGTATTTTGGGTGCTGTACAATTGAAGGACTTTGGGCAATGCTAAACCATGTTTCCAATATTTTAGACTATCAATTTTGTTCAGTTTTAAAAATTCCAAAATTATAATGGTTTATCCACAATTCAAACAAAACAAGAGGCTTGTTACATTGAATTTTCCAGTATTACATGCTCATTCAAACAATAAAATTCTTTTGATTGCCTTGAAAATTGTTTTTAATATTTTTCATTCTGCAACATGTTTTTGTGGTTTATAACTATGTTGCTTGGATCCATTCAATTTGAGATCATATAATACCTTTCAACTTGTATTAATTTATTATATTTCATAATAGAAATTTATATTATTTTCAAGTATAATGACAACCTTTATAAATTTTACTGCTACAATATAAAATATTATGAACTTCAGAAAGTATCCTTTCAGTAGGATATGTCTTTTCCATCGATAAATCTAATGCAAACACTTGTATTTCAACAATGTATCCTGTATCGTGTTTGCACATTCTACAAATCATAGAAGAATTGTTAGGTAAGAAATATTTTCCTCAGCAAGTAGAAGACAGCAGTAATAACTTACAAAATCTTTTGTTTGCTTCTTATTTTTCTTTTTATTACTCTGCTTTTCCCCATCGACTTCTTCCTCTTCTGCATTTTCTTTCTGTAATCTTTTTTTCACCATGATAGTAAAGTAATTCAATACTTTGTCACGCCTGAAAAACAGAATAATCATGTGAAAAAAAAAAAAACCTCCTCTTAGAAGCTAAAAATAGAACACACATTTGATGTATTTAGGGGAAATTTGAATTAAACTCCAGACAAAAATACAATTTAAATTAAATATGTGTAATAAATTTAGCAATTTTAAGTGAACATGAATTAAGTAAGATAGTACTCAATATATCATGTCAACAATTAAATCTAGTGTTTCAGTAACTAATATAATTATCCCACTAACCAATCAATTTTTGGGATGATCAATGTATTTAAAAATATATGGATTAAAAATTATGTTTTAAAAGATTGGAAAACATAAGGTATTCCAGGTTTTAAGGAAGAACCTGGAACAACCAGGGTGTGAAAAAATAGTATTTTATTGATTTAAATAGGATTTTTTATTTAAAAACGATTTTTATGATTTTGTTTTCCCAATAGTTAAACTTGTTGGACATGAGATGTACAAATAACAGTGGTTTCTAGATAATATTGATTTTTGGAAAGCATTAACATACTAGCCAAAGCATGGCATGCCCCCCGACAGTTGCTTTCGATGGGTTAGATGTGACTACCGTTAAAGCTCGCCAACCACCAGTGTTTGCTACGAAATCCTATTTGGTTTGCTCTGCAAACCAACACCACAAGCAATACCGTGATGGCCTTGATGGGCTAGTAATAAATAAATGAAAATAATTTAATAATAAAATATTTGTGATTTTCCGCAGTCTTCAAATCTGTTGAAATAGTTTATCTTTAATGATCTAGGATCCAATTAGCGTGACATCACAATCTCTTGTGGAAATATAAATATTCAATTGAAAAATAGTTATTAAAAGAAAATCAAATGTATAAGGTATCGATCTAATGTAAAATTTTCCTTGCCCGCGACAGTTCTTTTTGTGGGGTCAGGTGCGACCACTGTTCTCTAATGCTCGCCAATCCCCTGTATTGCTACGTACTCCCATTTGACAAAACAAGCTAGAAGCCTGTGTCATTTCAACACCAGTAAATAAATCGCATAAAATAATAGCAATAACTAAATATTACCAAGATTAATATTCAGTTGAGTTAACTTTTAAGATTATTTCATGAAATTTACATAGAATATGACCATATATATCAGAAAACAATATAAAAATATGTAGAGACAGTAACATTATTAAAGATAAGAGACAAAAATCTTAATTTTTATCTTAACACTAACTGTTCATTGATTGTTATGTTCTCACCAGGTTTGTAATTCTTCATGCAATCTAATCATTTAAATCATCGAAATCCAAACAAGAGAGCCCCCCACCATCCAATTAATTTTCAGCAAGTTCTTACAACCAATTATTAGCAATTTCTTCAGGACTTTGACCTTTCCAACGAACCATCATTTTCGTGTCTGCACTACGCAAGGTTCAAAAATCGAATCTTTTTATTGTTTAAGCCGATAAACAAATGACGAAACACTTAGACCCAATCATACTAGTATAATTTATTTGTTTCTGCTATGAACATGTAAACATTGTGTTCAAGGTCAAACAGATGTGCGATAAGAATTTGTTTGGTTTGCTAATACTGTTTGCTACTCAATGATCTCCTATTAAGTTAAAACGAAAGCTATTTACAATGATAAATTCACTTGGTGTCGAAACGACACCAACGGACATTCTAGGTAAATTTAGCTGTAAAATTTTCAAAAATGAATCTAGACCAACAAAACTTCTACAATAAAATCTAAGAAAATGATTGAAAGTCCCCAAAAATTTTAAAATTCATTTCACAAATGCGGAAAGGAGAACAAAATTATGACATTTTGTGAATTAGGATTGTACAAAAAAATTGCATCATCAAAAATTAAAAGTATTGAAATGCATTTAAATGAACTATGAGGTTGTCAAGCACTCGTATCACAACTACCTTCCAAATTCTTCCTCTGCCTCTTCGGCACTCAACGCTTTGTAACGCTGTATGGGTGTGAAATTGTACCATTCCTCTACGGGATAAGCTTCAAAAGTTCCATCAGCAGCTTGGGTGAAAACATAGTAGGATGCATTTTCAGTCACCCCTCCTTCTCGAATGCCTTTGTACCTAAAAGCATAGGGTAAAAAAATTATGGGTACTCTTCAGTTAACGGTTGTCAATCATAATTGTGGGCCATATGCAGGGTTGCCAACCTTTTCTGAGCAACATCAGGAGCATTCTCATAAAATTTCAGGAGTTTTGAGGTTGCTTCAGAAGCAATGCGAAAATAAGGACCAAAATGAAAGACCAGCATATTATTCTTAAAAAAAAAAAAAAAAAAAAAATTCCCTATTGATACAAATAATTTATTTTACCATATACTATATATAACGGATAAAAATTACATGTATACATAAAAGGTTTTAAACTTAAATTATTGAAACAAAAATTTAATACACAATTTCTCCGTAAGTGAAAATGGTTCCTTTTTCTTAAGAAAAAATATTGCAATCCGGATTGAAGAATCTGGCGAAAATTTCCCCTTTTCATACGGGAAATTTCCCTTTACCCTGCATCGATGCGATTTCCGGAGTGAACCATACATTATGCGGAGTTGCGAATTTTCGATGCTTTAGTTGAGAAACTCCAGAAGTTCCGGTGTCATTCTTTTAATGAAGATGTAAGGTTGCTTTTTCTATAATTCTTATCTAGTAAAATTACACACTAAATTTCACATTAAAATAAAAACAAGTGTCAGAAATCAAATTACATCCTTAGGGTTGCCATTCCTAGCATTCTTATCTCTAGTTAAATCTCATACCAACATTTGACGCACAATTACGATTGGTATCCGGTTATCCGAATAGTACCAAATTATGAATTACACTGTATTTCTCAAATTAAAAATAGCATGCAATTATGTAAGCCATGTGAAAGAATAGTGATTGTTTTCTGTAGTACTCATTTTCATCAGACCAAATAACAAAACTGCATTTTAAATAGACTGCTACACTTTATTGTTTCACTGAAATTTTGGAATTGCAGATTTTATTTTTTCCAATTTTGTGGGAAAAAAAATAGAAATTACCATTGAAGTGGGAAGATTTTATTTCTCCATTACTGAAAACTAGTGTATAAACTAAGCCAAGTTATTTGGTTGTTTTGAACTTTATTACTAAAATATAAGTGACTATTCAACTGCTGGTAAAGTATTTGGCTGAGATGGTAGTAGCTAATCAGAGAACTCACTGCTTTAATCAGTGGATCACTTAATTTATGGTTTGTGAATATGGTTCTTAGTTAATTTGTGGTTTAAACACAACCTGTGGATTTGCTCATCCACAAATTAACTCAAGACTTGTGAATGCGGACGTTATTCTTGAAGTCATTCTTACTTTTTTCCAGCTTTTCCATTCAATTTTAAAATCCAAGGCTGATCTTCAGGATTGTACTTCTTTGAAATAATTCCATATTTTTTACGCCTGGATTCCTCTCTTTGCTCTCGTCCAAATTCGCTCCCAGCTCCGAATTTTGGCGAATCCTCATCTGCTTTAAATTCCTTTAAATTATTTTCTCTTTCCATTTTGACCTGAAAACAATTCAATGAAACATTTGAATTATTGGTACAGCTTTGATAGACTATTATGGTAATGATTTTGTCACTTTTTTCGGTGAGCTTTTTATGTTGCCAAGGATAGATAAAAACACCATTTTAGGCTTTAGTGGAAAATAATTTGACATATTAACGAAAATAATTTTAAATCAGAAAAAAATCCACCCAACTGATAATTCTTGCTACTATTAGGTAAAATATTAACTTTTACGATAAAAATCTTTAATTTTTATGAAATATTAATAAAGTTAAGTACAGGTTAAATAATTAATTAGTTTTAAGTCTAATGGAACCAGGCTATCTAATACGAATGTTATAAAAGATTCCAATAATTCTAGCAAGCTAGAGGAATTTAGATAGGTAATATAAAAAAGATAACGATTTGCAGAACTTAATAACAGATTCAAATAACTGTGAGGTTGCCACAATCCTAACAAAGCAGGGCTGCCACAACTTGCTACAAAAAGAATGCCAAAAGTGTTACCACAAGTCTTTACATGAAACCTGTACTAAATTATTAAACAAATACTTTTAAGCAAATGATTCGAATAAAAATGTATTGAAAATGTAATAATCACTTTAAACTAAAAATGTTACAAGAACTCATTTGATAAATACAGGGCTCCAAACAGGTTTCAAGGTCTAACAAGGTGACAAAAGTGACTAATTGAACCAAAAAAGTGACTAATCAAGTAAAAAAAGGTGACTAATCGAGCAAAAAAAAGGGGTTAAAAAGTGACTAATCGAGCAAAAAAAGGGTTAAAAAGTGACAAATAACAATAATGCAAAATATATTCAAGTATAAATATAGAAAATAAAACGATCCTCCCCAGCCACCCCTATCTGTTCTTTTTCTTCCTTTGGTAGGATATTTTTATTTTCTTCATTTAAAAAGTACATCAATTTAAAAATATTAACATGAAAAAAATCGTAATTTATGATTTTTTAACTAATTTATTTTTGACACAGCTTGAATTTCTTCCTTTTCTTTGAAGATTATGTCTCATTTTTGTTGTTGAAATGTCTGAAATTAATTTTGTCCTTTTCTAAAAATTTCCAGAACTTTCTGCTAATACACCGAGGGCAACGTGAAGTATCCTTTTACAATTGAAACGGTACGTTTTTGAATCCACTCTTGCGGTGGAACGTAGCGCGCATTTTGAAATTGAAAAGGCGAAAATATAAAAAAGGAGTTTTTAAGGAGTAGCACATAAAAATAAGGAGTTTTAAGAGTGCTTAAAATCGAAAATCCATTTTAAGGAGTTCTTAAGGAACCTGCAAACTCTGTTTTTTCAGAGGAAATAGGAATTTTTTTTAACTGCGCACCCCAAATTTTTCTTCTCCAAATAGAATTTGAGAACTTAAAACCCCTGAAAAGGTGACAAAAAGGTTACATGTGAGGAGCCCTGTAATTAGGTAAGAGGGGTCGGACATGCAGATGGCCCTGCTTCCCTTGAACTTCGCTGCTTGGTTTTACTGATATCCTTTTCCCGTAAGAAAATTTCCAGAACTTGCTGCTAATACACCGCGGGCAACGTGAATTATCCTTTTACAATTGAAACAGTACGTTTTTGAATTTATTCTTGCGGTGGAATGTAGCACGAATTTCGAAATTGAATCTGTGCAAACCCTGTTTTTTTTTTATAGAAAAAATGAATTTTTTATAAACTGCGCACCAAAAATTTTTCTTCTCCAAATACAATTTAAGAACTTAAAACCCCTGAAAAGGTGACAAAATGTCAAAAAGGTGACGTGTTAGGAGCCCTGTAAATATAAGGAGGGTGTTTTAATACATCCCAGAAAGTACTATCTATCCTACATTGTCCTCACTGTTTCTGCCAAATGACAATTTGCATTATTATGATGATCAAAGTTCTAAATTTGTGGAAGTTCTATGTTGAACCCATAGATTTCATTTTAAAGGTGTTTTAGGAGCAGGTCATCATTTTTTACAGTTTCCTTGAATTAATTAGTGTGGGATCAGTATTCAGAAGTGAAAGATCCAAGGACAACACCTCAAATGATGATGACTACACCTGAGCTGGCACCCCCCCCCCACTCACTAAACTTCCATACCATGCCAACATGAAGACATTTCAGACGATTGCAGATTTAACGTGCACCAGCCCCATATACACATTGGTCTTTGGATCAAGTTTCGAACTAGTTACTAATCCATTGCATTTACAACTGAGCTACTGCAGCCCCTCCAAAAGCTGAGGGTTTTTTGGACCTTGCGCCATAAAACATCAAAATCCATCCATCCAAAAGCTGAGAATATAAATTATTTTCCCTAACTGGTTAGCAGTTAACAGTGTTCCAGAGAATAGTTCCCAGAATGAGTGACTTAAATAGTTTACTTTGGCAATCTGTCAATCCTGGTTTTGAGTTTGGCAATTTGAAATCATAAATCAAAAGATTTTACTCATTAATAAAAGCAAAAAACAGACCAAAAACAAATTCCCTCTGGAGAAAAACACCCTTAAAGGGCAAAAGACAATGTAAGCCCCCAATCTTTACATAGCATATTTGTCATATCCAAATAAACAAATTTAATTCGAAATTATACTGAAGGAAAACATTTTGGCAACTGAGGAAAAATGTTTAGACAATGATTTACAACTTTCTGTTCCTGAATTCTAATCATGTTCATGGTAGATTATTCCTCACAAAGTGTGATTGCTTGCACCTTACAGCCAAGCCAAATGATGTCCAAAAAAGTGATGATATAAACAGTTTTGCTTGGAAACATAATTTATTGTTATACACTGAATAATGTTTACTTGGGTCCAGTTACTACGCTGCTGTGTTTTATTGAATAAAATCAAGGGTCAAAGCATTCACATTGACTACAACTGTTCTATGTCTGTAACCTCTTTGGAGCAGATATAAGCTTCTTATGACACTATTTTATTTTCAAAACTTTTGTAAAAATGTAATGTTTCTTTAAAATTAGATCGTTTCCGCAAAAATAAATAACTCAAAAGAAATAACAAATTCTAGTACCTGAGTCCATTTGGCAACATCCACTTTATGAGAATTGCTAAAGCGCATGACACTGAATCGTTTTGATTTGTTCCTGTAAAAGTTCAACTGTGAATTAGTCACAAGAGATTTAAAAATAATTTTCATTAGAAATCAAACAGAAATGATGATGAAAATTTATTATTTTACAACAAGGACATTTGCAGAAGCATTCAGATTTTGATATATACAACTATTTCAAATTTTGTATATAAATATATTTAAAGTAATGTAATATGCTTTGAGGCTGGAGGTAGCGTTACCAACCGTTGCCACTTTTGTTTATGCAAATAAAATTTCTTTATTATACAAGCATAAACATACATTTTTTTGCTTGATTATCACATTTTGTCTAAAATTACAAAGAAACGTACTACTTAGCTTCTTTAGAGAAGAACTCAAACTCAAGAAGGTTTCTAGATGAACAATGATGACTGTATAAAATATGTCAAAAGCAAATAATGTTTGTGCAAAGGGTTAAACTTTATTGATGGTCTTATCTACAACATACAATCTAGCCTGAGGCCTGATAAAAAGTATCCAATAACTTTTGAGCGAGTCAACAAAGAACGGAACATTATGAAGACCTAACATTGGGATTGTGATGGTCAAAACAATGAAAAATAAGGTTGGACACTTTTTGATCAAACCATGAATGGGAGTTTAAAATTAAGTCTTGGAAATACTTAAATTGGCAAATGATAATGACCAGGATTGCTGTGTGATAACATGCCAACTAAGCAAACTTTGACCACCCCTGTTTACTTGAATTTAACCATAAAAACTGAAGTACAGGAGTGCAAAATATATTTTTAATAAGAAACACTCATTCATTTATCTAAAACATTGAACAGAATCTGGAGTACCATCAAAATCAGAAAAGGATGTATGGTAAATCCTATGAAGAACTATGAGCTATGCATTTAAAAAAGGAAGATACAAAATCCAAAAATAGAGAATTTCATTATAAACTAAAATTTTAAATAGTCCTGAAAATGACACAAAATTATGGAATGATAAAAATTATCTCACTTTGGCATTTTTACAATATATTCTTGAGCAACTTGACTGGTACTTGCCGCTGCAGTCTATAAGAGAAAAAAAAACCAATTAAACATACATAAGATTTTTAACTTTGAATGAACTTCAAATCTGGGTTGGAAAAATCATTTTTATTAAACTAAAAAAAAAAAAAAAAAAAAGGATTTTTTTTTTATTTAAATCAAATTTTGAAATTTTAAATTATTTTTTGCTTTTATTTGCTAATTTGTCAAATGTAAGAGTTTGAGAGCAATCCCTATAATTTAATAACATTAAATAGAAGAGCAGCTTTTAGAAGTATAGTAAGGTAAATTTTTACTATTCTAATATTTTCACATTGAAATAAACACTTTTAAAAATAGATTTTTGAAATTATACATTTATAAGCACATTTTTAAAAAATCACAGCATTTAGAGCACAGTAGTTAAGCATTGCAGATAATTTTCCAACCCTTTCATTATCCAACTTGTTTCGAGTACACTATAAACTGCAAAACGTTTTCAGATATAAAAGTAGTTGTGGTGGTAAGCAGTTTTAAGGCAAAGGTGATGACTTTTTTGTCCCTCTACAACAGAAGCAGTACAATCTAAATGAGTTTCCCTGTGCTGTAAAGGAAATGACACCTCTAATATTAACTCAAAGAGGAAATCAAAACAATCTGCTTTCACTTCAAATTTCTCTGTTAGTTATCTACCATGAGCGACTATTAAAAAGATAGGAAGTGAGGAGCACATACAGTGCTTGATTTTAATTAACAAAAACACTGAATGTTAGGAACAGTGCTGATTCCTTTTTGGAAATAGAAATTTCATTTCCACAAAGTCAGGTGTATCAGTTCAAGCATATGACCTTTCAATGGTGGATAGTGAATTCGGAATGGATACAGACCCCCTCTTGCAGTTATATAAAATCCACAAATGATTTTCCACTGAAGGCTAGGGAAAGTCTCTAGCAGGAAAAAGAAGAATAGAAGACCAATAATGTCGCCCGAAGATCCCTGCCACCAGGTAGGCTAAGCTTGGGAGGGGTGTACGATAGATTGGCTTTACAGGAGAAAAATGCCTCGATTCCCGGCTCTTAGAAATTTTTTTAACTGAGGTCACAAATTGAGCTGGGGATGTTCTCATCATCCAGAATCCGCAGGAATGGTATCTTGTAGAAAACTCACATCTCTCTGGCAGGTGCCCCCGTCTCAGTAGCACAGCAGTCCGTTCTCTCAACATGTGATCGGGTAACGTGGGCGGTAGTTATGATACAATCATCTCTGGTGCAGTATAGGTTTCTGCCGTCAACCTGCCATCTCTAGTGTCCTCTAAGCAGGTAATGGCAATTATTTAATGTCGCACTGGTCCAACACAACAGGCTATTGGTAATAGTTTGGGATCAATCCCCCAAGGCAAAGATCTAAGGACACAACATTATTTTGAAAAATGATAAAATGACAAGGTCAACACCTGAGCTGGCCCTCCATTCTTTAAACTTTTATACCATGTCAAAGTAGGGACATTTGAAGCCGCAATAGATTTAACATGCACCAGCCCCAGTGTGCACAATGTTGACCGAGTTTCGAATCCCCAAGGCAAAGATCCAAGGACAACACTACATTATTTTGAAAAAGAATACGATGACAAGGTCAAAACCCGAGCTGGCACCCCACTCTCCAAACTACAACACCATGCTAAAGTAAGGACATTTGAGGCCACAATCGATTTGACATGCACCAGCCCCAGTGTACATGATGTTGACTGATTTTCGAACTCACCCCCACTTGCTAATCAGACACTCTTCCAACTGGGCTACACTGGCCCTCTCTAAGCAGGTAAGTGGAGGATTTTTAGTAGAGAAAATGATTGTTAAAAATAACGAACACTGCACTTGGCAACTAAAGCTTTGTCACCAAATGGCCATAATATTGGATGCTTCCAATAAAACCCTCCAAATCCTTGAACACAAATCTAAATGCATGCAGCATATTCCAAAAATACTGCCAACTGGGGATGGCAAATATTGCCAATTAGTAACAGTATAGTGTGAATCCTGGGTTGGTTTTTGTAGTGCAAGGACCATGCTGTACCAGGCATAAGATATCAAGTAATAGACATACACACAATGAAAATTCTACTGATACAGAAGGGAGAAATACATTCAAGGAGGAATGCACTTGACAGCAATCGAACCAGCGTCAATTACAACTTGAAAGTTGCTTATGTAGTAAACATATCCACTGAGCCATCATGGCACCAGTGGATGTTCACTGTGCAAGGGATCCTGGGAGAACAGAGTTGAGTCATGTGGTTTGAATAAGTCTATTAAATTAGGGGATAGGTGGTAAAGTATACAAATTGGCATTTTTAGTCAAGATTCAGATTCTAATTTTTTCCCATTCGGTGCTAAAAACAATAGCATTGATAACAGCAGGAAAAACATCCAACAAAATCTCAATTTATATTTTATATATGGCAGTCTTCTACTAATGTGGATTTATTCAGAAATCAACTGCTTTCTCTGGAAGCAATACCATAATGTGGATTTGAGTCTAACCTAACCAAAAAATCATTCTGGGGGTACAAGTAAATTTTAAAAATTGTTAGGAAATAACATGTTTCCCATCACTGGCATTTCAATTTTATCATTAGACTTTAATGAAAAGAGAAAATATTTTATTTCAATTTCTTACTAGTACATTTACGCTATGTTTGATATGAAAGTATCCTCAAGATCAGTTAATGTTTTCAAAATGATGTGTATAAAGTATCTGATGTTTCATAAAGCTTAAAACCTACACACACTTTCAACAGTTGGTTCAGATTCATATTGCTGGATGTCTAGTGCTATCAAGCATTGGATATTTACTGTGTAATAATCACAATTTGAAAAGACCAAACATTGGTATTGGAAGGTTACAAGTAAACAACAAAATGTCTCTTTGTAATAAGAATGAAACACTTACGTTCTAACTGAAATTATATTTTCAGTTGTTTCAAGTTTACAGAAGATAATTTTTATTTCACGAAATAAATTATTTAACAAAATATAAATGAAAGTGATTTTGAAATTAATCACTTTACTAATTAATGCAAATAAAACAAGCTTACAAATTCCTATAAGTATTAGAATGTCTTTGTATTGATTTTTACAAAAAATGTTATTCTCATATTTTTTTTAACAGTAATAAATACACAAATGGATTTTGAGTCGATACATATGTCGAACTACCAAACAAAGATTATATAGAGTAAAATAATTCAGTTTCAAGCACAAACGTGAAAAAATGCATGTTGTCAAAATATGGTGTTCATTTATTTAAACAAAAAAACATCAACCCACTGGATGCGATTTGGCTCCATCACCAGTGCTTTCGGAAGAAGCCATTACAATTCAAAAGTTTTAAAAATTTGTGAATTGTGTTGTTACTGGACTGTTATAAAGACTGGATTACAAACGTCAGTCGACCGATCCAATTCATATTAAAATGCAACAAATAATAATAAACATTTTGCGATACACGAAACAGAAATAGAAGTTGAAGTTACTAAAGCAACATTGCCAACAAACTAAACGTGTTACAAAAACATTAAAATAAATTAAAAATTTGGTAAGAATAAATGTTGAAATTGTTGAAAAACAAAACCATCCACGAACTGTGTAAAAACCCTCAGCAACAATTTCTAATGGTCAATAACAATTGTTAAATTTATTCACCTACAGTCAGGTCCGTTAATGACTGTTACTGTTATCAAATGCAATTTCTTGACTGTTATCGCAAAATAACAGTCTTCCCATCTCTATATCGTTATTCTTAAGGTTTGCAAGAATGGTTGCAACAAAAGAGTATTTGTTGTTCTGCTGGAAAAGAAAACCAAAATGGTTCAAAAGAAAATAAATTTAAAGGTTTTGAAGAGTACATTGATTTGAATTATGAATTCTGCTAATCACGTTTTTGTTAATCTGTTTTGTGCCTCGTGCAACGTTTATTAACTATCCACCATATTAATCTCTTTTTCATTTATATCTGATCAAAACAGAAAAAAATAGTTGACTACAGATTTGAATAAAGCAAAGTTTTAGATAGTCATAAGACAGACGTAAAAAAAAAAAACTAAAGTTGACGGGAGAAAGGTGTTTGCCAGAATCTCGATTTTGATTAATAATACGCCACACCACCGTCCGATAATCTGGCAAAACCTATCTTTCATTCTGAGCATTTTTATTACTATTTTAAAAAGTTAAATTTAATATAATATAAAGTTCAAATTATTTAAAAAGCCCAATAAAATATTTCTAATTTCTTTCTCTAGATGGCGCTTACATGATCAAAGCAAATTTGTAAAAAATTACTTCTGGAATATTCCAGATGGCGCTTTTAAACTAAAAGTTTTCTGGAATCGGTCTCCTGAATAATGATTGATCAGTAAAAAGTTTTTGTTGAAACGCATGAAAGCTTTCAAAAGTGTATTACAGAACAATTGTTAGTTACGTCAACAATGAAAGGCAATTGTATAATACGCATTCATATGAACTACACTATGTAGATGGCGCAATAATCGATAACCATCGAATCAAAATGCACTAAGCGAAGTTCTAAAGAAAAAAAAAAAGAAAGAAATAAAAGATCTTTGAATAAAGTACAGAAGTTCCAAAAATTGAATTTTAAAGCAAAACATTTCATTTTTAAATGTTTTTACTTAGCCACCACTCTAATCACACTAAAATTATTCTAAGTTATAAGAACTCAATTTTCTTCATGTTTCTAATGTGTGGTGTGGAGATTGCATTAGGGGCCACGTACTGAGCACTCGTTGCTTTATGAGCCCTTGGGAAGGTCTGAGAAAACTGTGAAGCCCGAGAGGGGCTATCATCCAATGATGGTGCGAGCAAAGAGAAAATGGTAGTTCTATTGTGACTATAGCAAATGATGGCGCTCAGGCGTCTGATGTATTAGCAATAGAACTTGGGAAATGCTTGTAGTTGGTTTAATCTGCAGCTCGATACGCAATGCTCTTCAGAGTAACTCAATTCAGACTACTCCTACAGCACACATTTTTTTTAAAAATAATTTTCCTCATCGTCTCTTTAATGCAAAATCAGAAAAACATATTAAAAGGATAATTTTTTTGAAAAGGAATTATCAAACTGAGAAATGATGTAGCCAAAAGTCATACAGACAGTTTATTCTTGTTTGGCAAAAAAATTATAGAGGGCACTGTAGTGTTTGGGGTTCTTATTTATTCGGAGGTGACTAACGTTACATGCCTTGTCGCGTTTAATTCTATAAAATAGGTTTTTTTTTAAAATTGGACGGGTTAAAGTTACAGTGGTTTAAGTCACTTTTTCTTCTTTTTATAGAATTACCATACCGCAAAAGATACTGTAATAAATTCAAGAACAAAAATGGTGTTTTGTTGTCATTGTAGGGGGTGTCACCTGGATCTAAATAAAACAAAAAGGTTTAAACTGAATTGAATTTGTACAATAACTACAATGACGAAAATTACTTACGCCCCTGTGTATTATAGGCATTGCCGCAAGGGCAGGTGCAACAGATGCACGGGGCCCACTTGGAAGGGGGGGGGGCAAAATGCTCAACACAAGAAATTATATTTTTAAATTTTAATTTTTCCGCCTTTATACTGCATGGTATTGGCGATAAGATTTGCCTTCTTGGACCCTAGATGTCTCCGCTCACCAACATGAATATTCGAATGAATGGCAGAACTGACCGATATTTTCACAACGTAGTTGCTATACTTGCGTTTTCGCGTATGTGTGTTTGTGAAAACAGGTAAGATTGCAAATAATAATATTGAGATTATTTGACTGCAATATTTCGAGAATTTCATTAACAGACACGTGACGAACGTGCTTGGATAACCCTGTCAACTTTGTTATTATGGGTTTTGTTATTTCTGTATGTAATTTTGTACTTTCGTATTCGTATAGTGAAGTAATTTGCAATGTTTAGTTCTTATGCACTTGTAGACTATTTCTTTTATAGCACCATTTGAGTTTTATAGTACAATTTTAATAATTAATTTCATATGCAACCAATTTATAGGTTTTTATTATTTTCTGTAAAATGTTCAGTTGGAAAAAAATGGAAATAGGGATACGGGGGAATCCAAGCAAATGATATTTCGTCACGTGCTTGCATTCGCTCTATAAATAGTAGTTAGTATACAGTATCATTTAACAGTTTATACTTGTACAGGCAACATGTTAAAAATAGTCATTTGATTTAGTTCTAGTTTAAAAATGTTTAAGCAGCTGCCAGTTGCACAAAAGAGAAATATAAGAAAACGAAAATTAGAAAAATACAAGTCAATGTCGCAACTGTTACTTAAATGGTTAAGAACAGACACACCAGAGAACTGAGGAAATACGGAAGAGGTCAAATTTACTACTGCTTCACAAGCTGATGACACACTAAATTTGACATCCACCCCTTCAATGAACGACAATTCTCAGAGAAGCAATAAGGAGCCACTGCAAGAAGAAAAATCTACTGCTTCACAAGATATTTTACTACAGTTGCCGCACAATAATTCAAAAGAGGACAAGCCTGCACAAATTACTGTTTCACATATCGATAATACCTTACAAAATATGTGCTATATATACTGTTCCAGATGATATACTGCTAAATAACAATAACGATCCTCATTCCTGGCCTGCTATTTCAAATAAATTAATATATTCCCTTGTGTCACTTATGGTCCAGATCAAGGCGACAACATTAACTTTGCAAAGCAGACGATTCAGAGCAAAAATTTACAAAGGACTAGTGTTATGTTAAACAAATTAATGGAAAAACTGTTAGAAGCAAATGGATTTTATGTTCCATTAATCAAAATGCATTATTTTGCCTTCCTTGCATGCTTTTCGGACACAAATCGCATAATCTTATAGATCCACAAAGAGGATTTCATGATTGGAGGCATCTTCATCCTGTTATTCCCCAATACGAAAATTCTCCGGCCCACAGAAATTCGTATGGGAAATGGAAAGTCAGGTAATGCAATTGATGTTTATGTAGTTAATTCAATAAACACAAGGTAAATATAAGGAAGTAAGTGCACGTATTTTGGAAATTAATAATTAGCATTATTTGTGTACCTTGTGCAGCTCATAATCTAAGTTTATCCGGTGTCCACGTTGCATCTACAACTTCAGAAATGATTACTTTTTTGATACTGTGCGGAGATCCTTTAATTTTTTCTAATCATCAACAACACGTTGAGACATTTTAATAAAGTGCCTATAATTATCACTTTCGCATCATAGGACAGTGCAATAAATGCTCTGTATTTACAATTATCTGAAGTAATGATAGGACTCTGCAAACTATTGCAAACGATTTTTCAAATCCGGAAGCTGTATCGAATGCAAAAAGTTTGATTTTACAAATTAATTATAGAATTTATACGTACTCCTTCCTTGTGGTTCCTAAGTGGAATAAAATTCTACATTGCATCGATAGAACATATAAATCATTACAACAGAAAGATTCGTCACCAGATTGTGGAACACAATTAATTGCTGGAGTAGTACATTACAAGGGCTTTCGAGATACAAGTTTTGACCAAATATTTTAGGAAGTTCAAAATTTGGCTGTAGAAATCGGTATAGAGAAGGGAATTTTTAATAAACGAAAGAGAAAGTTAAAATAATGGAAATAGATGTAACACCAGATGAAAGAAGTAACTTGACATTCGAAGAATTATTTAAAATACAAATTTACAGTGTTCTTGACACTATTGTCTTAAATAAATTGTCGTAATCTAAAATGAAAACTATCTGTGACGAGTTTTGCTTCTTCTATGGTTTGTTTTTACAATGCATGAGTGTTGCCGATTAAAAAAAAATTGTCTGCAGATATCGCTATTAAATATAGCAAAGATTTAAAAAAGTACGAATTCCCATGTGAAATTGAAAGTTTTAAGCTTGAAGTAACGACTCTAATACACAATATAGGAACTGCCATCTCCGCTTAATATTCTACAGACTCTTCATGATTTGAGTTTATTTGTCTTACCCAAATATCAATGTGTGTCGCTCTTTGAATATTTCTAACTCATCTCGTTTCTATTGCTTCGTGCAATAAAAGTTTTAGCAAGTTGAAATTGAAAAAAATTATTTAAATCAGCTATCGGACAAGAACGATTATCCAATCTTTGTATTATTTCAATAGAATACAAAATCGTTAAAAATATTAATTATGATGATGTAATTGATGAATTTGCTGAAATAAAAGCCAGAAAAGTGCAATTAAAATAAATTTTATTAAAAATCTATTGTAATATATTTGTTTTATTATTTTCCCAAACCTAAATAATTAAAAGGTCTAAATGCAAATTCTTGCACAGGGCACAGGAATGGCTAGTTAAGGTACTGATTATAGGCACTCTACTGTGTATTAACAACTACCCACAGCGTGGCCAGCCCGGCGTTGCCCGTGACAATTCCAAAAAGAAAGAAAACGTTGGTTATAAGGAGAGAAACAACCTCTCTATATTAAAAACGAATTCCCATTTGGAAATCCCCAAATCGGAATTCGTAGCCTATTGGTTAACAGCCATAACGGAGTTGCTCGTGGTGTTGGTTTGCTTCGCAAACCAAATGGGAAATCGTAGCCTGTTGATTAACAGCCATCACACAATCTCTTGCGGAAAGTATAAACATTTAATTGAAAAATTATTTATTAGAAGAAAATCAAATGTATAAGGTATCTATTTGGTGTAAAATTTCCCGCAGATTTTAAAACCGTTGACATTTTCAATCTGTCTTTAACGATTCCGATTGTACAAAAAAGAACTAAACAATGCCAGTCAGTTTTTTTTTTCAATTTGTTTTACTTTCCTTCGCTGAAATTGTATGAGCGCAGGAAGTGATCTGTTTATTTCTCAAACGCCACGTAACATCACAATCTCTTGTGAAAATATAAAAGACTAGGGGGCTGCCGCACCCTGCTCGCTTTCGCTCGCCATCCTCCGGAAACAGCTTACGCGGTTCTCATTCGGATCGCTTCGCTCGCTCGCCATATGCTATAATAGCATAGCTAGGATTACCCGCAAATTTCAATTTGGTATATTTGCATATTAGTTTATCATCCATTTTATCCAACATTAAAACTTGCTAAAAAGTTAATTTCTTGTTTTTCTAAACTATGAAACGTTTTCAACATAATGACAACATTTTTGGTGTTGGCAATTAGTATAGGGTGTTAATATATAAATCAATTTAGTGTTTTAGAAATGGTATAACCAGCAGGAAAATATTTAGTGAAAAATATATGAACAGAGTGTTTATAAAATTCATGGGTACTGTTGCATTAGCTGGGCACGACTGCCAAGAGCAGTGTAAAATATCCATTAAAAACTTTAAACAATAGAAAAATATTTACACTTTAAAATTGAAATCCTTCAAATAACAGTGCTGCTTTTAATTGTTTTGTGCATTTTGTAAGATGTGGTGAAATTTGTACTCGGGTTATGCAACAGTACCTATTTATGTATTGATGATTTGTGATTATATACATAAATGGTGTTTTAGAAATAGTGCTCTACAGCAGGAAAAAATGTAGTGAAAAATACAGGGTCTTTCAAAAAGTTCATGTACTTATGATTTTTGACACTTTGCACTTGCAACTGAACTTTGAAGGACAAAAAAGTAATTTGGTAAATATTACAGTTTATAAGCAACTGGTAAAACCTATTTATGCATTGATAATTTGTGATAATATACATAAATGGTGTTTTAGAAATAGTGCTCTACAGCAGGAAAAAATTTAGTAAAAATACAGGGTGTTTCAAAAAGTAAAAGAAAGTAAGCAACAAAGTAATTACACCTCTAAAACTTCTTTGTATACGCAGTTGAAAATACTGCGGCTTAGAGCTACCACAATCACAGATTGAAAAGATCGCACGCGTGACAGGACAGCATACAACTGGCCATGACTGAATACGGGCTTGGGCAGCATAAGGCATATTCTTTCGAAAGTTTGTCCTTGGGACTTATTTATTGTTATGCAAAATGCCAATCTCGCAGGGAACTGTTTTCTTTTAAATTTAAATGGCATGTTGCTGTCTGAAGGAATCATTGGTAGCCGGGGTATAAAAAAATCTGATTGTTGTCAGAAACAATGGTTTTTGCCTCAATGACATTTTTTTTTGCAACTTGGTGAAAATTAGTCTTGTTCTATTGCACAAACCTTGTAATGGTGCCAAGTTTATCAGTAACATTATGATGCATCCAATTTTCAGATGAGGTTTGTGAGGAGGAATGCCTGTAGGAGTTATAAGGAATTTAAAAATTCCTCTGGATAGGTAAGTTGATCTTGAGGGTCATCACTGATAATTTTATCGATGGCTACATATACAACTTCATTACCTGGAAGAACACTGAGGACTTGATTATTCAGTTCCAGGGAGATGTCATTGGTGACTGTCGAAATAACCCTATCTTTTAGCTGTTTAGAAGTCACATTTTAAAAATCAATATCGCCATACAGTTGTGGAATGGGATCTTGTACTTCCGGGTAGCATATTTCAGGGAGATTCACAATATCTCCTTCCTTGGCATCCCCAACATCTAAGAGCCACTTAGAAAAAATTATTTTTCTGTCTCAAGAGCCCGCATGTTAAAAGAATTGGAAATTTAAACACAGAATGTGCAGTTCTACCACCACTCAAAAGAGTTGCAGCAATTCCAGTCGAAGCAACAGGTGTTGCTATGTCCCCTTTCCTCCGAATGGTGTGTAACATGGTGGTGTATAGAAAGGTTTTGCCAGTGCTGGCTGGTCCATCTAGCAACCCCCCCCCACCAAAAACACTGTACTAGAGCAACACAACGGATTATTGATGACGGTCCGAGATTAATCCCCTGAGGGAATTATCCAAGGTAATTTGGTAATTTTTGGTAATTTTTTAATTAACAACGTACTAGAGCAACACAACGGACTATGAACGACGGTCCGGGATCGGGGAAAGATCCGAGGACAACACTACGCAATTTTTAACCAAGATCAGATGGCGGAATGATCCAAGGACAATACCGCATAATTTGAGCCACAGTCTCACAACGAGGTTTCTGTGCTGGGTCCGATGACTTGAGCTAGGATCTCACTCTCCAAACTTCCACACCACGCCAACGTGAGGACATTCGACCACGACAGATTTAACATGCATCGTGAGTATATGAGAATATGGAGGGAAAGGAAAAAAAAATGAATTCGCTGGGTTTTCACATATTTTAACTATTTAAAACAGGCAGGTAGGTATTTTAATTAACGTCATACTAGAGCAACACAACGGATTATGTACGACTGTCCGATATCAATCCCCTAATGTAAATGCAACCTTTGTACTCGACGGTCTTTGGTTGGATTCAAACTCGCAAACCTGTGGTTGCTAGTTCGTTTCTCTTCCATCCGCGCTACCGCGGCCCCTATACAAAACTGATATTTTTAAAATAAGAACATTCTTTTTGCTAGAAATATTAAAGTGAAGATTTTTTGGCTTTAAATAAAATGTAGAAATGTAAATAAAAAATTCGAACTATGTTTTTTATCTTGATTGCAAGTAAAAGCCAAAAAAATTTTGGGATTCTTTTCCCACACTGCTCGAGATGAGTAATCACGAGCTTTTAGTAAACGATGCGCTTGCTACGCTGAAAAACAGTGGTGTGCAAGTAGTATAAGGGACAGCCCTTTCAGGGCAGCTCAATCCATCGAGCCAACCTCTTCTCATTGGTTGAAAAAGGTCACGTGATTTTCACTCTATTTTTGGGTTCGAGAGTGTATAAGTAAATAAGTAAAGTTAAAGATGTAAACAAGTTTGTTTACCTTTTCCGCTGTGTTTAACTAACGTTACATCAACAGTTTCCAAAATGCATTCGTTTCCGAACACACTTATTGCAATTAGTAACCATTTCATAACTTTAAAAAAGAAAGATATATTTTTCTTCCAGCAAACCTCTTTATAAAATATCCGATATTTCTATATTTATGTAAATATCTCGATATTTTCCAACCTTGGTTTGGTAAAAAAAAAACTTTCATTTGAAAGGAATTACTGGTGTATGTTGTCAAAAATACCAGAAACTCATCTAATTAATTCATCGTTTGCATTAAAACTTCCAGAAAATTGGTTTTAAAATAAGTATCTGATTTTAAAAAGAACTAGTAAACAATTTGATTCATGAAATTATTATCATAGTAGGCTGTTGAAATAGAGTTTCAAATTTCAGTTTCAATTAAAATTAACATAACTTTGCGGATAAACTGATTTAATTGTAAAAGAATGAGTTCTTCTGTTAATATTTAGTTATTTTTCTACTAGAATTATTTCTCAAAGGTTATTTTATTTTAATTCATGGTTATAAAAACAAATGTTTTATACTGATCAGTTATATTAAATATTTTACGTTAAAATGAATCTTTGTGGTAATTTTATTGCATTATATAAAAAGTTAAAAACCATTATTTATATCAAAATATGCAAAAATAATAAGGCAGCTGAATGAAGGAGCATAACCCAAGGTGTAGGGCTAAAATTGGGGAAATTAGTTTTTTTACTATTAACCATAACAAATCCAACCCTCAGAGTTGATACTTTTTAAATGTTAACGTTGCATGTCAGGAGAAGCTTAGCATATTTTTGTTTCTTTCAATCAAATATTTCCCAAACGAGAATGTCGGAGCCTTTGCTTGATTTGAGCCACATAATTTTAAGTGGTCAGATCTACTATGGGAAATAGCACCTGTGTGTGCTCATCCCAGCATTTTTATAAATACCAACATGCTTTGTGATGTTATCTTCTACCATTTAGGTTTTAATATTGATGTTTTTTTAACTAATAAATATCTGAACCAGCAACCAGACAAGAAACAAAATTCCAGTAATTGTAATAAAACATAAAAAGTTTCTTGAAGTTAAATGTTTTTATAGAGTAAGTTATGGATTTTTTGCTTATGTTGATGTTAGTATGTAACATAAAGCTCAATGTTTAGATATACAAAAAGAAATTTTTTTTAAATCTGATATAAGGGCGGATTTTAAGAATTGAAATGAAAAGCTTGACACTTGGAATGATTGTTGCACATGACATTTTGGTAGAGAAGAAAATAAAATACTAGTAAACTTAAGTAATATTACAGTATACTCTCAATATCTTGAAGTCAGAGGGACGTAAAATATTGAGATAACAAGGTCAAATAAAACAAAAAAATTAAGTCATCACAATAGAATCAGTCTAAATCATATGCGTAAAAAGGGGGGGGGGGTTCTAATAATCCCCCTGTCCGTTGAGAATTTTTTCACAAATCACTCCTATATTAATACCTATACTTAAATTGTTCATAATACAATTAATAACTGTGTTACTTGCATAATTAATTAATATCAATGAAACAATGGTACACATTAGCTTTTTAAACATATTGTAAACAATTATTTACTTGCAGACACCTACACATCCCTATGGGGTTTTTTATGCAAAATGACTCTTTTGAGAGGGTTGTTTTAAAACTTTAGTAGTAAACGTTAAGCACCGTCACCACTTCCCGACATACGTGTAACCAGGAGGCTTGGGAGTTCAACACCCCATCAGCTAAAAAAAACTTTGCAAGTGTTTTTTTTTTAAAATCAATTCCTTATTAAAAATAACTCAAATTATTCACAGTAAAATTCATCAATTTTACTTGTGTAAATATTTTTTTAAAATTACGTTGAGGAATGGGTCGTATTGACCATTTTCCTTCATGCAGCCCAATATAAACCAGACTTGTGTAAATAGTAAAGGATTTCAATGAAACAGTGGTACATTAGCTGTATGAAAACATTGGCATAACCAAAGGAGTGGTGGTTCAAACCCCCCATTCAGTTAAGAATTTTGTTTCACATATAAGATTTTTTTCACAAATAACTAATTTATTAATACTTAAATTGTTCATAGCATAATTCGTCATTGTTTTACTTATGTAATTGATAACTGATACCAAGGAATGGTTCATTAGATGTAGCTTTTTATATTTACAATGTATGGTTGTTATAAGAAAATAAGCAATGCTGGAACACTCCACTACACTCAATTATAGTGGTAGTTTGAACTCCTATATCTTCATAACTGAAAACTGCTCATAGAAATAATCTTTATTAACACAGAATTTTATATGTTGTAGATAGAGAAAAATTTTCAAATGACAATCACACGTAATTGAAGTTAACAAAAAAGTCTAGTTCTAACCTCTTCAGAACCAACCATATACAAATTGGTTTTTTTCTTTCTCTTTCTTCTGATAAAAATTATGAATTACTTCAACCTCAGGTCTCAACTATGCTGAAAGCCTAATAATTTTTAAATGATAAGATATTGCTGAAGAACTCATGTTTTTGTATAATGCTCTATTATTATCACTTTATAAGCCCAATTAAAATAGGTTAGAAACACAAAGTACATTTTTTTCATGTGATATTGTATCTTGGGAAGCGCCTTTTCATATACATAGGTACATTTATTGCTACAAAACATAAATTTTGTACATAATATATCATTAGCACTAAAATAACACAGTATGTGTAGCAAATAAGACAATACAATTTTTATGAACCCTATTTCATGATGCAAAGGATTTATGGATCACTTTTTTGAACAGAATACAGATTAATATTATGTGCAATTTAGTGTTATATGTATCTGGCATCTCCTTTTTTTGTATTCTAGTAAAATTTATGTGAACAGTAAGACCTGCTGTTCTTATTATCTTACTTTCTAGTTATTAAATCCCGAATTCAACTAGCTATCACTTTATTTCATTAATATTGCAACAGGTTATGGGTTTTAGCGACATTCAACTGCGCAGATAAAGTAACGATGGCTCTGACGACATATTTGAGTTCACCATTTCTTCTGGACTGTGTGTAGATGACTGTGTACCAATACCTTTTCTTTTTGTCGCACACTTTGGTACATTCAGTAGTATTTTTATTCATGCCCGGCGAAGAAGTGAAATTGCATAACAATCAACAGTTGCCTGTTTGCTTTATTTGGCAATGGGACTAGGCCAGATATTGCTTACACAGTGAGTTTGGTACTTCATAAGTTGGACAACCCCACAGAGACTGATTGGGAAATCGTGCAGACATTAAGATACCTTTGCAAGATCATTGGATATGGGCATTGTGTACAATAATGAAGATGACAGAAGCCCGATGTTGTTTAGTGATGCAGATAACAGCTGTGCAGAAACACTCAGGTCTCGCAGAGGTGTAGTTTCTTTCTACGGTGGATGTGCAATTACGTGTGAAGCAAACTACAGGAGACCATATCCAATTCAACGACAGAGGCAGAGTTCATGGCATGCTGGCAGGTTTTGAAATGTAGACAGTTCTTGGAAAGCATGGATAAATTGACCCTGAACATGTGATGCAGCAGATATACAAAGAGCTCTTGAAATGCATGATGGAAGGAAAGCAGAGATAAACTGTTACCTCGAACATATGATTCAGGCAGCTTTTGAAATGTAAACAGTTCTTGAAAAGCATGATGGAGGGAAAGCAGGGATAAACTGTGACCACGAACATATGATGCAGACAGGTTTTGATATGTAAACAGTTCTTGAGTAAACTTAGAGAGAATTTGTGGCTTGTTCCATTTCATTCTTTAAAGGTTGTGTCAGACTGCAAATTGGGCATGTCAGACTATTTTAACCAGCTTTGGTGACTGCAGATGATGCAACGTGAAATTGCCCTTGATGCTGAAACATTCCAGAACTTGTCTTGAAAGACTTGCAGCGAATCGAACAGATGTGATCGGAATCCATCACTAAACGTTGATTGGAAAAATCACCAAATACAATCGTGCTCGAAACAAACTATACTAAATGTGATAAAGCTAAAAAAAATAAAGAGCTAATATATTAGGCCAATCGTATCGCACTCGGGAAAACTTTTAAACTGATATAATAAATAACAGTTGGACTCAACCAAAAAAGCCTGTACTTTCGGTTAACCGTGTCTCCATCCGCTTGTCTTGTTTATTTACATCCGTAGTTACTTATTTTACTTATATACTCTCGAACCCAAAAACAGAGGGAAAATCACGTGCCCCTTTTCAACCAATGAGATGAGGTTGGCTCGATGGATCAAGCTGCCCTGAACGTCTTTTGTATAAGGGCACCGTCACACGAAGGAGATCGATCGCTCAGACCGGTCGCCTATGATTGTCACACAGATTCATTTCCTGCACACAATCGATTCGAGAGAAGAGAAGCAAAAAAAAAATTTTTGACTGGAATTATTTAGTTTTTTTTTTTTTGTAAAATCGGCATCGTTAACGATAGATTGAAAATTTCAACGAATTTGAAATCTGTGGAAAATTTTAAGCGAGATAGATACTTTACATTTGATTTTCTTTAAATAAATAATTTTTCAACTGTAACTTTTTTATTTTTTGAAATAAGAATATGGGCGAGCAATAGACAATGTCGTCACGACTTTTACGTCCTGCTTTAAGAATGGATCTGGAAATGCTTGCATTATGGTATTTTAATCATAAGAAAAACAAGAAAAATGTCAAAAAGAAGTATTGGGTACACCCTGTCAACAAATTTCGTATGCAGAAAGGTTTGTATTATGTTCTGTATCGTGAACTGGAAGACGACTCGACAAAATTTTTCAATTAGTTCAGGGTGTCAGTAGCTTCTTTTAGAGAACTCTTTAGCGTCATACTAGAGGATACATTAAGGCCACATTCACTTGAGGCGTTTCAACGCGCGTATGACAAGGCTAGCAAGGCCCTGCCATTAAATGGCGGGACCTCGCTAGCCTCGCCATACGCGCGTTGAAACGCCTCATGTGAACGTGGCCTAAGAAGCAGGACACAAATATGAGAGACAGCATAGTACCACGAGAAAGGCTGTCGTTAACATTGAGGTCCGTAAGGTGGAAAAAATTTTCCACAGTATAAAATAATATTTAATTACCGCCTTTCTAGAGACCGCCAGTTCATTGAATGCTCTTTTGGTATTTTAACTAATAAATGGAGGATTTTCTATAGACCATTGAATGTTAATATTGATTTAGCAATTTACATAACAAAAGCATGTGTAATTCTGCATAATTCGTACGAACGAGGGATGGTTATTCGCACGAAGACACCTTAATAGTCTGGGAGGCAGCGACACTTTTGGGGCAGTCATTTTACACCGACTGATTTGTGTCATAATAGTTAGCTAGTTTATAGGTATTGTCAAAAATCAAATTCAGCTGGTACGACAGAGTTGGGTGTAGACGCGAAAAAGTTAGAAACATGCAAAAAAGTTGTTTTTACAACTGGGTAGTTGTTGGAAAAAACTTCATATCAGTCTAATACAAACTCCTCGCTTGCCTACATGCCTTCTCTCCAAAATTTTGGGACATCTGTCCTTCTCATTTGATCATCTGCTCTTTGTGTCCCAGTACGCTGTTGCGAAACTAAATGATAGGACATTCTCGCAATGAAAATGTCGCTAGTCAAAAAGTACTGTGCATTCTCTGGGGAAAAAAACAGAGCCTTTAATTCCTTTTACAGAAGAAAGTTTGCAAAAATGTTGGGAAACATTGAAAATCATCAAGGATAACAATTTAGCTTTTAAAGATGTAGAACTAGCAACACGAGTGAACGATTTTGAACGATATCACTCCAAATGTAAACAGTTATTTACAGCGTTACCGCCTAAATATAGAACAACATCTGCTGCTTCTTCAGCGTAAGTAAATACATTATACACAGTCCAGTCACATTAATGGGACCACCACCTACTTTCGACGTCAACGTGAAATAACCAACCTGGAAGGATCCAGGCTGGAGGAGGGAGCATTATAGTTTGGGGAATGTTTTCCTGGCATTCACTGGGTGCACTCATCATCAGAAACCTATTTGACTCTCTTCCTGCACGTCTCGCAGCGGTCCGCCCTGCCAAAGGTGGTTATTCTGGCTTTTGACAGGTGGTCACATTAATCTGACTGGACTGTGTATATTAAACAAGAGAAAATTAAATAATTTTTTTTCTGTTCGTTAAAATGGATTTACTTTCGCGCGCGATGAGTTGTTTTCCTAGAATATACACGTTACTTTGCCATCAACCCACGCCGAAAGCTTAAGCCGCGTTTACATCGGAATTGCAAACACACCCCCTACCCAGGGCCCGATTTAGAAAATTTGGTATAGTAGGCACAACACGCAGGAAGGCCCCCCCCCATGCATGTTATTTGTTCATCACAAAAACTAATTTTATAACAATAATTAGTACTTACGTATTTGACTGTTGACCGTTTCAGAGATGTCATCAAAAAGTTTGAGAAAATCGTGGCATCACTTATAACTCTTGGCAAAACAAAATAAAACAGATGAAAATCAAAAATATAATAGTTAGATAATTAATGCAATTACAAGAATGTGATAGTGGGGGAAAAGGTCGACGGACATTTACGTAAATACCCAATAATTTATGTCACTACTTAAAACTTTTTAAATTTTTTAGATACTTTTGAAACTTAGGGGCCCTCTAAATTATGGGGGCCCTAGGCCCGTGCCTCACTGGCCTAATGGTAAATCAGGGCCTGCCCCTACCTCCAAACATCGAAGACATTCCGAGAAACGGCTCTAACTTTATCGTCAAGATCTCGTGTTGGGGTGGCGATTTGACGTGTTTGCGACATCAATTGTTTTCCACCAGGTGTCGTAAAGATCAAGGAACTGCAATAATTTTGGGGGACATTTCTGTGTGACGAAATTTGGGGTGAAATGCACCCCTATTTCGTTCTATTTCGGTGTTACAGACAATCAAGCTATATCGACAGTTTTTTCGTACAATTTACATTGCTCAGTTGTGGAGACATGCGTATAAAAAGGAACCAACCACTTTAGATCCAGTTGATTATAGTTGGGAGATAATAGATAACAGATACATTTTAAATGGTTCGAAGGTGACCAGCTACCTCCATCCATAGAGAGCATCTCTAATGATGACAATACTGCAGGTATATATAACTAACGTTTATTTTTCAATTTACACAGTTGTTTTATTAACTTTAATGGGGTCTGAAACTCTAAATATGAAAAAAAGTCAAAATTTTTTATTATCTTAAAAATAATATAGATATTTCTTAATAAAATGACACCTACATTTTTTTCTACCATCTAGAACCGGAAATATTCAACTTTTTATAAACATGAAAGCTACATATCAAACGAGCCTTCATAATTTTAAACGATCTTTTTCTCCTTTTGTGTTAAATGGGATTTTAATTGTAAAAATCGATAACTTAAAAAACTACTGGTCAAAAATGAACGAAACTTTCTACATTTACTTTTCGAATGTATTTCTTTAATTTGTCTTCAGCAATTGTGTATATAGATGTATATTTTTTCTATAATTTTTCGAACTTTTTATACTATGTGTTTTATGTAGTTTTTGAACGAAATATTTTAAAAACATTTTTTCTAATTGTTTTAAACAAAAATCACGAAGACATTTTATTGTATAAACTTTAAGAAGTTCATTAATGCAAAAATGAAGTGATTTGTTACAAAATATTAAAAAATATATCAATTTTGCCCAACGTCAAAATTTTGATATTTTTAAATTTTAACAAAAAAAGTTAAGTTTTGAAAATAGAAAATAGTGACTATAATTGCAAAATACAATGTATACCTACCAAAAAAATTTCAGAACAAAAACTTCAAAATTGAAGATTTTAGAATTTTGTAGTCCCGAATCCCCTCAACTAAAACATTAAAAGAAACTAAAAACATTCTTCATTTTATCAGATGGACCTGATGCAGACATATCACATGAAATTGATATTGATGAATATTCTGAAGAAAGTACACTAGAAGACGATGATTCCGATGATTTTGATATTTCCGATTATGATAACATTTAAGTTTTCTTCCAAAATAAAACAAAAAAAATTGTTAAATTTTGAATGTTTTCCCGATGTTTGTTAATGTTTTCACAATTGAATCAATTTTACATCACTCAAAACTCGAGTATGTTATAGTATGAAAGGTAAGGTTTAAAAAAAATTCCATTCCGTTCGCTCGGTAGTAGTAGAAGAAACCATCAGGCTCAAATATTTTTTGTTAGCGTGCAACCACTTCATAGCCTCAGCTGAAGGTTTTCCCACCACTACCGAGCCAGCTGAATATTATTTTCTTTATTAATACCTAACTGACTATCTCGTGTCAAATTTTCAGCCGGTGTAAAATATTTTGAAAAAACAACTTTTTTTTGCATGTTCCGAACGTTTTCCGCCTACACCCACCCAAACTGGACCAGCAGAATTACCTTTCATTAATCATCTATCCAAGACCAATTACTGGTATGAAAATCAGCCGGTGTAAACTAATAACCCTCCAAATGTTGCTACCTCCCGGACTATAATGTACACCGATTTGATGGAAAAAGATGATAATAATGTTTTTAATGGTTACACTGGACCTGAGCCAAAGGCTCTTCGAGTTTATTTCCGTCAGTATTTTGTAAGTGAAGGCTATTTGCCATGGCAGTATATGAAAATATAATAAAATAACGCAACAGCTTATTTAAAATATTATCAAGCTATCGTTTTGTCATTTCCTTTTTTATACTTCGTATTCTGACTATAGTTTGTCAACATAAATGAATGCTAAATTATTCTAATAAAAAAATAAAGAACTTATTAAGCATATTTTTCTTTTGTTTATCACATTCTAGCATTTCTTCGCCATAAATAAACACCATCACCGCTCTCCATGCGTTTTCCTTTTTTATTTTTATTTTGTCCGCATAATCGTCGTGACTTTTGTCTTACAATGCAGGCTGCATTTGAACTGTAGTAATTAACTTATCAATAAACTTTCCATTACTAGAAAAATATAAGACAACGAAACAAGGAAGACGGCTTCAGAACGGCAGCTGATATCGCTAGGAATCAAAAATAGACAGATGATAGTCTCTCTCGCGGGAATGACGCAACACCTCGCAATGTAACATCAGACTCCTTCAAACAAAAAAAGTCGCGACGACTGAACTTCATTGGCGACTATTTTTTTCGTCTCTCTTACCGGTCTCCTGCCAGTCTTCTCGCGTGAAGTGCTCCTATGGTTTCAGTGTAAGTTTCTTCGCCTTCAGACCAGTCTGACACAGGCGCCTCAATCCCATGATAGTACTTTACACAAGTCCAACTTGATTGGCTAATCGGATCACATGACCTAGATACGTATGTCATGAGAATTTTTCTGTTGCCACAATTTATCTCTTCCTTTCTGCTTTCTTCTTTTCTTTTCAGATCCATGGGATCTTTACAGATCCATGGGTGGGTAGAGGTGGGAGCCGAAAATTGTATCCTTTTATTATATAAGTTAATAATTATATGTTAGTGTTTTATGTATGCTTTTTGTTACATCAGAATGGTCCTAAGCCAAGGGTGGATACGACACCATCATCCTAAAGCAAAGGGGACGGCGGAGGGACGGAAAAATATCAGCTGGTAGTGAGTTCAGAAGTGGTTCTTAGATTATTTATGTAAAATCAACGGAAGATTGGAAAAATATAAAAAGGGTATTAAAAATTAGGAAAAGTACTTTAGACTCAAAAGGAATTAAATTGGAATTTTTTAAAAATAATTTGGAAGATCTAAAATTTTTTCCGCCTGCTGGATTCGAACTCGTATAATCATCCTCCGTTGCCGACGCCAATCTGAAGGGCAATCATTTGACGCAAATATTAATTAATTACACAAAAAAGGATATTTATCTCAATTTATAGAAAAGATATAACTTGAATGCAGAACTTAGTTGCCTTAATTTACTGCTTTATATAAATAGCAACTAAAAATACAATGAATATTTAATTGTTTTCGATGTTTTGAAGAGTTTACAACAAAGGGGATAGTAGGTAATTTTATTTCTGAGATAACATACACCGACAACGGTTCGTTTAAGTTTCATGCGTGGCAAATGTCTCTAAAATAAAGCTAAATTTAAACATTCAATTTGAAGTTATTTCTTTAATGTCTTTATTTTAAAGACATTTGCCACGCATGAAAACTTAAACGGACCGTATACGTTATCTCAGAAATAAAATTACCTATTAAAATTGTCAATATCTTCTTCAAATGCGGCTAAATTCGTATTAAGAAAATATAAAAGTTGTAATTGAAAAATTCTTTATTGAAAGAAAATCAGATTTAAGTTATCGATCTGGTGTAAAATTTTCCACAGATTTCAAATCCGTTGAAATTTTCAATCTATCTTTAACAATGTCAATTTTACAAAAAAAAAAAAAAAAAAAAAAACCAATGCCAGTCAAAATTTTTGTTTTGCTTCTCTTCGCTCGAATTGTTTGTGCGCAGGAAATGAATCTGTAAAAATTTCCTGGTGACAATCTCAGGCGACCGGTATGAGCGATCGATCTCCTTCGTGTGAAGGCGACCTAACAGTGGGAGGTGGCTACCAAACTACTTGAGGTTTATGATCGTCGGACAGTGTACCAAAATAACGTGGTGCTGCCTTTGTTCCTTATGGCTCTTTTACGATTCTATGTATGTCCGTATGCGTCGAACCAATGATAGAGGAGAACCGCGTGATTGACAGATGGGCGGGATTACGCAGATCCTCTCTGTAGCTTCGTATACGTTAAGGCGGAGCCTACGCATGCGGACATACGGGACTCTTCGGGATAGATCTCGGATCGTCGCTAATAGACAGTTCAAGTAACAGCTCTAGTGCTATGTTAATTAACTACCTATCTGCATGGAAGTTTAATAAATATTTGGTTTCTAAATTTCGGAAACCAAAACATAAGTATTTAGGAAATTGATTTTTCTCTATTTTATTTATAATAGGGGGGTCACGGAAGCTCAGTTGGGTAGATAGTTTATTAATGCACCATCACTTAAGCTGAATCAAAACAAAAAGCATTTTTATATAAACTGAGGAAGCTATCGAAAATGCATGATGCTGACCTCGAAATACGTTGCATTTTGTTTCTTTGTGTAGAAGATTCCAGCCTAAATTTGAAACCTAGTACTGCTTGCCTTTTGAGCAGATTCTGATCTCCAACTCGTAAAAGGAAAGCCATTTGTAGTAATTGAAAATTCAATGTATCCACTATTTCTAAGGAAACATTTTAAGGCCCTAAATCTATCCTCGAAACATGAATTATTTAACATTGAATCTTTTATCCTCAGGATAAAAGATGGGCCTTTTTATCTAGATGATTTCTTGAGTAGAAAGATAGATCCGTTATGATAGGACATGCGAGTGGGTATTTGTATTAACAGCGCACTGGAGTGACACAACTGGATATTGGAGACGATCCGGAATTCGTTCCAAAGGGAAAGATCTGAGGATAACACTTCGTATTTTTGAATCACTGGTCAGATGACAAGGTGAACACCTGATCTGACAACCTCCTTTCCAAACTTCCACACAACGCCAACGTGAGGAAAGTTGAGGCCATGACAGATTTAACGTTCACCTAGCGTACACGACGATCTTTGGTTGGACCGAGTTTCGAATTCGCAACGATCATGTTGCTTATCCGCTGTTCTTCCAAATGGGCAACCGTAGCCGCATTAGACATACAACTAAACAAAACACTAGGAGACTATCCGGAATTCGTTCCGAAGGGAAAGATCTGAGGATAACACTTTGTATTTTTGAATCACTGGTCAGATGATAAGGTAAACACCTGAGCTGACAACCTTCTCTCCAAACTTCCACACCACGCCAACGCGAGGACAGTTGAGGCCACGACAGATTTAACATTCACCCCGCGTACACGACGATCTTTGGTTGGACTGAGTTTCGAATTAGCAACCTTCCTGTTGCTTATCCGCTGTTCTTCAAAATGGGCAACCGCAGCCCCATTAGACATACAACTAAACAAAACACAATAAAATGGTACAAATAAATCGTTTCACAGGAACCCCAAAACTCTGGGGCCTCCGTATCATGACATCCCCATATGGGAACATTGAACCATTTACATAGTATCAAATGACTACAACAAGTGACGTCACACAAAAATTGGTAATGTAAGTAAGTCCAAGTGCATTTTTAAGAGTGAATACAAAGAAATCAAACGATACTTTTGTGACAAAAGCTTTGAGCACTTTAATTTAACTACCGTAACATGAGGTTACATTGTCCCAAAAAGTCAACATTTTTGTCACTTTTTTGCCAATAAGCAGCTGCATAGTCATAAAATGTGCTGATAACTTAGGTTTTACTATTATGTGTCGTTTTTTAAAGGCTTAGCATCTTTTTTTGTACTAAAATTTTCATTTTTATATTTTTTATAATTTATTGAAATTTGGGTTCAAATTGCCCCCGGGTGTGGGTTACTTAGACCCATGCGACACTTTCAACGGGAAATGTCATTTATAGAGGCAATGGGCTCAAGTGGGACTATGGATCTGGAAAACAAAAAACTTAGAAATATTGACTATTTTAATCGGAATACAATTGTGAAATACAGTTAAATGTCTTTATAGTTGATTGTCAAATGTTATGTGACTTTTTTTATCACTTTTTTTTAATCAGGATATAATTATGTGGTAGCAATATTTAAGAAAGTTACTTTTCAACTGAAAACAACCCTCTTTTTTTAGTATTGGTGGATTAATTTTCCGTTTTATGTCACACTACTTGTAGCATAAAATGTCCTTTTCTGTGGGCCACTTCCAAGCTTTCTTTGTTGGTGCCATGCAGTCAACAATAGCTCCATTTTCGTTGACACTCACTTCCAGTCCTGGATATGTCATGTTGTTCCAAGACACAAGAACAAAATTCTCTTCTTGTATAGAACCTTTTAACGTTCTTCATCTGAGGTGCAGGTTGGGAGATTTGGCTCTCAAGTCGAGGTTGGCGGTTTTGGGTCTGAGGTCGAGGTTAAAGGTTTTGAATCTCAGGTCGATGTTGATGGTATTGGGTGTGAGGTAAAGGTTGACCGTTTCAAATTAGTAAGTGAAGGAGCATTCTTTGGTGCATACATTTCACTTTCATAGTCCTCAGTGAAATCCAAGCCACTTTCTCCTGAATCCCGCACATTGTAAGCATCCTCTTCCTCAGATGTAGAATCACCAATATTTTTTCTTAATTTTTGTCTTTGGGTGAGCTTTTTTTTTCATAAGCTGATTTCACTCTCTCTTTTTTTTTCTTTCTAGGTTTTTCAAATGCTGTTCCATTTTCAGATAAATATCAAAAGCACATATGCTTTTTCCTGGTGCGATTAAAATTTTTTTTTTTTTAGCTTTTGGCTTTACAAATTTTATTTAAATGAGTGGCAAAGGCCTACTAATCTTATAGTGGTATTCTGCATCTCTTTGCGACATTTCTCCTGACCTTACAGCTTCCAAACACTCTTGTAATTGTTCAGCAGTGAAATCAGCATACTTTCTGCTCCCAGGGGCTCTCTTGTAAAACCGGGGCATGTTTGAGATCTACAGTTAATTGCCAAGGAATAGTGGCTGAACTATTTAATAATAATAAAATACATAATTCATATTTTGAATGGTTAAAAAACACAAAATACAATGTAGAACAAAAACATGAGCATATAAGAGTTACTTGAACCTATTCCGGACTGGGTTCAAGTAACCCCTATTTGTGAGGTATCAGCACACTACTCAATATTCGCGAATTTCACTAATTTAAGAGGTTCTATATTCAGCTAAAACTAGTGTTAGTTTCTTGAGGACTATGAATGACATTGAAAATTACCCTCACCCTGTGTACAACTTTTATGCACAAAAAACTACACATGGAAGTTTGTAGCTCACAGAAATTTGTTTATTTAAATCACACTAACTTAACCTCTATTAGAAAAAACCGGGAAGATCAGGGCAGTAGTTGAGTATCTCAAGCACTGTCTAGTGCTGCTGTCGAGCAGAGGAAAAGTTAACTAAGTGTGTAACTTAAAAACTGTAGAACCAGAACAGTTTTAAAACATTTTTTGTTTTGTTTTGGGTTCTAGTAAACCCCCAGGGCTCAAGTAACCCCAAGTTACGGTAGTCAAAATAATGACACGAAATGGCTCGATTCTTGATTTTAGAAATGTGTCGCAATAACGTTAGATTTATGTTTCTAATGTTTTCTAACCCTTATATATATATATAATGTCACATTAGAAGATTCGAAATACAACTTTCTAGCAACTGAAATGAAATGCAACGTATTTTGATGCTTTTACGATTCAATTGTAAAACCAAAAATAGAACAACAGAAAAGTACTTGTGTAAAAATGAATTCGTATTGTAATATGTGAAGCGAAAAAAATATAGTCAGAACACAAAGGAATTGCGTCAAGAAGCTAAATTTAAGGTTATCTTAAGATAGGTGAATACCTCCCAATTTTTTTTAAATAGTGTTTGGATCCTTTTAATATCAAGTATTTTAAGAGTAACGTTTGATTTTTGTAAATATAATTTATTTTTAAAATCAAAATTTAATATATTCATATTTACGACAATATATGAAGGGTTTATAATAACACTGATAGAGCAATTTACATTTTGAACATATTTTGTTGTTTTTTGTGCCAAACTCTTCGTTTACAATTGGCAAGTGCATTAAACAAAAACAAAAAAAATCAGGAATAATAATAATACAATCTGAATACTGATATCAAATATGAGCAGCTATGTTTATTTTTTGAGGTTCACACTGCACACTATAATGACTAATAAACATTTATGCAAAATATCCAAGAAAAAAATTTAATAGATTTTTAGATAGAGTTGTTAAGATAGTGGTAAATACAGAAGAAAATAGAGAGAGTGAGAGAGAGAGAAAGAAAGAGAGAGAGAATGTATTCTATGTCTAAGAGTATAAATTCTATGTCTTCTGTCTTTATAATTTTGAATGGAGTTTATTATCTTCATTAAATATCATTTGTTAACCAACAAATCAAGCGAAAAGGTTCGGATTCCTATAACTTTAAAGATAAAGAAATAAACGTGAAAACAAAAACAATTGAATAAAATTCGACAGAGACAACTTTTGCGTTGTCCCGTTTGGTTAATTCTTACTGAGATTTAGTGAAATTAATTTACAAAATTTGAAGTGAAATTAATAAGGTTATTTAAATTCACAGAAACATTTTACAATTTTTAATCTAAAAATTCATTTTTTACTGATGGAATCTTACTAAGATTTTTTTGACAGGTTTAAGAACAAGCGTGGGTGAAAAAGTTGAACAAAACGATCATTGTTAATGATTATCGAAGAAAAATATTTTAAATAAAAGCAATCGAAATCTAGCAAAAACAAAACAATTCCAACAATTAGGATAGCTTTCAGGAAGTACATATAGATGGCAGCTCAACAGCACGTAAAACAAATCCAACGTTTTTAACACATCTAGGTAACATTCTATTCTTTTATGAAGCAAAAAACTATTTTGAAAAATATTTTTTTGAAGAGTTCAATGGTCGTAAATATACAATGATTATTAGAAAACAACAAAGAGGAAATCAAGAATTTTCCCAACAAAACAAAGTCAATTTTTTCAAAAGTTTCCTCGAAACAACATAGATGGCAGTGCAATCGCGGATAATAGAGAAACATAGCGTTTCCAATGCACTAAGCAATATTCCACTGACACATGAAACTATTTTGAATGTTTTTCTAAAATTTTATGCTAGTTTCAATGCAGATAGTTCAAAAGTACTTAAAAAAATTTTGAGGTACAATTTCATTATTACTCACTGTAGATTGCGTACTGCTGCCCTCTTTCGTCACTTAGGAGAACTACAACCACCTGTTATTACCCCTCTTCGAGTGCCTGTTGCGCTGTCAACTTCTCTCAGGCCCATCCTCATCTACTGACTGCTTCACTCACGCTGTTCAACTTCTGAAAATCCCGCAATATTCAAAGCACTTTGTTCAGAGGTGAGTTAATTTTGCTCGTAAAATATGAAAATGTTAAATACAACTGGTATATACTACTTTATGGGTGATAACTTGTTAAATACTTGGCTTTAAAAAGTTTAGATTGAAATCAGGAATAAATAATTAGTATGATGTAAGTAAGAAAACACTTTCTTTATGCTAGATAGTAAATGCAATGATATAATCACTAAATTTAACATAGCTATGAATGATAACTCTGTATTATTAAATATATTCTAGTTATTAAAGTAAGATTCACGAATTTTAAAAGTCTCGAGTCCACGAAATTTCATGTGATTATTGTAAATAGTAATAACTAGGTTGTATAATGTTAGTATCAGCTTTTTTCACGATGACCAATCATGCTATTTTATTTTTCAGTACGTTGTATATTTCTTTTTCACACTTTTATGTTTGGAATTTCCTGATTTAATAATAAAATACTCTCGAAACACTGCCTGTTTTTGCATGAAATAATATAAAACTAAATTCTCTCTGAGAATACTTTCAATAATTAAGTTTTGTTTTAAACCTCTTTAGTTAACACAGAATATGTTAAAACAAGTGCTGTGTATACCCTTCTTGTAAATAGCACACTAAGCATATATTCTTACACAAGGTATTTTCTAATACATTAAGTATAGTAAACCTATTTTCAACGTCTAGACTAGGGTTCCCAAACTTATCCAAGTCGTGGCACCCTTAAGAGAATTAGAATTTTCTCACGGCTTTTTTTTTTCTCTCAAACATCTGCTGTATTATATAGATTATAGTGATACAAAAATAATTATAATAGATTAATTTAGTGTTGAGTTATCAGTGTTTGCACAAAGCATCCTATTGTAACAACTCATTTCTTCAGAAATCGAGTTTTAAGTTTTGGAAAGATGACTGTTCACGGTGAAAGTACATAACGAAAACTCTTGTAACTTGTAAACTATTTCTAATATTTAGATCTTGCCATCGTTTGAAAGCTACAGAAGTGAAGAATATTTTTAAGCAGTATAACAGATTTAGACCTTTTGTTCGATTTTCAGGATTTATAGTGTGTAATAAAAGTAGTCCAACAGGTCTGGTGGTTAAGATGTTAGCTTCTAGATAGGAAGGTTCCTGGTTCGAATTCGGGTCAGTGCATGGATGTTTGTGAGCGTATGGTGTAGAGGGGGATGGTTCACTTTAAAATCTGTCGTAGCCTAAAGTGCTCACGTTGGGTTGGTGTGGAAGTTTGGAGAGTGGGGTGCCAGCTCGGGTGTTGCCTCGTCATCTGACCGTAGTTCGAAATGACGTGTTGTTGCTCTCGGATCTTTCCCTCAGGGGATAGATCCCGTACCGTCGTCAATAGCCCGTTGTGTTGCTCTAGTACGACGTTAATTAAAAATTACCACCGCAAAATTTATCTCGTCATATATTATCTATCTGTGTTATATCATTTGCTTAGCAAAATGTATATTAAGTCTTTTGCTTAGCAAAAAATTCGATTAGAGATCATGGGCGCTTCGTGGCACACCTCATCTCTCTACGTGGTACCCCAGGGTGCCGAGGCACACATTTTGGGAACCCTTGTTCTAGACAGTTAAAAGAGAATTGGTGAGATTTGGTATCAATTTACTATGAACAATTTTTGTTGTACAGAAATTTTGTTATTGAAACTAATTTCATTCTCTTTATATTATACCGCAGGCTACTTATGACTATGCATAGACAAAATATTATTAAATTTACCAAAAAGTATCTCTACTATTATAAAAGGAAGTGTTTGTTTTTCTGTTTGTTTCGCGGCCGCAAAATCTTACGATCTATGGCTCTTACAGCAATGAGATTTGGCACACAGGTAGTCCAAATATTTTGCAATTTTTGGGTTGCGGCGAATTTAAAATTCAATCTAGAACATAATAAATATTAGATAAAAATAAATACAATTTGACAATTTGCAAAAAGAATAATGAAATATTTTATTAGATTTGTATGCTTTTTTTACAAATACAAAATCTTTAAATCAATTTTCCCCAGTTTCGTTTAATCGTATACTACGTATTTATACTGTAAATAATACGAAAAAAAATTCCGGGATAATATTTAGAGCAACTTTTTGAAAGATTCAAGTATAATTTGTCTTCATTTGGGTATCCTACCTTCTGTGGTACATAACCCTTCGTTATATCGGAACTCGAATAATCAATAATTCGGCTATACCGGTCATTTTACATGTACACATTGCTAGCTATTTGACATAACTGTTGTTTCCGTCGAGGTCAGGTTTAACCAGACCGTCCACAAAAAAACTGTAAATGTATATGATAAATAAGTTGTCGCGAATAGACCGAATCCTGATACTGTTCTACGGACACGTTTACTCGGTTCGTAGACCAGTTACGAGTCTTCAAATATTTTTATCTGACCTACAGACCAGATACGGTCCTCCGACCAGGTCTATCCGGCCATATGCATGTGAACGGGTTTACCTGGCCGAATATGGCACTCTAAATAGGTTTACCTGTCGCGCAGACCAGATACAGATACTAGATATTTCTAGAGGATAGTCATTCATAAAAAATAAATATTTAAAACCAAGGCACGACAAAGTCCGGGCTCCAGGTTGCCATGGCGCCTAAAAAATTTGGTCTGGCGTCTAGATCATCTGTTTCTGTAAAAAACGTTTAATTTTCATGAAAAAAAAAAGATTTTTTTGTAGACCATAAAAGGTTAAAAATGGAGCAATATGTCTAATGTCGAAGAAAAATGTTATTTTTTATTGCCTCAGATGCGCCAAAATAACATTTTACAGTAAAACCCCGATTATCCGAGTTTCCGCCTTAACCGAGCCATCAAATATTTCTAGGATTTTTTTGGTCCCACATTTTTCATATTCAAAAGTACGGAAAAAAATTCTGAACTTGATCTCCTAAACCCTCAGGAAAACGAAATCCAACAACACTACCCCCTTTACTTTACATTGTATCACGCACTAAAAACTATCGAAAGAGCTATTGAATATATAGAACAACAAGAAGAAGCGACACCAACAATCCTGTTATCCTTAAAAAATGGCGAAACGTTTTGCTGCAGAAAAACGCCAAAGTAACGTAAAACAAAAAACAATTAAAGGACAACTCTTTAATTATCGTTACAATATAAATTGTATGAGGTGTATGTGTATAACTTTTCTATTTCTTAAAATATACATTTAATACATATATTAATATAAAAAATATACATTTAATACAAACATTAATATAAAAATTATACATTTAATACAAACATTAATAGAAAAAATATACATTTAATACAAAATATACATTTAATACAAACATTAATATAAAAAATATACATTTAATACAAACATTAAAAATACAAAATATACATTAATAATACAAAATATACATTAATAATACAAAATATACATAAATAATAAAAAATATACATTAAACCTACACGATTTATTTTATTTACAATTTTCGTTTTAGCCGAGTTTTTCGGTTATCCGAGTTAGTCTTGGTCCACATCAACTCGGATAATAAGTACTCTACTGTATTTACTGTGCGTGTGTGTAATTACTTGTAGCGTTCGAAAAAATATTAGGATGATATGTATTGCAAGGGTTCTGGCTCCTAAGTTTTTTTATTTTTGTTATCCCCTGATTTAAAACAGTTGCAAATCGAGGGCTAGTAGAAAAGAGAATAAAAAAACGTGACGCGAGTGATGGTAGATCGAGGGGACATCAGAGAGGATTCTGACTCAGACAACACAAGGTGTTTTTTTCAACGTATGAGCAGTAAAGATGCTGACAAATGCTCGCTTTGACCCTCAAACATCATTGTAAACAAGGAAGGAAAACAAAAAGGGGAAGAGTCAGGGCATTTTCTAGCAATTTTGCTGCTCATACGTAAAAAACACCACCTTGTGTTGTCTGGGCAAGGCTCCTCCCTGACAACGCCTTGACCCACCAACACTACTCGCGTCACTTGTTCCGTCAAAAACATTTTCGTTCCGTTTTCTACTTTACGATTTGTTATCATTTTCCTCATCATGTTTTGTCCAGCAGCTCTAGCGTATGTACATGAAGAGTTCTGTTTGATAAATTGTGTTTTTATTTCCATTAAGAGTTTCCTGATTCGTCTTCTCTTTTTTTCGGAGTTTTTTTTCACCCTGCACGCTTTTAAATCTTTTCGTCTTTCGAATTAAATTGCTTTTCCCTGTCTAATTTAAACTAACTAACTAACACCAACACACACACTCCTGCCTAGTGTCGTGAGACACTGTACCAGTTTAAATAAATGTGGTTGGATGAGTAGAGCCTGCCACCGAGGTGACACCTCTACCCAGAACCTTCGTGAAAAAGTTCTCGTTTTTCTTAGTCTCATAGCATAATCAAGTTCTCATGATTCTCAATAAATCTCACCATGCTAATAATTTTAACCCTCGAACCTTTGTTACATGAAATGTTCCTAAGCCCTGCGATTTTAAGGTGGTCGGCAGGCGTTCTCATATGCCATGAGGCTGTAAGGGGGCAAACTGTGATGCATATAGAGGTGTGCCAATTTCACCACAGTAGTAGTTTTCAGACTTGATTTTCTTAAACCTCGTTGGGTAGGATGTGAATAAGCCATGGCCCTGTGAAGAAGAGAATCTCTTCCCTACGCAGTTCTTGCCCATCTGTCAGTAAGCATTTCAGTTTTACAACCTGATTTTGTTTAGGTAGAAAGTATTAACAATTGCAGCGCCTAGCAAGAACGACCATCCTATTTAGGAACAGGAAGGTCTTAAAAGAATGTCACTACTCGAAATCAAGCTTTCCTAACGTCAAATTCTTCAAGGGAAATGACAATTTAGGCTCTTAGAATATTTCTTCCAATAACTTTAATTTCTCCAAACGTCGAGATAAATGTTGTAAGGAATGTCCCATGCTTGGATTGGATTGGACGCCGTAGGCGGACACTGTTTCACCTGTGCGCTTTCAGTTGTATAGTCTGGCTGTATTTCAGCTGTATAGCTGTATAGTACGGAAGAGATTCGAGGATAAGAGAGAACCGAGCAATCCACAATACACACATAAAACATTTAAGTACGCTGAAAGAGGAAAGTCAAACGACAAAAGAAAAGCATGACATAATGTGAAAATTGACACCGAACAAAGTAAGAAGTAAAGCAAAAACATGTACCATAAACAGAAACCATTAAAAAAAAAAAAAAAAAAAAAACAGGCAATCGGATTCAGGAGGAAAAAAAATAGTAAGAAAATCCTACAATCAGAACGTTTACAGAGTCAAAATGACAAATACTAGTTTTGAATGATGATTCTGTCTCAAATCTAAAATCCATCAATTCTAATTCACCTGAGTGTAAATCCTCAAATGTTAATTATTATCTAAAATGCAGCTGAAGTAGCATGGGATATGTAGGTAAGACTAGTAATTAATTAAATGTGAACAACAAGTGAAACACTTAGACGAAAAACATAATTCTGAGAAAACGAATGGGAAATAATTCTACTGCCTATGCTTTTCTCAATAGGCATATTTCTCCAGAAATCTCTCCTTAATGAAACAAGGGCCACGGTAAAGCAGAGGATTAGAAACTGGAGGGTCGTGAGTTCGAAACTCGATCCAACCATCGCGTACATGGGGGCAGGTGCGCGTTAGATGTGTTGTGGCATCAAATATCTTCACTTGGGCGTGGTAATTTTTAATTAACGTCGTAGTAGAGCAACACAACGGGCTGTTGACGATGGTCCGGGATCAATCCCCCAAGGAAAAGATCCGAGGACAACATCACATAATTTTGAACCATGGTCAGATGCCGAGGCAACACCTGAGCTGCCACCCCACTACCAAACTTCCACACCAACCCAACGTGAGGACTTTCGGCCACGACAGATTTAAGGTGCACCAGCCGCCTCTACATGCGCTTACAAACATTCATGCACAAACCCGGATTTGGACAAGGAACCTTCCTATCTCGAGGCTAACACCTTAACCACTAGACCGGTTGGTCTGCACTTGGGCGTGGTACGGAAGTTTGGAGAATGAGAGGTCAGCTCTGGTGTGACCTCATGGTTCAAAATTACGAGGTGTTGTTCTCGGATCTTTTCCTTGGGGATTGATCCCGGACCGTCGCCGATAGCTCGTCATGTTGCTTCGGTGCTACGCTAATTACTTACCTACCTACCTCTCTAAACATGATTTCAACAATGTTAAATTTTGTATGCTAATTATTATAAACGATGCCATATTAAGACTAACAGGCAACCTAAATCTGTTCATTGTAAAGTACAAAATGTTAGCTCCGTGTGATTTTAATACAAATACAAATACAAATATTGACGACCAACTACAGGCTCAAGTCCAACAAGGCTGGTCCTTAGTTTATGAATTCCCCAGATCCCACTGACTATCCAATTGTGTCTTAAATTCGTACACTCCCTTTGAATTAACTATATTTTCTGGCAACGCGTTCCAACTGTCTATTACCCTATTAAAGTAGTAGTTTTTCCTTAAATCCCGATTAAAATGTGTCTTATTTAATTCATACCCATGGCCCCTTGTTCTGTTATCCCTATTGAAATTTAAGTCCTCTGTGTCCCCTTGTTTTACAAACTTGAAAAGCTGAATCAAATCCCCCCCCCCTTCTTCTTCTTTCCAGTGTACATGTTTAGCTTACTTAAACGTTCATTATAGTCGAAATTTGCTAGCCCCTTTATTATTTTTGTAGCTCTGTGCTGAACCCTTTCAATTGATTCTATGTCCTTTCTCATATATGGAGCCCAGAATTGTACAGCATATTCTAGATGTGGTCTTACTAAACCCTTATATAACGGCAAGATTATATTTTTATCCCTTGAAGTTACAGTCTTTTTAATATATTCGTACACTCCCTTTGAATTAACTATATTTTCTGGCAACGCGTTCCAACTGTCTATTACCCTATTAAAGTAGTAGTTTTTCCTTAAATCCCGATTAAAATGTGTCTTATTCAATTCATACCCATGGCCCCTTGTTCTGTTATCCCTATTGAAATTTAAGTCCTCTGTGTCCCCTTGTTTTACAAACTTGAAAAGCTGAATCAAATCCCCCCTCCTTCTTCTTCTTTCCAGTGTACATGTTTAGCTTACTTAAACGTTCATTATAGTCGAAATTTGCTAGCCCCTTTATTATTTTTGTAGCTCTGTGCTGAACCCTTTCAATTGATTCTATGTCCTTTCTCATATATGGAGCCCAGAATTGTACAGCATATTCTAGATGTGGTCTTACTAAACCCTTATATAACGGCAAGATTATATTTTTATCCCTTGAAGTTACAGTCTTTTTAATATATTCGTACACTCCCTTTGAATTAACTATATTTTCTGGCAACGCGTTCCAACTGTCTATTACCCTATTAAAGTAGTAGTTTTTCCTTAAATCCCGATTAAAATGTGTCTTATTCAATTCATACCCATGGCCCCTTGTTCTGTTATCCCTATTGAAATTTAAGTCCTCTGTGTCCCCTTGTTTTACAAACTTGAAAAGCTGAATCAAATCCCCCCTCCTTCTTCTTCTTTCCAGTGTACATGTTTAGCTTACTTAAACGTTCATTATAGTCGAAATTTGCTAGCCCCTTTATTATTTTTGTAGCTCTGTGCTGAACCCTTTCAATTGATTCTATGTCCTTTCTCATATATGGAGCCCAGAATTGTACAGCATATTCTAGATGTGGTCTTACTAAACCCTTATATAACGGCAAGATTATATTTTTATCCCTTGAAGTTACAGTCTTTTTAATATATTCGTACACTCCCTTTGAATTAACTATATTTTCTGGCAACGCGTTCCAACTGTCTATTACCCTATTAAAGTAGTAGTTTTTCCTTAAATCCCGATTAAAATGTGTCTTATTCAATTCATACCCATGGCCCCTTGTTCTGTTATCCCTATTGAAATTTAAGTCCTCTGTGTCCCCTTGTTTTACAAACTTGAAAAGCTGAATCAAATCCCCCCTCCTTCTTCTTCTTTCCAGTGTACATGTTTAGCTTACTTAAACGTTCATTATAGTCGAAATTTGCTAGCCCCTTTATTATTTTTGTAGCTCTGTGCTGAACCCTTTCAATTGATTCTATGTCCTTTCTCATATATGGAGCCCAGAATTGTACAGCATATTCTAGATGTGGTCTTACTAAACCCTTATATAACGGCAAGATTATATTTTTATCCCTTGAAGTTACAGTCTTTTTAATATACCCCAATAACCTATTAGCCTTTTTACACGCAGCTGAACATTGGTGACCCATTTTAAAATCCCTGTGAATTATCACCCCAAGATCCTTGACTGTTTCTCCCTCCTTTACCTTTACTCCCTGCAGACAGTACTCGGCTGCACTATTCCTGTAACCCATATGCAGAACTTGACATTTCCCTACATTAAATGACATACCCCATTTTACAGCCCATTCGGATATCTTATCAAAATCCCCTTGTAAATTTTCTATCTGTAACTTGGTATCCAATGTCCCCCATATTTTTAAGTCATCTGCAAATTTGATCAAATGATTTATATCAAAATTTTTATTTCAAGTGATTATATTATTTGAAAAATGATTTATATCAAAACACAAGTCAAAATATAAGTGACTATAACACTTGTACTCTTCACATATAACAAGACTACGAGCAGAGGATGTAGTTAGAGATGCAAAAAAAGATGAAATTTTAATCAGAATTTAAACAGACTTAATTAAAATTTTGGAAATTGAATTAATTAAAAAAATTTAACTTGAAACCTTTACAACATTCTCAATGACCGAGAAAATTTGTCTGAAACAACAGTCTCCTGACCCTATACTCTTAAAATACACATTTCCTACTCTTACAATACGATTTATATAAAGCTAAACTTTTTAAAATCAAAGTGGAAAAAGCTAATGTTAGTAATCAAATTAATATGACAATAATATTTAACTATCCAATTTTTGAAAAAATTAAATTTTCAACAAAATTTTCAATACTGTAATGAAAACATTTCCTATTAAATCTAATAACATTAATATATGCTTTAAATAGCCTTTGGGTAATGTTCAAAAAAATTACAACCACTTTTGTATTAATATTAACCTATATAGGAACATCAGTATATGCTTTTGTTATTACGAAACTTATACATCGTATATTAACGCAGATCTGTGTGTGTGTGTGTGTGGGGGGTAATATTTTGACTGGCAGTATTGAATTTGAAGATAATGAACGATTAAGAAAATTAGTGCAAAAAAAGGTACTAAATTCCGTCTAGTCTTTAATCTAAAAAGAAGTATTGTACTTAAAAGGTTTCCTTGAGAACATAAAGGGAGCTTCTGCTTTATGGTTTCTACAATATTCGATATCCCAATCTACCTATTTCAGATTAGAAAATTGACTTTTTATAATTACTTTTTAACATTTATTATGTACATTAAAAATCTACAATAAATCGGAAACGATACCGACAATAATTACAAAGAAATTAACTTAGCTATTTAAGGTTTACAGAATAAATTTATTATAACACTAGTAGACAAAGAGACAGGCAACTATGCTATCCTTTGCAAGAAACTATATTTAAACCTTTTTGATGAACTAAAAAAAATCCATTGATTTAAAACTATAAATCCTGCAAATAGACATATAGTACTCAACAACTACTAAAAAATCATATCATTAAATAAAATATATTAAAAATTACTATTTATCAAACATTTCAAAACATCCTATCAAATTTCAATATATCACCTGTGGAACTAATACCATTGAAGTAGAAGATGGCTACCAATGAATGATAAATAATACATTTTTACTCACGCCAACTGAATAAAACGAATAATAATGTACAGTATTCACTTAATTCAAAAAATTATCAAGCACAAAAAATTATATACAAAACAAACGCATAGAAGTTCACAAACAAATAAGAATTTTGTTTCTAATCTCGTTACAAAATTCATCACCGCCAAATTTAGAAAAATGTACTGTAATTGTTTTAATACAAAGGAGCAGAGTGATAAACTACGTATTTAAAATTTCATACCAGTATTAATAAAGAGTCCTTTAACCATATATCAAAATATATTTGGACTGTATTGAAACTAGTAAAACAAAATATAGTACCTATAAGTCCTCATGAAACATTTCCAACACTGCATAGGTAAGAAAAATGTGGAAGCTTCATATTTTTCAAAACATGGAGGAAATAATAATTTAAATTTCTATTTATTTAAAACTACAAGCAAGAGTTTTTCAAATTCGAATCTTAGTTACGCTGATAAAATTAATAGAGAGAATCGTTCTATTCGGCGAAAGTGATTAAACTGTAATTTTTCTGCCACATTAATAAATCTATATAAATAAGAATGGAGTGTTTGTTTGCACATTCAATATTTTGAACCCATTTCAAGTGTTCTATCTGCCGCCTTGGACCCTTCTGATGCCAAATCCGTCTCTTGCGCGTTTGGTGCCTGTCTGTCCGTCTGTCTGTATGTGTGTGCTCAATGCATGTCCAAACGGTTTAGCATATTTTCATGAAACTTTGCACACTGCGAGTACACACATTCATTTAGTGACTGAATTTGGTTGCGTAAGTCTTTCTGTTCTATGTTCGATTTTGTGTTAGAGTGTTTGTACAGGCATCACATGAATTTTAACTTAATTTGGTAGTTTTGGAAAATCTGGAATGTATGTCGAGTATTACGATTACTTGGATTGTTTTACCAGTACGCTGAAAGAGCAATATTATTTACAAAAATTATGTTCTTATGGAATTTCAACTCTGATACTTCGTTTATATCGAGTATTATGTTTGTTCTTTACAAAATATAAACTATTTCTGAATATTTGGGAAAGAATATTTTTTAACGAACGGTAACGGAACTGAAATTCGTGTTGATTGTTGTAAGTTGTAAGAACTGTGCGAGATCAAGAGATAAAAAAAGAGTCACGAATATCTTTAGAACAGCGTTTTTCCCAAGTTTTAGTTTGTTTTATTTCGCTGTTTAAGTTGTTTTATGTTTTAAATATTTACTATTTTAATAAATTGTATCATCACATGCATCACCACCACAAAGTATTCAATTTAAAGTGGGAGGTAATCCGGAATAAAGCAAATTTTAAGAGTAGTTTCTCCGTTGTTGAATGAATAACAATAAAAAAAAATTCCAGAGAACTTTTGAAATATTAAAAAAAAATTCTTCGTTCTAATGACAGAAGGTCAAAGTAGATAATTTTACGAGTTGAAGTTATATTTAAGCAAGTTATTTATATGTGTTTAAAGTTCATTGAAAACAATGATTTTCTTTAAAAAATGCTATCTAAACAAATCGGTTTGCCATTTAAAAAAAATGGTTATAAGTTACCTTTGTAGTTCTGTACAGAAGACACTCAATTTTAAAACAAGTTATTTTATTATTAGATGTGCCACAAAATGTAATTTTCAAGGAAAAATGTATCCGCCTTAAAAAACTTAGCGATGAATATCTTATCATTTCAATTTATCATCCTTCCATTAAAGATGGCGAAATTTGACAAGAGTGCCCTAAAGTAAAAATATATTGTTTTGTTTACAGGCCGCACTCTCCACAGATTCGCCATTTTTATGAATCAAGTTAAGCAAATTTATATGAAAAAAACTTAAGAAAGGGAATTCTAAATCCCCTCAAAATCGTGTTTGGTAGTAGTAGTAGTAGTAACCTATGTGTCATATTTCGTAGCTGTGTCATACAGTAATGGTGCAATGCATGTAAAAATGTATTAAATGTATGTATGTGCATGTGTAGGAATTGTGTGCAAAGTAAGTTGTAGAAATTACAAAGATGTAGAAAGGTGTTAAAAAATTATTTTATAGAACGAAAGACGAAAGTGATTACATATTCGGATAATATCTTCAATCTAGAGTTAACCAATTCAACAGTAAGATCGGGTAATTTTGCTTGTAACATATATAATATTTATAACATATAAGAAAGCCATTAAACGGATACTTCAATAAACGACCATTTCTAGGCTGAACCTTGAGAATAGAATTAATATATAAATAGAACTTCATAAATAAATGAACTTACTTTCAATTCTTGAAAAGCTACACTTTCATATCACAATACTCGGAGATCTGATTTTCGTGTATGATCAGAGGCCGACTTTGTCATATCAATGCACCATTGTAGAATTTCCAACAAGAGTGAACTTGTTAGTTATTTAAAAATAATTTTTCAATGTTGCAAGAAAGTTTTTATATGCCTTCCTTCATTATAATATTAATTATTTTATTTGTCTTTCATGAATCCTTGAAATTGTTTTATACTCACTATATATACAGATTTGTCTGAGAGTTTACTTTCACAAAATCTCAGAATGAATTATGACCCTTGCGCAATACCTATATCCAAATCCAAGAATAAATTCAGATGAATTGACTAGGACTAAGCGATATTTTTAACGTAGAGGAATATGCTTTAAGCACATAAAGGTAATGAGGATTGATTCATTAAAGTTACTTCTTACTACATACATAATCTTCCTCTACTTGAGTAACAGGGTGGATAAAACGGAGCTGTTTGTCACTTCTATCCTGTAAGATAGAAGTGATCAACACTCTTAGAACCCTTAAAATAATATCTCTTGTGATTATATTTTATTTGTTGCAACGTATTTTATTAATAAACAGTGAACATTTTGATGCATAGCTATATGCAAAGCAATTATTTCCCCCTGAAAAATAATCGGAAATATAATTTGGCTCAGATTTTATTTTTTGAAACCATAATGTAGAATCATAAAACCATCAAAAATCTTCGACACACTTTATTGACATATGCATAGAAGTAAATGAATCAAGTTAAAATATTGCATCGATAAAGGTGCTTGAGCTGGCGATCGGGAAGATACGAGGGTTTTTCTTGGGGGAGATTTTCTAATAGTTTGCCCCGCTTGAATGCGCATCAGCTGCTTAAACGTTGATATCTTACGTTAAAGGCCTTAAAAATCAATCTATGAGAAACTCCATCAACTAAATAGGACTGTTAACAACATTCTAATGAACTAAAACATAAGGTTTCAGTATTTTTAAAGACTATTTTGAAATCTTGTCAACTCTTCTGCATGTCCCATGACAAATTGTTAAAAAACAAGCCAATTTTAAAAGATAGTTTTACTTATAATGACAACATTGCAGTTACGTATCACGAGCAAAAAACAAAACACGTTTATATATAATACTTTAAGCGTAGCAAAATTTTAAATGATACGTGACATTCTTGACAAGCAAAATTGACTATATTTGGAAGTCTTTCAGAGGGCCCTGTTTCTATGAGTAAAGTTATTTTGTAAAAATGAAAATGTCATGATTCAACATACGTCATTGGGCGCTATATACTAAATTAGAAGAAATCGAAGATAGTGAAGGTGAACGTTCTGTTTTTTACTGGATATAATTTTGAATGGATTCAGCCCATTGCGTTTTAATAAGATTTGTAAATGTGTGAAGACTTAACTTTATAATTATTGCAACATAATCTTATCTCAACACTCTTATTATTGATAACTACCTTTCATCCTTAGAATTATCCTGAAAGATCCAATGGTAAATACAACATAGGTGATTAAATTTTTAAACTTTAATACCTCACTTCTAATACTACATCCAACGCTGTTATTCTAGCAATGGATTTTTAAAACACATTTAGAATCCTCATGACACTTTACTGTAGAAGAGAACAATTTTGCGTTTTGCTACGTATTTCTAATTTTTAGTTCTTTTCCAACATTATCTTTTGTTTTCCCTTAATCGTTAACAGCGTTACTTGGGGGAGAGTACATTTTAAGCAGTTGTGCTGCTCATAAGTAAAAAGCATTATATTACGTTGTTTGGGTCAGGCTTTTCCCTGATGACTCCATGAACCATCAACACTTTTTCGTCACTTTCGTTTTCACTTCGAAAATTACCGACTACGCGGAACTACAAGAAAAAAAGACGTAAAATGTAGTACCGACATATCGTCGTGTTACTACAAAAAAAAAAAAAAAAAAAAAAAAGATAACTCTATTTTTAATTTTTTGAGCTAAGCACACTTTCACATATAATTGCAATATGTTGTGCGAAAGCAAGATGACTGTACTGTAAACTTAACATCAAGTATTATTATTTAAGCTAACTATCAAGTACACGCGCAGAAGAAATAGTTTAAGGCACCTTATTTATGAAAGCAAGTGTATTTAACTCAAAAATGTAAAAATGGAGTTATCTTGCTTTTACAGTAACCCAACGATATTTGAAATGGAACTTTTAAGTTTTATTTATACGTTTTGCAAACATAAAGAAAAAAATGTAGACAATGACACTTTACACTGCAAGTAACGAACATGTTAGGTCATTTAACTTAGACTACAGTCCCATTCTGATGATAAAATCAGTCTCAGACATACCAACGCATTCTTAATGACTCAGCAATGGTTGTCAACTTGTCGGAACGTGCTCTAATTGTGAAGTTGTTTTATTTAAACAACTTCACGAATTTACTGAGAGAGTAACTATTTTTTTTATGTATATAAATGAGGAAATAAGTAAACAAAGCGTCAGCAAAAAGAAGGTATGAGAAGTAATTTTTATGACGTCCTACCATCGAAGAATAAAAGGTCCCGAAAGCTATTTATAATTAACTGCCAGCTTCCATAAAAGGCTTTGGTTTTGAGGTTTTTCTAAGTTCACAGAATCAAACATGCTTAAAGAATATCCCACCGGACAAGTTATTCGTCAAAAATATTGCACTGCACTTAAGAAATCCGGACACGTTCGAAAAGACACTTTTTTTAATGTGGTATAGAAACATTTTAATAATATGTTTATGTTTAGTGGTATTAAACAATAACATTGGGCTATAAATATTTAAAATATGTATGAATAATTAAAACAAAATGATTACTATGCGTGAAATTTTAAAGAAATTTGTCAAAAACTTCAAAGGTGCTACATGCAAATCTATTCAACCAATTTGAAAAATGATGCTACCAAAATAAACTACATGCTTTTTTTCAAGGGAATGAAGTAGAATCAAAGGATATTTAAGTAAACAAAAATTTTATAGGCGACCGAAAAACGAATACAAGATTTTTGATCGTTTTACAGTATTATTTCTTAAATAAATGGCTATCTTAAATAATAATATAATTTAAAAACTTTTCAACTCATCATAATTATCCGAGTTCGTTCCCTAGACAACATAATAAAGAACAAATTCTCAAAGTTTTACGAGAATCCATGAATAGATTTTTGTGTTATAACATTTGAAGTTAGGAAATAATAGTTTGTAGTGTATCGTTTGCTCTCTCTTGTTTTTACTGTTTGTGCAAACAATTTGTTCTTCACTTCTCTTTAAAAATAATCACAGTATTTTCTAAAGAGAAACCCTTCAAACATTTGAGAAACCTTTCTAAAATAATATTTGTAAAATAAAGTAAGTTTTAAATATAAATTTTGACTGGTTTTTGATCATTTAACGGCCATTCCCGGTGTTTGACATACCTACTTCCGGCTTTCCCGCCATGATTGAAATCTTAATATATCTGCAACTACTTAGGAGAAAAAATAAAATATATTTCCGAAAGTCAATAATACTCTATCAAATAAGATAAAAAACTTTTTTTTTGGAATTTTTGGTCAAAAATGACATTTTTAACATGTTTGTATACCTAAAGATGTCTGTAAGGCTATGGAGCTTTGACAACAAAAAAGTAATGCATGGAATGAATAGATATTCGGAATTCTCTAGTGTAGCGTTAAAAGTTCACAATCGTTTGTGTGCACATTTCGAAGAAGTATTATTTGCTCATGCGCACTGATATCTTGCCTCGCGGAAAGTTAAGATCACTTTGTATTTTAATTAATTTTGTTTTATTCTTTTATAGACGCCTGTTCACAATAACAAAATATACACTGAAGTGGCAAAAGTAATGGGATAGCAATATGCAAATATACAAATCGCAGTAGCAACGAGTAAGAAATATATAAATGGGAAATGCATTGTCAGGGCTTTCATTTGTACTCAAGTGCTTCATGTGAAAAATTTTCTGACGTGATTATGGCGGCATAGAATTTGAACGCGGAATGCTAGTTGGAGCTAGACGCATGGAGCAATCGATTTTGGAAATTGTTAGAACATTCAACATTCCTCGATCCACAGTGTCAAGAGTGTACCGAGAAAATATAATTTCAGGCATTAACATGGACAATGAAGTGGCCGACCGCGTCTATTTAACGACCGAGACCAAGTTGTCAACAAATAACTGAAAGCTGGTGGAGTGTCTGTTTTTACATGGCATGGACTGGGTCCTCTGGTCAAATTGAACCAATCATTGACTGGAAATGGTTATATTCAACGACTTGTAGACTATTTGTAGCCATTCACGGACTTCATGTACCCAAACAGCGATGGAAGTTTCCGGGATGACAATGCGCCATGTCACCGGACCATAATCGTTCGCGATTGGTTTGAGGAACATTCTGGACAATTCCAGCGAATGGTTTGGCCACCTACAAAGCAAGACATGAATCCCATTGAACATATATGGGACATGATCGAAAGGACAAAATCGTGCACAAAATACTGCACTGGCAACACTTTCGCAACTAGTGACGTCATGTGTGCAACTAGTGTAGAGGCAGCATGGCTGAATATTTCTTCAGGGGACTTCCCACGACTTGTTGAGTCAATGCCAAGCCGAGTTGCTACACTTCGCCAGGCAAAAGGAGGTCTCACATGGTACTCGTATTAGGAGGTATCCTACGACTTTTGGCACTTCAGTATATATCTTTAGAATTTTTCGTCATTTGGAATTTTGATAAGCCATAGTAGTGATTACGAGTTGGTGGAAACATATACCCGATTATTCGTGTTACATCCATGCCCACTAGAGAGCTTTAGTACCTTCGTTGCAAGGGGATTCACTTAAAGTCATATGCTTTCTTACTAGAGACGACGTGTAAACACAGTTTGTTTATCATCGATGAAACGATTGATACAACTATTATTTTCTCCTTTGAAGGTTTTAATTGACACCAATATTAAAAAGTTCCTATCCTTATATCACAGGATTGAAAAATTAAGATGAGGTAACGAGTAGTAGGTAAGTATTTTAATTAATTTTGCATTGGAAAAGCACAACGGGCTATTGGCAACGTTCCGGGATCAATCCATACGGGAAAGGTCCATTGACAACGCATCGTAATTTTGAACTACGGACAGATGACAAGGTCAACTCCTGAGCTGACATATTACTCTCTAAACACCACACAACGCAAAAGGAAGGACATTTGAGGTCACGACAGATTTAATGTGTACCATTCTCCTCCCTGTACACGACGGTCACTGGTTAGATTCGAACTCGCAACCCTCCGGTTGCTAATCCGTTACTCTTCAAACCAGGCATTTTTGTGTGATCATTAAAGAAATATTTCGTGATATAATGGACATTCGAAAGAAATATTTCTTATAATGAATATTCATATAAGAATATTCGCACATAGAATATTTCGAAAATGAATATTAGTATAAGAACGCAATTTTATAAGCTCTCGCAGTCTATAAATTAAATTACCGCTAAATAATTTAGATTAGTTTCTGCATAAAATGAAAGGGCCTTATAAATTCCAACTTTTCAATAGAACGCATTCCATTACATAGACAAATAAAAGGTTCTTTTAAAGTAGCCGCAAAAATATCTGAAAGTAGACAAAAGATAATGCATTTCGGCCCTAAAATGAATCAAACTGGACACATTTGAAGATAAATATTTTGTCACTCAGCTCCCAGCAATAACTCGATGTTCTACTATCGAGTAATAACTCGATGTTCTACTATCGAGTTATCGTTTGCGTGGTGTCGGAACAACGAAATATTGCATTTTTTTTTCGGTTTAGAAACTGTCCGCATTCTTTCCATTTGGAAGTAGAGCTTGGTAAAATCAGAGACCTATCTAGGTATTTTGAATTCTCCACATCAAAATAGCTGCTTTATATCGGCAACACTGTTATTACTGTTGTCATCCAATATGTGGGTTTTATTGGACAGAGCATTGGAGTATGCGTCTGTTATAGCCAGGATGTTATTTTGATGGATTTGAAATAAACTGAAGTGTGGTATTTTGAGGGTTTTCTGGGAGTTGTTTTGGAGGTAGATTTCTATTGGGTTGTGAATTTTGTTTCTTTCTCTTTTCTGTTGAGAGAAATTGTAACAGAAAGAAGTCTAGAGACTTGTGCATCGTTGTCATTCCTCTTCCATTATCAAACATTTTGTCAAGCGTCTATTCAATGCAAGTTTGATTACTTGATTATGGCATATAAATTTAAAATAAAAGCTTGTATAGTTTATTCATTATAACTTTTAATTTACGTCATGGAGATGTTTTGAAAAAAAAATACAAGTAAAGTCAACAGATAAAAAGCACTATTTTTACAGACCATTAGGCGTTTCGTCAGCATTGAGCTTCATTTCAATTTTGAACTATTTCGAGAAATTGAACAATTTGGTACCATGAGAGATGGCGTGAATGATGGATAACATATTTTGATGAACAGAATATGTAGTATGCATGTTTTCTTGTCCAGTCTGTAGCAACGATTTTGCTTTTTATGCGGCGTCAAATGAGGTGCAAAATTACTTAACACCCACATTTAGAAAGGGTGTGTTATTTATCTGGCATCATGCAAAAACATTTTTGTTATTACAAAATTACATGACACCCACGTTTGGAAGGGGTGATATTGTCCGAAAACATTTTCTACGGTAATTTTTAGAACCTAGTCCGTCCTTGCCTACTACAAAGGAGCTTTATTAATTATAAAGTGTTCTGTCTACAAATTATGATGTGAAGGCTCACAGATTCTTGTTATGTAATGGTTCACAGATTTCTATTTGGCAATGGTTCACAGATTTCTGTAACTGTTACGTCCATTTCATCCAATATCACTTAACAGTAAATGCTGAACTAAGGATTCTCGCCAAAATAGGCGCACATTGTTAACAGCCTTGTGGTTAAATGAAGTGGAGGAAGAATTCATTTACCTGAGTGTCTGACATTAGAAGAGGCAATAATAGGATGCTACTTTTATAGAATCGATATTTATATTCAATTAGCACTGAAAATGTAACAATCCACTTTATGTGGGAAGTTTGACTTTCAACAGAAACTCGTTTTTGTAATTTTTATTCGACATTTGTGTTTTTTAAGATTGTTATTAAACTCGATGAAATATCTATTGCAGTAGTTCAAACAAAAGGTTTCGTAACATCAGTGAAAATTATTTTTAATGAATTTGAATTATAGTTCTACTTTGTATTAATAAGATATATCACAGAATGTTCAGAAGATTTTTTTATTTGAAATATAGAAATAGACTGCACATAATTATCCATATGACTGTGAGAGGACTGTATTTTCTAAAATCAATAAAACTATTGTTATACAAATAAATCAACGTTTCTTACAGATGTAAAGTATGTTCATTAAATACACACACAGCAGCTTTAAAACAAAACGCTCTGGAGTTAAACTAAAATAATGGATGCCCTGTTACTGTTATTTAGCATTCTAAACGACATGTAACCTGAACTCAAATGCCTGTCTTAAACTGTAACAGGCTGAAAAGGTTCTTTTTGGTATATAACACGGAATTAATTTTTTGCCACACGATGGATATTACTTAGACTGGTTCCAACGGAATTAAATGAGTACTGTTACAATTCTAAGTAATAGTTATGTATATATTTGTGAGATAATGCTTGTTTAACTCTTATCATTTGCTAATATTGGCTAACGGTTTTGGTTAATGGCAAGTAATTAATAATTAATTGGTTAATGGTAAGTAATTAATAATCAATTGGTTAATGGTAAGTAATTAATAATTAATTGGTTAATGGTGTAATTAATGTCGCAATGGAGCAGCACAGCAAGGCTATTGGCGACTGACAGAGATCAATCATTAGATTGAAGGAGAACACAACGTAATTGAACAAGGGTCAGATGACGATGTTAACGGTAATATATATATATATATATATATATATATATAAAACATGTTTCCTGTACATATTTTGCCTTCTAATGAAATAGACTGTGAGCATGTGCGTGGAACTTCATGTAATTTTTTCGGTCGCTCAGTTTGAAGATATGTCACGTGGTTGTGGGAAAGAACATGAATTCTAAATTACTGATTGATTAAAGTGATTTTCTAAACTGATAAAAAAAAGTACTAATCGGCGCTTCGATAGCCAATCGGCTATGTCGATTCCTAAACCCACATGATTTACATTTCAAAGATTTTACGACAGCGATTCCGCCCACAATATCTATTTGTTTCTTTAGAAGGTCGTCGATGGTATTTCGAAAGTGACGTCCCTTGACTTGTTTTCGAATGATTCTTGCTTCGACGATTTCAGCACTTCACCCCAAAACATCCAAAGAATGAATTCCGAATTGATGTATCGTAAACTTACATACGGTACACATCCAAGTCACAAAAAGTGACAGAAAGTAAGTTCCTACGTCTCTATCTGGTTTGTTGATTTACACTGGAAATCTCTCACACATTGTTAGATGAATGGTTTGATTTACCTGAATGGTCATTGTTCGCTACATGAGGGCTGGTTAGATCGAGACCCACAGCGAAGAGGGAATTCAGAATTATTATGAACACCCGCGCCAAGACTTGGATTCCAACCCAGAGCCTTCTTGTATTCAATGCTTTGCACCTTCTTCATTCACTTGTAAGCATCTACCTTCCAATGAAATAGACAGAAAATGTGTAGGCGGAGTCATTATCCAAAGATCTCAGACGGGTAAGTCAGGTGGACTTACGAATCAACTAGGCTATCAAAAAGCCCAAACTAGTGTCCTTAAGGGGACCGGGAAGACTCTATCTCCTCCATGTTAAATTCACGAAATTCAAGACCCTTTTTCTCAATAACTATAATAGTAATCAACACAAAATTTTTATGGTGGTTAGACTGATATGTTATACAAACTTTAACAGCTCACTTTTTTTTATTTAAAAATTTTAATTTTATAGAAATTTTTAACTGAATATCACTTTTTAGATAGCATTTTTTAACACATTTAAATTTCTAAAAAATTCAATTTTCAAAAAATCAAAAAATGCCCGTGTTAAAATCTTTAGAGATATAACACAAATATGTCATACAAATATTAAGTCATTATGTTCAGTAGACTCTGAGAAAATGGGGCATGAAACTTAAAAATCTACATTGTTGAGCAACAAAGATTAGAAATGCCCACAAACAGTTTGTTTACATTTGAAAGGCCGTGTCAGATGTGAAGTGCTTATTGGAAACGTGCATAATTTTCAAACTTCCTCTTATTCTATTACCTAGTGTGATATATCATTGGAAAGAGGAGATTTTGAACTATATAAAGGAGCAATAAAATACAAATTGATTTTTTAGTCGAATTTTGCTTTCCCGGTCCCCTTAATCACGCTGGCTAATAACATTAACTTTCCAAGTCCGGGATTGACCCTGGACCTCCCGTTTGTCAGAGATCGAGGGCACGAAGGTCTTAGCCACCTGCACCAAATGCCTCAACCATCAGGCTTCTACGGAGCATCTAGTGGTTTTTCATGGGCCTCTCCAGGGAGGCCATCTGTCGTGATCCATTTCTTGTACTCGAATTCTTGTTGTCAAAGGTATTAAGGATCTTGAATGACTTCGTAAGACACTGGAGGATATGCAACAACAACTCTCCAAGTCGTCCAAGTCGTTACGACGATATATCTCGTCCATCAAGATCTGACCAATCAAACTAATAATGAGATATCTCGTCATCAAGGTTATTTAATCGTAATAATTTGAAAAGTTATTCGGAAGCTTTCATACCGTCCTCTTTGCTTTTTGTAGTCTATTTATTTCTCACATGATTCAATTTTGCTTGGAATGTTCTGCAAGGAATATTCTGGATGGAATGTTCTGCATGGAATGTTCTAGATGGATCACACAGAAATATGTATAAGCCAGTAACAGTAGCTGAACTATGTTCTTTTTTACATTCAGAACTAGATCAGGTAATATCTTAGTTTTTTAGGCGCCAACTTCGTCCTTCTTTTTGTATTCGTATTCTGAGTGTGTGGGGAGACAGCAGCGTGCTCCGCAGTCTATGAGGGATTTTGCCTTGGGTTACAATACCCTTTTGTGTTATCTTCTTCACAGGGAAGAATTGTCCATTGGTGATTGAATTCATGATTCAACAATAAAATTTATACAGTCCACTATCACGGGTCGTGTGTGTGAATTAACTTTCTACCAAATGAGCTTCGACGAGAATTCTACATAGTGCCGATTTTGTTGATGACAAGAGCAAGATCTAGTCAGGTTTCTTCTAATAACGAGATATCTCGTCCATCAGATCTGGTCAGTTGTGATGACGAGACGCGATACTTAGTGAAGACAATCACTAGGAATATTAAACAATTAATAATTTCATCCGCATTAAGATTCATATTTTCCACCACGACCAAGTGATTGATATTTAAACCGGTAGAAATAGCATGAAACTGTGCATATACTCCGTTTATTTCATTAGAAGGTCGACATTTGCAAGGCCCCTACTTTTCTTGTCTTGTTTATTGAGTCACGATTGCAGCAATTCCAATAAAAATTCAAAACAATGAATTCCAAAATGAGTTTTGAAAGCTGATTTGTCAACGCCAATTTGATTAAAAACCGTACTTCGCCAAAATGGCGACAAACGATGTTTTAAGGTAATCCCGAATTTTACTATATGAGAGATCTTGGGTATAGAAAGTAAAATTATCTTCGCTTTCCGTTTGGTTTGTTTGGCAACACTGAAAATCCCTCTCATATTTTCCGTCGTTAATTAAAAGTAAGTTTATGTTTTTATGTAGCACGTTTACTGCAATTTTGAGAGTAGGTGTACATAACCTATTTGTAGGATTTTGTATTTTTAAATGTAGTAACATTTGAGCCATTTTCTTTAAGTTCAATTCTTTTCTTCAGTGAATTGAGAAACATTGGAAAAAGCCATTATTATCGTGCCGGTGCAAATCCTTTCATTCCGTTAAAAATTTGCAAAGAACTTAAAAGCAACACTTACGGAATTTCGAGCGATTTCATTTTCCTTAAAATACTCTTAAATGACAGGCGTTTATTAACTTTAGAATGCTCTATATGAATTAGGACAGTACAACAGCGTGATAATGTTTGAGAGTTATCTGGATGAAAGGAAAATACAATTTTCAAATTCGGTGTTTCCGCTCTCAATGGAAAGCATTTTTTTGTCAAACTGAATGTAGGTGGCGTTAGTGTTTCTGTGGTGATACATGCATATTCCGAAAATGATGTTTCTTGGCTTGCTTCATCGACTTTTCTAATAAAACTAGGGGACCCGCCCCCTGTTCACTAACGCTCGCCAACGCCTGGAGGATTGCTTTGCAATCCTTATTGACACATGTCTTCATTGACTCGCTTCGCTCGCATCAATAATGACATGTGTCCTAGCAGAAGGAATTGTTTACAAAATATGATATTCCAAAAAACATATTTTTCAAATATAAATTTGTTGTACTACAGAAAAGTTATACAGTTCCTCTGAAATCAGAACTCGAACAATTTGGAACTCAAATGAAAACTTTGAGAAAATTTTGACTCGAAATCTTAGTGCTTCTTTGGAAATCGAATACCCAGCATGTTGTATGTAAGCTGAAACAGCTCGACTAATCTTTTTTTTTTCAATAAAATTTCATCCGATAACGCTATAAATTCAGTTGAGGAGAGAGGATTCGTGGTAAACAAACAATCGTAGTGGTGCCAAAACGCGATAAAAAATAACGTCATGGTAGAAAACATTAGTCTGCGCTTCGATAGCCAATCTGTTGTCGATTCATAAGTTCACATGATTTACACTTCAGAGATCTTACGACAGCGACTGAGTCCACATGCTTTGTTCATTTCACTTGCTTTTCGATTACCATTTCAGCACGTCTCCAATAGAAATTTCAAAGAATTCCAAATTATGATAGTTGATTGGTCAACACCAATTTAGATTAAATACCAAATTTTACCAAAACGTCAATTTTGCCAAAGGTAAAGGTTTGTCAAAAACAGAGTCAAAGCTTTTTCTTTCATAGTATTTGGAGATTTCATAAACGCTCAGTTATTTCACAAAAGGAATTGGAACCGATTACCATTTATTGTAGTATTTGCAACACTTTCTGTAGAATTTAAGGTAACGAAATATTTCAAGATAACGATTTCAAGATAATAAAACGACTTTCTATAGCAGCAGATGTTGGTTGGTTTGTTTCATGCATGGGCACAATAACCATGAGCCATATGTTACGAAACAACGTTTAGTAAGTAGTCAGTTAGTGTAATTAACGGTTCACTGATGCAACACAACGGGCTATTGGCGACTGTCCTTGATCAATCCCGCAGTGAAAGATACTATAGACAACACATCGTAATCGCAAATCATCATCAGATGACGAGGTCAACACCTTACCTTTCAATCCATTCTCCAAGCTTCCACACCTCGCCAACGTGAGAACATTTCATGCCAAGACAGATTTAACTTGCCCCAGCTCCCACATCGACACAACGGTCTTTGGTTGGAGTGAGTTTCAAAATCGTAATTTTTAAGGATTCCATTCTATGGTGGGTAGGTACTTTTAATTAACGTCGCACTGGAGCAACACGACGGGCTATTGGCGATGGTCTGGGATAAACCACAAAGAGAAAGATCCTAGAACAACACCACGTAATTTTGGAGCACAGTCAGATGACGAGGTCTCACCTGAGCTGGACTCCCACACTCCAAACTTTCACACCAAGCCAACGTGAGGACATTTGAGGCCGCAACCGATTTAACGTGCACCAATCCCCTTTGTACACGACGGTATTTGGTTAGATAAGAACACGCAATCCAGTCTAAGGAAAGGAGCAATTGAACCAAATCTAAAGAGAGAAGCAATGGAATCACAGTCCAAAAGAATCAGTTGTAGAGAATGGGCCAATAGCCTTTAACTGCTGTCATGGGTCTCATAGACCCCGAGTCATTTTTGACAGGTCGTTTCCACCCCTTAAAGTGAATATTGGTCCCTGTCCTATTCAGTACCTTCCTACTACGTCTAACAGAAGCCACATTCCAAGACTGGTTTGGCTGCCCCAACTATTTCGTATTTCACACTATTTGCATTTCCCGCGTGGTCTCTTAGACCCCTTCACAGCATTTGCGTTACCGTTCTTGTTGAATGAAATCGTCTAAGTTTGAGTAGGGAATTTCGGCAGAGAGTCTAAAATGGCACCAAACTTTACTAAGAAACGTCCTGTGTATCTAACACAAAAAGAAATTCAAGATATTGTTGATAATGGGTCGGAAATAGAGTACTGGGACAGTGAAAATTCGGATAATATTATTGAAAGCGAACACGAAATGGATTCGGAAATTTATGCATATGAAGATGAAAACATTTCAAGTGCGTCTTCACAAGATGAATATTTCTACGGAAAAAATAACTTCGAATGGGATGCCTGGGGGGAACCTAATCGTGCCGTTAGAACACCAAAACACAACTTAGTTTTACAGTTTCCAAGGTTGAAACGTCCTGCAAAATTAGGTCCGAAAGCTGAACCTGAAGAGACATGGAATCTACTTAACTTATATAGCAATATAAAATACTAGTATGTAATACTAGTATACTAGTGATACTAGTATATAATACTATAATTTTGGCGCACTTCTAAAGTCGCCAAGAAAAGAATATTAAAAAAAATATTTTTCTTAACAAAACCGAAAGTAATACGAAGCACATTTGTGAACGTTCAAAATAATTTTTTAATCAAACGACAGTTTTACGGATTTCGAGAGAAATTTTTAGAATGTTCAAAACAAAAATATAGACTTTCCGTTTGCCGAGGTTGCCATAAAAACCGAAATATCTGTAATACAGAAGAGTTGCCTTAACCTGCCACATTACTCGATATTAGAACTGCGCCAAAAAAAAGCGTCAAGACCGTCAATACCGCTATAAACGTGGACTGTAGCTGTACCTAATGCAGCCTATAAGTGATTTTGCTCTTTTCACTAAATCCTAAACTGATTTACATAAGAGATCATATCGCACCCCGGCAAGAAAAGTGACGCTACTCAAAATTGCAGAATTTGAGAAACATCAACTTAAAGGATACTATAAAACTTATAGTGAAATAGTATACACTTTTCTTTTAAATTTTAGGTAAGTATTTATGGTGGTAAAACCGAAATATCTGTAATACAGAAGAGTTGCCTTAACCTGCCATTACTCGATACTAGAACTGCGCCAAAAAAAAAAGCGTCAATACCGTCAATACCGCTATAAACGTGGACTGCAGCTGTACCTAATGCAGCCTATAAGTGATTTTGCTCTTTTCACTAAATCCTAAACTGATTTACATAAGAGATCATATCGCACCCCGGCAAGAAAAGTGACGCTACTCAAAATTGCAGAATTTGAGAAACATCAACTTAAAGGATACTATAAAACATATAGTGAAATAGTATACACTTTTCTTTTAAATTTTAGGTAAGTATTTATGGTGTTAACTTCTATTATATTCTATAGAATAGTAATATAACACGCTGGGGCATCTTATACGTATTTTTCAATGACATAACATAATTTTTTTTTTGAGCTGTGTCATTTTTATTGCCGGGGTGCGATATGCGAATAAGTCATTGCAATGGATATTATCCATCGGGTATATGATCAACAATTGTTCCTTTAAACTCAGATTTTCTATTGTCATCGCAGTAATTGACTTTCAGAGCAGTACTATCACCGTAGTATTTTGCATTTATGAAATATAAATGGCCATGAACGATAAACTTGTAAGCAGAATGGTGATATCCACCGAATTCTTTTTTGTTTTATTGTTTTGTTGACAATGATTGATTCTTCTGGATTTGCTTAATTTTTTACTTAATGAAATGCTACTACATACGATATAAGTATTCTGCAATAGTTTGTCTTCAATAGACCTACTGGAGATAACACTAAACAAGAAAACATCAACCTTCGAATGAAATAGACAGAATATGTGTGTACAGCTACGTGCTATTTATCCCGATAACCCGATTTGAAGATTATTTACGTGGCATTGGGGCAAAAAGCACGAATCTCCTAATGCTGGTCTAATTATTGACTGGGTAGTATGACTGTTGAGCTTGAATCGAAACACTAGCTTGAGCCTTAGATAGCCAATGGACTCGAATCGATTCCACCACGATCCAAAAATCGATTCAACTACGATCCAAAAATCAATTCAACCACGATCCAAAAATCGATTCAACTACGATCCAAAAATCAATTCAACCACGATCCAAAAATCGATTCCGAAAATCAAGAATTTTTACCATCGTATAATAGAATATTTTTAAAAAGATTTTATTGTTAAAGAAGGTCAATTCATGGTTAAATGTCATACAGGGAAGACTGAAAACTGCAAGGTGGAATGATGCGTGTGAACCCCTTAGAAGGCTAGAAACTTATATGTATTTTTAATCGTTCTTATCTGGACTCTGCATAAGGCAGCTATTAATAAATCACACTTCCATCTCTTAACGAGTCTCCACAGTCACACTCACACCCACTACCTTCAAAATATAATGAGGTGCAATAATGCAAAAAGTTAATTTTTTTTTCTTCTTCTCAAGATCCCAGGGACGAGAATAGAACTGCCAGACCATGAAACCTCTGCAAAATAATTATCGAGCATCGAGCGAGAAAAATTAATTACGACTAAGCACATACCACGGTTTTCAAATGGATAATTATTTTAATTCATTATTCGGGGGCAGACTTTTTACAGTTTGTTTAAAAGCTATCCTAGTCACCCGCTGGGAAAATATATTTCTTAATTCGATCGGTTATTGTAAAACTATGTATGTGGAAACTGACAAGCGATTCTCGTTCGACGGTCAATCTAACACATAGGCTTAATTACATAATGAGGCTTACCAAACAAAAAGTAGAAATACAGTCGTTTTCAAAAAGCCCCTTTTGTATAAGCTTACCATGCTACTTTTTTGTTCAAATCGGGATATTTTATGGAAGTGTTTATTCAGAGTTTTTTTACTTCAGGTTAATAACTTATTAAGCTATTTGAGAAATAGTCGTTCTCGTCGGAATTTCTAGCTTTAATCTTATGCCAATACAAAGTTCACAATGAATAGAGCTTACTTGTTAAAACTTGTTAATGGTATCGAAAAAAGATTTTATGTGTAAGGCAAAAAATAATATTGGTTGAAACTCGACATTCCAATGTACAAAACCAAATATTGTCGAAAAAGAAAATTAAAAAAATATTTGAAGGGCCGTTTTTGGTCTGCAGGCCACATCCAAATATTTGGAGAGTCGTACCTCGTTTGCAGGCCTGATAAAAGAGTCAGAACTGGCATTAGTACCGGTTTATATGGAAAATGATGACTATACATCAGACCAGGCCAAACGCATCAGAATAAACTCAGGAAATGAACGCGTGTATCTCGTCAGAATGGATGTCTTCATAATGTCCATCAGTCAGAAATGTGTGTAGATGTACCAGGGTTCCTACTGAATTCCAGCTAAACAAGCAACATATCGTTAGGATTCCACCACCAGAGTGTACAATGCCTTGTTGACATGCGAAATGCATGACTACATGATCTTTTCTCCACACACGAATACTTACATCTACCTGAAAGAGTAAAAAACGCGACTCATCAGACCCAACAGACTCATCAGACCAGACACATGAAAGTGGGCATCTCGTCAGAATGGATGTCTTCATAATGCCCATCAGGCAGACATGTGTGTAGATGTACCAGGGTTCCTACTGAATTCCAGCTAAACAAGCAACATATCGTTAGGATTCCACCACCAGAGTGTACAATGTCTTGTTGACATGCGAGATCCATGGCTTCATGAGCTTTTCTCCGCACACGAATACTTACATCTACCTGAAAGAGTAAAAAATGCGACTCATCAGACCCAACAGACTCATCAGACCAGACACATGAAAGTGTGCATCTCGTCAGAATGGATGTCTTCATAATGTCCATCAGGCAGACATGTGTGTAGATGTACCAGGGTTCCTACTGAATTCCAGCTAAACAAGCAACATATCGTTAGGATTCCACCACCAGAGTGTACAATGTCTTGTTGACATGCGAGATCCATGGCTACATGAGCTTTTCTCCGCACACGAATACTTACATCTATCTGAAAGAGTAAAAAACGCGACTCATCAGACCCAACAGACTCATCAGACCAGACACATGAAAGTGTGCATCTCGTCAGAATGGATGTCTTCATAATGTCCATCAGGCAGACATGTGTGTAGATGTACCAGGGTTCCTACTGAATTCCAGCTAAACAAGCAACATATCGTTAGGATTCCACCACCAGAGTGTACAATGTCTTGTTGACATGCGAGATCCATGGCTACATGAGCTTTTCTCCGCACACGAATACTTACATCTATCTGAAAGTGTAAAAAACGCGACTCATCAGACCCAACAGACTCATCAGACCAGACACATGAAAGTGTGCATCTCGTCAGAATGGATGTCTTCATAATGTCCATCAGGCAGACATGTGTGTAGATGTACCAGGGTTCCTACTGAATTCCAGCTAAACAAGCAACATATCGTTAGGATTCCACCACCAGAGTGTACAATGTCTTGTTGACATGTGAGATGCATGACTGCATGATCTTTTCTCCACACACGAATACTTACATCTACCTGAAAGAGTAAAAAACGCGACTCATCAGACCCAACAGACTCATCAGACCAGACACATGAAAGTGTGCATCTCGTCAGAATGGATGTCTTCATAATGTCCATCAGGAAGACATGTGTGTAGATGTACCAGGGTTCCTACTGAATTCCAGCTAAACAAGCAACATATCGTTAGGATTCCACCACCAGAGTGTACAATGCCTTGTTGACATGCGAGATCCATGGCTACATGATCTTTTCTCCACACACGAATACTTACATCTACCTGAAAGAGTAAAAAACGCGACTCATCAGACTCAACAGACTCATCAGACCAGACACATGAAAGTGTGCATCTCGTCAGAATGGATGTCTTCATAATGTCCATCAGGCAGACATGTGTGTAGATGTACCAGGGTTCCTACTGAATTCCAGCTAAACAAGCAACATATCGTTAGGATTCCACCACCAGAGTGTACAATGTCTTGTTGACATGCGAGATCCATGGCTACATGAGCTTTTCTCCGCACACGAATACTTACATCTATCTGAAAGAGTAAAAAACGCGACTCATCAGACCCAACAGACTCATCAGACCAGACACATGAAAGTGTGCATCTCGTCAGAATGGATGTCTTCATAATGTCCATCAGGCAGACATGTGTGTAGATGTACCAGGGTTCCTACTGAATTCCAGCTAAACAAGCAACATATCGTTAGGATTCCACCACCAGAGTGTACAATGTCTTGTTGACATGCGAGATCCATGGCTACATGAGCTTTTCTCCGCACACGAATACTTACATCTATCTGAAAGAGTAAAAAACGCGACTCATCAGACCCAACAGACTCATCAGAGCAGACACATGAAAGTGTGCATCTCGTCAGAATGGATGTCTTCATAATGTCCATCAGGCAGACATGTGTGTAGATGTACCAGGGTTCCTACTGAATTCCAGCTAAACAAGCAACATATCGTTAGGATTCCACCACCAGAGTGTACAATGTCTTGTTGACATGCGAGATCCATGGCTACATGAGCTTTTCTCCGCACACGAATACTTACATCTATCTGAAAGAGTAAAAAACGCGACTCATCAGACCCAACAGACTTATCAGACCAGACACATGAAAGTGTGCATCTCGTCAGAATGGATGTCTTCATAATGTCCATCAGGCAGACATGTGTGTAGATGTACCAGGGTTCCTACTGAATTCCAGCTAAACAAGCAACATATCGTTAGGATTCCACCACCAGAGTGTACAATGCCTTGTTGACATGCGAGATGCATGACTGCATGATCTTTTCTCCACACACGAATACTTACATCTACCTGAAAGAGTAAAAAACGCGACTCATCAGACCCAACAGACTCATCAGACCAGACACATGAAAGTGTGCATCTCGTCAGAATGGATGTCTTCATAATGTCCATCAGGCAGACATGTGTGTAGATGTACCAGGGTTCCTACTGAATTCCAGCTAAACAAGCAACATATCGTTAGGATTCCACCACCAGAGTGTACAATGCCTTGTTGACATGCGAGATGCATGACTACATGATCTTTTCTCCACACACGAATACTTACATCTACCTGAAAGAGTAAAAAACGCGACTCATCAGACTCAACAGACTCATCAGACCAGACACATGAAAGTGTGCATCTCGTCAGAATGGATGTCTTCATAATGTCCATCAGGCAGACATGTGTGTAGATGTACCAGGGTTCCTACTGAATTCCAGCTAAACAAGCAACATATCGTTAGGATTCCACCACCAGAGTGTACAATGCCTTGTTGACATGCGAGATGCATGACTACATGATCTTTTCTCCACACACGAATACTTACATCTACCTGAAAGAGTAAAAAACGCGACTCATCAGACTCAACAGACTCATCAGACCAGACACATGAAAGTGTGCATTTCGTCAGAATGGATGTCTTCATAATGTCCATCAGGCAGACATGTGTGTAGATGTACCAGGGTTCCTACTGAATTCCAGCTAAACAAGCAACATATCGTTAGGATTCCACCACCAGAGTGTACAATGCCTTCTTGACATGCGAGATCCATGGCTACATGATCTTTTCTCCACACACGAATACTTACATCTACCTGAAAGAGTAAAAAACGCGACTCATCAGACCCAACAGACTCATCAGACCAGACACATGAAAGTGTGCATCTCGTCAGAATGGATGTCTTCATAATGTCCATCAGGCAGACATGTGTGTAGATGTACCAGGGTTCCTACTGAATTCCAGCTAAACAAGCAACATATCGTTAGGATTCCACCACCAGAGTGTACAATGTCTTGTTGACATGCGAGATCCATGGCTACATGAGCTTTTCTCCGCACACGAATACTTACATCTATCTGAAAGAGTAAAAAACGCGACTCATCAGACCCAACAGACTCATCAGAGCAGACACATGAAAGTGTGCATCTCGTCAGAATGGATGTCTTCATAATGTCCATCAGGCAGACATGTGTGTAGATGTACCAGGGTTCCTACTGAATTCCAGCTAAACAAGCAACATATCGTTAGGATTCCACCACCAGAGTGTACAATGTCTTGTTGACATGCGAGATCCATGGCTACATGAGCTTTTCTCCGCACACGAATACTTACATCTATCTGAAAGAGTAAAAAACGCGACTCATCAGACCCAACAGACTTATCAGACCAGACACATGAAAGTGTGCATCTCGTCAGAATGGATGTCTTCATAATGTCCATCAGGCAGACATGTGTGTAGATGTACCAGGGTTCCTACTGAATTCCAGCTAAACAAGCAACATATCGTTAGGATTCCACCACCAGAGTTTACAATGCCTTGTTGACATGCGAGATGCATGACTGCATGATCTTTTCTCCACACACGAATACTTACATCTACCTGAAAGAGTAAAAAACGCGACTCATCAGACCCAACAGACTCATCAGACCAGACACATGAAAGTGTGCATCTCGTCAGAATGGATGTCTTCATAATGTCCATCAGGCAGACATGTGTGTAGATGTACCAGGGTTCCTACTGAATTCCAGCTAAACAAGCAACATATCGTTAGGATTCCACCACCAGAGTGTACAATGCCTTGTTGACATGCGAGATGCATGACTACATGATCTTTTCTCCACACACGAATACTTACATCTACCTGAAAGAGTAAAAAACGCGACTCATCAGACTCAACAGACTCATCAGACCAGACACATGAAAGTGTGCATCTCGTCAGAATGGATGTCTTCATAATGTCCATCAGGCAGACATGTGTGTAGATGTACCAGGGTTCCTACTGAATTCCAGCTAAACAAGCAACATATCGTTAGGATTCCACCACCAGAGTGTACAATGCCTTGTTGACATGCGAGATGCATGACTACATGATCTTTTCTCCACACACGAATACTTACATCTACCTGAAAGAGTAAAAAACGCGACTCATCAGACTCAACAGACTCATCAGACCAGACACATGAAAGTGTGCATTTCGTCAGAATGGATGTCTTCATAATGTCCATCAGGCAGACATGTGTGTAGATGTACCAGGGTTCCTACTGAATTCCAGCTAAACAAGCAACATATCGTTAGGATTCCACCACCAGAGTGTACAATGCCTTGTTGACATGTGAGATCCATGGCTACATGATCTTTTCTCCACACACGAATACTTACATCTACCTGAAAGAGTAAAAAACGCGACTCATCAGACCCAACAGACTCATCAGACCAGACACATGAAAGTGTGCATCTCGTCAGAATGGATGTCTTCATAATGTCCATCAGGCAGACATGTGTGTAGATGTACCAGGGTTCCTACTGAATTCCAGCTAAACAAGCAACATATCGTTAGGATTCCACCACCAGAGTGTACAATGTCTTGTTGACATGCGAGATCCATGGCTACATGAGCTTTTCTCTACACATGGATACTTCCATCTGCCTGAAAGAGTAAAAAACGCGACTCATCAGATCAGGCTACTCGTTTCCAGTCCTCAATTATCCAGTGAAGGTATTTTTGAGTCCAGAGCGAGACGCAGAAGTGTGTGTGTGTGTGTTGAGTATTCGTACACGATTTGGACGTCGGCTACTAAAGGTCACATCTTTGAGAAAACGTTGCATAATCCTTACGCTGTAGTTTGCTGAGGGTCCAGCATTGAATTCCGATGTTACTTGAGGCAGTGTTGCTCGCTTTCGCGTGAAACGATTCTTGCTAGCTTGATCACACTCACCCAGAGGTTTTTACAACCACACTCCTGTCATAAGTTACGGGTTTTGCCAGAATTCTTGTTCCCTTTGAAATGGTAGTACATGAAAAATCAAAATCCTCCATTTCCTCCGAAATGCTATGACTTATCTTACGAGCTTCAACTATTGAACAACTGCATTGAAAATCGCTTAAATCGTGACAACGAGACATTCTCATGGCGGAAAATTCCAGATGATTCCACAGATGTCTATTGCTATATACACAGTGGTAGAAGCAACCAATGGACGTGTATAGGTGATGTTGACATGTTTCGCATTTTGGATCGTCTTTACCAGTTCTTCTTGCACTTCAGTGTATGTCCATTTACTTAATGTTGTTTGACTCAGCTGGAATGAATATGACCACGTACGCCGTAAAACATAACCAAACTATTAAGCAACTGCGGTATTTAAGTTCGGGAGTAACTTAAGCAGAAATATAAGTCACTTGTGAAATCTTTCGATAAATATTTAAATAAAGAATCCGAATATGTGTTACACCACTTGGTCTACATGTACACCAACTGTGGTCTACATATAACAAAAATAGTCGATTATGGCTTCAAAACCCCATATATTTATAGTGACTGAGGAGCCCATTTTGCTTGTTTTGGAGTGTTTCATGACGCAATGCCATGCGGATTCGTAACCGAAGGCCTGCGAGTTCAAATCCAACCAAAGACCATCGTGTGAAAATGGGGCTGGTACACGTTCAACCTGTTGTGGCTTCACATGCCCTCACATTGGGGCGGTGTGAAAATTCGGAATGGGGTACCAGGTCAGGTGTGACCTCATTATCTGACCATGGTTCAAAATTACAAGGTGTTGTCCTCAGATCTTTCCCATCGCGTTTGAACTCGACCCTACGCGTCCCTCGTGGGTGAAATATCCTGATAGAAACCTAAACAGAAAACCCTAAGGCCCGGTGCACACATCCGGTTTTTCAACGTGCGGCGCCACTGCCGCAACGCAAGTGCGGTCTGAGATACATTAGATCCAATGGAGCAGTGCACACATGCCTCCAGCGCCGCTGGGGCGACGCACGTCCAACTTGCGTGCAATTTGTACCGCAGTTACCCATGGCGTCGCACATGAGTCTCCGTTCTGAAGTACCTTGTTTTCATAAACAAATGGAACATAAATAATAATTAATAAATGGTTGTATCCAGTAACGTCTATTTTGTTTCAAAATATACTTTTTTTTTTTACTCCAAGTAAGCGAAATAGACACGTTTTCTTCGATAGAATATTTATCGCAAATGGCGCGAAATGAGTTCGTGCGTCATTTCACGGTTATGTGTGCATAGTTGTGCTTCGATGCCGCAGTGGCGCTGCACGTTGAAAAACCGGATGTGTGCACCGGGCCTAATATGCATTACACCACTTAAAACATGCGACTGGGGTCTACATAATGTGATTATGTCTTCCGAATCCCTATACTTGTAGACATAGGGTGCTATTTCGAGAGCATTCATTCTTCCTATCTATGCAGTCGTACGCAAATCCCACAACATCCACAAATCCCAATATTTACGCATCAACTCCGAAGTGTAAATCAGAAGAGCTTTCGGATTGGTAGGAATGAAAGAAGCAGCGCTATCCTTTCGGAAGGGGACGTAGCGGGTGAGATATGTGGTCGTTGTTTTCCGTTTGCACATAGATCAGGGCTCGGTTGAGTACCCCAACTGGCTCGATTGAGCCTGGTATGTCAACGCTAATGTACTGCGGCGGTTGAAACAATATGTTACCGTAACAGATCCGCGAGGATGCGTCAGCGGTTTCCGCGAAGATCGCTTTAAGCTCTTACGCTGATGTCCTCTATCCGATGGAGTAGGGATTAAGCTCTGGAGGACTGAGTTCGCGTCCGATTGGTTATTATGTGTGCTGTTGAGTTAAATATTCGGGGTGTTGAATGTAGGCGGTTTAGGGAAGCGTTCCGGTGGTTTTCATCCCGGTATATATTTAGACGAACTATTTTATTGTTGTTTAGCAACATGGAGAGCAATACAGACAGCAATACTATTTATTTTTTAATCCCTTGGGTACATTTGACGACTGAGACTCGTCATGCACTTGTTTTTCTAAGTTAAGGGGGGTCCGACAAGACTCAAAATTCTAAAATTTTCAATTTTAAAATTTTTATTCTGAAATGTTTTTTTAGACATACATTGTATTTTCCAATTATAATAACTATTTTATATTTTCAAAACTAAAATTAAACATCCAACTTAAAATTTAAAAAATGTCAAAATTTTGACTTGGGCTAAATTGATATATCTCAATATATTTTATAACTAATCACTTCATGTCAAAAGTGATTTAAAAATTCCAATCACTTATGGCAAGTTGTTAAGTTGTATTCATTTTCACTATTGAAATCCCATTTAACACAAAAGGAGAAAAAGAGTGTTTAAAATTATGAAGGCTCGTTTGATTTGCAACTGTCATGTTTATAAAAAGTTACATTTTTGGTTTTACTGATAGTAGAAACAAAATTCAGGTGTCATTTTATTTAGAAATGTATATTATTTTTTAAGATAATAATAAAAAAAAAAAGTGGACTTTTTTTTACATATTTTGAGTCCCAGACCTCCTTAATGACGAGTCTAATTTGTCATTCAAAATAAGACAAAATTAAACATGTACGTACATTCTTGTTCATAGCAAGAGTGATTGGTGTTTTACGTCTCCTGGAATCAAATTACTCAATCGTTCTCTACAAAAATACACTTTATTTAATCTGACTTAATCCAAGGGTTTAATATACAGATTTTTTCTCATATGCATTTTTTCTGCAACTCATCGTGATTTTAAACCATGGTCAGATTACGAGGTTCTAATTGTACGTGATTGGAGTGACACTTCAGGAGTTCCCTTGAACTTGTGCTCATGATGGTACGTATTTAGCATTCTAAGTATGGGTATTTAAGGATAATAGTGACTGGTACTTCAGTGTTTAGATTTTGGTATGAAACATTTGCAAATTTTTATATTACTCGCTAACGTGAAGAATTCCTTCCTTAAATTTTTAGTCTACTAGGGCTAGCTTCACACAAAGCATCATGCTACTGCAACTCTTCTCGAATAAGTCCATACTCCCGACATGCTTGTTGAAATGTAATTAATCTCAATTCATTTACCTACACTAGGGGGCTCCGCCCCCTGCTCGCTTACGCTCGCTAACCCCCGGGGATTGCTACGCAATCCCATTAGTTTAATTCGCAAACCAATACTCCTTTCACAGATGCCATTTGGTTTGCTTCGCAAACCAACATTTCTTTCGCAGAGTGAAACTATCTGAATAATTCGTATTATCCTGATTTCACTTTCAGGTCCATGACGTCACAGCGAGGGCTTCGCCCCCTGCTCACTTTCGCGCGCCGACTCCCGGGGATAGCTACGCAATCCCGTTTGGTTTGCTTCGCAAACCAATACTTCTTTCGCTAGTGATTTCACTTTTTTTTTTACTTTAACACTTAATGCATCCTAAACTAATAGCCGCATCGTAAAAAATATTCTGCATCTTGTTCCCTGCTCAATTTTAAGTAAACCGTGTTAATCTCCAAACTTTACGATCTGTACTTTGTACTTTCTCGGTAAACCGTCTGAGAACAGAGGGAAAAAAGTGAGCCTTTTTCCTCGCCAAATAAAAAGAAATCGTTTTTATGGCAATTGTTGCTACGATAAATTTGATATCTGGCAAACCCTATAGTCAAAAATACAACCCTCATATGCGTGCGGAATTTGCTCCGCGAAATAAAAAATACGAAATTTGTGTCACCAACTTTTGATTGCATCGAATTTATTTATGAACCATTTTTAAAAATAATTGTTCCGTAAGAAAGAGTGCATTCTGAGGTATACTGCGATATTTTCAAAATTAAAAACTAATAGTAATACGATATAGATATGACAGTTTTAGTTTTGTATCGGAAATTATGATCTGAAAGTTCCGAAAATTGTATGACCATAAGAAAAAGTGTAATGCAATGTATTAAGTGATGTTCTCAAATTTAAAAAATAATGATTTTTGCTGTAGATATAACTGTTTTAACATAAAGTAGCAAAAATATCCAAAGATTCCGAATTTTGTATGACCAACTTTTGATTGCATCCAATTTAATTATTAATCGATTTAAAAAATAACAGTACCGTAAGAAAGAGTACATTCTGAGGTATACTGCGATATTTTAAAAATTAAAAACTAATAGTAATAAGATATAGATACGGCGGTTTTAAAAAAAAGTAACAAAAATGTCCCGATTTTTTTCCGAATTTCAAAAAAATATTTTCAAGAACCAAATTGAAAGTTAAAAAGAACTCGACGAGCTTCAAAAATTTACGTTCAGAGGTACTCTTTAAAAAAAAACTCAAGGCTGAAGACTGAAAATTTTTATGTGTTTTGCTCACTCGCGAAAGAAATTTCGCTTTTTCAATTTTGACACTTAATAAACCCTAAACTAATATCCGCATAGGAAAAAAATCTTAATAATTATCCAGGGAATACGATAAAGAACAAACCACGTTAATTTCGTTTTTTTTTCTTCCGATCTCAACTTTTTCGGGAAACCGTCTAAGAATCGAGCTAAACAACACAGTTTTCAATCCTGTGGCGGCGGCGACGGCGGTAACTGTTTTTTAACCTAGAGAGACAACATCTTCAAAACTGACTGCTCCTGACTTGCGCAGTAGTAGCATACGCAAGCAGTACCTCTCAGTATCCTGTATACTAACACCATGCAATCTCCCAACAAGTTTTTGTCCGCCACGTTGTCGCCACTTCCAACTTGTGGTACTCTTATCAAACAAATAATACATATTATGGAATATCATAGTCTTTAATGTAGTCATAGTCATGTTGTGAGGTTTTCAGGGTCATTTTTGCTCGGTTCAAACCATGATGAAAATTATGATTTTCCTAATTTTTTTTTGTAATTTTTTAAATTAACGTCGTATTAGAGCAACACAACGGGCTTATAGGTACATGTAGTTGTATAGATATAACAACTTTTGTTAAAACTTTTGACACTATATGCGAGTCAAAACGATTCCTCAATATCAAAGTTTCGAAGATTTCAGTATAATTATATTTTCGAATTCACGATAGAAAATTTCAAATTGAAACAAAGCATTTTTAATTTTAGAAGAAAACCGTGAAAGAAGCAAAGATCAAATAAATATTTCTGGTCTCACAAATGCCTTTCATTACAGTGGTAAATATAATATAAAATGCTCATGTCCCAACCAAAGGCGTTATTGCTTTTGCTTCTGAAGGTTTTATACCGGCCACTGCTCTCTCGAAAGATAATGGAGCCTTTTTCTCAGTTATTCGCCATCATAAAATTGTATTTAAAAGGTATTTGAAGTTACGACATTTGACTTTCGTTTTGATGATTACAGGTTGCTGTAAATTCCGCCCAGTAGGAAGGTATTTCGGAAGAAGCAACAATAGAACGAGCTCTACATTCTTGTGCGTAAATTTTGAAGCGAAGTATGTGGTCAGTAGGTAGACAATTCATCTGGACTCAAGTGGTGATATTGTTATACTCGTCCTTGGTACTGAGCTCAAATTGGGAACACATCGGGTGTCACAAAGTTGGTGAGTATTCTTCAAAATGGCTTTTCCACTCATTTCATGCTTTTGTTTTGTTTTCATATTATGAATAAACTGATCAAACATAGCGTTCTGAACGGGACAGTACCTTTTTTGTATTTCCCGATCATCCGTTTTAATAAAAATGTCAATTTTGTCTAAAGGTTTTTAGATGTGCGATGTTATACAGAGTAGACTTTACTTTGAGGAAGACACTCGTTGACTTTCTAATAAAATAGACGGAGCATATGCGAGCAGCTTTGTGTTACTTTTGCCTATTTCTTGGATTGAAGATCTTTCTGATGAAATAGACGGAGCATATGCGAGCAACTTCGTGTTGTTTCTGCCCATTTCTTGGTTTGAAGGTCTTTCTAATGAAATAGACGAAGCATGTGCGAACAGCTTCGTGTTTTTTTTGCCCGTTTCTTGTAATGAAATAGTTGGAGCATGTGCGAGCAGCTTCGTGTTACTTCTGCCCATTTCTTGGTTTGAAGATCTTTCTAATGAAATAGATGGAGCATGTGCGAGCCACTTCGTGTTATTTCTGCCCATTTCTTGGTTTCAAGGTTCTTGTAATGAAATAGTAGGAGCATGTGAGAGCAGCTTCGTGTTATTTCTGTCTATTTCTTGGCTTGAAGCTTTGTCGCCCGGTTATGGGAAAAGCACGAATCTTAAGTTATTGATTGGTTAAAGTGATTATCCACCGTGATCAAAAACACTAGTCTATGCTTCGATGGCCAATTGGCTAAGTCGATTCGAATGCACACGTGATTTCCCCTCAGCCTAATTCTAATGTCGGACAGAGTATTGAATAGTTTAAAGTCCAGAGTGATTTAAATACTAGTATGCGCTGTGATATCCAATCAGCCCGTCTATTCCCATGTACACGTGATCTACACTTTTCAGCTCATACGACGGCTATTCTTCACACATGCTTCGTATATTTCAGTAGAAGGTCGATTCCATTTGTGATATTTCTTCCGATCGCTAGGTTTGAAAATCTGTAACTTGGCTGTTGGAAACTCATAGTTCACAATCGGCACTCATTGCTGTTGATTCGCAAGCCCACATAGCCTTTCTGAGACCTTGCTATAGTGACTATACCCACATATCCTGTATATTTCAATGGAAGGTCGACGCGTTAGATCCTCTGACGTCACGATTCCAAAATTTGAGCATGCACCAGCTTTCTACTGAATATCCTTAGTTATGCAAATTACTGCAGGATGTTTGGTTTAAGTTTGATGTCTTAACCTTTAAAAATAATGCTGTTCTTGAAGTTGTGGATGATGCTCCAGCTTTATCAAAATATACAAAATCATAAAAAATCAAAGTTCTACTGCGGGCCATAAAAATACGAACATTTGTTATTCCTTTCCCTGAAATCACGCAGACAAATCAAAAGTGACATTAGAACCAGAATTATATCTTTATTATGAATAAATATGCATCTTATTTCCATAAGGTTCGCCTTTATATTGAAATTTCTATCAACTCCTTCTTTTATTACAGATTCTGGTCACAGAACGACTTAAAATGAATCCTTAATCTGATCTAATTTTTTACTCGCGTTTTGAACGTCACAGTCCGTGTAGATGTCAGAGAACGTCACAAATAGATGAAAACGAATGAGTTAAAAATCTTAAATTGATTAGCACTTGAATGTTTCCGAAATTTACCGTCGAATTTCCTTGTGATAAAACGACTTTCAACAGAAAAGGAGATTACTAACTGTACAATTTCCGGTATAATGGGATTTTATTTAATTCCACTCTAATCTCTTTTGCATGAAACTTCATCAAATCGTCGTCAGTTCAGAAGGAAGTTTTATTTCGAGGGTGTGTTATGTAATCCCTCGGGAAGTTCTCAAATTTTTAAAACGAATCAAAGAACGATACTGTGTTTGAGCTCTTTTTTTAGCCAATGATTCACAAACACCACATCAAGTTTGTGTTTGTGTAGTTCTAGTCTCCGGGTTTTTATAATCAACCGTATTTGCTGTTGGTTTCCCTGATTTCGAATTGTTTTAATCGAGTTATAATTAATGCATTTTAAAGTAAAACTTTAAAATTTGCTAATGATGTTTCGTCTTGGCAATGATTTGATAAATTTGTTTCGTTATAGAATTTTAATTTCAAGAAAGGATGGAAAAATAATCGTACTTTTACTAATAATTCATGCGTTAATTTAAGATTTTTAATGATGTGGTAATGTATTTGTGTGAGTTTGTATTGCTTCCTTTTTAATGGAACTTGAAATGTTTAGTTTTTAACTTGTAAAAATGCATTTTAAAACTCCTACATGCATTCCTCAACTGAAATTACAGAATTAAACTTTAACTGAAAATAAATACGTTTCAGTACTTTTAATGTAGTAATAATGTTTAATGGAGATGTGGATAAATTGTATTTAGAATGTGATTGAAATATGAGAATCCAGGAGACTGCACACTAAATTGAATTTTATATTTTGAATGTTATTAAAAATAATCGTTTCGTGGAATTTTAAGCTTAAAAGCCAATTATATCTTAAGCCTAAAAGTATAAGGATGTGGAATATGTATATTTTTTTTCTTGAATTTAACATATCAAGTGAAACACACAGTCAACAGAAGTTCTGCGAAAAAGAAGGCGGAAAATTCTACCCACTAAGAAAACTCACTAAGTGTGTCTAGAGTAACGATATAGCTTTCATGTAAAGAAAAAAAAATGACCATGGACCCATGGACTTCACCAGTGTTAAGATCAGGGCATTCTGGATTAGAAAACCTAATGAACACGTGGCATGAAAATTTTTACTTGGTATGTTTCACCTGGTCGTCGAAAATATTTTAATTTGATTTTATAACTACATATGCATGAAGCTTGACCATATTATTTTCAGTTGAATATTTTTACAATACATAAACTAAGACATTATTATATTTTGAACATTTTTAGGCATATTGAATACAACTCACTAAATTTGAAAGTTTCTAAAACAAGTTTTGCAGAATAAAAATATATATCTATATAAATAAAATTCAAATACCACTCACTCACTGACTCACTGACTGACTGACTCATCACTGTATCTCAAGAACTACAAGTCCTAGGAAGCTGTAATTTTGCAGGGTGTTTCTTCTTATACAGTAAGATTATAGGAAAGGATTTTGAAAAATTCGAACCCTAAGAGGCCTAAAATTGATCTAAGGCATAAGCCAAAAGCAATTTGAAATCGCCATAGAAATAACATTGAGTATAAAACGATTGGTCTACGCATATCAAATTGCTTTACCAGTGTTGATCGAAAAACAATTTTTTTAAAACAAATTAAATTATAATGTTCATGTTTGAACTGAATTTTTACTTCTTACTATGATGAAAATAATATTTATAAATATTTGATTGATGAAGAAAGAATATGTAGAACATTTAATTTCATATTTACTTAAATTTTATAATGGAGCACGAAAAGCCCAAACGATAAACTCATTGATCATAAAATCATAATTTTGCTTCTCTGTATCTGGCAACCTCAGAATTAATGTTTAATTTTTTAATTTGATTTATAATTCTTTTTCGGGGTATTTGAGTTGAAAACGAAACGAGATGGTTGCGATCATATTTGAGGATTCCCAAGTATTATAAATATGTGTTCTTTTTTGCTTTAAATCACTGTCTTCATCAATATTGTTCAAGTTTTTTGTCGAATTGTTTTACTTCAGAATATATTCAGGAAGTCGAAATTCAACACGCTAGAATATAGATGTTTTTTCAGAATTCTGCCTTTTTTAAGGATCGGAATTTTGTTTCTGTTTGCATTATGTGTTTTGGTATATTACCTATACCAGAAATATTATTTAGGAGTTGGATTTTATTTATTTATTTCCTGAAAAATATCACTAGACATGGGTACTTTCGTGGTGGTATATGTATATTTCCACCAACTTTCTTTAAATCTTTGGTTCAATGCGTAATAGTGCGTAGATAAAAAAAAATTCACGAATTAAAATATTTTTTAATTGTGTAATTTGTTATTTTAAATGACATGAAAAATTTCAAAATTAATAAGATGGGTTACGTTAAATTGAAACTGTTATACTCTGTGACAGTCTTTCTTGGCACAATAGGAATACGCTGAGAGCAAACGAAACAAATAGTTCTCAGCGCCTTGTCCGATATTTGAGTGCAATGAGGCACTGCAACTTATAAATGTGATTAATTTGTTAACCCCACACATATATAATGATTTTTTGTCGTAATTAGCTTGAAATATTGAATATTTTGCCTTTTACGTGGAGCGTAGTAATTTCATTTAGAATCGCGCGCCAGCCAATAAGAGCCAACCAGCATTTTCCGCGCGCTCTCGATTCTTGTTGGCGACATTGACAGATATTTAGTATTTACTTATCTTTCAGCTTACGTGCGTTGCATTTGTTGTTTGAATTTGAATCTACATTTGTGTATTTTGTGATTAATTATTGAATTAACTCCGGATTCTAACTAAATTTCGCTGAATTTTATATATATCATGAATTTCTAAAATTGTGAGGAATACAACCTTCCCATAAGCGTTTTTAAAGAGGTTCATATCCTATTTATGGAATATGTGATGATTTATTTAGACGGCACTCAAGGTTATTCTATTTATTTTATAAAGTTATTACATTTTTTATTCTATTAAAAGTTTGTAGTAATGTTAAACAATAATCATTAAAAAAATGTTTACGTACATCTTACAAAAATTGTTATATAGTTCTAAAAATTAAAAGTTTAAAAAAAAATTATATGTTCTCTTCAATTTTATAAACTACTATATTTTTTAATGATAAATTGTAAGAATTCTGTTTTAAGTAATTGAAGTACAAGCTTCTTTTAAATTTCAGGCAAGTATTTATTGCGGTAAATTCTATTATATTCTTTCGAACAGTAATATAACACGCTGGGGCTCACCTCATACATATTTTTCAATCACAACCATAAAAATTTAGGAAGCAATATTTTAAACAAATACCATTGCAAATTCAAAAAATATCTTTCGATATTATCTATTATTAACTGTACAAAAATGTCTTAAAATTACTACAATTGTGCTTTTCTTATATCAACTGACAGGCAAGCTATCAAAACATTTACGTGCTAAATTTAAGGCCAAATTAGATTAATGCGCCAAGTTGGAAGCTTGTAAGTGGGACGTCTCCTCGAAATCTCCGACTGCAACCCAACAGGAGACGGATCACTCACTTTATCCCTCCGCGAGGGCGGGGCGTCTGTGCCAAGAAACGTTGCAATCTATACTCTGTTTCACCTTAACTTGTCAGTATTGGGAAAGGCAGAAATGATGTTCATCCGCATGAAAAATAATTCCAACTTGATTTGGAATTTAAAATAAAGAAAATGCATATAAACGTGTAAAAATTGTCCTACAATGAAGGAGTGATTTTTGAACCTTTATAATCGGTTATTTATTTGTAAAAAGCATTTTTTTTTGACCGAAGCGAATGAATATATCCGAAACGGAATTCTAAACCGGTTTCCATGGTAACATTTCTGGCGAGCTAAATACGCTTTCCGGCCAAGTCTGCGCCATTTCGCTCTGCGTCTTTGCTAGCGTGTGTATTTACGTTCATATCTCTCTTGTGCTATTTTATTGGAGTGTGTTTGATACTCTGAACATGGCTGAAAAAGGAACGTCACCATCCAAGCTGTATACGCCATCAAAGCAAGGAAAATCAATTGGTAGTGGAGCTCGCAGGAACATATTGAATGTTTATTCTAGACTTCGAGAAGAAAACCATAGTGATTCCATTAACCAAATCGTCGGAAAGGTGTCTCAACTAACTGGTGTTTCCAAAAGAACTGTTTTTCGTTTGAAAAAAGAAAAGAAGACGACAAGTCCTTTGAGTACTCCAGGAAAAAAACGACCTTATGCCGTTGGAAAAAGAACAAGAATGATGAAATATGACAACTTTACTTTATCGTGCATCCGACGAAAAATTCATGATTGTTTTCGTCGAAATGAAATTCCTACATTGGACAAAGTTCTAAATGAAATTAACAATGATAAGGATATTTTTTCGACAAACATTAGCCGAAGTACACTGTACAGGATACTGAAAGATTTGGGATTTTCCTTTGAAAAGCGAAAAAGGCAGGCTATGCTTTTAGAAAGACACGACATAATTTTATGGCGAAGAAATTATTTACGAAAAATTAGAGAACTGAAGAATGAAAATGCTTCAATCTATTATTTAGATGAAACATGGGTGAATGAAGGACACTCACAAAGTCGAGTATGGCAAGACAAAAACATCAAAAGCACCAATGAAGCTTCCTCTTCAAGTTTGACAACAGGCTTGGCTGCACCAAAAGGAAAAGGAAGAAGACTCATCATTACCCATATCGGAAGTGATGAAGGATTTGTACCTGATGCGGCTGACATTTTTGTAGGAAAAAAATCCGGTGACTACCACGAAGAAATGGATGGTAACCATTTTGAGAAGTGGTTTGAAGATATCATGCCTAAATTGAAACGAAACAGCTTTGTAGTGATGGACAATGCCCCCTATCACTCGGTGAAGAAAGAAAAAATTCCGACGACATCTTGGAAAAAAAGTGCAATTCAAGAATGGCTATCGTTGAAAAACATTACGTGGAACCAGGACATGATCAAGATTGAACTGTTGAAAAAAGTTAGCGAAATCAAACATATGTTTGATAAATACAGAGTTGAAGAAATTGCCGAAAAATTTGGACATAAGGTTTTGAGACTTCCCCCGTATCACTGTGAGCTTAATCCCATTGAAATGATATGGAGTCATGTAAAAGGACACGTTGCCAGGGAAAACAAGACTTTTAAACTGAACGATGTGAAGGATTTAGTCATCCAAGGGATTGAAAAGGTCTCTGTACAAAATTGGAAAAACTGCATAAACCATGTTACTGAAAAAGAGAAATACATGTGGGAAGTAGATGGACTTGTGGATGATATTTGGGAAAGTAAGAACTTGGTAATTTCTTTTAATAGTGAGTCTAATAGCGATTCGGAAATGTTAAGTGATGATGATGTGTAAATTCATGTGATGAATAAGTATATTATAATGTAAATAGATTTGTTATGATGTTTGCTATGTTTTACATATATTGATGATGTATAAATGCATGTGATGAATAAGTAAAACGTAAATATAGTTTTCTCATTGTAACTACTATTCATGAAAGAGATTGGTTTCTTCTGTACACTTTCTTGTAAACTATTTTAAATTATTCATAAAATTTAATAATTTACTACTAATCAACCCGACACCGTTCCGCGAGTTTCAGAATATGTTTCACACATATAAGGTTTATTTTTTTAACTCTAATTTTTAAAATGGTTTCATTTTTTTTATTATTGTATGTGTATTCACTATATTTGTATTTTTTATATTCTATTTATTTATTGTGAATGTATTTTATATCCTCTATGTTATATGTATTTTTATTTGTTATTTACTTTCTTTAATATCAGAATAAATTTGATTTAATTTGGAGACTATATTTTGCTGTTAAGAAAAACACATATTTTAGCAGACGACGCACTCTCCCCTACTTTGTCCAACCAAATGTAAGACCAAAGGAGTAATTAAATTGGATTAATTTCCTTTAATAAAATTATTAAAATTGAAAAAAGAAGTATTAATCAAGGTGTTTAGCTTTCAGGTAAGTAAATTCAAAAAATGAATTTTATGGTTCATCACATCTTTAAATAGACTGTTTTTTTAAACAACATTTATTGTAAAAAAATTTTAAATATATATATTTTTAAATAACTAAAAATAATACTCATTTAGAAAAATCAAAACGCATTTATATTAACATAGAGTAGCTTTTTGTTTAATTAACAAATGTAATGCAAGAGCCATTAGAAATTAAAGATCTGTGAAACGTATAGAATTTCCACGTGCATTTTATCTCTCCTTGCCAAAAAGGGCGAATTTCCTCGCTTATAGCTGACTTCTTCTGACATTGTAACCCTAGTTTCTACGACAACGGCTGTGATGCGGTCAACGTAGCCTTTACTCTACTGACAAGTTAAGGTGAAACAGAGTATAGTTTAGTCATACTTTGTAGTTCAAAATATATTTCAAAATTTTGATATAGCTTTTCATTGAAAGACGATAAAAATAAATTAAATTTCATTTGTTCTTCGTGTTTCATGGGTGTTATTGAAAGCTGTACTCCATAGTCAAGTAACAACATATATCACTCTAAATACGTGCTTTCCATTTGGAAACCAAATTTCTGATCTTAAAAAGTACCATAAGGGTTCAATTTAAAACTGAATGTGCGTTAGAGAAAAGGGAATTTTTAACAAATTAAATTAAATTAAATGAAATGAAATTTGTTTTTCGTGTTTCATGGGTGTTATTAAAAGCTGTACTTCATAGTCAAGTAACTACATCTATCCTTCTAAATAGGTACTTGCTTTCCATTCAGAAACCGAATTTTGATCTTAAAAAGTACCATAAGGGTTCACTTTAAAACTGTATGTCTGTTGGAGAAAAGAGAATTTTTAACAAGATTTTGTGAATCTCAAGATTATACCACACTAAGTAATTTTGAAAAATTGAAATTTTATGTCTTAAGAGACAGAAAGTCGAAGTTACTTACTCTATTGAAGCTGTTCTTATACAACTTAGATACACCTGAATCGTTCGTTGAAAGCAGTGATTTTCTTTTTGTAAAAGCAATGTATTATCAACCCTTCTGTTTATTAAAATATTGTAATCGATTGAATTTAATTTGTCTACTCTAATTTTCTCTAATCTCACATTTATTTTCAACAAAAGCTCTGTTAGTCCACATGTCACTGAATGGAATTTTCCGGAAAAGTGCGTTTGCTTTGAACTAAATTAGTCCCGAATGCCATAAATTTTTAGATCCATTCGGCAAATAGAACGCGGGTTAATATGTAGCTTATCATATCCACAGGGTTCTAAAATATAGGTGTACCAAATGTGTGGATTGGTCAAACGGTGTAGATTGTATAGAGCACAGAGAAACGCCTACTCTGCTTTATATATGTAACAGAAGTTCCGTTATTCCACCTGCCGCTGAATGGAATTTTCAAGAAAAATTGCCGTTTGCTCCAAACTAAACTATTTACAAATGCTGTAACAATTTAATTTACCATCTTCTCATATTGATGATGAAATTCGAAAATGTCGCATACTTGGTGCAAGAATGGCACAAGTAAAACATATTCATAGAAAAACAAAGTGCAAGATTATTCCCTGAAAATTCGCCATTTTTACTGAAAATGAATGCACAGGAATATTCGTAGTCACTCGAAAACTCAAAATCAACTTCTGTAGTAGTCACTTCAGAAAACAAATCTTTCAGCAGAAGTGCGACGAATATGAAATGTATTATACGGATGGATACAACTTGTATGCATATCTGCCTCCGATTTAAATTGTAAAAGCGTTATTGTTAAGTTAAATTAAAGTTATATTGGTATTAAAAGTTTTCTTTACCGTACTCTTTAATGTTTCTAACATTCTTTTATGAAAAATAATTGATGATGCCTTTTTAATCAACGTATTATTAATTCACACAAGCCAATCAAAACCGGGTATTTCTGCTAGTATATATATACTTGTATTTCATCTTTTCTCAAAACTACCACGAAACAAAGAATGATTCACCACAGGCTTATTAGTCCAAAAGACATCCTTTTTTTTTTATTAAATCGGAAGGTTCCTGGTTCGAATCCGGGTCCGGGCATGGATGTTTGTAAACGTATGGTGTAGAGGCGGCTGGTGCACCTTTAATCTGTCGTGGCCGAAAGTCCTCACGTTGGGTTGGCGTGGAAGTTTGGAGAGTGGGGTGCCAGCTCAGGTGTTGCTTCGTCATCTGACCGTGGTTCAAAATTACGAGGTGTTGTCCTCGGACCTTTCCCTTAAGGGACTGATCCCGGACCGTCGTCAATAGCCCGTTGTGTTGCTCTAGTACGACGTTAACTAAAATTACCATTACCTTTTTATTAAAATAGAGGTAAGGTACGGTAATTTTAATTAACTTCGTATTAGAGCAACACAACGGGCTATTAACTACGGTCCAGGATCAATGCCTTAAGAGAAAGATTCGAGGACAACACCACGTAATTTTGAACCACGGCATCTCCATTTGGGAAGGATACTAGTCCACTTTCAATAACGTAAGGTAGGTAGATATGCATTATAAATTAACTGTGAACTGGAGCAAAACAACGGATTATTGCCGACGGTCCGGGATCAATCCCCCAAGGGAAAGATCCGAGAACAACAATACGTAATTTTGAACTACGGCGAGATGACGAGCCAACACCTGAGCTAGCACCCCCATTTTCAAAATTCTACACCACACCAACGTGAGGACATTTGACGTCATGACAGATTTAACGTGAACCATTACCCTTTTTACGCGACGGTCTTTGGTTGGATTCAAACTAATAACCTACCAATCGCTAACTCTTCCAACTAGGCTACCAAAAGTTTTAGAAAAACAAATAGTAAACCAGTTTTAATAAGTTTTCTTCATCCAGTGAAATTTCCTACCATACAATAATGGACCGGACGACAGCGGATTTGCATAAATCCGACTACTTGGGGGGTGTTTTTCGTGGTATGATCTGGGACCTTTACATGTTGTTCATGGTAAATTGAACACCGACGCCTACATTAACATTTTGGACAATCAGGATCTTCCTACGCTCTGGCAATTTTATGGAATGGACGAATGTTACTTCCAGCGTTCCATGTCATGTTGCAGCCACTGTCAAGCAGTGGTATCAAGATATGGATGCAAAACGTCTTTCCTGGTCTGCTCTGAGTCTCGACCTAAGCCACATAGAACGTTTGTGGGACGAGTTAGAGCGACGCTTACGGACCAGGGAACCACGTCCCAAATCTACAACTGAGCTGGAGACATTCTTGCAACAGGAATGGTCACAAATACCCATAGCTGTGTATACAAACCTTGTTGAAAGTATGCCCAGAAGTGTTGATAGTTTAATTGCAGCACGCGGAGGACCACCCCTATTAAATCATGTATTATTTCCCTTATACCATCACATCTTGCTGTCCGGTCCATTATGGTAGGGTAGTGTACTTAGGCTGTATCAAGAAAACATTCGTCCTTGGAAATTTCGGTTCTTGAAAAATTTTGAAACTTTGTTAGGAAAAGGCTGGTTTGTGCAAAAGCATGAATAGTGATAGCCGTGACTGTTTTTCCCCGACAACGCGTTATCAGTGTTGCGACATTCAGAAGGATTCAGAACAATTTATAGAGAGCAGTAGAGTCACACAGCTCGTGTTACGTTGGTTTGAACAAGACTCTTAGTTAAATGAAGTAATAGACTGGAACGTCAACGAATATATATTCCACGATTTTCCTTTTTAACGAGGATTCTGATTCTTTGTTTATGGGTCAGGGCCGAAAGCGATAGCTGTGATAACACGTTGACGGGGGAAAACCGTCAATGGCCATCGCCATTCAGGTCTCTGCATATGTCAGCCTTCTCCTAAAGAGCGGTTCGCACCTTTTTAAAACTAGACAGATCCAAGGTTGACAGCCGCAGTATGACCAAAATCCGTGTTAAAAACAGCATTGTGGAAGTTTGCTCACACTACAACCAGTCCCCTAAATTAATTAACAGACTCGTTCAAATCCATGTGACTCGGCTGCCCTCTTCCGGGTATCGGACTATATTAATATTCATTTTTCCAACAGTGATGGACGTATGGACTTTCGATAAGGCCGTGGACAATTTTTGTTTCTTGACTACCTTTAAATACATTTTTCTAAGCTTTTGATTCTTAGCCATCTTTAAATACGTTTTTCTAAGCTTTCATCCTTTTAACCATGAACTTTGAAGTTTAAAGCTTTTTAAGATTGCAATGTCTACTATTGATTTAAAGTTTTTCTACTACATTTTTCTAAGCTTTTGATTCTTAGCCATCTTTAAATACGTTTTTCTAAGCTTTCATCCTTTTAACCATGAACTTTGAAGTTTAAAGCTTTTTAAGATTGCAATGTCTACTATTGATTTAAAGTTCTGCACTTTGTTGCTTGTACAACTTACAGCGTATTTTACGTTTTAAGTGTATTAACGCATCTTTGAAATTCATTGAGTGTGTTCGAGCATGGGATCTAAACTTCAGTCTAAAAGAACTGTACATTACAGTAGAATATTGTACATTAAATAATTTGTTTTGCTAATGCCCGGCACATTGACTTTATCATTATGGCACTACAAAGGCGGGTTTGTGAAGCGATTAGCATTACACTGGGGCTACCACAAAAGGGGAGTTCGCGTTACACCTTACATACATTCATAGATTTTAGGCACAACCTGTTGTAGAGAGGCCTCACGATTCATTTTAAGCGGATAATCACCCATGCCTTAACTCTAGTGCCGCGGAAGCCCAGTTGGTAGAGTAGCAACCAGAGGGTTGCGAGTTCAATAATCGACCCAACCGAACACCGTCTTGTATCTTGGCGCTTGTGAACTTTGAATCTATCGGGGCCTCAAATGTCTTCATCTTGTTCACAGTATGAAAGTTTGGAGAGTAGGATGCCATCTCAAATGCTGCTCTCTTCATATGACAGCGATTCACAATTACGAGGTGTTGTCCTCGAATCTTTCCTTTCCTCAGTAGTCCCTGTTGTTGTCTCCAGTGGGGAGTAAATTTAGCTACCTACCCTAAGCATTTGTTCCAAATAACTTTCTAAAAGCATAATTATTTTAGTAGTTGAGGCTGCACAATAATGTTTCGAAAGTACAAACATCAAGTTTTGGAATGATGATGTCGACAACAAAGGTGGTAGAACACATAAAGAAACCCATCTACGAATAAATACACAAATTAAAAATTTCATGTCATCAAGGTTTAGCCGATTTTTCGATGATCACGAAATCATGATATGGTAAGTTTATTTGATGAAAAAAAGTGATTAAAGATTTTTGCATTGAAAATATGATGTTAACATGTGAAAACGAATAAAGACTTTCTCCTTATAATAGTCTGTAACATAATTACACTTCTCGAAAATCTGAATTAAATTTGCTGGCATATATATTATCCACGTTCAAGTAACACACCAGCAAGATTCACTCACATTTCCCCTAGAAGTCTCGTTTATTTTATCATCAATAAAATTATGAATTCATCGCTGAATTTGATTAATCGGAATATTAAATTATCGACAAGCAACGTTTAATTATTAATTGATTTCCTAGGTTAACAATTATTTTAGGTACGTAACATCTTGAGCTCCTCCATAATTTTTGAGTCCTCAAGGGCACATACCCTTTGAACACCCTCTTGTGTATATATACTCTAGGCACCTAGTGATCTTCCACCCTTATGGAGTTTATTGTCTTTGGTAACTATGGGGTTTGCCTCTCAAGCGATCTTTATCTACTTTCATCTACCTAATCTATCCACTTTTCCACACCCTTTTTACGTCTTGGCATTTCCCCCTCTGGATTTATTTTCAAATATAACTATCATTTTTACTATTTTTAAGTGTTTACGTTATATTTTATGTAATCAGTACTTATTAAAAAATTTTGGTTGTAGAATTATTACATTTTCATTGAAGCAGGCCATTACAGGCACAAATCATTCAGCCAAAAATGTGTACCCAAATGAAAACAAGAATTAAAACAAAATGCATCAAGGGTAAAACATCGCAAATGAAAAAATACTGAAAGCTAGGAAATTTGCCCTAAAAGGTCCCTCGCATGCCAGTAGCGTTCACTGAGATAAAATAATTCAAATTATTATTTTTTTGGAAATTAAAAATTACATTTATTTTATACACAGGCTATTTACAAATTAAAATTAGCTCCAGGGTTGAAAAGAGGCAGCGCGTCAAGCAAAGCACTCTATGTCAAATTAAAAAATATCTTCTGGTTGCAATGGAGACGTCTCAATCAGACGCATGTTAACTGTTTTGTTAGTTGTTTCCGGTGGGACCTAGAGGGTGGTTCGTTGACCCGCAGATGACCTCTGCAGATAGGGGTAAGATTCAAGGGCACTTAACCCTCTTCAAGGCTTTAACTCCACTGAGAGTTGCGCAGATTAGTAAGAGTGGTACATTAATCAACGCACCCTTCAAAGTGAACACACAAGGGGCTATTATCAATACAAAGCTTATTCAGATTGTTGTAGAATTATAACTTTGCTTAACTGAATATAATTTCACTAATTTCATTTCTACATCTTAATCTATTTTTATAGCGCTTTACTTATTTTGCGTTGGTCCTTTTTTGGATCTTGCGGTATAAAATCCAGTCAACCATAATTTTTGAATCTATGTGTCCCTGGATGCAGAACAATCCAGAATACCAACGATGTATCCTTAAGAATCAATAATCGTTCACCATTCTTTCAACAAAGGGCTAAGTACAAAAGGGAAATGGTTTAAATGCTAAGCCCTGCTCACTTCTTAATCCGGAAAATGTAGTAGCGATTAGGCAAAGAAGGGGTTGAAACCCTTTTACAAACTCTGCGACTTCCAACTGCTTCATATTTTGTGGTAGTTGGAGTCACAGTTTTATGAGAATTGGGGAATGGTCCCTCCCTTTTCGCTCTTTCAGTGTTCTGTTGCTCGTACAATTTTTGTCATCTTTCAGATTAGTGATTCGCCTTATGACGAGGTAACCTGACGGTTGGAATTTTTGATAGTAGCAACACATCTTTAGAAAGACGTAAAGACAGTGCACTTCTATAAATTCCAGGTTTCACTACCTATAAATTCCACTGTATTGTGTTACTTTTTGTTGTAGTGCTTAAGTTCATCACACTACTCTCATCTACAGAGATTAGCAGAGATTGAATTTGATAGATGGTATCACTAGGTGATTGCTCGACTGATTGCCAGTTGAAGGAGAAGACCGTCAGAGCTGCATTAAAATAACTGGTGTGTTTCCCTATGCTTAGTCGTGTAATGGAAGATTCAAGCGTTTGATTCTCCTGTGTTGCCTTTAAAAGCCTAGTGTGAAATAAGACTGAGTGGCTGCTTATAGGAGTGGAAGTAGTGACTGTGAGCGAATTGGAAATTCAACTACTCATCTTGGACCATCCATCGAAGTAAGTGCCGATTGAGCGTCAACTGGCTTGTCTTTGAAGGTGTGTGTGCTCACATCTCTTCTTCCAGTCACCAATTAAGTAATACGTGTGAAAGACATTGCAATTTGTCTACCAAGAAGTACTTGATGATGCAGATGGATTACATTTCAAATATACTACTGTATTGTAGGTTACTTGGTTCATCACAATACTCCATTTCCAGAGTTTACCAGTCGCCAAAGTCGATAGTTGCTATCACTGGTTGATGCATTGCCGATTGCGTGAGATATGTATTTAGATAGCAGGTGTGATTCCGCATGCGAGGTTGTGCAAAGAATGATGGCGACTGTGGACATCCTGTGGTGCCTTTAACAGCCGAGTGTGAAGCGCCATGTCAAGAGAAGGAGCTGAATGACAACGGAGAGGAGTGAAGACGTGATACGAATATAAGCAGTATTTATGATAGCAGGGCTTCAGTTAGCTGTTAAAAGTGATTGAATTGTATTGGGGAATTCAACTGTTCATCGTGACCTTCCATCCATTGCCGATTGTCGCAAGTGCCATATGGCAGTTGTCAAAATCATATCCAGGCACGGTTAAATTGAATAACACGTGTTCATAATCGCGTCCGCAATTGCCAGTTTAGCAGGATAGAAGAAGGACACATTTGTCTACCAAAAGGTACTTCATGGTACAGATTGGTTACATTGCTAATATACTACTGTATGTTGTTATTATTTATAGCAGTGGCTAAGTTCACCCTACCCATGAAGCATAAGAAGATCCATCCATGCACCCTGCACCCATGAAGCATAAGAAGTTTAACGTTGCTTAAGCCTCGTATTGCTTCGACATCTAGCATATCTCATTGCGAAATGACTTTTATTCCCACCAAATGCACCTTTTATGTCATCAGAACAATGTTTATTGAAGATGTTTGTATCAGAAATGTTTATGGAAAATATGAGCCGTCGTTTATCTTTCGTCTAGACACGATACTTTTGAAATTGGTCTTGTTGTATCTTGACTCATGCCACTGGCCAACAGAAGATGGCCACTGCAATGTAGAGTGGGCTGAAGAAAGCATTTATTTAGAAATTGACATAGTTCTAAAGCGGAAGATTTCGCTAATAGAATTTCACAAATTACTTCAATGAGGTGAAAAAAATATCATCTCTGGCCTTGAAAATACAAATAATGATGATAGGCAGCGTTTTGATTTACAATTTTATTGAATTAATAATAAATAGTAATTTGCGAAACACACAGTTGTAGAATGGGATCCTTATAGGAAAAGTAACAGCTATCCCCACATCAATATCTAGCTAACCTCTCATACAAAGTATCGAAAATCATAATCGTGATTTAGGACATAATTTTAAAGATTTATATTGATTATTAATAATGAACAATAATACAAAATGGAGAATGGAACCTGATATTTATTTTCTTTATTTATAATGCTCAATTATTGACCTCTACAGCTCTATTTGTGCATTTGAATCATCCTATGGGTAAACCGCCTTTATACTATAACAGGGACTATTATCAACATCGCCTTTGCAAACTAGATGAATTGATTGGAGATCACCTCAAGGACTGCCCTAATATTCCTTACAATCGAATTGAAAATTCTGTTGATTGTGTTTTTAAGCCATATTTTTTTTCCAATTCCTAATTTTACTGGGCTGTTCGTCAATTGATGTCTGATAGCCCGAAGACTAGAGTGGGATAAAATAAACATCCGTGTTCTTCAAATCTATGACTTATTGGGTGGAAGACAATCGAAAGGACCACTCTATATTTAGGTAGCAGAATGGAACGCTTGTACAATTCAAAACAAATTTAAAGATCGTCTTCAATACCTAGCAGTGCCCTACGGCCATAAAAAAAATCAAGAACAAATAAATCTAAATTTTAAAAAATCGTGCTTGGACGACATTCAAAATTGCGAAAGTCAAAGGTTTACTGTCTGGTGTACTTAAAACGAAGATAACATTCATGGCAATCTGTTCAGAACTACTCATTCCAGACATTCTACCTGAAGTCTACCAGATCTCACCAATGCAATAGACTACTCTCTCCAGACATTCTACATGTGGTAAACCAAATCACCTATGAAATGTACTACCGACTATTGACATTCTAACTGCAGTAAACTAGATTACAGATGCATTATGCTACTCACTTCCGACGTTCTACATGCTGTAAACTAGATCATGGATGCAATAGACTACTCATTCCATATATTCTGCATGTGGTAAACTAGATCACCGATGTAATAGACTACTCACTTCATACATTCTACATGTGGTAAACTAGATCAACGATGTAATATACTACTCACTCCAGACATTCTACTTGCAGTAAACCAGATCACCGATGCAACAGATTATTCACTTCAGAATTATACCTTCAGTAAACCATATCGCGGATGCAATAGACTACTCACTCCAGACATTATACTTGCTTTCGCTTTATACGAGCAAAACAGGGGCTTCCAATGGCATCCTGTGATATACCATCCCTGTTATATTAGATATTACACAATCCTGGTTGATACTGAAGAACCGTATAAATTTAATACGTGTCTGTATTTTGATATACAAGATGTCCGGGAAAGCATTTGGACACTCGAGTTTCGGAAACAATACCTTTTGTGAATAGTTCTTCAAGTCTAGAGGAAAAGCGGCATGTAAGTGTAATAAAGCTCCAAATTGAGGTGATTAATCAGGAACAGAGCTCACACATATTTAAACAAGCAAAAATCCCAGTAAAGACCAGTTACTGGGATATATATATATATATATATATATATATATATATATATATATATATATAGCCGACCAACCGGTATAGTGGTTAAGGTGTTAGCCTCTAGATTGGAAGGTCCCCGGTTCGAATCCGGGTTCGGGCATGGATGTTTGTAAGCGTATACCAGCTTAGGTGTTGCTTCGTCATCTGAACATGGTTCAAAATTACGATGTAATTGTTAGGGGCAATGATGGCCCTCCTACTGGGTGCTCCTTCACAAGTGGCCATCACTTCCGGCCTTGTAGTGGCCAATGACTTCGGTCCAAATGTGCCCGCCATTAGGGGGAAATATATATATATATATATATATATATATATATATATATATATATCATCCATCAAGATCTGACCAATTTTGCGAATGACCAGGTATCTTGTCATCAGGATATTTCTGGTTTTGATGAAGAGACAGAAATCTGGTCAGTTTTCTTTTAATGAGGAGATATATCGTCCATCAAGATCTGGTCAGTTTTGCTAATGACGAGATACCTCACCGAGACAAACATCAGGTGGGTTAATAGAAGCACAATACCTTAATAAAATGTAATTATTTATTAGGACAATTCCCTAATAATAATTCCTTAATTCAAGAAAAAGTGCGCCTAACGGAGCCTATCTATTGTCTAATGATTGTGATAATATATTTTAAGATAACTATTGAAAGTGATACGCAAAAAATAAAATTGAATTATGAGGTCTTTAAAGTTGCCTGTCTCTTCGCGTGATTTCTCTTTCGAAAGGAATAATTGTTAGAAGTGTAGATAAGATGTTTTGAAGATAAAAAAAGTGAACACATAAAACAACTTGCGGATCAGTTAAAAAAAGAAATATGACACACGTGCTTTTTAATAAACAATTTATCCGAAGTAAATAAGATTGACAAAGTTGCTAATAAAAGGCGACGACTAAAAGGCAGTGCTTTTTTAAAAAAAAACCTATCTTGTTCGAGGATTTAGGTAAAAAACATTTGTTTTTATTAAGATTTTGATGGAGTCAAAACATTTTATCTCTCTTAAAAACCGTAAAATATTTTTCGGTTTTGTAGAAATACTAGCTTTACTACATCCACCAGAGAGCTTTTGCTGCTTTAGACAAACCAAATAGCCCCTGTTTCCTAAGCAGTTTCGTTACCACATCGAACAGTTGTTTGAGCTTTGTTCAATTCCGATTGCTTGACTCGTGGCAGCTTTTGACGCTTTCTGTTAAGTTTGATTAAAAATTGGTCCCCCTTCTTGCGTAATATATAATATATTAAATTTTACTTCTATGTCTCTAAGAGAGGAGTGTAAGGGAGCTAGCTGAAAACAGTTGCGTGAATCCAGAAATTCCAAATGAAATTAGCTGTGCAAATTTCATGACGCCTAAGTTCAGCGGTAGATAGCTTCAGATGAACAAATTTTCTGCTTCATGTATAAGATTAAGCGTCTAATTAATGAAATTTAACGTAAGTATGTCTATTAAAACGAAAAATGTTACCAAGTGTTTTTAAAGCATAGATATACTTTCGACATAAAGTGAATATTTATGCTTAAAAGATCAATTGGGGATTCTATAAAAAATCTCGGTACTTTTTGCTAATGTTCGAACAAAAGTAAACAATATACATTCTCTTGTTTATTAAAAAGACTATAAGGATATTGATGTGATTAATCAAGTGGAAGAATTTATTTTTCCGATACTGAATACTTATACAGGTGACCCTCTTATAACAAAGTCGAATGGTAACGTGCTATAAGGAATCCGTGCTATACGAAACATGGGGGTCGTAAAATTATGTATATTTGGTACCGTGTTATATGGAAACAGTGCTATAGGATAGTTCGTGTTGTATAGAAACCGTGTTAAGCGAAACTTAGGAAGTATATAAAAGTAAAGATTGTGTTCCGTGTAATAAGGAAACTAAAACTGTGTTATACGGAGTACTAAAAACATAGAAAAAGTTAACATATTTATTTGTATTTTAAATAAAGTTACATAAGGGATCACTAAATAATATAATTAAATTCATATAAGTTTAAAAAACATTTTAACTATGTATTAAACCGTGTGGACGTGTATAGGGCTCACACAATACAGATGAACAGACAGACCAGACATACTGACAGACAAGACAGACCAGACAAGAAAGACAAAATAGACAAGACAGACCAAATAGACAAGACAAACAAAACAGACATGACAGACGAAATAGACGAACAGAATGGACAGACGAACAGAAAAGACAGACGAACAGACAGACCTGACAAGACAGATGGACTGTGCAGACAGACTGAACAGACCAGACAGACAAAACAGACAAGACAGTACAAACAAACAAGACAGTACGAACAGACAAGACAGTCCAGACAGACATACAGACAGAACAGACAGAATAGACAGACAGAACACTGAACAGACAGACAGAACACAGAACAGACAAACAGAACAGACAGACAGAACAGACAGAGAGAACAGACAGACAGAACAGACAGAGAGAACAGACAGACAGAACAGACAGAGAGAACAGACAGACAAAACATGCAAGACATACCAGACAGACTGAACATACAGACTGAACAGACAGACATACGGACCGGACAGACAGACAGGAAAGACAGGTGAAAAAAATCTAACGGATCTGTATTTAACCGTCCAATTGACCAACAATATAAAAATTAAACCGTGTTATATATAAACTATTATCGTGTTATACGAGGGTCGTCGCAACTGTAGTACCGTGTTGTAAGGAATCCGTGTTATAAAAGTTCCGTGTTGTAACAGGGTTACCTATATTAACCTTTCATTGGTGTTGATTAAGACCTTCTTTCTAGGTTATTCTATATTTCTGAAATCGTGAATTTATAATATTTTCAATAATATAAATTTTCAATTTATTTTCGAAACAGCTGTGTTATGATACAGTTATTGGAATAGATGTAATCAATAAGCTGATATTCTGTTAATTAAAACAAAGAAATGAGTAGAAGGTTTAACGCGGAAGAGTAATAATTTATTAGTGGAGCTGTTTCAGATTTCTTGGTCTATGGGTCCATTCCCTCACACCCGTAACACAGTGTTTAAAATATCGTTTGAATAAATTGTATTTAATTTAAATTACATAGATCGTAGGTTTACAGCAAAAACTCATTAACTGCAGAAATGCACTATACACTTGATATAATTGTACTGTGTATTTACAATTTTGATGATAATGAGAAAAACACTGTACTATTGTGTAAGCTTAAAAGATATTAACATTATCAAAATGCTTACGGTTTTTATTTTTTGATCGAGAAACTAATATTTAGTTTTGAAACAGCTGCAAAGTAAAATATTCTCTTTGTGAGTCAATGAGTTTTAGCTCTAAAACGATGATATAAATGTGTAGGTTTTTTAGTGCATATATTTCTTTGTTAGTAGAACAAGCAATTTTTCTCTAGACATTATTGATGTTCCCTTAACCAATTCCAATAATATCTTCGAACTTCATATATCTGGAACATCTAATCATCGTTTTAACTTTATCTCCTTTCTTTTAAGGCGCGTTCTCACGAATCAGTTTAATTGACCGATTATAGTTGATCAACTAAAGTCGAATTAAAACTTTTGTGAGAACCTTTGTTTCAATAGAGTTGATCAACTTTTTCGTGGAACAAGAAAAGTTTGACCCATTCAAACTTTATCGTTCAAGTGATGAGTCATCTGCCATCTGCTTTCGAGTTATTTCCACGCAAACGACCTGTCGTGGTTTATTTTATTCGAGAAACAAAACTAAAGGGCTTTTTTATTCTCTAGGCGAAGTTTGTATCTTCGCGGTCGTTAAAGAAAGAGTAAAAATTTCAACGGATTTGAAATCTGCGGAAAATTTTACACCAGTTCGATACCTCAAATGTGATTTTCTATGAATATATAACTTTTCAGTTTGTAACTTTTATATTTTCTCTTATTAAACTGTTGATCAGTTTCTATTGAAATGTGTGAACAAAAACTGATTCAAGTCATATACAACTTTTATCGATTAACTATAATCGGTCAATTAAACTTGATTCGTGAAAACTCGCCTTTACCACATAAAAAAGAATAAAAAAAGATAAGTACATAAATTGAAACATTAATAAAAATCGCTTGCAAAACATAGATCAAGTTTGTTTTATTAAATTAATTATCGTCTGATCAAAACATAAATCAAAATTTTTAATTTTAAATAATATTATTTGGTAAAACATATTTCTGTTATTTACTCTTAACAGATGTATTGCATGCAAATTATTTTCATATTAATTTTAAATTACGCTTAATGGACTTACCATACATTTTATGCCATTTTAAAAAAAGTCGATGTTTCTTTATCAGTACTTCAAATCGGCACGCAAATTCAGAACTGAGCATCTCTTTTCCCGACGTTTAATTGCGACCCGCATTTCGTTTTAATGACTGTCTCTGCTGAAATTCTATTCTATCACACAAATGGATAAAATAAAAAAGAATCGAAATTCGTAGGGCCTTGTTATCCATTTTTCGATACACCTGCTTCATCAAGCTCCAAAACTCAGGTAGTGAGGAGGAAATGAAGTGGAAATAAATGTGGACTCCAATGAAATATTCTTCTCCTAACAGAATTCCTATACATCTTTTTTTGACGACCAAATCTTTTCATCAAAATAATGAAAAAGGCAACGTTCGTTAACAAAACGAGAAACGAAAAAACTATATTGTAAACCGCAATACTTTTTCTTCCGAGGCTTATAAATATAGGACATGACAGCTTTTAGACGCTTAAAGATGTGATGCTGTTCAGATGGCTGTTAAATTAAAAATTGATTACAAATTAACAATTGGGTCACCCATGCGAAAAAAGTTAACAGCTATGGTTGACATATCACTGATCTTAATGAAAATCAGTTTTTAAATACATTGTACATATAATAATGATTAACGGCAAACTATTAAGTTCCATAAATGTATATTTTGTAATTTATTGACATTATAGCAGTCGAAGATCACATATATGTACATTTGTTTAGCATTAAAAGGAGCCTGTATATTTCAATAAGTTATTAACTTGAATTATAATTTTTTATATCGTTACATTCTTTCTAAAAGGTCTCTTAGGAAAAGTCAGTGTATAATTTAATAGCCTCTACTGCTAAATCTGAGTTAGACGAAAAAAAAAAAGATATTTTACGAATTTGCTGTACATTTCAAATTAGTCTTGTATATGGAAATAGAAGGAAATGTTAAAAATTACTCTTAGATAGAAAAATTTACCTATCTTATTCGAGCTGAATTGGTTAACTCTAGATTGAAGATAGTATCAGAATATATAATCACTTTTGTCTTTCGTAGAATAAAATAATATTTTAACACCTTTTTGACAGCTTCATAATTTGTACAACTAATTTTGGACACAAAGTCTACACATGCATATCTATCCATGTAATACATTTCATCCTTGCTCTGTGAAGAAGCTACAAAATGACGAAATGTGATATTAACCTTTACGCTGTGGCAGATAGACAGTCGTTGCCACTAAAATTTCGTTTACTCCAGCGGCATGGTATAGATATGTGTACTGTGGATGTTATACCACTTTTAAGTGACCGCTGCCATCGATCACCATTTACGAGCTTTCAGCGACTGACCTTCTAGTAACTGCGTGCCACTGGAAATTTTTAGAAATTTTTGGCGTACCACCAGTCCTATATTTTCAGAAAAATGCCACTGGCTTGTTTTATATTAATTAAAATACTAAGAAAGCTTCATATTTTATGATTAATGCACTTGTATTTCGTATTAATGATGTTTTAATAAAGGAAAAAATAAAATGATTATTGAAAATTACAGTTTTATTTTTGCTCGCATGTCTAAAAACAAATAATTTTAAATAATTAGTACAAACTAGGTAAACAAAGATTAACATAATCAAAAATCAATTTTTAGTGCGAAACTTGTTGTTTTTTTGTTTTTTATTAAAATATCAATATTAGCAGCAATGGAGCTTAACATCACTCTTAAGTCCTCTTCAACACTTACTCTGTTTCTATAGTTAATTTTTACATACAAAAGGTCAGAAAAACCACTCTCACACAATTAACTAGTAACAAATGGCATAAGAAATAGCATAACGTGGTTGTACATACTAAAAAATCGAACAAACTTGGTAAAATATTTGGGTCGCTCGTATCATCCTTGCGTACCACACCTGAAACGTCCCTGTTCTAGAAGGTTCCTCATTTTGTTCGGTACTCTACCCTGTCTACCGTGAGATGTGAACGCTTTGGGGGAAAGGCAGAAGGTCGCTCCGGAGATATCTAAACACCAAACGATACGCACACGATACTATGAAAGGAAAGCGTCAGTCGTAAATGCCACTCTAGGTTCTATATCTCAAGTTAGGTAATTAAGTAAAGGGGGTCGGACATGCAGGAGAAAGAGCCGTTCTGTGAGACGACGTAAAAAAAGGTCAAGGTTACTACTAATTTATTAATAGAATACAATTTTGTGAAAACTTAGACTTAAATTTAAATACAGATGTAATTGTTAAGGGCAACTCAGGAAACATCAAAATTTTTCAACATTATTGACCAAGATAATCCATACAGGCTCTGAAGTTTCCATTAATGCCTTTTGCTTATTTTTGCATCGGGAACATTTTTAACTGAATGGAAATTTTACTTTTTTATCACCAGCTGATGATGTATAAAATTTAAATAATAATTATTATTGCTCATGTGTAAAATTTCACATGAAATTACTTTTGTAGACCCTGTTCTTTCTTGATTATTCCAAGAAGCGTTCCATCAGATACATAGTTTTCTGATCTTACCGATAAGTCAGAAACCTGCTGTATTTCAGATTACTTAGGAAATTCTAAAACATTAGTCTTCACTTATAAAATGGAAATATTAGAGATGCCAAAAGCCGAGAGCGGCTTAATTTCAATTTCAGCAAATACTAAAAGAACGAACAAAAGACCTTTATCAGATTGAAAAGATAACCAAGTAAAATTTATAAAATGTCTATGATGCATATTTAGTGTTTAAGCTATATTTAAAAAGTAATTCGTTGTTCCAATTTCATAATCTTTGGCTTTACCTTTTTCGGATCTTGAGCCATAAAACTCAAAATCCAATCTAATTTGAGAACCATCTCCAATTGACAATAATAACTACCACCAGTTGTGACTATAATTTAGGAATATGATAATTTATGGTAGACACAACCAAATAATCGTTTGGTGATGAAAGTTTCAATCGCTAAATTGACGATGGGCCGTTACCGTGTTCTTGAGTGTTACCAATTTTATTACTGTTGTCTACTTTAGGCAATCCTGAATTTTTGATGTCAATACGTCTTTAAAATCGGAACAGTACTGGTGACATTCATGATATGTTTAGTATTACAAGTGATTCGCCGTATGATTTCAGAACTTGAGGAAACATCCAGGAGATTATAATAACGCCGTGTAAAACAAAGGATATCCGTTCCTGACATGACCTTCGGACCAAGTGCGCAAGCGCACTAAGTGCTAGAGCGCTATGCTCAGGCTCGGGAAGGGGATCCGGAATGTATTGAAATTCTTGAGCTGTGAGATCTTTGGATCAGCTTAGTGTTGGATTATGTGAAGTGAGGACTGAGTAAGTGGTATCATTCGAAAATTACCAAACTACGTAACAACCAATGGCCTTTAATCAATAAAACTATCCTTCAATAATAACATCTAATTGCACTTTAATAAATTAAACTGTAAATTAATTGGAGAATATTCACAATAAACAATCGGTCAAACTTCATACGTTTGCTTCATTTATTCCACAATCCGATATCCGGATCGAGTACTGTCATCAAAACCACGGTTTTGGGTCCTCGACTGAATCTACCATTTTTTTTACAAGTAATAAACATATTAACCCTTCTTTGCATAATGGTGGAAATTTCCATCATAACATTGAATGCCCAAAAATTATATAAAAGAACAAGTTCACTTTAAGTTGATCGTGTCTGGATACCTTTTTAATGTCCATTGCATAAAAAAACACCCCTAGCTGTCAAAAAAAAAGCAAGTGTCACTATCAGTAAAACGAGCTGCAAGTTGTCATTCCGCTGTTTGTTGTAGTTGCAATAAACGTATGATTTCGTTTTTAATTTTATTTTATTATATTTGAGTTTCTATTGCTAAAAAAGTGAAAATGAGTGGAAGAAAGATTTGTAACACGTGTTTCTGTTATTTTTAGAGCAATTTCTGAAAAAGTTTGCGTTTAATTTAAAAAACACCACATGATATCATCCTATTGTTTTTTGCTGAATTTATACTATAAATATATACTAAGATTTTTTTTAAACCATTTTTCCTTTAATTTTGAACATGAATTATATCACCTTGATTTATTTCACCAATAAAGAAAAAATCATGCAAAGAAGGGTTAAACTATGTATATTCCTCTTAAATATAGTTTTGATCAAAGCTATCTTTAATTTTATTTTGGATGGCTATCTAGAGTAGAAAATAGTTTTATAAGTTTTCTTTGATATTTCAAAGGTCAAAGAAATAAAGGCCAACTCCCAAACTCTAATAAAATTGTTATCATATATCTGTCAGAATTATTTTTTTTATCAAGGCTTTTAAATTTCTTTAGCACATTGTTAAATTATGTTAAAATTGACGATTTCTTTACCTTACAAACTAGGGGGCCCCCTGCTCGCTATCGTTCGTCAACCCCCGATGATTGATACACAATCATATTTAGTTCGCTTCGCAAACTATACTTTCAACAGTGAAGGGAAGGGGGTTGCTTCACAATCAATCCCCATTTGGATCATTGCTAGATTGATCCCGGACCCATTGCGATATTTATCGCTGCGCCCGAGTAACGGAAAAGTGCCTATTTCTTTACGAGATTAGCGGTTCCGTATATAAGCCAAACCCAGTACTTTAGCTTTAGAAAACATTCCAAAAATATAGTGTAAATAAAAACAAAATGTTTTAAAAAAATGTCAAAAAAAAACCCCATATAATTGCCACATAAAAAAAGAAATATTTTAACACAACCTATTGTTAAAATTCAGAGGAATTCTCATCATAATTTTAAATGTTTTAGCTTCTCCGTGTTGTTTGTTGTAATAGTGCTTCTTAATAGTTTCATATTCGACTGTTGCTATGGAAACGGCGACCGAATTTGCCGGTTCTTCTGAAAACATTGCAAACTCTCTAGCGCGTGCTCTCAAACTTAATGAATTAATTGATTAAAAAATATAACTGTACTAGGGGGCTTGCATCCTGCTCGCTAACGCTCGCCAACCCCCGGAGGATTGCTTCGCAATCCTCATTGGTTCGCTGCGCGAACCTATGCTCGCTTCGCTCGCCTCAATGAAGACATGTGTACTAGCAGAAGGGATTGTTTACAAAATATGTTACCCAAAAAATGTTTTTCAAATCTAAATTTGCTGTATTACAGAAAAAATATATACAGTATCTCTAAAATCAGAATTCAAATGAAAACTTTGTGCAAATTTTGACTCGAAATGTGAGCGTTGCTTTGGAAATTGAATACCCAGCATGTTGTTTGTGTGTACATTTTCCCAGCACTCAAACGACCCACACTTTTTCATTGAGTTTGTTGCCGAAAGTTGTAGTGCAAGCGTCTTGTTGAACTATGATTGTTGGCCCTGAAAAGAACCGTTTTTTAAATGGCCCTGAAAAGATCCTCCGCTTTCCTTGATTTCTATTATAAACTAACTGCAACAGCTCATTAAAATTTCCTTTTTTTTTTCAATAAAATTTTATCCGATAACGCTATAAATTCAATTCAAGCGCGCGAGGCTTCGTGAAAAACAAATAATCGTACAATGTTGCCAAAATGCGATAGCTAATAACGTCTTTTTTGCGTGCCACGTAAGAGAATTATATATATAGATTTATCGTCTGAGCGTGCTCTAAATGCATTAGCCCGTTGAACCACAATACTCGCTATCACGTGACTCGCTATTACCAATCACAAAAACGAATAACCCTGAAAAAGATTGCACATTTTTTTATAAAAAAAAGATAATTTTTAGATTAAATATGACTTTTAAAATTGTTATTTGTAAACACAGATGCAAAGAAATATTTTCCACGGAATACAAAAAAATTTTGATTACGTTAGGCAGTTTTTGAGAAACCTACGTTTCTCCATAAAAAAATTAAGCTATTTCACAACCGCTCTTCAAAGTTGCAAGACCTTAAAATGCCTGAAACGTTCAAAATATTGAAATTTGAACCAAATTATTTTGGACATCGTTTTACTATGCATAAACAAGCCCCTGTTCAAACTTTCATTAAAATAAGAAATACAAGAAAAAAAATCCTACTTTTGTCATTCCACATTGAATGATCTAGTTAGTGTATATGTTATCAAAACAATATTATTTAAAATTGTACGGATATCTTTTATGAAATGATGATTCTTCAACAGATGAAAAAAGCCCTGGCTTAAATAAGAACAGGACACAACTTGCTCTACTAAATATTTTCAATTTATTTATTTTACTAAACAAAATGAATTGGGAGTATCCGTGAATAGCTATTGCGTCGTGTCTCCCAGTGCTCTGTCCTTCACTTATATATAAATGTAGTAACTATGAAAGTGTGTGTATGCAAAAGTGTAAGTATAGGATATTCAGAGACTAAACCTTTAAGTTCCATATTGAACTGTAGTAAAATATCTGTTACTTATATGTTCTTTCAAAATTTGTTTCAACTTAACTCCAATCTTGAAGTATAACGGCAATGACGAGTGTTTTCCATAACACTTCTTGGAATGTCATTCTGATTTTCTTAAAAATCACTTAGTAGTCAAATAATGCTGACGAACTGCTATGAGAGGCAGTTTCATCTTTCCGCCTGGTAATAGAATATGATTTCGTCTTTCCGCCTGGTAATAGAATATGATTTCGTCTTTCCGCCTGGTAATAGAATATGATTTCGTCTTTCCGCCTGGTAATGGAATATGTGGATTATAGAATATGACTGCTTTACCGTAAATTTGCATCGCTTAGGTATCTTGTGCACAGTTAATCAGTCTGTGATTTTGGAGAATTGTAATGGCCAGAACCTTCCTGTTTTTGTGTGCAGGTAAAACCTTCCACGAATATTATGATGTGTCTAGGTATTAGGAAGTGAGCGAACATTTAGGCATAGACCTCAGACTTTCCATCGTTTCTTTGTTTTTTTCTCGATGTTTGTTATACGAGGGCTGCTCAATAAAGAATGATCCTAATTTTTTTAAAGGTCATTAAAAAAATCAAGAAAAATAAAATTCATATTGAATGTGTAGCGGAATAAGTGAAGAATAGATAGTTCAAGTTTCACGGTCATAACGTCATTGCTGAGGCCTTGGCAGCCGGCCCAAGAAGGCCTAATATTACTTTCGCCTACGGCAAAAATGGATGTGACACGCGAAGTACAATACACTGCATTGAAATTTTGTTTTCGCCTTAAAAAATCGTCAGATCTTTCAAAAACCAATGTCGTGTGTTCCCCATCCTGCATATAGTCCTGATGTACCCATGCGATTTTTTTTCTTTTCCCGAATTTGAGGAAACACCTACAAGAAACCGGTTTTCGTCATCACATACAGTGGTAAAAGTTGCGTAGGCGATTTTGAAGGACCTGTCAAAAAATGGCTTCCAGCATGTGTTTGAAGACTGAAAAAGAGGTGGGATAAGTGCATCGCATGTAATGGAGAGTATTTTGAGAAATACTATACAAATTTGGAGGATTAATACAAGAAATTATATTTTATTAATTTATGATCATTCTTTATTGACCAGTTCTCGTATCAATACCTTTATACTGATATTGTTCGTTGTATTTCTTTGTGTATTGTAATCTTTCTCTTGTATTGGAATTGTTCCATAGGCATTGTAATAAAAAACTAATGTAATTTTAAAAATTAAAATATCTTTTTTATCATCCTGAATTCTCGAATCAATTTATTACTCTTTTACCTCTATTTATAGGAGTGTTTTACGATGAGATGTGTATTTTGTAGAGGAAATTTAAAATAATGGAACGATGGTCAGACGCTTGCAAAAATTTGTGCTAAGGAAACAGTGTTTAGCAGCACAAAACCGACGTAGAATGAAGCAGTTTAGCATTAAACACACGAGTGCTGCTGTTATTTACATGAATGGTGTCACGTCATGAAATATCAGCATTTTTCTCCACATCGCAGCGTTAATTTTATTTTTCTCCGACAGGCCACACGAGAAAGATCAAGATCCCCGGATGTGTGATGTTCGACATCACGACGAACGCGTGTCGAGGTTTCTGTTCGTCCTACTCGACCCCCTCTCCAGAATGGATCGTCCGGTCCAACGCCCGACAGTCCATCTGGTCGGTGGCGCAGTGCTGCAACATCATGGAAACAGAAGACGTAAGAACATTAGTTTTGTCTATCTTAGATACATATCTTGTATGTTCTGAAATCTGGCATATTCTGACTTGAATGCATAGATATATAATCGTGAATCCATTGAACATTGCTCTGACTTCCTTAGGCCCGGTGTACACATCCGATTTTTCAACGTGCGGCGCCGCTGCGGCACCGAAGCCCAACTATGCACACATAACCGTGATATGACCAAGTCCTCATTTCGCGCCATTTGCGAAAAATATTCTATCGAAGAAAACGTGTTTATTTCGCTTACTTAGTGTAAAAAAAAGTATATTTTGAAACAAAATAGACGTTACTGGTTACAACCATTTAATAATTATTATTTATATTCCATTTATTTATGAAAACATGGTACATCAGACAGGAGAAGCGTATGCGGCGAGCTGCGGCGCTGTGGGGAACTGTGGTACAAATTACACTCAAGTTGGACGTGCGTCGCCAGAGGCATGTGTGCACTACTCCATTAGATCTAATGTATCTCAGACCGCACTTGCGTTGCGGCAGCGGCGCCGCAAGTTGAAAAACCGGATATGTGCTCCGGGCCTTAAATTCTCCGGAACTAAAACAATGTCCATATATCTTCACAGTACGCGTGAAGTACAATAGAACATTTTCATTAACCGAGCTACGATTAATTGACTGCTATCCAAGCCGAATTTGATACCTTGGTTTTTAAATAGATACCCAGAAACTACACGTTTAGATAGATTTGAGTGTGCCCATATTGTAAGGATTATTTCAAGAGGTCACAAAAGGAACATAACTCTAACGTGCAGATTCATTGTAAAATTAATCCCAACAAATACATACTTCGTACACATATCCCCGAGTGTAGACTATTTTAAATCCTAGCTTTAAGAAGAAGTAGTAACATGTCATACAGTAATTGTTTTCTGTATTACTAGTTACTACTTCGTGTTGTCCAAGGTGGCCTAGGATGCTTTACCTCGGGAATAATAAAGAATCTACCGTATTTGAAGAAAGCATGAACACAGTATGAGAGGGACTTTCTCTAAAGCTTTCAACAAAGGTGATTTTTGGTAACTTTTGGAATTGGTATGTTACTAGACAGCTATTTCAGCATGTCGCTTATATTAATAATTGACGCCAACTATCGTAAAAACGGAGAAATCCAAATTGTCTCTTAAACTGAAGCATTTTTTCTTATCCGGTAGTTTCTTTGTATTTTTATTGCGAAAAACGTTCAATTGCAGTCCGTATGATTGAGTAGATTTTTTTATTGACGTCGCACTGGAGCAACACAACGGGCTATTGGCAACGATCTGGGATCGATCCCAAAAGGGAAAGATCCAAGGACAATGCCTCATTATTTTAAACCATGCTGACGAGCTGGTTGATTGGGATTTAAGACACAAGGACATATTTGGCCAACCAGCGCCAAACGCAAGACAACGTCAAGCAATAGTCATACACACTCAAGTATATCGATGATATAGAAGAGAGAGGAATGTACCCAGGGTGAGTTACTGAAATAAAACCTGCGCAGCTTAGAACTAGCAGATTTCTAGTGCAGAGGGAATATTCACAGAGCCACGGAATTATTGCTTACTGCCTACTAGCCAGGTGGTTTGCGCTTTGGCCATCGTTTGTACAGTCTTTAGGTTTGAATCAAGGTCAGGGCATGCGGATGATTCAAAATTTCTTAAGCCGAATGTTCCACTCTAATTAGCCCTCGTGTTGTAGAAAATAACCATGGAGCCCAAACAGAAAAGAACATTACTGCTATTCTAGTTATGAAGCAGTTCCAGTTTGACCATTTAGGATAAACGATTGTTAACCCTTTAACCACGAGATTTCCGAGAAGTGTGTTGGATTTGTTTCGCACATAATGATAAACATCAATAACAGAATACTTTGGAAGGATTTTAGAGGTGTTTTCCTCAGAGTAGAATAGTTTGAAAGTATTTTCTTTTGAAATATTCCATTCTTCACCCAATAGATGTGGTTATTTAGTCATTGTATTTAGACTGATGCAAACCTTTCAAAAATCCTTTGAAACCGTAGAAATATTATATTGATCCGTTTATTAGAATATCTCTTGAATCTGTTGGAATTCAAAACTTCTGTTCTTGTTATTCAGAACTGTTGGTATCGCGAAGAATTATTTGAGTGAGTTTATGATTGGCCTTCAGGTTAATCAATCGGTACGGCAGTCTGTATTATTTGTGCCGTAAGGGAGGGGAAGATTTAATATATATATATATATATATATATATATATATATATATATATATATATATATAATTCAAATACCACTCACTCGCTCACTGACTGACTCATCACTGTATCTCAAGAACTACAAGTCCTAGGAAGCTAAATTTCATTTGTTTTTCGTGTTTCATGGGTGTTATTGAAAGTTGTACTCCATAGTCAAGTAACTACATCTATCATTCTAAAGAGATACGTGCTTTCCATTTAGAAACCAAATTTCTGATCTTAAAAAGCACCATAAGGGTACAATTTGGTATGTGTGTTGGAGAAAAGGGAATTTTTAACAAGACTTTGTTGATATTGAAATAATGTCACACTAAGTAATTTCGAAAAATTGAAATTTTATGTCTTAAGACAGAAAGTTGAGGTTTATTACTCTATTTATTGAAGCTGTTCTCACGTAACTTAGATGCAATTGAATCGTTCGTTGAAAATTATTTTCTTTTTGTAAAAGCGCTGTAAAATCAACCTTCTGTTTATTAAAAATATGTTATCGATTGGGTTTAATTTGTCTACTCTGATGACATGTACTTTTAACAAAAGCTCTGTTATTCCACATGCCACTGAATAGAATTTTCTGGGAAAAGTGCGTTTGCTTCAAATTAAATTAGTCACGAATACCGTAAATTTTTACCCCCCCCCTTGAACAAATAGAACGCTGGTTAATATGTAGCCTATCATATCCGCAAGGTTTTAAAATAGAAGTGTACCAAATGTGTGGATTGGTCAAAAGGTGGATTAGTGTAGAGAACAGACAAACGTAAACTCTGCTTTAGATATCTAACAGAAGTTCCATTATTCCACCTACCGCTGAATGAATTTTTCAAGAAAAATTGCTTTTGCTTCAAACTAAATTAGTAACGAATGCTGTAACAATTTAACTTACCATCTTCTCATATTGATGATGAAATTCGAAAACATCGCATACTAGGTGAAAGAATGGCACAATGAAAACATATTCATAGGAAAACTAAATGCAAGACTATCCACCGAAAATTCGCCATTTTTACTGAAATTGAATGCACGGGAATATTTGTAGTCTCTCGAAAACTTAAAATCAACTTCAGCAGAGGTGTGACGAATATTAAATGGTGTATATGGTTGGATACAACATATATGCATACTTGCGTCCGAAGTAAATTGTAGAAGCGATGTAGAAGTTAAGTTGGAATGAAATTTTTTTCCCCGCACACTTAAATGATGCTAACATTCTTTCATGAAAAAGAGTCGATGATGACTTTTCAATCAACATGTTATTATCAACAACACAAGAACAGATCCTCTTAAGGTATACCAATAAGTTATCACGCACATCAGAATCATAAATAAGTTCGAGGACATCATAAAACTTATTTTACTGTTCCAGACAAAATCAACATCTTTACTTAGCATCGATTCGAAAAACAGAGTGATAACTCAGAATTTACATGAAAATAAATCAGCCATTTTTTTTAAGAAGTATAACCACCCGACAATAAGATTCCACAGAGGAATTCGATCGGCCTGTTGAAAAGAGAACTCGAGTTTTTTCATCTCTGAAGTACATGGAATAAATATTCTCAATCCAATAGGGATGAATGTGCATGAAATGAGAACGTTTCGGCTACTCTTGAAGAATAAAAAACTCGAGTTCACAGCTATTTTGAGCTAAAATAAAAGAAAAATGTACGGATCGGACTGTTTCTAAGAATACACATACTTCAAAAGTTTAACAAATGCTTCAGAACTAAAGGAATGGAATTTTCTTCTATTTGCCATTTCGTCTCTGCTACTCAGCCGTAGTAAAATAAATCACTATTATGAGAGAAAAAATAGCAGCAAAGAGCCATTTCAAAATATTTTCTCCAGCCCTTTTTGAGTTCAATTTCTTCACAATATTGAATCAAAGATCATAGATGTAAAAAGATTTGATTATGAGCGAGACTGTGATAGATTTATATTTTTAGTTTGGATATACTCTGGTGGGTGGATATTTTTCTTTTTGAAATTTAAGATTGATGCACATTTTTCTGCGAGGTACGTTTTTTAGAAGAAGGATCTTAAAAAGAAGTAATAAAAACGGAAATCGGCACTCTTTTCTACTTTTGATAAAATAGAAAAGAGTACCGATTTCATCAAGGTATATCATCAAAACAATATAGACTGCACTGAATAGTTGAAAATATAATTTTTTCTTCAGCAAATAATGGAGTTTTACCAAAGATTGCTGAAACAATGTTTTAATTCATGTTTCTTAATTAGTTCTTTTCTTCACTAAAGAACAATTGAAATTAATCAAGAATCAAGAGCCAAGATTGTTAGAACATTTTTGTGACCACGGTTGCTAATTTTTTGTTTTGTTCTGAAAATAACAATGGGAGTTCTTCAAGTATTGTTGAAACTCTGTGGTAGTCTATGCTTGTTGATTTTTTACTTCTTTCTCGAAAGAACGAAGTAGATTCCTCATGGATTGTTGGAACACTGTTGCGACTATGTTTCCTAATTAATTGTTTTTTTTTTCTATAAAAAACAATGTGGATTACTCAGGTATTGCTAAAGCATTGTTTGAGTTCATATTTGTTCATTTTTTTCTTTTTAAAGAATAATAGAGATTCACCATGGATTGTTGGAACACTATTGTATCGACGTTTGTTACTTTAGTGTTTTGTTCTGCAAAGAACAATGGAGATTCCTCAAATATTGTTGAAACCCTGTCTTTTTCGTTTCGTCTCCAAATAACAACGGAGATCCACCAATGAATGTTAAAACAATGAGATCACGTTTGCTAATTTATTTGTCCTGAAAAAAATACCAATGAGGATTCATCAAGTATTGTCGAAACGCTGTTGTTTATTTTTTTCTTTTCTTCTCCAAAGAACAATGAAGATTCATCAGGGATTATTAGAACATTGTTGTAAAAAGGTTTGTAAACATTTTGCCTTATTCTAAAAATAACAATGGGGATTCTTGAAGTATTGTTGGAACACTGTCTTACTATGTTAATTTTCCTTTTCTTCTCCAAAAAATAATAGAAATATTGGTCTAGAATGGTCGGAACATTATTATAATCCCTATTTCATAATTTTTTTTCATGAGAGGTACAAAGATGATTCACAAAGGATTGTTGGAACACTGTAGTAGAGCAGATATTTGGTGATTTGTTCTTTAATTTAAAAAAGAATAATGGATATTCTCTAATGATTGTTGGAATTCTGTTTTAGTCTACATTTGTTATTCTGTTTTTTTCACATAGAACAATGGGAAGACTTATCAAGAATGGTTAGAACATTTTTGTAGTCCATGTATGATAATTGCTTCTTTGTTCTACAAAAAGCAAAGGCTATTCATAAGGAAGATTGGAAGATTGTTGTTGTTCCTATTTGCTTTTCCGTGTATTTGTTACCCCTAAAGCTCGAAAGCCGTTAATGCGCACATTATATAGCTAATCTGCAGATTAACTGATTTGCTCCGTTAACGTGCGGAATCAAGAATTTTCCGCATTTAACCTAGATAATGAGCACATTAACGGCTTTCGTGTCGTTAAAGTTCAAAAGTTTGTTTCTCTCATTTCTTTTAAAACCGTTAATAATTTAAACCGTTTGATTCATTCTATTATAGTTATTTAATTGATTGATGATTGATTCTGTGAACTAATTTATTGATTGTTTGACTGTATTAACTTTATTCTTTAGATATCAAAAAAAAAAATAACATTTTGTTAATTTAAGCGTACAGAAACATTACTGTTGTTCCAGCAAATATCTTATATTCACTTTAACGAGTGCCTAGTAGGTAATGTGTATATTATCTAGGTAATTTGAAAAATGAAACAATTTTCGGCACTTTAACGGATTACTCTCTAGTTAATCTGCACATTACCTACATAATCTGTAGAATAACTGATTACTGCATTTTAGCGGTAACATATTCATCGATTCATAAGTAAGATGCTGGAATACATATTAGAAAACAGAACTAATTACATAACTATTAGCCATAAAATGAAACAAAAAGCTGTTTAATAGAACAATTCCCCCCCCCCAAAAAAAAAGTTGAAATGAGAAAATGTATAAAGTAGGTACGTATTTTAATTAACATCGCACTGGGAGCAACGCAACATGTTATTGGCAACGGTCCTAGATCAAACCCGAAGGGAAAGATCCTAGGACAACACCACGGAAATATATATATATATATATATATATATATATATATATATATATATATATATATATATATATATATATCTGATAACAACCATTATATTATATTTATAACCTGATTATACTTATAACTATTTTGTATTATTCGTATAACCACAAGCATTGTAAGTAGGTTATTTAAACTGTCGTTTAATTCATATCACACCCCGGCAAAAAAATTAACACAACTCAAAATTGCAGAATTTAAGAAACGTCAACTTAAAGGCTACTATAAAATTTATATGGAAATAGTATAAGCTTCTTTTAAATTTTAAGTAAGTATTTATGGTGGTAACGTCTATTATATTCTATAGCATAGTAATATAACACGCTGAGGCACCTCATACACATTTTTCAATGACAACATCAAAATTTTTATTTTTTGACTTGTGTCACTTTTCTTGCTGGGGTGCGATATGTCCAATAAAGTGCTCAGGGCGACCTAAATATTCTATTTTAAGCTCCCAAACGTCTATTTCAATTGCAGCAAATTTACTTATTCGAAAGATTCACAGCGTATTGTCGCTAAACCTATTTTTCTTTACATTTACTCTATTTTAGCGCTCTTCTTTCATTCGACAGCTGAAGAGTTGAATTAAAATGGCTAAAATCTCATTTTGCATTTCGTATATTTTATAGCGCCATAGGCCAAATCAAGCATTTTTGAAAAAAGCTGTGAAATAGGCGATTGAAACCGTAAACCTTCTAATACATGGAGCATTTTAACCTAGCTTAATCTTATTTCTCCCAATACCTCGGTTTGAAGATTTGTCACTTGGGAGAAAGCACGAATTCAAATGTCGGACAAATTGTTGACTGACTAAGTGATCGGTAACTAAAAACGCTTGTTTCCCTTCGATAGCCAGTAGGACCAAGTCAATTCGCAAAGCCCACGTGATCACTTTTGAGGTCCTATGGCAGGGACTCTGTGTAGTAGTTGACTTAGGCCCGGTGCACACATCCGGTTTTGCAACGTGCGGCGCCGTTGCGGCACCGAAGCCCAACTATGCACACATAACCGTGGAATGACGCATGAATTCATTTTGCGCAATTTGCGATAAATATTCTATCGAAAAAAACGTGTTTATTTCGCTTACTTGGTGTAAAAAGTATATTTTGAAACAAAATAGACGTTATTGGATACAACCATTAATTAATTATTGTTTATATTCCATTTGTTTATGAAAAAAAAAGGTTCTTCAGAACGGAGAATCATGTGCGGCGAGCTGCGGCGCCGTGGGGAACTGTGGTACAAATTGCACGCAAGTTGGACGTGCGTCGCCCCAGCGGCGCTGGATGAATGTTTACAATGCTCCATTGAATGTAATGTATCTCAGGTCGCACTTGCGTTGCGGCAGCGGAGCCGCACGTTGAAAAACCGGATGCGTGCACCGGGCCTTATTGTGGTTACATTTGTTGTCATTCGACAATACATAAACAACAGCGATTTCTGTGCCACGGAAGCTAGTGAAATCTTACTTAGAGACACATGATCTTATTTATACAGGGTTTTAAGGGGACCGGGAAGACTCTATCTCATCCATGTTAAATTCACGAAATTCAAGACCCTTTTTCTCAATAACTATAATAGTAATCAACACAAAATTTTTATGGTGGTTAGACTGATATGTTATACAAACTTTAACAGCTCACTTTTTTTTATTTAAAAATTTTAATTTTATAGAAATTTTTAACTGAATATCACTTTTTAAATAGCATTTTTAACACATTTAAATTTCTAAAAAATTCAATTTTCAAAAAATCAAAAAATGCCCGTGTTAAAATCTTTAGAGATATAACACAAATATGTCATAAAAATATTAAGTCATTATGTTCAGTAGATTCTGAGAAAATGGGGCATGAAACTTAAAAATCTAAGTTTTGAGAAAAATGGATTTAAACATTTCAAATGAATTTTTATAAATAATTTTACGTCTAACCTTAATGAAATCCTGATTTATATAAAGGGTGATCTCTTTCATTTTTAATACATGTATTTTCAATTTCTTTTTATGCTTTTCTTTCTATGGCGGGCCTTTTTACTGTATTCGGAGAGTTTTCGCTCTCCATCGATAACACGGTCTTAGTCCAGTTTTCTGAAAAATTTGTATAAAATGGCAGCCTGGATTGATTTTAACTCTAGATAATGTATAGCACTTTATAATATTTCCACTGTTGCAGCAGGAAACAGCATCAAACACTCCCAGTTTTAAAGTTTGGATGGTTACAAACACATTTTTTGGAACGCGAGTCCAAATCACATTGTTCACCGATTCATTTGGGTTTTGAGTCTTTCCGTGAACACATTTTTTCAACAATTCTGAATTCGCCAAGTCTCTGAAATTTGATTTAATTGTTTTCAAAATGTAGGCAGCATAAGGCAAGGCAATATGTGTGTGTTTATCATGGTAATATACAACACTTTTAGCTACAGCACGTTGAAATTTCTACCAGCTTTCATTCCCAACTGGACAAAGACCGTGATTTGGATTTAAGTTACTTGACAGTAAATAAAAATATTCTGCCCAGACAGATTGTTGCATATTGTGCAGAAAACCAACATTTATCCTTATTGCTAGTCCATAATAGATCAAATGTCATGTCTCAGATAGTGCTAACTTATATCGCATGGTAAAATTAATAAAAATAGTTAGAAAAAAACTAAATGATTACAGTTAACTCTACTGTTACCAGATTATCGAAAATAATTTGAGTAAAGTAAAGTAAAAAATATAATATACATTGTTGAGCAACAAAGATTAGAAATGTCCACAAACGGTTTGTTTACATTTGAAAGGCCGTGTCAGATGTGAAGTGCTTATTGGAAACGTGCATAATTTTCAAACTTCCTCTTATTCTATTACCTAGTGTGATATATCATTGGAAAGAGGAGATTTTGAACTATATAAAGGAGCAATAAAATAGAAATTGATTTTTTAGTCGAATTTTGCTTTCCCGGTCCCCTTAAACTGTTTAGAAAAAAATAATTATAGGGGTGATAGTACCCATCAAGACGACCCATATTTACAATGGAACCTATGGTAGCAATCTATTCAGAGTGTCAGAAAAGCGTGGGGTGAAAAAGTGGAGTGCCAGCTCAGGTGTTGCTTCGTCATTTGACAGTGGTTAAAAATAACGAGGTGTTGTCCTCGGATCTTTCCCTTAAGGAACTGATCCCGGACCGTCGTCAATAGCCCGTTGTGTTGCTCTAGTACGACGTTAACTTTCGCCGGCTAACCGGTACGGTGGCTAAGGCGTTAGCCTCTAGATCAAGGTGTTAGCCTCTAGATCGGAAGGTTCCACATTGAAGTTTCCACAGTGAAAAAGAGAGACATTACAAAATTATATGTTGCACAATCTCGTGCAGATCAGCGAAAGACTCAAATGGTAGGCTCAAAGTGACGTCCAAGAGTTTCGTTGCACACTTCACACCGGCTAATGAAAGACTGATGCACCCTCTAGTAGATTTCGATTTCTGGTGTCGTGTTGGTCTTATCTGCTGCAACAAGACGATATCTTCCTCAGAGTGTATAGGTGTCTCGTGCACCAATGATTTCATGTGGCCCCACAAGAAGAAGTCCAGTGAATTTAGGTCCGGGGAGCGTGGAGGCCACGCCACAGGTCCATCATGTCCACTCCACCGTCCGCGATATCTGGTATTCAGAACATTTCGGGTCGCGGTGCTAAAGTGTGCTGGGGCTCTATCATGCAGAAACCTCATATCTCTCTGTGTGGTGAGCAGAATAGACTGTAACAATCCGGGAAGCACTTCATCTGCGTCTTCGGTACAGCTACACTCCGCGTTCATGAGCGGTGGCAACGATCTTGGCAATTTTTTTGGAGCACTTCTAGTAGCCAGTTACGGTAGATTAAGACAACCCATCTGTCTTTACGATTATCGTGGATTTCATGGCAACCTCGGCACTCGGTAACTTTATTCAATATTCTAGAAAGTTCTTCCAAAATCCGTTAAAGTCGTTTGATTTCATTGGTTCATTTGAAATTTTTTCTTTGCTTCCATTGGTTATTTTGATTTTAAAATATCCTTTGACAGCATTGGTCCTTTAAAATTTTTTTCCTGTTCCATGATACCATTGGTTCATTTATTTGTATTTCTACAGTTGTGGAGTTTTTAATTAATTATAATATTTTTCACGAAAGGTTTAGAGTTTTGTTTTTTTGCCATTTGGTGGAATTTTCGTATTTTTATTATATTTTCCTGGAACAGTTCTGACTGGCGTATCAGGTTGTATTATTTCTTGCTTATTTTCTTTTAATACTCTTTTTCTTTTCAAACAGTCATAACTGTATTTATCGTAATCGATAAATTTCAGGGTATTCTTACCCAACATTCGCAACTTAGTTTTTCTGCTGGTTCACAAATGTGTTTAAGTTTACTACTTTTTGCGAAAGTTTTTTAAAATATACTTTTCAAAACGTTCTCAAATGTGTTTTCAAGCTTTCATTTTCCGTTGTAAAAAGAAAAATATTTTTGAAAGAAAAAGAGTTTTGAAATAATTATTTCTTTGTCGAGAAGTTCGCCAAAAAAAAAAATCCGCCAAGACCGTTGCCACCGCTTATAAACGTAGACTGTAGATGTACCACTTTATCTGCGTCTTCGCACTAGATATTTGCATACGGCGAATACCTCACGGTTGATATTCGGGAGAAGTGCTGTGTCTCTGGCATAGCAGAATTGACGCCAGAAGTGAGGACTTGGGATTGTTGGACGTGTTTCTAAGTTCTTCTTTTCTGACACTCCGAGTAAATGAGGTACTTGCACAGGTGAGGAAAATGGTCATTTCTGTGTTTTATTAATAGATTGATCGTCAAAATGTTCAAGAACGACACTTAAAACACATAAAATGGACTTAATTAATTAATATTTCAAGTTTTAAATTACCGAAAAGTGCGGCAAAAGCACATGACCTCGAAACGCCATCGACCTTAAAATGAAATAGACGGACCATGTAGGCGGAGTCGCTGTCGTAAGATCCAAGGGTAAATCACAAATTGAATTCACCGATTGGCTATGGAACAGCAGACTAGTGTTTTTGATCGCGGTGGATTTTCACTTTAACCAATCAATAATATAGGATTCATGCTTTTACCCACAGCCACGTGACATATCTTGAAACCGAGAACGGGAAAACATAACATGAAGCTGCGGGTCCATGCTCTGTCTATTTCATTTTAAGGTCGATGCGAAACGCTATGTGACGTCAGCATCACGATGTAATGTTTAGTTTTGTCTAGTGCGTTGAAATTTCATATTGCTTGCTCTTTTAATTTTTAAACAATCAATTAAAATTTTTTTCTTGCTATTTCAACGTTGCTGTCATAAAAAACAAACCGTCATAGTGCCATCGACCTTTAAAATGAAAGCTAATTAAACATACCGTCGAGGAGTAAACTGAAGTGAAGTAAACTATTTACAAGATAAAGAAGAGTGGCAGTAGATACAACTTTTTGGCGTTAAGAGGACGGGGGATTCAAGTCGACGTTCATCTTCACTGCACTGTAGGAAAAGACGTGTATAGTGGCATAAAAACCACCAATAGGAATATGTGACATAACTTTACCAAGGACTTGCATATTGTAGGTGAAGTAAACCTTAAAAAAATAAAAAAATAAAAAATAAATAAACACAAATTTAAAAACAGGAACAGAACAGAATTATTTTTACAGGATATGTGCACTTTCAAAAACTGAAATTTCAGTACTTAAAATTTCATTTTAAGGTCGATGCATAGTGCATAGTGACGTCACAAGAAGCGGCGTAGGAAAACTAGCGTTTTTGAGCTGAAGTAAATAGTGCGAACTTTAATTTTTTTTGTTTTACCTTATCAGGCTATAAAAGTAAAAAAGAAAGATACTTTCCATCAGATTTTTTCATTTTCTATATTATAAAAATATAAACAAAAATCGTACAATTTCATCATTGCGACCATAGGTTCCATTGTAAATATTGGTCGTCTTGATGGGTACTATCACCTTCAATTTTTTCTAAACAGTTTACGAATACCCTTGTACAGTGGTTATTTGCCGACCAACCTGTATAGTGTTAAGGTATTAGCCTCCAGACCGGAAGCTCCTGGTTCGAATCCGGGTCAAGGCATGGATATTTGTAAGCGTATGGTGTAGAGGCGGCAGTGCACCTTAAATCTGCCTTGGCCGAAAATCCTCACATTGGGTTGGTGAGGAAGTTTGCCTGCTCAGATGTTGCCTCGTCATCTGACCGTGGTTCAAAATTACGTGGCGATATACCGAATGGCTTAAGCTGGGACGGTGGTAACTATCTGAATGTTTTAATACATTACCAATTGCTGGGCTGTTAGAGATAAGCCAAGCATTGATATCTAGAAAATTTTAAAAACATTCCGTCTGAAATTGAAATCTATTTTCAGTAGATACCATCTTACATTGACCTCATAGAAAATTCCATTCATGACAGACTCTCCAAGGAAGTTTCTTCAGAAGCGATGTAGCTGACTCTCTTCGCATGAGTTCTCCTAAATGAAAATTTTATTTTATACAGGTGACGAATTCTTCCAAATCTTCACTTGAACCCGGGAAAAATTACCAGTTTACCCTTGTTTTTCAAGTGGAAAAGGTACTCTGTTTTATCTACATTGCGAAGTGGGCATCTAGGGAGCATGAAATTTCTGAATGGTCCAAAATCTCTTTCAGTTTGTCCTAATTGCTTGACGGAGCATGTCTTCAGTAGCCATTTTCTTTCCTGTATTGGAATGAGTTGGTCCTTGGATCTATTCCTTCGGGTTTCATGTCCGACCGTCTTCAAAAGCTCGTTGTGTGTTCCAGTGAGACGTTATTTAAGTTCCTATCTGATGACATTATAAATTCTTTGTGGACGAATGACTTGTTGGGCTTGGTTTAGCTGGTGGCTAGACCAAGCAACAATACATTACATACATGGCATTATATTACTCATTAGACTTTAATGTAATTATGCACACTGTTTTATCATCATACTCACTTTATTTGTTTCAATAGGTCTTTGTGGAAGTCATGTGCCTAGGAGGGATGAAAGATTTGGTTTTCAAGTCGGCGAAAACGTGCTCTTGCTACCACTGTAAAAAGGAATAAGCGAAAGATCGACAATGGAAAATGGATGGAAACGGATGCCAGTGGAACACTCCAGTATTTCTAATCGTGACGATGCTTTGGAAACCGTATTTATTGTTATATGTGTCAGACTGTCAGTATTATGAATGGTAAATTATTGTGCGATCGAATACGAATGATAAGAATAAGTTTCGTGCGTTTTGTTTTGGCAAATAAAGAATTTGACTCTGAAAAAATCCTTCTGTTCTTTATTTCGGATGTACTTACACTCAGCAAAAGCATCAGTCTCAATACTGCTGTGATAGTTAATAAGACAGTATGTTCAGGATAGGTCATTTGGGTTTGACTGCTGTCATATGTGTGTATTATGTTCTACTATCTTATCCTCTTAGCGTCACTATTTTTCCCTACATCACATTTAAAGACTAAACCACCACATCCATATATTAGCTGAAAGAATTCTAGGAAATGCACTATTGGTTAAATAGGTTATAACTGGTTAATTGACAGCCAAGAGTAAAACTGCATGTTGCAGAATAAATGTATGTTTGCGTGTGAATATCACATAGAGAAGTGCTTCCCAACCTTTTCACGGCACACCTCAAAAGCATAAATAATTTCACGGCACACCTCTCTAGCATAAATATTTTCCTGCCACACTATGAAGGAACATTTGTCTTTGACATGATTAATTTCTTCTATTTCATACTAGGGATTCAGTTAAAAAGATCTTTCTTTCTAATATTTTTGCATTGTAATACACAAACATTTCAGCTTTTTTCGTTTCAGATTAGTCTTCTTAGCAGGAAATAAACGAAACAAATGGAATGAAAATCCATACATTCTCAGTGATTGATATCGATGCTGTTTTTATGTCGCATCTATTAACTAAACTGTCAGATTTGACTGAGTGAAACTGAGATTAAATTATCATAACACTTATTTCATAAATGTATGATATGAAAACATAAAAGTAAAATTAATTATACACAAAAAATTATTGCTATGTATAAATAGGGTAATAATAATAATAATTTAATGACAAAATAGACATTTAAGTATTAATACAAATATCTAAAACATTATTTGGCCACAGTTAATATATATATTACTTTGTTATTTCAGTGAGATACGTGGACTTGTTTCTGCGAACGCAACTTTTTTCATATGAGGGTGTATGGGTCGAAAGTGCTACACGCAATTCATGATCAAGACTTTTCAATGATGATTTTAAATTCTTGATAGTGAGCATAGAAGATAAACTTTGTTCATACATGTATGTTGTAGCAAATTATAAAAGCACGTTTAAGCTTTTTCGACGATGTATGGAAACTCTTTTCTTGCAGTTACCCAGAATTGAGATAATGGAACAAACACCCTTATACTCAATTTCAAGGGAACGATCACTTTTAAAATATAATAAATCCTCCTTTTCTTTCACTGATAAATCGAATGCCAAGTGATCTAATAAAGATGCAAATACATTTCGAACCCAATCGAATTTCTTTGTCTCCGTTCAATCACGATTTAATTCGAACTGAAACACCGACTAAACATTTTAATAGAACCATTTTACACCACATTTTTCCAAAGTTGAATTTTGTTTTTTAATCTATTAATTTTGACAGTGCAAGTTAGTAAATTATCAAGTGGTCCCTGAATTTTTTTATTAAGTTAATTTTGGTGTTCAAGTATGTCAGCAAAGTAGACAATTTTGTGCAAACAGTAATTGTATCCTAGCTAAGCTGAATATTGGAGAGTTACTCTCAAAAATTACATTAAGTTCTTTTTTGAACTCATGAACTGTAGTTCCTTCTATGCTCTCCCTCTCGACAACCAACGAAGTTCAGTATGGAAGGTTCAGTACAGTTCGAAGTTCAGAAGTACAACAAAGATTAATGCTCTGCTCCCATCTCATCACAAACAATTGAAAAAAGACTTGACTGAGGAAGTAATCTACTTTTGATCACATTCGCCATTTTTATAATATCATTAAGAGTAGACTTTAATTCTGGAGGTAAACTATTTGGACATGAGAGCTTTTCTATGAATAAAGCAGTGTTCTATTTGAACATCAGGGTTTTCAGTCTGAACTTCGGACGCCAAGCCTTTGGTTCTTCCCCTGCAGACGCGCCATCAGTACATAAACTTACCCAATTTTTCCATGACATTTTGTTTGTATCAAAGTATTCTTTGATCATTTCAAAAATTTCTCATTCCGAATTGTTTGTCCCAGAAGTTCTTTTGCAGAATAAATAATGCTCTTTAAACTTTTTCTCATCCGGAATTCGAACAAGGCCAATTAGCTGAAAACAGTTGCTCACATCTGTTGCAAATGTTGTCAGCTAATTGCCACCATCAACTGTAGGGAAAATTTCTTAACTTTGAAAAATTTGTGTTCCTTCTATGCTAACTGACGTGTCTTCAATGCGAATGCTGATGGTATTATTTGAAAGTGGTACTATTTCAATGTCTCCTACTTCATCGATTCCAAGCATAGTTGTGACAATTTCCACATAAGCTGATAAAATGAGTGATTCGGCAATTGTGTGAGGCTTTTTGGCTTTAGCTATCAATCTCGCAGCTTTGCAACTTGCTTCTAGAACTCGATTAAATACACTCATTGCCATAAAAATTTACGCACCACGAAATAATTGTGGGTTTGTAACGAAACTTGGCATGAAAGTACATGTCGGTCAGATATGCAAATGATTAGAAATGCAGCGTGATTGCGCATTGCATAATGCCACTAGAGGGCGTTGAACTTCGTTCTCCTTGGAGTATAAAACAGGTAAGCAGAGCTTGTTTGAGTGTACTTAATCTTTTGCAAAGGAAACGTTGAGGTAGACATACCGTTACGCCGCCATCGAAGACAATATGAGCAGCTGTCAGAGTTCGAGAGGGTAAGAATCATCGGGATGATGGAAGCTGGGTGGTCAGCTCGGCGAGTAGCTCGTCAAGTAGGCCGTTCTGATTTTACTGTGAGGAGGTGTTGGGACCTGTGGACAGAAGAGACGTCATTTACACGGCGACCAGGCTCAGGACGCCCTCGACAGACCAGTCGTCGAGAAGACCGTCACATCATACGAAACGCACGCGTAGAGCCAACTGCCTCATTTGCCGCTACCCAGATACAGGCAGCACCTTCACTACGGGCACCTGTGTATTCTCGAACCATCGCAAGGCGCCTGGCTGAAGGACATCTGGTATCGCGGCGCCCATTATGTGTGCTGCAAACCCACCGACGCCTCTGTTTGGAGTGGTGTCGAGCACGACGGGATTGGACTGCAACGGAATGGAACCAGGTCGTCTTCAGCGACGAATTTAGATTTAATTTGAGCAGTGATGACAATCGTGTTCGTGTGTGGAGACACCGTGGTGAACACCTATATCCTGCCTTCGCTTTACAGCGACACACCGCTCCCACAGCTGGTGTGATGGTATGGGGTGCCATTGCTTACGATATACGGTCACCCCTATTATTGATCCATGCACAATGACAGTCCAGTGGTACGTCCATGACATCCTTCAGCCACATGTGATGCCACTCATGGCAGGGCTCCCAGGAGCCATTTTTCAACAAGAAAATGCTCGGCCACACACAGCAAGGATGTCACAAGACTGCCTCCGCCACATTACCACCCTTCCATGGTCAGCTCGATCCCCAGATTTGTCACCAATCGAGCATATCTGGAATAATTTGAGACAGGAAGTTGGACACCCTACGAGTTTGGTCGAACTAGAGGCGCGTTTACAGCAACTGCGGAACGAGATGCCTCAGGATATCATACGGAACTTGTATGCCTCAATGCTCGCTCGTATCGCATCGTGCATTCTCGCTAGAGGGGGTCCAACAGAGTACTAAAACTTCCGTTCATTTTTACTTTTTTATGCAATAAATGATATTTTTTTTTTTGATTTTCTAATCACTTACTTATATCAAAGTTGTACTTACATGTGGAAAATTTCGTTTCATTTTGACGACTTATTCTTGGTGCGCAAATTTTTATGGCAATGAGTGTACCTTTCTATTTTATACCATGAAAGAACGTTGCATTTGAATTTGAGTTCGCAGACATTTGAAATAGTTAAAATTCTTATTCAGGTAGAAGGATGTTGATGTAGTTTACGTGGCATCATCACTTCATTTGACAACTTTTCCGGCATTAGAGATATTGGTTCACAGAAAAATTATTATAGCACAGGAAAACAAATTTCCCTCTGATGTAATCCCCTTTATGTAGTCTGACTATGTTGCGCCTTAAACGGTTTCTTTGGTTCATTTTCTTGGGCTCAGGAATTTGAAGGATTTTCTGATTAAAAAATATATTTGTTCATTATTGTGGGTAACTGAAAGTTAGATTTAGTAGAATTAAAATACTACATGCAGAATGCAAAAATAAAAAAGTCATTGAATAGAAAGATATAAAACGGCACACTTCCAGTCCTTTCGGTGGTACACTAGTGTGCCGCGGCACATCAGTTGATAAACACATTCTTAGAGGATTAGAGAGATGATATAATGATCACTAATGAATGAACTGTTTCATGAGTATATTCATGGTTTTCTGAAACTTTCTGGTAGTAAACCAAACTAGATAATAGAATGATCATTCAGTGAACTGTTGGAGGAGTGTCTGACCGTGGTTCACAATTACGTAGAGTTGTCGGATCTTTCCCTTCGAAATGGATATTAGACCTTTACCAATAGCCCTTTGTGTTGCTTCAGTGAGACTTAAATTCAACTACCAATCGAATTGAGAAGTGATGGAAAATTAGTCAACATCGTTAAACGTCGCCAAGGTGGTGATAAATTACTTTTGTGGATGACCGTGGTTAACATTTACGTAGTGTTGTCGTCGGATCTTAGCCTGTTGTGCTGCTCCAATGATACGTAAATGAAACTACCAATTGAAATGAGACGTGATGGTTAATTAGTCAATGCCACCAAATATCGCCAAGGTGGTAATAAATTACTTTTGTGTCCGACCGTGGTTCACAATTACGTAGTGTTAACATCGGATCTTTCCCTTCGAAACTGATTTTGGACCGTCACCAATAGTTTGTTGTGTTGCTCCAGTGAGACGTTAATTCAACTACCAATTGAATTGAGACGTGATGATAAATTAGTCAATACTATCAAACATCCCCAAGGCGGTGATAAATTACAGTTGAAAGAAATCCAATTTGTTTCACGAGATCATTTGGATAACCTAATTAAGTCTCCTTTTCTCGTCTGGTTTGTTTATTCTGAAAATCCTTCTCATATCTGAGACATAACATCGTTTTGATAATATGTTGGTTATAACATGCAATTACTATTAAAATCTTGGTGAATTTTTATCTGATAAATTAAACGCGTACACAAATTGAAACTTCTCAAGCATGTTTATTAATTATCTCTTTTAAAGTTCTGCACCTCGTTTATTTGAAACCTTTACGTAATTCCCTTCGAATTTTCAGTCATCAGAAATTATTTTCGTCTCTGTAACGTTGATACTCTTTTGAATTCTGTACACACAATCTCAATTACTCTGATCAATTTGTCTTTCAAAGGACAAGGCAAACACATGCTACCAAGACATGTTTAATGTCAAGTAGATTGTGTCTGACTTTGGAGCTTTATAAGCCCCTTGAATAAAGAGTCTTTAATTTTTCAAAGTTAAGAGGAGGAATGAGTGGAAAAAAATTAAAATACTAGTATTTCATTCTTTTTATATTTCAAAGTAGTGAGTTTTAAATAAATTAACATCGATTTAACTCAAAATAAAATGTGCAAGAATAATTATTAAGAGGGAATTTCAAGTACTCATACATACCTGTACATTTAGCTGACTCAGAAACCATTGTACTAAACAAAATTTCGGTTGAACAATCAGTAAAAATCATGGTTGATTTTCGTAATGTAGGAATATTTAACGATACGTTAATTAAATAATGAATTATCGAGTTTTACTTATTTTAAGATTTTTCTAATCCCATTATTGTTGTAACACACACAAAGCCTTAAAACTAAGTAATAAACAATTTGACTCTCGGCTACTGTCCTAGAACAAATTCTTCTGCAACAATTGTCCTAAACAATCTATCTTCATAACAATTTATATGTACGAATAAGATCTATAGCTGATGCCACCTTCTCAATTTAAATTGAAAAAAGTGTTTTTATGTTTGGTTTCTCGAGTTTTAAATACCTAAGATTTTCCGAAAATTCAGCAACCTAGCAATGAAAAAAAAATGGTTTCTCTTTTGCCTTCATTTTACAATTTTTCCAAAACAATCTCTCTATATTAAAAAAAGTTACCGCCGCCGCCGACTCCGCAGGATTGAAAACTGTGTTGTTTATCTCGATTCTTTGACGGTTTCCCGAGAAAGTACTGATCGGAAAAAAACGAAATTAACATGGTTTGTTCTTCATTGTATTCCCTAGACCATGGGTCGGCAACCTATTGAAATGGAAGAGCCAAAAGTTACAATTTACAAAATTTCCCAGTTTTTAAAGAGCCACTAAAAATTTTCATTTCAATATTATAGTATTTGCTTATATATATTTGATTTTTGATTTTAAATAAGCGGCTTTGAATACGGAATAATATTTATTCATATAAAAACACAAATATAGATAGTTATATTAATGGGAGTATTGGCTTTGCATGCCTTTTGAAAGTTTGATTAAATCTGGCTTATAACGTGTTGTTTGAAGTTTCAAGCACGACTCTAGATTTTTATTTGTCAGTTGACTGCTAACTTTAGTTTTTATTATATTCATGCAAGAGAACGCTTGCTCGCACGAATATGTCGACCGAAAGATCGTTAGCACTCCATATGCAAACTTCTTCACCTCACTGTAGCATTCTGGAAGGCTATTCCATGCGCCGAATATGAGGGCCTCAACTCGCGGAATTTCTTTTAGAGCTGTCCACTTGTGCTGCGCGATGTGCATGCATTTCTGGACCTCCAACTCTTCCAAATTGCTCTTGAGTTCTGTGAACTTGCCACTCCACAAGTCTTTGGTTTTCAAATCTAGCAATTGCATTTGAAGCAATCCAGCATCAATTCCAAATGGCTCAATGTTAATCTCATTTGTATTTGTGTTGAGAGGATTTACTATGAACGCTAGAGTACTTTTGTTTGTTTTGAATTGCTCGAATCTCTCAGCGAATCCATCCTTCATGTTTTTTAAAGCTATGCTGAAGTAATTCGTGTCAGTAGTTGCATTGGTCTCATCGCGATATTGCTTCAGATTTTTAAAATGAAGTAATTTACCGCTCTCCATGTCTTCAACAAAGCGAAGTAATTTTTTTCGAAACAAACTACTTCTTCAAGCAAGGCGTAGGCTGGGTTGCCCTTTCCTTGCAGTTTTAGATTTAGTTTTATTGTGGTATCTCATGAAGCTGAATTTTTTCAGCCATTAGTCTTCTTCCAATTCGGGATGGTCAATGCTTTTTTCATTCAGGAATGTTTTTATTTCACTCAATACAAAGCAAAACGTTGCAATACGTTACCTCTGGAAAGCCATCGCACTTTATTGTGCAGAAGTAGGTCAGAAAACTGGCTATCTATTTCTTCAAGGAAATCTTTAAACTGGCGATGTTAAAATGCTTTTGCCAAGATGCTGTTAATAATCTCAATTGCCAAGTTCGTGACCTAAACTATTTCGACCGGAAATGTTTGGGCACAAAGCGCTTCTTGATGAATTATGCAGTAAAACGTTAGAATTTCGTGGTTTAATTTTTCTGAAAAATTGATGTTACCCCTCTATGTATTCCTGTCATACTGCTGGCTCCATCAGTTGCGAAAGAAACGATTTTATTTACATTGATTCCATTGTCTTCCAGGCATTTTTGCACAGTATTTGCTATATCTTCTCCATGAGTTTGCCCTGGGAGCGGTAGAAATCCTAACAGTTCTTCGTTTGGAGCTTGGGACAAAACAAATACCTGACGAAAAGGGTAACTTGTGCCGTGTCTTTTATGTCGCAAGACTCATCTATAACAAGTGACAAGGCAGAAGTCAGTTGAATGTCTTTCACTTGCATATGTGTTACATTTGAAGACATTTTAGCAGTTCTATCTTGTAGTACTATTTTAGCAGATAATGGCAAATCTTTGATTTTTTTTCATGATTTGTGCTTTGTTTTTAAAATGACGAAACAGTTCTTCAGATGCACGTATAAAACAATCTTTGACGTACTCACCATCTGTGAATGGTTTTCTATCTCATCTCTAAGAACAAAACAATAGTTCAAATTTACGGTCATGTTAAGCGTAGCGATTTGGAATTAACGATTATGAAAATAGAAGCTATTGAGAAATTAGGTACTTAAAAATATATTTTCTTATTTTTTAAGGGTTTTGATAACAAATTATTAATTTTTTCGTATGGAACTGGAGAGCCGCAACTTTACATCAAAAGAGCCACATGCGGCTCTCGAGCCGCAGGTTGCCGACCCCTGCCCTAGACGATTATTAAGATTTTTTCCGATGCGGCTATTAGTTTAGGGTTTATTAAGTGTCAAAATTGAAGAAGCGTAATTGGCGAGCGTAAGCGAGCAGGGGGCGGAGCCCCCTAGTTGCCTTAAATAATTGTTACATGCACTAATTTTTACATTCATATTAGATTTATTGCTAATGTTATCTTTTTTGAAAGCAAATATAAAAATATAAGTTCTTTTTACAGGTTTAGTTACTTACAAATAAAATACTTGAAATAACATTCAATATCATCTCTGACTCAAAAGGTTTTCGGGATAGGACGAGACAAATAAGTGAATTTCACTCAAATTTTCTGTTAAAATAACTCTGTAATACCGTGGTAGAAAAAAGGTCAATGTCCAAATTCACTGATTTGTAGTTACTAATCACTTCAACATTATGAAAGTCAATAGAAAAAGAGCCAGCACACACCTGTGTTTCAATGCATTCTGAGAGAACCAAAACATATGGAAAGTACTTTTTTTGTAAGCTGTATAAACCCTACTGGTGGTTATCTCGACGAAGTATTGCGTCATTAGAAGAACTAACTAGACCTTGATGGACGAGATACCTGGTCAATGGAAGAAAATTTACCAGATCTTGATCTGGTCATCATAGTAAAATCGGAACTATCTTGAGGACGATATATCTCTTACTTAGCCAAATTGGTCAGATCGTGATAGATGAGATATCTCGTGTAAACCACTTGGAGAGTTAAAAAAAATAAAAACTACTGAATAATTTGCTTCTCACACAACTTGCAAAATGGACATTGGCCCCCTTACTTTCAAAATAGAGAACTATTCTTCCATCAAAACCATATGGTATGAAAAATGCTTTAGGGTAGGTGTTCCAAATATCTTTCCTGTGCTTAACCTTTTAAACGCCGCAATTCATTAAAATATTATTATTTTTTATTTTTTTTCTCGCTTAAATGGCTTATTTTACTGCTAGTATAACTATTCCAGACCTATTTTTGACGGAAAAAAATCTTAAGTATGATTTTGAGGATGTTCCCATTTGGGAACATTGGCGTTTGGGATGAAGTAAATAGGGGCATTTTTCCGAAAGGTAATTTATTTGCAAAAGACTTAAAAAAAAAAAAAAAAAAAAGGACTAATTTTGGTTTCTATTATTTACTTTTATACATTTCTCTTCGGAAGGATACCTTTTTCTCTTATTGACCGTGGCACAGGGGGAAGCAAGATGAATGTATCTGCTTTTTACATGCAAGTCACTGTTTTCTAACATTCTTCTTGCACAATATCGCAAGTCCTTTAGTGCAAGCGACGAGATAATGTTCGTCCGTCTTTCTAAAGTGAACAGGTAAATGAGATCGTGGTTCTGGTCTTACTGAGACGACCCTTGATCCTAGTAGAGCCTCTGTTTTAACACCATCTTGTTTCCTTGAGTAAATTTCCATCCTATATAGATACCCATTAGATGAGCATATAATCCAAATTTTGTACATAAATCTGATGGGGGTTTCCACATATAAGCATCTTACAAGAATGATGTCCGTAATAGAGCACCATTGATCCGTCAATGCTGAATTTATCTTGACAAACTCCAAACTAAATCAAGTTTCTACACAATTCATCGTATATTGGCGTAATCTTTTCTAGTTTATCACCCGGTTGAACATCCTTATTGTTGTCAAGAAGATGAAAGTACTTTTTAAGCTGACGAAAGAGTGCCCTAGCCATTACCTTAGGAAAGATTGTAACCAATGTGTCTTCAGAATTACTCTAATATAAGTCCTCTGTATGCACCGTGTGGTAACCTCTCATAAGAAGTAGACATACGAACTGAAGAATATCATCGCAGCTAACTGTTATTATCAGCCTCTTTTGCAGCGTATAGAAAACTGTCATCTGAACTTGATGTTGCACATAATTCCTTGAGTGTATTTTGTGGAATAACTCTAGAGGATCCATTGTCTCAAGCTCGGGAAATTTTTCAGCCGGCTTTTCGAGACCTTTTCCTGAAAGATCATTATCCAACGTTGCATTCTTTTCCCATCTGGGATTAAGTTCTTGTCTTCGCTTCTTTGCATTTGGAGCAGAACATGAGGTAGTGCTTTTCCTTTGATCTTCGCCCGAATCGGGAATTCGGTCATCTGAAATAGTCGATTCACCATCTTCATTGTTAATCATCAGGTCAATCTGGCCACAAACGTCTTGAGGAGGAACCTCATTAAAAAAACTTCATCGTTGATGGGTTCTTCATCACTCAAATTAGCGTCTTCATCAGGTGGCAATATACAAAGATCGTGATCGTCTACGTCGTCGAGCTTGTCATCGGACAGGCTGTTGAAAAGTTCCAGTTAGGCTTCAAACTTCAAGAACTTGAGAGGTATTTCTGAAAGATGTAGTTGACACGGAGTGTTATCTGAAAAGCACTTGAATAGTTAATTCCTATTAGGAATGGCGTATTACGTAAAAAAAAATGATTTAAACTACAGGTTTTCAGCATATACTATACAGTAGTACTCTCTGAGATAGGCGAGAAAGAAAATCTTTGATGAGAATGCAACTCATTGGTTGAAAACTTAACGACTACAGATCACACCTTCGTCGAGTCTTGAAAAAGGAATATTGTTGGAATGTGATTGTTGCAAAGGTCATTCAAAACGGGCTTCTCTCTTTACCTACCCGTGTCAAGCGATATATTTCAACCAACGATTTCACCAAAGGGGAATGTAGTTACTATTCTTGTAAGGTGAATAGAGTGAAGAAAATCCCATTCGTAAACATTTATAACTGTAACAATGCGATTACCTTGCAATAGAGTGTCATGGTTTGCAAAGAACACGGGTGTTAGGCACATGCAGATACAAAAGTACCAGCTGGAACTATGAAAGAATCAGCCACCACATTTATTAGGTCACCCATAGCAGAAGAAATGTCATAACTAAAAAAAAGGAGAGTATTGACTCAAATTTTACGAGTTAAAAAAATCCCCTCAAACACTATACCCCAAACGCCAATGTTCCCATTTGAGAACATCAAAATTGTTGTAAGAATGACTTCCTACAAATGACACTTGGAAATATTTTGTTAACTTGTTAGAAAATATATGTCCCTTAACTACCAAATAACGTCAATAAAATTAAAAAAAAATTTATTTAAAAAAAGCAGAAATTAAAATTTGCATGACACTTTAAAGATCACAAATTCAGTAAATTTGAGCTAAATTCTATAAAAAAAGCTGAAACATTTTTTGAAAAACGTGGCACCTAAAAGGAATTTACATTATTATGTGGCATTTCGACAAATATGAATACCCTAAACAAAAAATTAAGTTATTAAAAAAATTTACAAAAAAATGTTCCCATATGGGAACATTGGCAGGTAAAATGTTAATATGGTCTACTCGTGTTTGAAGCTACCATGGGCGACATCTATGAGTTTATGTAGTTGCCTTGACGGTATAGGGTTTTGCCACACGAAGCGCCATCGGCAAGTTTCCTATCAGTTATATCAACAACACTATTGAATCTGAAGTATTTGAAGCTGTGATCAACGTATTTTTGTCTCCAATCCATTCAGGGAATATTCAGGTAAGTGTTTCCAAATCATAATTTTGTTTATATGACTTTAAAGTACATTAAATACTAAGGGTAAATATGTAAGCTCTACTAGCAACTCTTTTAATAGCAGCTCCTATTTTCGTCTGTCTGGGTGGTAATGGGAATAGGAGTAGGTGATATTAGTAACCCACTCTTAAAAATTCTCTTGGGACACTTTTTGAAGTTTTACTAGTTAACTTATACTGATATAAGTAAAGAAGGTACAAGGGGTGTTCAAATAAAAGGTACGAAACGTCGTAACAACATAACCGTTAATATATTTGCCTATGCCGCTATGTGAGAACGTGAGACATCTAGGGATCTAGGAACGCGAGACATCTAGGGATGCGATTGGAATCTCCGGCGTGGATCGGGAGCATGCGGGGCGCTTGCATGCGCAGGAGAGAGCAGAGACTCTTATAAAGAGCGCCGTTCAATTGACGCGGCAGAGCGTGTGAGGACAGGATGGCGTTCACATTGCAAGATTCGACGATTGAGTAGCAGCGAGGCGTTATCCGATTTCTGACAGCGGAAGGTGTTAAACCGGCCGTTATTCATCGCTGGATGGATGGTGACCGTATACGGGGAAGACTGTGTGTCCGACCAGTCAGTGAGAAAATGGAGTGCCCGTTTTCGTGCAGGCCGTGAGAGTTTGGTTGATGACCCGAGACCAGGCCATGCAAACACAGTCATCACGGCTGGATCTCATCGACAAGGTGGACGACCTAGTGAGAAGTGATCGGCGTGTCACATTGCGAATGTTGGCGGTGAAGGTGGTTGTCAGCGTTGAAACAGTGTGGACAATTGTTCACGACAGGCTTCGTTAACGGAAGGTGTGCGCGCAGCGGGTTCTGAAGTAGATCACCGACCAGCAAAAGGAACTGCGTACGGGGCTAGTATTTCAACATCTGTTTTGGTATCATGAAGACCCCGCTTTCCTGGAGCAGATCGTCACAGGTGATGAGAACTGGTGCCATCACTACGAGCCAGAGACAAAGTGGGACAGCATGCAGTGGAAGCATGCGTCGTCACCTCCTCCTAAAAAGTTCAAAGCAGTGGCGTCAGCAGGGAATGTGTTGCTCACCGTCTTTTTCGACGTCCAAGGTCGGCTACTTGTTGATTTCCTCGAGCACAGAAGAACCATTAACTCCGATGTGTACTGTGAGACACTCCGAAGTCTACGCAGGTCCATCAAGAACAAAAGACAGAGGCTGTTCACGGAGGGTGTGGTTCTGCTCCATGATAATGCTCGTCCACACGTCTCCAGGGTCACAACCGCGGAACTCTCCAAGTTCAAGTGGGAGCAGCTTCACCATCCGCCCCACAGCCCGGACATGTCGTCATGCGATTTCCATATGTTTGGTCCCCTGAAAAAACACCTGAAAGGGAAGAGCTTATACTCGGGCGACGAACTCAAGGACACTGAAGGACTGGGTCTCGTCACGGCCACAGGAATACTGGAAACAAGGAATCCTTCGGCTCATTAATCAATGGGATCGTTGTGATATACTTTGAATAAAGTCTTCATTTATACCCACAGTGTCGTTTCGTACCTTTTCATTGGAACAACCCTTGTATATGATCTCTGTAAACCAAAGGAGAATAGTTCCTAGTGATATTAATTTACTTTCCAGCTTGATTTACAAACACAGGAGGCTGAGTTACAGATAAATAGTTTGGGTAGGCGATATTTGGAACACCTACCCTATACATTTGTTTAATAATAAACGTACATTTCACGACAACGAAAGTCTCTTCAAAACGAAATATTTTAAGGGTTTGGAGGATGATGTTATAAAAGGAAACCCTTGGTGTGATAAAAACGCAAATCTAAGACCCAAGTAATGTTAAAACAACATGGGGGATTGAATATTAAAGGAATCCCGATTCTTCAATCCGAAGTAGTAGAAGTGACATCTATCCAATGTTTGAGACTTAAATGAATAAACAGCCGAAACTTTGTGACCGCTGATCTATTTTAAAGATCATGAAACCAAATCACGGGGGGAGACATTACGAGCCTCAGACTTCAACGTATGATTATTTGCCTTATAAGAGTTTAAATAAGGAAGTAAAAAAATCGATCGCCTTTTAATGGCAGATGCAATATTTGTTTTACCCTCTATCCAAGGCCAAGGCGGTGTTTGTGTTCGGATATTTCAAACTTTCGGAAAAGATAAATGTTTAGAATAAATTAGAACATTTCCATTCCTTGAACATCTTGGGAATGAGACTTCATTTCGTTCGTGATTTTCAGAATGTGGGGGTGGTGTTTAATTTTTATTGATCTGAACTCTAGATGGGCGTCGCATAAAAGGACAAGATTTAAGTGGGGAACTGAGACTACTTGCGTAGACAGTCTAGACTAGTAGGTGTAAGTTATTATTGCGTTCAAACACTGTTAATTTCATATTTATACTTAAAAACATTTGATTGCCTTAACAGAAGAGGGCTTTAATGTAGAGTAACATGCGATGGAACGACTTCAATCTTCTAATGCCATAGACAGAGTATGTGGGCGGAGTCTCTATCGAAGATCACAGAAAAATAAGTTAAGAAAAATAAGCGAGGAATTACGAATCGACTTGGACCGATTGGCGATCGAAACCTAGACGAACTTTTTAAATCACGTTGGATAATCCCTTTAATCTTTAGCCACGGCGGTACGGTTGCGTAATTATAATTGCGAATTTAGACTGAAAACAATTAAACTTAACATCTATTAAATCTTAACAAATTAAATACATTAACTTAAGAAAAGTCTATCAGCGCGCTAACAGAGGTGGTTACAAAACTACGAGACTGAAATCTCAAGAACAGCTTGAGGTATTTAAAGCGTGAACGCATGACGTAGCATGCGCACGTGAGAAGTCTCTTGAAGTGGAAGTAGTCTCTCATTTGCATAACACCACAAATCTAGAATTCTTTTGGGATAAAAAGGAGGATTTAAAGGACCCGTCTACTACTTTAGATTGGAAGGTCCATGATTTTGTCGTTTGTTCGAATTTCTATTGAAAGTGTAATATGTTTTTTCATCTCAATTTGAAATATTACGTAAGGTTTAAACCATTTAATTCTGTCAAAATGTAATATTTTACGCTTTATGTACACGGTTTAATAATAACAGACAGTGTATTGTTTCAGAGCAACGCAGCGATGAAACCGCCTCTGTCATTTTACCCTTTTCCCGCAATGTCTAGGTTTTAGGGAGAAAACCACCAAAAAAACTGCTCACCATTGACGGCATGACGTCATTTTGTCCTTACCTTACAGTCTGCTAATGATTCTAGTGATCGTTAAGTATCTGACACCCGGTGCACTTAACAACCGTTAATCCAAACTAGGAAATACTGTGTTTTTGACCCCCCACCCCGCAAGCAAGCATGGTAGCATAAACAAATATATAAAAATAACACGAGTTGCAAAAGTTCATTTCTACATTTTGTCTCTCGTACTTTCAAAGTTGTAAATTCTATTTCCATTTTTTATTTCGATAGAAAAAAGAGCATAAATCTAAGGCATTTTCGAAAAATGATGTTTTTAAATTTACCATGAGAGGGTGTATAGCGGTTAAGGTGTTAGCCTCTAGATCGGAAGGTTCCTGGTTCGAATCCGGGTCTGGGCATGGATGTTTGTAAGCGTATGGCGTAGAGGCGGCTGGTGCACCTTAAATCTGTCGTGTCCGAAAGTCCTCACGTTGGGTTGGTGTAGAAGTTTTGGAGAGTGGGGTGCCAGCTCAGGTGTTGCTTCGTCATCTGGCCATGGTTCAAAATTACGAGGTGTTGTCATCGGACCTTTCCCTTAAGGAACTGATCCCGGACAGTCGTCAGTAGCCCGCTGTGTTGCTCTAGTACGACGTTAACTAAAAACTACCATTACCATGAGAGGGTAAGAACTTGGAGTAACTAAATCGATTTCTTTTATATTAGGATAGTATTCCACTGTAGGGAATAATGGTACAAAAGGGACAAAATGTAATCACAGACGTGAAACATAAATAGCCTAAGTATTGCTATTGAGAGAAGCTTCAAAAAGCGTGACCAACATGTGTGCTAGTTGTCACATGATCGTTCTATGAAAAATTGAATTGATTGGCAGATTTGTCATTTTATCACCTCGTTTAGCAAAAAACATCATATAACATGATAGATGCGGGAATGTGCATTTCTAGAGTGGCAAAAAAATTATAAAATCTCCAAAGCTTAGTACTAAATCGCGCGACCCAATCAAATGATGAATCAAAGAACAGGGGTGTTTTCCAGTCCCGTTTTACAATTACCTCATTACAGACGAAAACTGTCTAAGAGCCAGGTTACTACACTCGCGTTTTTCACATAATCCTGATCAACCGAAGGGTTACGAGTTTGAAACCAATATAAGACCCTCGGGACCAAGGAGGCTAGTGCACATTACATCTTTGTGGTCCCAAATGTTTTCACAATGGGGTGATGGAAGTTTGGTAATGGTAATGGTAATTTTTAGTTAACGTCGTACTAGAGCAACACAACGGGCTATTGACGACGGTCTGGGATCAGTCCCTTAAGGGAAAGATCCGAGGACAACACCTCGTAATTTTGAACCACGGTCAGATGACGAAGCAACACCTGAGCTGGCACCCCACTCTCCAAACTTCCACGCCAACCCAACGTGAGGACTTTCGGCCACGACAGATTTAAGGTGCACCAGCCGCCTCTACACCATACGTTTACAAACATCCATGCCCGTACCCGGATTCGAACCAGGAACCTTCGGTGGAAGTTTGGAGACTGGAGCGCCAGCTGAGGTGTGACCTCGTCATCTGACCATGGTTCAAAATAAAGTGGTGTTGTCCTCGGATTTAGCCCCTTGGGATTTGACTCCGGAACGTCGCCAACAGCTGGTTATGTTGCTCCAGTGACTTTAATTAAACACCTATCTTTGGCATATATATATATGTGGCTACATTTATACAATGTTCGAGTTTATACTTTTGGAATAAAGTTTATTATTGTGTACCTTACCACCCTTAAAGTTTGTAAAAGAAATTTCTCTAAATCCTCTGTATATGGGAATATATACATGAATAAAATATATGTGTGCCGAAATTGAGGTTCACTGGGCCCTACGATAATTTTTTCAAATTGCCGTCTCATTTTGGGAATACTGCATATGTGGCAATACTTGCAATATCTGAAAATTGTCAATACTGAATTTAACTAACTGTGAGTACACATACGTTCCTCGTAAAAAGAAACTGGTGCCGAAACGCTTGTCTTTGATACTATTCTGGCGACTTCCTTGGTCAGATGAAATACAGCTAACTTTTTTTAAATGCCCGGACAATTTGAACCTGTGCTTCAGGTTCTAGGTAATTGAATTTACATTCCACAAGATCACCACAACGGTCTATTGATGACAATCCGGGATCAATCCCGAAAGGAGAGATCCGAGGACAAGGCCCCTCGTAATTTTGAACCACGGTTTAGAACTCGCGAACCTCCGTTTGGTAATGGTGATGTTAATTTTAATTAACGTCGTACTAGGGCAACGCTACGGGATATTGACGACGGTCCGGAATCAATCCCTTAAGGAAAAGATCCGAGGACAACACCTCGTAAATTTTAACCAGGGTCAGATGACAAAGCAACACCTGAGCTCGAACCTCCATTTGCTAATCCATGATTTCAGCAATAGATCCATCGTGCTTTAGTTATCATGGCAAAACTGTGAACCACTTGGAAAAACAGAAGAATAAGTACAAATATTACTAGATAGGTAATTGGTAATTTTTAAATAACGTCGTACTAGATTAACACAACGGGATATTAACGACGGTCCGGGATCAATCCCCTAAGGGAAAAATCCGATGACAAAACCACGTCATTTTGAACCACGGACAGATGACGAGGCAACACCTGAGCTGTCACCCCACTCTCCAATATTCCACGCCAAACCAACGTGAGGACTTAAGGAGACGGCAGATTTAAGGCGCACAAGACGCCACTAATCCATATGCTTACAAGCATACATGCACAAATTTTGGTTTGTATGAATGGAAACGATTACCCTTTGGATGGAAAAGCACGCTCCTGCAATATTCCAACGTGCCATAAGGCAAATTCTAAATAAATATTGAATTAAATTTGCTCAAAATTATTTTGATGATATAATTATATTTCCCCAAAATTCTGAAGAACATCTGGATCACTTAAAACTCATCTTTGAGATATGCGAGAAAGGAAACGTGAAGCTAAAGCTTTCAAAATGCAACTTCACAAAAACCAAAATAAATTTTTTGGGTTATGAGATTGAGAATAGAACATCAACTTCGAAACTATCAAAAAACTTTAACCACCCAGACACTAAAGAGCTACAGAGATTTCTTATTCAGTATTAACGTCTACAATAAATTAATTCCAGATTATGCAAAAATTCGAGCCCTTTGAACAACCTTCTTAAAAAAGATGCAAAATATCAATGGTCAGAAGAATGTCACGCCTCTTTTTAAAAGCTCAAAGATATTTTAATTTATAAGCCCATGTTAAGTTTATTTAACCCAAATTATCCCTACTATTTATACACCGATGCCTCAGGAAAAGCAATTTGAGGAATTTTAAAGCAGGAGCATCCAGATGGTTCATTACATCCAGTTTCCTTATACTCAAGAAAATTACGGCCCTACGAGAAAAATTACCCAATAACAGAACTAGAGTGTTTGGCAATAATAGATACCGTCAATAAATTTTACTGCTATCTACATGGTAATCACTTCACTATTTATGCTGATAATGCTGACCTGGTTTGGCACAAAAATATTAAACACCCAACCGGTAGATGGTCGCTGAAACTATCAATGTATAATTTTATAGTTAAATACAAAAGGGATCCATTAATGTAGAAGTCGACATGCTAACTAGAAACCCCATGACTAATCACATGCTGCCAAGAGCAAAATTATTAACTTCTTCGTTCAAAGAAAGTCAGGAAAAAGACAACGTTTACAGTAGAAAAAAAGCTGGATAATCTTTGGGCGGTTAAGAAACATGGTTTAAATAAAGTGGCCCCATTTTTTCTACGTTCAAAGGCATTGGAGAAAGCACATATTGAATTTGGACACCTAGGAGTGTCATCTATGTTAAATTTACTATCGCCACAATATTATTGCCCTGCTATAGTAAATGATGTTCGGAATCATGTCCGACACTTTGAATAAAATAAAATTAATTCTTTAAATTAATTAGTCAATTAAATAAAAGGAAAAAAAAATGAAATACGGCCTTTTAGAGTCAGTTCCCACAAGCCATGAACCCTTCGAGTTAATTTCAGTTGATACGGTTGGAGGATTAAGTTACGATGGCTCTCTTAAAAAAATACTTGCATATTTTAATAGATCATGCAACAAGATACATTTGGACATTCCATTCAAAAAGTGTGACATCAGATGCATATATTAACTGTCTTAAATAGGTATTTCAAATTTAAGCATTTCTTGAAAAAATACAACGTTACTCAATTATTAACTTCTGCACACAGACCACCAAATTAGTGGTAAAGTCGAGCGCGTCAATCAAACCCATATAACTAGGTTTAAATATGTAAAATTAATACTCAACCAAGTTCTACTTCTTGGACGCAATTACTGAAATAAGTCACGGAAGAGTAAAACACTCCTCATTCGATTATTAAGTTCCCACCTATTTATTTAACGCACGGAAAATTTCCTAATGATCCTTTGGTTGAACCAAATTTGTACCCACCTATTGAAGAAGCCCGAAAAATTACAGAAGAAAAAACTAAAAATTTCCACGAGATTTCAAAAAAGAGATACGACATCCATTTCACTAAGGCTACACAGTACCCTTTTTCAAAAATGTTTTCTACAGACAGTAACATTAAAAATAACTAATGACTTTTTTTCAGCTTATATTATTAAACTGAATGCAATAAAAAAAAAGTCAGTTTAACAAGGACCGTTAATTAAAAAAAAAAAAATTGAAAATTTGTAAGTTTTTTTAAACTTTTATAAAATATTCAATTTTTAATATTTTTTAGTTATTTTAAGTGATTAATATTTCTTGGATAATTGGGAAAAAATATAGTATGGAATTTACCTTCAGTTTCATTGTTGAATTTTAATAATTATTTTTGTAGCTAAACCTGAAAAAAAACATGAAAATTCTAAAAATATTAACTTTGACATTTAAAAAAAATTTACTAGAACTCTCAGACCTTAATCCATACTAACTTTTGTAGAACATATATATGAAAGTATCTATAAAAATTTTTTTGACTGTATCTTGTAAAGAAAAAAAAAAGCCTTAGGAAATTGAAAACACTTGCATCCACAAAAATAAAAGTTCGAGAAAAATGCATTTTAAGTTTTTGAAGTTGTAAAACAAAAACTAATAATGCATGTAGAGCTCTAATATTTTAATATGTTATAAACCAACTTATAAAATGCACCAAAACTTATTTAACTCAATGTGATTGAATATATTTTTTTGAATTCAAAATATGTTTTCATATGATGAAAAACATTTGTTACGATAGTGACAAATTATTTATCTTAATCCTAACTAAATATTTTCATACCAAATATTTACCAAATTTTGATTATAGTGTATTATGTATAACAATCCTAACCAAATATTGGTTTTGAAAAAGACCTTTATATCAATATTGGTTAGCTAGTAATGAGACTCGGGAAAAGAACGCAGAACATGAACTAACAGATACGATTTTAGTAGGGAAAGTTGAAAATAATAGCCATTTCACCTAAGGAATTGATTTTATTCAAAAATATTTTTGATTAATTGTAAGAATGTAAAATTACATCAAAACAAAAATAATTTAACCAGGCCCCCTCCTCTATGCTGTCAAATTTTGACACTGACAACACTCAGAAAACTTCAAATATCTTTAAAACTAATTGGATATCAGATCTAGAATTTTGAGACAAGCTTCCCAACTGTATGGACCATCAAAAAATGCAAATGTTTTTTTCGATATTTTTGTCTCGGAGACTCTGTAAGGTATGAATAATTTGTTTATCCCAATAGTCGAAAGTTAAATCCAACTTTCACAGGACCGTACGTTATCTTAAAGAAACGTTCTGACTTAAACTATGAGATTAATAGGCTTAACATTCTCCACCAAAAGGATTCTGAAATAGTACATTCGACCAGACTACGTCATTTTTACCCGGTATCGGATTACAAATTTCACCTCTTGCAGTTCTTAAGGCAAGGCCCCCATGAACCTTAGGTTCTCATCTTCGTATAAAACCAAGAACCTCTCTTTCACCCCGAGTTCAAAGATAACGATCTCTGATTTACAACTTTCACTTCTGTTCGGACACACAACGAGTTGAACAAAACACAAACGGATAAAGGATCACACAGCGGTTTTCTCTTTCTCTAGAACACGTGGGTGTGCCCCTTAAACTGACCGCACTATCCCTGTCGAGTCTTTCTTCTTTACTTACACACATACCTTCCAATTATTTTTTATGTTGTGCATTGTCGGTACTGGTAAAGTTCTGAGAAAAAGTTTTGCAATCAATTAATTCTTTATTTTTCGATTGAAACGATTTCTAATTTCAAGCATTAAATGTGAAAGAAAAATTTTGTAGTTGATTTGATCTTTTAATCATGAAGGAAAATATAAGAATGATGTGAGATAATGACAACCATCATGTAAATGATACAATTACATGATGCATGAATGTGTATCCAATTAAGAATTAATAATAATCCGTCAAACGATGTAAATAACTATTTTCATGTTGAATAATGTTTAGTATGGACTGTTATTTTTTTTGAATAGCCATTATAGCTTATTGAATTGTTTTAGTGTGTTAGGAAGGGATGAACCAGCTAAAGTTTTTATTTTGTATTTATTTGTAAAATGTCCTAATCTTTCTACTCAATGATATGGAAAGTTTTTAGGGTAATTCCCTTAAATTTTTTATCGCACTTTGATGAAACCGTTTTCCTGAACATTCCAGTCTCTCATTACGTAAATTTAGTTTCTATCTTTGTACTTACTGATAATGAAAGGGTTACGAATAAACGAAATTCTACAAACACTGAACACGTAACATAGTGACTTGAAGTTAAGAATGATAATAGAAAACTTCATCACATACACATGCAACAACAAATACATTTTCAATTGTTCAGGATGCTTGATGTAAATTGCAATGAGTAGTTACTGATAATGAAAGGGTTACGAATAAACGAAATTCTACAAACACTGAACACGTAACATAGTGACTTGAAGTTAAGAATGATAATAGAAAACTTCATCACATACACATGCAACAACAAATACATTTTCAATTGTTCAGGATGCTTGATGTAAATTGCAATGAGTAGTTACTGATAATGAAAGGGTTACGAATAAACGAAATTCTACAAACACTGATCACGAAACATAGTGATTTGAAGTTAAGAATGATAATAGAAAACTTCATCACACACATACACATGCAACAACAAATAAATTTTCAATTGTTCGGGATGCTTGATGTAAATTGCAATGAGTAGTTACTCATATAGAGGTATACGGAGCTCATTTCTAACCTACTTACAGTAACGCTTTCGTGGGTTCTGACACCACTGATATGTCAGTACTATTACAGAGAAGTCGTCCCAATTGCACATCCAAGTTACTGATTTTTTTGTTCATATTCGTTATCACTCTCCTCATCACTATAATTCAATAGAAGTAGAATGTAAGAAGCGCATGAACATTTAAGAGTTTTAAAATACACATTGAATGTAGAAATTGCCTAATGATGTGGTATATGGTTCATGCCAAAAACTTGTATTACTTAGTATTTCTTTTGTCATTATGTATAGAAATCTTACACAAAATTGTGTAAGATATTTGAATTCATTCTGTTTTGGTAAAGGAAAAACTATTATTAAGTAGAGGAAAAATGGAAACTTTTTTGAAGGTATAAAGATAAATTTTGAAGTTTTTAATGCTAGATGTCTTTTACTTTCATTAACCATTTATTTCAATTCAATATTTTTTTTGTGTATTAAGTGGATAGATATATTTTGTTTTGAAATGTTATTTTGTACCTTTGTTGTATTGTTGAGAAATTTGTTAAAGCCTTTCTGGAAGGGTAAGACTTTCCCTTCTAAATGTGGGGGGGGGGGATATGAAACGATACCTAGAAATAACCCCCTCATGAGTGTATTTAAATGATTGCAGCAAAAAAAAGAGCCATTTATTATCATAAAAAAGGAGAAAATATTTAAGTACATGGTTCACAGAATCGAAAGAAAGTTTTTCTAAGGGATTCATGATTGTTGCTGGTTTTTCACATAATGGCAAGTTAAAAATAAAGTGATTGGAAAAAAAATGTCAAAATTAACTCCAAATACTATCAGGAACATATTTTATCGCCAATTTTTCTGAATGAAATAAAATCGCTTTACCCACAGTGCCATCAATCTGTGGAACTCCATCAAGACAAATAGCAATCACGCATCAAAATACACTGTAAATTTCCTAAAAGAAATGGAACAAAAAACCGGTATCAAGGCCATACCCTTCACTGATATCCCTACTAAATCTCCCGATGTATCACCTATTGATTTTTGTGCTTTCGGACTTTTAAAATCTGCATTATCCAAACGTCGTCCCACAACCCTTACAGGACTCTGGATAGCTGTTCAGGAGGAATGGGATAGAATACCTCTTCTGACACTTCAAAAGGCATTATTACCCTGGAAATTACAGTGTCGAAAGATAGTTCAGAATAAGGGCTATTAAATAAAACATTTAAAACACAAGAATTTTAATTAATTTAGTTTTGTGAATACAATATACACTTCATATAAAAAAAAACGACGCACCAAGCAGGAATCAACCGATTGCTTTGAAATTCCGTATGCAAAAATGTTGTGACCAAATATGCAAATGATTACAATTTGTTGTCCAATGAGTGAATGGTGCGATCTCCAGCGCATCGGAACTTCGCATCCAGCAGATGTATATAAGGACTTGTTCTTGAACTGTTGTTAAAAATTTCTGCTGCATTGCGATTTAGGATACCTTTCAACGACTGAAAAAATGCCTCTCGGCAGGATTCGAGCTCATTACGAGCAACTTTCACAGTTTGAAAGAGGTCGTATGATTGGATTGAAAGAGGCAGGTTGGGCAAATGGGAGAATCGTTCGTCATGTGAGTCGAAGCGATTAGAAGAGGCTGGCAAGAGTGGGTGGACAATGGCAGATTTCAGCGTCATGATGGTAGCGGTCGACGTAGGGCCACAACAGATCGCGGGGACAGAGTGATTGTCAGATCAGCTGTCACAGTGCCTGATTCATCGCTATCAATCATCAGTCGTGCGACCCACACACGAGTGTCCACCATGACCATTCACAGACTGCTGAGAGAGCTAAATCTACGCTCATACCGACCATTACGCCACATGCCACTCACGCCTGCACACTCTCGAGCCAGATTACAGTGGTGCTTGGCTCTATCAGGCTGGAATGATGCTGACTGGGGACGTATAGTCTTTAGCGACGAATCCCGCTTCCAACTGTGTCCTGACGATTATCGAAGACGTTTCTGGAGATGCCCAGGGCAGCGTGCCGATCCTGCTTTCACTATTGCAAGCCACACGGGCCCTCACCAAGGAGTTATGGTCTGGGGTGCCATTTCCCTTGATAGCCGGACCCCTTTGGTCGTCATTAGAGGTACACTTACTGCACAGCGGTACGTTGACGACATTCTGAGACCTGTTTTGCTACCGTTATTTTCGCAGTACCCTGGGCTTATTTTTCAGCAAGACAATGCACGTGTTGCTATGAACTGTCTTCAAGCTTGTCAAACACTTCCTTGGCTAGCCAGATCACCAGATCTCTCTCCCATCGAGCATGTCTGGGATATGATGGGAAGGCGACTGCATTCGGTAGGGAATGTTGATGACGTAGTCCGACAATTGGAGCAAATTTGGCAAGAAATACCGCAGGAGACCATCCGGGAGCTTTATCGGTCTATGCCACGCCGTGTGGCAGCTTGCATCTTGGCTAGAGGCGGGTCAACACCTTATTGAGCTCGTTACTGTAACTCTGAAATAAATGATTTAATTGTTCTGAAATTTGAATCATTTTCTATTCTGTGCATAATTTTTTCCCCCCAATTTTTGTCTCCATCGGACTTGTCAGCATTGCTTGAAGTATTTTTCTTCCCGGCTGTTAAGCTTTTTTCTTCTCTATGAGCTCATAATTCCTTTCTTCAAAGGTAATAAATTAATTAGTAGTAAAAGCTTCTACAACGATATAGTCTTGAAACGTATGTGATTTAAGAAACAAGTGATATTTGATATTTTCCATTTTAAATTTTCTTGAATACATACCCAATGTTACAGTAAGTTTTTGCTATACAATTTACATATGATACACATTTATCATTCACCAAAAAATGTAAAAACTATGTTCAAGACGTTAGAACTTTTTATTTAAAAAACAATTATGCTTTTGAAAAATAGTTGTGTTTGTTTCTTGATCTGCATCTTATTTTACTACATCATCTATTGCTACTACATCTATCGCAACTTGGCCAAGCATAATCCATGCGCAATAAAACCCCAAGCACCCCCAAATAAGTCTTTTAATATTCTTCCTTTGAATTATTTCGTCGTCTGACCGTGGCTCAAAATTACGTGGTGTTGTCTGATCTTTCCCTTCGGGTTTGATCCCGCACCGTAACCAATAGCTCGTTGTGCTGCTCCAATGTGAGACTATTTGAAAAAACTACCTACCTACATCCGAATTCTTAAACATTTCCTCGCGAATCGTCATCTGACCGTCGTTCAAAATCACGAGGTGCTGTCTTCGGATCTTTTCCTTAGGGGATTGATCCCGGGCTGTCGTCAATAGCCCGTTGTGTTGCTTTAGTACGACGTTAATTAAAAATTACCATTACCTCGCGATTTTACTTAAAACAATTCCTAAGATCCCGAAACGGCTTATAAATTCAATGTAAATCAAATACAGTTACTGTACAATTCCTCTTTCGAATGCCCGTTTTCTCCAACAGTCAACTTCGTAACTCAAATTTGAATTGATACTGCAAACAACATCCAAATAGTCCTAATTGCGTAAAGCGTCCCTTTTCTAATCCGAGTTTAATCATACGTTTTAATAAGACTCCGAATGAGAAATTCTCATTTTAATTAACCCCTGTACTTTTCATTTACAGTTCATGGCAATTAGCAGAAAACAAAATATCCCGTAACCCTCCAAAAAAACCCGAGCAAAAACCCCAAAACAACCCCAAATCGGCCTTTCAAATTTTGTCCTTCGAATTGCTTCGTCATCTGACCGTGGTTTAAAATTACGTGGTGTTGTCTGATCTTTCCATTCGGGTTTGATTTTGTCGCCAATAGCTCGTTGTGTTGCTCCAGTGCGACGTTAATTGAAATATCTACCTACTTCTAAATTCTTAAACGTTTACTCGCGAAAGTACTTAAAATAATTCTAAGATCCCGAAACGGCTTATAAATTCAATGTAAATCATATACAGTTAAAGTACAATTCCTCTTTCGTATGCCGCGTTTTCTACAACAGAACTTCGCAACTCAAATTTGAATTGATACTGCAAACAGCATCCCAGTCGTCCTAATTGCTTAACGTGTCCCTTTTCTAATCCGAGTTTAATCATACGTTTTAATAAGACTCCGAATGAGAAATTCTCATTTTAATTAACCCCTGTACTTTCCATTTCCAGTTCATGGCAATTAGCAGAAAACAAAATATAGCACAGCCCTCCAAAGAAACGAGCGTGAAATTAAACATCAGGAGTACCTAGAAAAGCCATCTCATTTCGCTGAAACATACCCGCTACATAAAACAGATCCGGGGGGTTATAAATGAAGCAAAGGAATGAGATATAAATGTTAAAATTCCTGTATCAGCGCTTTACAGAGAAAAAAAAGATCAATTCACTTTCATGGAATTTATGAAGTGTGAGATGAATCAGTACTCTAAAAATAAATACACACGGATAGTCTCAGTGAGGACAAGGTTATATCATTATTAGTTCTGTTGTGCCGACGCTTTTGAGTTGAAGCGCTGGCGGATGAAATTGCTTTAAATAATTACAGCTTTAATTCGTTCACCTTTTGTGCGGATTGTTTCAACAAGCAAAAGAAAGCACTCTTTGCTAATTGTCTGATTAACATGAAGTGGATTACAAATACTTATCAGCTTTAATTTATTTCCCCAACAGTCCGTGTGCTGGTTTTTCTTTTTTAACGGTAGCTTAAATCAATTCAAATAAAAATGATAGTAATACAATTCCACTCAAAGCTGGAAATAAATCAAGGTAGAAAGGATTTCAGATAAAATATGTTTGAAGTATTAAACTGGGGAGATGCAATAGGAAAGAATCGAACGCGCGAGATGAAAATATTTTTTACGCCAATAATGCTTTAATATTTTGAACTGGAAAAATCATTTTGAAGATTTAAGCCCATTTAGAATTTTTTTTTTGATGGAAATGGTAATATTGGAAATAAAAATGGGTTCAGGTGAAAAGTTTTTCGTTATGGAATAAAACTGGGAATTGACACTATTCTTGTTGAATTGTGAAATTATTTTGCGATATTAAACTTTTCTTAATGCTGCCAAAAATTCACTTTATTGCCTTGTTATCAATAAAAATATCTGAGAAGTATTTTTAATTTGTTCTTTATATATAAAGGGCGATGACCAATAAGGGATCGAAAACTCAAAACAGCAGTTTCAAACTAGTTCTACTCTGGCGTCCAAATCTTAAGAAACAGTTGGGTTTTCAGCTGATACTTTGCAGTGAAGAGACATGGATATTGATGACATTTGAGGACATTTGAAGACATTTGAGGACATTGAAAAACACTTGAGAACATTGATGACATTTGAAGAAAGTGAGGACATTTGAGGATATTGAGGACATTGAAGACATTTGAGAATATTGAGGACATTTGAAGACGTTTGAGAACATTGCGGACATTTGAAGACATTGAGGACATTTAAGACATTTGAGGACATTTGGAGAAAATGAGGACATTTGAGGATATTGAGGACATTTGAGGATATTGAGGACATTTGAGGACATTGAAGACATTTGAGGATATTGAGGACATTTGAGGATATTGAGGACATTTGAGGATATTGAAGACATTTGAGGATATTGAAGACATTTGAGGATATTGAAGACATTTGAGGACATTGACGACATTTGAAGAAGGTGAGGACATTTGAAGACATTGAGGATATTGAGGACATTTGAAGACGTTTGAGGACATTGTGGACATATGAAGACATTGAGGACATTTAAGACACTTGAGGATATTGAGGACATTTGAGGATATTGAGGACATTTGAGGATATTGAGGACATTTGAAGACATTTGAGGATATTGAGGACATTTGAGGATATTGAAGACATTTGAGGACATTGAAGACATTTGAGGACATTGACGACATTTGAAGAAGGTGAGGACATTTGAAGACATTGAGGATAGTGAGGACATTTGAAGACGTTTGAGGACATTGTGGACATATGAAGACATTGAGGACATTTAAGACATTTGAGGATATTGAGGACATTTGAGGATATTGAGGACATTTGAGGATATTGAGGACATTTGAGGATATTGAGGACATTTGAAGACATTTGAAGAAAGCGAGGACATTTGAGGATATTGAAGACATTTGAGGACATTGAAGACATTTGAAGGTGAGGACATTTGAAGACATTGAGGATAGTGAGGACATTTGAAGACATTTGAGGCCACGACAAATTTAGTAATGTGAAACAACTCCAGTGTTCGTGACAGTCTGGTTGGATAGAGCTCCGATCTTGCAACTCTCCAGTTGCTGATTCGCAACTCTTCCAACTGGGCTTCCGCTGACCAAAATGTCCTCATGGAATATCTGGTATTTTTATTTGGCCACCCTCCATCTATGCCTATTTGGAGGACTGTATCTGGGCGTCAAGCCATGAAAACCTGTTAGTTTTGTCATATCTAGTTTACGGGCAAGATAAACTTGTCCGGAGGGCCGTTAAAACCCATTTCGAGGACCGCATCTGGACTGCGGGCCCGATAAAAATAATTCTGACCGTATCTGGTCTCCGGGCCTGAGATCAATATATTCGCTACAACTGATTTATCTTACACCTACGCTGTCTTGTGGACGGTGAAAACCAATGGAAGTAGGAAAGATCCTACTTCCATGTGAAAACCTCATCCCGATGAGAACAGCTGTTTCTCAAGTATCCAAAATGTATTCATAAACTGTTGGTATTGAAAAGAGGTGACAGTTACATGAGTGTAACGAATAAATGAAAGATAATCTTCCCCATAAACATATAAGGAACAATTATCGATGAAAATCACTCCTGAATGACACCATTTGCAAAACATGAAAGCGAATCAAAGATCGATGACGGCTATGTCGTTGAAGATGCTTTTAATATCGAGGGAAATGATCAAACTGAATCCTTTCATAGCTCTTAGGAGCGGTGCATATTCGAGAAAATATCAATGGGATTTTGTTATCTGTTAGTTTACAAAAGTGACCAACTGCTGACAAACTGTTAGTTCTCAAAAAGTAAATCAATGAGGTTGACACAAGCTTCAGAAGTTTAAGAGTTATTTTCAATAACCTTTTGGAGGTGAATTAATCGATCTTATGGAAACGCAATCATTGACAAAACTGACCAGATCTTGATGGACGAGATATCTCGTTGAGAGCACTTAGAGACTTACCTTAAAAGACCTCATCTTTAGCGTTACCGTGTTTGCAGCTCTAATCGGAACATAACATATGGTAACACTATAGCTAAAGTCCCGTTGTCATGGCAAGTTGGTCGCTTTAGGAAGAAAAGTGTTAGGTACAGAATATCAAGGATCACCGTCTTTATGTACAATCTCGTCAACCTGGTACATGGTCATAGCGTTTTTGCGCAACCCCCACTAAGTCCAGGATCCAAATCTCATTTCAACTCGTGGGGGCTGATCCACGTTAAATTTGTGATAGTCTCAAATGTACTCAAGTTGGTGTAGTCGCTACAAAATAGTACACTGATGCTGGTGTGTGTGTGTGGGGGGGGGGCGGAACTGAAAATAGTTTGCGCATCACTAATCTAGGGAAAGAACTAGAATAATTATGTTGTGTTGATAAGTTTTTAAATTATGGCCATTTATTTAAGAAATAGGATTGTAAAACTATCAAAAATCGTATATTCATTTTTTGATCGCTTATAAAAATTGTGTTTATTTAAATATCTATTTGATTCTAGTTGATTCCCTAGAAAATGCATGCAGGTTTTTTTTGTAGATTTTCATGTTGCGCGCATTTGAAAAGTTTTTGACAAATTTCTATAAAATTTCATACATAATTATCATTTTTACATAATTATTAATATATATTTAAATTTTTTAGGCCAATGCTGTTTTTTAATAACACTAAACGGAATAATATCTTTAAAATGTTTCTATACAACATTTAAAAAAAGGGTCTCGAACGTGTCCCGATACCTTAACCATGACGTCACAAACCAAAGGCCTACCTGTTATGGTTGATCATGAACTTACGACGTAAACTTATAATTCAGCTGTTTATCTTTTATTTTTTGTTTTGTTGAAAGTTTTTATGAACAGCACTCAATCTTTTGTAGATTTTATTAAAAAAGTGGGGATGAAATATAATTTTTAAAACTAAATTTTTAACATAATTTTACTTTAAAAAAATGGAACTTATGTTCTTCGTTTGAAATTTAATCTCATTCTACTTAACAGTTTTTGCACAACCTTCTAAAATGAAATAACAGAAAAAAAGAGACCTGTTTTTGGACAGAACAAAATAAGTAAAATAACTGCAGAAAACAATCTTGAAAAGCAGAAAAGAACTTTGAAAAAAAAAAAAAAAAAACATGATGATCAGCATAAAAATTGGTTACTGTGTCCATTTAAAGCTTTTAACAGATTTGTCTAATGCCAATAAGTAGTTTATATTACAAAAAAAAATTTAGCCAGAAAATAGAAAAACTGACAGATAATAAATATTTGATTCAAAGCAAGTGTGCGTTTAACGAATTTTTAAAATCTACTTTCTGTTTCGATGATTACACAATATACACTTCAGTTTCTTTTTTTTTCAGAATTATTATATACACTGACGAGCCAAAACATTACGACCATCCCCACATTTTTCAATGAACTCGTCTGGATGACGTGGAGGACACGTGATTAAGTGAGAATGGTATTTAGCTGCTGCTGGAGAAGGTAAGTCATCATTCTTGCACTTACTTTTGCGAGTGATGGGAAAGGCTGCTGATATAAGCGAATTTGATAGAGGGCAGATCGTAATGGCCAGAAGACTCGGAACGAGTATCACCGACACTGCACTACTGGTAGTTTGTTCACGATCTGCCGTTGTTAGCATGCATGCAAAGTGAATAAATGACGGTGACACCAGCAGTAGACGCCAAGGTGTTGGTCGTCCACGCGTCATCAAAGAAAAAGGACGTTGGAGACTGTCACGCGTGGTAAAGCAAAATCGGCGCGAGACAGTGGCTCAGCTGACAACCCAATACAATGTATACAAGGAGATATTGGTTATATAGGTATCTTCGGACAGTGGTATCCCGTTTGGAAGAGTACAGTGAATGAGCCGCTGTACTCCTGGTGAACAGGTACAATCTCCAACATCCATGTTTTAAATACCACGCTAATGTGAAGACATTTGAGTCTACGGCCGATTTAATGTGAAATTTTGGAGAATGGGGTGCTAGCTCAGGTGTTCCCTCATCATATAACCTTGAAATTTTTAAATTTATTAACTGCATCCGTATCCGTGAGTTCTTAATTCTTCTTATTTACATGATTCCCAAGCCCATACCTTGAAATTTCTAAATCTCATTTCATTCTGATTCGTTGAAAATTGCGCTTGTATGAGGCTCGTATATAGGAGGTAATGACAACCCAGTAAGTATATTACTGATTTGTGTATTTACATATTGCTCAATGCGTAAACACATATGTTGTTGAGCTTTTTAATAAGGGTCTTCTCCCTTTTGGCGGTATCCAGGGCAACCAAAAACCCGTCTTGTAGAAGAAGGGAATTCCTTCAAAAGGCTTCTGGACCTTTGTCCATTCATTCTTGGCATGATTTCTTTGGGATGAACTTGACCGAGAAAATATCCCGTTTGCTTGTTATGATTCTAGACAAGTTGTTTTCATCGTCTAACGTTTGGATGTATGCGCAACACTTAAACACTGCGATGGACTTGTTTGGGGGTAATGCAGAGCACGAGAGCTCTGCATTACGAGACTTAGCCAGACATTCGTTATTTGACAATCCATCGCGAATTGATGTGTCTGACGGTGAACTTAAGGAACGTATTAAGTTCGCATATTCAGATAAATTGTCTGCAATTTGTCATAGAAAATAAAAATAAAATACAACTGTGATCAAAAAGTGCCTGGAATGCTGTCATAAAACAAAAGGTATCAATGTATTGGTTAAAATTTATTGCATCGCATTCAAAGTAATGTCCTCCGACTTCAATGCTCTTCTGCCAACTTTTTTTAAGTCCTCAAAACATGCCTGTGAGATCACCACCCCTAACTGCGACCGACTGTGAGTCCACCACCCGTAACTGCAACCGAAAGGCTACAGTGCGGGGTGGGCAATAAGTGCGCGGGAAAGGGTCTTCTTGCTGTCACTGTCTGGAGTAGGGTGGATGTCTGGTCCCCTGCTCAGGCTATGTTAATCCTTTATTATTCTGTATATTTGTTTAAATTTTCATTAGCCAAGAATAAACGTCTTATGTTCAAAGCTTAGTTTTTTTCTTAACAAGATGCCAATTCATCAAACGAACCAAAATCCTAACAACTATTTGGCGCATGTCGCCTGGATTGATGATATGGCTGTGTTAAAGTTTTGAGCTTTGGAGGAAACGTTTTGTGATATGTGTGCCCTGGATGAATAGTTTCTTTATGTGCCTTGTGGATGACGTAAGGAATGGAATACCTCGACACAAATAGGCGGTAAGTGCAGTTTCGTTTTGCTTTTTCTGTCCCTGTGCATTGCGAGAGTCGATCAACATCTAGTATTACCGATAGTGATTTTATTTGATGATAATGTGATTTTGTCTACGTTGTATTCAATTATTGTGTGATTTTGTTTATATTGTGTTCAATTATTGTGTGATTTGATTTGAATATTATTCTTGATAAATATTGATTTGTTACATAATGGGTAAAAAGAAAACCAGAAGTGAAATGTCTGTAGATAACGATAGTGGTAGTAATGAGATTTCTGTGTTAGAAATGAAGATTGAGCTTGCAAAGCATGAAACAGAGCTTGCAAAGCATGAAACAGAGCTTGAAAAGCTAAAAGTAGAACGATTAAGGTTGGAAAGTTCTAACCATCAATCTAATACTGACTCAATTACACCAGTTGTATTACGACATAATTCAGTGGCAGACTATTTAAAAATTTTAAATTTATCTTCCGGTACCTTCCCAAGGGATCCCATTAAAATTGTGCAATATTTTGAAACTTTAGAACGCAATTTTGTGACACATTCAATTGCTGAGGAATTGCATAGCAAAATCATCTTATGCTTGGTAGATGGGGAACTAGCAAACCACATTTATCGTAAACTCGATACACAGGAGGTAGATAATTATGAAGAAGTTAAGACGGCTATCTTTAGCGAGCTAAGGGTTTCTGCAGAGAATCTAAAATATGAGTTTGATAATATGCATAGGAAACAAAACGAATCGATTTTTCAGTTTGCAACCAAAATTGAGCTGTACTTACAATATTATTTGACGTGTCGAAAGGTCACTGATTATGAATCTTTAGTGAAATTGCTAACGGCAGACAAATTGAAAGATTGTCTGGATGACGACGTGAAGGCATATATATTGCAACAAGAGGGCGATAGATTTCTCAGTGCTAAGGAAATTGCACAGAAAGCGGATATTTTTGTGAGTTCCATTCAGAAACCGAAACGTAAAAGGGTCATTCCACGCAAAATGAGCAAATAGGCTGTGGCTGACACATCACCGATTTTAATGAAAATTAGTTTCTAAATAGATCGCATATAGTAAGAAGGAACTGAAAAATATTAAATGTCAGAAATGGATATTTTATTTTTTATTGAATTTTAAAATTCAAGGTCACACAAATGTAGATTTTTGTAGCACTAATAGTAACATGTTTGAGACCCAATATTTCAAAAAGTTATTGACACAAATTATAAATTTTTATATTGTTACATTCTTCAGTAAAAGTTCTTTCAGGAAATGTCAGAATTTTGTTTAATATCCGGCACTTCTCGTTCTGAAGGATCGGCGAAAATAGAGATTTGTCCAATCTGATACCAATTTCAAATTGCTCTAGTATCTCTAAAAATGGAAAGACAATATCAAAAATATTTCTTAACAAAGCCCTTCTTCTATATAAAAGGTTGGTATAATTTAGTGATTGTAATCCTATTCCTTATTAAAGAAAAAAAATAATAATAAAGGAAAATAATTGAAAACGGCGATTTTTCTGTATTTTTAAATAAAAATTTTATTGTGAAGGACAGCTCCGAAAAACTCACAAATTTTCAGTATTATGTGTCCAGATGTATATTATCTGTCCTGAAATTTTCATAATTGTAATTTGCTTATTTTTGTCCCAGGAGCATTTTTAACTAGATGAAAACTATAGTTTTATTTTATCGCTTGATGAAACAAAACAGGCGAAAACATGCCATTAAGCCATCCATTTCCTCATTGAAAGAGATGCTATTACATTCAATGACAGATAATAGAATAAATAAACACTACTAAATGAATTATGGTTATAAATGTGCTTGGGTTGCTATAAACTGATAATTTTTTGCTGAACCGAAAGCTTTCGAACACATGCGAATGTTCAAGTGGCAATCCATAAGTGTTCCATCCATTGAAATGATCATTAGTCAAGTCGGTTAGAGAAGTCTTTTGGATTTTCTTGTAGTTTTTAGGAAATATTATTACAATGTTTGTGATTTTGATAGTAAAAGAGATTTTAAAATTCCTGAACTTTCGAACTGTGACGTGGGAGAAATGGTGTAAGAAAACTGCCATAAAATCCATTATGTAAAAGAAACCGGATTAAAAGAACTTTCCGAACTTACAGATAAAGCCAGAGAATTGTTGTATTTGAAATTAGGTAGGAAGTTTGAAAACATTTGTCTTCACCATGAGAAAGTGTATTTACTGAAGTATACTTACTTATTCCGACGAACTTGTTATAATCCTTTTAAAAGTCACAAACGTGCCGTGAAAAAGTCCCTGCGAATAATAACACTAGATATTGCCAAGAAATCAGCTGGATTGCTCTCGCCAGGTAAAAAGATCTGTCTCACATGTGAAATTGGTGTTAAAAATTTTATTACAGAAGAGGATGCAACAGATTTTTATTTTGAAACGGAAGCTTTAGAGAAACAGTACGAGAAACTCAATAACAGCGTACAGAACATGGGAAATTCGCCTGTTAAAAAGGTTCGTAAACTCAGCATGACTTAAAGAAAACATTATAGCAGAAGAAAATTACAGAAATTTGTTTCAACTGCTAAAATAAATTTGGGAACTGTTTTGAAAGTAAACCTTAATAAAATTAATAGTACACATGCGACTGAAAGTAAGGAAGATTTTTTATTGTTTAATAGAACAGCTGAAAGCAAAGTTTGCTGAAACAACATCCCCTGCAGAAAAAATTCAAATTCTAACTCTTGTTCCAAAGAGCTGGAGTCTCGAAAAAATAAGGACAGAATTTTCTACCACATTGTATTTAGCAAGGAAGACCTGCTAAGAGACAAGGCAAAAAAATTAATGACAATATTATTGCAATAGTTATAAACTTTTACGAGTCTGATGACATAAGTCGGCTATGTCCAGGAAAAAAAAGACTATGGTAATGTAAACACAGATGAAGGTAAAGTCCCAAAACAAAAAAGGTTGATTCTTTGTAACTTAAAAGAAGGATACCAGCAGTTTAAGGAACAGCATGGGAGTGCAAAGATTGGTTTCAGTAAATTCGCTGAATTAAGACCGAAACATTGTGTACTAGCTGGAAGTAATGGTACACATTCCGTGTGTGTGTGCACCATACATCAAAATATGAAACTGATGTTACACGCTATTAAACCTCATTATTCTTTGCTAGAGCTAATGAAATTATATGTTTGTAACATTGAAAAGGAAAAATGTATGTTCGGAGAATGTGATAAGTGTCCAAAATATCAATTTCGTGCTCAAATAGAAAAATTTGAGGTTTTCCAAAATTTAGAAGAAATTATTTACAAGCGTTGGATTTCGACCGACAGATCTACTCTAATCACACAAGTCCAGTCAACAGAAGAATTTCTTGACTCACTTGTTGAGAGTATGTCTGGATTGACAAAACATCATTTCATTGCTAAATCACAGTCCAAATTTTTGGAGGAAAAGAAATTGACTGTTTCCCAGGAGGGCTGCATTGTACTCCTCGATTTTTCAGAAAATTATTCATTTATTGTTCAGGATGCAATTCAAGGATTCTATTGGGAAACTACTCAAGCTACACTGCACCCATTTGTACTTTATGGGAAGGATAAAGAAAACAGGTTTCAAATCCTTTCAATGTGTGTTATTAGTGACCATACTAGACATGATACATTGCGTGTATTTGCATTTCAGACTGCCGTAATCCCTTTTATAAAAGAAAGGTTTCTTTCTGTGAAGAAACTTATCTATTTCAGCGATAGGTGTTCAGCACAGTATAAAAACCGGAAAAACTTTTCCAACATTTGCCATCATGAATCCGATTTTGAATTGAAGGCAGAATGACACTTTTTCGCTACAAGTCATGGCAAAAGCCCATGCGATGGAATCAGTGGAACTATCAAACGGTTAGCCGCAAGAACAAGTTTACAGAGACCATACAACAATCAGATTTTAAATGCAAAACAATTATTTTCCTTCTGTACTTCAACCATTTCAAAATCAAATTATTTTATGTGCCTTCAACTGATGTTATTCAAATTGAGTCTTATCTTCAACAAAGGTTTAATGAAATGACCACAACCATTACGGGAACTCGTAACTGTCATTGCTACATTCCTATTCCAAATTGTACGACACTAATTCGAGTGTCATATTTATCGCAATCGCCAGGAAAAGAAGTAAAAAGTTTTCAAAGAATTCAGCAGCACAAAAAAAAATCACGTTTCAATAATAGAAGAAGCAAAGTTTAACTTGTGAGCTTTACCACATCGTGAATTTGAAAAGGTAATTAGTTAAAATTCATAATTTCTATGATACTACGTTGAAATTTTTAAGCTTGTTTTGACACTCATTTTTTCTGCTTTTATAATTCACCCTTAAAGTTAAACATGATTTGGTATTTCTTTGTTGAATTAGGGTTTCATTATCTATATTTTATTTCACTGTTATCATTGAAGTTCTCGCAACATGCATAGAGTGGGAAGCAAATGTTGTGATTTTGTTTTGATTATTGTTGCTTTAGGACTCAGATTACAATCCTGATTTTTTTTTACAAGTAATATACATATGAAACTGTATTCCTGTGGAATGTCGGTTTTGTAAAAGCTGTCCTTCATTTGATTTCTTATGCCTATTTAGAGTAGAAAATTATCATTTTGTACTTTTCGTTAGCTATTTTGAAGATGAAAGAATTAAAATACGACTTCCAAACTCTATCAGTAATATTATCATATCTAGCATTGTAACTGGCATGAATTTAAAGTATGTCGTAAAATTTCTTTAGCCCATAGAAATGTTTTTAATTCCGTCAAAAATGACAATTTTCCATTTTTTGCAACTAAATTTTGGATTAAATATGATGCTTAAAAAGGTTGTTGCCACAGTGAAAAAAAGAACATTTTGTACAGATTATAAAAATGTAAAACATGTTTGTCTACGTTAAGTAGTTTTTGAGAAACAGAACTTCAAACATGCAACATTAAGCGATCTCGCAACTGTTCTTCAAAGTTGGAAGTCCTAAAAATGCCTCCAATTTCGAAAATATTTTATTTTGAACCTAATTCTTTTGGATATCGTTATTTATGCATAAACTAAACCCCTGTAGAAAATTTCATGAAAATCCATTACCATACGGCCACGGTTTTTTTCTGATTTTTGCTCATTTCACGTGGAATGACCCAAAAGCGAAACGCTAGAACGTCCTAATTTCCAAAGGGAAAAATCAAATGGCAACAGACAATTTTTGAAGCGATGCTTTTCTTGTGGGTCACCTAATCATGTTGCTCAGTTTTGTCGAAGAACTCAAGGTCGAAGGAGACGCGAGTCGAAACGAGAGGGGTTTGAAGAAACAGGGAACGTCAGGGTAAAAAGAGATGACATTGTAGCTAGGGTAAGCTTAGAGGGGAGATCCTTATCAGTTCCAGAGGGGGAGGAAGATATACCAAGTGAAAAAAACGTTTGCGTTGAGAACGGGGATGCTTCAGCCGAATTTATGGTTGACACGGGAGCGGAAATCACGTGTGTTCGCGAAGGACTTTTGGGTGAAGCTAGGGAACCGGTCAAGGGTCAAGTTGTCTTAGAAGGGGCTTTTGGAAATAGAATACGTGCAAATATTAAGGTTTTGAAGCTGAGGTTATCGGGAAGAAACAGAGATGGAGATTCGGGAGTAGAAATTTGTTGTGCAATTACACCTACTTTATGTAAGGAAGGTTTATTGTCGTTGCATGATTTTAACGCGTTAATGCAGAGAGAGAAAGGCAAGTTTTCAGATCGATTATTTGGAGAGATAGGTGTAGTTACTACACGCAGTAACATAAGAGGAAAAACTGAAACTTCTGCTGATATCGTTGAATCGGAAGACGAAGTTAGTCGCAATGATAATAAGGGACATGAAGAGAAAACAGATTTGGTAGAAATGCAGGATAGTTTAGAGATCGAAAGGGGTGATCGAATAAATGTAGAGTCGGAATTTGTATCACAAGAAGGCGAAAAACAGGAATTTTCGGAAAGTGAGAAGTTAAAATTTGAACAACGGGAAGATAATTCATTACGCGAAGCATTTGAATTCGCAAAAAGAAAGAAAGGGGGATTCAAAATTTGCGATGGCTTCCTTTATCACGAAGAATATATGCAGGATACTATCATTTGTCAGTTAGTGTTACCTAAAGGGAAAAGACACAACATTTTAGAATTAGCGCACAATGCTATTTTTTCTGCACATCATGGATTTAAACGTACTTTAGAAAGGATAAAACTATCATTTTATTGGCCAGGGATGAATACTGAAATAAGACAATACTGCGAGAATTGTAAAGACTGTCAATTAAGAAGGAAAGTTACTAGATCCGATAGAACTCCTATAACTAGGGTAGAAAGACCTAAAAACGTCTGGGAAATTGTTAATGTTGATTGTATTGGAGAAATTTCACCTCCATCTGCTAGAGGACATAAGTATGTGCTAACTATTATAGATCAAAATACTCGTTATGCAGAAGCTGTTTGTTTAAAATCTTTATCGGCTAAAGCTACTTGCGATGCAATGCTAGGTATTTTTCAAAGGTATGGAATTCCTGAAATTATTGCATCTGATCAAGGGACAAATTTCACTAGCGAGTTAACGATGAAATTGGAGGAAATATTAGGTGCAGCTCCACGTTTTAGTACACCGGGATACCCACAAAGTAATGGTTTAATAGAGAGATTTAACCAAACTTTGAAGAACATGCTTCATTTTGCAGTTAGAAACGATCCAAGAAATTGGGATAAAAGCATACCATTTTGTCTTTGGGCGTATAATGAAATTTCTAGCAGTACGATTGGTTACTCACCGTTTGAAATGATGTTTGGGAGAAAACCACGAGGAGTTCTTAATCTTTTAAAACGTACTATGACAAATGAAATTTCACTACCTATGAGAATGACCAAAGGTGCAACTGAGTATTTAGGAGAATTAAAAGAGAGGTTAGAAGAGATAGCCGAAAAGGCCGAGATTAGAGCCGAAATTAATCAAAAGAAATATGAGAATTATTTTAATCGAAAAACTAAAATGAAACAATTCAAAGAGGGTGATCAAGTAATAATTCTTGCCCCTGATTCTACAAATAAATTGTACGCTCGTTGGCAAGGACCAGTAACAGTGTTAGGAAGAGTAAAACAAAATAGTTATCTGGTAGAAATGGCGAATGGTGGACAAAGAACGTTTCATGCAAGTAAAATTAGAGAATTTAAGGTTTCGTGTTCAGTAGTCGGTGTAGTTTTTAAGGAAGATGTAGAATTTGGAGATATTCGAGAAACACCACGAAAGGTAGAAGCAAATAGATTTCGGGATAATCTAGAGGAGTTACTGAAGGAAACAAATGATCTTACTAATCATCAGAGATCACGATTACGTGAAGTTCTTTTGCAGTTTCCAAATTTCTTTTCTGAGAAAATAGGTAGGAGTAAGGTTGGGATTCATGAAATAAAGCTAAAGGAGGGGAGCGAATTAAAAACGACCCATAGATACAAAGTGCCTATGCCAATGCAAGCACAGGTAGAAGCGCAAATTCAAGAGTTGCTAGATTTGGATTTGATTGAACAGTCAGATGCGGAATTTAGTCATCCGATTGTATGTGTTGTTAAAAAGGACGGCGGATTGAGATTATGTTGTGATTTTAGAATGGTTAACTCACATACCTGCTTGAGTGCATTTCCAATGCAACACATTCCAAATTTGCTAGCGAAAGTAGGAGCGGCAAATTACATTACTACAATTGATTGTCAACGAGGATATTGGCAATTGCCCTTGCATAAAGATAGCCGATATTTGACTTCTTTTACCTCACATAGTGGGCAATATCAATGGAAGGTAATGCCATTTGGATTATCAGGCGCAGGAGCTAGTTTTCAAAGAAATATGAATAGAATACTAGCTAAATATAAGGAATATTCAGACGCGTATTTAGATGATATTGCTATATTTTCTCAAACATGGGAGAAACATCTTATTCATGTAGGTGCAATATTAAATGAATTAGAAAAGAACGGTTGGACGGGTAATATAGCAAAATGTAAATTTGCCCAACATAAAGTTAAATTCCTAGGTCATGTAGTAGGATCTCAAACACAATCACCAGATCCTGATAAATTAGGCGCGATAAAAGAATTAGAGAAACCCTCCACCCAGTCACAAGTTCGAAGTTTAATGGGATTGTTTGGGTACTACCGGAATTTTGTACCTAATTTTGCAGAAATTGCGCGTCCTTTAACTGAATTAACAAAAAAGAAAATGCCGGATAAAATAACTTGGGGAGAAAAGGAAGAGCATTCTTTCAATATTTTGAAAGAAAAGTTGTGTAATTCTCCAATTCTAATGTCTCTTATTCCGGGTAGACAGTTTTACCTTACATGCGATGCGAGTCAGAATAGTGTAGGGGTTTGCTTGAGTCAGTTGGATGATGGTGGAATTGAACGACCTGTAGGGTATGCAAGCCAGAAACTGACAGATTCACAGAGAAAGTGGCCAGCTATCCACCGAGAAGCATATGCTATCGTGTTTGGACTGAAAAAGTTTGAAGAATGGACATTCGGGACGAAAATCATTGTGATTTCGGACCACAATCCTTTGTCCTTCCTCTGCAATACTTCTCCGCAGAACTCAAAACTACAACGATGGGCTCTAGCTTTGCAGAATTATGAACTAGAGGTACAACATCGTGCTGGTGTACAGATCCCACACGTAGACGCACTATCCCGTTTAATTCGACTCTCGAAAAATGCATGCGTTGAAGGGTAGAATTAGCATAAACTGCACAACTCAATCATCTATGATATAACTTGACAGATTAAAGACTTAGCTGATGCCTAAGACAATTTTGGGTGAAATTTCGATAAGTGTTTTTTGTTGTTGTTGTTGTAGGATGAAATATTGATATTTCTGTGTGTCTTAAGTGAATTTAAAAGTATGGCCTCAAGGTCTTAGGACCTCTGCGTCCAATTTCGGAAGGGAGGTGTGAGATCACCACCCCTAACTGCGACCGACTGTGAGTCCACCACCCGTAACTGCAACCGAAAGGCTACAGTGCGGGGTGGGCAATAAGTGCGCGGGAAAGGGTCTTCTTGCTGTCACTGTCTGGAGTAGGGTGGATGTCTGGTCCCCTGCTCAGGCTATGTTAATCCTTTATTATTCTGTATATTTGTTTAAATTTTCATTAGCCAAGAATAAACGTCTTATGTTCAAAGCTTAGTTTTTTTCTTAACAAGATGCCAATTCATCAAACGAACAAAAATCCTAACAATGCCTAAAAGTCGTTTTTGTGAAACCATTTTAGAGTTCGTATCGAATTTTCTTTTATTGCATCAATGGACTCAAAACGGTGATCACGAAGAGGGAGTTTTACCCGTGATAATAAAAAGTCACACGGTGCTATATAAGGTGAATACAGAGCTTGTGGAGCTATATTTGTTGAATGCTTTATCAACAAATCGCGAAAAATAATGGCATTTGGAGAAGGCGCATGAACGTGATGCGAAACTCATATTCATAGATAAATTAAAAACGCAACTCATATTTGTACTAATCGCTAACTGCTAAATAATTCGGAACCCAACAAATCTTTTAGTAGGTGATGAAGGTTGACGGGTGTCTTGCTCCTTCTTAGTGCATCACGCTTGTCCGGCCTCTTTTAAGCTTCTTGATTTACTCATACACACTTCCACGAAACAGAACACTGTCCCCGTAATTTGTAGTAAGCCTCGTATGAATTTCAAACCATGGCACACATTCCGATCCTAGAAATCGGATCACTGATCTTTATTCCTCTATGGTACACACTGCGAGAAGTACAGCCATGTTTACACTGAAGCAGAAGCAAGAAAAATGACGCCATCAAGGTCAAACTTTGGTAACGCGACCACGGTAGTATCAACTGTCAACATGCATGCGCAGAAAGCAGTGTGAAAAACCTAAAGATGTGTTATAGCGAAAGTGCGCATTGTTTTTGACTTGAATTAGAAGAAGGAAATCTGAATTAACGAAATCTTTAGAACGCTGTGCTCTGGCGTCAATAAGGTGTTAGCCTCTAGATCGGAAGGTTACTGGTTCCAATCCGGGTCAGTGCATTATTGATGTTTGTAAGTGTATGGTGTAGAGACGGATGGTGCAGCTTTAATCTGTCGTGGCCGAAAGTACTCACGTTGGATTGGTGTGGAAGTTTGGAGATTGGGGTGCCATGTGAGGTGTTCCCTCGTCATCTGATCATGTTTCAAAATGACATGGTGTTGTCTTCGGATCTTTCCCTTAGGGTATTGATCCCGAACCGTCGCCAATTGCCCGTTGTGTTGCTCTAGTACGACGTTAATTAAAATTACCTTACCTTACTGAAGTCATGAAATTTGCACATCTTACTCTGTCTGGAATTTCTAGGTCAACGCAACTATTTACGATGCTTGCTATATCGTCCATTAATTCCTTCTTAGTAAAAGGGTCGCTGAAAATAAGTTGGTCGGATTAGAAATCGTGTGGAATTCAAGTGCCAAATCTCATGGAATCAAAGACAGTTGTGTGCGGAGGAGGCAGTGCTCGTTAAATCTGTCCTGGCCTCAAATATCCACTCTTTGGCGTGGTGTGGAAGCTTGGTGCAACAGCCCGGCGTGCATGACGATCTTTGGATGGATCGAATTTCGAACTTGAAGTCTCCGGTTGTTAATCCGCGACTCTACCAATCAAGTTGAGGCAACCTACAGATGCTGACCTTAAAATGTTGATTTCGACCATCTTTCAGTAAAGGTTTTTCTGTTTACAACATTTAGTTTTAGGAGAAAAACTGGCCTTTGTTTCTAAAAGACAATTATTATAAAACTAATTTAATAAAATCACTCGATTTAAAGTAATATTTTATGGATAGGGAGGCAGCAAAAATGATTGAACAAAGCATTTATATGGTTCAAATGGTTTCAAGTCAGTCTTTCGCTAAGTGGAAATTATAAAATAGCTTCGGAGTTCAGAGCTTTAAGGGGACCAATGCACAAAAATCGTTCCAAATTTCGATCACTTTTTATAAATTAAAAAATGTTTTATATAATTCTGCTTAAAATGATACATTATTTGTAGAGATACGTCAAGTAGAAGTATTTTAAATAATGTTTTGAAAAATACCTGTACGTTTTGAAGTAAGGTTAATTTCACGCTTTAAACTTCAGTATATCAAAATGTTTACTTTTTCCATAAAAGGAACATTTTTTCAAAGTCTACTCAAGCAAATATATCAAATTGGTTTACAAGTGTAACATACCCTATAACATATTTTAAACAATATTTTTTTTCTGTGTTCAGAAAAATTTATTTGATGAAAATTGGTAATTAAAGAACAAAAAAATGGGGGGGGGAAATCTCAAAATTTCAAATTTTAAGTTTTTTAAAAAAATTCTGTGTTAAAGTGCTTTAAAGTGTCTTCATAACCTGAATAAAAAAGTTAAAATCAATACGCATAAAAGATTCTGAGAAAATAGTGCTTAAAATGTAACCATTTTAACATTATGGAGATAAGACTGCACAGGTCCCCTTGAGTCAGAAAAATTTAAACTCGGCCTGCAACAAGGAATTTCAAGTGTGGAAAAGCAGATTTTCTTCAATCCAGTTAGCCGTGGTCGACTTTTTGACTCTTGAATGTGTCTGTCTACCACGCTTAAAGAATTTACTTCTATTTAGTTATCTAGACATTAAAGTTAAATATCTTCTTTTGCGATGAGTATTTGCCGCTGAAATTTGCCCGCGGCTGTTGAACTTTTCTACCCTTTTAGCGAGGACTATTTGGAATGTCGAGATGAAATAGGATGACGAAGAAATCAATATAAAATTTATCTATCAAACCTAAAATCACGGGTTCATAAAATGTCTACACCTAAAAATAGACGACCTTAAAAAAACCAGGAGGAATAAGAGCATTAACCTCAGTTACCAGAGAACCATATCCCATCCTTTCATTAAAAATAATATCTTGGTGTTTACTGTGGACTCTACGCTTATAGAAACAGGATGAATAAAAACCCTTACCGTAAACCTGTTACCAGCGAAACGTGCCTCATCATTTAAAAAAAAGATTCCTGTTTTTTTAACTACTATGGGTGTATTTCTTTCTTCTGTGTCAATAAGACTCCTTGTGTGTATGTTCATCAATTAACGTTGTTGTATTTGGCGCAGCTTGTCCAAATACGGCCATTCCACCACAAAACCCAACCAAATATTTTGGATTTACAGTACATTTTGAAAAGATGCTTTTAGTACATTTCGAGAGTGGCTGTTGAGCTGTTAGTGATGGAGATGCTTATGTAATAATTTTAACGCTGTCGTATTGTTTCCTGAAAAGATATTTGACCGTTTTTATAGATTGATTGTTTTTTCTATGTCACAAGGGCAACGTCTGTCATAGCGCGAGACTAGCAGTAGTTAAATAAAGTACATTAGAATATATCCGTAAACTAAAAAAATATTATTAAAATTAAATAGACAAAAAAGTAGCTCAAAAACACAGTAAAAAATTATTTTTGTCAGTGATAATCCATGTAGAGTGACCACATGTACGTTTTGTACTGTGCTGTACTTCAAATTGTCTCCAAAAGTTTGCGCAATATTGGAAAACATGTTTCATTGTTTAATTCCGTCATGTCATCGAATTTTGTCCTTTCAGCAGACAATATTCTTTTCAGACAGAATAATTAACTGTACATCAGACTTAACGATTCATTAAATTATATTCCGTCAGACACCATCCACAAAGAGATAACAGCTTTTGACAGAGGTTCAATCTCCACCAGGTTTTTTATAAGTTTAATGAACCACCTCCAAACAGTTGTTTCACACCAGTTCAACCAAAAACGACTTCCAATCTTCTCCTTTCCTTTCATTGTTCACGTAAATTATACAATTGCACAAACCTTTAAAAATGTGATTTGATCTGTTTCATTTCCAGTCTGTTAACCCTCCTGGCGGTTTAAATTCAAGTCTAAAATTGAACTGTATTTTCCCAGCCAGTGATGCAAAAACTTTTTCCAAATTATCACCGGCTTTGGCCAAAGAACACTCGGTTTTTATACTTGACTCTTCATTCCTGAAGTAGTAGGGCCATTTTGTCTCGACGGGGGGGGGGGAGGTATCGCGTCCATTGCAAAACGGACGAGTTATCTCGTCGAAACCTCTTGGAGGGTGGAAGATCCCATCAAGACCACCAAAAGTGGGGAATACACTAAACGGACAAAAGTATTTGGACATTGCATGTATCCCTCGTTTTGCTTGTATTACAGCTTCAACACGTCGAGGCATACTTTCCAAATGTCATCTGTAAGCCTGGTCAACAATAGCTCACCATACCTCTTACAAGACTTTGAGAAGGGATTGTTGTGAAGATGGACGTGGTGGTGTCGCACTTGTCACTCCAGTTTGTCCACAAGCGCTCGATCGTATTGAGATTGGAGATCTAAATAGGCCAGTCAATCAAACTCACCTCATTTTAAGGGAACCAGTTCAGCATACGTTTTACAGTATGACATGGAGCTCGATCCTGTCGGAAGAAACAACCATCATTGTCGTAGTGTAGGCAAGGTAGAATTATCCAGAACGTCGAGGTACACGTCAGCGTTCATGGTATCAAGTACATGAAGGAAATGGTCGAGTACTAACATGGATCCTCCTATACTAACATGGATCCTCCTATACTAACATGGATCCTCCTATACTAACATGGATCCTCCTCCGAATTTCTGCAGTGTCCAAATACTTTTGTTCGTATAGTGTATATCACATATAAGGAAATAAATAAATATTCCATTGCTTAACAGTAAGTGGTCCAACCTACGAAATCTATTCTCGAATTAAACATCAGACAAGCTGTTGCATGTAATTGAAAAGACGAGAGGGGGTAAATTCATTCAGCGATCGACGTCTAGACGTAATATATTATTGAATTGTTGTGTTCAATTAAATTATCGTTTATCTTTAGGTCTAACTTCTGTCCTGATGATGTTGGACATCTTACTCAACTTTAATCTTTATTAGTCGTTGTTTGCGAACTAGCAATTGATTCAGTCATCCATTTAGCAGACAGAATATTGTCTAGTAAAAAATGCAAAATTGCAGAACATCTCCTTAGATCAATGGGAAATTGAAATAAAAGACCCTTTAGTGGTGCCACAATTACAATTTTGGACGGTCACGTTAAACATTTTGTAGAATCGTAGAATTGAATTCTTTTTTAATATCATGCACGACTACGTTCGTAAAAGTTTGGTTGAACCATACGTAAGATCACAAAAGTTAGGTTTGGAAGATAGAAACGGCGAGACAAGAGCATTAGGAAATTCCAAATTAAATATTAGATCATTGCCTGTATTTAACACGCACTAACCATCCCTGTTATTTTTCTTAATATTAACATCTATATTATCTCCAGACTGTATTTTTTCCTCCAAGCGTTATTTAGATTTAGAATTATATATTTAAGAAGTTAGGTTTTATTCCAAACAAGTTATTAAGAGCAGATGTCTCCTCTCGCAAAGAGATTTTCAAATATCTATTTAAATGAGATCGATTAATTTAATTGCAGTTAAGAAATATTGGACGATGTATTCTGGATGTAAAAACAATTGTTTGTTGTCCAGACCTTCAATGTACAAACATGATTGTTTTCGCAGGTAAAAAAACTGAATTACTTGAAAATACTGTGGGTAGCCGACGTTGTTGTAAAGATCAAAGTTGTCAGATAAACTTTCTTCGGTGAATGTTCCTCGAGAAGCTGTATTGGAATCAGAATCTGTTTTTTAAAGAATAACAATAATTTTTTCCAAATAATTGAGTAGCCTTATAGATAGTAACTGAATAGGTGGACTGAATTGTCTCCACTGAATGTTGTATTCACCAATTAAATGCAGAAGAGTAACGCCCTCGTCGAATCAGTTTGAGCGGGCGTCCAAACACAACTGACCAGACGTTATTTTCAGTCAAAAAAGGTAACCCTAAGGGTGTGTTCAACAAATTTGGCAAAGTATCGCCTAGGAGTGAGATGAGGATGGCGTCAACAGTGCGATTAGTTCCATATAATTTCATTTTTCATTTTCATTCATTTCTTCATTTTTACAAAAATACTTGCTGAAAATTTCACAAGTGCAAAAAAAAAGTTTACCATATTAATATATTGGGCCGTGGTAGTCCGATTAGAAGAGTAGCGAATTAACAACCGGAGGATTGGAAGTTCAAAACTCGATCTGACCACAAAAAACCGTATACATGAGGACTGATGCAAGTTCAATCAAATGTTCTTCCGTTGGAGTGGTGACGACATAGTCGAATGACAGGTCAGATGTTGACTTCGTCATTCGATCATGTTCAAAATTATGATGTTTCTTCGAATCCTTCTCTTCTGGATTGATCTCAAACCGTAGCCAATACCAAGTTGTAGTGCTCACGTGCGCGAAACCAAAATCTTGTGCTTAGTTTAGTCAACTTTATAAGTCAATTCCATTTGCTGTTTTCTTTTTCAAAGACAAAACAATACAAGTAATTTCTTATCCCTAAATTAAAAAAAAATATTCCCAAAAGTGCAATGGATAGAATAAGGTCGTTGGGTTGAATGTTAAAAGTTTTCTGGTAACGGTAATTTAATTGACACCGTACTACATTGAATGACGTTACCGATTGTTTTTCATTATCCTTTAAATAATGCTGCAATCATTTCGGCATTACCATTTCCATCTATATGATATTGCGCTAGATAGGATTCATTTCGATTTCATTTTAATACCAGCCTATGTCCTAAGATACCGATTAATTTTTAAAAAGTTCAATGCCTGTTCTTGAATGGGACCATTTTGAATGGGACCATAGTGTTTTCTCTCATTACCAGGCGATATATCTTAAACCAAGCTCTCGGCAGAAATAACATGCTCCGTCTTCTTCCTTAGAAGCTCATTGAGAATGAGACACAACATCCAGGTTATATGAAAAATGATGTTTAGTATCACACACAGGTCAATTCAGCAGCTGAGGAAAATTAAAAAAAAAAAAAAAAAAGCTTTCAATTCGATCTTGTAACTACTATAATCTTCGATCTAAAACGTTGAAAATTTGAATTATTTACAACAGTTATAAATTTACTCCACGATGTGTTCTGTTAAAGATGTCAACACAACGATTACGACAAAAAGAGTTCTGAAGGTACAAAGCAAATAATTCCCTAGAGAAATTCTGCGAAAGAAGAGAACAGAAGGAAGTCAATTTAAAAGGCAAAACGCGTGTACATCCGGAAAGTTAATGATGTTAATTTCGAAATACAATTTGTGGGATTTGTGCGAGGTCGCTAAGGGATATTTTAGGGAAATTTTCTAGTACTGAGAGCTTACTAGGAAAGTATTCCGTTAACCTCGCACCACCAACACTTGGCAATTAATTTCATAGCTGATTGGAGATAATGATGTAATATGGTAATATGTTGGTATATGGTAACCCTATCCAATAAAAAGTTTAGTCGCCAGTTTGGCGAGCATCCGGTACCGTTTTACTAAGTTTTTACAATTGTTTCTCTATATTAAAAAAAAGTTAACGCCGTCGCCGACGCAGGATTGAAAACTGTGTTGTTTAGCTCGATTCTTAGACGGTTTCCCTAGAAAGTTCGGATCAGAAAATATGAAATTAACATTGTTTGTTCTTCATCGTGTTCTCTGGACAATTGTAATGATCTTTTCCCGATGCAGTTATTAGTTTAGGGTTTATTAAGTGTCAAAGTTGAAAAAGCGAAATTTCTTTCGCGAGTGAGCAAAACACATACAAATTTTCAGTCTTAAGTCGTGAGGTTTTGTTTAAAAGTACCTCTTAACTTAAATTTTTGCAGCTCGTCGAGTTTTTTTAGAAATTTCAATTTGGTTCTTGATAATATTTGTTTTGAAATTTGTGAAAAATCGGGACATTTTCGTTACATTTTTTTAAACTGTTATATCTATATCTTATTACTATTAGTTTTTAATTTCGAAAATACCACAGTATACCTCAGAATGTACTCTTTCTTACGGTACAATTATTTATTAAATTGGTTAATAAATAAATTCAATGTAATCAAAAGTTGGTCACACAAAATTCGGAATATTTGGATATTTTCGCTATTTTTTGTTAAAACTGTCATATCTACTGCTCAATACTATTATTTTTTAAATTTGAGAACATCACTGAATACCATACATTATACTCTTTCTTAATAGAATTATTTTTTAAATTGGTTAATAAATAAAGTCGATCAAATCAAAATCTGGTTAGACAATTTTTGGAACTTTCAGATCGTAATTTCCGATACAAAACTAAAACTGTCATATCTGTACATTATTACTATTAGTTTTTAATTTTGAAAATATCGCAGTATACCTCAGAATGTATTCATTCTCTTACTGTACAATTATTTTTTAAATTGGTTCATAAATAAATTCAATGTAATCAAAAGTTGGTCGCACGAATTTTGTATTTTTTCTTTCGCAGAACATGTTCCTCACGCAGATGAGGGTTGTATTTTTGACTATCGGGTTTGCCAGATATCCCGGGGGTTGGCGAACGTAAGCGAGCAGTGGGCGGAGCCCCCTAGTTCTGATAATAAACGGTAAATACCTGTTAGTAGACCGAACACTGCCATTGAGAGGAGCTTCAAAAAGTGTGGGCGACATGTCGACTAGTAGTCACGTGACTTGGTTAACCGATTTGGCATCTTATAGCCTCGTTTGGGATATGAAGCATTTTATGTCAGCGTTGGGTGAATTCGCATTTCTAGTGACGACCAAGGTGGTGAAATTGCCAATCTACTACTATCAGATGATAAAACCAAGGACCAATCATATGATGAATAAACTTATGGACATCTTTTCCCGTCCCGTGGACCACTCAGAGGATGAATGTTAGGCTCCACTTAGCTGACGAAAGCAGTCTAAAGGTCACGTTATAACTAGCTTTAGTCACATGATTCAGGACACATAGACATGGTACCATTGCCTTCTCTATTTTTATATTTCCCCCATGGTTTTGATGCTAAAATTAATTTGAATTCATCTGACAAAATATCTGAAAGAGTTAAAATTTACAAATTACATTTAGGTTATAGATATTTAATTAACGTACACTAGAACAACACATCGACTATCTGAAACGGTTCAGATACAAGCAAAATTAAAGGTGATAGAATGTTGTGATGCGATTTTTACCTCTAAGGTTCCTTCTGTGGTTAATCAGAATGTTTCTGTATAACTAAGTGGGCTTACTCACAAAAACATGAGTTAAAAACCTGTAGGTTCGATTTGTGTACATTATTCTGGTCGTATTTCTCTCATATGCGTTAGGAAACGCATTAGCCGAGTTGATAGACTCACGGATTAGCAACCGGACAGTTGCTAGTTTGAAACTCGATCCAACCATCGTGTTTGTGGTGGACAGTGTAAGTTCAAAGTGTGGTGGTCTCACAACAGCGCACGTCAGAGAGTTCTAGAAGTTTGAGAAGGGAATGCCAGTTCAGGTGTTGATCTCGTCATCTGACCATGATTCAAAATTACTTAACGTTATCCTTGGATATTTTCTCTTCGGAATTGATCCCGGACCTCGTCCCCAATAGCTCCCTCTGTTGCTCCAGAGTGACGTTATTTCATCAACGTATCTACGAGCATAGTGGTTGAGTGGGTAGTGCTCTGGCCTTTTGGTAAACTTGCCTTCGATATGAGTTCCAATATTTGCGTAAACATAGAGTCGTGTAATAAATAACCGAATCACTTCCTTTAGTTCGAGGTCGACCTGCCGGTATGGTGTTTAAGATGTTAGCCTCTAGATCGAAGGTTCCTGGTTCGAATCCGGGTCCGTGCTTGGATGTTTGTAATCGTATGGTGTACAGGCGGCTGGTGCACCTTAAATCTGTCGTGGCCGAAAGTACTCAAGTTTTGCTTGTGTGGAAGTTTAGAGAGTGGGGTGCCAGCTCAGGTGTTGCATTGTCCTCTGACCGTGGTTCAAAATTACGAGGTGTTATTCTCGGATCTTTCCCTTAAGGAAATGATTCCGGAACGTCGTCAATAGCCTGTTGTGTTGCTCTAGTACGACGTTAATTACCAATTACCTTTAGTTCGAGAAATATTCATACCAGAGAAAACTCAAAGGTATCCTTCAATAGAGAGTAACGTAATCATCAAATTCAACCTCCCCCCCCAAAAAAAAATTGCATAAGAAAGCGTCTCTATATAAAATTTTGAACACACAGCGAAATTTCTAACGGAAGCACCATATTTTTGTGCCATGATAAGATTATACATCGATAAATTCTCTAAATATGAAATTTCGTGACTTTACTATCCGTATATCCTGAGATATTCAATCCTAAAGCTAGTGTGAATTTCCGGGATTATCTCCACATTGACAGTTCCTATTCGTAAATCGAGATAAATTGTAGCTATCGCTACCCGAATTGCAATTTTGATCACTATTTCAAACGTATTTTTCAGCGATGTGAGAATTATTATATTTACTATGCAAGTGCAAACGATCCAAAATTATTATCCGAGATTTGTCAGACGTTTATTAAACTTTTGGTTTACTTCCTAAAATTGCAAAAACAAGGAAAATTTAATGTAGTGCAAGTATAATTATTGGAACGAGCTGAAATTTTGCGTGGTCATATTAGAAGTCTTCCTTAAGTCCTCCCTAAGATTACCATAAAAATATAATGAGGTTCCAAAACATAATTTTTACGAACATGAATTTAATAATTTTTACTGCATGCTAAAATCTATTTTTAAAATAAAATGTTAGATGGATTTCTTTGGGTTGTATAACAGTAAAATGGTACAAAATATAAGCGCTATAGCAATATTATTTAGGAAGATATCCATAAAAGTATAAGAAACTGATTTAACATTAAAATTCCAATCTTTCTGTAGTCATAACGTAGAAATGGTAAGACCTAATGACATGAAAAATTTCGTATCCGAAGTTAAATTTTGATATTAATTCGAAAATGTGTGACAAAATCGGGGGTTTCGGTTAAAAATTGTGAAGTTGATGCTAAATTTAATATGAATATGGCCCTTTAGGTAGATATTTTGCATTTGTATTTATAGAAGACGTTAGTTTCTGTCAAACGCCATCTTTGAATTTTCTCTATTGTTAAAATTGCTCGAATGAAGAAAGTTTATTTTTTCCGCGACTACACAGTGATTAAGATCCGCGGTTTAATTAGCCCTCGTGTTGAAAAATATGACTATCAAGTGACAAATTAACTTCCTAATAATTTTTAACAATTTCGGCTAAGAGAATAAGTTTTGCCGAAATAAACAAACAATACATCTACAAGGATTTTACTTCTGCAGTCCAAATGCTCTTGCATGATAGATATCGAGGCTACCTTAAAATGAAGTTTATCGCCATTTTGGCAACGTTTAGTGTTTAATGAAATTAGTCTTGACTACTCAATTATCCTAGAAGAATTCCTTCTTTAGTAGTTGTAGTAAATAGCTGAATTTACGTCACGCTAAAGCAACACAACGGTGTTTGTTATTATTCTTTGAGGGTAACTACCTACCTTCCAAAGACTAATAATACATCGTAAGTTAATTAACGTCGCACTGGAACAACACTACATAATATAGGAGACGAACCGGAATCAGTCTCGATGTGAAAGATCTGAGCAAAACGCCTAGTAAACTTGAACCACGGACAGATAACGTGAACCCTTGAACTAGCACTCCACTGTACAAACTTCCGCACTACCCTAACGTGACATTATTATTTGAAACTTTCACTAGTAATGCCGCAATCGTATTCGATAAACAAGTGAACTGACGTTACTTTCAGAATACGCGCAAGAAACCAGATCGCCGCACACAAACACTATCTCCATCTACATTTAACTCTAAAGACGCCTCTCGAATAATAAACAGCTTTAAAAATTTTTGAGGAGTAACATCGTAAGAAACTTTTTTTTGCTTCACCTTTAGGAGCGGTCACTTGCAGAGTATGTGCCCACCTGATTGTGTCATTGGAATTCCGAATGTATTCTGATTGGTTATATTTTGACGTCAGCTGCTGTATTACTAGATCGAGTATTACTAGATCTGAAATACTAGATCGTAAGAAACTTCTTGTGCTTGACCTTTAGGAACCTTCACTTGCAGAGATGGTGACCACCTGATTGTGTCATCGGAATTCCGAATGTATTCTGATTGGTTATATTTTGACGTCAGCTGCTGTATTACTAGATCTGAAATACTAGATCGTAAGAAACTTCTTGTGCTTGACCTTTAGGAGCCTTCACTTGAAGAGATGGTGACCACCTGATTGTGTCATCGGAATTCCGAATGTATTCTGATTGGTTATATTTTGACGTCAGCTGCTGTATTACTAGATCGAGTATTACTAGATCTGAAATACTAGATCGTAAGAAACTTCTTGTGCTTGACCTTTAGGAGCCTTCACTTGCAGAGATGGTGACCACCTGATTGTGTCATCGGAATTCCGAATGTACTCTGATTGGTTATATTTTGACGTCAGCTGCTGTATTACTAGATCGAGTATTACTAGATTTGAAATACTAGATCGTAAGAAACTTCTTGTGCTTGATCTTTAGGAGCGGTCACTTGCAGAGATGGTGACCACCTGATTGTGTCATCGGAATTCCGAATGTAATTCTGATTGGTTATATTTTGACGTCAGCTGCTGTATTACAAAATCGAATTATTGCGAGATCGAGTATTACGGAATGTAGATGCTGTCGATCGGAATGGAGATCCAGTCAATTTCCCAAAGGACTAGATACCTCGTCGAGACGAAAGTGCTTCAAGCGGAATACAGATCCAGTCAATTTTTCAAAGGACTAGATATCTCGTCGAGGCGAAACTGCTACAAGCGGAATGGAGATACAGTCAATTTCCCAAAGGAGTAGAGCCCCCAGGGGCATTCCTTCTTTAGGTTTGTACGGGCTTCACAACCCCGGGGTACCTGAGTGATCTTTCCTCTCTTTCCTTTTTCCTCTCTCCTACCCTTCTGCTTTTTGCTTTTCCTTCCTCCCTCGCCGTGGTTGCCCCTTCGGAGGTGAGGGCTCACCTTGAGAAGCTTTTCGCCAGTCTGTGCTTTCAACTCCTCTTGGGGATTATATCACCCACGTGTTTGCCGTGAGTGGAGAGCTGTGTCTTCGGAAAGGGTGATCCTGGTGATTGAGGGACAACATAACGGCCCAATACATTGCTTCGGCTCCTGCTTCGAATAGACAGACAGTGGTCCCAGTGCATTAATTGGCTGGTGGGTATATCCTGCTAGGACTAAGGGCCTGATCACCAACTAGCTCCTTAGGGCAGTCATAGAGGTGAGTTGGGTCCGTATAGTCCCTGGCTAGCACCGGTACAGGAACCTGTATCCCCTCTTTGGACTCCATGGTGGGTGGTGCCGCCAGGGACTGAACATCTCTTTTTCAAACATGGAAAACCAAAAAACAACTTCTCCTTCATTGGAGCACCAAATCAGTAAAAAAAAAACGAAAATAATTTACCAGAACAGAAATTTTTTACTATGAAAAGTAACGAAGGTAATCTTAAAAACATATCAGCAATCTTACTTCATAAAACGATATTAGGAATGGTTGAAGAAACAAAAAAACTTTAAAAAAAAACACTAGCAGGAGATGTACTAATAGAAGTTTCAAATAAAATACAGGCATGAAACATCCAAAAAATAACATTCGTCGGTCCAATAAAAGTACCAGTAACACCCCACAAAACCTTGAATTCATCAAGAGGTGTAATTTCTGAATCAGATTTAGTTCATGATTCGGAAGAAGACATCTTAGAATCCCTATCCGAACAACATATAATAAATGTCAAAAGAATCAATATTTCAAGAAATGGACAAAGAATACCCACCAAGCACATGATTTTAACTTTCAACACACCAACTATACCAAAACACGTTAAAATAGCTTATATGAATTGTCCAGTTAGACATTTTATACCTAATCCTGTTCGTTGCTTTAAATGCCAAAGATTCGGACACTCTTTCATGGCCTGCCGTGGCAAAGAGACTGTGGAAAGAATAAAATTAATTTTAATTCAAACCGTATATTCTCATATAAATGTGATTTTACTTTTTCGGAATTGATGAAGGCTTTATCTTTAGTCCACAAATCAACTCCTGGGTCAGATAATATTAGTTACGTTATGCTCAAACATCTATCAAATAATTCTCTAAATCATCTCCTGAAATTTTATAACAGAATTTGGACCGAGCACACTTTTCCGCAGTCATGGAGGTATGCTAACATAATACCCATACTGAAACCAAATAAATACCCCAAGAACCCTTCGAACAACCGTCCAATAGCACTGACAATCTGCTTATGCAAAATTTTAGAAAAGATGGTCAACGTGAGGTTAATTTATATTTTAGAAAAAGAAAAATGTCTCTCCCCACTTCAATGTGGCTTCAGAAAAAATTGTTCTACCATTGACAATCTAGTCGCTCTCGAGACTGATATCAGAAATGCATTTGTGCAAAATAAACATCTCGTCTCGATTTTCTTCGACATCGAAAATGCTTATGATCGAACGTGGAGACATGGAATTTTAAAAGACCTTTTTAAAAACGACATAAGAGGAAATCTGCCTATTTTTATTCAAAAATATTTAGATAAAAGGTATTTTAAAGTAAGGAGTGGATCGATTTTATCAGATGTTTTTATTCAAGAGGAGGGGGAGAGAGAGAGAGTACCACAAGGCAGTGTTTTAAGTGTAACTTTATTTATTTTAAAAATTAATGATATTGTTTCTCAATTGCCTCCATCAGTAACAGGTCTTATTTACGTTGACGATCTGTCAGAAAGACAACTTCAACAGGCAGTTAACAAAATCACAAGTTGGATAAACGAAAATGGTTTCAGTTTCTCACCTTCCGAAACCGCGTGTGTTCATTTTTGTAAAAAACAAAATCTTCACCCTGACCCTGAAATATTTTTCAAAGATATTTTACATAATGTTGTGGACAATATAAAATTTTTAGGAATAATATTTGACAAGAAGTTGACTTTTCAACCGCATATTTTAAATCTCCGCAAACGTTGCGAAAAAGCTCTTAACATCTTACGAGTTTTATCATAATTATGATGGGGACAGATCTGATCATACTTGCCTTTTAAAGATTTATAGAACTTTAATACGATCAAAATTAGAATACGGCTGCGTGGTGTATGGCTCAGACAGAAAATCTGCACTTCAAAATCTGAACCCATCCACCTCACAGCTTTGCGCTTATGTACTGGTGCATTTAGAACTTCACACGTAAACAGCTTATATGTGGACGCTTTTGAACCTTGTCGGTATTTAAGGCGACAGTTGTTGTCCTTAGAATATTATTTTAGAATTTTCTCTATCCCTCATCACCCATTGCATACCATTCATCACAGTCCATATTTAAAACGCCTTTATCAAGCTAAAACATCCTTCATCCCTACATTCCACTTGAGAATGCTGGATTTGTTGAACGGATCCTAAATTTCTTCACTTGGCGTCACCCAGAAAAAACTGTATTCTTTCTCTCCTTAGTTTAATCATGATTTTGAATTTAAAACCCATTCCAAAATTTCAATAAAGCAGATAACTCTGATGTTATCTACAAACAACTCTTTCAAAAGCACATAGAAAAATACTCCAATTTTATACAAATTTACACGGACGGGTCTAAAAAGGCAAACTATGTTAGAGCTGCGTCCACTATTAGTGATTCCCTTCACAGCTTTAAACTTCATTCTTCATGTTCTGTTTTTACCGCTGAAATAATGGCCATCTATAAAGCATTAGAAAATATGTTTGATCATTCTCATAAAAAATGTATCATTTTCACAGATTCATTAAGCGTTTTACAGTCATTTGAACATCCTGATCATGACAGTCATCCCATTGTTTTGGATTCACTGAAACAAATTTATCATCTTTCTTCCAAAAAATTTAGCTTGGTATTTTGTTGGATCCCATCTCATGTTGATATATCAGGAAACGACATTGTTGACAAAGCCTCCAAATCGGCCTTAAATTATATTAACAATACCATCCCTTATCGTGACCTAAAATCAATCATTTAAAAATTTTTAGAAGAGAAATGGCAGAACGAATGGTATGAACAAACTGAGAACAAACTCCACGCTATAAAACCAAATATAACGTAATGGCAGTCACCAGCTCTAAAACGACAGAATGTAATACTAACATGTCTCCGTATTGGACATATGCGAATAACCCATAGACACCTCCTCCTCGGAGAAGATCATCCCATTTGCAATTACTGCATTTGCCCACTAACCGTAAAACACATTTTAATAGAATTCTCTCATTTTAATAGTCAAGGACTTAAACATTTTAATTCCTATACCTTGACTTTAGAAGACATGGTTGGAGAGAATCATGATCCAAATATTTTTAGCTTTTTACATGACATTAGTTTTATCCATCACATATAATTTCATATAGTATTCATTCACTATGACTTGACTCATTTTACTTTATTATTACATTATATTTCTGATTTTTTATCTTGAGTTTGGCATAATATGTCCCAAGAGGACTCAATGCCACAAAACCATATCCAATCCAATCCCAAAGGACTAGATACCTCGTAGAGACGAAACAGCCTTAAGCGGATTGGGGGATCCAGTCGATTTTCCAAAGGACTAGATACCTCGTCGAGACGAAACTGCTTCAAGCAGAATGGAGATAAAGTCAATTTTCTAAAGGACTAGATACCTCATCGAGACGAAACTATTTCAAGCGGAATGGAGATCCAGTCAATTTCCCAAAGGACTAGATACCTCATCGAGACGAAGCTACTTCAAGCGGAATGGAGATCCAAGTAGAAGCAACAAATTGTTCCTTTTCCCAGAACGTGTGATTGTTTGAACCAGACTTTTGTAGATGAGACTGGGCAATACATGACAGTGTTTGACGCAACTTTAAACCACCAAGAGGGCTAAAAAGTTCATTCAAGTGAATGGAAGTTTGGTTGAGAACCTTATAAGAAACTACATTTTTTCATTCTCTTCCTTTTCAGAAACTGTTGTGGGCCATTGTAAGAGCAACGGATTGGCAATTGGAGGACTGCGTGTTCAACACTCGGTCCAGCTAAAGACCGGGGTGCACATGAGATCTGGTACATGTTAAATCTGCAGTGGCCTCAAATGTCCCCACATTGGTGTGGCGTGGTAGTTTAGAGATGGGGGGAAAGTTTATGTGTTGTCTCGTCATTTGACCGTGGTTCAAAATTACGAGGTGTTGTGTCCTTCGTTGTTTTCTCTATGTATTGATCTTATCGTCGCCAATAAACCGTCGTGTTGCTCTAGTGTAACGTTAATTAACTACCTACCAACCAAAGGAATGGAGTTCCAAGTAGTAAACATATAATTTTATATAGTATTCATTTCATTATGACATGACTCATTTCATTTTATTATTGGATTATACATCGAATTTTTTATTTTGAGTGTCATAATATGTCCCAAGAGGACTCAATGCCACAAAATCACATCCAATCCAAGTATTAAAAACAATTTCCCCCCATTTTCAGAACTGGTGAGACTGGACAATACAGACCTGTTTTCATCTCGAAGGTAAACCACCAAGAAGGTTGTTGTTGTCGTGTGGGCCATATATGGCCCAATTGGGGGGGGTGCCATTGCCCCGAAGGGTTGGATTTCTTCATGCATGAAACATTCGTTTTACAGGAAGGTCCCTTTCACACAACCATTCACTCACACATATCGTAATTTAGATCCCAATCAGAGGCCGATAACTCCCTGATGAGGTACCCCCAGAGGTATTGATTTGGTATGGGAACATGGGTGACTTTGTGACCACGACCTATTTAACGTGCCCCAGCCACCATTAGTGAACACGACGGTCTTTAGCCAGGTCAAGCGCCGATCTCGCAACCATCAGAATTGCAGGCTCCGCTGAGGACAGAACCCACAACCCTTCCGATGCGAGCCCGACGCTCTACTGACTGAGCTACCGCGGCACCAAGAAGGTTAAAAATGGCATGAAATTTGGTTCACAACCGTACAAAGAATACTACTTCTCACTATCATCGTTTCTCGAAACTGTTGGAAGGGAAGAAACCTTTCCCAAAAAGAAATGCTTGGGCACATTCCAGGTTTTATTCCATTCCCTCCCACCACTCCCACGCAAATATCAGAATTCCATAATTTTCATCAGCCAAACAGACCGACGCCAATATCCGCAATACTGTAATCACCAATCACTCGCGTATGAAAATAGAAGTAATGATTGAATTTCTTCCCTTATTAGAGCTATTACCCGGAACAAGATTGGCCCAAGTGCTTAAAATAACTCTCCCGTTTACATATTTCATTCAACCAAAACGCCCGACTCGCGTGACATTCCATCGATTTGAGCAATATTTGCGATTTTGCCCAAGAAGTATTTCAAGGGCCTGCGTTTAATCGGGCATTTTTGGACTTGCCCGACGAAGAGTAATGACTCGCTTCCATGTGATCTCCCGTAATAGGCAAGCCGGGGCTAATCAGTACGGGCCCCGTAATGTCGTTGATCTCGGCTGTTATTTTTGCTTCGGAACTGTGTGGATTGTAATGCACGAAGTTTTGTCCGGATGGAAATGATGGATGCTAAAAACGGCTCAGTAGATTAAGGAATCTGAAATAGAAATACTAATTTGGTTTTGTTTCGAAAGTTCCTTGTTATTATGATTCCAAAGCTTTTGAATTGTGGTCTAGATTTTGCCTGCAGGGACATAATGAATGTTAGAAAAAACTTGTTATACCCATTAAGTAATCGGAAATATATAAATACTAATTCTATATTGATTTTGACTCGAAAGTATATTGTATTGTTAACTTAAAAACGGATTTGTAATTCATGTAGTTTAGTCGAAATAGAAATTGTGGATGATAGTTAAATTAGATCGGCATATCGATTGACGAATCTTAAATAGAAATATTCTAATTCCATTTTGGATTTGATAAGAAGGTTTGCTGTGTTATTCAATTCTTGATTCCAAAACTGTGTGAATTGTAATCCATAAAGTTTTGTAAGAATGAAAATGATGGATGCTAAAAACAGCTGGGTTGATTAAGGAATTTGCAATAGAATTAATAATTTGGTTTTAGTTTTGTTTCTATAGTTCCATGTTATTTTAATTCCAAAACTTTGGATTATTCTCCGGGAAGAAAAATTTGGCTACCATAGAAATGATGGATGCTACAAGCAACTAGGTATATCCATTAAGAAATTTGAAATATAGGAATATTAATTCAATTTGCGTTTTGACTCGCAAGTAAGGTTTTTGTTATTCCATTCTTAATATTAAAACCTTATTGTAACTCATCAAGTTTAGTCGAAATGGAAATGATGGATGATAGCTTAAATATCTCGGTATATCGATTAAGTAATTTGAAATAGAAATTGTAATTCCCGTTTTGGTAACTATTCGAAGGTTTATTCCTATTCAATTACTAGAAAAATTACTCGGATCGAATTGGTTAACTATAAAGTGGCCAGAATAACCATTTCATCCTTTCCTCATTCGTAGAAAAATGCCCTTAGGGGCTTAATCCCGGAACGTCGTCAATAGCTCGTTGTGTTGCTCTAGTACGACGTTAATTAAAAATTACCATTTCCGTAGAAAAATTCAAAATCTTATTTAAATTTGAGTAAAAAAATCTTTTGACATTTTTATAATATCTACAACCTACTTTTTACGAAAATCCCATAGATTTTACACAAACTAGCAAACCCAAGTATAGAACTTGCGCAACTGGTTCACTATTGTTCACAGCTGTAGTTGGTTGCGTTGTTACTCACATTTCATATCTTATTTAAATCCATTTACAATAAATAATAAGCATCTAGATATGAGTATTTCACATCTCCAAATGGAACAAAATAAATCAAAAATATAAAGCAGCATTTCTAGTACTTCTCATTGGTCTTACTAGCATTTAATTGCATGGCCAAAAGTGAACAACTCATTAATTTTACAGTTAGATTCAAAACGTCCACTTCAATTGCATACCATTCACCAAGGCCATTCGGTATTTTTCAACATTTAGATCTATTTTTATGTTTGTTTACATGTTCATTCTTATTTCCAATAGCAAGGCTGACACAATTAGATCCTTAGCGTCTATTTGAATGCCACCCCATTCCCTTGTTTAAAGAAGATTCGGCATTTTTTGACGTTAAACCTATTTTAGTTCATATACTCTACCTTATTTCTCTCTTTCAGATTTCTCATTGCCATCAGTCATCAGACTACTGGAGAATTTCATTAGAACAGAGAGTTCTTTCGTTGAATTTTACCAATATTATGCATATCTGTAGCTCAATGAAACATACTTAAATTAAGCGGCAAAATACCATTGTGGTTGATTTTACATTGTTTACTGTTTGATGGGAATATACAAATGCTGTCGATTTTGTACCACGTATTTTAGTAAGATATATGTACTTATAGATTGCCATAGTTAATAATTAGGCATTCTCCATAACTTTTCCGAATGATATTGCTAATTTTATTTAATGCTTCTTTCTACTTATTTCTAACAAAGAACTTTTTAAGATTTGCTGTCACAAAGACGTCAAAATAGATCGCTATATGAAATTAGATTATTCTGTTTATTGAAAACACACACATCACCACCGCTGGGTTAACGTAGACCAAATTTTTCACACAATAGAGATCTTTTCGAAACCAACTTATTAAAAAGTATACTTTTATAGAACAAACGAAGTAATATAATTTCAAAAGTATAATTTTTAAATTGTCTTTATTTCCTCTTGGTGAATATTTGAACGAAAACTCTAACATATCCTGAGATTTGCATACTTTTTTCACTTGAATAGATTCGTTTGAAAAGATCTCATTGATTCGGCAACCACTGCATTTCATCGTCTTCACAATAAAAAAAAGAGAAATTCCTAATATATCACTCAAATAGCTTTCCAGTTAGATTTCTTTAGATTAGATTAGTTAGATTTTATTCCTCTGCGATTTCATTTCATATTTTGATACCCGGTGAGATTAATATTTATTAATTTTTTCAGCATTCTTAGATACTGTTCTTAATACCGTCTTATTTATTTTCGATTTAATGCAAAACAATGCATCTGGTATTCGATAGACACGAGATTAGACACTGAAAGGAAAAGTAAGTATCGTGCCGTTAGTACTCTATGATTCCATTCAATCTATAGTGTCGTGGCTCGTCCCAATAAATGATGATTCCATACACAGCCTCGTTTCATTTATTGCACCCACAACAAGTAATCCTGCGTAAAGATATGCAGCATAGTAAAGGAATGCACCTGTCCATGTATGTACAAGAGCCAGATATGGACAAGCAATGTTTTTTTGTAAATTAAAGCCCTGTGCACACATCCGATTTTTTAACGTGCGGCGCCGCTGCGGCCATGCAAGTGCCGTCTGAGGTACATTAGAACCAATGGAATGGTAGAACCAATGGCCTCTGGCGCCTCTGTGGTGACACACGTCCAACTTGCGTGCAATTTGTACCTCAGTTCCCCACTGCGCCGCATGCGCTTCTTCGGTCGGAAGTACCTTGTTTTCATAAATAAATGGAATATAAATAATAATTAATAAATGGCTGTATCCATAAACGTCTATTTTGTTTCAAAATATACTTTTTTTTGCACCAAGTAAGCTAAATAAACACGTTTTCTTCGATAGAATATTTATCGCAAATGAGTACTTGCGTTGTTTCACGGTTAGGTGTGAATAGTTGGGCTTCGGTGCCGCAGCGGCGTTGAAAAACCGGATGTGTGCACAGGGCCTAAATGGTCATAAACTCAAGGAACTTTCATGGACACATAAGAGAGAAACACACTCAAAGTAGTCGTACGTTGATGACCCAATGGAAAAACTTATTCCATTTCAGTGAAATAACGAAAATTACCCACAGAGAAATCACAATTCCGTCAACATGCATGGGTCTTATGAATTTGTTAACCGTTAAATAATTCACAAAAATCGCAACAAAAAAAAATGTAAAATTGAAGTGCAGTTTAGGCGGAAAAGGATCTCTGGAAAGTGATTTCTTTGCCAGGCGAAATTATTTAGTTCACATTTTTACTGATAGAGGATGACCACAGTGATAGTCACATTAGTATTGAAAACTGGGTATACAGCTAACCCTCATATAACACGCCTAGGTTCTCCTTATTACACGGTTTACAATAACAATGATTTGGGTGGATAATTGTGACGGAGAAATGCATGCAATATTCATGGCCATCAGAGCTATTGGAGAACCAGATGAACAAAATATTGTCATCTTCGTCGATTCTCAGGCGGCGATTCAAAACATTACAAATTACACTTTATTGCCCACTGAATTTGTGCTCGAATGTAAACAGCACATTGACTCTCTTTTGCGTTCTGGAAGAGAGATTGTCTTCCAGTGGATCCCTAGCCATTGTGGCATTTATGGAAATGAACGGGCTGACACTTTGGCTAGAGAGGCTTCATCTTTGCACACATCTTCCTGCCAGGTCCCTCTTCGAAATGCTAAGAGACTTTTTGGGAGCAAAATAAGACTTGGTACAATTTCTGCTCTTAGGAATATGGCAGATGCAAAACCATGGGCTTGCCTTCTGGATGGCCAACAGCGCTCACGTCTTTCCCTCCTTCACAGGGCAGAAGGAGTTGCAAATTTTAGAATTATTAATGGACATGACTATCTGCAGGCCCACTTACATAAAATCAACTTGGTTGATTCACCTCACTGTGTACTTTGTGGCACCTCGCATATGACTGGGGAGCATCTCTTTAGTTGCCCCTCTCTCTCTTACGTCCGCTCCAGTGATGACTTTCGGGCCCTCACATCTTCTGGAGCCACTTCGATTTTATACTGGACTGCAAGACGCCTCATGTCCGAAATAACGATGGCGGGCGTAATTAAAAAAAAAAAAACAATAACAATGATAATCTATATAAATAAGAATGGAGTGTTTGTTTGTATATACTAGGGGGCTCCTCCCCCTGCTCGCTATTGCTCTTCAACCCCGATGATTGCTACGCAGTCATATTTAGTTCGCTTTGCTAACTATACTTTTCAGCAATGAGGTTTAGGGGATTGCTTCACAATCCATCCCTATATGGATTGCTACTGGATTCATCCCGGACCTCTAGCACATTATTTGAAGGTTCCCTTCCCATTGCGATATTTATCGCATGCGCCCGAGTAACGTAAAATTGCCTACTTTTTGCGAGGTAAGCGGATCTGTATATAAGCCTACCCCAGTACTTAAGCTTTAGAAAACGTTCCAAAAATTCTCGGCTCATACACGGAAATATAGTGTAAATAAAAACAAAATGTTTTAAATAATGTCGAGAAGAAAACATCTTACCTCTACTTAAAAAAGAAAATATTTTAGCACAACATATTGTTAAAATTCAGAGGAAATCTCATCATAATTTTAAATGTTTTAGCTTCTCCGTGTTTGTTGTAATAGTACTTCTTAATACTTACATATTGGAATGTTGCTGTGGAAGCGGCGACCGAATTGGCCGGTTCTTCTGAAAACATTGCAAGCTCTCTAGCGCGTTCTCTCAAATTTTATGAATGAATTAATTAATAAATATATCTGTGTTTATCGTCTGAGCGTGCTCCAAATTCATTAGCCCGTTGAACCACAAGACTCGCTATCACGTGACTCGCTATTACCAATCACAAAGCGAATAAACCTGAAAAAGATTGAAAATTATTTTTATAATAGCAATAATTTAATAGCAATAATTTAACATATACATTGTGAGTAGCCATTTCAAATTTTCTTTCCGTTTTGGACGCTTCTGATGCCAAATCAACCTCTCGTGCTTCTGTCTGTCTGTTCTGTCTGTCTAGTCTGTTCTGTCTGTCTAGTCTGTTCTGTCTGTCTAGTCTGTTCTGTCTGTCTAGTCTGTTCTGTCTGTCTAGTCTGTTCGTCTGTCTAGTTTCTCTGGTCTGTTTGTCTGTCTATATGTCTGTTCTGTCTGTATGTTCTGTCTGTCTGTTCTGTCTTTCTGTCTGTTATGTCTGTCTGTTTTGTCTGTCTGTCTGTTCTGTCTGTCTGTCTGTTCTGTCTGTCTATCTGGTCGGTCTTGTCTGACTTGTCTGGTCTGTTTGTCTGTCTATATGTCTGGTCTGTCTGTTCATTTGTTGTCTGTATGTGTGTAACCTATACATGTCCACAAGTTTTAATATATTTTCATGAAAATTGTGGTTTCCATATAATACATATAACAGTCCTTTGGTTTCCATGTAACAGGGTACGCATTATCAAATACATATGACCTCTTAGTTTTGGTTAACGCGGTTTCTATATAGCACGAGTTTCCTATAACACGGTATTTTATATAGCACATTACGCAATATCAAATTTGTGGGACTTGTAAGTTTCGTATAACACGGATTCTCTATAGCACGACACCAATTAACCGTGTTACACGAGAGTTACCATTCATTTGTTGGATTAAGTCGTTAATTTGTGATGCCGTATATTGGCAATCTGACATACTTTGAGTAACCTCGAAACGTCATCTAAAGACTGTAGTCCGAAGTTAGAGAACCTTTCTTCATCCTTTTTAAAGCCCGAAATTTTCGTAAATCTTCCGTCATTGATACAACGCAAGCGTAAAATATCTTCACTAACATTAACATATCCAACAATGTCAGCGGAGCCGTGGTAGCCTTGTTGGTAGATTCGCGGATGAAGAACCGAAAGGTTGCGTGGTCCAGAGTGCACGTCGAGGCTATCATACGTTGAATCTGTCACTGTCTCAAGTGTCTGGTGGAAGATTGGCCAGCTCAGGTGTCCGCCTCGTCATCTGACCGTGGTTCAATATTGCGAGGTGTGATACTTGAATTTATCCCTTCGTGATGGATTCTCGGTAATCGTCAATAGTAAAGTCACTCCAGTGTGCGATATATGCAATTACCTACCACTACTGTGCCGCGGTAGCTCAGTCAGTAGAGCGTCGGGCTCGCATCAGAAGGGTTGTGGGTTCTGTTCTAGGCGGAGCCTGCAATTCTGATGATTCGACCTGGCTAAAGACCGTCGTGATCTCTAATGGTGACTGGGGCACGTTAAATAGGTCGTGGTCACAAAGTCCCCCATGTTCCCATACCAAATCAATATCTCTGGGGGTACCTGATCAGGGGGTTATCGGCCTCTGATTGGGATCTAAATTACGATATGCGTGAGTGAATGGATATATGAAAGGGGCCTTCCTATAAAACGGATGTGCCATGTATGTCGAGCAAAGTCGGACTTCCTCCCAATGGGGTTCAATAACATGGAAGGCGCACACCCCACCCCGCCTCTTGCCGTTTTCGACGGGCCTGGCACTACTCTGGTCTGCCAGTGTAGGCATGAGAAACAACAACAACCTACCACTAATATCAGCATGACACCAACAGACCTTCCAATCCAACGACGAAGTCTTGCATCAACGACCAGGAATGCATTCGTTCATTGTGAGAGCTGCCAGGGATACATCTTCCGGCAATCATTTGCATATGAGGTAGGTAGTATAGAGTTCAGTATCGGCAAAAAATTGTGTGTGTGTGTGTGTGTGAACTAAACCTTCTCCCCCGCCTAAAAAAACCCAACCTCCTTGAAATATCTTATCATGCTAACCGTATGTGAATTTTCTGATTACCCGATTTTTATGAATTATTGAAATGGTAACAATCTTTTGGACACCCTATACATAAATAAAATATAAACGCTTAAGGTATCCAAACACTTTGAAAATATCATTTTTTATTAAAAATTCCAAGAAAAGTTTTTGATTTTATTTGATAAAGTATTTATTTGACCATCCAAAATATATTTGATTTTTTCTCTAAGTTAATTACATGCAGATATATTAAGATTTTAATCAAGGCGGGAAAAAAACCCGAAAGTAGGTATGATAAACACCGGAAATGATCGTTAAAAGACCAAAAACCTATCAAAATTTAAATTTAAAATTTACCTTTTTTTTTTGCAAACATAATTTTAAAAACTTTTCTCAAATGTTTAAATAGTTTCTCTTTTGGAAATATTGTGAACATTTAAAAAAAAGAAGTAAAGAACAATATTATTGTTGTTTCTCATGCCTACACTGGCAGACCAGAGGAGTGCCAGGCCCGTCGAAGACGGCAAGAGGCGAGGGGGTGCGCCTTCCATGTTATTGAGCCCCATTGGGAGGAAGTCCGACTTTGCTCGACATACATGACACATCCGTTTTACAGGAAGGCCCCTTTCATACATCCATTCACTCACACATGTCGTAATTTAGATCCCAATCAGAGGCCGATAACCCCCTGATCAGGTACCCCCAGAGATATTGATTTGGTATGGGAACATGTCTGGTCTGTCTGGGGACTTTGTGACCACGACGGTCTTTAGCCAGGTCGAAGCGCCGATCTCGCAATCATCAGAATTGCAGGCTCCGCCGAGGACAGAACCCACAACCCTTATTTCCTCACTTCAAATGTTATAACAGAAAAATTATTCGATGGGTTCTCGTAAAACTTTGAGAACTTGTTCTTATAATGTTGTCTAGAGAATGAACTAGGAAATAATTATGCAGAGTTGATAAGTTTTTAAATTATGGCCATTTATTTAAGAAATAGGATTATAAATCCATCAAAAATCTTGTATTCGTCCTTTTTCGATCAGTTGTAAAATTTTTGTTTATTTAAATATCCTTTTGATTCTAGTTCATTCCCTAGAAAATGCATGCAGTTTATATTTGTAGCATCATTTTTTTAAATTGGTTGAACAGCTTTTCATGTAGCACGTTTGAAGTTTTTGATAATTTTTTAAAAATTTCATACATAATCATCATTTTATAAAATTACTAAAACATATTTAATTATTTATACCCCAATGCTATATTTTAATAACCCTAAACATAAAAATACCATTACAATGTTTCTATACCACATTAAAAAAAAAGGGTATCGAACGTTGTCCGGATACCTTAAATGCTTTGTTGTTTAGAATTCATTTTTAGTTTTATTAATTAAGCTCCAGAACGTGAAGGAGAAACACAAACTCATTTCGGAACCCAGAATGTTATTTTTAGCGACATTTAGTTACCGACATTACGTACTACCCATCGAATTATCATTATTATGAGCGTTAAAAACTCAATTCATTGAAAGACCCAGATTGTTGAACAACAAAAGAATCCTACAAGGTCTGCACTAACTTCGTTAGTATCTGAGCGGGGAACAAACAGATCTCGATCTTTTTGTCAACCTCTTGAAACACTTTCCTTCCTTTATCTTACGTAATTCAATAATATTGAATTTTATGTTTATGAGCATCGCCATTGGAAGCGGAATGGGAATGGCAGGATTACTAGCAAATAAAATGTGCGGAATACTTGCAAGGTAAATTCATTTGCTTTGCGTTTGATTATATTATATGTGCGGATTGTATTGAGATGTTGAAGTTATCGGATATTTTTTTGCGAAATTTTTGTGTTTGAAGGACCGGATTAAAGCTTTCTTGAATGTCTGTGTTGGTGGAGGAGGCTTTGTGGTAGATTATTGGATTAATGATAAAGAACAAAAAAAAATCATTATTTAATCTTGTTTAAAACTTTTTGAATGTCAAAACCGATTTCTATGTAATTAAATAAGCGTTGAGAGATTGTAGTAGCTTTCTTAACCCTCTGAGGGGTTCATACGCATAATTGCACCTCGCAATTTGCAGTCTTTCCTGAATGGATTCTAATACATTTTATTCTTGTCCAATAGCACATTTCCAATGAATTATACAGGGTGATTCATAAGTACGTATACAGTTTCCAGATGCTGTAAAACAGGAACAGTTTAAGACTAGTTCCCCAAATCCTGTTAGCTAGGTATACTCATAAAGTTTGTGCCCCCCCCCCTCCCGAGCGTAGCGAGCGTGTCACGTGACTAGTCAGTGGAAATGGCTGCGTCTGTGTTCTTGAAGGCGTTTTGTGTTCTTGAATTGAGAAAAACGGAATCTGTCACCGTTGTACAACGAGACATCTCGTAATTAGCAAATTAGGTCAGATCTTGATGACGAGATATCTCGTAATTAGCAAATTTGGTCAGATCTTGATGACGAGCTATCTCGTAATTAGCAAATTTGGTCAGATCTTGATGACGAGCTATCTCGTAATTAGCAAATTTGGTCAGATCTTGATGACGAGCTATCTCGTAATTAGCAAATTTGGTCAGATCTTGATGACGAGATATCTTGTAATTAGCACATTAAATAGGTCGTGGTCACAAAGTCCCCTATGTTCCCATACCAAATCAATACCTCTGGGGGTACCTGATCAGGGGGTTATCGGCTTCTGATTGGGATCTAAATTACGATATGTGTGAGTGAATGGATGTATGAAAGGGACCTACCTGTAAAACGGATGTGTCATGTACGTCGAGCAAAGACGGACTTCCTCCCACTGGGGCTCAATAACATGAAAGGCGCACCCCTTCGCCTCTTGCCGTCTTCGACGGGCCTGGCACTCCTCTGGTCTGCCAGTGTAGGCATGAGAAACAACAACAGATTAGCCACATAGGTAACAACCCGTGACATCTCCATTCAAAGTGTCACTCAGCTCCCGTTATCCTTTCATTGTACTTTTTGCGATATGAAGTGATGACTCTGAACATACTTGCATCCTTTTATATAAGTCTGCGCATGCACTATTTGTTGTCAGTGGTCGAATTCAAACTTTCCAGGGAGTGTCCGGATACTTATATTTATAAGTGCATCGAAAATTGCTTTTCTTTAAGAGTTTGGGAAAGTGGACATAGTGAAAAATTGAATTTTTAAGACAGTTCGAGTCTGAAATATGATAAACGACTTAAAAAATAATCATTTAAAAACGATACATTGATTCAAGAATATTTCATTTTATTCTTCAAAACAAAGTGTGATAAAAGTTCATAATTTTTTATTTTGCCACACTATTATCATATTAACATAGCTCAAAAAAGTTTTTCGTACCGACATTTTTATGGAGCATCCATATATTTATAATTTTTATCTTCCTTTTATTGTCACACGTAGTAAAATAATATCAATAAAAATAAACATATAAATTTAATTCCGAAAAAAAAAACTAAGGAAATTTAAACATTCATAAAATAGTTTGCAAAACATGAGAGGGATTTTCAGAGTCAATATGCAAACGTTGATACATATCAAGCGGTCTTATAATCCATTTTACAGCTGTACTTCCACCATTTGGTGTTTAAATCAAATTGGTGATGCCCAATCAACTATCATGTATTGATTTGGAATTCATGCTTTAGAAATTTTAGTGGGAAGTGCTGAAATTGTATTCGAAAAGCAAGCAAATTAATGTCATGTTCGGGATATGTACAAGAAACACGTTTACCGCAGAAACAATACCGACACCTCTATTTAACTTGATAGAAAATGCATCTAATCAAATTTGTTTTTTTAAATGAATAATTATCATCTGATAAAGCGTAAATCAGAATGTTTACTTTTAAAAATATCTTTTGATGAAATATATTTCTAGTATATCTTACTAGAAACACTTTGTTGGAAGATAAACGAAGATTAAAAAAAATAATACGCTTTGATAATACAAAACTGTTACCCATATTAACATAAAATAAAGAACGTATTAAAATTAAATTAATTTAAATTAGTAATTTTTTTAGAAAAGAAAACGTTTGTAAAGTTAGATTCCCAGAAGAATGTTGTATACCTAATGCAACAATTACTTTAAACTTTCTATTTATTTGGTTTATTTCTAAAAAAGTATCAAAACTTGCATTTTTTAATTACCACAGAACACAATATAATAATAAAAGCTTCTGTTTCCTCTCAAAACAAATTCGTAAAACCGTTCCTTTTTCAAACAAATGAAAGATAAATATTTGATACTAGATTTTAAATCATTCTTAATGCCAGTATTGCTTTAGAATATTTCATTTACAAATGTTTCGTAGGTCATTATTAAGAATAAAATCTTTCATTTTTTGATGCTGCAGTCAAAAGTTTTTTGTTCTCGATGAATTAAAACGAAAGTATTCTAAACATTACAGAATTTTATACGAACAATAGTTTAATGGTAGTTAGTACCTTTTAGACCTTACGTTGCTCGCGAAAACATACTTTTTTCGATTCATCATAAGTAATTGAGTTTTGTATACTGTAGTATAAAATTGATACAGTTTAAAGATAATTGTATGGCTTTTAAAAAAACTGCAGTCATATTTGCAATTAAAAACATCTATTTTTAAAAAACCTAGCAAAAAGTATACACAATTTCTTTGTTTTGAAATTTACCCACTTAACTTTCCCGCAAGATAATTTTTGAAAGATGCTCTGTAAAACCCAAATGTTTGCACCAAATTGAAGCACATGAATGTCTTAATTCTATGAACTAAGGAATTTGTGATATTTAAAGTAAAAATAGTTATAAAAATTAAAATTTTTAAAATAAGTCAACTTTGAAATATTTTAGCATGTATGGATCCATAAATAAAAAACTATAGCTCTCATACACAAATCCATAGTTCAGAGAACTAAGATCTACTTTTAGAATAACAATACAAAATTTCTTAACTCTCCGCTTTTTTTTAAAACTTGCGTTAAGTTAAGTGGGTAAATTTCAAAATGTGAAGAAATCTATATATATAATTCTCTTACGTGGCACGCAAAAAAGACGTTATTTGTAATCGCGTTTTGGCAACACTGTACGATTGTTTGTTTATCGCGAAGTCTCGCGCATCGATTGAATTTATAGGGTTATCGGATGAAATTTTATTGAAAAAAAAAGGAAATTTTAATGAGCTGTTGCAGTTAGTTTATAATAGAAATCAAAGAAAGCGGAGGATCTTTTCAGGGCCATTTAAAAACGGTCCTTTTCAGGGCCAAAAATTATAGTTCAACAAGACGCTTGCACTACAACTTTCGGCAACAAACTCAATGAAAAAGTGTGGGTCGTTTGAGTGCTGGGAAAATGTACACACAAACAACATGCTGGGTATTCAATTTCCAAAGCAACGCTCACATTTCGAGTCAAAATTTGCACAAAGTTTTCATTTGAATTCTGATTTTAGAGATACTGTACATATTTTTTCTGTAATACAGCAAATTTAGATTTGAAAAACATTTTTTTGGTAACATATTTTGTAAACAATCCCTTCTGCTAGGACACATGTCTCCATTGAGGATTGCGAAGCAATCCTCCGGGGGTTGGCGAGCGTCAGCGAGCAGGGGGCAGGCCCCCTAGTTTGAAATAATGATCAAAAGATGATTTTTTATATTTTGTATCTCGTTTCGCTTGTGACATCACATAACCAAATAAAGCAATTAGAAACTCCGCTTACTCGTGACGTCACACAACCAATCAAAACTTTAATAGCCACGGAAACGCAGGTCTTAACATTCTATGTAATTAGATTTTATGTCCTTTTTTATCTAATGCTAGCAAAATACCCGACCTTACTCGGTTTGAATTGGTTTACTCTAGATTGAAGAGATGAAGAAAATATATAATGACTTACGTTTTTTGTAGAATGAAATATTATTTTAAAACCTTTCGCCATCTTTATAATTTCTACAACTTACTTTGGACACAAATACTACACATGTATATCTATTCGTGTAATACATTTCACATACATCGCACTCTTGCTGTCTGACAAAGCTACAAAATGACGAAATGTGATACTAAGGTTTATACTACAAAAAACGATTTTGAGTGAGATTTGGAATTCCATTTCTTAAGTTCTTTTCAAGTTCAACTCTATTAATAAATACGACGATTTACGGCGAGTGGCTCTCGCACTCATAGTCAACAAAACAATATTTTTTTTTTACTTGTGGCGTGGCACTCTTGTATCCGGCATGCAACAACATGCCATTGTGGAATGTCGCAATTTTCTCCTGTAATAATTTTTTAATGTTTGAAAAGTTCTAGTTGTATATAATTTTTGCTAGGTTTTATAAAAATAGATGTTTTTAATTGCAAATATGACTGCAGTTTTTTAAAAGCCATATAATTATCTTTACACTGTATCAATTTTATACTACAATATACAAAACTCAATTATTTATGATGAATCGAAAAAAGTATGTTTTCGCGAGCAACGCAAGGTCTAAATGGTACCAACTCCCCTTAAATGTAAGGCTTTCTAAACGTCATTCAATGTTCGAGTTTCAAAGAGATTAAGTTCTTTTCCCAGTTGATATAGGGCAGTGATATGGAATAACAGCGGATTAGCAACCAGAGGGTTGATCCAACCAAAGATAGTCGTGTATGTGAGGGATGGTGCACGTTAAATCTGTCGTGGCTCAAATGTTCTCATAGCGTGGTGTGGAAATTCAGAGAGTGGAGTGCGAGCTCAGGTGTGACCTTATCATCTGCCCGTGGTTCAAAATTACGAGATGTTGCTTTCGGTTCTTTACCTTCCGTATTGATCCCGAACCTTAGCCAATAGCACGCTGTGTTGCTCCAGTGTGACGGGAATTGAACTACTTACCTATCCAGTTGATATAAATTGTTCAGCAGGGGGAGTAACGATTTTCAAATAAAATTCTAATCATTCTTAGACCATGAATTATCTAACAGGTAAAATTTTATTTTAATTTAACTGTAACCTTTGTTGTCGTGCGGGCTATATATGGCCCAATTGGGGGTGCCATTGCCCCGGAGGGTTGGACTTCTTCATACATGGCACATCCGTTTTACAGGAAGGTCTCTTTCACACATCCATTCACTCACACATATCGTAATTTAGATCCCAATCAGAGGCCGATAACTCTCTGATCAGGTACCCCCAGAGGTATTGATTTGGTATGGGAACATGGGGGACTTTGTGACCACGACCTATTTAACGTGCCCCAGCCACCATTAGCGAAGACGACGGTCTTTAGCCAGGTCAAGCGTCGATTTCAACTGTAACCTTTATATGAGGTAATATATGAGATTGCTTTCGTGTAAAGCTAAGTACTAAGGACAAGTGTTTTGGAAACATTTTTCCTATATTGTAGCATATCTAGGTATGTTACTCGAGGAAGTCAATTTCATCAAGTCGCTAATTGTAAAAAGTAACATAATCGTCAAAATGGCGACAAATCAAAAAAGTTCTTAGCCGGAAGTATTTTTCTTCTGTTCTTTGATTCTGTCTAATATAGAGTACATAAGACAAAAAGAGAATAAATAGTGTAGTTAAAGATTTTCCTTGGACTCAAATCGTTTTAGTAAATAAATACTTTTATGGTCACAGAAGATTTGCTCACAGGAAAATAAGTTTTTCTTCACCTTGTTCTAAATTCTATCATCATTCTGGTTCTATCACTGCACACCCACGTTACAAATTATGTACAAAATGTGAAAAACACATAAACATAACTGTATTTCTCACACAAAATGATACAGGAAAAAAATAGCAAATGGTCAGAGAAAGCGTAAAATTTGTGGGTGCACCAGATTTTGCTACGGGTTATGATCTACTTTTCTTTAGAAACAACGTTATAGAGAATAATGAAGCTCGATTGTGGATTTTAAAAAGCTTAGAACATAACTTTAAGAGTTCACTGAAAGCAAGTGTAAGAGAGAGTCATATCCCTTTTTTAAAACAATACCTTAGTCTAATTTTTTTTTAAATCCTAAGATTGTAATAACATCTCAAATGTTCTACCCAATTACTCTTATCAATGTGTACTTGTATCTATTCTACTTCATTTCCATAGATGTAGAACTTTGTACATTATCTGAAGACTCTAGTTTCGGTAAGTTAATGTTAACCAAACCATTCCAGGATTAAAAGTTAGGACACTATTGGGATACTTTGAAATCTTCTAATTTTAACGGAACTATTTACTTACATGCAAGATATTGCTTCTTGTGAGGAAATAATTACACATGAAATATCTGAAATCATTGAGAACCTAAACAAAGTTGCTTAGTGATCTAAGTGATGGTGAAATTAAGTTACAAAATACAATTAAGCGTGTAGTTTTTACTTGGAATACTGATAGTATTTGCATATGCAATGTGCTGAAAAGTCTGAACTATTAAAACGATTAGAACTCAAAGAAATTCGAGGAAATGTCTGTCTACGTTTAAACTTAATTTAAATAACGTGTGTAATCGATATTAAACAAATATTTTTTGAAATGGAGTAACACAGGAGGTCATGGTGTAAAATACACAATGAAGAAAGACTATGACGAACACGACTGACGACCAAACACAGACGGTGGATTTTGAAGTGGGCGAAGAACCTTATGTAAGTGAAAGGTAAATAATAGCTGCGGGTTCTATTTTGGGATAAAAAAAGAAGAGAGATTTAGATGAATACATTTACTGACCTGATTTCAGTCACGAACAAGAATTGTCCTATGGAAAACAGAATAGAACAGATATTTACTGGGCCTCTCTCTCTTTACTCTTTCTTTCTTTTGGGCTTCTGATCATAATACTCGTAGGAAAAAAGATCATATAGCGAAAAACCAAACTATATAATAGAAAACCTACCAAAACAGATGTTAACTACTTTAGTCACATTCCACCGAAAATGTAGGTGCAACAAAACTGTTTATTATTTGGGACAACGCTGTTAAGTATGAGTGTATTAATTAAACACCCATACTATAATATAATTAAAATAGCATAATTAAATAAATTAGTTATTTTATTAACATTTTTTAGGAATTATTTATTTGAGAGGGATTTTCAGTGAAAACAACATATCACATAGAGAGCGATTTTACATAAGATGTCCATGATATTTCGTGATATATCGCATCCCCGGTAAGAAAAGTGACACAACTCAAAATAGCGGAATTTGAGAAACATCAACTTAAAGGATTCTTTAAGATCTATATATATAATTATCTTACGTGGCACGCAAAAAAGACGTTATTTGTTATCGCGTTTTTGACAACATTGTACGATTGTTTGTTTATCACAAAGCCTCGCGCTTCAATGGAATCTATAGCGTCATCGGATGAAATTTTTTAAAAAGAAAATGAATTTTAGTCGAGCTGTTGCAGTTAATAATAGAAATAAAAAAAAGCGGAGGATCTTTTCAGGGCCATTTAAAAAACGGTCCTTTTCAGGGACAAAAAATTATAGTTGAACAAGACGCTTGCACTACAACTTTTGACGACAAACTCAATGAAAATGCGTGGGTGGCTCGAGTGCAGGAGTAAATGTATATACAAATAACATGTTGTATATTCAATTTCCATATCAACGCTCACATTTCGAGTCAAAATTTGCTCAAAATTTTCATTTGAATTCGGATTCCAGAGATACTGTAAATATCTTTACTAAAAAACATAAAAAAATTTAGATTTGAAAAATATTTTTTTGTGGAATATCATATTTTGTAAACAATCCTTTCTGCTAGGACACATGTCTTCATTGATGCGAGAGAAGCGAGCATATGTTCCCGCAGCGAAACAATGAGGATTGCGGAGTAATCCTCCGAGGGTTGGCGAGCGTTAGCGAGCAGGGGGCAGGCCAATTAGTTTATATTAAAACAGTATAAGCTTCTTTTAAATTTAGGTAAGCATTTATGGTGTTAACTTCTATTATATTATATAGAATAGCAATATAACACGCTGGGGCACCTCATACCTATTTTTCACTTACATGACATCAAAATTTTTAATTTTTGACTTGCGTCACTTTTCTTGCCGGAGTGCGAAAAATTGAGGATAACTTCAAAATTAAGTTTATCGCCTTTTGACACCTTTTGGCATTGACAAACCAATTTATCGATCCGGTAGGTAGTTAATTAACGTCTCACTGGAGCAACATAATGGGCTATTGGCGATGATCCAGATCAATCCTCTAGAAATAGATCCTAGGAAAACAAGACGTTATTTTGAACCACGGTCAGATGACGAGGTCAACAACCGAGCTCGCACTCAACTCTTAAAACTTCTACACCTCGCCAACGAAGGGAAATTTGAGGCCAATCAGATATAACGTGTACCAGCCCAGTGAACAGGACGGTCTTTGGGTGTACCAGACTACCGCGGCTGAATATCATTTCGGAATTTTTAGTAGCGAAATGCTTAAGTCGTTTTCGAAATACAGGCCTAGATGTCACGTTTGGAATACGTACAGGAAACAAGTTGCACCGAGGAAACAATATAGTTATCCACATTTAGATTGACTGAAAAAGTCTTGGATGAACCATCTGTCTTTAAAATAAATAGATGGTGATTTTTGGTGATTTTATTGATAGCAGGAATTATTTATTGTTTCATTCATAGGCTGTTATTAGATTTTAAATAACAAATACGTATGTAAACATTATAAACATATATAGTATATATGCAAGTGGAATTGACAATGTGCAATTTTAATTTTAATTTTGCATTCGATCAATTTTGAAGCATTTTATGAATTGACGAATTCATTATTCATGAATTCCGTCATACTAAAAATGGCATTCCATTGAATGATTCGTTCAGACATACAACAGTTCTGACAAATAAGATCACTCAGTTTTTCAGTGCTCCTACATGCCGTGGGATATGGCTATTTTTGTACCTGAAAACATGGAATAAAAGCTTCTGTTTTGAATTTTTACGATTTATTTTCATATTTGCCATTGATTGCGAATAAAATTGTAAGAGTACGTTAGATTTTCCTTCCAAGTTGAAAATGAGGGTGTTGGTGTTTCGGTTATTCTTCGTATTTTGTGGGGAAATGCTGCATATTTCACGAATCTAATTTTATCAAGTTGTTATATTGGTTGTAGTATACAAAAACCAGCACTAAATGTCGCCGAAATGGCGACAATTTATATTAGTTCTTTTCCGAAAGTATTTTTTTTCTTCGGTAGTTTCTTTTGAAAAATCATCTCATGGAGTAACATGTAACTTACCATAGCTTTTGAAACTCTTTTTAAAAATTTGATATCTTTCGCGTATTTATTAATGAACATACTATTCCCAAAATCATGAAAGGGAAATGATTCACTTGATATAAAAATAGGTAGTTATTTAATAAAGCCACACTGGAGCAACACAGGGGGTTATTGGCAACGATTCGGCTTCAAGCCCGAAGTGTATAATCTGAGGATAACACCACGTAATTTTTAATCACAGCTCAGTGAAGAGGTCACACATGAGCTTGCACCCAAATGTCGAAACTTCAAGGCCAACACGAGGACATTTGAGACCACGAGGGATTTAACGTATACCAACCTCTTTTGTACAAGACGATCTTTGGATTCGAACTCGCAATCTTCCGGTTGCTAATACGTTACTCTTCCAACCGGGCAACCTCGAAAATTCTGAAATTAGCGGAAAGTAAGCAACCATGTCCTAAACTTTATTGGTCGACCAACCGTTCTGGTGGTTAAGGTGTTAGCCTCTAGATCGGAAGGTTCCTGGTATGAATCCGAGTCAGGGCATGGATATTTGTAAGCGTATGGTGTAGAAGCGGCTGGTGCATCTTAAATCTCTCGTGGTCGAAAGTCCTCACGTTGGGTTAGAGTGGAAGTTCGGAAACTGGAGAACCAGCTCAGGTGTTGCCTCGTCATCCGACCGTGATTCAAGATTACGTGGTGTTGTCCTCGGATTTTTCTCTTAGGGGATTGATCCCGGACCGTCGCCAATAGCCCGTTGTTTTGTCCTAGTATGACGTTGATTAAAAATTACCAACTACCTAAACTTTTTTTGAAAATATTTCAGTAAAGATAAAGCAATAAATTTCAAAAATTACGACGTTTCAAATTTCTTATAACTTTTGTCTCTCATGCTTTCAAAATTTCAGTTACAGCAGTCAGCAGTCTATGCCTTTCAGATGGTTTTCTCAGATGCAAAAACTGTTGCAAACTCACCAGTTCTAATCAAGGGATAATTTGTTTGTTTTTTCCACTTGGATTTTTATTCCCCATTGACTAATACAAATACAAATACAAATACAAATAATGACGACCAGCTACAGGCTCAAGCCCAACAAGGCTGGTCCTTTGTTTATGAATTCCCCAATTCCCACTGACTATCCAACTGTGTCTTAAATTCGTACACTCCCTTTGAATTAACTATATTTTCTGGCAACGCGTTCCAACTGTCTATTACCCTATTAAAGTAGTAGTTTTTCCTTAAATCCCGATTAAAATGTGTCTTATTCAATTTATACCCATGGCCCCTTGTTCTGTTATCCCTATTGAAATTTAAGCCCTCTGTGTCCCCTTGTTTTACAAACTTGAAAAGCTGAATCAAATTCCCCCACCCTTCTTCTTTCCAGTGTATACATGTTTAGCTTACTTAAACGTTCATTATAGTCGAAATTTGATAGCCCCTTTATTATTTTTGTAGCTCTGTGCTGAACCCTTTCAATTGATTCTATGTCCTTTCTCATATATGGAGCCCAGAATTGTACAGCATATTCTAGATGTGGTCTTACTAAACCCTTATATAACGGCAAGATTATATTCTTATCCCTTGAAGTTACAGTCTTTTTAATATACCCCAATAACCTATTAGCCTTTTTACCCGCAGCTGAACATTGGTGACCCATTTTAAAATCCCTGTGAATTATCACCCCAAGATCCTTGACTGTTTCTCCCTCCTTTACCTTTACTCCCTGCAGACAGTACTCGGCTCCACTGTTCCTGTAACCCATATGCAGAACTTGACATTTCCCTACATTAAATGACATACCCCATTTTACAGCCCATTCGGATATCTTATGAAAATCCCCTTGTAAATTTTCTATCTGTAACTTGGTATCCACTGTCCCCCATATTTTTAAGTCATCTGCAAATATACTGATTCTATTCTTTATCCCCTGACCTATATCATCTATGAAAATTATAAATAAAATTGGTCCCAAAACTGATCCCTGAGGCATCCCACTTATAACTTCTGTCCACTGTGAATAATTTCCTTTTACATGCACTCTCTGCTTTCTACCCACTAACCAATTCTTTATCCATATTAATGTTTTCCCCTGAATCCCCAGCCTTTCCAATTTAAACAGTAATGCCTCATGAGGTACTTTATCAAAAGCCTTTTGAAAATCTATGTACATGATATCCACACTGCTCTTATTATCCAGCTCCTCAGTAATTTTTTCGTAGAACTTCAAAAGGTTTGTAGAGCAGGATCTGCCATTCCTAAACCCATACTGATTCTCTGATAACAGTCCCCCCTCCTCCAAGTATAACATTATATGCTTTTTTAACAGAGATTCAAATATTTTGCAAATTACTGATGTTAGACTTACTGGTCTATAGTTGCCCGGATCACTTTGTATTCCCTTTTTGAAAATTGGAGTTATGTTGGCCAACTTCCAATCCATTGGTACCCAACCTGTGCTATATGTTGAATTAAATATCGTGTGAATTACTTCCCCCAGTTCTTCCGCGCATTCCACTAGTACTTTTCCCTTTGTATTGGATTTGGGATCGTAGTGGCTCAATGGATGTGTCCACTGCGCTAGCAACCTTCGAGTTGTTGCGTATGTCCATTCCCTGTCAGGTACATCAAAGCCTACTATAACTAAGAGCCCGATCACGAGTTACCAGTTTGCTTCATGACGTTCTGAATGTAGGCACAAGTGTATTTCTCTATGGTTTCCAGTATTGACAATTTATGGCTTTTGGCGATGTACTTTCCTAGCTCTTAAAGCTGATGCAAAGGGAAAAGACTGGCGAATTGGCGTGTTCCGAATAAGTCTCCAGAATTTTCGTTACAACTACTGCTGGTCGTGTTTTTTGTTTCATGCTTATAGTTTGCTAACCATTAACCATCAGTTACCACATTAAACAGTTACTGTTTTGAATTTCATAACGCATTAGCAATGCCCTATAAGTGTGTTGTCCTATTTTGTAGAGGCAATAATAACTGTATAAAAACTGTTTATATGTTTCAAGCAGATGCAAGTTTACGTAAGAAATGGCCGACAGCGATTCTCGAGATCTTATTGTGAAAAAACATTATCGGGTAAGTAATTCAATTTATATTGCTTTGAGAAAATTATTCTTAATTTCATAACGATCAGAACAAATGAAAATTAATAAAAGTATATATCGGACTAATTAATTATTATTTAATTATTGACATTATGTATGGAAATTATGTGACAGTAAAATTCAATAATCATGTGCTCAATTACTGTATTTAATGATGATCATGCGCTCAATTACTGTATTCAATAATGATCATGTACACAATTAATACAAATATATACCTGTATAAAATGCAAATAAAATAATTTAATAGTTTGAGTTAATTTTATAGTTTAAATAGAATAATTTTAAACAATTAATAAAAACTCTCTATTTTGAATTACGCTTTAAAATTTAAGTAACAATGTATAATTAAAATGATTTTACTGAGTAGTAGTATTATACATCATTAATAGTAATTTTAAAAAATATTGATTTGTGCAAGATTTTAATTCTATTTTTTTAGAAAAGAACAAGAAACATTATCTACAGCTATAGCAGAGAGTTTTGAGGGAAATTGCTTTCTTTAACAGAACTATCATCCAGATAAATATTCGACTCTTTTGGATATGAAAAGTGACATTATTTTTGCATACATTGAACTGCCACATCCAAAAATAATTTCTTCTGTTTGTATTAAAAGTGATTTGTAAGTAACAACATTTTATAAGAATACAAAATTAAAGGATTTAGGTAAGCACAAGTTTCCCTCTATTGTCCACGATTTAAATTCTGTTTGCGAAATATTATGTGTGTTAACACCTCATTCCGAATTGTAAAATAATTGTATTTAATGTTCTTTTCTGGAATCACACCCAATATTTCATATTCTTAATCGTATCAGAATTCATGCATTGTCATCTATCGATATTCATTTACTAGAATAGGTAGCAGCTAGAATACAAGAACAACTGTTCTTGTAACCTGAATGAATATTGGGTGCGGTTACAGAAAAGAAAAAGAATTAAATACAAGTATTTTACAATTCGGAATTAGGAATATATTACTAAAATTATATGTATATTACATTCTGGTAATATACATATATTGTATATTGTATTGTATACATATATTGTATATATATTTTATTGTATACATTCAATATTAAAAAAATAGCAGTGTTCATATTGTGAATCTATATTGACAGTAAACAAACATTTAGAATTTAAGGGAGATTATATCTTAATGAAGAATTTAGATCGATGTTCACTATTTCATCCTCATCCTGATGTGTTTTGCATGGTAGCTCATGATTATCTTGTTTTATTAAAATTGTTGGGTGAATATGAAAATGAATTTTTAAAAGTTGATAATCAACAGTTAATTGTGCTTCATAATTCGTTAAATATACTCTCACCTAAAGAAATATATTTAGACTTAATGATTGTTTACAAAATTATAAACAGGACCATGTCACGAAACATATTATTTGGGCATCAACCAATATATTATTAAAAAAATACTGTAAAGTAAAAAATGTGTGTGATGTATTGGATGCAAAACGTAAATCAAAAGTAGAATCAAAACGTGAAAACTGCAAACACTTACAAATTGAGAATATTAGTCTTGATATTTTTATCTCTTTATTTCCTGATAAAGATGTATCATTGTAGATGTAGATGTTGTTTTGTATCATTTTGTTACATGATAGAAGGATTTTTCGTGTTTACTTGAAAGTCAAGCATAAATTGCCATAAGATGCTTAGTGCATATGTAATATTTAGTGAGAGTCGTATATTATATTCAGCTCTTGTTTGAAGAACAAGGTGGAGTGGTAGCATCCGATACGTTAGGCCGCCAAAGCGATTGTTTACGCCAAATCAAGATGGCGGCCGATGTAAGCAATTCCAAGATGGCCGCCATATACAACGTGAACCTTTGCATACAGTGCATAAATAATAATAATAATTTGTTTAAAAATTAAGAAAAAAGCAATATAAATTTCACTTGAAAATTTTCTAATATTTCAGTCTGGTTTTCTCCGAACATGTACGCAATTTTGCGTCAATTTCATCATAGTTTTGTCACTTTAAAAAAAAATTTAAATAAAAAAATATAATTTATAACTGTTAAAAAAAATTTTTTATAAAAAAAAACTGCGATTTTTTTAAAACGTCCGGATTTTTATCAATTTTGAATTAGAAACTTTGCAATGCATAGAAAATTCAAAACAAGAAATCTTTTTTTAATAAGGTAGTTCTTTTCTGTGATCATAATCCACACAAAGGTTTTTGATGAGAAAAAAAAAATCTAAAAATTCTTCTGCTATCTATAAGTGTGAAAAAATATTTTTTCACAATTTTTCTAGCAATTAGCATTATGTGAGCAACTCAATGGGGATATTCCAGGTTATAGAGCCATATATGGAAAAGCAAGACAAATATTTTTATTGTAACGACTTTACAAGAGGAAATTGTTTTTTAGAGAAGTCAAAGCATATTGCGCTTAAGGTTTCAATGCGTTTAAACCAGTATACCGGGAGAAATTTGTTTGTAGATAAGTCACAGCGTATAACGCGCGATCCCCGCCTGCCGGCTACCTCGCCGCCCCTCCGGGGCCGGCGAGGACCTTTCACCGTTGGCTTCCATGCGTATAAGTCACCGTATTGGGTGCCCACCCAAGCATAGTCCAGTGTTTGTAATATAACCAAAAGCTAAACAAAAATCAAACTTACCCTCATAGCCGGGTCCTTGAAATTCTGACTATGGTTAACAGTCATATGCTCGAATCAATAACCCTTGAACTCTTTGTCCTTCGGGTATTGATACCAGCATATGACTTCCAATAGTCAGAAATTTTTGTAGTTCCTTGCAAAATTCAGCTCTGAATTACCTCAGCCAAAACTTTCTGGTTCCTATTTTTCACCTCAACCATAAAACATTTATCCGTCCCTCGTTCAAGTCCTCCAAACACCCATTTACCCTCCAATTTCTTACTCCTGTTATACTTTCTTTTGCCAAACTTTTGTCCAATCTTTCTACATTTCCACTCCTACCTATCACCAGCATCCTTTCTCAATGTTAAAATCATATCATTCTCACATGAAAGACATTTCACCCTCTTCCCAATCAAGCTACTACATGTTTGCAAAAAAAAAAAAAAACAAAAAAAAAAAAAAAAACATTTTTTAACGCTTAATAACACTATCCACTGCTATATCAAATCAACTAAGGGGAAATGAGCAACCAAAAGGGGAAAAAATTCTAAATTCCAATCTGCAATTTCAAAAATCAAATTTAATCCAAATTTTTTTTCGAAATTTTAATTGAAATTTAAATAAAGTGACAAATTTAAAAAATTGTAACTTACAATCTGCTTTCCAAACTTATCCTAAAAATTTTGAAAATTAATAAAACAAGTCGATTTTATAAATCAAGAGCAAAATTCATATGCACCCAACAATTTCAAAGACTGTCTAAATTTTAATTCCGTTCTATATTAAAAATAAAAGTGGAAAAGCGTATTTTCTTCCTTAACCAATCATGAGACCCGTTTATTATCGTCAGGAGAAAATATCTAGGGTTGCCTTAAAACTAAGAAAAGCGCGAGAACGGGAAGGTTACCACAATTGGCAATACATCGCTCGAAAGTTGTAACGTATCGGATACTACATACCATCCGAAGAACAATAAATCAAAAATAAAATTGCATGTAATAAAACCTGTATTCTGATGCATTAAGACGTTTATTAGAAAATTATTTTTATAGATCTAGTATTTGCAGCGGAATGTTTGCACAAATTATGCATGGAATAAAGAACTAAAAATGAAATTTAGTGTCAAATTGCAAGAAGTTGTTTCTAATTAGTGTTGTAACATTATTGTATTTAAAATTGTGAAAGAAAATTGATCTTATTTTCTGTTCAAAGCATTTTTCTTATTCATTGTCATGTCTTACATAATTATGTTTTACACATGTCATGTGTTTAAACTTTTACTGATAAATTATATTGATCAAATTTAAATATTGAAGATATGCTATATGTTTTGTAGTATTTGATGCCAGAATTCTCATGTATTAATTTCTTGTTAAAAGGATAGTAAAAAATATTATAACTACAAGCGAAGAAATTGATTGTTTGTCATTTTGAAAATAAAGCCTATGAATTAATTTTTATACTGATTATACCAATAACATAGCAGTATTATTAGAATTTTAAGAAGGAAAATGGGACATGTGCGTTAATTTGTAAGTTCTAAAATAAAAATTTTCAATAATTTGATTTAAGCAGTTACATTTTATGAGCTGTGGTATAGTTCTTAAAAAAATTGCAGACTTTAAGAAAGCAAGCGATTTTTAAATTACGTAAATTCGGAATATTTGTTGATTTAAACACGGGAATATATCCGTAGACAGTAAGGAAATAAACAAATGTGTAATGTAATAATCCCAGAGATCGTTGATCTACGTCCATCACGTCACAAGAGTCTTGGTATGGCCTTTTGTAATAGGAGGTGTTGGGTACACTCTTCCCTGGGTTTATTTCTCAATTCCGTGTCAGTATGAACTTTTATTGTTTGTATGTCTATTACTTGACCCCGTCTGAAGCATTTTTCGCCATAAAACATCCAAACCCTTGGAGTAATAGCAGTTTTGGATAAAGAATCCCGTCATTGACAAAAATGACCGGATTTTTATTGACTAGGTATCTAGTCATTAATAAAATTGATCATATCTTGGACGAGATATCTCTTCATTCATAAAATGGATCGGATCTTGGACGAGATATCTCGTCATTCATAAAATTGATAAGATCTTGAACGAGATATCTCGTCATTCCTAAAATTGATCAGACCTTGGACGAGATATCTCATCATTCATAACATTGATCAGATCTTGACGATATATAAACCGTCAATACCATTTGAAGGGTTAAATGTGGCATAAGTCATTTTATTGCTAATATTGTTTTTATGTTTATTGTTTTAAGATAGGGATTTATGAAAATGTGATGGCGCTCTTTCCAACTTTCATTCATTTCATGAGAGGGATATTCAGGAAAAACAAGGAAACCAGACGGAAGACGAATATTTTACCCTTCCTATATGTGCATCTTTCCACAAGATGTATATCGGGGTTACCTTGAAATGCAGATTATCTCCATTTTGGCGATTTGGGGCGTTCAATCAATTGGTGTCGACTAATGGCCAATCATTACAATCTGGAATTCATTCTTTGGAATTTTTGTTGAAGACGTACTGAAATCTCATTTCAAAAAACAGCCACGTCCTGAATACTTACAAGAAGCACGTTCCGCCACAAAAACACTATTTTCACCCACAAATAAAGTGATAGAAAGCGCCTATTATAGTATTTCTGTTAAGTATAATCATAGCTGAAATTTGTGATCCAACGATTTGTGTGGTACAGTGCACACGAATAAATACTCGAAACCATTAATTTGTAAACTTGCGAATATCCACGATAAAAACAAGTTTTCCAGATGCAAGAGATGGTAATTTTGCAGTTAAAAGTTTGTACGAAATCTTCCTTCTCTTTCCGATTTACTGTTGGTTCAAAATTACTTGGTGTTGTCCTTGGATATTGGACGAGATATCTCGTCATTTATAAAATTGATCAGATCTTGATATTTCTCTTAGGGGATTGCTCCAGGACCGACGTCAATAGCCCGTTGTGTTCTAGTACGACATTAATTAAAAATTACTATTACCATTACCTTCCGATTTACAGTTAATTAATAGTAAATTACTTTTTAAAGTAAGAACGATTATTTTTAGAATATTTGTGTAATTATTGTATAACAGGTTTGAAGCAAAAGAACTTATTAAATGTGAAGGGAAAGCGTTATCCTCTTCAAACTTTGATATCCACACAAACTTGATATTTCTTTCATCGCTGAAGTAAAGAACATTCATGAATTTAATAACATCGTACATTAGATCATCTTGGATTTTATTATCTATTTTTTACTAATCCAAATCTTCACTTATTGAATCTACTGGCGATATTCATGTTAGCGTAAAAAGAATGGCTCAAAATTACGAGGTGTAGTACTTTTAACTTTCTTTTTAGGATTGATCCGGGACCGTTGTCTTGCTCTAGGGCGACGTTAATTAACTACGTACGGATGACGTTATGGTTCAAACTGTGTAGGATGTATTTCATTTCAAACGATTGAGTTTTGAACTCCCGGCCATATGTCAACGCATCATTTCAAGTAATAATCGCATTTTTTTTGATACCGTTATAAATAATTTTGAATATCATTTTTTAGTATGATAAAAAATTGCTCCAACAATGTTTTGTGCAAAATAACTATGGAGCAAAATGCGTAGGTAATATCTGTTATTAGTATTAGCAATTCAATCAATATTATACCAATTTCTGATTGGAGAAATATATGTAAAAGATTAACATAGAATAATGTAACATATTTTTTTGATATGCCGCAGAATTTTGGCTATTAGCTTATGTGTGCTACCATGAGCTAAAAAAGGTTAAACATCGCTGGGAGAAAGTAATAAATTAGATGTGTTATTAGATCCTCCTTATTTTAAACGAAATGAATTAAACCCATCCTTTACCATTTGCGTAGGTAGTAGCTTAATTGATGTATACATACAGCTTTATTAATGAGTAAGATGTCTGAATTCAGTTAAGTGATACATTTTAGAAAAAAATTGATTAGAAATAAATTTACATTTAAATATACAAAAACAAAGATGTACGTATTCCGGATGTGACGTCACTTGGTTTGTTTTTTGAAAACGATTTCAGCGCGTCGTCATTAAGAATTACAAAGCATGAATTTAGAAATGATATATATCAGTTGAGACTGGTCAACGGTAATTAACGCTAAACGTTGTCAAGTCGGCGATGAACTACATTGTTAGATCACCCAAATTATTTTTAGATAACGGTTTGTTTCTCTTAGCACTGAAATTCCATGTCACCACAAAGAATAAAATTTAAAGCTAACAAATGCTTAAATTATTTAATTTAAAAGTTTCTTTTACCATTTAAAGAATACTTTCACAATGAATGAATGATTTTACACTTACATGGAAAAAACCATTAAAAAGTAATTCATCGTGCTTGAACTAATATATTTAAGAAGCAAGCAATGTTAGAATCATTTACTGTTTACCTTTGCGTGGGTGTTTGGAGCAATAACTTTTATAGTAAGACAATGACACTCTATGAAGAAAAACCTGGATTTACTGACTCAGAAACGGAGAAAGGGGATTCTTAGAAACACTTTTAATCGAATTGAAAATGGAAAATTATGTCCTCTAAGGAAAAGTAAATACTCATGAAAAGTGAGAACTTTCGTGATAGAAGAGTCCTTATTTCATCCGATGCAGGAAGTTTACATTTTATTCTCCCGCTTTTAATTTATTTACGACTAAAAGTATCTTAGCTCGAGTATGTTTTATTAAAAATGGAAGTTGTGAGTTATGAATTATTTATGAATATATTTCATTAACGTACGAAATCGACATTATTTGTTTATTATCGAATGGCAACAACGGATATAAATTGCATAAAATCCACCAAAGTGGGATATAATATTGCTAAAATTCATCATAGATTTCTCCACTCTAAGGAAATTCTTCAGAAGTTTGATAACAGAAAGCAATACTTAATTGTATACAACTTTTCAGGGTGCTTTGTCGCTCTGTCAATTTTTGTGATGGCTACATTTTTTTTATCTCTTAATAATAAGAATGACTGATTCGAGATCTCTCCCTGATATCGTGGATGAAGGGTAGTGAGAAGCAGTCATCCGAACTTGTTTCAGCAATGTATATCAAGCAAGATACTATGACCTTAAGTCAATAGAGCCTGCTTGGTATGCTCCAGGACATCGTATTTAAGCCTACACAATACCACCAAATCTCTCAGAGGAGCAAATAAGAGTTCTATTGCGCGAATGGGATTCTTTGCCACAGTAAGTATCTTCAACAGTCTTATAGAAAGCAAACCGTAAAAAGAAATCATAAGAAAAGTGACACAAGTCCAAAAATAACAATTTTGATGTTAGGTCATTGAAAAATATGCAATTGGTACATTTTACGGTGTACCAATTAAAAAATTAAATGTACCAATTTAAAATGAAAAGTAAAAACATTTATTTATATTCGATAGAATATTTATCGCAAATGGCGCTAAATGAGTTCGTGCGTCATTTCACGGTTATGTGTGCATAATTGGTCTTTGGTGCTGCATAGGCGCCTCGTGAAATGACGCACGAACTCATTTCGCACCATTTGCGATAAATATTTTATCGAAGAAAACGTGTTTATTTCGCTTACTTGGTGTAAAAAAAGTATAATTTGAAACAAAATAGACGTTACTGGATACAACCATTCATTAATTAATATTTATATTCCATTTGTTTGTGAAAACAAGGTACTTCAGAACTGAGACTCATGTGCGGCGAGCTGTGAAGAATTGCGGTACAAATTGCACGCAAGTTGGACGTGCGGCGCCGGAGGTATGTGTGCACTACTCTATTGGATTTAGGTCCGGTGCACACATCCGGTTTTTCAACGTGCGGCGCCGTTGCCGCAACGCATGTGAGGTCTGAGATACATTAGATCCAATGAAGCAGTGCACACATACCTCCAGTGCCGCTGGGGCGACGCATGTCCGTGCTGCGCCGTGGGGAACTGCGGTACAAATTGCACGCAAGTTGGACGTGCGTCACCCCAGCGGCGCTGGAGGCATGTGTGCACTGCTCCATTGGATCTAATGTATCTCAGACCGCACTTGCGTTGCGGCAGCGGCGCCGCACGTTGAAACACCAGATGTGTGCACTGGGCCTTAGTCATTCTAATCCATTTAATTCCTGATTGACCGCTTCAATTGTCGTTTTATCTCTTCGACATTAACCAAGCAACCTTCATATTCATTGACTTTAGAGTGACAGAAAAATTCCTCTCAGACAACAGTAGTGTTCCACTATTTTTTCGCTTGTCGATCTCCAACGTCATCGAATCAAGTTACTGTAAAGGTTTTTATCCTGCTTAAAGAAATCATGAGTAGGAAAAACAAGTTACTACTTCATTTTAAGTCTATTTTGAATCAAAATTACCAATAGGGGCAAAGATAAGGCGATAATATTTTGTTTGAGAAAAACTGAAGAAAACAGCATTGTTATAATTTGAATGTGAACATATTAATTGAATTAAAAATATGGACACACACACACACACACACACACACACACACACACACACACACACACACACACACACACACACACACACACACGCACGCACACGCACGCACACACACACACACACACACACACACACACACACACACACACGAATTACTTCGGGAGCGTTGTACGAGATGTAGTTTGAGTGTAAAAAACAAGCCAGACGGTAAACGGAGATTTTACTTCTTGTTATACAAACGATAAATATCGGGGTTACTTTTAAACATCATTTGTCGCCATTTTGACCACGCTTGGTATTTAATCTCATTGAAGTTAATTTTCTTGAAAATTGGTTTGGTACGCTGCTGAAATCCGCGAGCTCTTTGCCGCGAGCTCTTCAAATGATTGAACACTCATTCGGAAGTAATTAAAAAACTTATCTGGATATTCACGTAAATCCGCAAAAGATGTGTTAAATCTATCTCTTGTAAGTCTTGAGATCAGTGAATATATGTATCCAGTAGACGTCTATTTTGTTTCAAAATACATTTTTTGTACACCAAGTAAGAGAAATAAACTCGTTTTTTTTCGATAGATATCCATCGGAAAAAGCGCGAAATGAGAACTTGCGTCACTTCACGGTTATGTGTGAATTCTTCGGCGCTGCAGTTCCCCACGGTGCCGCAGCTCGGTCTCAAATACCTTGTTTTCATAAATAAATGGAATATAAGTAATAATTAATAAATGGATGCATCCAGTAACGTCTATTTTGTTTCAAAATATTTTTTTTGCTCACTAGGTAAAACGAAAAAAAAAACACGTTTTCTTCTATAGATATCCATCGCAAATGGCACAAAATGAGTACTTGCGTCATTTCACGGTTATGTGTGCATAATAGGGTGCCGCAGCAGCAACGCACGTTGAAATATCTGATGTGTGCACCGGGTCTTAAAATCAACCTTATAATGAAATAGGCGGAAAATGTGCATGATGTTTCTTCAGGACGCTTTGTTTGAAGATCATGTGGTTGTGGGAAAGGCAGCGTGATTGAAAGCACTACACGATAATCAATTGTTCCAAGTCGATATGCAAGCCTACCCGAGCACCCTCTTCAGAAATCTTACACCAACTCCACCCCCATGTTCTGTCTGTATCATTAGAAGTTCGATGCAAAATATGTTCAGAAAACCTCAAAAATTATACCACTACCTACACAAAGCTTGACGGAAAATGCCTCGCTATGAAAAGAAAAATATTTAATTTTTAAGAAGAAGAGATCATTGAAAGCGTGGTATATGCCCACTTTCTTCACTTGATGCTTAATCACAACAAGCCTAATAGATTTGGATGGAATTCATTTTCGTAATTTTGTTTGTTCTAGCAAGATTAATCGATCACAGCCATCGGAGCACATTGCCTAGGGACTGAACAATAATAAAAACACCATCTTCGCAACGCACAATTATTCAAAACTACTTTATTGATTGAGAAGCAAATTTAATATCAAGGTATGCCATGTTTCTGACAAGATTTATAGATATGTACTTTTGCGAGGTCAAGGAATTTGCTTTGAAGAAAAATGAAGCAACCATCACTAGCTCATCCGAACTTAAAATCAACGTTGAGCTATCTGAATTGTTACTATGTATTAACTGTACGTAGTAGTAATTTAGTATAGTTACTCACATTTCGTATTTTATTTCAATCCACTTCTAACGAATATAGTATCCATATGACCCATGAATGGATTTAATACTTCTAAATGAAATATGTCCAAAAAATCCAAATAGCATTTTGTTTACTTTTTCTGTAGTTAATTATTATTTCTATTCCAATGGATAATTCCAAAAAAAAAAAAACACCGCGATAAACGTAGACTAAAGCTGTACCAAATTGGCAAATAAATTCTAATGGTAAACTTTGTATTGTATATATCCCGCTGCTGCCATTCGACAGTAAGTTAATAAGCCACGTACATGAGTGAAAGATATTAATAGACTAGCAAAATACCCGACCTTACTCGGTTTGAATTGGTTAACTCTAGATGGAAGAGATGATCAAAATATACAATCAAAATTACGCTCGCCGACCCCGGGGATTGCTACGCAATCCCGTTTGGTTTGCTTTCTCAAACCAATACTTCTTTCGCAATTGATTTCACTTTTTTTTGCTTTAACACTTAATGCACCCTAAACTAATAGCCGCATCAGTAAAAAATCTTCTGTATCTTGTTCCCTGTACAATTTTAAGTAAACAGTGTTAATATCAATACATTGTACTTTGTCGGTAAACTGTCTTGAGAACAGAGGGAAAAAAGCGAGCCTTTTTCCTCGCCAAATAAAAAGAAATCGTTTTTATGGCAATTGTTGCTACGATAAATTTGATATCTGGCAAACCCGATAGTAGAAAATGCAACCCACTGCTGTTTGCCGAACCAGCTATGCGAACTGAAAAATACGAAATTTGTGTCACCAACTTTTGATTGCATCGAATTTATTTATGAACCAATTTTAAAAATAATTGTACCGTAAGAAAGAGTACATTGTGAGGTATACTGCAATATTTTTAAAATTAAAAACTAACAGTAATACTATATAGATATGACCATTTTAGTTTTGTATCGGAAGTTACGATCTGAAAGTTCCGAAAATTGTATGACCTACTTTTAATTGCATCGATTTTGTTTATTAACCAATTTGAAAAATAATTGTACCATAAGAAAGAGTGTAATGTAGTGTATTCAGTGATGTTCTCAAATTTAAAAAATAATGGTTTTTGCCGTAGACATAACGGTTTTAACAAAACGTAGCGAAAATATCCGAAGATTCCGAATTTTGTATGACGAACTTTTGATCGCATCCAATTTAATTATTAACCGATTTCAAAAATAATAGTACCGTAAGAAAGAGTATATTCTGAGGTATACTGCGATATTTTAAAAATTAAAAACTAATAGTAATTAGATATAGATACGGCAGTTTTAAAAAAAAGTAACAAAAATGTCCCGATTTTTCCTGAATTTCAAAAAAATATTATCAAGAACCACATTTAAATTTCAAAAAAAACTCGACGAGCTGCAAAAATTTACGTTGAGAGGTACTCTTAAAAAAAAACTCACGACTAAAGACTGAAATTTTGAATGTGTTTTGCTCACTCGCGGAAGAAATTTCACTTCTTCAACTTTAACACTTAATAAAACCTAAACTAATAGCCGCATCGGAAAAAAATCTTAATAATTATCCAGGGAATACGATGAAGAACAAAGCATGTTAATTTCATATTTTTCCGATCAGTACTTTCTCGGGAAACCGTCTAAGAATGGAGCTAAACAACAAAAATTTCAATTCTTCGGCGGCGGCGGCGGCGGTAACTTTTTTTTAATATAGAGAGATTTCCATTGAAAGACGATTAAAAGTAAACAAATATACATTTAATTTCCATGTTTCATGGGTGTTATTGAAATCTGTACACTATAGTTAAGTAACAACATCTATCATCCTAAATAGGTACGTGGTTTTCATTTAGAGAAACCGAATCGCTGAAATTTTAATGTACCATAAGGATTCGATTTAAAACTGAATGTCTATTAGAGTAAAACGAATTTTAACCAAGACTTTGTTGATCCTGGAATGGACAGTATGCATGATTTTCAAATTCATTTTAAAATGAAAGAGCACGAAAAACTACGTAGAAAAATGCCACTTAAACTGCAATCTGACGACATTAATTATATTTAAAACGCTTTTCAAATTGTCCTGACGTCACTTTTAACGAAAAACTGCAGTCGCTGACGATTTTTGCCTGTGACGTCATAGTACATGATTTTCCCATCAAGCGTTCCTTGAACTGTGTTATCTCTTTGGGTATCTTTTTGGTAGTCTTATATTTACAGATTTTTTATTAATTCAGCAATGGAAGGTTCGAAAATAGTTAAAAAGAAGAATTACAAATAATGTATTGTTCCGTTTGTGTCATAATTCAACGATTAAAACACCAAAAAAGTATTTTTGTTGTACCAAAATATGAACAAGTTCGTAGAAGATGGTGCAGCGTTATGAAAAGAGATTAAAAGAAAAACAAAAAGCTGTGTTCTACTTCTTGCTTGCATTGCTGTGAAGATCATTTTTGGTAAGTTTAAAATACCAAAAATTATTTGTATTTTTAATTTTTTTAAATTAAGAATTGGGTGATTTAATCTTGTGGATAACTACTAGTGTTTTTGCTAAAACGAAAAAACATTCTTTCGGTATCAAGTCACTCATAATGCAGAATTTCTTGTTTCATGAAAAAGAATTTAATAAATAAATATAGGAATACTATATATTTATAAATCAAAACTGGTTAAAAAAATATACAGAGAGCTAACATCAATAAACATTGAATTATTATACTCATGATAATTAATTTGCAGTTGGTAAAACTGTGTCATATTTCTTCTTTAAACTGAATGATAAGTATTATAGAATTCAAATTCTTGCAATTTTAATCAAATTATCACACTACCTTCTTCATAGTTTAAAATGTTGGACTACCAAATGTTGTGTTCAATATTTAATACAGCTGCTATTCTCGCAATAAGTTTCTCTACACATATTATTTTTGGATCATCTTTTATTGCATTACGTTTTATCGCTTAAGTATATTTAAAAAATTAGTGTTCATTAACTAACAAAAATAATGTTGCTAAAAAATTAATGTAGAAAATTAATTTTAAGTTAGCTTTCAAAATTCACTATTTTAATACCCCAACAATTTTAATCTACTTTGAAATTATTTTCCTAATATAAAGCTCTTATTTGATATACTATTCTAATTATCTATACAAAAAAAATCTGTTTCAGAATGAATTGTGTTACTTATTAAGGAAAAGAGAACAACTATATATATTAATATTCTATTTTCTTAAGTAAAACTTTTTGATAATATCACTACTCTTTAAAAGCAATATAAAACTACATGTGTTTTAAAAATAAATCTGTTGTACAAAATATTATCATACTCTTCGCTTTTACGCCTTTCATTTCTACTCCCATAAAATTTGGATGGTTTCGCAGAAAAAAAAACATGGATATAGCATTCAATTTAGGTAGATTATCCGACTGGCCTTTTACAAAGCCTTGTTCTACAGTCGTCGTTTTTAAAGAAGAAATCTGTATAATTATAATAATGTAAAGACCACAATTCAACACAATTATTTAAAAAATAAAATTAGCGTAAAATCAATGAAAGCAACCTGAAATAACATGCAGCCGGCGAATGCAGCGAGAGATTTCATGTACTCTGACGTCACACCAAGCTCCACCCCGTTTTCAGTCACGTGATTTCAACGCGTTTTTTAATCGCTTATTACGCTTAAATTAAACTTTTTTGTGATTTTTAAAGTTGATTTTCGGATTGTTCATGATCGAATTTGTAAAAAAAAGTACCATTTTAGGACGTTTTGTGACATAGTGCATATTCGCTATTATATTACAGTTAGAAATTTTGAAAATTTGAAACTTTTGGTCTTAAGTGACAAAAAGTTGAGGTTTCTTACTCTACAAATTGAAGCTGTTCTTACGCAACTTAAACACATGTGAAACATTCGTTGAACAAAGTGATTTGCTTTTTTTTAAACGCTGTAAAATTGACCTTCTGATTTTTTGTAAAATTGCAATCGATTGAGTTTATTTTGTCTACACTGATGACACACAAGCTCTGTTATTCCACTTGCCGTTGAATGGAATTTTCAAGAAAAAAACTATGACGGGACTGTATCTTGCCACGGCTGCTATGTTCAAACACTCGTTCCAGGTATTTGTTCTCATTGAAGGTGTGACACCTATGCTTTCAAGAACTTCCATCGAGCCCGTTGACGCTCAGCGTCGGATGTCCGGATCTTCTTGGATTCCTCATCTCTCGATCGTTCTTCTTGTTGACATTTCTATAATTTTTATTGCGTATATAATGCATTGTGAAATTAAGCCGATAAGTCCTTTAAAGTTTTATTTCGATTATTATTTAAAAAGCTCAAAGAGACGAAGAAAGTGACACCTCAAAGGTCGTACTTACACATAGGAGGCCGGAGTTAGACTAAATGATTGTGAACGGATGTTCGAATTTTCGTGACTCAAATTTACGCTGCGATTGCATCAGCCAATGACGTCAGAGCAAGATTAATGAGCTCTTATAACATTCTTTGTTTAATGCTAGTTTGAATGTTACATCGTTTATTTCTGTATCAAGTAATTAAATTTTTTGCACCAACACTTTTTTGTGACATTCACAAGTTAAGCGTGGTATCCCGCCTTTGATAGGTAAGACAACCAATTAATCTCATATTTGCATAAAAGGTTGATTTTAGCACTGATTAAAATTTCGTACACGTTATAATTAAGCACTAAGTTTTCAGAAATCACAAACTTAATCCTCACTTAAGTTCTAAATAAGGGCGCAGATACCTTCGGGATAAAATAATGACTTTTTAAACCCATTTTTGTTTATTAAACTTATTCCATTCTTAATTTACATGAAATTTAATACTAAAAATTGCTGTCTGATTGTAACGTAGGTCACGTGGAATATGTACTAATTTAGTTACAGCTACACGAATTTCAAATTTGAACACTGTTTCAAACGTATTTGTAATCACGTGCAAACGACCCGATAATTAAATTTATTATGGCAGTGAAAACTATTCGGGCACGCGATAATTACACTATTGTATTTACTAAAAAGTACAAACGATTTGAGAATCCAAGGTTTGTCAGACATTTTTTAAACCTTTGTTTGCCTCATAAAATAGACATAATGAGGAAAATTTAATATAACACAGAAACTATCGCTAGAAATGAGTTGAAAATACGCATGGTCATATTAGATGCCCCCTTCGGAATCGATTCCCAACAAAATATAGTAAGGTTCCAACTCACAATACTTTCAAACATAAATTTAATAATTATTATAACATTAAAGACATTTTTGTAAATAAAATATTCACTGGGTTTTGTTTGGGTTATTTAACAGATACAAGGTACATAATATCAGTGCTATAGAAATATTATTTAGAAAAGTATCCTCAAAAGTCCAAGAAACTGATTTAACATCAAGAGTTCCACTCTTTCTGTAGGGTAAGGTGTACCTTGAACAATTCGCACCCCGGAAAAAAAAGTGACACAAGTCAAAAAATAAAATTTTTGATGTTATGTCATTGAAAAATATGTAAGAGGTGCCCCAGCGTGTTATATTAGGGGAAGGCGGGGTACAATGAAACAAAATTTACTAATTATTTTTTCCCGTCCACAATTTTGCATGCACAAAAATTTAATTAATGCATACTTTTAATCTTGTATTTTCCCCATCTAAATAAATTTTTATTAGATTCTAAACAATATCTTTATGCTTAAAAAATAACAAAAAGTAAATGTCTCACAGTGTTTCATTGTACCCCATATGCCGGGGTACAATGAAACACATACTGGGGTACAATGAAACACTCCAAATGATGCAAGCAACTTTCACCATATATAGTTTATTTTAGTCACATTCGACTTCATTTAAATTTATGATTTCTCCAACAGAATATCTTTCCTTACGTTTCAGTTCACCCTCCTTAATTATAAAAAAAAACAATCATTTATACAGATATTGCTTGTGTCACACATGTTATGTGTGGATGTTTCATTCTTAGTACTTCAGTTATCAGCTGGAGCTGGAAAATAATCTGGATCATCGTCGTCTTCAGTGTCTGTAGGAGGTAGTTTATTTTGAAAACAATATCTTCTTAGTTTTTTCATCTTTTTACTTTCTAATTGCGAACGAAATTGCTAATAAAACACAAGCATTTTTTACTAGCGTGGTTAGAACAATTTTTTTTAACGTTTTCCTACTTTTACTACTTTTTTTGGACCAGCCTTGGGGTAATGTTTTACCTCTTGAGGAGAAATGTATTTCCTCACAGGTTTGGAGCTAGTGCATAGTGTATGAACAGTTGCTGAACAACCTGCAGTCGGTGATTCTGATCTATTAATGGCAAGATCCACCACTTCTGGGATTCTTGTGTTTTGTCTGTCTGGTCTTCAGTTTCATTGATCTGACCATGGAAATAATTTGCAGTAGGACAAGGCCTATTTGACACGTAAGAACACAAATAATCTTCTTCAAAAAACTTTTTTCTATTGAAAGGTCATATTCCAGTCGCTGTAAAACCTTTTGTAATATTTTGTGGAGTGAAAGACTTGCACAATAAGCATTGCCAAGCAAAGAAGATATATCATAGATAGAGATTGTACGACCTGGATTACACAGCATCCAATCATTTGCAGCTAGATTGAAGACATTTTTAAGTGACTTGAAGAGTTTTGTCTAAAGGCTGCAATTTGTTACTGGTATGTGGGGGCAGGGTTACAACAACAATTCCGTTATATTTCGTAAAATTTAGACTGGAAATCGTAATATGTGATTAAAGATTGTCCATTATTTGTACAGCTGGATTTACTTTCGAACAGTGTGTATGTGCCTGGAAATGTGTTAGAACATCAACAAAAATATCTCCATTCATCCATACCGATTTTGTTGCATCACCCGTAGTCCCAGGTGGAGCTCCATTCAACATGCAAAACTTGAAATTTACTCTAAAAAATACTAAATAATGGGGTATAGAATTTCCAGAAGCTTTAATAAATCCACACATAGTAACAAGAACACCCCTTTCAACAGAAGTTGATTGACCTATTTGTTTTTGGCCCCTTTGACTGAGAACTTTAGGAGGATTGTGTACTGAAGCAAGTGCAGTTTAGATCTATGAAATAAAGTATTCTTAAATGTTTTTGAATCCATAAAAACTAACTTACTATTGAAATCTGTACTTTTTTTAAGGAAAAAAAAAGCAGTTTAATTTTGCATGCTTTCAAAATTACCGTTTTGAATTGGTGTTGCCTTTTTTTTTAATGTTAAGTGTTGCCATTTCCTTAGTAAAAGTGTTTTATTTATATTAGAGACAACCAGTAATATGTTATTTTATATCAATGATATTATATTTACCAGTGATACATTACATCAAGTAAATGCATTCACCCGGGGCACAATGAAACATGTTTCATTGTACCCCGTCTGAAAGTGTTTCATTGTACCCCGTACTGAGGTTACTAAATAAAAAACATTTTTAAACTTCTAATATATATTTTTTTTTAATTTTGGTTTTGGAGGAATGAAGACAACAACACAAAGATAACAATGTATAGAAAAAATAATTATTATATATTACAACGAGGAAAAAGAAACAAAATTACTTTTAGTAAAGAAACTTACTTTTAATGGTGAAAAACCAATAATCTTCTATTGCTAATGTTGTAAAAGTGTGAATGTATCCAAATCACATCAGTAATTGGAACATATAGTTATATAACATATGTATAAATTACAACTTTCTGTGACAAATTTTACTGATTTTAGAAGTAATGTTTCATTGTACCCCTTGTTTCATTGTACCCCGTCTTCCCCTACTATTCTATGGAATATAATAGAAGTTACTACCATAAATACTTACCTAAAATTTAAAAGAAGCTTATACTATTTGAATATACATTTTACAGTATCCTTTAAGTTGATGTTTCTCAAATTCTGCAATTTTGAGTTGTATTACTTTTCTTGCCGAGGTGCTATATGCTATGAAGTAAATGATCAATGCTGTTGCCGAAATCAAGTACAAATATTTTAAACTATCTGGAAAAGAACTAAAGAAAAATTGAGGTAATTTTCAAAAATATATTTGTGTTACTTGCATGTCCCATGTTTCGTGGAATTGTCAATAATTACAATTAATCACGATTTGCGAATGGTGATTTTTCAATGCGGAGGTGTATGATCTCTGAAATTTACAGCAACTTTAATATTGAATATATTTAGTTGTAAAGATAGTAAAGGCATGAAATTTCTCAAATTCTGCAATTTTGAGCTGTGTCACTTTTCTTACAGGGTTCCGATATGTCTAACTTGGACCTACAATGATTGTGGATTTTTTGTTGGACTAGTTTAAAACCAGTCATAATAGTTTCTTTATTTTCCTATAGAGGCTACTAGCAAGTTGTTTTAGTTGGTGAGAGTAGCAGTTTTCCTGCGAAAAATAAAACTTATTTTCACCTATTACATGTAACTATATTGGTTTTACTACTTTTTCTTCTCTAACCACTACATTTTTTTGGATGATTTAATGATAATACAGTCTTTTACCGATTATGCTTTCTATTAGCTACAAAACTCATGCGTTTAAAACAAGGTTTAGAATAACTTTAAAATGACTGATTGTCTTTAAAAGATTACCAAGTGATTGTTTTTAAAATATGACCAAGTTGTATCTTGATCCTAGTCAAAGCGTTGTTACTTTGAACGGTTCAAAGTACAACTATGATAACATCAATGTAACCAAATAAGTTTTAGTTAAATACAATTATTAAATGATATTTCTATTTAAGTTACAAAAAAATTTAATATCCTCTAAATATGAGGTAGTTAACTTAGGCCTTTACTGGGACAGGTAAATTAATTGCTGTTTCTGTTAGTTAATGTTCATTGTTTCTTCCCAAGAAAATGCCACGAATTAAAACTGGAGTGGAAAGAAAACCTATTATAAAAGAATATACTAAGAAAGTAGAAAAATTAATTATAGATAAAAAAATGATTGTCTATGGAGCTGTTAAACAAATGAACATTTCAAAGACGAACTTGTTGAGACGCTTTAAATCACACAAGAAATCATGTTCGAAAAGGTTTTGTTAAAAGAACAATGATGTTAAAAAAGTTCTTTTAGATGAAGAGAAGATCGTTTTAGTCGAGTATATTAAAATAGCTGCTCATCTCTATAATGGCTTGCCATTAAGATATGTCCAAATTTTAGCTTACCAGTTTGCTAAATAAAATAACAAACTACATGACACGTAATGGAATATTTTACAGTTCTGATTCAGATATTGAAGAAATTATTGAGTTAGACGACTTATATGGACAATTAGGAAACTCTGAAGAAGATTTCACTGATTAAGAAGATCCAGATTGTGGAAGTGTGAATGTGTTGATGATTTCATTTTAGTAAATATTTATCCAAGAAAACTAAAATATTTTGTAACAAAAATAGTTGCTGTTAATGAAGATTTCTTTGACGTTCAGTACCTTAAAAAAATCAGAACACACAAATGTTTATCAAGATAGAGAATACAGTTTACAATGTGGACAAAGGAGATGCTAGTTTAAACTTCGCAACTAAACTGTTAGTGGTGGCGTAGTTCGAGACATCCAGAAAAGTTAACATTTGGTGTTAACTTTTCACAATTCAATGTTGAATGAGTGTTATTAAAGTTTTAAATTCTGATCCACTTTTAGGCTGACTGTGGAAGAGCGACGTTTAAAAATGGTATTTTAAATTAAACTATAATTCCCGGTGCACACATCCGGGTTGTCAAAGCCGCTGCCACAACGCAAGTGCGGTCTGAGATACATTAGATCCAATGGAGCAGTGCACAAATGCCTCCAGAGCCGCTGAGGCGACGCACGTGCAACTTGCGTGCAATTTGTACCTCAGTTCCCCACGGCGCCGCAAACGCTTCTCCGTTCTGAAGTACCTTGTTTTCATAAATAAATGGAATGTAATAATAATTAATAAATGGATGCATCCAGTAACGTCTATTTTGTTTCAAAATATACTTTTTTACACCAAGTAAGCAAAATAGGCATGTTTTCTTCGATAGAATATAAAGGGTGTCCCATAAAGATCAGTACAACTTCAAAAATTTATTTAAAAAAAATGAAATGGCGTTAATATCTATCAAACTGAATCGTTGAATTTGCTCTACTGTTAAAATTGCTTGAATGAATAGAGGTGTTTTTTCCCCGCGACTGTACCTATGTAGTTTACAAAACTAGTTTTATCTCATATAAGTAGATTCAGAATGTAAATTTCATAATTTTTAAATTCCAAAACATTTCGGGCAGAATTCCATCCCTTTGAGCTCTCCCCTGAATAATTCCTATCCATGATATACATTTTAAAGTAATCCGAAGATAGATATTATGCCAGAGCGTTTTGGTAACTGGAAGTGAAATCTCCTTTTCGAGTTCAACTTATTTTTACAATTTTTTTATGACTTTACAGATATTTTTGCTTACAATGAAAATCAGTCGAATACGACTTAAATTTGAATAAAATGCTATTTTATCAAATATTCATGGCATCGAGATATAGCTTTCAAGATCAGAGGGATTTTTAGAGTGAAAGGACGGAATATGAAAATTTCAATTTTGCAATCCACATGCCCTCGTATGATAAACGTAGAGGTAACCTTAAAATATAATTTATAGCCGATTTGAGGACGTTTGGCATTTAATTTTATTGAAGTTAACCAATCAACAATCAACGTACGTATATTCGGAATTCGGTTTTTAGAATTGTTATTGCCCCAAGTGCTGAAATCGTATTCGAAAAAAGCTGTAACATCACTTCAGAATACGTACAATAAAGTTCCGTTTCATACACTTCCAGCATCGACATTTAACTTGACAACAAATGCCTGTCATGGGGTATTTTACGATTGACAGTTCTTAAAATTTGAGAGCTAGGTAAAATGAAACGAGATTTATCCCTCTTGTTGCTTAATATCGCCTTGAAAACTGTCCTCTGTAGTGACCAGACTCGTGTGTTAAATTCTGATGCGAACTGTCAACAATTCTGTCCAATAGGCGATTTGTTTTTGCTACTCGGATCTTCATTCCGTAACAGGGCAGTTTCGCCTGAAAAGGTATCTGTCGATTTACAAAACTGACCGGATCTACATAGACGATACATCTCGTCATGAGCAAAATTGACCTGATCTTTGATGAGATAACTCATCAAAACTACTTGGAGGGTTAAAAACTCGAAATTTTAGTTTGAATGTTAAAGAAATTATTTATCTCCCAACTCTAGTTATTTTATGCACTGTGGGAATACTGAGGTGTGGCGTTTTTGGCACCACACTAATACAAAAGGCGTACCATAAAAACTGAGGGTGAATTTTTAACGTAGTGGCAACACCACCGCGAAACTAAAAAATAAAAGTGCAAGCGATTTTTTCAAAAAAGTTAACTGTACAAGAATAAATATTCTAAACGAAGCAGACGATTTTATTTTTCCTAGTTTCGTGCTTATTTAAAGAACTGTTTTTATTTGATCCACAGAAATGGAGGTGATTCAAAGTTAACAAATGAAATGCGTTCTGCCATAAAATTTTGAGTGTTGTGAATGATCGAAATGTTAACACTGTGTGGGCAATCTTGCAAGAAAATCGGCGAATGACATGTGAGGAGATTGCGGCATCAACTAACATTTCGAAGACGTCGGCGTCGTTCTACGCAACAATTTACAGCTCCGCCATGTTTGTTCCAGATGGATCTCTCATCACCTTTATAAAGAACAAATGCAAACAAGAATTCAATAATGTTGTGAGTGGAAACAGATGCTTCAAATGATCCGAATTTCCTAAAGACTGTAATAACAGGTGAGGAAACTTGGATTCATCATTTTGATCCCCTTACCAAGTCCGCAACAAGTGTATAAAAACACACCGATTCTCCGCCTCCGAAAAAAATCCGACGTACCAAATCCGTTGGAAAGGTCATGGTGATTATTTTCTTTGATCTTGAAGGTGAAATCTGTCGGCATGCTGTGCCTCCAAAAACTACTGTGAATAGTGAATATTATATTTCAGTTTTGAAAATTTTGCGACAACACGTATCGAAAAAGCGACATGAACTGGTAGGGAATTGGACATTACATCACGATAATGCTCGCCCGCATGTCGCTACTTCTGTTCAGCAATATCTTAGTAAATGCAATATTAAAATCATGTCACATCCCCCTTGCAGTCCAGATCTCGCACCATGCGATTTCTGGCTGTTTCCGACGTCGAAGGAGAAGCTCGGAGGTAGAAAATATAACACAGAAAATTCATTTCAGCCGTGCAGGGTTCTTTGAAGCAGCTTCCTGAAAAAGGCTTCTCTACTTGTTTTTAAAAGTGGGTTGAACGATGGGACCGTTGCATATCATCTGAGGGAAGGTATTTTGAACAATAATGATATATTTTTTCTGTAAATATATTTCTTGATATTTTATCATTTTACTCTCAGTTTTTATGGAACGCCCTTTGTACAATGGCTCAATTGGTTACCTTTTCAAGCTATTAATTTCACTTAAAAGGAAATTAACAATCTAAAAAATATCTACAAAATTATTTACAATGAACAATCACTGAACGAATGTTTATGAAGAAACAATATAAAGTTTTAATTCACTGTTAGTTTTTTTTACAGGTGTTTAACCTCACCGCGTCTAGAGAGCCCTCTCTTCCACCACGTTATGGGTAAGTAGAGAAAAAACAAAGAGAGGGTTCTTCATGGGCTTGTCTCTCGTCTCTCCTTCGTTTTCCCCGAGGGATTCCGCTTACCTCTTGGAATGTTGATTCTTATGTTTTTTTCAATCACACCTGCGTTATTAAAGGGGGTGAACTCACAGCTGTGAGCACCCTCTTTGGAATAGGAAACGTTGGAAAATGATGTGTGTGTAACAAACGGTTGCATCAAAGTCGGATTAACAAATTGACTCTACGACACATTTAATGGCTTTCTGACCTGCGTTATCACCGACTGTAACACACGTGTTCTTTGTTTTTGGGTGGTCGTCTGCTCACATCTCATGGAAGGCCCACTATCATCCGGGTGTTGAAACCGTCTTTTTACCAGAAGTCACAGTGGTACCTCAAACTCTGTATGGGTTCGGTATCTTATGATGCAGTATAGAGTAGTTTTGTCTTGACGAGTCGTCTCGTGCTTACCAAAAATTATCCTGGACGAAATAACTCATCGAAACACGAGTTCGAAACTCGATAAAGTCGAAGACCGTCGTGTACACGAGTGTTGGTGCACGTTAAATCTGTCTTAAATTCAAGTGTCCTCTGGTGTGGTGTGGAAGTTTGGAGAGTGGGGTACCTTGTGTTGTTCTTATCTTTCTTGGATATTTCTCTTCAGTATTGACGAGACAATAGCCCATTACGTTGTTCCCCCCCCAGTGTGACATTCTTTAAAATACCTACCTTATTATAGGTGTTGGCAATAACGTTGAGAAGCCCGTTAAATATTGATCAATTGAAAACCAGTTTATCCGATGCGATTAAAGAAGTAAAGAATCTAGAACATTTAATAGAGCTTCTCATGATTAACTTTGAAATATATTTCAGTAAATGGAAACTAGAAGGGTTTAGTAAAATATGAAAATATTTGCTTAAAAGAGCTTATAAGTTAGGTAAGATGGTTACCGTATGTGATGAAAACACAAAAATCTCAGTAATTTTTAGATAAAGACAGATGAAATAGCATAAGGATTCAGCATGCTTCAGGTTAAGTTTGTTGTATTATTTATGTTACGGAAATAATTTACTGTCCCGCTTACGGAGAAAACGATGCACTACAAGTGCAGGGTTTTATTCACCTATAGTATCGTGACTTTCCCTTCAGGATTAATAACGTCCTGTCGACAATAGTCCGTTGTGTTTCTCTCGTACGACGTTAATTTAACTACCTACCTATTTAAACTACTCCATTTTTATCATTGTTTTTATATTCATATAACCATGTGTAGGCAATCTCGGAATCTAGTACAAAATATTCAAATGCTTAGATTTCTCCTTGGAAATTTCCTTTCCTTTTGATCCCGGACAGTAGCCAATAGACGGCTGTGTTTCTACAATGCAACGTTAGTTAACTACCTACCTCGTTGAAACTCTTGGAGAGTTAAAATAACCGAAAGAAACTTGGTAATTGGTAATTGGTAATTTTTAGTTAACGTCGTACTAGAGCAACACAACGGGCTATTGACGACGGTCCGGGATCAGTCCCTTAAGGGAAAGATCCGAGGACAACACCTCGTAATTTTGAACCACGGTCAGATGACGAAGCAACACCTGAGCTGGCACCCCACTCTCCAAACTTCCACGCCAACCCAACGTGAGGACTTTCGGCCACGACAGATTTAAGGTGCACCAGCCGCCTCTACACCATACGTTTACAAACATCCATGCCCGCACCCGGATTTGAACCAGGAACCTTCCGATCTAGAGGCTAACACCTTAACCACTATACCGGTTGGTCGGCAAAAAGAAACTTGGTAAAACAATAATTAGTAATTCTTAGTCAACGTCGTACAAGAGCGACACAACGAGCTATTGACGACGGTCCGGGATCAGTCCCTTAAGGGAAAGATCCGAGGACAACACCTCGTAATTTTGAACCACGTTAAGATGACGAAGCAACAGCTGAGCCGGCACCCCACTCTCCAAACTTCCACACCAACCCAACGTGAGGACTTTCGGCCACGACATATTTAAGGTGCACCAACCGCCTCTACACCATACGCTTACAAACATCCATGCCCGGACCCGGATTCGAACCAGGAACCTTCCGATCTAACTAACATCTTAGCCACCATACCGGTTGGCCGTCGAAAGAAACTTGGAAAACTAGTATTGAAGTTCATTAACTGCATTACCCATTAATCTCCCCCAAACGGCGTCGACCTGCATTGAAGTAGCAATCACCAAACCCTACTATTCCTAGACATTGTCCGTGGAGCAGCCGAAATTAGGAAACGATTCACTCTTAAAATAACAGAGGCGATGGAGTTGACAGGTAAATTTCCGACATTTTCGATTCCCCGCTGCTCTTATTTAATTTAAATCGTCATAACAGACTCGGGGCAGAGGCCGGAAGAAAAAAAAGAAGTCCGTGACATTTATTTGGTTTCGCATCCTTCTATTTATAGACCTGTTTCCACTCAGCCTCTCTGAAGAGGTTTCTTTTAATAGCCTCCATCTACTTATCATCGCAAACAAAGTTCTGAGAAAATAAAGTGGAAATTGAATTTTAAAGAGGAAGTCAAAGCTTTCACGAGCGATAGACTTCCTTCAGTTAAAGTGTCTGAAACTAGACAAAATCACAACCCTAGTTGGCACGGCCTGGGTGGTAACGGTAATTTTAGTTAATGTCGTACTAGAGCAACAAGGTAACGCCTGGTAATCTACTTCTAAGTGTACACAAATGTTTTTAATAACTCTTATCTTGCGGCAGATTTAACATGTACTAGTCTCGTGTATATGACGATCTTTAGCTGGACTTAATATCGAACTCGCAGGTTGCTATTCACAACTGGGCTTACTCGCATTTACCTGTCAATAAGGATGTTACAACCCCAGATTAGGAACCTTTGCCCACTCCACAAAGTTTGCTTCCGCGGAGTGATGCCGTTATAAACGCGCGTTGCGCCAGCTCCATAAAGTATTGCTCCGCGGAACAATACTGATATGAGCGTACGCCGGAAAGGGGCAGACGACTTTCCAATAACTTTAACTTCTACTTTAATGAATATTTTGTGTGTCTTTTTTCTTGTATTACGTTGTGTTCTGTCTTTTTTCTTGTATTACGTTGTGTCCTGTCTTTTCTCCGTGTCTCTGCATTTGATGTCCATTTCATTAAATAAATTGTGTTGTCGTTTAACCAGTGTTACTTTCTACGCTCTCGACAACGCAATAAAGGCTTTTAGCATCGATCGTCTAATGAAGTAGGTAGTTAATTTACGTCGCACTGGAGCAACACATTCCGCCAGGGATGACCCCGCAGCTAGCCTTGTAAGGATTTACCGGTTTAGTAGTCTCCCTTGGTTGTTTATTAGTTTCTTATTTACAGAGTTTCTGCTGGGGGTACAGCTACACTCTTCGTTCATGAGTGATGGCAACGGCTTGGCGATTTTTTTGGCGCACTTCTAGTAGCGAGTTACGATAAATTAAGGCAACCCATCTTTCGTTACGGTTGTTGTGGTTTTCATGGCAACCTTGGCGAACGGAAACTTTTAATTTTAATTTTGAATATTCTAGAAAGTTCTTCCAAAATCCGTTAAAGTCGTTTGATTTCATTGATTCGTTTGAAAGTTTGGTGGAGTGGTCGTTCACGGTAAGACGTTTGTCGCCAACTAATTTTTATCGCCAAATCAAGATGTCGGCCGAATTCCGTAACAGCAGATAGGGTTGCCATAACAAAAACGGCAGATGTGAAGAAAATCCGCGAAAGGTGAAAGTAACCATATTTGGCGACAAATCGCCTTCTTACCGTGAACGACCACTCCACCGAAAGTTTTTCTTTCCTTCCATTGGTTATTTTGTTTTTAAAATATCCTTTGATTGCATTGGTCCTTTTAAATCGTTTTCTGTGATACCATTGGTCCATTTATTTGTATTTTGACAGTTGTGGAATTTTTATTTTATTATAATAGTTTTCACGAAAGAAGAGTTTGGTTTTTTTGTCCATTTTCATTTTCATTATTTTTTTGCGAAAGAATTCTGACGTTATCAGGTTGTATTATTTCTTGCTTTTTTTCTTTTGTAAATCTTTATCTTTTTCAACATGCCCACTGTATTTAGTGTAATTGATAAGTTTCAGGGCATTCTTACTTAACATTCGTAGCTTAGTTTCTCTGCTGGTTCACAAATGTGTTTTGATCTGTGCTTAAACCTACTACTTTTCGTGAAAGTTTTTAAAAAATATACTTTTCAAAACGTTCTGAAATGTGTTTAAAAAGTGTGTTATAAAAAGAAAAACATTTGTGACAGAAAAAGAGTTAAGAAATAATTATTTCCTTGGCGACTTTAAAAGTGCGCAAAAAAAAAAAAAAAAAAAAAAAAAAAAACTGCTAAGGCCGTTGCCATTGGACATAAACGTAGTCTAGCTGTTCCGTTTCTAATTTACAGAGTTTCTGCTAGGTTTTTTGATGGTTATATGGGGACTGTTTTTGCCATTGCGATAAAATCCCTGCCGCGGATTGTCAGAATATCACTGATTTTGAAAATGTTTTCTCTGCACTTCCTATGCTTTAGTGAATTTTATTTTTTATGAATCTTAGGTTTAGCCATCCTGGGGTGTGTCCTGGTAGTGGGCAAAACAGGTGAAGTGAGCTTGTGAGGGGACAATCCTGGGCATAATTAATTAGAGTTCCCTCTATTCCACGAGCACATTGGTTGAAATAATCCGAATCTGTGGAGATAGCTGTTGAAGATTCGGTATCAATCCCCAAGGGACGGATACAAGTATAACTCCACGTAATTTTAAAGCAGGTCAGATGACGAGAGAACAGCAGCTGAGCTGGACCTCTGGGTCAAGATGGTTACTACTGTATCATTTTCAGAACTTGATACGAGTACATCGTATGATCTGTATGGTGAGCAATTACAATTCTATTTCGAAACAAATAGGATTAGAGAACGTGAAAGGAAACTTGCAGCATTGATTAGCGTATGGAGTTCACAGTGTCATCCGTTTGCTTTATTAATAAATTGGTGCGGGTTTGAACTACGCATACTTTTGTGGCAACGCTTTTGGCGCATTTTTAATGTCGCCTAGGAAGCAAATCTTAGAAATAACTGTTTTATAAACGAAATATAATTATAAGAAACATTTCGAGAAAAGCCACCTCTCTCTTAACAATGTTTTTCTAACTTCGTCAAGGATAATTAATGTTCAAGAAGAGAAGATAGCAAGAAACGATACAATCAAACTGAGCGTTTTGATTCTTCAAATTTACGTAAAGTGGAAAAGAAATGGAAAAAATTTAAAATAACCAATTAAATCAAAAGACAATGTGACGGAAATAAAAAGAGCATACCAGAATATTTTAAATGAAAATTTTATCTTTCCCCTTGCCGAGGTTGCCAAGTGGGAATTATCCCAATAAAGATGTGCTGCATTTACCCTGCCATAATTAGCTACAAAAAATTAAAAAAAACTTTGCCACGTGTCAAAAGCTTTGCCACAAAAGTACGCTTATATCAAAGCTGTATCAAAAAATTTGCCAGAAATCCAATGTATAATTTTCCACTTAGACATTGCAGGAACAAAGAACGATGTTTTATTATTGCACAAAAACAAACTTCCCTCGCACCATTGAGGTACAACCCAACGCTTATACTCGTGGATTTATCAAAGAAGCAGTGGAATAAAAAAATTTAACTAAACTTACAAGATTTAAGGAATTTAACGAATGAAAAGAAAAGCAGATTAGATCCAACGAAAACAATGAGTTTTTTCACTGGATATGCTTTACCTAATTTCCTCAAATCATTTTGAAGGCACTTTTTTTGGAATTTTCGAGGAAAACGCGTGGAAAAAACCGTATCCACGAATTTTGAAAACAATGTGCGTCAGGTCATGTATACTTAGTGTTTGACACGATCTTTAGCACGATTGTTCTTGATCAGTATTAAAATTGGTGTATCTGTTGAACTTTTGAAGGCTTTTATCTTCATGTGATTCGATAGTTTTCAAAAATGTATCGTGCTAATCCGTTTGGCTCGGTGCACACATCAAATATAAATTTTGGAACAAAATAGATACGTTTTACTGGATACATCCATTTATTAATTATCTATATATATAATTCTCTTACGTGGCACGCAAAAAAGACGTTATTTGTAATCGCGTTTTGGCAACACTGTACGATTGTTTGTTTATCGCGAAGTCTCGCGCATCGATTGAATTTATAGCGTTATCGGATGAAATTTTATTGAAAAAAAAAAAGGAAATTTTAATGAGCTGTTGCAGTTAGTTTATAATAGAAATCAAAGAAGGCGCAGGATCTTTTCAGGGCCATTTAAAAAACGATCCTTTTCAGGACCAACAATTATAGTTCAACAAGACGCTTGCACTACAACTTTCGGCAGCAAATTCAATGAAAAAGTGTTGGTCGTTTGAGTACTGGGAAAATATACACACAAACAACATGCTGGGTATTCAATTTCCAAAGCAACGCTCACATTTCGAGTCAAAATTTGCACAAAGTTTTCATTTGAATTCTGATTTTAGAGATACTGTATATATTTGTTCTGTAATACAGCAAATTTAGATTTGAAAAACATTTTTTGGGTAACATATTTTGTAAACAATCCCTTCTGCTAGGACACATGTCTTCATTAAGGCGAGCGAAGCGAGCATAGGTTCGCGCAGCGAACCAATGAGGGTTGGGAAGCAATCCTCCGGGGGTTGGCGAGCGTTAGCGAGCAGGGGGCAGCCCCCCTAGTTATTTATATTCCATTTGTTTATGAAAACAAGGTTCTTGAGACCGGAGAAGCGTGTGTGGCAAGCTGTGGCGCCGTGGAGAACTGCGGTACAAATTGCACGCAAGTTGGACGTGCGGCGCCGGAGGTAGGTGTGCACTATATTGGATTTAGGCCCAGTGCACACATCCGGTTTTTCAACGTGCGGCGCCGTTGCCGCAACGCAAGTGAGGTCTGAGATACATTAAATCCAATGGAGAACTGCACACATGCTTCTAGCGCCGTTGGGGCGACGCATGTCCAACTTTCGTGCAATTTGTGCCGCAGTTCCCCATGGTGCCGCACAGTCACCGCACATGTGTCTTAGTTACAAAGTACCTTGTTTTCATAAAACAAATGGAACATTAATAATAATTAATAAATGGTTGTATCCAGTAACGCCTATTTTGTTTCAAAATAAGCTTTTTTTTACACCAAGTAAGCGAAATGAACACGCTTCCTTCCATAGAATATCTATAGCAAATGGCGCGAATTGAGTTCGTGCGTCATTTCACGGTTATGTGTGCATAGTTGGGCTTCGGTGCCGCAGTGGCGTTGAAAAACCGGATGTGTGCATCGGGCCTTAATGTAATTCAGACCACACTTGCGTTGCCGCAGCGGCACCTCACATTGAAAAACTGGATGTGTGCACCGGGCCTAAGAGTTCATTGGGATGATTATCCATTAGATCTAATTGAATAATGCATATATACCTTCGGCTACGTCACGGCTACGTTACGGTGACGTTACGGCGATGCAGCTCCATTATGCGTGCAATTTGTACCGCAGTTCCCCACGGTGCCGCAGCTTGCCGCACGCGCTTCTCCACGCTCAAGAACTTTGTTTTTATAAATAAATGGACTATAAATAGTAATTAATAAATGGTTGTATCCAATACCGCTTATTTTGTTTCAAAATGTATTTTTTGTATACCAAATAAGCCAAATAAACACGTTTTCTTCGATAGATATCCATCGCAAATGGCGCAAAATGAGTACTTGCGTCATTTCACGGTTATGTGTGCATAGTAGGGTGCCGCAGCAGCAACGCACGTTGAAAATTCGGATGTGTGCACCCGGCCTTATGTTCCAAAACAGCCCATGTTTACTCAGAGAGAATGAGATTGCGGATGTTCCTGTAAAAGTTCTGGTGTTGGAGCCTTTGAGGTCACGATTCCAAAACTTGAATAGGCACCAGACTTTCTACTGAATATCCTCGGTTACTGAAATAGCTCCAGGCTGTTTCGTTTCATTTTGTGGTTGTAGCATTGAAAAATAATTCTGTTGGTGTTTTATTTTGAAACCGATAAACTGCCCTGTACAAAATTTGCTTAGATAAAACCTGTACCAAATTGTCACCAGCTAAATGTAGCTACCGTGTAGCTATTTTTAGCGATTACTTTCGGTATGAGGTTGTGACTATATATGTTTCTTTTTCACTGATGTCCCAGCGGTTTTGACAATGTGTTTTTCTTATTTGATGACGTTTTTAATCTGCATAAGAATAGGTTTTTCAATGATATCGATACGTGCTGTCGATTTTTACTATTACTATCTATTTTTACTATTACTATCTATTTTTTTTTCGATTTTTACTGATTACTTCGCTTTGTGATCAATAACTTCATTTCCATAAATTCTAATGTGACTTTTAAACCCAAAATGTGAGTAGAATTTCTTTTAGCAATGTTCATTACGAGGACTTTTTGTTCTTTAACAAAGTTTTAATCTTGTAGCAGCTACAATCGTTTGTAAGGATGAATTAGAATTTGCATAACATTAAAAAAAATTCAGCATTTATGCATAGTGGGTATACCAAATACCAAGAGCAGCATACCAATATTTCTTAACCATCTGGTATTTTCGAGTAGTGTGGTATAGCTTACCCTAGATCACATTAATTTATGATAAAATAACCACATCTTTTAGCTGAAAAAATCCCATGAAAAGCTCTATTGGGAAAGGTCAAAACTGGTTAGCAGACTGAAAGTTTCTAAAATTCGACATATATTATTGAGAATACACTTTCTCTGAGTTTAGGTAGATAGGTAGTTGAATTTATTTCGCACTGGAGCAAAACAACGGAGTCTTGAGGACGGTGTGAAATTAATCTCTAATCTATATATATATAATTCTCTTGCGTGGCACTAAAAAAAGACGTTATTTGTTACCGAGTTTTGGCAACAATGTACGATTGTTTGTTTATTGTTCTTCATTTTAATTTATAGAGTTATCGGATGAAATTTTATTGAAGAAAAAATGAATTTTAGTCGAGCTGTTGCAGTTAATAACAGAAATCAAAGAAAGCGGAGGATATTTTCAGGGCCATTTAAAAAAAGGTCCTTTTCAGGGCCAATAATTATAGTTCAACAAGACGCTTGCACTACAACTTTCGACAATAAACTCAATGAAAAAGTATGGGTGGTTCGAGAGCAGGGGTAAATGTACATACAAACAACATGCTGGGTATTCAATTTCCAAATCAGCGCACACATTTCGAGTCAAAATTTGCTCAAAGTTTTCATTCGAATTCTGATTCCATTGGTCTGTATATATGTTTTCTGAAAAACAGCAAAAAAATTTGGGTTTGAAAAATATTTTTGTTGGGATATCATATTTTGTAAACAATTCCTTCTGCTAGGACACATGTCATTATTGATGCGAGCGATGCGAACCAATGAGGATTGCGAAGCAATCCTCCGGGGGTTGGCGAGCGTTAGCGAGCATGGGGCGGGCCCCCTTGTTGAAAGATATTATAGGGTGATGGGTATTTAAAAAAAAGTCGCTCTGGAGCAATTCAAAGAGCTATTGGCGACTGACCGGGAAAAAACACGAAAAGAAAGACCCTAAGACAACGCCACGTAATTTTTATCCACAGTCAGATTGAAGTCGCACCTGAGCTGACACTCCACTCTCCAAACTACCACACCTAGCCAACGTTAGTACATTTGAGGCCAAGACAGAGTTAATGCTCACTAACCCACTTTGTACACGACGGTCTTGGATTGGATTGGATATGGTTTTGTGGCATTGAGAGTCCTCTTGGGACATATTATGCCAAACTCAAGATAAAAAGTCTAGTATATATAGTCTAATAATAAAATGGAATGAGTGATGCCATAATAAAATGAATACTATATACAATTATATATGATAAATAAACCCAATGTCATGTAAAAAGCTAAAAATATTTGGATGAGGATTCTCTCCAACCATGTCTTCTAGAGTCAAGGTAAATGAATTAAAATGTATAAGTCGTTGCCTATTAAAATGAGAACATTCTACTAAAATGTGTTTTACTGTTAGTGGGCAAATGCAGTAATTACAAATAGGATGATCTTCTCCGAGGAGGAGGTGTCTATGGGTGATCCTAGTATGTCCAATGCGGAGGCATGTTATTACTATACTAGGGGGCCCGCCCCCTGGTCGCTAACGCTCGCCAACCCCCGGAGGATTGCTTCACAATCCTCATTGGTTCGCTGCGCGAACCTATGCTCGCTTCGCTCGCATCAATGAAGACATGTGTTCTGGCAGAAGGGATTGTTTACAAAATATGATATTCCAAAAAAAAATGTTTTTCAAATCTAAAATTGCTGCATTACAGAAAATATATATACAGCACCTCTAAAATCAAAATTCAAATGAAAACTTTGAGCAAATTTTGACTCGAAATGTGAGCGTTGCTTTGGAAATTGAATACCCAGCATGTTGTTTGTGTACATTTCCCCAGCACTCGAACCACCCACACTTTTTCATTGAGTTTGTTGCCGAAAGTTGTAGTGCAAGTGTCTTGTTGAACTATAATTGTTTGCCCTGAAAAGGACCGTTTTTTAAATGGCCCTGAAAAGATCCTCCGCTTTTTTAAAATTTCTATTATAAACTGCAACAGCTCAGCTAAAATTCATTTCTTTTCAATAAAATTTCATCCGATAACGCTTATAAATTCAATTGATGCGAGAGGCCTTGTGGTAAACAAACAATCGTACAGTGTTGCCAAAACGCGTCAACAAATAACGTCTTTTTTGCGTGCCACGTAAGAGAATTATGTACATAGATGCTGTTTTCTTCAAGGTAACGATTTCCATTCAGATATATTTGGTTTAAAAGAGTGAAGTTGGTTTTCCGTTTGTTCATTCCATTCGTTCTGCCATTTTTTTCCTAAAAATTTGTAAATGCTAGATTTTAAATCACGATAAAGGATGGTATGGTTAACGTCATTTACAGTTGAAGTCTCCAAATCCTCACATTCTAAAGAGGAAGTATCATTTTCGGTGTTACAGAGGTTTGAGAAGAACTTCTTGCTATTTTAATACTATTTTGTTCAGGTGATATGGTTCTTTTTAAAGAAATATTTATAGATACATTTGGTTGGTTTATGTTTTTTGCATTTGATGAGGTTATATCTGATGCTTTAGAAAAACAGGGCATTATAGGTTGGTTCGTTGAAGTTTGATGTTGGTCAGATGGCTTAAACATAGTTACGTTGGTTTGAGTTACATTAGCTGCTGCCTTCTTAAAGGTAGCGATTTCCATTGCGTTACATTTGGTTTAATAAAGTGAAGCTTGTTCTCGGTTTGTTCACACGACGGTCTTGAGGATGGATTCGAATTCGCAACCCTCATGCTGCTAATCCGTTACTCTTCCAAACGGGCTAGCACATCCCGTAAAAATCCAAGGATGACACCTCGCCATTTTGAACCACGGTTTCAAACACATGCCAAACATGCACAAACACGGTTTAGACAATGAGGTCAACACACGTCCAAGCGCCCTTACTTGAAACTTCCATTACACGAAACGCTAGGACATTTCATATCAGAGTTAACGTGCAGCACGCGTACATGACGGTTTTTGTTTTGATAGAGTTTCCGACTAGCAGACCTCCGACTGCTAATCCACGGCTTTATCAACGAAACTTCCACGGTTCCTACTGAGTTGTAGGAAAGAAACAAATGGGGAGCAAGCGATTTTAAAGCTTTTACATTTATCGTTTTATATCCACGCGCGAAAGCTTCAAGGTTTCATTCCGTTAGAAGGTTCTTAGTACATGGTGATGAAATTTGTTACGTAGAATAAATTTTAAAGTTGGATTGTTTTTTTAAATTTACGAATACGAATACTAGTACGAATTTAATTGAAGGTTCCCTTTCCATTGCAATATCTATCGCATGCGCCCGAGTAATGGAAAAATACCTACACTTTTTTTGCGAGATTAGCGGATTCGTATATAAGCCGACACCCGTACTTTAGCTTTAGAAAACGTTCCAAAAATTATCGGCTTACACACGGAAATATACGGTAAATAAAAACAAAATGTTTTAAAAAATGTCAAGAGCAACACATCTTATTTCCACATGAAAAAGGAAATTGTTAAATAAATAACGTATTGTGAAAATTCAGAGGAAATCTCATCATAATTTTAAGTGTTTTAGCTTCTCCGTGTTGTAATAGTACTTTGTAAGATTTTCATATTCGACTGTTGCTATGGAAACGGCGACCGAATTTGCCGGCTCTTCTGAAAACATTGCAAACTTTCTAGCGCGTACTCTCAAATTTTATGAATGAATAAATTAATTAAAAAATATAACTGTGTTTATCGTCTGCGCATGCTCCAAATTCCTCAGCTCGTTGAACCACAAGACTCGCTATCACGTGACTCGCTATCTACCAATCACAAAGCGAATAAATCTTTAAAAGATCGAAAAATTTTCTATTACAGTACAAAGACAGTTTTTCTTGTTTCATCATTTGTTAGTTTGTAAATTGGTACTTTTTTAATCTTTTCAGATGCTTTGGCAATCAGAAACAGTAATACATTTAAGGTATGTATTTTAATTAAAGTCGTACATATACACAACGGGCTATTGACGACGGTACGGGGTTAATCCACCAAGGGAAAGATCCGAGGACAGCACTACGTAAGGTAAAATATTGGGTTACTATATAAGCATTTAAATATTGGGTAACTATGTAAGCATTTAAATATTGGGTAACTATGTAAGCATTTAAATATTAGGTAACTATGTACGCATTTAAATATTGTAACTATGTAAGCATATAAATATTGGGCATGCGGTATGAAATTAAAAAAAAATGGGAGAAGCAAATCATGGAGCAGAGAAATTAGAGAGGAAGACTTTTGATTTAAGTTAGCAAGTAAACATTCAGAAATCAAGATGTTAATACATGGAATTTTTTAGCGATAAAATTTTATTATCTTTAACAAATACCAGTTATTGCTAAGGAGAAATGTCAGTGCAAAACATGGAAAAGACAGTGTGTCTGTATTTTATATTATTGCATCATACTTGAGGGTATGTGGAATATCGGCAACTTATTCTAAAGTTCCTCGAGAATTGAAGCATGCAAAAAATAGTAGTAACATCTGTACTTAGTGTATGTTTCTTGGGTATTTATCTGTTAAAAAATAATTTCTTTCCATTGTTTGATTTACAATATATTTTTAATTCAATATCTACGAAGATATTTTTGGATGTCCGAGAATTCAAAATCAAGAACTTGAGCAATATAAAGATGTCAAGGTAGGCAATAAAAATAGAATGAGCTCTTTCAAAACATAAAAAAGAATTTTATATTAACTGATGAAATGATGTTTCCAAACCCAAAATAGTTCTATCATCTTAAGTAATAAACAGAAATCGAACAAAAAGTATTTCAGTTGAATAAAAAGACTACCACTTTCTTTCTTATAGAATTTAATGACGCGATTTTCCTAGTATTTTTCTGTTTGGGGGAAATTACATCGATTTATTTATATTTTTAGATTGCCATAATGAAAAAAGCAATAAGTTCAAACTGATTAATAGAAAATTTTAAACAAGTTATATTACTGATTCGGAGATTATTCATCAATTTAAAAATTTCCCGAACTTATTCTATTTCTAAAAATAGCTACTTAAATTGCACGCACTTCGTATTTGAAGAAGATTTTAGTCTTTGAGAATCGTTCGAAATGGTTAGATGAAAAATGTTCTTATTTTATTCGAAGCTATGAAGAAAGTGACACTAATAACAAATTTTAATAATAATCTAATGTATAGAGTTAAATATACTGGTTAAATATACTTTTCGTAAAACAAAGTCTTATTCACGACTTTGAATTTGTACACCCGGTGATCATAATTCAAGACCTGTTCACTAATTTAATTATGGGAATGCCCTCATACCATTTATACTATTCAATGGATGGGGATCAAGATTATGCTGAAAAAAAAATGGTTCGAAAATATACCTACAGAGGAAAAAATGGCGCTGTATAACAGAAAATGTATAGAAAAAGATAAACATAATTGTGAGATGAAATTGAGGATGTTTGTTCTTTTTTTTCACTAAATCTGATAAACGTGTTTCTATTTTTGTGATTCTATTGTTATGTGATTCTATTTTGTGTTTCTATTTCTATGATAAAGTGGTACTATACACCAGTATTTTTAATACTGGGAGATATTGCTCAATATGGTCCTCAATCTGAAGACGAAGAACCTAGAGACAATGAACTATGTGTTCTACAGGCGACCGTAATTGATCTAGTGGGATGTTACTATGAACATTTGTGATGCTTTCCTTCACACACACACACACACACACACACACACACACACACACACACACACACACACACACACACACACACACACACACACACACACACACACACACACACACACACACACACACACACACACACACACACACACACACACACACACACACACACACACACACACACACACACACACACACACACAAATCAACCATTTTTATAACAAACGAACTCTATAAACCAGACCTTTCAAGTGTCTCCACATCCAAATGGATTAATATCTTATAGCGTGCTGGCAAAGTTGCAGGAAAGGAACTAATTAATAACTGTGATGTCGGTGAAACCATTCATGTTAAATCAACTACCATATAGAAGTTTCGATATGATTGTGAGTTCCAGCTTGCATGTATGCGCAGATTTCTAGGCATTGCTGTTGTTACAGTTCGGATATTACGATTCGTTGATTATCCCTTAGTTTTTTTAAAGGCAATCAAAGAACATCTCACGAGTTTTTTATTAGTAAAAAGTCTTCCTAGAAGAATGACTCAGGTACCTCCATTTCGTAACCTTAGGCGAATGCAATGCGATCAGTTTGGAAAGCTTTCGAATTTTGAGTTGCCGAAATGTGATTGTTATGGATGTTCACAGATCCAGAGTAAAAATCTGCCCCGTAGATTCATAGGATATTCCACGGACGTTCATCTGTGAGGAGTATTAAATTTTCTGTCAATGAAAAAGATGTGTTCCGGAAATAAACGGAATGGTTTATGGAGAAATAAAGCTCGTATCCAAGGTTACTTGCCTGGAGCTATTTGACTAGCTTGTTTTCGACTTCTTACTGGTAATGACTACGAACAAAGACACTTACATCGTGTCAGATTAGCGAGTTCAGCTATATGTCATTTTTGGGAAATGGAAGAGATGTTTTGAGACACCACCACAAGGATTGCTCTGAAATTCGAGACGATTCAGTTCCATGTGCTACGGTTAGTGGTTTTAAGACGTATTATATCACTTGGACTATAGGGCAGCCCGTCGACTGAGGCCGCAGGCTGGACGTAAGATTAAAAAGGAAACCTTTATGCTCAGGATAGTTCTGCGTTACTGGTGTTTGTGAAAATTTCACTCCACTTAAATTATTACTAATGTAATCTATTTCTATTATTTTCCCACACGATCCAATCTAACCAAACAACGTTTGGGAGTTTGCCAGTTTCTCTTACCGGTCAGAATTTCTGATAAGATTTCTTGAGGTGTGGACAGTGGATGATAATTTGGGAGTGTGTTTATGTTGTTGCTCTGAAGTCAGGTATAAGGATGTCAATAATTTTGCATACAGATCATATTAAAATCCTCACATACCAACAAATTCTCTAGTGGGTTAGGTGGAACACCAAAACACCATGCCTTAGAAAGTGTCCATTACAAGCTCAAACAATCTAATTTGCCCACTTCCAAGTAGATTGGTTGAACCTAGCACTGAACTGAGAAAAGTAGAACCTATCATATCGTTACTACCACCACCACAAAGGCATCTATTTGCATTTTGTAGATTTTCACCCAATTTTCTAGTCACCATTTCATGTTTTATACCATGACAAAGCCACGAATCATCTTGATTCTTAGTGGAATTGCCGATTTTCATGAAAAAACAATCCTTGAGTCGAAACTCGATTTTTCCCGAAGCATCAAAACTTTGAACGCGCTTTTGTAGAAGCGTCAATTTAGCAGATTGGCGCCTTTGACGTAAGAGTAGCAATGTATGATCTCTGCATCATATTCTGGACTGAGTAGAACATATCGCTCAGTCCTATCAACAACGTCATGTCTCAAAAAACGTGATTTTTCAGGAGAGTGAGTTTTAAGATTAAAAAAGTAGAATAAAATACATTAAAAATAAATATTACTTCTGCCTTCAAGCGGTGAGATATGGCGATCTCTTGCAGGGATATAGTACTCTTTCAGCGAATTCTGAAAACAGGCATAATTAAAAATCGCCGATTTTTCAGATATGACGTTGTTGAAAGGAGTGAGCGATATACACTATACGGTGGAGGATCCATCTTAGTGTGAGGTTGTTTTTCTAGTAAGGACTCTGCCCATTGTTTTATGTTCCTTGTACCATGAACGCTGACGTGTACCTCGATGTTCTGGATAGTTTGGCCTTGCCTACGCTATGGCAATATTACGGCGATGATGATTTTATCTTCCAAGAGGATCGAGCTCCATGTCATGCTGAAAAGCCTGGTTTCTTGAAAATGAGTTGAATTTGCTTGACTGGTCTGCTCAGTGCCCCCATCTCAATCCGATTGAGCACTTATGGGTACGAAACCGGCACGCACGCCCTTTTTCACGACAATCTCTTCTCAGCCCGTCAAGAGGCATGGCGAGCTATTCCTGTCTAAACTTACAGAAAACTTGTGGAAAATATGCCTCAACGTATCGCAGCTGTAATATAAGCAAAAGGGAAGTCCTACCCGTTACTAAATAGAATAATAAGGCACCTTTTCTGAAAAACATTCAGTATCCAAATACTTTTGTCCATATAGTGTGTTCTCTTTGTGTTACATACTGTACTAAGCGTAGAACATGAATTATCTTTGTATTCCCTACGTTTCGGTGCTTGGTTCTACAATCTTCAGTTCAGTTTTAGGTTCAACCAATTTGCTTGGAAGTGGGCAAATTGGAGTTTGTGAGGGATACTGTGGAATGCTGTATTAGTGTTCCATCTAACCCACAGGACTATTGGTTGGTATGTGATGATTCGAATCTGTGGAGATAGCTGGGGTACGGGCCATAACCCTTGCTACATACTGGACTAAATGTAGAATATGAATTATCTTTGTATTCCCTACGTTTGGATGCTTGGTTCTACAATCTTCAGTTCAGTTTTAGGTTCAACCAATTTGCTTGGAAGTGGGCAAATTGGAGTTTGCGAGGGATACTGTGGAATGCTGTATTACAGTTCCAAATAACCCACTGGACTATTGGTTGGTATGTGATGATTCCAGTCTGTGGAGATAGCTGGGGTACGGGCCATAACTCTTGCTACATACTGGACTAAGTGTAGAATATGAATTATCTTTGTATTCCCTACGTTTCGGTGCCTGGTTCTACAATCTTCAGTTCAGTTCTAGATTCAATCAATTTGCTTGAAAGTGGGCAAATTGGAGTTTGCGAGGGATACTGTGGAATGCTGTATTACAGTTCCAACTAACCAACTGGACTATTGGTTGGTATGTGATGATTCCAGTCTGTGGAGATAGCTGGGGTACGGGTCATAACCCTTGCTACATACTGGACTAAGCGTAGAATATGAATTATTTTTGTATTCTCTAAGTTTCGGTGCTTGGTTCTACAATCTTCAGTTCAGTTTTAGGTTCAACCAATTTGCTTGGATGTGGGCAAATTGGAGTTTGTGAGGGATACTGTGGAATGCTGTATTACAGTTCCAACTAACCCACTGGACTATTGGTTGGTATGTGATGATTCCAGTCTGTGGAGATAGCTGGGGGTACATGTCATAACCCTTGCTACATACTGGACTAAGCGTAGAATATGAATTATCTTTGTATTCCCTACGTTTGGATGCTTCGTTCTACAATCTTCAGTTCAGTTTTAGGTTCAACCAATTTGCTTGGAAGTGGGCAAATTGGAGTTTGCGAGGGATACTGTGGAATGCTGTATTACAGTTACAACTAACCCACTGGACTATTGGTTGGTATGTGATGATTCCAGTCTGTGGAGATAGCTGGGGTACGGGTCATAACCCTTGCTACATACTGGATTAAGCATAGAATATGAATTATCTGTATTCCCTACGTTTCGGTGCCTGGTTCTACAATCTTCAGTTCAGTTTTAGATTCAACCAATTTGCTTGGAAGTGGGCAAATTGGAGTTTGTGAGGGATACTGTGGAATGCTGTATTAGTGTTCCATCTAACCCACTGGACTATTGGTTGGTATGTGATAATTCGAATCTGTGGAGATAGCTGGGGTACGGGCCATAACCCTTGCTACATACTGGACTAAGTGTAGAATATGAATTATCTTTGTATTCCCTACGTTTGGATGCTTGGTTCTACAATCTTCAGTTCAGTTTTTGGTTCAACAAATTTGCTTGGAAGTGGGCAAATTGGAGTTTGCGAGGGATACTGTGGAATGCTGTATTACAGTTCCAAATAACCCACTGGACTATTGGTTGGTATGTGATGATTCCAGTCTGTGGAGATAGCTGAGGTACGGGCCGTAACCCTTTTTACATACTGGACTAAGCGTCTGCCCTTGATGCACCTCTACAAAAAAATAGAATGAATACTCACAACAAATAAATCGATATAAATAAATGGATATCCCGTCCAGATTGGCATCCTGCTTGATTGAATGTCGGTAAAATGATTGAAAATTCCCACAGATAAATCTTTTGCTCTTTATTTAACAAGATAAAGTACAGTTGTATTTAATAAATGCACTTAAAACACAGGATGAGGAGATAAAACTGAATATCTTATATCAGGAATGCGTGACACTTGCCAATGAATTAGCACTTGAACACTGAACACGCCTGATATAGAATCTGATTGTCCAATGAAACAAGAAAAATTTAGGACATTACCATTGGATCTGACTCGATCCGTCTTAACGTCCCATATTTGACTGAATTCAAAATCTGATAGCGCTCATAAGAATTTGCAGTGTACATTTCTACAGAAACACAATTATCACTGTCACAACAAGAAACATGGAATACAAGTTTACAAAAGAAGACGAATACTTTTGCTACAACTAAATTTAATACGTGTCTATCATTAAAATGTACAGTATTTGAGTTCTGTAATCTAACATTATGCTTCAAATATAGTTTTCAGTGTTCTGATAAATATGTGCAATGATACTAGAACTTACTGTTCGATTTTTAAACATATTTAAGAGCACTAAAAGAATTTTATGTCGTTGTTTTGAAGAGTTGAATTGAATCGACAAGCACATTATTTATCAATCTAATGATTACTGCTTTCATTTTTAGTATAAAATGATCTCATGGTGTAATTAGTTGAAATGAATTAACTGAATTTCTTTACTCTGATTCGATCTTTTAATGTTCAGATTGTTTGACTGGTATTAAATTCATGCGTAATGCTAAGCACAATCTTTAGTTATCTTATTTTAAATGCTCTACTTTTAAATTTGAATAATTTTATTTTTAATGTTCTACTTTAGCAACAGCCTTAAATGATTTGTTTTGATTTATTCTTCCTTCGCTTTAAATGATTTTATTCTAATTGCTATGCTTTAGCACAACCTTAGATTATTTGTTTTGATCCATTCTTCCTTCGTTTGATGCATGGTGCCACCATTTTAGTCAGGGTAGTTGCCAGTATGTTTTAAAAATTCTTCACGGAACAAATTATTTTAAAACGTCAAAAGTTAAGGAGCCAAGGGTACAAAAGTCAAAGGTGTCTTCATTGAATCTCACCCCCCTTATTTTAGAAATGCAACGTTTATTTTTGAATTTTTCGAATGCGAACACAATAAGTTAAATGACCTAAGGATAAATTTTGACTTTCGAAATCGTTTGAGATTCAGCGTGTTAATTAGTTCATTATGTTAACAACAGACGGCGCTAATGCCACCCATAATTTCGTTACTTATATAGGGATACAAACTATATTATACGCCCCATTCATAGTTTAAAATATTATAATTCTGGAATTTATGTCACCTGTGTCGAAAAATTAAATCGACGAATACGTTTTGAAATTTTTGCGATGGATTCTTAGAATTTCATTCTAATAACAAAATAACTATGATTTTCAAATACTGGTTTAAATTGTTTTGTATGACGTTCATATTTTCCCCTCACTGCTCCAATGCCAATAACACAGGTGAACTTCAAGGTACAGTTAGTTCTTGGGTTTTAATTGAAAAGTCCTTTATGCTATGTTGTGGTCTCTAATCGGAATGCCGTGGTCGTTTCGGTGGTCCTGCTCCGGGCTCACTCGGGGTCCTTCCTGACTTTGGTGAGGGAGGTCTTGAGCGCCGAAATGTGGCCTTTCCAGTCGCAGAAAGTGTCGGAGGAGTTGCAGACGCCGCAGGAGCACGTCTCGGCGTCGTAGTACTCGTAGACGCGCAGTGAGTCGTCTGTGTCCGGGGGGTCGCAGTGGCGGAGTCGCACCTTGCGGAGTCGTTTCTGGTCGTGCATGCACACAGGATGAATGGAGATTTTGTAGGGAAAGCGCCAATCGGGAATCTGTCAGAGGAAAGTAAGATTTACTACGGTCGTGGAAACATACACACTACACATATCGTTACATCTCACATATATACAATGACTTTGTGTGAGGGTGACTCTTTAAGACTGTCAGCACCGCGACCAGTAGTACTGAAACATACACTCATTGCCATAAAAATTTGCGCACCAGGAAAATATAGTCAATATGAAACAAAATTTTAAAAATGTAAGTACTAATTTGATAGAAGTGATTAGAAAATCAAAGAAAAAGGATCATTTAATGCAGAAAAAAGTACAAATGAACGGAAGTTTTAGTATTCTGTTGGACCCCCTCTAGCGCGAATGCACGATGCGATACGAGAGGGCATTGAGGCATACAAGTTCCGGATGATGTCCTGAGACATCTCGTTCCACAGTTGCTGTAAACGCGACTCTAGTTCGACCAAACTCGTAGGGAGTCCAACTTGCCGTCCCAAATGATCCCGGATAGGCTCGATTGCTGACAAATCTAGGGATCGAGCAAGCCAGGGAAGGGTGGTAGTGTGGCGGAGGCAGTCTTGTGACATCCTTGCTGTGTGTGGCCGAGCATTGTCTTGTTGAAAAATGGCTCCTGGGAGCCCTTCCATGAGTGGCATCACATGTGGCTGAAGGATGTCATGGACGTACCGCTGGGCTGTCACTGTGCCATGGATCAATATTAGGGGTGACCGTGTATCGTAAGCAATGGCACCCCATACCATCACACCAGTTGTGGGATCGGTGTGTCGCTGTAAAGCGAAGGAAGGATTGAGGTGTTCACCATGGGGCTGGTATGAATTCCCCAATTCCCACTGACTATCCAATTGCATCTTAAATTCGTACACTCCCTTTGAATTTTAACTATATTTTCTGGCAACGGGTTCCATGTGTCTATTACCCTATTAAAGTAGTAGTTTTTCCTTAAAACCCGATTAAAATGCGTCTTATTCAATTTATACCCATGGCCCCTTGTTCTGTTATCCCTATTGAAATTTAAGCCCTCTGTGTCTCGTTTAACAAACTTGAAAAGCTGAATCAAATCCCACCTCCTTCTTCTTCTTTCCAGTGTATACACGTTTAGCTTACTTAAACGTTCATTGTAGTCTAGATTTGCTACTCCCTTTATTATTTTTGTAGCTCTGTGCTGAACCCTTTCAATTAATTCTATATCCTTTCTCATATATGGAGCCCAGAATTGTACAGCATAATCTAGATGTGGTCTTACTAAGCCCTTATATAACGGCAAGACTATATTCTTATCCCTTGAAGTTACAGTCTTTTTAATATACCCTAACAACCTATTAGCCCTTTTACCCGCAGCTGAACATTGGCGACCCATTTTAAAATCTCAGTGAATTATCACCCCAAGATCCTTGACTGTTTCTATACATTCAAAACACAATACGTTCATAGAGTTGACAGACGTTCACTGCAGGCGGAAAAGCATCCATACTGTCAAGGCTCACGCAAAAATGCAAACTTTAGAAGACAAATTACGTTTATTTATTGGGTCATCCGAGCCGCGGTAGCTCAGTCAGTAGAGCGTCGGGCTCGCATCAGAAGGGTTGTGGGTTTTCTCCTGGAGCCTGCAATTCTGATGGTTGCGAGATCGGCGCTTGGACCTGGCTAAAGATCGTCGTGTTCGCTAATGGTGGCTGGGGCACGTTAAATAGGTCGCGGTCACAAAGTCCCCCATGTTCCCATACCAAATCAATACCTCTGGGGGTACCTGATCAGGGGGTTATCGGCCTCTGATTGGGATCTAAATTACGATATGTGTGAGTGAATGGATCTGTGAAGGGGACCTTCCTGTAAAACGGATGTGTCATGTATGAAGAAGTCCAACCCTCTGGGGCAATGGCACTACCAATTGGGCCATATTTGGCCCGCACGACAACAACATTGGATCATCCGGAAAGTTCTACGCGTTTTTTAAGAAAATTTTCAACGAAACAGCATAAAAACATAAATACATTTGATTGAATCACATAAGTATAATTTTGTTCTATGACGTTTAGCCACCTTTCCAGCAGCTAGAATTAAAAAAAAAATCTTTAGACTTATTTGTAGAGGTGCTATTTGGCAGTCTCCAAAGAATTGGAACTCCAGGTCGTTCAGAGAATCTTGAAGTGACCTGAAGAGGTGAAAATCTGAGGGGCAAGGTCTGGTGAATATGGGGGGGGGGGAAACACAAAACATTTCAGCTATACTCGATAAGTCTTTGTCTGACATTCAGTGAAATGTTGGGCTGCGCATTGTCATGCTGGAACGAAATATCTCGACGATTGGTCAGTTCTGGCCGCTTTGCTTCTAATATTCCCATTTGAGAACTGTTTTTTCCCGAATTTATTGCCAGATTTTGTGGCAATAATTCATAATAAACAATTCTTTTGTAGTCCCATCATACAGAAAGCCGTTTACAGACGATGGTCGTCCAGAGCGGGCATCATCTTCGAGGCTGAAATTTACAAGCTTAAATTTATCAAACCACCTTCGAACTGTGGCCTCAGAGACAGCACTATGTCCATAAACAGCACACATTTTACGAGCAGTCTGACTAGCCTCTTTTCCTTTCTTGAACTAAAAGAGCATAATATGACGAAAATGAACTTTCTGGTTCTTCATTCTTAGCACTGCAGTGAAACAACAATTATGCTAGAATCATGCAGTGTAAGCAGAAAAGAACCGAATTTAAACATCCGATTCAATCAAGGTCACTTCTTATCAGCGGTAGCAAAACAATAACAAAGCTAGCTTCGATTGGAAAACGCGCTGAACTTTCCGTATCACCCAAATACATTGATTACTGCACTATCCCGAGTACACATTGAATAGTTCTATCCGAAGTGCACAAAGAGTTATACTATACGAAGTACGCAAAGAGTCTTATTATTCTAAGTGCACAAAGAATGGTTCCTGCAACGAAACGCTGGCGATATCGTCTTATCGCGTCAAAACATCAGGAACTGAGAAGTTAAAAACGTTCAGGGGCCTCACAATATACAGCAGTAAAAAAACGACTCACCCGATCGCAATTGCACAATTTAGATCACAGAACAAAACGGAAGGTAACAATCGATAGGGATTAATGTTTTCTACAAATATCAATACTTAAAATTTGTCTAAGGGGTCGTCTTCATATTAAACTGGGCGCTGGCTCCAATAATTTCAATACGAACCCCTCTCTTGTATCACAAATTTGGATTCTACACACAATTTCATGCGGAATTAATAAAAAGTTTATCAATTTTATTGGATTTTTCACCGATTTGTAAGTGTTTGAAAATTAGATCTTCTAATGCTAAATTGGTGTTTCACGTTTTTTGTTATTCTTGCTACAAACATGAATTTTTCTTGAAAATTGTTTCTTCGTCCTTTGCAACTCGAAAACCCAAACCCAATCTATAAACATTTTAATTATCGAACTAAATTTACTATTTTTTTTTATCAAGTAGGAAATTAATATTCATAAAATTATGAATAGAAACATGGGCAAATTTTGACACCATGTGATTCAACTGTTACTGAAACATCGGAATTTGAAATTCCACCTCATTACGTGCTTAATTAAAAACGCAGTGAGACTTTTTGCAAAATTGGATGCTTATTATCGTTATTGGGAATTGTTCACAAAATGAAAACAGAAATATTTGTCAACAGATCCTGTGATTCAGTCAGAATGGATTTTGACTTTCCACCATCTTAATGGATTCTCTCGTCATCTGACCGTGGTTCAAAATTACGAGGTGTTGTCCTCGAATCTTTCCCTTAAGGGACTGATCCCGGACCGTCGTCAATAGCCCGTTGTGTTGCTCTAGTACGACGTTAACTAAAAAATTACCAATTACCAATCTTAATGGATTCTATACCAAGGCGCCTGCAACAGATCATTGAATACGACGGCCACTACACGTCTTTATTAATATTTATAATGTGACTGAATTCCGAACATTTATACGCTCCCTCAATGGTTTTTATGAATTCTCTCGGTTAATTTTAAACCGTTTTACATTATTTTTTCATCAAATCCGCCTGAAATTTTAAATAAAATCCAAATTTGTGATAAAAGATGAGAGTTCGTATTAAAATTATCGGAGAAAGCAGCCAATTTAATATCAAGACGGCTCCTTAGACAAATTTTAAGTATTGATATTTGTAGAAAAAATTAATCCCTATCGATTGCTACCATCTGTTTTGTTCTGTGATGTAATTTGTACAATTGTGATCGGGTGAGTCGTTTTTTTTCGACGGCTGTACATGAACAGTTACCCCAATAACTGTCACGCGGGCACATGCCTTAACCTAGATTCGATCCCAGAATCTTTCGATCTAAAAACCACCCTGTTCACCAGAACGATAGATCGTTTAAATGTACCTATGCAGTCCTTGAAACTAACAAAATACAACTCAGATGAAATTCGACAAAGGAACTAAGTCCCCGAATGAGCGTAGCAGACAAGGACGGAATTGCAGTGCTGCAGAATTACCTCAAAGGAGTCGCATCTTCCCCAGCAGGAAGTGGCTTTGATGTAGTCCCAGCATCGTCGTCCGTAGTCGTCCGAGCGCGTCGCCCGCAGTGTGTACTCCCTCCTGAGGCAGAGGAGCACGCTCCTCAGGTTGTACTCCTCCTCCACGCTGTCATCCGCTCGCACGAACAGGAAGAGCGCCACCAGACACAGCAACCTCTCCGGACACCGGATCAGCATCTGGGGAGGGAAATAAAGTGGTTGTTACTTATTCCCTATAACCCTCCTGGTTGGTTGTCTCGACGAAGTGGCTCGTCAAACTCACAAAACTCACCAGATCTTGAGTGTATCATAGTTGGAAGATAACTAACCAGATCTCGATTTTGACGTCGCGCTGAAAACTTTACAATACCTTGATGACGAAGTATTTCGTCTGTGAGGTTCTGAGGTTCTCCTGCCAACACAGGGAGGAATGTTTGGCAGGGGGAACGAGACATCCTTAGGGACGTAGGCGGGTCTGTCAGTGGAAGGTCACCCGGGTTAGGAGGAGAAAGGGGATGAGCGGAAAGAAAAGAAGGGATTCGACCCACGGAGACTGGAGAGAACGGACGATGAGGAGCTCTCTGCTGCTGTTTTGGATTATTGTATAATGTATTCATATCTAACCAAGAAGTGTCCAAATAAATAGATGAAATACATCTATGAAGTGTTGCTCTCTCCAGTAGATAAAACGAACCACTCACACTCACCAGAGATAGAGTAAGAGGGAGGGGTGTGATATCGTCAAGGGAAAAATTCATCATATCTTGATGGACGATATACCTCCCCGAAACAACTCGGAAGGTTAACACCCGTGGTGGTTTACTTTCATGATTAAAACTATCCATGCCCACAGTGTCTGAAACAAAAACCTGTTAAAAATTGTCACCAGTTCTGAGCGAGAGACATACGTGGTGATGTCCTCTGTTCCATCCTTTCGGGTTTGATCCCGGACTGTCACCAATACCCCGTCGTAAATACCTACCTACCTGAGTTTGCGACGATTTTCCTACTTGTACCAATGAGGTATCTCGTCATTAATAAAATTAACCGGATCTTGATAGACGAGATGTCTCTTTCATTAGTAAAGTTGACCGGATCTTGACGGACGAGATATCTCGTCATTAGTAAAGTTGACCGGATCTTGATGGACGAGATATTTCGTCATTATAGTAAAGTTGACCGGATCTTGATGGACGAGATATCTCGTCAGCAGTAAAGTTGACCGTCTCTTGATGGACAAGATCAATCGTCATTAGTAAAGTTGAACAGGTCTTGATGGACGAAATATCTCGTCAATAGTAAAGTTGACCGAATCTTGATGGACGAGATATCACGTCATTAGTAAAGTTGACCGGATTTTGATGGACGAAATATCTCGTCAGTAGTAAAGTTGACCGGATCATTACGGACGAGATATCTCGTCACTATAGTAAAGTTGACTGGATCTTGATGAACGAAATATCTCGTCAGTTGTAAAGTTGTCCTGATCTTGATGGACGAGATATCTCGTCATCAGTAATGTTGACCGAATCTTGACGGACGAGATATCTCGTCACTATAGTAAAGTTGACCGGATTTTGATGGACGAAATATCTCGTCAGTAGTAAAGTCGTCCGGATTATTACGGACGAGATATCTCGTCACTACAGTAAAGTTGACTGGATCTTGATGGACGAGATATCTCGTCAGTAGTAAAGTTGACCGGATCTTGACGGACGAGATATCTCGTCAATAGTAAAATTGTCCGGATCATGACGGACGAGATATCTTGTCACTATAGTAAAGTTGACTGGATCTTGATGGACGAGATATCTCGTCAGTAGTAAAGTTGTCCGGATCATGACGGAAGAGATATCTCGTCACTATAGTAAAGTTGACCGGATCCTGATGGACGAGATATCTCGTCATCAGCGAAAGTGATAAGATGTTAAGATATCCCTTGGACACCACTTGAAGGGTTAGATCTAGCAAACTAAGCTAAACAACTAGACTAAGTTCATCGGACTGAAGTGTCAGGACTTCCATAGAGGTCCTTCCTTGTCAAGACTAAAGCAGGCCAGAAGATGACTTGGGGAAGCTTGTTAATTACATTGAGGTAAGTTGGAAATACCTCATGGCACTGAAAGAAGGATAGAGATCAGATGTGCCTGCTCACAAATATAAAAAGGGAAGCCTGACATTTCCTGTCACCAGCATGTTTGAGCTAGGCTCCACGGTGTTTGTTCTCTGTGGTATCAGAAATGAGCTGTCGGGATCTCCAAATTTTATTATTTGAGCTTTTCTTTATGGTGAATAAATTTTGATAAGTTAGTAGGCTAGGTGTTTGTAAAGGCTCGGAGGTGATTTCCTTGGAAAGTCTATCTGCAATTGCATTAAAAATTTGTTGTCTAGAATCCGAGGTTTCCTTTCACCAAAAGATGTGGTTATATTGTCATTAGTGTGTTTATGGGTAAAACCCACTACTCGGAAATATTTTTACGCTATTTTTTGGAGTTACGGAAAAAACACCATAACGAGAACGGTGAGAGAAGAGAAATGCGAATGAAAAAGAATAAAGGAAATTAAAAATATTTTGTGTAAAGCACAATAAAAATTCAATCTTCCTCTTTTCGTGTTATATTTGCCCGTAACTTCTTACATCGAACATTGGAATGAAATAGAAATTAAAATTAAAGTTGATTTCATTCCGTTCCGTTTAAGGGGCCAATGGAATTTCAAAATAAACCCAAATAAATGGAAAAGTCGATGTTTTAAAATTTTTGTTTTACAAATGAATTGATATCAAATTCTGCGGATAGCAAAAATAATTTGTTGAAACACGACCCTGGTGTGACAGAAATATAAGCATCAAAAATAAAGAAGATAAATATAGTAAGTAGTATGAATTTTCTCGGATAGAGTTTTTTTTGACATTCTTCTGAACTCTAAAAATGTTCCCCTTGTAGTTGGTTTAGATTGATTGCCTTGAAAAGTTTTGAATAATCTTTGAAATCTGTTATGTACTAATGTGAAAATGAGAAATTGATAATTCTTCGAAATTTCAATATTATGGTTCAAAATCTTGCTTAATGCAAAAATTTGTTTTGCTTTATTATTGAGGGATACAAATACCAATTAGATTTAATTTGATTTCTATGTATAAAAACCGTAGAAAATTAATGCATTAAGCAAATTAAACATTAATGCAAACTAAACATTTAAAATTTATTCACATGGCATTCTTATTAATTTTTTGCTAATTCATCAATATTTCTGACTCCGTTTAGTGTAATAATTTCAGAATGATTTAATATTTTTGGACCAAACTTTAGACATAGGCTTTGTACTAGAAAACAAACAATCTGCAAATTTCATAACAATCGGATAGTATCTGTAAAAGTTTGTTTTGAAAGTCCAATGTTCCCGTCAGTGATTTTTCTTTGGATTAAGTTTGTTATATTTTTATATCCACTCAGATTCTCCAAACACACATGTCTAACACTGTATAAATATTTGATTTACGTTTAAATAAGTAATATTTGAAAGATGTCAAACATACCGAGTACTCAAGGAAGATCGTAATACGAACTATAATCATGTAACAAATATAAAAAAAAAGTTACTAACAGTCCTCTAGATTGTTATTTATATTTGCAATGCTTTTTATACATCAAACTGAAATAAATGTTTCAATGCTCTTTTCATGCTTTATAATAGCTGAAAATACTTTTAACTCAAAGATATTTCGAGAAATTTAACTTTAAAGCTACACTTTAAGTAACATATACAATTCTTGTACATTTAATAATTTAGGAAAAGGAGAATTTTATTTAGAATGCATTCTGACTTTCACAAATAAAAGTAAATTTGAAATAGATCACTTTCGTTTTGGCAGTGTTTGGTTGGTTGGCTTAAAATATTATTTTTACTACAAAGAATAACTTAAGTATCCAAACTGTATTAAAAGTATTCAGAATATTTTTTCTTATATATATATATATATATATATATATATATATATATATATATATATATATATATCTCAATCTCTATCTCTCTATCTATCAATCTATATATCTCTATCTATCGATCTATATATATATATATACCTCTCTATTTATCAATCTATATCTCTCTATCTATCAATCTATAACTCTCTATCAATTTATATCTCTATATATCAATCTTATCTATCAATCTATATCTCTATATATCAATCTTATCTATCAATCTATATCTCTCTATCTATCAATTTATATCTCTCTATCTATCAATCTATATATATATATATATATATATATATCTCTATCTATCAATCTGTATCTCTCTATCTATCAATCTATATCTCTTTATCTATCAATTTATATCTCTCTATCAATTTATATCTCTATATATCAATCTTATCTCTCTCTATCAATCTATATCTCTCTATCTATCAATATCTATCTATCTCTCTCTCCAGCATCGCGTAAAAAAATGTTTAAATGGGCATTGCATTGTCAGGGCTTTCATTTGTACTCAAGTGATTCATGTGAAAAGTTTTCTGACGTCATTATTGCCACACGACGGGAATTAACAGAATTTGAACTCGGGATGCTAGTTGGAGCTAGACGCATGGGGCATTCCATTTCGGAAATTGTTAGGGACTTTGACATTCCTCGATCCACAGTGTCAAGAGTGTGCCGAGAAAATATATCAGGCACTACCTCTCACCATGGACCATGCAGTTGCCGACCGCGTCAACTTAATGACCGAGACCAGCAACGTGTGAGTAGAGTTGTCAGGGTTAACAAAAAAGCAACACTGTGTCAAATAACAGCAGCAATCAATGTGGGACGAACGACAAACGTGTCCGTGAGGACAGTGCGGCGAAAATTTTGCGTTGATGAGGTATCACAGCAGAAAACCGACTCGAGTGCCCTTACTAACAACACGTCATCGGCAGCGGCGCCTCTGCTGGGCTCGTGAACATATCGATTGGACCCAAGATGACTGGAAAAACGTCACTGGATCATATGAATCACGATTCCGGTTGTGAAGAGCTGATGGGAGCGTTCTAGTGTGACACAGTCCCAACGAGGCCAAGGACCCAAGTTGTCAACAAGGCACTGCGCAAGCTGGTGGTGGCTGCATGATGATGTGGGCTGTTTTACATGGCATGGACTGGGTACTCTGATAAAACTGAACTAATCATTGACTGGAAATGGTAATGTTCAGTTACTTGGAGATCATTTGCAGCCATTCATTGACTTCATGTACCCAAACAACGATGGAATTTTTCAGGATGAGAATGAGCCACGTCATTGGGGCCAAAATCGTTCGCGATTAGTTTGAGGAATATTATAGACAGTTCCAGCGAATGATTTGTCCACCTAACATAAATTTAATCGAACATATAGGGGACATAATCGATAAGTAAGTTCGTGCACAGTCCTGCATCGGCAACACTTTCGCAATTATGGACAGCTGTAGGGGCAGATTGGCTGAATATTTCTTCAGGGGACTTCCGATGACTTATTGAGTCAATTTCTTTTGCCCAGGGAAGAGAAGTTGGTACTTTTCCCTGGGCAAAAGGAGGTCCCACACGATATTAGAAAGTATCCCATGACTTTTGGCACTTCAGTGTATATCTTTAGAACTTTTCGCCATTTGGAATTTTGGTAAGCCATAGTATTGATTACGCGTATGTATTTTGTATCTAATTACAGTGCGTATTCAATTCTGAAATGTTTTGAAGGTCAGACGAATTCAAAACTATCTTTGTATAGGCTACACCTCATGTTAAAGTTAAAATTACATTTTTGCCAGCGTGCTCTCGCTTTTGCGATTATTTCCGTACACTACAGTAGATAAATGGTTTTTTTCTTGTTGATTTCGGATAACCTCTCGGGTTTCGGTTAACAGGGGTTTTACTGTATGCATATAATATTCGTCGTGAACCACTGTAAAGCAAATTTAATGGTAGTTTGTCTATTTCATGTCGTGTCTCATTGAACCAGTGCTATGTCCAAATAATAGCTGGTTATATTTTCACGAATTTTGCATGCATTCAATGAGAGGTATTTTCTACCCAAAGCTTTATTTAGGCTGCGATGTAGTTTCTGAGGTGGAGGGTGGTTTTCTCTGTACGTATATCAAACGTTGCATCACTTGGCCTATTTTTCGAATACAATTTCAGCACGTCACTAAAAGAAATTCAAAAAATAAAATCCGAATTAATACTTAGGTCAATTGATCATCACCGATGAAATGAAACGTCAAAACGGGGATAAACTACACTTTGTTATAATCTCGATATGGATCATGCTAGTGCATTCGAGTAAGAAGAATTCAAATCCAACAATACGCCTTTTATGTGGTTCATTTATTTGCATTGAGGATTTCCATAGCATAGTTGCTTTAGACGTGGATTTGTAACTGGAGGGATTCGAGTTCGACACTGGATCCAAACAAAGACCGTCGTCTATGTGGGGGGTCCGTGTTCAAGATTGATCCCGGATAATCGTCAATAGCCCGTTGGTTTGTTCCAGTGCGACGTTAATTCCCAACTACCTACCTACTTTCCATCAAATTACTCTTCACACATCACCATTTGGGTACAGCTACACTCTACGTTTATGAGTGATGGTAACGGCTTTGGCGATTTTTTTGGCGCACTTCTAAAGTTGCCAAGTAAAGAATTATTTCCTAACTCTAATGTCACAATTTTTTTTTTCTTTTTACAACACACTTTTTAAACATATTTCAGAACGTTTTGAAAAGTATATTTTAAAAAAACTTTCACAAAAAGTAGTAAGCTTAAGCACATATCAAAACACATTTGTGAACCAGCAGAGAAACTAAGCTACGAATGGTAAGAATAACCTGAAACTTATCAATTACACTAAATACAGTGAGCATGTTGAAAAAGGAAAAAGATTTACAAAAGAAAAAAAAGCAAGAAATAATACCTGATAAAGTCAGAATTCTCTCGTAAAAAAATAATGAAAACGAAAATGGTCAAAAAAACAAAACTCTTAATCCTGTCATGAAAACTATTATAACAAAATAAAAATTCCACAACTGTCAAAATACAAATAAAAGGACCAATGGTATCACAGAAAACGATTTAAAAGGACCAATGGAATCAAATGATATTTTAAAAACAAAATAACCAATGGGAGGAAAGAAAAAATTTCAAACGAATCAATGAAATCAAACGATTTTAACGGATTTTGGAAGAACTTTCTAGAATATTCAAAATGAAAATTAAAAGTTTCCGTTTGCCGAGGTTGCCATGAAAACCACAACAACAGAAACGAAAGATGGGTTGCCTTAATTTATCGTAACTCGTTACTAGAAGTGCGCCAAAAAAAAATCGCCAAGCCGTTGCCATCACTCATAAACGTAGAGTGTAGCTGTACCACCATTTGTCTCGAAGAAGACGGTAGAGACGTAACTAGACAGATATTATATAAAAAACTAACTGATGAATTAAATATAAAGTCAAGAATACAAACACTTGTCTTCAGAAGTCGATTTTGATTTTTACTCCCTGTTCAGTTTCAGTTAGCAAACAAGAAAGAAGTATTACACACGTGAATGTATAACATTTAAAAAAAAACCAAACTAAATATGTATATAATTTCTTTTAATATTTTATTTTTGATATGAAATATTAATTGTGATATCATTAATAATAAAATACCATGAGTAGAAACCACATGTAGTGATGTAAATAGTGTTTGGAAGACTTTCTGACGACCTCGAAATTTTAGCTATTTTCTCTCCAAGTTAGACACGAGTTATTTCTTTTAAAAAAGAGAATAAAAATAGCGAAAATGAAGTTTAGCATACTGAGTAAACTATCAATATAAAATATAATTTTATATTTTGTATTATCCTAAATAAAGCCCTTAATTGATTTAAATAACATTGTATGGATATTGATCTTCATTGTTTTTTAAATATTAATCTTATAATTAATGTTTGTACTGTAAAAGTCACCTTAAAGAAGAAACGCTACGTACATTTTGTTTAGGACTTTTTAAAAGTAACGCCATAAAACTATTTAGTGTTATAAGGTTTTTCGTAAAATAAGAAAGTCGGGCAGCTAATTTTCCACACTCATAATAGATATCCCTCAAGGGGTTTACTTTCTTTAAGTAAACACGGCCATCACAACCCCGAGGGATAGTAATGATCATCTTTTCGTCTTTCCCTCACTTACCCTTCTACATTTTGCTGTTTTTTTCTCTTGTTCATTGTGCGTTAAAGTTAATTTATTTGACGTTGTTTGGCCTAATATAGTCCTTTCGCCGAAAAACCCAATCCAACGAACCAAGCATAATAGAGAAACGGCTGGACGAAGTGATTTGGAACAACTCGGTATTCGATGTTTAATTTTTACGTGAATTCAAAATTTGGAGATACAGTTAGGTGTTGTCCTCGTATCTTTCCGCCGTCCAACCCGTATAGTGCTTAAGGTGTTAGTCTCTAGATCGGACGGTTCCTGGTTCAAATCCGGGCATGGATGTTTGTAAGCGTATGGTGTAGAGGCAGTTGGTGTACCTTAAATCTATCGTGGCCGAAAGTCCTCAGGTTGATTGAAGTGAAATGATTTTATTCACTTTTATCAAAAGCTATTGAACTTCAGTCAAACGGGAGGTGCCTTAGATCCAAGTTTCATCAAGAGTAGGACGTTTTACTTTGCCGATTGTAAAAATTAGCTTGATTAGAAAATTTATTTTAAAACGCAACTCTTTAAGAATATTTTGTTTAAAATAATCATTATTTTTAGCTACTTAAAAAATAAAAATATTACTGTTGGTAAAAATCCGATTAAAATATGTAAATTTAATCTAACTAAATACAAGTGTGTTGCTATAGATGATACAATTAAGTACTGTTTTTAATCACACACACGAACAGTCCTCACATTGCTTTGAGCAAATGGTAACTTAAGATGAACTTTATATTTTCTCGTCGTGAATCGGAAGGTTCCTGGTACGAATTAGGGCCAGTGCATAGATGTTTGTAAGCGTATGGTGTAGAGGCGGTTGGTGCACCTTAAATCTGTCGTCGCCGAAAGTTCTCACGTTGGGTTCATGTGGAAGTTTGGAGAGTGGGGTGCCAGCTCAGGTGTTGCCTCGTCATCTGACCGTGGTTCAAAATTACGAGTTGTTATCCTCGGATCTATCCCTTAAGGGACTGATCCCGGACCGTCGTCAATAGCCCGTTGTGTTGCTCTAGTACGACGTTAACTTACATTACCATTACCATTACCTCGTATCTTTCCCTTGTGATCGATTCCGGACCGTCGTCAATAGACCGATGTGTTATTCCAGTGCGACATTAATTAAAATACCCATCAACGTAAAGTCATACAGTAGATGTGGAGGAAACATTGCAGTCCAGTCGGTAGAATCGTAGAGTAACAACCAGATGGTTTCGAGTAATAAACTCAATATAACCTAAGTCCGTCTCGTAATAGTGTATGGTGCACTTTAAATCTGCCGTGGCCTCAAATGTCCTTACTTTGGTATCGTGCGGAACTTTGAAGAGTGGGGTTCCAGTTCAGGTGTTGACCTCGTCAACCGACCGTGGCTCAAAATTTCCTCAATAGCCAATTGTGTTGCTCCGTTAATTGCAGCCGTTAATTTAAATACCCACCTACCAACTAGTCATACAGTAGATGTGGAGAAAACATTGCAGTCCAGTCGGTAGAATCGTGGAGTAGCAACCAGATAGTTTCGAATAAAATGTTGATCTCGCCATCCGACCGTTGGTAAAAACTATTATATGTTATCCCGTATTTGTCCCTCCAAGATGGATACCATGCTGTCTCTAATAGCTCGTTAACTTGATCAACTACCTACAGAATATAGGAGTCGATATACAATGACCCCTAAGATCCCCACCCTCAGACTTACTATCTCCAACTGAGGATTGCAAAAGGATTAGTGCTCCTCCATACATGGCTATGGAAGATATCTTCAAGTGTGAAACACGATCAGCTCGCACAGGGTGTGTTTCTAATGATGAACTAGCGATGGTTCACTACTGCCTTAATAACCGTGTGCTAAATTCTATGTGTCTTCGAAATCCACCTAGACCTAGACCTTGCACACAGAGGAGTAACGATTCCCACTCATACTATGCGCTGTCTTTTAAAATGCCTGCCTATTCACTACTAACCGGATTGGCGAAGAACTAGTAGCAGCTGATTGGATTTGGAAATTCCGTGTTACAGCTTGAGATTAACTTTTCTGCCACAAAACGCTGTCTGCTGAATGTATTTTACTGATGCCACTCGAAATTTCCAAACCTTTAAAAATAATAGTTTAGTATTTTGGTCATTGGTCATTTTTAACGTCGTACCAGAGCAACACAACGGGCTGTTGACGACGGTCCGGGATCAAACCCCTGAGGGAAAGATTATTATTTTGTACACAAAGGCTGTATGAAATTAGTTTTGTTAAAACTAAAACAAAGATTACTTCTCTCTCATTGAACGAAATGTTACAATCACGAACTCTCAGGGAAAGATGGTGGGAGTGCACATTTCAAAAGCCCATTTTCGTATAAACGAAATGCGATTTAAAACATATATCCATCCTCTTTTACATCAACTAGTTCACTTTTAATGTCTACGGACACAGATCCAAGGAAACATTTATTAAACAAACGAGATACAGCTCTCACAACACGTTTTTCGGCCCAATGCAAGTAGGTATGTAATTAACGTCGCACTAGAAAAATACAATGGGTTATCGGATACGATCCCGGGATCAATCCTGAGAGGAAAAAAATCGAGAACAACACCACGTCATTTTGAACCACATTCAAAAGACGAGGTCACACGTGAGCTGGCACCCGACTCTCCAAACTTCCACACCAAGCCAACGTGAGGAAATTTGAGGCCACGAGAGAATTAACGTGCACCAGGCCCCTTTCTACGCGACGGGCTTTGGTCTCGTAATCCTCCACTTGGTAATTCACTACTCTTCCAATAGGGATACCGTGGCATTTACGGCTCCAAGATCCATTACAGCTCTCCTGATAGGTTTGCCAGCCCCGTGGATCAGTGACAAGAATTCGAATTCATTATCAGGCCTACTCACCAGATACGGCCATCATGATGGTATTCCCCGACCCGAATACTAGATACGGCCCTCCGAATCGGTTTATCAGGTCCGCAGATCAGATATGTACTTTCAAACGTGTTTTTCGTTTACTATAGGTGGTGTTCGAATATGTTTTTTAAAGTTTTTTCCACCATATATGAAGTCAAAATTTTGTTATCTGGAAAACTATGAGTTTCAGAGGTATAGTTTCGGTAGATACGGCCCTCTGAACCGGTTTATCAGGTCCGCAAATCATATATGAACTTTAAAACATGTTTTTCTTTTACTATAGGTGGTGTTCGAATACGTTTTTTAAAGTTTTTTCCACCATATACGAAGTCAAAAGTTTTGTTATCTCGAAAACTATGGGTTTCAGAGGTATAGTTTCGGTAGATTGCTCTTACGCCTGATAATTTATGCGATACTTCAGGGGCATCCATGATATTTGAAGAAATCGAGATTGATTATTTTTACTGAAGGTGTGAATTTTTACTGCTGCATACGTTAAAAAAGCAAATTTTGACAAAAATGTGCAATTTTTTTTATTCTACTAACATATTACATGTACTTTTGTGCTTCTATAACAGTTTCAACTTTTAATGTGCGTCTAATAGAAAAAAAGTTAGGTCAATTTAATATGTGAACGAAATTGTTAAGTTATACCGGAAATAGCATACCGAAACTAATAATAAGAATATTCTATTTTTACCATAATTACTACCCTTTATCTGTTGTAGAAAGTTAGAATATATGATTATTATGTTATTATAAATTGGCCACTACAATTTTTTAATAAAATTCACTTATTTGTTAGAAGAATTTCACATTATCTTTTTTTACTCTCTTGGAATTTGCTTACTGGCATTATTCTCAGAATTTCATTTTAGGCATAAACATTGAATTCCAGAAATGATAACTAAAAATGTTATTTAAAATGTAATGTAATGATAACTAAAAATGTTTATATATTTATAAAATTTTTTATGTACATTCGAAATAGTGTTTGATAGTGCACTATAATCATATTGATATATTTATTTTTTTCTCATTTATGAGCTTGCGTTTGATATCGATGTTGCAAAATGATAAAAAATCTTTTAACCATTTTTCGATGGGTCATAAAACCTTTATTTTTTCAAATATATTTCTACTTCCAGTGGGAGCACTAGATAACATCATGAAGTTTACACTGATCATGTTTTTCTGTTGCTAATTCAAACTGTATGACCTGTATAATTTTTAAAACTTTTGAAAAAAAACCTTCAAATTTACACAAAATTTCGCTTTTTGTTAATTTTTTTTTTAATTTTAATTATTGATAGTGCAAAATTAATTTTGGACACAAATAATTAAAAAAATAATATTAAATGGCTTCTGTATAGCATTTAAAAAAATGCTTCGACCGTATGCAGATACCTTTTAATTACGAAAGACAGTATAAAGATCTCAGGATGAGTCCTGTCTCAGTAGAAATTTAGATGAAAATGCTGGCTCTACAACATTTTTTGTTTTGGAAGCTGAACTATGAAACACTTACACCTTGGGCTATCTTCTGCCTGCAATGTCTTCCAATTACAGATAAAATGGGTGCAAAAGCTTCTGTTTCGTGAAATACTCTCGATACAGTGGAATGACGCAAATCAAAATGATGTACGTAACTCAGTCAGTTTTCCCACCGCTGAGCAAACCGACGTTATATTGTGTATGGGCATCTTGACCAAACATGACTGTTGATCCGTAAGACCCAACCAAGCATCCATGATCATACATAACGTCTTTATGCTTGTACTTGGACTGTGTTCACTTTGGCGCACGAATGGGAAAAAAATTCTATGGTAGAAATGCGTATCGATTACTTTAGAACAGTATCATAGGAAGCGGCTGCATTTATTATTTCTTCTTATTTTTCTGCGAATGATCAACTTTAAAATTCCGAAATGTCTACATCTTTGTACGACTTTGAATGAAATCGGAACATTTCATGGAAATAAGTATACTTATTTCCATGAAATGTTCCGATTTCATTCAAAGTCGTACAAAGACGTAGATATTTCGGAATTTTAAAGTTGATCATAATAAGTATACTTATTTCCATGAAATGTTCCGATTTCATTCAAAGTCGTACAAAGACGTAGACATTTCGGAATTTTAAAGTTGATCATAATAAGTATACTTATTTCCATGAAATGTTCCGATTTCATTCAAAGTCGTACAAAGACGTAAACATTTCGGAATTTTAAAGTTGATCATAATAAGTATACTTATTTCCATGAAATGTTCCGATTTCATTCAAAGTCGTACAAAGACGCAGACATTTCGGAATTTTAAAGTTGATCATAATAAGTATACTTATTTCCATGAAATGTTCCGATTTCATTCAAAGTCGTACAAAGACGTAAACATTTCGGAATTTTAAAGTTGATCATAATAAGTATACTTATTTCCATGAAATGTTCCGATTTCATTCAAAGTCGTACAAAGACGTAAACATTTCGGAATTTTAAAGTTGATCATAATAAGTATACTTATTTCCATGAAATGTTCCGATTTCATTCAAAGTCGTACAAAGATGTAGACATTTCGGAATTTTAAAGTTGATCATAATAAGTATACTTATTTCCATGAAATGTTCCGATTTCATTCAAAGTCGTACAAAGACGTAGACATTTCGGAATTTTAAAGTTGATCATAATAAGTATACTTATTTCCATGAAATGTTCCGATTTCATTCAAAGTCGTACAAAGACGTAAACATTTCGGAATTTTTAAGTTGATCATAATAAGTATACTTATTTCCATGAAATGTTCCGATTTCATTCAAAGTCGTACAAAGACGTAAACATTTCGGAATTTTAAAGTTGATCATAATAAGTATACTTATTTCCATGAAATGTTCCGATTTCATTCAAAGTCGTACAAAGACGTAGACATTTCGGAATTTTAAAGTTGATCATAATAAGTATACTTATTTCCATGAAATGTTCCGATTTCATTCAAAGTCGTACAAAGACGTAAACATTTCGGAATTTTAAAGTTGATCATTCGCAGAAAAATAAGAATAATAAATGCAGCCGCTTCCTCTTTGTAATGTTTCACAATCCGACCGGTATAGCACCAAAGGCTGCTACACACTAGGCCAGTAATTTAGTCGAATAACGAGTGATTTAGTAGCTCTACTAAACGAGAAAACGGCAAGTGGGTGAGTGGTTGTTCACACACGATTTAGTTGGTGTTCGAGTGTCGACTGCTAAAGTTGATGCAAAGAGCGAATCTGAAAAAGATTATATGAAATAGCGTATATAGATCAGGCCTAGAAATAGATTTTTTAATACAGGTGCATCTTGTGCTCCTAAGTTTTTAAATTAGGTTCACATGTTATATTTTTGGAGTGTATTTAAAAAAAACGTAATATAAGAGCATTAATGTAATGTAAATTACTTTATTAGTTGGGTATGTTTAGATAGGTTAGTAGTAGATAGTAAATAAAAATATTTAAACATCTAAATTCTATCTTCTTCGTCGCACGGCTGTCGCGACAGTCGCTTCAACAGAGACATCTGGAAAATGTTTCGATCATCGGAAAGTTCTGGTGGCAGTGGCACACGTAAACCTTCCTCCTGTATAAACCCGTCATGGCTCAGTGATTTTGTTTTCGCATAGTGTGTATTTAGGAATTTTAATTGCGTTATTATAAAGCGAGAGAGGTCTAAACTATTTTATTCAATCATCAAAATAACATAAAACACGTCCCCCCTCTTTTTTTAACGTTAGGTGCATTGCGTGCACCTAGCGGGAGAAAATTAGGTGCACAATTGTATTTTCATGTGCACAGTGCACATGTGCACCCAAGTATTTCGAGCCCTGATATAGATGGATGCATCATGTATACATATTTGCGTTCGAAGTAAATAGAAGCGATGAAAAGTTAAAACGATGTTAAAAATTATTTTCCGTACATTTAAGTGAAGCTAGCATTCTTTTACGAAAGAGAAGTGATTAGTTACATAATTTTTCAATCAAAATTTAATTCAACCCGAGCAACACCGGGTAATTAATTCTGCTATTTTAAAAATAAATATAAAATGCTTTCCTAATGTTTTTAATTTTTTGTTTAATTTCCTTCTCTTGAAACTCCGGTATTCACATCGCTTTTTCTAACTCATCGATTTCAACTGCCTTGGCTGCTTTATTTTTGTACATTAGAGAAGATTTCACATTCCATAAGCACTCCTGTTCCACATGAGCAGTAACAAATTTGACCGTAGTATCATTACTCCACAACGAATCATGTTGCCGATAAAAATTTTGTTTTAAGAGAATAGAAAACGTTAAACATTTAAACAGAACAGATTTATTAACTAAAGAAAAAGAATGAATTTAAATGACAGCGATGGAAACGATCTGAGAGACAAACGATCAACAAACTGGTGCCAAAATTTAAAACTCATATGTGTGTGTGTGTGTGTGTACTATGCATATTTTAACAAAAAACTCCCTCGCTCAATGAAAACGAATAACTAATGAACTCTACTAAACAGATGTGTTCACACCTGCCTAGTAGCACGATAGTGGTAAATTGAGTGGGGTGGGGTGGGGCACTACTCGACCGCCTACTATCCATTTGAATATCTTATATATTCTATATACGAATATCTTATATATTCTATGTACGAATATCTTATATATTCTATATACGAATATCTTATATATTCTAATACTAATATGAATTATTAGTTTAGAGAACCCCGAATCCTTAAAGTTCTGTCGGTGTTCGTTTTTATTCTTTCAAATTCAGTAATAGTAATATCTTTTACTTACCATGCTGTATATTATTCAACAAGATAAATATAAATTCCTTTTTTTGATAAATTAATTGAGTTAATTAAAAAAGTTGACACATGGTTGTATCACTTACACAACTTGGGAAGTATTATAAAATTAAATTAATACTTTCATATTAATTTACTTTGAAAAGAAAGAAGAAAAGACTCCATTCTCTTAAAAATAAATTAGACACCATGTCATTAAGAACTATCGGAACAAGAAACCATACATATGCTTTCATTGAGTATGTTGAAGATTTAATTAACTACGCAATACAGTTTAAAAGTTTGGAAAAGTGAAATGATTTTATTCACTTTTATCAAAAGCTATTGAACTTCAGTCAAACGGGAGGTGCCTTAGATCCAAGTTTCATCAAGAGTAGGACGTTTTTCTTTGCCGATTGTAAAAATTAGCTTGATTAGAAAATTTATTTTAAAGCGCAACTCTTTAAGAATATTTTGTTTAAAATAATCATTATTTTTAGCTACTAAAATAAAAAAGAATATTACTAGTGGTAAAAGCCCGATTAAAATATGTAAATTTAATCTAACTATGCAAATACATGTGTGTTGCTATAGATGATACAATTAAGTACTGTTTTTAATCATACACACGAACAGTCGTCACATAGCTTTGAGCAAATGGTAACTTAAGATGAACTTAAGCTTATCTCTTTCGTGAATCGGAAGGTTCATGGTACGAATTAGGGCCAGTGCATAGATGTTTGTAAGCGTATGGTGTAGTGGCGGTTGGTGCACCTTAAATCTGTCATCTCCGAAAGTACTCACGTTGGGTTGATGTGAAAGTTTGGAGAGTGGGGTACCAGCTCAGGTGTTACCTCATCATCTGAATGTGGTTCAAAATTACGTGGTGTTGTCCTCGGATCTTTCCATTAGGGGATTGATCTCGGACCGTTCTCAATAGCCCATTGTGTTGCTCTAGTACGGCATTAATTAAAAATTACCATTGCTCTCTCTCGTGAATATAACCTTACATCCTCTTCCTTCTGGACTATCTTGTAAACATAAAAATATCCAAAAGTTTTTATAACAAAAATAGCGCTAGGGGGGGGGGGTCACCAGTGCCGTTCCTGAACGGTGTGTCGGGTGTGTACTTGCACTTCCTCATGTTTGCAGGTAGTTGAATTTACGGTCCACTGGCACAACACAACGAGGCTATTCACGACGATCCAGGATCAAACCGAAAGACGTCAGAAAAATAGGGGCGTCCGGAAAACAGGATCAATTGCATCTAACTTTAAATACATCTATCCAGCGATATTATTTAATATTGCTTAGATAAATGTATCCAGCAATATTCTTTAATAATGCTTAAATAAATATATCCAGCAATATTCTTTAATATTGCTTAAATAAATATATCCAACAATATTCTTTAATATTGCTTAAATAAATATATCCAGCAATATTCTTTAATATTGCTTAAATAAATGTATCCAGTAATATTTTTAATATTGCTTGAATAAATATATCCTGCAATTGTTCTTTTATACTTATTAGTTCTTACTAGATTCATTTTGGAAGTGTTTTGAAAGATTCTTATGATTCTGCATATGTTATTCTTATAAGAGCTATAGACTATCGAATTGCATTCATATTATGGATAGGAATGTATTCAGGTGAGCTTACAGGGCTGGAATTCTTACTGAAGTGATTTTGGAATTAAAAGTTATAACAAATGCATGCTGAAGTGAGTTATATGACTCTGAACTGGTTTTGAAAACCTCACAGAAACAACATTCTAAGACAGAGCATGTGGAGAGAGTCGTTGTCGTAAAATGTAAGAAGTGTAAGTCCAACGGTCTTACGAATCGATTGCCTATCGCCTATCGAAAAGCGCACACTAGTGTTCATAATCACGCGGAATAGCTTAAACCAATCAAAAATTGGTTCCGCATAAGGTTTAATGCTTTTCCTACAACCTCGTGACAGATTTTCAAACTGAGGAAACAGAAGAAACAGTATGAATCTGTGCACATATACGACGTCTATTTCATTAGAAGGTCTGCACAGAAGTAAAATATACGTCATATTAGTATACATCATATCGCTAGCAAACGTCGAATATATCATCAACAAAGAGATAAAAAAACTGATGCAAAATTATGGTATTTAGGGAATTCCAGAGAAAGAAAATTGTGGACCATCTACGAAATTATCCTCTGTATAAGTGTTTGACGAAAGACGTACTTTGGGAACATAAAATGTATTTGAAAAGAGGAAGTGTCTTGATACTGGTACGTGGGTAGCATATCCGTCTGGAACGGCCCTGGGCGATACACCAATCTAAGTACTCCAAATAAAGGTACAACTTTTAAAAACTGGAGATCTTGGGTAAAACCATTATAGCACGGTAATCTTTTCTTCCTCCAAACAGGCGCGCATGGAAATATATTTTTTGATGGATGTACGAATTAATATCTATAAATATATTTCACTTATGTACCTGGCACTGAAACCTACGTTATTTGTTTTTTGTCGAATGGCAATAGTAGCCATAAACAATATAAAATCAAACGTTAGGGAATTCATTCGTCAATTTTACAGCTTAGTTTAAATATTCCATACTTGAACTAAGGAGTTGCATAATATTGATAGACTACACAAAAGAGGTCGATTAATGAAATTCTTCATCTGTCTGATGACATAAATCAGGATGGATAAAGTTTGCGCTGAGTATAAGATATGAGTAGAAATAGGTTTAGCATCAAAAAATGCCGAATGCCTTTGAACATACGAACAAGTATGGAATTGAAAAGTAGATGTCCAGAATCTAAGTGGAAACGTGATTGAGATGTGCGTTTTGCCCCAAGCACGTTATTTAAAACAAGAATTAACGGAACAGCTTTGATGTACGCATACTTTTGTGGTAACGATGTAGCCGCACTTTTTATGTCGCCAAGGAAGAAATTCTTAGAACAAAAAGTTTTCTTAACTGAAAGTTATAAGTATCATCTGAAAATAACTAATGGAAAATGGAAAAAATATGTTTTTATAACAGTTTTCGTTATTTATTTTCCGTTAAGAAAAACTTTTTTGAAGGAATTTCTTCCATAGCGATATAAAAAGTGCACCGAAAACCATGCTGTGGTGAAGGCTTACCCTTCCCCACACGTTATAATTATTTTTCTTCCACCCCAGATTTTTGGAAACGAAATGAGAGCAATAATTAGTTTCTCTGTAAAGTTGTTTTTTTCGATCCCATTCCCGGTTTTCTAACTACGAAAATCTTGAAAGCAGACATTAGTTTTCTCATGCTTTTTCCCTTCTTGGAATTCTGCTTTGAGTGCTTCCTTGATTAGGGCACAGCGACCCCTCATCATTCTCACGGTCTCATGTATACCTTGTCCACCCTGATTGGACAATTGGTGACCTTTCAAGGTCAAATCCACCCCACTTAACCTTCAACGTGACACTTCTTTATGACTGGAAGATGTTGGCGTGATTTGGCTCTCTTCTTCCTGAGGTTTTAAAAAATTCCGTTGGGATACAGGAATAACCCCGGCTGTCTTTCTCCCGCGTCCTGTATGTAAAATTATTGGCGTTAATTTCCCCCTCGCATTGGGGTGACTTTCGTTTTTGGCGATCCCGGAAAGAAGACGTAGGGACTGGTTTTCTCTATTAAGGAACCCCCCTTTTTTTCAGTTAGAGAGATAGGACTCCTTTGCATCGCGCCTTTTTTTTTTCACTCCAAAAACTGACGATCTTCTCGTCTCCTTTTTTGAGATTGAGACAGGGATGCGACTCCTTTGCTTTGCGGCGGCGTTTCCACTCCAATACTAATAACCTCTCGTCTTCGTTTTTTTTTTGGAGATAGAATGATCGGACTTGTCGTATGCAGCGGTTTTCGCCCCAAAACTAAGACTTCTAATCGTTCAAATTTTAAATGAACGCGTCTTAATCTGTATTGCTGTTCTTCCGAGCCACGGAAAACTCCAGATCCTCCCCTGTTAGATTTCATTGAAATCTTTAGATTTGGACTAATCAATTCCTCGACCAATTCCTCAAAGTCGTTCTCGGGTTCTCGTGGCTGATCCGATCCCCTGATGAGTAGCCATGGACACTCTCTGAGGGAAATAAGGATGTCTCTTCCATAACACCGGCATCGAACTCGACCACAGTGACCAGCGATCCCTTAGAAGCTGAATAAAGAATTTGTTGACTCTCCAGTATTTGCGTCGCGACTTTTCTTCGTGGTTGATTTCACCATGTCCAAGTTTTCCCACAGCATCAACTTCGAGGAAGTGAAAGAACACCATCTGGTGAGTCCACCTTCATAAACTCTTTTATTCTAAACGACAGACGTCTTACCGATTTTGCCCTAGCCTTTCACGAGCCATTTTTTTAAAAACCATTTACGGCCAACATATTATGTCCAGATAACCTATCTAGGATTTAGATCACGAACCTGTCCTTCAATTCAAATAACCACTATTTCTACCCGATCTACAACTGCAATGTGACCACAATATTCTATATCAAAGCAGTACCGAATCAACTCCAGCAAATAAACGAAATGCTGTTACGTATTTTGAATAATTTTTATTTCATTTAAAAGTATTAAATCCATTTATTAGAATATGGATACTATACTCATTATAAAAGTATTGAAATAACGATAAATGAGTAACGCCATTTTGCTTCCAATATATCGCACCCCGAAAAGAAAAGTGACACAACTCAATATCGCAGAATTTGAGAAACATTAACTTAAAGGATACTATAAAACTTGTATTTAAATAGTGTAAGCTTCTTTTAAATTTTGGGTAAGTGTTTATGGTGTGGATGGGTCAAGATAGTAGAACTTGAGAAACATCATCTTAAAGGATACTATAAAACTTATATTGAAATAGTATAAGCTTCTTTTAAATTTAAGGTAAGTGTTTATGGTGTTAACTTCTATTATATTCTATAGAATGGTAATATAACACGCTGGGGCACCTTATAAATATTTTTCAATGACATAACATCAAAATTTTAATTTTTTGACTTGTGTCACTTTTTTTGCCGGGGTGTGACATAGTTAGGATCTTTCCACTTGGGATTAATCCCATCCTTCGTCAATAGCCCGCTTTGTCGCTCCTGTGCGATGCTAATTTAAACACCTACCTATCAATAGTTATTAGCAATTAGGAGAGTTTAATGTAGATTTTATGCTCGGATGTGCTAGTACTAGTTATTTTATTTATATTTATTGTAAGCTCGTTGATCCCGCAAGTATATATTTCATATCTATAAATCTTCTCAGAAACATGGTATACCTTAATAGAAATTTGCTTCTCAATCAATAGAGAATTATTGTATAATTGAGAAACGTACCGGATGATAGTGTATTCATTATTACACAGTCCCTAGGCAATACACCTTGATAGTTGAGATTTATTAATCTCGTTGGAACAAGCAAAAACTGCATAAGTAAATTGCATCAAAATCTATGAAGCTTTGTGTGATTAAGGAAGGAAAGAAAACGGACAGATATCACACTTTCGATGGTATCTTAATCTTAAACAATACAATTTTTCTTTTTTTTACCAAATTTCTATTATTCATCGCAAGGATTTTCTGTGAAACTAGGTGTAGGTGGCGGTAGTGATTATGCAATCGAGCGGTTTTTTTTGTACGTATTCTGCATCGATCGTCTAATGAAACAGACAAGAGCATGTGGGCAGTGTTGGTGTCTTCAGATTTAAGAAGGGGGTGTTCACGTGAGCTTACAAATCGATAAAAAAGTGTTGACGAAGTGTTTTCAATCACGCTGGATAGTAACTGATAAATCTCTCATACATTGTAAAGGACGCTGTGTGGGCATTAAGTCTTCCAAATATTGTAGTGGGCGCTGTATGAGAGCGCGTGGGTGTAATTGAGGCGTGAGAGATGCTCTCTTAGACGTGATAAAAGAGCGAGGCTTCCTTAGTCCCATTGAAAACAAGGCTTCCTTATCCTTAGTGAGAATGTGGATGATCCACAAACTTGTTAAATTTGTTGTAAATAGATCTTGAATGAGTTAATTAAAATACAGTCCACCAACAAAGACATAGGAACAATAACTTCAAACAAGGAATAATTTGTCCCACAAAAAAGATTTCTGCTTTTCCAACCTCCACGCGACACATATTCAAACGGAGAGACAGGAAGAAATAGCGTGAAGCTATGTACACATGCTCCCTCTATTTCGTTAGATCGATGGTATTCTGAACGTAGCGCAATTTGGATTGTCTTACGAATACTATTTTAGTAGCGTGCCACAAAAAGAATACCAAAAAAATGAATTCCGAATTTATATATGACAATTGGTTAACGCCAATTAGATAAAACACCAAACGACGCGTAAAAAACGGCGATAGACTGCAATTTAAATAACCTCGATGTGGATATTGCTAAAATATTTGGATATTGGAAGTAAAATATCTAATTTCCATCTAGTTTGTCTATTCACAGAAGGAACTCCTCTGAATTAATATCTTCTAATAGTTATTCCTCCCTCTTATACATAAGGTTTTGATGAGATTGTACAAAAAATCTATTCAGTAGAAGGTAACGAATGAAATTCTGCATAGATTCGATAGATTGCTAAATTTGAATATGTAAATTACAAACGGCCAATAGAGTAAGTTATATATTTTAGTGATAACAAAACAAAGTATTTAAAAACAGTAATATGACGACATAGAAAAGCGGCTTCACTAAACGACTTGTGCCTGCTGTAATATTTAAAACGAGAGAAATCCTTATAAAAATAAACTAAGGAATTCATTCAAGAATATAGTAAGTAGAAACAAATTTGTACAGTTTTCGGAATATCGACCTCTCTTTATTTTGGAACCTTTACAGTATAGTGTAGTCAAAATGCCATTTTATAAGGATGGATGAATAACGCCCTGATAAAACTTAATAGTTGTAATAGACACACCAAATTTGTGGACCAAATTCGGATTATGTTAAAATAGTAGTTGGAATATTCCGTTTCAAGTCGTTTGATCAAGCCGTTTCTAAACTGTGAGAATGGTTGCTATCACGTTGAAAATTTTTATTATGTTGCTTCTGAAGAACAAATTAAGTACATATTAAAAAAATTAAAAACCTATTTTCCCATTAAAAAATAAATGATGTAGTAAATTGTTTCATTATTTATGTTTCAATGAGCAATATTAATTATTAAATTAATAATCGTAAACATTGAGTTTCAACTTTCATCCATTTGAATAGAAATCAATCGAGGAAGATTTTTTATATGATAATGCAAAATTACTGCAAGCTATCTAATTTTTAAAAGAGGTTTCAAGTCATCCAGCAGTTTGTCAAAATGTATGGAAACAATTAAGAAACAAATTAACATTTTAAAATTTAAAAGACATAGAAAGGCATTAATGCAAAATCTGTCCCATTGTGAGTTCAATTGTGAGCAAACTTTAAAATGTAGTAATTCTGCCTTTTAAAGTAAATACTGTTTACTTATTGGAATGACGAAACAGAGTTGAAACACATTTGCAGACAGTTTATTTCCCAAATAATACACTTACGCGATCTAATTTTAAAACAGTTACTCTAAATTAACATAAATCTAACTATATAAACATTTTAACTTATATCCATTTGAAATAGTTCCCCATTGTTCAGATATTCCCTCGAATGCATGCTCAAATATAAACTTTCAAACAAGACTCAACTAATATTAAACATTACGCCATGCTTCAAATTAAGTTATTGGCTTTTATATAAATAAACCAGTTTTATTTTCAACACAACTGATGAGACCAAATGTAGAATAGAAAATGCTGTAAGTATGAAATAGTAATATCAACATTTTATTTTCGAGATTTAGATCAACTGGCTATTTACTTTAATGTAAATTTCAGTTAGAATAATAATATTCAAAATCATAGGTTCTTTTATATAAAGAGTGGTTTGGTTTCATCGCTCAAGAAATAACGATGTTTGGCCAAGCACAAGACAGACAACTAATATACACACACAAGGGAAATTTTACTAATACAGAAGAAAGAAAGTCACCCGGGTAAATTACAAGAGTATAACTTGTAGCCTACAAATCGCAAGCTGTTAGCACATTGGGCAAATACACAGAGCCATGGCACAATGGTTTCTAGGAGATAAAAACAAAATTATTTCAAGGTAATTTTTTTTGTACCCGACCCTACTCGATTTGAATTGGTTTACTCTAGATTGAAGTAGAGTAAAATAATATTTTAACACATTTCGCCCCCCCCCCCATCTTTATAATTTCTACCACTTACTTTGGACACAAATCCTACACATGCATATCCATTCATGTCATATATTTCACATACATAATACCATTGCTATGTGACAAAGCTACGAAATGACGAAAGGTGACAATAAGGTTACTACTTCAAAAGACGATTTTAAAGGATATTTGGAATTCCTTTCCTTAAGTTCTTTTCAGTTCAACTCAATTAATAAAAACGACGATTTACGGCGAGTGCTCTCGCACTCATAGTCCAAAAAAACAATATTCTTTTACTTGTGGCACTCTTGCATCCAGCATGTCACATTGTGGAATTTCGCAATCTTCTTCTGTCATTATGACAAATAATGTTTTAATATTTAAAAAGTTCTAATTCGCATTTTTTTAAATTTATTATTCTTTCAATTACGGCGTTATTCTTTTAATAACGGTATTATTCTTTCAATAAAGGCATAATTACACTTAAAATTTCCTTAATTCTAACTCACCTGCCACTTTAAGTCGAATACTTTGTGATTGTGTTGCGTGTGATGAAATTTAAAGACAATTTATTAAAATAAACAGAAAATAAAGGAAAACAACGAAGTTAAACAAAATAAAAGGTGTGCGGAAAAAGTTGTTCTAAAGATATTAATTTGTGATTCTTTTTTATCTCTTGATATCACAGTTGCCACAACTTACAACTAAAAAGTGCCCCAACATCTAGAAATGCAAAATTAATTTAGAGCGCAAGAAATACGAGTTTCCGTTTTATAGTTTCCCAGTTTGTTGAAAGTATCGTCTGTCCTAAACATTCAGAAATCGTTTACATTGCTCAAAGAACAAAAACAAGACTCGAAATAAATGAAAAATGAAGTATCAGAGCTGAAATTCCATAAATTTTTTTGATTAATGATTGGTTTTTCAGCAGTACTGGTAAAGCAAATCAAAGTAATCGTAATACTCAATATACATTCCAAATTTTTCCAAAATTACCAAATTACGGTTGAGTTTAGTTACTCAGGTGTATATATATATATATATATATATATATATATATATATATATATATATATATATATATATATATATATATATATATATATATATATATATATATATATATATATATATATATATAATATATATATGGTAGAATGGTAAATATTTCACTACTATTTTAAAACATCAGACATATCTTACGAGTTGTGTACTTATTCCACAACACGAGACACATACAATTTATTATTCAGTTAATTAAAACAAATGTGGTGAAATGGAGCGTTTCCATTTTTAAATATCCGTTTAAATATCCGTATGTTAGTTTAATATCAATGAACTATAAACTAATTTGACAGTTTAAGAATTCTACTCAAATTCAAATGATTCTAAATTTGTAATGTATGTAAAAGCTATCATCTGCCACTTATTGAGCCGCGGTAGCTCAGTCAGTAGAGCGTCGGGCTCGCATCAGAAGGCTTGTGGGTTCTGTCCTCGGCGGAGCCTGCAATTCTGATGATTGCGAGATCGGCGCTTCGACCTGGCTAAAGACCGTCGTGTGTACTAATGGTGATGGGGCACGTTAAATAGGTCGTGGTCACAAAGTCCCCCATGTTCCCATGCCAAATCAATACCTCTGGGGTACCTAATCAGGGGGTTATTGGGATCTAAATTACGATATGTGTGAGTGAATGGATGTGTGTAAGGGACCTTCCTGTAAAACGGATGTGGCATGTGTGTCGAGCAAAGTCGGACTTCCTCCCAATGGGGCTCAATAACATGGAAGGCGCACCCCCTCGCCTCTTGCCGTCTTCGATGGGCCTGGCACTCCTCTGGTCTGCCAGTGTAGGCATGAGAAACAACAACATCTGCCGCATACTTCCTTTACCATGATTAATGAGAAGGAATATCAAGGTTTTGTGAATACGCTATCTTCAAGCAACAATGACATTTGGGAAGAACGGACAAGGACAAAAACTGTTCAATTCAAATGCCTTTTTTTGCTGGTTTACGTCTGTTCTTGTTACCATTTTGTTTTTACTCATCAGTTCGATAACCTTTTGAAAGGTTGGGTTTTCCAAACATCGCCCCTGTGCTTAATATCGCCTACTCGTGTTTACAAGCTACTATGCGCGACATCTGAGTTTATACAGTTACCTTGGCGGTCTAGGGTTTTGTCACACGTAGCGCCACCGGCTAGTTTCCTATCAGTTTTATCAACAACACTATTGAATCTGAAGTATTTGAGGCTGTGATCAACGCATTTTTTGTCTCGAATCCATTCAGGGAATATTCAGGTAAGTGTTTCCAAATCATAATTTCGTTTATGTGACTTGAAGGTACCTTAAATACTAAATGTAGGTATGTATGCTCTACTAGCAACTCGGTTTTAATAGTAGCTCCTAATTTTGCCTGGTGGGTGGTAATAGGAACATGGATAGGCGATATTAGGAACCCATTCTAGAAAATTATCTTGGAAAACTTTTTGAAGATTTACTACTTAACTTCAACTGACATAAGTTAATTAGTAAAACTATATAATGTATGATCTCTGGAAACCAAAGGAGAATAGTTCCTAGTGATATTCATTTAGTTTCCAGCTTGATTTCACAACCCAGGAGGTTAAGATACAGAGAAATAGTTAGGATAGGCGATATTTGGAACACCTATTACATAACCTTTCCTTATTAAAGTCACTTCACTGAAAAATAGCAGCTGAAAACCCCATTTTTCTTAAAAGCTTTGCACGCTAGTGTATCTTGAAAATTCGTCTTAATTTTGCAATTGCATCGTTGTTCTTCCAGAGCACAACAATACTATCTTGACCCTCCTAGCGGTTTTAGTGATGAGGTATCTCGTCATTATTAAATTTGACCATATCTTGAAGAACGAGATGCCTCGTCTATCAGGATCTTTTAGTCTCTCGTTTTGGAAGAAAGCTGAATAGATCTTGATCTCCTCTTCATGAAAAATTGGAATTGAGTGGAGTGATGTGTCGCCGATAACTTGTCTGGCAACTTTGAAACCTCGTTTTGATTTAATTGGTTCAAGAAAAGAGGCTCAACCATCTCATACACATCCAATACTAATTTTATTAGTAATAACTATATAAGGTAGTATTGGAAATACCTACTTTTACACTTTTATATTCAGATGTGACCCAAATAATTTAAGATATTTTTGGTGTGCCAGCAACTAAAAAAGGTTGAGAAACACTGACCCACGTAGTTCAGGCTTTTGCCCCCCCCCCCTCACTCTCTTGTTGGCGAGTACCGAGAATATTTACTTTTTTTTCGAGCGCGATTCTAAAATGTTCCGCGGGCCGGATCAAATGCCAGGGAGGGCCAAATCCGGTCCTCGGGCTGGGGTTTGCCCATATATGTACTAGAGCTACACAACGGGCTGTTGACGACTGTCAGGGATCAATCCCCTAAGGGAAAGATCCGAGGACGACATCACGTAGTTTTGAACCACGGTCAGATGACGTTGTTTCTAATCCTCAGTGTCTGAAGAAGTCAGACAAGGTCCATAAATCCATTGAATCCCACATAATCAAGCACAATAAGGGGTTCAGAGTAGATAGCCTCTCTAGAGAGGCCCATGGGTTCAAAATGTGCTCAGCAGTGGCCGGCTGGGCAAGACACTTGGTTGGTGTGTCGATAACCTTTTCACCCTCATTGAACGAAAGACTTTTGAGATGACCACTGGCTAGACGTGAGATCGCAGACTTGGAGCCTCTGTCACAAGCAATGGACAGCATCAGTCCAGGCTTATTACTCGTATACCAATAGTAAACAGTAGGCTCCAGCCACTTTGTCTTACAATGGGATTTTTCCAGGTAAAAGGGTTCCAGGTAATTGAGTTCAGAGGAAGAGGCTGTTCGAAGTCCGCAGCCTTCCTTAACGAGCTTGTCTGCCATTTCGTTGCTGTGAATGTCTACATGGTCAGATGACGTGAAAGATCCAAGGACAGCGCCTTGTAATTTTGAATCTCGGTCAAATGATGAGGTCAACACCGTAGCTAGCACCCCACTGTCCAAACTTCCCCACCACGCTAACGTGAAGACTTTTGTGACCACGACAGATTTAACATGCATCATTCCCCGCACACGGAGATGCACGCACGTTATATCTGTAGGTCTATGGCTAGACTGCGTTTCGAACTTGCAACTCTCCTGTTGCTAATCCGTTATTCTTCAAAGTGAGCCCATGGTGGGTCAAACATTCACGAATCCAAGAGCTTCTCACATTCTTTAAATCTTCCAGAATATTTCCTTTTAAATTATTTTCTTCTCCGAAACATATATTTCTGTGACATATCACCATGTTTCTCGAAACTCCTCGATATTGCAACGTGACAAAAATACAACGCGAGTGTCCTGTGCCCCAAAGCGGCAATGCTTCTTTGAAGGATCTAACTTCTCCCATGCCGAAGGTAATACGATTTCCCTTAAGGTCAGCAATTACGATATTTATTGCAGAGTAGGGAAAGAAATAAAGTCCACCGGATAGCACTTACTGTAATGAAGGTTCTGAGTCCCAACAGGTGTAATCGAATTGTGAACGCTGGATTTATGCGTCTGACCCATCCGAAGAGAGTCGTCAATGGAAAGAAGCGCTTTGAATCGAGAAAAGTCTAACGGCTTCTATGATGGTTATCTTGATCACAAATGGTTAATTTAAACTTGAGATTATTCCGTTGATTTCCATTTATTGTGAGGCAGGTAGATCTTTTAAGTATCTATTTCGTTTTAGTGTCTCAAAGTTCATTTTTGTTGGTAAATTTCCGTATTCTGAACGTCACGAGATTTTTGAGTCGTGTAGAATTGCTCTTCGCTCCAAACGCACGTACTTAATAAATAATGTCGCGGAGATATGACGTCACTTACTCAAAAGTATTCATATAGCTATAACATGTCATGTATTACTTCTACTCTGATGGTATTAAAGTTATCATATAGCTTTGAAATTGAATTACCTTACGGAGCATCTTAGTTTAATATATTAATCCCAACATCTCATAAATTGGTGACCCGGACGTGATTCGACGTGAATGACGTCACTTGTTCAAAATTTACATATGCAGTAGTAGCAAGTCCTGTATTACATTTTACTTTTACTCTTTTGCTGTTGAAGTTTTTATAAAACTTTTGAAATAGAATTCTTTTATGGAATGTAACTAACGTCACAATGACGTCATCAGCTTACAATTATATATATATATATATATATATATATATATATATATATATATATAATATATACATTTTACTTTTGCTACATAGTTATTGAAGTTATAATAAAACTTTTAAATTGATGTCTTCTATGGGACTGTTTTAATTTAAATATATCCCTACATCCCAACTAGAAGTCATGCAGGTCATAGAATGAATATAAAGATAATATGCAAAAGTTACAAGTTTCTAACCATGTTTTCTGGAAACCACTTACTTAAAAATTAGAAATACGAGTAATAAATGTCATTAAGAGTTCAAAAGATTCATGAATAATATTTTATGGTGCATTTCAATCATAAAATATTTTTTTCATTCACTTTTATATCATTTAACGTTTTTATGGCGTGATTGTTTAGGTACATTGCATATAGTAGTTTGTTTAACTTCAAAACGGTATAAAAAATTAATACAGCCATGCTGCCTAAGTATACATTAGCGTGCAATACTTAAGGAACATTAAGGTTTCAGTTGCTACTTTGTAATGAAGTGATCCGGATGTAGGGAAATTACACAAAATATAGAATTATCGAACCGTAAACAGGTAGCCGCGATAACCCGGTTGGAGGGGTAACGGATTAGCAACCGGAGGTTTCGAGTTCTAACCCAACCAAAGACCGTCGTGTACATAAGGGGCTGGTGTACGTTAAATCATTCGTGTCACGTTGGCGTGGTGCGGAAGTTTGGAGGGTGGGGTGTGGGCAGCTCAGGTATTGCCTCGTCATCTGAGCATAGTTAAAAAAACGTGATGTTGTCATCGAATCTTTCACTTTGGAATTGATCCCGGATCATTGTCAATAGCCCATTGTGTTGTTCCAGTGCTACGTTAATTAAAATACCTACCTATCTACCGGCTAAGACGAAGAAATTTTCGAAACTTAAGGTCAAACGGATTATTTTCTATCGTATTATCAGAAGCATCGACTCCGAAATTGTAGATTTATATTGTGGAAGACTGGAAGAAGAACGAATAAATGCGATTTTTCCGAAGACGAAGACATAAGCATGCCTTCTTTAAAAAAGAAAGCTATTGTTGTCTTAAAAATTGTTCATCTCTTCTTGTTAGGCAGTACAACATTTGTAATGGCCTGAAATGTCCTCACGTTGGCGTTGGGTGGAAGTTTGGAGAGAGGAGTGCTAACTCAGTTGTGACCTCGTCATCTTACCATTGTTCAAAACTATATGATGTGATGCTCGGATCTTTCCCGAACCTTTGACAATAACCCACTGTTTTGCTTCAATGCGACGTTAATTAAACTACCCTACTTTTTTTTCTAATGGCGAGCACATTTGACCTAAGTCATTGGCCACTACAAGGCCGGAAGTGATGGCCACTTGTGAAGGAGCACCATCATTGCCCCTAACAATTTATACTTCGTAATTTTGAAACATGTTCAGATTTTCAGAGATTCTCGAAGCAACACCTGAGCTGGTACAAACATCCATGCCCGAACCCGGATTCGAACCGGGGACCTTCCGATCTAGAGGCTAACACTTTAACCACTATACCGGTTGGTCGGCAAATACCCTACCTAAAGAACCGAATACAATTACAAGAACACAAGAGAACAAAAAATGCCTTTGAACTGAATTGTTGACCCTGAACTGGACGCCATGAGACAGAAGCGAAAATAAGAAAACGTTAAAAAGTGAGAAGACTGCTCCTTGTAGGTTCTATGATCACCTCGGACCCTAATCAAGGCTGTACGTCGCGTTTGCATACATAGAATGAGGTTGCAGATGAATTCCTGGGGTAATAGTAATAATTCCCACGTTAGAGATTACGACGTCACGATTAAAAAATTTAAATATACATCAGCTTCCTACTAAATATCCACAGTTATGCAAATCTCCACAGGCTGTTTCCGATTAATTTTGTGATTGTACAGTTTAGACATAATCGTGTTGCTGCATGATAGTACACCGTTACCACTGTCAGCTACATCTTAATGTTATAGTTATACATATTAATAAAGGTATACGACCCATTTAGGTACATTTCTCCATGTGAGCCTCGATTCTCCTGTTTTTTTTACCCTTTAACTGCTGTCATGGGTCTCACAGACCCCGAGTCATTTTTGACAGGTCGTTTCCACCCCTTAAAGTGAATATTGGTCCCTGTCCTATTCAATACCTTCCTACTACGTCCAACAGAAGCCACACTCCAAGACTGGTTTGGCTGCCCCAACTATTTCATGTTTTACACTACTTGCATTTCCCGCTTGGTCTCTTAGACCCTTTCACAGCATTTGCGTTACCGTTCTTGTTGAATGAAATCGTCTAAGTTGGAGTAGGAAAATTCGGTAGAGAGCCTAAAATGGCAACAAACTTTACCAAAAAAAATGACGTGTATCTTACACAAAAAGAAATTCAGGATATTGTTGATAATTGGTAGGTAAAAAAAATGGTAATTTTAGTTAACGTCGTACTAGAGCAACACAACGGGCTATTGACGACGGTCCGGGATCAATCCATTAAGGGAAAGATTCGAGGACAACACCTCGTAATTTTGAACCACGGTCAGATGACGAAGCAACACCTGAGCTGGCACCCCACTCTCCAAACTTCCGATAATTGATCGGAAATAGAGTACTGGGACAGTGAAATTTCGGATATTATTGAAAGCGAACACGAAACGGATTCGGAAACTGATGAAGATGAAAACATTGCAAGAGCGTCTTCACAAGAATAATATTCCTACGAAAAAAATTACTTCAAATGGGATGCCCTGGGAGGAAACCTATTCGTGCCGTTAGAACAACAAAACACAATATAGTTTTACAGTTTCCAGGGTTGAAACGTCCTGCAAAATTAAGTCTGAAAGCTAAACTTGAAGCGACATGGAATCTTATTAACTTATATAGTAATATAAAATGTATTGCATGTTAAGAATAGAATTATCTAAATTTAAAATGTATAAATAATAATTATCTAAAGAATCGTGAGCGAGGTCTGAGAGACGACTCCACACTAGTTACGAGACATTTTGTGACAGAACAATTAAGGGTTAACTTGATGTCAAATATCTATTGAGAACTTTGACTAAATAATACACAATATATAAAAATGTCGGTACAGCTACACTCTACGTTTATAACGGTGGCAACGGCATTGGCGATTTGGTACAGCTACACTCTACGTTTACGACTGATGGCAACGGCTTGGCGATTTTTTTTTGGCGCACTTCTAAAGTCGACAAGGAAAGAATTATTTCTTAACTCTTTTCCTGTCACAATTTTTTTTCTTTTTACAACACACTTTTTAAGCACATTTCAGAACGCTTCAAAAAGTATATTTTAAAAAAACTTTCACAAAAAATAGTAAGCTTAATCACATATCAAAACACATTTGTGAACCAGCAGAGAAACTAAGCTACGAATGGTAAGAAAACCCTGAAACTTATCACTTACTCTAAATACAGTGAGCATGTTGAAAAAGAAAAAGATTTACAAAAGAAAAAAAAAGCAAGTAATCTATATATATAATTCTCTTACGTGGCTCACGAAAAAGACGTTATTTGTAATCGCGTTTTGGCAACACTGTACGATTGTTTGTTTATCGCGAAGTCTCGCGCATCGATTGAATTTATACGTTATCGGATGAAATTTTATTGAAAAAAAAAAGGAAATTTTAATGAGCTGTTGCAGTTAGTTTATAATAGAAATCAAAGAAAGCGGAGGATCTTTTCAGGGCCATTTAAAAAACGGTCCTTTTCAGGGCCAACAATTATAGTTCAACAAGACGCTTGCACTACAACTTTCGGCAACAAACTCAATGAAAAAGTGTGGGTCGTTTGAGTGCTGGGAAAATGTACACACAAACAAGATGCTGGGTATTCAATTTCCAAAGCAACGCTCACATTTCGAGTCAAAATTTGCACAAAGTTTTCATTTGAATTCTGAATTTAGAGATATTGTATATATTTTTTCTGTAATGCAGCAAATTTAGATTTGAAAAACATTTTTTTGGTAACATATTTTGTAAACAATCCCTTCTGCTTGGACACATGTCTTCATTGAGGCGAGCGAAGCGAGCATAGGTTCGAGCAGCGAACCAATGAGGATTGCGAAGCAATCCTCCGGGGTTGGCGAGCGTTAGCGAGCAGGCCCCCTAGTAATACCTGATAACGTCAGAATTCTCTCGTAAAAAAATAATGAAAATGAAAATAGTCAAAAAAAAATAAACTCTTAATCCTGTCGTGAAAACTATTATAACAAAATAAAAATTCCACAACTGTCAAAATACAAATAAATGGACCAATGGTATCACAGAAAATGATTTAAAAGGACCAATGCAATAAAAGGATATTTTAAAAACAAAATAACCAATGGGAGGAAATGAAAAATTTCAAACAAATCAATGAAATCAAACGATTTTAACAGATTTTGGAACAACTTTCTAAATTATTCAAAATGAAAATTGAAAGTTTTCGTTTGCCGAGGTTGCCGTGAAAACCACAACAACAGCAACGAAAGATGGATTGCCTTAATTTATCGTAACTCGCTACTAGAAGTGCGCCAAAAAAAATCGTCAAGCCGTTGCCATCACTCATAAACGTAGAGTGTAGCTGTACCGGAGATTTTTTTGGCGCACTTCTAGTAGCTTGTTACGGTAGGTTAAGGCAACCCATTTGTCTTTATGGTTATTGTAGTTTTCATGGCAACTTCGGCAAACAGAAATTTTCAAATTTCATTTTGATTATTCTAGAAAGTTCTTTCAAAATATGGTAAAATCTTTGATTTCATTGGTTCGTTTTAAAATTTTTTCTTTGATTCCATTGCTTATTTTAATTTTAAAATATCCTTTGATTGCATTGGTCCTTAAAATAATTTTTTCTTTGATTTCATTGGATCATTTAATAGTTTTTCGGCAGTTGTAGAATTTTTTTCACGAAAGCGTTACAACATTTATTGCTTTTTAGCTACTTGTGGAATTTTCTTTTTCTATAATTTTTTTTCCGGAATAGTTCTGACGTATCTAGTTGTATTCTTTCATGCTTTTATTTCTCAGAAACACAATTGCTTGAATTAACGGAACAGGATTCTTCAGAGACAGTTATATATAATATATATATATCACAATGTAAATATCTAAAAAACACACTTCTCATTATCAAATACCCTTATTCATTCTTTAATAATATTTTTGAAAGATTTATTAATATCAACAGCTACACAACCCATGAATAATTATGTTTCGTAATTTTCTCAGAGCCATGGGAGTTGCTTTTCAATTTTATATTACTATTTATGAATATATTTTTGATTAGGGGCTGGGAATTTTAATATTATTTATATTTTTATTTTTCTGCTTTTTATGGACTCCTTGCATCGGAAGTATGGTGTTAGCATATAGTTAGATTGTGTATTGGATGGCATTTGGTGGTAGTTTTTAGACTTGTTGTTGTTGATCTCCCGGCTGCGGCTTCGGGTTTTATTTCGTTTTGTTCCTGCTCTGTTTTGGTATTTTGTTTTGTTTTTGTTTTACTAGCTTTTTGGTGGGGTTTGGGGGAGTGTATGAGCAATTTTTTCAGCCCAATGCTGCTCATATGTAGAAAACACTATTTTATGTTGTTAGGGTTAGGCTCCTCCCTGATGACGCCCTGATCCACCAAAAATTCTTCATTTTTTATCATTTTTTAAGACTCTTATTGAAATTTTTTTTGGAAATTCTTGCGTTCTTGAAATTATAATGCTTATCATGCTATGTCTGAAGATTCAGCGCGCTTGCATAGGTAGTTTCGAGTTTCGGTTTCTGGTTAATGCACTCCGGCTGTTTGGTTATTTTTTGTTATTTTGTGTGTGTTATGTTACTGTTATTTTGTATATTTTATGTTATATATATATATAAAATAAATATATTATTGACCCACCAAGGGGTTTCTACAAGGCATCGCATCATTCAAGATCTATACGCTTAAGGGTACGTCGGGATGTCGCTTCAATTGATATCGGAAAATTTCTTTAATATCACTATATACACTACCCTAGAATGATGGACCACACGCAAGATGTGTGTGATGGTATAATGGAAACAATACATGCTTTAATAGAGGGATGGTTCCCCACGTGCTGGAATAACACTAGCAACCCTTCCGGGCATACTTTTAACAAGGTTTTGATACACAGCTATGGATATTTGTGTCCATTCCTGCTGCAAGAATGTCGCCAGCTCAGCTGTAGATTTCGGACGTGGTTCCCTGGTCCGTAAGCGTCGCTCTAACGTGTCCCGCTAATATTCTAGGTCGTTTTAGTCGGGGTTTAGGTCGGGAGTATGAGCAGGCCAGGGAAGAGGTTTTTCATTCATTTCTTGATACCACTGCTTGACAGAGGCTACAACATGACATGGAGCGTCGTCGTCCTTTAAGTAACATTCGTTCGTTCCATAAAATTGCCAGAGCATAGGAAGAATCTGATTGTGTGTATATATATATATATATATATATATATATATATATATATATATATATATATATATATATATATATATATATATATATATATATATATATATATATATATATATATGAGATACTAAAAATATATTTTACAACTTTTTTTTTAATTATTAGAAACAATTTATTGAAGCAAACCATTGAATTGAAAACTTGTTCAGAAAATAATTTTTGGGCCGCAATTTAAAAAACAGCTTTAACCTCATGTTGTTCAAGTTACTTTTGTTTTGTATTACTTAATAAATCTGCATCGGTATCTTGATTTAATAATTATTTGCACAATTCTTTAAAATAGTGTGAAAAACATCAGTTTGTTGGGTAATCTTATTTCACTACATATTTCCATAGAGGGGTATTTAAATACCTGGTTGTAAGTTCATAGCCTCTTCTTCGAAAGCATATAGAAAGCAAATGAGGACTACCCAGTGCTAGTAATACCAGTTGGTAGTGTAGCGGATTAACAACCGGATGATTGTGAGTTCAAAATTCCATCCAATGAACGTTTACGTGTGGACTAGTGCGGATAAAATCTTTGGCTGCCTCTAATATCCTCACGTTGACCTGATATGTGAGTTTGGAAAGGGTAGGGAGCTAGTTCTGGTATTGACCTCGTCATCTGATTGTGGTTCAAAATTACGAGCTGTCTTCTGATTCCAGATTGATCCAAACCGTTGTCCCGACTGTTGTGTTGTACCAGAGCGACGTAAATTCAACTACCTAATGGTCCTGCAATAGATCGCTTTCTTAAACGTAAACGGAAAGAGATATTCCCTTTTACGAAACAAGATCACTGGTGCAACACAAAGCGGGCTACATGGTCCGGGATCAATCCTGAAGGGAAAGATCCAAAGAACGCTTCGTAATTTTGAACCATAGTCAGATGAGTTTTCTCACTAAGCGAATGTGAGAAAATTTGGATGGATCGAGTTTCGAACTCACAACCCTGCTGTTGTGGATCCAGAATTCCAACTGGGTTTCAGTGGCCTCTTCGGTATCAGAAAAATTTCCTCGTGTGTGTGTCAATTATTTGAATTTATCTGCCTAGTGCTTGGTGCTCCATGGCAAAATCAGACTCTTGCACCATTAAAACCAACCCAACCAACTATTAAATTAAGTAAATTTCAGGTGTATTAATTAATGAATCTAATAATAGACCTTTAAATCAGAAATTCCATCAATATTTGTAAAAACAAAAAAACTTTGCTGAAAAGCGTGGACTGATTTTCTGGAAATGAGGGGAATATCTTGACTGGCCTGTTCAGAACATATATATCCAGGCATGTTTTTAATTTAGATGAATACAGTGATTTAACCTGCTATGCAAGATTAACAATAAATTAAGAAGATAATTTTCCTTTACATAGCTTTGAAGTATTTGTAGCTATTTGGTGATGGAATGTAAATCAAGAGTCTGTGCTATTGCAGTTTTAGCTCCTCAATCAAAACAACATAATTCAAAAACATTGCTCTTTATTTTTAATCCAAACGAGATTTTGTGAAAAAATAAACAAATTTCCCATATGCTGAAAACTTTTCAAGGGTATATTGGGGGATTACAAGAAATAAGGTTGTAAATTAAAAAAAAGATGATTAGAACAATATGATAAAAATGATGTAATATTTTAGCTATTAAAAAAATCAATCGCTCTAAGGATATTATTCCCGAAGATATCAAGCATTTAAAATTTCAGCACTGATTGCCAAAGTGTTAGGAACTAAAGCAGACGTGAGAAAATGCCAGAGTAGTTTGAAGAAATTCAGAATTTATTTCAACTACAGACCCATAAAGTAGTATCTATTCCACCAGAGTCAACTACTCAGAAGGTAATGTGTAGTAAGTCATACTACTTAAATTATAAAAACTTTGCTATGTCACAGAAGAAAAATTAATTTTATTTTGAAAATTAGAGAAATACCTTTTGATTGGATTACTTCAGTGCCTGAATGAAAAGTTACTTTGTATTTTTACTTATGTAACTTTTGAAGAACTAATATTTATTCATGATTTGTACGTTTTTTCTTTAAATGGGAAGAAGGAAGATGTGGCCAACAGTTCCTTCAAATTCGTATTTAAAAATTAAATTTACGTTTTACTGTTTTGTTTTGGTTTTATGACGAATTAAAGACTAATAAACCATCTAACGAAGTTGACTGAATAATTTGAATTTTGATATTTAAAAATATTAAATAACTGAAAAGGTGTCTGCAATGTATCAGGGGACAGAATGTGTCGCTATGTCTTTTACTTTAATGGGTTGTTCATGGGATCAAGCTTACCATTTTCTGGATATATGGTCTGTATCTTAGAAATTGAAACATTTCTTTCGTCGCTTACCATTATTATGTTCCTTACATTATTACATTTTAACTTGCAAAACATTTGTCGAATGTTTTCATAAAAAGGCACATTTTGAACAAGCATAGTACGAGTAAAGATTTTAGATAATTTATTCTTAATTTTAAACATCTTACTTTTTACATTTCCAACTTCCAACATTTCTTGTCACAATCCCCTTAATCACAGATATTAAGGCGATTAACATCTATGATTAAGAGGTAAAGGTAATTTGTAATTAACGTCGTACTAGAGCAACACAACGGGCTATTGACGACGTCCGGGATCAATCTCTTTAGGGAAAGATCCGAGGACAACACCTCGTAATTTTGAACCACGGTCAGATGACGAAGCATGATAAAGAGGAGACAGTACCTTTTGATTAATTAATTTTTGCTTTAAATTTGCGGTAACATGTTTTAGTGTACCTTATTATAATACACTTGAATACGCAGTACAAAAGGGTTATTTCGCATAATCAATAATTAGAAAACTGAATGTTTTAAAAAACTATTTCAATATTTAAAATTTTCTACTCCTGCAAATATGATTTTCGTTCTCTATTTTCCTTGAACTGTTTTCTAGAATTTGTGCACATTATTTATAGTTTTACGAATGTTTTTATGACAGACAGTATGGAAAACAATAAAATACAGTCTCACGTATTTGATTTTATGAATTATTGTAATTGTTATACATTTTATTCCCCATACAGAATTTGTCAAATAGATCATAAAAACAATCACAAAATGTTTCACAAATATCTCTATATTAATTACAAAAAATGCCCTAGCATTTTAAATACACTACAGTCATGAAAAACAGCTGAAAAAGAAGATTTCAGAGCTCAACTACTTTAGGTAATGTGTGTTATATAAGGTACAATTTAAAGTTTTCCCGGTGCTCTAACTTCATACGCATATGTTCTAAAGAGGTTTTTTTTGTATAAATAAGTCTTGTCACAATTTCAGGGGAGGACTCCTATTAAAGTGCCTCATATCTTATGCATATTTTTCTACCCTCTTAGTATTTTATAAACCTCCTTACCGAGAGGCACGTTTAAAACATTGTCATAAAAAGGCGATTAAACTAACGTCTTTGCAACTCAGTATAAAGTTAGTTAATTAAATTCATATAGGGGTGAGGGGAAAAACTTCAACTTGCTACTTAAAAAAAAAAGGAAGTGTTTTAGCTGATGCAATCATTGAAATATTGCGTGCAGTTTTTAAAGAATTTATTCCACTCCGAATATTTTACACGAGATAAAATTAGCACAGTTATGTTCTATTTCAGCATCTCATCCGCTTTCTATCCTGACGTTCTATCCAGATAAATTTAGATAACAGAATAATTTTAGGAAATAACCGTTCAGTGTGTGTGTGTGGGGTGGGGGGTTAATTCCCTTAGAAATGGAAGACAATCTTTTTTATTTATTTTATCAGAACACTGTCTTAGAGTGTCAAAAGGCTGTAGATTAAAGTATAATAATACTGGCCATGATTAAAACACATATTCTATACCATTTTATTAAACATTTAACTGTTAGTGAATCTCAAAGAAATGTGCGGATTCCTACTATTTCTAATTCGAGTAGTAGGAACTCAGTGAGTTTGCTCATTACCCTAGCAACCTGAGAGTTGTAAGCGGCATAAGTTAGATTCCTCCTTGGTTGCAATTGTCTTGTATGAGTCAAAAAAAACTTTCAGTGTGTATGTCCTTTTCCTTGGAGGTTAGCTAAGCTTGACCAAATAAAACCCGACCTGAGAATTTTCTAGGAAATCAGATTAAATTAAACAATGTTTAAGATGCCCTCCAGTTACAAAACGTATAATGGATCAGTGTATCAGTTTAACCTAAGGACCGCTATGTCAGGTTTAACAATGGACCAGGATAAACAACGGGTTTCAATTCCAGGATAAACAACTGGCTTCAGTACCAGGATAAACAATGAACTCCAGTAGAAGGATAGATAATGAATCCAGTAGCAGAATTGACAATGAGCCACAGTACGAGGATTAACAATGGGTACCTTAAGAAATGTATGTGTCCCATTTATATAATGTATAATTGAATATAGTATCAGTAGAAACAATGGACTTCAGTGCCAGAATAAACAATGAACTCCAGTACAAGGATAGGTAGTGAATCCAGTACGAGAAGGGACAATGAGCCACGGTACGAGGATTTACAATGGATACCTTAAGAAATATAAGTATAAATCCAGTACCAGAATCGACAATGAGCCACAGTACGAGGATTGACAATGGGTACCTTAAGAGATGTATGTGTCCCATTTATATAATGTATAATTCAATATAGTATCAGTAGAAACATTGGGCTTCAGTGCCAGGATAAACAATGAACTCCAGTACAATTATAGGTAGTGAATCCAGTACGAGAAGGGACAATGACCCACAGTACGAGGATTGACAATGGGTACCTTAAGAAATGTAAGTATTTGTTCCATTTATATAATGTGAAATTTGATCAAACGTATTAGTTCTCAACCCATCAAGCCTAATAAATATTAAATTAATCGAACATGCATATATCTCTATGTGAATACGCTTTTATTTTGTGTTACTTACCCTACCTTAAAGTTTCTACAGAAAATATTTGAATAGTGAATTAAGTGACTAGATAAGACATTGAGGAATTGAACCCAAATCTACATTTCATTTTTATGTTGATCGAAAACGAACACTGAAGCAGTTTGAAAAGGATCAAACACATTTTCAAACTTTTCAACAGAAGCTTTCTATGGCTTACATTTATATATAGGAAGCCGCAACAAGATTATCTGCTCTTGGATCTTCAAATGAATAAATACTCCAGTCGCTCGTATTAAATCCATCACTTGAAATTTAATTGAATTGAAAATGTACGTACAGCTCTATCTCTTTCTCATGTTTACTTAACTACGTTGCTGTTTCTAATGGCGTCAACTTCACCAATATTACCAATATTCGAAATGTTACATTTGCGCGTTAAATGAAGATAATTGATGTTACAGCCAGCAGAAACTGAATTTTCAAAAGGTATTTAATTTATTCGAACTTTTGATTCAATTTTAAATTTTTATTCTAAAAGAAACGTTTAATTCTATTTAAAGCTTAGGGCTTCGGTAGGCCAATTGGAAGAGTTGTGGTTCAGCAACATGTTAAATTGGTCGTGAACCTCAAATTTCATTGATTTGGCGTAGTGTGGAAGTTTGGAGAATGAGGTGAAGTGTTGGGCTCATTTAGTGAAATACCGTGATTCAAAATTACGAAGTATACTCGGATGCCTTCGGGATTGATCCCGGACCTTCGTCAATACCCTGGTGTATTGCACCTGAGTGAAGTGAATTAAGTAATCATTATAAAATTCGGAGTGTTTTAATTTGTTAGTATTCGTCATTACAAAGATTGTTTAGCTAGAATTTTGTTCGACGCCATCAAAAGGGATACAGAGTTTTTGAATGATTTCCAGTTCCTGAATTGACACAATTGGATAATAATGAACCTGTAATTTGAAAACCTTTCAATAATTCTTATTGAAGTATTTGAGTAATGAAATAATCAGACCTTGTTACCGTAATTGCAATTCTGTCACGAAGCTTCAAAAACAACGGGCTATTGGGGACAGCCAGGGTTCAATACCAAAGGGAAAGATACGATGACATCTCGAAGTTTTGAACCACGGTCAGATGACTAGGTCAATACCAGAGCCTAGAACCCCACTTTCCAAATGTCCACAACACACCAACGGAGGATGTTTGAGGCCACTACAGATTTAACATACAACGCTTCCCACACATGACGGTCTTTGGTTGGATCGAGATAAAAAATCGTGACACTCCGGTTGAATTCGTGTTTCTACCAACTGGATAAAGTAAACCGACTGATCCTGCAACATTAAATTTTATTGCGTTCATCATAATAGTTTGGCCATTGTATGAAGGCAATGCAAGTGAAGTGAAATGCACTTAATAAAAAAATGTATAGCTAAAGATGGAAAATATACATAATTATAATACCCGGCTTAACAAACTATTTTTTTCCCATAGGCACACCAACAGAGGAATTGCTTCTTAAGAAAAATTTGCAATAACATTAATAAATTAGAGCATATTTTTTGTCCTCAGCTCCATTATCTAGAGTAAACAGCCAATATTTTTTTATTTATTTATTTAAAAGCTAGAGAATGGCGAATTATATTGATAAACGTAATTTAATTTAAAATTTATGTAATATTCGGAACTGTATGTTGAAAAGCATTATTTGGAATGATTTGAATCCATTTTTTTGCTCAGTTGAACAATATTTCTACCACATTTATTTTGGATTTTTCAATAAACGGAAATTTGATTATCGTAAGATTAAAAAACCTCAACAAGTCTATTTTCTTAACAAACTAATTCCTTTTGTGTCCTTTTACCATAAGGTAAAATGGTGAAATATGTTCCTGGTCCTCGCAAGGTCTCTTAAAGAAGTTTTTTTTTGCACTCGGAAAAGTAATTTATTTTCCACCAGAGAAAATTATAATTGAAATTACAAAGTCCACAAATACCTATGTTAGAATAAAATCAATAGACTGTATCTGGTTAAAATGTTAACAAAGTATACGCGTCAAAAAGTAAAAATATAAGTAAAAGACACATAACATATGTTTAAAATAACATTAAAAAAACTTAAGCGTTTCGTAAAAAAATGTCAAAATTTCTGAAGTATAAAACTAAATATAGAAATTTAAGGATACTTGTGAGAATATCAATCATAGTTGTCAGTACGTTTTATAACCAATGTGGAGATATAACAAACATTTTTGCATTATTTTTTTCTTGAAGAAAATATGCCTTAAAACAGAAAAGTTTCTTCACATCAACTTTAACTCTGAAAGACGTGTTTGCGAGCTTTTAAGATTACATTTAAGATAAGAATCGACTAAAGGATGTCTGATGTTTTTGGTGACTTAGATTTGATCCTTGACTCTTTGAAACATAGTTCCAAACCTTCTTAGAATCACGAGATTTTCAGTCAGTGTTTTTATCCTACAACACACTTAATGTTTACATTTCCATCAGTAGGTACACCTATTGGCGGTAATCATCGCCCATCATTGTGAGAATCATTGGTGAGAATCGTCTATTGGTGAGAATCATGAGCACTTGGCTTCATGTTACTTCCTCAGGTTGCTCGGTTTAAAGACCTGTCATGTGGTTGTGAGAAAAAGCATGTTTCCGAAGAGGAAACAAATCACTGATTGGTTAAAGTGGTTATCCAGCGTGATTAAAAACACTTCTCTACGCTTCACTAGCCAATCGTTCCAAGTCAATTCGGAAATCCACGTAACTTACCCTTCTGAGGATATCATGACAGTGAATCTGACCACATGCTCTAACTATTTCATTGGAGGATCGATGGAGGAAAAAGCCCGCTGTGTTGCTCTATGTGATCCCACGAAAGATTCTATTCGTCAAGATGTTTAAAGCTGGTTAGAAACCAAACAGTTCTAGAGAGATTTAAACTCAACTACCAACCAGACAACTACCAAATCTATCGGTGGAAAGAATCCCAGGAAGGATTCTATTCGTCAAGAAGTTTAAAGCTGGTTTGAAACCAAACATTTCTAGAGCGATTTAAATTAAACTACCAACCAGACAACTACTAAATCTATCGGTGGAAAGAATCCCAGGAAGGATTCTATTCGTCAAAAAATCTAAAGCTGGTTAGAAACCAAACAGTTCTAGTGTGATTTAAATTAAACTACCAACCAGACAACTACCAAATCTATCGGTGGAAAGAATCCCAGGAAGGATTCTATTCGTCAAGAAGTTTAAAGCTGGTTTGAAACCAAACATTTCTAGAGCGATTTAAATTAAACTACCAACCAGACAACTACTAAATCTATCGGTGGAAAGAATCCCAGGAAGGATTCTATTCGTCAAGAAGTTTAAAGCTGGTTTGAAACCAAACATTTCTAGAGCGATTTAAATTAAACTACCAACCAGACAACTACTAAATCTATCGGTGGAAAGAATCCCAGGAAGGATTCTATTCGTCAAAAAATCTAAAGCTGGTTAGAAACCAAACAGTTCTAGTGTGATTTAAATTAAACTACCAACCAGACAACTACCAAATCTATCGGTGGAAAGAATCCCAGGAAGGATTCTATTCGTCAAGAAGTTTAAAGCTGGTTTGAAACCAAACATTTCTAGAGCGATTTAAATTAAACTACCAACCAGACAACTACTAAATCTATCGGTGGAAAGAATCCCAGGAAGGATTCTATTCGTCAAGAAGTTTAAAGCTGGTTTGAAACCAAACATTTCTAGAGCGATTTAAATTAAACTACCAACCAGACAACTACTAAATCTATCGGTGGAAAGAATCCCAGGAAGGATTCTATTCGTCAAAAAATCTAAAGCTGGTTAGAAACCAAACAGTTCTAGTGTGATTTAAATTAAACTACCAACCAGACAACTACCAAATCTATCGGTGGAAAGAATCCCAGGAAGGATTCTATTCGTCAAGAAGTTTAAAGCTGGTTTGAAACCAAACATTTCTAGAGCGATTTAAATTAAACTACCAACCAGACAACTACTAAATCTATCGGTGGAAAGAATCCCAGGAAGGATTCTATTCGTCAAAAAATCTAAAGCTGGTTAGAAACCAAACAGTTCTAGTGTGATTTAAATTAAACTACCAACCAGACAACTACCAAATCTATCGGTGGAAAGAATCCCAGGAAGGATTCTATTCGTCAAGAAGTTTAAAGCTGGTTTGAAACCAAACATTTCTAGAGCGATTTAAATTAAACTACCAACCAGACAACTACTAAATCTATCGGTGGAAAGAATCCCAGGAAGGATTCTATTCGTCAAAAAATCTAAAGCTGGTTAGAAACCAAACAGTTCTAGTGTGATTTAAATTAAACTACCAACCAGACAACTACCAAATCTATCGGTGGAAAGAATCCCAGGAAGGATTCTATTCGTCAAGAAGTTTAAAGCTGGTTTGAAACCAAACATTTCTAGAGCGATTTAAATTAAACTACCAACCAGACAACTACTAAATCTATCGGTGGAAAGAATCCCAGGAAGGATTCTATTCGTCAAAAAATCTAAAGCTGGTTAGAAACCAAACAGTTCTAGTGTGATTTAAATTAAACTACCAACCAGACAACTACCAAATCTATCGGTGGAAAGAATCCCAGGAAGGATTCTATTCGTCAAGAAGTTTAAAGCTGGTTTGAAACCAAACATTTCTAGAGCGATTTAAATTAAACTACCAACCAGACAACTACTAAATCTATCGGTGGAAAGAATCCCAGGAAGGATTCTATTCGTCAAAAAATCTAAAGCTGGTTAGAAACCAAACAGTTCTAGTGTGATTTAAATTAAACTACCAACCAGACAACTACCAAATCTATCGGTGGAAAGAATCCCAGGAAGGATTCTATTCGTCAAGAAATCTAAAGCTGGTTAGAAACCAAACATTTCTAGAGCGATTTAAATTAAACTACCAACCAGACAACTACCAAATCTATCGGTGGAAAGAATCCCAGGAAGGATTCTATTCGTCAAGAAGTTTAAAGCTGGTTTGAAACCAAACATTTCTAGAGCGATTTAAATTAAACTACCAACCAGACAACTACTAAATCTATCGGTGGAAAGAATCCCAGGAAGGATTCTATTCGTCAAAAAATCTAAAGCTGGTTAGAAACCAAACAGTTCTAGTGTGATTTAAATTAAACTACCAACCAGACAACTACCAAATCTATCGGTGGAAAGAATCCCAGGAAGGATTCTATTCGTCAAGAAGTTTAAAGCTGGTTTGAAACCAAACATTTCTAGAGCGATTTAAATTAAACTACCAACCAGACAACTACTAAATCTATCGGTGGAAAGAATCCCAGGAAGGATTCTATTCGTCAAAAAATCTAAAGCTGGTTAGAAACCAAACAGTTCTAGTGTGATTTAAATTAAACTACCAACCAGACAACTACCAAATCTATCGGTGGAAAGAATCCCAGGAAGGATTCTATTCGTCAAGAAGTTTAAAGCTGGTTTGAAACCAAACATTTCTAGAGCGATTTAAATTAAACTACCAACCAGACAACTACTAAATCTATCGGTGGAAAGAATCCCAGGAAGGATTCTATTCGTCAAGAAGTTTAAAGCTGGTTTGAAACCAAACATTTCTAGAGCGATTTAAATTAAACTACCAACCAGACAACTACTAAATCTATCGGTGGAAAGAATCCCAGGAAGGATTCTATTCGTCAAAAAATCTAAAGCTGGTTAGAAACCAAACAGTTCTAGTGTGATTTAAATTAAACTACCAACCAGACAACTACCAAATCTATCGGTGGAAAGAATCCCAGGAAGGATTCTATTCGTCAAGAAATCTAAAGCTGGTTAGAAACCAAACAGTTCATAGGCTAAAGGCAAACTAATATAAATAAATAATAAAACAAAGCAAAAGCTACTGAATGCTGGTGCCCAAACGTGAGCAGAACACCTACAATACTCCATAATTGCAAATGGTAGCATTTAAAATAAGAAATTCGATCTACTTTGTATAAGTAGACAAAGTATTAAACACATATAGCTAGATCAGCACACAACATCAACCCAAATATGCAGACAATCTTTTCAAAGCCATAAAAGTCGAATAAAAAATAATTAATATTTCGCAGAGTTACTACCTTTATTTTAAGTATTTTAAACGCCATTCCAATTTCTTTAAAGCACTAGTAATCTAATTAAATGACAAATAATAATACTTAAATTTATCATATGCTTTTTTCACTTTCGTTTTAATCGGCGTTTCAAAGTTTTTATCTATTCTACCTACTTTCTTCAAAAACATTATTGAATGAACTCTTCTGTAGCTTAAACATTTACTCTGGTTGAAAAACACTTTCTGTTGGAATCAACTCGCACGAACAGGTCGACTTACTTGAAATCATGGTTCTTAGATTGCGTTCCTTTTTTATGCCTAGAACGTCGACTGAAACCGCTCCTTACTTGATTGAGTAGAAAAAAGACGAAAATCGCTTCTTTTTTACTAGTTGAAAGTTTTATTTTGTCGAATTCTTTTACAGTCAATCGCTAAGTTTGAGGTTATAATGCTTTACAGAGAAATATTTTTCAGTATTACAAATGCATTAATCACTGTTCAAACGATACCTCCTTTTTTTAACCTTTAACTGCTATCATGGGTCTCACAGACCCCGAGTCATTTTTGACAGGTCGTTTCCACCTCCTTAAAGTGAATATTGGTCCTTGTCCTATTCAGTACCTACGTCTAACAGAAGCCACATTCCAAGACTGGTTTGGCCGCCGAAACTATTTCGTGTTTTACACTATTTGTATTTTCCGCGTGGTCTCTTAGACCCCTTCACGGCATTTGCGTTACCGTTCTTGTTGAATGAAATCGTCTAAGTTGGAGTAGGAAAATTCGGCAGAGAGCCTAAAATGGCAACAAACTTTACTAAAAAACGACCTGTGTATCTTACACAAAAATAAATTCATGGTATTGTTGATAATGGGTCGGAAATAGAGTACAGGGACAGTGAAATTTCGGATAATATTATTGAAAGCGAACATGAAAGTTATTCGTAAATTGATGAAGATGAAGACATTTCAAGTGCGTCTTTAAAAGAACAATATTTCTACGGAAAAATAATTTCAAATGGGATGCTTGGGAGGGCGGGGGGAACCTAATAGTGCCGTTAGAACACCAAAACACAACATAATTTTAGTTTCCAGAGTTTGAAACTTCCTGCAAAATTTGGCCCGAAAGCTGAATATACAGGAGTAGAAAGATATGAAGAGACAGGGAATCTACTTAACTTATATAGTAATATAAAATATATTTCATGTTAAGGATTGAATTATCTAAATTTAAAATGTATAAGTAATAATCATCTAAAGAATCTTTCAAAATTTTATTATATTAATAAACTTTATATGCACTATAGTGAGCGAGGGCTGAGAGTCCCCTCCATACTAGTTACGAGACGGTTTGTAACACAGCTGTTAAGGGGTAAAGGATTTATTATTAGATTCGTAGCAGTTTTGTCTTGTATTAAGTCAATCTTAAAATTTTAGGTGATGGTATTTTAACACTTGACGAGGTATCTAGGTATTAGCATAACTGACGAGTTCTCGATGGACGAGATATTAGGTCATTGGATTAACTCACCAGATCTTGTCTTATCAACATAAAAAAAAATCGTCGATATCTTGATGACGATACATCTTGCTATTAGCAAAATTAGCCAGGTCTCGATGGTCAAGATGATGACATAACAATTTGGAGAGTTAAAGAAAGAAAAATATTTTTTAATTTTCAGTATAAAACGAATTGATTACAGTTGAAATGAACTAAATTTCTATTTAGTAGAATAATTTCATAATTTGATTGATAGTAACTTTGTCTTGTCTTGTCTTGATTTCTTGTCAATCTCATCAAATAAAGATAAAAATTATTTTTTTTTTCGGTAATATAAGCAACGCAATTATAATTGTTCAAATAAACGATATTTGTTTTTATTGGGATGGTTTTATTATTTGATTCATAGCCGTTATGTCTTGCTTTTAGGTCTTGAGGTCCTTTTGAGTCAATCTCAAAATTAATGTTTGCATGGTGCAAAATTTTTATTATATTTTTGGTTGAAAAACTTTTATTACTGTTGTAATAAACACAAATTTTATTTCACTGGAATGGTTTTATTATTTGATTAATAGCAGTTTCTTCGTTGCTTTGAGATCTTTGTCAGCACTCCTTTTTCCATTTAAATTTTAGGAAACAGCACCTTCAGGGGAAATTACTTCTTCCAGAATTACAAGATGATGTAACAATCGAAAGCAATAGATGAAATTATTCGTCTATGAATTTAGATATTATTTTTAACTAGCCACTGCGTGGCTAGCCTGGCGTTGCCCGTGCCCGTGATGTAAGGTATTAATCTGGTGTAAAATTTTCCGCAGGTTTCAAATCCGTTGACGGACGTTTTTAATGTATCTTTAATGATTCCGATTTTACGAAAAAAAGAACTTTACAATCCCAGTCAAAATGTTTTTTATATGCTTTTAAATGCTTCGCTGAAATGGAATAGTGCAGGAAATGTAATCTGTTTCTATTTTTATTTTAACGCAAAGGGCAGAAAATGCAATCTGTTTATTTTTGGAAAGCGAAAGTTCACGTGACGTCACAATCTCTTGCGAAAATATAAAAGATTAAAATCAAATCAAACGTATAAGGTATCTAGCTGGTGTAAAATTTTCCGCAGATTTCAAATCCGTTAAAATGTTTTTTTTTTTGCCTTTAACGATCGCTGTTATAGAAGACAGCACTGAAGAACGCCAAAGATAACTTTAGTAATATATTTTGCTTCACTGGAATCCGTTTTGCAGGAAATCAAAATAAAGGAATCTCGAAACAAACGAAGGTCATTCGAATGTGTTCTCTTCCATTCTAGACGGGAGGATGAAAAAAAATTAGCATGGTTCCAGAGGCTAAGGTGAGGGCGAAAAGTCTAAATTTTGATGTTTCTTCATTCCGCGGAAAAAGTAAGAATGGTGAAAAAAATTATTAAATTCATTTTAAAATGTTCTAGATGGAATTTTAAAATTCGCCTCGACCCTAAAATTGTAAAAAAATCGGACGACCTGTCTGTCCAATCTCATTGCTGTAAGTACCATAAACTTTGCGGCCAAGAAACAAACAAATACTTCCTTTTATAATAGTTGAGATTTGTATGATGCAAAATGCAAAATCGTCCATTGTGTGAAAGAAATTTCTTTCGTCGCCTTTATCTTAGAGAATCCATAAAATGAAGTTCAAACCATCCAACTGTTTGGACGAAATATCTCATTCATCAAGAACTGACGAATTTTGCTAATGACGAGTTATCTCGTCATTAAGATATTGCCAATATTTGGCTGATGATGATATCAATGTCCGGTCAGTATTCCTCTAGTGACGAGATATCTCGTTCAACAAGATCTGATCAGTTTTGCTAATGAGGCGAGATACCTCGTCGAACAACCGCCAACAGTGTTACGAAATTGCCACATTTCTTTTCTGATGAAGAATAATCTTGTGAGTGGGAATGAAAATTTACTTTCATTAAAACATTGGTTGCTATACTTCAGGATAAGACATAAAACCCGCTTATTAGCTAATATGTGATAAAACAAGGAAAAGTCTAAAAGGTTGTGAAAAGTGTTTAAAGCAATAAATCAATGTTAACCACATGCTATAAATATAAACATCTTTAAAACTCTGAATTGTTCCCAAGAATCTCAAAATTAAAATTCAGAAACTATCATACATCAATTCGAAATTAAATCTTTGGAATTTCTATTGGTAAAATACTAAAATCGTATTCAAAAAACAAAATAAGTAACAAAATACGTACAGAAAGCTTGTGTAGTCACAGAAACGCTACTGCCACCTATATTTCGCTTGACAGAATATGTCTCTCATTGATATGTCGATCTTGAACGATGTAGGTAATCTAAAGATGGCCTCAATGATATGAATTTTCTTCGAAACAAATACTTTGGGCAAACTAGGCAGAGCAAATGGAAGTTTATATGAATTCTTCCTGAATACACGAACGAAGAGAATACGAATCTTACAGAATACGAGCGTCATGCAAAGGTATTGGAATTTTCCATAAAATGAGACTTTCCAAAATATTCCATAGCGTTGGAAGTTTTCATAAATATTCTATGTAGATATTTTACGCTTCTCGTTGACAATGCTGGATAATATAGTTTATGTGTATTTAACTTTGGAGTTTTAAAAAAAGGTATTCTTCTCAGATTAATACATCTTACTCGAATATACTTGCAATTAAAAATTTAAATTATAAATGTATGCTTTGAATAGTTATTCTCGTATTTAAACATATCGATTTAGAGTAAAATTTTCTGTTTTCATGAAATTGTTTTTCATATATTTTCTTTCTGACACAATTACGTATTTATTTATTTTTCAGTTATTACGTTTACATGCTACACATTTATTAACTGTTTAATTGTTACATAATGAGGCATAACGATAAAGAAAGTTGCTGATGGGGGACAATTAAACTTTCCATTTTTTAGGAATACTGTATACAATATTATTTTTTATCAATTTGTACTTTAATAATGTAAATAGCACAAGCATTTATACTGTAGTAAGAGAAAATAGAAAAACTAATTTATTAAGAGAAAATAGAAACAACACAACGAAGTCAAAATTTTAGTTTGTTGAGAAAAGTAAAATTTAAAATATTTTCTTTTGCAAAAACCTCAACGTAATTTTGAGGGTTTTTTAGCAACTATTTTCATTCTTTTGTAATTTCTGCAAGATTCATTGAAAATTTGAAAAGTGATAAATTACAAAACACCTATATAATACTTTTAATAAGACTTTTTTAAGGTCACGCTTTAGATCAAGTTTTATTTTTTTTTAAAATATAGTATCGTTCTAATTTAAGAAAAGTTAAAGATCTACAGACTTTGGAATTTCATTAACATTAAATTCACAAATAAGAAAAAAGTCATTAATTTCAAGGTACTTGTTACTAAATTTTGTTTAAAAATTTTTTTTATTGAAATAAATGTTTTTGCAACGGTACAGTATACAACATTTTTCGAAAATATTAGTATGAAAAATAGCAAAACTCAGAATACTATGGATTACTTAATTATTACATTAGTTATTACTTAGTTATTTAATTAATTACACTAATTTAATACCGCTGAATATGTGACGGCTAAATAATAACAACGTATTTATTTACTGAAATATTTAATTTTAATACTTTTTCATAAGTTTATAGCACAAGGTTATCATATTATTCTCTGGATAAAATTAAAATAATTTGACCTATTGCATTTTAAAGAATATATTTTTATGTTCATGAAAATGTGTTAACATTAACTGATAGTATTTTATTTAATTAAAATGATATAAATATAAAAAAGCAGGGAATTCTAAATAGAATTTTCTCTAATTCAATTGAAACTGAGTTTAGAGTTCATTCTTTTTAAAATTGAAAGCAATATCTCAAGGAAATTCGAAAAATTTAAAACTAGCAAAAGGAGGCATTTGCCGTATTTACCTCACTGTAGCAGCTAAAGTTCTTCAAGTTCGAACTGTTCCTTTCCACAAAATTGCAGGAATACCGGGAGGACAATTTTATTTAAAAAAATATTTCTAATCAAACAGCGGCATTAAACGCTTTGCTATGCATGTTGCCTTCGGAGCTCCGTTGAAAAATTCGAACTCTGATTCTCTTTTCGATCGGCTTGTGCATACCGCGGCTCCGGAGAGGAGAGGACCTTCCCTCTTATTGGTCGGCCGCCTACTCCCACGCGCGTGACGTTGTTTGAAATGAAGTCAGTTTGGTCAACGCAGTTAGCGTCTGGGAACTCTTTCATTACGCGCTCGTCTTTCGCTTTCTTGCAGAAAAACAAAGCCGCGGAGGTGTGCTGCGGCTTTTCGGACGAAGTCATTTGCCGGGTTATGAAGACTCCCATTAACGCGGCGAGTGTGATGAAGGCTCCGAATTTAATCTGGGAATTTTTTGCGGCTTTTTGTTCCCGAAAAGCTCTGGTGGGAAAACTTTCAAACTTTATAAATCACATTTAAACAAAGGCTTTTCGGGAAAAGCGTTGGTTTTAAAGTGCCGTAAAAGCCGTGCCAAATGTAAAGCTAATATTGGGCTTGTGTTTTATTGTTGCTGAAGATTTTGAGTGGGTTTGTGTAATTCTTGGCTTTTTTTTAAATCAGATCAAAGCTCTTTCGATCGCTAATTAAACACATTGTATTTTACTTTAATTTAAAGCCTTTGAAATTGGTCCTAATGAAACCGAGCTAGTTTTGCTAAAAGCATAAATACTGAAAAGATTATTTTAGAATAAAGTGTGCCTTTACATTTTCTAAGTTATATTTAGTTGATTTTATTCGTTATTTTGAGTGTTTTAATGATTTATTTTAAGAATTGTTCTATTTACAGGTACCAATGAATCTTTCACATTTTAACCCTTAACTGCTGTGTCACAAACCGTCTCGTAACTAGTGTGAAGTGGTCTCTCAGACCTCGCTCACTAAAGTGCGTATAAAGTTGATTAATATAATATATTAATGAATGATTCTTTAGATAATTATTATTTATACATTTTAAATTTAGATAATTCAATTATTAACATGAAATATATTTTATATTATTATATAAGTTAAGTAGATCCCATGTTTCTTCAGGCTGCTTTCGGACCTAATTTTGCAGGACGTTTCAACCCTGGAAACTGTAAAACTATGTTGTGTTTAGGTGTTCCTTACGGCACAATTAGGTTCCCCCTAGGCATCCCATTTGAAGTTATTTTTTTCCTTAGAAATATTCTTGTGAAGACGCACTTGAAATGTCTTCATCTTCAGTAATTTCAGAATTCGTTTCGTGTTCGCTTTCAATAATATTATCCTGAAATTTCACTGTCCAATACTCTATTTCCGACCCATTATCAACAATATCCTGAATATCTTTTTGTGTAAGATACACAGGTCGTTTTTTCTAAGTAAAGTTTGTTGCCATTTTAGGCTCTCTGCCGAAATTCCCTACTCAAACTTAGACGATTTCATTCAACAAGAACGGTAAAGCAAATGCTGTGAATGAGTCTTAGAGAACACGCCGGAAATGCAAATAGTTTGAAATTCTAAGTAATTGGAGCAGCCAAACCAGTCTTGGAATATGGCTTCTGTTGGACGTAGTAGGAAGGTACTGAATAGGACAGGGGCTAATATTCACTTTAAAGGGGTGGAAACGACCTGTAAAAAATGACTCGTGGTCTGTGAGACCCATGGAAGCAGTTAAAGATTAAACTTCCTCTTTTAAAATGCAAGCTTCGGTGTTAAAGCTTCTGTGGTACCATCTCCTCCCATGTCCGCATCATTAGATCCAGTACTTTTGGTGATTCTCGACTAACCAACCTCAAAACTAACCAAATCTTGATGGATACAGATTGCAAAGACAAATACAATACATGATACCATTCAGAAATACAATACAGTACAGAATTGACCGAAGTTATTGTAGCCTTATACAAGGCCAGAAGTGATGGTCACTTGTGAAGAGGCACCCAATGGGTGGACCATCATTGTCCCTAACAAAGGACAGCACAATTTACATCCATGCCCTGACCCGGATTCGAATCAGGAACCTTCCGATCCAGAGGTCAAGACCTTGACCACTAGACCGGTTGGTCGGCTGGACGAGATATATTGTTCATTAAAAGAAAACTGACCAGATCGTAATCTCATAAGGATATAAACAAACAGATATTATGACATAATATCCGGTCTTGAATAACATAAGTAATACAAGGTGGCCCAGCTGTTAATGTTTGAAACGAATCGATATTTCAAAACACGTAAGAGTGATGGAAATATTTTAATGATATATATTGAAATTAAATAGTAAGCAATTAATGATAGAGAGGTTCGAAGTGACCGCCTTCATTGACAAGCCCAGCTGTGAGGCGGTTCAGGAATCCATCTATCCATCACGCGTGAGCAGACTTCGATATCAATAGTGTCGACTTCAGTTTTAACGGCAGTGTTCAGTTGAGGTAGTGTCTGAGGACTTGTCTGCTACACTTAGCTTTCAAGTAACCCAAAAAGAATAAATGGCAAGGGTTTAAATCCGGGGAATAGGTCGGCCATTCAACACCACCTTGGAAGTGCGATGGGTAATCCAACACGATGATTCGATCGTGGAAATGCATACTAAGCACTTCGAAAACTTTCGCCGTACGATGTGGTCTTGCACCATCCTTCATAAACCAATGACTATTACCGTGAAATAAAGGGATGAAATCCTCGTCCCGAAACTGTACTTCTCAGCATTTAATGTGCCGTTGATGAAATCCGGGTCGAGTAGCAGACATGGGAAACTTTTAAGCCCGCTGATTCTTTGGTTTCTCATCGTGATTTATGACGTCACTCACTCATAATCATCGACCTTAAAATGAAATAGACGGATCATGTGGGCGGAGTCGATGTCATAAGATCTCTGAAGGGTAAATCACAAATTGGCTTATCCGATTGGCTATGGAAGAGCAGACTAGTGTTTATAATACCGGTGGATAGACACGTTAACCAATTAATTGTTTAGGATTCATGCTTTTACCCACAACCACGTGACACATCTTCAAACCAAGCAACTGGAAGACATAACTTGAAACTGCGGTCGTATGCTCCGTCTATTTCATTTTAAGGTCGATGCTCATAATATGCTTTCCTGAAAAGTATCAACGTTTACGCGCAATGAGTCTCGTAGCTCACTGCTCAGTAAAACTTCTTTCTTTCAGTTTTTCCCCGTATTGAGCCTTGGTGATTCGATGCAAATACAAAACATGACAACTATGGTCCGGTCACACATCCGGTTTTTCAACGTGCGGCGCCGCTGTGTCACCGAAGCCCAACTATAAACACATAACCGTGAAATTAACTCATTTCGTGCCATTTGCGATAAATATTCTATCGAAGAAAACGTGTTTATTTCGCATACTTGGTGTTCAAAAAGTATATTTTGAAACAAAATAGACGTTACTGGATACAACTTTTTATTAATTTTTATTTATATTCCATTTATTTGTGAAAATAAGGTTCTTGAGACCGGAGAAGCGTGTGCGGCGAGGTGTGGTGCCGTGGGAAACAGCAGTACAAGTTGGACGTGCGTCACCGCAGCGGCGCCGGAGGCATGTGTGCACTACTCCATTGGGTGTAATGTATCTCAGACCACACTTGCGTTGCATCAGCGGCGCCGCACGTTGAAAAACCGGAAGTGTGCATCGGGCCTAAGACTTGAGAACTTGTCCAAATATGTTCAGTTGTTTGCTAAGGATTTAAAAAATTATGTTATTCGCTATCAGTTTTCTGACAGTTGCAAGTAGATATATTAATACTTCTAACGCATGCTCACTATGCGTGAGTTACGTCATAGATCACGGGGTGAGAAACCAACGAATAAGCGGGCTTAAAATTTTCCCATGTCTTCTACTCGAGTAAAGGTAGGTAATATGCATCCGGGCCATACACACACCATGGGAGGATATTGCGCATCTTACAATAAATTGGCCTCTCTAATGATCATGGGCACCAAGTTTGGCCTAACTTGCTTGCAGCTAACGCCATCTATAAGACTTTTTTTCAAACATTACCCGCTGGGCCACCCTGTATCTCGATAGAAGAGATAACTTGTCGAAACCACTTGTAGGTTAAACCATCCTGGATATTTGTCCTCATGTCAACAACTGCCCTGTAGAGTCCAGCCTCGAGAAAAAAATCCTGTTCCAAACAGTCACCAATTCTGTGCAAGGAACAATTTGTTTATCCTCATTCGATGTCCATACTGTTCCGGGAAGAAGGGCAGTTCTGTTCCAACAAGATATCTCGTCCTTTGCAAAATGAACAAATACTGGACAAGGTTCTTCGTCGACACACTTTTGGGGTTAAAGGACGATCCCCTTTATGGAATATAAAATTATTTTCCTCAGTGTTTTAAGTTTCACCTTTACAAAATTATTCATTCTTCTCTTTTCCTTTTGTATTAGCGTTTGAAATTCGTTATTAACATCTACATAACGAAAACATAGTCACTTCTACAGGAATCGCGACTATAGGGAAGGGGCAAGAGCGCGTGATGTACCGATGGTCTAGAGAAACTCGCTTGTCTTTACTGTTATAAAAGGAAGTGTTTATATGTGTGTCTGTATCTCTGTGTCCTGACAAATCTTTGACACTTACAATAATGAAATTTGGCACAGAGGTAGTCCTAATTTTTTTGGAATTTTATGTCCAGTCTGAATTTTAAAATTTAATCTAGAACATATTGAAACTAATTTATTAGTTTTTATCCACCATTCTTTTCTTGGAGATGACGCCACAACTTCTCGACTCAAGAAAGCAAATAATTTTTTGCGTTTTTTTTCCTTTGGAACTGTGATGTCCTTTGCAGCTGTGACGCCACAGCTCCTCGACTGAAGAAAGCAAATAATTGTTTGCGTTTTTCTTCCTTTGGAACTGTGATGTCCCTTGCAGCTATGACGTCACAGCTCCTCGACTGAAGGAAGCAAATAATTGTTTGCGTTTTTCTTCCTTTGGAACTGTGATGTCCTTTGCAGTTGTGACGTCACAGCTCCTCGACTGAAGGAAGCAAATAATTGTTTGCGTTTTTCTTCCTTTGGAACTGTGATGTCCTTTGCAGCTGTGACGTCACAGCTCCTCGACTGAAGAAAGCAAATAATTTTTTGCGTTTTTCTTCCTTTGGAACTGTGATGTCCCTTGCAGCTATGACGTCACAGCTCCTCGACTGAAGGAAGCAAATAATTGTTAGCGTTTTTCTTCCTTTGGAACTGTGATGTCTCTTGCAGCTGTGATGTCACAGCTCCTCGACTGTAGAAAGCAAATAATTTTTTGCGTTTTTCTTCCTTTGGAACTGTGATGTCTCTTGCAGCTGTGACTTCACAGCTCCTCGACAGAAGAAAGCAAATAATTTTTTTGCGTTTTTCTTCCTTTGGAACTGTGATGTCTCTTGCAGCTATGACGTCACAGCTCCTCAACTGAAGGAAGCAAATAATTGTTTGCGTTTTTCTTCCTTTGGAACTGTGATGTCCCTTGCAGCTGTGATGTCACAGCTCTTCGACTGAAGAAAGCAAATAATTTTTTGCGTTTTTCTTCCTTTGGAACTGTGATGTCCCTTGCAGCTGTGACGTCACAGCCCCTCAATTGAAGAAAGCGTGTTTTTTTTTTATTTACGTTATGATTAGCATAACTTTCTTGCTAGAGATTTTAAATTTGTCACGGACAAGGACTATTTGAGGTTTTCTATCGATGAAGATAGAGTAAAAAATTTCAAGGGATTTGAAATATGCGGAAAATTTTACACCAGAACGATACCTTAAATGTGATTTTCTTTAAATAAATAATTTTTCAACTGTAACCCGTGTCATATCGGGTGAAGGTGGGACTCATTCATAAAATTATTGTTTTTTCTTTCTAATGTTTTTAGTATCAGTAAGGACACGAAAAGAATTGTCACGTGCAACGCCGTACTGGCCTGCTAGTTTGGAAAAAAAAAATCACAAATTATGCATTTAACATGTGTATATTTTTTAGTTTAAATTAAGTAGCCTGTTAATATTGAACTAAATAGTTGTTATGCTCAGTGGGATTGCTCACTGCGCTACGAATCTGCCATTGCTCCCTGGGCGTGTTTTTCATTCTTGTGTCAGTGAAATTTTCCATGTATGTCCATTACATGACGTTGTGTTTGGAGGGGCTTGGCTAGACATGGCTCTAACCATAAAACCCAACCAACCTTTTAAAAATGAAAGGACAAACTTTATCTGGCCATTTCCATAGATTATCAGATGTGGCCATACATTTTATTCAAGGCTCACTGGCAGTCATAGTCATTCGTATCATACACAAGCCAGAATTACCCATCTTAATCCACCTCTGCAAAGTCTAGTTTAGATGGCAGATAACTTCCACACCCCGCCAATGTGAAGACATTTGAAACCACGACATATTTAAAGTGTACCAGCCCTCACGTATACAACAACGGTCTTTCATTTGATCGAGTTTTAAACTCGGTAAAATCTATGTATAAGCGATTTTTGTGGATTATGTGACTTACAGTTCCGTTGCTTATCGACTGTTCAACAGAAATTTCACGTGTTCACGGAACTCATACGGCAGAATCCGACGATTCTGCCGTATGAGTTCCTCCGCAGTCGAAATCGTGACACTGTTGGAGACAACGTGCGCCTGGCCAGGGTGTGGCAAGTCTTTGATGTTTACGCGTCCTACCTCATAACGCTGACACCGTCGGAATATGGTGAACCGTGCGAGACACTGCTCTCCGTACACATCTCTTTCATCCTGCGATGAATTTGTGAAGCATGCTCCTCTTCTGCGCGAAGAAGTTGGATAACTGCTCTTACTGTTGATCTGGAGGAATCCATCATGCAACGAACTGCGGAAACAATATGAGGATATTGATACGAAGCCGTTACTTACGCATGGGCAATTAGGAATACCACCATGCCATCTATCGGCTAACACAGTATGTCACGATGCACGCATCCGTGGCAACGCCAGTGCTGTCTGAGTTACATTAGATCCAATGGAGTAGTGCACACATGCCGCTGCGTCGACTTGCAATTTGTACCGCAGTTCCCCACGGCGCCGGAGCTCGCCGCACACACTTCTCCAGTCTCAAGTACCTTGTTTCCATTAATAGATGGAATATAAATAATAATTAATAAATGGTTGTATCCAATAACGTCTATTTTTATTTCAAAATATACTTTTTGTACACCAAGTAAGCGAAATAAACACGTTTTCTTCGACAAAATACCCATTGAAAATAGCGCGAAATGAGTACTTGCGTCATTTCACGGTTATGTATGCATAGTTAGGCTTCAGTGCCGCACATTCAAAAATAGGATGCGTGCACCAGGCCTAACTCACTCGAATTTGATACAATGCCGCTACAGCTAAGGTCTCTTCTTCATTTGGGCACACCTTATATACAACCTTTAGGTAAGTAGGTGGATAGTTAACATCTCACTAGGTAGATTAACATCTCACTGGAGCAACACAACGAATATTAGTGTCGGTCGGGGATCGATTTCGAATGGAAAGATTCAAGGACAACGCCTCGTAATTTGAACCACTGTCAGCTGACGAGGTCAGCATCTGAGCTGGCACTCCACTGGCGGAACTTCCACACCACGCCAACCTGAGGACATTTGAGGCCATGTCAGATTTATCATACACCAGCCCCCATGTACCCAGCGATACTATGGCTGGAATGTACAATATTTAGTAGAAAAACAATGCTTCGAGGAAATTAAAGGATGTAATGAGAACACTTACTTATCAATGGAAGTTAAGCGCGACTCACTTTAAAAAGGAAGACGATTTGAGTTTTTTATGTACTCGCGTGAAGATTGAGAACGTTAAGAAATAAACACAAGTCACCCAACCGACAACTCAAAACGAATACGTTTTGGAAACACACACTACAAACAGGAACATAACATGAAAGAATCGGAAAAGAATGAAATAAATGAAGTAGCAATGAGTTAGAAGCTGCATACGAGTCCTACCTTATTGAATCCTTCGAAAAACGCCTTATATTATCGTAGAACTTCTAAACCCTATAAAAAATGGCTGTTTATAAAAAAATATAAACACTGTATTTCAACGAATTACTTTTGTTATCGATATTGCTTAAAGTATATTACTTCTGAGAAAAGAAATTGATCGTTTCTAGCTATAAGGCGTAGGCACACTGAAGAGAATTATAGAATACTGTCGAAATGGTAATTTGTTAGTGCATTATTACCAGGTACTAGAAACAATACTGTTTCCAACAACTATATTAAATCATGTTGATAAAAATGAATATTAACATGGTATTTCTATTGATCTATATGAAATAAAAATCCTTTAATCCGATTGCTTCCGGGGTATAAATATTTTGATCGCTTTTTTGCACGAAAGAGCAGTGCTCTGCGAAGATGAATTTGCATTTCGGTGTAGGTGGGCAAATATTTTGAACTTCTGGGTAGAAAATTACATAACGATTCTTCAAATTGGAATTTGCTGAGCTTGCTGCCGCCATCTATATTGGAAGAGTGTGAGAGAAGAAATTGGTCTGATGGGTAGGAGAGAGCTATAGTTGTTACTATCTTAGTTTGGAATTTGAATTGCTTTCGATATTAATAAAATAATGACACCTATATATGATATATTAAAACAATAATAGCTTATAACTAAAATATTGTATTGCTTATTTAATTTCGGTTCAGTATTGCGTTCTCGAATCATCAAATTCTCTAGATTCGAGAGTAGGTTTTCATAAAAATAAAATGTAACTTCACGTAATATATAAAACTAGGGGGCCCACCCCCTGCTCGCTAACGCTCACCAACTCCCGGAGAATTGCTTTGCAATCCTCATTGGTTCGCTGCGCGAACCTTACTCGATTCGCTCGCATCAATGAAGACACGTGTCCTAGCAGAAGAGATTGTTTACAAAATATGATATTCCAAATAAATGTTTTTCAAATATAAATTTGTTGTACTACAGAAAAGTTAGTCAGTACCTCTGGAATCAGAACTCGAACAATTTGGAATTCAGATGAAAACTTTGAGCAAATTTTGACTCAAAATGTGAGCACTGCTTTGGAAATCGAATACCCAGCATGTTGTTTGTAAGTTACAACAGCTTGACTAATATATGGAAGTGTACAGCTACACTCTACGTTTATGAGCGTTGGCAACGGTCTTGGCGATTTTTTGGTGCACTTGTAGTAGCGAGTTACGGTAGATTAAGGCAACCCATATGTCTTTTCAATGTCAACTTATATGTCTTTATTGGGGTTTTCATGGCAATCTCGGCAAATGGTAACTTTTAATTTTCATTTTGAATATTCCAGAGAGTTCTTCCAAAATCTGCTAAAAGTAGTTGGATTTCATTGGCTCGTTTGAAATTTATTCTCTGCTTCCATTGGTTATTTTGATTTTAAAATATTCTTTGATTGCATTGGTCCTTTTCAATTTTTTTTCTGTGATACCATTGGTTTATATTTGCATTTCTACAGTTGTGGAATTTCTTTTATTTTATTATAATTTTTTTTACTGCAGAGTTCTGACAAGTATTTTTTTTTTTTTTTTTTGCCATTTGAGGAATATTCTTGTTTTGTAATTTTTTTTCTCGGAACAGTTTTGATGGATCAGATTGTATTATTTCTTGCTTTTTTTCTTTTAAAAAATCTTTTTCATTTCAAACAGTCTACTGCATTTATTGTAAATGATAAATTTCATGGTATTCTTACCCAACATTCGCAACTTTTTCTGCTGGTTCTGAAATGTGTTTAAGCTTACAAGTTTTAAAAAATATACTTTTTAAAACGTTCTCAAATGTGTTTTCAAGCTTTCATTTTCCGTTGTAAAAAGAAAAATATTTTTGAAAGAAAAAAATTGTTTTGAAATAATTTTTACTTTGGCGACTATAAAAGTTCTTAAAAAAATTCTCCAAGGCCGTTGCCAATGCTGTCAATATTTGTTTTCTCAGTAAAATTTCATCCGGTAGCGCTATAAATTCAACTAGGAGGCTAGCCCCCCTGCTCGCTAACGCTCGCTAACCCCCGGAGGATAGCTTCGCAATCCTCATCGGTTAGCTGCGCGAACCAATGCTCGCTTCGCTCGCATCAATGAAGACATGCGTCCTAGCAGAAGGGATTGTTTACAAAATATGGTATTCCAAAATAATATTTTTCAAATCTAAAAGTGCTGCATTACAGAAAAGATATATACAGTACCTCTGGAAACAGAATTCAAATAAAAACTTTGAGCAAATTTTCATTCGAAATGTGAGTGCTGATTTTGAAAATCGAATACCCAGTATGTTGTTTTTACATTTCCCCTGCACTCGAGCCACCCATATCAAAAAACAAACAAAATGACGTCACGTCAGGGAATGTGTAATTAAAACACGTTCTGCCATATAAAATATACCTCAATATATATTTAGCTTGATAGAAGCTTCTGATATAATTAGACGTCTAAACTTTGAAAACGTAAAACCCCTTGCATTATTTCACTGCTTCTCATTCGTGTATTTGTGTGAGTTTTATTCTTAGATGTGTCCTCATGAATGAATATTAGAACATGAATTCGAGATATCTTGCTTGGTATGATGATTCAACTTTTAATTCATTAGGATAAACGATGTAATTTTGTATTTAATGTCGCTGATTACTTGTACAGAAAACTAAATACAAACAGTCTATAGTTCAAATAATAAAATGCATTATATTTAATTAGACAGTAGTGATGTATTTTACTAAAATACTTGTCATCAACAGAAAATTTGATTTTTTATGCAGACATATATTAAATGAACAGTTATTTTGTATTACTTTTATATTAACAGATAGTTATGAATTCGAAATTTCATTTACACTAACCAAATCCTTACTTTTTTAAAGAGAAAATTGAAATTTCCGTCTCAACTAATTTGGAATTTTACTGCATATCGGGAGAGAAATTGTAATCATATTTTAAATACTGAATAAAACTTTCTTCTTATGTGAGTTTCGTAGAAAAGGTTTGATTTATTCACAGAAAAAGCAGTCATGTAGTTATTACTTTTGTATCATAAGTCAAGAAACAGAACATTTAGAATTTTAATAATCCCAATCGAGAGAATAAATTTTAACTTTAATAAATTCATTCGAGAGAATCAGAATATTTCTTAAAACTAAAGTGGAGGTTATTTTATGTAATTAACATAAATAGAAAGAGTGAATATCAGACAAAAGTGATTGGAAAATTTTTGAAGCAGGTGGCTGATTAGTCAAATTCTAAACAAGATCCCAAGAGAATTTACAGAAAAGTATAGATAATTACAAGTCGTGACTATTTCCAGGCATATTTAAGTAAATTGAATGAAGTAAAATTTTACCTGTCCACTCTAAGGGTTTCAAGTGCTGACTTCTAGACCTAGCTAGAGCAGTTTGATATTCTGTTACCGAGTTCTAGGTACCGAGATGGCTGTAGGCCATCATCAGTCGGTGAAGTTTCTCACGAGTTCTGCTCATACACATTAATTTATGAAGCGATTTCTTCAAAAGTAGGTCTATAGTAGGATGATAAGGTATCTAGGTTTCAATTTTTAATCCAAAGATCGCTGGTTTTGTCTTTTTCTTACGCCAACATGCTAAAGGATATATTGAATATGTATCAGGAGTTTCTGTCAAACACAACCGCGTCATTTTGCTGACGATGTATCTGATGATATTGTCACTGAGTTTCCACCACTCGCTCGGATGTTCTATGCAGCTTTTGATACCAGTCCTTATCGATGTGAGATGTATGTATCTCAGAACTTCATTGATCGACAAAAGTTCAGAGAGTAAATAAATAGAGATCAAGTTTTCTTTTAATGATTGACACATTCATGTACACGCAATAATTTTATTCCCGTTTTGATAATAATTACGGAACAATGGTTTTAAATACACTTTACAAACTACTGTTTTACAAACGCCACAGTTGTATTTTCATCAAGTAGTCCCATCCACTATCATAAAAAAAAATGTTAGTTCCCTGTTAATGATTTTTTTTTCATCTTTTCGACCTTTAGTTTAAAAACCTCTATCACACACAAGTACAACAGTTTTAAAAGAAATCTTTCTACGCGATATTCTTTTGGAAGTGTTCTTTCTCAGTATATTTTCTTCCGATAGCAGAAAATTAAACAAACCATTTATATTTTCTGTTGTGAGTTCTTAATTAACAATTATATTGTTTCACTCTGAAGTTTTTCTAACATCGATTAATGTTCAAAATTGATTTAATTTTCATCCGCATTGTATTATTTAGTGGTTGAACAATGGAAACCACCACTAAACCATGCAGGAAATTTCTGATTTAAGGAATTATTTTTTAAGGATATGTTTGCATGATTTTCTAACGTAACAGATTTAACGTGTTTCTATGCGATCACTGGGTTTTGAAGATCTCCACGTGATTGTCATGGGATAATCGGAAGTCGTCGTAAACAAAGCATGTGGTTGGATATATCAGATATATCAAAGGGTATGCAACGTGGGCTATCGAAGCCCTAACTAGAGCTCTCTCTCTCTCTCTCCCTCTTTCTCTCTCTCTCTCTCTCTCTCTCTCTCCCTCTTTCTCTCTCTCTCTCTCTATATATATATATATATATATATATGTGCTCAGATAGCAAAATGTCGTTAGTCCTTTTCTTTCAGTTTATGAGAAAACAAAGGTGTTCAAATTGTAATAAATCAAAAACCACATAACCACATGTTAAATCTTAAATCTTAAAATTGTTTTCACGAAAAATTAAAAATTCTGACTTTCAATATTTTGCCATCTGAACACAGATATAATCACTCTGGATAACCACTTTAATTAGATTTATGATTTTACCCCACAACCATGTAACTGATCCTAAAATGCATCCGACATGAAGAAATAGCATGAAGCTGCACGCTCACATTCGATACATTTCATAATAAGGTCGATGGTGTTGGAGCAAAGTATGAATCCTAATATAGGATTAATTGACGAATGTTGTGAGAAACATTAGCTCATGCACTACATTAGCCAATCGGCTCAAGTCAAGTCCTCAGGCCTACGTAAACTACAATTCTGAGAGATCTCACGTTCGGATGCTCTGCTATTTCTCACGAATAGGAAAAAATAGCACAAAGCCCCAGAGGTCTATGTATGTTTTCTGAAATCGGAACCCGCTTCACTGGCACAAGACACCAGTCACGATGGAAATGGAAATCAACTTTCATCCACAGAGAGAGAATGTCTCAGTTTTAAATAATGTAAAAATAATTCATTGCCTCGTGAGATTTATTTCATTGGGATCACGTGCGAACGAGCACATGCATGAAATTTGGAATTAAATAGGCACCGTGGAAACTCGATTGGTAATCACGGATTAGCAACCGGTACTTTGCGAGTTAAATATGTCGTGGAATAAAAGTCTTCACGTTAACGTGGTGTGGAAGCTTTTAAGGCCCGGTGCAATCATCCGGTCTTTCAACGTGCGGCGCTGCTGCGGCAACGCAAGTGCGGTCTGAGATACATTAGATCCAATGGAGTAGTATACACATTCCATACGGCACCGCAGTTCGCCGCTCACGATTCTCCGGTCTCAAGTACCTTGTTTTCATTAATAAATATTTTTTTCCATTATAAAAAAAATTTGCATTTTTTCAGGTTTATTCGCTTTGTGGTTGGTAGATAGCGAGTCACGTGATAGCGTGTCTTGTGGTTGACGGGCTAATGAATTTGGAGCACGCGCAGACGATAAAAACAGCTATATTTCAAAATTAATTCAATAATAAAATTTGAGAGTACGCGCTAGAGAGTTTGCAATGTTTTCTGAAGAACAAGCAAATTCGGTCGCCGTTTCCATAGCAACAGTCGAATATAAAAATATTAAGATGTACTATTACAACAAACAACACGGAGAAGCTTAAATATTTAAAATTATGATGAGATTTCCTCTGGATTTTAACAATATCTTGTGCTAAAATACTTCCTTTTTTACGTGGAAATGAGACGTTTTATTCTTGACATTTTTGAAACATTTTGTTCTTATTTACACTGTAATTCCGTGTATCAGCCGAGAATTTTTGGAACGATTTCTGAAGCTAAAGTACTGAGGTCGGCTTATGTACGAATCCGCTTATCTCGCAAAAATAAGTTGAAAATTTTCCATTACTCGGGCGCATGTGATAAATATCGCAATGGGAAGGGAACCTTCAAATTATGTCGTACTAGAGGTCCGGTAACAATCCAGCAGCGATCCATATGGGGATGGACTGTGAAGCAATCCCCTACCCCTCATTGTTAAAAAGTATAGTTCGCAAAGCGAACTAAATATGATTGCGTAGCAATCATCGGGGGTTGACGAGCGATAGCGAGCAGGGGCGGAGCCCCCTAGTGGAATATAAATAATAATTAATGAACGGATGTATCCAGTAACGCCTATTTTGTTTCAAAATATATTTTTTGTACACCAAGTAAGCGAAATAAGCACGTCTTCTTCGATAGATATCCATCGCAAATGACGCGAGATGAGTACTTGCGTCATTTCACGGTTATGAGTGCATAGTTGGGCTTCGGCGCTGCACGTTTAAAAATTTAATGTGTGCACCGGGGCGGAGGGCCTAATAGGGTGGTTTAAATTTACGAGGCGTTGCCCTCGGAAAATACCGTTTAGGATTGATCCCGGACGACACCGCTAACTGTGTACCTCAGAAAGACGTATATCGAACTTACTATAGCCTTGATGTTGTCTGCCTTGTGTTTGGCGAACCGTGGCCAAATATGACTCATGCACTATGAAACCAAACCAACCGAACTCTGCTGCTATAAAAATTCCTATTATTTAGCTTTGAAAAATATATTTACTACTAGGGGGCCCGCCCCCTGCTAGCTGACGCTCGCCAACCCCCGGAGGATTGCTTCGCAGTCCTCATTATTATCTATGCTCGCTTCGCTTGCATCAATGAAGACATGTGTCCTAGCAGAAGGAATTGTTTACAAAATATGATATTCCAAAAAAATGTTTTTCAAATCTAAAATTGCTGTATTACAGAAAATATATATACAGTACCTCTACAATCAGAATTTAAATGAAAACTTTGAGCAAATTTGGACTCGAAATGTGAGCGCTGCTTTGGAAATGGAATACCCAGCATGTTGTTTGTGTACATTTCCCCAGCTCTCGAACCACCCACACTTTTCATTGCGTTTGTTGTTGAAAGTTGTAGTGCAAGCGTCTTGTTGAACTATAATTGCTGGCCCTGAAAAGGACCGTTTTAAAATGGCCCTGTAAAGATCCTCCGTTTTCTTTGATTTCTATTATAAACTGCAACAGCTCAACTAAAATTCACTTTTTTTCAATAAAATTTCATCCGATAACGCTTATAAATTCAATTGATGCGCGAGGCCATGAGGTAAACAAATATCGTACAGTGTTGCCAAAACGCGTTAACTAATAACGTCTTTTTTGCGTGCCACGTAAGAGAATTATATATATAGATGTTATAAGTTTTGAAATTGGAATGCCAATTCGGTTGTTGACCTCATCATCTGACCGTTGTTCGAATTTACGAGATGTCCTCGTATACTTACATTCGGGATTGATCCCGGACCGTCGCCTGTAGCTAGTGTTTGTGCTAGTGCGACGTAAACTCAATTTCCTACCTGAAATTGTATACATAAAATGACAATAATAACATATTTAGACAAAACGGTTGTCTGTTGGTAACTTCAGAGAAGAGCTTAAACCTTTTTTCTGATCATGCGTTCAATCGAAGTTATCTTTGAAAGTGGCGTAGTAGTACTAAAGAAGGCCTTTTTTGTGAATAAGTAGATAAACAGGTAATTTATTAACATGACGCTGGAGCAAAACACGGACTATTGGTGGAATCTGTCGAAAAGAAAAAGATCAGAGAACAACACCTCATAATTTTGAACAACGGTCAGATGACGAGGTCATCACCTGAGTTGGCACCCCACTCTCAAAAATTCCACATCACGTCAACGAGAGGATATTTGAGGCTGCTAAGATTTAACGATCCCCTCCCCACACACGACAGTTTTTGGGTTTGATCGAATTTCGAATTCCTAACCTACCGGTTGCTTATACGCTAATTTTCCCACTAGGCTCCCGCGTCCCTTTTTGTGAATAGGTCACATCAATGCGAGAGTTGATTCACTGTCCACATCCAGCGAACTCCCACATATTTAAATAAATTGATTTTAAGTGTGTTCTAAAGCTTATTCTTGAATTTTTGTCCCGTTGGTGCCACGCTGGCCTCAGTGTGGCTACTAAAATAGGAGGGGGTCGAAAACACACAATAATAATTTGTGGGTCTCAACGGCATTGGTTAGAGCATTTATTATGAAGCTGTGGTGCAATGGTAAAGGAGCCGATCAGAGAAGAAATTTGAAATTTATTGTGTTGAGGGTAGATCCTTTTCTGCTAAAGCTTTGACTTGTTGTAACATACTCTTAGAGGAACGTAAAGATTGTTAAGTTATGTCTAAGACTCAAATAGTAGTTTTAATGTGAACACTCGTCTGATGTTGGATTTTGGAATGAATGAAGCAAACGTAGAAGGTTGGCACCACAGAGAAGTAGTATACAGAGGGTTCACTGAAGCCATGACGTATAGCGCTCCAGTGGGGAAGCCAGTCCCTAATTGTGGGCGGAGTTTGAAATGTTTCAATCAGAGCCAGAGCGGAAGCCATTTTTTTTTCTAATCGGCAGACTTCTTGAAACGTTATACAGATGAATATTCTTTGCATCATTTTAATAATTATTTAAAAACTGCACTATCCATCAACAGAAAAGGTTGATCCCCAACCGTCACATCTATCTAGTTGTGTTGCTCTAATGCGCAGAGTGAGTGCGATTTTAATTAAAAATACTATACCATCATCAATAGAAAAACCGTTGATCAATAAAAACCGTTGGAAGGTAAATTGCTTTTGTTTTTCATAAATATAATCTTAACTAAGAAACTACTAATGTGAATTATGTGCCATTTTTAAAATCGTTTTACAATCAAGTAAAATTAATAACACTTATTTTAAAACCCAATAGAAGGAAGAAAAAATGAAATCGTTCTATTTAATTTTAAGACTATTCGCCCAAGATAACTAATTTTTAAAAATCTTTCAGTGTTACTTTGTGCATTTTTTATTTAATCAACTAGGGGGCTCCGCCCCCTGATCGCTTACGCTCGCCAACCCCCGGGGATTGCTGCGCAATCCCATTTGGTTTGCTTCGCAAACCAACACTCCTTTCACAGATGTCATTTGGTTTGCTTCGCAAACCAACATTCCTTTCACAGAGTGAAACTATCTGAATAATTCGTATTATGCTGATTTCACTTTCCGGTACATGACGTCACAGCGAGGGCTTCGCGCCCTGCTCGCTTACGCTCGCCGACCCCGGGGATTGCTACGCAATCCCGTTTGGTTTGCTTTCTCAAACCAATACTTCTTTCGCAATTGATTTCACTTTTTTTTGCTTTAACACTTAATGCACCCTAAACTAATAGCCGCATCAGTAAAAAATCTTCTGTATCTTGTTCCCTGTACAATTTTAAGTAAACAGTGTTAATATCAATACATTGTACTTTGTCGGTAAACTGTCTTGAGAACAGAGGGAAAAAAGCGAGCCTTTTTCCTCGCCAAATAAAAAGAAATCGTTTTTATGGCAATTGTTGCTACGATAAATTTGATATCTGGCAAACCCGATAGTAGAAAATGCAACCCACTGCTGTTTGCCCAACCAGCTATGCGAACTGAAAAATACGAAATTTGTGTCACCAACTTTTGATTGCATCGAATTTATTTATGAACCAATTTTAAAAATAATTGTACCGTAAGAAAGAGTACATTGTGAGGTATACTGCAATATTTTTAAAATTAAAAACTAACAGTAATACTATATAGATATGACCATTTTAGTTTTGTATCGGAAGTTACGATCTGAAAGTTCCGAAAATTGTATGACCTACTTTTAATTGCATCGATTTTGTTTATTAACCAATTTGAAAAATAATTGTACCATAAGAAAGAGTGTAATGTAGTGTATTCAGTGATGTTCTCAAATTTAAAAAATAATGGTTTTTGCCGTAGACATAACGGTTTTAACAAAACGTAGCGAAAATATCCGAAGATTCCGAATTTTGTATCACGAACTTTTGATCGCATCCAATTTAATTATTAACCGATTTCAAAAATAATAGTACCGTAAGAAAGAGTATATTCTGAGGTATACTGCGATATTTTAAAAATTAAAAACTAATAGTAATTAGATATAGATACGGCAGTTTTAAAAAAAAGTAACAAAAATGTCCCAATTTTTCCCGAATTTCAAAAAAATATTATCAAGAACCACATTTAAATTTCAAAAAAAACTCGACGAGCTGCAAAAATTTACGTTGAGAGGTACTCTTAAAAATAAACTCACGACTAAAGACTGAAATTTTGAATGTGTTTTGCTCACTCGCGGAAGAAATTTCACTTCTTCAACTTTAACACTTAATAAAACCTAAACTAATAGCCGCATCGGAAAAAAATCTTAATAATTATCCAGGGAATACGATGAAGAACAAAGCATGTTAATTTCATTTTTTTCCGATCAGTACTTTCTCGGGAAATCGTCTAAGAATGGAGCTAAACAACAAAAATTTCAATTCTTCGGCGGCGGCGGCGGTAACTTTTTTTAATATAGAGAGAAATCAATCGTTCTTAAATTTAAGAAACATGTGCTATTCGGAATTCTGTACAATTGTGCTCTATTCATTATACATTTTGTGTATTTGTTGATTTTTTTATTTGAATACTGTTTCTATGTAATTAAAATTTACCTTTTTCTGAATTATAATCGGTTTTATGTCAACATTTATAAAGATATTTTTGCAAAATTGGAATGCTTTTGTGTGATACTCACTGTGAACTTAATACAGAAAAGGAAATTAAATTTAAAAGTTTGATTTTTATAATGATATTTTTTTATACAAAAATAACGATTTAAATCAACATATCCTGAAACTAGACTTTCCCTGTGAAGATTTTAGAGATACAAAAATTGTCGCATCCTGTTGTGTATTTTATTGTTTACTTGCTACACTAATTAGTAAAAAATTGTGTGATTATAATAAAATAAGTAATATTATCCATTCATTTGCTACTCTAAATGGTGAATTACGTTGAGTTAGCTTGTTTATGAATGCTAAACAATGAATTTTACTCTTTGGAAGGCAAATGAAGATTCTTGTTAAGTTGATTATTTTTTACCAAAGTATTTCATTCCTTTATATCCTGTTGTGTATTTTATTGTTCGTTTCCTGTGCTAAAATCACACAGAAATATGTTTAAGCGAGTAACAGTAGCTGAACTATGTTCTTTTTTTACATTCAGAACAAGGTCAAGTAATGTCTTAGTTTTTTAGGCACCAACTTTCTTTTTGTATTCGTATTCTGAGTGTGTGGGGAGACAGCAGCTTGAGAGATTTTGCCTTGGGGTTCAATACCCTTCTGTGTTATTTTCTTCACAGGGAAGAATTGTGTATTGGTGATTGAATTCATGATTCAACAATAAAATTCATAGTCCACTATCACTTGGTTGTGTGTGTCATTGACTTACTACTAAATGAGCTTCGACGAGACTTCTTCATAAACAGTACTTCTTTTCTATTCCTTTTTGAAGTTATATAATATGTTCAAAAATGAATAATGTACCAGATGAAGTTAATAAAAAAAATTCATTAGGTACTTTTTCGTTCAAATAATATTTCAGACTATCATTAGATATCAACAATTTTCCAAATCAAACATGTTTGGAATATATTTTTAAAGAAGCATTCACATAAAAGAATAAACAAAAATGAAAGAAAAAAGTTCATACATTGGTAAGATTTCATAAATAAAGGGTTTTTTTAAGTTCATAAGACATTAAAAAAGTGCTATTTTGAAGCATTTATGCTAAAAATTAAAAAAAGAATATTTAGCTTTTAATCAAAAATGCAAATTGGGTTTCGAAAAAAAAAATAGCCTGAGATAGCTGTTGTGGAAACCTAGTTTGGTTGTTATGGAAACGAGGTCTAGATCCGACGTTTTAGTAGGGTCCGGCTTCCCCGCTGGTGGCGCCAGCTTCTATGCAATTTCCCATGTTATTTATAAGTCCATTGCTTCCTATGGCAGTGAACCCTCTGTATACTACTTCTCTGTGGTTGGCACAACTGTTTATCGTGAATACTCAACAACTAATTTACAGTTTTAAGATTAACGTGAGTTTGGCATTAATATTGGAGGATAATTTTATTGGTTAAAAGTCTGTGATTATAGCGTAGTTCTCATTAGCTTCTAGAATGACACCACTTAAGCAGTCCTCACTCCACGCAATCCAAAGTTACACAGACGCAGAGCGAGACCAGCGTTTTATAATTTCGACGTATTGCAAATCCCTTCCAGCGCTCATTGAGTCTGCGTACTCGGACAGAAGATCATGTCAGGTAAAGACAACAGAGGTTGGCAAACTATTTTTGGAAAAGGGCCATATCGTAGAGATTTTAGGCTCGGCGGGCCAGTTACCAAACTCAAAGATATTTACACTGCAAAATTATAAGCAATTTTTTTTTATTAGGAAGTGATATTTATACATATTTTGCCGACACTAACAAAAAAACCGAATTAATATCTCTATTTATTAATAAATGTATTACTAAACAGGTTAAATTTTGTACCAATGCGATTAATGCAATTGTTTTTTCTGAGATATTATTTCATCATACTGGAGTTCCTATCACTGATGATTGGAAATGATCATCTGTTAATAATGATCTGTATTGCGATTTTACATACGACATTTTCGAAACGGTCCTTCCTTTGACATTGGTAAGTTCACGCAAATGCAGATATAAATTCCCGTGTATATGATTTTAATTGACAGAATATATCTTCCAAAAGATATTTATAGAATTGGGTTAGATAAATTACTTTAAATATAATTTTAAGCATGTCATCATTTTGCAGATAAATCACTTCCGATTGAAGGTCGAACGGATTGTACAGTCAAATGGATTTTGAAATACAGAAATTTCTATTGGCATTTGCATTAAGATCCGAAAATCGCTGTTGTATCTATGGATTAAGCTCAAAAATGTATCCAACTTATTTTTTTTTTTGAAATTGGGTTTTTGCTAATATTTGAAATATTTTGATGCAGGAAAATGGTCACAGTTGTTTAATATTATTTGTGTTTCAAACAATGCAAATTTTCGGCTATATGACTTAACAATATAATATGTTTCATATATGAGCACTGTTTTCCTCTGTAATTTTAGTTAAATTCGTTAAGATACCCCACATTGTCTGATTTCCATAGACATTCATTGTTTGATAATAGTGGTTGTGGGCAGTTTTTCTCATTTGGATTAATTTCTATTACTTCTGAGTTCAAAAAATCTCAATAAAACTTTTCTATTGCTGAGTCATCAAACTGCTGTATGGTAGGGAAAGTTAGGATATGCTTCTTCAATCTTTAGTAAAAAATCACGAAACTGACGAAGGTTAAGTCCACGAAAGCGAATAAAATTTAACCGCTGGCACAACTGGTTCAATACACATGACAGAATGAGGTGTTTCCCACAAAGAGCCTCCTGAAGACTAACATAATAAATTATCAGAGGTTTTAAGCATTTAACTTCTTCATAAGCCTTAAGGTGTACATACACGCAAGAAGTTTTTTATAATTTTAACTTTAAAAATCCAGTTTTTTCGCAGTAGGTCATTGGTTTATGCTTAAAACCATTTAAGTGAAAAAAATCGTATTAAACTAATTATTAATTAGCTTATTAAGATATATAGTGAACTAATTAGTATGTTTTTTGAACAGTGATATCTCAATTTCTAATTTGCCTAGAAAGACAACTCTAGCCGGAAATTATTTCCAATATTATTCTTCATGTTTTGACCCTCAATCAAGTTGCTAGAGAGAAATTTTTTCTGTTACAACTTTTTTCGCCAAAGATGCTTAAGAAATGGAAATTTTTTTCTGAAAATTTAGGTTTTAAAATCCATTAAAAATTTATTTCCTAACTAATAACTCTGATTGAGGGTCAAACCATCCACTGTATTACACAGATTATAATGATACAAAATAATTACAATAGATTAATGTACTGTCGAGTTATTTCTGTTGGAACAAAGCATCCTATTGCAAAAACTTGTTTCTTCAGAAATCGAGTTTAAAGTTTTGGAAATATGTTCATGGGGGGGGGGTGACAGTACCTAACAAAAACGCTTGTATCTAGGAAAGTATTAAGAATATTTGCAAGATCTAGGCATCGTTTGAAAGCTAAAGAATTGAAGAATATTTTGAAGCAAAATAAATTTAAACTTTATGTTCGATTTTCAGAATTTCTAGTGTGTACATACACCTTAAAAAATTGTCCAACTAATATTTTCTCTGTTCCACACATATCTTTACTACCATCAGTTGTGATATATTTTAACTGATTGCTTTGCAAATTGTACTATGTTAGCGTTTACTCGACTTCTTTGAATAAATATTTGCCTGTAGTTGTTCCATGCGGACTATTTATAGAAGTCAATTCTTCAGTCACCTCAAACTCAGTATTTACCTCTCGAATAAACAGCAGCAATCGGGAAATATCAGTAATGTCTGTCGACTCATCTAGAGCCAACTAAAACCATTTGAAATTGTTTGCCGTGTCTTTTAATTGACTCTTGATGTGGCTCAACTCTTCTAACAGTTGTTCTCACCGAAAGACTGATAGATCGAAACAAATCCATTTTCTCTAGGCATTTTTTCTAGGCTGTCAAAAGCAAACATGATTTAACCCATCTTTGCATGATTTTTTCTTTATTGGTGAAATAAATCAAGGTGATATAATTCATGTTCAAAATTAAAGGAAAATGGTTAAAAAAAATCTTAGTATATATTTATAGTATAAATTTAGCAAAAAACAATATGATGGTATCATGTGGTATTTTTTAAATTAAACGCAAACTTTTTCAGAAATTGCTCTAAAAATAGCAGAAACACATGTTACAAACCTTTCTTCCACTCATTTTCACTTTTTTAGCAATAGAAACTCAAGTATAATAAAAAAAAATTAAAAACGAAATCATACGTTTATTGCAACTACAACAAACAGCGGAATGACAACTTCAAGCTCGTTTTACTGATAGTGACACTTGCTTATTTTTGACAGCTATGTTTTTTTTATGCAATGGACATTAAAAAGGTATCCAGACACGATCAACTTAAAGTGAACTTGTTCTTTTATATAATTTTTGGGCATTCAATGTTATGATGGAAATTTCCACCATTATGCAAAGAAGGGTTAATTAAGTCACCATCGGTAAATGGTTTCCATTCCATGGCTAATAAATGAGCTATTCGTAAGTTGACTTTAGTTACTGCTTAATTATCATTTTTTATTTTTGCGAATAAATTCCGTTTTTTGAAGAAGCATTCTGTTTTAAGCTTTCCAATTTGAGTGATAGTTTATTTTCTGTGCGGTTTGAATTCTGTGTCGCTTGCTTAGGTTTCGTAATGACGACATACGAGATTGTACTTTTTTCGCACAACTATAATATCATTACATAATAAACATCGTATTTGTCATTTAATTCTAAGACAAAATAAGTCACACTCACTCTGCTTTAAAAGCACACCATTCGAAGTCCACTTTTCTTTTCTTATTTGGTCTTGAGAGTGATATGGCAACGGTGGGTATTAAAAAAAATAAAATTAAAAGAATGAAATATCGCAGAGCGTCGTGACAAACAATACCGTGTGTCCCGTTTCAGCAAAACTGAGAGAACTGGCCACACTTGTTCTACGGCAAAGGCAAGACGATATAATGCGAATATTCCATATCAGTAGTGCGACGTGCTGTTATTATTCACTACTTATGAACTTGACTATCGGCTGTTTCATTTTACAAAGCGTAGTTTGATTTTTTGAAAAAAATTCTTATGGTAAAAAAACTATTAACGCAATGGCTAAATTAAAAAAAGGTGGTGGTCTGAATTTGACCCACGGGTCGTAGTCTACACGACTCTACATTTATCTGTTTCTTCTAACTTTAAAATCATAAGCGAAAACAGTTGTAAAGCTTTTTTGCAACACTCGACTTTTCATACATGTCCCCAGTACTGTTCCGATTTTAAAGAAGTATTCAAAAGTAAAAGGAAGTGTTCTTACTTGTTATCGGAATATGACTGAGAAATGTGTAATATATGTAAACATGTGACCATGTGCAAAAAGAAGTACCATTTTGATATTGGGTTCCCTCAGCGTCAGAAGAAAGATGTTAACAAATAGAATGAAGCAGATCAGATGCAGTTATGCTTAAGGTTACTTGACAGAGCTAGAGTTAAATGTAAAATTCAATCTCTAGAAATTTCAGTTCAGGGTATCTGGAGTAAGATACCCATGGGTCGAATTACATAACATTATGGCTTAAACAACAGCCTAGCCAAAGGAATTGTTGATATCCAAAACTGAAAATATAGACACTATAAAGTTCTTGATAACATTTATGCCGAACTGTCTTAGAGTAACCTATGTCCTTCAGATAAATAACTATGTTTATTTTCTTTGGTGTAAGTAACAATATGAGTCTTAATAAAACTGAAGACTTGCTGACTAAAACACCAGTATTTAAAGTGTTTATAGGACAAGACGAAATAGCAATTCGATGTAACATCCCAAAAGATGGTCTTAACACTTTTTGATAGACGTAGCAAGCATTTCCCCCTGAATACTTACCTCTTAAAACCTTCTACCTCTTAAAACCTTCTAGTACCATTCCCGTTACTTCGCATCACTGACCAATGACACACTAAAAGCCAGAGACGACAAGCCACCACTATGCTAACAACGTAGTCACGAAATTAGCTTTGACAACTAAGAGCAGTTTAACAAACAGACGTTAAAACTCACTCCGAATGCCAGCTGCAATCTGCTTTAAGCTGGTAAACGTTTATTTACTTGTTTTCTATCGCAATAGAAATTCTGTTTCATTCACAATTAGTAGAATTCCAGATTCCTTGTTCCATTTGAAATGTATAGCTCAAATAGTAACCAGAATAAACACTTTTATGTATGTTAAAAAAATGGTAACATAATTTAATTCCTTTTCTACATTTTTGTAATCGCTACAACTTACTTTGGACGCAAATCGTATGTATGCATATCCATCTTATGTAATACACTTCAATGCATCGTACCTCTTTTGAATGAGAATTTTACAATCAAAAGAATAATTTTTTACTTGTGACGCTCTTGCACAAGACTTGCGGAAATTCCAAGTTCCATCATCTTGATAGAAAATACAAGAAATTAATTTGTTACGATATTTTTTCATGACTAATTGTTTCGAAGTGAATGCATTTTTCATGAAAATTACATTTAGTGGCATGTGCAATAACAAAAGAACTTATTTTCAAATGAATGTCTAGAACATAGTAAAAATGCAAACGATTATGTTTTAAAAAGTTGTAGGTCGATGACACGGCGTTTTTTTAAAGGGAAATCTTGGTTTTAAACAAACTTTTAACAAATATTTTACTTAGTATACATTTAACTCAAAAACCGCCAACATGTTCTGTCTATTTCATTAGAAGGTCGATGCATACAGCATCTCCACTTGTATGACTTCTAAACAGTTTGTCTTTCTTGAACAATAAAATCATTTCAGGGTTACTTTGAACCAATAGATGCGGTTATTTATTTACTTTGTGTGTTATGGGGGTAAAATCAATACTCAATTGCTCGGAAATCTCCTGTCGAGCAGAGGGGTTTACCCACTATGTGGTTTTATGAGATATCTCGTTTCTCAACATTTGACGAAATTTGGTAATGAGCTATCTCGTCATAAAGATGTTGCTGATTTTTTACGATGACGAGTTAAAGATCTGGACAATTTTCTTCGAATGACAATATAACTCTCCATCAAAATCAATTCAGTTTTGCTAATGACGAGCTATCTCGTCATCGAGATGTAGCCAATTTTGTATGGTGATGATATCAAGATCTGGTCAATTTTGCTATTGACGGGATGTCTCATTCATTTACATCTGGTCAATTTTGCTACTGATGAGATATCTCGTCTATCAACATCTGGTCAATTTTGCTACTGATGAGTTATCTTATCCATCAAGATCAGGTCAATTTTGTTACGGACGAGATATCTCGTCCATCAAGATCTGGTCATTTTTCTTCAAATAACGAGATATCTTGCCAATCAATATCTGGTCAATTTTGCTACTGACAAGATATCTCGTCCAACAAGATCTAGTCAATTTTGCTACTGACGAGATATCTCGTCCATCAAGATCTGGTATACTTTGCTACTGATGAGATATCTTATCCATCAAGATCAGGTCAATTTTGTTACGGACGAGATATCTCGTCAATCAAGATCTGGTCATTTTTCTTCAAATAACGAGATATCTTGCCAATCTGGTCAATTTTGCTACTGACAAGATATCTCGTCCAACAAGATCTAGTCAATTTTGCTACTGACGAGATATCTCGTCCATCAAGATCTGGTCAAATAACAAGATATCTTGCCAATCCAAATCTGGCCAATTTTGCTACTGACGAGATATCTCGTCCATCAAGATCTGGTCAATTTTGCTACTGACGAGATTCCTCGTCGAGATAACCCCCAAGAGGGTTACGTATGCATGATTTTAGGTATACACTGTATTATATTGCTTTAACTACACGTAAGAGCCTGTTGTTCTGAAGAAATCCGTTAGCCAGTCTGATTACAGTACACAATAGACGTCTAGACGATAGATATCAGGGTAAAAAGGAAACGTGAGCGGATGCGATAATAGCAGTCAAAGAGTACCGAATGGTCTTTGAACAATTGGAAGTGAATAATCAGACGCTAATTCTGGGAAAATGGCCTAGAAGTGCATTTTTTGAATTGGAAATTTAATTGAAAATAAGAACTAACAGTACTAAAAAGTACACGAAATTGTGTTTGCTATTTGTGACTAATTTTCATTTCATTCGGAGTTTTGAAATACGCATATCGTTGCGCAAAATGTAATAACACTGCCATGAATAGATGTAAAAAACTGAGAAATTTCTGTACACAGATTCTACGCTGTTAGTAATCTGGTAGTAATTTTAAATAGAATAAACTTAACTGAAAATAACAGTTTACAAGAACTTAGTTTTGTGTAAGATAGCGGAATGACGATACGAACATTTTGACAACTCTGTTAGCACGTGGAATAGTAGTTGCGCACGGCCACCTGCCAACAAAATTATTTTCAGCTGCTAAGCAACTACGAGTAATTTCTCTTTAAAATTTATCGGCAGTAAGTTAACTATTTTTATTTATTCAATTTCTGTTATGCTTTCAAGTTGGAAATAAATAAATTTGTTTATTAAACGAGACCTTCTTATTAATTAATTAACCGTTAAAAAGAAATTAAATTATAGAAAAAGTAATTTAAAATCAAATCACATAAATATAGTACTACCTTTTCTTCAATGAGGAACAGTGCTAGTCTGATTCTTGTGTTACAGGGTTTCCCATACCATGCATGATGCTTGGAGCAGAATAGAAAGACATCTGTTTTTCCTTATGATTGAATTTAAAAAATATTTAATTGATTTTTAAAACAATTTTTAAACTGTCGTACATTCTTTGATTCCATTACATTTGTTCCAAATTTTATACCCCTTGTAATAAAAACTTTACAGTTAATTTGGAACAGCTACACTCTACGTTTATGAGCGATGGCAACGGCCTTGGCAATTTTTTTGGCGCACTTCTAAATTTGCCCAGTAAAGAATTATTTCTTAACTCTTTTTTTTGTCACAATTTTTTTTTCTTTTTACAACACACTTTTTAAACACATTTCAGAACGTTTTGAAAAGTATATTTTTAAAAAACTTTCACAAAAAGTAGTAAGTTTAAGCACATATCAAAACACATTTGTGAACCAGCCGAAAAACTAAGCTAAGAATGTTGGGTAAGAATACCCTGAAACTTATCAATTACATTAAATACAGTGGGCATGTTGAAAAAGAAAAAGATTTACAAAAGAAAAAAAAAAGCAAGAAATAATACAACCTGATAACGTCAGAATTCTTTCGTAAAAAAAATAATGAAATCGAAATTGGTCAAAAATAAAAATTGTAATCCTTTCGTGAAAACTATTATAGTAAAATAAAAATTCCACAACTGTCAAAATACAAATAAATGGACCAATGGTATCGCAGAAAGCTATTTAAAAGGACCAATGCAATCAAAGGATATTTTAAAAACAAAATAACCAATAGGAGGAAAGAAAAAAATTTAAAACGAATCAATGAAATCAAACGACTTGAACGGATTTTGGAAGAACTTTCTAGAATATTTAAAATGAAAATAGAAAGTTTCCGTTTGCCAAGGTTACCATGAAAACCACAACAACCGTAATGAAAGATGGGTTGCCTTAATTTATCGTAACTCGCTACTAGAAGTGCGCCAAAAAAAATCCCCAAACCGTTGCCATCACTCATAAACGTAGAGTGCAGCTGTACCGTTAATTTATATATGTCCTGCCCTGAACAAGAAACATTGTTTTGTAGAGCTAAATGTAAGTGGTGATAGTGTCTTTGTGGTGGAACACGTGTTCCTGATCGTATTCTGAACATGATGATTTTTTTTTATACGCTTTCAGATGTCTCAAATAAAAGTTTCAAAGAATGTACTGTGAGTATATATATATATGATAGTTGATTGGTCAACAACAGTTAGTTTAAACATCAAAGGTTTCCAAAACTACATTTTAAGGAAATTCCGATATGTACTATGCGCCGAGCATTTGGACAGCAGAGATTAAATCTTTGCTTTCCGTTTGGTTAGTATAAACTGAAAACATACAACAGACATTTTTCCGGTTCTTCGTAGCATGGCTCAATCTAAATAATTAAATATGAAGAAATCAAATTCTATATAGCTATAATGAAGTGATATACAAGTTGGTATTCATTTTTTCACCAATGAGGAACTGTCGTAGACCCATATTTTTGATAGTGTTTCCCATGCCATGGAGGCGTGGATCACAGCAAAAGCATGTATATTGTTCTTAAAGTTTGATTTCATAATAATCTCTAAATAATTAGAACTTGATTTTCCAAAAGTAATTTTAAAAATAATCTGTGATTATACAAAACATTTTTCCAAATTGTTTATTCACTAATAAAAGTATTTGATTGTTAATTTCGATCAATCGACTATTTCCTGGCCTTAATTGATATTTATTTGAATATTTGTAGCATGACTCTATGCAAACGGTTAAACTGTTACAATCTGAAATGTTGTATTAGTTCACAATCCTCATATTTGACAATGAAGATTAACTCTAATGCTATATTTCTGTTTTGACTTAACACCAGTAGCCCGTCTATTTTTCTTAAGTTTAACTCTTAGAATAATTTCAAACTGATTCATAAAATAATCTCTTACTGATTCTTAAAATAATCTCTTTTTGATTCTTAAAATAATCTCTTTTTGATTCTTAAAATAATCCATTATTGATACTAACTTGATTATTAAAATAATTTCTTATTTATTGTAATATTTCACATTTTAAATAATTTCTAAGCATTCTAATTTGATTATTAAAATAATCTCTTATTCATTATGGCCCGTCAAACGATGGGTAACTGGTAATTGGTAATTTTAGTTAATGTCGTACTAGAGTAACACAACGGGCTATTGACGACGGTCCGGGATCAGTCCCTTAAGGGAAAGATCCGAGGACAACACATCGTAATTTTGAACCACGGTCAGATGACGAAGCAACACCTGAGCTGGCACCCCACTCTCCAAACTTTCACGCCAACCCAACGTGAGGACTTTCGGCCACGACAGATTTAAGGTGCACCAGCCGCCTCTACACCATACGCTTACAAACATCCATGCCCGAACCCGGATTCGAACCAGGAACCTTCCGATCTAGAGGCTAACACCTTAACCACTATACCGGTTGGTCGGCCAAACGATGGGTGCTTAACAAAATTTATTTATTTTGGTCAAATTTAATTTTTATATTTTTTTTAACCTGACTTTGCGTGACTACTGGCTATGCATAAAACTTTTCACCACTATCTCTATGTTTTTTTGGGGCAAAATAATATTATTGGCGAACCTAATTTTTCATCACTACTGATAAAACAATGAACTGGGTACGGCAATCGTTTTATGCTCAATGTTATTTCCATGTCGATTTTGAATATAATGATTTTTGATTAATTCGTTTCTCGTTTCGGTTCTCGTGACATCACACAAACAATCAAAACAATTAGAAACTCCGCCTACTCGTGAGGTCACACAACAAATCAAAACCTTAATTGCCACGCAAAATACAGGAGAATCTAGCTTTTTATATAAAAAGAATCAAAACAATTAGAAACTCCGCCTACTCGTGAGGTCACACAACAAATCAAAACTTTAATTGTCATGTAACACAAGAGAATCTAGGATTTTATATAAGATAATTTGATTATTAAACTTATCCTCTATTAATTATAATTTCGTTATTCTAAATCTCTTCTAATTCTTCTAATTTGATTATTTAAATAATATGTTATTTCTTTCAGCTTAACTTTTAAAATAACTTCTTATTCATTCTATTTTGATTGCAAAAATAATATCCTATTGAATCATGGAAGTAGGAAAGATAAGGAAGTGCCCCAACAATGTTTCGCTACCCGTTAAACTGAAGCCGATATTTTCATGGTTTTAAGGCACCAAGATGGCGGCCGCGCATGCACAGTTAAAAACTTTTTATCAGGCGCATTTTTTTTTTTCACATTAAGATGTATTTATTCATTTTGCAACTGTACGATGCTAAACAAATTAAAAAATTTCTAATTTTGGCAATATTTTGTTTTTTAAATGATAATTTAAGTATGATATATAAAAATAATTAACTACCTTTTTCCCGTTTGCTTTTAAATTTTTTGATTGAATATGCTATAATATAATTACAATAAAGAAACAGAAAACACTGTATCCCTCATTCTTGTTTTTATAAATTGTATCCAAATTGGTTTCCACAATTAAACATTGAAATTCATTTTATTGATTTCCTGCATACATTGAAATACACACACTTTTGGCCCAATCATCCATTATAAATATTTATTTACTTATGGTATTTTACTTCTTATTATGCACTGCTTATCCATGTATCTCTACGTTCTAGGTCTTTGAGAAACCTGAAATGAAAAGTATTTTAGTAATATACAATGAATTGATAGATGCATTGAAACCTATATATATTGATCCTGTCTAATGATAAACCTGTCTAACCATACGTTTTCCCAAGTAACAATTGTATTACAAGTTTTACTGTTTATCTTAGACTATTAAAACAAAAATTTGTAAACATAAACTAATTCAATCTAAATAACCACAATATAAAAATAAATATGCGTGTTTTTAAAATTTTCATACAGTTACAATGTTTTAAGTATTTACTTGTCTTCTAAAAAACTCATTAACAAGTTGCTTGGAAAACTTGGACTGTGAGTCCGAGTTTTCAAAAGCATTCAAGCAGTTACTTAAGACCTTAACTAACAAAAAAATGCGTTTCAGAAAACCAAAAGTAATGTTTATAATTCGAATTTTATAGCTGTTTGCTAAAGCTGTTTCATTCTAAATCATGTAACATGAGGTAATATTTTCATCCATGAACTAAAAATACCACTACTGTTTATTTGACTGTAATACTTTATCATTAAATAAAAGTAAAACTTTTCTTTTTTCTGTTAATTAATAAATAAAATTATTAATCTCTTTGGATAAATCAGTCAACTTTTCAAAATAATTCTTTAAATGTTTATAAATACGTCTAATTTTGAATATAATGCTGCTTGGACACTTGGAAGTTACAGGTCAAAAAGCTTTCAGCTAAAAGATACATCAAATTAAACTTATCTATGAAATGATATTCCACGGATCTTCTTTGTCTTTCGGTTTGTACTCCCGTAGGCGTCACAAGACGTGATATTAAAATCAAAACTAAGAAAATGGTTCTAATTATTTAGTTAAAATCGTCACTAAAAAACCACGGAAGTTCATAAACGATATAACCACGTTGATTAACATGCAAAATCACAATGTTTTTAAAGCACCAAGATGGCGGCGCGGTTATGGTTTTGGCTTCAACAGTATAAAGTAAATGCACTTCCATTATCTTTCCTACTTCAATGTATTGAATCGAATTTGATTTTTAAATTTTTTTCTCAGTGATTTTAATTTTATTTTAAAATTATTTTTATAGGAATTAAAATTTTATTCTTAAAATTACTCCTGGGATTCTTTTAAAACTATTTCCAAATGTTCTTTATTCAGTAATTAAAGCGCTTGACGTTTAACTTTGATCGATTGAATATTTCTTGGCACTCACATATATTTATTCGAATATTTGTAGCATGACTCTATAAACTTAATTACAATCTGAAATGCTATATAAATTTACAACTCTTCTTTAATAATGAGTAATAATGCTAGTCCTATATTCCTGATAAGGTATCTTTTACCATGAACATATTGAACGACAACACACAATGTGTAGCCCGCCTATAGTTCTTAAGTTTGATTCTTAAGACAATCTCTTATTGCTTTTAATTTGACTTTTAAAGTAATATATAAATTTATTCGTGAAATAATAGCCTATTGTCTATAATTAGATTCTTAAAATAATATATTTATAATTAAAATATTTACTTATTGATTATTAATATAATAGCTTATTGTATATAATTTGATTCTTAACATAATATCGTATTTATAATTAAAATAATTACTTATCGATTATTAAAATAATATTTTATTGATAGTTAAAATAATCCTTAATTGATTCTATTTTAATCTAAAAAATAATTTCTTATTAATTTTTGTTTGATTATTTTAATAAATTCCTGGCCTTAATCTATATTTATTGGAATATTTGTAGCACGTCTCTATGCAAACAATAAACTTAATTGCAATCTGAAATGTTATGTAAATTTAAAATCCCTTTCGCTAATGAGATGAGGACTAAGGCTTGTCCCGTAATTCTGATAAGGTTTTCCTTACTATGAAAACTTGTTGCACAACAGAATCCCGACTATTGTTCCTTAAGTTTGATTCCCAACAACGTGCGGGTAATATTTGAATATTTTACATTATTTTAGGCTTCAGCCTATAGAGTACTCACTCCTCAATTGGTTGCAAGAGGGGCTCATCACTCATTACAAATTGACATACCGTAGGAGCTATGAGAAATAGCGGGGCCTATTCAACAACGATCTGTATTCCTTAAATGGTGTGGAATAGGTTTCATCTGTGATCACCTCCAGACGCCTCTGCATCAATACTTTATTCGTTTCAAGTTCGTTTTCCCTACCCACTCGTAGTTGATCGAATTTAAGTGAAATATTGAGCTTGGTTCCCCTTATGACTTCCATTTCATAGTTGACACATTGAGATCTCTGTCAATTGATGTTACCATTTTTCATGCTGATCATACTTCGGTCTTGACTTGTATTTCTGAAACAGTTAAGATGTATGAGGGGATAGGTTTGAGTCATGTCCCATGGTATGCAATAAGTGTTCGAAGATGTTTCAGAACTTTACATGCTACATGTTTTGAAGTGACTGCGTCTACAATCATCTGAATTTTATCTATTTGTCCATCCTGGAGCTTCTTTCAACGAGGTACCTCGCAATTGGCAAAACTGACCAGATCTTGATGGATGAGATATCTGGTCGTTAGAACAAAACTGCCCTGATAGATCTCGTTATCATAAAAAAATCGACATTACCTTGATGATGAGATATCTCGTATTTAGCTTAATTGGTCAGGTGTAAATGGGCGAAATTTCTGGTCAAAAAACATCTTGAGGATAAGTTTGAAAATTAGCCTTTCTTAGTCGATCATTTATAAATTTATTAACCTTCCAAGTGATTTCAACGAGATATCTCGTCCATCAAGATCTGGTAAGTTTTATTTTCATGATGAGATATCTCGTCCATTAAAGGATTTATCTCAGATGTGGAAAGATAGATTAAACATTATTCTGAAATTTATATAACCATCGTGTTCATATTTATATTTTCGTTTATTCACTATCAATTATACCAGTCATCAAGATGTTGCCAATTGTCTGATGATGAGATCAAGATCTAGTCAATTTTCTTAGAATTAGCACTATTTTCTTTTCTTCGAATAACGAGGTATATCGTCTAACAAAATATGGTCAGTTATACTGATAACGAGATATTTCGCCGTGACAACCACCAGGAGGACTAATAGTGTATAATTAAAGAAGTATGATATGTTACATTTGGCGAAGTATCATTGAAGTACAAAATTTCAATAGGATTGAGAAATTCAGAGATCACTATAGTAAGTCAAGGCTTGTTTTCATTCGTTTGAGAAAGTCATTTGGAATTTAAAAAAAATTCTCAAATGGATCTGGGTAGTAAGAAACCTGTGGTTATATACAGATTGTAAGATAATTTTGAAGCTAACTTATAATTTATTGTTTTGGGAGAAGATTAATGGGATTTTTTTTCAACTTAGTTTTCTACAAGTTAGTATGGTATTCATTAACCAGTTCCTATTAAAATTATAAACTCAGTGCTTTGAAATCTTGTCAAATTTTGTTTATTCAATTAATTGCAATTTTTATTTGTTTAGTTTTTTCCAAAATTTTCTCATGCTACTCATTCCTATTTTCTTCATTCAATTCATTTTATAATTTGTTCAAAATTTTCTTCATTCAGAAATTTACTCTTTCAACAATTTCATCCTTTATTCCTTCAATTCATTCGAAATTTCATTCGTTCCAGCCTTTCTTCGTGCCATTCATTCCAAATTTTATTCGCACAATTATTTCCAATTATTCTTAATTACATTCATTCTATACTTCGCTGATAAAATTCATTCAGAATTTTATCCATTCAATAAACAAACTGACTGTTAGTTTGTAAATATCGACAATCTCCTCTTCTCTGTGATATCTATTTGATTTTTCTAACGTGACCTTATGCAAACAACAAAGTTAGTTATAATCTGAAATGCTATATTACGGCTGTATTTTAAGTAAATTAAATATCGTCAACGGGGAAAACATAATGCATGAAACATAATGAAATACTTTTGATAACTCGAATTTTCAATACAGTACAAGAAAAAATATAGTAAATGTCTTTAAAAATAAAATTCATTGTAAAAGTAATCTTTTAGTTTCATTATCATTTACTAATATTCAAAATATAAACATTTTAATTGTATGGAATTTTAAAAGATACCAGAAAAAAGAAATGATTTTTAATAGTTTCGGCATTAAAAGACCATTTGATACCTTTATTCATGATACTTTGTAATGAAAAACAATCCTCAGAATTATGTTTACCGATGTTATTAAAAATTATTTGTGAACATTCTGGTCTAAGATTTATCTATAAATCAGTAAAATGAAATAAATCTTACACAAACTAAAACGTTTCGGAATCCGTAAGACACATTAGTGCCATCCTTGTTTAATACCCATTCCATATCTCTGACCTAAACATTAAGTTACACAAACTACTACACTATTTTATTTCACAAGACTGAATACTATAAAGACCATGAACAATAATCTGAATCCTTTGCCGTTATCTGATCACACCGTTCTCTTCAGTAGGAGTAAACATTACACTATCGTCTTCAGTTTTCTTGGAAGAGGTAACACGTATTCTTCCCTAAGCGATGGCGATCTTCAGAGCTGCTTCAAATAGATGTCATTTGCTATTTTCCTAACATTCAGACGAAGAAACTGAACCTTTATATAGCGAAACAATGTTGGAAAATGCGCCTCCGAAATTTTCCAATGTGAAAGTAGAGCCATCGCCTAAATCCCATAGAAAGCTGTTAGGAGTGTTTGAAATAAACGATATTTAGTGCCATTTTCTAAAGAATATACAAATATAGACTTTATCAGATTAAGATATCCTCAGCTGCTCGCTCGAAACTCCTAAAATACACTGGGTAGTAATTAAAATGGAGATATTTGACTGAATACTCCTAAGTACGTGGAGTTTCTATATGGGGATCAGTATTTTAACAGTGAAATTAGAAGTAACGGTGACACGAGGTAGTAAACCTTTTTGTTTAACATCGTAGATTTTTCAGTCTTAAACCCCCCCCCCCTAGCTGTTATCTCGACGAAGTACCTCGTCATTAGCAACTGACCAAATCTTGATTTCGTCTTCATGAAAAAATCGATAATATCCTAAGGAAATAGTTCGTCATTGGCATAATTGGTCAGATAGATCTCTTGATGTTCGAGCTATCTTGTCAATAGCATAGAACTCACCAGATGTTGATATCATCATTATACAAATATAGACTGTATCTGGTTGACGAGATATCTTGTCATTAGCATAATTGTTCAGATAGATATTGATGTGCTATTTATCTTGGCTTTAGGAAAGAACTGTCCAGATGTTGAACTCATCATCATAAAAATTTAGGCATTATCTGGTTGACGAGATACCTTGCCATTAGCAAAACTGATTAAATCCTGATGTGGACAATATATCACCTTTTTACAAAAGAACAGAACATATCTTGATCACAAAATATCGGCAATATGCTGATGCCTCGTCACTAGAAAAAAAAAACTTCTATTGAAGAGATATCTGCTAAATGCGAACAGATAATCTGTGAGGTCATGTTGAACTTCAGCCTTTTTGGAGCCTCTAAAAATGTAGCTGCAACTATTTCCCATCGTCATGGATCAGTCGCCTTTCCTCCTGCTCATGGCGTCAGGGTTTACGAATCTGGTTTAGCATTTTCTTGATAAAGAGGGACTGTCAACAACAACATCCCAAGAAAGATTCAATTGGTAAAGAAGGCCAAACATTAGAAGTCATGCAGAGAAGATTGTAGACTGTCGAACGGATACATGAATAAGTTCTAATTAAAGGGTTAAAACTTATTAGCGAAAATCAGAAACTGTTTATTTTATACTGATATCACTTAATACGAACTCAATAAGTATAAGTCACATGAAATAGTTTGGCCTAACTCCGTATTACGCAATACCATTCAAGTTAACCTTTTGCTGTGTCACACACTGTCTCGTAACTAGTGTGGAGGGGTCTCTCAGACCTCGCTTACTAAAGTCCGTATAAAGTTGATTAATACATTAATGAAATATTCTATAATTATTATTTATACATTTTAAATTTAAATTCAATTCTTAACATGAAATATATATATATATATATATATATATATATATATATATATATATATATATATATATATATATATATATATATATATATATATATATATATATATATATATATATATATATATATATATATATATATATATATATATATATATATATATATATATAATATATATATATAATATATATATATATATATATATATATATATATATATATATATATATATATATATATATATATATATATAAGTTGAATCCGTGTTTCTTCAGGCTCAGCTTTCGGACCTAATTTTGCAGGATTCTTCAGTCTTCAGCCCTGGAAACCGTAAAACTATGTTGTGTTTTGATGTTCTAACGGCACGATTAGGTCCCCCCCCCCGGGCATCACATTTGAAGTTTTTTTCCGTAGAAATATTCTTCTTGTGAAGACGCACTTGAAATGTATTCATCTTCATCTGCACAAATTTCCTAATCCGTTTCGTGTTCGCTTTCAATAATATTATCCGAAATTTCACTGTCCCAGTACTCTATTTGCGACCCATTATTAACAATATCCTGCATTTAGTTTTGTGTAAGATACACAGGAAGTTTATTAGTAAAGTTTGTTGCTATTTTAGGCTCTCTGCCGAAACTCCCTACTCAAACTTAGACGATTTCATTCAACAAGAACGGTAACGTAAATGCTGTAAAGGGGTCTAAGAGATCACATGGGAAATGCAAATAGTGTAAAATACGAAATAGTTGGGGCAGCCATACCAGTCTTGGAATGTGGCTTCTGTTGGATGTAGTAGGAAGGTACTGAATAGGGCAGGGACCAATATTCCCTATAAGGGGTGGAAACGACCTGTCAAAAATGGCTCGGGATCTGTGAGACCCATGACAGCAGTTAAAAGTTAATGTAGAATGTTGCTTAAAAAATGCATTTCGCCAGCCTGTAAAGCACATCGGAATAGAATTTTTGCATAATATGGTTCCCTAAAAGCCGTTTTCAACAAAATTGTAATAGCCCTTCGAGTTGTTCCAGTGCGACATAAATTCCACTGCCGAACCTAACCAACAATAGTGTGTCTGTAAGGAAAAAAAATTGAACTACTTTAATAACACTAGAAAGACGTACTTAGAAAGACGGAGGAAGGACTAGACTGGTTCCATTCTCTTAAATAGCTGCATCAAATTAAGGAGATTAAATAAGGTTATAGATTATAGATTTAGAAGGTTACAGATTGTAGATTATAGATTTAGAAGGTAACAGATTGCAAATTATAATTAATAATGAAAATTTATATCAATGTTTCTATTCAATGCGTCACATGAGTAAGGTGTTGGACATTTCAAACGTTTAGAAAACGGATTAAACGAATTTCTTATCAGCTGACAGACTGCCAATTAAAACGCAGTGTTCACATCCTATGTTTGCTGTTTTGGAGGAGAACATACCGCTTATAAGCAGTATGTAAAGAGGAGAAAACAATGTCAAACTATTTTGAATGTCATTGCTAAGTAATAAATGGGTAGTTCCCAAATAGGATTAACACTGTATCATCGCGAAAAACCACTGGGGGCACTCTGACACTCCCGTCTTTCCAGGCGTATGTCGTATACCTCCGGTTCTATGTGCCTTCTCTCGGCGGTAAATATAATTAAATATACAATAAGTGTGAATCGAATTATTAAATGTTATAAAATAGCAGCTCATTCAATTCATTGGTGAGTGAATAACAGGCTGGCAAACAGCCCGAGGACATCAGAGACATCGTCCATATGTCTAGTGTTTCAGAATCAAGTAACTCTGCATTGCTGGCTCTTAAGAAAAACACGACTAACGGTCCTTTGGGCTTGGTATAGCTCAGACTAGGCCGAGTGGTAGAATTAAAAGTAAAACCTCAATATATGTTGTAATTGAATGCGTCTGAGTAAGCAATTATGAAACTCACAATATGATCAACCCAGACAAGGAAGTTGATATGGAATGTCGTCACAGGTTTTACTAGAAATTTACCTAAATATACAAAAATAAATATTACTTTATGGTCGTGTTACTTTTGCCAAAGTTCCTTTAGGTATTCCTTTTGAATGAGTTTAACATACGAAATAAGTGCAAGCAAAGTATCTGTAAAAAATAATGCGTTTTAATTGATACAAATAGATACAAAAGGGTTATTTTTAGATCCGTCTATGTTCAAACAAATCTTCTATGCTTGTGAAAACTTCAGATTTCTATTTTTAAATTATACATGGGCTTGGAACAGAGGGACGTGATTGCTGTTAATAAATTAAAGGAATGCTTTTTCTTTGAAAGAACAGAAGTTACAACATCAATAAAATGTTTCACTGCTTAAAGGTGGGTTTTTTTTGCGATACAATATTTATACACTTATATCGACAAGGAAAGAAATTTTATATGCACAACAAAAGGCAGAGTAAATCAACCATTCAAATGAGAAATGCTTAGAAAAGCATAAAACTGACACATAAGACGATTGAGAATAATATGAACACAACTGGTCTAGCGATGGTTTACTAAAATTGAGAAGTGATGTTTAACATTTCTTTCCAAAGAATCGAAGATAATTACTTCTTCTGCATAATTTGTGTTTATGTTCCCACAAATAGTCGACTTAAAAAGATGACCTAGTAACAAAATTGTTCTCTTCGTAAAACCCTTGATTAAAAATACAGGATGTTTCAAAATTTTAAACCTCCTGGTGAATGTCTCGACGAGTCATCGTGTCATTAGAAGAAAACCAGGACAGTCGCCAACAGCCCGTTGTGTTGCTCCAGTGTTACACGCAAAATCAACTACCTATCTCCCTCTCATCACTGCTCTGGGTGCAAAATTGTTAAGAATGAAGTCATTGCCACGATCGACGACAGCAGAGATCCATACCATAGTTATGCTACTCAGAAGATTTATTATTGTGAAAGAAGTCGCTAATTGGTCCTTAACCACTGATTGGTCGGGAAGAATGGAATGGCTTTTGACCAGATGAGAACAATTCGTTGGACATAAAACGAAACAATTGAATCGAAAAACAAGAGTACTATATTGTGAAATTTTACTTATTGCAAGTTGTCTATTTTCATCAAAAAATATTTCTACGTAGTGAATGGTTTTTGACACTTAAAATAATTTTCACCCTGAGAGGTCATGCTTGCATTATTACACCAATTGGAGTTCTCTCTACATGACTTGTAACATATTTCAGTCTTCTTGACCTATAGAATCATTTCTAGGAATCTTTCTATAAATAAATTTTTATATTTATTCATTATGCACGTGGTAGGGTAAAAGCAATAGCAATTACTAGGAATTCAAGTGACGATCATTCTATAGATAAATTTTTATATTTATTCATACATGTAGTAGGGTAAAGTCAATAGTAATTACTAAGAATTCTAGTGACGATTGCTCGGAATTGAGAATTTCCGAGAAAAAAGAATTTCTTAGAAGTATTTTGACGATCAGAAGGTTAATAATCTAAGTATGTAATTCTCTTACATGGCACGCAAGAAAGACGTTATTTGTTATCGCGTTTTGGCAACATTGTAAAATTGTTTGTTTACATTTACCACGAAGCTTCGCGCCTCAATTGAATTTATTGTGTTATCGGATGAAATTTTATTAAAAAAAAAATTAGTCGATCTGTTGCAGTTTATAATAGAAATCAAAGAAAGCGGAGGATCTTTTCAGGGCCCTTTAAAAAACTATTCAGGGCCAACAATTATTGTTCAACAAGACGCTTGCACTACAACTTTCGACAGCAAATTCAATGAAAAAAAGTGTGGGTGGCTCGAGTGTTGGGGAAATGTACACACAAACAGCATGCTGGGTATACAATTTCCAAAGCAGCGCTCACATTTCGAGTCAAAATTTGCTCAAAGATTTCATTTGAATTCTGATTCTAGATGTACTGTAAAAATGTTTTCAGTAATACAGCAAATTTAGGTTTGAAAAATATATTTTTGTAATATCATATTTTGTAAACAATCCCTTCTGCTCGTACACATGTCTTTATTGACGCGAGCGAAGCGAGCTTAGGTTCTCGAATAGATTTCACAGCAATCCTTCGGGGGTTGGCGAGCAGGGAGTGGGCCCCCTAGTGTTTCAAATATAGTATTGATATTTTGATTTCCGAAGATTGAGATAGACTGAAATTTTCCAATTGGTACATAGTGTTTCGCAGTAATGTACAAGTCTTGCTTTGTTTCTCTTGTAGTCGTTTATACAAGGGTGGTAGGAATTCCCTGGCAAAACTTTAAAGGGGTGCATCAAAATATTCGAAGAATGTATGCCTCGGGCGTAAGCACCACGCTGCTTGACGCTATAGCAACTCGTTCTTTTTTTCAAAACTAGCTTCTTAGAAATGCGAGTCCAATCAAATATAGAGAGCTGGAAATAAAAGCTCTTCATAGATCATGGGCCAGTTGCATCTTACCTAAAGTAAATTACTGTGGAGTCCGAATTGGTCCTCCGTAGAGGTAAGACCAGAGGGTTGCTCTCACGACGCAGTTTTGCAACTATTCTACCTGCAGCGTAGTGATAACAGACCCGTATTCAGACAAGCCTAACACAGGGCTTGATCGAGACCCCAACGTAATGTCGTACGCGGATTTTTTGTCCTTTTGACCGGTTCAAAAGTGAAGTATGTGTTGGTGATATCTAAGCCTCATTCAACGTTTTCAACCGTGATAGTCCTGTTAAAAATCAATGAAATCCAGCTGAAAATCATCAGTGTCACTAATTGGTATTACATCACCCAAAATTCCTAGTGCGCGAGTGTTAACAAACGCAAGGATTATTATTTTGCTTCTTATTTAACATTATGATATTGGCTAAAACCACTTAAAAGTCGGCCCCGGTGAGTTCCCCATGTCAAACATCAGGAGTATTTTTATGTTTCAATATTATTATCATTGTCTATATTTTAATATACTCTCAGGTTGTAGAGGAACAAATACTTTTCTTATGTATTTTCAACTGATTAACGCACACATTCCGAAATCACCTCTCTTGTCATAAATATCCCAATCTATATCAAGTGTCGTTTCTATTGTATCCTGCAGAATCCTATGTTTTTTATCTATTCCTTTTAAAATGCTTACTGCCTTTGAGACATGCATAGAGGAAAGTCCTTCCATCTCAAATTAGGGAGAAATAACTATTTTTAAGGAGGTTTAAACCTTTTATTTTAGGATCAAATAAGTTATTTACATCATCATACATGTTTTAAGTAAAACGACAGCATATCGCTTAAGAGTAACGTCAGCAAACAATCGCTGCTACCCTGTTCCTCTCCCACGCATTCCTCCCACACCCTTTTCACTTAGGGGAGAAACCGTCCCGCTCCAAATTGAAGGCCAATGGCACTGAAGGAGTGACGTCATGTTGTCGGATCATCATCTGAACTTAACATGTTCTCTTTCGGAAAGCCCAACGTCACCTTACAAACGATGCAGCTGAAAAGAGTCTGAAAAGAAAACAACCACACAGATTTCAATATACGAGGTATATTTATAGTATAGTGATAATGTATCGGATAAACAAGATGGATGTATACATATTGTATCTAGTGGTCCTACAATCCATTGCTTTAATTGGAGCAGGGTGGTGAACACCCAGAGGTAATTAACCACAAACTGGTTCAAAAACCTTGCATATTGCAGGATGATGAAAAATTAACAATAAACTCCCAGTTGATGTTGCCCACTGTAGCCTTTCAATGCACATTCCAAGGAAGTAAGACTAAAATCTCGCTCTTTTAACTCCGGCTTTAAACGGAGAACCCCCTACTCTAAACTTCTATTGACTCTTCCGCTTTTTAATAGCCCAAAGCGCTTTTTGTGTATAGAAGCACCTCGATCAAACCACTAGGGAAACTAGACATCCCATTGATCTAGTCTGGAGGCTACAGTTCTTGGGGCTATAGGATTGACTTCCTAATTGAAAGGATTCATCAACTTTATAGTGAGAGGGAGGTTGATCTTATGGTATGATATGTTGTTTAATTACAAGATATTCATCTCGCTGGAAAGGTAGCAGATTTACTCAAATCAAAGCCACCCTTCCTTTGAATAGGCGGACCTTTGGAATTAAGAGTTGCTACATTGGTGCAGTGACATGGAATGAAAACAGCCGACAGTGGATCAACTATGGGGTTAATTTAATTATTTTCCACTTAGATGGGAGTCGCGAAAGCAATTGATTGGCTGTTGCCACTCAGCAGGGATGTGTGCATATAATATTACTTGTTTATGCTTTTTTTGTTAGACAGGTAACTTCCACTGTCTATTTTCATTGCTGTTCATATAGTAATTTGACAAATTAGGGGTACAAGCTGGGGTAGACTATTAACAATTAAACTAGTACAACGATTTGTAAGGGAAAAGAAAATTTTACCTACCAAATTCTTCTACAAATTCAAAAATTTTCCAAAGAAAGCAAACAAACAATAACTATTATGACTCATGAAGAAGGAATCCTGACCTTTAAAGATTTTAGTGCTCTTCTAGCATTCGTAAAGGACATTGACGACATCATTGCTGAGGATAAACGGGCGCTTAAGTCAACTAAACAAACAATTCTGAAAAAACTACTGAACCTCCATCACAAAAGATATAGGAGAAACCATACAAAGGGAGATCTAATTCCTAACAACACAAAAAAAAACCCTCCAAAACACAGAACAGACTAAGTCGTATGCAACAGTACTCTCACAAAAAAAGGAAAATATGTAACAGGAAAAGCAGAACTCAAGACCCTGAAAATCAAATCAAAAACGAAAAGGATCAGGCCAATCACTTAAAAACAAAATTAAAAAGACTCTGGGTAACAATACAAAAAACCTAAAAATTAAAGGAGTGTACACAAGGAGGAACAATAATCTAATAATCAAAACAGTAACAACGGAGGACTATGAAACTCTTAAAAGCAGTCTGGAAGCAGACATATCCCTAACAGAGGAAATAACTTCTAGAATCCCCACCCCAAGAAGAAAAGCTATAATTATCCATGGTATACCAAGGGACACTAACTCTGAACGCCTAATCCAAGCACTGTGCGAAAGAATTGAAGTCCCAACACAAGAGGGAGCGAAAACACACCTTTTTACTGACAAAAAAAGAAGTCCCACATGTGGTCTGTTACTTTGACCAAAAGATTTCTCTAGCCAACTCCTCTCTGTAAGAAACATACTATTCGAATTTGAGCATTGTTCTATCCGTCCATGCACTACCATCACCCAGTGCTTCAATTGTCAGGACAATGGACACATATAGCACACATGCAAGGAAAAAACTATATGCGGAAAATGTGCAGAGAAACACTCAACTCGAGACTGTATCAACAATAAAAAATGCTGTGCAAATTGTAAGCTCATCAACACAATCTACGAAACAGAAACAGTCACAGATCATTGTGCATACGACAAATGGTGCCCCAGCCTTCAAAATCAGATCAACCAAAATAACAAACAACAGGCTCAGTTGCAAGGACAAAATCATGAGCAACAAACTCATCAAAAACCTAAATGCAATCAAACTTATGAAACTCTTACAACAGAATCCACAGAACAGCAGGGCATCAACCATACTGCTGTCACACAGCATATAAACACAAAATATAGATATAGCATTCCTACAGGAGCCATACTCGAAGAACAAAATTCTTTCAGGATTCCCAGTACACTGGTGAACAATCTTATCGGAATCTGGAAAGGCCGCCATTGATGTCGCGAATGCGAGCCTGTTCTAAGTTTTGAAAAGCTTTTATGGAATTAGAAATAAAATACGGAGCAGGTGAGGTGAAAGCAAACCTCCAATATAATTTCAATACTACGATCCTAACAAAATTAAATATACAAATTAGAATTCAGTTAGTTTTATTTTAAAAAAAGTCGCTCTTAAACATTGTCTTGCGGTTTACTTTGATTCTATACCTGTGAAGAAGTGTAATGTTCTATATATGTTAAAATTATAAGTTTTAATTAAGAAATCGTCTCCTTGTGTACTTCTGTGGTAGTACACTGGTGAACAATCGCGAATGCGATAGTACTAGTAGTAGTAGTAGTAGGTCCTTTAGAATTCTTGAGTTTCAGTGATGTTTCGACGGTCAGGATGATTGATTCTCACCCGGGACACAAATGAGGTAGGACAATTCATATTCCTTCCGATTTGAAAGATATTGTTTCTACACAACAACTGGCATCCCTGCCGGGACAGAGAACAAACATTTTTGACTGAGTACTGGAATTTTAGTGATTCTAAAGTGAACTTTCGTTTTGAATTACGGAATTTTGTCTTTGAACTAACGGAACCTTCGTTTTTGAGCTTGATGAACTTTTGTTTTCGAAAGCATTGATTAAATATGACCGAAGATCCGTTAGTACTAATTTGTAAGAAGAAACGTGGCGTATTGCGAACGTCCGTTACGAAAATTAGTAAGAGATTGGAAACAATATTAGAAAAAACGAAAGGAGACGAAGATGAAATAGAACAGACACTAGAGGAGTTAAATAGCACCTTTGAGGATTTGAAATTAATAGATAACGAACTAGTACGCCTTTTGAAACCTGATGATGTAGACAAAGAATTACAATCAGCGGAATCGTATCGCGAAAAGGTCGTAGTCTGGAAGTTTAAAGCTGAGAAGCGTTTACGTGCTTTAAATCAATCCGTTACCAGTAATCCTCAATCAAATGTAAATGCAAACGTGGAAGGATCGAACTTCAACCAGAATGTAAGAATGAAATTGCCAAAAATAACGATTCCTAGATATTATGGAGATGTGAGTCACTGGCACACGTTTTGGAATTCTTTTGAAACGGCAATTCATAAAAATGAGTCTTTAGATCCAGTGGAAAAATTTATTTATCTTAAGGCACAAGTAGGAGGTTCTGCGTTAAGTACTATTGAAGGTTTTGACATTTCGTCCGAAAATTACTTTAAGGCAGTAGAACTGTTAGAAGATCGATTCGGGCGTAAAGATGTTCTAATAAATACACATATGCATGACCTGTTACGTATCGCACCACTTAAACGGTCCAATGACATTAGAGGATTTCGGAAACTTTATGACAGCTGTCAAATTCAAATACGAAGCTTGGACTCTCTTGGAGTTTCATCTGAGACGTATGGACGTTTATTGTGTCCTATGATCTTGAAACTGTTACCTCATGATTTGATTCTCGAATTTCACAAGGAATTCAACAGTGGTGATTTTACTCTGAATAATTTGATCGAATTTTTGAGTAAACAATTAAATTCACGAGAACGATGTGAAACATCGTATTTCAATTGTGATACTCAGATTCTTCGACATGATCACTCTCGACAAAAACAAATAGGTGCCGTCGCTGAGAGATTCGAAGGGAGGAAGTTTGAAAGAATCGCAACAGCTGCTAATTTGTTATCGAGTTCGGAAGCAAAGGATACTAAATTATGTGTATTTTGCTCTGATTCCCACTTAAGTTCTGATTGCAAATATGCTATGGGTTTAACCCTGGCTGAAAGAAAGGCTATTTTATCTAAAAGGGGTGCCTGTTTTAGATGTCTAAAAATGAAGCATGTTTCTCGTGATTGTAAAGTGAAAATAACTTGTTCTATTTGTAAAAAAAGGCATTCTGATATTATGTCTTTTTCAAATTATTACTGCTCAAATGATAATGATACTCCATTAGTGACTGAAAATACTGTTCTCTCAAATCATTCTTGTTCTAATGAGGTGTATCTGCAAACGTTGATTGTGTGTATCAATGCTAATGGCTCAAATCATTTTATTAGGATTATTATTGACACAGGTAGCCAAAGGTCATACATTTCTACATTTATAGCTCATAAAATTAAGTTAAAATGTTTGGGAGAGGCAATAGTTACTCATGGACTTTTCGGTGGAATGGAGGAAAGTGTAAGACATAAACGATATTCTGTGACATTGAGAAGTATTGACAAGAGTTATTCCTGCGAAATTGAAGTGATGGACCAGAAAAAGATATGTGCACCTATTCCTAAACTGAAGAATTCCCGGTGCATAAACAAAATAAAGGATCATGGTATTTTTCTCAGTGACATTTTCATGAACCAACATTGTCTTTTTGAGAAAGATCCTAATGAAATTCATATGTTATTGGGAGCTGACATAGCAGGAAAGTTATTCACTGGTGAAATCAAACAAATTATAGAGGGATTGACAGCCGTGAATACACATTTAGGTTGGACTATTATGGGCAAAACAAAGGAAACGGAAACTAAAGATTTTTCAAACACACTCCTATCACTTCATGTTAATGAATCAAAAATTTCCGATCTGTGGAGACTCGATACTCTTGGAATTATCGATCAAGGGGAAAAGAAGACCAGGATGGAACTTGAAGAAGCTGCAAAAATTCATTTCCTGCAGAATATTTTCAGAGATGAAGAAGGAAGATACATTGTGAGTCTTCCATGGATACAAGATCATCCTCCTTTGTTGAACTGTAGGAACATGGCTGAAAAAAGGCTGAAAAATTGCGTCAAATCCCTAGAAAAGGCAGAAAAACTGAAGGGCTATCAGGCTATTTTCCATAACTGGTTAGAGGAGGGTATTATAGAAGAAATCCACTTTGAGAAGAAAGGCAATAACGAACATTTCTTACCCACCATCCAGTTTACAAAGAAAACTCTACAACGAAAGTCAGACCTAGTTTTGACGGTTCAGCGAGAGAGAAAAATTCCCCGTCCATAAATGATTGTCTCGAAAAAGGACCAAATGTCGTGGAGCTCATACCATCCATCATAAATAGATTTAGATTTGGTAAGTATGGAGTAATTGCCGATATTGAAAAAGCTTTTTTGCAAATCAAACTTCAAGAACAAGATAGTTAATTTCTGAAGTTTTTATGGTGGGAGAATGGCAAGAAAGAAGATCCCAAGATATTTCAACATAAACGGGTTGTGTTTGGAATTTCGTGTAGCCCTTTTTTGCTGGGTGCAACGCTAGAATATCATTTAAAAAATGCACCAGCCCATTTACAAGAAACGGCGAAGAAACTCATGAACTCGTTTTATGTTGATAATTGTGTTTCCAGTGTGAGTAGCAAAGAGGAACTCGACAAATTCATTTCGGAGTCTAAAATTCTTCTTAGCTCTGCAAAATTCAACTTTAGAGGGTGGGAGCACACAGCCGAAAATAGAGTCATAGAAGAGAGAAAAGTTCCTGTTTTGGGATTGAATTGGAGACCAGATGTTGATACTTTGTCAGTCAATTCTAAAGATTTCTCTGAGGATAATGAAAAACCGATAACGAAAAGGAAGATTCTCTCTTCAGTTCATCGCATTTTTGATCCAATCGGATTTACCTGTCCGGTCACTCTGGGACCAAAACATATGTTGCAGGAATGCTGGAAGATTGGAGTATCGTGGGATACAGAATAGCCTCTTGAGATAGCCAATAAGTTTAACCGATGGAAGAGGCAATTGGAATATCTAAAAGACATTGAAATACCTAGATGTTTCTTGAAAGATTTTTCACCTGGCACAGATGTATCCATTCATGTGTTCTGTGATGCCAGCAAGATGGCATATGCAACGTGCATCTTTGTACGAACTCAAAACAATCAAGTCGCAACGTGTCAATTAGTGCAAGCTCGAAGTAGAATTGCTCCTTTGAAACCAATTTCTATACCTAGAATGGAGCTTTTAGCTTGGACGATTGGAGCTAGGCTTGCACATGCAACAAAAATTGATCTTGGGTTAGAGAACGTGCCGATTTTCTATTGGTCTGATTCAGTAAATGCGCTCTACTGGATCAGAAAAAATGAAAACTGGGGAACATTTGTGTACAATCGAGTACAAGAAATTCGATTTTTAACGAATCCTGAGGGTTGGAGACACATATCCGGTACTTTAAATCCGGCTGATCTTCCGTCACGGGGATGTACTGCTGGGGAATTGAAGAAAGGTCGCTGGTGGGAAGGACCAAATTGGTTGAAACAACCCTGTGATATATGGCCAGTCTCGGATACGGGCCCAGATTTTGAGGTTGTCAATTTGGAAAGACGAAAAACAGTAGTGTCTGCTGCCAACATTGAATCAGATAATTTTGCTTTTTCTAGAATTTCAACATACGACAAAATAATACGAGTAATAGCATGGATATTTCGTTTTTACAAAAATGTCAAAGTAAAGATCGATGAAAGAAATTATGGCGGTCTGAATGTTGAAGAAATCGAAAAGGCTGAAAAAACAGTATTGAAACAAGTTCAGCACCAAAGTTTTGGGAAGGACTGCAAAGCAGGAATATCTCAAATGCAAACGCTATTTGATTCAGATGGCCTGTTAAGAGTCAAATCAAGGATTAGCATGAGAAAGGATTTAGAAAATTTTCGTTATCCCATAGTTCTTCCTTCTAAACACCCTATTGTTGTTAAATTAATTTTGAATAAGCATAATGAACTCTGCCACGCCGGTCTTCAGATTATGATATCTACACTACGGGAGAAATATTGGATACTTAAGAGTAGAAAAACCATAAGGCGAGTTCTCAGTGGATGTATTAAATGTAAAAGATTTACAGTTCGACCTTTCGAAACTCTCAGTGCACCTCTTCCTGAAGATCGAGTTAGAGAAGCCCAGGTTTTCGAAGTTGTTGGTTTTGATTTGTGTGGACCTTTGGTTCTAAGGAATAGAACAAAATGTTGGATAGTACTATATACATGTGCCGTATTTCGTGCCGTCCATATCGAACTAGTTACATCTTTATCGACAGATGTTTTTATTCAAGCTTTAAAAAGATTCATCGCCAGAAGGGGTCGGCCAAGTACTATTTACTCCGATAATGGAACAAATCTAGTTGGAACATCCAACGAGCTGAAATCGGTTGATTGGAAAAGGTTGCAAGATTATGCTTCTGTGAAGAGCATCAGTTGGAAATTCAATCCTCCTTCTGCACCCTGGTGGGGTGGATTTTGGGAACGCCTGATTGGTATGTTAAAGAACATCCTTATAAGAGTACTGGGAAGGGCTTGTCTGCAGTACGAAGAACTGTACACGATTTTTTGCGATGCTGAAAGCGTTAATAATGCAAGACCATTAACGTATCTTTCCGAAGACAGTGATGATCTTGTAGCTTTGACTCCTGCCATGTTCTTACAGGAAATCAGGGAAATAGGAGTTCCGGACATAGATCTGATCGATGCCAACAAGGCAAATAGACGATTTGCTTATAAACAAAGGCTACGCCAGGAGCTTAGGAAACGTTTTAGAATCGAGTATCTAGGCCAACTCAGAGATTTTTCCAGGGTTCGAAGAGAATTTAAAGTAGAAGTAGGAGACATAGTCCTAGTTGGGGATAGTAATTCGAAAAGATCCAACTGGCCATTAGCTAAAGTTGTGAAGTTGTTTCCTGGGAAAGACGATAAAGTGCGAGTCAAAACAAAAACCGGATCCTTCTTACGGCCAGTCCAGAGATTGTACCCGTTGGAGATACGGAAAATTGAAGAATCATCAGTTCCAGAAGGGTATTCACAACAGACTGTGGAAGATCAAGAACCAGATACCTCTTCTGTGGACGCTTCTGGTATCGTGCCTGTCCAAATAGAATCTTCAAATTTAGCTAAAAACCGAATTTGAAAGTCAAGATTTGGACGAACTTTAAGACCTGTCCGCCTTTAGGAACTGAACTGATTCATGAGTTTCATTAACCTGATACTCAGTGGTGGGAGGATGTCGCGAATGCGAGCCTGTTCTAAGTTTTGAAAAGCTTTTATGGAATTAGAAATAAAATACGGAGCAGGTGAGGTGAAAGCAAACCTCCAATATAATTTCAATACTACGATCCTAACAAAATTAAATATACAAATTAGAATTCAGTTAGTTTTATTTAAAAAAAGTCGCTCTTAAACATTGTCTTGCGGTTTACTTTGATTCTATACCTGTGAAGAAGTGTAATGTTCTACATATGTTAAAATTATAAGTTTTAATTAAGAAATCGTCTCCTTGTGTACTTCTGTGGACTTTCCTTTAGAATTCTTGAGTTTCAGTGATGTTTCGACGGTCAGGATGATTGATTCTCACCCGGGACACAAATGAGGTAGGACAATTCATATTCCTTCCGATTTGAAAGATATTGTTTCTACATAACAATTGTAATAAGAAACCCAGATATGACAGCAACTATTATTTCAAACAAGCACGACACAGTTACAATAAATGCTAAACTCTGGAATACGGAAGAAACATACCTATCAACACCCTACAACAACAACACAGATAATAAACAGATTTAAAACTGCACACGGCAACCATAAGTACTTTAAACAACAAATTGAACTAACAACAGCTAACATAGACTTCACTAATATTACATACAGACAAGAATTAGATGCAAAAACATGAGAAGTTATTAACATAATCACAGAAACAATAAAAAAACATTCAAAAAGAAATATAGGTAAAAGAACCTTGCAAATAACATGGTGGACACCAGTACTCAATACTCAGTAAAATCTACTTAGAGCACTAAAGAAGCGCTTTCAGGCAGAAACAGACACCCACACGAGAGAGAGATTTAAAAATAGGTACATACATAAAAAGACCTGAATGAAAAAACTAACATACCAAGCCAAAACACAAGCATGGAAGCAATTCTGCACGAACACAAACAAAACCTATATAACGGCACATTTAAAATAGGAACAAACAATATAACCAAAATCACACCAATCCCACTCCACGATCAGCAATAACACTTACACCACAGAAGCCAACCTGAACAACATGCTAAGTCACATCTTTACAGCATATAACATAGAGGACAATCTGCTGGAACACAGGGACATGCGTATGCAGACACTTCACAACCGAAACGTCATAGACACACTTCCATTTAAACACCATGAATTGGAACATTTGGTAAAAATAGCACCAATTGAAAAAGCAACGGGACTTGATGGAATGGATGGTACAATCATGAAGATCTTAATAGAAATCATCCCTAAGAAAATATTGGACTTAATAAATGCGTGTCGGAAGATCAAACATTTTCCAACGGTTCTCAAAAGGGGGGAGGTGGTACTATTTCAAAAAAGGGGCAAAGACCCAACAAAACCAGAGTTATACCGCTCAATCATTTTGTGTGTGTGTGTGTGTGCTTCCAATGCTGGGAAAAACTCTAGAAAAACTTATTCTGATACGACTCCAAAAATTTTCATACGACAACAAGGTCCTGCATCGAAGCCAATTTGGCTTCAGAACAGGCCTATCAACAGAGCATGCTATCAATGATCCAATAACGAACATCAAGGAAAACAAAAAAAAAAGCCTCCACACTTGTATCATCTCACTGGACATACAAGGAGCCTTTGACACCCTATGGCCATTTCTTATAAGAAGTCTAAAGAATAAGAGATTCCCCCTAAATCCAGTGGCCCTCATTGACAGCTACCTGAATGGCAGAGTGATAGAACTACACCATGACACCATAGTTGCTAAACGCACAATTGAAAGGGGATGTACACAGGGATCTTGCCTAGGACCATTTCTGTGGCTTATCATAGTCAACTCATTATTAGAAATGGACTGGGGACCGCAATGCCAGTGCCAGGCATTTGCCGATGACATCACTCTAACAGTAGTGGGGACAATGAGAACAGAACTTGGAAGTGCAGCAAGCACAGCATTGGACAGAGTTGTGGACTGGCGTTATTACAACTTTCAAAACATAAAACAAAAGCCCTTGTAATCAGTAAGGTATTCAGACTTTCCAGGAAACCACAAATTAAGAGTGGCAACTGGAGAACAAAAGTAGTTAGACATCCAAAACTACTAGGAATAACTATAGATGAAACAATATCTTTTATTCAACTGTTATCTGTCTCAACTCCAAACAAAGGCTATCTTGCTTAGTAATCGCATGTCAATCATGATTGGCAAAAATTGAGGAATAAAACCAGGGTTTCTAAAGATCTGGTATAAGGCGGTAGCTGAGAGGCAAATCTGATATGGCTCAAGCATATGGGCGGCAAACGTATCTAGCAGATTCATAAGAAACTGCTCAATAGGCCTGGGCGATGTTCAAATTTTGACATCGTGATACATCGGCATTCTAACATCGTGATGTTAACCATGCATTTTATGCATAGTATAAAGCAAAACCTTGTTCCTACATCACTATATATATATATATATATATATATATATATATATATATATATATATATATATATATATATATATATATATATATATATATATATATATATATATATATATATATATATATATATATATATATATATATATATATATATATGTGCATAAAATTTTTTTAAAGTTCTTTTCTTTGCTATGTAAAATTGTGGTAAGAAAAAAAAAACAAAGATCTGCGTTGTACGTTTAAGAAACATGCATGATTTAAAACAAGATTTTGCATATATATATGTGTGTGTTCCAAGCACCATATATGATCAAGTAGATTCAAAAATTAGCTTATTTACAAAGAGAAAAACTTCTACATAAATAGATATAAAGAGGCATTTGATTCCTGTTAGTAATGTGATGACGGCATATATAACCTATATTTCCACAGAAGTTCACAACAAAAAGGGATGCAACATCATTGATTGCAACATCAAGAAACAAGAGGGTTTTCGGAATTCAACTTGAACTGTGCAAAATCATATTTGTTTTAAAATTTTTTAATTGTACTGAATTTCAATTTCACACAAAAAAAATTCTGGAAACAAAAGTCATCAACAGAACACAAATGATTTTAAGAAATTCCTCATTAATTTTTTAAAAAAATGGAAACATCTTTAAAATTCGCAGATTTTGCAAAATTATTAGTTTTTAAGTATTTTTAAGCTAAAATAAACCATTAACTAATTAAAAAACGTAATATAAAGCTTACCTAGATAAATTCAGCAAACGAGTAGAATTATTCGCTCTCTCGCAGTTTGAAACTTTTAATTTTCAATCTTTATGTGCCGACTTATTCCCTACAAAAAAAAAATCAGCGCAGAAATCGCAAAATTAACTATCAAAAAAATTCTCATTAGTTAGCCTTTTATATCGGCATCGAAAATCTAAGTACCGTAGTGGAAAATCGCACATGCACATAAATAAACATCGGAATCGTTGCGTCGATCTAACCCCAAATTTCCCCCAAAGATGCGAAAATAACACGCCATCATCAACGCGAAATTTCATACCGGAAAATCATGAGATACTGATTAGGCAACTCAACGTGAAAATCGCGCTCAACGAGAAACCGATGTCCACATCGGTTTTTCACGATGAATCGTGATGAATCGCGCATACGCTATGAAAACATCGAAAATCGTGATACCGGAAAACCATGAAATACTGGTTTGGCAACTCAACGTGAAAATCGCGAAACCGATGTGGCGATGTCAACATCGGTTTTTCACGATGAATCGTGATGAATCGCGCATGCGCTATGAAAACATCGATGCATCGAAAATCGTGATACCGGAGAACCATGAAATACTGGTTTGGCAACTCAACGTGAAAATCGCGAAACCGATGTGGCGATGTCAACATCGGTTTTTCACGATGAATCGTGATGAATCGCGCATGCGCTATGAAAACATCGATGCATCGAAAATCGTGATACCGGAAAACCATGAAATACTGGTTTGGCAACTCAACGTGAAAATCGCGAAACCGATGTGGCGATGTCAACATCGGTTTTTCACGATGAATCGTGATGAGTCGCGCATGCGCTATGAAAACATCGATGCATCGAAAATCGTGATACCGGAGAACCATGAAATACTGGTTTGGCAACTCAACGTGAAAATCGCGAAACCGATGTGGCGATGTCAACATCGGTTTTTCACGATGAATCGTGATGAATCGCGCATGCGCTATGAAAACATCGATGCATCGAAAATCGTGATACCGGAGAACCATGAAATACTGGTTTGGCAACTCAACGTGAAAATCGCGAAACCGATGTGGCGATGTCAACATCGGTTTTTCACGATGAATCGTGATGAGTCGCGCATGCGCTATGAAAACATCGATGCATCGAAAATCGTGATACCGGAAAACCATGAAATACTGGTTTGGCAACTCAACGTGAAAATCGCGAAACCGATGTGGCGATGTCAACATCGGTTTTTCACGATGAATCGTGATGAGTCGCGCATGCGCTATGAAAACATCGATGCATCGAAAATCGTGATACCGGAGAACCATGAAATACTGGTTTGGCAACTCAACGTGAAAATCGCGAAACCGATGTGGCGATGTCAACATCGGTTTTTCACGATGAATCGTGATGAGTCGCGCATGCGCTATGAAAACATCGATGCATCGAAAATCGTGATACCGGAAAACCATGAAATACTGGTTTGGCAACTCAACGTGAAAATCGCGAAACCGATGTGGCGATGTCAACATCGGTTTTTCACGATGAATCGTGATGAGTCGCGCATGCGCTATGAAAACATCGATGCATCGAAAATCGTGATACCGGAGAACCATGAAATACTGGTTTGGCAACTCAACGTGAAAATCGCGAAACCGATGTGGCGATGTCAACATCGGTTTTTCACGATGAATCGTGATGAATCGCGCATGCGCTATGAAAACATCGATGCATCGAAAATCGTGATACCGGAGAACCATGAAATACTGGTTTGGCAACTCAACGTGAAAATCGCGAAACCGATGTGGCGATGTCAACATCGGTTTTTCACGATGAATCGTGATGAGTCGCGCATGCGCTATGAAAACATCGATGCATCGAAAATCGTGATACCGGAAAACCATGAAATACTGGTTTGGCAACTCAACGTGAAAATCGCGAAACCGATGTGGCGATGTCAACATCGGTTTTTCACGATGAATCGTGATGAGTCGCGCATGCGCTATGAAAACATCGATGCATCGAAAATCGTGATACCGGAAAACCATGAAATACTGGTTTGGCAACTAAACGTGAAAATCGCGAAACCGATGTGGCGATGTCAACATCGGTTTTTCACGATGAATCGTGATGAATCGCGCATGCGCTATGAAAACATCGATGCATCGAAAATCGTGATACCGGAAAACCATGAAATACTGGTTTGGCAACTCAACGTGAAAATCGCGAAACCGATGTGGCGATGTCAACATCGGTTTTTCACGATGAATCGTGATGAATCGCGCATGCGCTATGAAAACATCGATGCATCGAAAATCGTGATACCGGAAAACCATGAAATACTGGTTTGGCAACTCAACGTGAAAATCGCGAAACCGATGTGGCGATGTCAACATCGGTTTTTCACGATGAATCGTGATGAATCGCGCATGCGCTTTGAAAACATCGAACCATCGATGCATCGAATATCGTGACACCGGAAAACCATGATGATGCTCTGGGATTGGCTGCGTGGCATCGTTTGAAACCGTGATGATGCCCTGGGATTGGCTGCGTGGCATCGTTTGAAACCGTGATGATGCCCTGGGATTGGCTGCGTGGTATCGTTTGAAACCGTGATGATGCCCTGGGATTAGCTGCGTGAGATCGGAAAAAACCGCGATTTTGCGCATGCGCTTTGAAAATATCTAAATCGTGATAGTGCTCTGGGATTGTCTGTGTGACATCGGGAAAAACCGAAAAATCACGATACATCGTCATCGGGAAAATCGCGAAACCGGTATGACGATGTCAACCTCAAACCGGTTTTCCACGATGTATCGATACATCGTCCAGGCCTACTGCTCAATGCTGCAAAGATACTTCGCTCTCCAAATCTGCAGCGCATATCGCACAGCACCAACCAATGCCTTACAGGTGCTCAGTGGACTAGAGCCACTCGTCCTAGTAGACCATAGAGAAGGAACAAACAAAAGACGGCTCAGATTTAGGACAAATGCCTATTTCCCGGGTGAAACCTTCAGAGAAGCAGACTACGAGAGCGAGGTGCCCATCTGGGAGGAAAACACCTGTGATAAGGACTACCCATAAATACACTCATGTCCATTAATTAAGGATAATGCCAGCTCCGGCAAATAATGGTTCAAAAACAAAACAAACGTGACTTATTCATAAAGCCCATTTATTAAACAAAAGATAAAGAACAAAAAATATGCTGTATATGTGATACCATTCATAAAAAATACGATTTTTGCTTCACTGGAGCAATTACAAAAAATATCGACCCTACAAAAACTTAACATGACATTGTTGGTATGATGGTTAATACATTGTGTGTCTCACATACGATGAAATACACTCCGTACAACGCTTAGGCATACTGAGGGTCAAATTATCGAGCTGATCTTGGGAAAGATCACTCTACTCAACAAGCAATGCTCTCTGAAGTTCCAGTACACATGCACGAGGTGGTTGACGGGCCGCAACTCGTCGGCCAAGCATGTCCCACACATGCTCCATCGGTTTAAAGTCAGGTGAGAATACTGGTCATTCCATACGGGTGATATTCTCAGATTCAAGGCATTCGTTTACAATGTTTGCACGGTAACGACGGGCGTTGTCATCCATAAACACAAATTCTTCGCCCATGGCACCCCTAAACAAACGTACATGTTGTTTCAGAATGATGTCCCGATAAATTTGGCCTCTCATCGTTCCGATTTGAACATGTAGATCTGTTCTGTATCCCAGTACAATTTTGCCCCAAAAGAGCAAACCTGCACCAACGTAACGGTGTCGTTCAATGATGTTTTCTTGGTGGTAGCGGGTACTTGGCATTCTCCATATGAACGTCCCCCGTGAATCAGACTGCAAGCTAAACCTGGACTCGTCGGAAATCATCACACACGCCCACTCTCACTTTAAGAGTCTGTCAGGAAGACTGGGATAATGGGGAAACAGGCCGTCGTTCACAGCTTTTACCTAAAGTTAACAAAGTGAGACAGCCCTGTGGAGCAAACCCAACAGCATTCAACACTGGGCATGGCCCATTTCCCAGCTACCTGTTCAGGTTCAAATAAAGAACAGTGACCAATGCATCTGTGTGTGGGGAGGTTGACACTCTAGATCATTACATTTTCGAGTGTCCACTCACATGTAGCAATCACCTCAAGCAACCAGCAATAACACACTACCAAGCTTGGGCCCCCTCCAACAAAATCAACAACAATCAGGATCAAGTAAAAATTATGAATGTTATGAATTCCTAATGGAAAACATTACCATTATCACCAACTAACAATCAGAAGACTCAAGGACTGTGTACATTTGTATTACATTGTTAGTTTTATTGTTAATTTTATAGTTTCTGTCTTTTTGCTGTACATAATTAATGGAATTAATTGTTTACTATTTAAATATTAGTGTAATTTAGATAGGGACAAAAAATGAGCGTCACTTCGCTAAATTAACTTTGTGTACGTGAGGCTGATGGGAAAATCAGGACATCACATTATAATTCAAAATTGGGGAAACTATTAGCCTAGCCCCATAAGAGGAAAACTATACTAAAATTAAATCTCAAGCAAAATAGTTAGGGAAAATCCTGCAGACCCAAGGAGCCCATATCTTAAATGTATTATCAAAAGGATATTTAATCATTATTTTCAAAGGGATATATAATCAGAATTATCAAAAGGATATATTACTCATGGAAAATGTATATCAAATGTATTTTCATAAATTTGGTCATGGAGTTGACCAGATTAGTCCGGTTTCCTTTGACGGGTTCATTCCATTTTTCCGTGGGTGAATAGTAAACCCTTTATCCTGACTTAAACCGACCAACCGGTATAGTGGTTAAGGTCTTAGCCTCTAGATCGGAAGGTTCCTGATTCGAATCCGGGTCCGGGATGGATATTTGTAAGTGTATGGTGTAGAGACGGCTGGTGCACCTTAAATCTGTCGTGGCCGAAAGTCCTCAAGTTGTGTTGATGTGGAAGTTTGGAGAGTGGGTGCCAGCTCAGGTGTTGTTTCGTCATCTGACCGTGGTTCAAAAAAATCGAGGTGTTATCCTCTGATCTTTCCCTTAAGGGGCTGATCCCGGACCGTCGTCAATAGACCGTCGTGTTGCTCTATTACGACGTTAACTTAAATTACCATTACCATTATCCTGACTAAAGTCGGGAGGTGAGGGGGTCATCTGTGGTGACCAACCAACCAAATTACTGTGTAGTGCAATTACTGTATAGATGTAATAAAGTATATATGTGATTAATATGTGAATAACGTACTTCGGGATCGACATGAATAGACATGCCACATCGTTCGTGTGGTTAATTGATCCCAACCACACTTATTTATATTGGTACAGAGTCTCCCGGCGTAATACATGAGAGTGTGTGATGATGTTAGTAGTTACATTAACTCTGAGGTTGATGACATCTATCTCACGAATTGGGCTTTAATGAAAATGAAAGAGGCCTTCACAAATGAAGCCTTTTCTTCACGCGAGATTGTTTTTAATTCATTCACTTATTTAACAGTTGTTTATCTATAGAAAAATATCCATAACAAAGGACAAATATTTTTAATAAATGCATAAGGAAAGCACACACATACATTTAGATATCGGGTAAAACAAAAATCTACTTCATGGAAGTATATTACTTATTGAATTGAAACCATTAAATATATATTGATCCCTGAAAAAGAATAACACTGTTCAGAAATCTATTTGTAGCAAAATTGTTACATACAAGATTTTTTAAAGGTTTAACAACAAATAATTTTCCTTAGTGAAATTTTTCATTCGGACTTACATGTATAAAACAGATTATTACAGGATTATCCAAAAAAACTTTCAAGGGAACTAATTAGTTTTCTGCGCAGGGAACATTTTGAAATCAGAAAAAAAAATTCTCAATCGAAAAAAAAAAACACGTTTTTGTGAACTAAATTTATCTACAAAAGCTTTGATGTTGCATATATAACTCCGTCAAAAATGATTATAATTGAAAAAAAAATAGTTCTGCTATTCGTAGAATTTAATACAAATTAATTTTTATTGCAAAAATTAAAGAATCGATCTTGGTGGCTTTTAAAGTCGATTGCCCCCTTAAAGGTTTAGCAAAAAAGAGATTTACAATTTCTGATGGTAAACCCGCGGATGATAAAATACATTCTAAAAGTAAAAAACATGAATCATTTTTGTTATGTAGAAGTTTATAAAAAAAATTTTTGTGCGGAGTTTTTTTTCAATGTTTCTGCTGAGTTTCAAAGTATAAAACCTAAATGATTGCTCAATTCAGAATAATGTGGATCCGAATATTCATAATTCTTAAAATAAATATATTCGAAAATGTGTATCATGCATTTCTTCATGGCATATGATATGAAAATCGTAACAAAAATTCCAAATTAGATCTACAGGGGTTGGACAAAATAATATGAACACTTGTGAAAAAATAGCACTCGAAAGAAACCTCTCGTATACTCCTGCCCTCTAGCGGTGAAGGTTGCCACCTAGCGGATGAGAAAGTACACACATCAGTCTGCTACTAGCAGTGATAGAAGTCGGATGCGAAATATATATCTGTGTTAAAATTGCGTTATGGCTGACCTCTCTGATTTCGAAAGAGGCATGATTGTTGGGGACCATCTTGCTGGAGACTCAGTAACGATAACGGCCACCCTTCTAGGTGTTGGGAGAAGTACAGTGTCGATTGTAATGTCAGCATATTTGAAAGAGGGAAAAACATCATCTAAGAAGAACAACAGTGGTCGAAAATCGAAGCTGAATGACAGAGACAGAAGGGTTTTAAAGCTGATTGTGGCAAAAAAACACAAGAAAACAGCATCCCAGATAACATCTGAGATAAACACACATCTACAGGAAGCAGTTTCATCAAAAACTATCCAGCGTGAACTGCATATGGCAAATATTCATGGTAGAGCGGCTATTTCAAAACCATTGATTACACCATGCAATGCCTTGAAGCGACGAATATGGTGTCACGAGCATAAAAATTGGACACATCAACAATGGGATAGTGTAATATGGTCAGACAAATCGTCGTTCACAATATTCCAGACAAATGGACGTGTTTACTTTTGGAGAACGTCAGTGATGACCTGGGGTGCGATATCACATCGTAGTCTTGGCCCACTTGTTGTTCTGAATGGCAGTGTTATAGGAGAGGATTATGTCAGTCTTTTGGCTGACCATCTTCACCCAATGGTGCAAACTGTGTTTCCTGATAAACGAGAAGTCTTCCAGGATGATAATGCCCCCATTCACACCTGTGGAATTGCCCGAGACTGGTTTTATGAACACGATGATGAAATAGAGCACGTCATCTGGCCCCCTCAGTCTCCTGATCTCAATATAATTGAACCTTTGTGGGGTATTTTGGAAAACAAGCTGCTCAATCGATTCCCTCCCCCCCCCCTCCAAGGACACTTTCTGAATTTGGGTCTTTGTTGCAATTTGATTCGGAACGTATCCCTCTGAATGTTGTACGTGACTTTTATTTGTCAATTCCACGTCGGATATAAGATGTAATTCATGCAAAAGGGGGAATAACGGCCTATTAATAAAAAAAGTTGTCTTTTCACAGGTGTTCACATTATTTTGTCGAACCCGTGTATATCCCAGTGCAAATCTGACATAAATCTTAAATAATAAAATAACGGAGTTTGTAATTACAATTATCTCTTGTTTTCGTCTTGACGAACCATAGAGAAAATATAAAAGTAAAGTGAGTAATGGGGAAACCTTTTTATATGCACAGTATAATGTCACTAAAACTATTAGTAGCGTGATCTTTAGACTATTTTTGTCTGCTGGGAGGAAACGCGCATTCATATATTAATTGGTCAAGGGGACTGAAGAAGTCGTCCATGCATTGGTCCTTCTCGGATTGGTCCATGCGACGTAGCAGTAGACTGGAGACCTCCATTTTTATTGTCACCCTAAAGGAATGTGCATTCACACAACTAACCTGTAATAAGATCTTATATCGCCAAACGAGGCGATAAGATGCCAAATCGGCCAACCGAGTCAATTTTTTCATATAGCAGTCACGTGACTACTAGTCGACATGTTGGTCCCACTTTTCGAAGCTCTTCACGATAGCAATGCTCGGTCTACATGTATTTCACATCAATGGATCCAAAGAGGTTTGTTGCATGAGATACCAACAACATATCCCAGACTCCCTGACGGGGGTGGAATGTAGTATACAGTGCAACAGCGATTTTTCGCCAAACATGGTAACCTTGATGCTACGTACAGATTTATGACTACCTTTTCACTTCATATGTAACTAATCGAATCATCAAGATGGCTGCAATACTGACGTCGGCGGCCATCTCGTGTTGGCGAGAAAAATTGCTTGCCGAAAAACATGCCCCGTATATTACATATTTACCCCTGATGTTCACAATGTGCGTGATAGAACTTCCTGGTAAGGTATTCACCAATTTACACGGATACAAGCTTGCAAGCAACGGTTCTCTGTCAATCTATGGGTATAGTGTTAGAACCTACGTGTAAGGTGCAGACTTACATTATTTGGCAAGAAACGTTTATTTTGATGCATTCTACCACCGTTTAAAGTTTGGACAGGGAATTTCGAATTCCTCTGTATTTTTCTAGCTTTTCGCCGAGTTTCTTTTGAATTTTTATGACTACATAATTGATATCACTCATGAAAAAGTTTAACACTTTATTATGTATGAGGCTAACATCAAGAAAATTCTTCATCTAGAGAAGAATCCAAAATTTCGCAAAGAATCCCAAGAAAATTTAGTGAGTTTTTTCGATCCAAATTTTTTTTCGGTGAGATTATTAACACTTTGTTGTGGCCATAAAATGTTATTCTACGCCAGAAAAGAGGAACTAGGCGTCTCTAATAATACCTAAAAACATTCCGGAATGTCACTGCTAAGAGAGCAATGGCGAAAAAAACTCTCTTGTCAGTCTTTTCGAATAACTTGATTAAGGCATCTCCGCAGGATACCTTGAAAAAACGCAGTTTGCTTTGTGACTGCTTTACAGCTTTTATACGGCATATCCGTTTTTTGCAAATTCTATATTTTTAGAGTATTTTAAGCAGAGAAATTTGCCGCTTTTTCAGTGATGGTGTATGAACAGTACCTAAGAAGTGGTTAGTATTTCTGCGGATTTTGAACTAATAAGTTTTTACGTCTATTTTGTTGTTTACGAGCTAAGTTATCTTTCGTATAGATTCAAAGAAGAATAAAAATAATCTTATTAGGTTTTCTTTTTTATCGAATATGTTCATCATTTAAGGGGACCCAGTAACCTGGTCGGTAGAGTAACGGATTTGTGACCGGTGGATTACGAGTTTGAATCCAACCAAAGACCGTCGTTTGCAAAGGGGCTGGTGTACGTTAAATATGTCGTGACTTCATATGTCTTCCTGTTGGTGTGGTGTGGGAGTTCGGAGAGTGGCACTAGTGTTAACCTCGACATCTGACAAGAAGGAAAGATCCTAGGACAACACCACGTAAATTTGAACCACAGTCCGATGACAGGGTCACATCTGAGCTGGGACATAACTCTCTCAACTTCCCCGACACACTGACGTGAGGAAATTTGAAGCTACAACAGGTTTAACGTGCACCAGCTGTCTTTGTAAACGATGATCTTTTGATGGATTAAAACTCACAAATTCTCCGATTGCTAATCCTTTATTCTTCCTTCATGGCTCGTGTGGACCTACCGTAGGAACGAACTTTATCCTATTTCCTATAGGATATTCTTGAAGAAATGTATTCAAGTTTGCCGTATCACTGCACGTAAAGACAATGTGGAAATAAATATATTCATTAAGTATATTGGGTAGTCGAAAAGGAGATACACTATGCTACAACAATGGACCGGACACCAGCGGATTTGCATAAAATCTGACTACTTGTTCGGGGGTGTTTTTCGTGGGATGGCCTGGGACCTTTGCATGTTGTTTCTGGTCAGTTGAACGAAGACACATACATGAACATTTTGGACAATCAGGCTCTTCCTACACTCTGGCAATTTTATGGAATGGACTGCTGTTACTTCCAGGACGACAACTTTCCATGTTATGTTGCAGCCTCTGTCAAGCAGGGATATCAAGATATGGATGTAAAACGTATTCCCTGGCCTGCTCAGAGTCTCGACCATAAACTCCACAGAACATTTGTGGGACGAGGTAGAGCGACCCTTACGGACCAGGGAACTATGTCTTCTTATAAATTACCCCTATCAGCTTCTAACGGGCCTTGTTTGTGGAAAATTGGACTAGCAACCCGAGGGTTCCATCGTAGTGTACAAGGAGCTGTTGAACGTTAAATCTGTCATGGAATACAGTGTCCTCACGTTATGGAAGTTTGAAGAGTGAGGTTTCAGCTCAGGTGTGACTACGTCATATGACCGTAATTCAAAATTACGAGGCGTTGTACTCGGATCTTTCTCTTCACATTTGGTCCCGGACACTGGGCAATAGCATGTTGCACCAGTGCGACGTTAATTAAAATACGAGGGCTGTTTAATAAAGAATGATCATGATTTTTTTAAAGGTGATTAAAAAATGAAGAAAAATAAAATTTATATTGAATGTGTAGCGGGATAAGTGGAGAATAGATAGCGCAAGTTTCACGGTCATGACGTCATTGCTGAGGCCTTGGCAGCCGGCCTAGAATGCCTAGTTTTACTTTCGCCTACGGCAAAAATTGATGTGACAAGCGAAGTGCAATACACTGCATTGAAATTTTGTTTTCGCCTTAAAAAATCGTCAGATCTTTCAAAAACCAATGTCATTTGTGCTCCCCATCCTCCATATAGTCTTGATGTAGCACCATGTGATTTTTTTCTTTTCCCGAATTTGAAGAAACACCTCCGGGAAAAGCGGTTTTCATCATCACAGGAACTGGTAAAAGTTGCGTAGGCGATTTTGAAGGACCTGTCAAAAATGGCTTCCAGCATGAGTTTGAAGACTGGAAAAGAGATGGGATAAATGCATTGCATGTAATGGAGAGTATTTTGAGAGATACCATAAAAATTTGGAGGATTAGTACAAAAAAATTATTTTTTATTAACTAATATCATCTCTCGTACCTATTGCTTTCAACGTACACGAAAACAAAGCTAAAATTACTTCTTCCACGAAAGTAACCCATGCTCAAAATGAGTAGAAAAATATGATGTATGATGTTCTTTTCAATTTAATTCATTCTTATGAGAAGGATTATCAGTGACATCAAACGGAAGACATACTTTTGCGTGAAACGTATTAGGGGTACCTGAAGATGGGACATCGCCGTTGAGGAGACATTTGGTGTATTATGTGATAGACATTGCCCAATTAGCTATCATATATCGATTCGTAGTTTATTCTTTGGGATTTCTATGAAACACATTTTCTGTCAAGTTAAATGTAGACGTATGTAGTACTTCTGTGGTGTTTAGTGTAGAGATATCCTGAATTTACTTCAGTTGTGGTAAGTTTTTCAAATACGATTTAAGCTCGTCACCCACAAAAATTGCAAAGAATGTTTTTAAAATTAGCATATGAGTTTTGATTGTTCAATGTCACTTAGATTAAACGGCATACGTTGACAAAATGACGATAAACTGCATTTGATGGTAATCCCGATATGCATTAGACGATAACCCTTTTTTGGTTGTAGGAAGCAAAACCCCCCTCTTTACGTCTAGTCTGTTTCTTTGCACTAAATATCCCTTTCAAATTGGAAAACAAAATCATAGCATACAATTAATAAGGTTTCACTCCAGTCTCTAGGTTGCCAATTAGTGAATACAACAAAAAGTAAACTGGAGTACTTTTAGGACAGAATACGTAAAACAATAAAACTTCACAAGAGGTAATAGACACTATGGGCAATAAGGGAATCGTAAAATTATAAAACAATATTATATGACTGTTTATAAGTCCAACTGAGTACTAGACTCAGATATTTATTTTTTGTTTTGGTTTTGACGGCTCACTATACCATAGATAGGGGATTTGAAGAGGTTGAGAATATAAAAATCAAGGAATCCTCTTCACAAGAGCTATCGAAGAGTAATGTGAAGATATTGTGAGCACAATGGGAAAAATTAGTTTGTTTGCAATATATGTAATATAAAAACAGCGATATCAAATGAAGTATACTAAACAGTAGTTTAATTGACGTCGTTTTAGAGTAAATCAATGGGCTATTGTCGATGGTCCGGGATCAATTCTGAAGGGAAAGACCCGATACATAGCATAAACTGGAGAAAAAAAATGCAAGTACTACAGACTAGAGTAATAGATAACGTGAAAATTAAAACATTGGAATACAAACAACGCAAAAAAAGCTTAGAAGTCTGTGTTTTCAGTGCAAGTTCATTTGCAGTCCTGAAAGCATTACAAAATGTAAGATTTCATTTTAAGCAATACAACTATGTGCAATTGCTTCTAAGAATTTCGGGGAGACGTCAGTCCTAAGACATTTCTAAGATTTGGCTTTCATCATTATATGGGAGAGTTCTACGCTAACAAGCTCTTTCTCTTTGCCCAAGAAGATAATGAGATTGGTAATTCTGTGTTGCACAGTGTACATACCTGTTACAGGCAACACTTTTATCAGTCCTACATGAACTGGGAATCTACACTGCCCTGGCTTTTACTTGAGAACAGTCAATCGAAACCTTGTCAGCTGGGCTTACCGCTTGTCCATATACGCACAGGTATATATATTGGAGCCCGAAAAGGTAAATATATGAAAAATATGGACCATATCCTGTGCCGAATCGCATCTCCGGCTTATGACAGGAATAATTGTGCAAGACTTTGTCGGAGAGTTTGTACATTCGAACCTGGAATCTAATCTCGACCTTTTTTGAGTTCGACCACCTTTCCTTCCGAATTGTAAGGCTAATTAAATGAACAGCATCTGCTATCTGAATGAACTAACTAAGGTATATATTACAGGTTATATGCACGTGCTTTCATTAATAAAAGATTGAACTAATCACATTAGCTATGTTGTACTGTTATGAGAACCTACCCTAAGAGAACGGGCATCACATCATTGAAAAAGTCATTACCGTGTTGGTGCATATTTAATGCAAATGACGGGATATCATAATGTGAAAAACCTAAGAATGAATGATTTATTAAATAGACGTCGTCTTTGTTGGGCAAAAAGCCATGAGGCACTTAAGAGCTTGCTCAAAGTGGTTCCCAATAAGTAGGAAAATATTGTTACTGGAATACAGGGTGGTGGACAAAATAATATGAACCGACATGCAATGTTCGTAACGTGCCGTAATTTGAACGAATAGTACTGAAACAAGACTCGCAACAGAAGTCTATCACCAAGTATATATGAAGGGAGAAATATCAGTCTATCAACAGCTATAGTGCGGACTTTAAGTGAACATTCTGCTATCAGGCAAACGCTGTTATGTACTATCTCTCAGACTTTCAGAGGCGTGATCATTAGAGCGTGGCTAGTTAGAGCTCAGTGACGAAAACAATCAACCTTGTGGGTGTTGTAAAGAGCACTTTGTCAACTGTTACGACACTCTTCACAAACATGACGTTATCTTCAAAACAGAAAGGTGGACAAAAGTCAAAGTTTACTGACAAGGATAAACGGGCATTGAAGCGGATAGTGGCCCCGAAAGCACAAGACAATGGTGTCACAGATAACCTCCGAGATGAACACCTAGCTACAGGATCCCATATCAATCCAAACTATCCCACACAAACTACATGCTTCGATAAGCCATAGCACAGTGGCATCTCCAAAACCATTGACAACACCGCGTAATGCTTTGAAGCTACGACAATGATGCGAAAGCACAGAGACTGGATAAGTAATAGCAATGGGACTTGCTGATCTGAAAATCTACATTTACATTAAGATCACAAGACGTTTATGTCTGGAGAACATCCTCAGAAGCCTTTCTTGTTGACTGCGTCATTCTTACTGTTCACCCACCTGTTGGTTATCTTGACGAGATATCTCGTGATTAGTAAACCTAACCAGATTTTGAAGAACGGCATGTATCGTCATCAGACGAAATCTGACCTGATCTTGAGCTCGTAATCATAAAAAATTGCGATATTTTGATGACGAGATATATCGTCACTAGCAAAATTAGTCGAGCGTTGAAGGACGAGATATATCGTCACTAGCAAAATTAGTCGAGCGTTGAAGGACGACATAAATCGTCGCTAGCAAAATTAGTCGAGCGTTGAAGGACGAGATACCGTCACTAGCAAAATTAGTCGAGCGTTGAAGGACGAGATATATCGTCACTAGCAAAATTAGTCGGGCGTTGAAGGACGAGATATATTGTCACTAGCAAAATTAGTCGAGCGTTGAAGGACGAGATATATCGTCACTAGAAAAATTAGTCGAGCGTTGAAGGACGAGATATATCGTCACTAGCAAAATTATTCGGGCGTTGAAGGACGAGATAACTCGTCGAAATCACTTGGAGGGGTTATAAAGGAGTGAGCTCTTAGGTAGTGTGGAGTGTGATATTGTGGCGTGGTTTGAGATCTCACTTCTAGACCTTCATAGGAAGATCAAAGGAGGGTAATACAACAGCAATCTGGTCGATCATCGCCATCCTATGCTTCACACTGTTCCTGGCGAACGATCTGTGTTCTAAGACGATACCACCCCATTCATACTGTTATCTGTGTCCAAGTATGATACGATGAGCATGAGTATTACGTGGATTATATCGTCCTGCGTCCTTATTACCTACCTTGACGTTAACATGATTGAACATTAGCACGTTAGTTTGGAGATCATATTGCGTGCTAGGTTTCTATCTCCAGACACGCTTTGTGAACTAGATTGAGCTTTGCACAGGGAACTGATGTGATTTCTTGTGAACATTTGCATGTGACTCCAACTTATCCATCTCACATTGAATACAAGCTGTAGCTCATACCAGTGTTGTACCAAACCCTCCAAAAAATACCATTTCACATGTGTTCGTACTATGTATTTTGTCCACCAACTGAAATTAAAACTTTTCCTGTTCCTTTTTAGACATAGATTTTTGAAATGTGTTAGTTTTCTGGAAACTGAAAGAAAGTTGTACTATCCTTAGAACTCATAAATTGGAACAAGCATTTATATACACCGTAAATAGATTGATTAGATTTGTTTTGATTTGCAGAATTTGTTTAATTAATCTTCACTTTTTCTAAACTTATCATGCAAACTTTTGAACATTACACCTACGCAATAGTGCCTTTGTCAAGCAGGAAGAATACAGGTCTATCGTTGCTCTCTAATGTCATGTACAAATATGGACGAAAACTATATCAATATGAATGGTAACACGAATTATCTAGAAGAGATGAAGTGCGTTTAGGAAAACAATTAGGTAGTGAAATAAAACTAATTTACATATTCATAAATACCTTAATGAAATTGTCGAATGCAGTGATGTCTGTGTGAGTAAACGGTAGCAAATTTTCCGCTGCTTGATAGTGAATATTAGTGTCTATTAGCATAATATCAATTAAATTTTAGATTCACCTTTAATTTAAATGCATTAAGTTGTATAGCTTGTATGGATTCCATGGTACAAATGTCTAAAAATAGCGAAGCAAATATTAAATGTATCGCAGCAACATAATTATCCCCTGAATAAATAACGAAATTTTGCATAATTATATAAGAAGCCCTTTTGAACTTTTTTTTTATCATCGAACATGAAGATTGCAATTAAAAACTTCGTCGATTAATATTCTCATACTTTATAATAGGAAAGACAACCAATTTAAATACAAAATTACATAGATTTTGTGTGGGTTCCCGGATCGTTACAGAATTAAAATTTTTAACTAATTTGGGAGAAACACGAATAAAAGTCCTTAAGATTAATTTAGTATACTAGATGGAAATGACTTGAAGCTTGGTAACCGAGGTTAAATGTTGATATAGATTCAACCTCTTGTTTTAAAATTGATTGCTGTAATTAGAAACTTTAAATTTTGATTTTAACTATAAATTAATACGAACACTATCCTTGAAACAAATTTTATGCATATGAATTAATAGCAAACGACATTTAATGTACTGTGGCACCTTGGAATTTCCTCTTCTAGAACAATTCGCAAATAAAGAGAGCTATACTCTGTTTCACCTTAACTTGTCAGTATTGGGAAAGGCAGAAATGATGTTCATCCGCATGAAAAATAATTCCAACTTGATTTGGAATTTAAAATAAAGAAAATGCATATAAACGTGTAAAAATTGTCCTACAATGAAGGAGTGATTTTTGAACCTTTATAATCGGTTATTTATTTGTAAAAAGCATTTTTTTTTGACCGAAGCGAATGAATATATCCGAAACGGAATTCTAAACCGGTTTCCATGGTAACATTTCTGGCGAGCTAAATACGCTTTCCGGCCAAGTCTGCGCCATTTCGCTCTGCGTCTTTGCTAGCGTGTGTATTTACGTTCATATCTCTCTTGTGCTATTTTATTGGAGTGTGTTTGATACTCTGAACATGGCTGAAAAAGGAACGTCACCATCCAAGCTGTATACGCCATCAAAGCAAGGAAAATCAATTGGTAGTGGAGCTCGCAGGAACATATTGAATGTTTATTCTAGACTTCGAGAAGAAAACCATAGTGATTCCATTAACCAAATCGTCGGAAAGGTGTCTCAACTAACTGGTGTTTCCAAAAGAACTGTTTTTCGTTTGAAAAAAGAAAAGAAGACGACAAGTCCTTTGAGTACTCCAGGAAAAAAACGACCTTATGCCGTTGGAAAAAGAACAAGAATGATGAAATATGACAACTTTACTTTATCGTGCATCCGACGAAAAATTCATGATTGTTTTCGTCGAAATGAAATTCCTACATTGGACAAAGTTCTAAATGAAATTAACAATGATAAGGATATTTTTTCGACAAACATTAGCCGAAGTACACTGTACAGGATACTGAAAGATTTGGGATTTTCCTTTGAAAAGCGAAAAAGGCAGGCTATGCTTTTAGAAAGACACGACATAATTTTATGGCGAAGAAATTATTTACGAAAAATTAGAGAACTGAAGAATGAAAATGCTTCAATCTATTATTTAGATGAAACATGGGTGAATGAAGGACACTCACAAAGTCGAGTATGGCAAGACAAAAACATCAAAAGCACCAATGAAGCTTCCTCTTCAAGTTTGACAACAGGCTTGGCTGCACCAAAAGGAAAAGGAAGAAGACTCATCATTACCCATATCGGAAGTGATGAAGGATTTGTACCTGATGCGGCTGACACATTTTTGTAGGAAAAAAATCCGGAGACTACCACGAAGAAATGAATGGTAACCATTTTGAGAAGTGGTTTGAAGATATCATGCCTAAATTGAAACGAAACAGCTTTGTAGTGATGGACAATGCCCCCTATCACTCGGTGAAGAAAGAAAAAATTCCGACGACATCTTGGAAAAAAAGTGCAATTCAAGAATGGCTATCGTTGAAAAACATTACGTGGAACCAGGACATGATCAAGATTGAACTGTTGAAAAAAGTTAGCGAAATCAAACATATGTTTGATAAATACAGAGTTGAAGAAATTGCCGAAAAATTTGGACATAAGGTTTTGAGACTTCCCCCGTATCACTGTGAGCTTAATCCCATTGAAATGATATGGAGTCAAGTAAAAGGACACGTTGCCAGGGAAAACAAGACTTTTAAACTGAACGATGTGAAGGATTTAGTCATCCAAGGGATTGAAAAGGTCTCTGTACAAAATTGGAAAAACTGCATAAACCATGTTACTGAAAAAGAGAAATACATGTGGGAAGTAGATGGACTTGTGGATGATATTTGGGAAAGTAAGAACTTGGTAATTTCTTTTAATAGTGAGTCTGATAGCGATTCGGAAATGTTAAGTGATGATGATGTGTAAATTCATGTGATGAATAAGTATATTATAATGTAAATAGATTTGTTATGATGTTTGCTATGTTTTACATATATTGATGATGTATAAATGCATGTGATGAATAAGTAAAACGTAAATATAGTTTTCTCATTGTAACTACTATTCATGAAAGAGATTGGTTTCTTCTGTACACTTTCTTGTAAACTATTTTAAATTATTCATAAAATTAATAATTTACTACTAATCAACCCGACACCGTTCCGCGAGTTTCAGAATATGTTTCACACATATAAGGTTTATTTTTTTTAACTCTAATTTTTAAAATGGTTTCATTTTTTTTATTATTGTATGTGTATTCACTATATTTGTATTTTTTATATTCTATTTATTTATTGTGAATGTATTTTATATCCTCTATGTTATATGTATTTTTATTTGTTATTTACTTTCTTTAATATCAGAATAAATTTGATTTAATTTGGAGACTATATTTTGCTGTTAAGAAAAACACATATTTTAGCAGACGACGCACTCTCCCCTACCTTGTCCAACCAAATGTAAGACCAAAGGAGTAATTAAATTGGATTAATTTCCTTTAATAAAATTATTAAAATTGAAAAAAGAAGTATTAATCAAGGTGTTTAGCTTTCAGGTAAGTAAATTCAAAAAATGAATTTTATGGTTCATCACATCTTTAAATAGACTGTTTTTTTAAACAACATTTATTGTAAAAAAATTTTAAATATATATATTTTTAAATAACTAAAAATAATACTCATTTAGAAAAATCAAAACGCATTTATATTAACATAGAGTAGCTTTTTGTTTAATTAACAAATGTAATGCAAGAGCCATTAGAAATTAAAGATCTGTGAAACGTATAGAATTTCCACGTGCATTTTATCTCTCCTTGCCAAAAAGGGCGAATTTCCTCGCTTATAGCTGACTTCTTCTGACATTGTAACCCTAGTTTCTACGACAACGGCTGTGATGCGGTCAACGTAGCCTTTACTCTACTGACAAGTTAAGGTGAAACAGAGTATAGTTCTATTTTATCTTTCAGCTGTACAATGAAATCATATGAATACGAAAATACGAAGAGGAAACAGATTCCATTTTATCTCTTCAGCTGTACAATGGAATCATGTGAATACGAAAATACAAAGAGGAAACATATTATATTTGATCTCTTCAGCTGTAGAACGGAAGCATATGAATATGAAAATACAAAGAGGAAACAAAAAATAATTGTAGGAGACGTGCATCGATTGAAATTACACAGGATGTTGTGTGAAAAACTGTTGAAGCTATATGTAATGAATATAAAACAAAAATACTACCGAAGGAGTATACGTAGCAGTCACAAAAGCACTAATCTAACTGGGGTTAAAAATTATAGCACTTAATAGAACACATAAAAAAAAGAGGGGAATAACGAAGAACTTAACAAAACTACATTAGTAGGTAGTTAATCAGTGTTGCACAGGAACAACACTATTGATCCCAGACCGTCTTTATCCCTTTACGCATTTGCCTGTGTCTGACACGGGCGAACGTTACCGGCAAATTTGCACTTGCACAATTTGTCATGCGAAATAACTCGTCGAGACGACCACCAGAATTATTGAGATACCATAGAATTTACTTCTAGACCTGATCAATTTTCTACATTATTTCACTTAATCCGGTAATCAACAAAACAAATCATCACCTGAGTTTTTGTCATTGCAACTGTGATACAGGCTTTGCATTGTGGCGATGGTTAAGCACGAGGGAATTAAATTTGATCTATAACGGATGAACGCTATCTGGTATACTAGTCAAGAGTACACAACATTGTAAGTCAGTAAGTTCAAGTTAATTCCACCAACACTTATTTTAGTATAGTACGCAATTGGGTTTTCGCCAGTATGAGCTCATTTTTTGGTTTAAGAAAGATAAGTTCATTTCACTTAACGCCATAAAAAGACAGAACTTGAATCAAAAGGAATGATTTATTAATGAGTTCTGAAGCTTAAACTAGCACACTATTTTCAAGTTCACTGTTGCAGTGGTGGATGATTCTCGAAAGTATCTCTTATGAAATTGTATATACTTGTATCTTGTACTCTGAAGGGATGCTTTTGTTGAAACATATGAAATGAATTTTCGGTGTAACAAACAAAACCAGACGGCACCAGAAGATTCTACATCCCACAACCCAAAGGTTCTCATATGTGACAGATCGGGGATATCATAAAATATTATTTATCGACGTTTTGGTGACATTCGGAGTTTATTCTGATTGGCATTGGGGTCGCGGTAGTCCGGTAGGAAGAATGACGGATTGGCAACCGGAGGATTGCAAATTCGAATACAATTCTTGTCGCATTGAAATAGGGCAATTTTCTTAGTAAATTCATTTATATCATTCAGCTCTGCCTCCTCTTAAACAAAGAAAGCAAAGCTATAGAACCTAACGCTATGCACCAACTCAATATTTGTACAAATGTCAAAAAAAAATGTTTATTTTATTTTATAATATAAAAGAAATTCTGTTCACTTCACTTTCGATAGATTGTTACAAAATGTTAAAACTGTGTTTACTACATCTTACGTAAATATAACTAAATAATAGAACTTGTATTACATTTCTTATATGAAGCTCTGAAAAACTAATTTTCTTTTGTAATATCATTTTATCTTTTTCAGCTGTTCCTCCCCTATGAAACGAAGAAGGAAGTAAAACTATAGATATTAAGAATTTACATATACTGCGTATTTGTTTGATAGCGTTTTAGTTTTATGATATAAAAAAACAATAGTTCTGTAACTCTATCTAACAGAGAGGTTACGAGTAAAAAAAAGATATTATCTTGCAATTTTAATATGTAGTTTTGAAATATGACAATTTTCTTCGAACATATTTCAAAGGCGTCTGATGCACGATAAATTTGTCTTCTTTTTTTTTTGAGACTATCGCTTTTTACTTTCCTTGATATATCTCTCTATATTAAAAAAAAGTTACCGCCGCCGCCGCCGAAGAATTGAAATTTTTGTTGTTTAGCTCCATTCTTAGACGGTTTCCCGAGAAAGTACTGATCGGAAAAATATGAAATTAACATGCTTTGTTCTTCATCGTATTCCCTGGATAATTATTAAGATTTTTTTCCGATGCAGCTATTAGTTTAGGTTTTATTAAGTGTTAAAGTTGAAGAAGTGAAATTTCTTCCGCGAGTGAGCAAAACACATTCAAAATTTCAGTCTTTAGTCGTGAGTTTTTTTTTAAGAGTACCTCTCAACGTAAATTTTTGCAGCTCGTCGAGTTTTTTTTGAAATTTAAATGTGGTTCTTGATAATATTTTTTTGAAATTCGGGAAAAATCGGGACATTTTTGTTACTTTTTTTTAAAACTGCCGTATCTATATCTAATTACTATTAGTTTTTAATTTTTAAAATATCGCAGTATACCTCAGAATATACTCTTTCTTACGGTACTATTATTTTTGAAATCGGTTAATAATTAAATTGGATGCGATCAAAAGTTCGTGATACAAAATTCGGAATCTTCGGATATTTTCGCTACGTTTTGTTAAAACCGTTATGTCTACGGCAAAAACCATTATTTTTTAAATTTGAGAACATCACTGAATACACTACATTACACTCTTTCTTATGGTACAATTATTTTTCAAATTGGTTAATAAACAAAATCGATGCAATTAAAAGTAGGTCATACAATTTTCGGAACTTTCAGATCGTAACTTCCGATACAAAACTAAAATGGTCATATCTATATAGTATTACTGTTAGTTTTTAATTTTAAAAATATTGCAGTATGCCTCACAATGTACTCTTTCTTACGGTACAATTATTTTTAAAATTGGTTCATAAATAAATTCGATGCAATCAAAAGTTGGTGACACAAATTTCGTATTTTTCAGTTCGCATAGCTGGTTCCGCAAACAGCAGTGGGTTGCATTTTCTACTATCGGGTTTGCCAGATATCAAATTTATCGTAGCAACAATTGCCATAAAAACGATTTCTTTTTATTTGGCGAGGAAAAAGGCTCGCTTTTTTCCCTCTGTTCTCAAGACAGTTTACCGACAAAGTACAATCGTAAAGTTTTGATATTAACACTGTTTACTTAAAATTGTACAGGGAACAAGATACAGAAGATTTTTTACTGATGCGGCTATTAGTTTAGGGTGCATTAAGTGTTAAAGCAAAAAAAAAGTGAAATCAATTGCGAAAGAAGTATTGGTTTGAGAAAGCAAACCAAACGGGATTGCGTAGCAATCCCCGGGGTCGGCGAGCGTAAGCGAGCAGGGCGCGAAGCCCTCGCTGTGACGTCATGTACCGGAAAGTGAAATCAGCATAATACGAATTATTCAGATAGTTTCACTCTGTGAAAGGAATGTTGGTTTGCGAAGCAAACCAAATGACATCTGTGAAAGGAGTGTTGGTTTGCGAAGCAAACCAAATGGGATTGCGCAGCAATCCCCGGGGGTTGGCGAGCATAAGCGAGCAGGGGGCGGAGCCCCCTAGTATAACAAAAATTATAAAAAAATTTAAGAAAGTTAGATACAACAATTTTAAAAAATGTATAAAAATATAACACACTGTCAGAGGAGAGTGCGCTAAAGCTGCAACTATCTCTTACTGGTAAATATTTGTATAATTGAAATACGTAAATTAATTAAAGATCAAAATAAAAAGCATGGGTATTCAACCAGAAAACGAAAGTTAGAGTAATTAAGCATTTTTGTTGTATGGGTCAGGCTCCTCCCTGATGACGCCCTGTCCACCAACACTTTAATTTTCAATAAATTGCTTTTTATTTTTATTTTTTTTTAATTTCCTCTTGTTTTAGAAATTATATTCCTTACCATGCTATGTCTGCAGTTTTCAGCGCGCTTGTATGGTTAGTTTTAACTTTCTTTAGTTTTAACTTTCGTTTTCTGGTTGAATGCCCATGCTTTTTATTTTGATCTTTAATTAATTTATTTATTTGAAATATATATATATGACGCTTACATGAACATTTTGGACAATCAAGTTCTCCCTACGCTCTGGAATTTTCATGGAATGGACGAATATTACTTCCAGGTCGACAACACTCCAAGTCATGTTGTAGCCTCTGTCAAGGTGTGGTATCAAGGTATGGATGTAAAACGACTTCCCTGGCCTGCTCAGAGTCCCGACCTAAACCCCATAGAACATTTATGGGACGACTTAGAACTACCATTACGGACCAGGCTACCACGTCCGAAACTTACAGCTGAGCTGGCGGCATTCTTGCAGCAGAAACGGACACAAATATCCATAGCTGTGTATAAAAACCCTGTTGAAAGTATGTCCAGAAGGGTTGCTAATATAATTGCAGCACGTGGGGGACCATCCCCCTATTAAAGCAAATATTATTTTACTTATACCATCACATCTTGCTGTCCGGACCTTTATTGCAGGGTAGTATATATATGTATATCTAGCCTTTATCTATTGTACGTTCCAGCCAAAGATCGTCGTGTACACGAGGGTTTGCGCATGACAAATCTGTCATGGCCTCAAAATTTCTCACGTTGGCGTGGTATGAAAGTTTGGAGAGTGGGATTCCAGCCCAGGTTGGACCTCGTCATCTGGTAATTGGTTCAGAATTACTTGTTGTTGTCCTCGATGGAGGTTCAATCCACATTTTATTTGCCAAATACAAGACACTACATCATTTATATAAATTATAGATCGAGCATATTTCATCTTCCTGAGCCGGATTGAACTTTTACTGAGGACAATGACAAGATTTGTTTCTGTTTTATCCAATTATTTTTTTCTGTCCACTCTATTTCATGCGTTTGGACCTTCTTGATAAACATAATCTTTTCTAGGATTCTTTCAGCCCATTGATGAGGTTTTAATCCATTACGTGTGTTGTGGGATACACTATATGGAAATCTCGGGCTCAGAGGCTTAATTCGCCCATAGTGGCTTGGACGAGGTATCACCTCCATTAAGATCTGGTCAGTTTTGCTAATGACGAGATATATTGTAATGATATTTTGCTTATATTTTGATGATGACGAAAACAAGATATAATGTTTTTCTAATGACGAGATATGTCGTCTATGACGATCTGCATACCTTACAATGATGACATATCTCGTCATCAAGGTATTGCCAATTTTCTTATGATGGATGACTCGATAAAGATCAGATCAGTTTTCTTTTAATGACGAGATATGTCGTCCAAGATCTGGTCAGCTTTGTTAATGACGAGTTACCTCGTCGAGACAACCTTCAGGAGAATTAAGCCTTACTTCATGGCTTACCAGTGAGGTTGACTATCTCACATAAAACATGTCGTAAAATAAAGTGCAAAAGGTCGTATGTCTAAAAGCTGCATTTTGTAAGAAGCAAAAAAATCTTTTTTTTTTCGTATGATTTGATTCGATTACTATACTACTTTGGGGTTTGCTCTTAGCTTCTTGATTTAGCTGATGACATAAGAGATTTCACCACGATTTGAAACTCACAAAATGCCACAGATAGCAATAATTTAAAAAAAAATGGAATTTTTCATCGACCTTTTGCACTTAGACTGACGATGTCTCGTGCCTGACGCTATTATTAAATCCTTTCCAGATAGCCCACGAATGCTGTGTTAAGTATGACATATGTTACATAACAAAACAACAATGTAAGCAAAAGGTTATCACAGAAGCCTACATTAGCAACCATCGTCACATAACATGGAGCGTTTTGAGTGGGTGTTTATTACCATGTGTCATTCCTTATTATCCGCATGCTCGCTCAGCAGCGGAACCGTGGTGAAGAGAGTTGACATTATCTGTGGAAATGCTCGTTGACTGTTGGGGTCTTATATGTATTCGATAATTTATTCTACACCCACCTATATTTCTAAATTTTAAACGTTTTTTTCACAACGCATTCTTTAGCTTTTCCTTTACTCTACTTTAAATTCTAGAGGTTTCTTTACAAGCATTTCATGCGCTCCAGAATTTAGTTACAATTGTTTTTTTTTATAAGTACTCTATAGTTTTTCTATATGCATTCTATAGTTTTTCCTACATACACTCTATTTTTTAGAGTCATATTAGTTTTCTTCTCATGCATTGCATATTTTTAGCATTATAATTTAAATCTATATTAGTTTCCTTTACATGTTCTTTAGTTTTCTCGCATGTTCTTTCTTGTTTAGAGAAATAGAAGTTTTTCTCCGCATACATTCGATCTATAGTTTTAGTTACATGCAATCGAGCTATATTAGTTAGGTTATATTAAAATAATAGTAATAATTTATAATAAAATTGTAGTTAAAGCTATATTAGTTTACTTTACATGCGTTCTTTAATTTTTCTTGCATGTTTTTTCTAGTTTAGAGTAATAGAAGTTTTCTCCGCACACGTTCGATCTATAGTTTTAGTTACATACAATCGAGTTTTGCTTACATGCATTTTAAAGCTTAATGTTATAGGTATTTATTTGCAGTTTCTATTGATTTTATTATTATTTACACTCTATTGCAAGAAGTCATAAACGATTTTTTCTCACATATTATATGGTTTTTGCACTATATATAGATTGATGTTCTTGTAATTTCCATTGCACGTGGTCGTTAATTATTCATATTTTATGTTCATTATTGCTTAATATAATGTTTCTAGATACGCAATTTATTGTTCATCTTACATAAAGTTGCCATGGTTGGTTTAAAGTTATAGTCTTCACATGCATTCTGTACTTTTAGTTACATGCACGTAGTTTAAAGTTAAAGGTATTTCCTTTAACTGCATTCTATACTTTTTCTTACATGTACTCAATAATTTAAAGTTATACGAGTTTTATTTCCGTGCATTGTACAATTCGCTTATATTCTATTGTTTTAAGTTACAGAAGTTTTCTTCGCATGAATTTATTGTTTAAAGTTACAGTTTTCTATACACACATTCTTTAACTTTTTCAAATACATTATATATATTTAAGTTTAACATTCTATAACTTTTAAAATATATTATATTGTTTTAATTTTAACATTCCATGTTTTTTTCTACATGCACAGTAGGGTTAAAAGTTATGAGGGTTTTCTCTACATGCATTTCATAGTTTCCACTAAGGTGAGCGGAACTTCAAATTTCTAGGTGTTTCGTTTGAGTTTTTGTTGAACAAAACGTGTCATTTACAGATGGCACTCAAGTAGTAACATCGTCATGTGTTAACGCCATTTCAGATAGGATTTTCATAAAAAAATTTCAGAAATTCCAATAGAGGTGCATTTACGGATGATATATGAGGCCTTAATCTCCATCTAGGCCTTGAAAAATAAAAGACCTTTACTTAATTGATCTAGTTTAAAAATAACATTATAAAGATGATTTTCGCACATCCTTCTTGTTTCGGTCAACAAATATTTGTGCATTGTTTTTTGTTCCATTTAGAACGCGTCCTCAAGCGTTTTAATAATGCAAACACTTTGAAAACATTGTATTATTCGTTCATAAAAGAGTCACTCTAAAAGTAGTGTAGTAGAATTCTCTTAACCTGGCTTTATTCTTCAAAGAAATCTGCTCTTCCATCGTCAAAATAATTTGATAGAATATACAATGATTTAAAAGCTTGTTTTGTTTACATTTCTTGGAACTAATGCGTTAATCAAACTGATTACCAACAAGCTTCTACTTTTCAAAATTGAGTTTCAATAAAGAAAAATCAAAATGTACTCTGCAAATACCTTATATAATGCTTGTAAAGTAAGGTATTAGTGAACTATCTATGTAAAGTGTTTCAGAATTTACTGTATACACTTTAATGCCAGCTAGGGGCATAAAATATACCCTTGTCATATAGGTTGACTAGTGGTTTGGGGTATTATGGCGCACGGAGACCATTTATCCAAGCTGCGTTAAAAACAAGACAGATAACCTAGAACAAAAACACTTTGTGGAAGCGAAAATGAAGGGATTGAGGAATAGAATAATGGAATGAAAACTGAAAAAGATCGCTTGGGTATCGCGGAAACGAGACACCTGTGTATACTAAAGACAGTAATCCCCATGTGAAAGTAAAAGATGACTCAAATACTTCGGGTTAGTAAATCTCCCGTAAAGGATAATTATCTATAGGCGGAAGGGGGGAGGGGGTTATATCAGTACTACCGTAGGTGCCATAGGAATATAGTAGACAATCCTATTTGGCAACATTGCAGTTGGCTCTTTTGTATGACTATCCAAGAGTCGACGTTGTTTGACGTGCATTAGGGTTGGTGATCGTAACTTTGAACGCTTGCTGTGAAACTGTAAGCGTTCAATAATCGTCAAATTTTAAAGTAGGGTTACTAAAAATATTGTTCTTGTTGCTTTCTTTCATTTCTGCCCCTTAATGCACCCCTACCCAGATATCACAATGGGTGGTTTTTCCATCGCAAAAAGGTTACATCCATCTCATACACCAACAATTAAATATCTATCACGTGTTTTATATCATGGCTGCAAAACCTCGCACTGTCACCAAATACCACTTTGAACAAAGCAAATACACCGTTTATATTGTACTAGTAGAAATACCCGGTTTGCTCGGGTTGAATTAATAATACACTGCTGTTCGTAAAAAATGCAACACCATGAAGGAATCATCCGTATGAAATAAAATTTGCAGCAAATGTCAATTATAGGATGTTATGCAAAGTAGTAAAGTTTCAGAGCCACCACGCATGCGTGGTGTGAGCAGCGCCCTCTAAACGGATGCTAAAAAAGTATAAATAGAGGGCTGTAGCGGGACGTTGAAAATAATGCATGATTATTTTTTAGTGGCGAACGTTTAGTGAGACCTAAGTATGCCTCCACTACGAAATAGGGTGAAATTTCAAAAACTAACGGAGTTTGAACGAGGGAGAATCATCGGCCTTCGTGAAGGAGGATTTTCCTATCGCGCAATAGCAGCTCGTATGCAGCAGAACAGTTCCACAGTGATGCGAGTTTGGAAGCAGTGGACCGACGAGCGCCGAACAACTCAAAAAACAGGGAATGGATTGTGTATTAAATTTCATTTAATTCTGATGACTCCTTCATGGTGTTGCATTTGTTACAAATAGTAGTATATGTTGATTGAAAAGTCATCATCAATTATTTTTTATAAAAGAATGTTACCATGATTTAAGTGCACGGTAAAGAAAATTTTAATACCATTTTAACTTCTCCATCGCTTTTACAATTTACTTCGAACGCATATATGCATATGTGTTGTATCCATCCGTATAATCCATTTCATACTCGTCGCACTTCTGTTGAAAGTGTTTTTTTCTGAAGTGACTACAACAGAAGTTAATTTTGAGTTTTCGGGTGACTACGAATATATTCCCGTGCATTTATTTTCAGTAAAAATGGAGAATTTTTGGGGGATAATGTTGCGCTTAGTTTTTTTATGGATATGTTTTACTTGCGTCATTGTGTGTGTGTGTGTGTGTTGCACCTAGTATGCGATATTTTCGAATTTCATCATCAATAGTAGAAAATGGTAAATTAAATTGTTACATCATTCGTGACTAAATTAGTTTGAAGCAAATGCAATTTTTCTTTAAAATTCTATTCAGCGGCAGGTGGAATAACTGAACTTCTGTTAGATATATAAAGTAGAGTAGGCGTTTCTCCGTTCTCCTTACAAATCTACACCGGTTGACCAATCCACACATTTGGTACACTTATATTTTATAACCCTGTGAATATAATAAGCTACATTTTAACCCGCGTTCCAATTGCCCTTAGGGAGCTAAAAAATTATGGCAATTGGGCAACTTCGATTTCTGTCTCTTAAGACATAAAATTTCAAATTTTCAAAATTTCTTAGTGTGATATTATTCTAAGATCAACAAAGTCTTGTTAAAAATTCCCCTTTCTCCAACAGATGTACAATTTTAAATTGGAACCTTATGGTACTTTTTTAAGATCCGAAATTTGGTTTCTAAATGAAAATCACATACCTATTTAGAATGATAGATGTTGTTACTTGAATATAGAGTACAGCTTTCAATAACTCCCATGAAACACGAAAAACAAAAGAAATTTAATTGATTTTAATCTTCTTTCAATGAAACGCTATATCAAAATTTTGTAATGTATTTGAACTACAACGATGACTACCCACTTTAATTTAACGTAACCCATCTTATTTTAAAGTTTTTTTTATAATTTTACTTGTAATTTTGAATTAACAAATTACACGCTTTAAAAATATTTTGATTTGTATATTTTATTTATTTTTATTCGTTGCACACTATTACGTATTCAACCAAAGATTTAAAAAAAGTTGGTCGAAATATACATACATATACCACCACTAAATTACCCATGTCTAGTGATATTTTGCAGGAGATGAATAATTAAAATCTATCTCCTAAATAATAATTCTGCAATAGTTAATGTACCAGAACACATAAATGCAAACAGAGACAAAATTCCAATCCTTACAAAAGGCAGAATTCTTAAAAAATTAAAATGTAACTTCTGAATAATCTTTCTTCAATAGTTAATATACCAGAACACATATATACAAACAGAAACAAAATTCCGATCCTTGCAATACATGCAGAATTCTGAAAAACAATATATGTTCTAGCGTGGTGAATTTCGACTTCCTGAATATAATCTGAAGTAGAACAATTCGTCAAAAAACTTGAACAATATTGATAAAGACAATAATGCTTTATACACAAAAAAAACACATATTTATGTTTTTGTTTGGCAAGTCAGGGAGGGGGGGGGTCAGTTTAGGGGTGTTAATCAATGAAGACTAAAAAAATAACTCGGTTTTAAATCAACAACATATATTTTACGATTAAGTTTACAGCTTTACGCTGTTAAGCCTAACTGAAGGAGACATCAAAACGAACGCGTCGACGAGAGCTTCGCAGCTGGTGACTTCGCTCTTTCGCTCTTCCTGTTGCGGCTTTGTACCGCATTGCTTTGTAACATTAGTACTCTGTGGCGCTAGCATTGCTAAGAGTGTCAACACTGTACAGGTACCTCGGAGGTTGGGGGGGGGGTCGAGTATACGACATTTATAGTTATTGGGAATCCTCAAATATGACCGCAACCATCTCGTTGTCAACTCAAATACTCCAAAAAAGAAATATATTTTTACTATCAAAAATCTTTTCAGGTTTATTTCTATGCAATCTTTTTCAGGTTCATTCGCTTTGTGATTGGTAATAGCGAGTCACGTGATAGCGAGTCTTGTGGTTCAACGGGTTTATGAATTTGGAGCAATAGCAGACGATAAACACAGTTATATTTTGTAATTCATTCAATCGTAAAATTTGAGAGCACGCGCAAGAGAGAGTTTGCAATGGTTTCTGAAGAACCGACCAATTCGGTCGCCGTTTCCATAGCAACAGTCGCATATGAAAATATTAAGAAGCACTATTACAACAAACAACACGAAGAAGCTAAAACATTTAAAATTATGATGAGATTTCCTCTGAATTTTAACAACATGTTGTGCTAAAATATTTCCTTTTAAATGTGGAAATGAGATGTTTTGTTCTTGACATTTTTTAAAACATTTTGTTTTTATTTACACTATATTTTCATGTATCTGCCGAGAATTTTCGGAACGTTTTCTAAAGCTAAAGTAATGGGGTCGGGTTTTATACGGATGCGCTTATCTCGCAAAAAAAAAGTAGGCAATTTTCCGTTACTCGGGCGCATGCGATAAATATCGTAATGGAAGGGAAGAGAACATTCAATTAATGTCGTACCAGATGTCCGGGATCAATCCAGCAGCGATCCATATGGGGAAAGATTGTGAAGCCCTTACCCCTCAATGTTGAAAAGTATAGTTCGCAGAGCGAACTAAATATGATTGCCTAGCACTCATCGGGGTTGATGAGCGATAGTAAGCAGGAGACGAAGCCCCCTAGTCTATCATAAAAAAAAATTAAATATTTTTTTCAGGCTTATTTACTTTGTGATTGGTAGATAGTGAGTCCCGTGATAGCGAGTCTTGTGGTTCAACTGGTTAATGAATTTGGTGCACGCGCAGACGATGAACACAGCTATATTTTAAAATTAATTCATTCATAAAACGTGAGAGTACGCGCTAGAAAAAAAAATGGACATTTTCCAAATCAGATATTGAATTTTTTTTTCGTCTGCTGGTGACACGTAGCTCGTCTACCGAGATCTAACCAGTTATGGTAATGACGATGTATGTAGTGAGTAATATATTGCCGATTATTTTTATGATGACAAGATCAATATCTGATCATTAAAAAAAAAAAACGAGATATTCCATCCATTGATGTCTGGGTAAGTTTCGATAGTGACCAGATACCTCGACCAGACAACCACCAGGGTGTTAAAAGGATTTCTTGACATTTCTTCACATTTTGTCGGAACGTTGTGTGGTGATCCCAGTCTAATTTATTTAGAACTCATTTCATTCGGACATTTGTCAAATTCTTGCAAATATTATTTTCTTTTAAATTATTCAATTTGAAAATAAAAGATTTGTTCTTATTAATTTTTTTGACTTTGTTTTGACAGTTAAAAAAATCTTAGGTATAAATTAATAAACACGGCAAATGACAAATTAAATCCCCCCCCCCCGGCGGACATTAATGTTTGAGGTTGCTAAGCCAGTTTTAAGAAATGAGGGGAGGGGAATTTAAATATACTGATGCAACATATATGGTTTTTGGTCGATGTATTATCAGCAACTTGTTTGAATTTTGAACATCGATGTTTATGTTGTCGATGGTCACATTCCTAATCAGAAAGAGTTTTTTCCCTTACTGGTGAAAAAAGAAAGCGGCTTTTGGTGGAGAAAGTTAACAAACTTCATTTTTTTTACAAACTGTATATACATATATTGGGAACTATAATAGTTATGGTCCCCAATATTTTTTATTTACAGTAAATAAAAATAAGTTTGTTGTGTTTTTTCCCAACAGTTGATAAATAATTAATAACTAATAATGATTTTTGTTATGTACCTACCTAATACAATTTATAGTTAGTAGTACCTACGTAAAATTGCTGTAAATATTATTTTATTTTATATTATTCAATTTGAAAATAAAAGATTTGTTAATAGTTCGAATTTATTTATTTTTTACTTTGTTTTGACAGTTAAAAAAAAGTGTTTTGCATAAATTAATAAATATGGCAAACGACAAATTAAATCTCCATCCCCGGCGAACATTAATGTTGATATTGCTAAACCAGATTTAAGAAATGGGGGGAAAAGTTTAAATACACTGATGTTTAAAAACATCGATGTTTTTTTGGGGATGTATTACCAACATCGATGTTTTAATTTTGAATATCGATGTTTCGCTGTCGATGTCGCATACCTTATAGGTTGTTATTTAGTGTCACACTAGAGTAACTAAACGGAATATTGCAATGGTCTGGAATCAATCTCGTATGCAAGGATCCTATGACTACACCTCGATGTTTTTAACCACGTTCAGGGGATGAAGACAACACCTGAGCTGTCACCCAATTCTCCAAACTTCCACATCACACCACTGTGAGAAGATATTTGAGACCACAACATATTTAACGTAAACAAGCCCCCGTGTACACAACGGTTTTGAACTGGACCTGATTTCGAGCTCGTAACCCTCCAGTTGATCTTCCAAGTGGGATATTCATTGTATAGCAAGCCAACATACCAACCGATGGCGTTGTGACTTTCCCACAGAACTTTCCATGAATGTCCACTATTTTCAGTCAACCATGAATGTGTTGAGTTATATTCTTCGAGCACTTCTAAATTCACTGATAAAAATTGTATTTGGATTTTGACTGATAGTAGGAGTGCTATACAGTATTTCAAAAATTGGCCACAAATTTTTGACATCCCAGACCAGGATATTCTGAAGCTTCTCTGCGAGATTGGCCTGAAAACACCAATAAGCCTCCAATGGATTCCATCGCATATCGGGGTGTATGGCAACGAGACAGCCGATGTACTCGCCAAGAATGGCTGTGATCTCCCTATGGACTGTTTGAATCGCCTCACTCCCACTGAGGTCCACTCCCTGGAAAAACAACGTTTGCTTTCCTTGTGGCGCCGTACGCCATCCCACCATTGGTATGCTGGCAATCACCCTGGACTCTCAATCACATGCTGTGGCCCTCGGCCTTTTCAATCGGCCATGGCCAGATTTCGAAGTGGCCATCTTAAAAGTATCAAATTTCAGAACGGGGAGAGAATTTTCCCTCCTTGTTCCTGTTCCCTACCTGCCAGTCCTGATCACCTTCTTCTCTGTCTTGGCGCTTCGTATAAGCAGCTGTTGGTTGATCAGGACTTTTTGCAGGTATATGGGGATCTGGCACGACGGGGCCTTCTGGACCTGGTGTAGGCTTTCCTACACCAGGGGGATGTGCAACAACAACAACAACTTCTAAATTCTGTTTGTACTGTATTTCTTATACGTTTTAAATAAATTCTTGTGTTAGTGTTTTTTCCTCCTCGTGCACTTTTTGTTCTTGCAGAAACAACTCTGCCGCAATAGCGAACATTCAACTTGGAACTCGAATTCCCGAAACACTACTTTCCAAATATTTAACAACTTTCTCACAGAATTAAAAGTTACAAAGGAATTCGCTCATTAAGAGCAAGGCTGAAAAACAGTCGCACCATTTCTCTCTCGGTGTAGAACACGAACCGAATCATTCACCCCAAACGACGACGATCATCATTCCATTAATTACTCCTTTTAAAAGCTCGTATATAATACCGAAAACTAATTAACGCGAAATTCCACACTTAAATGCAGCTCCATCAAACGCGCATTTAGAGCTGAAACAATCAATTCGAAAAGTGGGAGAGGTAGTCTAATAATAGCGGTAATAAATTGAAACTAGAAACCTAGCAACGGAGGAAGATGGTTCCGAAATAACCCTTCTCCCCTTTTGTGTCCTTGGTGAGATGTTTAATTTTAACCATTGCCAGTGATACCTAGAGACACCTTGTTAATTTGAGTTGTTAATTTGTCTCTGAATGTCAAGGACAAGTGGGACTAACCTGATGGGGTATTTTCCTTTCGATGAATGGCAACGAATTCTAATGACTCGATCGCACTTGTTCTGTCTCATGGCCTTGTTAGTTTGTGCTTAGAGAGTTTTTTTTTTCTGTAGCGTTTATTGTAGGTGGAGGTATTGTTTTTGAGACAAAATGTGCTTCATGTACCTATTCCCCCCGACGAAACGGCACTTGGCTTATTGCTCGGAAAAGATTTCAGATCATCGCCATGAAGATTCCAGTGAATGAATGAATTGCGAAAAAATTATGTATTAAGAATAATATTCGAGTGGCAAGACTATTATAACAAACTCTGTAATGAACCTCAGGGTAAAAGAGTTAATTCCTGAGGTTCACCTCTAAAGCCTGGTTATGAGCAGAAGTATGATCTAGTTCCTGTCGCACTTGTTCTGTCTCATCCTCTTGTTAGTATGTGCTTCGAGTGTTTTCTTTATGTCCCGATGATTGTATGTGGAAGTATTGTTTTTGAGGCAGAATGTGTTTCCTGTATCTATTCCCAACGAAACGTCACTTGGTTTGATGCCCGAAAAAGATTTCAGAAGATGCATGAAGATTCCAATGAATGAATTACGAAATAATTATGTATTAAAAATAAAATAATTTCCGAGTATTAAGACTATCATAACAAACTCTGTAATGGGACTCAGGGTAAAGGAGTTCATTCCTGAGGTTCACTTCCAAAGCCTGATCATGAGCAGAAGTCTGATCTGGTTCCTGTCGAGGAATGACCCTTTTAAAGCCTATCTTCACCGATTTAAGGTAAAAACAACATATATTAGTTCTTGCTGTGAGATAGGCACTGCCGATCGCTGTGTCCACAGCTGTCCTTAAACCTCTTCATTTCACTTAACTAGGCCTGCGTCTAATCTTAAGTCTGTATGGTTAACTAACATCTATAAGAATCCTCAGGCCTTATTTAGAGTTAAAAAATATATTGAGAAGTAATGCTGCGGACGTAACTGCTTGGTAGGTATGCTACTGAACTCGTGACCTTTCCTCTGTCCAAGCATCTTTTCAGTCAACCTCTTGTAAAAATCTTCACCTACACTTTCTTAATTTGTATATTCACTGAATCGCATTATTCTTACTTCTCTTCACTGCAATTCTCTGACAATTAATAATCTGTCTCATTCTAATTGTGCTACTAGGTCTCGTGTTCTTTCGTTTATCCACCGACGATGTATAGTTCTGGACTATGTATCCATATAACTTGTGTATACAACTAAATTATTATTCTGAAATGTGTTTTCCTGTTTTGTTCACCTGTTATAATTTGTTTATATACCTAAATTGTTTTTCTGAAATGTGTTCTGTTGTTTATATTCAACGTATAATTTTATTTGGTCTGTGTTCTCTTGATTATATTTATGTATAGACCCAAATTGCATGTTTGAAATGCTCAATGAACTGACTTATTACTATGCAAATTTAAATTTTAAATATTTAATTGTATTTCACTCTAAATTTCCTCCTTTTTGGATATTGTATCAGAAACTATTGCTGGAGAAAAATAGAATGTGATTTGTAAATCTCTAAATGCCACGTGTGCTCTTCTCCGGAGGTTGAGTTTCCCTGCTGAGCCACCTAGTTCTTGAAGAAGTCATTCCTGTCTCCCTTGTTCAAGCTCAAAGCCTTATGGTGATTTGGGAAGGCGTGGGTCGAGGAAAGAGAAGTTTAAATTTCTCGTTTTTGCGGTTTGACGCCATTTTGATTTGATTCTGATTACTGGTGAGGTCGTCAAAATACGCCAAATTTGAGTTTTATCATCAGCTATGGTAACACTATAAAATCATCGACTTTCTATTGTAAGGTACAAAGCCTTTGCGTGCAGCTTGAGGGTAATTCTATAGATCGAAGGTCTCATGGTAATGATGAAAGTAATCTAATGTAGGTAGTAAAGTATTCTACTGAAGGACTAATTGCGAAGCGAAAGTCCGGCTCAGGTCAATTCCCAAGCCAAGTGATCTACTTTTCTGAGATTTTACGATAACTACTCCATACGATAACACTCGCATCGACTTTCTAATGAAATGTTCCGTCTGTTTCATTGGAAAGACGATGATTAATGTAGGGTTCACGTTTGCCTATCTATATATATAAAATAGGTATGCCACTCACTCACTGACTGACTCACTCACTCACTCAGCACTGTATCTCAAGAACTAAAAGTCCTAGGAAGCTGAAATTTCGCAGAATCATTCTTCTCATACCGTAGGGGTGCACTAAGAAAGGATTTTTAAAAATTCGAATCCTAAGAGGCCTAAAATTGACCTAAGGCTTAAGCTAAAAGCAACTTGAAATCGTCATAGGAATAACATCTATCTATATATATAAATAAGAATGGAGCGTTTGTTTGTACATTGAATATTTTCGACCCATTTCAAGTTTTCTATCCGTTTTGGACCCTTCTGATGCCCTCCGCCATTTTCGCGTTTGGTGTCTGTCTGTCTGTCTGTTTGTATGTTGTGCTCTATACACGTCCACACGGTTTAATATATTTTCATGGAAATTTGCATACAGTGAGTACTTATCTTCATTTAGTGAGTGAAATTGGTTGCGAAAGTCTGTCTGTCCATCTTTCTGTTCTATGTTCGATTTTGTGTTTGTGTGTTTGTGTAGGCATCACATGAATTTTATTCCAGATATTTGATTTCAATGTGTTTTTTTATACATTATTTATTAGTTTAGTGAATGCAATATTAAACAATTATTTATTGTTAAAATAGATGAGTTTCATGATAAAACACGTGAGTAAGTATACTTAAATCAACCATAATTTAGTAGTTTTGGAAAAATTGGAATGTATATTGAATATTACGATTACTTCGATTGGTTTACCAGTACTGCTATAAAAGTAATTATTCTTCAAATAATTATTTTTTTATGGAATTTCAGCTATAATATTTCATTTATTCCGAGTCTTATTTTTTTTTCTTTGCGCAATGAAAACGATTTCCGAATATTTGGGACAGACGATATTTTTCAACGAACGGGAATGAACAAGATTCGTGCGAGAAGTTATATTTCCTGTTTCTTTCGCTCTGAATTAATTTCACACTTCTAAATTTTGTGCACTTTTAGCTGTAAGCTGTGGCATCTGTGCGAGATCAAGAGATAAAAATGAATCACAAATTAGTATCTTTAGAACAATTTTTACGACAACTTTTATTTTGTTTTATTTTGCTGTTTTCTGTTTTAAAAATTTATTATTTTAATAAATGTGTTTTCCTTCTCATCACATCTCAACACCACCACAAAGTATTTAATTTAAAAATGGCAAGTAAGTCAAAATAAATTTTCAGTACATTTTAAGTGTAGTTATGCCATTATTGAAATAATAATACCGTCATTGAAATAATAATGCCGTTATTTAAAGAATAATGCCGTTATTGAAAGAATATGCCGTTTTTAAAAGAATAATAATGTTTAAAAAATCCGAACTAGAACTTTTCAAACATTAAAAATTTCGTTGTCATAATGACAGGAGAAGATTGCAAATTTTCACAATGTCACACACTGGATGCAAGAGTGCCACAAGTAAAAAAATATTGTTTTATTGACTATGAGTGCTAGAGCACTCGCCATAAATCGTAATTTTTATTAATTGAGTTGAACATTAAAAGAACTTAAGAAAGGGAATTCCAAATATCATACAAAATCGTCTTTTGTAGTAGTAACCTCAGTGTCACCTTTCGTCATTTTGTAGCTTTGTCATACTTGCAAGGGTGCGATGTATGTGAAATGTATTACATGAATGGATATGCATGTATAGGATTTGTGTCCAAAGTAATTTGTAGAAATTATAAAGATGGCGAAAGGTATTCAAATAAATTTTTATTCTACAAAAAACGTAAGTCGTTATATATTTTGATTATCTCTTCATTTTAGGGTAAACCAATTCAAACCGAGTAAGGTCGGGTATTTTGCTAGTTGTTAATAAAAACGTAATTTTGCTTCTCAGTATCTGGCAACATCAGAATTAATGTTTAATTTTTTAATGTGATTTATAATTCTTTTTTTGGGTATTTGAGTTGACAACGAGATGGTTGCGGTCATATTTGAGGTTTCCAAAGTATTATAAATATGTGTTCTTTTTCGCTTATGAATCTTTATTGTTTTTATCAATATTGTTCAAGTTTTTGGTCGAATGGTTTTACTTCAGAATATATTCAGGAAGTCGAAATTCAACACGCTAGAACAGATTTTTTTTCAGAATTCTGACTTTTTTAAGGATTGGAATTTTGTTTCTGTTGCATTTATGTATTCCGGTATATTAAGTATTCCAGAAATAATATTTAGAAGTTGGATTTTATTTATTCAACTCCTGCAAAATATCGCTAGATTTTTGTGGTGATAATTTCGTGGTGGTAAATTTATATTTCCTTCAATTTTCTTTAAATCTTTGGTTGAATACGTAATAGTATGTAGATAATAAAAATAAATAAAATTTACAAATCAAAATAATTTTAAAGTGTGTAATTTGTTGTTTTAAAATGACAAGAAAGATTTGAAAAATAATTTTAAAGTAAGATGGGTTACTTTAAATTAAAACTGGTAGTCATACTTTGTCGTACAAAATATATTGCAAAATTTTGATATAGCATTTCATTGAAAGACGATTAAAATAAATTTAATTTCGTTTGTTTTTCGTGTTTCATTAGTGTGATTGAAAGCTGTATTCCATAGTCATGTTACTACATCTATCATTCTAAATAGGTACGTGCTTTTCTTTTAGAAACCAAATTCTGATCTTAAAAAGTACCTACCATAAGTGTTCAATATAAAACTGTATGTGTGTTGGAGAAAAAAGAATTTTTAACAAGACTTTGTTGATCTTAAAAATAATATCACACAAAGTAATTTTAAAAAATTGAAATTTTATGTCTTAATATGTAGCCTATTATACCCACAGGGTTCTAAAATATAAGAGTACCAAATGTGTGGTTTAGTCAAACGGTGTAGAATTTTATAGAGAACAGGGAAACGTTTATTTTGCTTTATATATCTAACAGAAATTCCGTTATTCCACCTGCTGCTGAATGGAATTTTCAAAAAAATTGCGCTTGCTTGAAATTAAATTAGCCACGAATGTCGTAAGAATTTAATTTACCATCCCCTCATATTGATTATGAAATTCGAAAATATCGCATGCTAGGTGCAAGAATGGCACAAGTAAAACATATTCATAGAAAAACTAAGTGCAAAACTATCCGCCAAAAATTCGCCATTTTTATTGAAAATGAATGCACGGGAATATTCGTAGTCGCTGGAAAACTCAAAATCAACTTCGGTAGTAATCATTTCTGAAAAAAACAACCTTCAGCAGAAGTGCGACGAATATGAAATGGATTATATGTTTGGATACAACATGTATGCATATTTGCGTCCGAAGTAAATTGCAGAAGCGACGGAGAAGTTAAAATGGTATTAAATTTTTTTTCCGTACACTTACATGATGCTAACATTCTTTTATGAAAAAGAATTGATGATGACTTTTCAATCGACATATTATTAATTCAATCCGAGCAAAGCCTGGTATTGCAGCTATTTTTTTAATAATCGAATCATTCCGTATCATGTACCAGGATGGGCTAAGTCTCATATCCCGGTTTCTACAGTGTACATAGGGTTAACCTTTAGACTACTGTCGGTACAACAGTTGTACCAAGATCGCGTCGAGTAAGAACTTAGACAACAGCCAGTACATCAGTTGTACCTTGAAACTTATGAGAATTACGCCAAGAAAAATCATGTCAGTTATATCTAAAGCGTAGTCAAAAGCTTCAGTCACCAAAGTTCGCCAAGTTGGTGTCTTATCAGCAATTCTAACTTCCAGAGATAGACTGTTATTTTGATTGCCGTTAAAATAACAGCACCAACAGTCATCAAATATTAACCTTTCGACTGAGGCATGTAGAGCAGTTATACCTTGATTTTGCAAAAAAGAAATTAAGACTACGGCCAGTACAGTAGTTGTACCTTGAAAGTTATAAGAATCGCGTCAAGAAATAATTTAGACTAAGGCCGGTACAACAGATGTATCTTGAAAGTTTTAAGAATCACGCTTAGAAAGAATCGCCCCAGTTATATGCATAGTCGTAGTCAAAAGGTTAATAGCTATTAAAAGTGTTTAGAAGTAACTTTTGTTAAAAATTTTACAAATTTAATAAATTAAATTTAAAATTTTTAAACTCTAGCATTAAATGATTTAACTGTATTTCTATTAAATTAAAATTATGTGTTAAAATTATTAAAACTATTTATAATACATTTCAATAGGTGCTGAAAACACTCGGAGCATTTAGGAATTTTTACACATTTAAGACTTTAAAGTACACTTGAAAGCTCTCGAGCTTCTGGATGATCCGATTCACATTTTAGCAACATTTAAAAACAGTACCGTTCAATCCATGCGGAATTCAATTAAATGTAGATTTTCGACAATTTAAAATGCTTCTGAAAATTTTTATAGCCTTTTACGACAATCTATATCAAATTTATTATTGCATCAGTAAAATCGAATTATTTTAGAAGTACCTGCCCATCACTGAAGCACTTTGTGCAGTTTTCAAAAAATTCATCTGGAAACAGTAGGATGCTCCGAAAGTCTCACAGAAATCATATTTCAATATTAACATCATTATCAAACTGGATACACACGCTTTACCTTTTAAGATGACTTCTTTCATTTCTCCTTTTGCTCCTTCAGCATCTAAGGATCTTTGCCAATTTATTGCGCCTTTAACTATTACGCGTGTAGTAATTGACAGCAACATTCAATTCGTTCTTTAAATGAATTCAGTTCTGATGTGATTATTTCAATGGATTCAAATATCATTTCGCCGAGGTATTTCATCATTAGAAGGAAATTGATCAGAACTTGATTTCGTCATCATAAGCAATTGACAACAACCAGCGAAATTGATTAGACGTTGATAGACGAGATATCTCGTCAAAAAGCTCATACCCTTCTCTGACTGAAAAATTCTCTCTCTCTCTCTATATATATATATATACATATATATATACATATATACATATATATATATACATGTATATATATATATATATATATATATATATATATATATATATATATATATATATATATATATATATATATATATATATATATATATATATATATGTGTGTGTCATATTAACATAAATCATAAGCCTGTAGTCGTGATACGGAGTGGTTTAGGAAACCGGATAAGGATGGTCAATTGGCGTGGAGTGGAGTGCTGGTTCCATAAAAAGAGACATAGATTCTCTAACAAAACCTTTTTTCAATAACGAACTGGTAAAATCATAACTGGCGTGAAGGCTATTGAGGAGAAGGAGCCCTGAACGGATCTGGACTTTTCTATTCTAAGGGGCTCATGGAAAAAGTGTATTGTTCAAAAAGAATTTTCCAGAGGGACGAGAATTAAAAGAAAGGCTATTGGACAGGGAATCTAGCAAGAAATTTCATTGTTAGAGGTCGGGAGTTAAGTGAATAGGTAATTTGATCTTACATGCGATTTGAGAGGAAAAATGGTCTTGGGAGGTCAGTCATACTGGGAGGTCCAGAGCACAAAGGTGCAAGGGGATGGTAAGATATATGACCTATTGGACAAAAAAGACGAAAGACTGAAAGGGAAGTGGGGTGATTAAGGGACTGGTCTCTAGTGAGAATTGTAGTATGGTGTTATTTTTAGGTATCGTTTCATATATATACATTGCCTTGTGTGATTGTCTATCGAAGGTCTGACTAATTTTCCAATCACTCTGGATAATCACTTTAACCAATCAATAAAGTGTATTAAATTAGGTAGATGTATAGGTCGTTACATTAATGTCGCGCAGGAGCAAAACAACGAGCTATTGGCGACGTCCGGGGTCAAATCGTAAATGAAAGATCCTAGGACGACTCCACGTGACTTTGAACCACGGTGATAAGACTAGGACACGGCTGAGTTGGTACTGGGCTCTCCGATCTTCCACATAACGCCAACGTGAGGACATTTGAGATCACATCAGATTTAACGTGCAGCAGCTCCCCTTGTACACAGTGATCTTTGGTTGGATTCGAACTCCCAACCCTCTGGTTGCTAATCTGTTACTCTTGCAAACGGACTATCGCGGCCTCTATTTATGTAGAAGTACGATGACATACTACTGTAACGTAAATTAATTTTCCCAGTGTCGTGGATAAGTTCACCATATTTCCCTCAAAGGCACCAGATCGACGTTAGTTAAAATACCAACCAGCAGTGCTCATTCAGGTAAAAAATAGCTACCTATATTTTTTCCAGAAAATCTGCTTCCATCTTTCCTACGAATCTGGGAAGCACACCCATGAAACTCAGACACGAGTAGGCGGGAAATTCTCACACATTCCGTCGATATGGAATCTCGATCGACATAAAAATGAAGCGTGCTTAAATTTCGAGACAAAACGCGCACTAAGAAGAAATAACTCCCAGCAATTTGAATACGAAACAAGGATGCTCGAAAACACCCCGAGTACATTTTCCTTATTTTGTGTTCAGATTGAGAGAGTAAACATGCATAACGAAGTAACTTTGTTGATCCTTTGAATTCATTTTTCCTTTCAAGTGTGTGAGAACCTTCGGGCCAAAGCACAAGTGAGAGTCTGTTTTGTGAGAGAGATAAACCTTGTAAGGAGCAGTCGTATTTGAATAGGGTTATCAAGAGCGAATGTCTTATTTTATAAGGACGGAGCCGTCTTTAGTGATAACCTATACGGCTGAAACGAAAACAGGCAAAATTGCAAGATGTACAAGCAAATAAATGTTATTAGATTTGCCATAGTATTTTTTTAATGAATTTAAAGAATATAGAAAATATTGCTGTAATAATTTAAAATATCTAATGCGTTTTAGCAGAAATAAAATTTTTTTTTTGTATAATATGCAAGATAAATGTAGCTTAGAAATAAGAATAGACGACGATAATTTATAATTCATTAGTATTATAAGTGAGAAATTAATTTTTGCAATGATACAATTAGTAAAGTATTGTTTTTTTAAAGTATAATTCAATAAAATCTAAAAGGAAAATTTGGATTTATTTCTTTGCTTTTAATTTTCGTCTACGGATATCACAATATAGATGAATTGCTATCAAACAGTTGATTGAGTTTTCATAATTCGAGTAAAATGTTTACGTATTTTTGTATGTGAGTTTTATTAGACGAAAACCCCCCGCTCTAATGTCTTATGCAATTTGAATTTGATGCAACAACGTAATTCTCGTTCCATAATGAGTTTATTAGCGGATGAATTTAACATTTTTATTTGCTTTAATGTCAGAATGGGGAAAAGAAGCTGCTTAAAAATTCTATTTAGGTAATTAATTTAAGAATAATTTAAATGTATGTATACGCTCGAAATCAAGAAAATCGACCAGAATATCAATACATATATTTTATTAATTCAAAATATTTTCCAATTTCTTAGCTTTGAAACGATGCTACGATTTTGCAAATATTCAAAATAGTTTTTTAGTTACAAGGGTTTATGTTAGATACTGTCACCAAGAACAGATATGTTTCCAAAACTTTAGACTCGATATCTGTATAACTGTGTTTTTTCAATATGATGCATTGTTCAAAACATGATAACTCCACAATGAATTCACCTATTATAATTATTTTGTATCATTATGATCTATATAATACAGTGGATGTTTTGAACCTGAATCAATCAAGAAATAAATTTGTAATTTATTTTTAAATGTTGAAATCTTTAAAAATGTTGATTTTGTTACTCTTCTTTGATTAAAAAATTGTAAAAAAAACTATATCTTCTAGCAACTTGATGGAAGTTCAAAACATGAAGGAATCAACATATTAGGAATAATTTCCAACAGGAATAGTGTTTCTGAATAAATTAGAATTTGAGGTATCATGTTTCAAAAAAACATACGAATCCTAATTAGGTAATTAATTATTTGAACAATATGATTTTTTATCCCTGAAATGATTTTAAGAATTCATAAATTACATGTAGTAAAAAAACTGGATTTGTTTAAAGTCCAAATTTAAAAAACAAAATCTTCTAGGATATAAGTACACCTTAATCTACTTATTCTCAAGTTTGTAAACGTTACGATTACATCTATATTAAACATATTCTTGTGAACTTATATACAACTCTACAATAATGGACCTGGACAGCAAGCAGTGAGGGTATAAGGGAAATAATACATAATTTAATAGGGTATGGATCCCCATGTGCTGCAAATACCCTAGCAACCCTTCTGGACATACTTTCAACTAGATTTTGATACATAGCTATGGGTATTTGTGTCTATTCCTGCTGCAAGAATGTCGCCAGCTCAGATGTATATTTCGGACGTGGTTCCTTGGTCCGTAAGTGTAGCTCTAACTCGTCCCACAAATGTTCTATGGGGTTTAAATCGGGACTCTGACCATGCCAGGTAAGATATTTTACATTAATATCTTGATACCACTGCTTAACAGAGGCTTCAACATGACATAGAACGCTGTCGTCCTAGAAGTAACATTCGTGCATTCCATAAAATTGCCAGAGCGCAGGAAGAACCTGACTGTCCAAAATGTTCATGTATCGTCGGATTCGGCGTTTAATTGACCAGAAACAACATGCAAAGGTCCCAGGCCATACCACAAAAAACAAGTAGTCGGATTTTATGCCAATCCGCTGGGATCTTAATTTGCTTAACTGGCCTGCTCAGAGCTCCTATCTCAATCCGATCGATGGTAATGGTAATGGTAATTTTAGTTAACGTCGTACTAGAGCAACACAACGGGCTATTGACGACCTTAATCCGATCGAGCACTTGTGGGACAAACTGTAGCGACGAGTACGACACCGCCACGCAAGTCCATCTTCACAACCAATCTCATATCCTCTTTCTAATCTCATATCCCAATTAGCTGATTTTGAGTAACGCCCAAAAATAAACCAAATGTAATGCAATCGGGGAGGGAAAAATTGCGAATGTTCTTCCAACTGTATTGTGAATGAATCAAAACATCAGAAAGAATTTTTATTAGCTGCATTAAAAATTAAAGAAAAATAAAACCTATTAACTTAGCTGTTGCCAGAGAATTTCAAAACTACGTTGGCAAATTTTCTACAATTGAACAGGACCATGCTAAGAGCATTTATTTCCAGGAATCCGATAAATTTTAAATAATCTAACTGTGTTGCATCGTTAATTTTGTACTGGCGAATAAATATTTCTACACAATTATTTCTTCAAATCAATTGACATAGTAACTTTGTTTCCTTAAAAAATATTTTTTTTTTTTTTTTTTTTTTTTGCGTAACGAGTTATATTAAATAACATCAAAGGAATTTATTAAATTTTAAAAAACAATAAATGCACAGCTGACAAATGAAACTAAATAACTAAATTGGCGATAAACAAAAAAAAATGCTTCATCGGACAAGAAAATAGCTTATAACTATGTCCTAGACTTTGACGACATTTACTTTTTCCGCACAATTTAAGCGTTCGCTTGAAGTCATTTCTTTTAGAAATTTCACTGCGTTTGTGGCGCATTTTGTACGTTTCATCAGAACATTTTTTTTTTGTTTAGACCCCCCCCCCCCTTCCTATTTTTAAATCAATCAAACGTTTAATTGGATTATACTTTTTGATTGTAAACCTCAAAACCTGGTATAGTAAAGTAATTTTTTATTAACGTCGTACTAGAGCAACACAATGGGCTATTGATGACGGTCCGGGATCAATCTCTTAACGGAAAGATCCGAGAACAACACCTCGTAATTTTGAGCCACGGTCAGATGACGAGGCAACATCTGAGCTGGCACTCCACTCTCCAAACTTCCACACCAACCCAACGTCTTTCGTTCATGACAGATTTAAAGTGCACCAGCCGCCTCTACACCATAAGCTTACAAACATCCATGATCGGAAAGGGATTCGAACCCGGAATCTTCCGATCTAGAGGCTAACACCTTAACCACTATACCGGTTGGTCGGCGGTATAGTAAGATATTTTAATTAACGTCGCATTGGAGAAACACGGCGAGATATAGGCAACTTTCCAAAATGAAACTGAAAGGGGAAGATCGAGGACAACTCCACGTAATTTTGAACCACGTTCAGATGACGAGGTCAACATCATGAGAGTTAAAGGAATGTTTAAGTCACAATAACCTTAACATGACAAATATTAACTAATAGCCGACAGTTATAAAAACAGATGCTTACACTAAATCTCAGAAATAAATGAAATATAGATAAATTGGAGTCGTTAAGATATCTTAGGTTTAATAACTCTCTTAGTAATGCTTTCATCAAAGCGAATTGTAGACAAACGCTAAATAATTATCTTGATGGTGAAGAGAAAAACAGTCATATTGCTATATGCTTAAAAGATATCTTATCAAAATGCTGATAGCTTACATATCGAAATAATAGTTTGTCTTTAAACAATTGTACAGCTAAAAATTAACAGTTGAGCCAGTTGATGAGTTTCTGCTCTAAATCGACGAAAATACTTGATTGAGATTAGTATCGATTCATACTGTCCACAACCCCTTGGTGGATTTCATTTAAAATTATCACAGAAACGGTTATAAAACTACTACAAAAACTAAAACAGGAGTAATTCATCGAGATACTTTATTAAGAAAAACCACTTAATGCAAACAATTAACGGTAATAAAATCCATTTGATCTTTGGAGAAATTACCCAAATTAATATCTCGGAAGACATCTCTTTGTAGACAACGATCTCGACTCTCAAAGGGCTTCACCCCCTCCCCCCTTCGTTTTTGTTTCTCACATCATAAATAATCAAAAGCAGAACCAAAACGAAGAGCCTCCTTTGAAGCACAAGCACGGGAATACGGTTACAGTTACCGACCGATCATGGAAATTCGATACTCTCGCACCAGAGAGACTTCGCTGAAAACTACCAAATGCGATTATGGGTAAACGAACTTGTATTCCGTCTATGCATGGGTATCTGGATCTCCAATGGCACGTCGGGCAATTTAATTTGGGCTGAATATTCATTTGCTGGGTTGAAAGAAGTGAAGTCGGTCGTGATAGATGGACAATTTTCGAATTAGCGGATGGTTAAATTTAACTTGGGGAATACGTTACGCATCTAGGGTTAAGTGTTCTATTGGTGTGTTTGGTGTAATGGAGACGAATCATCCATCAGCTTCGGGTTCTGTGAAAGTTTTGATCTCTTTGATAAATGATCTTTGGGTTCGGAAAACACATCGATGTCTTCTGGAATGGAATAAATTAATTAGGTAGTGGAATAAACGCGTCACTGGAGCAAAACAAAGGGCTATTGGTGACGTTCCGGGATCAATCCTGAAAGGAAAACTCCGAGGACCACACCTCGTAATTTTGAATCACGGTCAGATGGCGAGGTCAACACTTGAGCGATGAAAACCCCTCTGATAGGAGTTGCATTACAATAAATAAAGCAAGAAATAATACAACCTGATAACGGCAGAACTCTTACGTCTATTCTTATTCTAATATATTGCCAAATAAGATAAGATCTAGGTTCTGAAAATCATGAAAAGGGTAGATACAAGTTAAACATACTTCTGAATGAGGAAATGTTTGGGATTAGAAAATGAATTTCTTACTTGTTGTTTTAGCGAAATCTCAGGCTATTGTTTTCTCACTCAGTTGTTGTTTTTGGTAGATTAAATAAAAAAAATATAGTAGGTCTCGCAATGTAAAATCAGTTTTTTTCTGGCGATCTCACACCATTGAATTGTTTCTGTACATGTTAGTTTTTTGCTTAAATTGTGTATGAGCAGTGAAAACAAGTTAACCTTTCATATGAATTTCATTTGGTACGAATTAAATTGCGGCGTAAAATGATTGACGATACGTTATTGGTGTTAAGCGCATTGCAGGTAAATGCACAATTATGAAATTTTTTTATTTTTTAAATTATTTTTAAAAAACTTTCGCACAAAGTAATAAGTTAAAACACATTTCAAAACACAACTGTGAACCAGCAGAAAAACTAAACTGCATTTGTTGGGTAAGAAAACCATGAAACATCAATGGACAATATGCATGTTTTTCAAATTCATTTTAAAATGAAAGAACACGAAAAATTACGTAGAAAAATGTCACTTAAACTGCAATCTGACGACATTAATTATATTTAAAACGATTTTTAAATTGCTCTGACGTCACCTAAAACAAAAAACTGCAGTCGCTGACGATTCTTGCCTGTGACGTCATCGTACACGATTTTCCCATCGAGCGTTCCTTGAACTGTGTTGTCTCTATGGGTATCTTTTTAGTAGTCTTATTTTTACAGATTTTTGATTAATTCACACACAGTAATGGAAGATTCGAAAATAGTTAAAAAGAATAATAACAAATATTGTATTGTTCCGTTTGTGTCATAATTCAACGATTAAAACACCAAAAAAGTATTTTTTGTTGTACCAAAATATGAACAAGTTCGAAGATGGTACAGAGTTATAAAAAGAGAAAAAGAAAAACAAAAAGCGCTATCTTCTACTTCTTGCTTACATTGCTGTGAATATCATTTTTCGGTAAGTTTAAAATACGAAAAATTATTTGTATTTTTAATTGTGTTTAAATAAGAATTGTGTGATTTAATCGTGTGGATGACTACTAGTGTTTTTGCTAAAACGAAAACATTCTTTCTGTATCAAGTCACTCATAATGCAGAATTTCTTGTTTCATGAAAAATAATTTAATAAATAAATATAGGAATACTATATATTTATAAATCAAAACTGATTAAAAATATAGAAAGAGCTAACATCAATAAACATTGAATTATTATACTCATGATATTTCATTTGCATTTATTCATACACTTGGTAAAACTGTGTCATATTTCTTCTTATATATACTGAATGATAAGTACTATAGAATAAGTGTCATTAGAATTAAGATTTATAATTTAAAAATAATTCTTCTAAATTTGAAATTTAAAACTTTAATATTTTTTTACATTACATAAATGTATATAAATATAATTATTTTAAAAGTGAAAAGTTAGAATAAACGTAAAATTAATTTATTAAAAATATTAATATACAAATATTTCTATTAAAAATAAGAAATTAAAAGTTAAAAACTAGTGTAAACAAATTTTGATAAATAATGCTACAAATGAAAATTTTTAATTTATATATAACTTTATTTATGGTTGGAGAATGACATGGAAAACTACTGGGAGTATCGTCTCTCTTGCAGTACGAAGCAACATAGCTTTCACCTCATTTGTTTAGCATTAAAAATAATATTTTTAAGCAATTACGAATTTTGTTTTAAATTTGTATAGTTGTATAAAACTGCAAGGCTTCAAATTCTTGCAATTTCAATCAGATTATCCTTCTACCTTCTTCATGGTTTAAAATGTTGGACTACCAAATGTTGTGTTTAATATTTAATGCAGTTGCAATTCTCGCAACAAGTTTCTCTACACATGTTATTTTTGGATCATCCTTTAGTACATTACGTTTTACCATTTAAATATATTTAAAAAATTATTGTTCATTAACTAGCAAAAATTATTTTGCTAAAAAATTAAAGTAGTAAGATATTTTTAAGTTAGCTTTCAAAATTCACTATTTTGTTACCCCTACAATTTTAATCTACTTTGAAATTATTTTCCTAATATAAAGCTCTTATTTGATATACTATTCTAATTATCTATATAAAAAATTCTATTTCAGAATGAATTGTGTTACTTATTAAGTAAAAGAGAACAACTATTAATATTTTATTTTCTTAAGTACAACTTTTTTATAGTAGCACTACTCTTTAAAAGCAATATAAAAATACATTTTTTTTAAAATAAATATGTTGTACAAAATATTATCTTACTCTTCGCTTTTACGCCTTTCATTTCTACTCCCATAAAATTTAGATGGTTTCCCAGAAAAGAAAACAAGGACATACCATCAAATTTATCCGACTAGCCTTTTACAAAGCCTTGTTGTACAGTCGTTATTTTTAAAGAAGAAATCTGTATAATAATAATAATGTAAAGACTATAATTCAACACAATTATTTAAAAAATAAAATTAGCGTGAAATCAATGAAAGCAACCTGCAATAACATGCAGCCGGCGAATGTAGAGAGATTTCATGAACTATGACGTCACACCAAGCTCCACCCCGTTTTCAGTCACTTGAATTTGACGCGTTTATTAGTCGCTTATAACGCTTAAACTAAAACTTTTTGTGATTTTTAAAGTTGATTTTCGAATTGTTCATGATCGAATTTATAAAATAAGTACCATTTTAGGACGTTTTGTGACATAGTGCATATTCCCTATTACCCTAGATACAGTGGGCATGTTGTAAAAGAAAAATATTTTTAAAAGAAATAAAGCAAGAAATAAGACAACGGCAGAACTCTTGCGTGAAAAAAAATAATGAAAATGTAAATGGTCCAAAAAAAAACTCTTAATCCTTAAGTGTTAAAATAATGTTATGCTATTATATAAATTATTATAAAATATGCTATTATGTTAAAATAAAAATTCCACAGCTGTCGAAGTACAAATAAATGGACCAATGGTATCACAAAAAAACGATTTAAAAGGACCAATGCAATCAAAGGATATTTTAGAAACAAAATAACCAATGGGAGGAAAGAAAAAATTTCAAACGAACCAATGAAATAAAACGACTTTAACGGATTTTGGAAGAACTTTCTAGATTATTCAAAATAAAAATAGAAAGTCTCCGTTTGCCGAGGTTGCCATGAAAACCACCACAACCGTAACGACAGATGGTTTACCTTAATGTATCGTAACTCGCTACTAGAAGTGCGCCAAAAGAAATCGCCAAGCCGTTACCATCACTCATAAAAGTAAAGTGTAACTGTACCAAAATGAAAATTAGTCGAACTGTTGCAACTTTTAAGAACATGCTGGGTATTCGATTTCCAAAGCAGCGCTCACATTTCGAGTCAAAATTTGCTCAAAGTTTTCATTTGAATTCCAGATTGTTCGAGTTCTGATTCTAGAGGTACTGCATAATTTTTCTGTTGTACAACAAATTTATTTTTGAAAAATATTTTTTTGGAACATCATTTTTGAAAAAAATGTCTTAATTGATGCGAGCGAAGCGAGCAAGGTTTGCGCAGCGAACCAATGAATATTGCAAAGTAATCCTCCGGGGGTCGGCGAGCGTTAGCGAGTAGGGGACGGGGCCCCTAGTACAATATACACTATAAGACAAAAAAAAAGTTGCACCTAGAAGGCTTTGTCAGAATGCAATGAAATTTATACGGTTGGTAAAGTGCTTATGAAATGATTAAAATTTGTGATTGAAATTTCTTGTCTTGCTGAAAAAGAGTCTGAACCTGTGAGTTCAGGAATGGGAGCGTAACTGTGTGAAATTTCTTGTACGTAACGCTGGCCTGTCAAAGAGCCCGTTATGAATACCAAAGATGATGTGACATCATACTCAATAGCACACCACACCAGGCCCGCCGTAAGCGGGCGTGCAAGGCGTGCACCGCACGCGGGCGGCATTTCCAAGAGGGGCGGCATATCTAGCGATCGATCACGTAATATTCAAAGTCATTGTCATAATACCCACCTTTAGCGCATAAGAAATGTTATCGCATAGAGGAAAAAATCCGACCGGCACGCAATTACTATTTTCTTTTATATAACTAGGGGGCTCCGCCATGACAAGACTGGAGAGTCCTTTAGAGTATGGGTGGCCGATATATCGGCCACGCTACTTTTTTCCAAAAAGACCAGACTGGCCTATACTTCGGCCACGCTACTTTTTTCCAAAAAGACCAGACTGGCCTATACTTCGGCCACTCATTTCCCACCCCTCGTTTGGCGCGTATCTTTTTCGGGGATCTCTAGGGTCGCCGCAGGAGGTCAGCAGCAAATTATTTCTAAATAGTTTGTCGACTAATTTTGAAAACTATTCAGTAGCCTCAGCTGTAAAGCAGTTTCCACATCCATTATGTTTCTAAACCAAATTCCAATTGACAGGATGTGCCCCTCCCTAGGACAATAAAATCATAGTCCTTGGAGAGGGGCGTACAAAACCGGTCGCGTGTTGCAGCGCTCTTGAGAAAGATTACATTAGCAGTATGAAAACGAAAATTTCTCAGAAGGACTGGGAATTTGATAGGTGTCCCTCTCCACTCTCCACGTAGGGACACACGAACGGACCGTCCGTGGTTCCAATTACCACAGGGGACCTGACCATCGTAAAGATAAGGACCCGATGCGTTCAACAAAGGGGGAAAGCCATTCTGCCATTTCTTCTGTCTTAAAGCGAAATCTGGTTGAAACCTCCCCGTCTCGAAAAGGCTAGGAATCCCCACAGAGCTTCCTTCTCAGTTTGTACTTGTACGCATTCGAACAGTACTATCGCACATCGAGTTGCAATTAGTTTGTTAATAGTTCGTCTGACGTTGGTCTAGGTATAATTAAGGATATTTTAACTTGGTGATAGTATGGTAAGTACGTTTATTTATCGGCGTATCACAATAATTGCTGCGACTAGAAGTCATCTGTTTGTAGCACATATACAATTAAATCTTTACGAAATTTAAAATAAAAAACCGGCCAAATGCGTGTATGACCACACACAGGGTAGGGTTCCGTAGTCAGTACAGTTATACAAAATTTTTACAAAACATCCAAGTCAAAACTCGATGTATTTTAGAAATACAAAGTTAATTTTATAGTTCATTTATACGGAATTTCAATAAACTTTTTACAGACTCAACTACGTGATTAAGTTGGTTGATTATTACTCGTTAACTAGAAAAGCCTACTTATCGCTGATAGCATAAAGTTGAGTTCAATTTCTGTAGATTAATATTTATATAGTTTTACACTTAAGTAAACAAAAATAACTAAGTAATAAAAGTTTTTCTTTGTAAAGTATTTCTTTTTTCACACCCCTAAGAGAAAATAATAAAGAGCCTTTCTGGCAAGCTCTGAGTAGGAAGTAGTAGTTAAACAGGGGGCGGCATAATCGGTATTGCACACAGGCGTTCAAACAGCTAGCGGCGGGCCTGCACCACACCATGACACTGGCCTTCTAGACGTGTGTCTCTGTACAACAAACCGCGTAAATCTTGACGCTGACCACGTTGCTTCCACACACGGATTTGATTATCATCTCCACCCAGACACAAGCGTGATTCGTCAATGAAAACCACTCGGTGCCACTCGACGCCCCATGTCCGTTTGGCACGTCACCATTCCAGTCTTTGACGGCAATGCAATGCTGTTAAAGGCAGTCGTCGTTAGTGTCTACGTGAGTTTAACCCCACGTCGTGAAGACGTTGACATTGGATGATCGAAAGAGGTTCCCACTGGCACGTTGGATGTCTGCAACAGTGACTGTTGGATCATTACGCGCATGTCTTACATCACGTAGATTCTCTCTTGGTTCGGTTTCTCTAGGCCTTACTGAAACTGGTTGACGCTGGCAATTGCCTCGTATCCACCGCTACCAACAGCGTGCAACAGTAACATTACTACAACCAATATGTTGCACAATCCGTCGATTAGACCATCCACCTTCTCGGAGGCTAATTACTCGGCCTCTATCAAACTCTACCAGTTGCTTAAATATCTTGCTCTACCACGAGATTGAGGGCACAAACACGCTAGCCTGTTCTTTTATTTTCATAGTTCTGTAGATAGAATCGGAACCTGAGTGTAGCAGCGGTCTGATTCCAATGGTGTAAATGACTGTATATACCTGTCAATGAACCTTCAATGCATATATTAACGCTCTGAATGGAAAAGACGAGATATCTCGTCCATCAAGATATGTCCAATTTTGCTAAAAACGAGATACCTCGTCATGAGCGTCACCTGACCGTGGTTCAAAATTACGTGATGTTGACCTCGGATTTTTCTCTCCTGGTTGGATTCCGGACCGTCACCAATAGCCCGATAAGTTTCTCCAGTGTGACGTTAATTAAATTACTACCTACCTCTTGAAGGACGAGATATATCGTCCATCAAGAGCTCTTCAGTTTTGCTGATGAATTCTGCCTCGTCGAGGCAACCACCATGAGGGTTAACTCCATTTCTTTTCAATCTTCTAGAACTATTCTATATATATTATTCTGTGTAATCAGACCTTTCGAAATCGAAAGCAATAGTACTGGGAATTGTAGCGTAGCTTGAATAATTTTAAGGATTAATTAGATGCTCAGAAATAAAAACCAGAATGTAGAAATGAAAATAAGAGCTGGTGAAACCCCAAAATAATTTAAAATATCCATAATCTATTTGGATGGAAATGAAGAAATCAAAATACGAGCGCAGGTCTCATGTAACAATAATCAGATTAGAATGGCTCCTTTTCCTGTGTAATATTAGTCTTATCCTAAGATCAGATTTCTGGTACCTTGCCTCAAGTAAGTGGCATTATGAATACATTCCAATTAGACTTTATCTGATTTAAAAGCAGCATATTTTGAAATTTACCTGTTATTAAGTGTTGATACAACAGGTATTATTTATACTTAGCAATGAAATTGAAATCTGGGCTACTGGAATTGGAGATTCGCTTTATGTGCAACTCTGAATACTCCACCGGAAGTATTCAAATATTGCAATTGTAAAACTGATACTGTTTCGACTGTTAACAATTGGACGGATTGAAGGTACAGTAGTGTAAGTCACCATTTCTAAAAAAAAAAAGACCTAGACTCAGAAACCAGATATAATGTAATCAAATTTCACTTCAGTTATTTTTGTGGACACAGAAACCAGATCTAGATAAGTCAATCTGTTAACAGGAAACGTGAAGTAAGTCAGAGCTTCTTTAAACTCACAACAGATGGCAGTGGAAATTCTGTATTTTATTTTTTGAAGAAGTGACTTACAACCACAACACTTTAACCCATTAACGCCCGGATTATTTCTGCTCAAAATATTTTCACGATTATCTCAAATCTATGTAATTATGACCCTCTGAATGCAAAAAACTTAAAATTCAATCAATTTGTGATTTAGTTTTAAAATTACAGTCCGTCCTCATTTAAGGACGCTGGGCGTTCCGGTGAAAAAAAAAATCAAGAAATTCAGTGAAGTCAGAATATTCGAAAACAACAAGTAATAAATGTAAAAACGGACCAGTTACAGTATTCTATTAAATTTTAAGATAAAATAAATTTTAAACTGTTATTTATTTAACATTTAATGACAATTTATCTCAAACGGTGTAATGTTCAACTCTACAGTTTCAGTTTTGTGCGAACTATGACAGTTGATAAAAAAGGACAGTTTTTTATGCAGAATGACGATGAACAAGATGCACATATATGATACATAAACAAAATACATACAAATTTACTTAAAATAGGTATCAATTCTTTGGTTTGGTATGATATATGGGGAAACAAGGAATGCAGAATTAATATGTTCAGAATTTGTTGTCAAAGTAACAGACTTATTGTCGTTCCATCTGAATATTAAAATTTAATTTTCTTACCAAATTTATGGTCATAAAACCCTCTTGTTTCTTTTTCTCTTTCTTTCCGAGATTTCAGAGGACATCCTGCCATTCTGTTGTCTCTTATAGTGCCACAAGTTTAGTTTTTGAACACAATTCTAGTCACAGTGTTTAGTTTCAGAGGAATTTGGATCTTCGGAAATTTTGATTTCAGCTGTTCCTGCAATAACACGTACTTCAGCTAAAGCTGCACTTTTCGTCAGAATCCTCTTCATCAGTAAGCTCATCTACGTTAGGTGGAATTCCGATTATGTCAGTTTCAATTTGTTCAGAAAATAAATATTCGTGAGCTTCTGCAATCGTTAAGAACCTCTCTACGAGCCATTAGAATTACTTATAATTTGTTTTGTTTTAGGAAAATAATGACTATTTACCATATAAAAGTCAAAATAATTTTTAATTCATTTATCACACGAAAAAATACAAAAATTGTAATGACTTGAAATTTGTATAAAATTTGGCTGTAACGACCAGCGTCCTTAATTGAGGACATCGAAATTGGATGTTATTTTTGAAAACAAAAGTTTTTTCAAAAGAAATTAATTTTCTATAATAAGTTTATATAGTACTCTAATTTGAAATACTAGTACAAATAAACTGCTTTACCTAGAATTTAGGTGATGTAGCTAGACAGAAAGCAAATGCAAGTGTGAGACATGAAAAAACATGAAATGGCGATCCATATCACGGAGTTCTAAACAACCACATATACTTGGTAATTTGTGGGATTCTTTCTGGTAATACCGTCTACCGTCGTGCAGAACATACAATCGTTTCAGGAAAATATAAAGATTCCTCACGCTCTTTTATAAACTGTCCTCAAATGAGGACGCTGGGCGTTAATGGGTTAACCAGTCCAATTGATAAGTTACGTGATTTTGACACAGTGTTTTAGATTAAGGGTACAGCTACACTTTACGTTTATGAGTGATGACAACGGTTTGGCGATTTTTTTGGCGCACTTCTAGTAGCGAGTTACGATAAATTAAGGCAACCCATCTTTCGTTGCTGTTGTTGTGGTTTTCACGGCAACCCCGGCAAACGGAAACTTTCAATTTTCATTTTGAATATTCTAGAAAGTTCTTCCAAAATCCGTTAAAATCGTTTGATTTCATTGATTCGTTTGAAATTTTTTCTTTCCTCCCATTGGTTATTTTGTTTTTAAAATATCCTTTTATTGCATTGGTCCTGTTTTCACGACAGGATTAAGAGTTTTGTTTTTTTGAACATTTTCGTTTTCATTATTTTTTTACGAGAGAATTCTGACGTTATCAGGTATTATTTCTGTTTTTTTTTTCTTTTGTAAATCTTTTTCTTTTTCAACATGCTCACTGTATTTAGTGTAATTGATAAGTTTCAGGGTATCCTTACCATTAGTAGCTTAGTTTCTCTGCTGGTTCACAAATGTGTTTTGATATGTGATTAAGCTTACTACTTTTTGTGAAAGGTTTTTTTTTAAATATACTTTTTAAAACGATCTGAAATGTGCTTAAAAAGTGTGTTGTAAAAAGAAAAAAAAATTGTGACAGGAAAAGAGTTAAGAAATAATTCTTTCCTTGGCGACTTTAGGAGTGCGCCAAAAAAATCGCCAAGCCGTTGCCATCAGTAATAAACGTAGAGTGTAGCTGTACCATATTAAGTAAGAGTGTTAAGTAAAGGCTTGAACATTTCAAACTTCAAGTAAAATGTGAGACACATTGAAGTTTTCGTTTTGAAAGATATGAACTAGCATTTACCTATGTTAAATATCATACTTCAGAGGTGATTTCCAACCTGAAATTAACCCGAAATCTGCATTATCCCTGAGAGCATCAGGACCATCGTAGTCCGGTCGAAAGAGTTGTGAATTTTATTGCGAGTTCGAAACCCGATCCAACCAAAGACCGTCATGTACGCTGGGGCTGGTTCACATGAAATATATCCTGGTCTCAAAATGTCCTCACGTTGGAGAGGTGACGTGCCAGCTCTGGTGTTAACCTAGTCATCTGACAGTGGTTAAAAATAAAGTGCTGTTGCCCTCGGACATTTCCTTCGGGTTTGATCCCTGACTCTCAACAACAGCCTGTTGTGTTGCTCCAGTGCGACGTTAGTTAAACATACCAAATACTAAAATACCTAGCATTTGAATGTTTTGAAGTTTGACGAAAATTATTAATAAGTATTTTGTCTTTAACACAAAACAGCATTTAAAGCACACATAACTATGATTACATGAACATTGATACAATATTCATATAACAGGAAAATAAGTTGACACATTAGTGCTTTATACGAAAGTGCGAGATTGTTTTATACCTATCGTAAATATACCTTTATTGAGCAATAAATACAGATCCCATATTTCACACAGATACTTAAAAGATTGCTTTTTGTTTTTACGTAAATTGTGTGCATTTTACTCTTTAAGAGGTTTCATACATTTCTATCCATTGTTATATTTTTTTATATCGTTAAACAAACTGTATTTTATAGTTAACAAAGCTATAGTTACTTGAATAATCAGTTGAATGAAGTATTTGGAAGGATCAGAAACCTTCTGATGGACATTTTAAAATTGTCATATCAACAACCAGAAAACCTTTCATTTTAATTACTTAAAAATAGTTTATCAAACGTGGGATATTAAATATCTGACTTCAGATGCAGAAATAATTGTTTTTATGTACCTTCATGTAATCATATTTAGAAAAGGGAATTCTCATAAAAGCTCGCAATAACGACATACATTTGAATATTCTAAAAATTGATTTCAGTACTTTATGTTTTATAAATGTAGTTACTTGACGATAATCAAGTTTAATTCCAACCCACTCACTTGGATAAGAGGGGGGGGGGTGACCAACTTTGTAAGTATCTAAAAACGTTCATGGTGCCCTCTATTTTCAATAAATGGAACTAAAGGAATTGAGTGACGTATATAATTACAATTTTATTGTCATCAAAAGTATTTCTGCTTTCAATAATTATAATATTTCATCTAAAAATACACTGAAATTATAAGACACATTGTAGCAACAAAATTGAATATTTTTGATGCGTTTTATTTTTCTAATCCAACTGCATGCAAATGCACTGTATTCAGTTATGGTTTATTCAATTTGTGATAAATGTATAATCTTCTTAAAATATTCTAATATATTGCGAAATAAGATAAGATCTAGGTTCTATAAATCATGAAAAGGGCAGATACAAGTTAAACATATTCCTGAGTGAGGAAATGTTTGGGATTAGTATATGAATTTTTTTCCTATTGTTGTAGCGAAATCTCAGGCATTTGTTTTCTCACCCAGTTGTCGTTTTTGGTAGATTAAATAAAAAAAATAGTAGTAGGTCTCGCAATGTGTAAAATCAGTTTTTCCTGTCGATTTCACACCATTTAATAGTTTCTGTACATGTTTGTTTTCTGCTTAAAGTGTGTAAGAGCAGTGAAAACAAGTTAAACCTTCATATGAATTTCATTTGGTAGGACTTAAATTGAGACAAAAAAAAGTTTCATTAATTCTTTCTTTTAAGTAATACAATTGCAAAATGTACCTCAATCGCTTCCTTCCTTTTCAAGGGGACAAAATTCCCTAAAAATTACAAAAAGTTCCAATTTGTTTATCATCTTACATTAATTGTTCAGCTTTAAAGAATATATGTGCAAAATTGTGTAGCTGTAGCAAAGCGTTAGAATTTGTGAATTATAAAATTTTTTAAATTTAATGTCAGGTATGAAACAGACTAACATTTAAATTATAAACTTTCTTTAAAAACTAAAAAAGTCTTTTTGAATATTAATTTCTGTTTAAAGCTTTTAATAGCATTAATTTATGATTTAGACTTTTAAGAGTATTAGTATAATGTTGTGTACGTAGAAGTTTAGATTTTTAAGAAATAATATGCGAAATTTAAAATAACACCGTACAGATTCTAGTTTGGATGGCAGTACAAATAGATTGCAAAGTGTAAAATCAGTTATAATCTCATTTTTCCAGCTGTGCATGATAAACTAATGATCCATAAAAATGAGCGATAGTACAATGTGTCAAAATTTTAATTTTTTGTGCATTCCATATGTGTTTGATTTTATTTTTGCTACTATATTTCAAACAAAAAATGTCATGCTTAAATTACGACTCGAGTCTCCTAAAATCCAAACGAGGATTTATCTTCTTAAATGAATGTGAATGTTCATTTTTATATCAAGGTGAATGTTAATGATATATTATTCTTAAACATTATAACGTCCATTTGTAACTAATTTGGTTCGTGTGCCCCTTAAAATATCTGATACGCTTGATCTCAATCATCTAAGGGGGTCCGGGACACATTGAAAAAAAATGTTTAGTAATTAATTTAGAATTTTGAATTTTTTGTACTGATTATCCATTTAACTAATTCACAAAATCACAACACCAAATTTTTCCAAAAGTTTTTATAAAAATTTTAAAGTTAAATTTTTTGAAAAAATGAAAGGTCATTTTAAATTGCTAAAATTTAAAATATTCTTTATCAATTTTCAAAATTCTTGCAGTAAATTATTCACAAATTTATAAACTTTAATTTTGATTCAGCAATTTAAAAAATATTAATTTAATAAAAAATATTTTAATGAAAATGTTTGAAAATTTAAGGGTATTTTTTTTTTAAAAGTCATATTTTTAAAAGTAAATATTTGTTTCAAATTTGCTGAATCAAAATTAAATTATAATGTTTGAAAAATATATATTCAAAATTTCAACCCTTAAACTTTATCGGTTTTCGACTTATAGCAATTTGAATACAGGAAATCTTGAAAAAAGTATTATGGAGAAAAACGCATTTAAAGTTTTAAAGACAGATGTTGTTGCCATGACAACTTTCAAGAGTGTTAGTTTTTCAAAACAACGCACCACAAAAATTATTACATCTCTAGTTCTAATTAAGATAAAAACATGATTTAGACGGCATTTTAAGCAGAAAAATACAGAGAATTTCTGAAAATAATAAAAAATAAATTCGAAAATTTGTCGATTTTTGTGTCTTGAATTCCCTTGGTACATTTATTTCATAGAAGTAAATTTTTAATTGGTGTTATTTCTCAATTAATTAATCTATGTTAAATAAAGAGGCTTACTTTTAGCAATTCAGTGATTTGGGGTATATTTTACTTTCGATAATTTTTATATTACCACGTCCTCAATTTGCACATATGATAAGTAACTGTAAGAGAACGAAAAAAGTTCCAGGTTAAATAACTCTATTGCACTTTGTACCAGACGATATTTTTTTTGCATTTATTGTTTTCATTTACACTTTGAAATTTTGATATGACATCGTAAAACTAACTCTTTAGAAGCATCTCTTACCAAATCACGAAACTTTAAACGATGTTTACTATTTTGTATAATGTTGATTATTATTTATTTATCATTATATTTACCATTTCTTGAGCTATGCTTTGCTGTTTATATTTTCTCTAAATAAACCTTTAAATAGTTTTTCTTTCAAAATTTTATTATTTCTACTCGACAATAGAAAAGTAATGTTAAATTGATGCTGTCAGAGGTCATAATTTTTCGATTTCCTATAGGTGCTCATTTGTCATGTATGTTAGTTCATACGAAATTTGTGACTAACGTTAAAATATACGTTTCTTTTAAGAAACGATCACATTTCTTCTAAGCAAACCAAATAAATTATTTTAAAACTAGGGGGCCTGCCCCCTGCTCGCTAACGCTCGCCAACCCCCGGAGGATTGCTTCGCAATTCTCATTGGTTCGTTGCGCGAACCTATGCTCGCTTCGCTCGCATCAATGAAGACACGTGTCCTAGCAGAAGGGAATGATTACAAAATATATTCCAAAAAAAAATATTTTTCAAATCTAAATTTGTTGTATTACATAAAAGATATATACAGTACCTCTGGAATCAGAATTTAAATGAAAACTTTGAGCAAATTTTTACTCGCAATGTAAGCGCTGCTTTGGAAATTGAATACCCAGCATGTTGTTCGTGTGTACATTTCCCCAGTACTCGAGCCACCCATACACTTTTTGACTGAGTTTGTTGTCGAAATTTGTAGTGCACGCGAATTGTACTATAATTGTTAGCCTTGAAAAGGACCGTTTTTTAAATAGCCCTGAAAAGATCCTCCGCTTTCTTAGATTTCTATTACAAACCGCAACAGCTCGTCTAAAATTCATTTTTTTCAATAAAATTTCATCCGATAACGCTATAGATTCAAATGACTCGCGAGGCTCCTAGTAAACAAACAATCGCGCAATGTTGCCAAAACGCGGTAACAAATAACGTCTTTTTTGCGTGCCACGTAAGAGAAATATATATATATATATTTCCCTCTTTCTATGATACGTATTTTCATTGTAAGCAAACTAGATGGGAAGACAAATTAATGTTGCTTAGTTGGGGTTACTTAAAATGTATTTTATCGCCTTTTGACCTCGAATCGGACTGGTTTTTACTAATCGGCTTTCATTTTTTAGTACGGAATTCGTATTTTGGAGGTTTTATTTAACGAAGTGCTGAAAGCGAATTTGAAAAAAGAAGCCAAGTAACGTTATATTCTGAATACCTACCGAAAACAAGTTCATCAGCATGATCCAACACTTACGCCACTTATATTTAGCTTTGAAGATAACGTCACTTATTGGTTGCTTCGGGTTTTAAGGTGCGAGGGCGTTTGTAACTGGATGCCTATTGCTAAGACGTTACTTATAAAGGAACCAGTAGAAGCAAGTACTTACGAATTAAGAAAGAGCTGAAAAATAACCATAAAAAGACTATCAGTTTTACGGCTCCCTTAGAAATTATTAGAGATGGGCTGTTGTTTTACTAGTTAAAATAATAATATCCACAGTTAACGGTTGTTACCACTAAGATTATGATTCTTATTTAGTTTATGCCCTCTATTTCAAATCATTACACTTTTACCATTTTAGGTATCCTGAAAATTATATGTTAATTTTATAGCATCTAAAATACCTAATTAGGGATTAACGTTCTAAAAAAACCCTAAAATAATCGTTAGTACATAAGAAGGCATTAAATAACCTTTCACAAACCCAAATATAATCCTTACTAGTTCAATTTAGACTCTTCGAATGCATTGAATACATTTTAATTCAAAATAAGACAATATGCTGGGTCATTTCTTGTATCCGTGTGTGATACTTTCTTGCTACAAAAATTACCCCAAAAAGAACATGTCAGCAGCCAATCCTAACTCACAATTCATTAGTGGTTCTTCTATATCATGCTATTTTTATTCCGTTTTTAAATATTTGTCTTGGTTTGAACTTGATTATTTTACCTAATATTCGAAGATATAACTATCATTTTAAAATTCATTGAAACGTTTACATCCAATGGGAAATGCTTTGATAATATATTCAGTAAAGATGTATTAAAATATGCCAAAAATCGCCGGGCTATTTTCGGGGAGGTCTGTTTAACGTCCCTCTTTCGCCGGAACCTATGTGACGAGGTAGGAAACGTGGTCGTCTGCAGCATTCTATTATGGCGATCAGCATTTGGATATGTGTTCATTGGAACCACTTTCAGAAAAGGAGGCAGTCGCCATCATATCTGCTAAAGAGGACTTAGGCCCGGTGCACACATCCGGTTTTTCAACGTGTGGCCCCGCTGCCACAACGCAAGTGCGGTCTGAGATACATTAGATCCAATGGAGCAGAGCACACATGCTTCCAGCGCCGCGTGCAATTTGTACCGCAGTTCCCCACGGCGCCGCACGTTCGACGGACATGAGTCTCCGTTCTGAAGTACATTGTTTTCATAAAAAATGGAATATAAATGATAATTAATAAATGGCTGTATCCAGTAACGTCTATTTTGTTTCAAAATATACTTTTTTACTCTAAGTAAGCGAAATAAACACGTTTTCTTCGATAGAATATTTATCGCAAATGGCGGGAAATGAGTCCGTGCGTCATTTCACGGTTATGTGTGCATAGCTGGGCGTCGGTGCCGCAGTGGCGCCGCACGTTGAAGAACCGGTTGTGTGCACCGGGCCTTAGATGTCCCTTTAACTATTAACGTTCTAGTTTTCATAAAAGCACATGACAGCGACAACCATTCAAGATTGGAAGGAATGTAATTGGAAGGACTAGACAGTTACAATGCGAGAGCAAAATGTCTAGTTCCCGGACTGGGTTGGCATAGCTGTAGCAGAAAATTTAGAGGATGTTTTATGACGTAGTCCTGATGTCAAAATAATTGACAATGCCTTTTCAATTTATTCGTTGTAACGTGGAAAACCATCTGTGGGAGAGAGCAAATGCAATTTCTGAAATGGAAATGTTCCATTTTGAGCTTGTTTTTTAAGTTGGAAATGAAATTTATCTGATAATTAATTGTAATGGTAATTTTGGTTAACGTCGTACTAGAGCAACACAACGGGCTATTGACGACGGTCCGGGATCAATCCCTTAAGGGAAATATCCGAGGACAACACCTCGTAATTTTGTACCACGGTCAGATGACGAAGCAACACCTGAGCTGGCACCCCACTCTCCAAACTTCCACACCAACCCAACATGAGGACTTTCGGCCACGACAGATTTAAAGTGCGAAATTTATCTGAAGATAGCAAGTGCTTCAACAATGAAATTTTTGCAATGTTTATGATTTGACAATGTCATTTAAATATACAAAAATATGTTCGTAAAAATAAAGTTTAGTTTGTCGGTTTACCGTTGCTTTTTGCTACACGAGGGCTAAATTGGATTTGTGTCGTTTAACTTTAACTTTAAATGGTAGGGGTTGACATACACGTCTAATAGCGAATTCTAAGCAGCCTTATGTTTCAGTTTTTGAATTCACATTTTTATTCGGTTAACAACGTCAATTTTAGTACGTGGTCAGTCTAATATACCCCGAAAAAACTATTATCGTAAATTAAATTCTAGACTTGTTTCTAGTTAGTTATGCTTAGTTAGGTAATTAATTAATTATAAAATTGATATCGTACAGTGGGTTGTAATGCATTATATACCTGGGACAAATTACAAATTTTACAATGTTGTAATGGTAAAAAACAAACACGTATCTTGAAAATTATCGTTACATAAATGAAAACCCCCATTAATCTTACGATATTATAATATTTAAAATTACATTTTTTGGTATAAATATCTTAATAGGACTAGAAGTATCTAAGATATAAGTTGAAAAAAACGAATTTGATTTTAAAAACCTAAAAATCTGTACCATAAATAGAAATAATTACCGATAAATATTATCGTTGTAGCAGTGAAAACTGTTAAAAACTATTTTCATTTGATTCAGCTTGATTCAGCGGGGATTTGATTCAGCTTTTCAAGTTTGTAAAACAAGGGGACACGGAGAGCTTAAATTTCAATAGGGATAACAGAACAAGGGGCCATGGGTATAAATTGAATAAGACACATTTTAATCGGGGATTTAAGGAAAAACTACTACTTTAATAGGGTAATAGACAGTTGGAACGCGTTGCCTGAAAATATAGTTAATTCAAAGGGAGTGTACGAATTTAAGACACAATTGGATAGTCAGTGGGAATTGGGGAATTCATAAACAAAGGACCAGCCTTGTTGGGCTTGAGCCTGTAGCTGGTCGTCAATATTTGTATTTGTATTTGTATTAAACCTAAACATTTGGTGTAAATAGGAACCGATGTTATACCAAGGTCTGTTAACTATACTTAAGTGTAATAGATTTTTTATAACTGTTGTTGCAAATTAGGACAATAACAGCTCACAGCGTTATCATAAAATTACAGTTTTTACCATTTCCTATTGTATATAGACAACTTTCAAATTTTCTCTTACTTTCTACCGTTAATAATAAATCTTATTCTGATTAGCAATAACATTAAAATCTGTAACCATGAAATAATAATTTTGCCCATCTAAAATTTCGGTTCTGTTCATAAAATCAAACAAAAACAGCAGAGATGTCTTAGAAATTGAGAATATGAGAGAAAGAAGAGTTACAACTCGAAACAAAATTCCACGAATCAATAAAATTTGACACTAGATAAAAAAATGTGATCTTAAAAGATTCTTAGAAATTTGGGGGCGTAAGATGAAATTTCGAAGAATAAGACGTGATGATATTAATCTTGATGAAAACGAAAAAGACTCTTCAATTCCGTTTAATATCGTTCCCAAAGGTCCATAGAATTCCACCTTTAAAGATTAAAGTGCCTATGCATATTGAAGGCACTTTGAGATTAAATATGCATTAGTGGTAGGGTATGTTGCCTTCAAACAATTTAAACATGATGTAGCCAATACAGTCAATGGAATGTGCTGGAATGTAGAGTATATTGATGACATTTTATATGGATGAAAGGAATGCTTTTTCTTCGAATAATCATTAAACATCACTATTGGTAGCATTTAAATAAACTATTGATGTCGTCGGTTTTTGTGCGGAAACACTAATTTAAAATTTTCAGACTGATTATTTTCAAGGTAAGGAGACATGCGTAGGCATGTTGTAATATATTTAAAAAACTATAAAATTGCTTATAATTATATTTTCCCATAAAAACGAATAGTTTGTCTTTACACATCTATACTGTAAAAAAGTTGGTAGGTTGTGTCCACGACACAAACTGTAGTATTGACAAGAATACTCTTGCATTGTTACATTGAGGAATGAATGAAGCAGACATATAGCACCCTGGCAAGAAAAGTGACACAAGTCAAAAAATAAAAATTTTGATGTTATGTTTTTGAAAAATATGTATGAGGTACCCCAGCATGTTATATTACCATTCTATAGAATATAATAGAAGTCACCACCATAAATACTTACCCAAAACTTAAAAGAAGCTTATACTGTTTCAATATAAGTTTTATATTATCCTTTAAGTTGATCTTTCTCAAATTCTACAATTTTGAGTTGTGTCACTTTTGGTGCAGGGGTTGCGATATGAAGTTTGAGCAATAGTCTGTTGTGTGAATATTCGACGATTAATACCTAATTTAAATGATTAAAATGAAGTTTGATATTAATTGTTGTTGTCTAACATTAATTGAATTGCTCAGATGTCAAAGCGGTTATCTATTATTTTGATAATTTCTGTGATTTTTGTAAATTTTAATAGAATAAATAAATTTTCTTATACATAAAAATATTTACAAGTTGCTTCGTGTTTTCTTGTTAAACTTTTTTTTTAAACAAATTTCTTCTTTTTCTTTCGATAGGTGTAGGTAACACTGATACCTCGTTCTCAAACAATTGTTTGAAAAAGTGTAAACCAAAAAATAATCCGTCACGTGACCTCCATTTTACCAGACAAAACAATGTCAACTATAGCAAAAACAAAATCACAAGCTCATGCCGATTGCATTCCGTTTTTAAGTATTCGTCTTGATTAACAATTTGAACATGAATTTGTTTCACAATACTTCGAAAAAAACTATAAATTTATTGATGCCAAAATTTCACAAATCTAAAAGCACAATGTTAAAACTCTGGAATCAAGGATATAAACATTTTACTTCGGATGGCATAGTTATTTTTACCAGCATGAGGAGGCGGCAGGTAACGTATATTTTATGCTTTAAAATGTGTAATACGGTTATACTTAACCTCTAATTAGCGAAGTGCTAATGGAAAGCTTGGAATAGGCAACCAGATCATATCACTTACTAAAAATAGATGTTAAACATCGTGTTTACTATTTCTTCTGTGGAACGAAACTGAAACGCGCAACCATCGAACTAAATTAACACCCACTAGTTTTATTTTAATTGAACTGTCTAAAATAGCTTTACTAATTAAAATAAGTAAATTTGAGGGTAATAATTAATCAATCTAAGAGTAATTTCATCCATATTCGGCAGAAAAGTAGAGACTACCAAATCATCGTTTTTTATTAATCTTATACGGAGCTATTATGAATGAATTATTAATCTTAAAATGAATTAATAACCAATATTAGCTGAGAAATCTGAACTTTCAGACGCAAATACACTCCCCTATAATAACGGACCGTACGCCAGCGGATTTGCATAAAACTTGCATATTTGTTTGGGGGTGTTTTTCGTGGTTTGGCATGGGAAATTTGCATGTTGTTCCTGGTCAATTGAACGCCGATGCCTACATGAGCATTTTGGACAATCAGGTTCTTCCTACGCTCTGGTAATTTTATGGTAAAATGGTAATTTTTTAGTTAACGTCGTACTAGAGCAACACAACGGGCTAATTGACGACGGTCCGGGATCAATCCCTTAAGGGAAAGATCCGAGGACAACACCTCGTAATTTTGAACCACGTAAGATGACGAAGCAACACCTGAGCTGGCACCCCACTCTCCAACCTTATACACCAACCCAACGTGAAATTTTATGGAATAGACGAATATTATTTCCAGGTCGACAACACTCCATGTCATGTTGCAGCCTCTTTCAGGCAGTGGTATCCAAAATATGATGTAAAGCGTCTTCCCTGGCCTGCTCAGTGTCCCTACCTAAGCCCAATAGAACATTTGTGGGAAGCGTTAGAGCGACGCTTACGGGCCAGGGAACCACGTCCGAAATCTACAGCTGAACTACAGACATTCTTGCATCAGGAATTGACACAAATACCCATAGCTGTGTATCAAAACCTTGTTGAAAGTATGCCCAGAAGGGTTGCTAGTGTAATTGCAGCACGTGGGGGACTATACTCCTATTAAAGAATACATTATTTCCCTTATACCATCACATCTTCCTGTCCGGTCCATTATTGTAGGGTAGGGTATAAGTAATTACATATGTGTACTTAGTTTTTACTACTTAGTTTTTAGTACTTAGTAAACGAAATGAAGGTGTGAAATTGCTCCAATTAATGTGTGTGATACCTTAAAAATAAAATTTAACAATTAAACTCTTAGTAAAAAGCAATATGACTGAATCTAAGATACTTTAGGAAATCTGACGCTCTGTCCATCGAATGGAGAAACCAAAAATAAAGAACACGAGAATCAGGCATTGGTCCAGATATTACTGATAGTGAATACATCTAAAGATCCGAGGTCAGTCCATTGTAATTTTGAAGCACAGTTAGATGATAAATGATAGAGGCTTTCGGAATGGCTCCAAAACAAAGCTCAACATAAAATCGATTAAAAAGTTTTTTTTAATGTTTTGATTTGACAAATGAAAATTTAAAAACTAATCACCATTTACAAAGTTTCATCTACAAAATCTTATTGCTATGGCGGTTTCAGTCTGTCAACGTGTCCTCTTTCCAAGAAAAGATTAAAAACACTATTGTAAAAAGGGAAAATATTATGCTGTGTGAAAGTAACCGCCGTAAGTATAAAAATGTATCCCGTAATGTAAATCTTGTCATTGTAACAGTTGAGTTGGAGAATAGAAATTCAAAATTTAGAACGTAAACTAAAATGTAATTAGGTGCATGCAGATTTCTGTGAACGATTCAAATCAGTGCATTGGCATTTAAAATAACTGTTATTAAAACCAAAGGCGTCATTTATTAAAAAAAAATGAAGCGTCTATAAAAATGTAATGTTACAAACTGAGCAAAACAGATCAAGGTTCAAAGTTATTGTCTTTTCTTGAATTCCTGACAATTATGATTTTTAGAAAAGAGAAATTGTTTATCATATTATCTGAACAGTGGAACAAAATAAGGGTACGTACGACTAGGCAGCTTGTGACCAATAGTGCAGATTATATACTAAAAGCAGGAGAATGACTTAAATAATTTTATTTGAAGATCCTGCTTGCACATCTCATAGTCTCATCAATTCCAATAAATAAAGGGGATACCACAAAGTACCTATTTTTCTAGTATTTTAGCTAATCTTTGCCTTCATTTTAATAAAAATCACATTTCTAAAGTTGTAAATTGTAATCATTACAGCGATTATTTGATTATTTTTAATCAGACTGATTTTTGGAATTTTAACCCTAAAAAACCTCAAACAGCACGCCTTTCCGCAAACTTTCCTAAAATTCATATTGATACAAGTAATAAATTAAATATTGATGTATCTACGATAAAATAAATTATTTTCAATTGAAAATCAGCAAGGCGTCCCCTGTGTTTTCATCTCTATCAGTATTTATAGGAAAATGCAGAGATCAAATCCCTCTAAAAAAAACAACGGATAAAACTGAAAACGACGGCCAAGAGTTTTGATCTTCCTAACAGTTTACTCAAAAAATCTTTTCTACTTAAACGATTTTTGTTCTTTCATTATCACCTTTCCATAGTTTTAACCACCACCAGAGGGCGCCAGATTCACTTGTAACGATAAAAAAATGTCAAATTTCTTTTCATTCATCCTTGTTAAATTAAAAGGTGTTTTCCAACACAGAACGGCAAAAGTGTGGTATGAACAATGTAGGAGTTATCTATGAACAGCTCTCTTTTCGATCATTTCATATTATATGACTGTTTTGCATTGTTGTCCATTTTAACAGTTTCTCTGAAAATTGTGCGGTATATGTGAATATTTTACTTCTGCTCTCCAAATGACACCGCATGATACATATTGAGGTTACCTTAAAATGTAGCTTATCGCCATTTTGGCAACACTTTCAGAGATGCCACTGGCTACTAAAGACGATTTTTTGCTCCAAACTTGGCAACCAGGGATATATTTTGAGGCAAAATATTCCAAAAAGGTCCAATTTTCGACATAATCCTTTGCTTGTTTAAAAATATTTGCTTTTTTAATAAATATTTTTCGTATTTTTCTTTAGGGCTAAAAGTTTCCGAGGAATGGTAATTTCAAAGTTTTGTATGGCGTAACATCATGCATAACATGCATCAAAATAACACATCGGAATTTGTAATTGCTAGGTTGTCATGAAAACCTAAAAAAATATATTTATCTTTTAAAACTAAAATTTCTTACTTCTGAGATCTGCAAAATGTCTGTTTCATATTTAAGTAGCATTAATTTTAATTTATCCATTTCATATCTGAAAATCGCTAAGGTAGGGTTTAGATAAGACTTCTTGCTACGATTTTTAAAAATTGATGCTACTAATGTTTCACAAGTGCTTCGACTGTGGAAGCCCTGCGCATGCCATTTAATTGTGTTATGGACTAATAATCGACCATTGGTGGTGTCGCCTTCCGAAAACGGTTGAGTGAAAACAGAACGAATCGTACTCAAGGAGAAGACTACCAACAGCTAAGATATTTAAGTTCTTATTATTCCAAGAACATTAAGAAAAATATACAGTATTTACATCATCATATTACCATCGTTACATCAATACATAAAAGTATGTTTTTTCCCAGTCCATCACGGTAAACAAGCCTTATATGCTGCTTCTTGCTCTCTCTCTCTCTCTCTCTCTCTCTCTCTAACCGTCGTCTCCCACTTGCTCTGCCGCAGTCTAAAAATAACCCAGCGGTAAGAGTCAAAAACTAATCAGAAATCTCGACGAATACCATCTGTTCTTTTCAAGTCGTTGTACAGCATATGTCGAAAGAACAACAGCTGGTGCCATACACTCACCAATCAGAATATATACGGTATTCCGATGACTCAATGGAGTAGACACCTGCCATGTTAGTGACCCTTCCTATAGGTCAAGCACTACGGACTTTCTGACGATGTCACACATTTATCAATGCGTAATTCTTTTGATGGAATTTTTACTGTCGAAATGTTGAAATTGTATTCAGAAAATAAGGCATGTCATGTCGCATTCAGAATGCTTACAGGAAACACGTACTGGCAGAAGCACCAGTGCCTGTATGTAGATTGTCAGAAAATGCTTGGTCATTTTATCGAGTCTGACTTGACAAAGCAAAAATTTATGACGTTACAAGAGTGATATTCACTAGGGTAATGAGATACATTATCTGTCAAGCTGAATATAGGCGGCAATACGTGTTTATTGTACGTATTCTAAACGTGAATAAAGTTGGCTTGGTGTTCAAATACGATTTCATCACTTTGCTAATTAAAATTTTAAAGAACAAATTCCGAGAATTGATGAGTAGTAGATGATTAGTCTACCCCAATTAAATTAAACGCTAAACACTTCCAAAACGGCAATAAACTACATTTTAAGGAAACCCATATGTATCACAGTAGAAATAAAATCTCAGACCGTTTGGTTTGTTGATACTGAAAATAGTTTGGTGACACTATGTTTTGCTATTTTCCAAATTGAAAGAGCTTATGCATTATTTTAGATGGTTATTTTTCTTAATTTAAAGAGAATATCTTTATGGCTCATTGGCCAGGAAATTTTAAATTAACATTAGAAACATTTAAATTTTCGAATATTTTATCAGTTCAGCAAATCAAAATAACAACATTGGGAATACGAGATTCCGAACTAGGAGTTTTCACACTAAAATCCTCTCTTTAAAAGTATTTGGAATATTGCTCAACAGAAAAATATGTTGATTTACTGTTGAAAATGAATGAATATAAGATGAGATGAATGAATATAAGATGAATGAATATATATATATATATATATTCCGGGAGGTGCAATTGACTACCAAGCATATCCCATACATGCTGAATGAAAGACTGATTTGAAGATCTCTCTGGCTAAGCAAGAATTTGAACTTCACGGAGACACTCCTGGGAGAGGAGTGGCGTTACTTTGCTGGTAAATACCCCAGGACACGTGTATGATAGGCAAAACAACAGGTTGTAAGATCTCTTAGAAATATAGCTGTGCTCTCCCAAGACCGGCTGTGATATCTACTGTGACATTATGAAAAACTCCATTGTGCTTGACCTTTAGGATGGGTCACTTGTAGTTCAGATGCCCACTCCCTGGGGTGTCATCGAATATATTCTGATTTTTTTTTATTGTTTGGCAACAGCTGTTGCTATTCAACCACGCGCTGTAAACGACTTGCGAAGAACAGGCGAAATAAAACGCCCTCTTCAGGTGGTGTTCATCCAGATTATCTCTGATTGGTTAGTGACTTTTCCCGTTGGATTATTTTTAGACTACGGCAGAAACGTTGGAGACGACGGCTAGAGAGAGAGGTAGCTAGAAGCAGCGGGTGAGGTTGGTTCCCCGCGCTGTACTGTGAGAAACACACTTTTATTTATTGGTGTAGTGAAGTTAATGTGTTGATTTAAATACTGTTTATTTTCTTAATGTTCTTGGAATAAGAACATAAATATATTAGCTGTTGGTTGTCTTCTTCTTGGGTACGATTCGTACTGTTTTCACGCTACCGTTTTAGGGCGACGACCCCACACAACTCATATTAGTCAGAAGAGAGGAAAGTATGTGCGAAACAGCTAGTATAGAGTATGAGAGCCCAAACAGCAAATTTAGCAATTCGTTTACAGTAAGTTGAAAAAGAAATCGGATTACATTTAATTAAAAGTTTGTGAATGGGAACTCCATCGAGAAAAGATTAACGGAAAAAATAGATTAGATCTAAGAAGTAGGTATTTCAGATTTTCGGCCACATTTATCTTTCAGTTGTTTTGTAGAATACTGTAAATAATTATATTCGTCAATTTGTTCAGATTATACTTAATTACGTCATGCATAAATTTATTGGGCTGAACTGAGTGATTTGTCTCTCTACTGTTATTTTTTTTCTACACAAATTATAAATCCCCAAACAAATGTATCAGCTTGTAAGAAATTTAATTATGAAAACAACAGTCGTAAATATATGCATGAACTATACTCAATTAAAATGTGATCAGATTTGTAACAAGAATGAGAGGTAAAGTTTCTGTTTCATTTCTTGGTTAGTATTTATAAATTTTTCCTTCGATCACAATTTTTTTCTTTAAACAATTAAATTTTCAAATAACGTTTCTAAAAAGACAGGACAAAGTCTGTTTAACTACATATCCGAATAATTGAATGGGATCGTATATATGTTGATTAGTATGTGCCGCCATCTACCGACAATTGTAAACACTAAAACAGATCCAATGCTGCTTTGTTACTTTCTGATAAGTCGCGCCATCTCTTGCAGGGAAATCGCGTTACCAAAATATATAATTGACGAAATAAGTCATCGATGGCTGCGACGGTGCTTCTCCGATATCCCGGAAGTCATGTCATCCCCATCTAAGATGACCAAACGGGAACAACTCCGTAAGTTTCTTCGATTTTGCCTCATCTCTCGTACCTATACCTGAAATATACCCTTTAAAATTCGCCCAACATGGCGTCAAACAGAATGATGTCAGATGCCGCATGTTACATCTGACAGCTGCAATATTACACCCCAATAAATGATCCGCTGTCTGAAAGAATCATGCTTTTCCCACACTGAATTTTCATATACCAATGAGCTAAAAGACTGAAGTTATTCATATTTGCCTATCGAAATCCCTCGCCCATTCACCCACTCGTTTATCGATCCTGAAGTACAGACGTAGTGTAGTACTACCTCTCCCATAATGCTTGCTGATTGTATATCTATGAATCAAATTTATGTTGAAATTTTGTGCCTTGATTGTCATTTGATTCGTTTCCGTTATATTTGGCTTTTGTAATTTCCAGTTTTGATTATGTACTGTGAGTAGAGCTATTCTAAGTTGTATTAAGCAATTTTTTCCCAGATGCAAAATGTAATTTTAAAAAAGAGTGGCAATAGGGATGAATAGCAAAACGTACTTTTGCTATTCCTTTTATCTTATGAGAGGAAAAAGATGGCAATTCACTGAAGGATTATTATTTGCTTGATTGTAACCAAAACTGCCATTGTATATTGAAAGGCTTGTGAAGTTATAGTCTTATGGATTTAAAGCCGTATATTTGGTATAAATGTATGGAAATTTTAAACCAAATCTAACAAAACGCACGATATATCTTTCTATAAGGAGAATACGGGGGGGGGAAGAGACACACATATATGTTAGGTAGCATTTATAAATTACAGTTAGAAGTATGTGATAGATATCACACAAAATATTACAAAATCCCAAAATGTTTGAATGTAATAAAGTGCTGAAAATAGTAAGAACAATTATATGGGTATACGAAATACTTATATACTTTGTAGTTAATGAAGTAATTTAAGTCGAAAGATTTGAATGAATTTTTTTTTTTTTTTTTGCAAAATTTAAACTTTTTATCATAAGTAGCAGGTGTAAATTGCAAGTGAAAACGTTTCTTTATATTTAAATTGAAGTAATTTTACGTGTCTGGTTTTGTAACAGTCATTGATACTGGACTCATTTTTCTGGAAGGATTTGACATATATCGCTTACTCCTTTTAACAACGTCTTATCTCAAAAATCGGCGATTTTTAGTTATGCCTGTTTTCGGAATGCCCTGAAAGAGTACTACATCTCTGCAAGATCGTCATATCTCACCGCTCAATACTAAGCCGCTAGAGATAAAAAGTAATATTTATTTGTAATACATTTTATTCTACTTTCAAACTTTAAAATCACTCTTCTGAAAAATCTCGTATTTTGAGTTATGACGTTGTTGAAAATAGTGAGCGATATGTTGTCTTTGAGAACTAATTTGTTTTCAATTTTTAAAGCTTCCAAGCAGGGGTTTCTTAGAGTAGAGTACGTACTAAAAGAACTTTAATTATGAGTAATCCCCACTGAAGTTCTATTTTATAATCAAACTCAAGAAGAAAGCAGTACCATACTCTTATAAACGGTTTTTAGATTTGATTAAAATGCAATTTTGGATTTCGAATAAAATTTAATGAATTATTCTTAAATAGATAATTTTTATTGCAAAGTAATTTATATTGTTCTGTATTTCATGTGTGAATTGGTTTTATTATTTTTTCATGAAGTATTCTTAAAACACCGAATTACGACACTAACGAAATATGATTTTTTTTACACATAGATTTTGGTATGTTTTAACATAATGGAATATTACTACTCAATGTTAATTTAATAGCCCTTATAACGTATTTAAAGAACCCATTTCTAAAAAGATCCAATCATAAGACTAGTCGGACCACTACATTTGCTTTAAAAAGTCTTCAGGTTTGTCTGTAACATTCATATCTAATAATGATGAATCGTAAATAACTGAATATGTTATTTTAGAAATGCGTTGTGTAAGGGTGTCCTACACTATAAAAACATAATTGTTAGATTCAAATGATCATTATGATTAAAAAAGTAGGCTGTAGTTTGATATGTTTGACATTGGAAATATATTAAAAGCGACTGTTCAATCTTACTATCTAAGTTGCATTTGTTTTAGGATTTTATGGTCAAGAAATTAGTTTTAAATTCAAAAACCTTATTCAAGCTTTTCTCCCTTAAAATAAACTAAACACATGGCTGATGCTACCCATTGCCACAATTGATGTATAAATTTATTTTAACTCATTATAATGAAATGTAAAAAAATTAATTTTTTTCCTTGAAACGTTAATTTGATGTCAATGTTATGGTTTGCTCTTTGTAAACCACTTCAGTAATTAAAATTATAAACGTTCTTAATCCTATTTATTTCAATTTCAAAATAGAGAAATATCTTTGTGCTTACTTCGAGCTTTTCAAGATTCTCGATTCATACTTCCAGGTTGACGAAATCATCCTTCAGCTGAATGAAATGGCGTTAAAAAGAATGCCTTTTTGATTACTTAATTTAATCAAAAACATTCATTTATGTAGAACATTCCAAGCTACATATAGCATCAAATAAGAACAACACACTTCGTGTGTTCTGATTGAAAAATAAATGTAAACAAAATATCAAAATTTTGCTGATCAGAATACAGAATTTTAGAGCAATATATTGTGTAATTTATTTCAGTGTTATTACTTTTACAATAGTAATACTTCAATTAGGAATATTTTAGCTGTAAGATTCGCCGAAAAGAAATTTATGAGATAAAATTTAATAGAGAGGGAGACATCCCACTCATAATATTATTAAAAATACTATATACCAGTGGAAAATCTAAACTATTCTTTAAAACGTATTTCCTGTGTTCATTAGTATAGACATAAATGGAGGTTTGAATATAATCGTATGCTAATATGATTGAAAATCTTTATAGCTTTAATGGTTAAGCCAAGTATTCAAAAACACCATTATTCTCCATTTCATTTCAAATTACTCTAATCCTAATTGATTGATGGTAGTAACGTAGAAGTTGTCAGACAATCAGAACACATCTCTGGATTAAGAAAGACTGATGAACGTTCTTCAGATAAAAGTTTTTAGACTGCAGCATGAAACGATAATTTAATTTATTTGAAAAAGAATACACGTGAGAATATTGGCAAAGAAATGTGGCAACAGTTCAGTTTTTGTTGACTTCATGTAAACGTTGTTTTATGGAACAAGACGTGATTTCAACTCTTCGGTAGTTCTGAAAAATGTTAGAATGAGATGTGTAAGTATGATCAAGCGTAAAGTAAAATCTGGTGTTCCAAATATAATTTTCTTCATTTTTAGAAATAAAAACATTAAGTTTTTAAAATAATTCCCATTTTTGTTAGGGAACTATTTCATAAGAAACTCAGATATATATTTAATTTTAAAATCTTGAATTACTTTGTTACTTTCTTTGAGTTGTATAACACTGATTTACATAAATTCACAAATACGTAATACGTAGGAAACATGCATAAAATACACACGTAATATATAATTGCCAAAAGTAGAGAAAATATATTTTTTTGAATATGTCACAAATAATATAATTACAAAATTTTCTAAAACTGATATGTGTGTATGTGAATAGAAAAACTATCAAACTTAAAATGAAATTGTTACTCTATATTAGGACACTTATACTACATGAATCAAATTAAGAGTTTCGTCAGTTGTACTAGTGACAAAAATTAAATTAAAAACAAATATACAAATAAACAAAAATTAAAATTTTATTTTTCAAATTGTATTACAAAAGAGAGAACGGTACATTATTAAATAACTCACATAAAATATGATCCTTCTTAATTCCTGCAACTCTCTCTTTGTTTATTTATTAATGGTGCATGTTTAAATGAATTGAAATTACTTTATAGCTAAATCGAACAAAATTTATAAGTTGTCGACATTTATTTTTCTAAGTTAATGAAAGTATCACATAATAATTAATTCCGACTTAGAAGACGGAAACACATATTAGATTTGAAAGAGTATACCCATTTCTCAGCACAATATGTATGTTAGGGAAGTTATCTTGAAGTAAAGTGGTGAAAACTATACAAAATAAATAAAATATCCAATTATTCTTTGAGCTCATTTATTTCTGTGATCATCTGTAAAAATAAGATAATCTAATACTGTTCTGTTTTATTTCGTAGAACAGAATTTGTCATATAAACTAAAACCTTCAGAAATAATAGATTAATTTTGTTCTGTTCCAGTTTTTTAAAGTCGTCATAAAAATGACGACTTTAGTAGCAAAATGCAGTTATTGCTACTTTTAAATCTTTCAGTTTTGACTCAGAATTCATAAAATGATTTTAACCGAAAGTACAACATCTAAAGCAAGTTTAAAAAAATTTCGGATTCATAATTTCATTTATAAGTAGTTGGTGTATTTGTGTTGAGTTTCGTGAAATAACATGTATTTTTGGTATATAATATAAGAACTATTCTTTGTATCCTTAAATTAGCAGTTTGTAAATACATTAAAACAACTTATTTCAAATTCTTGAATGCATTTCATGTATTTAATATTTGGTGCATGAGTGTCTCGCTCATATAAATTTAAAATGCAACTGTAGAAGTTCTTGTTCAATGAAAAAATAGTAACCCATTAATTCGTCTATTATCTGTATATAATTTAAGTTTTAGAGCTCTTTGATTAAAGTTATATTTCTGTATCAGTGAAAATTCATGAATTACACCCAAAAAAGTTAACGCTTTTAAAATTAAATTGAAAGGGTATTGAAAGGTACACGATAAACAAATAAATCTCGAAATTACCTTACACAAGTTATCTGTCTAAATTAAAGATAACTTTTACGGTAAATGTATTTTATGTATAATATACAGTAAATCTAAATGTAACGTTAAATTTTTAAATTGAAATAAAATATATTTTTTAATTGAACAATAAGCAATATGCTTGATCAATGCTTTTCGTATTCAAAAGTTCTCTTTCGAAAATTATAAGTTAGATCGCAAATAATTTATGTATTAGAATTCTACGTTTTTGTCTGAAAAATATTACAATAGTTTGAAATAGTACAACTAATAGCAGGATTATTAATAATAAGTTAAATATTGCATACAATCTAAAATTCAAAAATAAAATTCTCGCATAAGAAACATGACAGTTTGGTATAGCCGCCTTGCTGGCCTAATAACATGGATAAATTTTAAAATCCTCATAGATTTGCCATTTAAGTTCTTGATATTTTATTTAACTGAGGAGAAAATTAAGGTTTTAATATGATTCTTTAAAAATTATTGAATAAGCTACAGGAATTGAAGGTAGAATATTACCATTATTAAGTAAGACCCCTTTGAAACTTCTCTTACTAGAATCAATGAATAGTCTCCACTGAGATTGATCATGATCAGAGGTGGAAAATAAATGAGTCATAAATCCAGGAATATTTGTACAGTATACAAGTGAGTTTTCTTGGAAAAAATACTTGCTATATATTCTTTTTCTCGATTTCTGTACCAAGAAAATGTTGTTCCTGAAGCAAGTAAATTGCTATTCTTAAGTCGAGATCCTAAAACTTGAGTACTTTGTTTCGAAAGATTTAAATCGCGTACTAAATCGTTTAACTCACTTTGCGTGAATTTTTGTGGTTCAACATCAGTTGCTTGGTTTGTGTACAAGATTTCGGTTTCATCACTGCTCAATACTTGAGATTCAGATGATAAATCAAGAGATGTAGGAGGTAGAGGCACAGGTAAATTTGGACCGTTTGGTACAGGTCTAATAGCTGAAATATTTTCTGGGAACACAACATTTGCTTTGTTTTTGTTATTGTAGCCTTTTATTTTTGTTAAACAAAAATAGCAATCCTCCTGACTAGCTGGCTCTCGCCATACCATTGGAATAGCAAAAGGAAGAGATTTTATTTTACCTCGAGTCCATTTCCGTAAATGTTCAACTCATGTGTAACAAACTATATGTGGGGCCCATTTCTTTTCCTGGTCACCAAGTTTCATACCGAAGTAAGCATAATACGCCTTTTTACCGAAATAGGTTATGTTCCGCTGCCTTTTTTTGACAACGTATCCACCACAGATATAACAAAATGAGTTCGGGTTATTTATAAAACCTCTTGATGCCATATTGCTATAAGAAACTGACAAAACAAACGTAAGATACCAATAAACGAACAAAATAAACGTATGTTCTCACGACAAATGGGTGGGTGAAAAAAAATTGGGCCTTCTCAGGCAATATCAACACATAAAGTGGTGTCATCTATAATTATATTTCACATCCCTTAGTGCAGTATTGTATTTTACATTTATTAATGTCATTTTACTAAGAAATTAATTTTTGTTTTTATTAAGAAAGGCACCCACTCCTTTTTTGTTTTGTGAAAAAGCTGTGGGGGATAGCAAAAAACTAATGTCATATTTGTGATCAGCGTGACTGATTTACGAAGAAAAAATTGCTATTCTACAAACCCCAGATTTGTGTTGACCTGTGTTATTTATTTAAAGAAAATCATATCTTTAGGTATCAGTCTAAAGTAAAATTTTCCGTAGATTTCAAATACGTTAAAATTTTCAATCTATCTTTAGCAGTTCCGATTTTACGGAAAAAAACTTAACAATCCCAGTCAATTTGTTTTTTATTACTTGCTGTCATTCGCCTAAAAGGGGACAGGAAATGTAATCTGTTTCTTTTTTTTTTTTTAACGCAAAGGGCAGAATATACAATCTTTTTTGGAAAGAGAAAGTTTACGTGACGTCATAATGTTTTGCGAAAATATAAAAGAAGGTCACGTGGGGGAGAAAAAGTTCATTTTAGAGGGTTTCTTCTTTCATTTGGACGAAACGCGTTTGAAGAAGCCAGGTAGAGAATAAAACTATTAAATTCATTTAAAAATCTTCCAGATTAAATTTTAAAATTTCGCCGCGACCAAAAAATTGCAAAAATTTTGGACTACCTGTGTGCCAAATCTCATTGCTGTAAGTGCTGTAGATCGTCAGGATTTTGCGGACGCGGAACAAACAAATAGACAAAAAAAAAACCACTTCCTTTTATACTATGTATAATGCTCTTACTTGGCACCCAAAAATAACGTTATTTTTTTTGCGTATTGGCAACACTGTACGATTAATTGATCCGGGGGTCGGCGAGCGTTCGAAAGCAGGGGCACTACCTCCTAGATAATAAAGCCGTCTGTCTGGTTTATGACGTCACCAGCAGAAGGGCAAAAGTCTTCCGATCGCAAATTCAGGAAACCTTTGAAAATTAGATTGTCTGCTAAAAAAGCAGTGTGTATCTGAGTATACAATTGAAGGGTTCTAAACAAAAACAGCACTTGTTAAAGGTTATTAAAACTAAGAAAAATACTCCAAGAAATATCCATTTCCATGGAAATGTACTTTTATTAAAAGTACAAAATCAGTATTTGGGGACATAGAAAAAGCACAAATTTACATACACAAAATGTACATACAAAGCATACAACAAATTTTTTATGCTTTACATTCGAGGCAATTCTATAATTAGACTCTTGAAGCCTATTACAGTTGTTGAATAGATATAAAGCAAATTATTGTTTAATAAAATACAAAAACGTATATAAATATGCACACAATAGAAAGAAAAATTAAGATTGTTTCATTTTTTTACTGATGCCTAAGTATGAATATGAATGCTATTGTAGACAAGGCATCTAACAAAATTCTAACTTTAATTAAAACATTTTTATGGTACATTTCATAAGGGAAATGACAAAATAACCTAAGATGCATAAATAATAGGAATGAAAGTGCCCGAAGGTCTTAGTGAAGAAGTTGACTAGGCAATTAAAAAACTAGAAATGACATTAGACATCCTTAAAGGGAAAGCCGGAAAAAAATTGAAAATCTACAACCCTGGATTAAACACAATTTTACTTTTTATCCTGTGTTAATGTTTCGAGTTTTGTTTTATTTGGTAATTTGATCATCTTGTCATTTTTGGACCTACAATAGTTTTTCAAAAGTGTATTTTCAGCTGATCGCAAAAGCAACTTCATAATTTTAGTTGATGAATGCCGCTCACATGGTGTAATACTTATTTCTTTGGATTTTAGTACTTCCTGAGTAGCACGCAAAACAAACAGGCGTTGGTTTGATACTTTAAAATATTCTCTCTCAAATTATCTCCCAATTAATTCTTTCAGAACAATAAAATTATGCATTATGACATTTACAGCATCCACGGCTGGGTACTTTAATCCAACTCTGTCCCAATTATGAATATGCTGAAAGCCTGAATGAATAATAAGTGGTTTTTCAATAACTAAATTGCCACTATAACTTTCACATTTAATCCTTTTTACAACTGAATGACAACAATAACCAGCTAAATATGTGATTAAAGGAATGTTATCAGAAATTTAATCTATGTCATTATCTGTGACCTCAATAAGTGGAATCAATATGGCTTTTTAAACGCATATAAACACTTTTATACACCAGTATATTTTACAGTAGAATCCGTGTATTGTAATTACTTCAACTCCCAGAGTTTAATACCAATAACCGAGTAATAATATTAACCAAAAAATCTGAAAAGTGCTCTTTTATAGATATTTGTAGTGTACAGATTTTGATTTAATCAAAATAGTACGCTAGGCTTAGTCACTAAAGTTATGTTTGTTAATTGTTGGATACCATTATAATACGATATATCATTAAATTTTCTGAATAATTGACATAATCAAGGGAGAATAAAACAGGATGATCACAGATGCTGGGCTTTTGGTGATTCGAAAAGAATTTCGTAACTGAACAAATATTTCATTGGTTTTAATTAATTAAATTATATTAAAAATGAAATCAACATACCTTTTTCTCCTTTTCTTAGCAACTACGAGTGTAAAATTTAATCACGATAATCCTGTTACGCGATTCTCCTTGAATAAAATTCTTTAATCGTTCTCTACAAAATAAACTTCATTCTATCTGACCCTATACATAGAAATATTTACACGGCTGCCTTATCAGGCATTCTTTTTTGGAATTACACGAAAATATAATAGTAACTAGTGTTCCAACGATAATACGAAAATGTAACATTAATTAATGTGCAAACGATAGTACGAAAATATAACGATAACTAATGTGTAAACGATAATTCGAACTACTTTTAACAAATCCACTGATGAAACTCTCGCTCGGATGGCTTTAGCATTCAATTTAAACAAGACAAGAATCGTATACCTTTTGATGGTGACGTCATATAAGATTTGCGTATGTCAGACGGCTTTATGATCTAGGAGGTAGTGGCAGGAGGCGGGCCCCTTAGTAGATAGTTGAATTTACACCATACTTACGTATTACAACTGCCAATTGGCAACGATCCGGTTTCAATCTTGAAGGGAAATTCGTTTACAACACTTCGTAATTTTGTACCATGGTAAGATTACGGGAAACGTTTCAGGAAATAATAGGTATTAAGGTTATTCCATAATATATTTTCCTAGAGTAAAAAAGTTCGATGTAAAAGAACTGTTTTGTGAACTTTGTTATTTTTACCAACTATGCAAAAATATCACACCATGTACAGGTGTTCATATGACTCGTACGAAGAACATATTCAGAATCAAAATTAATTGATTTAAAAAGTATGGAATGAGAGCTTACAATCCTATTGCTTAGGAACCCTCTTTGAGGGTATACTAAGCATTATGATTCATACGCATAGGATAGGATCACAGAGAAGTAGTATACAGAGGGTTCACTGCCATAGGAAGCAATGGACTTATAAATAACATGGGAAATCGCATAGACGCTGGCGCCCCCAGCAAGGTAACCGGACCCTACTATAATGTCGGATTTAGACCTCGTTGCCATAACAACCAAACTAGGTTTCCATAACAACCGAACTAGGTTTCCTCAAGAACTATCTCAGGCTATTTTATTTTTTCGAAACCCAATTTGCATTTTTGATTAAAAGCTAAATATTCTTTAAATATTTTTTAACATAAATGCTTCCAAATAGCACTTTTTTAATGTCTTCTGAACTTAAAAAAAAACCTTTATTTACGAAATCTTGCCAATGTATGAACTTTTTTCTTTAATTTTAGTTTATTCTTTTATGTGAATGCTTCTTTAAAAAAATATTCCAAAACATGTTTGATTTGGAAAATTGTTGATCTGTGTTGATAATCTGAAATATTATTTGAACGAAAAAGTACATAATAAATTTTTTTTACTTAATCAGGTACATTATTTATTTTAGAACAAATTATACAATTTAAAAAAGAAATTGAAAAGAAGTACTGTTTATGTAGAAGTCTCGTCGAAGCTCATTTAATAGTAAGTCAATCACACACACGACCAAGTGATAGTGGACTGTATGAATTTTATTGTTGAATCATGAATTCAATTACCAATACACAATTCTTCCCTGTGAAGAATATAACACAGAAGGGTATGGAACCCCAAGGTAAAATCTCTCACACTGCTGTCTCCTCACACACTCAGAATACGAATACAAAAGTAAGAAGTTGGCGCCTAAAAAACTAACATATTACCTGACCTTGTTCTTAATGTAAAAAAAGAACATAGTTCAGCTACTGTTACACGCTTATTCATATTTCTGTGTGATCAATCTAGAACAATTTTTGAATAGCAAACGAACAATAAAATACACAACAGGATATAAAGGAATGAAATACTTTGGTAAAATAAGCAACTTAACAAGAATCTTCATTTGCCTTCCAAAGAGCAAAATTCATTGTGTAACATTCATAAACAGCATCTAGCAAATGAATAGATAATATTACTAATTTTATTCATTATTGGAGCTAAATCACACAATTTTTCAGCATTTAGTATAGCAAAATAAACAATAAAATACACAACAGGATAACAATTTTTCTTATTATTTTTGTTATTAATTATTATTGACATTATTAAAATCAAACTTTTAAATTTAATTTTCTTTTCTGTATTAAGTTCACAGTGAGTATCACACAAGTGCATTCCAATTTTGCAAAAATATCTTTATAAATGTTGACAAAAAACCGGTTATAATTTTAAAAAAAAGTTAATTTTAATAACACAAAAACAGAATGTAAATAAGAAAAATCAGCAAATACACAAAATGCTTAATGAATTGAGCACAATGGTACAGAATTCTGAATACCACATGCTTCTTAAATTTAAGAACGAATTATTTTGATTAAATAAAAAATTCACAAACTAACACTGAAAGATATTTAAAAATTGGTTATCTTGGGCGAATAGTCTTAAAATTAAATAGAACGATTTCATTTTTTCTTCCTTCAATTGGGTTTTAAAATAAGTGTTATTAATTTTACTTGATTGTAAAACGATTTTAAAAATGGCACATAATTCACATTAGTAGTTTCTTAGTTAAGATTATATTTTATGAAAAACAAAAGCAATTTACCTTTCAACGGTTTTTATTGACGGGAAACTTGATCAACGGCTTTTCTATTGATGATGGTATAGTATTTTTAATTAACATCGCACTCACTCTGCGAATTCGAGCAACACAACTAGATAATAATTAAAATGATGTTAAGTATATTCAGCTGTATGACGCTTCAAGAAGTCTGCCGATTAGAAAATAAAAAATGGCTTCCGCTCTGGCTCTGATTGAAACATTTCAAACTCCGCCCACAATTAGGGACTGACTTCCCCACTGGAGCGCTATACGTCATGGCTTCAGTGAACTTCAGATACTACTTCTCTGTGGATAGGATCATACACATAATTCCACCGTCAACGTGCAAACTTTCCTGCTTCATTTTAAATTGTTTCATATTTTATTGATCAATAGAGTAATTTAATGGGTTCCAGGAGAGGATTAATAAAATCTTTCCAAATGATTCTATTATGAGGAAATAATCAATATAATCTTTTCAAAGTATTAAATACGAAGTTAAAAGACAATGGGATTTTCCCAAGAATCAAAGAATAAAGGAGTGATAAAATTTTTCCAACTAATTCAATTCTAAGTAAACGACCAAAAGAATGTTTCTATAGATTGAAAGAATCGATGGATTTCTGATGTGATTATTTAGTGGTGTGCTGAGGGTGAAGAAAAATAATATTTCACTTCTAAGAAACGTTCAGAGGGTTATAATCCAATTAGAATTAAAGACTCGTAGGATTCGAATAAGTTCTGTACATAATTTTAAAAAACCTCTATAATTATATCGAGTTCTGATTGGAACGTGTGTTATTTTCCTAATCAATTTATTTTACAATTTAATATATGTTGGTTTATTCATGGAATAAAAAGTGAAGCCACTTAAACTTGGTTGATAATTTTAAAACCATTGTATTGTGTGTTGCCCTCAGTGCTAGAATTAAGTGATGTTATCACCATGGCTAACTGGATTGACGAAAATTTTCTAATAGGAGTTGTCTGGATTTTTAATATTTATGAGCCCTGTGTTACGGCTGTAATTACTAACATGATTGCTTAGGTTGTTGTACCCCGACCTTCGTTGAAGGTTAACTAGTAAATGTAAAAAGGTTCAATTGTATATTTGGAAGTTCCGTATTCTATTGGCTGTAATTACTAACATGATTGCTTAGGTTGGTGTACCCCGACCTTTGTTGAAGGTTAACTAGTAAATGTAAAGACGTTTAATTGTATATTTGGAAGTTCCGTATTCTATTGACCCGAAAATAGAGTTTTACTACGTATACATTTTATCAATCATTACCTAAAAGTCATTTGAGTTTGCAACATTTCGTTTCAAAACAAAAAACCAGTCTTCTTTGTTTCATTAAAAACTTATTACATAATTGCATTTGATTCAAAATAGTTAAATATACTTTAAGAATTTTGAGATTGCCAAAATAATTCAATAACAATTAAAAAAACACATAAATCTAATTATTTTTTAATTTTAAATAACTGGGAGAAGAGACTTTATAAATCAGTGAATCATGTCACTTCTGCCCCCAAAACATTTTTTCATGACGCTATGTTCACTAACTAAAGCGACGGACTAATGTGATTTCTTCACACATTACGTGACGACCCCTAGACAAACCTCTTTCGTGCAATAAAGTCAGTTTTCAAAATTTTTTAATTCACATGGTGTTTGCACGCACCGATTCAATTGTACAACAAACTTATGTAATGCAAATGTTTTCACGTTCAACTTGTCTCCGAGTGGCAATAATAAAATAAAGTCGGCAGTCGGCGCTTTGGTACCGAAAAGTGAAACTATGGCTGTAGCAAAGAGTTTTAAAATCCGACAGCCGCTACTAGAAGTTTTTGTCAATTCAGAAAGCCGTGATGTCACGTAGAAGAGTCTGTTAATCTTACAAAACAGCTGCTGTAAAATGTAGTTTTTGTCTATGTTAATACATTGTACTGATAAGTCACCGGTCACCTGGAGTAGAACTAAACTTAGCACTTGTTTTAGAATCTGACTTCAAATTTAAAATTTCAATTTGAGAGTCAACATCAATATAGTAACTAACTACAGAGCTAACTACTAGTGAGCATGGACTGAAATTTAAGGAAGGAATTGGATATTAGTAAGATAGGACATTCCTTCCTTAAATTTCAGTTACGCACTTGTAGTTAGTCCTGAATTCATTCACACATGTAGATGTGGACTCTGAAATTGAAATTTCAAATTTATAGATAGATCCCAAGAATAATTGTATGTTTTGTTTATACTCCAGATGCCCAGTCACTTTTATTAATGCAGTGTATATTTGTTGTTGATCTTGAAAGCAATTCCAATAATTAACGTCCTCCTTTTCTATTGAAGGTTGTTGAATGAAAATGGAGCATAGCAAGTTGGTCGTTGCGGCAACGCAGCAGGCCGCCGATGAAGAAGGGGACATGGAGCCAAACGACAACTTTTGGTCTCAAATAATGGCAGAGTGCCAGGCCAACTGTCCCAACAAGCTCCCCTCCTCGAAGTCGCTCCTCGTACTAGGTGAGGACGACGCCCAAAAAACGCAGCTCATCGCCAAACTGCAAGGATCGGGCGAGAAGCTGAGGAAAGGCAACGGTCTCCAGTACCACTTCCTCACCGTCAGGGACGAGTACTGCGAAAACCAGACCAAACTCGACATCTGGGTGCTGGACGACGACCCCGGTTTCAAGAGTCTCTTGCGATACGTTCTCAACGAGAACACCATATCAGACACCACCGTACTGCTCACCGCCTCGATGGCGAAACCGTGGGACATCCTTCGTTCCGTTTGCACGTGGACTGAGATTCTAGAAGCGCACATAAACGGTTCGAACATCCCCAGCACGGTGATGGAGGAGCGCAAATCAAAAGTTCTGAAGCGTTACCAGGAGTACGTGGAGCCCACCATGAGCATTTACGGAACACTAGACGAACAAAGCAACTTTGCACAGATAGAGAACAATGTAGGCCTAGAAATAATCGTGGTTATCACGCAGACAGAATACATGACAACGCTGCAATCGGAGTTCGGCTTCATCGAGGAGCACTTCGACTTCATCCAGTTCTCGCTGAGGAAGTTCTGTATGTCATACGGAGCCGCTCTGCTGTACGTATCTGTTAAAGAGGACAGGAACTGTGATATATTGTTGAAGTATGTTTTACACAAAATTTATTCTCTACCATTTCGGATCCCTGCTATGTTTCTAGAAAAGGACTCCATTTTTGTCCCAGCCGGCTGGGACAGCGAGAACAAGATTCTGACCTTGGCGGAGTCCTTGGCTACGATTGCTTTCTCGTCACCGTTTGAAGAGGTCATCGTGAAGCCCGGACGCCTCGTAGACGGCAAGAAATTCGGCACAGAAGTCGAGGCGCAACAAGATCAAGAGTTCCTTATAGGCATTCAGGCGTCTGTGCTGAGGCCACTAGTGGATAGTAATAATCCTGGCTCCAACACAGATTCCATTTCTGGCACGGTCACTGCCAGGAATCCAACTCGGCGAATGCCAAGAACACCGCGGTCGCCAAAGAAGCAGCAACTTGAGACGAAATTGGCGACTGGAGAAGGCGACACTGTTTTGCAATCCTTCTTCAAAAGCCTCTTGAAGAGGCAGTCTAGTGCCCCAGCGGAGAGACCATCTGGATCTAGAGGGTACATAACCAGCAGCCCATCTAGCACTGATTCCGGTATGTCTTTAGAGAATGTCCCAAGTTCACATAGCAAAGGTAGTTTAGGATCCAGAAGACTCGGTGCTTCCGTAGATTCTTCAGAAGGCAAGAGCTTAGCAGCTGTGGATGAGCTTAACCCCGCCGATGATTTTAATAGCAAACTCCAGAGGGAACTCAGGAAGATGGAGACCGAACAAAACTCAGACTCGTTTACCGAATTCCTCAGCAAGTATAAATCTCAAGAGAATTTGGGTAAGGAAGATTCTAAACCGCACTACCCGGATGACCTCGATGACGATGTACACCAGCTACCCGAGTATTTCATGAGCAGCCAAAGTACTAGTCACTGCCCGACGGACTGCTGCTATACAAATACTACTCCAACTTCCAATGGCAACTATGACCTCGATACGGATCAGTCCCTGGATAGGGTCAAGAGCAAATATAATCCTCCCCTTCGGCTTCTCTTGGAAGCACCGCACGATACTCCTGAAAACAAAACTTTCCAAAATAACATTAAGCAGTCTTCTTTAAAGATTAACTGTCATACTATCGCTTCTACTGATAATGCTGAAAGCCCTACATCTTCCAAGCCTGGTAAGGACACTAAACCCGGTGACTCCGTATAAATACACAGCGACAGACAGAAAGCTAACGACCAATAAGTGTTCTTTGAAATTTGGTAATCAAAAAGCATAATGTGACTGGACATGTTTAACTATCATTTACAATACTAATGTGCCAGTTAAGAAGGCAGTATCTTCGAGTTTGGACTTTAGAGTGAGTTGTTGCAAAAATACTGATCCGTGTTTTTAAAGTGTACTGTTGCAAAATTGTTGAGTTAGCAATTAACAATTGTTCGAGTGAGCAGTTGTAAAAATGCTTATATGTGTGTTTAGAGAGTCTGCCAAAATGTTGATCGGTGTGTTTAGAGGGAGCGATTGCCAAAATGCAGCTTTGTGTCTTTAGAGTGAGTGGTTGTAAGAATGTTAATCTGTCTTTAAAGTGAGTGGTTGTAAAATTTAGAGTGAGCGATTGCAAACATGCTCATAACTACAGCTCGGATTTTGCATAATTTGCATACTTTTTTTAAGCCCCCACTATTAATAGAAATCCGTTTTGAGTGTTTTTTTAGCAATTTGCAAACAAAAAACAAGAATTTATTTTCCATGGTTTTCAATATTTTTTTTTCATGTTTTGTGCATATTTGGTTGATATTTCTCTATTTTCAAACATCTTTACAAAAAAGTTCCATGGATTCAATTTTGTTTCAAAGAACTTAGCTTAGTGCGTTCGGAAGGAAGATTTCCAGAAGCAAAACGAATTTGGTTTGGTTGGCCTGACCTTTACCAAGCAAACCAAAACCCTCCCTCGACAATATCTGTTAATCACCGGCAAACATTAATTCCACTATTCCAATTTTTTTAAATTCAACTTTTGTTTAGATGGTAAAGACCCTATTTCAAAGGTAAATAAATTAATTTGCAGCAATTTCATTTTTAGTATAAGATAAAATACCAAATTAACTCTAAGATATTTCATAGACAAATAATCGGACAGCAAAGCTGACGTTTCAACCAGACACTATAAAAGCAAACCGAGTTCAGTTTCGTTTGCCGGCGCAAAGTATCTAAGGCCACGTTCACAAGAGGCGTTTCAACGCGCGTATGGCGAGGCTAGCAAAGTCCCGCCATTAAATTATGTTTATTTATTCCTATAATTCAAGTATCTATCTTGACGATCTTGAAGAGCGAGACCCTGATAGCCTCGCCAAACGCGCGTTTTACGCGACTCATGTGAACGGGGCCTAAGCCACTTGAGAGACAGGAAACTTACGAGACACGATCCCGTTATCCTAAACACTCGGACGCTATACCTTCTTTACTCACATCAAACTCATGCAACGCTACACATATTCTGCATTTAGCTCATTTTAAAGTTTTTGCTTTCAACTAATAAGTTTTCCTATTCATTTTTTATCATCCGTAAATATATATAGTACAAAAATACTCGGCTTGTTTAGCGCCCCTTCCCAATCCGTAGCACCCGGGTCTCCCTAGTTACCTCCCTGAGGCTCATTTTCACTTTATCCTCCTCACTACCCTTTCTGAAAGTATGATTTTTTTTTTTTGCAATTTGCCATTTTGCATACTTTGGGGTTTTAGTGCATATTTTGGGATTTTAAAATGCACATTTCAGGTCAAATTTTTGCATATCGATCCGAGCACTACTCATAACACTAGAAAATTAGCACACAACAGGCGGTTGAGTGATCATACTCTAATCTAGGGGAGGTGCGTTTCTCTGAAATATGAATTACTTATATATGCAGAATGTAACAAGTGTCATCTCGAAAAAACGAAACTTGTAGGTACTGCCTCTTTGACTAGCACGCCATAATATTCATTGGATTGATCTGTTTATTTCCTACTTCCCGCCGATATTTATGTTTTAGTGCTTTGAATATTGCATGAGGTATAAACTAGTTATATAATTTGCACTTTGCAAACTGAAGATTTGCTTGTGCAATGATTGTTGCATAGATTAAGTTCCCTATGAGCTCCTTGTATGAAAATTTATGTAATGTTGTTGATTTGTATCAGTGGTGCATATCTACCTTTAAAAATAAATATTTATATGGCATACGATTTAATGTATCTGACTGACTGGAAGGATTACAACTTAAAAACCATACTCCATTTTACATTTTTGATTTGTTAAATTTTAAAGGTGTTTAGCTATACAGATGGTGTATGATGAGTGTCGTGGAAGATGTCCGCTAATTCCATTGAAATGTTTCAGAATATAACTGAATTATTTCATATTCGGGTTAAAAATGATAAACTCATGTTGTAGATTCAATTATGCCAAACCTTTAAATCCTTTTTTAAGTATCTGAAGCTCGTCCTTGTTTAATTGAGCCATTTAGTACAAAGAACTGAATTATAAATGCAAAAGTGTAGTACTTATCTAAATCAGACATAATTTTATTTCTTAGCTAATTTAAAGGTAATATTCATTTAGCTAATTAGAAATATCTTTTCAGAAAAGCTTTTTTGATAGTGAGATTTACATTTTTCAAAATTTGAAGCTGGTATATTTTTAAACATAAAAGGGTATTTTAGACATTTTAAAAAACAGCAGCTCATATCTGTAACGTAATTGCATTGTATATTCCTAACAAATGTAGAAATTCAGAATATTTTTATTATTTACCATTCAGATTATTTTTCTTGAAAAAAAACATTGTTCGTAACTAAACCCTTTTATTTTATTGTAACTACTTGCTAATCTAGAAACTATTAGGGCTATGAGAGTAAACTAATTCACAATCACATAAAATTAATGTAATTACTGATAAGTTAAATATAGTCAGTAATGTGACTTCTTATTTGATGACATTGTTGGAAGTTATTCTCTAGTTACAGTTTTAACCCATTTAACACATAACCTGCAAATGGTTGATATGAAACATGGCATTCTTCATGTCTATCTGAAATTCTCTAACGTTTTTAAGAATGTTATAGCATACTTATCAGGTCATCTAAATAAAAATCCAACCCAAATACCAGGCCGAGAGGCAACATTTGCTAACAGACACAAAACGAAACGGAATACAGAACGACTGTACACTCACTTCTAAACATCCACGACACTCTTACTTTCAAACGGAACAGACTAGCTATTTCAAACAGGGAACATTAATAGAGAGAGAACGAACACGTGTCCATGATTCTAGCTGATAAACAGTTCCTCGTTTCAATTGGAGAGGAGAGAATAAAAACACCGGTGTTCTGCTACACTATTACATTTATAGAATGTGAAAGAGAAAATGTGATCGAGTACAAAAACACCAAACTTTGACAAAAAGGCTATTAATTACATTAAATTTAACACCAATGTCACACAGCGCATTCCGTTTGGTTTCATAGTTGACTCTGAAAGTCACTCAATATGCTGTTAGCCCTTTTTATATGACTAGGGGACCCGCCCCTTGCTCGCCAACGTTCGCAAACCCCCAGAGGATTACTTTGCAATCCTCATTGGTTTGCTGAACGAACCTTGCTCGCTTAGCTCGCATCAATGAAGACATGTTTCCTAGCAGAAGAAATTGTTTACAAAATATGATAATCCAAAAAAAAAATATTTTTCAAATGTCAGAACTCGAGCAATTTGGAATTCAAATAAAAACAAACTTTGAGCAAATTTTGACTTGAAATGTGAGAGCTGCTTTAGAAATTGAATACCCAGCATGTTGTTTGTGTGTACATTTCCTCAGCACTCGATCCACCCATACACTTTTTCATTGAGTTTGTCGTCGAAAGTTGACGAGCAGGCGTCTTGTTGAACTATAATTGTTGGCCCTGAAAATTGCCGTTTTTTTAAATGACCCTGAAAAGAGCCCTCGTATTGGACACTTTGAAAGAAAGTATTGCATACAACCTTAATTATTCATTTTTTCAATAAAATTTCATCCAAAAACGCTACAAATTCAGTTGAGGCGCGAGGATTCGTGGTAAACAAACAATCATACAGTGTTGCCTAAACGTGATAACAAATAACGTCTTTTTTGCGTGCCACGGAAGATAATTATATAAATAGATAGTTGATTGGTCAACATAAAATAGATAAAGGTTGCCAAGACGATGATAAACTACACACTAAGGTAACCCTGATATTATCTTGAGAGGGTATTTAAGTAGTGGAACAATGTAATTTGGTTGGTAGGCAATTGCGGGTTTAATTCAGTCATAGCCATATTTGGCCAAAATTCACCAAACGGAATATCAAGTAATGGACACAAGGAAAGTTTTACTGATACATAAATGAAAAAAAAAAGCCGCTAGGTTTAAAGTGTAGAATACGTTAATAGTGAATTTTGAGAGTGAAAGAAATTAGTACTAGACTGCTTTAATTTGACCTATCAAATGTTCATCGCTCCACACATATATCAAAATTGGCGCACTCGCTGTTGATGTTGAAGGTTGTGGCTCATTACCGACCTCTATGGAATGAATATCACTCTATTATAAAACGTTTAGTCATCAGATATGCTATTTGCGTTCAACTCAGCGGTGTTGGTACTTGACGCACTCGTATCAGGCATTTGTTCACTTTGAAGGTGCGACGCCTGTACATTCAAGAACTGCCTCCGAGCCCGTTGACACTCAGCATCGGTTGTTCGGATCTTCTTGGATTCCCTATCTCTCGATCTTTCTTTTTGATTACATTATCTTGAGAGGGTGTTTAAGTAGCGGAACAATGTAAGTTATGAAGTGCTGAAGCTTCTCTGGTGTTTAATATGCATATGTTTGGACATTTGGGAATTTTTGTGATTATCCTTACTTCAACGTACGACAGCGAAACAAGTATTAAATATTTAGCTTTTATATTTATTATTTATACACTGTAATGAGAAAAAACAAACTACACCTGAAACGTCGTGCTCGCTAGAAGGAGGTCGCAACTGGACTAAATTATGTGAACGGCTCGAAGTCTCAACTTTGAGCCGCTCTCGCCGAACCCGTTGACACTCATCATCAAATATCCAGATCTTCTTGGATGTCTCATTTCTTGAACCTCCTGTTTACGCTTCTATAATTTTTCGTGAGTTTATTATGCATATATTTGAATATTTTGAAATTTTTGCGAAATTTCTACATTTTGAAGCTTGATATTTAAACAAGTATTAAGTAGTTAAGTTTTGTTTCTGTAATATTATAAAACGCAAAAAGACGAAACAAATGACACCTCAAACGTTGTGCTCACAAAAAGAAGGCTGGAGCTAGACTAAATTAATATGAGAGGTGCTCATTTTCGTCACTCAACTTTACACTGCGATTGCATCAGCCCGTGACGTCAGCGCAAGATCAATCAATATTTATAACATTCTTTGTTTAATGTTTTTTTAACGCTATTTTAAGTTATTAAATGCTTCACTCTTACGCTATTTTGTGACACTGTAAAATTAAGCTTGTCACCCCGGTTTCGAAAGGTAAGTCGAATTCTACGCTAAAAGTACCCATGGTAGATTAGACGAATCTGTGATACCACTACATTTCGTAGGTTGCAAGATCAGTGGACAAACCCGTTTATTCCCCATGGGCCCAGGATGTAGAATGTGTATATACTCCCAGAGGACAAAACTCCAAAAGAGACACGACGCATATTTTCCATTAACAAGACGTAGTCTGAGGTTAATCTTATGTAGTAACTATCTTATAAATCCTCGAACTATCCCCACTTTCAATTTTCAATTGAACCCACAATTTATACTTATTTTGGTTCATAATAGATAAGTTTGCTCACATACGAATGTGCTCCCAAAAATGGTTAACATTTTTGGCAGTCGCTATTAAATTTTCAACTCAATCCTATTCCATGCTTTTATAAAACACGATTCGACAAAAATTTTAAAATTTGATTTAGATGTCGTTGAACATTGAAGATGAATTAACTCCGGTTTGTGGTAGGTGCATACCTGGTCTACAAATGTGCTAGTTCCTAGTACTTCCAGATAAAGACAACTGAATGTGACGCAATGTTGAAGCAATACAATATAATGCCCTTTCCGCGTCTTATAATTTAACCTTACCCCTTTTCTTCTTAATTCATCAACCTTCTAATAAACCCGAACGTCTTTACGATTATAGGCCTTTTAGGAAACTTGGTCCATTAAATTGTAAAAATCGAATGAATAAAATAAATTTTCTCTTGTATAGTTCAATGTTAATACATACATAACCTAAACGTTATTATTATCCAAAGATTATGGATGATCAGTGACGTTTTTGGAAATTTCGTGCCACGTACCAACACGAAATTACATCGTGACAAATGAATGTTCCGAAAGCTATGTGGAATAAAATATGAACACCCACATGCCTCGAGGGGTTTTCTTTATTGACCCTCAAAGTGATTACAACGAGATATCTCGTTTACTTTTTTCTAATGAAGAGATATCTCGTTCATCAAGATGGCATCAATTTTGCTAATGACTTATCATCGAGTCAATCACCAGATAGATTAAAAGCAACCAAAAAGAGAATGTGCTAAGTTCTGACTCAAATGCAGGTTTTACAACGTGTTCACATGCTGTCCAAGAGTTCTTGCGACAAGGAGTTCCATTCACGGAATAGAGCAAATCTTTGTTCCCTTGGTGGTCGTATTGCCATACACGACCTCATCCCAAGCAAGCTCCATTGGATTGAGATCAGGTGACCGTGTTTGATACAAATTCAGTAGTATGTATAATGTTTGGACATAGCAGGGTCTTATGTTAGGTACCTGTGGTATAAGGCCCGGTGCACACATCCGATTTTTCAACGTGCGGCGCCACTGCGGAACCCAAGCCCAACTATGCACTCATAACCGTGAAATGACGCAAGTACTCATTTCGCGCCATTTGCGATAAATATTCTATCGAAGAAAACGTGTTTATTTCGCTGACGGTGTAAAAAAAACATATTTTGTAACAAAATAGACGTTACTGGATACAACCATTTATTAATTATTATTTATATTCCATTTATTTATGGAAACAAGGTACTTCAGACCGTAGAAGCGTGTGCGGCGAGCTGCAGCGCTGTGGAACTGAGGTACAAATTGCACGTTAGTAGGACGTGCGTCGACGCAGTGGCGCCGGAGGCATGTGTACAGTCCTCCATTGGATCAAATGTATCTCGGACCGCACTTGCGTTGCGGCAGCGTCGCCACACGTTGAAAAATCGGGATGTGTGCACCGGACTTTAACTTTTCATCTGCAGTGCTTTAACGGAATCTTTATATTGCAAGAATTCCAGTTTAGGCCTCATTTAGAGTTCCTGATACTTTGTGGTATCTGTTTCGTTACACAACATTAATATCGAACGGACGTCAATAAGCGATTTACTGAACTCAAAATAGAAAGAAACAGTGAAACGTTTCATTAGTGCAACCTCTCGCTTAATGACTTCAAAAAGAAGTTGAAACGAACGTTTCTGTTTTTCCTCCATGGAAAAGGAAGTTTCGTATTTTATGAAGCTCGTCTGCATATTTTTTACCACTTGATAGACTACACTTTTCCTTCCCATAAATGCATACTTTTTATTTAAGAATTCCATACTCGTCATTTATAATACTCTAAAATTGTGATTAACATCCAGTGTTCCACAAAACTGGCATTGTTGTGCCCTACGGATAATGAAACAGTTTAAAACTCTCCAAATTGTTTGTACACGGTATCGTGTCTATCAAGACTTGACTAATTTGGATAATGACGAGATAACCCGTCGTCAAGATATTGAAGATTTTTGTATCATGACGAAATCAAGATAAGTTCAGTTTTTCTAATTTCGAGATATATCGTTCATCACACAAGATAAGGTCAGTTTGTTCTAATTTAGAAATCTATCTTTCATCAAGATATGGTCAGTATTTTCTAATTTAGAGATATATCGTTCATCACACACACAATATATTGGGAGTTTCGCAAATGAATAGAAATACCTCGTCGAGAGAACCACCAGGAAAATAATTGGAGAATGGAAAATCCACCAGGAATGCATACAATTTATTTCATTTCAACGTTTAATTTTCAACTTTTCGCAAGTGTACTAATAACTTCAAGTAATACCCATATAAATAATTATTATTTGGTAACAAAATATAAATCAATTATTTCAAAAATATTTTTAAAATCCGTTATAGAGCAAAATGGGGGTAGGTAATTATCATTATTTTTTAAGAATAGTTATACCCTGGCAAAAACTATATGTTTTGGTGAGCCACAGAATTTTAATAATTTTTAGCGTGTCTGATATGAAGAAGGTTGGAAATTTCTCCTCGAAACAAATCTTAAATTTATTGTAACCCTTGATATTGCTGCTTAACACACGCGGAAATCTCTCTCTTTTATATTGAACAAGATTCAGTTATTATAATATTTCTATGAATATAATATCTATATTCTATGATTATTAACTGTACTGTTTGCTGCTCTAAATACATTGAAAATACTATAAATACGAAGAATATGTATTCACGGAAACTATAGAGGGACTACGTAATACGTTAAATTCCGAATTTAATATCAACGAATAGGAAAGCAAGTTGTTTTCTTTTCTTCGTGACACACTTAAACCTCGTCCATCAAGAATATTATGATTACTCTGGAAACACAGAATACTATACTATGCTCTGCATGCAACTGTACAGCATACAACATACAGCTCTATCTAGAAATAATTTATTTTCTCTTGACTACACTAAATTTGTGCAAGAACCAATCAAAATCACCTTAGCTTTGTTGACTTGAGAAAGCCCCAGTGGTTTAATAAACACGGATATAAGTCGAACATTTGGAATTTCAATTCATTTCAAAGTAAATATTTAATTCAACCACCACGATCCAAAAGATTAAAAGGGTCCCCAATTGTGAGCTTTTAATAAAGCGACCATCATACACTAATACCCTCGCTATTGCCTTGCGAGTTATTGTCAGATCTGAACAAAAGCGAACCATAACAACAAAAGTGAAGTACGAGTACAAAGAGCTGGAAAGCAAAAGCATTGTTCTCACAATCCCCTCGGTACTAGTGTATTGGCAATTTATTTCCAAGCGCAATATGTTCGTCAGACTTCCTTTAACGCTGAGAGTTGACACATTTTTTTTAAGAGATCGCGCGGGATCTCGAGCGAGGCGAGATAAGACGAGATTTGAAGTAGCCATGGAAACCGGCAGGATTATGCAAATTGTTGGAAGGGGTGGAAGGCTTTGTGAAAGAGGGTATCCTTCCAGCTTAGGAGTGAAAAAACGGTAAGTCCAAGGTGTGGGCAGTGTGGGATAAGACCGTAGGATTTTAGACGAAATTCAGTTTTACCTCTGACAAACTGAGAGGTAGACCTCTTCCACACAAGCGGTCAGGTCAACGGATCGCAAGCTAGCTGTTGAGTTTGTGGCTTGTGAAAAGGGACTAAAAGAAGTAAAGATATATGGTGATTTATGCCTTGCAATGTTTGATATTCCATATTATTTTTGAAGAATTTCATAGGTTTATCCTTGTTTCTTCTCATGGTTGCTTTGATGGATTTTATGCTATCTTTACTTGCAGCGTTTCTACGCTTCAAGAAATATTAGTTGTGGGTTTTGGTGAAAAGTTTCATGATCTTTTTAAGTTAAGAAATTTCTATTCGAATTCGTAATACATCCACGGATTTCGACTTTTATTTTTACAGAAGTGAAAATTTATTTGGTCTGTTGTTGAGAAAAATGGCGATTTCAGACGCACAAAATGTGTGTTTCGAATTTTATTCTTTATTTCCATTACGCAATTGAGAACTTTCTGAAAAAAAAATGAATTTGTTTTTCTATATGTAGATACTCGTGTGTATATATTATCTTTGGCAATAGAAAAGTACAAGAAATCTTAATAATTTTTAGTAGAACGTTATTAATATTGCATTGAAAAATTCCAAATATAATTTCGTACCAATATTTTTGTGGAACAGCACACAACTGATTCATTGTTTTTATCTCTTTTTTTCTACCACATAGCGAAGGAACATATATAAAGATAAAACCTGAACTTAAATCTTTGAAGGAGACCCAAACCCCAAATTTCGAAAAAAAAAAATTTCAAAAAGTGTTTTTTGGTTTATTGGATAAAACGATGCATAAGATATTCAAGAACAAATAGACAAATCTTCAGAGTCGAAGGAAATTGCTATCAGATGCTTTTTAACTTTTATTTGCATAACAACTGCATAATCGACTGCCAATCATTGGCTTCGGTTTCCATGAAAACCTCCATTTATGCAACATTATATCATAGTGTATCTAAGCATGATCATTCCAAGCATTTTAAATACCCTTAAAGTGTAGACTCCTGGTTTTTCTAACAATCGGCGAAAGCTAAATGACAAAATCCAGGTCCTCATGTAAAACATGTGGTGACGCCATTGAAGGAAACACATGGAAAAAATAGAGCTAAATTTCGTCGCATGCGTATCACTACAAAAAGTCTCGTTTACAGAAAAAAAATAGCTATAGAAAAAAGAAGGTGTGGTTTATACAGTGGTGGTTTAATTTAAAATAGTACTGATTCAATAAAACTTTTTTTTCTGTTCATTAAACAAGAAATGTATAATTATTCAGTGACAAATCACTCTGTTGTCATGAGAGATAAAACTGGCTTTAAAAAATATATATACGAGTTTGCGTTAAAAACTCTTGTTTTGATAAGAGTCTTAATGTAATAGAAATTACTAAAAAATAGTACTTGCAAAAAGTAAGTTGTTTTCGTTAACTTCTATTGTATTTTGTACTTAAAATGCGATTATCTCAAAATAAGTTTTTTGCAATTTTTCCAAAGTTCAAAGTACTAAGGCTTTTAGATATATGCACTTAGAGTTAAAATCTTTACATTTTTTAGGTCTTGTATAACTGTTTAACAGACACAGGGAGAGCTTTGTTTTATAAATTGTTCAGAAAAAATTATAAAAATTAATAAACATAAAATATTGGAAATTTTTATAGAAATTTAACGTGTAATGAGTAAAGCATTTTTTTAATGAAACCTCGTAAATAAATTTTAGAAAAACTCTCCCTAGGTCTCCCTTCTCTTCTAGAAATTTATTTCCTACACAAATATTGAAAATTGACAGAGGAGTAGTGTTTATAAAAAGTGTGTATTTCTGCTTAAAAAACATATTAAAAACGTAATATAAAATATAATTGAAAATAAAAACTAATTTTTTTATTGATTATTGATTAAAAATATGTATCTAATTATCACTAAAAAAATGGGTTATGCGAAATGAATAATAAGAATTTTGGGGTTTTCCTTACGGGTCTCCCTTAACTAAGGAAAAAAATTAAAACAATATTAAAAATCTTTTTCAAAATATTTTACATTGATTGTCGTCTGCTGAAAAATAAAAGTTTATTTACACTACAAATACTTCCTATAACAGATTAATTTTAATTAATTTATCTGTGTGTGTGCGTGAAAAATACATAAAAGATGTTATTAAGTACTAAGTTAATCTACTTTGTTAGATTATTTTATTGATATTTATAATATCCAGGGTTGAGTATAAAGAAACATTAATCATTATGTGTAATTCATAAAAGTGACACACGTTTTGCGCCGTTAGTAAATATTTCATAGTATATGAAATGTGTTACAGGTTTATATGCTGTTTAAGATTATCTTTTACGTATTCAACAGTTTAAGATAAGACAAAATTGCTCCGTAATCATACACAGGGATGCAATTCCACAAATGACATGCTGGAAGATACACTATGGAGCGGTAGGAAAGACAGTGCCAAAAATATGTGTGAACAAATTTTTCATGAACCATAATTTTAAAAATTGACAGTTGTACAGTTAATTCCAAAATTTTTACAGTCCATCTTCAATGGTATAGGGCAGTAGAGCCACGTGGTTTCAAACTAGTCTATTCTTTAAATTAGGTGATAGATTGAAAAATTCAAACAAATGCCTTTTATTGTTGATGTCCTTGGCAAGGATTCTGAAGTTTACCGTTCACTGCCGAAGACGACGGCATTGATAACGAGATGGCGTGTAAAAGTATTCCCCGTTGGTTACATTCACGCTTTTAGTGCAAGGTAAGTCCTTCTTCTAAAGAGCTCTCATTCACATCCATTCGAATATCGACTATGCAAGGTCGACAAGCCTTCTCGTTGTAGTCGTACTTAAACACAAAGTTGTGACCATCAACACTAATGCACGTCTGACGGAATCGATGTTTGGATTGCCGTACCAACTAGTCAACTTCCGTTATGCCGAACAGCAGCCTCTTGAAAATCCAGCTATCGCCTATGAATATACACACCTTTGTGAAAATGGGTATCCTGGTAGAGTAACGGATTAGCTACTGGAGGATTGTAAGTTCTAACCCAAAGACTGTTGCGTACAAATTGAACTGGTGCACATTAAATCTGTAGTGGCCTCAAATGTCCTCACGTTGGAGTGGTGTGGAAGGTTGGAGAGTGGGTTGCCAGACCAGGTGTGACTCCATCACGGGATATCCTAAGAGGATTTCCTGTAAACAAAATTTTCTCTAACGTGAAAGATAAGGAAATGAGAAAAGGTAAAAAAATTGTGTGATACAAAGCAGAAATTTGGAGCTATGAAATGCACACGCACTAAAAATTTGTGTTCTATAGGGTTAAAGAGGATTGGATTGGATATGGTTTTGTGGCATTGAGTCCTCTTGGGACATATTATGCCAAGCTCAAGATAAAAAATATCTAATAAATAAATGAAATGAGTCATATCATAATAAAATGAATACTATATAAAGTTATATGTGATATATGGACTCAATGTCATGTAAAAAGTTAAAAAGGGTTAAAGAGGCAATTAAAGTATCGTAATAAAAAAAGGAATTTAAATCGCTTGCGTGAGTTCAAAGGTCTAGGGGCCACAAATCGCACGATTTGTATGATTTTTATTTGCAGCAAAGGGATGAATAGCCAGTCGTCGAAGTACTGAGTTGCTGGTTCCTTGGTGTGTAGATGAGATATGATAGGGCGCTGGTAGTTACATAGAGGTCCGGGTCTGCTTCCATTCCACAGATGCAGAGATCTTGACAATGGATATTCATCCGAAATAAATACTGCAGGAACGGTCCATGATCCGGGTAAAAGTGTATGACTCCTGTGGTGGAGATGATGCAGATTTTTGGGGGAAATCTCGTCATCTGACAGGGGTTCAAAATTACGTGGTGTTGTCTTTGGATCTTTCATTTCGGGTTTGATCCCGGACAGCCGCCAATAGCTGTTGTGTTGCACCAATGCGATGTTAATTTAAATACGTGACTACCTACCCTATGTGAATACGGTTTATTTATGTTTTTTTATTCACCGTAAAAATTGGTTTTCACCACATTTGAGGAAGGAAGACCTTTCTTCTATTCCATTCATTCTGTTGAACTGTCCTTGCACATCCGGTTTTCTTGATTTCCTTGAAATATTTTTGTATAATCTTGGCAAATTGTTGTATATATTTAAGTTGAAAAGAGAAATCTATCAATCTTCCAAAATTTTAAATTTCGCCCCAACCCTCTTGGTGGTAGTCGCGAAGAAGTATCTCGTAATTTGTAGAAATGACCAAATCTTGATGGACGAGATACCTCGCAATAAGAAAGCGTATATGATCGTGAGCTTGCATCATGAAAATACCATGCGTCCACCATGAAATATCATATCTTGACGCCAAAATATTTCGTTACTAGCAAATTTGGTCAGATCTTGATGGACAAAACCACTCGAAAGTTTGTGTGAAACTTTGCTCAACTAAAACGTTTTTGTTTTGCAAAACTTTAGATGTTTAGTAGATTCTTTTCATTTTACAATTAAGAGATATATTTTTAAAATGAAGTTCAGTTGATTTACATTGACGAGCCAAAACATTTTGACCATCCCCTCATTTTTCAATGAACTCGTCTGGATGACGTGGAGGGCACGTGATTAAGTGAGAATGGTATTTAACTGCTGCTGGAGAAGGTAAGTAATCATTATTGCACTTACTTTTGCGAGTGATGGGAAAGGCTGCTGATCTAAGCGAATTTGATAGAGGGCAGATCGTAGTGGCCCGAAGACTCGGAACGAGTATCACCGAAACTGCACGACTTGTTGCACAATAGGTTGTTTACGATCTGCCGTTGCTAGTATTCATGGAAAGTGAATAAATGACCTTTACACCAGCAGTAGACGCCAAGGTGTTGGTCGTCCAAGCGTCATCAAAGAAAAAAGACGTCGAAGACTGTCCCACTTGGTAAAGCAAAATTGTCGCGACACAGTGGTTCAGCTGACAGCCCAATACAATGTTCGTCAAATCGCAAATGTTTGGAAAAACACAATTCATCGGACACTGTTGGATATGAGACTGTGCAGCAGACGTCCCACTCGTGTGCCTCTGTTGACCAGGCGTCATCGTCAACTACGCCTACAGTGGGCCCGGGAACATCGAGACTGAAGCATGGATGAGTGAAAGAGAGTTGCCTGGTCAGAAGAATCCCGATTTCTCATTCATCACGTCGATGGTCGTACGCCATCCGCCAGGTGGACAGTTGCTCCCCTCTTGTACAGCAGGTCATACACAGGCTGGTGGTGGCGGGATTATACTTTGGGGGGGGGAGGGGCGTTCTCATGGGCGACTCTGGGACCCGTAGGTGTGGTAGAATATACTATGAACTCTGCGAACTATTTGACCATCGTTGCGGATCAGTTGCACTCTTACATGGCGTCTGTCTTCCCAACTGGAAAGGAAATCTTCAAGCAGGACAACGCCCTTGTCACAAGGCTCGGATTGTGTTGGAGTGGTTTGTGGAGTACGCTGGTGAATTCCGCTTAATGTACTGGTCACCTAATCTTAATCCGATGGAGCACATTTGGGGTGTCATGGAGCGGCAGCTCAGAGCTCAAACACCTCCATGTTCAAATATCTCGACTTTGCGTGACCGCTGCTTAGACATTTGGTACAACCTGTCTCCAGTCATGTACCAAGAACTTGTGGCATCTATGCCCAGGCGAGTTGCAGCTGTTTTGCAGGCCAAAGGAGGCGCAACGCGTTATTGAGTAGGTGGTCATAATGTTTTGGCTCTTCAGTGTATATTTATATATAAACTACTATGGGGTGAATTAAAATTCTGACAATAAATGCGGGTGAAATTGATCAATATTTATCAACTTTTCAAAAATTTTGACCATGTATTATGAAACACATTCTGTCGAACTCAATTATTTTGTATCAAACTTTATAAAAAAGACTTTTAAATTAAATTATTTTGATTTATATGTATGTATTATGGTGTCTAGGGTGTGATGTGTGTGTGTGTGTAGATATGAAGCTGGATGATAATATGATGAGGACTAACACCAACATATAACTCATAAATTATTTGCATAATAAATTACTTGGATCAGGGCACAGCCTACACGCTGGCACCTGTATGAGTTGTATGAGCACCTACGCGTGGAAGAGTGCGTATCAGTCACTGCGCAACTAAGAATAAAGGAAAATAAAATTACAGTTCTGCTCGGCGTGAAGTCTGGTGGCTGTGTGAGGTACGAATTCTACATGTATACAAATTACTATCGAAGTAAACTTTTGTCAATAAATGTATAATTAATGCGCATAAAATCGATCAAATTTGCTAACTTTTCAAAAATTTTGAACCCGTTTTATGTAATAACTCTCGAATGGTTCAATATTTTTAGACCAGATATGGGTATAGACTTTTTACTAGAAAACAAACAGTGCAGATCTTACAACTTTCAGTTTGTTTTGAAAATCCACTGGTTCTCCTCAAAAAGCAGCCGATCATCAAATAGCCTGCATCCTTTTAAGACGAACATAAGCACTTTTTAAAATTTTTTACTTTTCCAGGTAGAAAAACACGCGAGCCTTCTCTAGTATCCAGACACCTCCATCTCAGAAGACGAAGAGCGTGCGAGTTGCTATTAAATCGTTGTTTTGCATAACCTGAGTTGTTTTCCGATACTAAGTGTTCTAAAAAAGGATATCGGAACGAGGTTTTTGAGGAGCAAGAGCAAAAATAAATAAACCCGTGTCGCGTGACAGTATACCATTGCGGGAACTTGTGTAGTTGTTCAGACTAGAGCTGTAATCATAGTAGGTACTTGAGCTTTGCTTAGCAAGCGATATTTTCCAAGCGCCGATGCACGGTGTATTCAGAATATAGGTTTTTATTTTACAACAAACGCTCCGTGCGATGCGGAGTATCGTAATTTATCACGCCTTTTGAATATTCTTTTAAGAATAAAGAAGTCGATGGATGTTCTCGAGGAAATGTGAAAGGGATTTTCGCTGTAAACAAACAAACCAGATAGATTTTACTTCCGTCACAAAAATACTCTCGCGTAATACATATCGATCGTCATCTGACCGTGGTTCAAAATTACGTGTTGTAGTCCTCGGATATTTTCTTTCGGGTTTGATCCCGGACAGTCGCGAATAGCTCCTGTTGTGTGGCTAAACTGCGACGCCAGTCAAAATACTTACATACCTGATACATATCGAGGTAACCTTAACCCTCTGTTGGTTTCATACGCACTTATCCTATCTTCAATCATCTTCTCTGGATGGCTTCTAACTAGGCTTGACTTTCTTGACCTGTAGAATGCTTCCTAGGTTTCTTTCAAACGATATACGTGGTTTTTAATCAGTGCCCTGTGGTATAAACCAATGCACACAAGCTATAGGTGGGTGGGTATTTTAATTCATGTAGAAATGGAGCGACTTAACGGGCTGTCGTGTATTAAACCCGAAGGGGAAGTGGTAATTTGGTAATTTTAGTTAACGTCGTACTAGAGCAACACAACGGGCTATTGACGACGGTCCGGGATCAGTCCCTTAAGGGAAAGATCCGAGGACAACACCTCGTAATTTTGAACTACGGTCAGATGACGAAGCAACACCTGAGCTGGCACCCCACTCTCCAAACTTCCACGCCAACCCAACGTGAGGACTTTTGGCCACGAGACAGATTTTAGGTGCACCAGCCGCCTCTACACCATACGTTTACAAACATCCATGCCCGGACCCGGATTCGAACCAGGAACCTTCCGATCTAGAGGCTAACACCTTAACCACTATACCGGTTGGTCGGCCCCGAAGGGGAAGACCCGAGCACAACACCTAGTAATTTTTAACCGCAGTCATATGATGAGGTCACACCTGAGCTGTCATGAATCTCTCCAAACCGCCATACCACGACAACGTGAGGACATTTGAGGCCACGACTGATTTAATGTGCATCAGCCCCCCCCCCCCCTTACTATAGAACGGTCTTTGGTTGGATTCGAACTCGCAACCCTAATGTTGCTAATCCATTGCTCTTCCAACCGGTTAAGCCGACCGACCGGTATAGTGGTTAAGGTGTTAGCCTCTAGATCGAAAGGTTCCTGGTTCGAATCCGGGTCCGGGTATGGATATTTGTAAGCGTATGGTGCACAGGCGGCTGGTGCACCTTAAATGTGTCGTGGCCGAAAGTCCTCATGTTGGGTTGGTGTTGAAGTTTGGAGAGTGGGGTACCAGCTCAGGTGTTGCTTCGTCATCTGACCGTGGTTCAAAATTACGAGGTGTTGTCCTCGGATATTTCCCTTAAGGGACTGATACCGGACCGTCGTCAATAGCCCGTCGTGTTGCTCTAGTACGACGTTAACTATAATTACCATTACCATTACCATTACCTCACGTTGGGTTGGTGTAGAAGTTTGGAGAGTGGGGTACCAGCTCAGGTGTTGCTTCGTCATCTGACCGTGGTTCAAAATTACAAAGTGTTGTCCTCGGATATTTCCCTTAAGGGACTGATCCCGGACCGTCGTCAATAGCCCGTCGTGTTAGTCTAGTACGACGTTAACTATAATTACCATTACCATTACCTCACGTTGGTTTGGTGTAGAAGTTTGGAGAGTGGGGTACCAGCTCAGGTGTTGCTTCGTCATCTGACCGTGGTTCAAAATTACGAGGTGTTGTCCTCGAATCTTTCACTCAAGGGACTGATCCCGAACCGTCGTCAATAGCCCGTTGTGTTGCTCTAGTACGACGTTAACTAATAATTACCAATTACCAATCCAACCGGTTACGCCGACCGACTGGTCAGGTGGTTAAGGTTTTAGCCTCCAGATCAGAAGTTTCCTGGTTCGAATCCAGGTCAGTGCATGGATGTTTGTAAGTGTATGGTGTGAGGTGGTTGGTGCATCTTAAATCTGCCATGGCCGAAAGTCCACAAGATGGGTTGGCGTGGAAGTTTGTAGAGTGGGGTGCCATCTCAGGTGTTGCCTCGTCATCTGACCGTGGTTTAAAATTACGTGGTGTTGTTGTCGGATTTTCTCATAGGGGATTGATCCCGCACCGTTGTCAATAACCCGTTGTGTTGCTCTAGTACGAAGGGATTTAAGAATTACTAAACACAACCGGCTACCGCGACCAGCACACGCGCAATGATCACATTTTGATAAAAGTGCGGGCATTCATATTTGAGTTTTTCTATGTTTATTTATTCTAGCCTCAAACGTGCGAGTTCCATTCTTGTTATTTACACGACTCTCAAGCGCGTGATTTGAAATCTCTAAATTCTATTCCGATGCTTTGAAAATCGACGTCGCTGGGTTCTCGCATATAGGGGAAGTTACTTCATGTCCATCTGGTATATATATCACTTTGGTTCCATGGGAAATAGTTTTTTAAAGATGTATTTTCCGAACCCTATTGCTGAAATACTTCCGAGGTCCCTGCATGGATGCGAATATTAGTGATACTTTACTGACTTTCAATAAATTTCATAGGTAATACGGTCGGATATTTCTCTGTGCGACTGATCTTGGACCCATCTCCCATTTCCCATTGTTTTGTTCCAGTGTGACGACAATTCAACTACCAACCTACCTAGGTAGTAGGTCAGTATTACTTTTATCAAACTTTATAAGAGGCTCTTGATCGAACTGTAATTTTTTTAAAGGAGTGGTAAAAATGTGCGTTATTTGGTTTGACAGTTAAAACTCTATTTTTATTGTTTATTGGTCGTTTAATTTAACTCTCACCCTAACTACAAGAAAATAGGGATTCTTTCATGTTATTGTGGGTACTGGTAATGGTAATTTTAGTTAACGTCGTACTAGGGCAACACAACGGGCTATTGACGACGGTCCGGAATCAGTCCCTTAAGGGAAAGATTCGAGGACAACACCTCGTAATTTTGAACCACGGTCAGATGACGAAGCAACACCTGAGCTGGCACCCCACTCTCCAAACTTCCACGCCAACCCAACGTGAGGACTTTCGGCCACGACAGATTTAAGGTGCACCAGCCGCCTCTACACCATACGTTTACAAACATTCATGCCAGGACCCGGATTCGAAAAAGGAACCTTCCGATCTAGAGGTTAACACCTTAACCACTATACCGGTTGGTCGGCCATGTTATTGTGGGATTTCTAATGATTTCAATATTTCACTGGAACGCAATATGGACTTCTGCTACACGAAATATACACTATATGTATAAAGGTATTTGGACACTCCATAAATACGAAGGGAAGATCCGTCTTAGTGTGGGTTTGTTTCCCTGGTTACGAATCGGCCCATTGCTTTATGTACCGGGTACCATGAACGCTGACGTGTACCTCGGCGTTCTGGAGAATTCGGCTTTGCCTACACTATAGCAATATTGCGGCGATGATGGTTGTTTCTTCCAACAGGGTCGAGTTCCATGTCATACTTCAAAACGTCTGCTGGATTGGTTTCCCGAAAATGAGGTGAGTTTGCTTGACTGGCCTGCTCAGAGCTCCGACCTCAATCCGATCGAGCACTTGTGGGACAAACTGCAGCGACGAGTACGACACAGCCCATTTTCACAACAATTTATTACAGCCTTGTAAGAGGCATGGTGAGCTATTCCTGCTCAGACTTATAGAGAGAGAGAACTTGTGGAAAGTATGCCTAGAGGTGTTGGAGCAGTAATACAAGCAAAAGGAGGGCCTATACCCGCTACAAAATATAGTAATAAAGCACATATTTTGAAAACATGCAGCGTTCAAATACTTTTGTCCATATAGTGTATATTAAGGTGAGATTGACCTTGAAATTCTATCTTTTTGGAACTGGCCCCATATTCCGTTAGATTAATACTTCTAGAACTCGTTGTACTTTTACTTTTGATGATAGTTAAAAATGTTTTGGGTACCACAATCTTTAACGACATCATTGTAACATTAGTACTTCGACAACTGAATGCTTTTAAACTCATTTTTAAACTCTCTCTACTAAGATAACCATTTATTATAACGGAGGACTTATGTGGGAAGGTCACTACGTCCAAAAAAGTAGTTCAATATTCAAGAACACAATATGCAATTTTGCTACACGAAATATGTATTACGGTGAGTTTCGCCTGAAAATTCTATATTTCTGAGTCAATCCTTCTGGAACTTCTCTCATACTGCATTATATTAATACTTGTGGAGTTCGTAGCATTTTTACTTGATAAAAGTTTAAAACATTCACATTTCTATCCCCATTACTATAGGATAATTGGATTTTTACTATCTTTTACTTCCTCCTACATATCATCCTCCTTAACGACATCATTGCAACATCAGTAATTCGACAACTGAATGCTCTTCAGCACCTTTTTCAACTATCTTTACTAAGCTCTTCATTTATTATAATGATGGAAGTATGTTAAAAGGCATTAGGTGCAAAAAATAATAATTTTGAGCCGTTTTGTTTCCTGACAATAATAAAATGCAGAAATAATATTGACGGTTTATAAGAGAAATACAGTTCAGAGAAAACGAAGAGAAAATTTCTATTCTCCAAGTGAGTTTATTGAGAAATCTAACAATCCTGCAGTGAAACAGTGACTTAGTATAGACGACTCATCTATTAAAAGCATCAGATCTAGGATAGCAATAAAACTCGTATCGGGAAAATTGACTGAGCGTATTTCACTTTGAAGCCGAAGACATAATGTGAAGTAAGCACGGAACCCTCATTGGGGGATATTTTTAAAGCCACATTCTACTAGTCACTGCCAAACTCTCCTAACGCTGATGGTATCCCTCACTAGTATAATTGCGCCTCTATTGTAGTTGGTATCACTAGTACCATTTGAGCGCTACGTTACGAGCCTCACATTTCACTTTTCGGTCTCACGCTCCTGTAAATAAAAACAATTTCGTCTTCGAATAATAATGCAACCCAATTTCGGTAAAGCTTCAGTCTACGTTTATCCCTGTGGCAACGATCTTGGTGCTTTTCTTGGCATACTTTTAGTAGCGAGTTATGGCAGGTTACGGGGTTAGAAATATTTAAATTTAAAAAATAAATTAAAAAAATTATTATGATTTAATTTTAATTCTCTGTTTCTTAGCAACGTTTAAAAACAAACCTGGTGTAAAATTTCACTCTAGAACGAAAGTTTAAAAGAGTGAAGCCCTTAATCAAACATTTAGAGCCAGATGGTTTGTTTACATTTTGTACTTCGTCGGTACCAGCGATCACAAAAATGTATTTTGACTACGCTCTTTGCTGCTAAAGCCATCTCCATGTACATTGTTTTATTAATTATATTTTTTATCTGGGAACAAGGTACTTTACTTCTACTTTCAGTTTCATTTGTTTCCTTCATTTACTGCGAAAGAATTTCACAAGCGAATTGCTTTTAAACGACGATATCTCAAAACTGTGATTTTACCACTTGCGAACAAGATTTTTCTGGAATGGTTGGTTAGAATTACATGAAATTTTAATTGATTATGTAAACCATATATCTGTTTAAAATGACCAACTTTTTTGTCTATCCTGTTGAAAGTTTAAAAAAAATTGTGTTGCAAAAAAATTCATTTTTTTTTTGTTACAAATTTTTTGTAAGAAATTAAAAAAAAATACAAGAGTTTGTAGTTGTAATTATACTATATATTTTTAAGTATATAAAAAAATTCATCTCAGAATAATAATTATTTTTCCCAGAATTCTGCGCGTAATGCACCATACAATATTCTAATAACAAAAACAATGCATTTCATTTTGGTCCAATTTACAATATATTTAAGGGGTAGAAATTAAAAAAAAATAGTTTACAAAAGATAAAGGATACCTGTTAAAAGATAAAGGATAAAGGAGAAAAGATAAGGTAGTTAAAATCTGCATACAAAATTTCATTTTTGTAAATAATTTATTCATGGAGAGAGAGATATTAAGATTCGAAATGTAGTGATTTTTTGCATATTTTGACATTTAATAGGTACTTAGCTCCTTAAGGCAATCTATATGTATTACATTACAGTTATTTCGTTTTTTAAAACAACCTCGATATGCAGAAAGTTTAAATTTTCATTTTGAATATTCTTGAAAGTTCTCTTAATATCCGTTAAGGTTACCTAACACCTTAAAAATGACAAAAATACAGAAAACATTTTTTTGCTTAAAAAGTTGCCTTATACTGTTTAAAATGTTGGTCTAGAAAATAAGACCGATTCCTTTATTTTTTTAAGTTATAAGTTATTTATGAGTGCAATCCCAGTGTTTCGAAACCAAAACTATCTGAAAACCGACCTGAATGAACAAACCGCATTTGTGCGTCTACATAACCTCAATATTTACTTTCGATGAATTAAATGAAGATTAGAAGAAGATGAAAATTTTCTTTGTAACTATTACTGATATTGATTGTTTATTTTTATCAAAAAAGAAGGCTTCAGTTTTGTTTTTCTGTTTGATATTTGTTATTCTGTTGTTTCTTTTTCCTGTTTATTCGTTATTATTAATTATGCCGAAACGTAAACGACAGAGCTATGATTAAAAAGGTATGGTTCTCTTCTCCCTCCCCCGATGTACAACTTTACTTTCGGATGGGGATGCCCAAACACTTAATATTTTGTTTGGTGTGTATGGTAGATATATCACTATAAAAAAGTGGAATTTGTCAACCCCATTAGTAAACGGTTGGGGACACAATTGAGAGATGCAGTAAAAACGTGGAAAGCTCGTGATATCACATTGGGTGGAAAATATAGTTGCAGTTTATCTGAAAAAAACTATAAAAAAATTAACTCGTTATTATTAAACTGCAATCTTAGCAAATAAGGCTGATAATAATGTCATGAAAACTGCGAAAGATGCTACTCTTTATCATAACATATCAACAAACAATAAACCACAGCACTTCATGTGTCCCGAGGGCTCCAATTCATGGCGCTTTTACCAATCTGCGAAAACCAGACATTTTCCAACAGGTTCTCATAAATTGAAAGTTGGGGTTAAGGAGGTACATTTGGAAAATATTTTACCAATAGAATTTTTAGAAAGATGTTCAAGGTGCATGACGCAAAATGCAAATTAAAGTCTACACAGTATGTTAAGTGTCCAAAGGAGAATTTTGTGCCAAAAAAAAAACGTGTCGAAATGGCCACATCAGAAGAAGTTTGTGAGTATAATATAGGGGTACTTTCAACTATTCAACACATTCTGAAAGCTGTTGGGATTACATTACGATCTGATATAATACTTGGACAGATAATTGATGCTCGAAAGAATTATCAGCGAAGTAACAGTTTAAATGCCAAATTTTAACTTTCTCGAAAGTTAGTGAAAAAAGAAATCAGAACAAAAGAATTGGCTCTTAAAAGAAAGTAATGATCACATATTGTCCAGGGAAGTTTTAAACTTCAGTCATGTGTAAAAAGTAGCTGTAGTAAAAATTTTTATAATTTTTCTTGCAATTTTTTAGCATAATTTTATTTTTAAAACTTTAAACTGCTTTTTTTCCTACTTCATTTTTTAAAAACATCTTATAATTGAAAATGCAAAGGATTTTTTAATTTTCAATCAATCGACTTCAAACTTTTTGCACATTATTTATAGAATCTTATTATGAAATACAGGTATGCATTTTTAATTATTGTGAGTAGAATTTTTTTAAATATAAATGTGCTGTAAGTTGGCGTTTTTTGTGATATTTTACATACCGTTTCAGGTTTTGTTTTTTATCTCAAGATGTGTTCAATGTATCTTCAATTCCATACCTGTAAATTTAGATTAAAGTTAAAGGAATATTATAAAAAAATCAAGCTTATTTCATAAAAAATAAAAAAGAAGATACATATTAAAATTCTTGAACTGTTCAACTTTTTATTTTAAAATTTAATGACACATTTTGAGGAACATGTATAGTTTAAATTTTTATGCATAATTCTCTAGCATACGAAACTGCAAAAAATTTGTCGAAAAATGTTGTCAGTAAAAAGAATAATTTTTAAGGTGCCGGGTCCCCTTTAAACTAACATTTGATATCATTGTTTTATTTTTGAAATTTCTTTTTTATTCCATTGGTTATTTTAATTTTAAACTATCCTCTGATTTCATTACTTCTCAATTTTTATTTATTTCATTGGTTCTTTTAATGTTTTTTACCATTTGACGAATTTTCTTTCAATTTAATTTAAGTCATGGTACAGTGCTTCCGTCTCAGGTTGTATTTTATACATTTTATTTACTTATATCTATATTAATTACGTATATTTATATTATTTACGTATGCAATAAATTTTTAAGACGTTCATAAATCGCTCACTCTTTTCAATAACGTCATATCTCAAAAATCGGCGATTTTTCGTTATGCCTGATTTCAGAATGCGCTGAAAGATCGTCAAATCTCACCGCTCAATATTTAGCCGCTAGAGAGCAGAAGTAATATTTATTTTTAATACATTTTATTCTACTTTTAAACTTTAACCCTTCTTTGCATGATTTTTTCTTTATTGGTGAAATAAATCAAGGTGATATAATTCATGTTCAAAATTAAAGGAAAAATGGTTTAAAAAATCTTAGTATATATTTATAGTATAAATATAGCAAAAAACAATATGATGGTATCATGTGGTATTTTTTAAATTGAAAGCAAACTTTTTCAGAAATTGCTCTAAAAATAACAGAAACACATGTTACAAACCTTTCTTTCACTCATTTTCACTTTTTTAGCAATAGAAACTCAAGTATAATAAAACAAAATTAAAAACGAAATCATACGTTTATTGCAACTACAACAAACAGCGGAATGACAACTTCAAGCTCGTTTTACTGATAGTGACACTTGCTTATTTTTGACAGCTATGTTTTTTTCCCTATGCAATGGACATTAGAAAGGTAGCCAGACACGATCCACTTAAAGTGAACTTCTTCTTTTATATAATTTTTGGGCATTCAATGTTATGATGGAAATTTCCACCATTATGCAAAGAAGGGTTAAAATCACTCTCCTGAAAAATCACGTTTTTTGAGATATGACGTTGCTGAAAGGAGTGAGCGAAATGGGTTTTTAAAACTTAGAGTACTTTAGGTCGCAAAAAAAAAAATTATTTTTAAAGTAATTATTTCCTTGCCAACATTAGAAGGGCGCCAAAAAAAGCACCTAGGCTGAGATAAACGTAGAATGAGATTATCTGGAGCTGTCTTACTTTCTGTTCAGAAACTACTATTGTGAAAATGGATCGGACATAGTTAACGCGCCCACTCCTCCAAAACTGACCAGTTCTGGATGGACGAGATATCTCGCCATTAGAAGAAAACAAACCAGATTTCGATTTTGTCATCACTAAAAATTGGCAATATATTTGTCAGCATGTTTCGATCATCAATATGTTGTTCGCCTTGTAGATGACGTTTTAAAATCTCTGAATGTTGAACGAAAGGATTTTGCGCTTCTGCTATCCGATACAGCATATTATATGACTGCGGCTGGAATCACACTCAAGGTGCTTTATCCGCGATTGCTCCAACTTACTTGAGTGGTACACTTGTTACACAACTGCAGAAAAAGTCCAATGCAACAATGTCAGGCAACATCAGTCTCTGTCGATAGCAGTTTTTCAATGTTAAATTACTGACCAAGGACAGGTCATTCAACGACTTCAACATTCTTCTGATTGAATAATGTACAAATAAATTTTGAATTTTTCAGTTTTTTTATGTTTTAAATTTTAGTGTGTATCAAAAATAAATGCAACTTTGTTTTCATAAATGCAACTTTAGGGAATGATAAATGCAACTTTTCCCATTTTTAATGCAACAAAAAAGTTGCCCTACTCATGAGCAAATTTGGTAAGATCTCGGTGGACAACATAGCACGTCGAAACAACTTGGAGGGTTAACGTATATTCCTCTGAAGCCAAAAAGCAAACGATTACTAAATTTTGCTTTATAGGACTGTTCCTTTTCTCTTGTAAACAATATTTTCTCTTTTTTTTACCATTTTGTCACTTATTTCATACTGTCTCACTTAATACCTGCTTTTATATTTGGAATTATACTTTTTTAATGCATCAGATTCACTGTATCCTGGTTCAAATTACACTAATTGTACTCAATCGTTCTTACTTTCTAAGTCGCCTGCGAACGTTAAAAAAGGAACACAACCCTATTAGTCACAGTCGAAGACACGTTTTTTCACCAACCCCAGAGCGCTGCAGACCCCCCTCAACATGATGCATTTTGCAAATTTTCCTCACCAAGAGATAAAACGGTTTGCGTGTTATTCATTAAATTACAGAACCCCAGAACAAAAAAGAACTCGCAAAAGAACAAAACTTTCCGGAAGCAGTATTTAATCAGATTAATAAGCAACAAAAGACACCTTAAGCGATGGGGACAAATTGAAATTTCCTGTTGGAGAATCTCCTCCCCCAGGGCACTCCTGCGTTGTTTAACTTCGTTTGATTTTATTTACAGGGAAACGTATTCCCGTCTTCAGCGTGTGGGAGTCATGACACCTGTTCGGATGAAAGTTCCATTGTTCGGCGAGCGGAACGAACGCCAAGGGGTAGGACTTCGAGTAAAAAGGACAAAACAGAATATGGAATGGCGAGAGAGTGTATCGGGTGGGAATTATTTTGGAGTGGAATGGATTTAAAATATTTATTTTTTTCTATTTGTGACAGTTCTCATTTCGCTTCATTTCTTTTTTTCCCGTATCGGGCGCGGGAAATGCAACATACGTTTCGAACGATGGCGTAAATGGATTGGAAAATTAATTCCGGTAAATGCTTGTCGTTTCGGGAACGAATTTCGTTCGCGATTCCTGTTTTGCGGATTTTCAAGTCTGGTATAAGATGGAGCTTAACCTTCATTATTGATACCAGAAGCAGTCTCAATGTAGTAACATTGATTAACAAAGGGGCTTTCTTCGTTTTGAGTGAAAAAGAGAGAAGAGTGGTGTAGGGTTTCGTCACGCGGCTTTGAACGAGTCTATTAATTTGAGGAGGGGATGTTGAAAGCACGCAGTGCGTTTCCATAATGCGAGTCTTCAAGTGCGGATTGTGGACTCAAATTTATCTCTACTAAAGCTGTGATGATTCTCTGTCTTTCCTCAAGTTGGTGACAAAACAGAGACACCCGATAGGTAATTACGAACAGGGATAATTTACAAGAACAGTTGTTCTTGTGTTCTAGTTGCTACTGTTCTAGCGAACAAACATCGATGGATGACAGTGCCTGAGTTCCGATACGATCAAGAAGATGAAATATTGGGTGCTATTCTGAAAAAGAACTTGTATTAGGACAGATTTGTTGACATGATTTTATATCGGACGTTGGGGCGTGTATTTTGAAACTATATATTATGTTGGTTTGCGAGGACAACGTTGTGATGTAAGTTATTAATCTGGTGTAAAATGTTCCGCAGATTTCAAATTCGTTGAAATTTTCAATCTATCTTTAGCGATTCCGATATTACAAAAAAGAATTCACAATCCCAGAGAAAATGTTTTTTATCTTATGCCCTCATTCCCTGAAATGGAATAGGACAGGAAATGTAATCTGTTTCTTTTTTTTTTTAACGCGAAGGGCAGAAGATGCAATCTGTTTCACGTGACGACACAATCTCTTGCAAAAATATAAAAGATATATTCAACTTAAAAATTATTTATTAAAAAAAATCATATATTTAGGTATCGATCTCAAATGAAATTTTCCGCAGATTTCAAATCCGCTGAGATTTTTACTCTATCTTTAACGGTCTAGGAGATAGAAAAAAGAATTACATAGCTAAAGTAAAAACTTTGTTTTTATCCACTGCTGAAAAATTATTCCTCTGCGCAAAATGAAAGCGGAAAGCGAAAGCGGAAAAAATAAATTAGAATCTACCGCGATGAAAAAAACTTGTCATGATTCCAAAGCCTGACGGCAAGGTCACGTGGGTAGAAAAGTCTAGATTCCAGTGTTTCTTCTCTCTCCGGTAGAAACACGTTGAAGAACCCGTTGGACAATAAAACTATAAAATTCATTTAAAAATATTCTAGATGAAATTTTAAAAATTGCAAAACATTCGGACTACCTGTGTGCCAAATGTCATTGCTGTACGTGCCATAGAATCGTCGGGATTTTTCGGCGACAAACAGACAAACACTTCCTTTAATAGTAGTAGAGATTAGCTACTGCGTGGCTAGCCCGGCGTTGCCCGGTACCTGTGATGTAAGGTATTAATCTTGTGTAAAAGTTTTCGCAGATTTGAAAACTATTGAAGATATATTCTATTTAAAAATTATTTATTTATAGAAAATCATATATTTAGGTATCAATCTATAATGAAATTTTCCGCAGATTTCAAATCCGTTGAAATTAAATTTTCAATCTATCTTTAGCGATTCCGATTTTACGATTTCATTGCTGTAATTGTCATAGAATCGTCAGGATTTTACTGCAAGAAACAGACAAACAAACACTTCCTTTTATAATAGCAGAGATATTGTATCACTGTGTATTTTAGGTATGCAGTGTCCCTCTCTTTTTGGCCACTACTACACACACTGTCTATCAAATTAGACATCGCTCGGTCACTCTGACCAAAGCCTTAACCCTTTTGGTGGCTGTTTTGACAAAGTGTCACGTCATTATCAAAATTGACCAGATCTGGATATGGAATTATAATAAAAAAGAAGAAGAAAAGTTTGGCCCAGATCTTGATATTATCATCATCAAAAAATTGGCAATATCTTGATGACAATATATCTCGTAATTTGTGGTTAGCAAAATAAAAGAAATCTTAATGACGAATCTCGTCTTCAAGAAATTTGGTCCGATATTGTTTGTGAAACTTGTTGAAGGGTTAAGGAAACCAAATTATGTCACTCTATTTCTATTATTACTGTAAACACTGATAATAAAATCGAAAAATATAATGAATTTTGAAAAAGTGTAGTTAGGAAACCTTTTCTTAACATGGGAAAATGTATAAAAACTGCAATGATGTTTTATAAAAATAATGGATACAAAACTGTATACATTAGCAAAACAAAACGGAGATGAAAAAAAAAATCGCCCTCCAAGATATTAATGCCTTACTAAAAATAGGTAATACTTGATTATGTTAAAAAGTAAACATTTTAATTTACGATTGAGTATTATTTTTTCATCTCTTACAAATGCGACATCTATTTTGGAACAAAATTCAAGTGTTGAATACGACACTTAAAGACAGAGGGATTATTAAACATTTATTATTTTTTCTTCAAAATCTATTCCTTGCTGAAGATTCTCTCATAACGAGATTTCACAAAACGCCTCATAAAAATGTATTTTTTTTGCACTCAAAATGATAGTTTATTTCAGAATGCATTTCCAAGACAGTTCCAAATTCGATTAATATTTTTATTGCATATCTACAAACCATAAAAGTGGAACGTGTCCTAAAAGAAAAGATAATAAATTCATATTTCATTAAAATAACGGTTATAAACCTCGGGGTAGTTTCGCATATTCGTATTTATTTCGCAAGTGTTAACGCTGTGGGAATGAATCCAGTTCGTATTCTTCTACAGACGTTTCACGTAGTCAAACAATCGTTTTTAGATATGCACAGTGATTTGTTACATTATCACAGTGCATATTTATCATAGTACATGGTCCCACGCTATCTATTTACGATTCGAGCTTTTTTAACCAATAGCACTCAGACTATTTCTAACATTGAAAATAGCCCATTTCTTCAATTGGTATTATTTTTATGCGCAGACGATAAAAAAGAGAATTCGCTCCATCTCAAAATGGAACGGCGCTTCTGCATTATAGTTTCGCTGCGTCCCTCGAGTCCAATTCGAACGTAGGATGGAATCAGTTTTTGATATCGTCTCAAGTGGGAATTATGTCGACGCAGTTTAAATGTTCTTCCTAGACTTGAAGAGCAAAAGTTTCAGAAATTTTATGGTTTCTATATCCAGGTATCTTCAGATGAGGAATAAATTTCAGTTTGTCCAAAATGTGTACGCGGAAAATTGTATTCAATCTCAATTAAGTATAGCGAGAAGATAAACATGAAACATAGGGCAGATTATTTCAATAGAAATGCGACACTCGAGATACAAAATAACATTTTTACTGTTCGTTTTATTGAAACGATAAACCTATACAAAACTGCGGATATTCATGATATTTTGGGGGTGTCTTCTAACATCAAACAATTTTGGAAGTAATACAAATAATACTGAAATCGTTTTTCTAAATATAGTTTCATTCATGAAAATTACTCAAAAATGAAGATTTTACTATCATGGGGCTATCTTAAAATGCAATTTATCACCATTTTAGATACGCTAGGGGCAAACCTTATAGGTTGTGACCAATGAACGATCATATATTAATTCGGAATTCATTTAAAAATTTTATTGGCAACGTAAATTGTATTGAAATCGCATTCGAATAAAATGGTAAGTTGTGTCGAGGACACAACCGTAGTTTTGACGAACTTTACTCGGAACTGATGTTTGATTGTGGAATGAATGAATCAGACGCAGTTAGTTTGAAAGATTCTTCAATATGAATTATAATTTACAGTTTAATAATTAATTTACAGTTTCGATGATTAAAGTGCAGTTTGATATGAAGTGTTCTTGAGATATTGTTGTCCAATATTAATTGCAGCAGAGTTTATTAGCTTTCGAATGGTACCACGCACCAAGTCCTCACTCCACGCAATCCGAAGTCACACTAGAACAATGCTCTCCCAACACCATAGAATTTCGACACGTCCTCCGTAGAATTCTCCCATCCATTTTGGTCAATTTAGCCTGCGTGCTTTCTTTTTTTGTGGTAAGTAGGTATTTTAGTTAGCGTCGCATTGAGCACGCAACGTACACAATGGGCTATTGATGACGGTCCGAGATTAATATCAATTAATAGGATCCTATCTTTTTTGCGTGAATTCGTTATCCTTAAGCGATTAGTTTTAGTTCAACCTAAAGTACTCAAATAGAATTTGTAACATAGCTTGTTATTGCGACTACATCTGTTACTGCATATCTATATATATAATTATCTTACGTGGCACGCAAAAAAGACGTTATTTGTTTTCGCGTTTTGGCAACATTGTACGATTCTTTGATTATCCCAAAGCCTCGTGCTTCAATTGAATTTATAGCGTTATCGGATGAAATTTTATTGAAAAAAAATGAAGTTTAGTCGAGCTGTTGCAGTAAATAATAGAAATCAAAGAAAACAAAGGATCTTTTCAGGGTCATTTAAAAAAAAGGTCCGTTTCGGGGCAAACTATTATAGTTCAACAAGACGCTTGCATTACAACTTTCGACAACAAACTCAATGAAAAAGCGTGGGTGGCTCGAGTGCTGGATAAATGTACACACAACCAACATGCTGGGTTTTCAATTTCCAAATCAACGCTCACATTTCGAGTCAAAATTTGCTCAAAGTTTCCATTTGAATTCTGATTCCAGAGGTACTGCAAATATCTTTTCTGAAAAACAGCATAAAATTTAGATTTGAAAAATATTTTTTTGGAATATCATATTTTGTAAACAATTCCTTCTGCTAGGACACATGTCTTCATTGATGCGAGCGAAGCGAGCATAGGTTCGCGCAACGAACCAATGAGGACTGCGAAGCAATCCTCTGGGGGTTGGCGAGCGTTAGCGAACAGGGGGCGGGCCCCCTAGTTTTATTTAATCCTCCTGAAGGTTCTCTGGACGAGGTGTTTCGTCTCATTAGCAAAACTGACTAGATGGACGAGATATCTCGTCCTTACAAGAAAACTGTCCATAACTTTGCTTTTTCATAAAAAGAAATTGGCGATATTTGGAAGACGAGGAATCTCGTCACTATTGAAATCGGTCAGATCTGGCTGGTCAAGATATACGTCCCAACCATTTGGATGGTTGAAAAGGTAATAGTGAGATGAATTTTTATTTCAAAACATACAAATTCTTTAGTAAAAGGTTTCATTCGAATATTTTATTGCTATGTTTTCGTCCAGACAACATTCGAATAAATAGAAAGCTCCCTCATGTGTGAGCTTCCTATTCCAGTCAATATACAAATGGCAGACGAAAGAACAAGGAATTCCCAGTTCTCCACGTTGTTCCACACGAAAGAAATCAATAACGCAATCATCTGGAAATACCGATAGTCACTACATTCAACTCCTGGATCCGGAATCCTGTTGCCTCAGTTAGCCTTTTTCCACAATCTGGAAATCTCATGCACCAGTTGTCAATCCCAACAAACAGTTGTTCTTTACAGTCTATGCGTTCGTTAAACGCAGACAGCTTTGCAACTCCACAGACTTTCTACATTATATTGATGAATATTCCTCAACCATTTTGTTACCGTTCTTTTTTTCTCTTTTTTGAACGCGCCAATCTTTTTAGCTCGATGGAATCATTCATGATTCCAATGCAACTTCACAGATCTTCTGCGTTATATCGACGAATAGTTCTAAACCATTTTGTTTTGCTTTTTTCTCTTTTATAAATCACCCATCTTTTCTTCAGGTCGATGGAATCAATTTTATTCTTTTCGTCCTACGCTGGTGAATGCTATGTTCCCCTACAGCAAACTGTAACATTCGACCACCATCTATTGATTTAGCGTGTGTGGTAACCATAAACGATGGGAAAATATGATCAGGGAATGAACTTTTTGTTCCTTGAAGCCAGATACTTCTGTTTTGCTTTCTTCAGTATTGTTTTATCACAACCAATTGTATTGGTATTGTCTTGTCTGGGAAAATAAAAAAAGACGGATTGTCTTTCCCTAGATCGTGAGGGCTTTTAATAGCCGATATTCCTATTTGAGAAGCCCATGTGTTGAGCGTTCAGAGTATTCTCGTTGAAGATAAGGTATTGTAATGGAATTGTGATGTTAGGAAATGATAGGAGACAGAACAAAACTATTATTTTATGCTAACAGTCTAGACGGTTACTTTTTTATTTTGTATTGCACGAGTAAACAGTTTTTAATAGTTAACAATTCCTGGATGATTTTTAAACTAATAATTATTAAACATTTATGTAGAAATTGTTAATTTTTATTCTTAATTAAGTTTTTATCGAGCTATGCATTTATGAAACAAATTTAATTACCTTTAAGCTTACTTTCTAACATGTTTCGATAATTATTAATATTTTCGATAACAATCGCAAACTGAACTTTGAATCAGAAATCGCTTACTTCTATTGAAGTGCTTATTACATTTAGAGGAATAAACAAAAAATAGAATGTAAATTAGAGAAGTCAAATAACAAGATCACGGCAGAGAAGTTAAAAAATTATAGTAGATAGAAATCAAAAATGATCTGGAAAGAAACGTTTTTAAAGTCGAACAGTCTTGCTTGCTACACCTACAAGAATATGATCCAGCAAGTCTCAAAGTAAAGTAAGACCATCTACTGCGAGCTCTGCCATCCAGTCAGAGCATTTTAGCATTTCCATTAACTAATACGATTTGGGTGTTACAAATTTTACTTTAATTTAATAATTAGTTCTCTTTAATGTTGTCCCAGTTTTAAGAGTTAAATTTATTTCTCATGACACATTCCATGCGAGAAATAATAACCAAATTGAATGTTTTACACTATCGTTGTCCCAACTAGGGTGCAACATTGATGTCGATGTTTTTGCAACATCGATGCTTTTTTTTAAAAGATCGATGTATTGGAGTCGATGTTTTTACGTTGTGGATGTTTCATTTTTAAATGAAAAAAGTACCGTCTTAAAAATTTAAAAAATAACCGAGTAGCGTAATTTTTATAATCAGCAAATTGAACATACTTTGACATACTATGACCAAAGTCGCAAAGGGTCAAGAGTCTGAAAAGTAGAAGTACGACATCGATGTCGATGTTTCCAAACATTGTTGTTTTATAAAAAAACATCGATGTATTGGAGCCTATGTCGCTTCACTAGTTGCTAAACCAGTTTTAAGAAATGGGGAAAAAGTTTAAATACACTGAATTTTAAAAACATCGATGGTTTGGGGGCGATGTACTATCAACACCGTTTTTTTAATTTTGAACATCGATGCTTTGCTGTCGATGTAGCATCACTAGTCCCAACATGTCGTTCAATGTTAAAATAGGGCAATAGTAGCCTAATTGCAAGAGTAGCGAATAAGCAACCGAAGGGTTGCGAGTTTGAAACTAGATCCAACCAAAGACCGTGGTGTACTTGTTGGCTGGTGAGTGCTAAATCTATCGTGCCACTTTAGGTGTTGATGCTGACATCTTACCGTAGTTCAAAATTACAATGTGTTGTCATCGGATCTTTTTATTTGGGATTGAACCCTGTCCGTTGCCAATGTCCCAGTGTGCTGCTCCATGCGAGGTTAATTCCTCTACCTACATACAAAACGCATACAGCTGCTACTGCTAAATGCTATACAACATGATCTACCAATCAGACGAGTAATAATTACTAAATTGGACTTGAAATAATTTACATTTCATTTTCAGAATGTCCAAATGTTAAAATAGTTTACCTGTGATAGTCAGCCTTGTATTACTAGGAATATAGTTTCTTCGACTTTTCAAAACTAAACCCACATATTCGATATTCATTCAAACAAACGTCAAAACGACCACTTCTAAACATCGCCATTCCATCGCTCTCGTATTGCTAAACATTTCTCTCTTTCCAAAGCCTTTCATTCAAACATAATTACATCAGTCCCAGCTCTATGAAACAAACATTAAATAACCTAACAGAATTAAGCATTCACGAATCCAATTGTAGACTTTCATAACTCCCTTCAGAGAGGAAATTCTGATTACGCATTGTCGTTATTCAGATACGCGCCAATTCTCCAGATGACCTCATCATATTAACCTCGCCTCTTTTCAATTGAGGATTACATTGGTGACGTCACTGATGACGCTCACTCGGGCCCCGCACACTTCAACCGGGCTAATCGGAACATCATTAGCAGCTCTTGTTGAGGCCGTCCCTTGTTCAATTAGCGCAGAAAGGAAATTCCCATACGTGATAGAAGGCTAATCGGGCACTTAAGGAGTGAATAACATGGGGAACCGGTGGGCTCCCTAGGGGTGGGGGTCAGCGAGGTTTCAAGGGGTCCCCGAATCCGTGGAAGAGTTTGGAAGTATTGGGGGCATAATTGGAGTACCGGGCTCAGAGACTTAATTGGGTCTTCATCGAAGCAAAATGAATTTTAATGGAATTATCTTGAAGTTTGCGCTATACGTCTTCTGAAGCGGGTGTTTTTAGTTGCGTTCTTTTCTTCCATAATAGGGGAATACTTTACATCGGTTCAGTCTTGTAGTAATTAGCGATAATGTTTGATTACACTATAGTTAATTATCAGTGTGCTCTAGTATTTTTTGTCACGATGGAGATTATTTTTTGTTGAAAGGACTTGTTTCGTTCTTTTAGATCTTGGATGTCATTAATCATTTGTTTCTTTTGCAAGCATTAAAATACAAAGTATCATATTAAACTATTTGTCGTTTGTGAAGCTAGGGTATAGAATAATTAATGCTTAGTTCTGATTTAAATACAAATGCTCCATTTAAATGACTGTGTTCTGATACAACTACTTATTTCCTTTAATTCTTGATGTTATAGATCTAAGTCAAGCAAATGACTATAATTTTTTTGTTTGTCTTATCGTATATGGTAATATTGGTTTTGTTGTCCTAAAGTACTTCACAGTATAGTTTACACATACTTTAAATAGTTTAAAAAGTTTAGGTATGCGTTAGCACTTTACAATGTTCGATAGATGAAGTATTAATAATAAATTAATAATAAGTATGACACTCAAGCTCGATGAGCTTGATTATACTAAATCAATAATAAAGTTTGATGCATTTGATATTATTTTTTCAATCACATCTTTTGAATCTATGATACTGCAAGTATTATTTGACAAGAGATTGGTAGTCTCAGCGTTACGATGGAAAGTGCTGTCACATTACACTCACCGGGAATTGTAGGAGGCATGTCTTCCAGGAGGACTTAGAAGGAGATGGTCCACATTTACCTATATTCTTGGAAAGTGCTGTCACATTGCACTTACCGTGAATTGTAGGAGGCATGTCTTCCAGGAGGACTTTGAAGGAGATGGTCTACATTTACTTGTATTCTTGGAAAGTGTTGTCACATTGCACTCACCGTGAATTGTAGGAGGCATGTCTTCCAGGAGGCCTTAGAAGGAGATGGTCCACATTTACCTATATTCTTGGAAAGTGCTGTCACATTGCACTCACCGTGAATTGTAGGAGGCATGTCTTCCAGGAGGACTTTGAAGGAGATGGTCCACATTTACCTATATTCTTGGAAAGTGCTGTCACATTTCACTCACCGTGAATTGTAAGAGGCATGTCTTCCAGGAGGACTTCGAAGGAGATGGTCTACATTTACTTGTATTCTTGGGAAGTGTTGTCACATTGCACTCACCGTGAATTGTAGGAGGCATGTCTTCCAGGAAGCCTTAGAAGGAGATGGTCCACATTTACCTATATTCTTGGAAAGTGCTGTCACATTGCACTCATCGTGAATTGTAGAAGGCATGTCTTCCAGGAGGACTTTGAAGGAGATAGTCCACATTTACCTGTATTCTTGGAAAGTGCTCTCACATTGCACTCACCATGAATTGTAGGAGGCATGTTTCCAAGCGGACTTAGAAGGAGATGGTCCAAATTTACCTGTAGTCTTGGAAAGTGCTGTCACATTGCACTCATCGTGAATTATAGGTGGCATGTCTTCCAGGAGGCCTTAAAAGGAGATGGTCCACATTTACCTGTTGTCTTGGAAAGTGCTGTCACATTGCACTCACCGTGAATTGTAGGAGGCATGTCTTTTAGAAGGACTTAGAAGGATATGGTCCACATTTAACAGTAGCCTTGAAGAAACAAGGAAACTTCAGGCATCCAATCGGCACAGACGAGACTCGAACATGTAAACAAGCGCTTTAGTCTACCAATTTTTTAAGAGGGTTAACTTTAACCACTTTGTTGTTCTAAGCTACAAATATTACCAACGATTTTTATTTTGCCTATTACGACTTCGATTGTTAGAAACTAGTAATTCCATGTAGACAAGATTGTTTCATTTCTATACATCTAATTACATTTGAACTCGATAACGCCATCAAAATAAAGGAAAATACATCAAATACTGCAATGACATATTTGATGATTACCATTTTATTTACCCTCCAGAAGTTTTGAAAAGATATCTCGTCTATCAAAATCTGACCAATTTTTCTAATGAGGATATATCTCGTCTTCAAGATATTGCCGATTTTTAATGTTGATTAGATTTTTCTAATGACGATTTATATCATCCATCTACATCTGGATAATTTTACTGAAGACGAAATACCTTGTAGAGACAGACAATAGGAGTAGAAATATGAGTATATTTTAAGAATGCTATTTTTGATGATTTAGATAAATTTTTAGTGCAGTCAATAATTAAGTATACTACTATATTCATTCAAAAGAATACAAATTTAAAATAATTGCATTTCCAATATTTATCTTCGTACACAATTAGAAAATAAGCATCTTAAACAAAATATAGTCATTCGGAAAAATTCTTAAGTAAATCAATTAAAGCAAAAAATAAAACTTTAAGGAATTCGCTCGATTAAAATTATTAAGTAAATAATTTTCTTTATGACTGTTCTAGTTACATAGAAATAATAGTTTTTGCTTTATATTGTTCAAAAATGTTTGTTATATTTACAGATCTAAAAGAAATAACCATATTTGTTAAGACGTGAAGTTTTGTATGTATTTAAAAGATTGAACTCTAAAATAAAAATAATAAAGATTTTATGATAATCTTTTACAAGTACGCAAACATTTGTCTAAGAAAATGGACACATTTAAGTAAAGAAAGTTTCTGCATTAAAGCTAGAAACATGAAAATAATGTTTTATCAAAATAAGCAAACAATCAACTATTCTCGAATGAAATTGCTTTATTGTAGTTTTTATTTCCAGCATTAAATTCATTTGAATGCTACGCTGAATTAATGGTGTTTAATATTTTGAAGAAATGAATTTAGAAGTTTTCTTTTTGTATTGCGTTTCTAAATTCACAAATACAAGTGTCTCTGAAGTGAAAGAGACATTGTCATCACAAGCTTTACTTTATGAAGACTAATTAAAATGATAGTGATTAAAGTAAGCTCAATCAACAAAAATAAAATGAAAATTCAAACAAAAATTTTTCAGACGTTTCTTTCAAATAAGATTTTGTCCTTCAAAAATTTTTCAGACGTTTCTTTCAAATAAGATTTTGTCCTTCAATAAGTGGCTGTTGTTTCCACCCTTTACCATAACACAAGACAGCATTTCATTGTCTAGTCGTACAACATTATTTTTACCTCCTCCCTCAATCAGAACGAGGAACTGTTAATCCACTGGTTCCAAAGACACATGTTCACGCTCTCTTCAGCGCATGCGCCTCATTTGAAGGTGCTAGCGTTTGTTTGCTGTGCTCTTTGACAGCAAGAGCGTAATTTAATGTTTAGAAGCGAGAGTGCAATCCTTCTGTTGCACGTTTGGAGATGTGTGACGTTTTCGTTTCTTGTCTGTTGTGTCTCATCCTATCATATATATATATATATATATATATATATATATATATATATATATATATATATATATATATATATATATATATATATATATATATATATATATATATATATATATTTTCTAAAACAAGAGGAAATTCATGAAATAAAAACCAAAAGGAATTTATTGAAAACGAAAATGTTTTTGGATCAGGGCGTATATATATATATATATATATATATATATATATATAAATTTTAGTATATATATTGAATTATACTCCATACACATCTACCTTAGGTATGTATGGATTTCGTGGACCAGAGGTTCTCTAGGGATATTTTCCCTACACATGGGATCTACTTTTTTGTGTATGCACGGGTATCCCGCTCCTGGAATACCCAAATGATCTTTTTCTGCTTTCATCCAATTACTCTGCCCTGTAACCTCTCTTTCCCCCCTTTTTTATTGGCATTGTTCCAACAACTTCGTCCATTGCGCCATATAACGCTTTAACAGCCAGTCATCTTCTGCCCTTGTTGAAGAGTACCTAAAGGCAAATCTCTGTATATAATTCTCTTACGTGGCACACAAAAAAGACGTTATTTATCACCGCGTTTTGGCAACAATGTACGATGTTTGTCTGCCACGAGGCCTCGGGCCTCAAGTGAATTTATAGCGTTATCGGATGTAATTTCATTGAAAAAACTGAATTATTATAGTTCAGTGCTTTGCTTTCTTTCAAAATGTCAAAAACATGGGCTCTTTTCAGGGTCATTTAAAAAAATGGCCACTTTCAGGACCAACAATTATTGTTCAATAAGACGCTTGCACTACAACTTTCGACAACAAACTCAAAGAAAAAGTGTATGGGTGACTCGGGTGCTGGGGAAATGTGCACACAAACAACATGGTGGGCATTCGATTTCCAAAGCAGCGCTCACATTTCGAGTCAAAATTTGCTCAAAGATTTCATTTGAATTTCAAATTGTTCGAGTTCTGACTCCACAGGTACTGTATAAATTTTCTGTAATATAGAAAATTTATGTTTGAAACATATATTTTTTTTTGGAAAATCATATTTTGTAAATAATTCTTTCCACTAGGACACATATTTGAATAGCTGTGAGCGAAGCGCACAAGGTTCCCTTAGTGAACCAATGAGGATTGCAAAGCAATCCTCCGTGGGTTGGCGAGGGTTAGCGAGAAGTGGTAAGGCCCCTAGTAAGGGTTTATTTTAAGAAAATTCAGAATTAAGTTCAATCTTTATGTTTATTTAATTGAGTTTATTATCAATTTCAAACTTAAAAAGTAGAAAAAATGGAGGGCCTTTATAAACGAACATAAAATCGGAATTCAAAATCTCAAAAACCTGCAAGTTGTTGTAATCGTATAAGTTCGATTATTATAAATTTCCATTGGCTGTGTTTCCCTTTAGTGTGTCAGGGAATATTTCCTTGTGCATATGTCCATTACTTGACGTTGTCTGCCTTGTGTTTGTCACAACTTTTCTAAATATGTCCCTTGCGTTATAAAACCGCAGCAAACAAACAAATCTCTAAACTCGAAATCGATATTTGCAAAATATCTGAGTTCCAACTTTACTTATCACTGTTGAGCATAAAGTACCTGTAATTTCCGAGTAGTTATTGTTTTTAAATCTCAACGGACATAATTATTAACCCACCGAAACACATCGTCGAGATATCTCGTCCATCAAGCTATAACTAATTTTGCTAATGAAGAACATTTTCGTAATCAAACCATTGCCGACTTTTTGATGATGACAAAATCAAGATGTGGTCAGTTTTTCCTAATAACGAGATATCTCGTCCATAAAGATATGTTCAGTTGTTTCCTAATAACGAGATATTTCGTCCATCAAGATCTGGTCAGTGCTTTCTAATGATGAGATATCTCGAACATAAAGATCTGGTACATCTTTTTCTTATAATGGGATACTTTGTCCATTAAGATCTGATAAATCTATTCCTAATGATGAGATATATCGTCCATCAAGATCTGGTAAATCTTTCCCTAATTATGGTATGAGATATCTTGTCAATCAAGATCTGATATATTTTTCCTAATGACGAGATATCTGTTCCATCAATATATGGTCAGTTCTTTGCTACTAACGAGATATCTCGTCCATCAAGATCTGGTCAGTGCTTTACTAATGATGAGATATCTCTAACATCAAGATCTGGTACATCTTTTCCTTACTATGGGATATCTTGTCCATCAAGATCTGATAAATATTTTCCTAATGATAAGATATCTCGTCCATCAAGATCTGGTAAATCCTTTCCTAATTATGGAATATCTCGTCCATCGAGATCTGATAAATTTTTTCCTAACTATGGCATATCTCGTGAATCAAAATCTTACAAATTTTTTCCTAATGATGAGATATTGCGTCTATCAAGATCTGCTAAATCGTATCCTAATTATGGGATATTTCGTCCATCTTCTGGTGGTAGCCTGGACGATTTATCTCATCATTAGCAAACCTGACCAGATCTTGATGGAGGATATATCTCGTCATTCGAAGAAACTAACCAGATTTTAACTGAAGAGATAACTCGCCATAAGAAAATAAAGTGACCAGATCTGGATGTCGTCATAATTAGACACATAACAGCAATATTTCGATGACGAGATTTTCACTATAAAAATTGTTCAGATGTTAATTGACGAGATATCTCGTCATTATCAAAATTGGTCACATCTTTATTTACGAGATATCACGCATAACCACTTCGAAAGTTAAGACCTTTGATCCTAATTAAGCTCAGCGTTTGAAATCCAGTCTATACATGGATGTTCGTAGTGGTTCGGAATTATTTTAAAGCCTTTGACATTAGGCATCATTTGACGAACGTTGACCGTAGAGCGACGAACTTCAACCTAATCAATATTGCGTCTGGAAGAACTAGTGTTTGGATGCTTTTTCTGGGCAACAGTCTAACATATTTTCTTCCTTTCTTACTCCAATAAATTCAAAATTGAAAAATGAGAAACAAATACAAATCAAACAGAATAAAGACGCCAATGCTTTTTGTTCTTTTCCTCCCAACTGCGCAAAGAATTCAGAAACTTTGATTTTTTTTCCCACACCCAATTTTGCATAAAAGATGATGCGAAATCTTTTGAAAAACATGCATTTGTTTCAACGCCCCGATCCTTCAGAATTCCCGAACAAAACAAAACCAGCACTTTTGATGCACTATCTCAGACGAATGCATAAGTCCCACCTTCGCGAATTCTCATGAATATTTCATATCTTTCTCTGGCTTCGCGTCCGACTTCACCGTTGTATTTTAATGTTTTGTTTTTGATTTTTATCTTATATGATAATCAATTTATCGCGTCAGACGGGACCATTTTGGATGTGCCAAGGAACTCTTGTTCTCAAGGAAGGCTTCCTCTTCTACTCTCCGCCGCTCTTACATAGAATTGAAAACACCTTCTAAGCTTCCAGAAAGAATCCAAAATTACTTTTTAATGGTTCCCTTTTCATGTTGGTGTACCAGACAAATCAAAGAGCTGAAAAAGGCCAAAATCTAGAACAAAGGAGCTATCAGGAATCAGGAAAAGTTGCATTGACCTATCATACGACGACCCTCTGTCCAGCTTAAAATCGAACCTTTGAAGAAAATTGGTATTGTGATGATGCAAAATTTCGTCCCAGTTTGTGACGAAAAATGAAGACAAATATTTTATTTACTAAAAATTACATTTCATATACAATTTATAACAAAAATATCGACAAACCAAGAAGGAATCGTCCGATTGCGATAAAAATTGGTGGATGTGAAGAACATACGGTCGAAAAACAAACGATTAAAATTTCAAAACAATTGAAGGATTTATTTCAGAGGTTGACCGTTACATGACCGTTTTATACAGAGGCTGACCGGGGAGGAAGTCAATACGGCGTTGATCGACCTATGGCCGGGATGCAAGCTGTCACCCGGCGTGGCATGGACTGAAAACGTTCCTGGATGGTTTCCTGCGGAATTTCTTGCCAAATTGTCTCCAACTGTCTGGCTAAATAAATGGTTTACTTTCCAGGATGGTTGTAATCGCCTTCCCATAACCTCCCAAATATGCTCTATGGAAGAGAGATCAGGAAACCTAGCCAGCCAAGCAAGTGTTGGGAAATCTTGAAGACAATTCATAGCAACACGTTTCTTGTGCGATCGGGCATTGTCTTGTTGAAAATTACGGGGTATCGCTAAAGGAACGGCAACACAACTGGTCGTAGAATGTCGTCTACGTACCGGTGTGCTGTAAGTGTGCCAGAAATAACCACCTATAACTGGCTATCAAAGAAGATGGCACTGTTGTACGCATGTGTGACGTCTGATAGTAAGGGAAGGATACCCACGCTGTACAGGACGCATCCAAAGACGTCTGCAGTTGTCGTCTTCACGACACAATTAGAAGCGGGACTCGTCTCTAAGGACTATACATCCCCAGCCAGCGCCGTTCCAAGTTGGTCGAGCCCGGCACCACTGTAATTCTGCACCTTCTTAGTGCGTCGATTTTATTGTTATAGAGTGCAGTATATGGTTTTCTGGTCGATGACCTCACTCCATCTCTCCGGTAGCCGTGCTCATGGAACTCTGATGATTATGGCTGATGAGCTGATCCAGGTGACGAAACTTTCTAACCACTTACGGAACGTGGAATCGCCAACGGCACCCTCATCATACACAACAACACATAAGTAGCTTCGTTTGCGTCTGCGAATAATTCTTGCCTTTTCGGAAATGAAATAAATGCATATGTCGAAAATGCTCCTTAATTTCTGCCATTGTTTATACTTAACAGAATAAAAAACACACACACACATTACGTTCCTAAGTATTCAGTAAAATTAGTTTTTTCAAACATGAAAACTTTACACGTGTGAAGAGGGGGGGGGGGGTAGATAACACTTCGGTTTTATGATGCAGTGCCATCTAGTGCCAAAAGCGGGGGGAACTTTTGCGTCAACCCAATTCTTTTCATGTCGAAAATGGTTTTCCATGTTGACAAAACTACCCTCTGTACATCTGAAACATATAACCTTTTTATAGCGTACAAATAACCTAATTTGCTTTAGCTATGTAATCGTTGTCGGTTTTTATTTAACTCACTTTCAAGTTTTTTAGTTCTTGACTGGAGACAGTATTTTTACCTTCAATTCCACCGGTATAGTCGTCTTTAATCCTTACCCACAATTCTCTGTGGCATTCTGTTCAGGAGCATACCGGAGTAAATGCTCATCAGGTAATGACATCTTGATATATGAAACAGCATCAGCGTTCTTTGATTTCCATTCTTCATAGTTTTTATCTTCTTTCTCGTGTTCAGCTACTTTCAAAACTTCTTAAAGTCCTTTTGGTGCTTAAAGTTCTTTTTTCAAGGTGGCTTCTAACTTCGCATACCAAGCGAAATAATTATTTCCCGTTAATGCAGGAACTACCGGAGCCATTTTACTATCTGCGTCAAACATTTTTAAGGTTTTTAATATAAACCATGGACCGCTACCAGGTTGTTGATTAACGCAGACATAGACTGTGTGATAACCAGCGGAAGATAGATTTATTCTCAAAACAAGATGTATGGATATAAAATGAAGATAACACAACGGCATCTATGTACAGAAATAATAACTAAAATATAGTTACATATAACCATAAAACGGTTGTTCCGGACACTATAGAACCAAATCTTTCCCACACAATCTATCAAATGCCTCTACACATCACATCCTACATTGTATCGATGTCAATTGTCATTAGCACAACCCTACATGTCTTGGTTTCGAATTTATCTAGCACCATAGGATAATCAACGACAAACTAAGTCTAGTTCTATGAGTAATGGAATCTCGTGTTCTTCAAGTAAAGGCATTTCTCCTTTTTCGATATTTTATTATCCAGTTTATCCGGTCAGCCGTTGCACCGATGACAGGTACTTGTCCAAAAATCGATGTTTTGGCTAGACAGGTTAGCGCATTTCTAGAAACCTCAAATGTCCGTAATATGTTCGCCATTGCAGGATAAGAATAATAAAGCCAAACTTAATGGGACTTTTATTTTAACTTTCAAGGAGCAATGATGTTAATCGACCATGCGCGTTACATTGAAATAAAACTATTAATCTCTTTTGGATATCTTTATTCCAGCATCAATTTTTAAGGAAAAATATGAAGTAGAAATTTAATGTTTGCTTGATGTGCAACTTTATTTCTAGCATCAATTTTCGGTGTATACAATTTAGTATTATTCAGAAGACCGGCCATTTGGACAAGATGCTTGTCCAAGAATCGACGTTTTGGCTTGACAGATTAACACATTTCTAGAAATCACAATAGACTTTATTCTGTCCACATTGCAGGACGAGAATACCAAAGCTAAAATTAATGGGACTTTAATTTTAGGTTTCAATGAGCAATGAAATTTATTGAACACGTGAATCTCGAACGAGAAAAATTATTAATTTCCCCTTTGAACTATCATTTAAGCATCCATTTTCTATTAATTATATTAAGTACAAATTAGATGCTTGCTCACTTTAAAATTATTTTAGCACTAATTTTTTGCTAATTCTCTGCAAAAATACGTATGAGTGACTTGCAACCGATGAACACGTTTTATAACTGCACCAAAAATTAAAATCTTTGATATTCCTGAAATTCTTATAAATATTTACTCACTAACAATATTATCGTTTTAATTTTCATAACACAAATTTCATACATCATTTTCCAAACTAAAACGTAGTTTACCTTTCTCACATGTGAATTGGAATATTAGTTAACTTAGACAATAACGTCCAGAGTCTATCAAGAAGAAGAAGAATAAGAGGGAAAACTCAAGTTATAGAAACGAAACTTCACTGTACAAGTTTCTTTCTAATAAAAGTTCCATGACCTTTCCATATCATGACAATTATTCAGCTTATATAGCACTGGTTACTAAGATTTATATCCCCAACAATATAAAAACGATTGAACCAAAGACAATAGAGGCAACAACTCGACTCATTTTTTTGAAGCAAACAATCTATTAACCCTTCAAGTGGTTCGACAAGATGTCAAGTCAAATTTTGCTAATGGATGGATATCTCGTGATCAAGATATCGTCTAATTTTGCTAGTGATTATATATCTCGTCATCAAGATGTCTCGTCCAATTTCTCTAATGATTGGATATCTCGTGATCAAGATGTCTCGTCCAATTTTGCTTGATTGGATATCTCGTGTTCAAGATGTCTGGTATAATTTTCCTAGATTAAATATCTCGTCAACAAGATATTGCCGATTTTTTGATGATGACGAGGTAAGTATCTGGTCAGTTTTCTGTGTCTAATGCCGAGATATCTTGTCCATCAAGATATTCTCAGTATTGATACTGTCCAGATACCTTGTCGAGATAATCATCAAGAGGGTGAAGCGATATATTTAAAATCAAAACAAGACCTCATAGGAAGCAAGACTCAACTATACTTTGCATTATGCACAGCATGAAAGCCGCTTGTTGATAGGATTGCAAACATATATTCAAAACTTACTTTTAAGAGAGAAAATAAGTCAAAATGTTAACGTAAGGCAAATAAAATTATATTTATCGACGATAAAAAGACGAAAAAAAAAGGCTCTTTTGACTTATCGATTCTTTAGTCGGTCTCCACAAATAATGACGCATTCAACTGGAAAAATCAAAGAAAAAAAAATGTCGACATCAGCAAAATTGTATTACTTTGACTTGGACACTTAAAAGGAGATTTTTGACATCACTCCTGATTCCACGAACACTTGTAACTTTGATTTTGCTTTGATAATTCGTGATACCTTACGAAATTTCCTAACAAATTCCGTAACCTAAAGGAAAGACAAAGCGTTTTTTTTTAATAGAAAATAAGCTTCTGTTATGATTCCGAGAGTAGAAAGTGCTTGAAACAGCGACGTACGTTGCAGAACAAAGTCTTTACAGAACAATTTTTCTTTAATTTTATCAAAATTTTGACCGATTTTTCTTTTAACCATAGGTTTTGATGCTCTGCAGTGCAAAGCGCGCTCCTTGCCCCACACGTTTTTCTTTTCTACCAAAGGAAAAACTTTCCAACACCGCCTCAAATCAGCACAAACACTTTATAAATACCACATATTCTATGTCGTTGACAAAGTATTTAACTCCAAAAGTTATCGGCATAATTGCAAAGTCTGAAAGAATGCCCTGGTTTTAAATAAAGTAAATTAATTAATTTTGATGCGTTTTATTATAAATATGTGCAAGTAATACACATTATTTGTATTTTACGTCTGTTTTTGATTTTACCGCAGTTTTCTAAATTCGGACAAAATGCCTGCAGAACAATAGCATTTGCTTGGAGTTGTGTTGCAGAACACTGAATATAATTCTTCACCTGGGGCTGTGATATTACTAAACTGAAAATGTTTATTGTGCAACCGTTTGTAACGCTTAAATTTCAATACAAATTGACCTATTGGGAGAGTTCCGAATAAGGTTTTAAGGATATTCAATAATGTAAAATTAATATTGGAATCAATATAATTTATTTACTGAATTAATTTAGTAACAAATTATCCAGGGTCCTATTTGGCAAAACTGCGCCAGACACAAGATAGACAACTTAAAATAAAAAACGCGAAAGCAAAAGAAGAGGAATTGGGAAAAGAATAATGAGATGAAAGCTGAATACGTTCGTTTAGGTTTCTGTGGATAGTAATCCCCGTGTATACTAAAGACAGTCAGTACTCACTAGCATACCTTGGATTCGAGAAATCAATACTTACCAACATGCGATGTGCTCCCGAGGGCCAAATACAAATAAGAAATTGATAAAACGAAACATTTCATTGAACAATATTACTAATTGTATTGAAATATAAAAAAAAAAAATGTGTCCATCCAAGAATTATGCAGTTTAAAAAATCTATTTGTAACAAAATTATAACATACATTCTTTTTAAGGGTTAACAAAAATAATTGAGAGCTTTCGGTGATATACCGAGAAACGTTAAAATCAATAAAAGAAACTAAAAAGGGCGAATCAAATTTATTAAGCGAAGGTTGTGAATAAAGTGTTAAAGCAATATACCTACGGTACATCAAAGCAATCTCTTCGAAGATTCAAAGGAAAGAAACCAAAACGATTTCGCAGTTCAGAAGAAAATATACCTGGAGATTCATAATTCTTAATACATCTCGGAAATTTATTATGTATTCTTTTATATTAATGAAATAATCAATCGTAATAAAAGTTACGAACTACGGATCCATGTTCCAGTCAGCTTCAAATAGCTGTTCTTTATCACCCTTCAGAATGTGTAAATTTTATTTTTTGCTGATGGCATCATCAACCTCATTTGCTACATGTATAACTATGAAAGTAATCGATCAAGCAAAAAATTTAATAATTCACCATGTGTGTGTCTTTTAACATAGTTTCATTCTCCTAGACCAGTCACTAGATGGCAGTATGATCGTTATAAACTATGGCACACAGTGAACCGTTTCAGTTCAATACTCATCGTTATCCTTTCTAAGAGAATAAATGTACCAAAAACAATAGGAGAATAATAATAGGTTTTTCGAGGTGAGATACAATAATTCTCTTAGAACATTAGTGAATAGAACAGTTTCATTCACAACGCATTTGAACTGCCATTTATTTATACCTGTAATGTTTTCAAAACTCAAACATGTACAAGAATTCGAAATATTTTATTTTATGAAATCTCTTAAACCTCTCGGTGGTTGTCTCAACGAATTATCTTGTCACTACCAAAACCGACCGCAATTTGATGAACGAAATATATCGTCAGAAGAAACAAAACTGTCAAAATCTATACATCGACACCATAAAAAATGGCAATTTCTTGATGACGAAATATCTGGTCATTAGCATAACTGGTCAGTCTTGATGGACGACGTATCTCGTTGGAGCCCCTTGGAGGCTTAAAGAAGAAATGCCTGATTACGAAATTTAATCTTTAAAAAAAATGCTGTTTTTAAAAGTTTTATCCGTTGGGTTGGTGTGGAAGTTTGGAGAGTGAGGTGTCAGCGCAGGTGTTGCTTCGTCATCTGACCGTGGTTCAAAATTACGAGGTGTTGTCCTCGAATCTTTCTCTTAAGGGACTGATCCCGGACCGTCGTCAATAGCCCGTTGTGTTATTCTAGTACGACGTTAACTAAAAAATTACAAATTATTAAAAGTTTTGTCAGCAAATTTCACATTATTCTACAACTATTACAGGTGCTTAATTGATTTTGTGAGGGGGGAATGATTACGTATTTGCAATATGAAAGTAAATATTTCTGAAAAATTCAGCTATGACGATATGAATAATAAGAATGACAGAAACCATTTTTGCTTGCTAACCTCACAAGTAAACGAGAGTTCACAAGTTAACGAGTAATTTTTCTACTGACAATACATCGCGTCATCAAAGTATTCACGATTTTTTGGCAATGGCATGATCAAGATCTGATCAGTTTTATTCACTTGAACGAGATATCTCGTCAATCAAGTTCTGGTCAGGTTTGCTAATTACTAGATACCTAAGGGAGACAAGCACTAGAAGGGTTTGATAACACTGTAGCCCTAATTCAGTCTGTAGTTTTTAACAATATTCCGACAACAGCTCAATCGCAAAACGATCCCGTTGGCGATTCGACACATGTCTGTCATGTTACCTTTCTTGATACAATATCGCAGTGGCTCATCATATTAGTCGTCCCATAGTACATGTCAGCAATCTTAAATTTGGTGAAGATACATGATACCTATACGAAGTCGACGTATCAAACGACGATGCTCTAAGCTCGTCATCAGTGAGAAACCAAACGAACTTTTATTTAGCAAGTTGGTCTCTTGCGGTTGTTTGGGATTTTTGTATGGTTCAAGTGCCATATATGACCAAGCCCGGCCAAACAGAAAGTAGACAACGTTAATGCACATATACACACTAGGAAGGTCTTTATTGGAATAGAAGGGAGAAATAAACACCAACTATCTTTCAACCAGATATCGTGAAACGATACATGATATCTGTTGGAAGCCATCATATAAAACGATGATGATCTAAACGTGTCATCAATAAGATGCTAAGCGAACCCTTGCATAACCAGGTATTGCGGTTGGTTGAGATGTTTTTGTATGACGTACGGGTCATATTAGACCAAGCAGGTTACGTTAATTAAAACGTTTAGTAGTGTTTTAGTTCAACTATATTTCCGAATTTTTATGGATATTTTAATTACACACAAGGTGATTAAAATCAATTAAATTTACATTTGTTTTTCATCTTGCATGGGTGTTATTGAAAGCTTTAATCCAAAGTCAAGTAACTGCATTTATTAATCTAAATAGGTACTTGGTTTCGTTAAGTTACGTTAAATTAAAACGGTTAGTAGTGTTTTAGTTAAACTATATTTCAAAATTTTTATAGATATTTTAATTACAAGACGATTAAAATCAATTAAATTTATATTTGTTTTTCAGCTTTCATGAGTGTCATTGAAATCTGTAATTCCATAATCAAGTAACTACATCTATTATTCTAAATAGGTACTTGGTTTCCTGTTAGAAACAAAGTTTTGGAATTTAAATAGTACCATAAGAATTCAACTGAAAACTGAGTGACTGTTGGAGTAAAGGAAACTTTAAATAAGAGTGCATAATCTTCAAATGATATCACAATTAGCATTTTTGAAAAATTGAAACATTTTATCTTGACATAAGGTCGAGGTTGCTTACTCTATAAATTGTAGCTTATCTTAGGCAATACACACACACACACACACACACATACATATATATATATATATATCTAATATATAAAATTTCCATGTCACAATGTTAGTTACCGTACTCCTCCGAAACGGCTTTACCGATTTTTACCAAATTTTATATGCGTATTCAGTAGGTCTGAGAATCGGCAACTATCTATTTTCCATACCCCTAAGTGATAAATTTTTTTAAAGAAAATAAACATTTATTTTTATTATTAAAGTTTAATCCTGATATATGCTTAGTGTTACCAATCTTAGATTCTTAAAATTTGCCGCGCGTGTCTTTGGCACGATTAGTTCAGTTAAAACAAGTTTTAGTTAAACAAGTGATTTACATAACCTTAAAAGTACTCAACACGTGTCACGAGCTCCAACCAACAACGGCTTTTGTGTTGTAAGTATACTTTTTTTATATAATTATTTGAATTTTTTACAACTATTGTTTCAAATTTTTTTTCCACAAAACTAATATTTTCGCTATAATCCTGGCCGATGCTGATGCACGTGTGAGCATGCAGCAATTGCGTCAAGAACAATCAGAAGATACACGAGCTGAGCGCAATGAAGTTATTTCATTAATTCTATTTATATGTGTTTTGTACAGTGAGCAATGCCAAGAAAACGCAAAGGGGCTGATTTGAGCCGTAATACAAGTAGGTCCAGAAGTATGAGAGATAAAAGATCCCAAAGAACCGAAGAACAAGTCCAGCAACAAAATGCTGATGCACGTGTGAGCATGCAGCAATTGCGTCAAGAACAATCAGAAGATACACGAGCTGAGCGCAATGTAGTTATACGTTTAGAACAACGACAATCACGCCGTTTTACGGTTAATAGACGCAGAACAAATGACCAACAACGCCAACAGGTACATCGTGCATTTACATCTGATTCATTTTTGCGTCTAGCATTCCAGTATGAGCCCGATATTGAATATTATGCTCATTCAAAAGTGGTAATTGGTGCTATGGATAAGGAATGTCCGCATTGTCATGCTCTCAAATTCAAAAATGAGCCACCTGGGATGTGTTGCGCGTCAGGAAAAGTGCAACTACCTGAAATTGAAACACCACCTGAACCATTGAACGGTTTACTTATCGGTACGGATCCAGATTCTAACGTATTCCTGAAGTCAATTCGAACATTCAATTCATGCTTTCAAATGACATCGTTTGGAGCAACAGAAATAGTTCGAAATACTAATGCTAATGGTCAACAATACAATTCTACATTCAAAATCAGAGGCCAAGTTTATCATAAAATGGGATCATTGCTGCCAATGCCAAACGAACCACATAAATTTTTACAAATCTACTTCATGGGCGGCGAGGATTCCGGAAGCGCACTTGCCAATCGCGTGAATGCACGTTGTGACTATAATAACCTTGATTCATTTTTTGCCAGGCGCATCGCCAGCGACTTGGACGCTCTATTGAACGAGCACAATGAATTGTTGAAAATATTCAAATCACACATGCACAAATTACAAAGCGATAATCACGCTATTGTCATTAATCCTGATAAAACACCAGCTGGAGAACATATTCGTAGATCCAATGCACCTGTTGTTGAAGACGTTGCTGGAATCATGGTTGGCGATCGTACAGGTACACGAGAAATTGTGATTCGTAGAAGAAATAATAATCTTCAGTTCATTGCTGATACACATCGTTCATATGACGCTCTCCAATATCCGATAATATTCTGGAAGGGGCAAGACGGATATTGCAGCCAATTCAATTAAACGAATTCAGTTTCCGATTAGATTGGCATTTGCAATGACAATCAACAAATCCCAAGGCCAAACGATGTCTGTTTGTGGCTTAGATTTGAGTACACCATGTTTTTCACACGGGCAATTGTACGTAGCATGCTCTCGAGTCGGTAAACCATCCAGTTTGTTTGTGCTCGCTAAAGATGGGCTAACAAAAAATATTGTCCACGCTATAGCATTAAAAGATTGATGTTGTTTGTAAGTGTTACTGTCGTAATTAATATGTGATATGTAATTTTAAGAAATAAACTATAATAACTTGAAAATAATATTGTTTGGCGTTTGTTATTTTTATATTCCCTTATCGTTCATAGCGCTCCAGGCCCATTTCACGCATATACCACATACTTACACACTTATAATAAGTAAGTTACTTTTTGGCTACACTAGAATTTATCTAGAAACTAGAAATAATTTATAAGGCAAAACAACGTTTGCCGGGTCAGCTAGTATATATATATATATAATATATATATATATATATATATATATATATATATGATATGTATATGTATATGTATATGTATATGTATATGTATATGTATATGTATATGTATATGTATATGTATATGTATATGTATATGTATATATATATATATATATATATATATATATATATATATATATATATATATATATATATATATATATATATATATATATATACGTGTTTCAAGATGCTTAGAGTGACTTCTTGTATCCTTTGAGTAATGGCAATTTTGAGATCACTTATTGTTTGGTGATTATCTTCATTAACTTTGTTCTTTAAATATCCTGCACAGAAAAAGTCAGAGATTCTCAGATCAGAGGAACGAGGTGGCCAAAGGTTTCTTTAGATGATTCGATCATAAAACCATCGGAAAAAATAAAGTCTCATTGTCCCGTGGCTTTAGCTCCTGTAACATTTTTACACGATCAGCACGAAAATACAAAGCTCTTAAAGCCTTATGTATGATACCCCTGTGATCTGCCCATTAATTGCGACAAACACGTCACGGATTGATGAGGGGATTGCAATATCCTCCGTTGAGTTTCTTGCACAAAGTCTGGTGTGTAACAACTTTCGGTCTTCCATTCCTGTGTTTTGTGTTCCATCGAATCTGTCTCGCGAAATCAGCGAACGAGTTGATATAGCATATCATTACTCGGTATTGCATCATTTGGATATTTATGTCACCAAAATTGTTTACATCTTTCATATTATTTAAATTCAAAATAAGCCTTAAACAGCGCAATTCTCTGAATGCGTAATAAACTAGCGTTGCAATGAAGAACAAAATGACGTGGAACTTAATTATCCCACAACTTGAGCGCGAAGAAAACAAAACGATAAATATTAGAGACTTGATAAAACTATAAGCTGACGATAAAATTCAATAATTAAAAAAAAACACGGGAAATAATTTTTTTAAAGTTGGAGTATGGAAACTTTTAGGACAATTTTGCATTACGTAGTTTGTTTTAAGTATACCAGAAGGCCTCGGTGTCATTGCCGGAGCTCCGTCAGTAGCAACGAAGAGGATATTACTCAAGGGTATAGGTTTTAAATTTAAAAATATTTTGAATTCATTAAATATTGTTTCATCTTTCGTATCAGTTTCTGACATTTGGTAAATAACACTTTCTCGGGATATATTTTGTCTTTTACAAATCTCACATAAGCTAAAAGTAAGCTGGCAATGTTGGCTCGTCAAGCTGTAAAGAGAATTCAAATGTTTTTAAGTACTCGCATAAAGAATTTTCTATGCACTGAGCCATTTTTTCAATCCTTTTTTGCGTTATATTATCACTCAGTGGAATTTTTATAGTATCCATAGCTGGTTTATGCAGCTCGGAGCGTATTACCTCACATACAGCTGGTAGAATAAGTTCCGATATGTTGAGTATAATAAAGCACTGCAATTTATAAACATGATCAATTTGTCACCCTCACACATTTTTTATTTTGCCGTAATTAGCGTGAAATGAATATTTTGCCTTTTACGTGCGGCGTAGCAATTTCATTTAGAATCGAACGAGCCAGCCAAAAATCAGTTCGCGTGTTCCCGATCCTTCGCGCCATTGGTAGATTGTTACTTATCTCTCAACTATCGCTTGTGAAAAGATTGTCAGTACCTGCACATGTCATTACTTGCTTTATGTACCTAGCTATCCATACATATATTTTACTCAGTACGTAAATATCGCTACCAATTTCTTTATTACTATTTATTTTAACTTTCATAATAATGAAAATGGGTCACAATTATTTTACTTTGTATCAAACCTTTCGCAGACCCCCCCCCCCCCTTATACGTTCTCCATTCTCCCCCAAATAAATTTTAATTTTCCATTTAGAAGTTTCCTCGGAAGTCTGTATGAAGCACTGGTGTACACTGAGGACATTAAGTTTTGAAATACGTTCCGTTATTCCACGTGCCAATGAATGGAGTTTTCAAGGAAAAAGGTATTGTTTCTCAAAATAAATTAATCTCGTATGGCAACAATTTAGGTTATCATTATCTCATATTGATGATGAAATTCGAAAGCATTGCATACCAGGTACAAGAATGCCTCAAGTGAAATATATTCATAGGAAAGCTAAGTGCAAGACCATAAGCCAAAATCCACCATTTTTACTAAAAATGAGCGTACGGGAATATTTGTAACCACTACAGAACTCAAAATCGACTTCTGAAGTAGTCACCTTAGAAAAAAAAACTTTTATAGTTTTTCTTACAGCAGAAGAGCAATGAATATGAAATGGTTTATGTGGATGGATAAATCATTTACACATATTCAAGTCGAAAGTAAATTGTAGAAGCTATGACAAAGTAAATGCGATGCTCCATAATTATTTTCCGTTCACTCAAATGATGCTTGTATTCTTTTATGAGAGAGAGAGTGATTGGTCTGATAATTTTTCAATCAACATTTAATTAATTCAACTTGAGAAACGTTGGGTAATTCTGCTAGATACCATTAACAGAGAGCATGCCGCTTGACTCGATGAGGGTGAAAAGATATTTTCAATTTTGATCGAAGCTTGCATGTGCAGTGCTATGGACCCGCATGTCTACTCATATGTCATCCAATCACCAGTTAATATTACTGATGTTCAGTATAAGACTGGTGTTCAGTATAGTATTAATCTTGCTTTACTTTTCTCGGTATCTGTCTCTAGTTGTATTTATATCTCTAAAAATAGTAAATTGTTGACTTAATGTAGAAACACATTATTTGATATGTTAAGGATTCGTTTTTGATGCTTAATTATAATTTTCATTTTGAAGCGAAATAAATTGCCACATTGGCTTGAAAGAAAATATAGCACTATGAAATTGTTTATAATTATTTTACCAAAAATCTTTAATCGCACTGATGTAAAATTTTAACTCTTAATTAATACATTTCTGCTCTATTTACAATGAGAAATAACTACACTTGTTTTCTTCGAAATAGGATTCCATGTGTAAACATAGCAAACAGTTTTCTAAATTTAAACATTTTGAATGACTATTTGCGTAAAAACTAAACAGGTTTTCTTCGAACCTTCAACTGCTAATAAATGTTTACTGCTCAGTTAATTTTTAATAAAAATATCTTCTTAAAGACAACAGAAAGATCTGAACGAATAAATCGAGTCTAAAAATCAATAATTTGTTTTTTAAAGCTTATAATTTTTGAATATAAAGTCGTTGCTCTAAGGATCTGAAACTTGGAAATTTCATTCTTAAAACTTTTAGTTATTTTTTTCGAAAAGTTAGTTCTAACTTTAAATAGCAGTATTAATGTAATTTAATACCCTTGAAAGCCTTACAAAGGCAAACAATTGGATTTTTCACATAAGGTTCTTTCTATTCAGAAATATATAGAAAGCTTTGAACGAAAAAATCGAGTTTCAAAATCAATAATTGGTTTTTTCAAAGCTTATAATTTTCAAAGCTTAATGTAATTTAATACCTTTAAAAGCCCTACAAAGACAAATAATTGGATTTTTCATATAACGTTCTTTTTGTTTGAAAATATATTGGTTGTGACGTACTTTATTTGAGTTTCTTTTTACAAGACATTGTTCACACAAAACCATCACGACACCAATGATCTCGTGTCACCGCCATATTTAATTACAACTTTTATTTTATTGAAGGTGTTGTATACCGTCACTTCATTTAATTAAACTTTTCTAATTCCGAATAAATATCTTGCTTTTTTCAACTTCAGTTCATTGAAAAAGTCGACTCAATTCGATTTCAAAATTGTCGTTTGCATAAAAGCTAAAAAATAAATGTTCAGATTGTGGTCACAGCAAAAAGAAGCGAAAGACAAAAGCAATATAAGAACTTACAAGAGAGAACTTTAATTTAAGCTTGCTTTGGAATAAGAGACTGAGAATCAAATCTTGTTCTTACTGCTTTCAATTCTTATAATGCAGAACGTAACGAATAAAGAATAATTTTCACCGAAATAAAAGTGCTTAACTCCAGACAGAGAATTGTTTTCAGAGAGAAAAAAATGTCATATTTTAAAGTCAATATAAATGGAAATAGAAAAGAAATATATACATATTTTAGTAAGTAGTACATATTTTTTGTTTTCTTCCATTCTCTTTAGATTGTCTCTCTTTTATTAAAACCTCTTAATTTAGCCTTCTGTGTTCTTCCTTTTTCAATAAAATTCTATAATTTAAAAAATATTAAGGGGAATCCATAATACTTTGTGAAAAAATCGAGTTTAATATTCTCTATCATTTGAAGAATATTCGAGAATATATGTACATGTTTTCTAATAAAAAGTTAGAATTTAATAGGTTTCCAATAAAATATTGGGATGTGAAGTTAGGAGCAGAACCAACTTATACTTTCTGGTGAAATATAGTGAGTATCAAAAGCATTCATACACTTCACGTTTCTTAGTATTTTAATGCTTTTATAAAGATGTAGTTAAAATTACGATTAAAAGTTTTTTTCTACAATATAAAAGCTGTTACTCTATTTTAGCCTCTCTAACCTAAATATTGGAATAGTTATCAAACCTTTCACCAAAATTTTTGATTGCAACATAGCCCATGAAATTGGACACACAAAAGTATTCGTCCACCTGTATTAAAAGTACAATTATCAAACAATGCCTAAAATATTTTTGTTAAGTATTATCTCTTACACCTTTGATTATTTTAAATCTTGACATCATTGTCCGCACCATGTATTGTGTCAAATTATTACTAATATTTTATCCTACTCTACTTTCTTGAAGACGGATGGAATGATAGGAATTGAACCAGTGTAAAGGCATTAAGGTATTTTAATATAAATAAAGATTTAAAGTATTTAATATTAGTCCACATCGCTTCAGTTAGTTGTTGGAAGTGGTTTTTTATTGTGTTATCACCATCGGCAATACATCCGTCCATCGATGACCATCCATCAATGTGCTTGCCAAATGGAGTGACAGCTATTTGGAGTTATACAGAAGTTCCTTCTGACCTCTTTGAGAGTGCACATTTTTATGACCACGTCTACAACATGCCTGCAGTTCTCCAATATGATTGTGGGTTTGCTACAGTGTTTTAAACTTATTTTATACAACCCATTGAGACCTTATGAATATCGATGTGAATGACAATTCCGGGCCTTAGCTATAGAAGGTTCAAATATTATAGTTGGAAGAAAGAATATAGGGATAACTCTGTGAGAGGAAATTGTGCTGGTTGGCTGTTTGGGTGTTATACGGTGCAAGAGCCCTATTTGACCAAAATGCGCCAAACACAAGATGGGAACGGATAAGCGGGAATAAAGAATGGAAAAATTCCTTGGGAATCCCGCAACATCCATGTCTACCAAAGACGATAAACCACTCCAGAGCAAAAATATATATATATCAGTATCTGGGGCTTATGACGCCCATACACACCTGAAGAGATGCGCTCCTAAAAAAGCAAAAAATTAGGGAGAAAAAAAATTTCTTAAAAATAAAATTGTTTTTCCAGCTTTACCATCTCATCTTCAAGTATCATATATATATATATATATATATATATATACGAGCTCAATAAAGTGTTGACCCGCCTCTAGCCTGGATGCAAGCTGCCACACTGCGTGGCATGGACCGATAAAGCTCCCGGATGGTCTCCTGCGGTATTTCTTGCCAAATTTGCTCCAATTGTCGGACCACGTCATCAACATTCCCTACCGGATGCAGTCGCCTTCCCATCATATCCCAGACATGCTCGATGGGAGAGAGATCTGGTGATTTGGCTGGCCAAGGAAGTGTTTGACATGCTTGAAGACAGTTCATAACAACACGTGCCGTATGTGGTCTGGCATCGTCTTGCTGAAAAAAAGGCCAAGGGTACTGCGAAAGGAACGGTAGCAAAACAGGTCTCAGAATGTCGTCAACGTACCACTGTGCAGTAAGTGTACCTCTAATGACGACCAAAGGGGTCCGACTATCAAGGGAAATGGCACCCCAGACCATAACTCCTTGTTGAGAGCCCGTGTGGCGTGCAATAGTGAAAGCAGGATCGGCACGCTGCCCTGGGCGTCTCCAGACACGTCTTCGATGATCGTCAGGACACAGTCGGAAGCGGGATTCGTCGTTAAAGACTATACGTCCCCAGTCGCATCATTCCAGCCTGATCGAGCCAAGCACCACTGTAATCTGGCTCGACATTGAGCAGACGTGAGTGGCAGGTGTCGTAACGGTCGGTACGAGCGTAGATTTCGCTCTCTCAGCCGTCTGTCAATGGTCATGGTGGACAATCGTGTGTGGGTTGCACGACGGATAGTTGAATGAAACAGCTGATCTGACAATCATGCTGTAATCGCGATCTGTTGTGACCCTACGTCGACCGCTACCATCATGAAGCTAAAATCTGCCACTGTCCACCCACTTTTGCCAGCATTTTCTAATCGCCGCATCGCTTCGACTCACATGAGGAGCTATTCTCCGATTTACCCAATCAGCCTCTTTCAATTCAATGATACGACCTCTTTCAAACTCTGAAAGTTGCTCGTAATGAGCTCGAATCCTGCGGCGAGGCATTTTTTCAGTCGTTAAAAGGTATCCTAAATCGCAATACAGCAGAAATTTTAACAACATTTCAAGAACAACTCCTTATATACACTTCTGGCCACCCAAATTGCAACACCAAGAAAGACAAGAGATATCACAACAAAATTTATTTTGTATATAACATGTTGACCAAGCATCAAACGATTAAATTTATAGACTTCTGTGAAGTGTGGTCCCTGCCAAATTCATTAGGCAGATTAGCTGCCAATCTTGGAGATCACCGCTGCCACACGCCTCGGCATTGATTCAAAGAGACTTTGGATGTGTTCTTGGGGTACAGCAGACCAAGCAGCTTCCACATGTTGCCAAAGTTGATCTGGTGTGTCAGCTGGGGATGTAATCTGAGTCAATCACATGTTTTCTATCGGCGAAAGATCCGATTTTTTCCGAAAGATTAAAAAAAAAAAAACAAGAAAAACAAAACTGCCGTACTTGAAATCGTCGAAATCTTTAAGCCTTAAATAGCGCTTTGAAGTGGCGCCATAGGCGCGCGTGATGTGCGTCTGCGCTGAAATTCGAATCATTTGCATATCTCACCTAAGCTAATGCATGTTGTAAATTTCATATTATTTGCATGCTTCCTTCAGGGTGTTGCATTTACGGTCGCCAGCAGTGTACATATGCTGGAATGCGCAGTTCCGATGCGCTGGAGATCGCACTATTCATTCATTGGACACCAAATTTTAATCATATGCATATTTGGTCAAAACATTTTTGCATACGAAATTTCAAAGCAATCGGACGATTCCTTCTTGTTGCGTCGATTTTTTTGTTATAGAGTGAATATATATATGAACGATACCTTGAAATAACCCCCCTATTACAATTCTCACCAGAGACTAGTCCCTTAATCACCCCACTTCCCTTTCAGTCTTCGTCTTGTTTGTCCAATAGGTCATATATCTTGCCATCCCCTTTCACCTTTGACCTCCGGACCTCCCAGTATGACTGGACCTCCCAAGACCACTTTTCCTCTCATAAGCTAAATTAAGTAAGCTAAAATTACCTCTTCACGTAACTTCCGATCTCTACCAATGAAATGTCTTGCTAGATTCCCTGTCCAATAGTCTTTCTTTTATTCTCATCCCTCTGGCGAATTCATTGTGTACTATATCCTTTTTTCCATGAACCCCTTAGAATAGGAAGCTACAGATCCGTTCAGGGCTCCGTCCCCTCAATAGCCTTTACATCAGTTATGATTTTACCAGTTCGTTATTAAATAAAGATTTGGTTAGAGAGTTTATGTCTCTTTCATGGAACCAGCACTACACTCCCCTCCAATGGATATATATATATATATATATATATATATATATATCAAATAAGATAAAATGACATTAAAATAAGAACTGATAAGTTGACAGCAAGAATCAGTTTCAAAACAGTATTTTAGAAACCTGTCATGACGGAGGAATTGGGACAAAATAGTTAATTTAAACAGCTTAATCTATAAACGAATCTATATTTAAAGTCAAAGAAGATTTAGTTTACAAATTTGGTTATTACCGCGAAAAGGAATAACGGAAAAACGCACCCATGCTGGCGATCGAAAAATGTCCGACTGCTCATACTCTGTGAAGGCTCCAGAGTGTTCTAGAAAGATCGCGCAACTCACCTGCGCAGTAACAGAAATTTAGTACTAGTAATAGAATAGTAGTTTGGTCCGATTCGCGTGCTGTCATCTACCGGCTTCGGTAAACAGTAGAAATTACTCACATGAAAATTCCTACATATATATATATATATATATATATATATATATATATATATATATATATATATATATATATATATATATATATATATATATATATATATATATATATATATATATATATATATATATATATATATATATATATATATACATATATATATATATACATATATATATATATATATACATATATATACATATATATATATATATATATATATATATATATATATATATATATATATATATATATATATATATATATACATATATATATACATAGGCCACCATTAAAAATAAAATTATAAAAAAATACAATAATTAACCAAAAACTTCCACACCTCAAAATCAATATCAATTAGATTTTTTAAATCGTAGTAATACTAGTCCAAACATCTCTATTTGGAAAGTGGTATGATGCTAGTATGTACGTCTTTACAAAATCATAGTTTTGAATATCATTAATAATATTATTATTTATAGATTCAAAATTCTATTATTATAACAGGAAATCCAGGTAAAGCATTCCTTCAATAGGATCCGTCATTAATCAAGGATAATTTTTAAATATTTAAAAAGTAGTAAGATTGGGGTTTTAGCATACAAGTACTAGTACTATAGACGATACATTGGGATTTAATTGGATTTGTATGAAATTTTGGAATAATAGGTAGGATAGGGCAAAATAATATGAGATTATTGGAAATTTTCCTCTTTTATTTAGATATCATTTTTTAATAATATTATTATATGAAGATTTAAAGAATTTATAAGTATCTGAACTCTTAAGTTCAGCATCAAGCAAGTTTTAATAAAGCTTTTATACAAATAAAAGTATATTTACTTGATGCTTTATCAACAGATGTAAAAATTAATTTATTTTGACTAATTAATGACTATTTCGATTATCTTATGGTAATCAGTATAATTAACAACAGATGGAATATTATCATTAATAAAAACTTGAAATTCATCATACAGTTTCCATTTCTATACAACAAATAGGGTTCTCCATTTCTATCCAATAAATAGGATTCTCCATTTCTATCCAATAAATAGGGTGTTAAATTTAGAAAACGTCATTAGACAAAAGTTATTAATATCTTTCAGAAAGCTTTTAAGCATAGCATTTCTTTTTAAATTATAAATAGGCCTAAATTTAATACATTCTATATTAAATCACTTAGTTAAAATTTTCAACATTACCAAGATCACCAGTAGCAATGAATCCTTATAATACAATGGTCAACTGGTGCGTTTCAGAAGGATTTGTAACTCTGAATCAACTATCTTTCAGAATGTAATAATCTCAAAAACTCCCCCCCCCCCCAACACTCAATAATTAATGCTTTCTTTTTATTTTAATACTATTCTTCAAAGATTTAGACCCGGTGCACACATTCGGTTTTCCACGTGCGGCGCCGCTGCCGCAACGCAAGTGCGGTCTGATCCGGTACACTAGCTCCAATGGAGCAGTGCAGACATGTTTCCAGCGCCGCTGGGGCGACGCACGTCCAACTTGCGTGCAATTTGTACCGCAGTTCCCCACTGCGCCGCACGTTCGCCGCACACGCTTCTCCAGTCTTAAGTACCTTGTTTTCATAAACAAATGGAATATAAATAATAATTAATAAATGGTTGTATCCAGTAACGTCTATTTTGTTTCAAAATGTACTTTTTTTGCACCAAGTAAGCGAAATAAACACGTTTTCTTCGATAGAATATTTATCGTAAATGGCGCGAAATGTGTTCGTGCTTCATTTCACGGTTATGTGTGCATAGTTGGGATTCGGTGCCGCAGCGGCGCCGCACGTTGAAAAACTGGATGTGTGCACCGGGCCTTAATAATATCAACAATTACATTACGGATGATTAAATCCAATTACTCATTACTTCTTTATTTTAAAATTGGACTGGAGACGCGAACACAACCTTTCTAATATTCGACTTTTTAAAATAGAAATTTTAACTCTCTCAGTTCAAGTTAACAAAACACGAAAAATATCTTTTTGTTTTCGAACACTACCATTTTTATATTTGAATAGTTTCAATGCAATAAGTTCAACTGTCATTAATGTTAGTGTGTGTCATTCTTCGTATTCCCTTTCTTATTCTTTTTCATATAGTAGTTTGAAAGTGTACTTTTTCTTATTGTCTTTTTATGGCTTAAAATGATACCGTTCTGTTTGATTATACTTTTTAATAGTGTTTGGAGGAGTGTATGAGCAATTGTTAAAGTATTGCTACTCATATGTAGAAAACACCATTTTGTGTTGTCTGGGTCAGGCTACTCCCAGGTGATGTCCTGATCCACCAACACTTCCATTTATAAAACATATTTTTATGATTTCTTTTCTTTCTTTCTACTAAATATGTACTAAAAGTTTCTTTTTTCTTTAAATATTTAATTTAAATTTCCTTTTTCATAAAATTATCTATCCAGAAAAGCATAACTAGCTCTGGTAAATCAATTGTCCTTCATGTAGAAGCCTCTCTACATGCAGCAATATATACGATAAAATATTTTATATTTAATGTCACCTAATGAAATCCCCTCAAGGACACATCATCTTTAGGTGCGTACGGGCTTCACGATCTCGAGATACCCTAGTGATCTCTTCCTTTACCATGGAGTTTATATCCTCTGGTAACATAGGTGCCGCTATTCCAGGATATGCCTACAAAAGTTCTTTCTCCTCTTCGTCCTTTCTTTTCACAGCTACTAAATATTATCTGTCTTGTGTTTGGCGCAGCTTTGCCAAATATGGCACACACACACACACACACCATAAAATCCCAAACTAACCAACCCTTCTTAAATATGCGTTACGAAACAAAAATAATTCTCTATTCAAAACAACCCGGATGCATTTCCTCCTCTAACAAAGAACGCAATATAGAAACAGACGAAATTGCAACGGACGCGGAATTCGAAGGGCTGATTCCTAAGAATTCTAATTAATGAATTCTTAAAACACATCGGCAGGTTCTTGATCCCCCATCTTCTAAAAAGGAACGGAAACGCTTCCTCATGAATACGAATGTTCCAAATCACTCGCTCCACGCGCGCGTCTCTTCGCGCACATTCTTTTGATATCGCGTCTCATAACTTAATTCTTTCTAATTCCTCCAAATAGCGCATACATCAACCATGTTGCTGAATAACTGAGGTTAATTAGCGTATTACAGAAGGACGTAATCATGATTTAGAGTAGCAATTCGATCCCTCAGGTCGGCGATATGCTTTTAGCGTAATGAATTTCCCCTATTTTTGTCTTTCAGGAAGGTTGAGATGCTTTAGAGTGTGTCGCGATATGTAAATTTATGGGTTTAGGTGTAGTTCGACTGGAAGCAGACGTTCGAAAAGTTCGCCATTGAGAAGCTAGAACCAGACATTCTTCTAATTTGGTGTTATGTACTTATACTGATTACTGTTAGTTGTCTTAATAAACTGATTTAATTTTGGTTTATGGTAAAAAGGGGATATCTATATCCGATACGATGAAGTAATTTAATCCTCATAAATTTGAAATATACTACTGTCTGTGAAAATTACTATCAAGGAATCATGCAAATTAAACGAAACTTGCAGGATATACAAAAGAGGTTTGGGTATGCAAATGATTAGGGTTACAAAACGTTCACGCATGTGTGGGCCGAGACACTTCTCCAAAATTCCCCTCTGATATTGGTTTTATAAATCATATATAGCTTTTATTTTATATAATTTTAGTTTTGCAATTGTGTTATGTGTTTAACCATCTCGTGTATAAAAAGTCTTGTAAAGGTGCGTTGAAATATGTGTATCGTCCTTTGACTGCTGTAAATGATGGATTAGAAGTTAATATGCCTCACCTAAAATGCAGAGTGCTATTCGAGTAGCTAAGGGAGTTCGAACGGGGCTCGCGTGATTGGCTTCCGTGAGAGTAGATTTTCGTATCGTTAAATCGCCAATATAACTCCTTAGTAACTGAACCTTCAAAGAAGACAAAGTAAGCATCTCTATCCTGCAAAATTTGAGGCTCATATCACTGCTTTATGACATCCACATCCAGTGGATTCCATCTCACGTGGATCTTTTCGGTAATGAAGTAGCTGACAACCTTGCAAAGGAGGGCTGTAGTCATCCAACCCCCTCCTCTTCTGAACTCGCCTATTTGGAACCTTTTTTCTCGGAAAAAATCCCAAAACAAAGAGGATAGGCTGATACCTTCCTCCCACCATTGGTTGTTTCTAGCCCTTTCATGCGATGGACAGTCCCAGACCAACCTCTCACGTCTTGCCAGCGGTTACTTGAAATGTCTTTCATTTTTTGAGGGCAAGAAACTCTACGCTACATGCTCAAAGTGCCACGCACACAAGGCTTCTGCTACGCACATCCTGGATTGCATGGACCTCTCTAGGGAGGATATATACTCATCTCCTCTTGTAATCGACTTTCTCTGTGTCAACAGATTCTTGGACCTAGTCAGACCATTTTGGAGGATAAGAAACAACAACAGCAACAAAATCGTCAATCGTACAGGACGTAATGCCACAACAGTTTACACCTGTGTGGATGGACCAAGGAGAACCAGACAAGTTGAAATCCCTGCAGTGGGCCACGGCATATGACGTCACTACGAAACATCTCATACGCATGGCAGTGACGGACCGTACAGCGTCCTCTCGCACAACATTGTAGCACGTCTATAGGTGTGCAATTATCCGTTTCCACGGTTCATCGACGTCTGCTGCGCCGTGGGCTGCGTACAAGGATTACTCTGCTCAGGATTTCCATGACGCTGTACCACAGACGCCTCCGGCAACAAATGGCTCACCAACAGATACAATGGCGTGCCGATTGGCAACAAAGAATCCCAGATGAGTCCCGCTACAATTTGGACTATAACGGTGGACGCGTTCTCGTCGAAAGCTACAGAGGTGAACATCTTCCGGAGTGTCTCATTCAGCGTCCTACTGAACGAACGCCTGGCGTTATGGTTTGGGGCGTTATTGGATATCATAGGCGATCCAGCCTACTTCAAATTGTAGGGGCTCTGAATAGGGGTACTTCATCAAGGAAGTTGTAGACTACAAGGTCCCACCACTCCTGCATTCTCGGAGATGTAAAATTTCAGAAAGACAATGCCCGTTCACATGTTCCTCGGAATGCACAAGTCTTCTTCACTGCCACAGGTTCCGCTTCTTCTATGGCATGTCCGGGATTACAAAGGTCGGTGACTCGCTCGTAATGGTCGGCTTGCAGAGATTTAGGCTGTACTTTGGCATCAAGTAGAGGTCATCTGGACTGCCATTCCTCAGCATGATATTCAGAATCTATATGATTCGATGCCACGAGGTGTACAGGATCTCATCGCTGCGCGTGGCGGCTGCACAAGATAGATATTATTGGCATTATATCTATGTATATAATTATCTTACGTGGCACGCAAAAAAGACGTTATTTGTTATCGCTTTTTGGCAACACTGTACGATTGTTTGTTTGCCACGAAGCCTCGCGCATCAAATGAATTTATAGCGTAATCGGATGAAATGTTATTGAAAAAAAGAATAATTAAGGTTGATTGGAGTATTTACTTTCAAAATGTCATAAAAGGGGGATTTTTTCTGGGCCATTTAAAAAAACGGCCATTTTTAGGGCCAACAATTATAGTTCTACAAGACGACTGTAATTCAATTTTCGTCAACATATTCAATGAAAAAGCGTATGAGTGGCTCGAGTTCTGAGGAAATGTACACACAAACAACATGCTGGGAATTCCATTTCCAAAGCAGCGTTCACATTTCGAGTCAAAATTTGCACTAAGCTTTCATTTGAATTCCAAATTGTTCGTGTTCTGACGTTTGAAATATATATATATATTTTTGGAATATCAAATTTTGTAATCAATCCCTTCTGCTAGGACACATGGCTTTATTGATGCGAGCGAAGCGAGCAAGGTTCACGTACCGAACCAATGAGGATTGCAAAGCAATCCTCCGGGGGTTGGCGAGCGTTTTCGAGCAGGGGGAGGGCCCCCTATAATCATGAAAACTATTGCGCTGCTCAATGAATTACACATTTATAATAAATATACCCTTTTGGAATACTCACTTTTGTTGAAAACAAAAGGATACTGTATTTGTATTCGATACCCACTGTGATACTTATGAGAATGAGATGAGGGACAAACTGATAAAAAAGTAGTCCACGCATCCTTTACGCATTTCAAAATAATATTCACCTTGAATCTACAGTTAGAATAATCACACACAGTAATAAATTTAGTGACACAGGTATAAATCAAGAGTGGCCGAGAACATAAAATATAAAAGCGGTGAGAGTTCATTTATGATATTCTCGTTATTTAGTGATGAGTGTTTTCAGATTATCGACAAGGCATAAACACCCGAAACGTGTCCTTTGCAGAGGGATAGCTTACATCAACTGTGTTCATATCCTAGACTGTTTGGAACTATCAGGGTAAGGCGTGGACGTACTCATTGGAAGGCTAGTTTTATTTATAGCTTTGTAAATATGATCGTTTATTTAAGCTACTATAAGTAATACGTGAAATAAATTCGATTTATTTATGATGTTTCCTTCATACTGTTGCAATTTTCACAAACAGTAGGTAGTGTATATCTACATAAAAATTTCACTAGCATACATCAAGCCGTTGCAGGCCAGATGAAAGAGCAACGGATTAGCAACCGTAGGGTTGCGAGTTCGAATCCAGCCAAAAAATGCCATGCACAAAGGGAACTGGTGTGCGTTAAATATGTCGTGAGCACGAATGTCCTCACGTTAGCATGGTGTGGAAATTTGGAGAGTGGGGTGTCAGATTCTGTGTTGTCACGTCATCTGACCAAGGTTCAAAATGACGTGTTCTCCTCGGATATATCTATTGGGTTATCGATCCTGGACCGTCGTCAATAGCCCGTTGTGTTGTTTCAGTACAACGAAAATTTAAATACCTATCTACCCAGATTGTATATAGAATAGATACTATATATTTAATGTAAAGAAACGTGAGGAGTATATTTAACGTGCATCATCCTTCTTACTACAGGGCGGTCTTTATTTGGATTTGAACTCGCAACCATCAGGTTGCTAATCCATTGCTCTTTCAAACGGTTATGCCGATCAACTGGGCTGGTGATTAAGGTGTTAGCCTCTAAATCAGAAGTTTCCTGGTTCGAATCCAGGTCAGTGCAGGGATGTTTGTAAGTGTATGGTGTAGAGATGGTTGGTGCACTGTAAATATGTCAAGTCCTCACGTTTGGTTGATGTGGAAGCTTGGTGAGTGGGATGCCATCTAAGTTGTGACATTGTCGTCTGAATCTGGTTCAAAAATACATGGGATTGTCCTCACATCTTTCACTTATTATTTTATCTTGGATCGTAGCCAATAGCCCATTGAGTTGTTCCAGTGGAAGGTTAATTTAAACTACCTACTTGCCTAATATATTTCTAAATGTGTACTTTTACATTCCTATAAAACAGTTAAAATGATGTATTCTTAATTTCGGAAGCCGCTGTGTATCTGATAATCTAATCCGATTCTCTAACCACTGAGGTATCAAGACTTCTATTTAAGGGATGTTATAAGAGGTAAGGAATTTGCATAACCACTCATCAATCGATACAAGCCATGGGCCCAAGCTATCAATTGATGCTATAGACAATTGCTTTGCGCTGGTAGATAAGTGTTTTTTTAATATTTTAAGACAAATCGTCTGAAGAGTACATAAAAAATTACGGAATCTATATATGGGAATAATTAGTTCTGGACAAAACTATCTGTAAATGTTACAAGTACTGCAACTGTTATTTAAAATCTTTAGAATACATTTTTATTGACACTTTATGACCCGTTATTGATGAGTTCCTGAATCAAATGTGAAACATTCTTCAGAGCCTACCAAATAAAATGACAAATCTGTTTAATTCAAACGACCTGATCTGTAGCGAAAATACACTCTTTGGTCATTTATCACTTATGTAATGATGTGCCCATTGAGTCTTCTGTCAAATAAGACTAGAAATTTCTCTTCTCTTAGGTCATAAGAATGCAGAATTTTATTGCAAAACGATTCAAAGATTCTCCAGAATGAATTGCACCACGACAGTTGGATTCCATCAGTACTTCGAAAAATAACTATATAATGATAACAGATATTTGCGCTAGCGAATATTTGTTTCAATAAAAGAATGAAAAGAATAAACGCTGATCTTTATAAGCATTTTTATCAATAATTTTAACCATTCAGAACTTTTAAATTACCAAACGATTATGATGTTTATCGTACCTGCTGAATATGTCTTATTTCTAACTAGCAAAATACCCGACCTTACTCGGTTTGAATTGGTTTACTCTAAATTGAAGAGATAATCAAAATATATAATGACTTACGTTTTTTGTAGAACTAGCCGGGCTGGGACGGCTAGCGCTCGGCGGTGTGTAATAGTGCTTTTTTTTAATTTTTACACACTGTAATAAAACATGTTTTGATTTGTATATTTATTAATTTTTATGAAACAATTCTTCAAATCATTGCGTATTCAATCAAATATTTAAGTAAAGTTGGTCGAAATATACATATACCGCTACAAAATTACCTATGTCTAGTGATATTTTGCAGGAAATAGACATATTATTGAAATATAACTCCTAAATAATATTTCTGCAATAGGTAATATACCGGAACACATAATGCAAACAAAAATAAAATTCCAATCCTTGAAAAAATGCAAAATTCTGAAAAAAAACACGTACGAATCTATTCAAACGTGTTGAATTTCGACTTCCTGAATATATTGTGAAATATAATAATGCGACAAAAGACTTTCAACGTTATTGACAAAGACAATAATGATTTATTAACAAAAAGAACGCATATTTATAATACTTGGGAATCCTCAAATATGTCCGCAACATCTCGCAGTCAACTCAAATACCCAAACACGGAATTCTAAATAAAATTCAAAAAGTAAACATTAATTCTGACGTGGCCAGATACCGGGTAGCAAAATTACGTTTAAATTACTTTTACCTCAAAGGAAGAAATAAAAAGTCAGTTCAAACATAAATATTACAATTTAATTCCTTATTTTGCATAGAAATTGACCTCGGCTATTTGGATGCAGCGAGAATTCAAAATATCTGGGTTATTTTATTTACGTTGATTGTTGCCATTCGACGATACACAAATAACGTCGATTTCGGGTCCACGTACGTTAGTGTTTTATATATATAGATAAAAATTTGTTTGAATAAATTTTCTCATCTTTATAATTTCTACAACTTACTTTGGACACAAATCTTTACACATGCATATCCATTCATGTAATACACTTCACATATATCGCATCCTTGCTGTATGACAAAGCTACAAAATGACGAAAGGTGACACTACAAAGGTTACTACTACAGACGAACGGACGAAAGGTTACTGCTACAAAAGACGATTTTGGATTTGAGGGAGTTTGGAATTCCCTTTCTTAAGTTATTTTCATGTTCAACTCAATTAATAAAAATTACGATTTACGGCGAGTGCTCTCGCACTCATAGTCAACAAAACAATATTTTTTTACCTGTGGCACTCTTGCATCCGGTATAAGACATAGTAAAATGTTGTAATCTTCTCCTGTCATTATGACAACGAATTTTTTAATGTTTGAAAAGTTCCAGTTCGGATTTTTTAAACATTATTATTCTTTTAATAACGGCATATTCTTTCAGTAACGGCATTATTCTTTAAATAACGGCATTATTCTTTCAATGACGGCATTATTCTTTCAATAACGACATTATTCTTTCAATAATGGCATAACTACACTTAAAATTTACTGAAAATTTATATTGACTTACCTAACATTTTTAAGTCTAATACTTCGTGGTGCTGTTGCGTGTGATGAGAAGGAAAACACATTTATTAAAATAATAAATATTTAAAACAGGAAACAGCGAAATAAAACAAAATAAAAGATGTCGCAAAAAAAATTGTTCTAAAGATATTAATTTGTGATTCAATTTTATCTCTTGATCCAGCAGAGTTGCCACAGCTTACAACTAAAAGTGTACAAAATTTAGAAATGAGAAATTAATTCAGAGCGAAAGAACCAGAAAAAATATCACTGCTCGCGCGATCTTGTTCATTCTTGTTTCAATGAAAAATATCGTCTGTCCCAAATATTCGGAAATCGTTTTCATTGCGCAAAGAATAAAAATAAATCTCGAAATAAATGAAGTATCAGAGATGAAATTCCATAAAAAAATAATAATTTTTTGAAGAATAATTACTTTTTCAGCAGTACTGGTAAAGCAATCGAAGTAATCGTAATATTCAATAGACATTCCAATTTTTCCCAAACTACCAAATTATGGTTGATTTAAGTATACTTACTCAGGTGTTTTAGCATGAAACTCAACTAAATATAACAATAAAGAAATGTTTAATATTGCATTCACTAAATTATGAGATAATGTATATAATAAAATACACTGCAATCAAATATCTGGAATATAATTCATGTGATGTCTATACAAACACACAAACACAAAATCGAGCATAGAACAGAAAGACGGACAGACAGACTTTCGCAACCAATGCCACTCATTAAATGAAGATAAGTACTCACTGTATGCAAATTTCCATGAAAATATCTTAAACCGCGTGGACGTGTATAGGGCACAACATACAGACAGACAGACAGACGGACAGACAGACAGACAGACAGACACCAAACGAGAAAAAGGCGGATTCGGCATCAGAAGGGTCCAAAACGGATAGAAAACTTGAAATGGGTCGAAAATATTGAATGTACAAACAAACACTCCATTCTTATTTATATAGAGAAGAAAAAGTTGAGTCCAGCTCAGTTTTTGGTAATATTTTAGTACCAATTTATTAAAATATGACTCTCACGATTATGCTATAAAAATTGGTAAAATTTAAATTAGCTCTTATAGTTCTATAGAAAGTTAAATTTTATTTAGTCAAGTGTCATGAGCATAAAATGAGCACCTGCAGCATAAAATGGGCAAAACTCTCTTGAGTAAAATCAGTAAAAGAACTCAAGTAATATACTCTGTTTAGATATATAATAATGAAATGTTTGTACATTCAATATATTTCCGCCCATTTCAACTTATTAATATGCTTTGTTTCTTATTAATACAAAATAATTTGTTTCAACATTTAGTGTATTTTAGCTATTTCTTAAGGTTTGGGTTAACAATTAGACCAAGTCCATATGTCAAAATACGCTCAATATGTCCACCACTAAATCAGGTCTTGAATAGAGATCCATTAATAGACCAACACAGGTTAAAAGATGATGTGGTTAGGTTTATTTAATGCTGTATTTGAGACAGTTTGGGAATGTCTTTTGACATGGTTGTATTGATTTTTTTTACGGCGCAAGAGCTATGTTTGGTTCTCCTGTGGCAAACACAAGGCAAGTACGAAAATAGGTTTATCGTCAAAAAATCATCGAACCGTCTTTGAACAAAGAAATGGGATACAATTGAAGCAGACATTCAGAATCTAACTGTGGAAACACGACTTAAGTGTGCTTGCCAAGCATTTTATTGGAAATAAGAATTAACGCCTGTAAAAGTAAACAAAATGCTCTAATATATTTTGGGATAATTGTATTTATTTCATTTAGTGATATGAAATCTATTTAAGGGGAAATTGATATAATTTATTATAAATGTATTTAAAAAATATTTGAAATGTGAGGAACGAGAATTGCACGTTTTTTTGTTTTACATTTTTATAATATAGAAAATAAAAAAATAAGATGGAAAGTATCTTTCTTTTTTATTTTTATAGCCCGAAAAGATAAAATAAAAAAATTTAAAGTTCGCACTATTTACTTCATCGCAAAAACGCTAGTTTTCCTACGCCGCTTCTTGTGACATCACTATGCACTATGACGGTTTGTTTACTTTTATAGCGATGATGAAATAATAAGAAATTTTTTTTTAATTGATTGTTTAGAAATTAAAAGAGCAATCAATATGAATCGCTTTTGAAGAACTTTTCGTTATTTTAAAACTTGAAATTTTAATTAATTAAGTCCATTTTATGGGTTTTAATTGTCGTTTTTGAACATTTTGACGATCAATCTATTAATAAGACACAGAAGTGAGCATTTTCCTCACTGGTGAAAGTTCCTATGTTTATATTGTAAAGCATATTGTAAATCAGTGAATGAAATATTTCATGTTCCTCTGTATTTTGTGTAGACCATTCATGAATGCTAAATGCTTGAATTCAAACATTACAAACAAATTTAACTCTTTAATAGTATTGCCTTTTTATGTAAGTAAAGAAGTGAATATGGATAGAAGTTGAGATCTTTCGACAGGTAAAAATATTTAGTTACAATACTTTCTTTTGACTATGTAACCGGTTGGAAATTTAATAAGTATAATAAAAAATATTTACTATGACATCCTTAAACTTTGCTTATAGATGAATTTAAACATTAAAAATTACTTGCAAATATTTTTCAAACTTAGAATTGAATACGTGAGGGACGTCATAAAAAACAAACATGACGTAAGGAACAATCAAATTCTCCAGGAAAATACATTAACTAGTTTCTCCCCTTCCTTGGCAGCTATACAAGAACAAGAGAATAAATTAGCCACCACGAACGGATACGGATTTCGTAGTGATACATCTTAATGATACATGGTATATATAAACCATATTAAACCTCATTTCTCTGCAAAATATATCACCCTTGTGATATAAATTGCAGCGTGGGTCTGACTAATTACCATTCAACTGATTCTTACACCATTCGGTCGAACACGCTGTCACGCACGCAGAGTGTTACGGGAAGGCATTATAGTGACAACCACAAAAATACAAAATTACAAATTGTGGTTTAGCTGGAAAGGATTTAAGGCTGAAAGAAAAATGCTACTGAAGCAGTTTTATGTTATTTTACCAATTGGATCTTGTTTTTGAAAATAGCTCTTTTTCGATACTTCATTGTTCATCTGTTGTCGTCATCCATTGTTGAAAACAATACTTATTATGAAAGCTTACCTTCTTTTTCACATTTGTATTGCTTTAACTTCTTTAAGAACCCGGGTCTTTTAATAAGTATAACCTTTTCTCTTATACTTTACAGCAATCAATCTGTTTTCAATATCAGCAATGAAACGTAAAAAGCCTTTTTATTTTTGCTAACAACTTAGAGAATTTATTCCAATCACCCTATTTACAAGAATTTTTTACAAGTTTTTAAATATTACAGTTTTTTGTATCATCTCTCGTGACATAATACAATCGGTTGCCAGAAGGTTAGTTGTTTTCGCAGCAGTGCTGTCACGTATAGTCAGCGAAATACTAGTTCGCAGTTGTTCGCGACATTCATAACAGTTTCACAAATTGGGTAGGTATGTAGTTGAATTAAAGTCGCACTGGAGCCATTATACGGGTTATTGGCGACGGTCCCGGATGTATCCTGATGGGAAAGATCCGATGAAAACAGGTCGTAATTATGACCCATGGTCGGATGAACACCTGGAATGGCATCCCACTCTCCAAACTTCCACACCACGCCAACGTGAGGACCGTGTCCAATTTATCGGGCACCAGCCTCCACATACATGACATTTCTTGGTTGAATCTAGTTTCGAACTCGCAACCCTCCTATTGTTATGCCGCTAATCTTCGAACCGTGGAAATGCGGTGGCCCGCTGTGAAGATTGGACGACATCTAATGTTAACTATTGATTACTTGATGTTTCCTGACTTACCAACCGTTTGTTACCAATTGCCCACAGTCAAGTAATAGCGATGCATAGTAGTGGTGCGTAGCTATTTCAATTAACTTCATCGTCAACTACGCCTACAGTAGGCCCGCGAACATCGAGACTTGACCATGGATGAGTGGAAGAGAGTTGCCTGGTCAGATGAATCCCGATTTCTCATTCATCACGTCAATGGTCGTACGTCGTCCTCCAGGCGGACAGTTGCTCCCCTCTTGTACAGCAGGTCATACACAGGCTGGTGGTGGCGGTATTATGCTTTGGGGGACGTTCTCATGGGCGATTCTGGGACCCGTAGTTGTGGTAGAACAGACCATGAACGCTGCAAACTATCTGAACATCATTGCGGATCAGTTGCACCCTTGCATGGCGTCTGTCTTCCCAACTGGAAATGGAATCTTCGAACAGGACAACGCCCCATGTCACAAGGCTCGGATGGTGTTGGAGTGGTTCGAGGAGCATGCTGATGAATTCCTCTTAATGTCTTTGCCACCTAACTTGCCGGATCTTAATCCGATAGAGAACATTTGGGGTGTCATGGAGCGGCAGCTCAGAGCTCAAACATCACAATGTCCGAATATCTCGACTTTACATGACCATTGCTTAGACATTTGGTACAACCTGTCTCTAGTCATGTACCAAGAGCTTGTGGCACCTATGCCCAGACGAATTGCAGCTGTTTTGCAAGCCAAAGGAGTTGCAATGCGTTATTGAGTAGGTGGTCATAATGTTTTGGCTCTTCAGTATATATATATATATGTCGTAACCTCAAATGTACTCACGTGCGCGTGGTGTGAAAATTTGGAGAGTACGGTGCCAGATTCTGTGTTGTCACGTCATCTGACCAAGGTTCAAAATTACGTGTTCTCCTCGGATCTATACCTTGGATTATCGATCCTGGACCGTCGTAAATAGCCCGTTGTGTTGTTCTAGTACGACGTTAATTAAAATACCTATCTACCCTGATTGTATATAGAATAGATACTATATATTTAATGTAATGAAACGTGAGTTATTTGAAATTGAGGCTGCACTGTTGTGTTCGTTGGTATATAACGCGGCCCACTAGGTAACTTGGTTCTTCATGATACCACCCGATATCTGCGAACAAACAAGTCACCCTAAAACTATGTACCCCCTCGCCTGTAACACCCGCACTCTTCAAATCCCACGTCTTATCGTCTCTCTTCAAATTCACATTTGTTTCTCCATACAAGACTATAAACAGAGCTCCGTGGCCTTAATGACTGCTTCTGATCGTGTTTATAGTGTGATGAAACCAGCCTCGTGCCTGCAGGTTTCCCCAACTTTTCAGATTTCCCTTCCCTGACTTTCTTCCCTGAACTCGGGCTCTTATGACGGATCCGAGCATTGTTTTACGAGAAATTATTCCGGTTTACTGCCTATTTTTACGAGTCTGGGCACTTAGAGCGAGGGTATACCTCCTTCGAGATTTCTTTAGGGTGCAGCTATGCGACGTTTATGTAAAGAACACCATCCCTATTTCGGTGTTTAGAATGCATCGGTTAAACAAGTAGCTTGAATTGTGTCGCAAATGACACTGAATTGTACGCAAAGTGCATTTATACTTTCAATACAAGTGCAAGAGAAGATTTTTTGGTATTATTTGAGTGTATTTTTATTAATCGTCCTCAGGGCATAAGCGTGGAACATATATATTAATTATTTACTTTTAATTTTCAGTGTACTTATTCATATAGGATAAGTAAATTTGATTCTGAAACTTGGTAAAAAAGGATAATAAATGAAGATTGTTTGCTAAATTTATAATACATGTGGGTTCGTAAAAGGTAAATGATAAATTTCTCTTAAAGTTTAAATTTAAGTTTAATTACATAATTAATGGATATACAGTATATTTAAACATCTTTAACAATTAAGAATATCCGACAACTAAGAGGCCATCTGCCCAACTGCTAGCTTCGGTGTTGGGGAACATCTGTCTCATTGCTGCTGTCGCTTCTGAACGGACGCTTCCTCTAGGTGGCGTTACTGCTGCGGACGTATCAGGCTTTGACGCGCTCGTCGCACAATCCCACATACATATTTTTGGCAGGTAAATAAATGATTGTCACTAGAGCAAATAAATATTGCTGCTTTTTTCTTATTAAAATGAATAAATATCATTTGGTAAAATATGAGTGAGAAAGGAATTTTTAGTATAAACAAAGAACTGGAAGCCAAAGATTTCTACAAAAAATTACTAGTGCCATATTTCGCTCTGCAAAATTTTTTTTGGAATTTATAAATTCACAATTAAATACTTGTGCTATATTTCGCTTAACGCAAAATTTTTTTAACTTTATGAATTCACAATCATATACTAGTGTCATATTTAGCTTTACGGAAAAATTTTAAATACCAATATTTACTCACTAAGGTGCGGTGCACACATCCGGTTTTTCAACGTGCGGCGCCGCTGCCCCAACGCAAGTGCGGTCTGAGATACATTAGATCCTATGGAGCAGTGCACACATGCTTCCAGCGCCGCTGGGGCCACGCACGTCCAACTTGCGTGCAGTTTGTACCGCAGTTCCCCACGGCGCCGCACTGTCGCCGCACATGAGTCTCCGTTCTGAAGTACCTTGTTTTCATAAACAACTGGAATTTAAATTATAATTAATAAATGGTTGCATCCAGTAACGTCTATTTTGTTTCAAAATGTACTTTTTTTACACCAAGTAAGCGAAATAAAAACGTTTTCTTCGATAAAATATCTATCGCAAATGGCGCGAAATGTGTACGTGCGTCATTTCACTGTTATGTGTGCATAGTTGTCCTTCGGTGCCGCAGTGGCGCCGCACGTTGAAAAACCGGATGTGTGCACCAGGCCTAAATGCGCTAACTGATTTCTATACGGATTCCTGAAGTGGCACCAATTGGATACAGTTAAAATAATCCTGTTAACTACTGAGTGAGAACATAGAATAAACTGAAGTACAAAGCACTTATTTCTATATTTTGTTTGTTTACAATAAAACCACCTCTATAATGCGGCTTCCCACGAAGGTGGCCAATTTTGGATCAGTTGATTTCTGAATAGGTGTGAAAGGTTTTTTGGATAAGGGTTGCCATTTCCAAAAACCAAAGAAACTTTAAAGGCGATCACCTTAGATGATTTATTAATTTCCAATTTTTGAATCGAACATCAAACACGGTGGCAGCACTCAAGGCGCCTATTGAAGAAGGGCCCTAATTTCGTTAATAGACTCGTTTGAGACCCTACTGTCCTTTTCATTCAAAACGGATTATATAGGGGATTTCAAAACTGCACGTACAAACTGTATTCTAATTCATGTAGTTACGGTACACCTTTGAAATGGTAGTAGGTGGAAATCCAAACTTCTCTACCTGCGAAATGCTATGAACTATCTTAGACTATTGGATCTCGATCTATTGAACCCCGTTCAAAATCACTTAAATCGAGCTAACTTGTCATTGTCATGGCGGAAACAGTATAACAGGAAGATGTATATCTCTACTATTATAAAAGGAAATGTTTGTCTGTCTGTCTGTTTGTTTGTTTCGCGGACGCAAAATCCTTGCGATCTATGGCACTTACAGAAATGAGATTTGGTACACAGGTAGTCCACATTTTTTGCAGTTTTTAAGTCGCGGCGAGATTTTAAAATTCAACTAGAATATTTATAAGTTAATTTAATAGTTTTATTATCTACCTGGTTCTTCAAACGCGTTTCGCTCGGACGAAAGAAGAAACCTCCTGAATGAACTTTTTCTACCCATGTGATTTCTACCCACTTTTATACTTTCGCAAAAGATTCTGACGTCACGTGAACTTTCTCTTTCCAAAAAAAAAAAAAAAAAAAAGATTGCATATTCTACCCTTAGTGTTAAAAAAAAAAGAAACATTACATTTCAGGTCCTCTTTTCGGCGAATGAGAGCAAGAAATAAAAAACATATTGACTGGGATTGTTAATTTTTGTTTTCGTAAAATCGGAATCGCTAAAGATAGATTGAAGATTTCAACGGATTTGAAATCTGCGGAAAATTTCTCTTTAAATTGTTATCTAAAAATATGATTTTCTTTAAATAAATAATTTTTAAATTGAATATATCTTCAACGGATTTGAAATCTGCGGAAAATTTTACACCAGATTAATACCTTACACCACGGGCAACGCAGTGGCTAGTAGCTTTATATATATGCATTGGTTGACGTAACCAATGACTTGCATAGGTGGCATTGCTATATTTTTTGCATAGGCTCGTTTGTACTAGTTTTTCCGGCACTAGTGTACATCAACATCGTTTTTATCAGTCCTACCTGTATAGTTTCATAGACGATACACTTGTAGCTTCACAGTATGTACTGAAATTTGATTACCAAAAGTAATGCATATCTGACAGCGTTCAGGCGTGGATTTCCGCACAAACCATTAATTTACTGCACCAATAAACAACATCCTCTATAACGTCCAATTGGTGCTGTTGGACATATTCCTCAAGTGAATTGGGTATAATTTAGAGTTTCCTGCCTCTCACCAAGATTACAAAATTAATTTTCATACACCGCATAGAGTGGTCGGCAAAATTGTTATACAGTGAAATAAATTAAATCAGTTTTAGAGAAACAGATGAGTATTAAATGATTCGAACATTCAAACGTTTCACTGTGAATCACTATCCTATTTCATACATAAACAAATATTACCTCTTCCGTTCAGTAGAAAATTCAAATCAAAACTGTTTTCATATCAATTTTGAAACACAAAAAACGAAAGGGGCTGCGTCAGGACACGGCTGCTAGGATTTAAGCGCAGAATACGTCAGTGAGGCCATATGGTGAATTTTGAGAGTGAATGAAATTAGTGCTAGACCTTTTTAATTTCGCAGATCAAATGTTCATTGCTCCGCACATGTATCACAACTGGTGCACTTGCTGTTGATGTTGAAGTTTGTGGCTCATTACCGACCTCTATGAGTTGAACTCCATCATTCGATTATAAAACGTTTACGTCATCAGATATGCTATTTGCGTCGAACTGAGCGGTGTATTTGGCGCACTCGTATCAGGAATTTGCTTGCCTTGAAGGTGTGATGTCTCTATTTTCAAGAACTGCCGCCAAGCCCGTTGACACTCAGCATCGGATGGATTCCCCATCTTTCGATCTTACTTCCTGTTGTCGTTTTCTATAGTTCTTCTGGAGTTTATTATACATATGTTTGGACATTTTTCCGATTTTCCATACTTCGAAGTCCGATATCGAAACAAGGATTAAATATTCATGTTGGATTTTATTATTATTTATAAAGCGCAAAGAAACGAAACAATGGCACCTCAATCGTCATGCTCACACTAGATGAAATTAATGAATAAATTAATTAGACTAAATTAATGTGAGCGGCAGTGCACATTTTCGTGACTCAACTTTGCGCTGCAATTGCATCAACTGATGACGTCAGCACAGGATCAATGAGCGTTTATAACATTCTTTGTTTATATATAATGCTCTTTTGAACGCAATATCATTTATTTATGAATCTTTTTTATTTTTGAAGTCATTAATTTTTTCGCCCGTACGCTTTTTTGTGACACTCAAAAAATTAAGCAAGGTATCCCGGTTTCGAATGGAAAGACGTATTTACATCGAAACTCTTCTAGAAACAATTATTGTTTTTTAAACGCAGTGATGATACAAGGGGTGTTCAAATGAAAAGGTACGAAACGTCGTAACAACGTAACCGTTAAAATATTTGCCTATGCCGCTATGGGAGAACGTAGCGAGACATCTAGGGATGCGATTGGAATCTCCGGCGTGGATCGGAGCATGCGCGGGAGCCCGCATGCGCAGGAGAGAGCAGAGGCTCATGCAAAGAGCGCCGTCCAATTAACGCGGCAGTGTTTGTGAGGACAGGATGGCGTTCACATTGCAAAAATTTGACGATTGAGGAGCAGCGAGGCGTTATCCAATTTCTGACAGCGAAAGGTGTTAAACCGGCCGTTATTCATCGCCGGATGGTGACCGTATATGGAGAAGACTGTGTGTCCGACAAGTCAATGAGAAAATAGAGTGCCCGTTTTCGTGCAGGCCGTGAGAGTTTGGTTGATGACTCGAGACCAGGCAAACACAGTCATTACGGCCGATCTCATCGACAAGGTGGACGATCAAGTGAGAAGTGATCAGCGTGTCACATTGCGAATGTTCGCTGTGAAGGTGAATGTCAGCGTTGACAGTGTGGACAATTGTTCACGACAGGTTGCGTTATCGGAAGATGTGCGCGCAGTGGGTTCCGAAGCAGATCACCGACCAGCAAAAGGAACTGAGTATGGGACTAGCATTTCAACATCTGTTTTGGTATCATGAAGACCCCGTTTTCCTGGAGCGGTTCGTCACAGCTGATGAGAGCTGGTGCCATCACTACGAGCCAGAGACAAAGCGGGACAGCATGCAGCGGAAGCATGCGTCGTCACCTTCCCCTAAAAAGGTCAAAGCCGTGGCGTCAGCGGGGAAGGTGTTGCTCACCGTCTTCTTCGACGCACAAGGTCCGCTACTTGTCGAATTCCTCGAGCACAGAAGAACCATTAACTCCGATGTGTACTGTGAGACACTCCGAAGCCTACGCAGGTCTATCAAGAACAAAAGACTGGGGCTGCTCACGGAGGGTGTGGTTCTGCTCCATGATAACGCCCGACCACACGTCTCCAGGTTCACACAAGCGGAACTGGCCAAGTTCAAGTGGAAGCAGCATGACCATCCTCCCTACAGCCCGGACATATCTCTGTGATTTCCATGTGTTTGGTCTTCTGAAAAAACACTTTAAAGGGAACCGCTTCAACTCGGACGACGAACTCAAGGACGCTGGAAAGGACTGGGTCTCGTCACGGCCACATGAATTCTGGAAACTTCGGCTCGTTAATCAATGGGGTCGTTTTTCTCAGGCCTATGGTGAAAACTTTGAATAAAGTCTTCATTTATAACCACAGTGTCGTTTCGTACCTTTTCATTTGAACAACCTTTGTACATATATTACTTCCCTTAAATATAACATGCATTAAAGTTTCACTTTCAGTTTAATCTGCAACCCTTCACGTAAGTGTTAAAAACATTTCCGAAGTAAAATATTGATTAACTAATTATTAACATAATTACTAACATAAATATATGTAATTAAAATTAATTCTGCTCTTAGGTATAAAATTTTCTAATTATATGGTTTCGTAGCAAAAATGTTCGCTAAGTAATATGTTTTTAAAGTTTTAATTAGCTTTATTAAAATATGCAATTTGGGTAAAGTGGTGACTGAAAATCACAAAATTTATTAAAATATAATGAAACACTGAGGCATTTTTGGATATTTTATGCATCTGGGATAAATTTAATGTCTGTAAAATAATCTAAACACCAATTAAGATGTTGAAGAATTTATCGTACATAGGATCTTAATAAACTTTAGAATAAATTTATCTAAATTCTGGAGAAAAGAATAAAGTTATACCTTAATATTTCATTTATTTTTGAACATATTTCTTTGAGACGATTTGAAGTTTACTTAACAAACAGAAGTGAGATGTGTTACCAAAAAGCTTTTCTAATATTATAAAAGCAAGTGTTTGTCTGTTTGTTGTTTGCATGCAAAGTATCTACAGCACGAATCTATGGCATATAGAGTAATGGGATTTAGCACCCAGGTAGTGCCAAAATTTTGCAATTTTTTGGTCGCGACGAATTTAAAAATTCTGTCTAGAACATTTAAAAATTAATAGAATGAAATTTAATTAATATTGAATGCAACAGCATTGAAGATCGCAGATTCTAAAATTACTTCGTATCCGTTTTCATTTTGCGCGGAGGAATGTTTTACCAGCACACGATTAAAAACAAATAAACTTTTAACTAGAGTTATTTAGATCTCTTTTTTTTTATCTCCTAGACTTTTAAAGATAGAGAAAATTTTCAGCGGATTTGAAATCTGCTGTAAAGTACACATTAAATCGATACCTAAAAATATGATTTTCCTTAAGTTTAAATAAATAAAAAATTTTAATTCAATATCTTTTATATTTTCGCAAGAGATTGTCACGTCAACTTTCGTATTCAAAAAATAAACATATTACATTTTCTTCCCTATTACAATTTCATCGAAAGAAAGCAAAAAAATAAAAAAATAAACATTTTGGCTGGCATCGTTTAGTTATTTTTTGCAAAATCGGGATCGTTAAAGATAGATTGAAAATTTCAAGGGATTTGAAATCTGCGGTAAATTTGACACCAGATAGATAGCTTAAACGTTTAATTTTCTTTTAATAAATCATTTTTCAATTAAATGTTTATATTTTCGCCAGAGATTGTGACGTCACGCCGAATTCCCATTTGGTTTGGGAAGCAAATCAACACCACGGGCAACTCCGTTATGGATGTTATCCAATAGGCTACAAATATCAATTTTCTTTTCGAAGCAAACCAATAACCCAACAAAAAAAAAACTGGCACGTGCAAAGCCGGGCTTGCCACAAAGTGGCTTGTTACCTATATTTATATTAGACTTACATTCCAGATTTTATAATGCATAATTCTTAATTTATGTTTGTATTTTTATGTATATTCTTACTACCAAATATTTCTGTTCTAAAATGTTTTTATCCGTCGAAAATTTATATATTTTTAATACTGTGATAATTACTGGACTTTTAACTACAATAAAATATCTTTTATACCTTTATCACTTTAATAAGAAGAAAATATATGGGTTTGATTTTTTATGTCTTCTGTCTGCTGTCAGTTTTTGGAACATGGTCATTTTGTGATAGTGAGACGTGGATCTCCGGCTTAAACTGGATTTCGAACCACTATGAACGTATATGATTGAACAACCTGGAGATTTCAGCCCAGAGAGTGTTAAATAGTAGGCCAGAGAATTACGTAAAAGCATGCGATAAAGATATAAGAATATGCAAAAATTAAAACAGAACTTACGAAGAATCCATGGATTATTTCAAATTTTACCATCGAAGTGATCTATTGATCTATTCTGCAGTATTCATTGGAATCTCTTGAAATTGTTTCATTTCTATTTTCGGAAACCTTCTGACGATCGAATGGTTAAAACTAATCTAATACGAAAGAACGAAAAACCTAAATGCTCTTTCAAAACGAAGCAATTCTTTGACAAACAATAATCAAATTTTAAGACAATAAATGAATAAATCCACATGACCCATAATTATTGGAGAGCTAAACTAAGCCTTTATGACATGCACTGAAACACAATGCGATTTTATTTTAACGATATAAAATTGTGTTTTCCAATTAAGTCTTCTGCATAGATGTTTCAGTTCATAGGTCCCTATTCTAACAAACTCACTAGCTAAAACTAAATGCAAAAACCAAAATCGTTCTACCTCCTTTTCTTTTATCTCAAAGCTGAATTCTAATTACCGATATCCTTATCTGAAATTCTTAATCAAGAATCTTATTCTTAAAAACAAGATTGCCAGATTTATATTCTTTATTTTTTATGCAAATGATAGGAGTATAATTGCCTCCTCGGTAAAGAAAATGTGAAAACATTTTACTGAAAAATAATCGATATTTCCCATTTCTGTAATGAAACATCCTTCACGGTTCATAATGATATCAAACAAGATGTTTCTTTCCGAATTCGTTCATGTTATTCCACGAATCCATCCCAATTACTCCAAGAATTTTTTAAGCAGAATTTGTACTTTGAGCTGTTGCAGTGGAGATAAAAATAGTTAAAGTTTGAAAAGAAATATAATTTTAGTTTTCTGTGGTAAATAAAGTTTAAAAATTCTCACGCTTTTTAAAATTTATTTACATAGTCGCTTTATGCTGATGGATAATTTCTACCATAGTATTTACATGAGTAGGCGTGTAACACTTTCCTAGGGAATGTAGTGGAGGGAATTTAGAATTCAGGTTTTGAATTGTGTTTTGTCTGCTTTTTTTTTTCAATTTATGTTTTGTAGGGAACTGGGTTCTGCAGTGCTTGAAATTGCAACTATGCTTTTTGGTTGGAATGAAAATGGTTGGATTATACAAGTTATTTTTAAAAGACAGTTTCTAATGCGGAAGAAGTTTGCACAATCCCTCAACATATGTTCCTTAGGTTATACAGAGTAAATATATGTTTTTTAGAATACCTTTGGAAAAATTCTTTGTTCCTTTCCCTAGGATAGAATTCTTTGGAAAGATTCAATTGTTGCTCTCATTGGAAATGGATCCGTTCAAACCATTGTATTCCTCCTTTTCTTCGGAATTATTATATTACTATTTTCCTTAGAATATAATCCTTTGGAAAGATTCTGTTGACACTTTTCTTAGAATAAAATTCCATGGGAATATTCCTTTGCACCTCCCCTTGGAAGTGAATAAGTAAAGCTATTCAAACAATTTTATTACTTTTTATCTACTATCGAATAATTCGATTGATGCTTTCATTAGAATGTTATTCTTTGGTAATATTCTGTTGCTCCTCTCCTTTGAATGGAATCTTCTGGAAAGACTATTTTTTATTTATCCTCAAAATAAATTGTTTTGGAAAAACTCTGTTGTTCCTTTCTGGAATACAATTCTTTTGGAAAGATTCATTTGCTGCTACCCATGGAAAAGAATCCGTTTGAACTATTTTATTGCTCATTTCCTTAATAGTTATTCTATTGGTCCTTTCCTACGTATTTTCAAATATGTTGTTTTGGAAAGATTATTTTTCTCCTTTCCTTAGAATATAGATTTATTTGAAAATACTTTCTTTACTCTACGTAGAATAAAATTCTTTGGAAATATATTATGTTGCTCCTTTCCTTCAAATATAATTCTTTGGAAATATATTATGCTGTTCCTTTCCTTCGAATATAATTCTTTGGAAATATATTATGTTGCTCCCTTTCTTCGAATATAATTCTGTGGAAAATTCTATTGCTTCTTTTCTTTAGATAGAATACTTTGGAAAGGTTAGTTTACTCTTTTCCTTATAGTAAAATTATTTCGAAATATTAAATTACTTCTTTTCTTAGAACATAATCATTTGAACAGATTATGTTGTTCAAGATCAAAATTGTTTAGAAGTCATATGGGAAATATTATAGGTTTTTAGGTAGAATTACACACGTATACCTTTAGAGGATTAAAGCATCCAAGAATAGACAAAGCATATGACACTAAGCTATTCACAATGAGGTAGATTCAACAATTTAATGCAGAAAACATCGCATAAATTATCATAAATATAATTCAAAGCTAGACTTTTACTTTAAATGAATAGGTTTTTTTTCTTGTCTTCTAATTCTTTCTTCTAAGCTCACAAAGACATTAGCAGCGAACATACATATGTAGATGTAGAAGCAATTCAATTGCATTCGATAAATTCCGATATTTTTATCCTGTGTGAATAAACATTACATAGAATAGTTATAGCTGTTACACATTGCAAAATTTATAAATCACATCCGGTGATGATGGCAGCATGCATAAATGAATGTTAAAGACACGTTAAAATTTCGAGTAATTGCTAGAAAAGTGTAAAATTTTTATTTGAGATTTCCTTCTTAAGTGCAAATTAATACGGCTTTGTCATTAACAATAATTCCGCAGTAGGATAGCAAGAGTAATTTAATTCTATACTTTTCTCAAAGACGTGAGAAAGGAAAGTAACAAATGATTACCATTACAATCCTAACTGCATTCTTACAAATAATGGAAATTTTTTTAATGCATCTTGCATTTACATATCTTTCTGAAAGTGTTAGAGTTCATTTGATAACAGCAAATTAGAGTATAGTGAAAAGTTGTGAAACGAATAAGATGCTTTTAGAATGCATTATAAACTTTTCAACTTCAGAATAAGTTCCCAACTTAGCTAATGTGTCACGGTAAGGACATCAAGGCTATATATGCCTTACCTAATTTAAGTCATTTTTTACATTTTAAAATTTCTTTTAGTAAAAAATGCTCTTTTAGTTTAAACATTAAAAGTTAACATTAAAAGTGTGCTCAAAATAACTGAACAAACTGAAATAACACAATTTAAAATCAACGTACAAGTGAAGCATTCTAAGACAAAAAATATAAAGCGATGGGAAAACATTACAACATTTCCGGTATAGCTGCAGTCTACATTTACAGTGGTGGCAAAGGCTTTGCCGATTTTTTTTGGAGCACTTCTAAAGTCGCCAAGGAAAGAATTATTTCAAAAATATTATTTTTCAGACATTTTTCTTTTTACAACGGAAAATAAAAACTTAACAACACATTTGAAACCGTTTTGTAAAAATATATTTTTCAAAACGTCCACAAAAAGTAATTAGCTAAAAATGAATTTTTTTTACAAAAGAAAGTAATTAGTTTTAACGAAATGCATAAAAATAATACAACCAGATACGTCAGAACTGTACCGAGAAAAAAATTAGAATAGAAGAAAATTCCAGAACTGGCAAAAAAAAAAAAAAAACATAAAGGAACCAGTGAATTCAAAAAAATTTTTTTTTAGGACCAATACAATGAAAGGATATTTTAAAATTGAAATAACCAATGGAATCAAATAAAGTATATCAAACGAACCAATGAAATCAGACTTACACAGATTTTGAAAGAACTATAGAATAATCAAGATGAAATTTTAAACTTTCCTTTTGCCGAGATTACCATGAAAACTGCAATAACCATAATTACTGGATTGCCTTAACCTACCACAACTCGTTACTTGAAGAGCGCCAAAAAAATCGCCAAAGCTGTTGCCTACGCTATAAACGTAGGATGGAGCTGTACCCAATTTCCAAGTAATGCGAAAATTGTATTATCGCTTCAACAATAATTTATTGCATTTGTATTTACTGTTATTTCAAAGAGTACTTTAATTATGATTGTGTTGCTATAACAATTTATTAATAAAATTATAATGTTGTATACTTATTGACTTGTCATGATATAAAGATTATATGAATTTACGATATGAGATATACAATTTAATGCGAAGAAACAATGACTTGGTGGACTTTACCAGTCTTGTGTAGGATAACTAAAAACTCATATTTGAAAATTTTGACTTCGTGTGCATATATATATATATATATATATATATATATACTATTATAAAAGGAAGTGTTTGTTTGTATATGTTCACGTTCCTGATGAATCTATGGCACAACAATAGGACTTGGCACACACAGGTAGTTCGAATTTTTTGCGACTTTTGTTTTTGACCGAAGCCTAAATTTTAAAATTCAATCTAGAACATTTTAAAATGAATTCAATGGAATTTAATTATTATTGTTTTCTTTAGATTGGCAACACCATAAAGAGATGGCAGATTTAAAAATTTCCGTTCGAACGCTTTCAGCCAAAGAACAAAACAAATCAAAAGATTTAAGTGGGAGATACGTAGTTCTTCTTTCTATCTCCTAGATCGTTAAAGTTAGAGTAAAAATTTCAATGGATTTGAAATCTGAGGAAAATTTCCAATTTGATCAATACCTAAAAATATAGTTTTCTTTAAATAAATTTTAGAAAAGTAATAAAGAAAGAAAAAGGGGATTTATAAGTATCAGCAATTACTCAACCAATGACTAGTTGTATTTCGTAATTTCCTAAGTCATTAGTGTTGGCGTTTTGTTGGATAGAGTGGGTAGCGGCATTTGATGCGATCTTCTGGCTTGGTGTTCTCGGTCTTCCGACTGCTGTTGCTGGTTTGATTTAGTTTTTCATGTAAAATGTTTTGTTTTGTATATTTGCTTTTAATGGAATTTGGGGGAGTATATAAGCAATTTCTTAGCGTTTTGCTACTCGTATACCTATAAAACACCATAATGTGTTATATGGGCCAGGCTTCTTCTTGATGACGCCCTGATCCACCAACACTTTCATTTCAAATAAATTCGTCTTGTTTAATTTATTTTGAATTTCCTCTTGTTTAGAAATTATATTGCTTACCATGCTATGTATGCAGTTTTCAGCTCGCTTGCATGGTTAGTTTTGACTTTCGTCTTCTGATTCAATACCCCTGCTCTTTAGTTTGCGTATTTGAAAATGATATAAATATATATATATATATATATATATATATATATATATATATATATATTTATATATTTAATACAAAACACAACAAAACGCTACAAACGCTACAAACGCAAAGACGCTACAAAAAGTTGCTAGAAGTTCTACGTAGTGAGCAGAGTTTGCATCTACGTAGTTTCACTACATTTCCTCACAAGAATTCATTAAAGTTTAGATGAATATAATTTTCCCAAAATCCACACATACAAACTATTAACACATAGGATATAAATTGACCGAGTTTTAATCTCCTGTCACGTCTTGCGAAGTATGTCCGGAGTTATCGTTGCAGTGTTCCTACGTTTTAGGTGGCTCAAATCTGTGATGTGTTCCCTGTTCACGATGTTCTTGGTGTATCCCCAGATGAAGTTCAGCGAGGTGAGATCTGGTCTTCGAGGAGACCACGAAATGGGGTCACCCAGTCCAATCCATGAGTTGTGTAACTTCATATTTAAGGCCAGCTGTGTTGAACGAACCCAGGCTACGCTACAAAAAGTTGCTAGAAGTTCTACGTAGTGAGCAGAGTTTGCATCTACTTAGTTTCACTACATTTCCTCACAAGTATCAAGTGGATATGTTAAACAGCTTTTCAGTCATTCGGTTTTGAAATCCCGGTATTCTTTATCGATGACCTTTTATATCAAATTATTGAGATAAAGATAGTAATTTCTTGTGATAAACAGTAACATTCGATTAGACAGTACTTTACTATATGTATATTTCTTTGATGCCTATTTTTATGACTGAGACAAATTTGAATTCAATATCACTGTTGCAAATTACTATTACGATATCGCCACTTTCTACGAAAAGAAATATGTAGAAAATTGTAATTTTATTTTATTAAATAATTAGTCATTTCATAATGAGGAATGATTTTCCTTTAGAGGGAAGATATGGAGTGCTTAACCCTCCAAAAGTGGTTTCGACGAAATATCTCGTCCATCAAGATCTGACTAATTCTACTGGTGACGAGATACCTCGTCATCAAGATATTGCCAATATTTGATGTGGGTAAGATCAAGATATGGTCAGCTTTCTCTTAATTACGAGATATCTTGTCATCCAGACTTGGCTCATTTTTACTGACGAAATATCTCGTCCAGACAGTGACCAGGAGGCTTAAAAGATTGGTTTGGTCATGAAGTTTTCATGTCTTATATCTTGTCAAAAGTCGTATTTGAATACACCACAGATGAAGTAAGACATTTTCATACATGAAATCAAAAAATTTGCAAACTGCGTTGTTTTTATGTGATAGAATGTCTACTAGTATCATCAGAATATTCATACATTAATAAATTTTAATCTATATATATATTTCTCTTACGTGTCACGCAAAAAAGACGTTATTAGCTATCGCGTTTTGGCAACATTGTACGATTATTTGTTTTTCACGTAGCCTCGCGCGCTTGAATTGAATTTATAGCGTTATCGGATAAAATTTTATTGAAAAAAGAAAGGAAATTTTTATGAGCTGTTGCAGTTAGTTTATAATAGAAATGAAGGAAAGCGGAGGATCTTTTCAGGGCCATTTAAAAAACGGTTCTTTTCAGGGCCAACAATCATAGTTCAACAAGACGCTTGCACTACAACTTTCGGCAACAAACTCAATGAAAAAGTGTGGGTCGTTTGAGTGCTGGGAAAATGTACACACAAACAACATGCTGGGTATTCAATTTCCAAAGCAACGCTCACATTTCGAGTCAAAATTTGCACAAAGTTTTCATTTGAATTCTGATTTTAGAGATACTGTATATATTTTTTCTGTAATACAGCAAATTTATATTTGAAAAACATTTTTTGGGTAACATATTTTGTAAACAATCCCTTCTGCTAGGACACATGTCTTCATTGAGGCGAGCGAAGCGAGCATAAGTTCGCGCAGCGAACCAATGAGGATTGCGAAGCAATCCTCCGGGGGTTGGCGAGCGTTAGCGAGCAGGGGGCAAGCCCCCTAGTATTTGTTTATTACATCATTTTTTATTTTTTTTCAGACTCTGCATATCACTATTTATGATAATATCCAGATGTAAAATGTCGGACATTGATGGTAAAATATTAGAAAAGTCAACGTAGAATGTCTAGTTTAAGAGATTTAAGTTTCTTTTTTCCTTTCTAATCATAGATAATTAAACGGATTGCACATATTATTCAGACACAATTAGTAAGGTACATAACACCTGCGCTGAAAATTCTAAATTGTTTATGTCATTGATGGTAAAACGATACTCACACCTGCTACCTTATTTAAATCCATTTATTATGAATATAAGTACCGATATGCATATTATGTACCTCCAAATGCAGGAAAATTAATTACAATTATTAAAGTAATAGTAATTACTGTGCTGTTAATTCGTATTTTAATAATTGCATGTCAAAAGGTGTACATCTTAGTCACATTATAACAATTAGCTTCTGTATGGTCACTTCAATTGCCTCTATTCCTATTTGTATAGATACCTTTTGGTATTTTTTCATGTCTAGACCTGTTTTTGCAAGAAGGTGACATTTTCTTTTCTGCCGATGACTTTTGTCGTCAAATTTTCTCACTGCCTTATATGCATATTATGTAAAGGGAGGAAGCTCGAGCATACAAGAAACATGTTTACATGTATAGCGTAAATCGAATCTATAAAGATACAGCGCAGAATTCAAAATGAACTATACACATTTTTCAGAAATTGTGTTTCACAAAATTCTATCTTTTTAAAGTAATGTGTTTCGTGTCTGCTATATTCCTGCAAATAATGAATACCTTTTATTTCCATTGTGGTTTGAATATAAATTGAAATTTTCAGTCGCAGAGTCCACATCCATGTGGATAACTACTAGTGTGTATAGATTGAAATTTAAGAAAGCAATGTCCCATAGCAAACATGTTTCCAATGTGAATATTTTATATCAAGAACTAAAGTAGAAATCACTTTATTATCCCATTATGCTAACAAGTTCTAGGGGTCTGAACCATTATGGCTAGTCAATAATATTATGAAGGGGCGCTAACACAGTTCAGTCCTCTAGGACTTTTATATTTAGGGATAACAAAGTAAAACATTTGTAGTCAGGTTCCAAAATATATAAATATGATAATTTTTTTCTCCAAGTGTTCGATGACTTTTGTCAGTACAGAGTAAATAATCATGTAATGCCGTGTAAATTATTTAAAATGCATTTATTGCTTCTTTTTGTTGTCAAGCTATATTTTTTTACTCAATTCTGGGGAAATTTTTCCAAAATACTACACATTTTCCTTTAATTTAGGACGGTGCACTAGTCAAAGCATTGGGTCACTCAGTATATTTTTGAAGCATATAAACCATTTCAAGGAACTTCCGTGAAAGGAATGTTGTGTTTCCAATACAAACCCTTCTGGTATGCATCTTCCTTTGTCACAGTGATGCTTTATCCTGCGAAGATTCTCAAATGCTTCTTTGTACGCCACAGCGTACCTGAAAGCTTTCCATGACACATTACGAAGTTTCAAACTGGGATGAAAAAGTAAATGGAATGCGGAAGAGAAATGTATATGCGCGTTTTGTAAACTGTTCTTTTGTTATTCAACGGAAATGGATTTGGAGAGCAGTTTATCTTTGCAGTCAATGTCCCGTTGTTGGATGCGCTTTATTTAGGTATAAAAACCCCTCGATCAATATTTATTATTTATATTATCTTCTAAATAGTTTTTTATTAAATTAGAAATAGTAGTGAATGACGTAAAATCAAGTGCCTGGTTTTTGTTTCATTTAAATTGATAATGAAGTAAATTACTGTGTTAATCTTGCAGACCGTTTAGTTTAATTTATATTTCTTTGTGAGGTGATATGTGGATGAAAATATTAATATTAATATAATTATTATCTATTAATCGTAGTAGAATAAAATTAATGTAAATACTTGTATATATTCCATGAAAGTATTAATATTAACATTTTTTTAGACATATTAGGTGAAAATATAAATACGTATTTGTTCATGCTTAACAAGCACGTGAGAGAAATTTTTAGTAGTTCAGTTCGACCCCATGTTTACCAGAGGCAGTAAAAGGCATAGAAAATAAATAGACCAATAGGGCACATCGAGTTCGTGAAGCACTTACACACCTGAGGAAAATATACGTCTAGGGGGCGATGCAGTTATAAGAAAGAAAATATGGGTAAGTACTCGTAGTTGGAACCGCCAACAGACTACCATCTGTGTTGTGGCGTTATGGGTACCACAGTAATACAACGGAGTTGTAGTGAGCTGATTACTTTTTAAAGCTATTTATTTCACCTTAAAAGGTTTCAATCAACAATTTGAAAAATATTTGCAAAATTATTTGCCATGAAGAATCACTGAACGAATGTTCATTAAGAACAATAAGTTTCTATTCACAGTTAGATTCTTTACCGTTGTTTAACCTCACCGTATAGCTGTTTCGAGCTGTCTAGCTTCTTTCTCTCGTATCCCTTTGCGTTTTTCGGGGGAGTACGCCTTCCCATTGGAATGTTGATTCTGAGGTTTTTTCAATCACTCCTGCAATCTTAAAGGGTGGTGAACTCATAGCTGTGAGCACGCACCCTCTTTCGATCTCGGATACGTTAGAAGGTGATGTGTGTGACAATTGGTGCAAGAAGTCGGATTTACAAGCCGACTCTCCGACTGATTTAATGCCTTTCTGGCCAGAGTTATTTCAGAACTGAAACAGAAGTGGTCTTTTTGGGGGTCGTCTGCTCCCAAAAATACTCGTAGAAGGCTCACGATGATCTGAGTGTTTAAATCGTCTTTTTTACCAAGACCTCACAGGCTTGACAGCGTCGGTGCATGGATTACCGTACAAGCAAGCCAACTGCAGCAATGACGAACAGCGCCCTCTAGCAAATCAACATCTAAGCCGTTATTTTTGAAAGTGGTATCAGTCCATTTTTTCATAGATCGAGATATTTAAGGGTTTGCCTTTAAATTAATTAAAAAATATTGACAAACGTTACTCAATTCGGATGATGTTTTTAGCACTATAAACCTGTTAAATTGTATCATGCAATAATAATTACTAGGGGCCCGCCCCCTGCTCGTTCACACTCTCCAATCCCCGGATGATTACTTTGCAATTCTCATTGCTTAGCTCGCATCAATGATGACATGTGTACTAGCAGAAGGAATTGCTTGCAAAATATGATATTCCAAGAAAAATTATTAAAAATAAATGTTCTTCAGAAAAATTATACAGGACCTCTGGAATCAGAATTCGAACGATTTGGAATTCAAATGCAAACTTTGAGCAAATTTTGACTCGAAATGTTAGCGCTGCTTTGGAAATAGAATACCCAGCATGTTGTTTGTACGATGCAACAGCTCGACTAATATTCATTTTTTTCAATGAAATTTCATCCGATTACTTTATAAATTCAATTGAGGCGCGAGACTTTGTAGTAAACAAACAATCGTACAGAATTGCCAAAACGCGATAACAAATAACGTCTTTTTTGCTTGACGCGTAAGAAAATTATATATAGATTAAAATTGTTAAAGAAAATAAACTCATTGTTTTCAAAGTGAACTTATACCACTTTCAAAAATAACGGCTCATATATTCCTTTATGAAAATGGCTACTACTTGCCTCGCCTTATAGATTAACTAGGAGATCTGAAACCCCTTCCGTAGAAAAATTGTAACTTCCTATACATGTTCCTTAAATAAAAAAACCCTCATAATTAGAGTAGGATTTTCCGGTGTCTTTCTCTAAAATATCCACTTACAATTTCAGGAAATGCTATGGAGCATCTCGAAAGTACGAAAATAAAATTTCTCCTGAGATTGAAATCTCGGTTCATTTCGAAAGCACACAGAAAAATTCCTCATGAAGTGGCCCAACGAGTAACGTGATACAAATCTCATTAAATACTGATTCTCTCTCTCTTTTGAAGTATCCGTTGTCAGGATTCCTTTTTAACGGCCCTAAACCTCACTCCGTAGCCATCTATGCAGGCATACGCTGACTATCTACTCAGTACATATGAGAAGATAAGTTAATAATGCCCATATTCTTACTCCTGATGAATACTAGTTAACTGGAGTTCTGGAAGCGCCTTTAACTTTGTTGTAATACAATTGCGTGCTTCTTTTCATGTCTGGTTTGGCACCTGTAACAAAATTATCCCTCCGCAAATATAATTTGATTAGTCAGAACTAGTATTCTAAATAAACATTACTAATATATTTTGTGAGGATATTACTGTGAAAGGGGGATGCGTGAAAATACAATTATCATAGTTAACGATATCATAGGTAGGCAGTGTGGGGTATTGACCTCAGCTGTATGCTATAATTTACGCCTCCTGGTGATGAGATTCCTCGTCTGTTAACCCTCCAATTGTTTTGGAAGAGATATCGTGCCCATATATGTAATATTTTATTTCTTGAGTACATTAGAACCTGGCAACACAGTTATGTACGCGAATGTGACAGCGCTAGTTTTTTCTCGAGGATTTCACGCGCTTGCAAATATTCTGTTTTGATAAAAATAAAAGGCAGAAAGAAGAGTTTGGCCTGGTGCACACATACGGTTTTTCAACGTGCGGCGCCGTTGCGGCACAGAAGCCCAACTATGCACACATAACAGTGAAATGAAGCAAGTCCTCATTTCACGCCATTTGCGACAAATATTCGAACGTGTTTATTTCGCTTACTTGCTGTACACGAAGTATATTTTGAAACAAAATAGACGTTACTGGTACAACCATTTATTAATTATTATTTATATTCCATTTATTTATAAAAACAGGTATTTGAGACCGCAGAAGCGTGTGCGACGAGCTGCGGCACCGTGTTGAACTGCGTACAAATCGCACGCAAGTTGGACGTGTGTCGCCGGAGGTATATGTGCACTACTCAATTGGATCTAATGCATCTCAGACCGCACTTGCGTTGACTGTATTTGTTACCTTAGTAATAAATGTTGTTTTGTGTTAACGAGCGTACCAGTCCTTGTTGTGTCATTGAAAAGACAAGAAACGTTAATCCTAGACAACCGAGTAGAATGGACAGTCTTATATATAGATCTGACTAATTATACTAATGGCAAAACAGCTCGTCAAGATATTGGTGATCTTTTACATAATGACTAGGGCAACTTTTTGCAACAAATGCAACTTTTTTTCACGCGTTCTACGCTGCATGTAAAGTACTAAAACCAAAATTCCTCCTACATGGGGTGCATAGTAAGTGCGTTATAACCGCAACATAAATGCAACTTTCTGCATAAATGCAACTTTTTGCATAAATGCAACCACCTGCAACTTTTTGAAATGTAGCTTAAAATTAATTAATATCAAATTACTATTCCATTTTTTGCTCTCTGAATCAACCCTTCAATCACGTGTGTCTGATCTTGCGAACGCCGAAGTATTGTAGATCATACAAGTTCGTGGTAAGAAGGTGAACACCTTCGTCCTAAGACGAAAGTGAAATAAATGGCAAGAAGTACTTTAACACATTTGTTGGCACTCTTGATAATCCAGAGGATACTTGCGTAATTGACTGCAGAGTTTGTGAGGTGAGTGTCGATCCTCAATATGTTGTTCGCCTTGTAGATGACGTTTTAAAACCTTTGAATGTTCAGCGAAAGAATTTTGCGCTACTACTATCCGATACAGTACATTATATGACTGCAGCTGGAGCAGGTTTTCAATGTTAAAGAAATTACTGGCCAAGGATTGTCCATTCAACGTTCTTCAGTATGTATTATAATACTGTTGTACAGAACTAAAATTTTCAATATATTTTAAATTTTTTTTTCATTTTTTACGAATAATTTACTTTAGAATTTAATGTATCAAAAATAAATGCAACTTTATTGCCATAAATGCACCGTTTCCCATTTTCACTGCAACACAAAAGTTGCCCTAATAATGACAAGAGCAAGATCTGATCAGTTTTTCTAATGTCGAGACATCTTGTTCATCAAGATATTGTCAATTTTGCTGTGATGGGTCCTAGAAACAACCACCAAGAGGGCTAAAGACGAGATATCTCGTTTCGATCAATTTTGATAGTTACGATATATCTTGTCTCGACCAATTGTTTAATGACGCGATATTTCATCAATAGAATAATGTTGATTTTTTTTATGATGACGATATTACGATCTGGTAAGCTTCATTGAATGACAAGGTATCTCGTCCATAATGATCTAATCAGTTTTGCAAAGGACAATATCCCTTGTCGAGACAATCATCAGGAAGGTTAAAAGAAATACCATGCAGGATTTCGATCGTAGACTACATTAATTCGCGTGAAAAGCAAAATAAAAATTAGAAATATACTATTCTATGAGTTTAACTAGTTATAGTAGTTTTAATATAGCTTAAATGTACAGGGTGGTCATAAAAAAACTTGGCCGATATATGGACCTCTAGCGGCCGTTCCGTTCAACCGATCGAGATGAGATTTCAGATATAGTTATTCAGAGGTATGAGCTCGGGATTCTGTGAACGACAACAAAGTGGCACTCACAGTTACGGTTAGAGAAACTCGAAATTTTCGAATGGCAACACCCACTTTTTCCTGTCTCAAAATGCTCAGCGCATGAGAAAACCTTAAGGAACGTTGGAACGGTACGTGTATCACAAAAAACGGAAGCGTTATGCACTCACTAAAAACACCTCTGCGAACGTGCAACAAAACCACGATCGGGGCCCACGAAAGAAATTTGCATATGTTGGAGGCAAGACACCAACCACAGAACGCCTTTCGCCAAATATTCAGCTAGATCTTCAGTCTGGAGCTCGCACATGCCAACGAAATGACTCTGTTAGCGAAAGTTAATGGAAAATTGGTAGAATTCTATTATTAAAATGGGATGAATGCCGTGGAAGGGCCTTGCGTGTTTACCGTCGAAACCATCGCCAAATACGAGGCCCATGTATCTGGCGAAAGGCGTTCTGTGGTTGGTGTCTTGCCTCTGTTATATGCAAATTTTCTCCGTGCGCTCAGAACGTGGTTTTGTTGGCCGTTCGCAGAACTGTTTTTTTGTGCGTGCATAACGCGTCCGTGTTTTGTGATACACGTACCGTTTCAACGCTCTTTAGGGTTTTCGCATGCGCTGAGCATTTTGAGACGGGAAAAAGTGGGTGTTGCCATTCGAAAATTTCGAGTATCTCTACCTATAACTGTAACCGTCAGTGCCACTTTATTGTCGTTCACAGAAACCCGAGCTCATACCTCTGAATAACTATATCTGAAATCTCATCTCGATCGGTTGAACGGAACGGCCGCTAGAGGTCCATATATCGGCCAAGTTTTTTTATGACCACCCTGTACTTAAAACATGAATTATATTTAATTGGCAATATTTGTTATTAATGTAATAAGTATAACTTGGATAGTAAGTGATAGTTTACGTTAAGCTAAATATAGCAGGCGCTAGTGTTTTGTTTATTTCTCGTTTTATTCCAAAAATGACGTACCTTGGCATGTTACTCGAATGCAATTTCTGCACGTCGCTTGCTGAAGAAATCCAGAAAGGTATAATTTTTGGCTATTTTTAACTGATGTTAATTTTAGTTTAGAGTATGTGATACCAATTATAAATCGTTTGTATATGAGCTTCTTACTTTTTAAAACTGACTCAAGATGTTATTAAAATATATAAAAACTGGAAAATCTGTTGAATGCAAATCAAAAGTCTTAAATACATCAAAATATGATTACATACTAATAGTCTGGAAACGTTTTATGTAAAACTTTTTTCCTAGATTGGTTATACGAATTTTTAATAACGATTTTAGAGACCAACCGATTTTAGAGACCAACACTTTACTTGAACATTCGTTTATTACATTACATTGCAGGAAACCTTTCAATTTTAATACAACATTGTAGTAAACTATTCATTTTTGATAGTACTTAGTAGCAATACATTAATTGTTACATTCACTGTTGATATTAATGGTAAAAACACTTTCACTGTTGATATTGTACACACAGCAGTAAAAGATTATTCGATCTTTAGAATTGTAATGAACCATTCATTTTGTATGTTATATTACAGATAAACTCTCAGTATTGTGAACATGTGATAAAATATTCAATTTTGATATTTTATTAAACAAATAATTTACTATGGCAGTCACTGTACTATTACACTCAGTATTTCATTGCAGCAAAACTATTAGTGTTAATACTGTATTTTAATTAAATGTTGACATTTTACACTGTAATGAAACTTTCATTAGCGAAATTTCTATTGTTAATACTGAATTGTAATAAAACATTCAATGTTGATATTGCATCGTAATGAAATATTCATTATTAACATTGCGCTGTAACCCAACCTTTATTCTTACTAATAAAGCACTGTAATAAAACCTTTACTTTTAATAACGCATTGTTATAAAGCATTCAATGTTGATATTACATCGTAATGAAACCACCATTGTTGATATTGGATAAAATAAAACCTTTATTGTTCATTCTGCATTGTAATAAAACAATCAATATTGATAGTTCTTGGTAATGAAACTTTCAATGTTGATATTGCACAGTAACAAAATTAAAACGTTACACATAAGTTACGTAACAAAGTATCGATGTCAAGGTCATCTTCAGAACGAAATCATATCCGAATGGTGTGAAAAACAAGGACAGTAGTGAAAATTTTTCATACCTCTCAAATAAGAAATTCCTGATAGCATCGTAAATATTTATGACACGTAAACTTTACACGGAATCAACATAGTATTGGCATGGTTGTTATTCCTGTCTAGTTTGGAGGAATATGACATTTTGAAAATTTTTCCTTTAAGGATACGGGTCGAGGCAATCTGGCTCGTGAAAAGATTCTCGTATACTTTGTCTTCTGGCCCTTAACTAAACTGTTATTTCCGAGAGAATCTTATCTGGCAACGTGTCACAGGAGCCTTTCGTGACGTATCTCAATTAGAGAATGTGGGAGATATATTCTTTAGGAACATGGAAAAGTGTGGATATTCTTAACCAAAAAGGATTACATCTCCAACTTTTAAACTTGTTTCCACAACAGTGAATATTTTACTTGGAAAACTAGATGAATTAGCATAATTTGAATAATATGTAGACTTAATGAGATTGTCCCGTGTATTGTAGTAGGTTCAAATAAATGGATTGTGTGACTAAAACTTATTTAGTAACAAAATTCTACTTATGTTAACGGAGGCCTATGCTTAAAAATAAAGTTTCCATGTGGAGGGCTTTTATCCGTATGAATAAAATTTCCGCTAAAGCATCAAGTTAAATCGACATGCAGCTAGTAGAAGAATACTTTACTCTAACAAATCTAACGATTACAAAATTCTAAAAATACACACAGAACACATATTTTAAAGATGTATTTTTACATATATTGCCACAACTGGGCGTCTGAGGAATAAAAAACTACGATCGAATAATTCTTCGCAACGATAATCATACGTTTGTGCATTCGCGCAAACCATAATTATCTTGCACACGTGCACAAACGAAGATTAAGGGGACGTACTGTAATTTTATTTAGAATTTACAATAGACGGATAGTTAGTGCAAATTATTCGATTCATTTGATGAGTTCTACTATTGTTTCATGAAGTAGAATTCATTACATGAATAGAATCCCACAATGTGCTCTGTCTTTTGTTAATTTTAAATTATAACTTCAACATGTTCTTAGTGTGTTGTTAATTCTACATTTCAGTCAAATAATGTATGCCATGTCCGTATTTACGTCAAAAATTGCTTCATAAAATGATTAATCGAATAAACCCAAAATTTATTGTAACAGAATTATTTAATTTTCTAATTTCAAGCTTGTACGTTTCAGTATTCATTTTGCACCTATTAAACAATTTACCAACATAAAAAGAACATTATAGCCAACTTTCAGATAAAATTTTAATGCAAATTACAACTACAGTAATCATCATTTTTTCTTATGGCTGTGTAAGATTTGTGTAATACGAGTGTTTCGTTTCTTAGTTCTAAGAATACTGTTACATCGTTTTGAAAACGAAAAAAAAATGCAGAAGATATATCACCTCTTACATGAATGCATTTTCCAAGTAACAAAATATGAGATCACTCAGGTTTTCAAAGAATGATGGAACCTATATTTCTCATCGAACATTTAGAATATTAGTCTAGGTATCTACTTTCTTCTCTAGAAGACTTGCATATTTGCATCCTTACCGTCCCAGTGGTTTCCACGAGATTTCTAGCCCATTAAGGTACGACCAATTTGATAATGACGAGATATCTCGTCTATCAAATCTGGCCTGTTGTGCTAATGAACATAGTCAAGACAAATCTGTCTTATTACTCCAACGGGGAATGGTACATGTACGGGTAATTCTGCACTACAAGTATGAAAAACAAATTGTCCATTGCCCAGAAATGGTGACTATTTGGAGTTTACACTTCAGGGCAGGAACCGACACGAAGTTCAACCACCAGGAGAGTACTAATCCCTATTCCTTACCATCCTACTACTACTGAAAGGCTTAAAGACATGAGTACATGTTAAATATTTTTATTTGTGAGTAAATTAATTTATACGGAACAGAACATTGAAAAGAGCAAATATCATCATCCAATATATTAACTCATTGTTGCAAAAACAGAAAAAGAATATACTATTTTTTATTAACCACGGCAACAAAATTATCAGTGGCAACAAAAATTAAAACAGCATTTAAAATATTCTTGATCGCTAATGAAGCTTATGTGTCAACAGTAATTTTCAATGTTCTGCATGGGATTTTCCATCAAGTACAACTTTTAATAAAACTAATTATACAAAAAAATTATGTGTGCCTGTTTTATTAATGGATTGAAAAATAAAACTGATCATTACGAACATTCAAATAATAAATATAATTTCTTAATTAAAAAATAAGTAATATAGATTACATACAATTTATAGTTAATGGAATTGCTTACAAAAACAGTTAATCCTGCTAAAATAGTTTTATAAACATTCTAAAAATAAAACAATACCAAAATTTATCACTCGGGGCTTAAATAAGATACAATTGTTATTTTTCGGAATGAGAAACATCAACTGGAGTTTTTATAATTAAGGTTTACTAATTCGATTAATTTCTATATTCGGTGTTATTTTCTCTCCATTTTGACTAATTATTTTTCTTATAAAAGAATAAACTTAAAATTTATGCTTTGAATACTAATAGAGTTTTCCAGTATTCTTATTGGTCTGCAGCCAAATTTATTTGTAGAAGTAAATTTTCCACAAACTACTCAGATCATTAATAAAGCCACGCGCCGAACTAAAAACAAAATAAAACACTCCAACCACAACAAAGTTCTTAATTAGAAATTATTTATTATATTTTTTGGATTGTTAATCTTTGTGATTTCTGCTAAAGGGTTAAAGAAGGGTGCGATTTTTCATCAGCAGGTTCTCTAAACAAACAAAATGCTAGACTTCATGAAATATGATTAAGTTCCAATGTCGATGAAAGAATTCCCGATAATGAAGTGATTTAATGGATTGATGTGTTGATTCATTAGCCATTCTTGTTTAGCTCAGACATTTTTATTTCTATTTTGATTTAGATTTAATGTCTTTCCTGGGACTTTTGTCAGAGTTTCTTAGAAATTAAAAGGAAAGATCAGCAAGCATATTCATTTCTGCCATGAAGTAAGCTTTATTTGCATAATTTCGAACTATGCTATCAATTTACAGAAATTATTACAATTTTTTTTTTAAATTTACTACATATCTACTTTGTCTGGAAGTGTTTGGTCTTTGACTTAAGGGTATGTTCTTTCATCAGTTTTGTATTACATACCAGTATTTTTTTACAATGGTATGCAGCAACTATTTATGATTGCACAGCACTCTTATACACAGTCCAGTCACATTAATGTGACCACCTGTCAAAAGCCAGAATAACCAACTTTGGCAGAGCGGACCGCTGCGAGTCGTGCAGGAAGAAAGTCAATTAGGTTTCTGCACCCAGTGAATGCCAGGAAAACATTCCCCAAACCAAAATGCTCCCTCCTCCAGCCTGGATCCTTCCGGCAATTGTTGCAGGGTGTTTGCTTTCAGACGTTTCACGTCGTATACGCCAACGTCCATCTGTCCGATGGAGCATAAAACGTGATTCATCGGAAAAAGCCACCTGTCGCCACTCTGTGGACGTCCAGTTGCGGAACTGGAGTGCAAATACCAGCCTTCGTTGCCTTTGAACAGCAGTCAGCATAGGTGCATCAACCAGGCGTCTGCTGCGGATGCCCATGCGCAGCAACGTTCGCTGAACCTTTGTTAAGGATACACTCTTGGTAGCCCCTTGGTTCATCTAGGAGGTCAGTTGCTCAACAGTTGCACGTCTATTCGCCCGAATTAATCTTCGTTCGCCTCTGTCATCTATAGCCCGTGGTGCATGGATAGCGCCATTTTGCCATGCACGGTATAACCACGGCGGCATGCGAGCAGTTCACAAAATAATCCGTTTCCGAAATGCTTCCACCCTTGGCCCGAAAGCCAATAATCATGCCCTTTTAGACGTCGGATAAATCGCTACGTTTCTGCATTACGCCAACGATTGAAATGCTTTGCGATGCCCTATGACATCCTTTATATACACTCCACTGCAATGTGCTGCCACCTGCCTTTTGTGATTGGTTATTTCACGTTGACGTCGAAAGTAGGTAGTGGTCAAATTAATGTGACTGGACTGTGTAGTTCTTTTTTGGATAAAAGTTTTTGAATCATCTTTTTCATTTCCAATAGATGACTAGTTTGTCGGTATTCGTTTTCATTTTGAACGCAGTCTGTTAATTTTGTTAATGATCGTACATTCTCTCCACCTATGCTGTAACCTGGAGGCAGAATAATTATTAGTGCACATGATAACAATCAATAATTGTATTTTAATCATCTCGCTTGGCATAAATAGGCTATGCTTCGATTATTGGTCCGTGAGACTAGATATCCTCAAAAACCAATTATGGATAGTGAATAAACTGGCCTGACGGATAGCCGAGACATGATATGTGATGCTCGAGCAAAGCCTGAGCTGAAATGAGCCTGGGTTACAAACTCATGCCTCTACTGAAAAGTAAGGAAAATAGATAACATTCCGTCACCGAATAAAAATTTGTTTTATGATTCGTTGAAAAATACAATTATTACACTGTGTCACACAATATTGGTGTCATAATTCTTTCTTATGTCCTTTGGTATAAACAAATTACAAAAGTCTATCCGTATAGCCTCTGAGACTTGAGGCCCGCATAATAGTGAATAAGTAGGCCTTAGATACAGCCGAGACATTGGATGATGTATTCTTTCGATATATGAGCTGAATCGCATTTGACGCACAGAGGAAAATGCTTGAAAGCCATTTAAATCTTCAGTGTCATCAAGTGTCCGCTGCGAAGGATACAGACTAAAATATAGTCGCTGCTGTCCATTTCACCAGGGAGGTACCGGACTGACTGTAGGCATTTCATGTATGAGACAGTGGAACTCTCCAAATTCTTCTTATACACACTTTAAGTTTGGAAGCTATTTATTCACAGGTAAGTCTGCCGTAATATTGTAGACTTGCTTCCTTGATCCTCCGAATGGTTTCAACGAGTTATCTCGTCCATCACGATTTGACTCATTCTGATATTTACGAGATATCCACCATCAAGGTACTGCCGATTTTTTGATGATGACTAGGGCAACTTTTTTGTTGCAGTAAAAATGGGAAAAGTTGCATTTATCATTCCCTAAAGTTACATTTATGGAAAGAAAGTTGCATTTGTTTTTGATACACTTATATCTAAAATAAATTATTCGTAAAAAATGAAAAAATTCTAAATATATTGACAATTTTAGTCTCGTGTACAGAAGAATTATAATACATTCTTAATTACAGAAGAACGTTGAATGGCCTATCTTGGCCAGTAATTTCTTTAATATTGAAAAACTGCGGGTGCCGCAGTCATATAATGTGCTGTATCGGATAGAAGAAGCGCAAAATCCTTTCGCTCAACATTCAGATATTTTAAAACGTCATCTACAAGGCGAACAACATATTGATGATTGACACTCCCATCGTCAACTCTGCAGTCGATTACGCAAGTTTGCTCTGGATTATCAAGAGTGCCAACATATGTGTTAAAAGTACTTCTTGCCATTTATTTCACTTTCGTCTGTTAGGACGAACACCTTCTTTCCATGAACTACTTGTTTGATTCGCAATACTTCGGCGTTCGCAAGATCAGACACACGTGATTGAAGGGTTGATTCAGAGAGCAAAAAATGGAATAGTAATTTGATATTAATTAATTTTAAGCTATATTTCAAAAAGTTGCAGGTGGTTGCATTTATGCAAAAAGTTGCGTTTAAGTTGCGGTTATAACTCACTTACTATACACCCCATGTAGGAGGAATTTTGGTTTTGGTACTTTACATGCAGCGTAGAACGCGTGAAAAAAAAGTTGCATTTGTTGCAAAAAGTTGCCCTAGTCATCATGTAAAAGATCACCAATATCTTGACGAGCTGTTTTGCCATTAGTATAATTAGTCAGATCTATATATAAGACTGTCCATTCTACTCGGTTGTCTAGGATTAACGTTTCTTGTCTTTTCAATGACACAACGAGGACTGGTACGCTCGTTAACACAAAACAACATTTATTATTAACTTAACAAATACAGTAGGCTACATCAATTAACTATCAACATCAATAATATCTAAGAATTATTCAACTATCTACATCAATACAAATATGAACAATTCAACTATCTACATCAATACAAATATGAACATCAATAAACTATCATCATCAATATAATCTCAGAATGTCAATCTACTATCGACACCAATCCGATCTCCACATAACACCCGATGCACACATCCGGTTTTTCAATGTGCGGCGCCGCTGCGTCAACGCAAGTGCGGTTTGAGATGCATTAGATCATTTATGTTGCGGTTATAACTCACTTACAATACACCCCACGTAAGAGGATTTTTGGTTTTAGTACTTTACATGCGGCGTAGAGTGTGTGAAAAAAAGTTGCAGTTGTTGCAAAAAGTTGCCCTAATGATGACATGATCAAGTTCTGGTCAGTTTTCTTCCAAATCCATACGACCTGGTATAGACTACCACCAAAGAGGGTTAACTAAAAAGTCAGTTGTTTTGTTTACTTGCAAGAACAACACGAAGGGATCCATTGATGTCATAGTACGTACCTCACTCACAGAAATCTCATTTTGTTGATGATGTTTCGGAAGGAAAGGTCACTGTATTTCCACTAGTTCCACAAGATGTTGAGTAGAATTCGGCTACCTGATAGGATCCAACTGCTCCTATCAATATCAGATGATTAAAACAATCATTGTATTTTATAATGCTGATTGGTTTAATAAAAAATTATATTCTCAAACTCAATTTTTAGGTCGATGCATTAAGTCTTAAAATTTTCCAGTGCTCTTTTAAAGAGCCAGAGTATGCACAGGAATATTTTATTCGTTAAGAAAGTGAAATATAAACTCTAAATAATGAAATTATAGAAATGTGTTATATGTATAGCACACAAAACTTACCTAGATTCCACTTTCATATTTAAATACGTTAAGGAAATGTACTAAGTTCTTCCTCTAAACATAATAAATGTGTTTGGGTACCAGATTTATATTAATATAAGTTGCAAATAATAGGATTACTAAAACGTTTTATAGCTAGACATGCATTTTCGTAATTGTATAGATAAAAATTGAAGTTATTTTCGTAATTGAGAATAGATATTCTTTAAAACCTGATAGATGTATTGCATTCTCCACACCTGCTTAGTTTTAATAGTTAAAATTTAATTCTGTAGGATGGTAAATGCCATAAATAGTAAATGTTCTTAAGAATGCCCATCAATCTTATGTTTTTAGAATGTCATATCTAAAAAAAATGTATTCGTGCTGAAGGATATTCGAAATCCTAAGAAATATATTTTTGTTTTAAATCCAACTTGTTAAGCAAATATGAAATCACATTTACAGTTGAAAAAAAAGACATCTTATTAATTTAAATAGATATTAGAAAATAAAGTAATTTCACCATTATTACAAGACGGAATTATATTTTACTGTATTTACATATTTCACTAATGTTTGTGGTAAGGAAATTGACATTATTTGTATTTTAGCTCCATAGCAACAAAAATAAAATGTTCATCCGCATTGTCCATTCACTCAAATGTGGTTCAGTTTGAGTTACAGCAGAACAAAATACTTTTTAAACGAAGACAGAACTCACCTTTTTAGTTCTTCGGCAGTCTGGTGAAGAACAATAGTAAACATCAAAGAGCGATCTTCGTGGAAAAGAAAATTTAAATGAATACAAAATTCGCTTATTTTTAAGAAGGTGAAAAACAGCGATTTACTTCGAACGACGAGTGAATATTATGAAATTACTGTGATGGTTAAACTCAAGAACACGGTACCATGCCAATTGGCAATAATTAGCATTGGCAATTGGTGATAACTTTGAAATATGGTAGCTCGTTGCAGATTTCTAACATTTGCTAGTAAGAGGAGGAAGGCATACAATATGGCGTCCTATCCAAGTAGCGTATGGTGTCGAAAATATTAGTCCCCAATTTGGAGTGAGGCCGGAAATGTTTTCTTAAGTTTTAAGAATAAGCACTCAAGTGTACAACTAAGAGAACAGACTGATATGTTTATATTTATTATTTACTTCATGAATCAAGTACCCATAAAACACGCAAAATTATGCTTCCATTAGTGTGATCAATTGCATTTTGTAAGGTAAGTAGTTTAATTTACGTCGCAGTGGAGCAACACAGCGGGCTATTGACAACTGAGCAATGCCGAAGATCCGTGGGCTACTCCTCGCAATTTTGAATCCAGGTCAGAAAACAATTATTTCATTAAGAAAAATGGAATACAAATAATAATAATTGAATCTTAGAATAGATTGTTTTAAGCATAGGTTGTTGTCAATCGTATTAACGTGTAGATATAATTTTGTTTCCCCTCTTTTTCACATTGATGCTTATTTTATCAACTATTTTAGATTGACGAGAGGCATTTTCTGTCACGATGAATGTACGTAGCATTAGTGTAATTATGTTGGATTGTGTTTCCCTGTACGCCCTGCAGAAGGAACGTCATTACAACTTAAGGCTACTCCTTTATCTACCCAGGGAGAACAAGAGAGTGGAATAAACGGATGTAAACAATCCTCATCTTCCAGTGGTTTGTTTACATTGAAAATACGCATTGTAAGATTTACACATCTAATTATACTTAGTTATTTTTATGTTAGTATGTTATCGCCAAATTATAAAAATAAAATTGTTTCGTAAAAGTCATTAATTACGAAAAATGAGTAGCGAAGAAAATAAAATGGTAACCGAAAGTAATAGATTTAAATGCCTCCTTTAGCTACTTAACTCAAAACTAACTCATACAGAGAAATTAAGCAAGGAATAGACCTATCAGTGCAGATGCTCAATGCAACTAGAATAGTATGCATTATTTTACTTGTTGTGTGCGAGAGGAACTATTTATTATTTCTCTGGGGACCTCAAACTCATCGTGTTTGAGAGAGAAAACAATTACGCAGGAAATTTCACGAACCCTGTAGAACTATTTTATCTGAGGGAAATTATTTTATTATTAAAGAGCGGGATTGATATAATTGTTTTGTGAAAACGTTTGAAAATTATTTTAGATTATGTAATGTCTACGCACCGATATTAAAGTTGTTATGAAAGTAATAAATTAAAAGATTAAAGGGTAACCAATGAAAGCAGATCATTAAAACCTCTTCCTAGCTTTCTAAAGTTATGTGTACTTCATTTTTATACCTTCTCATGCAATTTTCTTTTCAACAAATATATCAAATAAAATGTTTAATCAACAATTTCTTTCATATTATTGACAAGTTGTTGAAAGTACGTAGCACTGAAGCAACACACCGGGCTCCTGGTGACCGTCAGCCTCGAAGGGAAAGATCCGAGGACAGCATCTCTTAATTGTGAACCTAGGTCAGATTACGAGGTCAACTCCTGAGCTTGCACTCTCCATACTTCCACACCACCCCTACTTTAATTTCTTACAGAAACTAATGGGAAAAATTCCCGAAGAATTTAAAGCTGTATTCCTTGTGAAGTTTTACACAGATATATAATTTCTGATCATTAATTTGCTGATTGAACCTATTTATTTCATATATCACATTAAATACATGCATTTATATTTAAAGGCTTGATTTGCTAATACGTTTAATGAAATTGAATTGATATGTGATATCGATAAATAATTCGTGTTTTGATAGTATAAATGCATCGATCGATAATTACATTCAGATTTGTTTTTATCTTTACCACTTTTTATGATTACGTTTGTTTCTATCTAGTATATTTCACAAATTGTTCTTATGGTTAGAAATATTCCAATAGTTTTAACGTACTTCTCTTCAAAGCTAAGTAAAATATTCTTTATTTTAAATGAAATTTCACTCCCTTATTTTTAGTTTTCATAATAAACAATTCTTATTCCTCTTAACAGATCATTTATGAAATAAACATCTTCGAATATTTATTGAATTACTTAAAAATATAAATGGGAAGTAATTAAGAGAAAACCTTACTAATGACACACTCAAGAGCTTATGCGAAATTAGCATATTTAATTACGGGAACTATTTCAAAACTATACAATAAATAAATTATTCTGTCTCTAATTGCTTGGAGTTTTAATGTTAAAGGTTAAAGACGATAATGCTATTTTTGAGCAAAAGTACTCGTACACGCAAGTTAGGTTAGCTTGTAGATCGTTTTGGGGTCTACGAAAAAGATAGTGCCTTCAACCAAATCGGGTGATTATCTACTACTGTTATGTAGACGTACAATGCGTTTAAATTCAGGAATTAATTTGTTTAATCATTTACTATTTGTATTTGTAATATATAGGGGAACCGTGGGTAAGAGTACACGGGCGGCTAAAAATACGCAAGGAAATTTCACCTTGTTAGCAACACTGCAGAGAATCGCCATTGTGACGTTTTAGTTCTGCTGCTACTGTGTTAGATTACAACTTATCACCATCGATTTGCTACACTTCGTTTTCAATTTATAAGGTAAAATTCAGTTTTCTTACTTTTCTGTGTAATTTTTCGATCATAGAACACAAGTGTTTGTTATTATACAGGGTGGTCCCGAATTCATGGTACAAACTTTAATGGTAGGTACAGGACATTGTAACAATGATTTATTGTATAGGAATGTATAGTCGCAAGTGACGCGGTGAGGCGTAAACAGGGGAAATAAAAGGAAAGAGAAATGGAGTGATCGGTTGGTATCATTGCCGGTAGAGGGCAGTAGATGTCTAGCCGCTGTTGAACATCGACTTTTTGATTGGCCCATACTTACTACCCACGCGGCTCACTGGCGGAAGCTATCTTATTTTTCTGAAAGAAGTGTTACCACAACTGCTGCATGATGTTCCGATCGCCATTCGTAACCGCATGTGGTTTCAGCACGATGGGGCGCAGCACACTTCAGCATTGATGTACGGAATTACCTGAATGCCACGTTTGGTACTCGATGGATTGGGCGTGGTGGACCAGTCCCTTGGCCACCCCGATCTCCCGATTTATCGAGCCTCGATTACTTTTTATGGGGACATCTAAAGCATCTTGTTTATGAGACTCCAGTTGACTCAGATGAGGATCTCGTCGCTCGCTTATCTGTAGCTGCTGCAGGTGTGCATGAAATACCAGGCATCTTTGAACGTGTACGCCAATCGCTCCACCGACGCTGTCAAGCATGTATCGATACTGGTGGACGCAATTTTGAACAATTACTGTAAACATGACACTTGTCAACAACGCTTTCAATAAAATCTTTGTTTTTCCTTTCGGCCGTTATTTCCCCTGTTTTCGCCTCACCGCGTCACTTGCGACTATACATTCCTATACAATAAATCATTGTTACAATGTCCTGTACCTACCATTAAAGTTTGTACCATGAATTCGGGACCACCCTGTATAGAGTGAAATAATTTTTATAAACTTATTTCAGATATAAGCATATGTCGTATGCTACAAGTTGGTGTAACTAGAGTTTATCTTTCTGTGACACGCTGCCATTTAGCAGCGGTTTAGTTAAGCGCAAATGAGGAGGCCAAGAGTTCGCAACAATTTTCACCTAGGCCTGCATAAAAATCTACCTGCAGTAAATTTAATGTTAGAATTAATTCAATTTTACCGCTTCCAAAACAAAAGAAAAACGAAAATGTGAACCAGAAAAAAAGAGACCTGCGCTTAAGTCTGAAATCATGGCATCTTCGCCTGTTAAAGCCCTTTTGGAAGATAAAGAAAAAAAAAGCAAAAGGCAAAGGTTCTTAACAAATACCAGAAAAGGGAAGTGAGAGGGTAAATATAAAACGAATAAAAAAGAAACAAAACGTAAATAAGAGGATTGCCTTTTTCTTATGACGACCAACAACGAGCTCAGAACAGACTATGTATTCCGTTGAAAATGATGATACTTTAGTTATTTGCCCAAGATGTGACAATTCTTATAACGAAGACTGGATTCAATGTGGATTGTGTAAAGATTGGAGGCACGAGATTGTAATGCATACGATGGCAATTTGCCTTTTGTATGCGACTGTTGTTAGGACATATCCGGTTTGTACTCTTGGCCACCCTACCAACGTACTATTACCCTCCATGTAGGTCAACAGTACGCAATTTTAATTATTTTATTTTATATTTTTCTTACTTAAACAATAAGAGATAAAAAATCAAGTAGCCTGGATTTATTGACTCACAGTTGAATGAAGCACGTTGTGTAAAATTTTGAAACCAATACCTTAAATACTTTACTCTTTATAAATTAAAAACCACTAGTTGCGTCTGTATATATATATATATATATATATATATACAGAATATTATCATTATATCTAATAAAGGCGCCGTATGCAAATATGAATGGAGTACGACACCTGTCATAAAAGCACTGCATTTGTTAACACATTATGGAATCTATAGAAATAAGAAAATAAGAATGGAGTGTTTATACATTTAATATTTTCGACCCACTTCAAGTTATCTATCTGTTTTGGACCCTTCTGATTCAAAATCTGTGTCTTGCGCGTTTGGTGTCTGTCTGTATGTCTGTGAAATGTATTATTGTGTCCAAAGTGGTAGACATTATAAAGATGGCGAGAGGGGTTAAAATATTTTTTTATTCTACGAAAAACGTAAGTCATTATATATTTTTATCATTTCTTCAATCTAGAGCAAACCGATTCAAACCAAGTAAAGTCGGTATTTTGCTAGTATGTAATATAAGTGTGGAGATTACATTATGGTTGTGTACATGTAAGGATGAAACTTAAAAGAGAGTTCAAGATTGCGCACATTTAATGGTCTTTGGCTATGGACGCTTAGTTATCTGTGATACAGGACACTCAGAGATGAGGACTATGCTACGGGGCGAGAAATAACTTTTAAGGGGATCCGGCTCCTCCACAGACACCCATGTTAAATTCACAAACTTTGGGGGAATATCATTTATTCATAAATTACTGTATTAATCTGAAATTTTTACACTGTAATACTTTAGTACTTTTAAAGACTTTAACTTGAAGTTTTTAAGTTTTTAAAAAAATTCACAAACTATGATTTTTCTAAAAAATAACAAAAAAATGAAATTTTTTAGATAAAATATTTAAAAAAAGTATGAATTTTATATTTTAATCCTTGTGTTTCGGTGTTTAAAAGTGCTTCATCAACAATCGTAAAAAGTTTCAAAAATGTATCGCAAGTAGTTTTAGAGCAATGTGCCCCCAAACATGAAAAAAGTATGTTTCGAGACGTATGTCGTGGTAGTAGTGCATCTACTCAAAAAATATTTAAAAATACTTCCAATTAACCGATTTCTACAAATGAGTTATCATTATAAAGAATTTAAATTTTCAGTAACTAAAATGATCAAAATTGAATTTTTTCGAATTTTTAGGTGCCGGACCCATTTAAGGTTTTATTTAGGTTGGTTTGTTGAGGATTTCGATTTTTACCATTATCCACTCCAGCTTTTTTTAGATACCTAGTATTCTTCCTAGAGATTCCCAGTTTTGCCACTGTTGGTTGCTTCATTCCTAATACTCAAACCAATGCCAGCAAGTCTATTTACTCATCCCATATTCAATCACTGTGACTGTTTAACGCATCCCAAATTAATGAGAATAGCCTGTTGTATTGCTCCAGTGCGACGTTGATTAAAATACCTACGTAACTTAGCAAATTGTTTAATTTCGTACCGTTTGCTTTTCTTCATTGCTTAAACTTGTCATATTTTGGTGGCTACTAATTCCTGTAAGTTTTTTTTTCTAATGGCGGGCACATTTTGACCGAAGTCATTGGCCACTACAAGGCTGAAAGTGATGGCCACTTGTGAAGGAGCACCCAGTGGGAGGGCCATCATTGCCCCTAACAATTACATCGTAATTTTGAACCATGTTCAGATGACGAAGCAACACCTAAGCTGGTATACGCTTACAAACATCCATGCCCGAACCCAGATTCGAACCGGGGACCTTCCGATCTAGAGGCTAACACCTATTCCTGTAAGTAAGTGTTGCCATACGTTTTTGTTATTTGAAGGTAAGTAGTTTTGGGTATGTTTGAACGTATGTGAAATGACTATGTATTATTCTTATTCCTGTACCCTACAATATTATTCTGGACTTTTATAGATCGGAGCGGAAGAAAATTAAATGTTTTTCAACAAATTCCTTTGATATGATCTTTCATAATAAAATTTAGAAGGCTTAAATACCTTCCAAGATAGATGTAATTTCCATGTTAAATTATACACCTTAATGCGTAACTTAGACCGTATGATAGCGTACAATGTGTTCCAATAATGAATACTAGTAGCATTAATTAATAATACTGATGAGTATTTAATTAATACTAGTTAGTAACTAATACAAGTAATTAGTATTAATACTTGTGGTAACAAATTGCTAAATCGCTCATTCTAATTTGCCATTTTTCTTTACTGAAATATTTTATGAAAGTACGCCAACTTTTGCTTGATTAGATTATCAGATTGTAGTTAAACAATAATAATTTTTTATTTGAAATAAAACACTGCGTTCAGTAATAAATTTTTTAATGATGATGCAGCAAAAAACACGGGAAATTTGATGTCTGAAAAACTACTTAATATGTCTGATGCAAGGGTCATATTTATCGAAGCTACGCCAAATATGAAACAGACAATGTTAAGTAATAGATACCACACACAAAAAGAGTTTTTAGTTACAGAGGAGAAAAATACGCATCGGGAAAGTTTCAGGAAACGAAACTGCAGGTTGCCAGCGCAGTGATCAAACCCACGGAGGGCCTCTAATATATTTTTATTAACTTTAGCTTCTAAATTTAAAGTAACATCGAATTTTCTGAAAATACATTTTTGTGAAATTCAGTTTTTGACGGCAACAATCCAGTAATGCCGCTAAATAAATTATGAAAAGACACAGTTAAAAAGAAGAATTTACGATTTTAATTTTAACCAACAATTTTGTAAAAGACAAGCAAACTAGAAAAGTAGTTGACTACATTTCGTACTCGAGAAACACGACGGTCTATTGGCAAGGGTTTCAATCCCAAAGTGAAAGATACTAGAACAACAGCCCGTAATTTTGAACAAAGGTCAGATGACGAGATCAACACCTGAGATGGCAACCCAAACAAACTAGATAGGCAGGTAAGTCTAAATTTGAATTAATGTTGCACTGAAGCAGCACAACGGGCTATTAGCGATAGTACGGAATCAATCCCGAATGACAAGGTCCAAAGACAACACCTCGTAATTTTTAACTATGGTCAGATGACGAGGTCACACCTGAATTGGAACCCGCTTTCCAAACTTCCACACCAGGACATTTCAGACTACGACAGGTTTAACGTTCGCCAGTTCCCTACGTACTCGCCGGTCTTTGGTTGGTTCAAATTTCAATCTCGTGACCCTGCAGTTGATAATCTGCAACTCTTCCAATCTACGCTACCTTAACTCCTTTTTAAAAAGGATATGTACAGTCAGTGAAAAAAACCGAACCTCCTCAAGTAATTCGATTTATTTTAACAGTAAAACTCAAATATGGTGTTTATCGGGAACTAACATCTCCTATGAATTAAAATGCATTGAATTTGGATAAGGGGCCGTCTTCATATTCAAATTGAGCTCCAAGCTCATAATTTACAATGAGAAGCCCCTATTTTAAATCTATATAAAAATTTAACCTCAGATACCAAATTTCATGTCATTAGATCTCACCGTTTTGAAGTTATGGGGACAGAAATATTTTGAGTTTCTTATGTTAAATCAGTTTCCTTATGATGTTCTTTCTTCTATAGTGATGATAATTTTGAATCATATTTTTATCATGTTATATATATATATATATATATATATATATATATATATATATATATATATATATATATATATATATATATATATTAATTATATAAGTATACTTATAATATTAATTATATAAGTATACTTAGTAATTATTATAAGTCACTAAAAACTATTTTTAAAATAAAATAGTAAGTGGATTTTGTTTGGTTGTTTAACACTATATATATATATATATATATATATATATATATATAGTGTTAAACAACCAAACAAAATCCACTTACTATTTTATTTTAAAAATAGTTTTTAGTGACTTATAATAATTACTAAATTAATTTTAAAAAAAAATTAGAAACGACAACCTTATTATATTTTAATGGGAATCGATTCAAAGTTTCAGTATGACCATGCAAAATTTCAGCTCATTTCGATAATTAGTTTTTGTGCAACATTAAATTATCACAATTAACATTAAATCATTACAATTAACATTAAATTATTACAATTAACATTATATTATTACAATTACATTAAATTATTACAATTGTGCAACAATAAATTATTGCGATTTCAGGGAGAAACCAAAAGTTTAAAAATCGTTTGACAAACCTCGGATAATAGTTCTCGGATCGTTTGCACTTGCATTGTAATAGTGAAAAATACGTTTGGAATGCTAGTGTTCATGTTTAAAATTCGGGTAGAGATAACTACAATTAATCTCGATCTAGAAATATCGTCTTTCTGAGCCGATTATCCCTAAAATTGAAATTAACTTTATCATTGAATATCTTGGGATACATAAATAGTAAAGTCATGAAATTTTATATTTCGACTGATTTAAGTATGCAGAATCTGATTAGGGGCATAAAAACATGATATTTACTTTAGAAATTTTGTTGTTTGTGCAAAATTTGATATAAAACATCCCCTTATACAATTCTTTAGGATCTGAATTTGTTAAGGGCGTTATTCCCTATCAAATGATACCTTTGAATTTACTCTGGTATCAATAGTGCTTAAATAAAGGAGGTGGTTTGATTGTTTCTCCATGATTGAAAATCTGAAAACTAAGAAATTCAATGTTCTTAAAAAGTTTTAAGACTTCACTTGATCCTGAAACCTTTGTTTTAAAAATGTGTCACTTGTCTGAGAAATTTATAATTCTATTCCTACCTTGCTTTCCTATAACGTTTGTAACAAAATTGTTCGAATATGTTTAATTCAATATGGATAATTGCTATTTACCTTATGTCAAGGAAACGGATAAATTTAGTGTAAATAGTTACCACGTTCTAATACATCAGCAACACGCATTAGCAGTTAGATCGCTAATGAGTTTTCTAGATGAATTGAAAATGTTCGCAGTATTATTGGGGGGGGGGTTTAAACACACATAGAACGTCTGAAGAATTTATCCTCTAGGAGGGAAATATTAACGCGTCTGTGAAAGCGTACGCCGCTCCTTGGAAATGAATAATACTCCTTTTGCTCTGCTTCTGGAGTGCGAATGATTTGTTATCTAGTATCAGAAAGTACAGGCAGAGATAGATGATGGTGTAGCTGTAATCAGATAGAGAGGTTACTGTTGCTGTGTTGACCGCTAGAGCTATCTTTATATGTGCGCAGTCACTTAAAAAAATTGAAAATAAACCAATTTTCTCACAGTTGGGATTTGAAAACAATACGCAATTTCGACAGTGTAATATGTTTTTTAAGTGAGATATCTAATAGACAATTAAGTATGCGAGAAATATGCGGAAAATTGATATAACATCTTCAAATTAAGTGAAATTAAAGCATTTGAAATACATGTTTAGAGATGAACTGTCGTCGCACCCAAACGGTAGCATGAAAACAGTTCGAATCGTAATCAGGGATAGGACAACTAACAGCTAAGATTTAAGTTCTAATTATTATTTGAAGAACGTAAGAATACGTACAATATTAACATCGTAGCATTAATTACAATACACAAATACATATCAATATTTGTTCTAAAAGTCCAGCGTAGTCACCGTCTTCACGCTCTGCCTTCGGCTGTATCTATCGTCTATTATGCTCTGCCTCGTCTATGTAACCGTCGTTTGTCAACAGTTCAAAGAGAATCCAACGGTAAAAGTCGAGATCCAATCAGAGATCTTCTGGACGAACTCTACCTGTTCTACTCAAGTCGTTGTAACATCAGATGACGCGGAATAATAATTAGTCAGAATATAGTCGGCATTCCGACAGATGCGCGAGAAGATAGTGGGAAAATCTTCACGATGTTTATGCCAAACAAATGGTAGGTTGTGAAGGGGACACAAATATATGACATGAACACTCGAATCGTAGTCTTGACATGAATACTCGTACTATAGTCTTGCCATGAATATTCGTACCATAGTCTTGACATGAATACTCGTATAACAGTCTTCACATGAATACTCGTACCGCAGTCTTGACATGAATACTCGTACCGTTGTCTTGGCATAAACACTCGTACCGTAGTCCTGACATGAATACTCGTACCGTTGTCTTAACATGATTACTCGTACCGTAGTCTTGGCATGGAAACTAGTATCGTTATTTTGACGTAAATAAGATAAACACTCGGACCTGATGTTGGATTGGGGAACGAATGAAACTGACATAGGAAGGTTTACGGTTGTGAAAATTGAGCGAATAATTTACAGTTTGTACGATTAAAGCACACTTTGATACAATAATATTGCATGATAATTTTTTTATTGATAAAAACACTGTAATTGAAGCGTATTGTTCATTAGCTTTAAAATAATACCACTTACGCAGTCCTCATTCCAAGGTCAAACTGGCCTAAAGTTCGCCCACGACCGTAGAACTTCGACATTTTGCGGAACCCCTTGGCTCGTTCAATGAACTTACGCACTCAATCTGAAAATCATATCATGAACAGCCATAATATTGTCTATATCACGCTATATTTATCTTCTGGATATATATATATATATATTTCGGGTTCTGAAATTGAAATCATAAGACAAATTGTTTTTGTAACGCTATTTCATACATGACCCATAGTACTATTCAGATTTTAAATACGTATTCCCTTCAAACTGAGTTTACAAAAATATTTCCTATAATTTTTAATCTATAAAAAGTATGAATAGTTTGTAAATTTGACACTTATGCCCCTATTTCTGGGTCGTGGCATGAATGAGGAACTTGCACCAGTGAGAAAATACTCTTTTCTGTGTTTTATTAATAGATTGATCGTCAAAATGTTCAAACCCATAAAATGGACTTAATTAATTAAAATTTTAAGTTTTAAATTACCGGAAAGTACGGTAAAAGCCCATGATCTGAAAACACTACGTGAGTTAATTGTAAACCACGATGTAATGTTTGCGTTTGTCTAGCGCGTTGAAATTTCATATTGCTTGCTCTTTTAATTTTTAAACAATTAATTAAAAAAATTTTCTTGCTATTTCAACGTCACTATCAAAGTAAACAGACCATCATGGGGCCATCGACCTTAAAATTAAATAGACGGACCATGTAGGCGGAGTCACTGTCGTAAAATCTTTGAAGGGTAAATCACATATCGAATTCACCGATTGGCTATGGAAGAGCAAACTAGTGTTTTTGATCACGGTGGATTATCACTTTAACCAATCAATAATATAGGATTCATGCTTTTACCCACAACCAAGTGACACATCTTGAAACCGATAACTGGAAAACATAACATGAAGCTGCGGGGCCCATGCTCTGTCTATTTCATTTTAAGGTCGATGCATGGGGCACAGTGACGTCACAAGAAGCGGCGTAGGAAAACTAACGTTTTTAAGATGAAGTAAATAGTGCGAACTTAAAATTTTTTTATTTTACCTTTTCGGGCTATAAAAGTAAAAAAAGAAATATACTTTCCATCATAATTTTTCTTTTCTATCTTTCTACTATAAAATATTTTTTTTCAATCGTTTTCAGGTTTTTTTCGCTCTGTGATTGGTACTAGCGAGTCACGTGATAGCGAGTTTTGCTGTTTAACGGGCTAATGAATTTGGAGCACGCGCAGACGATAAAGACAGTTATATATTTTAATTAATTCATTCATAAAATTTGAGAGCACGCGCTAGAGAGTTTGCAATGTTTTTAAAAGAACCGTCAGATTGGGTCACCGTTTCCATAGTAACAATCGAATATGAAAATATTAAGAAGTACTCTTACAACAAACAAATCGGACCAGCTAAAACATCTAAAATTATGATGAGATTTCCTCTGAATTTTAACAGTATGTTATGCTAAAATATTTTCATTTTTTATGTGGAAACGAGATGTTTTGTTCTTGACATTTTTAAAACATTTTGTTTTTATTTACAATATATTTCCGTGTATGAGCCGATAATGTTTGGAACGTTTTCTAAAGCTAAAGTACTGGGGCCGGCTTATATAAGGATCCGCTAATCTCGCAAAAAAAAGTAGGCAATTTTCCATTACTCGGGCGCATGCGATAAATATCGCAATGGGAAGGGAACCTTCAATTAACGTCGTATATTAGAGGTCCGGGATGAATCCAGTTGCGATCCATATGGGGTGGTTTGTGAAGCAATCCCCTCCCCCTCATTGTTTAAAAGTATAGTTCGCAAAGCGAACGCGAACTAAATATGATTGCGTTGCAATCATCGGGGGTTGACCAGCGAGCAGGAGGCGGAGCCCCTTAGTATTATAAAAATATAAACAAAAAAACGTGCAAGTTCCTCATTGTAACGTTTTTGGTTGCATTCTGTTAAATCTTTTGACTACGGCTATAGATATACCAAGCGCGATTATTTCTATGCGGGAGTCTTGTAACTTTCAAGATACAACTGTTGCACTGACCATTGTCTAAATTCTTTCTTACCACGATCATAGTACAACTGCTGTACCTACTGTAATCTAAAGGATAATGGCTTTATTCAACTGTTTCTAGTATAGATTTTGTTTTAACAATACTGATGTGTGGAAACAATTAAGGGATGTATAAATACATACGATGTAACACCAAATTAATGTAAGCACTGTGAAAATCGTCTATTGGAATGTCGTGACATCAAATATGATGCTCCATCACGTCTTTCACGGGCATCTATCTCACCCCTCTCTAGACTCACCATGTATCGATTCTAATTCAATAGGGCGTGAAACCAAATCTTAATTGCCTTTTTCTAGTGGAAGTAACCCCTAGCAGACCAATCTGTAAATCTATACGTTCCGTGATAATCCGCATTATTCTTGGTTTACTGGTTTCTGGCAATGATGGGGGTCATGACCTCAGTACGCCTAAACCGTCTTTCATTACCTTCTTTTCTCTCCATCTTCTCTTTTCGCAATTACTTGACATTATCTGTCTTGTGTTTGGCGTAGCTTCTCTAAATATGGCCTTTGCATCAATATACCCAAAGCCAACAAATCAACTAATGGCGGTAACTGTATAATCATTAATAATACATCTAAATTAATAGGCAATTAAAGCCATTATTTTAACATTGTTTCGGGGATTCGGAATAATAGCGTATTATCAGTTGGAGTTCGAATCCAACCAACGACGAAAATGAACAAAGGGGGTTGATGCATGTTGAATCTGTTGTGGTTTCAAATGTACTCACTTTGGCGTTGTAGGGAAATTTGGAGATTGGGGTACCAGCTCAGGTGTGACCTCGACATCCGGTCGTGGTTTAAAATTACGTAGTGTTGCCCTCGGGATTGATCCTGAACCGTCGCCAATAACCGGCTATGATGGTACAGTGTAACGTAAACTAAATTACCTTACCTTTCTGTACCATCCTTTCTTTTAACAATAACTTGACATCATCGGTCTTGTGTTTGACGTAACCTCGCCAAATATAGCCCTTGAATCTTTGACATTTTCTTATCTATCTGTAACCCAAAACCAACTAATCAACTAATAGCAGTAACTGTATACTCGGTAAATAGTGTATCTATCTAAGTTAAGAGACAATTAAAGTCATTATTACAACATGGAGTCGCGAGTATTTTTGTGTTGGATGGATTATTGAAAGAAACCTTTTTGTAAAACCCCTTGAATCATAACATGATGCATATGTCACAACAAATTTGCATTCTTTTGAGGCACGGTTCAAAATATCCTTCGCTTCGAATTGATTCAAATATACCGGGAGTGTTGGAACTTACTGCATAAACGTTAACCTCTGAGCGTCATGCTATTACTGAGTAGTGTAGTATTGTTTTAACATTACGATACACATATCGACTAAATTACCATATCTATTCGTTAAAAGAATCCATAGTGCATTTCAATGTTTAAAAATATGTCTCATTGGTCCTCTGCTTAGAATATAATCCTTTCGTTAAATAGCATTGTTTCTTTTCTTAGAATAGAACACTTTAAGAGACCTTTAGAAATATTTCATCGGTTTCTCTTTTTTCTTTAGAATTTAATCAATTTGTAAGATTGGATTGGTGCTTTTCTTAGAATAGAGTACTTTCAGGGACATTTAGAAATATTTCATTGGTCTGCTTTCCTTCCTTTTATTCGAGTAGAATAATTTGAGATATATTTAAAAATACACTCTATAACAAAAAAATCGACGCACCAAGAAGGAGTTGTCCGATAGAGACAAAAATTGGTGGATAGGAAAATCATGTACAGAATAGAAAATGATTAAAATTTCAGAACAATTAAATGATTTATTTCAGAGTTACAGTAACGAGCTCAATAAGGTGTTGACCCGCCTCTAGCCTGGATGCAAGCTGCCACACGGCGTGGCATAGACCGATAAAGCTCCCGGATGGTCGCCTGCGGTATTTCTTGCCAAATTTGCTCCAATTGTCGGGCTACGTAATCAACATGCCCTACCGGATGCAGTCGCCTTCCCATCATATCTCAGACATGCTCGATGGGAGAGAGATCTGGTGATCTGGCTGGCCAAGGAAGTATTTGACAAGTTTGAAGACAGTTCATAGCAACACGTGCCGTATGTGGTCTGGTACTGTCTTGCTGAAAAATAAGCCCAGGGTACTGCGAAAGGAACGGTAGAAAAACAGGTCTCCGAATGTCGTCAACGTACCGCTTTGCAGTAAGTGTACCTCGAATGACGACCAAAGGGGTCCGGTTATCAAGGGAAATGGCAATCCAGACCATAACTCCTTGTTGAGGGCCCTTGTGGCGTGCAATAGTGAAAGCAGGATCGGCACGCTGCCCTGGGCGTCTCCATACACGTCTACGATGATCGTCAGTTGGAAGCGGGATTCGTCGATAAAGACTATACGTCCCCAGTCAGCATCAATCCAGCCTGATCGAACCAAGCACCACTGTAATCTAGCTCGACAGTGTGCAGACGTGAGTGGCAGGTGGCGTAACGGTCGGTACGATCGTAGATTTCGCTCTCTTAGCCGTCTGTGAATGGTCATGGTGGACACTCGTGTGTGGGTCGCGCGACTGATGGTTGATAGCGATGAATCAGGCGCTGTGACAGCTGATCTGACAATCACTCTGTTCTCGCGATCTGTTGTGGCCCTACGTCGACCGCTACGAACATGACGCTGGAATCTGCCATTGTCCTCCCACTCTTGCCAGTATCTTCTAATCGCTGCATCGCTTCGACTCACATGACGAGCGATTCTCCGATTTGCCCAACCTGCTTCTTTCCGTTCAATGATACGACCTCTTTCAAACTCTGAAAGTTGCTCGTAATGAGCTCGAACGTAAAAACAGAAGCCTGGATTGTTTTCCACTAACAAAAGGATTTGGAGAAGAACTCGAATCAGACATTCCTGCGGATATCTTAAACGAGTTTTAAGTTCATCTCTTGCATTTTATTGATACTTTGAACTTTTATTTTCCAAAAGGATTGCATGTAAACATAAAATAAAACGTTTGGGTTGTAACACCATACTCTATATCCAAAACAAACATCCTCTATGAAATCACAGGAATATGAATTCTTGCTTGATTTGACGACATCAGATACAGCGATAAGATCAAAATTTGAAACTGGGAAATCAATCTCAGATTTTTGGTGAACGCTAAAAGATGAATTTAAAATCCTATCAGATACAGCGAAACTTATTCTTCTACCCTTCGCAACCACTTATTTATGCGAAACAGGATTATCCGCATACGATTCTACTAAAACAGATCATGTCTCAATGCAGAGAAAGATATTCCGTAGCAACCATCCGTCAATTCTATTTTTTCGTTCTATTTACTAAATACACTATATAGCTGCTAGATAAAATTTAGTGCTCCGCGTTGAATTTCCAATTTCAAAGGTGCTCCGTGACTGAAAAATTTAGAGAACTGCCTTAGGGTATAAACCTTTCGTAAGATTACATTAGTTATTTTATTAGAGTAGAATCATTTGAGAGATCTTTTGAAATATTTCATTGGTCTCTCACCATTCCTTAGAATATAATCGTTTTGTAATATTACATTGGTTCTTTTAAGTAAAATACTTTGAGATCCCACAGTTCCAGAAATCCAAAACACATCAGAAGTTATTCAGGGAAGACTGCATATTGCAATGTTGAATCATTATATGAACCCCTCAGAGGTAGGTAGGCATTTTAACTAACGCCACACTGGAACAACATAATAGGCTATCGTCAATGGTTCGGACCAAATTCGAAGGGAAAGATTCCAGTACAACACCACGTAATTTTATACCACGGTCAGATGACAGAGTCATACCAGAACTGCATCCCATTCTCCAAACTTCCACACCATGCTAACGTGATTGCATTTGAGGTCACAATAGATTAACGTGCGCCATTCCCATTTGTACACTGTGGCCTTTGGATGGATTCGAATTCGTAACACTGCGGTTGCTAATCCAATACTCTTTCAACCGGGTAACTGGCTAAGATTAAGCATTAAACATAGGTCTGGGAAAAGGAAGGAGAAAACATTCTAGTAACTAAACGGAATTCACTTAGTGTGTTGATAAAGAAAAAAAGTATAGATCATTCTTAAGATTGCCAAATTCTCATCTAGAAAAACAAATAAACTCATATTTTGAAATTGTAAGCCCACGATATTGTCTGATCGCAATTTTAATGTACTGTCCAAATCTAGCGAAATTGCACCTTTATAAAGCTTGACTTGACTACATTTAAATACTTCGTTAAGGTCATGATACTATAAATAAATACATCCTTTCCCAGACCATGACGATCTCATTCAAACACACTTTTCATCTTTTGGATTATATACGATGGAAGTAAAGAATTTTTCATCAAGATCTGGTCGCAATTAGCCCGTTGTGTTGCTCCAGTGCGATGCTAATTCAAATACTATGCCATCGCTAAGATCTGTATTCTATTTACTCCATTCAATATGACGACCGTTACGAAATATCACTTTGTTTCAAAAATTTTGAGCATTTTATAGAGCTGGCTTTTAGAATGTAGGCGTGTAGAAGATGACGACTTTTCTTCTTAGATATTTCAACCTTCTCATGGGCCCTGTGAAGGACATGACGTTCAATTACTGTCTCATTAGGCTTACCTATATCTTTAAAGGTCTTACGGCAACTGTAACCGAAATTACTTTTGAATAAAATATTATGGTCCTGTTTTTTTTGTATTTACTAATTTTCTCCTTTCTCTCTTATTCTGCATTTTTAATCAGCCTATATCTTCTGTTCTATCGAATTATTTTTTTAATATATTACTAACCTTTTACTAGAGTTTTAAAGGAGCTTTAACATAGGCCTTTTTGAGATAGTTTGAGACCTAATTTTTTTCAAATGCTGATTTGTTTTCACTATTGTATACTTTTCACTATCTTTATATTCTTATAAATAACCCATTCTTAAATATTGTATAATTATCCGTCATCTGACTGTAGTTCAAAATTACGAGATGTTGTCCTCGGATCATCCCTTAAGGGATTGATCCCTGACCGTCGTCAATAGCCCGTTGTGTTGCTCTAGTACGACGTTAACTAATAATTACCAATTATTATTTTAAACATTATAATAATATTCTGTTAAATATTGTTATTATGTAATTCTTAAATATTATTCCATCAATAATCCAAGCAACATCAAAGAAGTAGCTCTGATATTGATGCACGTCAACGAATTTTGACCAAAGAGGAAACATAAAAGTGGAGTACGCAATGGTACCATTTTATGTTCCCCACATTTTGAGAAACAATTTGAACTTGAGAATGAATAATTTTTAAGAATATTTCCGTTATCAGTTAAGAACCTTAACATTCATTAACTATATTGTCTGAATAAATAGGATCGCTTCAAAGATTTCGAATTTAAAGACGTTCGAATATCCTCAAGAAAAGAATCCTTTGTCTAGGGAAATTAAAAGTTACTTCCTAGAATTGAGGATTAAAAGTTCTAAACATTTTCAGGAATAGCAGGATTCCCTGGAGTCGAGTGCTACCTACGCTGATGAATCGCTATCATCATGCCAATGGAATTCTTAAGATGTCTGATTCTACATAAGATAGTTCGTCTGGCAATGAAAAGCTTTAGAAATCATATGGGAATTTAATCCCTTTTGTATTTCACCTTTGTGTTGTGTATGTGCGTGTTTATATTTCCCCAGTCAATATCACACTTAAAAATAATAATATATGATGGATATGTCAGAATAATATCCATTTATATACCGAGTCACGGTATTCCTGTTAGAAGATAAGAGGATTAGTTCCCCGAGGGTTTCAAGTTCGAAACTCAATCCAACCAAAGACCATCTTGACCATAGTGGTCTTGTGCAAACTAAATCCGTAATGGCCTCAAATGCCCTCATGTTTGCATGGTATAGAATGTGGAGAACTGAGTGCCTATTCAAATGCTTCAAAATTGATCATGACCGTGTGAAAAATACCATGCTACAAAATTATGAGCTATTGTACTAGAGATAGGTACGTAGGTGAATTAACATAACACTGTAGCAACACAGGGGTCTTTTTTTGATTGTCCAGGAACAGTTTGGAAGGGACAGTTCATAACAGCTCGTAACAGTTTAGAAATAAATATGAACACCAGTAAGAAGAAATGAAATGTTGTTATATATTCTGGATAATTTAATTTATTTGTCGATTTGTAATTTGATTAACAGTTATAGAAATTTTCGGCAATAGCAGGATTCCCTGGAGTTGACTGCTACCTACGCTGATGAATCGCTGTCACCATTCCAATGGAATTCATGCGGCTGAACACTGCTTTTCCTTCTAAGAAGAACATCCGAATGAGAAGGATCAGAACGCCTATTTAGCAGGCTAGAATCTCCCGTGTTATCGCAATAAAGCAGACAAATCACTCCACCAACTAGAAATGGTCATGCACCACCTATCACAGAATCAAGAAATAACTCTTAACATGTCAATCCTTCCTCTGTCCGGGTCGCTTTCGCGGAATCCCTCACGCTTTCAACACCCCTTGGCGAGTTGGCGAAAGCTGGCTGTATCGCCAACTGCGAGAACTGAATCGGGCCACACGAGACAGAACGAGAGTATGATATACCCTCTTACTGCCAACAGAGGACTCAGAAAGGAATTTTTTATAATTAAAAATTTTTTTCGGTTTTAAATGTTTTGCCTTCAGCTAATAATAAATATTAAATACATTAGATAATATATGTTTGTGACGTAGCCTAATATCTTAAACAATAAATATGAAATAAAACAACTTTCAATATATTTTTCCTTTAAGAATACATGTGTAAAAAATTTCTGTCTCCTCAACAACCCAAATGCAAATGCTATAATTATAGGATATGAGTTAGAAAAAACTTTATTTCGAAGAAAGCTATTGAAAACAGTCAAAATAGAATATTTTTTCAATTAAAATTTTGTAATCTTGAGCTCAAATGAGTGATACTTATCAAGAAGTGTTTTTTTTTACAAAAAAATTACTTTAGTTAAATCTTAATACTGATAATTGATAACTGCTTTTACTAAGTTTATATCTACTACTAGTTGTCTCCCCAAACAGTGGCGAGATTATATTAAGTAGGCGATCAAACAAGAGATTTTTCATAAGAAACTATATTATGAAAATAAAAACACCAGGTTATAAGAGCAAATAATTTCAATAATAAACAACGTAATTGATTTATACGCCTCACACCTCGCATTTTAAACAAATACATACTCATCAACTCTTTCTATTTGACGAGTTTTAGAGTACGTGATAATTTTATATTGTAAAAATCATTGACTAAACATTTCAAATAAATGCAAACATATGCAATTTTTTTACATGGGATTACTTCTTATACCGCCTGCTTCTTATATCAACCAATATTACAAAGTAGTTACAATAGAGATGGACAAAGTAAAACAAAAAGAATCATGTTATATCTTGAATGTCAACATAATATATATAGAATATCCGAAAAAAAATCAAACGTAAAGGCGGGTTTACACGCTACGATAAATCGTTACGATGTGATTGACAAATTTATTGTTCCAATAAATCGAAAGTGTGAGTATTGTTTACACGCTACGATAAATCGTAACAATTTCTTGTAAAATATTCGTTGTCGACCGCTATCGACCTCTAAATAAGCTTTAACCATGGAGGAAGAAGTGTTGTTGTTATATATCGGTTGTTTAGCGAGAAAAGTGAAAAGGTCGCGAAGACCAAGAACAAAGTGGAGCCGCCAGTGGTTGCTAAAGAAAAGGGAATTCTCTCATGTAAAATGCAATGCATTAATTTTTTTCACAACAATGTTTCTGTCTGCCGACTGATCCAATTCTTTGTATTTTTTAACGAGCTCTGTATAAGCAAGGTCTTTTTTATTCCTGTCGGAGTATTCTTTGCTCTTAAAGAGCCACAAGCAGGTAAAACTCCGATAAAGTTCAATGAATTCACTCAAGAACTCTCGAGGAGTTTGTTTAACTGCCATGATTCGAATAAAAACAACAGTTAATCAAAGAACGAACTATAAGACACAACCTTTCTGATGCAGATGCAAGTGCAAACTGAGTCAAATCGTAGCGAGAAATGGCTGCCACTTGTTTACACGTTCCAACATATTGTTACGATTCGCAGAAATTGATGCCGGCCGGCATCAACCATCCAATCCAATTCCAATTCCAATTAATCGCTACAATGTCCTGTTTACACCCAACGATAAATCGAAACAATTCGATCGTTACGATAAATTGCTACAATTTATCGTAGCGTGTAAACCGGCCTTAAAATCATAGCGCGCAGCGAGAAAAAGATGACGATCTTCTCAACAATGTAGTAGGGTTGCTCGAGAAATTGAGAAGGATTGCCAATTTCCCCAGCTTTCGGTTCTCAAAGCGGTTTATATCGTCAAGGGGTGCTCAAAGCGTGAGGGATTGCACGAAAGAGTCGGGGCCAGGTGAATTTTTCCCGTGTTGAATCAATTTAAGCAGCAGGACCCATTCCTTATATGCGCTTTCATCAATTCCTTTAAGTTAAAGCTTTGCAACCCCCATGTAACCCAAAAGTATGGATGTGGATGTGTGTGATGTACACCATGTACATCACACACATCTGTACAAACTGTACAGACTGCAAGTCTGTACAGTCTGAACAGTCTGCACAGTACATGCACAAGTCTGCTAGTTTTAACAAACATAAATAAATCTTTTTTAGAAAATAAAGAGCGTTATATGTATACGTTACAAACATAAGTTGTGAATGGAGAAAAAAATATGAACTACTAATACATATGTGTGTGTGTGTCTTTCATTTCAATATCTTCAGACACTTGAACCATAGAAACTCTACAGTTTCTTCATTTGTCCTTTTACATCAGTGTTCAACATTATTCGATTTGTGAATAGTTCTTCAAAAATATTTTTCTAAGCCTACTTATTGTACCTTGTATATTACTATTATATAAGAATATTTCATCATAATATTTATTGTTACATTCATATTACCTACAATTTATAGACGTGATTCTAGTTTCCTTGTTTCGAAGATAAAAATCCAATTTTCTTTATCATTAGCTCGATTTTCTTCTTTATTACCGCTATAAATCTTGAACATTTCCTTCACTTTTTTTTGTTCAAAATGAAATCGAAATGTTTAGGACAATAATTATTTCACATCTGAAATGTTTCTAAACAAACTATTTTAATTAATGCAGAATAGTTTTCTAGTGTATAGAAACTATGGCCTAGTTATTTCTTTCTAAAAAGAACTACGAATTCCCATACCCTAGGATTAAATTTTAAATAAATGATCCTTCAGAGCAGAACTAATGAATTCTTCAGTAAACTAAACTCCAGTGGGGGCTTGATGAGGTAATTGAAGCCACATTTCACTTCTCCAGAGTAGTCTACCTTACAATTCCTCGAAACTCATAAAATGTTTTCATGTGAAATGGTCTTATGTGTTCAGATGGCCGTATGTCAGAACTTTCCAAATAAACAGACAAATTTATAGGAAGCCTTTTTTCTGAAGCTATTACTTCTTTTAAAGCATGGTTGAAGATTTTCATGCAAAATTTAATTTATTTCAATTTTGTATTATCTTCGCATAAGATTCGTAGTTAAAATCTAGTCGGCGATTGACAGTCTTGAAACTGGCGTTAGTTCATCTTCGCCGAGGTGGGAAAAAGTCGGTCGCCAATCTAATGGCGAGAAGAGTAGAAATACCTGACTTTTAAGAGTGTATCACCATTAAATTGCAAAGACTGTTGGTATAAATCATATTAGTGGCACGGAATTTTACTTAGAATTAGTTTTCCATAGCCAAGGTGGACAAAAAATAAGGTCACTACCATTTATTCTAGTAATCACTCAAGTAGCTAGAAGACCAGGGCTACCAATCTGGCTTTAGTTATCTTCGCCGAGGTGGGAAAAAAATAAGTCGACAACCTAACAATGAGAAGAAAAGTGGGAATACCTGAATTAAGAGTGTTTCACTATTCAATTGCAAAGACTGTCGGTATAAATCCTGTTAACGGTACGGCTTTTAACTTAGAATTAATTTTTCATATCCAAGGCAGAAGAAAGATGATCACTAGCATTTATACTTGTAACCACTTAAGTAGTTAGAAGACCATGGCTACCAGAATTCAAAGTGTGTCACTCATACAATAGCGAAAATTCTTGATTAAAATGTAGAGTTGACGATACGGTCTTGAGCTTGGCGCTAGTTTTGGCGAAAAACTAGAGAAAGACAGCTTTTATTCTCGTTGCCCCTCAAGTTGGAGATAAGGGCAGGTTTTCAAAAATCTAGAGTGCATCTCCATACAACCACAAAATCAACGCCGCGCTCAAGGCCGTACCTTTAACACAGTGTTAACTAGATTCTTTTCAACCCTGCATGTGATTTCGATTAGATATCTTGCCATTAAGATCTGAACAATTTAGCTAATGACGATATATCGTTCATCAAGATATTGCCGATTCATTTACAATGACGAGATGAAGATCTGCCCAATTCTCTTCTAATGACGAGATATTGTTTTCATCAAGATCTACTCACTTTTACTGATGTCGAGATTCCTCATCGAGTTGATTTCTAACCCAACTTTCTCGTCTTTCACAACCCCTCGTACATGGCCGTCTTTGGAACTGGCAACCCTCTTGTTGCTAATCCTCTGTTCTACCAACAAGGTTGTCATAGCCGCAGTTTATAATGAAAGAGCAAATATGTAAAATATGTGTATTGTCTAGAAACAATGTGTTGGATATTCTCCTGTTCTTAACTGTTTAAATATGTGCAAATCCATCGTATGCAAATCAGGCTATATTTGCATATGAAACGCCAATTTAATTTTGTCAGAGCTATATATAAACGAAGTCGATTTATATTCTGCTCTCTCGGATCCAAATACTGGATGTTTGTATGTTATTTTATAAGTTGCTTTTTTATCTGTAAAGTCTATATTTTTATTAAACTTTTAAATCTCGCCGTGGCTGTCTATTATTAAACTGTGATATATTATGCATCCTGTAATTCTCACCTCTGCTAGATTTTTAGCTCATTAACATAACACAATGAATACAGATTTGTATTGAATATAAGTCTTCTACATTGGCTCGATTGTGCAGTGTAGGCCTTGACCATCTCAGAGATTCTGTTTTATTTTTATCTGTTTATTGGCAATTGTTATCCACTTCTTAGTTTTGCAAATACCTCTCTTTTTCAACATGGTCAATCTATCTTAAAGCTTTCCTCTGGGCCCAAACCCAATTCAGCTGGTTTAAAACTGCATTCACTCAAACATTTCATTGGACGTTCAAAAGATAATCCCCTGTCAATCTTGTAATAAACATCTTTACATATTCAACACTATACCTGGATCTTCGTTTAGATTGTATAAGTCGAATTTCAAGACTCTTCGTCACACTTCAACATTGTTCGTATGACACTATATGTACTTTAAATAAAACTGTGATGAGTTAAAAATTAAAGCTCTGGCTGAGTTATTTTGCTTATAGAACTTACTCCATGACAAGTTTAAAAACTCAAACTAAATTCAACGAATTCCTTTACTAGGCTACAAAATCCGAAAAAGTTCTTTTGAATATATAAAACTGGTAACATGAATCCTAAGTCACAAGGGTATAAATTCAAGAGGTCGGAAAATGAACTGTATTTGCTCGTGTTCCGATTCGAATTCGACGTTAGTTTCAATCGTTTTGAGAAAACTATACCCATGAGAGCTTCCTATGAAAAGATTTTTTCGTGGCAGTTTTTAGACTGGTTTGTGAATCGAAACGGCGTGTGTGGAAGTAGCATAAATGCAACTGACTTTTGAAATCGATTTTGTCCAGGTTTTTTTCAATGTAGAGTGTGGGAGGCAAAGGATAAATGTATGTAGGCTAAACCACACATTTACTATTTCAGTATGAGTCTTAAGACAGTGGCTAATTTTGAGTTTGTTGTAGTCATTACATTAAGTCCCCCCCACCAGCACCTGGGATTCTTGCTATAATTTCTCGTCACTCATAAGCTGCAATTTAAGAAATGTTACTGGGTTTCCTTCTGCGACAATCTGCTGCGACCCGTCGAAGACATGAAGAGGCGTAGGGGGTGCGCCTTCCTTGTTATTGAGCCCTATTGGGAGGAAGTCCGACTTTGCTCGACATACATGACACATCCGTTTTACAGGAAGGTCCCTTTCATACATCCATTCACTCACACATATCGTAATTTAGATCCCAATCAGAGGCCGATAACCCCCTGATCAGGTACCCCCAGAGGTATTGATTTGGTATGGGAACATGGGGGACTTTGTGACCTATTTAACGTGCCCCAGTCACCATTAGTGAACACGACGGTCTTTAGCCAGGTCGAAGCGCCGATCTCGCAATCATCAGAATTGTAGGCTCCGCCGAGGACAGAACCCACAACCCTTCTGATGCGAGCCTGACGCTCTACTGACTGAGCTACCGCGGCTCAGTGTATCTCGTTGAAACCACTTGTAATGTTAAACTCAGGGTGGATCATATCAGTCGTTGCAGGTGGATCATAGCACGTTGCAGGCTCCGCCGAGGACAGAACCCACAACCCTTCTGATGCGAGCCTGACGCTCTACTGACTGAGCTACCGCGGCTCAGTGTATCTCGTTGAAACCACTTGCAATGTTAAACTCAGGGCGGATCATACGAAGTGCAGACTCCTTTTTAATAGTCCACCTGGAAATCCCACACCGTTGTGGGATTTGGGAGGGGAAATCACCTGTATTTTTTTGGACTGATTAATCAGACAGTCGATTGAATTATGTTTTCTAAATTACTAGGTTCCATTACGAGGTATTATGGGGTGTTTTTATAATCAGGTATTCCCTTTAGATGAGCAGAGTACAGCGTTGATTGCTTGATGCATAGCACGTTTCGGTATCATTAGCCGTTACTTCGTGTTAAGGAACTAGTTTAAGTGCAAATGTCTTTGTAAATCATCCTACTTATTCCCATATGCATCCGATAGTTACATCAGCTATATTGCATATCCTTTCACCTCGTATTACGTTCCAAAAACTTAATAATGCTTAATACTAAATATAATAGATGGAGACTCTTGTGAAGCACTAACTCTTTGCACATTAGAGTACATCGTCAAACTATAATTATCACACGCGATGTAAAATTTCGAGAGAATAATGGGCCACTCCGTCATTAGTTTTAGAGAGAATTTGAATGGTATTAATGCGCAAAAATGTAATGGATTACTTAGTATTTCTCAGAAGTCGGCAATTTGTTTTGTTATGCATAATGCATATGGGGGCGTCCTTTTAGAATTGTTTTTGAACGAATAAAAGCATTATAATTTTGTCTCGGTTTAAAAATATATTCCTGAAATCATATACTGACAAGTTTTATAGCCCTGAAATTTATTTTTTAAATTTCCAATGGCAAGGCTGGGTACAGATTGCACAAAGACAAATACAATACATAATACAGTACAGAAATACAATAAAGTACAGAATTGACCGAAGTCATTGTAGCCTTATACAAGGCCAAAGTGATGGTCACTTGTGAAGGGGCACACAGTGGGTGGATCATCATTGACCCTAACAAAGGACAGCCCAATTTACATCCATGCCCTGACCCGGATTCGAACCAGGAACCTTCCGATCCAGAGGCTAACACCTTGACCACTAGACCGGTTGGTCGGCATAGCCCTGAAATTGGACGAATTAAAATATGCAGGGAAATTTGCGTGTTCTATTGAACTAGTTGAAATTTCTACAACTATTTGTGGGTACCAAATAAATAATATGATTAACGCTTTGAGATTTTCATGTTCTTTATAAAAAAAAGTTGCGATTAAACATTTTATTTAACGATATTTGTAAAAAGGAAGAATGTTTGATGGCAGAAGTCATGAAAATAAAATGACATAATTTTAGAAAAGCATGAAAAATGTTTAAATTGCATACACTATTTCCTTACTCTTTAATCGATTGAATTAGTTCAGTTATGTGTTTATGTTTATAATAATATCTGGAAATTAACATGCTCTAAAATTATTCTTACACTTTTTTCACCACAAATGGTAAAATAAAGTCATAAATAGCCATAAATTCCCTTAAAAAAATCGTGCAGGTAGCATGTACAAGACTTTTTGTACAAATGATTTTTCTCCAACAGCATGCTTTGAGGCCTCCTTAAAGGGAGAAATTAACGAATGCTTAATCGGGTGATCATGGTGGATAAACTACGATCATACGATTAATCATTCATTAATCGAGTCTATCCAGGAAAGGCTGGTGTGCAGGTAGCGAGTATAAGACTTCCTGTACAAATATTTTTGTCTCTAACACTATGTTTTGAGGTCTCCGTAAAGGAAGAAATAGTCGAATGCTTTATCGGGTGATAGTGGGTGGTGGACAAACTATGAACACACGATTAAGCATGCATTTAAAGAGTCCATCCAGAAAATTGCATCGTAAAAAAACTCAAGGACATACGTCTCTATATGTGAATACTACTGAATTTCGTGTTCAATGCAACAGCGTAAACACACATATCACGGAGGTTCACAAAAACTATTCGGTATGCAACCTACAATCTATCCTGCATTTCTAACCAGTTTTGACCTTCACGTATAAAAGTATTCCTTCAATCAATAGATGCGGTTATCTAGTGATTATTTGTGTGCTTTTGCGAAAAAGACTATACTTCTCGAATATCTTCTGACGCTCACATGGGTCATTGTAGCCCACTTGGAAGAATAACGGATTAACAAACCGGAATGTTGCGAGTTTTAAACTAAATTAAACCAAAGACCGTCGTGTACTTGGGGACTGGAATGTAAAATCTGTTGTGGCATCAAATCTTTCGTTGGCGTGGCAAAAAAGTTTGAAGAGTGGGGTTTCCGCATTGATACTAATATCGTCGTGTGACTGTGGTTTCAAATTACAAGGTGTTGACCTCGGATCGGAGGTGTTGTCCTTTCCCTTCGTGATCTATCCCGGACCGTCGCCAAAAGTTCGTTGTGTTGCTCCAATTCGACGTTAATTATCTACTGGACCTAACCTAACCTTCTGACGCTCACAAGTTTAAAGTGTGCTCTGGAAGGTTTGAAATCCTCTGTAAAATTGATTGGCAACCATAATATTGGTGGGCTATAGAAATAATAAATTTTACATTTGGGTTGAGTCTTGAGTCAGAGATACACTATATGGACAAAAGCATTTGGATAACAAATACTTTTGTCTATATAGTGCAGGCCTCGAAATAGATTTTTTTTAATACAGATGCACCTTGTGCACCTAAATTTTTAAATTAGGTGCACAGATTATATTTTAGTATATTTACAAAAAATGTAATATAAGAGCATTAATGTAATGTAAACTACTTTTTTAGTTGGGTTTGTTTAGATAGGTTAGTAGTAGATATAGTAAATAAAAATATTTAAACATCTAAACATTATACGTCACATAGTTGTCGCGACAGTCCCTTCAACAGAGCCATCTGGAAAATGTTTCGATCATGGGAAAGTTCTGGTGGCAGTAGCACAAGTAAACCTTCTTCATGTATAAACGCGTAATGGCCAAGCTATTTTGTTTTCACATAGTGTGTATTTAGAAATTTTAATTACGTTCCTTTAGAGTGAGAAAGGTCGATACTAATATTTTGTTCAAGCATCAAAATAACATAAAACACGTTTCCCTCCTTTTTTTTTAATGTTAGGTGCAATGCGTGCACCTAGCGGGAAAAAATTAGGTGCACAATTACATTTTCATGTGCACAATGCACCTGTGCACCCGGTATTTCGAGCCCCGATATAGTGTATATCGCCCATTAAAATCTGGCCATTTTGCTGATGACGAGATATCTCGTCATCAAGATATTGCCAATTTTTTTATGATTACGAGACCAAGATCTGGTCAGTTCGTAACTGGTCTATCAAGATCTGATCAGTTTTATTAATGGCAAGATCGGATGGACGAGGAACCAAAACAGCGACGATAACTCACAATTTATTGCTTTGCACTAGCAGTATATCTTTTTTGTTGTGTTTTTGTCGTATTTTACACAAACTCATGCGCGTCTACGATAAGATTCTACACGCATACACATACGTAAACGTGTAGGACATGATGTATATACAATACATAATGATAATCATACATACAGTTAGATTTGTCGATAGGATTTAATGACACTAGTGGCAGTATTCTGCTATGCTGTATCAAACACAAGACAGACAACGTCAAGCAATGGACATACACATACAAGGGAGGTTTTATGGACGCAGAACAGAGAAATACACAAACAGAGAAAATGAACCAACAACTCGCTGGCATATGGTTGGACAGAAACTCCAAATTATAAACATTTTAGGACTTTGGGTCATTAAAATCGAGTATTCAAAAAGTTCTGAATGTATAGCTTGCATTCTATTATCTTGTCGAATGATCATGAATTTTCACAGGCATCTTCAACACACATAGGTCATCAGCAAGAAGAAAATGAACGAAACAAAACATGAATATATAGGAATTTCAAGAGAGTGGTCTCTGGCATTGGGCAATAATGTATCGCTGTTACAAGGAGAGCTGTTGTCACTAAGATTCTACATCAAGCGAAATACCTTGAGATGGTTTAACTTCAAAGGACTTTTCTTCATATTCATTATTCCTAGGAGCTTGCTTTTCACCGGTTACTCAATCTAAGCATCTTCTAGACCTTGTGCTCCACGTTTCTGTTCTCACTACGATTCTACATCAAGCGAAATACCTTGAGATGGTTTAACTTCAAAGGACTTTTCTTCATATTCATTATTCCTAGGAGCTTGCTTTTCACCGGTTACTCAATCTAAGCATCTTCTAGACCTTGTGCTCCACGTTTCTGTTCTCACTACGATTCTACATCAAGCGAAATACCTTGAGATGGTTTAACTTCAAAGGACTTTTCTTCATATTCATTATTCCTAGAAGCTTGCTTTTCACCGGTTACTCAATCTAAGCATCTTCTAGACCTTGTGCTCCACGTTTCTGCCTTTTGTCGGTTGCTCCACCCTCAATAAAATCCCTTCCAATGCTCTGATCAATACCAACAAGTACACTCATCCCCCATTGGTAATTAGTAATTATAAGTTAACATTGTACTAGAGCAATACAACGGACTATTGACGAGGGTCCGGGATCAATCCCCTAACAGAAATATCCGAGGACAACACCTTGCAATTTTGAACCACGATCAGATGACGACAATGATCCCCATATTCAATCACTGGCTGCTTAACCCTTCCCGATTCCTTGTCTTCACAATGTCGTATGTCGTTCCATTTGGTGTTGGTTATTACGATTATGAGTTGTTTTTCACTTTTTAATTCGTCAAGATACGGGAATAATCAATCGACACCCCTCTTTTATGGTACAAACTGAAAACGTATAGTTTATGGTAGAAGTCATGAATGCCCCAATAGAACTGCTAGTGACAAGACATCTCGTCATCAAGATATTGCCAATTTTTTTGATGATAAGATCAATACGGTCAGTTTTTCTAACAAAGCACCTCTTCGAGACGACTGCCAGAAAGGTTAACGACACACCACACGACAATGACACATAATCTAACACAAATAAAAGCACATGTAACTGTATAGCGAATAATTATTCATTCACTCGCGTAATTGAAAAGTTTGCTTTTCCTCTCTAAAATTTCCTGTTTTTTGCTAGATTCATATCTTTCAGGAATATGATATGATATGCACACCTCTAGGGTTAACCACTCCATCCAAAGATCGTTGTATATTCCATCTGGTGCACGTTAAATCTATCATAGCCTCAATTCCCTTATGTTGGCGTGCTGTTTTGAGAGTGGGGCGCCAGCTCAGATATTGACCTTGCCATCTGACAGTGGTTCGAAATTACGAGGCGTTTTCCTCAAGTTGTATTCATGATGCGTACATTTATTCTTACGAAAATTCTAATTAAGCTTCACCAGAGAAGTACCAATGACATTGATTCATTTCCCGAATTCCGACCATAGAGGAAAAATAAAAGTGAGCAATAGTAACCCTATGTGCACAGGATCACGTGACCAAAACTAGTAGTAACGTGAACCTTAGACTGATTTCTATTGCGGGTGGAAATGAACATCAATCATCTTATTGGTCTCAGCGACGTAGTATTAGATTGTAGGACAGTATCAATATTTTTGTCTCTACTCTATAAACATGCGGATTCACAGCTCGCTGTCATAAGATGTTACATTACTAAACGAGGTAATAATATGCAAAGCAGAGATCCAACTCAATCTTTCACAGATCAGACACGCGGGTACTAGTCGACACTTGGATACTAGTGTTAGTGACTAGTACTTTGTGAAGCGCCTTTAAATAGCAATGCTCAGTCTTCTTATATTTCTCGTCTATGGTACCGCGGCTTAAATAAGTGTTGACCTCATCATCTGGTCGTAGTTCCAAATTCCGATTTGTCCTCGGAATTTTCCCTTTGGGGGTAAATACCAGACCCTTCGCCAAAAAACCATAGTGTTGCTTTCAATGCGACGTAAATTCGACTACCTACCTAAAGTTAAAAATTTTCAAGTTAAAACTTTTGCGATGTTGTAACTCAAATAACGGAATGGAGCCAATTTGCGATAAATGGTTGGTTGAGGAAATGTAAAGGAAAGCTATGTTAAATTCACGGCGACTAGCCAAACACGCCAAATCACACAATGTTAAAACCTTCGTTAAAAGCGAGTCCACGAATTAAATGGAGCACCACCACGAGGGGAAAATGATTAAAGCGAGGAATGTCTTGTAATCACTTGGGCAGCAAATTGAGTGTCTTCAAAGCCCGAGATTAAATAGAATTAGAATTAGAATTAGATAAACTAGTTTCGTGGAAGTAGGACGTGTTTCAAAGGAGCAAAGGATTACCTGCAACCGCACCACCAAGCGTTTGGAAGTCATCAATTATTGCAGCAAATTACGATTTTGGTTCATGCCGAATCTTTAGTTAACGGTACTAACTAATACTTCGATATCGAACTGAAAATGAAACGCTCGCTTTGAAATTAATGCTATCTAATAATAAAAGTTAGTAACACACCGTATAAAGTTTTTTATTTAGATTCAAACGTTCTAATTCATGTTTATTGTTGTTCTGAAATCTGTCAGCGTGTAACACTCTAAACAAGAACTAGACCCTAGGTAGCTCAGTCAGCAGAGCGTCGGGCTCGCATCAGAAGGGTTGTGGGTGCTGTCCTCTGTGGAGCCTGCAATTCTGATGATTGCGAGATCGGCGCTTCGACCTGGCTATAGACCGACTAATGGTGACTGGGGCACGTTAAATAGGTCGTGGTCACAAAGTCCCCCATGTTCCCATACCAAATCAATACCTCTGGGGGTACCTGATCAGGGGGTTATAGGCCTCTGATTGGGATCTAAATTACGATATGTGTGAGTGAATGGATGTATGAAAGGGACGTTCCTCTACAACGGATGTGTCATGTATGTCGAGCAAAGGCAGTCTTCCTCCCAATGGGGCTCAATAACATGGAAGGCGCACCCCCCTCGCCTCTTGCCTTCTTCGACGGGCCTGACACTCCTCTGGTCTGCCAGTGTAGGTATAAGAAACAACAACAGAACAAAAAAATTGGTTGCATCGAGGACACAAGCCGTACAAGTTTTGACGAGATTATGGACAGGATGTTGGATTGTTCAGTGGATGAATCAGGTATAGGAAGTTTGAACGTTTGTTTACTGTGCATATTTAACAGTTGATTTTCTGTGAATATTTAGCAGCTAATTTTCTGTGAATATTTAACAGTTAATTTTCTGTGAATATTTAACAGTTAATATTCTGTGAATATTTAACAGTTAATATTCTGTGAATATTTAACAGTTAATTTTATGCTTAATTTAATAAAGTATAGTTAGATATTAATACTGAAGGAAATTGTAGTTTAAAGACCTGTTTTTCTGTAGCGTAGTAAGCACAAGCGGTACAGTTTGCATTCTACGTTTATAGAGGTGGCAAGGGCCACAGAGCTTTTTTTTAGCGCAATTCAAAAATCGCCAAGGAAATAATTATTTCGATAATCTTTTTTCTTTATAACACGGTAATCTTCAGAAACACATTTGTGAACGTTTTAGAAAATTTATTAATCAAACGACAGTTCAACGGATTTTGAAAGAACTTTCTAGAATATTCAAAATGAAAATTTACACTTTCTGTTTGCCGAGGTTGCTATGAAAACCGCAATAATCGTAATACAGATGGGTTGCTTTAATCTGCCATAACTCGCTACTAAAAGTGCGCCAAAAAAAAGCGCCAAGGCCTCTACCATATACCCAGACAGCAGCTCTATCCCGCTAGAGCTTTCGAATGACACTACCTAATCTCTCCTCCCCGCAATCTCCAAATTAGCACAGGCCCAAAACTTGCCAAGCACAATAGAATTAAAGTAGAGTACATAATACGTACTCGTCCGAAGGTCATATCAGATAAGGACATTCTTTATGAAAAGAATGCTGAATTTATTTTCTGCATGTTTCTTCTAATTCTGTTCTTCAGACAAAACAGTTGTAATGATTTTTATAACACTAACCATGCATGCCTAAGTACCGTTCCGATTTTAAAGACGTATTCACATCAAAATCATTTTGCTATTGACGAATTTATCTGGTCTGGTGATACTAAAAGAAGATCTACCACTCAAATTTATCTTCATATAACAAATTCCCTGTATCATTAATCATCGATAACGAGGAAATAATATATTTGTGAGTTATCCCATTGCTACAGTAAAGTCTTTAGATGCGAATTTATTATGTAAATTCCAGTAGTTAAAACTAAATATATCAACATGAAAATAATGTTGTATTATTTTCTAATCTAAGAGCAAAATATTTTGAAGTTTCAATAACTTTCAATTGATTCTGCAAACCAGAGAAGTTTTCGTTGAACTGTTCAAATATTTTCAGTTAAAGTAATTGTTCTTAGATTATACTTTATACACGTTCTAGGTTCTAAATTCCAATTTCGTTAATTTATGCCCATGGGGCACAATTCTTTAAGGGGTTTTACTTTTTATCATCTTTGGTTCGTAATTTGATATTCACTATTTTTGAATTGACTAGAAGGAAAGAAATTCGAATTTCACTACGCTTTGTCGATGGTTTTCTTTCTTCTAGTAACATTCTTCGGGGGGTCATTTTTCTCAGTCATTTTATCTATGGCAGTTTGGAGTAGCTAATTTTCGATTATCTTTTGATGGAAAGGTTTACTGCAATTTATTCGAAATTTATGAACTTCGATTCTGTCAGCCTATCTAATACTAGAAAGGCCTCCCACTGGAGCGTAGACATGTAGAAATACGACAGGGAATGGACATCACCGAGCTTGTGAAAGTATTTAGTGCGCATTGAACACCATACTTCCAGCAGAGTAGTCTACAACTCTGTTTCATTTCAAGATGTACGATTTCGGTGTTCCACAGCGCGTTGCATGTCACCCTAGATGTGTTCGATAACGTTCAAATCTGGTGACTTATGAGGGCATGACAATACCCCGAATTAAAATTAGTGTTTCTCTAGCCATAATTTAGCGTGTCTAGACTTATTGGCCTGCGCATTATCCTGTTAGTTACATTATCCATCAGAAATGAAAGCAAAATTTGAACAGTTTGTAAAAGAAAGGCTGTACACGTAGCTTTCAACAGTCAGAGACGTTTGTACATGTACTATAGGTCCCATTGAATGTATGCTAAACAAACTACATACGATTACGGAGCCACACCCCACCACAAATCTGTACAATCACCTGTTCACATGTAGGATTTACGGCTTCGTGAGGTTTTCTCCATACACAGATCCTTCTATTCGAAACATTTAGAAATGTGACTCAGACCAGATAACTCGTTTCCAGTGAACAAGTGATCAGTAGCGGTATACTTGAGCCCTTGCGAGGCGAATTATTGTGTGCTTCAAGTGATAAATCTTCTAGGAGGGCAGTTTGAAAAGAATGTATCAGGCCAGTGGACAGGTTCAATCTATTTGGAATGTTGGCCTTGGTGTGCGTCCATGATAAAAGTATTTGGTGTGCCGAATCTGTGTGGTACGAGGACCAGAGGATCCATTCATTAAAATTTATTCATCTTATGATAACTGCTTTAGAGGACGGTCTGAAGAAACCTGACCACAACGTTAACAACATTTCCCAAATAGCTAGTAACTTATATCCTATTATAAAGCTTCTTTGTATTCATCCCATTCATTTCATCAAAACGAGAAGGTTTCGAGTTCAAGCGAATCAACTCTTCAAAGTTAACTCTCTATTTAAATGCAAATTTGTTTTCACTTAGAAATTTTGAATTTTAATGCATAAATATCACAAGTTTTTGTTGATCGGAATAGCTGGTTCTGTAGTTTGTCATGTAATTTTTAATTAAAAATATTTTATAATTTTTTTATGATCGAGCTTACAAGTGAATTTGCAAGTGAATTACATTAATTTTAAGAACACAGTTCTGAGAAAACTAAGGGAGGAAATTCTATGTTATACCACAATTAAATGGCTATTGATGAAAGTCCAGATGTAATATCTAATGAGTGCTCTGTTACGGGCTGGTAATTAAAGGTTTTTTGGGTTGCTGTCCGCCGACCATAGATGAAAATAACATTGCAGCATATTTTGGAAATGCCCTTCCATTGATACGAAAATGGGTTTTTAAAAATTGTACATTTCGACCCTCTTTTTCTATAATTCATTTATGTTTGCAACATTTCGTAAAGTGAGAAGAAATCAGACTTCTTTGTTTATTTTCAAAAATACTAATTTAATAATGTCATTTCAAAATAAAATAAATTTTAAAGATTCGGGGATTGCAAGTGTAATTGTATAGTACATTTGTATGATATAAATGTTTAAACATTCAACCTCTCACTGAGGGGCCATAGTAAAATAGGGTGGGAATTCAGTGCTTTGTGAAGCGAAAATTAAACTGTGGTAGTATAAGAAGAAAGTTTTAAATCCGGACAGCCACTACTGAAAGTGTATCGTCAATCCAGTGAGATGTAATTATTTTCACTAAATGTGTTTTTTAAGAAGAAATCTAACCTTTTAAGGCAAAGAAAAAATTGCATATTAGGCTTCACTAGTCTAAAATCCCCACGTTATGTTTAGAAAACCTAAATCAACTGATGTCTAAAAAAGGTTCATTTAATTAGTATCTCTTGTAAACCGACCACATTTAAATGATACAAAGCTCCATAATTAGCACATTTCATATTTTCTATTAAAATCCCGCAGGTTTCATAATGAGACCATTTATAACATCAAAGAAAGAATTAAACCGTTTCATAAGATTAAACTCTTGCTAACATTAAAGGTCGCAAGAATTCTGCATTACCATAAATGGATATATAATCCTTAAAAAGGAGTTTCATGCGACATATTTTAGTAGAAAACGTGCGTTTTTCCACGTTCACTGTCTAAAATTATTACCACATTCACAGTTCTAAGTCAACTTTTTTTTCGAGCAAATTCGTCATGAAAAATGCCAGCCAGTGTTTCAAAATCCATCACATACTTCCAAATCCTTATTAGTCGATAATTTTTCAAAAAATTTAATGTGCCCTTTATTCAAAACTGATTGTCTTTCTTCGAGAAAAGAATAAATGCAATGGCGAAAGCGAACGCAGACATTCAAGAAAAATTCCACACAGACGATTTTTAAACCCAGCTGCAATAATGTTTGCGTTACTAATGAGCTTTAAATGGGTAAATAGGAATAACAGCTTAGCATTATTATTAAGCAAGAAGGGGTTTCTCAAGTCCTGCTTGTGTGTGTGTGTTTTCTTAAAGAAACGGTGCCCTAAAATAGGCTCAGCGCGTCGGAATCTTTGCGTAAAAACAACGCCTGAATTTCATGAATATAAATTGCGATTGAGGCGACCAGGGCACTTAGCGATTCCCTGCGCACGTAAAAGTTGAGAAAAGTTGAAAAATCTTATGAGGAGAAAACCTCATCATAAGCTTGGGGATTTGGAAGAAAGATTCTATTTTTCTGGAAAGCGAATATTTTGAGGTTGATTACGAATAAAAATATTATTTTTGTGGGATTTTATTACCTCTTTCTTATTTTGAGAATTTGAATATATTTCTCGTACATTTATGTGATGAGACACTTTTTTTATTCCTCACTATCCTTTCCTGGTTTTGAACGATTCTATAAATTATCTGAAAATGGTAAACACCATTTCTTAGTGAATTGCATTTTAAGTTTCACTTAGCGTTCTATAACCAGAACTTGGGGCATTAAAGAACATACTACAAGCTCAAAGTAAAAGATTAACAGGTTTGGTATTAATAATCAATTTATAAAAAAATAGAATAGAATCATTAAAAAAAATATCTGAAAATGGTAAACACCATTTCTCAGTGCATTGTTTTTTAAGTTTCACTTAGCGTTCTAAAACCATATCTTGGGGCATTAAAGAACATACAACAAGCGCAAAGTAAAACATTAACAGGTTTGGTATTAATAATCTATTTTTCAAAAAAATGGAATAGAAGCATAATCATTTAATGTGTGCTTATTAAGAATATTTATAACAAAGTGAAGGTAAAGATCATTCCTCATTGACTCACTTAAAAACAATTAGTCAGTAGATAAGACTTTAAAGTTGCTTGTATAATTTCTGATAACTTTTATCAATTCATTCAACACGAAACAAATGTTACCAAGTGTTTTGATACTACGTGAAAGGCACAACAATAGAATTTCATATTATTACTCTTTCAATCAAGACGAAATTAGAAGAAATAAAATTAATTATAGTTTGAGGAGTAATTGTGTATTTTTTAAAATAGAAATTCAGAAAGTCACCGAATTTGTAAAGTAGTTATTGAAATCCATTCAATCTGAGAACATGTCATAGATTCATATTTACAGGTCAAAATATATAGGAATAAATTCCATAAAAGAAAAACACTTGCATACTTATTACAATAATGTCAAAGAAAACAAAAACACTACAAATTACAATTGCTGGATATTGAGAACACTTCTTGACAGATAATTTAACGAAATATGACTATTAGGTAAAAGTATATTTTTGTTCATTTATTCTAAAGCAAGAAATGTGTGTTACAAATTTGTATAAATATTCAGCATTATGCACAGTTAAGGCCCGGTGCACACAACCAGTTTTTCAACGTGCGGCGCCGCTGCGACAACGCAAGTGCAGTCTGAGATACATTAGATCCAATGGAGTAGTGCACACATGTCTCCGGCGACGCACGTCCAACTTGCGTGCAATTTGTACCGCAGTTCCCCACGGCGCCGCCGCTCGCCGCACTAGCGTCTTCGTTCTGAAGTACCTTGTTTTCATAAATAAATGTAACACAAATGATAATTAATAAATGGTTGTATCCAGTAACGTCTATTTGTTTCGAAATATACATTTTTTTTTACACCAAGTAAGCGAAATAAACACGTTTTTTTCGACAGAATATTTGTCGCAAATGGCACGAAATGGGTACTTGCGTCATTTCACGGTTATGTGTGCATAGTTGTGTTTTGATGTCGCAGCGGCGCCGCACGTTGAGAAACAGGATGTGTGTGCCGGGCCTAATAAAGAACAATTCACGAAATACATTTATTTATTTATCAGTAAACGATGAATAAATTTGAAAACTAAAATATCCCGGAAGACTTTGCTACAAACACACAAATTTTAGCTCGCTATAATTCACCCCAATAAGTATCCTAAAGCCATAATCGTATAGTCCTTTTACGTCATTCTTTCTGAATAAAAGAGCCACGGTAGACTGTATGGAGGAATAATGGACTAGCAACCTGAGAGTTGCGAGTTCAAAACTCGGTAAAATAAAATACCGTCGTGTACATGGAATCTGCCGCAAGGTAAATCTGTCAGGCCTGACATTTCCTTACACTGGCGTGGTGCTGAAATTTGGAGAGTGGGTGCCAGCTCGTACTGACCTCGTCATCTGACAGTGGTTCATGGCGACGAAGTGTTGTATCCGCAAATGTTTCCCTTCGGGATTGGCTGTCGCCAAGATCCCGTTTCGTTGCTCCAGTACGACGCAACCTAATTTTGTCATTAAAAAGGGAGAAAAAGATTTCAATTTCCAAATCAAGGTTTGTCAAATTTAGGATTATATTGAGTTAAGATTTAACTAAGCAATATTTGAATGAACAATATACGCAAATATTCAAATAAAACCATAATAAAAAAGCGAAACACAATTTAAAACTCATAAAACATAAATTTAAAAAATATATTGTTCTAAAAAGAACAAGGTTTTTATCATTCTCTGTTTTCAAGTTACTGATTAAAGGGATAAAAAGGATTTGAAGCCCCGTAAGACTTTGTAAAAGACTTCAAACTAAGCTCGCTATACTCCAGATCAGCCCGAGCCGTAATCCTCCAGTCATTTTACGTCATTCTTTCTGAATAAAGAGAACAAAGGTATTCTGCTTCGTTCCCTCTGAGACGCATTGTTCTCACGAGTTGGAAAAAATTCCTTACGGTCAGGAAAAGAACAGAGGAGGCCGAGGGGAAAAATGGACGCCAAAAAAAAGGTTATAATATTATTCAGTGATCATCTGGGTGGAATCTATCTTGCGTGGGAAAAAATAATAGCTTCCTTTCTTCTGCTTATTTGAACAATATTTTGAGTGGGCTTTCGTGGCCACCTGAGGTTTCAGCTTGTGATGCAGAGACTGTTGCGTGTTATTTGGCAGCTTATCACCACTTTGACTACTTTTTTAGGTGTTAGACAGAAATAATGAATGATTATTATCTTGGGAGGGACATTTTTTATGACGTGAGGCATAAATATATTTGAAGGTAAAGTAAGTAGAACAAGTGAAAAATAATGAAAAAATAGGTGGCAATAATAAGGTATAAAATAGGTAAAAAAAGTAAAACAAAACGAAATCCCTAACGAATGACCACTGGACAAACTGTTATTTACGGTAACGGTCGAAACGGTTAATGCTAATTTTCGAAATCAGTTGTTATTAGCTGCTAATATTAACAGATTCGTTAACATTTTGTAATTAAAAGTATTATGGAAGAAATGTAACAGATATTATTAACTGTTAAAAAAGACTTTGATGGTTAATTTAAACAGTTATTGTTCTTTTCAATGACAGTTGTTATTCACTGAAAAGAAGATGTTAACAGTTGTTAAAAGTAGTTCAAATTATCGTTTGCACATTTTAGTTATTGTTATATTTTCGTATTATCGTTTGCACTTTTAGTTACTATTATATTTTCGTATAATTTCGTTTGATACGAATGGCAACACTATGAGAAAGATCGCACAACTTCTGGTCTCCGCATTCATTCCAAGAAAGAATGTCTAATAAGACAGCCGTGTAAATATTACTATGTATGGAGAAGATAAAATAAAGTGTATTTTTGCAGAGACCCCGATTGAATAATTTGATTCAAGGAGAGTCTCGCAACAGCAATTTCGTTAACAGTTTATAATTAAAATTAACAGCTAGTAAATAAATTGAACAATTATAAAAACTGTTAGAAATTAATATTTGCGGTTTACTTAAACAGTTAGCAATCGGTCAAACTAATAGTAAATTTTATTCTCACGATATTTAAAATAAATTAAAAATTTTGAAATTTTATTTAGGAATTTTTATTTCAGATTTTTTTTTTTTTTTTTTTACTTTAACACGTATTTAGCAAGAGGGGCAAAGGACCTGCTTTAAAATTTTGACTTAAAATTACTTTTCAGGTTTTATCGCTTTCCTCAAATTAACTTTACTTTTTCCAAAATGTTTATACAATTGATTTAGTATAGTATACATTTCTCTTCTCCTATCCCTGTATTCGACATACGTATGAAGTATACCTACTATGACAGGTTATTTTACCGGTTTGTTATTTTATGCGTTTTATAGGAAATTTTTTTTCCTGAAATATTAATGTATATCTAAGTGGGAGAAGATCGTTTAGTTAAATATTCTAAATTTATTTGTGAAGTTCACATAACTCTGGATCTAGATGGAATTTATTACATGCATACTTGCTTAATACTTTCAAGTTTCTTGCATTCACACACACTTCCAAGTATACCAATCATTTCATTTTACAGAAAGGGCTTAAGAATAATACGTATTTAAATTCAACTATGAACGAATAGTCCCCTAAGCCAAATCACAAAAGTATCTCTCAAACACTAACAATATAATTTAAATCATATTACCAAGAATTCCTCTTCAGAATGTTTATTTGTGACGTAGAACAAAAGCGAATACATATTATATTATTCTCTGTAACCAACTTCTCACGAAAAACCAAATTATTATCGGAAAATAAAGCTTCATAGAGCGAGAGGAAGCATTGCCATTTTGCTAGAAACATTTTTAGCTTTTCACACGAAAGAATACACAAGTTCTTTTAATTTCTATCTGAGCGTTTCTTCCATCTTAGGGTAAAATTTTGTGAATAAACAATACACCTCATTAAATAGACACAATAGAATATAAGTGATGTTATTTAAAATTTGAAAATGGAAAAGCACAGCTGCTTATCTCAGATAATTGTCTTGATGCAAAAATGCACTAAGTCAATTTACGAAGAATTTTTAGAACGAAGGATTTACGATGTTTAAGTCATTTATATTACCCCATGTACAAATCCTTCGTTAAAGTAAGACAAAGTGATTACTTTTATGGAATAGTTGTTCCAGTTTGTCACTAGTAAAATTGCAATCAACTTACTGTATAACGAAAAAGTGTATTTTCTAATACCATCTTATGAATCGAATAATCCATTATATATATAAACATAAAACTACAATAATACCCGAGCACAAATGTTCTTGAAACTAAAATAGAAAGAAGTACACAAAACAGTTGCCTGCAGACATTTGTTGTCTAATTCTCTAAGAAGGCGTAAAATCTCTAATGTCTAAAGGAATGCATTGCTGTGATTGTATGAAGGTTGTGGATCAAAAGATCAACGCCCATCAATGGAATTTGTTCGAAGAAATAGTCGGATTCTTTGTCTAGAGACAAAATTAACTGAATTATTGTTGCGAGCATTCCATCTGTTCGAGCATTCCATTGTTGCGAGCATTCCAAAGTTGAATGAACTGAATTGGTATTGTTTTTATTTTATTTGGAATTTGATTCTCTAATTGGGGTGTACATTTTAAATTAGCACAGAAATGATGTCTTTTGCCATTTCAAGTGATGAAATTATATAGTATATTTAAGGAAGGAAAAATATTTATAGCTTTTTTATTTGTTGATTGTTAGGAAAAGCTAAGTTATGACACAAAAAACAGATTTCGCAGATATACAGATATAATTTTTTCATCTACATTATAAAGTGTAACTATCTTAACCAATACTAATTTTGAAGAAAAATGACTCATAACTGGTTTCTTACCAAATAACTAACAACCCTACTGTTGGTTGTCTCGAGTCCCCATCTCATTATTAGAAGAAAACTGAACAGATCTAGATGAATGAGATATCTTGTCATCAGAAAAACCGACCCGATCGTCATCGTGTCATCATAAAAAATTCGACCTATCATAATGATGGAATATCTCGTCATTAGGAAAATTGATCAGATCTCGGTGAACGAGATATCTTCGGTGGACGAGATATATGGTAATCTTCTCTAAACCGCTTTGGGGTTAAATAATTGGAACCTTAATTATCCAAAATAATGTGAACAGAATGGCAGACAAGCTCGCTAAGGAAGGCTTCGGACTTCCCGAAGCTTCTTCTTCTGCACTCACTTACCTGTAACTTTTTTTCCCTTTAAAAATCCCATTTAAAGACGAAGTGACTGGAGCCTCCTGTTAACTATTGGTATACGAGTAAAAAGCCTGGAATGATGTTGTCCTTTGCTTCTGACAGAGGCTCCAAGTCAGCGCTCTCTCGTCACGACTATCTCACGGGTGTAAGAATCATAGCAACTGCGCATGCGTATGGAGTTGGAAATTTTTAACTGCATGTTTGGTTCGGGGGAAAGGTATGCCAAATTTGGCAATTTATCGCTTAAAATACGGGATTTTTTTACTTAAAATACGGGCTTATTAACGACCAGTAAATAAGTATTATGTACTATCTTTCTACGAAAAGTTAATCTGTGTAAGTTCATAATTTAAAAGTTTATTTAAATGCCAAACACACACGTGTGTGTTTGGCTTTAAATGTGTAATAACTACATATGTAGTTACACATTTAAAATAGAAGAATATTTTTTTTCCTGAAAAGTTTTAAAATCTAGCTTATAGAACTAGAGGAAATATGTATGTAACAAAAATAATTACAAATTATGAAATAATTTATTTTTCAGAAACTCATATTGTAAGTGTTACACAATTCAAAATTGGAATTTTAAAATAATTGTATGATAGTAATTGATAATTATGAGTAAACGTAGGCACTCTACTTTAAAGTACCTTTTTTTTGTCACAAGAATAGCATTTATTCTGTTCATCCATTCTAGACTGTCAACGACAGATACTTGGCTTGGCGCGTGGTGCAAATATCCTTGCCTTCTCCAAACAAACCATTTGTAAAGAAAGGGTTGCAACAGAAGTCCGGACCGGAATAAATTGACGCATGCGCATTTGCTATGATTTTTACACCCGTGAGATGGTCGTCTCTCGTCTTGCCTGTGGTCATCTCAAGAGCCTTTCGTTCAATAAGGGTAAAAAGGTTTTCGACACTTGTACCAAGTGTCTCGCCCTGCCGGCCACTGCTGAGCACATATTAGACTACATGGGCCTCTCTAGAGAGAATATCTACTCTGACCCCCCAATTGTGCTTGATTTTCTGGGAGTCAATGGACTTATGGACCCTGTCTGACTTCGTCAGACACTGGAGGATTAGAAACAACAACAACAATGTGAACAGAATACACCTCTGATAATCCGACATTCGGATAATACCAACGTTGAAACGCTAAACACCCCATTGGTAATCTAAAAAATTATCTGCTGCGCTACATGTTGGAATTACTGCTTCTGGAATATGCAACTATCTACAATTAAGAATAATCTGCTCTTGGATTTATGTCACATCAGGTATTTATTGTGATAACTTTATAGTAAATCTGGATGCAAGTTGCATACCTTTTAAATTCCTTTGAAAACGTTCGTAAAGGTATTTTCATCTCTTTATCGACAAATCTGTGTTGATTTCCAGATTGCGAGAGTCAGAAACTAACCTGTAGGACCGACAGATATGACAACCTATACATACCTTATTTAAATCCGGGGTAAGGCATGGATTTTGTCCGTCAGATGTGAACGTGTGATCTTTCCATTAACGGAAAGTGCCTTGAATGAATGGTATGTACAAGAAGTGCAACTTGAACCCTCCCCATGGTGCAAGGGCCATGGTTCACAGTTATCGCCTTATAAGTGCAGTAATGACTAAGTCACTTCTAACAATCAGGCATTGTTGAAAAAATATTTCTCTATTTCTCTCCACACACTCGTGTTCTAAGATTTATTTAAAGCTTAGAAAAGAGCTCGAAGTATCAAATTCGGCTGAATGACACTCGGATAATTAAAGTTCTTTCTTACTTACACTAGTAGCATATAACAACAGTTAACCTTAAATGAACATACTTGGAGGTGCTACTTATCTTGAAAAATTGGCAGCATTCCCCGTATGCATAAAAATATGAATTTAGAAGGGAAAACTACTATTTTACGACATCAGTGTTAAAGGTTATTGTAAATACGCCATAACATCTATTATTAGCTGTTGCTATTAACAGTTTTGTTTTCAGTTATCAATTGATCTAACATTTACCACAAAATGTAACGGTTATCATTATGTTATCTGTAAATTGAACTTAACGGTTAATTTTAGCAGTTATTAAATGCTTAAATTGATTATCGAAGCGATCTTAAAATCTTTAAAATTTCAGTGCTTTACTCGCATCATATTTTTTCTATAAATTTCAATTTTTGAATTTAACATTTGATTGGAATCCAATTTTTATCACTATTAACATGCATCGATCACTGTTCCTATTGTCAATATAACAGTTGCTACCTATTATCACACAATAACACAACAATTAAGCTGCTATCGAGATAACAGTCCATATTTACTATTTTAAACGCATTTCAAGATGCAGTCCAGGAAAATAAATCCACATCTATTTTACTTATTATAAAGTTGAAGTGAAAAATATATAATTTTTTTCAGTAAACAGATAGTTTAATCATTAAAAATCTCAACGTAAAGAATCAATTCATTCATTTTTCCTTCAAGAAAATATATCCAGCTTCTGCGTATAACTGTTTACAAAATCTGAAAAGAGAAGAACGTTGAAAATTTTAAATGTCCACGGAATACCGACACATAGAAAATGTGTTTAGAATATATTTATTTTCTATCGTTCTTCTCTTGATAAAGTTTAAACTGGTAGGGAAGTTTTGAATCGATTCCAGTGTGATATTATAAAAAAATGCGGACATATTTTATACAATGCTTTAACAAATTCTTCTTAGAAATTCATATTCAAATACGGGCAGTGCTTATATTTGTTATAGCCACACCATTAAAATTGCACTATTCTAGACTGTCAGGGGCAAAGTTTAAGGAACATCATTCTTTTCAAATGTTAGGATCTCAAAACTAAATGAAAGAGGCAGTTGAAATTTTCATAACAGGATATTCAATAGAAAGCTGGTGCATATTCAAATATTGGAATTCTAACCTCAGAGGAATATATACACTACCCTACAATAATGGACCGGGCGCCAGCGGATTTGCATAAAACTTGCATACATGTTTGGGGGGGGTGTTTCATGGTATGGCCTTGGACCTTTGCATGTTATTCCTGATAAATTGAACACTGACGGCTACATGGACATTTTGGACAATCAGGTTCTTCCTACGCTCTGGCAATTTTATCGAAAGGACTAATATTACTTCCAGGACGACAACGCGTCATGTTGCAGCCTCTGTCAAGCAGTCGTATCAAATTATGGATGTAATACGTCTTCCCTGGCGCGCACAGAGTTCCGACCTAAACCCTGTAGAACATTTGTGGGACGAGTTAGAGCGACGCTTACGGACCAGAGAACCAAATCCGAAATCTACAGCTCAGCTGGCGACATTCTTGCAGCAGGAATGGACACAAATACCCATGGCTGTCTATCAGAACCTTGTTGAAAGTATGCCCAGAAGGGTTGGTAATGTAATTGCAGCACGTGGAGGACCATCCCCCTATTATAGCATGTAATATTTCTCTTATACCATCACATCTTGCTGTCCTGTCCATTATTGTAGGGTAGTGTATATAGAAATGGGTTGGCTACAAAACAGAGGAGGTATAAGAATAGAATCAACTACGGGTAACTTTTTTGGATCATGTGATTAAAACTAGTAACATAATTAAGTCTAACACTAGTTTGTTTACTGGGCATAACCTAACATTCATTATTTCATTTGACCATGGGTAATGGTAATTTTAGTTAACGTCGTACTAGAGCAACACAACGGGCTATTGACGACGGTCCGGGATCAGTCCCTAAAGGCAGTGGTCCCCAACCCCCGGGCCGCGGACCGGTACCGGTCCGCGGTACCGGGCTGCCCAAGGAACCTATATCAAATGGTACCGGGCTGCCCAAGGAACATTAAATTATTTCCATTTTATTTACTGTGGTGTATTTCTCTCGGGTTCACTCAACTTAATAGACGGTAAATCATAACTTGAAATTTGTTCTGTTACTAGAGCTTCAATTATGATTTCTGAATTCTGTATATCTCTATTTTCCGATTTTGACAAATGTGATAGCTGTTTTCAAGTTGGCAGACAAAGTAGCTGCATTTAAAGCCAAACTGAAGTTGTGGGGACGGCGCGTGAACAGAGGCATTTTGGACATGTTTCAGACATTAGCGGGGATTTTAGGCGAGACAGCCTAAACATTCATTCTCCCAGTTGGTACAAGATCATATGTCTTTGCTTTTAAAAGAGTTTGATCGCTACTTCCCAACCACAAAAGACAAACTAGTAAGGAATGGATCCGCAACCCATTTGTCAACAAATCAGGCAAATCTAGCATGTCTGTGCAAGAAGATCAACTGCTGGAGATTGCAAATGAAGGCGGCCTTAAAACTACGTTCGAGACAACAACTCTGCCGGTGTTCTGGATTAAAGTCATGACGGAATACTCTGAGATTGCCACCACAGCACTTAAATCCCTACAGCCATTTCCGACAACCTATCTGTGTAAAGCGGGGTTTTCTGCAGTGACAGCAATAAAACAAAACAACGGAATAAACTGGACATAAGCAACACACTTCGGGTGTCATTGTCTGCTATTACCCCCAGATGAAACCGTCTCATTGCAATGAAACAATCCCAGGGTTTTCATTGATTTACTGTTCTAGTGAGTTAAAATGTTAAATATCTTTATATTCATTTTTTGGTGTAACTGTATTTTATTTTGAAGGCATGTTTAAAGACAATTAAATTAAAATTATTAAATCAAAACAATCTAAAATATAAACAATTAATGTTTCAAATCCGTTGAAGATATATTCAATATAGATATATTCAATGAAGATATATATTAGAGATAGGGGGTTACCTTATGATATAGTTTATCGTCATTTTGGCAAGGCGTATCACGTTTAATCCAATTGGTGTTGACCAATAAACTATCATCTATCAATTTGGAATTCTTTGTTTGAAATCTTGTGTTGAAGTGCTGCAACCGCATTAGAAAAACAAGCCAACTAACTTTACGTAAAGAATAAGTTTCAAGCATTTAAATTACTTCGCAAACCAACACCACGGGCAACGCCGAGATGTAAGGTAGTAAATTGGTGTAACATTTTCCGCAGATTTCAAATCCGTTGAAATTTTCAATCTATCTTTAACAATTCCGATTATAGGAAAACGAACTTTCCAATCCCAGTCAATACGTTTATTTTTTTATTTTTTTGCTCACATTCGCTCAAATGGAATAAGGCAGGAAATTTTTATCTGTTTCTTTTTTTTTTTAACGCGAAGGGCAGAAGATGCAATCTGTTTATTTTTGGAAAGAGAAAATTCTTGGTGACGTCACAATCTGTCTTACGAAAATATAACAGATATATTTAATTTTAAAATTATTTATTTTGAGAAAATCCTATTTTTAGGTATCGATATAAAGTGAAATTTTCCGCAGATTTCAAATCTGTTGAAATTTTTACTCTATCTTTAGCGGTCTAGGAGATAGAAAAAAGAACTAAGTGACTCCAGTTAAAAGATTATTTGTTTTTATAGTCTGGCTAGAAAATCATTCCTCTGAGAAAAATCAAAAATGAAACGAAAAAAATAAATTTAGAATCTGTGACAGCAGGTGTTGCTTCTATGCTGTTGCATTCAATAATGATTAAATTTCATTAAATTCATTTTAAAATGTTCTCGATTGAATTTTTAAATTCGCCCCAGCCCTAAAATTGCCAAAAATTTGGACTACCTGTGTGCCAAATCCCATTACTGTAAATGCCATAGATTCGTCAGGACTTAGATCACAAGAAACAAACAAACAAACATTTCCTTTTATAATATTAGAGACAATGAGTTTAGTAATTTCGAACATAGGCCTGATAACAAATACAAATACAAATATTGACGACCAGCTACAGGCTCAAGCCCAACAAGGTTGGTCCTTTGTTAATGAATTCCCCAATTCCCACTGACAATCCAATCGTATCTTAAATTCGTACGCTCCCTTTGAATTAACTATATTTTTTGGCAACGCGTTCCATTCGTCTATTACCCTATTAACGTAGTACTTTTCCCTTAAATCCCGATTAAAATGTGTCTTATTCAATTTATACCCATGATCCCTTGTTCTGTTATCCCTATTGAAATTTAAGCCCTCTGTGTGTCCCCTTGTTTTACCAACTTCAAAAGCTGAATCAAATCCCCCCTCCTTCTTCTTCTTTCCAGTGTATACATGTTTAGCTTGCTTAAACGTTCCTTAGAGTCGAGATTTGCTAGCCCCTTTATTATTTTTGTAGCTCTGTGCTGAACCCTTTCAATTAATTCTATATCCTTTCTCATATGGAGCCCAGAATTGTACAGCATATTCTAGATGTGGTCTTACTAAACCCTTATATAACGGCAAGATTATATCTTTATCCCTTGAAGTTACAGTCTTTTTAATATACCCCAATAACCTATTAGCCTTTTCACCCGCAGCTGAACATCGGTGACCCATTTCAAAATCCCTGTGAATTATCACCCCAAGATCCTTGACTGTTTCTCCCTCCTTTACCTTTACTCCCTGCAGACAGAACTCGGCTCCACTGTTCCTGTAACCCATATGTAGAACTTGACATTTCCCTATATTAAATGACATACCCAACAAAACGATGTGTATAATAGTAATTCTAATGTAACTGTCACAAGAAATGGATGCATTTGCTGTTAATCAAAATTTTTCAATGCCCATGAACTGTGAAATGTAATTATAATTCTGTACCTCAGGGGTAAACTATCGTAACTGACATTTGAAAAATTATACAGTATAGGGAACAAGTCATTTTAAATGGCTTTTTATTAACATTAAAAAAGATAGATGCTTTTAAGTAAAATAAATAGTTGCTCACTTACAATTGTTTAAATTCCACTTACTATACCCTACAATCGAAAAATTTGCATAGACGATACTTCTACTATCAGGTACAGAATACTGTATATACATACCTATGTTTTCGAATAAAAAAAAGTTAATCGTAATCTTGAAAATGTGCATTGTCTATTGAATAAGGTGCTCAGAACAGTTAATTGCGAATCATTAATAAAATCTCAACTGTGAAACGTTGTAACGAACTGAGCACTACACGATATTGCAAGTAAATGTGCATACTTCTCACGCATGCGCAGTGGAGCACTATGAGGGAGTGACGTCATAGATCACTGGGTGAGAAACCAACGAATCAGCGGGCTTAAAATTGAAAACAACGAATCATCGAGCCTAAAATTTCCTCCATGTCTTCTAATCCAGTGAACGTTGCTAATATGCGACCGGGTACCCCGAGTTTGTGTTCCTCTATCCGTCCAATCCAGAGGGGCACGATTAAAGTGCTTTCGACAACATGTGAATTGGACTGAGTCTGATTAGGCTATCGTTATGCTCACGATAGAGTCGAGATTTGCTCTGGAGCCAGATGAAAAACGTGTAAGGGTCTGGAGAGAACACGTCACACGCAATCGGCAGCATAACATCATCGAGCATCACGCATTCCGAGGTGGAAGCAACATGGTGGGGGCCGGGATTTCGTTGGGATATCGCACCGACCTGCACATCTATAGACGGGGTTCTGCGACAGGTGTCCGGTATCCGAATGAAGATCTAGAACCCACTGTGAGATTGTACGCTGAAGCAGTTGGTCCTTCTTTCGTTTTAATGGATGATAATGCGTGTCCCCATAGAGCTGGTATCGTCGACGACTACCTGGAGAATGAGGGGATTGGAAGTTGTTGAAGAAGAAATGTTGTTTTTAATAATAATTTCCTACTTCCAAATGTTTTATGAAAAAAAAAATGACATTATTTGGATTGAATTCGCGAAAAAAATGAAATTGTTAAGGAGTTAAATATACTGAGTGAATAGGGAATTTAAGGACTAAAAATGTAAAGTAAAGCAAATCATATGTGTCGTAGAAGTATAAAAAGAAAAAACAGCCTTATTATTTAGAAAGGGAGTTTTAATGACGTATGAATCTTAAAAAATACGAAATATTAAAACAAATATTGAACTGAAATTATACATATCATATCATTAATTCTGAATTCAGCATAAATTTCAAACTTCTTACTTACAAGAATGGAAATGAATACAATTAAATCCACTCATTTTTTTCTTAAAACAATAAAGTTATTTTAAGTATAATAGTGGAGGAGTCCATTGTTTCCTGAACATTGAATTTTCTACTTCATTGTTACAAAAACATTGTTGCGCATGTAAAATGTATTGTTTTAAAAATATTTCGTCATTCATGTTATATCTTTCGAACTGCTAACTTGCGTCTTTTAAAGCTGTGATCAAGTGATATTAATATACGTTTGATTAAAGCTATTTTTTGTTGTAGAGGAGTTTTCCGCTGCAATTTATTTATAAACAGTACTTTTCAGTGCTACCTACGTCAATTTTACCGACGTTTTTAACAAACAGTACTTTTCAGTGCTATTTACGCCATTTTTAAAGACATCTTATTCACCTTTCAAGATGTTGGATTGGATCGAGAAACAAATGTAAGTGTGTAATCTATTCCTTATATCTTCCTTAAATTACTTATTTGTGTGCCTTTCGGTGTCTGTTAAAATTACGTTTTTTCATAAACTGTTGGTTTTAAATACATATAATGTGTCCTTCCTTTACTGGATAATTAATAAATACCGACCTGCTATTTCAGAAGGAAGTTTCGGGAAAAGCGAAGCCAGAAGAAAAAGGCAAAAAAGGAGGCCAAAAAACAGAAAGAGCAACCCTATGTTGAACGCGACTACCTCGCAGAGTGGAATGCTGAACACCCTGATGAATTCATGGACTTGCGCTTGCGTACAATAGAAGACGAGATGGCAGAAAGAGCCCTACTTGCTGCTGCAGAAGCGGTTGATGCACCAGCCGCAGATCCTGCCACAAATCTTTCAGATGATACCAAAGGAGTCTCAGACAATTTTGTCTTGACGTCTCAGTGGTACTAACCATCGCATAGAGTCACGGCAGAGAAAAACATCAATCTAAACCGAATGGACTGTGGACTCGTCGATTTTGACCGAAATAATGCCATCAATACAAGCAACGCAGAACTGGAGTACATAGAAATTACTTAGAAAACGTTCCGACGAAAACTTTAAAAGCTGACTTTTAAGAAATTTGATTTATGAACAATTATATTTGGAGCATCTGTATAATCACCTCTTTTACTTTTGTTATTCGAAAAACCTAAAAGCACATTCCATGAAATATCTTATTTATAAACTCAATAAAAAAATACTTCCCTCCATTATGTTTGTATTCATTGCTTCATTTTCATATATTTACCTCATATTTAAAATTCTTCTTTCCTCGGGATGCAACACCAATCAAAACTGTTCAAGCAACTTAAAATTTATTTCAGGCCCACAAATCCTTTCCTTACGAAATTTTTTAATAAAGTTCCATAAATCTCAGTAGAGAAACAAAATTTAGTTTCGATAGGGAGAAAATTCTACAAGATTTGTTTAGAGAACTAACAAACTCCTATTCTATAGAATTTTATAAGTATAGAATTCTACACAAAAGCAAAATTGGGAAACAAAATATGAGCTTCTATAGAACTAATATTCTATATAATTCTAGAGAGGTTTCTACAGACATTCAATAGATTTCTATAAACTTTTCTTTATACAGATTTTAGAAAAAGGTTTTATACCGACCTTGTATTGAGATTTATTTAGATCTTGTCTATACAGAGCTTACTTTATAAAGCTTATAGAAAAAATATTTGCTTATAGCTATAAAAAAATTTGCTTTATCTATAAACAAAAAATGAGCTTCTATAGAATTAATTCTATATAATTCTAGAGAGGTTTCTACAGACATTCACACACAATGGATTTATATAAACCTTTCTTTATACAGCTTTTAGAAAAAGGTTTCTACCGACATTGTATTGAGATTTCTTTAGATCTTGTCTATAGAGAGCTTAATTTATAAAGCTTATAGCAAAAATATTTGCTTATAGCTATAAAAAAATTTTTTGCTTTAGCTATGAACAAAAAATGAGCTTCTATAGAATTAATTTTATATAATTCTGTAGGTTTCTACAGACAATCAATGAATTTCTATAAACCTTTCTTTATATAGCTTTTAGAAAAAGGTTTATACCGACATTGTATTGAGATTTTTTTTGATCTAGTCTATAGAGAGCTTACTTTATAAAGCTTATAGAAAAACGGACTATAGTTCTGTAGGATATATAGACAACATTATATATATATATATATATATATATATATATATATATATATATATATATATATATATATATATATATATATATATATATATATATATATATATATATATATATATATATATATATATATATATATATATATATATATAATATATATATATATATATATATATTTCATAATAGCAGAAGTTATAAGCCTGCAGTCGTGACGGAGTAGCAAGAATGGTATCAGGCAACCGGATGAGGATGATCCATTGGTGTGGAATGTAATGCTGGTTCCTCAAATGGTAAGGCAGAAATTCTAAAAAGATTCTTTATTATATAAATAGCAAACTAATAACGTATGGAGTTTGTTGAGGGTACGAAGTTTAGGACGGCTCTGAGAGCTCCCCATTCCAAGGGGCTCAAGGAAAAAGTGCATAGTTCACATGGAACTCGCCAGAGGGATAAGAATTAAAAGAAAGACCAAAGGAACATTGGATCTTGCAAGAAATTGCATTGGTAGAAGTCGGTAGTTAAACGAAGGAGTAATTTGATCTTAGACAGGTGATTTGAAAGAAAAATGTTCGTGGGAGGTCAAAAATACAGCGAGGTCCTGAGGTCACAAGGGATAGGAAGATATATTGACCTATTGAACAAAATAGAAAAAATACTGAGAGGAAACTGGGAAGTTAGGGGACGGTCTAGGGTGAGAATTGTAATAAGTGGTTATTTTTAGGTATCGTATCCATATATATCTACTACCCTACAATAATGGACCGGACAGCAAGAAGTGATGGTATAAGGGAAAAAATACACAAATACGGGGGATGGTCCCCCACGTGCTGCAATTACAATAGCAATCCTCCTGGGCATACCTCAAACAAGGTTTGAAACACAGCTATGTTTGAAACACAGCAGGTTTGAAACACAGTATGTTTAGGTCGGGACCCTGAGCAGGCTATAGAAGACGTTTTACATCCATATCTGGATACCACTGCTTGACAGAGGCTGCAATATGACATGGAGCGTTGTCGTCCTGCAAGTCACATTAACATTCTTTCGTTTTAATGGATTAATCGTCGACGACTACCTGAATAGTGATGGGGATTGAGCATATGGTTTGGCCGGCGTACCCGCCCGACCTCAATCCCATTGAAAATCTTTAAGATATCCTCAGCCATGCTGTGTCTGCACGTTTCCCACCCCCAGAAACTCTCACAGAGTTGCAAACTGCTCTACAGGAGGAATGGCTATTACTTGACTCTGGGGTGATTGATCACCTCATGGAAAGCATGATCACACCCTGTAAACTTTGTATGAGGATTGAGGGTGGTCACATACTCTATTAATTCCAATTTTGTTTATTTGTTTTGGATTTAAAAATCATTTTGTTAATGACTCCAATATGACTTCGTCTTATAATTTATGAAAATTCAATATTGTTTTCATCTTTGTATTTAATTCTTAGTTTTGTCTCATGAATAAAACTATTTGCCGAATTTCGTGTCAATCAAACCTGTACTTGTCGGGTTTTTTTCGCACTTTACCTTTCATGCTTAACTTTTGGCAGTGAGTGTTTCCAATTCGTAAATAGTTTTTTTACCAATAGTTCATATGCAACGGATGGGGTGGGTTGTTGTTTAAGGTTTTTCTGTTATCCGTCTATTCGATTAACTATCACGGTCTCGACCCTGATGGTTAATCAAAGTTTCAATGTATACTTGTAAAAAGTATGTCGTTTTTTTCGCTCTGACAAATTTTTTTTGTTTAATCAAGAGAACTTACCGATATTTGGATGTTTAAAAGTTTTGTTGTTCCATCTTTCCTCACAATTGGTTTCATCGTTGGTCTTTTCTGTAACCAAGCTTTTGAATATTGCGTACAAGCACTTGAAAGTCATAAAAACAATTACAGTTAGGGTATTAAAAGAAAAAGTCATATTTTTCAACTTTTTCCATATTTTCCAAGCAGTGAATTTGTTAGTAGACTGGAATTCATAGAGTTCCATACCGTAGGAATATATTTGGGCGCTGACTTGAACCCTTTTCTCTTATGTTTTGAGCATGTGGATATGTTCAAGGTAAAAAACACTGAAAATTATCCTTTGGAAGTTTTGCAGAAATCCTAAAAAGCAAAGGAAGTATTAGTTACTTAATTTTAAAACGAATAAAAGGTACGATTTGAAATATGTAGCTATCAAGGGATTTTAAGTATTAACACTTTCTCTGCCAATCTCCGCCAGCGCGTGGTGTGGATTGATGTCTCAGTCGCCAGTCACGCGTTTGAGTTGGAAGAACTGCGCCAAACATTTATTATCATTATATTTAAAATAATATACGAAATTTATATAGGCATTATGTGTCTACTGGTACTGATGATAGCATTCGTTTTGTATCAACGTAATAGCTATTAGATCAGTTTACATAAGTTTTTGTAATTTTATCTTCTATATTAGTCATATCTAAAAAGAGATAATGACAAACTTATTAAATTTACTAATTCCTATTCAATTTACTAAAGTAGATAAGAGCTAATATAAATGAGAAAAAAAAACTTAAAACATTACCAATAAAAAAAAGCAAAAATAAGGTGATCCAAATGGATTAATAGCTATTTTGGTGGAGTAAAGCAGTGGTCCCCAACCCCCGGGCCGGTACCGATCCGTGAATCAAATGGTACCGGGCCGCCCAAGGAACATTAAATTATTTCCATTTTATTTACTGTGGTGTATTTCTCTAGTGTTTGTGCTGTTCTTATCTATGAAATTTCCACTAAAATTAGGAGGCGGTAAATCAGAACTTCAAATTTGTTCAGTTACTAGAGCTTCAATTATGATTTCTGAATTCCCTATTTTCCAATTTTGACAAATGTGACAGCTGTTTTCAAGTTGGCAGACAAAGTAGCTGCATTTAAAGCCAAACTGAAGTTGTGGGGACGGCGCGTCAACAGAGGCATTTTGGACATGTTTCAGACATTAGCGGGGATTTTAGGCGAGACTGAGCCTAAACATTCATTCACCCAGTTGGTGCACGATCACCTGTCTTTGCTTTTAAAAGAGTTTGATCGCTACTTCCCAACTACAAAAGACCCACGAACTAGTAAGGAATGGGTCCGCAACCCATTTGTCAACAAATCAGGCAAATCTAGCATGTCTGTGCAAGAAGATCAACTGCTGGAGATTGCAAATGAAGGCGGCCTTAAAACTACGTTCAAGACAACAACTCTGCCTTTGTTCTGTATTAGAGTCATGTCGGAATACCCTGAGATTGCCACCACAGCACTTAAATCCCTATTGCCATTTCTGACAACCTATCGGTGTAAAGCGGGGTTTTCTGCATTGACAGCAACCAAAACAAAACAACGGAATAAACTAGACATAAGCAACACACTTCGGGTGTCATTTTCTCTTATTACCCCCAGATGAAACCGTCTTGTTGCAATGAAACAAGCTCCGGGTTCTCATTGATTTAGCGTTCTAGTGAGTTAAAATGTTAAATCACTTTATATTCATTTTTTGGTGTAACTGTATTATATTTTGAAGGCATGTTTAAATACAATTAAATTAAAATTATTAAATCAAAACGATCTAAAATATAAACAATCAACGTCCCCCCCCCCTCAGCGGGCGCTTTAAAATTATCAAACGATCATCCGGTCCGCGGCGATAAAAAGGTTGGGGAGCACTGCCTTAAGGGAAAGATTCGAGGACACCACCTCGTAATCTTGAACCACGGTCAGATGACGAAGCAACACCTGAGCTGGCACCCCACTCTCGATTTGACCATGGGAGGCAGTAACCCAAACGATATGTAGTTCTTGTTGCTTCAAACCTGATGAGGAATTCGCATTAAACATTCGATCCAAATCTAGACTGGGGTCGCTGTAGACCGGTTGAAGAAGTAACGGATTAGCAACCAGAGGGTTGCGAGTTCGAATCCAAACAAAGACCGTCGTGTACAAAAGGTGATGGTGCATGTTAAATTTACATTAGCCTCAAATGTTCTCACGTGGCCGTGGTGTGGAAATTTGGAGAGTGGGGTTAAAGCTCACATGCGACCTCGTCATTTCACCGTTGTTTAAAATAACGTAGTGTTTTTCTCTGAACTTTCTCCTCGGATTTGATCCCGGACCGTCGCCAATAGCCAGTTTTGTTGCTCCAATGCAACGTTAGTTGAAATACAAACCTACCTGCCTGCCATACCTACCATATAGCCTCTAGATTGGAAGGTTCCTGGTTATAATCCGGGTCGGTGCATGGATGTTTGTGAGCGTGTGGTGTAGTTGCTGGTGAGCCTTAAATCTGTCATGGCCGAAGGTCGTTGGGTTGGTGTGGAAGTTTGGAGAGTGGGATGACGGCTCATGTCTTGCCTAGTCATCTGACCGTGGTCCAAAATTACGTGGTGTTGTCCTTGGATCTTTAACTTATGGGATTGTACCCGGACCGTCGTCAATAGCCCGTTGTGTTGCTCTAGTACGACGTTAATTAAAAATTACCAAGTTATCATATGAACTAATACATAGAGAGCAGATATACAGAGAGCGGATACAGGGTAGGAAGATTCATCAGAATGATATTTTATTTCCCTGGTCTTCGGAAATACAATATTTAGAGTAAAATACATGAGATATTCCAGGTAATTGGGTCATCTGACCGTGGTTCAAAATTACGAGGTGTTGTCCTCGGATCTTTCCCTTAAGGGACTGATCCCGGACCGTCGTCAATAGCCCGTTGTGTTGCTCTAGTACGACGTTAACAAAAAATTACCAATTATTATCCAGGTAATTGGTAATTGGTAATTTTTAGTTAACGTCGTACTAGAGCAACACAACGGGCTATTGACGACGGTCCGGGATCAGTCCCTGAAGGGAAAGATTCGAGGACAACACCTCGTAATTTTGAACCACGGTCAGATGACGAAGCAACACCTGAGCTGGCACCCACTCTCCAAACTTCCACGCCAACCCAACGTGAGGACTTTCGGCCACGACAGACTTAATGTGCACCAGCCGCCTCTACACCATACGCTTACAAACATCCATGCCCGGACCCGGATTCGAACCAGGAACCTTCCGATCTAGAAGCTAACACCTTAACCACTATACCGGTTGGTCGGCGGTAATAATTGGTAATTTTTAGTTAACGTCGTACTAGAGCAAGACAACGGGCTATTGACGACGGTCCGGGATCAGTCCCTTAAGGGAAAGATCCGAGAGAGTATATTCCAGGAGAGTGAAGATATTGGCATACAGCATCTATACAAATATAATTTTTGGAATATATATATAGGTTACTCATGGAATAATCAGAACATAAAGTATAAGTTTTCAATGGTTTTAGTATTTCTTATACAAGCATAAAGTGGCTATTTGAGACACCCTATTTATGCTTCTTGAGGTCAATAAGTTCGAGATATATACTGAGGCTCCATCGGGAATGGCCTTCAGAATTCTAAGACATCAAGTAGTGAATATTCATAATATACAATCATTCAAATCTTCTACGTCAGCGGGTAACTTGGTTTGAAAAGTAATGGTTTATCAACTGGAGGGTAGCAAATTCGAATCCAATCAAAGACCAGCGTGTACAAAGAGGGAGAATGCACGTGACCTCAAGTACCATTAGTTGGCATAAAATGAAAGTTTGGAGAGTGGGTAGCATCTGACTGTGGCTCAAATTTACGTTGTGTTTTGGGATTTTTCTCATCAAGTTTGATCCCGGACCATCGCCAGTAGCCCGTGCTATTGCTCTAGGGCGATGTTAATTAAAATACCTTCCTAAATAATTACGTTCGCTTCACAATGCAACATCTGGCACGAGTATTCGCGTCAAAACTACGGTTTGTATCCTCGAGTCAACCTACCAATATTTGTGACTTAGACTTTCGTACCCACTGTGGCAACAATCACTATGCAAATTTCAGGCATGTTCTCACGCTGCTGTCATCTGACAGCTCTCCTCGAAAGCAAGTATAAAGTCGAGCGTGTTATTCTCTTACTCACTCGAAATTGTAATCTCTGTTTTAGATATTTTTCCCCACGAGTCTAAATGTCAGACCTTTTAAATCTTATTATTTGTCATTGTTAGGTTATACTTTAACCTTTTGACTATGGCTATAGATATAACAATATATAGAACATTAATATAACAATATATAGAACATTAATATAACAATGTATAGAACATTAATATAACAATATATAGGCATATATAGGTTATATACAACAAGAATATAACAATATACAGGGTGGTCCCGAATTCATGGTACAAACTTTAATGGTAGGTACAGGACATTGTAACAATGATTTATTGTATAGGAATGTATAGTCGCAAGTGACGCGGTGAGGCGAAAACAGGGGAAATAACGGCCGAAAGGAAAAACAAAGATTTTATTGAAAGCGTTGTTGACAAGTGTCATGTTTACAGTAATTGTTCAAAATTGCGTCCACCAGTATCGATACATGCTTGACAGCGTCGGTGGAGCGATTGGCGTACACGTTCAAAGATGCCTGGTATTTCACGCACACCTGCAGCAGCTACAGATAAGCGAGCGACGAGATCCTCATCTGAGTCAACTGGAGTCTCATAAACAAGATGCTTTAGATGTCCCCATAAAAAGTAATCGAGGCTCGATAAATCGGGAGATCGGGGTGGCCAAGGGACTGGTCCACCACGCCCAATCCATCGAGTACCAAACGTGGCATTCAGGTAATTCCGTACATCAATGCTGAAGTGTGCTGGCGCCCCATCGTGCTGAAACCACATGCGGTTACGAATGGCGATCGGAACATCATGCAGCAGTTGTGGTAACACTTCTTTCAGAAAAATAAGATAGCTTCCGCCAGTGAGCCGCGTGGGTAGTAAGTATGGGCCAATCAAAAAGTCGTTCACAATACCAGCCCACACATTAATACTGAAACTTTGTTGAAACGCATGTCGACGCGTTGCATGTGGATTATCGGTTGCCCACACATGGGAATTGTGCGCATTAAAGACACCCTCGCGTGAAAATGTCGCTTCATCTGTAAATAGCACATAATCTACGAAATCCGGCTGCAACGCACATTGCTGCATCACCCACAGGCAGAAGTTCACGCGGCGAGGATAATCTGCCGGATTCAATGCTTGTACTTTCTGAAAATGGAAGGGGTGTAAGCGATTTTCGTTTAACACTCTGCATACAGTCTGATGACTCACACCTACGTCACGTGCAACAGTTCTTGTGCTTGACTCGGGTCTATCAGCCACAATGTTCAAGATGCTTTCTTCCAGCCTTGGAGTGCGTACAGCTCTTACTCGACCAGCGCCATGTCTGTTGACGTCGAACGCACCTGTTTCACAAAGTTGACGATGTAACCGTTGAAAAATTCTATGATCCGGCATTCGTCGATCAGGATACTCCGCGCGATACATTCGTAACGCAGCTCTGCCGTTACCATTTGCACGGCCGTACATGTAATGCATGTCTGCTTTTTCTGCATACGTAAAGTCACCCATCGTCTACGGCAGCACAATTGTGAATGGCGCTTTTCCCTACTGCGATGCATCATGTTCAACAGCGGCTAGACATCTACTGCCCTCTACCGGCAATGATACCAACCGATCACTCCATTTCTCTTTCCTTTTATTTCCCCTGTTTACGCCTCACCGCGTCACTTGCGACTATACATTCCTATACAATAAATCATTGTTACAATGTCCTGTACCTACCATTAAAGTTTGTACCATGAATTCGGGACCACCCTGTATAGGTTACATACAACTAGAATATAACAATATATAGGCTATATAATAAAAACAATAGATAAAACAAGCGCAATTCTCTCTTGGCACGATTCTTATAGCTTTAAAAGTAAAACTGGCACCTCGGCAAGAAAAGTGACAGCTCGAAATTGTAGAATTTAAGAAACATCAACTTAAAGGATACTATAAAACTTGTATTGTAATACTATAAACTTCTATTATAAATTGTAGGTGAGTATTTACGGTGGTAACTTCTATTGTATATTCTAAAGAATAGTAATATAACACGCTGGGGCACCTCATACATATTTTTCAATGACAAAATCAATATTTTTATTTTTTGACTTGCATCACTTTTTTTTCCGAAGTGCGAACTGCTGTAACGGCTGTAGTCTAAATTCTTTCTTGGCGCGATTCTTCTAACTTTCAAGGCACAACTGATATGAAGGCCGTAGACTAAATTCTTTCTTGGCGAGATTAGTACAACTGCTGTACCGGCCGTAATCCAAAGGTTAATAAATTACATTATTCTGTTCCTGAAATGTGCTCTTTGACAGTTGCTCATAGGTTGGAATAGCAGCGAATAATCGATTGCTGCTAGCAAGCATTAGAGTTGGGGTTCTTCCGAAAGCCAGAGTCGGAACCAAAAACGGTGGTGACCCCAAACCATCATAAAATGAGTATGAAAAGAATTTGAAGGAGTCATCCTACTAATACTTAGACACGGTGTACACAGCCGGTTTTTCAACGTGCGACTCCGCTGCCGCAAAGCAAATGCGGTCTGAAATCACATTAGAACCAATGGAGTAGTGCACACATGCTTCGGACGCCGCTGCTGCGACGGTCCAACTTGAGTGCAATTTGTACCGCAGTTCCCCACGCCGCCGCAGCTCCCCGCAAGCGCTTCTCCGTTCGGAAGTACCTTGCTTTCATACATACACTCATTGCCATAAAAATTTGCGCACCAAGAAAAAGTCGTCCAAATGAAACGAAATTTTACATATGTAAGTACTACTTTGGTATAAGTAAGTAATTAGAAAATCAAAGAAAGAGGATAATTTATTGCAGAAAAAAGTACAAATGAACGGAAGTTTTAATACTCTGTTGGACCCCCTCTACCGTGAATGCACGATGCGATACGAGCGGGCATTGAGGCACACAAGTTCCGTATGATGTCCTGAGACATCTCGTTCCACAGTTGCTGTAAACGCGCCTCTAGTTCGACCAAACTCGTAGGGTGTCCAACTTGCCGTCCCAAATGATTCCAGATATGCTCGATTGGTGACAAATCTGGGGATCGAGCAGTCCAGGGAAAGGTGGTAATGTGGCGGAGGCAGTCTTGTGACATCCTTGCTGTGTGTGGCCGAACATTGTCTTGTTGAAAAATGGCTTCTGAGAGCCCTGCCATGAGTGGTTGAAGGATGTCATGGACGTACCGCTGGGCTGTCATTGTGTCATGGATCAATATTAGGGGTGACCATGTATCATAAGCAATGGAACCCCATACCATCACACCTGCTGTGGGAGCGGTGTGTCGCTGTAAAGCGAAGGCAGGATCGGGGAGTTCATTACGTGGCCTCCACACACGAACACGATTGTCACCACTGCTCAAATTGGATCTAGATTCGTTGCTGAAGACGACCCGGTTCCATTTTGTTGCAGTCCAATCCCGTCGTGCGCGACACCACTCCAAACGGAGACGTCGGTGGGTGGGTGTCATTGGCAGCACACGTAATGGGCGCCGCGATACCAGATGCCCTTCAGCCAGGCGCCTTGCGATGGTTCAGGAAGACACAGGGGCCCGTAGTGAAGGTGCTGCCTGTGTCTGGATAGCGGCCAATGAGGCAGTTGGCTCTACGCGTGCGTTTCGTATGATGTGAAGGTCTTCTCGACGACTGGTCTGTCGAAGGCGTCTAGCGTATGGTAGCCGTGTAATGACGTCTCTTTTGTCCACTGGTCCGAACACCTCCTCACAATAAAATCAGAACGGTCTACTTGACGAGCTACTCGCCGAGCTGACCACCCAGCTTCCATCATCCCGATGATTTTTCCACTCTCGAACTCTGACAGCTGCTTATAGTGTCTTCGATGGCGGCGTAACGTCATGTCTACCTCAGCGTTTCCTTTGTAAAAGATTAAGTACATTCAAACAAGTTCTGCTTACCTGTTTTGTACTGTAGTTGCATCACGCAATGCGCTATCACGCTGCATTTCTAATCATTTGCATATCTGGCTCACATGTACCTTAATGCCAAGTTTTGTTACGATTCCACACTTATTTCTTGGTGCACAAATTTTTTTGGCAATGAGTGTAAATGAAATACAAATTATAATTAATAAATGGTTATATCCAGTAACGTCTATTTTGTTTCAAAATATACTTTCTTTACGCCAAGTAAGCGAAGTAAACACGTTTTCTTTGACAGAATAATTATCGCAAATGGCGCGAAATGAGAATTTGCGTCATTTCATGGTTATGTGTGCATAGTTGGGCTTCGTTGCCGCCGCAACGGCGTCCCACGTGGAAAAACCGGATATGTGCACCGGGCTTAGTATGTTTACATTCAGACCTTCAGACCAGTTCTCTCAAGCAAAAAATAGCAACATATTATTAAATCACCAATAACTCATGTTGTTACTGGTGATTTAATAAAATAGTGGAAGAGAGATTTCAAGCTTCATTACTTCGCCAGAAATAAACTCAAACATGCATATTTTAGGGGTTTCCTCTTCTTTCTTTGCGATATTTTAAATTAATAAACCCTTTGGCCCGGTGCATACATCCGATTTTACAACGTGCAGAGCCGCTGCCACGACACAAGTGCGGTCTGAGATACATTAGATCCAATGGAGTAGTACACACATGCCTCCGGTGCCGCTGCGACGACGCACGTCCAACTTCTGTGCAATTTGTACCGCAGTTCCCCACGGCGCACACGCTTCACCGGTCTGAAGTACCTTGTTTTCATAAATAAAAGGAATATAAATAATAATTAATATATGGTTGTATCCAGTAACGTCTATTTTGTTTCAAAATATACTTTTTTTACGTCAAGTAAGCGAAATGAACACGTTTTTCCTCGCCCACGGCGCCGCATGTCGCCGCACATGAGTATCCGTTCTGAAGTACATTGTTGTCATAAACAAATGGTATACAAATAATAATTAATAAATGGTTGTATCCAGTAGTGTCTATTTTGTTTCAAAATATACTTTTTTTTACACCAAGTAAGCGAAATAAATACGTTTTCTTCGATAGAATATTTATCGCGAATGTCAAGAAATTAGTACTTGCGTCATTTCACGGTTGTATGTACATAGTTCGGCTTCTGTGCCGCAGCGGTGCCGCAAGTTGAAAATTCGGATGTGTGCCCCGGGCCTTATGTATTAATATTATTAATAATATTATTAATATTATTGCCTAAATATTATTATGGAAGACATTCACGTACTCAAAAAATATGCTGAAGACAAGGTGCCTAAAAATTCATTTGAGAGATTCAAATTGTTGATTTGCAACGCCAAACAAATACTATTATTCAATAAATTTAAAAAAAGTAGGTTAATCATTCTCTTCAACTTTTCTCACCTCATAATTAATCTTTGAAAAGAAAAATCGAACACTCTTTCAGAGCGATCTCGTTGAGGTAGTTTTCATTAAGAAGCCGAAAACAAATTAAGTTTATTCTTTTTTACTTCCAAATTTAAAGGTGAAGAAATTAATAATCCACGGAGTTTTTTGTTATCATAGTTACGAAATAACTTAAACCGAAGAATTTAAAAAGAAACTGGTTAATAACTACTCGATGCGAGGAGGGAGCTCGAGCAATTAATTAAATTAATTTATTCTCAATTTTTAATCAGAAAATTCTCGTTTTGTGTGTTTTCTGTAAAGCAAATATCCGTTTTTTTAGTGTTGTTATCTTCGTTTTTTTTCGATGCAACTTGTGTGTAATTCATCAAAGTTAAATAAGGAAGAAAAGTTTTTAAATTTATTAAATTTTGTAAGAAATAATATATAAAAAGGTTCTGTTTCGTCAAAATAATAGTAAATATTTGTGTATTGAACTTATAAAATATTAGTTCCATTTTTGCAAAGACGTTTTATTAAATTTGCACCATTAATTTGATTCCATAATTTTTTTTATTTTCTTAAGTTTTTATCATAACCTGTAAGAACTTGTAGAAATTCTAAATATTTATGTGTCGTTAAATATTGGACTAAGTGTTGTAACAATCAACTAATCTAATATTGGTTTGAATTGAAATAATATTCATTGAATTAAGTTAACTTTTAAAACAGTATCTGTGGATATACTCGATTTTAATTAAGTTTTAAATTGTTACACAGTATGTTGAGAATGAACAACTAATCTAAAATATATTTGAATTAGAACAGCATGCATTGAATTTAACTAAGCGATTAAAAATTTTATCAAAAATATAAAATTCGTAACTAAAAAGAAAATTAAATAAATATGTATCGCAACACCCTCGGTGTTTTATTTGCAATGGCATTTATATTAGGTGTAGTAAGAAGTTTTAAAGCGAGTTTTGTATGACGTCTACTGCAAAATAGCATACCAATCAGTACACCGCGTTTAAGTCATGTGTTAGAAACTGGATTAGAGATATCAAACCGACGCAGAAGCTAGGGAAAAAGTGATTTCTAATCGTTTACATGCAATAGGAAAGTTTCAAAAGGCAGGAAAATGGGTGCCATTTGCATTGAGGACGACCGTGTCTTGGAGTGCATGAATCTGCTAAACAGGCAACACAGAAAATCTTTCTTGTGGAAAATCGTGACAGGAGATGAAAAATTAATCTGTTATGACAGTCCGAAACGCAAAAAATATTGGGTGAGTCCCGGCGAAGCCGAAACGCCAAAAAGAGACATTCACTGCAAAAAAGTTCTATGCATCTGGTGAGATATGAAGGGAGTATTCTATTACAAATTTCTGAAGTCGGGTGTAAGTGTAACTGCTGAACGCTATAAACAACAATTGCTGCGATTACAACAGGAAATCGATCGAAAACGTCCGTTTACTGGCAAAGGTTTTCGGCCCGTCAAATTACTCCATGACAATGCACAGCCGCATGTTGCAAAAGTGGTCAAGGACACGTTAGTAACACTTGGCTGGGAAGTTTTGGAACACCCGGCGTATAGCCCCGACATAGCCCCTTCGGACTATCATTTGTTTCGGTCTATGCAGAATGCCTTTTTTTTTTTTAGACCCTCCCTGGACCCACTCACCGTTAGGTTTAGAGTGTATTTGTGGTCCAGGGGGAAAGGGTGGGGGCACAAAGGGGGGCCCCAAGAGGACCCACGCCGGCCGGCCGATCGATTTTTTTTCTCTTTAAATATTATATCTGTGGTTGTTTTATTCCCAAGGGAGAATTACAATGGTTCGGTAACATTCCGGCCTTATGTCAAAAATTACAATAATCATCCGGAGTCCCGGGAATCCAAGAATGCAAGACCGGTGGCACACCGTTAAAATTACATTTAATACATCGGTGGCACACCGGGAAATGTAACTTAAACGCAGAACAAGAAACACAAACAAACACAAAACATAAAACACAACACAAACACAAAACAAAAAGACGTTACAATACAGAAAAAAGAAATACAAACATCAAGAGTTGAATTAAAATAATATATTATTTTTGAAAGGTGATAATGATTTGATGTTCATAAATAGGATTTAAATGAAGGTGAAATAAATATTTTATGAGAATGTTATATGGTGGTGTGAATTTAATGTTGTGGTGTAAGAAGTGAATATTATACGGATGAAGCGCATGTACGAACCCTTAACGGGATGTTGATATGATTTGATTAAAATTTTATTATAAAGTGGTTTAAAATAGACGGGGGCATAGTCCCACCTCTCTACCTAAAAGAAGGGGAACCAGAAGGTGTCATTTCTTTTAGTGGGGGGAGGGCCCCGCCACCATCCCCATCGCTGCCATCACGCAGGACTTTATGCAGAATGGCTTGTCTTCTGTAAACTTCCGGACAGTGGACGACGTATGAAAATGGGTTGACGACATCATTGTGTCAACAGAGGAATCTTTCTACCCTACAGATATCCGTGAACTGAATGACCGATGGCAGAAGGTATTAGATAATGATGGAGATTATTTCGATGAATAAAAGTATTATATTATCAGCTCTAAATTGCATATTCATTCCTTTGACACATGCCTTAAATCTTCTTACTACACCTGATATATTAAAATTTTACGTCGACTTGTGGCCGTGAATTTTTGCAACCGGAAGTACAAATGATGTTTCCAAAGTCCAAAAGGAGAACGAAATATTTTTTTTCTTTATTTGGTAGTTGTTAATTGAATTAACGTCGCACTTGAGCAACACAACAGGCAATTGGCCCAGGGGCTCAATCCCGAAGAGAAAGATCCGATGACAATACCTTGTAATTTTGTACCACGGTCAGATGACGAGGTTAACCTTTAACTGCTGTGTCACAAACCATCTCGTAACTAGTGTGTTGGGATCTCTCAGTCACTAAAGTGCCGTATAAAGTTCATTAATATAATATTTCTCTCAAAGATTCTTTAGATAATTATTATTTATACATTTTAAATTTAGGTAATTCAATTCTTAAAATGAAATACATTTTATATTACTATTTAAGTCAAGTAGATTCCATGTCTCTTCAGGCTCAGTTTTCGGACCAAATTTTGCAGGACGTTTCAACCCTGGAAACTGTAAAACTATGTTGTGTTTTGGTGTTCTAACGGCACGATTAGGTCCCCCCTCCCCCGGGCATCACATTTTAATTTTTTTTTCCGTAGAAATATTATTCTTGTGAAGACGCACTTTAAATGTCTTCATCTTCATCTGCCTTAATTTCCGAATCCGTTTCGTGTTCTCTTTCATTAATATTATCCTAAATTTCACTGTCCCAGTACTCTATTTCCGACCCATTATCAACAATATCCTGAATTTCTTTTTGTGTAAGATACACAAGTCGTTTTTTGGTAAAGTTTGTTGTCATTTCAGGCACTTTGCCGAAATTCCCTACTCCAACTTAGGCGATTTCATTCAACAAGAACGGTTACGCAAATGATGTGAAGGGGTCTAAGAGACCACACGAGAAATGCAAGTAGTGTAAAACACGAAATAGTTGGGGCAGCCAAACCAGTCTTGGAATGTGGCTTCTGTTGGACGTAGTAGGAAGGTATTGAATAGGACATGGACCAATATTCACTTTAAGGGGTGGAAACGACCTGTAAAAAATGACTCGGGGTCTGTGAGACACATGACACTAGTTAAAAGTTACAACATTTTGTAATCGGTGCACAGATTTAATGTTATATAATACGTTGCAATAAATGTGTTAATCAGTATATGTCATATATATTTACAATCATAAACGGCGCATCACATTTACATTACTATGATATCTATGATATAACTTTTTCTACTTTATTTCTTTTTTGTGTTTGGACTACTCCTTAACCCTCAACATGTAAATCGCTAACCTTAACTGAAGTGGGAAAAATTCCGGACCTTCAATTGTAGAAAGCTGCATGGGTACAGACAAGGATAAGATGAAAGTGTACGACTTTCAAACCCGTATTTAAGACAAATAGAGTCTAGCCCCGTGTAGTGGATTGAGAGAAAACAACCACTCACAAATAAAATTTCCACCGGTGAATTTCCACCTGAACGTTAAAAATAACAACGTAATTAACGAAAACTCTCATTCATGTCACTTCCCAAGACTTTATTTACTTTTTAACTTACCCGTAGGAACATTAGACGCTTTCAATAATATTATCCGAAATTTCACTGTCCCAGTACTCTATTTCCGACCAATTATCAACAATATCCTGAATTTCTTTTTGTGTAAGATGCACAGGTCGTTTTTTAGTAAAGTTTGTTGCCATTTTAAATTCTCTGCCGAAATTTCCTACTCTAACTTAGACGATTTCATTTACAAGAACGGTAACGCAAATGCTGTGAAGGGGTCTAAGAGACCACGCGGTAAATGCAAATAGTGTAAAACACGAAATTGTTGAGGCAGCCAAAGCGTTGTCGGAATGTACTGAATAAGACAGGGACCAATATTTACTTTAAGGGGTGGAAACGACCTGTCAAAAATGACTCGAGATCTGTGAGACCCATAACAGCAGATAAAGTTTAACACCTGAACTTGAATTACATTCTACTAACTTCCACATCACGCCAATAGTGTATTTAAGGCCATATAGCTTGAGATTTAACGTACTCCGGCCCCACGTACACGATGGTCTTTCGTTAGATCAAGTTTTGAACTCCCAGCCCTCTGTTGGCTTATTCGCTACTCTAACAACCGGGCATGCATAGTTAGCTTAAATCTTGAATAAATTTATCAATAAAATCCACTAGTAGGTCGAAAAATTAAGTAGCCCAACAACGGATTACTAAGCTTCTTCTCTTAGAAGTTGAGGAAGAAATTTGTTTTAGGGTATGATGTACAGGTTCTATCTTGAAGTCTGGATTCGTTGACAATCTTGCCGACCAACCGGCATAGTGGTTAAGGTGTTAGCCTATAGATAGGAAGATTCCTGGTTCGAATCCGGGTATGGATGTTTGTAAGCGTATGTTGTAGAGGCGGCTGGTGCACCTTAAATCTGTCGCGGCCGAAAGTCTTTACTTTGGGTTGGTGTGGAAGTTTGGAGAGTGGGGTTCGGGCTCAGGTGTTGCCTCGTCATCTGACCGTGGTTCAAAATTATGAGGCTTTGTCCTCGGATTTTTCCCTTTAGGGATTGATCCTGGACCGTCGTCAATAGCCTGTTGTGTTGCTCTAGTAAGAGGTTGACAAAAATTACCAAATTACCAATTACAGTTGACAATCTTTGTTTTACACACAGTACCCTGGTGGGGCTTACCTTAAACTTTTCACACCTCTCTTTTAATAGCCGTGAGCCTTAAAATGTTACAATCCTTAGGGTTATTGGTGTATTGCTTTGATAGTTTTGAGTTACAATTTGGAAGGTTCTTATTTTTTAAGTTAAATTCACGTTGTATGTGGAACTGTTTTCTCTGTGAATGCCTGCAAATTTCCTGTGTCCTTCTACTGTCTTGAGACGGATTATATGCCCTTACTGAGGTTGAAAGAAACCTGGGGTCACTCCCTTTTTGAGACCTAGTAGGTTTATAAAATTAAGGAAATGGAAAGTGAGCAAATTAAAGGTAAATGTCCAAAATTTAAATTTAGTGCCACCATGGATCAGGAGTCTTACTTAGTCCTATAGTTACTCTGATTCCCACTTAGAGTATTACATAGCCCTATAGTTATTTTGACGAGTCCCAATTAGAATATTACATTGTCCTATAGTAACTACGAGTCTACCTTTGATCCTCAGGCTCAATTATCCCTACTTTAGAGTATGAGTCCTATTATGAGTCCTCCTTATAACATATGCCTTATTTAGTCCTATTTGTAATACGAGTCCACACTAAAATGTAAGTCTCATTTAATCCTATTTGTAATATGAGTCCATCCTAAAATATGTCTTACTTAATCTTTTATTACTATGTCCTACTCATAATAAGTCTCATTTCGCCCATAGTTCCCGTTAATCCACCTTAGACTGCTACTTAGTCCAATAGCTACAATGAATCTATCGCAGAATGCAAGCCTTAGTCCAATAGTTACTATGAGTCTTATTTCGTCCTAAAGCTTTTTTTTTGTTGCCGGGTGTTTTGGTTGTTGGTACGCTGCCCAACCGGTCTAGAGGTCAAGGTGTTGCCCTCTGGATCGTAAGGTTCCTGGTTCGAATCCGGGTTCAGGGCATGGATGTAAATAGTGCTGTCCTTTTTTAGGAGCAATGATGGTCCTCCCACTGGGTGCTTCTTCACACGTGGCCATCACTTCCGGCCTTGTAATGGCCGATGATTAAATTCATATGTGCCCGTCATTGGAAAAGAAAACTTAATATTATAGTTACTATGAGTCCCCCTCATAATATGATAATCACATTGTCTTACAATCACAATAAGTTCAATTTAGAATTTGAGCCTTAGTCGCGTACTTTGTATGAGTACTCGTTAGAATAGAAGCTTGTGCGACTAATTTGACCATAAGCTGACCATTTAAGAACCTTGCTGGCATCCTCTATTTCCCTTACTACTCAAAAAGAAAAGTTATTATAAGGTCACATTTTACAAAGTTTTATTTAAAGGACAAATCAAACCACTGCATGCACGACCTTCAGGAATTATTGGATGGAACCATCCCGTGTCTTACAAAATAGAATATTCATTTCTCCCCGAATTCCGGACCCCCTATCTCGAACACGTTTCGCTGAGTTCACACCGCTCTCACATTACCACCCGCACCTAACAAGTTTACTCATCGCATCTGCGTGCGGCCTGTTACAGAACATCAATAGCGTTGCCTTTTTCCACACACAAGTCCATTCCGAAGGAAAACCCCGATAATAAGATTTGGACCTCCCTTCCATTCAGCCGAGTCTTAAGGCTTCCGATGGGACTCCTGCCAGACCCTAAAACTCTTTTTTTGCATCGCACCCTGCTCCTACAGATATCTTTATTATCTTTTGGCTTTCAGCTCTTGGATCGAAGACATCGCTTTGATGTCGCATCGGAGAAGCTTCGCCAGTAATGCGGTTGGGGAAAGATCGGTGAACTTTTGGTGTGTTGGTCCTGTACGGAGAAATGAATTACACTGACGAGCTCTTGCCGTATTTATTCAGAACGCAATGCAAGGAAGCAAAGGAACTGGCATTTACTCTGTATTTCCATCTAAAATATTTGTAGTTAGGGTTGAAAGATGTTTTGTGTGAATCTCTACATAAACAGAGAGGACGCTAGTGTGGTGACCTTTTTCGTAACTTCACCAACCTAATGGTTGTCTAGACGAGGTATATCGTTATTAACAAAATTGACCAGATTTTGATGGGTAAGAAACCTGTTTCATGTCTTATCAGAGAAGCTTCGCCAGTAATTCGGATGGTGGAAAGTTGGGTGAAATTATGATATGTTGGTCCTGTACGGGGAAATTAAATCAATTGTTGAGTTTTTGACATGTTTGTGCACAACGCAATGGAAGGAAGCAAAGGAACTGACATTTACTCTGTATTTACATCTAAAATATTTGTAGTTAGGGTTGAAAGATGTTTTGTGGGAATCTCTCTAAATAGAGAGTGTTTTGGGAGACCAATTTTCGTAACTTAATCCACCTAATGATTGTCTGGTCGAGGCATCCCGTTATTTATAAAACTGACCATACCTTGATGAACGAGAAATCTGTTTCGAAGTTTCGCTCGTAAAATGTGGTTGGGGAAAGAAAGGTGACATGTTGGTGTGATAGGTCTGTATGGTGAAGTGAGTTACGCTGTTGAGCTTTTTCCAATGCAAGGAAGGAACTCAAGCTCCATTAATAGTTCTATTCATTCCATCTAAATTATTTCTGATTAGGGTTAGAAGAGTTTTCTCGAATCCTAAAACGCAGAGAGTGCTAGTGTTTATGTGTGTAAAATAGGCGCTTTTTTGCAGCTCAACTATCCTGGTGACTGGGTCTGTTTGACGAGGTACCTCGTCATTAGAAAAACCATTAGTAGTTCTTGATGGACGGGATATTATGTCTTTAAAATAAACTTACCAAATCTTGGTCATGTTATCGTAAGAAAATTGGCAATAACTTGTGTACTGGTTATTATACCCAATTTTGACCTGGATACTAATATCCAGTTTGACCTCAGATTCGATCGGAAATAAGTGGAGTTCTCAATTGGTATCGGATAGATATACGGACATACCTTTATATATGGTGACCGCCAGATTGAAGTAAGGCATCGGGATATATAGATTCCTTCTTTTGGAATCAGGTGGTTCTTTCCTTCTGGAATCTAGAGATTTCTATTATTGGTGATGACACAGTAAAAGCAGCCTTATTCTGTTTGGTAAGTTCGTTTATTTTTCATTCAATTCGTCGATGGTACATCTCTTAATTGTAGAGTTACCATATTTTTGGAAAATGGCTGGCCACAACCGAAAAAGCCTCCGTCTCTTTTTTTAGCGTTGGCGTTTCCCTGTCGTTCTCCCCGTCTGACCTTCCCCTAATATTCAGGGTGCTAAACCCCAACCTTGCCAGGGGGTCAATCCTTCTATTGGCCGAGTAACATTGCGCCACTTCAGATATCAGCCTCACTGGGTGAAGGGTGAAAGCGCATCCGTTCCAATTTCTCGGAATCGAGATTTTTTAGGGGACTGGACATTGACACAAATAGCTTGTAGGTTGTGTTTCCCTGCTTTTAGGGCAAAACAATATTTGATGTGATTGTCATATCACACCTTGATGATGAGATATCTCGTCAATAGCAAACTTTTGTCAGATCTTGATGGACGAGGTATCTTGTAGACATCTCGAAGACATCGCTTCGATGTCGTATCGGAGAAGTTTCGCTCGTAATGCGATTGGGGAAGGATCGTTGAACTTTTCGCATGTTGGTTCTGTACGGATAAATGAATTACACTATTGAGCGTTTTACATGTTTATGCAGAACATAATGTAAGGAAGGAGAAGAACTAACAGTTACCGTGTATTTCGATCTAAATTATTTGTGGTTAGGTTCAAAATTTTTTTTATGAATCTAAATACAGAGGGCGCTTGTGTTTTGGTGACCTTTTCTATAACTGAATCGTCCTGATGGTTGTCTGTACGAGGTATCTCGTTATTAACAAAACTGATCAGATCTTGATGGAGAGACATCGCTTTGATGACAGTCTACATCTGTGAATTCCGATGAATTCTCCATCTTTACTTCCTTCGAATGTGCTCGGATGAACACGCCGTGGCCATTATGTAGAATGTTGAAGGAATCATTGAGAATAAGTACAATTAAAAAAAAAGGAACGGAGCAATTAAGTTACAATTAAGGTTTATTTACAAGTTAATTACAAATGTTACAGAAAGGTTTCAAGTTAACTGGATTGTTTAAACTTTAAATATTAATTTACAGAACTATTGTTTCCGAGCAAAACGCTACGCAAGGCCTCTCCCTATTCTGTCCACTCTGCTTCCTTCTTCCCAAACACCCTGTTGGGTTCTTCGCTACTAAGGGGTCGTACACAAGTTGCGAATGTCTCAAGGGTGCTCGGGACCGGACTGTACAATGACGCAAAGACATTTCGTTCTTAATGCGGTTGGGAAAAGATCGGTGATATGGTTGGTATGTTGGCGAAACAGCCAACTGTACAGTTGGCTTGTACAGCGAAGGGATTTATGCTGTTGAGCTATTGTAATGTTCAGCTTTGTCCAGAACGTAATGAAAGAAAGGAGAGCCGACCAACCAGTATAGTGGTTAAGGTGTTAGCCTCTAGATCGGAAGGTTCCTGGTTCGAATCCGGGTCCGGGCATGGATGTTTGTAAACGTATGGTGTAGAGGCGGCTGGTGCACCTTAAATCTGTCGTGGCCGAAAGTCCTCACGTTGGGTTGGCGTGGAAGTTTGGAGAGTGGGGTGCCAGCTCAGGTGTTGCTTCGTCATCTGACCGTGGTTCAAAATAACGAGGTGTTGTCCTCGAATCTTTCCCTTAAAGGACTGATTCCGGACCGTCGTCAATAGCCCGTTGTGTTGCTCTAGTACGACGTTAACTAAAATTACCATTACCATTAGCAAGAAAGGAGAGGAACTGAAACTCCCTCTATTGAAACTTCCTATTTATTCCCTTTAAATTATTTTCGGGGAATCAAGATATTTATGATTAGTATGACAGACAATAAGCTCTCTCTCTCTTCATCCGAGAAATTTTAACAGTAGAAATTCAAAGATGCCGTTCGACAAGAACTAACGTCTTGTATAAATTAAAAATGCATAAAATGATCACCAACTTCATAATTTCTTATGGGAAACGCCTACTTTGTTCCACAATTTTCAGAATCTAGAACTTACTAATTTAACTTCAAATACCAAACAAAATACAGCTAATATTGTATTTTAAAAATAGTTTTCAGTAATGAAATAATAATTATTAAATTAATGTTTAAAAAATCATGAATTTTAACCTTTTTATATTTTGGTGGGATTCGATTCAGAAGGACTTGTAATATGAACATGCTAAATTTCACCTTATTCCAATAGTTAGTGTCATCCGACCGTGGTTCAAAATTACGAGGTGTTGTCCTCGAATCTTTCCCTTACGGGACTGCTCCCGGACCGTCGTCAATAGCCCGTTGTGTTGCTCTAGTACGACGTTAACTAAAATTACCATTACCAATAGTTAGTTTTTGCGCTACATAGAATTTTCCTCATGAGGTTTTTTGGGGCAACAAAAAGTTTAAAAAACGTTTGATAATTTTGAGAAATGTTTTAGCTTTTGAAAAATGATTGGAAATTTCATTTATGTGAATTTAAAATCGATTGTATTTTACCAGTTACGTGTTGTATAGATGAACTATACTAATAAATGATCAATTGAATGACTCGCTATTCTTTTTTAGGGTGAATTTTATCCCCTCTTTCAAACTCTGAAAGTTACTCGTAATGAGCTCGAATCCTGCGGCGAGGCATTTTTTCTGTCGTTGAAAGGTATCCTAAATCGCAATGCAGCAGAAATTTTTAACAACAGTTCAAGAACAACTCTTTATATACATCTGCTGGATGCGCAGTTCCGATGCGCTGGAGATCGCACTATCCATTCATTGGACACCAAATTTACATCATTTGCATATTTGGTCAGAACATTTTTGCATACGAAATTTCAAAGCAATCGGATGATTCCTTCTTGGTGCGTCGATTTTTTTTTGTTACAGAGTTTATATTTGCAGACCTTATGCCAATAATGACCATTTCTTTTAAGGTTTTTTTTTGTCGATATCTATCACTCAATCATGAAATGAACTGTTCCGGAATAAATGTAATTAATCTAGATCTACGAAAAGCGAATTTGAATGTGGTGATGATCCCTGAAATTGATAACAATTTTAACATTGAATATCTCCGGAAATAAAGATTACGAGGTTATGAAACTTCATTTGTAGACTAATTTAAGGATGGGGAATCTTATTAAGGCATCAAAACAAGGTCTTTGTATTGGTAATTTTGTTGTGTGTGCAGAATTTGATTTGAAGACCTTAAGCAATTTTTTTTGCATTTTAATTTTTACAGGACGTTATTCCCTATTGAAATATATCTTTAAATTTACTCCTCTATAAATAGTGCTCGAAATAAAGTGTGTGGTTCGTTTTTTCTTCAAACATTGAAAGAAGAAGAATTTTTTTGTACATTGAAAGAGGAAGATACATTAAAATAACTTACAAAACCAGCATTTTAATACAAATTAGATTAATTAGAAGTAAATAAAACATTATTCTCGTAGTTTTTCATGGGATCTGTACGTTATAATCTTTACTATATTCACAAAGAGTCACAAATTATAAATACAGTTGACTTAGTTTCTAAAGTAAAATTGTATTGAATATTCTTGTCGTTTGAATGAAGTTATATCATAAGACTTAAATGTGTCAAAATAGTGAGAAATGAGTATAAAACCAGTATTAATATCTTATCATGGGAACAATGTAGTATTTTAATTCATCCTATGAGGAAGAAGAATATAATTTTTATATCAATATCCAAGGCAAATATTTATTACTAGCAAAATACCCGACCTTACTCGGTTTGAATTGGTTTACTCTAGATTGAAGAGATAATCAAAATATATAATGACTTACGTTTTTTGTAGAATAAAAATTTATTTTAACACCTTTCGCCATCTTTATATTTTCTACAACTTACTTTGGACACAAATCCTACACATGCATATCCATTCATGTAATACATTTCACATACATCGCACAATTGCTGTATGACAAAGCTACAAAATTACGAAAGGTGATACTAAGGTTACTACTATAAAAGACAATTTATAGGAAGATTTGGAATTCCCTTTCTTAAGTTCTTTTCATATTCAACTCAATTAATTAAAATTACGATTTACGGCGAGTGCTCTCGCACTCATAGTCAACAAAACAATGTTTTTTTACTTGTGGCACTCTTGCCTCCGGTATGCGACATTGTGAAATTTTGCAATTTTATCCCGTCATTATGACAACGAATTCTTTAATGTTTGAAAAGTTCTAGTTCGGAATTTTTAAACATTATTATTCTTTCAATAACGCCATTATTCTTTCATTAACGGCATTATTCTTTCAATAACGGCATTATTCTTTCAATAACGGCATTATTCTTTAAATAACGGCATTATTCTTTAAATAACGGCATTATTCTTTCAATAATGGCATAACTACACTTAAAATTTACTGAAAATTTCTACTGACTTACCCAACATTTTTAAGTCTAATACTTTGTGGTGCTGTTGCGTGTGATGAGAAGGAAAACACATTTATTAAAATAATAAGTATTTAAAACAGGAAACAGCGAAATAAAACAAAATAAAAGATGGTGCAAAAAATTGTTCTAAAGATATTAATTTGTGATTCAATTTTATCTCTTGATCCAGCACAGTTGCCACAACTTACAACTAAAAGGGTACAAAATTTAGAAATGTGAAATTAATTCAAAGCGAAAGAACCAGAAAATATCACTGCTCGCGCGATCTTGTTCATTCTCGTTTCGTTGAAAAATATCGTCTGTCCCAAATATTCGGAAATCGTTTTCATTGCGCAAAGAATAAAAATAAGACTCGAAATAAATGAAGTATCAGTGATGAAATTCCATAAAAAAAAAAAAAAAATTTGAAGAATAATTACTTTTTCAGCACAGTACTGGTAAAGCAATCGAAGTAATCGTAATATTCAATAGGCATTCCAATTTTTCCAAAACTACCAAATTATGGTTGATTTAAGTATACTTACTCAGGTGTTTTAGCATGAAACTCAACTAAATATAACAATAAAGAAATGTTTAATATTGCATTCACTAAACTAATAGATAATGTATAAAATAAAATACACTGCTATCAAATATCTGGAATACAATTCATGTGATGTCTATACAAACACACAAACACAAAATCGAGCATAGAACAGAAAGACGGACAGACAGACTTTCGCAACCAATGCCACTCTCTAAATGAAGATAAGTACTCACTGTATGCAAATTTCCATGAAAATATCTTAAGCCGTGTGGACGTGTATAGGGCACAATATACAGACAGACAGACAGACAGACAGACAGACACCAAACGAGAAAAAGGCGGATTCGGCATCAGAAGGGTCCAAAACGGATAGAAAACTTGAAATGGGTCGAAAATATTGAATGTACAAACAAACACTCCATTCTTATTTATATAGATTCGATATTTCCCAGCTTAATCTTCAAATGGAATAAATAGGGCCGGCCGTCTCAGAAGGTTTCAAATTAAGACGCCTAAAATCGGTTTAGCAGTTAATTAAGTTAACACATAACCACGTTATGAATATTCGAATGAAGTTTTCTGAGTGGTAACTTTGTAAAGGGGAGGGCGAAATTCCGATAAGTTAACTGTTAGTAAAGTCCTAAAGAATTTCGCAGCTTTTCAAAATCTTGTATAGATCTAATTAATGACAAAAGATTCGCTGATACTAGAAGTTTAAATTGGGCAAATAATTATCGACAAATGTACTTTTATAGGATAGACTAGCGGCCAAACTATAACCATGGTCGTATGTCTGCCACCTAGTAAATCATTGGTTCTATTCGGTATGTAAGCGAAAGTATGTTGGGATTGGCCATGTTAGAAGTACTGGCAGCTATCTCGTGCTCCTTCTTATATAGCTGTCAGATCCCCTTGAAGTACACAAGGTTGTAGAAGTTAGTGGTTGGGCTGTAACATAGGGGCCGAGTAGTATTCCACAATGAACACTGTCTAAATTGCAAATAACTCATGTTTATTTGCGTTAAACAAATTGTACATGTCTACATTATATACAGAGAATTGTTCCCCTAGGTCGTGAGCGCTGCAAACGAAGAAAATTGGAATCTGCTCAATGTCTGGATCGATGCGAGTACCACATAAAACACCTCAGCTCAACTCGAGCTATGCAAAAGTTCTCGTTCTGATCCTGCGAGACAGTTCAAACACAGGATGGCGTCCTGCACCCCTAAAAACCATCTTGATCGCAATTAGGCAACCATGGAAGACCACCCGAATAGATGTTTTGGGGATTTCGGCTGACGGTTAGTGGTGTCAACCTCTGATCATCCCGAGCTGTTGCTACGACTTTACAGGGCATTATAGATAAGTGATACAGAATATTACTTGTAAGGTAACTTGTAAGGTATCCTAAAATATAGTCCGTATACAAGACAGAGTTGAATTTTCAGTGTTAACAAACCAGGTGGTCTGCGAAGATTTTACTTCTCTTGTCCAAATGGTCTTGCGTGACACAGATTGGGGTTTTCTTAAAATGCAGCTTGTCACCTCTTTGGTTATATTTGGTGTTTCATCTAATTGGCTTTGACCAATAAACAATCATATATCAATTCGAAACTCATTATTTGGAATTTTTATTGGCAAACTGCTTAATTCGTTTTTCAAAATCCAAATCAACAAACGTCATGTTTAGAAGCTCGTATCGTCTTAGAAACACTACCGCCGCCACGAATATGATGCTCTAACATGAGGGATTGTGGTAGCACAGTTGGGACAGTAGCGTATTGGCAACCGGCGTGTTTGTGTCCAACCAATGGGATGAAGGGTAAACAGGAAGGACGGTGCATGATGTGTTGGCAAGATTGTAACAAACACCAACAAGTTGGACCAGGAAAAAGACACACTTCTTCATAGGGCCTGGCCCATGCCCATCCAAGGGAGAGTTAACGAGGTCTTAGAAAATCAAGTAGGCAAATTGCTCCTGTTGTGAAATCGGCACACCTCTACATTACATCACAGTTTGCTCCCTTACAGCATCATGACACATGAAGACGCCTGCCGACCACTTTAAAATCGCATGGCTCGATAACATTGCTCGTAACAAGGGCTCGAGGGTCAGAATTATTAACATGGTGAGACCCATTACGAATCATCAGGACTTGATATATATATATATATATATATATATATATATATATATATATATATATATATATATGTATATGTATATGTATATGTATATGTATATGTATATGTATATATATATATATATATATATATATATATATATATATATATATATATATATATATATATATATATATAAATTTCAAGAACAAAAGAATTTCCAAAACAAATATTCTCAGTAAAAATCTTAAAAAATGATAAAAAAAATGAATAAATGTTGGTGGATCAGGGCGTCATCAGGGAGGAGCCTGACCCAAACAACATAAAATGGTGTTTTCCACATATGAGCAGCTTTAGGCTGAAAAAATTGCTCATACACTCCCCCAAACACCACCAAAAAGCAAGTAAAACAAAAACAAAACAAAATACCAAAACAGAGCAGGAACAAAACGAAATGAAACCCGAAGCCGCAGCCGGGAGATCAACAACAACAAACCTAAAAATTACCACCAAATGCCATCAATTACACAATTTAACTTATATGCTAACACCATACTTCCGATTCAACAAGTCCATAAAAAGCAGAAAAAAAAAAAAATATATATATATATATATATATATATATATATATGCAAGAAAAAAATCGTGTTTCTTAGTCTCTTAAGCTTTGGTTTCCTAAGAAAGCATAACCGTGATCTAGCGGCCGTGATGTAGTTGTGTGTGACGTTACAAGAATGTTGTTTATATTAACAGATGGTGTTTTATATAGTTTCCTAGAAAGCGTTGTTTGTGAGGGTAACGAAAATTATCGGAGAAGCCATTTCCATGACTGTCGTTATAGCGGTCTCAAACAGTTGGGGAACGTTTTTTCTCTTGTAGCGGCAAGATTTCATTACCTGCGCCAAACGATTAGAGAGGATGGGTGCAAAACAAACTAACATTTTTGACTGCGTTTGATTAGTTCGTTTTTCTAAAATCGGGATCGTAAAACGCACAGAATAAAAATTTCAACGGATTTGAAATTTGCGTAAAACTGGACACTAGATCGATACCTTAAATGTGATTTTCTTTAAATAAATAATTAATTATTTCATAAACAGTTAAATAATCAAATGGTAAATAATTGAATTAAAAAACTGTTGTTGGTATCAATCTTGCGTAGAATTTTACACTGATTTGAAATGAAATCCGTTGAAATTTTCACTCTATCTTTAACGATGCCGAAGTTAGAAACTTTGGACAAGAGAATAAAAAAGTCACTTTGTTTTGTTTCTCGAATAAAATAAACCACGATAACCTTCTGTATTGCCCATTCTCCAACGTTTTCTGTCCGTCTAAGTTGACACCTCTGGTATCTGTTAAGGCGGCTGCCTAGTTATGCCCACGGCATCATGCCGCATCACGGCTGTTAGAAAACGGCTCCACTTTCTTAGGAAACCGAAGCTTTAGTCTATTCACCCCAACCCCACTACTAGTCACGACACTACGCATCGGAATGTGTGGTGGTATTAGTTAGTAAGTGTCCAACCAAAGACTCGTGTACGCGAGGGAGGTTCACTTTAAATCTGTCGTGTACGAAAATGCTCTCACGTTGCGTGATGTGAAAGCTGGTATTGTGGTGTGTCCGCTCAGGTGTTGAAATCGTCACCTGACTCCGGATCAAAATTCTGAGTTGATGTCCATCGAATATTTCCTTTTGGAATCTAGTTTTTCACCAACACCGCTGATGATATCTCCGCTCAACATCCTCCTAGATCGTATCAGATCTTTCCCTTCTGGATTGATTTCAAACCGTCGCCAATGCAGCCCGTGTGTTTCTCCGTTGTGACATTAGTTAACTACCTACCCCTAACATGAAGCTTAGGCATAGCCTTAATGAATCTAAACCCGTAAATTTGCTCTGGCAAATTAAAAGACTCCAAGCTAGACAACAAACACCACGATTAATTTACTCACTTTCTTCGCGATTCAGACAAAGGCGGCATTTGATTACCCCAACTCCAACGCACTACAACGCTCTAAAAAACAAGCCTCGCCGGCTAATCGAATCATTCCGGTCTTCTACGCCGCTTAGAATAACAGAATATTCCCTTCGTCTGAAAAACACGGACGACGTTTATCTGGAAAGAAGCAAAAGATCAGCTCTGATGCGTCTCCGGAAAGAACACCACCAAAAACAAAGCGGGCATTCCAGAAGCGAGGCCATCCTAGGATTCTGGAACACATTTGCATAATCAGATGCTTTATCCCCTGATTCCGAAAAGTTCCTCCCTGATGAAAAACTTTCCCCTATCCTTGTTTACGTCGTCCCGCTTCAAAGTGCCGATTTTTCACCAGGATAAGCATTGCCAGAGAAAGGAAGATTCTAAAGGGGAGGTGCTGGTAGCGCGGAATGTCCTGGTCTGAGGCCTGGGGATTGGCCATTTCCATCCTAATGGATCGTAAAGCAAACGGTGTTTGGGGCGTCCGCCGTGAATCTTGTTTTGTTTGGGGACGTCTGATGGAATGGATGGACAGAGGTGGCCTTGAATGAAATGCTTGGTGTTACAAAGCTCGGGGATGTGTGATGAGAGTCGTAAATTCCGGAGTTGCAGAAAGTGGTGGAGAGATGAACGGTTCTGCTGGTTCATTTTATTAAGTCCTCGAGATCATTTGTAAAACTTGTTTTGCTTCAGGCTGAGTTAAATTTGGTTTGTGTAAAACTAATTTACTGTCATTGAATATCCCTAAAAATTATTTCGACGAAATATCTAATTCATCAAGATTTCACTAATTTTGATAATACTGAGATATCTCTTCATCAAGATCTGACTAATTTTGCTAATACCGAGCTATCTCTCTACATCAAGATCTTACCAATTTTACTAATACCGAGATATCTCTTCATCAAGATCTTATCAATTTTGCTAATACCGAGATATCTCTTCATCAAGATCTTATCAATTTTGCTAATACCGAGATATCTCTTCATCAAGATCTTACCAATTTTGCTAATACCGAGCTATCTCTTCATCAAGATCTGACTAATTTTGCTAATACCGAGCTATCTCTTCATCAAGATCTGACTAATTTTGCTAATACCGAGCTCTTTTGTCATCAAGATCTTACCAATTTTGCTAATATCGAGATATCTCTTCAACAAGATCTTATCAATTTTGCTAATACCGAGATATCTCTTCATCAAGATCTTATCAATTTTGCTAATACCGAGATATCTCTTCATCAAGATCTTACCAATTTTGCTAATACCGAACTATCTCTTCATCAAGATCTGACTAATTTTGCTAATACCGAGCTATCTCTTCATCAAGATCTGACTAATTTTGCTAATACCGAGCTATCTCTTCATCAAGATCTGACTAATTTTGCTAATACCGAGCTATCTCTTCATCAACATCTGACAAATTTTGCTAATACCGAGATATCTCGTCAACAAGATTTCTCAATTTGGTGCGGAAGTGGGATGTCATCTCAAGGGTGACCTCGTCATCTGACCATGGTTCTAAATTACTTGATGTTCTCCTCGGATCTTTCGCCCACCAACCAGTATAGTGGTTAAGGTGTTAGCCTCTAGATAGGAAGGTTCCTGGTTTGAATCCGGGTCTTGGCATGGATGTTTGTAAGCGTATGGTGTAGAGGCGGCTGGTGCACTTTAAATCTGTCGTGGCGGAAAGTCCTCACGTTGGGTTGGCGTGGAAGTTTGGAGAGTGGGGTATCAGCTCAGGTGTTGCTTCGTCATGTGACCATGGTTCAAAATTACGAGGTGCTGTCCTCGGATCTTTCCCTTAAGGGACTGATCCCGGACCGTCGTCAATAGCCCGTTGTGTTGCTCTAGTACGACGTTAACTAAAATTACCATTATCTATGCAGAGTGCCGATTTTAAAAGCTATTATGTCTCTCTATATTAAAAAAATGTTACCGCCGCCACCGACGCCGCAGGATTGAAAACTGTGTTGTTTAGCTCGCTTCTTAGACGGTTTCCCGAGAAAGTACTGATCGGAAAAAAACAAAATTAACATGGTTTGTTCTTCATCGTATTCCCTGGACAATTATTAAGATTTTTTTCCCATGCGGCTATTAGTTTAGGGTTGATTAAGTGTCAAAATTGAAGAAGCGAAATTTCTTCCGCGAGTGAGCAAAACACATTAAAAATTTCAGTCTTCAGCCGTGAGCTTTTTTTAAGAGTACCTCTCAACGTAAATTTTTGCAGCTCGTCGAGTTTTTTTAAAAATTCTAATTTGGTTCTTGATTATATTTTTTTGAAATTCGGGAAAAATCGGGACATTTTTGTTACTTTTTTTTTAAATTGCCGTATCTATATCTTATTACTATTAGTTTTTAATTTTTCATATATCGCAGTATACCTCAGAATGTACTCTTTCTTACGGTACTATTATTTTTGAAATCGGTTAATAATTAAATTGGATGCGACCAAAAGTGGGTCATACAAAATTCGGAATATTTGGATATTTTCGCTACTTCTTGTTAAAATCGTTATATCTTCAGCAAAAACCATTATTTTTTAAATTTGAGAACATCATTGAATACATTACATTACACTCTTTCTTATGGTACAATTCTTTTTCAAATTGGTTATAAATAAAATCGATGCAATTAAAAGTTGGTCATACAATTTTCGGAACTTTCAGATCATAATTTCCGATACAAAACTAAAACTGTCATATATATATCGTATTACTATTAGTTTTTAATTTTGAAAATATCGCAGTATACCTCAGAATGTACTCTTTCTTACGCTACAATTATTTTAAAAATTGGTTCGTAAATAAATTCGATGCAATCAAAAGTGGGTTACAGAAATTTCGTATTTTTTATTTCGCGGAGCAGGTTTCGAGAAGCAGGCACGCATATGAGGGTTGTATGTTTCACTATCTGGTTTGACAGATATCAAATTTATCGTAGCAACAATTGCTATAACAACGATTTATTTTTATTTGGCGAGGAAAAAGGCTCGCTCTTTTCCCTCTGTTCTCAGACGGTTTACCGAGAAAGTACAAAGTACAGATCGTAAAGTTTGTAGATTAAAACGGTTTACTTAAAATTGTACAGGGAACAAGATGCAGAAGATTTTTTACTCATGCGGCTATTAGTTTAGGGTGCATTAAGTGTTACAGTAAAAAAAAGTGAAATCACTTGCGAAAGAAGTATTGGTTTGCGAAGCAAACCAAACTGGATTGCGTAGCAATCCCCTGGAGTCGGCGAGCGTAAGCGAGCAGGTGGCGAGGTCCTCGATGTGACGTCATGGACTGAAAAGTGAAATCAGGATAATACGAATTATTCAGACAGTTTCACTCTGCGAAAGGAATGTTGGTTTGCGAAGCAAACCTAATGGCATCTGTGAAAGGAGTGTTGGTTTGCGAAGCAAACCAAATGGGATCGCGTAGCAATCTCCGGGGGTTGGCGAGCGTAAGCGAGCAGGGGGCGGAGCCCCCTAGTTGATTTAAAATTCAATTAGATATCAATTTTCTGGGCACCTTCTTTCTTGTATGTATTCACCTTAAACCCATTCATTTTGGACATTCTGCAGTTTATGTGCATTAAGTGAATGCATTTACATTCTGCAGTTTATGTGCATTAAGTTATGAACTGGTTCTAACTTGATTAACCCAAGTAAAATAAGGAAACACAATTATATAGATGCTCTACAACACATTAATTGGTGGTCTCATTTAAGTTATTAAGAAACTGGAGCACACTAATGCACTATGGACAATTAACTCATCTTCGAATGTTAATTCGTCTTTTTTGTAGTGACACATTTTCTTATATAGTATGCCGAATTTAAAAACTAATATACTGGTTTAAGTTTCAATAAATATACGATTCTACATTTTGTGTGATCGTGTGATTACTTAATAAAAAATGCATTTGGTTATGAAACAAATATATTTACGTATATTACAAATATAGAAACGTAGATTTGCTGAAGTACAAACTTCCAAATATCACTTTCCACGTGGGTCACATTTTCGTGTTGTGCAACTGTTGCCAACTCGCGTTTTTAGATAAAATTGAGCTTCAAAAGTTTTCATTGCAGGAAATACATAGCTACAAAACACTTCTGATACCTAGCGGTTCAGTACTGAATTTAGAGGTTTGCCAGATTGCTACTGGAAGAATGTATTTTCCACACTGAGATATGAACACCCTTAAAAAAAAAACGACACACCCGATCGCAATTTCACAATTTACATCGCAGAACAAAACGGAAGGTAGCAATTGATGAGGATGAATGTTTTCTGCAATTATCAATCTTTAAAATTCGTCTGAGGGGCCGTCTTCATATTAAATTGGGTTCTTTCTCCGATAATTTCAATACGAACCCCTATCTTTTATCACAAATTTGGATTCTACACACAATTTCAGGCGGAAAGAAAAAAAGTTTATCAATTTTATTGGATTTTTCACCGATTTGTAAGTGTTTGAAAATTAGATCTTTTAATGTTAAATTGGTGCTTCACGTTTTTTGTTATATTTACTAGAAGCATTAATTTTTTTTGGAAATTGTTTTTTCATCCTTTGCTACCCAAACACAATCTATAAACATTTTAGTAATCAAACTAAATTTGCTATTTTTTATTAATTATGAAATTAATATTCATAAAAATTATAAATATAAATATGGACCAATTTTGATACCATGTGATTCAACAGTTAGTTACTGAAACATCGGAATTACAAATTCCAGCTCATTACGTGCATAATTAGTAGCGCAGTGAGACTGATTGCAAAATTCGATGATTATTATCGTTATTGGGGATTGTTCACAAAGTGAAAACATAAATTTCTGCCAACAGATCCTGTGATTCAATCAGAATGGATTCTGAGTAAACATCTAAATTTACTCCATACCAAAGCGCTTGCCACATGTCATTGACAGCGACTGCCACTAAACGTCTTTATTACAATTTATAATGTGATTTAACACCGAACATTTATATGCTTCCTCGATGGTTTTTATGAATTTTCTCGGTGAATTTTACGCGCTGTTTTACATAATTTATTCATCAAATCCGCCTGAAATTTTGTGTAGAATCCAAATTTGTGATAAACGATGGTTCGTAATGAAAATATCGGAGCAAACACCCAATTTAATATGAAGACGACCCCTTAGACAAATTTTAAATATTGGTATTTGTAAAAAACATTCACCCCTATCGATTGTTACCTTCCGTTTTGTTCTGTGGTGTAAATTGTGCAATTGCGATCGGTGAGTCGTTTTTTTTTTTTAATTTTTGACGGGTGTACTAAGTTCAAAAATCATATTTTATTTAGCTGTGGCAAGTCTGAATTTGCCATTGTATTTCATGACTTCTATTTCTGAGCTGATAGTGGGAGTATGTTCCAATATTTTAATACAAGATAAATTATAAAAACTAAGAATTACCATTCCGCTATAAAAAGGTTTCTCAAATCTGTGGTTTTCGGGTACCTGAGTCGGTTAGTCGATATAAAATTGTCGTCTTGCAATAGTATGCTTCAGACGAAGAAATAGTGCTATTTATAATAGTATCTTTGTCTCGAACTTTGGTCTATTTTGCTCTCAACCTTACTGTTTTTGCAATTTTTAACAAATAGATACACTTAAGTATAGTGAAATTTGTTTAAATATCTATCAAAATGCGATGGATTCAAATGTAACATTTATGACAGACATGTTCTGTCAAGGTCGTGTTTATGCTGCACAAGGGTCCATCGACCTTAAAATTAAATAGACAGAGCATGGGCCCGCAGCTTCATGTTATGTTTTCCAGTTCTCGGTTTCAAGATGTGTCACGTGGTTGTGGGTAAAAGCATGAATCCTATATTATTGATTGGTTAAAGCAACAATCCACCGTGATCAAAAACACTAGTCTGCTGTTCCATAGCCAATCGGTAAATTCAATTTGGGATTTACACTTCAGAGATCTTACGACATTGACTCCGCCTACATGGTCCGTCTATTTCATTTTAAGGTCGATGCAAGGGGCTTCCTGACGTCATTTACACCGGATATGACGTCACTTAAATTTGCTTTTTGAATAAGGTTTCAGCACTTCGCCAATAAAAATTGAAACGAAGGATTCATCCGAATCGACGGATGGTTGTTGATTAGCAAACACCAATCAAACTAAACGCCAGAAAATGGTGATAAACTATATTTTAAGTGTGGTTTTAAGTGTGGTTAAGTGCTTTGGGGGTTTTATGGCGCAAGAACATACTTTGTTATGCTCCGTCAGACACAAAACATACAATATTAGGTAATAGACACAAAACGGAAGTTTTATTGACACAGAATAGAGAAATACTTTCAGGGACGAGTACACCTGGCAAGAACAGAACCTACATTTTAAGGAACCCCGATATTTATCATCTGAGAAAATTTAGGAAATGGAAGAAATATCTTCTCGGACCGTCTGATTTGTTTGTTCACACTGAAAATCCCACATATACAAAGGATAAGTTAAGATAACTTTTAGGTAAAGAGATGTGGATAAAAAATTTGAAAGTGGCTCCTATATAGAGCGTACAGTTATAATAAACATACAAGATGACCGATCAGAAAACCCGAACTATTTTTTTAAATCTTAAGTTTAGTATTATTGAGCCGTTATTTTTTAAAGGGGTACAAGTCCATTTTTTCATGCATCGAGATATTTAAGAGTTTGCGTATAAATTAATTTTAAAATATTGGCGAACGTTATTCAATTTGGATGATGTTTTTTTGCACTATAAACCTGCTAAATTTTACCATGCAATAATAATTATTAAAATTGTTAAAGAAAATAAACTCATTTTTTCAAAATGGACTTATGCCACTTTCAAAAATAACGGTCATTATATGAAAGCATGTGCGTGGGATATATATTTCTTGACACATATATCCTCGTATTTGTTTCTTCTCCTTCCTTATAACCATTAATATGGAAACACACATTGCTTCTAAATTACAAATTTGAATTTTTTCTCTAAACTGTCTCATTTACTTATGTTACAAAGATTTGGATTCGTGGTGGAACCTCAAATGGTTCTGAAAGAATTGTTCGTTTTGTTTCGTTTTATAAAAAACGTATAGTATTTGTTTAAGGATGAGCTGTCATTGTTTCCGTTTATCTAAGATTGCATTTCTGAATATAATGGAATCTGCCGTTTCCTTTCCCTACACCTTTCCTCTCTCCCTACACTTTGAGTTTGGTTTCGACTGTTTTATCATATGTTTTTCAAATTCATTTCTTTAATTGTAACAATTTTTTAAACCGTTCGCTTCTTTCCATTAAAGTTCTTTAATTGATTGATGATTGATTCTATCAACACATTTGTTGATCGTTTGATTGTATGAACTAGATTCTTTAGATATCGAAAATAAATAAATAGCATTATGTTAATATAAGCGTAGAGAAACGTTGATATTGTTCCAGCAAAGACCTTATTTTCACTTTAACGAGTGCCTAGTAAGTCAGATGCAGATTATTTAGGTAATTTGCAGTTTACCCAGGTATATATATATATATATATATATATAAAGAATGCATTTTAGAGGCATTCTGGTCTTGGTTCATTTCCTTAGCAAACGGCCATCCAATTGCAACTGCATATTTTTCTAACAAATGAGGCAGCATTACAATGAAAATATTATGTATCTCTCTAAAAAAAATGTTACCACCGCCGCTGTCGCAGGATTGAAAACTAGCTTTTTTTCACTCGATTCTTAGACTGTTTCCCTAGAAAATATGGATCAGAAAATTACGAAATTAACATGGTCAGTTCAAAATTGTACAGGGAACAAAGTGGAGAAAATAAATTTTTTTCTAATGCGGCTTTTAGTTTAGGTTTTATTAAGTGTCAAAGTCGAAAAAAGGAAAATTTCTAACGCGAGTGGGCAAAAGACGAACACATTTTTCAGTCTTCAGCCATGAGGTTTTTTTTCTAGAGTACCTCTAAACGTCGATTTTTGTAGCTCGTTTTTATTTTTTAGAAATTTCAATTTGGTTCAATATAATAGTTTTTTGAAATTCGGGAAAAATCGGGACATTTTGGTTACTTTTTAGTTACAATTACCATATATATAGTTTATTACAAATAGTTTTTAAATGTGAAAACATCGCGTCAAACCTTAGAATGTACTATTCCTTAATGATGCAATTATTTTTGAAATTAGTTAATAAATAAATTCAATCCGATCAAAAGTTGGTCATGCACATTTCGGAATATTGGGATATTTTCATTATTTTTTGTTAAAAGTGTCATATATATTTATTATTTTTTAAATTTAAAAATGTCACTAAGAACATGGGAATGTACTCTTTCTTATGGTACAATTAGTTTTTTAATTGGTTAATAAATAAAGCCGATGCTGTTAACAGTTGGTCTTACAAATTTCGGAACTTTTAGATCGTAATTTCCGATACAAAACTAAAGCTGTCATATCTATAGTTTATTGCTATTTGTTTTTAAATTTGAAAACCTCACGAAAAACCCTTAGAATGTACTCTTTCTTACGGTACAATTATTTTTTAAATTGGTTAATAAATAAATTCGATGCAATTAAAAGTTAGTCACACAAATTTCGTAGTTTTTAGATCGCAGAGCAATAGCGTTCACGCTTCTTCACGGAAATGAAAGTTACATTTTCTGACTAAAAGTTTTACCAGATGTCAAATTTATCCCAGCTACAATTACCATAGCAACGATATTTTTAAATGTGGCACGAGATTATGGTACGAGATTAACATGGTTTATTTAAAATTGTACAGGGAACAAGATCGAGAAGGTTTCTTAGTGATGCGGCTATTAGTTTAGAGTGCATTAAGTGTTAAAGTAAAAATAAAAAGGAAATCACTTGCGAAAGGAGTCTGTGTTTGTGAAGCAAACCAAATGTGATTGCGTAGTAATCACCGGGGGTTGGCTAGCATTAGCGAGCAGGGTGCGAAGCCCTCCCTGTGACGTCGTGGACCGGAAAGTCAAATCAGGGTTATACGAATTATTAAGATAGTTTCGCCGTCGCAGTAGATTGACTCTGCAAAAGGAGTGTTGATTTGCGAAGCAAACCAAATAGGGGTATGCGAGCGTTGGCGAGCATGGGGCGGAGCCCCTTAGTTGTATATATTTCTGATTGACGTCGCACTGGTGCAACATAACGGACCATTAGCGGCAGTCCGAGATTAAACCCCGAAATGAAAACACCACATAATTTTGAGCCACAGTCAGATGACGAGGTTGCGCCTGATCCCCACTCTCCAAACTTCCAAGACGCCAACGTGAGAACATTTGAAACCACGACATATTTAACGTGCACCAGCCCGCTTTATATACGACCGTCTTCGGTTGGATTAGAAACTCAACCCTCCAGTTTCTAGTTCGTTATTCTTCCAACCGGCTACCACGATCCTTACAATGAAAGGAACAAACGGCAAATTTTATTCTACTCACGAAACCCCAACTACATGCATACAATGAAATCGATAGAGCATATGGGTGGAAGCGTTGTCATGAGACCTAAGAAAGATAAGTAACTTGGGCTTGCGAAATGACTTGAGCCAATTGGCAATCGAAGCACAGATTAGTGTTTAATCACTTTAATCCAATCAGTAACGTTCCCCACATTTGTTTTATCCTTTTCCCCACATCCACGTGGAGGTCTTAAAACCGAGCGATCGGCAGAATTAGCATGACATTGCACACATATGCTCCGTCTATTTCATTAAAAGATCGATATAGTTATGGTACGAGCACAAATTGCATCTCCCTAAAGAAATTTATTCCAGTTAGGTCTTATATAAAATTTATTTATTTTTGAGAGGAACGAACATCGAATTTTTCTTCATTAATACCTACAGTAATTAATTTTGAGTGTGTTGTATTTTTCGTTAAATTATTTAAATATTTATTAAATTACAGATATTACTAAAAATAGCTAATAATACATTTTCATATTTTCATTTTGTATGTATCGGAAAAAATGAACTACCATTTTGTATCTTCACTGTTTTAAAAATGTACATTCTTTCCTGTAAAAACTAGAAGAGTTTTAACAAAAAACAAATATTTCTACTTAAATAAAGTACATTTACAAAGTATAATAATTAAAATATACTCTGCAAAGTTCAAAGGAAAGACAAATTTATATCCTGCTTGAATTTTTCAAATGATAATAATAAAGAACGGTCTTCATTGAATTTTTAACATTCTACCCATTAAAATGTACCCATTTGTACGTACACTTCTACACAAATTTATTATCTACTACTATATGATCAAGCAAATTAAATTACTTCCGCACTCCTTCTTGAGCTTCTTGTTGCTTCTTCAAGTAATTTAAATTCAGTTCTCATATACATATGGTAAGAGGATGGTAAAAACATTAATTCGTGGAACGAGAACTTCTTCAAAAGTGAAGCGAGTTATATTATATGCTTTTCAATTTATAATACATGAAGCATGCTTATCATGCTTAAGCACATGGGACATAAATAAAGTTTAAATACACCGTCTTAATATATAGATTAGTTTTGAAGTCGTGATTAAAATAATGGAACTACGCTCTCACATTTCCATACAGAAAGCAACCCGTCTTTGCTCTTCTTGCATGATGATGGTAATTGCCGAGAGAGAGATAGGAGTGACGAGACTATAGAAAATTGTACGGGATGTCTTCAGACTAAGGAAGGGTTATTGAAGAAGCCTCGTCCAATATAAAATCTTCCCTCAAATATAAGTATTTTCGGGACGGAAAATATCGGATGTGGTCTCATTCGGCAATAAAGAAAGGTATATCTGAGACAGACTGATGAGAGGTTATTGAAAATAGACTGGTTAGTTATTTGAGGCATGGATATCGGATGTGTGTTTATTCGGCAATGGAGGTTTGAAAGTTATCTCTGAGACAAACTGGTGAGAGGTTATCGAAGAGAACCTGGTTAAGTCTTTGAGGCATGGATATAGGATGTGGGCTTATTCGGCAATGGATATTTGAAAGTTATATGTGAAACTGATGGCAGGTTATTGAAAAGATTCTGGTTAGTTATTTCAGGCATGGATATCGGTTGTGGGTTACTTTATTTTTGATAACAAGGGGGATCCGTCCCCTGCTCGCTATCGCTTGTCAACCCCCGATGATTGCTACGCAATCATATTTAGTTCGCTTTACGAATTATACTTTTCAAGAATGGGGGGAGGGGTAAGGGATTGCTTCACAATCCACCCCCATATCGATCGCTGCTGGACTGATTCCGGACCTCTAGTACTACGTTAATTGAAGGTTCCTTTCCCTTCCCATTACGATATTTATCGCATGTTCCCGAGTAACCGAAAATTGCCTACTTTTTTGCAAGATAAGCGGATTCGTATATAAGCCGAACCCAGTACTTTAGCTTTAGAAAACGTTCCAAAAATTCTCGGCTCATACACGTAAATATAGTGTAAATAAAAACACATTTTTTTTAAATGTCAAGAACAAAACATTTTATTTCCACAAAAGAAAGGAAATATTTAAGCACGACATATTGTTAAAATTCAGAGTAAATCTTATCATTACTTTAAATGTTTTAGCTTCTCCGTGTTGTTTGGTGCAATAATACTTCTTAATATTTTCATATTCGACTGTTGCTATGGAAATGGCGACCGAATTTGACGGTTCTGCTGAAAACATTGCAAACTTTCAAGAGCGTACTCTCAAATTTTATGAATGAATTAATTAAAAAATATGACCGTGTTTATCGTCTGCGCGCGTTACAAATTCATTAGCCCGCTGAACCGCAAGACTCGCTATAACCAATCACAAAGCGAATAAACCTGAAAAAGATGGCAAATTTTTTTTATAGAAAGGAAAAGGTATCAAACACAAATGCAAATATAGTACGAGAAGAAGAATGGAATATACACAGACGAAGAATCAGATTAATAACCAAAGCTTTTGTAATCGGTTCCCGGTAGCAGTGGTATGATTTCATTTCAAATGATGAGGCATTTATAAATTATTTCCTGTTTAAAGGGGTCCGGGACACATTGAAAATTTTTTTTTATTAATTAATTTAGAATTCAGAATTTTTTGTAATGATTACCCATCTAACTAATAAGCAAAATCACAACACAAAATTTTTCCAAAAGTTTTTTAAAAATTTTTAATTAAAATTTTTTGAAAAAAAGAGGAGTCATTTTAAATTGTTAAAACTTAAAATATTCTTGATCAGCTTTCAAAATTCTTGCAGTAAATGATTCACAAATTTATATACTTTAATTTTGATTCAGCAATTTAAAAAATATTAATTTAATAAAAAATAAAATGTATTTGAATAAAAATTTTAAGGTACTTTTTTTTTTAAGTAAATATTTGTTTCAAATTTGCTGAATCAAAATTAAAGTATTATGTTTGAAAAAGATATATTCCAAATTTCAACCCTTAAACTTTATCGGTTTTCAATTTATAGCAATTTGAATACAGGAAATCTATAAAATTGTATCATGGAGAAAACGCATTTAAAGTTTTAAAGACAGATGTTGTTGCCATGACAACAACTGTCAAGAGTGTTAGATTTTTAAAACAACGCACCACAGAAATTATTATATCTCTAGTTCTAATTAAGATAGAAACATGATTTAGACGTCATTTTAAGCAGAAAAACACAGAAAATTTCTTAAAATAATAAAAAAAATTTCGAAAATGTGACGATTTTTGTGTCCCGGACCCCCTTAATATAAAAAAAGAACTTAACGCCATTTATAGAGGTAGATGGAGGACTGTGTAATATAATGTAGATATGTATGTGTTATATCTGTGATCAGGTGGCAAAATGTTATAAGTCACTTTTCCCAAAAAATTGTCTAGGTCCCATCCTGAAGTCTTTTTTGTTAATGTTTATAAGGTGACAAAATGGCGTCAGTCTTTTTCTTTCAGTTTATGAGAAAACAAAGGAGGGGAAATTGTAATCAATCAAAAACCACAGAACCACTTGTTTAATCTTGCATCTCAAATTTGAGGTCACGAAAAATTAAAAAAATGACTTAACCCTTAGCTGCTGTGTCACAAACCGTCTCGTAACTAGTGTAGAAGGGTCTCTCAGATCTCGCTCACTAAAGTGCGTGTAAAGTTGGTTAATATAATATATTAATGAAAGATCCTTTAGATAATTATTATTTACACATTTTAAATTTAGATAATTCAATTCTTAACGTGAAATACACATTGCTACATATAAGCGAAGTAGATTACATGTCTCTTCAGGCTCATCTTTCGGACCTAATTTTGCAGGACGTTTCAACCCTGGAAACAGTCAAACTATGTTGTGTTTTGGTGTTCTAACGGCACGATTAGGTTCCCTCCCCGGGCATTCCATTTGAAGTTATTTTTTCCGTAGAAATATTATTCTTGTGAAGACGCACTTAAAATGTCTTCATCTTCATTTGCCTAAACTTCCGAATCCGTTTCGTGTTCTCTTTCATTAATATTATCCGAAATTTCACTGTCCCAGTACTCTATTTCCGACCCATTATCAACAATATTCTGAATTTCTTTTTGTGTAAGATACACAAGTCGTTTTTTGGTAAATTTTGTTGTCAGTTCAGGCTCTCTGCCGAAATTCCCTACTCCAACTTAGGCGATTTCATTCAACAAGAACGGTTACGCAAATGCTTTGAAGGGGTCTAAGAGACCACACTATAAATGCAAATAGTGTAAAACACGAAATAGTTGGGGCAGCCAAACCAGCCTTGGGAGTGTGGCTTCTGTTGGACGTAGTAGGAAGGTACTGAATAGGACAGGGACCAATATTCACTTTAAGGGGTGGAAACGACCTGTAAAAAATGACTCGGGGTCTGTGAGACCCATGACACTAGTTAAAAGTTACAACATTTTGTAATCGGAGCACAGATTTAATGTTATATAATACGTTGCAATAAATGTGTTAATCAGTATATGTCATATATATTTACAATCATAAACGGCGCATCACATTTACATTACTGTGCACTATGATATAACTTTTTCTACTTTATTTCTTTTTTGTGTTTGGACTACACCTTAACCCTCAACACGTAAATCGCTAACCTTAACTGAAGTGGGAAAAATTCCGGACCTTCAATTGTAGAAAGCTGCATGGGTACAGACAAGGATAAGATGAAAGTGTACGACTTTCAAACCCGTATTTAAGACAAATAGAGTCTAGCCCCGTCTAGTGGATTGAGAGAAAACAACCACTCACAAATAAAATTTCCACCGGTAACGGAACGTTAAAGATAACAACTTAATTAACGAAAACTCTCATTCACGTCATTCCCCAAGACTCTATTTACTTTTTAACTTTCCCGTAGGAACATTAGACACAACTTTGCTTAGATCCCCATTACACCAAGAGTCCTTAAGGAAGACTCTGAAGTACCGTCTTTAATTGGATGCTACCGATCCTAGCCAGCGAAGTACAAGACAGAAAAAAATAAATAACCGCACCAACAAAGTAACGTTTATATGAAATACCGACATCTAATTCTAAATCCAATTTTCGTTTGAGCACCGGATACATGTGTGGGTTTTTATTTTTATTACATTTTAAGGCTCATATCTCGAGACAGACAAGATGCTTTTTTTTTGTCTTTATTTTTCGGTCCTGGATCTGTTTGTGTGTGTCGCAGGCGAGATGGGAAACAGAGAAAGTTGGAAAGCAATCTTAAACTTTCGCTTCGTCAAGTAGCGAAAGTAGGAAGTAAGTGGAGATATACAGAGGAACAAACTTTAATGCAATTTGTCGGGGGTACTTTCCGAGGGTGGAAAGTTTGTGAAAGATCCATCGATCCGAAAATGTCTTTATAAGGAAATCTTGCTTTTATTTTAATTTGTGAAACGCGTTTCTGCAAAGTAAGGGGGGACCAGGATTTTCCTGTTGGAGGTACGTAAATAGGTATTTTAATGAATGTCGTACTAGAGCAATGTAACAGCTATTGGCGAAGGTCCGGGATCACACCCGAAGGGAAAGATGCAAGGACGACACCACTTAATTTTGAATCAGATGACGAGTATTCCAGTAGGAAGAGTAAGGGAACGATAATGGTAATTTTAAATAACGTAGTACTAGAGCAACACAACGGGCTATTGACGACGATCCGGGATCAGTCCCTTAAGGGAAAGGTCCGAGGTCAACACCACGTAATTATCGATCACAGTCAGATGACGAGGCAACACCTGAGCTGGCTCACCACTTACCAAACTTCTACACCAATCCAACTACTTTCGGCCACAACAGATTTAAAGCGTAACAACCGACTTTACACCATAAGCTCACAAACATCTGTTGTCATCGGTATATGGTTGCAGGAAAAATACATTTCAGGAACAGTAACAACAAGAACTTTAATAAACAATAGTTACCTTGTTAGTCTCACTTACAGTGCAAGTAGCGTCTGCTCAGCTTAGTATTCAATGACCACAACGGGCTATTGACGTCGGTCCGGGATCAGTCCCTTAAAAATAGATCGGAGGACAACACCTCGTAATTTTGAACCACAGTCAGATGACGAAGCAACACCTGAGCTGGCACCCCCCTCTCCAAACCTCCACACCAACCCAAGGACTTTCGGCCACGACATATTTAAGGCGCCCAAGCCGCCACTACACCATACGCTTACAAACATCCATGCCCGAACCTGGATTCGAACCAGGAACCTTCCTATCCAGAGGCAAACACCTTAACGACTACACCGGTTTTATCGGCGAGTAAGGGAACGGAAACCGGAGGGTTGCGAGTTTGAAACCCGGTTGAAGCCCAGAGACCGTCGTGTATGCGGGGGTAGGTACAGGTTAAATTTGTCGTGGGCTTAAGTGATCTCACGTTGTTTTGGTGCGAAAGTTTGGAGAATAGAATGTCTGCTTAGATGTTGACCTGGTCATCTGACAGCAGTTCGAAACTACGAAGTGTTGTTCGCGGATCTTTCTTGATCCCGGACCGCCGCCGCAATAGCCCGTTGTGTTGCTACAGTGTGACGTTAATAACTACCAACTGACTTACGCAATGGTAATTTTTTATTAACCTTGTACTAGAGCAACACAACGAGCTATTGACAGCTGTCCGGGATCAATCCACCCGAGGACAACACCACTTAATTTTGAACCACATTCAGATGAGGTGGCAACACTTGAGCTGGTACCTCACTCTCCACACTTCCAAACCAACCCAGCGTGAGGACTTTCGGCCACGACAGATTTAAGGTGCACCAGCCGCCTATCGGCATCATACGCTTACATACATCCATTCACTGAACCGGATTCGAAACAGGAACCATCGTATTACGTGTACATGTGATTCAATGTGAAAATTCCACTTTTTTAAGAAAAATTACTGATAACTATATATGTAAGCATTGGACATTCACAAAGAAACTTATTAAATAACACATAACGCAGCACAAATGTTTCTAAACCTAACGTTTTCTGAAATAACTGGCTTTTTAAACAAGAGCCGACCAATCGGTCTGGTGGTTAAGGTGTTAGCCTCTAGATCGGAAGGTTACTGGTTAGAATACGGGTCAGTGCATGGATATTTGTAAGCGTATGGTATAGAGGCGGCTGATGCCACCTAAAATTTGTCGTGGTCGAAAGTCCCCACGTTTGGTTTGTCTAGAAGTTTGGAGAGAGGGATGCCAGCTCAAATGTGACGTCATCTGACCGTGGTTTTAAGTTACGTGGTGTGGTCCTCTGATCTTTCCCTTAAGGGACTGATCCCCGACCAACGTCAACAACCCGTTGTGTTGCTCCAGTATGATGCTAATTAGAAAATCACCAATTACTACCTAATTTTAATAGAGTCTTGGAAATACAACGACGTACTCGACGTATTGATATACAAATAGGCTTTTGACTGACGCTCCAAACGGAAGATGTGTGGATTCCACCTACATAAACAGTTTATGCAAATTCGGATAATTCCTAATAACTACCTGTTGAGATATTGCGCTGTTTCATGTTTCGTGACGGTCCATATTATTTACTGCTCCATATTGCGTGCTGTTCCGTATTATCTGCACTTCCCTTACAATGTGAATAAGAAATGGATAGGAGATGATATTTCATAACCGCTTGACGAAGATTAACGCTTTCAATTAGAAAAGGAGTTCCCATTCTGTATGAGAGAGAGAGAGAGAGAGAGAGAGAGATATGTTCAGTGAAAAAAAACCCAGTAAAACCAACCAGACTTGATTTGCTTTGATTCAATTAAGGCTATCAGAAAATTTTATTATTACCTTTGTTTACGACCTCTTACCTTTTTAGAAATGCGCTGCTTCAAGTCTTTTGAAATTACAAAATAAATCATTATTGATCTCTGATAAATAAATCTTCAGAATCAAAAATCACGTATTATACATAAAGAAAAATGTGTAAAAAAGGAGCAAGAAAATCGCGTTTTTCTAAACTGAGTTTGTTGGGGGGTTAGACCAGGGGTAGGCAATCTATGACGCATGCGCCAAACATGTCGCATTGGATGATAACAAGTGGAACATTCCATCATTGCGTTTACTTATTCTTTTGAAGTAGGTGCCATAACTGAATCCCTCTTTATAGTTTCAACACCAGAGTGTTGTGAGTTCAATTAATTCACCTTTCTTTCTCATCAATTCGTCGTAATATTTTTGTCAGTTTACAATCGATATTATGTGTGATACGATGTACGTACTTGTGATCTGTTTGTTCTTTTTTCAACATTTAGACTTTTAGAGCTTTGTGCTTTTATGTTTTCATACAATCCTGCTATCCATCACAACGCAAAAGAAAATGAGCAAAAGAAGCGCAGAAAGTGATAGTAAGCGTGAATTTAATGAACAGTGGGAAAATGAACTATTATTTATAGCAATTCAATCAGGAAAACCGTTTTGCATTGTTTCTGAAATAGGTTTTCACATAATGAAAGACATGATCTTAATAGACACTATAAAACACAGCATCCGACTAACATAGAAAGAAAAATGAAGTTCGCTCTTGGGTCTGAGTTATGAAGAAAATATGTGACTAAAGAAAAAGAAAGAAATCAGAAGACAAAATATTTTATCTGAAATAAGTTGTGAAGACTTGACGAAGACAGAGGCATGCAATTGCTTTAGCATTGACGAAAAAAAATTAATATTTTTCTGACGAAGGAGAAATTAAGCACTGTCTCCAAATATTTGCACGTCATCTTGTTTATAAGTGTAACGAAAACAAAGCAGACGAATTTGCTGTTTCAAGGCAGACAGCTACGAGACGTATCGAGGAACTCTCTCAGGATGTATTTCAGCTACAGGAAGACCTTGTCCATTATTTCTCCAGCTTTGGATGAATCAACGGACATATGTGATGTAGCCCAACTAAGCATTTTGTGCGAAAAATCGATGATAATTTTAATGTCTTTGAAGAACTTGCCAGTCTGGGGTCATAGCATTGTAAAACAAGATGATCAGATAGATTTGAAAAAGTAAATAATGCCTAGAAAATCTAAAATTAGATTATAGTAAACTCATCAGTGTGTGTACTGACGGAGTACCATCAATGATAAGTTAAGTGGCACTACACCTTTACATGGAAATTTTTTTAATCCTCCTGTACTAAAATATCACTGCATTATACACCAATAGGAACTGTGTGGGAAAACTTTAAAAATGCAGCATGCTATGTTAATGGCTGTGAAATGTGTGAATAAAAAATTAAAGCAAGAGCATTATACAGACGAGAATTCAGAGAATATTGTAAATTGTTAGAATTGGAATATGGTGAACTTGTCCTTCTTTGTGAGGTGCACTGGCTTTCTAGAGGACAGGTTATGAGGAGATTTTGGAAATTAAAAAATGTTGTTTACAATTTTTTAGAACAGGAAAATAAGACGATGAAACAGGATGAAAGAACCCTATTATTTGATAATAACTTGCTGTTTGATTTGGCATTTTTAGTTGTTGTTACTAAACATCTAATCTAAATTCGAAACTACAAGCAAGAATAAATTGTTTCGTAGCTTAATAAATATCATCCCAATTCATTTAAAATGAAATTAAAACTGTTCATCTCTCAGTTAGAGAATCAGGATTTGAGTCAATTTCCACACTTGAAAGAGCAGAGTGAATGTGCTGAGGATAACAGCAATTTGACCAAATATCAAATCATTATATATGATGTTTCAGAACCACATACAGATTTGAACAAGAATTTTCATCCATGAAATTTATTAAAAGTAAAGCGAGGTCTCGAATGACTGATTCAAATTTAAAGAATTCTCTGCTACTCTTAGTAACAAATTTAACACCAAACATTGAAATACTAGTGAAATACAAACATACTCAAAAGTCTTATTAATGGTAGTAATGTTTATGTGCTGTAATAGATATTGTTTTACATACAATAATTGAATCACTTAAAAATGTTAATTAAGTCCATAAACATAATTTTATTAAAAAGGTTATTAAGGACATGCTAGTGGACCATGAACGTAAGAAGGAAGAAAATGTGATTGAGTTGTATATCGTATCTGAACTTGTATGTGAAAAAAAAATGACACATGGTATGTACAACGTTGGCCACCCCTGGGTTAGACAACTATTATACTGATAGCCTCAATTTTATACTCTCGTTAGAAGTTAGTAAGAATAAGTGGATTATGTGGGAAATTAGGACTATCCGGGTTGGTTGGTTACTTTGGGGTTTTATGGCACAAATATTCATACGAGGGTTGTAAATGAAGAAATGACAACATATCTGGAAAACAATTTTTAACGAACATACAAGCAAAATTACATTACATTCCTTCAAAATAATCACCAGGAAAGTCTTGTACAATTTGCCAGATGTCAGGAAGCGTGGAAGGATACCGTTGGCAACGTGTTTTATGTTCATGTCAGCGACGGAGCGCCCTACTGCTCGGATCACAAACGGCACGTCAGGAAATCGGATGCTTCGAAGAAGTTCTTTCAACGTAGTAAAAAGGTCGTAGTTACAGGGACTCATGTCAGGTTACGCAGGGTGCTCCAACACCTCCTAAGACCACCGTCGCAAAAGATCATTTACATCTTGTGTAACATGACAACGAGCATTGTCATTGCGGTATCTGTCGTGGTGGATACCAGCCAGTGCATAACGGTGCCATTTCTGTACGTCCGTGAGTCGATTTGGAGCCCAGCGAGAAGCTATTGTCCTCACGTAAACACGTTTCTTCAATATGCGCCACACCATTTGATGACTGAGCCCAACTTCAACGGATAATTCCAATACAGTCCGTCTATGGAAAGTATCGATGTCAACGTGATGTTGAAGAATGAATGGCCGACCTGGGCAGTGCAAATGCGCAGTCGCAGTCCGATCTGCAATAAACGCTTTGACCCATCGTGTAACCGTCCTATACGGTAACGCATTCTCGCCACAGTCTTCAGGTAATCCTTGATATCATTGTGATGCATTTTTACCACAGGCAACCTCGATTTTAATCCACGACCGCTGATCACTTTTTGTAAGCATGATTTAGAGCGGTAAAAACGAAACTGTCCACTTCAACTCCACGTAGCAATTACCACTTCTACTAGATCGAAGGTTTAAATGTACTCGACACATCGACAACAGTGTCACTTCAATGCTCCGAGATCATGTTTACATATGCCCGATGTTCTGCGATTTTCTGGACTATGTTGCTACTACTTTATTTACAACCCTCGTATTTGGTCAAGCTGCACCGAACACAAGACAACAATGAGAGAGAGAACTCTCTCTCATTGTTGGAAACGGAGAGAAACGGAGAGATTGTTGGAACGTTGAAAACTCATTGAAGGATTGACGGGAGTAAATCAGAAGAGAGGACATGTCACTTGGGTACCTCAGGGTTGCGATGCCAATAGATACCTAAAGGTGTTCCGTTGAGGTCACAAACCAGAAGGAAAGTGGAAATCTTACTTCTCATACCCAAGATCTCACATGACAAATACAGAATTACCTTGACCCTCCAGGTGGTCGAGGCATCTCGTCACTATAAAAATTGACCAGATTTTGACGGACGAGGTACCTTGTCATTGGGAGGAAACTGACCAGATCTTGATCTCGTCATCATAAGTAAATCAGTAAAATCTTGATCTGTATATATCGGTATCTTGACGTGATGACTTGTTATTAACAAGATTTGTCAGATCTTGATGGTAACGATATCTTGTCAAACCACTTGCAAGGTTAAAATTTAGTTCATCGCTGTTTTGGAAACGCTTAATCTAATGAGTCTTGACCAATAAACTATCAATTTGGATTTTATTATTATTTGGAATGAATTTCTTGAAATCATAATGGAAATCAAATTCAGGATACATACAGGGTACACATACATTGAAGATCAATTGAATTAGAGGTTGCCTGTCAAGTAGCGCGTAGCTCCACCTTTCACCTTGATGGCAGCGATTGGTCTTGGCATGGACTCGACAAGACACTGGAAGCGATGGGAAGCCAAACGTATCCCCGACTCCTGAACAATCGCCCACAATTTACGAAGATTAGATGGAAGGTGGTCTGATTCTCGGACATCTCTCTCAATTGCATCCCAGATGTACTCGATTGGATTGAGGTCGGGCCTTGATGGCCAGGAATTCACGAGTACATCTGAGGAATGTTCATCCAACCATTCGGATTCAATTCAGGAGTGATGACATGGTGCATTGTATAGCTGTATGACAATCTCTAGTGGGCTGTCGAAAACAAACATACGGAAGCATATTGTCGTCAAGAATATCCCGGTAACGTTCACACGTGAGAGACGATGTCGCAGTTACCAGGTGTCCTATTTCAGTCCATGTTAACAGTTCCCAGACCAAAATTCCACCTCCACTAGCCTGAAAAGTCCACTGCTGGCAGGATTGTCCCATCGCTTCATGTGGCTTACGCCGTACACGTACTCTGCCATATACCAAAGTGAATCTCGACTCATCAATCCGGGCAACATTTTCCAACATCTCGACGGTATATTGGCGATGTTCCCGTGCCCATGATAATCATTCCACCTAGTGCTCTACAGTCAACAGAGGGATTCTCATGGGACGGTATGGCTTCTGCACCCCGAATGAGAGAGGATTTTCAATGGTGTTGCAGTTTATACGTTGTTGTGCACCAGCGGTAAATCGACGGGTGATCTGTTGCACTGTTGACCGTCTATCCGTTGTTACAATGTGGGCTATCCGACGATGACCTCGCTCATCCATGTGCTGTTGTCCGCGGTAGTTGACCCGGGATAGTTTTACCGGAATCTAAAAATCCGAGTAAAAATCTGAGCGTCTACACTACATCCGAGATGGAGTGACCCATTCATCAAGCCTCGACTATTAACTCATGATCAAATGCACTTAGATCCGCATGCTTACCCATACTGCTTTTGACTATCACTGATACCATGAGTAGCACTCATTATCTTATCAAACAGCTGCTTAAATTATTTGTAAGCCGCTTCCAGGCCTGTGTACAGCTCCAAATTTGCATAATACCAGCTATCCCTAATTCAATTGCTCTTCAGTGTACATCCCCGCAGAAACTCTACGCCAACTATAAGCCCTCTTTACACGAGCTTAGTGCTAAGAATTTATACTAACCACTCGCACGAATATCGGGTCAAGTAAAGCTAAAGTATTAGTACTAAGCGTTAGTAAACATGCGAGTGAAATTGAGCAGAAGCGGATCCTGTTTTACTAAGTGCTAAGTGCGAGTGGTTTTCACTAATGATTAGCACTGAGCTCGTGTAAACGGGGATATACTTAGCTTGACAGAGCTTTGAACTTTGCTTCTTGAGAAATTTGTAGTTTCAGCTGCGAAAATACTTCCGATTTGCTTCTCTTTTCCAAATGTCTCATATGATAGGTATCGGGTATACCTTAAAACGTCGTTTATTACCATTTTGGCGACGTTTGATGTATCAGGTAATTGGTCTTGACCAATACTCTACCGTATATATATAATCGGAATAGATTTGAATTTGGCGACATGCTGAAACGGATCCTCCACAGAACCGCGGTAGAACCACCTGCATTTAGCTTGATAGAAAATGTTTCTTCTGGTGGTGAATACAACGTTTAATTTATCAGGGAGAGTAAATGCGTAAAAAAAAATTTAACTCCTATGCAGACACACACTATTAAATCTTCAATTGGAAATATATTTTAAAGCGTCTAAATAGTGGAATGAAAAATGTTCCTTTCATTTTCAAAGGAATGTATTCACTGACATATACTTTTAAAATGCTAGGATTTATACTGCAAAATCATAAGGGATTCTCAAAACTGCATAGAAAACTATAGCACTGGGGAAACATTTGCAACTTATTTCGTGTTGGGGCTCCAAAAATAGCATTCATATCACCAAAAATAATCAGCCATACAGTAAGTTGTGTGTATTTCGTAAAATTTAAAATTGAGCATACTTCAAGACCAATCTGATTAGAAGCTAGAAATTATTTTTTTATTTGTCAAACAGGCATTGGAATTCTAATTAAAAATGTATTGCTTAAGAACCTTCAAACATTTCGCATTTTCATGTATCTATAATTCCTTGAGATAGTATGTATGTTTATTTTGACCACTTCTATCAACAGTGGAAAGCGTTTTTCAATCATAAACGCCTACCAAAATCTTCTATCCAAAAATTATTTTGTGTGTGAATCATCCTGTATAATCACATGTTACGTTTCCTTACAATCCCACGAAATTGGATAATCAGAATAAATTTATCTTAGATGTGATGTACTTGGAACTCGTGTGAACATATTATATGTTATGAAACTACACTCTATACCAAAAAAATCGACGCACCAAGAAGGAATCATCCGATTGCTTTGAAATTTCGTATGCAAAAATGTTTTGACCAAATATGCAAATGATTAAAATTTGGTGTCTAATGAATGAATAGTGCGATCTCCAGCGCATCGGAAGTGCACATGCAGCAGATGAATGAAAGTAGTTGTTCTTGAACTGTTGTTAAAAATTTCTGCTGCATTGCGATTTAGGATACCTTTCAACGACTGAAAAAATGCCTCGCCGCAGGATTTGAGCTCATTATGAGCAACTTTCCGAGTTTGAAAGAGGTTGTATCATTGGATTGAAAGGGGCAAGTTGGGCAAATCGGAGTATCGCTCGTCATGTGAGTCGAAGCGATGCGGCGATTAGAAGATGCTGGCAAGAGTGGGTGGACAATGGCAGATTTCAGCGTCATGATGGTAGCGGTTGACGTAGGGCCGCGACAGCTCGCGAGGACAGAGTGATTGTCAGATCAGCTGTCCATGACCATTCACAGAGGGCTGAGAGAGCGAAATCTACGCTCGTACCGACCGTTACGCCACCTGCCACTCACGCCTGCACACTGTCGAGCCAGATTACAGTGGTGCTTGTCTCGATCAGGCTGGAGTGATGCTGACTGGGGACGTATAGTCTTTAGCGACGAATCCCGCTTCCAACTGTGTCCTGACGATCATCGAAGACGGGTCTGGAGACGCCAAGGGCAGCGTGCCGATCCTGCTTTCACTATTGCACGCCACACGGGCCCTCAACAAGGAGTTATGGTCTGGGGTGCCATTTCCCTTGATAGCTGGACCCCTTTGGTCGTCATTCGAGGTACACTTACTGCACAGCGGTATGTTGACGACATTCTGAGACCTGTTTTGCTACCGTTCTTTTCGCAGTACCTTGGGTTTATTTTTCAGCAAGACAATGCCAGACCACATACGGCACGTGTTGCTATGAACTGTCTTCAAGCTCGTCAAACACTTCCTTGGTCAGCCAGATCACCAGATCTCTCTCCGATCGAGCATGTCTGGGATATGATAGGAAAGCGACTGCATCCGGTAGAGAATGTAGATGACGTAGTCCAACAATTGGAGCAAATTTGGCAAGAAATACCGCAGGAGACCATCCGGGAGCTTTATCGGTCTATGCCACGCCGTGTGGCAGCTTGCATCCAGGCTAGAGGCGGGCCAACACCTTATTGATCTCGTTACTGTAACTCTGAAATAAATCATTCAATTGTTCTGAAATTTTAATCATTTTCTATTCTGTACATAATTTTCCTATCCACCAATTTTTGTCTCCATCGGACAACTCCTTCTTGGCGCGTCGATTTTTTTATTATAGAGTGTAATACGTCTTTAAGACAGAAACAGTTCTAGAGGCAAGCCAAAGCAAAACAAAACATTACAAAAGAAAAACGTGACAACTCTTGTGTCTCTCTTATGATTTGAAAACTTGAAATATCATCTAGAAAAAAAAAACAGTTTCATGTAGATAAAGGATGTTTGTACCCGATATGACTTTCGATTAGATGTAGTGAGTGCGGGGAAGGGTTCCGCAATATGTTGAAGTTCTGCGGTACTGAAAGAACTTTGGGTCAGTATAACTTTGAAATGTGTAGAGTGAGAACTGCGTAAGTGGTATCATTCGAAGGCTACTGAACTACTCATCGATTAGTATTGGACAGTAATCAGTAACAGTAATCTGTCTACAACAAATACAATTAATATGAAACTGCATTTGATCTTTCAAAGAGTTAATTAACTGCTGAATATTCCCACAAAAACAAACTTCTTTCGTCTACTATATTCATTCCACAATTCAACATCATGACCGACAATTCATGTCAAAACTATGACAAGTGTCCAACTTATTAATCTTTTGCAACGGGAAATGTGCTGTAAAGCTATGTTTTAGAGGCACAATTGTTCCATTTTATGTAAACAGTTTATAGGTACAAGACAACTTACTATCTCTGTAACTCCAATGACTGAGGGTTTCATAAGTTATGTAGACTGTATCTTACATAAGAAACCGCTTACAATTAACAAAATTTAAGTTATGAAGCTTATGATAAAAACTCCAAACTATATTCAATCGTGGACAAATTCAAGCAAATAATATTGGTAAAAATATTTCGTGGATAAAAACATCTCTAAGCCTGGCAACAAATAAAAATTCCTTAAATAAATCTCTACGTTCATGAAATGTTATTTAAAAAAAGAGATACTATGGAAAACTAGTACATAAATTTTTAAATTGTGAGTTTAAGAAATTGGAAAACTCTCCGTGTGTGTTCGAACGATTCTAGCATAAAATTCCCTGGGAGGATATGATGAAATATCCTAATACCTCCAAACATAGAAAGTACTTTAAATCAATGGAACTATGAACAGACTAAGGGTAAAGCTTTAGAAATAAAAATAATCATTCCCCAGACATCTCTCTTCGATAATATTATACTATGGAATTGTGAAACGAAACTAACGTTCACTTTAATGTGCTGCGCAATAATAATTTCGTTGTATTTGTCTGGAATTTATTTTTTTTAATTTTATTTGTTCTCAACTGCGACGATATGTTTCTCAAAATCAATTTCAAACGAATTTAAAATCTCGTAATTCTTATTTCACTCATTTTCGAATTCAACTCGTGGAATAAAAATCTATTATGCACCGGAGATTTCTCAAACAATTAGTTAAAGTTCTGAAGCTTATGATAAAAACTCCAGACGATTTTGAAACATGGATTGGTTCAGCCAGATACCATTGGTAAAACTATTTCGTGAATAAAAACATCTCTAAAACTGACAACAAATAAATATTTCATAATTCCTTACGTTCGTGAAATGCTTCGCTTTTAAAAAAATTTTATGGAAAAAACTAGTACATAATTTATTAAATTGTGAGTTTAAGAAATCAGAAATATGATGAAATATCCGAATCCCTCGAAGTAGAGAAAGTACTTTAAATCAATGGAACTAAGGTAAACAGGTAAAGCTTCAAAAATAAAAAGAATCATGCCCCAGATATATCTTTCTTCTATATTATAATATGAAATCGTGAAACAGAAATAACGTTCATTTTAAATTCGTTCAATTTCGTTCTATTTGTCTGGAAATGATTTTTTGAATTATTTATTCTTAAATGCAACGACATGTTTCTCAAAATCACTGTCGATAGAATCTGAAATCTCGTAAATCTTATTTCACTCATTTTCAAATCCCACTCGTGGAACGAAAATCGATTTTGCACCGAAGATTTTTCAAATAAATCGCAGGTTCAAACAACACAACGAAAACTTAATCTGGAAAAATCGCAGAATCTTAATTCACAGAAACCGAACTGTGTTAGTGTCCTTTGCTCCGTTAAAAGAAAAGACAACATAAAGAGAAAAAAAGGAAAGTAAAGAACAAAAAAACAAAACAAGACTACATTCACTTTCTTATTTCAAGTGCCCTCGTCTGCTTTTAGTGTTGTAGAAACAAACTACAGTGAACTATCGGTTTATTGACAAGTCGGATAAGAATATTTTTCTAGGCACTACCTAATATTATGTCCTTAGTTTGCACGAGATTAACCCATTCAGCAATCTATTTTTGTATAACAGCTGCGGATTTTCAGAGTACGTGCACTATCTGATAAGGAAAATTTATTTTCTGTCTGGTGGCAACACAAATAAAGGAAATCCAAACAAAACCTCTCCTTTAGAGATAAGAAAATTAAAGTGAATATCTTTACTTGGCAATCTGGGAAACTCTCTCTCTCTCTCTCTCTCTCTCTCTCTCTCTCTCTCTCTCTCTCTCTCTCTCTCTCTCTGGCGAATCTTACAATATAAAATGCAAACTTACGACCATGTGGATCACTTTTTATCTTTTGTTATAAAGTTAAATACAATATTTAACGGAGAACTACTGACACGAGTGTATAAATCGTCGGATTAGAGCAGTAATTACATAACGTCGCTCTGAAGCAACACAAATGGGGTATTGGCGATGATCAGGCATAAATACCCAAGGGATAGATCGAAGGATAACACCACGTAATTCTGAACAAATGTCAGATGCTGAAATCAAGCCTGAGCTGGAAACCAACTCTCCAAACTTTCCCACCAGGCCAGCGTGAGGACATTTAAGGTCACGAGAAATTTTCAATCCAGCCCCATGTACACGACGACCTTGGGTTGGACCGAAATTCGAACTCGCAACCAGCCAGTTGCTAATGCGTTACTCTTACATCCTGATTACCGCGAACACTCGGTACAGAACAGAAACTTATGAACTGGCAAAATAATTTATTGCTGTTCAAAGGATTAGATTTACATAAAAAAAACCTAAATTGTAAGCATTTTGATCGGTTCAATATATCTTTTTATAATGATTGCAAGATGTATTTCAACTATGTATTTCGCAACATCAGGAAAATAAGCATTTAGTGACACCTAAAAAATGCCGGGTCAGTGCTAGCCTTGTTGGAACAGCAACAGATTCGACGAAATGTCTCGTTCATCAAGATCCAACCTTTTTTCAAATGACGGATATCTTGTGATCAAGAATGCCGATTGAATTCCAAATGATGAGGATGTAACAATGTTAAAGATCTGGGCTGTATAAGTTTTGGCAGAAAGGATATTTTAGGAAATCTGAATATTGTATAGAAAACAAATATTCTTTTATTTCTTGGTTATTAATATGTATACAGTGCTGCTCTGTTGAACAGACAATTTCAAAACATAACAAAGAGTCTCCACCGGAAACTTAACTTCCAAAGTCTAGGGCGTCGCTAGTACGCCCTCGAAAAAAGATCTAGCTCTTCTCGAGTCTGTCAGAGAATCCTCTCTGATCGCTGATCCAGTCCTCTTTACTCCAGGCCACGAAGCTCCCGTCCTTGGGAAAATCCCTTGGGCAGTTTTCTATCGTCTCAAAACTCCAAGAGAGGAGCTCCCCCGCCTTTTCACTTCTATTTCTACAGAGGGGTTGTCCGTTGTCCGACAAAGAACGATTTCAGTCGGCCAGGCGACTGGTGAAACAAATACAAATACAAATACAAATATTGACGACCAGCTACAGGCTCAAGCCCAACAAGGCTGGTCCTTTGTTTATGAATTCTCCAATTCCCACTGACTATCCAATTGTGTCTTAAATTCGTACACTCCCTTTGAATTAACTATATTTTCTGGCAACGCGTTCCAACTGTCTATTACCCTATTAAAGTAGTAGTTTTTCCTTAAATCCCGATTAAAATGTGTCTTATTCAATTTATACCCATGGCCCCTTGTTCTGTTATCCCTATTGAAATTTAAGCCCTCTGTGTCCCCTTGTTTTACAAACTTGAAAAGCTGAATCAAATCCCCCCTCCTTCTTCTTCTTTCCAGTGTATACATGTTTAGCTTACTTAAACGTTCATTATAGTCGAAATTTGCTAGCCCCTTTATTATTTTTGTAGCTCTGTGCTGAACTCTTTCAATTGATTCTATGTCCTTTCTCATATATGGAGCCCAGAATTGTACAGCATATTCTAGATGTGGTCTTACTAAACCCTTATATAATGGCAAGATTATATTCTTATCCCTTGAAGTTAGTCTTTTTAATATACCCCAATAACCTATTAGCCTTTTTACCCGCAGCTGAACATTGGTGACCCATTTTAAAATCCCTGTGAATTATCACCCCAAGATCCTTGACTGTTTCTCCCTCCTTTACCTTTACTCCCTGCAGACAGTACTCGGCTCCACTGTTCCTGTAACCCATATGCAGAACTTGACATTTCCCTACATTAAATGACATACCCCATTTTACAGCCCATTCGGAGATGTCCTCTTTTATCACTTCGCCAGAAGGATAAATCCAGTTTTTTATGAGATCAAGATCGAGAGAGTTTTCTTCTAATAACGATATATCTCGTCCATCATGATCCGATTAGTTTCGAAATGACCAAAATCCCTCGTCGATAAAACTACCAGGAATACTTACTATTCTGAATGCATTGGTTGTAAATATTCATGAACAAAGAAGCATAATTAAGGGTATACTTAATTGAGCACAAACTGTTTACGAAATAGGATAGCATTTTAGCCCGTTCGGATTAGCACCCGGAGGGTTGCGAGTTCAAAACCAGCCAAATACCATCATGTATAAGGGAGCCTGGTGCTCGTTAAATGTGTTGTGGCCTCAAATTTCCACACGTTGGCGTGGGGTAGAAGTTTTAAGAGTGGGTTACCGGATCAGGTGTGACCTCGTCGTCTGACCTTAGTTCAAAATTACGCGGTGTTTTCTTCGGATTGTTCCGATTGGAATTATTCCCGGACTGTCGCCAGTAGTCCGAGGTATTGCTCCAGTGACACGCTAATTGAAATACCTATCTATCGCCATACCTAAAAAATAAATAATCGGCCGTCCTCACGTACCAAGAGCTAGCCACCATAAGAAAAATTGCCCTCAACAACGACTGGGAAGCCCCTCCGTCACATGCCTGGTACCATGCACACCATCCAGGGACTGCCCTGGAGGTTGATGGAGATAGAGCAATGCAGACTGCCATTTCTAAGACTTATTAGTGGCCACATTAAGTCTCTCTACTATGACCAGGGACGTAGGACTTTTTTACCGTGCAGAAAATGCAGTTTGGCTCCGTCCTCCCCCAGTCACCTTCTTGCTTGTATGGGGATGGTGAAGACTGATTTGAAAGTGAATCCTGTCCAAGTTATGGACTTTTTGAGTGTGTACGATCTTCTGGACTTGATCTAGTTGGTCTAGACCAGTGCTCCCCAACCTTTTTATCGCCGCGGACCGGATCAACGTTTGATAATTTTAACGCGGCCCGCTGGGGGGTGGGGGAGGGAGAGAGCTGGGGAGATACGTTTATTATTTATATTTTAGATTGTTTTGATTTAATAATTTTAATTTAACTGGATTTAAACATGCCTTCAAAATAAAATACAGTTACACCAAAAAATGAATATAATGTGATTTAACATTTTAACTCACTAAAGGCTAAATCAATAAAATAGTTTCCCAACCACAAAAAACACACGAAGCGCTCGAACTCTTTTAAAAGCAAAGACAGGTGATCGTGCACCAACTAGGAGAATGAATGTTTAGGCTCAGTCTCGCCTAAAATCCCCGCTAATGTCTGAAATATGTCCAAAATGCCTCTGTTCACGCGCCGTCCCAACTTCAGTTTGGATTTAAATGCAGCTACTTTGTCTAACAACTTGAAAACAGTTGTCACATTTCTCAAAATTAGAAAATAGAGGCATACAGAATTCAAAAATCATAATTGAAGCTCTAGTAACAGAACACATTTCAAATTCTGATTTACCGCCTCCTAATTTGAGTGGGCATTTCATAGATAAGAACCGCACAAACCCGAGATAAATACACCAAAGTAAATAAAATGGAAATAATTTAATATTTCTTGGACGGCCCGGTACCATTTGATCCACGGACCGGTACCGGTCCGCTGACCGAGGGTTGGGGACCACTGGTCTAGACCAAGGAGAATTAGTAACAACAACAACAACAAAATAAATTTCTAGTTTTATATACAGAGATTTTTAACTTTCATGGAAGTTGTCTCAACTTCGTGATTAGAAGAAACCTGGAAAACGTTACATGTGTTGTGACCTCAAATTTCCTGACGTTGGCGTGGTGTGGAAGTTTCAAAAGGTGAGGTACCGGATCAGGTGTAACCTCATCTGACCATGGTTCAAAATTACGAGGTGTTTTCCTCGAATCGTTCCATTTAGAATTAATCCCAGACCGTCGCCGATACTCCGAGGTATGGCTCCAGTGAGACGTTAATTGAAATATCTACCTACCACCATACCCAAAAAATAAATTTCTAGTTCTAAATACCAAGATACTGTTTACCTTCATGGTAGTTGTCTGAGCGAGGTATTTCGTATAATTAGAAGAAAACTGACCAGATTTTGATCTCTTTTATATGTAGCCAGTCAACAATGTCTTGTTGTTGTTCGGGCCATATATGGCCTAATTGGGGGTGCCATTGCCCCGGAGGGTTGGACTTCTTCACGCATGACACATCCGTTTTACAATAAGGTCCCTTTCACACATCCATTCGCTCACACATATCGTAATTTAGATCCCAATCAGAGGCCCATAACTCCGTGATCAGGTACCCCCAGAGGTATTGATTTCGTATGGGAACATGGGGGATTTTGTGGCCACGACCTATTTAACGTGCCCCAGCCACCATGAGCGAACACGACGGTCTTTAGCCAGGTCCAAGCGCCGATCTCGCAACCATCAGAATTGCAGGCTCCGCTGAGGACAGAACCCACAACCCTTCCGATGCGAGCCCGACGCTCTACTGACTTGAGCTACCGCGGCTCCAACAATGTCTTCATTACGATATATCTCCTCATCCAGATATTGACGACTGAAAGCATTAGCAAATTTGATCAGGTATTACTAGACGAGATAGTATATCGTCCAAAAATACCTGATCAAAACCACTTTAAGGGTTAATCCTTCTGTTAGTTGTTTCAACTAGGATCTCATCATTAGGTCACTGATCTTGTATTTGTCATCCTCAAAAAAGGCGGCATCTTCATGGTTAGGAAATCAATCGGCATTTTTGATTACGAGACATCTCGCCATTTGAAAAATGGATTAAATCTTGAAGACGACCTAGTCAAACTTGCGGAGAGTTAATGTATGCTTCTGCATTCATGAATAGATATAAAAATGTCTATTCAGGTCTTCTAGTTCATGTAAGAATTGCTATTTCAGCACTATTCCTCTCCACTTCAGTATAAAGAATTTCTATGTTAAACTTTCGAGATTCAAGCGCGAAGAAGCAAAGTGTTGTTAAATATTTCCATATAGCGATCGAATGTCTGTTAAGAATAAGTGGATTAAAACCGTTAAAATGAACGGAATTAAATCTCCCCATGAAAACACACCGCCTTAAAGTATTCGCCATTTTCTTTTCCTTCCGGTGAGTAACTGCTAATTTCACGACATAGCAGTCAATTGTCGGATTTTCTCCGTGAAATTTACTCGCCTAAACTGGCAACGCAGGCTGCCAAATTGCCGAAACAAGAATTTCATGAATAAACATTAAGGTATTAGAGGGAGATTTTTCCAGAACTTTCTGCCTTCGACACATTCTTGGATTAAGTGTTTTTCTTTCTTCGGACGTTAGTTCACTGCTTTAGAGTCATTAAAAGTTTTTATGGGAGAAATAAACCTCCACGTTCATTAAGTTCAGTTCCAAGGATGGTAATGGAAAATGAAAAGTATAAAATCAGTGTTCGTTAAATTTTCGGGACTAATGACAAGGTTTGAGCGTTTGTTACCGAAAGCTCTTACTCAATTTTTTGGAATTAAAAAATTTCCTAGCGCTCATGCTTGTACGTTTCTACATAAATGTGAAAATTTTCGCTGAGTATTTACGATTTAACTTTAGCAAACCCTCACATAGAACCTGCGCTTAACTTTTTTTAACTACTCTTATCTACTGACTTCAAAAGGACTTTTCTACATTTCGTATCTTATTTCAATCCAATTTTAATGAATATAGCATCCAAATAAATTCGTACAAATGAATTCCATATCATAAAATGTCTTTACCATTTCATATCTTATTTCTATCCATTAATGATGAATATAACATCCAAATTCGTTTAAATGAATTTCATACCGTTGTACTTATTCCATTTCACCTTCTTTCAACCCGTTTATAATACAAATTCATATAAATGAATTGTATCTCTTGCTCCATTGTCCATATTATTTTAACACATTTATAATAAATATAGCATCCAAATTAATTCATACAAGTGAATTTTATACCTCAAAATGTCTTTACTCCATTTCATATCTTATTTATGGTGAAAATAGCATCCAAATTCATGCAAATGAGTTTCATATATTAAAATGTCTATTCGACTTCATACCAAATTTAAAATCTTATAATGAATACAGAAAGTATCCCCCAAGTAAATTCACACAAATAACTTTCTTATTTCAAACTGTCTTTACTTCATTTCATATAAATGAGTTTTATATCTCAAAATGGTCTATATATTCGATTTCATATCTTATTTATAATACACTTACTACCAAAAGCTAAGCATAGAGAGAAAAATGTTAATTTCCAGAAGGCTATCTTAATTTGAGAGGCTGCAATTTGCTGCAGAGGTAGATGGAATTATGCAAATGTGTTATGTAACAGCCAATCACGATTTTGTGTCGAGAAATATGCAAAAAAGGCAGTCGTACAAGAAGTCAGCACTGTGAAAGGTCAGAGGAGTTGCATGTAAATGTTGATAAAAAGTGTTTATAACTTTCGTGCAGTTAGTGTTCAAGAAAGACGTGTTTTTATGGCTTCCAGAAGACGAATGGAAGATAGGGAGACCTTGTGTTCTGTGGGACGCCTTGCAGCAGGGCAATCAATCACTGATGTTGCTCTTTTCTTCGGCTTTCATCATTCCGTCATTTCACGATTATGGAAATAAAACCTAACAAGACAAACAGTCGTCCGAAGACCTGTGGCCATCCAAGGGTTACGACTGCAATGTTGGTTGTAGATATTATTTTTTTATTAATTCATATGTTGTAGAAAATCAGGCCCATGCGTATGTATGCCCGCCTCAATTTTTGTTAATTCCACATTTTATCTGATGCTAGAAATGAAAGGGAGGTCATGGGAGAGCAGCAAAGAATTGGCTTCATTAAAAAAACTAGGCTAAGATAAATGAATTTTGTGCGCCAAAGAACATACGAGGGCTATTACCTTTGCGAGAGAGATAGAAGAGATCACTCATCGTATATAGTTCTATTCCATGACCGGACTATAGCCTAATCTCCCGAGTAACAGCTCCACGACTGACTACTAAAGAATTCGGACTAAAAGTATCGAGAAAATCGCTGTCATCTATATTTACACTTTCGGATCATGACGCAACACTTCTGCTGAAAAATCGCCCCTCAGCTCATGGCCTCTAACGGCCCTTAATCATCCCAGTTAAACAACGCCAAAAGGATCGCCAAGATAGAAAACCCAAATCGGTGACCTCCGAACGTCCTTCAACTCTGAAGAGTCTAATTAAGGTCATGTAATACAAAATACATAAGTGCTGATATAAATTTGGGGACTGAACCTATCTTCTCAATAAAAAATTTCACAAATAGCGTAGGTTCATTGTCTATAGATTGAAAGTGGTTTTAGAGCTGAAAAGCAATTACAGATAGACTTTAGAAAGGCAATTAGTGATCACTTGGAATCTTGAGTTTGGTCCCTTTAGAGATGGGGCGGGGGGGTGGGGATATCTCGGAAGAGTGCGTTCTCTTCGAACCTCTGCCGTTGTTTTCTCTCAGCGTTTTACATACAATTTTGTGTTTCGAGCGGAAATGCATCTTCTCAAGATTTTAATTTGAGCTGCCATGGGGGCCATTCTTTGGAAGGATGCGCTATTTTGTGATTGGTTTACTCTCATGTTTCTGGTTAAAAATGTAACATCATGAAATGCTGTTACAACGACTCCCGCGGAAGAACGATATATTGCTGTTGTAGCGAAGCAGAATCGAAGAGAGACCTCCACACGTGTGACATCTATGGTTGAAGCGTCCAGTGGTTAGACGATATCTGCCGCTACTGTGCGCCGAATGCAACTGTACGCCAGGGTACCACGAGTTTGTGTTACTCCATCCGTCCAATCCAGAGGGCCACGATTAAAGATGTGTCGGCAACATGCGAATTGTACAGTATCTGATTGGGCTAACGTTATGCTCACGGATCAGTTGAAATTTTCCCCTGAAGCCAGAGGACAAACGTATAAGGGTCTGGAGAGAACAAGGCACACGCAATGAGCCCAAGAACATCTTAGCGTATCACGTATTCCAAGGTGGAAGCATCATGGTGTGGTTCGATGTTTCGTTGGGATATCGCACCAACTGCAAATCTATAGACGGGGTTCTGTGACGGCTGTCCGGTATCGGGATGAAGTCCTAAAACCCACTGTGATATTTTACCCTGCAGCTTGTCCTTCTTGGCTGGACCAGGTTTTTAACTAATAACCTTCCAATTGCTAATTCGTTACTCTGCCCAACCGGGATACTGTGGCCCCTTATGAAAGTGTATCCTCTTCGAATAGCTCCTATCCGTATTAGGTACTAGTGTGACTACTGGATAAACGAATTTGTACGGCTCGATCTCTTCTGCGGGCCTAGTAAAACATTACTATCGGGATGAAGTCCTAAAACCCACTGTGGGATTTTACCCAGCAGCTTGTCCTTCTTGGCTGGACCAGGTTTTTAACTAATAACCTTCCAATTGCTAATTCGTTACTCTGCCCAACCGGGATACTGTGGCCCCTTATGAATGTGTATCCTCTTCGAATAGCTCCTATCCGTATTAGTTACTAGTGTGACTACTGGATAAACGAATTTGTACGGCTCGATCTCTTCTGCGGGCCTAGTAAAACATTACTATGGTTAGTTCTCTTCCACTGGCATAAAAAAAAACATTTCTAGGGCAATATCTGGTATGCGGTAGTGATAAAAGTATTTTCAGGGTCTTATCTTGCCTCAGGGCCTGACATCCTTTTCATTACAATTTATAAATCTTACGGGCGCGTTTATTTGTGGCTGGCCTGTTGAGTCTAACCCCAACGAGAACAACACCAAACGTCGCTAAAACTGTAATACGTCGACATTTAAGGTAATAGTGTTCTTTCCTCTCACAGTATATCAAATTTACATCAAAGAACTCTTACAGTTCAAATGTTGTGCGATTCTGGTACATACATGAAGCAACCTGAAACCTTCGAGCAGTTAAACGTATTTACGTCCACCTTGCATGCAAATTTCACCATTGATCCCTCCCTGGCAACCTGACCCTCATTAGAGCCACCCCCTACCCCAAAGCTTCTCGTTAAAGTTAAAGTTAGATTAAAGTTTTGATCAGCATTTATCGCTCGGCGAGCTGAAGCTCTGTCCTAGGGGACATATTCGAATTTCGCTGACCCAAGCAACGCTGCCCCTTAATGACATTATGTGTTTCTCTTGATCAATACTGTCCTCTAGGGTGAAATAGTCGCTCGAAAACAAGGCCTTCTGAGTCATTTTGAACTTATGTGAAAGGGAACAATCAATACTGTTAAGGCATACAGCGAAATACGCTGGAGGTTGTAAATTATAAAGGATAAAAGGCATTAAATTCGTTTAAAGGTTGGAAGAGGGATCCGGAATATTTTCCAGCTTTGATGGTAGCCGAGGGAGTCGTAATAGTAAATTCTCAATAAAACACCATTAGGTGCCATAAAAATGCGTGCATTTTTCTGCTGCTGCTTACAAAAAATCGAGGAAGGAAACATATTTCACAAATGCCTCACAAACACATTAAAAATTTCTTCAATGATAGTTAAATTCTATTACCATCAGGGGCAGTCGAAACCGGTATGCTTTTCCTGGTGTAGTGTGATAATACGGTGATATACTACACAACGGCGAATTTTCGCCAAACATGGTATCCTTAATACTACGTATGGATTTATGGCAACCTTTTCACTTCCATATGTAACTAATCGCATCGCCAAGATGGCTGCAATACTGATTTCGGCGGCCATCTTGTTTAGGAGAGAAAAATTGCTTGGCGATAAACATGCCCCGTATAATTCATATTTACTCTGGTGTACAAAGCATTAGAAAACCGTTAGAAATGTTAGGTATAGGTTGATATTTAATTAACATCAAACTGGAGCACAACGGGCTATTTAGAATTGTTAGGAGTAGAGATTCCTTGGCACTGTAACTGCTGTGACAGTTTGTATCCAGGGTACACAGACTTTAATTTCCAGTGGCTTGGAAAGGGATTTAAACAGAAATACAAAGCAGCAGAATAGAAATTCAAACATTGATAGGTTGTGTCGACGACACAAACCGTAATTTTGACTTAAATACTCGGGCTTGATGTTGATTATTGGAATGAATGAAGAAGACATAGGATGTTTTAATGATTGCTTATTGTGAATATATTCAACAATCAATTTAAAGTTTGAGCGATTAAAGTACGGTTTGATATTAACCCTCTGACTGCTCAATTTGTGGACCGAAATCGCTACCAAAATCGTGTATATTTTTTTTTTTGCATATTAAAAATCTATATATATTGGAGAATAGAAATATGCATTTTTTTTTCTTTCTAGAAAAGACTTTTTCTATAGATTTTTATCATGAGAAACTAAACTGTCAGAAGTTATTGTTAGCTATATGCACAGTAATTCACGGATTTCCACGAAAAGGAACTGGAGGGGGAGGAGGAGGAGGAGAAATATTCTTCATATCAATTTTGCACCACTGCCTAACGCTTTGCAAGTTTATTGAATCATGATCAGATTCATCGCTATCTGAGGAGCAGTCCTAAAAATCAATATCACTCTATCACTATCAAAACTAAAATCACTTTCAGAATCTGATAAATCATCAGGAATATATACTCTGTCAATCGCTGAACGTTTTCTAGCAGCCATTTCTGATTAGAAAAAGGCGCCAAACAAAGGCGCGAAGTTAGAGCGGTAAATACAAAGTACCTTCAAATGCCGCAATTTAGTGGACGACTAGCGACAACTGTTGACCAAAATCTAAATTTAACGTCTAACACTGTATGTAATTTATTTCATTGGTTAAACGGTGAAAAAGCGGGATGCGCTCCTCAATAAAGATAGAAAAACACCTGCCCGCGAAAATCGCGGGATGAGCAAATTTTGCTACATTTGAGTTGCCCGTGGAAATCGCGGGATAATCAGCCAGTGGGTTAATCGTTGATACATTGTTGTCCAATATTTACTGTAGCATAGTTCGATTAGCTTTCAAATATCCCCAACGCAATCCTCACTTCATGCAACCCAGGTTTACACTGGCCCCAAAATCGCCCAGCACTAGAATTTTGACATGCTGTATCCTCTCTCCGCGCTCAGTGTAATGTGTTTACGCACTTGGTTCGGAAATCATGTCCATGTAGGGACATCTTTTGTCTACACGACACCATAAATATCTTCTGATTCTGAACATCTTAAGACAAAACACTTGTAATAACGCTTTTCTGTAACGCTCAACTGTTCATACATGCTCCCCCTACTGCTCCGATTTTAAGGATGTAGTCGCGTCTAAAAGTGTTGTTTGTAATCCTCCTGGGAAGGTAAAGCCTAAACTGTTCAAAAAACCATGTTTTTCGAGTTGCACAGTGACCACCTCCTGTTCATCCAGGTAATATCTCAGACTCCGATACACTTTAAAATATGGGAAGAAGATGTTTCCAAACAATGACAAGTTAGAATGATCCTATTTCTTCTTGTTAAGGTGATATATATATATATATATATATTATATTGTGTGCCCGTTTCAAACTCTTATCAGAGCAATCTGCCAACATTTAGAAATAAAAAGGTTAGTGTCTCATTGGGCCTCACCAACGGAGAATTCTACAGCGAAGAAAGCTGTAGAATTCTGAAACTATCCATAATGGAATGTGAGGTCTAGGATAAACATCGATACGAAAAGGCTGTGCTGACAAGCAATCGTTTCTTGGGATGGGACGAAACTACGCCAGTCGTACGAGGCCCAGCACGGATATTTATATGATGTGGGATTCTCCAATCCTTACACGCAATATGATGCAATAGTCCATCAACGTATCTCAAGCATATCAATATTTTTAAAAATTGTTTCAACATCAAACAAGATTTCATCATTTACTAACTGGAGCCCATTGGTAACCGTTATCGACAATCTGACTTTTTGATCATTATCGTGGATCCCGCAGTATCCAATGAACCATGCTATACATACTTGGTACATGCTATATATTTATATTTTTTCCTTTAGCCTACTATTAGATGTCTCGTCATTAGTAAAAATTAGCCAGATCTTGATGGATGAGATATCTCGTCATTAAAAGCAAATTGACCAGATCTTGATGGATGAGATATCTCGTCATTAAAAGCAAATTGACCAGATCTTGAATATCTCGCCATTAAAGGCAAATTGACCAGATCTTGATGGATGAGATATCTCGTCATTAAAAGCAAATTGACCAGACCTTGATGGATGAGATATCTCGTCATTAAAAGCAAATTGACCAGATCTTGATGGATGAGATATCTCGTCATTAAAGGCAAATTGACCAGACCTTGATGGATGATATATCTCGTCATTAAAAGCAAATTGACCAGATCTTAATGGATGAGATATCTCGTCATTAAAGGCAAATTGACCAGATCTTAATGGATGAGATATCTCGTCATTAAAAGCAAATTGACCAGACCTTGATGGATGAGATATCTCGTCATTAAAAGCAAATTGACCAGATCTTGATGGATGAGATATCTCGCCATTAAAGGCAAATTGACCAGATCTTGATGGATAAGATATCTCGTCATTAAAAGAATATTGACCAGATCGTTATCTTAAAAATATCGTTTTCATATCTCGTTATCATAAAAAAAAATCATGAATAAATATTGCTATGATGAAATACCTCTTCATTATCAAAATGGATCGATTTTTGATAGACAAGATATCTCGTCGAAAACGCTTGGAGAGTACATTACAAACTACCAGAGAAAACATACTTCCTTTCAAGAATTAATTTGATTTATCGCCGGTTTGATGTTCGTTGGCACTGGTCAAAGTTCCACTACAAGCTTAGTAAACAGGCTGTCATATACACTTGGCACTATTCTACATTACGCTTTATATAAAAACCTCTCATAAGGTAGAGCTTAGAAACAGTGATGTAAGCTAAATTTGGTTGGGTTGAATTTTACGTCCAAGGACCCTATTAGTCCAAACTCCGACAAACACAATACAATGTCACGTACTGACCATACACAAGCCCAAGAAAAGTTTTACTGATACAGAAGAGAGAAATATACCTAGGCTAAGTTAATAAATTGAATCGTACCGACGATAACTCGCATGTTGGGGGCTAGCGTAGAGGGGCTCATCCACTTAGACATGGCATCCCCTCATACAGGCTAAAATGTAGACTCTACTGCTATTTTCAAACGCCATAAATTATATTTACTTGTTGAAAAGGCCGTCTGTGCCGCAACGAAAATTCATATAATTTTAAAATATAAATTACTGCAGGTGATTATACTGAAGAAAATGTAAAAACTAAGCTGCAAATCCTATTATCTAATCTTTAGACAAATTCATATATCGCTTAAAACTTTATGAAGTGGATACTTACTCATAACAGCTATTTGTTGAAGCTTCATGTAGATTAGTTACTATCTTAGAAGCAAGTAAAGAAAATATAGAGAAAATTATTTGTTTATATTGTTCTTTGGTCTAATAAGTGTTACATTTTATAGTCCCGAGAGCATCGACTAAAAAAATTAATAATTTTAAGCGCATCTTTATCAATGGTCTGTGTGAAGTCAAGAAACAGAGCTAAGTAAACGAAAAAGGGAAAATTATACTCCCTGAGTATATTAATCACCGAGTACCTTTATTAAGAAGAATTGGTAATTAAATAAACGTCGCATTGGAGGAAGAAAGCAGCCTATTGATGATGGTCCGGAATTGATTCCTGTGGAACAATACATCGTAAGATCAGAGAACAACACATCGTAATTTTGAACCACGATATACGATTATCATTAAAAATGACGGTTATCAAGAAGAATGACGATTTTCAAGAAGAATGACGATTATCATGAAGAATGACGATTGTCATGAAGAATGACGATTATCATGAAGAATGACGATTATCATGAAGAATAACAATAAAATTAAGAATGACGATTATCATCAAGAATAGTAGTTATAATTAAGAATGACGATTATCATGAAGAATGGCGATTATCATGAAGAATGACGATTATCATGAAGAATGACGATTATCATGAAGAATAACAATAAAATTAAGAATAACAATAAAATTAAGAAAAACAATAAAATTAAGAATGACGATTATCATGAAGAATGGCTATTATCATTAAGTGGCTATTATCATTAAGTATGACGATTATCATTAAGTATGACGATTATCAAGAAGCATGACGATTATCATGAAGAATGACGATTATCATGAAGAATGACGACTATCATGAAGAATAACAATAAAATTAAGAATAGCAATAAAATTAAGAATGACAATTATCATGAAAAGTGACAATTATCATGAAAAGTGACAATTATAATTAAGAATGACGATTATCATGAAGAATAACAATTATCATTAAGAATGACGATTATCATGAAGTATGACGATTATCATGAAGAATAATAATTATAATTAAGAATGACGATTATCATGAAGAATAACAATTATAATTAAGAATGACGATTATCATTAAGAATGACGATTATCATTAAGTATGACGATTATCAAGAAGAAAGACGATTATCATGAAGAAAAACGATTATCTTGAAGAATAATAATAAAATCAATAATGGCGATTATCATGAAGAATAACAATTATAATTAAGAATAACGATTATCATGAAAAATGATGATTATCATGAAGAATGAAGATCATCATGAAGAATGACGATTATCATGAAGAATGACAATTATCATGAAGAAATCAAACCTTCACGCAAAGAATGAATAACTTTGTGAACTTCACCAGTATAAGGATATTTTCGTTTTGGTCAAGAAAACTTAAGAAACTCAAGTTTTTGTCATAGTGTTATTTACTTGATATAGCAGTGTGACTAACATTTACCGTGTACTTTTCAGTAGATTCAAGTTGTACTGTTTTTCCCATGCTCTACAACATACTGTATCAGGAATGAAACTGGAGAACTATAGTATAATCGCTAGCATAGCATGCCAATATGTGGCCGTATTACTAATTATTGCGATCTGCGTTTGGTTGTCTTGTGTTGCCTATTTCACTGTGGATCCTCCATCAAACAGAATGCCGATTGTGGTAAAGCATTTTTGAAAGCACGAGTGCTGATAACCACGTCCATCCGTCAACAATGCTACAGAGCACGTAAAAACAGATCAACTTCACTCAACCAAAAGTTACTTCAGGGTTGAAATTTTTTTCCTTTATGTACTATTACTCAAAACTACTAAGACAAAAAAAAGTTGAACTTAGAAGGAATTGTCAGAATGCAATGAAATTTACAAAGTTGGTAAATTGCTTATGAATGAGAAAATGATTAAAATTTTAGACGACTAAAATATGCAAACATTATTGTGAAAAATGTAAAACAGTGGTATCATTCAGAATGGCGTATGACCACCATTATTCGTAATGCAGCATGCCAAGCGCCTTAGTATTGAGTCATGCAGGTTCTTTATGAAGTCCTGTGACAGTCCATCCCATGCTGCTTTAACCCTGTCACGTAGCTCCAGCAGATTGCGTCGTAAGGGTGGAGTGGTGATATCCAGCACAATGGTATCCATACAGTCACAATCGGGTACAGGTCCGGTGAGTATGCCAGCCATGGTAAGATATCGTTGTGTCGTAGTCTAGCTCAAGAGACCGCAGCAATACGGGGTCGAGCATTGTCTTGTTGAAAACGCGGATGAACCTAGAAGTTCAGCAATGGGAGTGTAACCTAGGCATGATGACTCAATGAAAACGATGTAACCAACACAACAGCATGAATCGAAATAAATTTGATGAGGTACTTGGATGTCCTTTTATTCCCTGGAATGCAGCGTGGTACACGGCGTATGGTGCATGCTTCAACGATTCTGAAATTTTGATCATTTGTATCTCCAACGTAGTTATACCACTCCTCCAAATTTCATTTATACCGGTCTATTTTTACCACGTGCAACGTTCTTTTATCCTAGAGTGTACATTGCATATTAAGTTTTAAAGTGATATATGAATTCTTAACACTAGAACGTCCACCATTGCGATTACTCTTAAACGTCCGCCTGTGTCATTTCGACACCGGTAAATAAATCGCATAAAATAGTTGCAATAACTAAATATTACCAAGACTAATATTCAGTTGAGTTAACTTTTACGATTATTTCATGAAATTTACATAGAATATGACACTAATATACCCAAAAACAATATATAAGAAAATAAGTTTCGTAAGTTTGGGATAGATTTATCCAAACACAGCCAAATTGTTGGTTCAAATTCTCTGAGAAAGTGTGGATTTTAAATCAAATCTTAAAAATCAAACGATTTCTCGAAATCTATTTCGACCCATTGTTTCTTTACAGAAGTTTTGGCTCCAAGAGTCAGACCTTAGGGAATGCAGTTCAATGTTCTTGATACCACTTATTCCGCGAGCATAGAATATTGCATGAAAAGCACATTGTTCATCAATGAATACAGACCAACTGATATCGTTCAAAATTCATCTAGCTTCAACATTTGTGCATTTTATTATGTGTTCAAATACGAGCAAATGAAGTATTCATTGACGTTTTGTTTCGCACAGTTAGTTGGACAACTACTTTGATGTAAAGCAAATCTTGGAGCAAATCTGCCTGTGATATTGCCATTATGCGGTATCCATTCTGTGCCGTCCCTAGCGGCATATATATCCGGATTAGTTAGGTAATTGGTAATTGGTAATTTTTAGTTAACGTCGTACTAGAGCAACACAACGGGCTATTGACGACGGTCCGGGATCAGTCCCTTAAGGGAAAGATCCGAGGACAACAGCTCGTAATTTTGAACCACGGTCAGATGACGAAGCAACACCTGAGCTGGCACCCCACTCTCCAAACTTCCACGCCAACCCAACGTGAGGACTTTCGGCCACGACAGATTTAAGGTGCACCAGCCGCCTCTACACCATACGCTTACAAACATCCATGCCCGGACCCGGATTCGAACCAGGAACCCCGGATTAGTTAGGATATTATCAGTTTCATATGCACTTTCTTCTTATTCTTCGCACTCACTTCCATGAAAATTGGGGGCATCGGAATCGAAATTCGAATAAGAGAGCTCCGCACCATCCAATTGCCAACCAACCGGTATAGTGGTTAAGGTGCTAGCCTCTAGATCGGAAAGTTCCTGGTTCGAATCCGGGTACGTGTATGGATGTTTGTAAGCGTATGGTGTAGAGGCGGCTGGTGCACCTTAAATCTGTCGTGGCCGAAAGTCCTCACGTTGGGTTGGCGTGGAAGTTTGGAGAGTGGGGTGCCATCTCAGGTGTTGCTTCGTCATCTGACCGTGGTTCAAAATTACGAGGTGTTGTCCTCGGATCTTTCCCTCAAGGGACTGATCACGGACCGTCGTCAATAGCCCGTTGTGTTGCTCTAGTACGACGTTAACTAAAATCACCATTATCATTACCCACCATCCAATTCATTTTCAACAAGTTCTCGCAACAGATTACTAACATTTTATTCAGGATTTTGACCTTTCCAACGAGTTATCGTTTTTTTGTCTGCACTACACGTACACAAGGTTCGAAAATCGATTTTGTTTATTTTATAAGCAGATAAACAAATGTAAACGACGAAACACTTATATAGACCCAATCAGGCTATTATAATTTATTATTTTCCGCTATGAACATGTAAACATTTTATTCAAAGTCAAACAGATATGCGATAAGAATTGGTTTGGTTAGCTAATAATGTTTGCTACTCAATAATGATCTTGTATTAAGTTGAACGGATTGAACGGAAGCTATTTAGAATGATAAATTTACTTGGTGTCGAAACGACACCAGCGGACGTTCGAGGTAAATTTAGCTGTAAAATGTTTATAAATGAATATAGACCAACGGAATTTCTACAGTGTATTCATCTACGAAAATGATTAAAAGTCACCAAAAATTTTCAAATTGAATTCATAAATGCGAAAAGAAGAACAAAATAAACAGGATCCGGTGTCGAATCGAAACCGACGGACGTTCTAGTGTTAAAATACCGGTGAGATATTCTAGTGGATAAGAATGAACCTACGAGAAGAATTTTCAGTGTAAACACACAAATCCGACTATATGCGTAGATTTTAAATATGTTGCACAAATGCTATTACAATGATACATAACAGGCTTACTTTAAAAAGTCGCTTATAGCTGTTTTGGCAATGTTTGGCGTTTAATTAAATTTATGATGACCAATCAACTATTATGTATTATTAGGGAATTCATTTTGGCGACAGGCTGAAAAGGAGGCAAGTGACGTCACAACACAGGAAACACGAATCTCCGCAGAAACTCTACCACAACATATATTTAGCTTGACATGAGATGCGTCTCATATTACGCATTGTCCTGAACAAAATATCATCTGGTCACAAAAAAAGAATACGAGACATTGGTCAATATCCGAGTCGTCCATTCCGTTTCGGAGGACTCTCAGTAAATCACGTCAAGATTCTACAGAGTTTTGTATTATTTTCCCTCCTACGCAGTGTCTCCTCCTATTGTCGTGAAACCTATTTTCATCAAAGTTTCAGTCAACATAAGCGACTGGACGATATTCTCTGCTCTTCTGATAACTTCTTGCCAAATAAAATCCTAGACTTGGAGTTTTGGGAATTCAATTTTTCCATGCACACACAGATGGGATTTTCAGCTGACATTTATAAAACGTGGTTAAGAAGGTGTGATAACTAAATATAAACGCTAGTCTTTTCGAGAGTTTTTATTTAAAAATATGCTATCTATAGTACTTCAAGAATTCAAAGCACTAATTCAAAACATGAAAATCATACTTTGTCATCCAAAATGTTCAAATTACGTCGAGACTGTTATAAATTAGATTTTCAAGCTAGGTAGGTAGTTGAATTAACATCACACGGGTGAAATATATCGGGCTATTGATGACTGTCCGGAATCAATCCCAATAGAAAATATCCGAGGATTATACCTCGTAATTTTAAATCACAATCACGTGTCGACGTTAACACATCAGCTGGCACCCCACTCTCCAAACTTACAAACCACGCCAATGTGAGGATGTTTGAGGTTATGACCGATTTAACGAACATAACCTCCGCACACGATGGCTTGGGTTGAAGCGAGTTTCGATTTCGTAGTCCTTCGGTTTTAATCCGCTACCTTGTCTTGATAAATCTACAAGAACTGTTTAAAAAGAAGTGCGTGTTTATAATCTACAACATTTCAATAAGAATCCATCCATAACATGTTGTCCTCCATTGGATCTAGTGTATCTCAGACCGCACTTGCGTTGCGGCAGCGGCGCCGCACGTTGAAAAACCGGATGTGTGCACCGGGCCTTAACCGTGATAATGTCATTCTAAAACAACCTGTATGAGGAGGATCCTCAGTGTGACGGGGATTTTACTTCCACTTACCCATATCTACACACACAATTAAGTCAGGGGATCACTTCGAGTCTGTGAGTTCGCCCAGTGTACTAGCAATTTGCAGGCTGCACAGGCTGGATTCCTGTGAGGTCTTTTCTGTCTTTCCTGAACGTATTTCGTCTTTACTGCGTCAGAAAATCTTCCTTTATGTGCGCATGTGGACATTTGCCCTACGTTTTTTGTCTAGCGTTTGGAGTCTCTTGTCCAAACATGAGCCTTGAGTGACGTGAAACCAAAACCAACCATCACATCGATTCTTATCCCGGATTCTGTTTGCGTGAAGCGGCCTTTGGGAAAAGATCTGACCTTGAGACGTTTATTGAACACCAATAAACCACAGCACGAAAAAACAGGGCGTTCGTAAACGCACAGTGCATTCGATTCCACCTTTTTCCACCTGTACGTGACGGGACATCGCAAGACAAATCCAAGCGAGACACAAAGTAAAAACGCCTACAAAGCGTCTCTAAGTCACTAATGAATAATTGAATCGATAGTTCCGCAATCAACAAAAACCCAGGGCGGCTCTCTTCCAATGCGCCTCGCACATTTGCACATTAAAGCTTCGCTTGCAACGTTTCCCCAGCACGTAAACTGCGACGAATCCGTTCTGAAGACCTATTTCACTGAGTACTTGTCTAAATGCAGCGCTGGCGCATTTTCAAGCGTGCACTGTGAAGTATTCTTCAAAGAGAAGATCCTCGGGAATGAACAGAGAGTGAAATTTAATTTCCCAAAGTGCTGGGACAAGGGAAAATATTCCTCTAAAAGCAATGCCCGGAAATCAAAGTTGAATTTTATATTTCCCCGTTCTGGAGATCTGGTGTTGTAGTTTTTTGTTGGAGGCTCTCCTTTCTCAGACTGTTCCGTTGCGATTGGGTATTTGCTGTGTGTGTAGAGGTGTTTTTGCTTTTCTTTCGGATCGGAAATTTTTACTTGATTTGATTTTGACTTCGGGGTGTATAGGAAAAAGTTGACTTTGTTTCTGTGGCTGTGGGGTGCGGTGTATACATAGGGCGTTGTGCCTGTTTTGTTATTTCGAATGTAAACTTTCGGAGTTTCTAGAGGGGGGTGGTTTGTGCGTTTCTGTAACTTGTGTCGCCGCAGTCAAAGTCGAGTGTTGTGTTTTGTATGAAGTTTGAAAGTGTATTGGTGATGTTACGAATATAGACCTGCTGGGTTCATTTAGTATTTATTGTCTTTCACCGACATTTAGCTATAAACTCCCTAAACTCTATTTTGAAAAATCCATGGATCAAGTAAACAGTGGAGGTTGTATAGTATAATTTAAATGGGTGTGTGTGTGTAGCAAAAAAAGTTGTATTTTCATAAATCTAACCTAAAGTGTAGAATTGGTATAGGAGATAGATACTATTCCAACAGTTGTTGAACAATTGAGTCCACACAGTGGACGTGTGTGAAAAACAGTGGACGTTTATGTTGGATATCGGGTGTACAAATTCAGATAGAGATAATTTGTTGACGATTATGACGTCACACCCACTAATATATAAGAACAGAACAAATGCTGAAGAACGAACTTGATTTGTCAGAAGTGTTTCATTCTATTTTCTAATATGGTCAAGAAGCCCATATTAGAAAAGTATTAAATATGTTTTAAAACTTTAAATAAAAGTTTTTTAATTAGATCTTGCAATCATTCCGTGATGCGTTGAAGTAAAATGGATGCGAAATTACTCTTCCATTAATTTAGTGGATGGATACATTTTTACATTCCATTTTGATTTGGTATTCGCCTAGATATTTTCTTTCTTTTCGCAACGTCAGGCTTTTTTGTCAAGCTTAAAGTAGGAAGCAATGTTGTTTTTGTGATTGAACGTGTTTACTGTACGTTTTCCGGTCAAGTACTGTCTTGTTTTTCGAATGCGATTTCAGAACGTCGCCTGTACAAATTACAAAGAATGAATTCTTAATGACAGTTAACTGGTCGACGGCGAATTAGAGTAAAAGTCAAATGGTGATAAAATGCATTTTTAGATAACCCTATATGCTTCATGGAGAGCATTTGGGTAATCGAAGTAAAATCCTCATCTTTCTACTGGTTTGTTTGCACTGAATATTCCTCGTCAGGATACGAATGTTAATGTTGGTATTTAACTTTCTTTGGATACGTATTAGGTAGGTTTGTAGGTCAATCTCGTCGCATTGGAGAAACAACGGGATTTTAGTTATGTTAGGATAGTTATATGTGGGTATTGGTTTTTGAGATTGTTTGGCTTAGTGCATATATGGGCAACCTTGGCCCGCGGGCCGGATGTGGCCCGCCCCGGCTTTTGATCCGGCCCGCAGAACATTTTAAAATCACGCTCGAAAAAAAAGTAAATATTCTCGGTTTTAAGCTAATCACCAATTTGGAAAAACAGCAACACATTTTTAATAAACAAAGGACACAACTGGACACTGTTGTGAAAGCTAGATTCATAGTCACTTCAAAAATAGCGAAGTAATCGAAACCATTCGCTTAAGGAGAATTTGTCAAAGAGTGCCTGTTAGAAATTTCAGATATTTTATGTCCCGAAAAGAAAAAAGAATTTGAGAAAATCTCATTGATTTCTGGTGGTTGTAAGTAAATACTTAATCAATACGATATTGTTCTGTTCATGTAACTTCACCATTCAACTTTGTAAATATATAAAATAAAATAAACCTTATCATTATTACTTTTCACAACTACCTATTATCTACGGCCCGCGACTTCATTAATATCCTAAAGTTTAGCCCGTAACTTTTCAAAGGTTGCCTATACCTGGTTTAGTGTATGGACGTCTGAAAGATTAGGCTAAGTATTTCATTAACGTTGCACTGGAACAACACAATAGGCTATTGGCGACGTTCCGGGATCAACACCCGAAGGAAAAGACCCGAGGACAACACCACGTAATTTTGAACTACGGTCAGATGACTATGTCACATATGAGCTGACACCCCATTCTCCAGACTTCCACACCACGCCAACGTAAGGACATTTGAGATCAAGACGGAAACTTAAAAAGAGTATTTAGGAAGCTACAAATATAAACACATTAGAACTTATTGTTTATTGTTTTATCGATATTTATTTTTAAATTTCAACGACTCTTACTTATCCTTGATGAATCAACAAAGTTTGAAAAAATCAAAGTCAATGTTCCAGCATTTGAAATATGGGTCACAGTCACAAGTTAAAACTACAGATATGTATGTACTACGGAAACCCCAGAGCACTTTAATTTCATGCAATTTTTTATTTCCTTTATACATTCTTCGATAGTTTCCGTGCAGACTTGTTAATTCAAAAGTAGAACCCCTAAATTTGTTCAATATTCATCACCTTTTCTATGCTCTGCAAGTCGCTTTCTGTATAATATCATCTTCTTTCAGACATTTATCTCCATGCAAATGAGACGACTCTCAACAATTCGAAATTCATGCTCATAATGTTGTTACATTATGTCTCAATAAATCCCTTTTTTTAAGTCTTATCCAAGGTTCTTAACTGCTTCATTTTAATACATCGCACTCTGGCAAGCAGAGTTATACCACTCAAAATTGTAGCAATTGAGAAAAATCAACTTAAATGATACTATAAAACTTATATTGAAATAGTAAAGGCTTCTTTTAATTTTCAGGTAAGTATTTATGTATTTAAATTATATTATATTCTATGGAGTAGTAATATAAGACGCTGGGGCAGCTTATACATATTTTTGAATGACATGACCTCAAAATTTTTATTTTTTGACGGGGAAATTTTGCGACATCGTGAGAAACTCTGTTATGCTTGACCCTGAAGAAGGGTCATTTGAAATGTAGGTGCCAGTTCATTGTGTCATCGGAATGCTGACTGTATTCTGATTGGCTATATTTTGGCGCCAGCTGGTGCTCTTGCGTCGCACGCTCACAACGACAGCAGGTGGTGTTCGTCCAGAGGATCTCTGGTTGGTTGTTGACTTTTACCGTTGGGTTATTTTTAGACTGCGGCACAGACACTTGAGACGATGGTTCGAGATGGTGAAAGAGAGCCGGAAGCTGCGGGTGGAGGTGACTGTGAGATACATATTTTTATGTCTTGGCGTAATGAAGTTAATGTGATGACGTGAATACTGTATACACTACCCTACAATAATGGACCGGACATCAAAATGTGATGGTACAGGGGAGATAATACATGCTTTAAAATGGGGATGGTCCCCCCACGTGCTGCAATTACACTAACAACCCTTCTGGGCATGCTTTCAATAAGGTTTTGATACACAGCCATGGGTATTTGTGTCCATTCCTGCTACAAGAATGTCGCCAGCTCAGCTGTAGGTTTCGAATGTGGTTCCCTGGTCCGTAAGCGTCGCTCTAACTTGTTCCATGGGGTTTAGGTCGGGACTATAAGAAGACCAGGGAAGACGCTTTACATCCATAGCTTGATACCACTGCTTGACAGAGTCTGCAACATGACATGGGGCGCTGTCGTCCTGGAAGAAACCTTCGTCCATTCCATAAAATTGCCAGAGCGTACGAAAAACCTGATTGTCCAAAACGTACATGAAGGAGTCGGCGTACGATTGACCATGAACAACATGCAAAAATCCCAGGCCATACCACAAAAAACACCTCCAACACCACGTTAAATTTGTAAATTTTCTATGCAGTTATGTAGAGTTCTTTTACTTGCAGATTCATGATCAGGTTTTTGCTAAAAGAGGGGGTCCATGGACATACTAAGTTCGGGAACCATTGTTCTAGAGGGTTCCTCTTGTTCGGTACTCTACCCTGTAGACTGTGAGGTGTGAACGCTTTAGGGGAAAGACAGAAGGTCGCTCAGATTATATCTATTTCACGCCAAAGATACATCACACAATACTTTGAAAGGAAATAGTCAGTCTTAAATGACACTCAAGGCTCTATCGCTCAAGTTAGGTAATTAGGTAAGGGGGGTCGGACATGCAGGCAAATTAGCCGTTCTGTGAGACGATTGAAAAAACTTAATCGCCGCAGGGTAAGGGTTAACAGGAGAGAATTGCCCAGTAATAGTTTTAGATGTGGAAACAGAGCAACCATAAGAAGCAGATTTATCGCTGCTATTTTTGAGAGGAATAACAAGATCGCTTCGAAAGTATCCGAGAATTTTCTGATAATACTCGATTATTCTTGAAAATCGTTATAACTTCAAAGCATACAAAGAATAACTTAATTAATTAATAATATCTTATAATATAATCGTTATAACTTTAGACTTAAATGCCCAATTGTTCTCTGTTTACCACAAAGAAACTCAATACATTACTTTCGAGTTGAGTTGTATTCTCCCTTCATAAGTACTGAGTTTTTATAACAGGCTAAAACTTTATGCTATCGTCTTACCTCAGCAGCACAGGAATCTTTTCAATCGATTTCAAACTGACTTTCTGTCCATTTGCTCTTAAACTTATCCACTCAAAATAAGACAAATTGCTCCATTTAAAGAAACCCATTTCTCTACATTTTAAGCCCAGATGAATTTGTAAGCCCACAAGTACTTCACTACGAAATTTATCTCAATAAATAGTGCAGTGCAGTTACATAAACTGTTCTTCCAATATTCTTATTGGATTCATTTCAGTCCTCTTTTGCTTTTAATTTAATATTTATGTCCCCCCCCATAGACATAAATTAATAAGAATAACTTCCTACTCCCCTAGGAGTGTATAAACTCATCCAGAAAGCCATTTGTTTCGCCTTCGGAAAGATAACAGATTCTGTATATTCTTTTTATTTCGTAACTTTAGTATCGCGGGCACATGTGGTTTTCTACATAAGTGATATAACTCCATTAGCTCTGCCAATCGATGCAGTGCTTACCTCTCACAGTTAAGCCTCTTGAATTATAACACACACTGTCCGAAAGTAAAAAATCTTTTAAAACTTTATGGATATAGGTGGGAGTAGGTTCGAGATAAGTCCATTATTGAGACAGAAGTTGGTACGAAGTGACTCGTGTTCAAAGGTAATCTGATTAAATACATTTTAAAGAGATTAACTTCGCGTTATGCGTAGGGGAATCCCACGCAAAACGAGTTTAACAATAACAGAAAGTTTCTTCCATTGTACATGGAGAGAAACCATATATATAGGGAAAGTGTGTATGTGTGGTGTGTGTCTTGTTATATGTGCCTTGTTGTGTGTGCCTTGTTGTGTGTGCCTTGTTGTGTGTGCCTTGTTATGTGTGTCTTGTTGTGTGTGTGGTGTATGTGTGTCTTGCTGTGTGTGTGGTGTATGTGTCGCTTGTTGTGTGTGTGGTGTATGTGTGTCTTGTTGTGTGTGTATTGTGTGTGCCTTGTTGTGTGTGTGGTGTATGTGTGTCTTGCTGTGTGTGCGGTGTATGCGTGGCTTGTTGTGTGTGTGGTGTATATGTGTCTTGTTGTGTGTCTCTTGTTGTGTGTCTCTTGTTGTGTACGTTGTGTGCGTTGTGTTATGTACGTTGTGTGTGTTGTGATATGTGTGTGTTGTATTGTGTATGTGTTGTGTGTGTCTTGTTGCTTGTGTCGTGTTGCATATGTCTTGTTGTGTGCGTTTTGTTGTGTGTGTTTTGTTGTGTGTGTTGTATTGTGTATGTGTTGTGTGTGTCTTGTTGCTTGTGTCGTGTTGCGTATGTCTTGTTGTGTGCGTTTTGTTGTGTGTGTTGTGTATGTGTTGTGTATGTGTTGTGTATGTGTTGTGTATGTGTTGTGTGTGTCTTGTTGTGCGTGTCTTGTTGTGTGTGTTTTGTTGTGTGTGTCTTGTTGTGTGTGTATTGCTGTGTGTGTCTTTTTGTGTGCCTTGTTGTGTGTGTCTTGTTGTGTGTGTCTTGTTGTGTATGCCTTGTATGTATTGTGTGTTTTGTGTATGTGTTGTGTTGTGTGTATCTTGTTGTGTGTGCCTTGTTATGTGTCTCTTGTTGTGTGTCTCTTGTTGTGTGTCTCTTGTTGTGTGTATCTTGTTGTGTGTGTCTTGTTGTATGTGTCTTGTATGCGTCGTGTTGTGTGCGTTATGTGTGTTGTGTATGTGTATGGGTTGTGTTGTGTTGTGCATGTGTTGTGTATGTGTGTGTGGTGTGTTTGTGTGGCTTTCAGATCAAGAGTGGTATAACCCACAAACATACTCAAATGAGAATATCGCGATTTTTTTTGTTCCCATCTCTATATATTTTTATTTATCTCTAATATGATTTGAGATAATGAGAATTTATTTATCAGTGATCAATAATAAGTTGCTTTGTAAGTTTAGAAGACTTGAACCTACGCATTTCATAAAATTTAAACATCATTATAAGAGGTAATCATAAAATAAACAAGATTATAGAAACACAGACGTTAGAAGTCCCTATATTACAGCAATAGTAATAGTGACTTGGTGTAAAACAAAACTCCCCAGAACGCACCCAATTTAAAGAAAATAATATAACTTTAATATAGAACACGTCTTTTCTAAATGGCATTCGTTTTAATTTTCAAAAAGCAAATGAAACTAATGACAATTTTAAGTTGTGGAGACATGTACTGTCTGTACTTGCTTACCATCTTGTTCTTTCTGAACATTTTTAAATTATCGACTACTAGAGCACTAAAAAAACTATTGCGATCTGTGTAGCGATAAATTAGTTACAGACACTATCGTAACTGGAAAAGCACTTAAGTACAGTTAAAACAATTTCGCAAATGGCTAAGTCTGCGAATGGCTTTTTTGAAATGACCAAATTAATTAGTATAAATGTTATACAGTTCTTTCAGCTATGATCTTCAATTCCTAGGATTTAAGTACACAGCACGTGTATTTTGAATTAGATAAATGTATTAGGCATCTTCTTTTAAATTTGTATTAATACAAAATTTAACTTCAATTGCAATCGATAATCGAATGAAGTAATTTTTTTGTTAATCTTTACGCTGCGGCAGATAGACAATTGTTACCTCTGAAATTTCATTTACACTAGCGGCATGGTATAGATATGTATACTGTGGATGTTACCCCCCTTTTAAGTGACCGCTGACATCTATCACCATTTACGAGCTGTCAGCGACTGACCTTCTAGAGGGTTACCCCTTTCGTTCGGCACCCTACCCTGTCGACCGTGAGGTGTGAACGCTTCGGGAAAGGCAGAAGGTCGCTCCGGTGATACCTATCTCACGCCAAACGTTACACCACACAATACTATGAAAGGAAAGCGTCAGTCGTAAATGCTACTCAAGGCTCATCGCTCAAGTTAGGTATTTCGGTAAGGGGGGTCGGATATGCAGGCAAAAGATCCGTTCTGTGAGACGATTGAAAAAATCTAAGCGCTACAGCGTAAAAGTTAACCATCGTTGTACAATTAGCTGCAAACATTACACCACTATATGTCATGAAAAGTGTAAAAACAGGATGCACGAAACGTTAACATTAATAATCTAAACATTACTTCGTTTTTATAAAGAATTATTTACATATTTAATCCTCTCTCTATTTCATACGAGTTCAAGTATGCACAATAATCCATCCTTGAACTTGTCTGAAATTTCGTGCAAATTATAAATAAAAGGGAGCAATCTGACCAAATCCAAAGATCTGTAGATAAAACTTTTATTTTAAAAATAAAGTCGTCCATGCTATAATAAATAATACATGAAATTTGAACTAAACAAATTTAAAAACTAGTAACTATTCTTGTAGCACTCATACATTAAGAAACTATTACACGAATTTCAATTTTAAACTGCAGGATAAAAAGTAATTGGACAGTTTTAGAGGCTTAAAAGTCCCCTTATTTTTACCTTGAAAAACAATTCTAAGAGAAGCTCAAGAAAGGAGACATCTTGTTACATTGAATTTCGTCAAATGTAAGAAATACAAGAACAAAGAGTTTTCTAGGTTTATATCATCGCTTTCAATATCCTTCAAATTAGTCTTACAGTAAGAGATTTTTCTAACTAAGTTTTCTAGGGAATCGAGGTATTTCAAAAACACACATGACTTCAGTTATTAAATACATAACTACACTTCAAACTGTAAATTAGCACTCCGAGTTATTTCGATCGGATATCTGACAATTTTGATAACGACTATATATCTCATTGTTAAGATATTGCTATTTTTTATCATTTTTGAATAACATCTAGTCAATATACATTTATCGGAATCTAGTAAGATGCTACAAAATCAGATATGCCCATATATTTAGATAGACTTCTATAAGTTTTAATAAATAAAGGTAATTATTGGTAATTTTTAGTCGTACTAGAGCAACACAGCGGGCTATTGACGACGGTCCAGGATCAGTCCCTTAAGGGAAAGATCCGAGGACAACAACTCGTAATTTTGAACCACGGGCAGATGACGAAGCCACACCTGAGCTGGCAACCCACTCTCCAAACTTCTACGCCAACCCAACGTGAGGACTTTCGGCCACGACAGATTTAAGGTGCACCAGCCGCCTCTACACCATACGCTTACAAACATCCATGCCCGGACCCGGATTCAAACCAGGAACCTTCCGATCTAGAGGATAACACCTTAACCACTATACCGGTTGGTCGGCAAATAATTAAAGGAAAACTCGGATAGTTGATTAATTTCTTGACAATATCTCTGCTCTACTACTGATAGAATTCAAATTATAGAATAGTAATTTCCATAGATAATATACCTACCTTATATACTTACCATTGATAATATATACCTTATAATTGGACCTTGCATTATAAAACCCAAACCAACCAAACATCTATTTTTTATTTTTTTCGTCTTTTAAACTCCATCATTTCATCATATATTTTATTATGTTCATGACTAAGTACATTTTTAAATATTAATGATTTTACTGGGTCAAATTTTGTCTTGTGTCTGGCGCAGTTTGTCCACTATTAGACCTTGCGCCCCAAACCCAAAAACCAAACCAACCAATCAACCTACCTTATAGAGAACCTGCGTCAAAACCATTATATAGATAGTAAATCAATGAATCATCCTAATTTTTCTATTTTATTAAACCATTAAAAAAGAGACCTATGATAAGTAATTAATATTTTACCAGCAACTCTGGTCTGCTATTGATAAAAGTCAAATCACAAAAATTCTCTCCTGCTATACAAATTCGCCTTCAAAGAATATTTTAAGCGATCGTACTAACTCCTTTAAATTTCCTCTAGTCATTGCAGTTATTATCTCCTTTTCTTTTATAGTTTTCAACCTTATCGAGTCGCCATTCTGCAATTGTGGCAATTCTGCAGTTCAAGACATATATCACGTTCTTTTACACTGCTCATTACTTGATTCTGATAGAAGATTTCTTTTTCAACTTGGATTATTCCCTTGGGAGAGTCTTGGCTACTTCAATAGAGTCTTCTCCTTACTGATCATTACTTCGCTACTCTTGAGAAAACTGAGTCTCTAGAATAACTTTTACAAAAAATATTTGGTTTTAACTAAGCCTATCTATATACACTACCCTACAATAATGAACCGGACAGCAAGATGTCGCACTCCGTTAAGAAAAGTGACATAACTCAAAGTTGCAGAATTTGAGAAACATCAACTTAAAGGATACTATAAACTTATATTGAAATAGTATAAGCTTCTCTTATAAATTTTAGGTAAGTATTTATGATGATAACTTTTATTATATTCTATAGAATAGTAATATAACACGATGGGGCACCTCATACATATTTTTGAATGACGTAACATCAAAATTTTTATTTTTAGACTTGCGTCACTTTTCTTGTAGGGGTGCGATATGAAGGGATGTATAAAGGAATGTATAATGCAATATGATGTATAAGGGAAATAATACATGCTTTAATAGTGAGATGGTCCCCCGCATGCTGCAATTACACTAACAACCTTTATGGGCATACTTTCAACAAGGTTTAGATACACAGCTATGTGTATTTGTGTCCATTCCTGCAGCAAGAATGTCGCCAGCTCAGCTGTATATTTCGGACGTGGTTCCCTGGTCCATAAGCGTCGCTTTAACTTGTCCCACAAATGTTCTATGGGGTTAGGTTGGGACTCTGAGCAGGCCAGGGAAGACGTTTTACATCCATATTTTGGATACCACTGTTTGACTGAGGCTGCAACATGACATGGAGAGTTGTCATCCTGGAAGTGACCTTCGTCCATTCCATAAAATTTCCAGAACATTGAAAGAACCTGACTGTCCAAAATGTTCATGTTGGCGGCGGCATTCAATTTACCAGAAGAAACACCCCAAAACAAGTGATCGGATTTTATGCAAGTCCGCTGGCGTCCGGTCCGTTATTGTAAGGTAGGGTATATTGTACTTTTGTGTTACATGTAATAATAAATAAGTTTCAAAAAATTACAACAGTAGGTAGATATTTATTTAACATCGCACGTAAGCAACACAACGGTCTATTTCCAACTATCCGAGGTTCCTGAGAGAAAGATACGAGGACACTTCGTAATTTTGAATCATAATATTAAGAACGGAATGTAGGTTATAAAATTATAATAATTCCTGTATGGTATTTCACGGAGTAGAAATCTACTTAAAAATTAAAATTCATAAGAAATGGGTACGGAAATAATTTTATATGTACCTCACCTGTAATTGTAACCACTCTGTAACATTACCCTATATTACCCCTGTAGCTGAACAATGCAGTTTCAGTCTAATATATAGGGTTGCATGGCTGAGTTTCGATGCACTGTTTTAAACGCTACTCTATAGTAAATTAATCAGTGTAATGGTGCACCCACAGCCAAGTTCACGACAGTTCTCTCCACCTAGAAAATTTTGATGTGCATGAATTTGATGAATGAAACCACAAGTTACCTGAGTTCGAAATGTGTGAAATCAGAAAGACCAGTATGCGTGTTTGTGGATTCCCTGTGTTCCTTTATAGCTGCGAACGTCGGAGGTTGTACATAATTAAAATGTCTAGTGATAGCGAAGAGTGAAGCCGAGAGAAGATTAGAAGCAGTGTTTCTTATAGAAGGGCGACATTTGAAAATTATTATCATTGCATTGATGTTCAATTATTGATCCTGAACCTTCCATTAACCTTTACGCTAAGGCGCTTAGAATTTTTTAATCGTCTCTAGGAACGGCTATTTCGCCTGCATGTCCAACCCCCCTTACCGAATTACCTAACTTGAGCGATAGAGCATTGAGTGGTATATACGACTGACGCTTTCATTTCATAGTATTGTGTGGCGTGAGAAGAGATATCACCGGAGCGACCTTCTGCCTTTCCCCCAAAGCGTTCACACCTCACGGTCGACAGAATAGGGTACCGAACAAAAGGGATCCTTTGGAATGTCAGTCTCTGACAACTCGTAAATGGAATCGATGTCAGCGGTCACTTAAAAAGGGGATAACATTCACCGTACACAGGTCTGTACCATGCCTCTGGTGTAAACGAAATTATAGTGGTAACAATTGTCTACCTGTCGCAGCGTAAAGGTTAAATGATAGACCGATTGTGGAGTGCTATCTGGTTGTTTGAAGGTGAATGGGTACCTATGTACTAGATATTTGGGATAAATCCCAAAGGGAAATATAAGTGGACACCACCGCATAATTTTGAACTACGATCAGAAAACGAGATCTACACCCGAGTACGCAACTGACTCATCAAACTTTCACACCATGCGCATCGGAGGACATTTGTGGTCACGGTTCAATTAACGTACACAACGGTCATGGGTGGGATAGTTTCGAACTTGCAATCCTCCGGTTGCTAATCCACTGACGTTGCTATACCAATTTGACTACAACGGTCTATTACTACCATTTTTGAAGGTTAAATATCGTAGTTTTGAATACATTTTTACCATAAGCTCTGGTGTTGCAAAAAATGATCGTAGAGCAACATTTAAATCTCTCAACATCATGTAATCTCTTTCGTTCTACCCGCTACTGAAAACGCAGGAATAATCACAAGCCTGCAACATCACTTCCCGCCTTACAAACACCAAAAAGTCACCTCTGCCAAACGAACACACACTAGCGATGCGAGATCGACAGCAAAACAACGATGTTTTGAAACATCAATGTTGAAAAATAAAACATCGGTGCTGAAAATTAAAACATCGAAGTTGAAAATCAAAACATCGGTGTCGAAAATTCAAACATCGATGTTGAAAATTAAAACATCGATGTTGATAACACATCGTCCAAACACCATCGATGTTTTTAAACATAAGTGTATTTAAAGTTTTTTTCCCACATTCCTTAAAACGGGTTTAGCAACCTCAAACATTAGGCCCGGTGCACACATTCGGTTTTTCAACGTGCGGCGCCGCTGCCGCAACGCAAGTACGGTCTGAGATACATTAGATCCAATGGAGTAAAGCACACATGCCTACGGCACCGCTGCGGCTCCGCACGTTTAACTTGCGTGCAATTTGTAGCGCAGTCCTCCACGGCGCCGCAGATCGCCGCACACGCGTCTCCGGTCTGAAGTACCTTATTTTCATAAATAAATGGAATATGAATAATAATTAATAAATGGTTGTATCCAGTAAAGTCTATTTTGTTTCAAACTATACTTTTTTACACCAAGTAAGCGAAATAAAACACGTTTTCTTTGATAGAATATTTATTGCAAATGGCGCGTAATGAGTTCTTGCGCATTTCACGGTTATGTGTGCATAGTTGGGCTTCGGTGCCGCAGCGGCGCCGCACGTTGAAAAATCGGATGTGTGCACCGGGCCTAATGTTCGCCGGGAGAGGAGAGATTTAATTTGTCATTAACTTCTTTATTAATTCATAACTAAAGCCTTTTTTTTAACTGTCAAAACAGTCAAAATAATTAATACGAACAGTTAACAAATCCTTTATTAATTGGATTTCATAAAAAAAAATACTATTTACAACAATTTGACATAAGTACTACTGACTATAAGTATAATTAGGTAGGTGCATAACAATAATTATTGTTAATTAGTATTAATTATTTATCAACTTATGGGGGGGGGAAACAACAAACTTTCACTGCAAATACACGGTTACTTTTCTTCATTTCTACTGTGGTGCTTTTTCATTCAAAAGCAAAACATCGACAGTGTTAAAACATCGATATTAAACAAACATCGGCTCCAATAAATCGATGGTAAATGCATACGTTTTTCAAAAACCCCGATCTTTTGAAAACATCGACTTCGGTATCACATCTCTACTTTTCAAACCCTTCACCCTCGGCCACTTTGGTCTAAAAGTATATTCAATTTACTTATTAGAATTGTGCTACTTTGGTAATTTTTTTAATATTTATAATGGTACTTTTTCATTTAAAAATAAAAAATCGACAAGTATAAACATCTATGTTAAAAAAAAACATCCGCTCCATCGATGGTAAACACATCGATGTTTTTCGATAAAACATCGACTTCGATGACGCATTCCTAATACACACCGCACAGAAGAAACATCGGCGGCCACGTCATCGAAAACCAATCCTCGGTGTCTTCAAATAGTCACTGCAACCTTAATCGCGACTGGGAAGTGAGCAATCGAGATTGACGCTTGTGTTTTTCCTCCCCAGTTCGATCGCAGTGGCCTTTGTTAAGCAGCTTAGATAAGGACATTATCAAAGTAAGTATTTTCTCCACTAATTCCTGGCCGTGAGAGGAGATTTTCGTCGGATCCAGGCCTGGGCTCCAAAGGAGTGCTTAGAGAATTCTGATTAGCTCTTCCTCGCTGAAATCTCATCAATGGGGGCTTTCTTGTGCCGAATTGATTAATTCGGAGGTGGTTCCGAGCTGATGGCCACTTTCGAAGAACGGTGGGATGGGTTTGTGGAAAATCGACTGTTTTGAGTGGGAATCATCCCGGAAGAAAAATGAGCGGCTTTCGTGTGGATGGGTTTAAATTACAAAGTCACTTTTAAAAAAAGAAAGAACTTCCACTGCCATCAGTTGGCAGTTAAATGAACAGCTGACTTACTCACGTTTTCTATTAACAGATTGACTTTATCTGGATCAGGTTTCTGTCTATAATTATCTTTGTTAAACTTGGTTATATTACATCTAATTTCTGTGTCTTTTTTTTTTTTTTTGAAAAAGTGACTTACACCACTGTAACTTTAACCGCTGTTTGAGTTCAGCGTTTAACCATTGCAGCTGCTTTTTGTGTAATGGTGTATAAACGTGTTTGCAGCTTTATGGATGAGAGATAATACTTGGTCGAACGATGAAGATTTGTACAGAGAAAACAGATAGAAAGACACAAACGCCAACTCAGCTTTATATATCATCACTCAAAGTGCAAAAAGTCGTACGTCAAAAATTCCATTTTTTCATTTATTATTGCTTTATGTGACTAGCAGAAATACCCGGCTTTGCTCGGGTTGAATTAATAATATGTTGATTGAAAAGTCATCAGCAATTTTTTTTCATAAAAGAATGCTAGCATCATTTAAGTGTACAAAAAAAAAGTGTAATACCATTTTAATTTATCAATCACTTCTACAATTTACTTCGGACGCAAATATGCATACTAGTTGTATCCATCCATATAATCCATTTCATATTCGTCGCAATGCCGACCAACCGGTCTAGTGGTCAAGGTGTTGGCCTCTGGATCGGAAGATTCCTGGTTCGAATCCGGGTCAGGGCATGAATGTAAATTGTGCTGTCCTTTGTTAGGGTCAATGATGGTCCACCAACTGGGTGCCCCTTCACAAGTGACCATCACTTCTCGCCTTGTATAAGGCTACAATGACTTCGGTCAATTCTGTACTGTATTGTATATTTGTCTTTGCAATCTGTACCCAGCCTTGCCATTGGAAATAAAAAATTAAAAAAAATATTCGTCGCAATTCTGCTGAAAGTTTTTTTTTACTGAAGTGACTACTAGAGAAGTTGAGTTTGAGTTTTCAAGTGACTACGAATATTCCCGTGCATTCATTTTTAGCGAAAATGACGAATTTTCGGCGGGTAGTTTTGCATTTAGTTTGCCTATGAATGTGTTTTATTAGTGCTATTCTTGCACCTAATATGCGATATTTTCGAATTTCATCATCAATATGAGAAGATGGTAAATTAAATTGTTACAGAATTCGTGACTAATTTAGTTTGAAGTAAACGCAATTTTTATTGAAAATTCCATTCAGCGGCAGGTGGAATAACGGAACTTATGTTAGACATGTAAAACAGAGCAGCTGTTTCTCTGTTCTCTATACAAATCTACACCTTTTGACCAATCCACACATTTAGTACACTTATATTTTAGAACCCTGTGGGTGTCATAGGCTAAATATCAACCCGCGTTCTATTTGTTCAAGGAGGCTAAAAATTTACGGCATTCGGGACTAATTTAGTTTGAAGCAAAACGCACTTTTTCCTGAAATTCCATTTAGTGGCATGTGGAATAACAGAGCTTATTTTAGAAATAAATATAATCAGAGTAGATAAATTAAACTAAATCGATTATAATTTTTTAATGATCAGAAAGTTGATTTTACAGCGCTTTTACAAAAAAAAAAATCACTGCTTTCTACGAACGATTCACATGCATATAAGTTGCATAAGAACAGCTTCAATAAATAGAGAGAGCAACCTTGACTTTCTGTCTCTTAAGACATAAAATTTCAATTTTTCAAAATTACTTAGTGTGATATTATTCCAAGATTAACAAAGTCTTGTTAAAAATTCCCTTTTCACCAACACGCATACAGTTTTAAATTGAATCTTTATGGTACTTTTTAAGATCAGAAATTTGTTATCTAAATGGAAAGCACGCACACGAGTGTACCTATTTAGAATCATAGATGTAGAAACTTGACTATGTAGTACAGTTCTCAATAACACCCATAAAACACGAAAAACAAAAGAAATTTAATTGATTTCAATCGTCTTTCAATGAAACGCTATATCCAAATTTTGAAATATATTTGACCTACAACGTATGACTACCCGTTTTAATTTAACATAACCCATCTTATTTTGAAGTTATTTTTTAAAATGTCATTTTAAAATAACAAATTACACACGTAAAAATATTTTGATTTGTATATTTAATTTATTTTTATTATTTACGCACTATTACGTATTCAACCAAAGATTTAAAAAGTTGTTCGAAATATACATGTACCACCACGAAATTACCCATGTCTAGTGATATTTGGCGGGAAATAAATAAATCATTAAAATCTAACTCCTAAATACTATTTCTGCAATAAGTAACATACCGGAACACATAATGCAAACAGAAACAAAATTCCGATCCTTAAAAAAGGCATAATTCTAAAAATAATTAAAATCTAACTTCTAAAAAATATTTCTGTAATAGGTAATATACCGGAACACATAAACAAAGTTCCGATCCTTGCAAAAAATGCAGAATCTGAAAAAAAATATTGTTCTAGTGTATTGAATTTCGACTTCCTGAATATATACTGAAGTTGAACAATTCGACAAAAAACTTGAACAATGTTGATAAAGAAAAAGATTTATAGGCAAAACGAACACATATTAATAATACTTGGGAATCATCAAATATGACCGTAATCATCTCGTTGCCAAATCAAATACCTCAAAAAATAATTATAAATCAAATTAAAAAATTAAGCATTAATTCCGAGGTTGCCAGATACCGAGTGGCAGTATTACTCTTTTATGATGAATGAGTTTATCGCTTGGGCTTTTCGTGTTCCATTACAAAATTTAAGCAAACGTAAAATTACATGGTCTAAGTCTAAATATTCTTTCCAATCAAGTATTTATAATTTATTTACATCATAGAAAGTAATAAAAATTCAGTCAGTTCAAACATAAATTTGAAAATTTAATTTGTTTTAAAAAAGTTGTTTTTCGATGAATGCTGGTAAAGCAATCTGAGATGCGTCCAGCAATCGTTTTATACTCAATGATGCTTGACTTTACAGTTTGGGCTTTTCGTGTTCTATTACAAAATGCAAGTTATGTAGAATTATATGCTTTAAATATTCTTTCTTTATCAAAAAGTGTTTATAAATATTATTTTCATCATGGGAAGAAGTAAAAAGTCAGTTCAAACATGAATATTATAATTTAATTCGTTAAAAAAATAGGTTTTCGATCAACACTGGTAAAGCAATCTGAACTGCGCAAAGCAATCGTTTTATACTCAATGCTATTTCAATGCCGATTTCGAATTGCTTTTGGCTTAGTTCTTAGGTAAATGTTAGCCATCTTAGAAGTCAAATTTTTAAAAATCCTTTCTTAGTACACCTCTACGTTTTAAGAAAAAGCGCCCTGCAAAATTTCAGCTCCCTAGGTAATGGTAATGGTAATTTTTGTTAACGTCGTACTAGAGCAACACAACGGGCTATTGACGACGGTCCGGGATCAGTCCCTTAAGGAAACGATCCGAGGACAACACCTCGTAATTTTGAACCACGGTCAGATGACGAAGCAACACCTGAGCTGGCACCCCACTCTCCAAACTTCCACGCCAACCCAACGTGAGGACTTTCGGCCACGACACATTTAAGGTGCACCAGCCGCCTCTACACCATACGTTTAGAAACATCCATGCCCGAACCCGGATTCGAACTAGGAACCTTCCGATCTAGAGGCTAACACCTTAACCACTATACCGGTTGGTCGGCTCAGCTCCCTAGGACTTGTAATTCTTGAGATACAGTGATGAGTGAGTGAATCAGTCAATCAGTGAGTGAGTGGTACTTGAATTTATATATACAGTAGAACTCCAACTATCCAAACTCCGACTTTCCGAATCGCCTTTCAGAAAAAAAATTTAAGACGGAAATGTACTGCGATTCGCAAAAAAATGACTGTCTACGCGCGCTTCCCTTGTTCCCTCCGCGTAGCAAGTGCAGGCGCAGCGCGAACGATATTGGGATGATGATTCACCGTCTCATAGTGCAGTTCCATTATTGGCTGTCGTCCGTCGCCAGGTGGCCAGCCCGGCCCACCTGTCACTGTTTGATTGATTAGTCAGTCAGTGTGTCGTTGACGTGCTCACCGTGGCTTCTAAAAGAAAACGTGCTGTGTTAGAACAATCAGGTAAAGGAGTTGCGGGTAAACAGTTGGCTGAGATGTACGGTGTTGGACAATCAACGATTTCAGACATTAAAAAGAGCAAACCTACACTTTTAAACTTCGTGTCAGTGCTTGAAAACGAAGATGGAAGTTCTTCATGAAAATCAATGAAGGCAGCAACAAACAGAGATTTACAAGATGCCGTTTTCAAGTGGTTTTTGCAGCAACGTTCTATGGGAAACCCAATTTCGGATACGATTCTTTGTGAAAAAGCTAAGATCTTAGCTGAGAAGCTTGGTTGTTCATCCTTTAAAGCAAGTAACGGCTGGCTAAGAAATTTTAAGTCCAGGCACGGTATCCATGAATCAGATTTAAGTGGCCAGAAGTTATCAGCAGACTCCAAAGCTGCAGAAGGTTTTATTGAAAAATTTAAAGCTATAGCGCAGACTCCTACGATCCTGAATTTTTGTACAACGCCGATGAAACCGATCTTGTTTGGAAATCTCTGCCTAAAACCACTTTAGCATCTAAAAGGGAGTGTAGTGCTCCAGGACATAAAGTTATTAAAGACCGTGTTACGGTGCTTAATTGTGCGAACTGTACGGGAAGCCATAAATTACCCCTTCTGTTGATAAGGAAATCAAAACGCCCTAGAGCATTTGAAAATGTGAAAAAGCTTCCCCTCTTTTATAAAAACCAACCCAAGGCTTGAATGACTGTAGCATTGTTTACCGAGTGGTACGACGAAATATATATATATATATTCATCCCTGAAGTGAAAAAGCACCACAAATCTCTTGGAAGAGAAGGCAGTAAAGTGTTTTTAATTGTTGATAATGCACCAACTCATCCCACAGAAGAATTGTTGGAAAGAGGGAATGACCATTTTAAAACAATCTTTTTACAGCCAAATGTCACAAGCTTGTTGCAACCAATGGACCAATCTGTTATCGAAACCATGAAACGCCATTACAGAAGGAAACTTTTGGTAGAGGGCGACGACAAAGAAGGTGTGTTGGCTAACAACAAAAAATAAATTTGAAAGATTTCGCTTACATGGTGACGGAAGCTTGGAGCATGGTTAAGGCAGTCACAATAAGACGTGCGTGGAACAAGTTGAAAGGCATATCAACTAAAGAAGAGAAGGAAAAGGAGAAAAAGGAAAAAAAAGCTCAAGAAAAGGAAAGGGAAGAGACAGGAGAATATGAGGATGACATGTCACTTGAGGAATTCGGAAACATTCTTTTGAAAATTCCTGGATGTTCAGAAGTTAGTGCTGAAGATATAGGAGAGTGGATGGTGTGTGATTCGTCAGACCCTGGGTTTCAAATTCCAAATGATGATGAACTTTTTGAAAGTGTGAAAGAACAAAGTGTCGAGGAAGAATATAACCATAATGTAGAAGTTCAAGCAGACACGGGACCATCTGCTATTGAAGCATTTGCCGGCCTTGAAACTGCGTTGAAGTGGATGGAGCGTCAGCCCGAGTGTGACCACATTCTTTCACCGAGATTTTCAGCAAGCAATGACTTTCATTTTCAGTACGGTACGTACATACTGTACTAATGTACAGCACTTGTAAGTACGCTTTGCATATAAAAGTGTTGCCTTTTCATTTAATTAATAAAGATCTTTTTCTTTAAAAATAGTTTTTTTTCTCCTATTTTCAACATACATTCATACAGTAATTAATTAATATACATACTAGACCCTTTTTTCGTAAAAAATCCAATTATCCGAATTTTTGATTATCCGAATGGGGTCCGATCCCAATTGATTCGGATAATTGGAATTTTACTGTATGTAGATTCTGTGATTTCCACCTGGAGGCAAAATAAAATCTCTTGTCATCACTGATCCAATAAAACTTACAACCAAATGTATATGTATAAGAATCAAATCATACGGAAAACGATTAGGTTTTTTGCCCTTCTGAAAAATACAGATTTAAGACATACGACCTTTTGCACTTTGAGTGACGATATATAGATAAGCTGATGAAGATTTTTAATTTTTGATGATCGGTGGGATGAGTTTTGGGGGAAATCGACTGTTTTGACTTTGAATCTTCCCCGAAGAAAAAACAGAGGCTTTGAGGTTTGTGTTCAGCATTTAGACCTTGCAGCCTGTTTTTGTGCAATGGCGACTAAATATGCTTACAGTTTTATGGATGAAAGATAATACTTTAGAGGAGATTTTTTTCACTGCTGGCAATCCTTTTATCTGAATGAATGTGACTGTCCAAAAGTATGATTTTGAAATGAAACATATTGTACAGGCTTTGATATAAAGACGTAGCGTGTTGTTACAGGGAAAAGTAATTTGGCTTTGTTGGATTATGGCAACTTATAATGATTATTTGAATCGCTTATAGGTTTTTGTAAATTATTTGGTTTGTATTTTACCATGCCTAAATACCTGCAGTTTTCTGGTATAAATGTGACATTTTATTAATTCAAATTACATAGCCTGGTTCCTTTAGGCTTAAACTTAAGGAATTTCTTTAAAATTCCAATGCAAATTTGGAAACGTTTTTTGTTTGAAACTGGACTTTCTAGTATGAATGCATCCAACTAAATAATTATAGTAAGTAATAATAGTCATTACAACAGTATAGGTCCGGTCTAAATAGACCTCGGTTATAAAAACATATGCACGTAAAAAGACAAACCCGACCCAAACTGTAAACAATTGATTAGTGGTCGCCTGATGATTCCTAAAAATAATATTGTGATAATAGTATGTGGCATTCCTTTCAGGTTTACAATTCCTAAAATCTTGTTTATCCTATGCTAAAAAACTAACGGTTATTCATTTCTCTCATTTCCGTATTGTAGAGGCACTATTCAGCCCATTTGGCTCGAAAAGTAAACACCTGATTGAGAGGAAAGTCGGGTAAAATGGCGAACTTAAGTTTGGTGATTTTTCCTGGACTTAATATTCGTTGTAAAAAAGTTTTATCATTTCGGCCAAAATCTTACCACTCTTTAGTTTAAAGTTATATTTAAAAAAAATTGTTATTTCTCAAATTTGAGACACAAATATTTCATTTTAGAAAAAAAGTTATTTTTGTCATCTTACCCCACTGTACGGGTAAGATTACGAACTGAGGGAACAATTTAATTCAACATTATATATTATCAAACTATTTAAAACTGTTGAGATCACATCTTGAACATAACGAATTGCACTTAACACAAAACAAGCATAATCAAACTAACAAAACGACATCAATCTAAATTTTAGATTAAAATATTAAATCAATCACAAAAATCGCATAACCATGAACTATGGGTAGCTTAAACTTCGTCTCAGTCAGTACAGGCAGAATGGGTCTAGAGCTTACACATAAAACATTGGAATCGCAATTTCGTTTTTCCTTGCTCTCCACAGACGATGCATTCTTTTTTTATCTAGGTCCTCTGGATAAAGATCGTCATCAGCGTCATCGTAAGGAACTTCAGATGAACATGAGTTGAGTCTTCATTATCAGAGGATTGGAAGTCCAGCTGTTGATTAGCTAGATTCTTCAATTTTGTAGGGTTTTTAGCAGATTTGTTGAGTTTCTCTCTCTCTCTCTCTCTCTCTCTCGTTTTGCTAACTTCAGCCTTCTTCAACTGTCGCGGTTTTCATTTTTCTTTTTCATCTTTCTCCTTTTTTTAAATTTAAAGTGCATTTTTCACTGGAGTGCCAGTGAGGTGCACGGAGGACAATTTCTTTCTATGCCTCCTTCACGCTTTCCTTTGCATGGTAGGAAGCGGTGGAATACACTCATGTAATTAATTATACAATTAAGGATATTTCAGAAACACACGGAAAATGTGTACTGGAGCAAAAATTTACCCTTGAGGATAATCGCACATATTCTCAGGAATAACATACTTGTGTTTCAAGTTGAAATAAGCCATCAGATGGCACTTGCAGGACGTGAGGAGTAACAGAGCAATAAATGGAATCGTTTCGGCGAAACAGTGTAGTCCCTGGCCAATGGATCACCAAAGTTAAGTACCTTCGGCAGCGGTCAGCACTTAATCGAACGAGATGTTGGTTCCGCGGTCTGATGTGGTTCCATCTAAACTTTTGACTAGTTGATTTCTTTTATGCTTATCCAGCCACTTTAATTCATTTTTTCTTTAAATTTTCTCTAATTATGCTTTTATTTTATGTACCCACACCTTATTAGGGGGAGGTAAGCTGCATATGCAGTAGGCACTCCACAAGTGATTTGTCCAGTCCAGTGCAGAAACAGTGTAGCCCACAACAGGCGTTGTACCTAACAGTGCTATAGCTATGACTCAGAGAACACATCTGGACATTTTTTTTTACGTGGCCGCATTATCGGGTGTTTTGAATGTGGGCGCACGCAGATGGAAGAATCCAAAAAATTCGGAATCGCGCAGAGTGTCATATAAAGGCTTTGGAAGTAGTTCCAAGAGGATGAAACGTAGGTAGACGTTTCAGTATAGGTCGTTCCCGGGTTACAACGCTGCAAGACGATCGGTATTTAGCAATAACTGCCAAAAGAAGCAGGCACATGACAGCATCAGACCTGTCACGACAGCTGTCGGCAGCCACTGGTACCACAGTTTCAAGGCATACCGTGAACAGACGTTTAAGACAGTGTGGTCTATATGCCCGCAGGCCTGTCATATGTGTTCTACTCACGGAAGTTCGCTTGCAGCGCCGGTTAGCCTGATGCAGAGAACATGTTAACTGCACGCTTTCACCGTGGAGCTGTGTGCTTTTTCCCGACGAATATAGGTGTTCAATGCAATCGGACTCACGTCGTATCTTCATATTGAGATCACCAGGGACCCGTTACAACCGAAAACAAATCATTGAACACGATCGTTTCGGTGGTACAGGACTTCTCGTTTGGGGTGGCATTATCCTGGGTTCTCGAACAGATCTCCAAGTCCAAAAGGAACCATGTCAGGCTCTATTTATCGGAATATCATTCTGCGACAACACATGCGTCTGTTCAGGGATGCAATGGGCGCCGATTTTATCTTCATGGATGACAACGCTCGTTCTCACCGTGCAAACATCGTGAGATTGCCTTGAAGAAGAGGATATCACATGTTTGGAATGGTCGGCTTTCTCACCCGATTTAAACCCCATTGAGCATCTATGAGACATGCTCGACCGACGAATTGCAGCCCGTAAACCACCTACCTCCTCAGTCTATTCCGAAACTTCGGAGAGCATTGATTGATGAGTGGGATGGACTTCCCCAAGACCAGCTGGACAATTTGGTGCTCAGCATGGCGTTCACTGATTGCATTGCAGCACATGGCAAACATACAGCCTATTAACCTTCATATAAGCAGTATACTCTTACTTTTTTGCACGGAACATATATTCACCAATTGCTCCAGTGAGCATGTCTCTTACTTTTATTAGGTACTATGGTACATGTACCCTATTTTTTGTTCTATATCTTTTGCTTAATAAACAGGCTTTATCTTTACATCACTTTTGTGTTTTTGTAGCTTTATTTGTACAATCTGTCATTATCCTTAATTTATGAGCATGAAGTCATACCTGCTTTAGGTAGAGGAGGATCGGATAAGAGAGGAGCTCCTCCAAGTATAGGTAGATCAGAAGGTGGATCAATCTGATCAGGATCGTTATTAGAAGTAGGGATTTCAGTTTCAACTTTGTGATGTGTGGGAAGGACCTTTCAGTCGTGTGGGTAGGAGAGAAATCATCAGTGAAAATAGAGCTGTTGAATGGCTCAATTCCTGCGGCTTCGAATTCCTTAATAACCGTCCTTGCATGGGCAACCTGGAGGTACGCTTTACCATATATTCCAGCGACACACTTGATGGGTATTGTGTGGCCTGGATTGTGAACCATAAAGTCATTATTAGAGCTCGGATTTTCCATATCTTTTTTTAAGCCACTAATGTTGATAGAAGTCCGTTTTGAGTGGTTTTTTAGCAATTTGCAACCAAAACAACCCGAATTTATTTTGCATATTTGGGACCATTTTGCATATTTGGGGTTTTTTTGCATGTTTTGTTGATATTTTAATATTTTTCTATTTTTAAAAATTTTTACAAAAAAAATTAAATTTTTGTTTAAAGAAACTTTGTTTAGTACGTTTGGAAGGAAGATTTTCAGAAGCAAAACGCATTTGGTTTGATTGGCCTGATCTTTACCAAGTAAACCAAAACCCTTTCCGACAACACCTTTTATCGTCGCTACACATTAATTCCACCATTCCAATTTTTTTTAATTAAACTTTTATTAAGACGGTAAAGACTTAATTTCAAAGGTAAATATATTAATTTCCAGCAATTTCAATTTTTGGTATAAGATAAAATACCAAATTAATTCTAAGGTAATCCATAGACAAATAATCGGACCACAAAACTGACGTTTCAACTAAACTCTATAAAAGCTTATCGAGTTCAGTATCGTTTGCCGGCGCAAAGTATCTAAGCCACTGACACTTACAGGAAACTTACGAGATACTATCCCTTTATCCTAAACTCGGGCGCTATGCCGTTACATCCCTTCTTTACTCACATCAAACATGACACATTCTGCACATTTAGCTCCTTTTAAAGTTTTTGTAGTCAACTTATAAGTTTTCGTATTCATTTTTTATCATGCGTAAATATCTATAGAAAAACATTACTCAGGTTGTTTAACACCCCTTCCTAATCCTTCCCTGAGGCTCATTTTCACTTTATCCTTCTCCCTACTCTTTTTGTGAGAATAAATTATGTTTGCAATTTCGCCATTTCGCATATTTTGAGGTTTTAGTGCATATTTTGGGATTTTGTAATGCATATTTCAGGTCACATTTTTGAATTTTGGTAATTTTAGTTAACGTCGTACTAGAGCAACACAACGGGCTATTGACGACAGTCTGGGATCAGTCCCTTAAGGGAAAGATCCGAGGACAACGCCTCGTAATTTAGAACCACGGTCAGATGACGAAGCAACACCTGAACTGGCACCCCACTCTCCAAACTTCCACACCAACCCAACGAGAGGACATTCGGCCACGCCAGCCGCCTCTACACCATACGCTTACAAACATCCATGCCCGGACCCGGATTCGAACCAGGAACCTTCCGATCTAGAGGCTAACACCTTAATCACGATACCGATTGGTTGGCTACACACACAGTTTTGATTATCGATCCGAGCTCTAGTCATTACAGCTCACATTATCGGTGGTTTTCAACGGTTCATAGATCATCTAGAGGCTGCAACTGATGACTCGTATGTGGAGGCAACCCCATCATCCAGGTTCGTCATCTTACCCTCCACACAATTCGTCATCTTACCCTTGACACAATTCGTAATCTTTCCAGACATCACACCCTTTATTACAAAAAAAAAAGAAGGATATCAACTCATCAGAAAAAATTAGAATGATACATCATTGAACACGTTTTGATAGTCACTTTACGAATATCACATGTATAAATCAAAAATACTTACTCCATAAACTCTATCCCTTACCAAGCAGCAGCCAAAACTTACATTGGAACCACTCAAAAACACATTCCAGCGTACTGTGAATCACACAAATGACGGAATGGAATATTTTGTAGTGACACTGGTAGTTGGAGGCTAGAGGTCTCTGATGATACAGAATAGGGGTGTCACCTAGAGTAACTTTCATGAAAAATCCAATTCGTCATCTAGCCATCATCGTCATCTTACCCGACTTTCCCCTACACCAATAATAGTAGATTTCTTAGTCTTTTAAATGATCAGCTTTCATAATTGCATTGAAGTTGCAGAATCAATAGGATGTAGTGATTTTTTTATTTAGATTTTATTTAGATGTGTCTTCGAATTGTCGTGTCCTGCCGTCAATTGGGAATTTGCTGTAGTATCTTCTCTCAGTTAATCCTAATATTTTCCAGCGACTGACGTTCACTCTACATCCAAATTACCTGCATTGCATAACTTCGATAGCTTGTTTGTAAGTTACAGGCTGGTCAACCAGAGCATGCTACTGCCCTCTTTTGTCAGCTGTTAGGCCCGTTCTTTTCCAAGAATTGTTCAACATATACAAAACATGTAAAAAACATTACCGGCACTCAAAATACACATCGCGCAAAGCGTATTTCTGTACTAAGCAATAGAATAATAATCCGTTTTTTTTATAAGTAAAAATTTCCCTTCACTGAGCGAATGGAAATCGTTTCAAAAGAAAAATCAAGTGTTTTAACTAATTTTATATATTTATGTTACATGTTTCGGTGTTATATATAAGCTTATTTCTTTGCCATATCTCTAGAGATGCATGCAATTTTTTAGATAAAAGGACTTTAGAACAGCATTTTCTTTCCAACGTGTTTAACACGAGTGTGATGTTTTCGTGTGCAAATAGCTATTGAAAAAAGCATGAATGTGCTTAAACTAACGCATTCATCATTTCGTAAATAATGTCTACTTTTAATTTAAATTTATTTGTCAAAGATATGAAATTGGAACTGAAATTGCTTTCAAGGGTATTGTTTACTCTCTAAACAAACAGATCTTATACTAATTCTCGTTCCTAACCACGACGGTTTTAAAAATCGACACAAATTGTTTCCAAGAATTCTTTTGTTTTAAAAACAAACATACTTCTGGTTCTAGCTCTTAACAAATCATTACTTGAAATTCACCAAATTGCTTTCATAAAATATTTTGCTGAAAACGAATATATCTACTTCTGGTTATTGTTCTTACCAAAAGTTTACTTGAAGTTAACCAAAATTGCTATCAAAATATTTTTGTTGGAAACCAACCAATCAAGTTCTGATTCTATTTACTACCAAATGATTGATTGAAATTAACCGAAATTGCTTTCAAAAGAGCTTTTGTTCGAAACGAACAGATCTAGTACTGATTATACTTATTACTAAATGATAGATTGAAATTAGCCGAAATTGCTTTCGAAATATCTTTAGTTCTATATAAGCGAAAAGATCTAGTTTTCTGGTTCTATTTGCTACCAAATGATTAATTGAAATTAACCGAAATTGGTTTCAAAAGAGCTGTTGTTGGAAACGAACAGATCTGATTCTACTTACTACCAAATAATTGGTTGAAATTAACTTAAATTGCTTTCAAAAGATCTTTAGTTCTATATAAGCGAAAAGATCAGGTTTTCTGGTTCTATTTGCTACCAAATGATTGATTGAAATTAAACGAAATTCATTTCAAAAGAGCTTTTGTTCGAAACGAACATATCTAATTCTGATTCTACTTACTACCTAATGATTGCTTGAAATTAACCTAAATTGCTTTCAAAACATCTTTAGTTCTATATAAGCAAAAATATCTAGTTTTCTGTTTCTATTTGCTACCAAATGATTGATTGAAAATAACCTAAATTGCTTTCAAAAGAGCTTTTGTTGAAAACGAACAGATCTAGTTTTCTGGTTTTTGAAATTAACCGAAATTGCTTTCAAATGAGCTTTTGTTGGAAACGAACAGATCTAATTCTGGTTCTACTACCTAATGATTGCTTGAAATTAACCTAAATTGCTTTCAAAACATCTTTAGTTCTATATAAGCAAAAATATCTAGTTTTCTGTTTCTATTTGCTACCAAATGATTGATTGAAAATAACCTAAATTGCTTTCAAAAGAGCTTTTGTTGAAAACGAACAGATCTAGTTTTCTGGTTTTTGAAATTAAGCGCGAAATTGCTTTCAAATGAGCTTTTGTTGGAAACGAACAGATCTAATTCTGGTTCTACTACCTAATGATTGCTTGAAATTAACCTAAATTGCTTTCAAAACATCTTTAGTTCTATATAAGCAAAAATATCTAGTTTTCTGTTTCTATTTGCTACCAAATGATTGATTGAAAATAACCTAAATTGCTTTCAAAAGAGCTTTTGTTGAAAACGAACAGATCTAGTTTTCTGGTTTTTGAAATTAACCGAAATTGCTTTCAAATGAGCTTTTGTTGGAAACGAACAGATCTAATTCTGGTTCTACTACCTAATGATTGCTTGAAATTAACCTAAATTGCTTTCAAAACATCTTTAGTTCTATATAAGAGAAAAGATCTAGTTTTCTGGTTCTATTTACTGAAAATGATTTCTTGAAATTAACTGAAATTGCTTTCAAAAGATCTGTTAGAAACAACCAGATTGTTTTGGTATAAACTAAATCCTCATTTCTGCAGCGCAGACCAGGACGTACCCGAAGGCTTGATTTGTGAAATACACAGAACCCGAAGTCCATCTACCGAAGTAACGGAAACATATTTAACATTGTCGAAACCTACAATCGATCCATTTCCTGCCATATATATATATATATATATATATATATATATATATATATATATATATATATATATATATATATATATATATATAACCCCGGGAAAGAAAAGGAATCGAATAAAAACCGTAACACGTCTCCCATTTTCCGTTCGACTTGAAGAAACCATTTTTCCAGAATTCCAGCCGCAGTCGACAAACATCGAATCAACTCAAGGGGGTGGTTTCGGCGGACGGTTATTGGAGCGTGGGCAGGGAATATATCAAACGTCGCAGTTTATAGTGCCATTTTTATTCCGGATACTCTAGGCCATTCGCTTCTTTACTGTGGTGGGGAACGTATGTGCTATAGTTCCTCCACTTCATTCCGGTGATCTCGTTAAAAATCGTGCGATTAAAAGGTGTAAATCAAAAGGTATGGGAGTTCCCGAGGGAGTTCTTTAAATTCAACTATGATATGTATAGGCATGGAGATGAAAGTTGTGTGTGCATCGTGTTATTTTAAGGAATACTTTCATTGAGTATGAAGATGCAAATATCATTAGATGTACTGTACGAACATTTTAGTTGCACACTATTAATAAAAACCTTTTTGAACTTCTCTGTCCAATTGATTTTGACGAGATATCTCGTCCATCAAGATCTGATGAATTTCGCAAGTGGCTATACCAGGGCTCGAAATACCCGGGTGCACAGGTGCACTGTGCATATGAAAATAAAATTGTGCACCTAATTTTTTCCCGCTAGGCGCACCTGTGCACCTAATTTAAAAACTTAGGTGCACATGGTGCACTTGTATTAAAAAATATATTTCGAGGCCTCGGCAATACATGTCTTCATCAAAAGTTTACAATTTTCTTATGAAGACGATAACACGATATGAGCAGTTTTATTTCTATAGACGAGATATCTTGTCCACCAAGATCTGGTCAGTTTTTATCATCCTTTAAGTGTCTTGACTAGATATCTTGTCCAAGTTTCTGGTCAATGTTGCTTTGAACATACACTGTATGGACAAAAGTATTCGGAGAAGGATCCATATTAGTATGGGGTTGTTTTCCTTGCGTAGTACTCGACCCTTTGTTTTATGTGCTTGGAACCATTAACGCTGATGTTCACATAGACATTATGGATAATTCGGCGTTGCCTACACAATGGCAATACTACGGTGATGATGGTTGTTTCTTCCAACAGGATCGAGCTCCATGTCATACAGCAAAACTGGTTTCCTGAAAATTAGGGGAATTTGTTTGACTGGCCTGTTCAGAGCCCCGATCTTAATCCGATCGAGCACTTGGTTGGACAAAGTGAAGTGACGAGTACGACACCTCCACGCACGACCATCTTCACAACGATCTCTTCTCAGCCCGGCAAGAGGCATGGCGAGCAATTCTAGTCCAGACTTACAGAGAACTTGTAGAAAGTATGCCTCGACGTGTTGCAGCTGTAAAAGAAATAAAAAGAGGGCCTACCCGTTACAAAATAGAATAATAAAGTGCTTTTTCTTAAAAACATGCAGTGTCCAGATACCTTTGTCCATATAGTGCATATGGTACAGCTACACTCTACGTTTATGAGTGATGGCAACGGCTTTGGCGATTTTTTTTTGGCGCACTTCTTAAGTTGCCAAGTAAAGAATTATTTCCTAACTCTAATGTCACAATTTTTTTTTTCTTTTTACAACACACTTTTTAAACATATTTCAGAACGTTTTAAAAAGTATATTTAAAAAAAACTTTCACAAAAAGTAGTAAGCTTAAGCACATATCAAAACACATTTGTGAACCAGCAGAGAAACTAAGCTACGAATGGAAAGAATACCCTGAAACTTATCAATTACACTAAATACAGTAAACATGTTGAAAAAAGAAAAAGATTTACAAAAGAAAAAAAGCAAGAAATAATACCTGATAAAGTCAGAATTCTCTCGAAAAAAATTATGAAAACGAAAATGGTCAAAAAAACAAAACTCTTAATCCTGTCGTTAAAAAACTATTATAACAAAATAAAAATTCCACATCTGTCAAAATACAAATAAAAAGACCAATGGTATCACAGAAAACGATTTAAAAGGACCAATGCAATCAAAGGATATTTTAAAAACAAAGTAACCAATGGGAGGAGAGAAAAAATTTCAAACGAATCAATGAAATCAAACGACTTTAAAGGATTTTGAAAGAACTTTCTAGAATATTCAAAATGAAAATTAAAAGTTTCCGTTTGCCGAGGTTGCCATGAAAACCACAACAACCGTAACGAAAGATGGGTTGCCTTAATTTATCGTAACTCGCTACTAGAAGTGCGCCAAAAAAATCGCCAAGCCGTTGCCATCACTCATAAACATAGAGTGTAGCTGTACCGTGCATATCATGTTAAAACAAAACTGTTCTATTACTTCAATTGAAATGAAGATCCAAGTATGAAGAACAATTCATCCAGAACTAGTGACAATTTGAAACAGGTTTATGAATCAGAGGCTGACCATTACAGGGCAGATTTTATTCGTGGATTAACCACTAGAAGGGTTAATGCCACGATACGTTGTTGAAGAAGTGTTAAATTATCTTCGAATCAAGTAAACGCTTGAATAAATATTGCCCTTGTATCATTATACCCATCCAACCAGTTCAAGTCAGTTTTAATCCCAATGCCTCTCATTTTTCCAGTAAAAATGCTGTTTTGGACATATCAATGTTACCAGAACAGACCAATGCGCTACGGCATGCATCCGTTCTTTTGTTGCTCGGGTGTTGCCTCCTCATCTGTACAAGGATCAAAACTACGTGGTGTTGTCCTTGGTAATGGTACTGGTAATTTTAGTTAACGTCAGCCCCTTAAAGGAGAGATGCGAGGACAACACCTCGTAATTTTGAACCATGGTAAGATGACGAAGCAACACCTGATCTGGCACCCCACTCTCCAAACTTCCACACCAATCCAACATGAGGACATTCGGCCACGGCAGATTTAAGGTGCACCAACACCATACGCTTACAAACATCCATGCCCGTAACCGAATTCGAACCACGAACATTGCAGGTGTTTTACCTCGGAACCTTTACTTAGAGGATTGATACCAGACCGTCGTCCATATCCCAATGTTTTGCTCTAGTAGGACGTTAACTAAAAATTACCAAATTACCGCTCTTTTGATTGGGCAGTGGTAATGGTATTAGTAATTTTATTTAACGTCGTACTAGACCAACACAACGGGCTATTGACGACGGTCCGGGATCAGTCCATTAAGGGAGAGATCCGAGGACAACACCTCGTAATTTTGAACTACGGTCAGATGACGATGATACACCTGAGCTGGCACCCCACTCTCCAAACTTCCACACCAATCCAACGTGAGGACTTTCGGCCACGACAGATTTAAGGTGCACCAACCGCTTCTACACCATTCGCTTAGAAACATCCATGCCTGTACCCGGATTCGAACCAGGAACATTCCGGGTGTTGTCCTTGGATCTTTTCCTTAAAGGATTGATACGGGATCGCCGTCCATAGCTGGATGTTTAGCTCTAGTACGACGCTAACTAAAAATTACCAAATTACAAATATATTGTTCTGGCAGTGGTGGCACGTTTGGAAAAGTAACGGATTAGCCACCGCAGGATTGCGAGTTCGTATCTAACAAACACCGTCGAGTACAAAGGGGGCTGGTGCATGTTAAATCTGTCGTGGGTCCAAATGCCATCAAGAAGTTTGTGGAAGTTTGGAGAGTGGGGTGCCAGCTCAGGTGTAGCCTCTACATCTGACAGTGTTTCAAATTTACGTTGTGTTTTCCTCGGGTCTTTCCCTTGGAGGATTAATCCCTGACTGTCGTTAATAGCCCGTTGTGTTGCTCCAGTACGACGTTAATTAAAATACCTACCTTCCATTCTTTTGTTTAGAATAAAATAAAATACGTATTCAAAAGTTTGGAATACGCTTACTTTAAAAGGGAACATAATTCCCCAATTATTCATATATAAATTCGATTTCTTATATTTACAGAGTAATGGAAGGTACAGCCATTTCCATTACTAAAACCTTCGCGTGATTTACCCAAGCGTGACAATGGAATTTCCTTGTTCTGCATTTTAAAGTAAAAATATATATATATTGTACTAGCAAAATACCCGACCTTACTCGGTTTGAATTGGTTTACTCTAGATTGAAGAGATAATCAAAATATATAATGACTTACGTCTTTTGTAGAATAAAAATTTATTTTAACATCTTTCGCCATCGTTATATTTTCTACAACTTACTTTGGACACAAATCCTACACATGCATATCCATTCATGTAATACATTTCACATACATCGCACAATTGCTGTATGACAAAGTTACAAAATGACGAAAGGTGATACTAAGGTTACTACTATAAAAGACGATTTATAGGAAGATTTGGAATTCCCTTTATTAAGTTCTTTTCATGTTCAACTCAATTAATTAAAATTACGATTTACGGCGAGTGCTCTCGCACTCATAGTCAACAAAACAATATTTTTTTTTGTGGCACTCTTGCCTCCGGTATGCGACATTGTGAAATTTTGCAATCTTCTCCTGTCATTATTACAACGAATTTTTTAATGTTGGAAAAAGTTCCAGTTTGGATTAATAAACATTATTATTCTTTCAATAACGGCATTATTGTTTAAATAACGGCATTATTCTTTGAATAACGGCATTATTCTTTCAATAACGGCATTATTCTTTCAATAATGGCATAACTACACTTAAAATTTACTGAAAATTTATACTGACTTACCTAACATTTTTAAGTCTAATACTTTGTGGTGCTGTTGCGTGTGATGAGAAGGAAAACACATTTATTAAAATAATAAATATTTAAAACAGGAAACAGCGAAGTAGAACAAAATAAAAAATGTCGCAAAAAATTGTTCTAAAGATATTAATTTGTGATTCAATTTTATCTCTTGATCCCGCACAGTTGCCACAACTTTCAACTAAAAGTGTACAAAATTTAGAAATGTGAAATTAATTCAGAGCGAAAGAACCAGAAAAAATATCACTGCTCGCGCGATCTTGTTCATTCTCGTTTCATTGAAAAATATCGTCTGTCCCAAATATTAGGAAATCGTTTTCATTGCGCAAAGAATAAAAATAAGACTCGAAATAAATGAAGTATCAGAGATGAAATTCCATAAAAAAAAAAAAAAAAAAAAAAATTGAAGAATAATTACTTTTTTAGCAGTACTGGTAAAGCAATCGAAGTAATCGTAATATTCAATAGACATTCCAATTTTTCCAAAACTACCAAATTATGGTTGATTTAAGTATACTTACTCAGGTGTTTTAGCATGAAACTCGTCTAAATATAACAATAAAAAAATGTTTAATATTGCATTCACTACATTAATAGATAATGTATAAAATAAAATACAATGCAATCAAATATCTGGAATACAATTCATGTGATGCCTATACAAACACACAAACACAAAATCGAGCATAGAACAGAAAGACGGACAGACAGACTTTCGCAACCAATTCCACTCACTAAATCAAGATAAGTACTCACTGTATGCAAATTTCCATGAAAATATCTTAAACCGCGTGGACGTGTATAGGGCACAACATACAGACAGACAGACAGACAGACAGACAGACAGACACCAAACGAGAAAAAGGCGGATTCGGCATCAGAAGGGTCCAAAACGGATAGAAAACTTGAAATGGGTCGAAAATATTGAATGTACAAACAAACACTCCATTCTTATTTATATAGATAATAGTTAAGCAAAAAATTGAGTGAATCGAACCCTAAAAAATAACTATATTTCATTACATTATTTCGAAAATTATTCACAAAGAATTTGATTATTCGGTCCGTTTATTTCCTAGAGATTATTTAGCTGCACGCTCTGGATATTTTATTCAGAATATTAAATGTGGGTTTAGTGACACAGTGGGGCACGTCATTAAAAGAACATTTAAAAAAATCCAAACTTGCATTCATTCAAGAAACACTAAGATATTTTACAAATTTTTTTGTTTTCCGAAATTTTGAAACAACGTTGCTTAAATCAAAGGTAGAAGGTGTTTAAATTTCAGGTATGAAGATGCAAATATCATTAGATGTACTGTAAGAACATTTTTGTTGCACACTATTGATAAAAACCTTTTTGAACTTCTCTGTCCAATTCAGCTTCTCTGTTCATTAAAAGGATCATTTCAGCTTTTAATAAGTAAATGTAATCAGTTTTTGAGTTAATTGAGGCCAAAATGAAATACAAAATCTCATATCTCTTAACCCAATAAGATTCACGAGATGTCATTAGTGTATTGTTGCTTCTACACCAAAACAATCATAATGACAAAATAATCATTCCTATAAATTGAATGAATCCGAGAAAGGATTCTGTTGATCTAGCTCAAAACTGAAGAGTCCGGCAGGAAGGAAGGTAAGTATTCCAATCAACCTTTACGTTGCGGCAGATAGACAATTGTTACCACTAAACTTTCGTTTACACCAGCGGCATGGTATAGATCTGTGTACTGTGAGTGTTATCGCCCTTTTAAGTGACCGCTGGCTTCGATCACCATTTACGAGATGTCAGCGACTGACCTTCTAGAGAGTTCCTCCTTTTGTTCGGTACCTTACCCTGTCGACCGTGAGGTGTGAATGCTTTTGGAGAAAGGCAGAAGGTCGCTCCGGTGATATATATCTCACGCCAAACGATACTCCACACAATACTATGAAATGAAGAAGTCAGTCGTAAAGGCTACTCATCGCTCATCGCTCAAGTTATTTAATTAAGTAAGGGGAGTCGGACATGCAGGCAAAAGAGCAATTTTTTGAGACGAATGAAAAAATCTAAGCCTAATCGCAGCGTAAAGGTAAAGGTTTCACACTACGGGTATTGTTGACGGTCCGGGATCAATCCCAAAGGGAAAATTCCGAAGACAACATCACGTAATTTTGAGCGATGGTCAGATGACGAGGCAGCACTTGAGCAGCACCACACTCTCCAAACTTCCACACCACTCCAACGTTTGGATATTTGAGGCCACGACAGATTGAACGTGCATCGGTCTCCTTGTACACGATGGTTTTTGATTGGATACGAACTCGCAACCCTCCTATTCCTAATCCGTTACTCTTCCAATCAAGCTACCACAGATCCGAGTCATGAAGAAAAACCTACAGGCTATAAAAGGAATTTATGCATTTAGAAAGCTCAGACTAATAATAATCTAAAAAAATTAAAGAATATGCATCAACGTAGCTATAGCCGGTCATAAAAGTATGCGAACACCAAATCCGTTGAAATTTTTAATCTATCTTTAACGAATCCGCTTTTACGAAAAACAACTAAACGATGCCTCTCAAAATGTTTTTTATTTTTTGCTCTCCACTGAAAGATGCAGGAAATATAATCTGCATTTTTGTAACGCGAAGGTCGCGAAATGCAATCTGTTTATTTTTGGAAAGGGAAAGTTACCGTGACGTCACAATCTCGTGCGAAAATATAAAACATACATTCAATTTAAAAGTTATTGATATAAAGAAAATCAAATTTTTAGGTATGGATCTAAAGTGAAATTTTCCGCAGATTTCAAATCCGCTGAAATTTTTACTCTGTCTTTAACGGTCTAGGAGATAGAAAAAAAACTAACTCCAATTAAAAGATTTTTTTTTTATCGTCTGGCATAAAAATTATTCATACACGCCGGAAACAAAAACAATAAATTTAGAATCTGTGATTTCTTCTATGCTGTAGCATTTAATAATGATAAAATTTCATTAAATTTATTTTAAAATGTTTGTTCTAGATTGAATTTTAAAATTCGCCGCGACCCAAAAATTGCAAAAACTTTGGACTACCTGTGTCCCAAATCTCATTGCTGTAAGTGCCACAGAATCGTCAGGATTTTGCGTCAAACAGACAAACAAACAGAAAGACAAACACTTCCTTTTATAATAGTAGAGATAGAGTCGTATAATCAAACCAAGTGTTACTTCACTGGGAATGATGTCTACGGTAACATCGCCCAACGCTCCTGGATTGTTAGCGGCTTTGCCCATTTCACCGACGGAAACGTGAACATAGACTTGTAGAGGAGCTAATAATTTTTTAATTTGTGAACCAACTGCCCTTAAGAGTCAACCCAGACTCTCCTTCAAGCGTTAAAAGAAAGAAATAAACTTCTTATATAAAATGCTAGGTACTGTGTTTTCGTGGCTATTAAAGTTTTGATTGGTCGTGTGACGTCACGAGGAGGTGGAGTTTCTAATTGTCTTGACTGGTTGTGTGATGTCACGATATCAAAAATCATTATATTTGAAGGAACAGCTACACTCTACGTTTATGAGTGGTGGCAGCGGCAATGGCGATTTTTTGGCGCACTTCTAAAGTCGCCAAGGAAATAACTATTTCAAAAATCTTTTTCTTTCAAAAACATTTTTTTTTTCACAACGGAAAATGAAAGCTTCAAAACACATTTGAAAACGTTTTGAAACGAAATTTTTTTAAATTAACAAAAATTAAAAACAAAACAAACACAATTATTTTCTAACAGAACTAAACTTTGAATGTTGGGTAAGAATATATATATACCCTGAAACTTATAAATAACTTATACTAAGAGTGGGCATGTTGAAAAAGAAAAATATTTCTAAAAGAAAAAAAACAAGAAATAATACAACCTGATAACGTCAAAACTCTTGCGTAAAAAAATAATTAAAACAAAAATGGCAAAAAAAAAAAAAAATTCGTAATCCTTTCGTGAAAACTAATATAATAAAATAAAAATTCCACAACTATCGAAGTACAAATAAATGGACCAATGGTATCACAGAAAAAGATTTAAAAGGACCAATGCAATCAAAGAATATTTTAAAATCAAAATAACCAATGGGAGCAAAGAAAAAATTTCAAACGAACCAACGAAATCAAACGATTTAACGGATTATAGAAGAACTTACTAGAGTATTCAAAATGAAAATTGAAACTTTCCGTTTGCCGAGGGTACCATGAAAACTAGTGATGGGCAGAATCGAGTACTTTTGAGTATCGAGTACTTAGTATTCGAGTACTTTCAAGTATCGAGTACTATTCGAATACACGAAAAAAACGATTAATCGATATAAGAATCTGAGAATTACGATATATGGCTTTTATTTGTAAAATAACTTAATATGTCACGTGTTACTTGGTATAGTGGTTAGAAGCACGGATTTGGAGTAACACGGAACGTGGTTCGAATCCAGATCTAGGACTGTTCTTCCTTAAACAAAAAATAATAAAAATCAAATTAGTTTGATTTTTTTTTTTGCTTTGTAAAAGGATTGGGTTTTTTTCTCTCACAAAACTCTGAATGTTTTCTAAATTAAATGTTTGAACATTTTTTTTCTTCCGAATTATTAATATAAATTTTTAAAAATTTTGTTTAAATGAAAATTACTATTATTTCTCTTTTTGAACTTGTTAAAAAACAACTGTATTTTGAAAAACCAAAATACAATTTACAAATTGCCGAATTTTTTAATTTTTATCTCGATTTTACAAATTATTTTTTAATTTAAGTTTTTGCATTTTATGGATTTGGTTTTCTACTATAATTTGAGGAAATAATCACTCAACAGGAAACAAGACAAACTTTTATTTTGAAGGGAACCCCAAATATAAGAACAAAAATTCTTTTTCTACAAAACTCTAAAAATATTTTAAAAGATGTAAGAGTGTTATTTTTAATACCAGGATCTGAAACTTTAAAAATATTTCTGTAAACTTAGCCCTTATTTCAATTCTTAATTTTTTTTTCAATATGGTATATTCACATTTAATAAGATTAAAATCTGCTTGTTGAAGTTCAGACAGTTAAATTAATACATATTACACTTGCACTGAACTAGTAAAAATTTGTAATTCCAATATTTAGGTAGTAATATTAATAACGATATACATATTAAATTTTTATCATGTCAGGATTTTTGCTTCACATACTGAGCAATATAGGGCTCTTACAATGACAAAATAGGAGGGCATTTATCATCGTTTCATAACTTATTTCATAGTTCAGAAACCTGTTCGGTGAGACGTTGAAAATTCAATTAAAATAGTACTTTATTTCTAGTCCTCGTCTACAAGTTCTCATAATGGTTTTATTTTCCTTCCGTGCTTTCTTTGAATATTATTTCAAATCAGTCACAGTAATATTCCCAAGTGCTGTGTTCGCATTAAACGTCAGGGTGGTCATGTTCGATGAGATTTGTTTCATTAGCAAAACTGACCGTATCTTGATGCACGATATATCTCATAACTAGAGGAAAACTGACCCAATCTTCATCTTGTAATCAGATATTTTTTGTACTTGATGTTTTTCGTTGCAACCACTAGGGTGGTTAAACTGAATTCTTATTAAATTTGAAATTTTTAGAAACTTTAAAGCTTATTATTGTGAACTTAATGTTTCTTAACTATATTAATTTCAAATTTTTAAAATACCATTTGGTGTTAAATTTTGAGTAAATATTTTTATTCCAATCAATTGAATAAAAACACCCAAGCTTGTAAAATCTATATATTTTAATTGGATTTGCTTAAGTGTAAAGAACCATAAATTAGTAATTTTTTGTTAAACCCACAGATCTTAAGAACATGTCATCCACGACTGAGTGTCAGTACAATAACCAACTAATTAATGTAAATGCCGAGAATGGAACAAGTATTGTTCAGGGGCTGTTTCTTCTGGTGTCTAATTTCTCTCTCTTCCAAGGAAGGCACTTTGGACACAATTGTCTTGTTCGAGAATTTTTCTGCTACTAACAATACTCACTAATGTTACATAACAGGGCACCGTTTATAGGCAACGCCATCTACATTTATAATAAGTATATTTCAGACTGAATACACCAATTTGATGTTTTAAAAGCTATTACAATTATATTCTGTAACTTAAAACATGTCCTAAAATGAACGATTCCATTTCCACATCACCCATGAGGTAGGAATCATGATGCACTTTTTTTATAGAGGTATCGCCAAGAGCTCTAATCCTCTTTAGCAGAGGTTCTCACCTCTAAATTTAATAACCAGTTTACGATGTAAACTGATTTTTCCTGTAGGAACCCTAGATATAGAATGCATGAAAAACTAAATTTAAAATTAGGAAAACTGCAAACATTTAAATTACTTTACAAACTTTAAGGAGGGAAAACACAAGAAAGATCAAGCTAGAGAGGAAAACCACTGCTTTTCTTCAGATTCCAAATGCCTAAAAGAAAAGAGAAAGCAAACATAAAAACATGTGTGCCGCGAACTTAGCCACCACTGCAAAAATTAACTTAAGTTTACTAGTATATATAACTAGCAGTGTAACTCTTCTTTACTTTTAATACTTTTGGTAGATACACGCTGCTAAACATATAATGTTTAAGAACAGTTCACTATCGGCAATCTTCAAGCAATTCAATGACTGATTGTCAGGACGTAAATGAAACCATGTATCTTCTTGGCCTCAATGGTGGACACATCTAATCTCACTTCTAATTTTAAGAGCCTGAGTTGTCTCTAAGATTCAAGTGAGACGAGAATTAACCATCTTTTCAAAAAGTTAGCACATGCAGCTGGTGAGTGGGATTGGCTTATTGTTATATGCATTTGTTGGATCTTTACAGGTTTTTGAAAAGGTATAAGAAAGGAGTGTATACAAGCCAAAGGGAAGACATGTTCCTCCAATATGTGATGATACAGATGTAATATGTTATAAAGTGAGTGACAGGAAAGATGTATCATTAGATATACAATGCCATCAGGACAGGCACAGTTTTTCTGGTCCTTTTTAAAGCATCGCATCAATCCTTTTTCTCTGAATTGAGTTATACGAGAGTTCAGATCAAGAATGGAAATTAATGCAATGGGATTATGCATGTTTTGTGCGCTGAAATGTCTCTGGATAGGTGTTAAAACAGGGAGCTGCAGAAAAAGCATGTGCAATGGCATTTACTATCGACAGGCTCCGAGATATGTTGCCTATTTGCTTCAACGAAGGAGATCGAATATAATCTCATTGCCTTCCGAAATCTGTCCCATAACTGTGTAGGAGCAGCAGATGTCATGCTAAAAGCATATTTTTGCCAAGATTCCCTTAGGCCTTTGTGTCGCACTCCTTGAGCATTGCCTTTCACTCGTTACTGCATAAATACGAGCACTTTAGGCGCTGAATATCACTTCTTGCTTCAGCGATCTAATGTACATCATGCTTATCTTGTCTCATATAGAAATCTTTGTCATAATATGAACACTTACGTTTTTATTCTTTTAAACCTGATCTGGATGACTCAGTTTCAAATATATCTTGGTAATGGTAATTTTAGTTAACGTCGTATTAAAGCAACACAATGGGCTATTGACGACGGTCCGGGATCAGTCCCTTAAGGGAAAGATCCATGGACAACACTTCGAGATTTTGAACCACGGTCAGATGACTACTTCTTCCAAACTTCTACACCAACCCAATGTGAAGACTTTGGGCCACGACAGATTTAAGGTGCACCAGCCGCCTCCACACCATACGCTTACAAACATCCATGCCAAGACCCGGATTTGAACAAGAAACGTTCCGATCTAGAGGCTAACACCTTAACCACTATACCGGTTGATCGGCTCAAATATATCTTGAGATATTTAAGATTCATACACACGATGACATGCAAAACAGGAAAACATATCGAAAACAATATACAAATGATAAAGCAGTTGAAACTAATTCAAGAGTTTTACTGGATTATACTAGATATTAGAATCAATTAAATTTTAGAAACATTAATTTAAAACATAAATGAAAACAAATAAGAACTGAAAGCAACACAACATTTACTCAAATGCAAGAAAGAACCCAACATACAAATGATAAAGCACTTGTAACTAATTTAAAAGTTTTACAGAATATTCTAGATTTTAGAATTAATTAACTTTTTAAGCAATAATTTTTAACCTTTATGAAAAAGTAAACAAGAAATGAAAGAAACATTTAAACTTAATAATGGCCCCAAGTAACTTTGTTAAGACTAATACTATCACTTAAAAGAATTAATCTAGAAATTAAAGAAACATAATAGAACTGATAATACTTAAGTGATTTTCCTAACCGACAGCAAATTGTTCTTGTAGAAAATAAAGGGCATAGCATGTGTACTTCACTGATAATCCAGCCTGTCTATTCGGGAAATTGCTTCCAGAAAATTTTAAATCCAATTTCTTAATCGATGGAACTTTTCAGCATTTCATGCAGCACATATATTTTCAAGATAGCATGTAAAAATTGGGAATTTGTAGCCATTTACTCTGGTCAGGTACTTTGAAGAAAGTAACAGCCATCTCAAGAATGAAATAATAACGTTATTTTACTTGAAGAAACAGAAAAACATTTTGAGCATAAAAGTATCTTATTTGTATAGATATTTTTAATACCAGAAATAAAGCTTGAAAATTCAAATTTAAAAAAAATTGACAAATTTAAATACAATTTTCAAGGCAAACTCAATGTCTTTTGCAAAGAAATCCAATCTCTCAATCGATGGAATTTTTCGACGCTTCATTCATCACGTGCATTTTCATGATTTATAAAATTGGGAAAAGCAAAATCGAGACAAGAAAATTAAAACTAACGAGAACCATAGATATCCATACTTTTACAATATGACACTTCTGCTACTTAAGAATACGATGAATTCTCAGGTGTTCGAATACGCAGCGACATACTTTTGGTATTTGAACAGCCAGCATGAGTACTCTTGTATGCGAATACCTTTGATGAGTCCTTACTACTTTGTATGAGTACAGGAACTACTAGTAGAGTACTTCCGGTACTCAAATGAATACTTTTATAACCGATACTCCTAGGATGAATACAACTACTTTAGTACTTCCTGTATTCATGAATACTTCCTGTACTCATATGAGTACTTTTGTAACCGATACTTTGGATGAATACAACAACAACTACTTGAGTACTTCCGGTACTTATATGAATACTTCCGGTACTCACATAAAAGTATCGAGTACAGCAGTTACTTTTAAGTATCGAATACATGAGTACTTTTGTACTCGAATACTCCCATCACTAATGAAAACCATAACAACCGTAAGGACAGATTGGTTGCCTTAATTTATCGTAACTCGCTACTGGAAATGCGCCAAAAAAAATAGCCAAGCCGTTGCTATCACTCATAAACGTAGAGTGTAGCTGTACCAAAAAAACAGTGATCACGTACTGTCAGGTTTTAAAAAATATATAAATGAAGTTTGACCAAAATAAACAAATTTTGTAATGTACTCGTCGTTTGACAGGTTTTTATCCTAGTTTAAAACAAATCGGGCGAGTTCAAAGTCGATTTTGCAAAGCTGGAGGACCGCCTAAATTAGGCCTATTTCAGTCTTCAATAGTATTTTCTAATAATTGTATTAATTGATTCATTCATTCATATTTAAAAAACAATAATCAATCTAAAGGTATATTGCATTTCATAAAACATTTGTTTACACTTTAATCGTGTTTCAACATTGCCAAATCACGAAAAGAATTTTAGATTGTGTTGTCGACGCAAAGCATAGTTTTCACATAAATACTCGGTCCTGGTGTTGCATTGTGGAATGAATGGTACTTTTAAATTAACGTCGTATTAGAGTAAAACAACGGGCTGTTGACGACGGTCCGGGATCAATCCCCTAAGTGAAAGTTCCGAGAACAAAACCACGTAATTTTGAACCACGGTCAGATGACGAGGCAACACTTCAGCAGGCACCCCATTCTCAATACTTCCACACCAACCCAACGTGAGGACTTTCTCACGACAGACTTAAGGTGCACCAGCCGCCTCTACACCTTACGCTTACAAACATCTATGCAGTGACCAGGATTCGAACCAGGAATCTTTCTATCTATGAGGCTAACACCTTAACCACAGGACGAATTGGTCGGTCATTGTGGAATATAAAAAGCAGACACAGTAAGTTAAACTATTGTTAACTGTAAATATTAAACAATCTATTTACATTTTGAACGGGATGGGGAGTTTGATATTAATATTGAATGATAGTCGTATTGATTAAAGGTATGTGATTGTAGCATGCTTTGGTTTATTTTTCGAAAGACACTACTTATACAGTCTTCACACCACGCAATGCAAAGTTATACTAGGCCCAATACTCGCCCAACACCATAGAATGGACATATTGGTAACACCTTTTCCGCGATCTGTGCGCATGCGCATTCGGTCCGAAGGTCATGTCAGGTACAGACATCCCTTGTGTGTTCGACGCTATATTTATCTTCTGGATGTTTCTTCTGCCTATGTTATCATAAGACACAGCAGTTGTAATTTTTTTGTAACCCTCGACTTTTCATGTATATGCCCCACTACTGTTCCAGTTGGTATTAACCCCTTGCCTGTGGAATATATTTAAAAAAGAAAACGTGCCAAAAATGAAAAATATTTTTTCTTTTTAGTTTTGTTCGTTATTATTATAAAAATGTTAGAAATAGATTATTTTTGAAAAAAAAAATTTTAACGAAATAACTACTATATTCAATATTTTCACATATATGGGTAATATTAATGGATTACAGTAATTTTTGCTCAAATTATGGCAAAATAAATCAAATGACATAATTTTCAAGATAAGTATAATAAACTAATGCAACAATATTTTATATCAGCTGTCATGAATTCCATGTCTCTCAGATTCCTTTGAATCTCACAAATCCTTTACAGAATGGTATATACGAAAACATGACACAACACACAAACCTACATCACAGTCTTTACAATAAACTCGAGTCTCGCGTCGTATCCTCTTTCGCTTTTCATCTGTTTTACGACAACAAAGGAAACATTGTCTGGTTGGAGTAGTCGTTTTCTCCGTTGGTGGAATGTGTTCAGGAAAGTGTCAACCCGTAAGTCGCAACAAGTTCATATTAGGACGCCCTGGTCCGGTCGGCTGAATGTATGGCTTATTATCTTCTATAATTTGTTCCACAATTGAGATTCTGTAGTCCATATTACATTTTCTACCGCCTGTGACGACTGATAAGTAATAAAGTACTTCCAAAGTGCTTGATCCAGAAGATGGAAAAATATATTTACGTAGTATTTCTTTCCCCGTTTTCAGGAAATATGATAGTCTGTAAGGCGGAAATTATCGCCATCTATTATGCCAAAATTATCGCTATCTATTATGCCAAAATTATCGCTATCTATTATGCCAATGGTAAATTACATATCATGCATTTGACAAACTGAGTTCAGGCTTCACGGAATTGAAACACCGATTTTTCTCTTGTCCGAACTCAGGTCGGGCATTCCAAAATCGATGCATTTGCGTTGCCCGAACTGAGTTCGGGCGTCACAGGCAAGGGGTTAATCTTGAATTAATTTATTGAAATACAGGGTGATTCATAAGAACATATAGTTTCCAAATGCTGTAAAACAGGAACAGTTTAAGACACGTTCCCAAATGCGAACTGTTATCTAGGTATGCTCATAAAGTTTGTGTCCCCCTCCAGAGCGAAGGACGTAGGCGATAGTGAGAGTGTCACGTGATGAGTCAGTGGCTGCGTCTGCAGTGAAGGCGTTTTGTGTTCTTGAATTGAGCAAAACGGAATCTGTCACAGTCGTGCAACGGCATTTTCGATCACGATTTGGAAAAGAACCTCCAACCAGAAAATTAACTTACGATTGGTTTAAAAAATTTGAAACTACAGGCTGTTTGTACAAAGTTCCTAAGCCAGGACGACCAAGTGTGTGTGTATTGGCAGATGTAGTCAAAACCTTTATTTATCCAATTGGATAAAAAAAATTTATTCTCCAATTAGATGCTGCATCACCATACTGGTCAGGTGACATATGAAATTACCTCTATTAACATCTTCTTCACCGATGGATTGGACAAAGCGCCTACTACAGCATACCGCTAACCCAATGACTACCCCCAGATACCCAGATTTAACACCATAGGACTATTTTCTTTGTTGCTACATAAAGGATAACGTATTTAACCCTCTTTTTCAAGTTGATCTAACGGAGTTGAAACAGCGTATCGCAACCGCTATCACTGCACTTGCTTCAGATACCCTAACACGCGTCTGGGCAGAAATGGTTTACCGGTTCGAGATGTATGTAGCGTTACTAAGGGTGCACACATAGAACATCTGTGACTGTCTCTAAAAAACTTGAAACATTCACCTACACTTCTGTTACAGGTAACGTAAAATATCTTACATTGTCCCTGTTTAATAGTACGCTGAAATTGTATACTTATGAATCACACTATATTTTAAAGATATCCACTTTTAAAAACTCATAAAAATCCTAGACACATTTTACAGCAGCATCGTTAATCATAATCATATTAACACCAAGCAAACAAAATTGAATACATTATATTTATTTCAAATTACGAGGTGTTGTCCTCGGTTCTTTCCCTTAAGGAACTGATCCCGGACCGTCGTCAATAACCCGTTGTGTTGCTCTAGTACGACGTTAACTGAAATTACCATTACCATTACCTGCTTCAATACCCTTTGTAGATATAAGATAATTATGCTGTCAAAAGTAGGTGGCCGTATTGCTTTTATTGAGGAACGTGTTGCTCTATAACCATGGTCAGATGGCGAGGTAACACCTGGGCTGGCACCTTACTCTCCATATATCCTCACCAACCCAACGTGAGGACTGCCTGGTGTTGTCCTAGGATCTTTCCCTCGCGCGATTGATGCCGGACCGTCGTCCATAGCCCTAGTATGACGTTAATTAAAAAATTACCAACGTGAAGACTTTCGGCCACGACAGATTTACAGTTCACCAGCCACCTCTACACCATAAGCTTACAAACATGCATGCCCACACCCGGATTCAAACTAGAAACCATCCTATCTAGAGTCTAACTCCTTAACCACCAAGCCGACCAACCGGTATAGTGGTTAAGGTGTTAGCCTCTAGTTCGGAAGGTTCCCGGTTCGAATCCGGGTTCGGGCGTGGATGTTTGTAAACGTATGGTGTAGAGGCGGCTGGTGCACCTTAAATCTGTCGTGGCCGAAAGTCCTCACGTTGGGTTGGCGTGGAAGTTTGGAGAGTGGGTTGCCAGCTCAGGTGTTGCTTCGTCATCTGACCGTGGTTCAAAATTACGAGGTGTTGTCCTCTGATCTTTCCCTTAAGGGATTGATCCCGGACCGTCGTCAATAGCCCGTTGTGTTGCTCCAGTACGACGTTAAAAAAATTACCAATTACCAGGAGCGTGTTGCCTATACGTATTCTGAACATAACATCGGCTTGTTTTGCGATTACAATTTTCACACGTCACCAATAAAAATTCCAAATGGTTATAGAAAGTTGTTTGGTCAATGCCGATTTCAGTAAACTCCAAACGGAGATAAACAACACTTTAAGGTTAACCCGATACGTATTCTGTGAGAGCATTTGTAAAATTGTAAGTAAAATATCAGTTTCTCGTCCCGTTTATTTACTTACCCTGAAAATATTAAAATAAACAGTAAGATGTCATCATTAATTATGAAAGTACGTTGGAAAATATTTCTTTCATATATTTTCGAAATGCGCCGTTGTAAAAAAAACGCGAACTTATTTTTCAAAAACTTATAAAATTAGTAAAGATGAAACTACAGAATTTAGATGAGTTGTGTGTGTGTGTGTGTGTGTGTGTGTGTGTCTGTTTCTATTTCAATATCATCGGGATATAAACTATTTTAGTTCCTGTACAAGGTTCATAAAGATGCATTTTAAGATGGTGTATGCTCTTTTCCAATTTAAATACAGCTTAGAAAATTGAAAACATTTTAAATCCACCTAATACTGTTCAATATATCTGACAACCCCATTCTCATCGAAATACCGTTTGGTGTATGTGTGTACTAAGCTCTCGATATTAAGGAAGTCTTCCAGTATATGCTTAACGATCTTCACGATGAACAAAACAAAACGCAGTCCCATGGAATAGGCCCGGTGTAACTTGATAGTGTTGTTGACTGTGATGGAAGATTACTCCTGCTGCAACATTTACCGCTTTGGAATCATTAGATCTCTCTCACAAACGATGGGCCATTTATCACGGAATATGAACAACGCATCATCGTCGTAATTGATCAAAGTTTGAAGAAAGAGACCCCTCCAGGAGTAGTGTAATAAATAAACGTGGATAATAAAGACGTCGGATACGTCTTAATTCCACCCAGTCTTTACTTACGTCAGAGCGCGCATTGCGTGGTGAGGTTGATGGTCTTGCCTTTAATCTTTGCCCGTGCCTTGCGTGATTGATTCAATGGGGTTGTAATAATGGGGTGAAACGAGCCCGTCTCGTCCGATGGATGAATTGGTGGTTCAAAGAACTGTGCGCAACTGTTGGGTGCGTGCTTTCGAATATCGGGGTAATTGGTAATTTTTAATCAACGTCGTACTAGAGCAACACAACGGGCAATTGACGACGGTCCGAGATCAATCACGGAAGAAAAATATTCGAGGACAGTACCACGTAAGTTTGAACTACGGTCAGATGACGAGGTAACACTTGAGCTGACACCTCACTCTCCAAACTTACACATCAACCCAACGTGAGAATTTTTGGCCACGACAGATTTAAGGTGCACACGCTGCCCTTACTTCATACACTTACAACCACCCATACACTGACTCGGGTTCGAACTAGAGATGCGACATCGACAGCAAAACATCGATGTTTTTAAAATTCAGTGTATTTAAACTCCCCCCCCCCCTTTCTTAAAACTGGTTTAGCAACTAGTGATGCTACATCGACAGCAAAACATCGATGTTTTGAAACTTTGATGTTAAAAATTAAAACATCGATGTTGATAATACATCGCCCAAAACCATCGATGTTTTTAAAATTCAGTGAACTTAAACATTTCCCTCCCATTTCTTAAAACTGGTTTAGCAACTAGTCATGCAACATCGACAGCAAAACATCGATGTTTTTAAAATTCAGTGAATTTAAACTTTTCACCCCATTTCTTAAAACTGGTTTAACAACTAGTGATGGTACATCGACAGCAAAACATCGATGTTTTGAAACTTCGATGCTCAAAATTAAAACATCAATGTTGATAATCGCACCAAAACCATCGATGTTTTTAAAATTCAGTGTATTTAAACTTTTTTCCCCATTCCTTAAAACTGGTTTAGCAACTATTGATGCGACATCTCTAGCAAAACATCGATCTTTTGAAACATCAATGTTCAAAATTAAAACATGGATGTTGATAATACATAAATCATCGATGTTTTTAAAATTCAGTGTATTTAAACTTTTTTCCCCATTTCTTATAACTGGTTTAGCACCTAGTGATCCGATATCGACAGCAAAACATCGATATCTTTAAAATAACATCAATGTTTTGAATCGATGTCGCATCCCTATATTTCAGACCCTTAACTCTTGGCCACTTTGGTCTAAAAGTATGTTCAATTAGCTGATTATAAAAATTATGCTACTTGGTTTTTTTTTTTTAATTTTTATAACGGTACTTTTTTCTTTTACAAATTAAACATCGACAACGTAAAAACATTGACAAGTATAAACATCGATGTTACAAAAACATCGACTCTAATACATCGATGTTTTCCAAAAAAACATCGATGTTTTGAAAACATCGACATCGATGTCGCATCCCTAATTCGAACCAGGAACCTTCCTATCTAGATGCTAACACTTCAACCACCAGACCGGTTGGTCGGTAAAAAGCACGCAGAGCGCTTTGTAAACACGCAAACCAGACAGAAAAAGGAAGGTTTTACTTCCGGTACCCAAAGCTTTTAACGGAACACGTTTTGTGGTTACCTTTAAATGTAGTTTATCAGCGTTTTGGTGGCGTTTAATTTAATTGGCGTTGACCGATCAACTATCACATGGTTGGAATACAAGAGTGTACCATATGGTACTAGCCGACCCTTTTCCCTAACACGTGGACGCTGGAATGTTTCGGAATGCGAAAACAACTTCAGACTTTGCACGTGCGGCTCCTCGGCGGCCCTTTTGATCCATACACAGCTGGAGTTTCCGTCGGTTCCCTAATCCCAATTCTGGGATCAAGTTTTTGCGGTGGGGGACTCAAGTCGGCATGACAGACGGTTTTCGCATCTGTGTGGGGGTGTTTCTGTTCTGGAGAGGACATAAACATCTCTAGAGGGCTCGGGATTCACCCCCCTCTCGTTGTCAGCGGCGGTTCTGCGAAGCGAACGTGGTTTTTTAGGGAGATCGAGATGAGACTCGAGATTCAACGAGAGACAGACGTCTCTGTTTTGCCAATTTTGTTACTTTGGCTTCAGGCAGGTTTCGGTTGTAGATGGCTGTGCCCATAATTATCTTTTTAAATTTTCTTGTAAGTATTTAATTTATGTAAATAAATAGTTTAATTTTAAACCAGCTGTCCGTCAAATTCTTACATGACGGTACAAGAGAAACACATTATGTCATAGTTCTGAGAAACCATTTAACAATCTATGCTTTACTCGTTAAGCAGGTTTTTCAAAACGAAATCAACCCTTCTTCCAAAAAAAAATGACTTCGTTAAAACCTACCAATTTGAAGATCACCACATTTGATCTAGAGAATCAAACAAACGCACTCATGTCTTGAAAATTTTGACTTGGTGTGTTTCACTTGTAAACAGACTATATCGCACCCCGGCAAGAAAAGTGACACAACTCAAAAAACAAAAATTTTGATGTTATGTCATTGAAAAATATGTATGAGGTGCCCAGCGTGTTATATTACTATTTTATAAAATATAATAGAAGTTACCACCATAAATACTTACCTAAAATTTAAAAGAAGTTTATACTATTGCAACATAAGTTTTATATTATCCTTTAAGTTGATATTTCACAAATTCGGCAATTTTGAGTTGTGTCACTTTTCTTGCCGGGATGCGTTATATCAATTGGAATTTCGATTCTCGTGCACCAGATTCATGTACTAAAATATACCTAAAAAATTAGCTGATCGATTACTAAAACGTGATGCTATTTTCTTAAAAATATCCCTTTTTGAACATAATTTATTCCCTTACCCTAAATTTGTATTCATTTTTTGTGTCCAATGAAGAAAAAAAAATTATTCGATTATTGTAAATATCAGTGAAGTATGGTGCACTTCGGAATCTGAGCAGCATACTGCAGAGAGCCTAATTTAAGTAGTATACTCAATTTCTATTATGATATAAAAAAGCTTACCAGTAATGAATGTATTAATTTCATTTCGACGCAAAGTGCAAAAAAAATCATTTATTTTTTGCTTTTCATGCGTAAGCAATTTATTAAGCAGGTTAAATCACATTAGTTATTTAAATCATCTATAAAAACACCTACATAATATTTCTTAATTAAGTTTTACATTCTTAAGCATAAATGAATTAATTAAAAAGATTTCAGGTAGTTTTAATTTTCACATATCCCTATTAAAGCACATATGGATATTATACCATAATATATTTAAAGGTGTACTCTCATCGGAAAACATATATTATCTTGGTATAGTAATTAATTATGTGAATATTCAAAACAAGTTTCATATTTCTAAGAGCGGCATTTTTTCTAGTTTTTGGGTTCGTTAACGGAGGTTTCTTATTTGTTTTATCATCAAACAAAGAGATATAACCAATCCTTTTTAATTGTGGTCAATATTTGAGCAGTTATTTTTGAAAGTTGTATAAGTCCTTTTTTTCATACATCGATATATTTAAGGGTTTGAGTTTAAATTAATTTAAAAATATTGGCAAACGTTACGCAATTCGGATGGTGTTTTCAACGCTAATAACCAGTTAAATTTTACTATGCAATAATAATTATTAAAATTGTTAAAGAAAATAAACTCTTGTTTTGAAAATGGACTTATACCACTTTCAAAACTAGCGGCTCATTTATCAAATAAGATAACAGAATAAGCATATTTTTAAAAAAATAGAGAAAACGCTGGAGCTTGCCAAGTAGTTAACTTATTATCTTATATTAAGAATACTAATATAGGACAAGTAAAAGTGGAAATATCTAAGCACTTCAGATTAAAAGTTGATTGAACTGCAAGATTATACTACACAAATTAGAAGAAATTAGGTAGGTATTATATTAACGTCGCACTCGAGCAATACAACGAGCTATTCGCGACGTCTGGGATCATCCCTCAAAGGGAAATAAAATAAATATCCGAGGTCAGATAAGATAATTGTATTTAACGTCATACTAGAGGAACACAACGGGCTATTAACGACGATCCGAGATCAATCCCCTAAGGGAAAGATCGAGGACAACACCACGTAATTTAAAACCATGGTCAGATGGCGAGGTAACACCTGTGCTGGCACCTTACTCTCCATATATCCACACCAACCCAACGTGAGGACTGCCTGGTGTTGTCCTAGTATCTTTCCCTCGCGCGATTGATGCCGGACCGTCGTCAATAGCCCTAGTATGACGTTAATTAAAAAAATTACCAACGTGAAGACTTTCGGCCACGACAGATTTACAGTTCACCAGCCACCTCTACACCATAAACTTACAAACATGCATTCCCAAATCCGGATTCAAACTAGAAACCATCCTATCTAGAGTCTAACTCCTTAACCACCAGACAGGTTGGTCGGCCCACGTACTTTGGAACCACGGTCAGATGACAGAAATATCCGTAGACTTCCAAAATAATTTGATAATTGGAAATTGGTTATTTAGTAATTTTGAATTAACGTCGCACTAGAGCAACACAGCGGGCTATTGACGACGGTCCAGCATCGGTCCATTAAGGGAGAGATCCAAGGACAACAACTCGTAATTTTGAACCACGGTCAGATCACGAAGCAACACTTGAGCTGGCACTCCACTCTCCAAACTTCCACACCAACCCAATTTGAGGACTTTCGGCCACGATCAGATTTAAGATACACCAGCCGCCTCTACACCATAAGCTTACAAACATCCATGCCCGGACCCGGATTCGAACTAGAAACCTTCCGATCTAGAGGCTAATACATTAACCACGAGACCGGTTGTTTGGCGACTTCCAGAATAAAGAGGATACTGTCCATATTTATCCAGTACGACCACCAGCTTAAGGCCGTACCACCAACTAGGGTAAAAAAAAATGGTAATTTTAGTTAACGTCGTACTAGAGCAACACAACGGGCTATTGACGACGTTATGGGATCAGTCCCTTGAGGGAAAGATCCGAGGACAACACCTCGTAATTTTGAACCACGGTCAGATGACGAAGCAACACCTGAGCTGGTACCCCACTCTCCAAGCTTCCACACCAACCCAATCCACCAACTAGGGATTGAGTAAATTAGAAATTTCATAATCTAACGTCATTATACCGTGGTAGAGTTTACTGTAAAGCTGGACAATTAATGTCGGGTTTGTGTAGGTACGTGTTTCCGGAACTTGTGTTTCAAAGTGACGTTAATTCTGTATATTTAATTCCGTTACCTACCTTCAGTATTTTGATATTCAATTAACCTCACACTAGAGCAGCACAAATAGCTGTTGGCGACATCCGCGATCAACCCCCGAAGGGAAAGAACTGAAGACAATGCCACGTAATTTTGAACTACATTCAGAACCATTATTAGGTCTCGCATGAGCTGGCACTCCGCTTCAAATGTCCACACCACGCCAACATGGTCATTTGAGACCACTGCAGATTTAGCGAGCACCAGCTCCCTTTGTACACGACGGTCCTTTGGTTGGATTCAAACTCGCAACCCTTCGGTTCTTAATCCGTTGGTCTTGGAACTGCGCTACCCCGACCCTGGTTTCGGAAAAAAAGGTCATTAAATACTTTATATTCTATTTTACTATAGTACAGGGGCCGACGAACCGGTCTAGTGGTCAAGGTGTTGGCCTCTGGATAGGAAGGTTCCTGGTTCGAATCCGGGTCAGGGCATGGATGTAAATTGTACTGTCCTTTGTTAGGGACAATGATGGTCCACCCATTGGGTGCCCCTTCACAAGTGACCATCACTTCTGGCCTAGTATAAGGCTACAATGACTTCGGTCAATTCTGTACTGTATTGTATTTGTCCTTGCAATCTGTACCCAGCCTTGCCATTGGAAATATAAAAAAAAACTATAGTACAGGGTAATGTACGGGAAATTGACTAATTTGAAAACCTTGTCAAATTTTCTATTTTGATCGTACAGGGGTGAAAATAAGCACAATTTGTAGAGCAGCTCGGTAAATTTTATTAACAGAAGGAAAATAAATCAAGTGTGGAAAATAATGTCAGACAAATGACGACTTTCGCTGGAGATGCATTCGTCAAGACGGTCCTTGAAGTTCGTCATCACTCGCTGCACCCTATCTTCCGGTATAGTCGCAATTTCATTTTTGATGGCATTCTTCAAAATCTGCGAGGGTTTGTAGTTTGCCGACGTAAACTTTTGACTGGGTTGACCAGCTTGGACTCTGAATAACAGACGCTCTTACGCGATCAACATTTTCTGGTTTGACAACCATTCGACGAGGGCCAGCTTTTTTGGTTCGTTTTCACATTACCATGAGTGCGAAACTCATTTCCCTACCCCTCATCTCAAGATTGTGTTACGAGAAGGATGCACATCATGCACACTGAGGTTAAAATTACGCCGATTGACTACGATAGACTCGCCATTTCGAATCAATTTCTCCACGGTAAACACACGATGCTCCAGTTATCCATTGCAACTAAACTTATACGTGTGGGCTACGAGTGGAGGCGGTCGGCGACCTTGAGCGACCTCTCCCCTAAAAGTGCTGCCCATTAAAATAACGTCCATTTCCCGTCCACCACTCTGTATTAGAGCGTGTATACAATCTGAATTTTTGACTTCACTAAATACTTGTTAATGAGACCTTGCAAAAGCCGATAGACTAATGGATCGTTTACGATTCTCCGCATGTCCGTATGCTTCGAACCAATGATAGAGGAGAGCCACGTGATTGACAGATGGGCGGGATTACGCAGACCCTATCTGTAGCTTCGTATGCGTTAAGGCGGAGCCTACGCATACGGACATACGGAGAATAGTAAACGGGCCTCCGGTTTTTCAACGTGTGGCGCCACAACGCGTGCGGTCTGAGCTACATTAGATCCAATGGAGACGTGCACACATGCCTCCTGCGCCGCTGGGTGACGCACGTCCAACTTGCGTGCAATTTGTACCGCAGTTCCCCACGGCGACGCATCTCGCCGCACACGAATCTCCGTTCCGAAGTACTTTGTTTTCATAAATAAAAGCAATACTAATAATAATTAATAAATGGTTGCATCCAGTAACCGTCTATTTTGTTTCAAAACATACTTTTTTGTACATCAAGTAAGCGACATAAACACGTTTTCTTCTATAGAATATTTATCGCAAATAGTGCGAAATGAATACTTGCGTCATTTCACGATTATGTGTGCAGATTTGGGCCTCGGTGCCGCAGCAGCGCCGCACGTCAAAAAACCGGATCTGTGCACCTGGCCTAATGGCGTTCCTAGGAATGTCGGTATTCAGTTGACGTTTCCCTAGAGCTACAGAACGGGCCATTGGCGAAACGGTCCTAGGTTCAATCCGAAGGTAGGTTTTGAATCACGGTCAAATTAGGTCACATTTGAACTGACACCCAACTCGGGTCGTTTCTAAGAAAGTGGTAGACCCTGGGGAGTCTTGTTCGATTAGACATCCGGGGTCAACCCCGGGAGTCATTAATCGCAGGAGTTGAATTCTAAGGTTGGTCTAACCACCGACGGCCGTCTACACGGACGATGGTTCATGTCAGTTCTGTCGTGGACTGAACTCAAATGCGGAAATTCGGGGCCATTTAAGTTATTTAGTTCTGATTATTGTTCAAGTTAACGTGGTCCTCGAAATTTTCCTTTGGGAATTCATCTCGGACTGTCGCCAAAGTTGCGTGGCTCCAGTGCGACGTTGATGAATAATTATCGCCACCTAAGAAACTGGTAGACTGAACCGTTTCGTTAAAAGGTTCCGAAGCCGTATTATGTGCGTGAAATTATCTGGTTTCGTTGAGACTACTCAACTTCAGGTCCGCATCCTCAAAACCATTACTCCTCCCAAAATATATATTATCCAAAGTCACCAGGTGTAATTTGGCATCTCCCACATTTCTTCAGTCATCTGACCGTGGTTCAAAATTACGAGGTGTTGTCCTCGGATCTTTCCCTTAACGACTTAGGGTCTGCTCCCGGACCGTCGTCAATAGCCCGTTGTGTTGCTCTAGTACGACGTTAAATAAAAATTACCCAAATTTCTTCAAATTAGCGCAGATTCAGCTAATTTGGTACTAAGGAAACTTCAAAGGTTGACCAATTCCCAACAAGTAGTATGAAATATAAAACTCGACTTGGATTTTGAATATTAACTTTTTTTTTCTGTGCAGTTTAAGTTAGCGTAATGAAAGTAGCTGTTTTCTTTATTTGGATAAAATTTCTAACTTAAAACTTGTTTACGGCTACGGTGCTTATTCTGTATATGGTAATTTGCTAAATTTTAGTTACGACTAAAGAAACACAACGGGCTATTGACGACGGTCCGGTAATGGTAATTGTAATTTTAGTTAACGTCATACTAGAGCAACACAACGGGCTATTGACGACGGTCTGGGATCAGTCCCATTTAAGGGAAAGATCCGAGGACAACGCCACGTAATTTTGAACCACGGTCAGATGACTAGGCTACACATGACCTGGTACCCCACTCTCCAAACTTCCACACCAATCCAACGTGGTAATTTGGTAATTTTTAGTTAACGTCGTGCTAGAGCTACACAACGGGCTATTGACGACGGTCCGGGATCAGTCCCTTAAGGGAAAGATCCGAGGACAACACCTCGTAATTTTGAACCACGGTCAGATGACGAAGCAACACCTGAGCTGGCACCCCACTCTCCAAACTCCCACGCCAACCCAACGTGAGGACTTTCGGCCACGACAGATTTAAGGTGCACCAGCCGCCTCTACACCATGCGATTACAAACATCCATGCCCGGACCCGGATTCGAACCAGGAACCTTCCGATCTAGAGGCTAACACCTTAACCACTATACCGGTTGGTCGGCCCAATCCAACGTGAGGACATTCGACCACGAAACATTTAAGGTCGATTCGAACCAGGTACCTTCCGATCTAGAGGCTAACACCTTAACCACCACTATACCGCTTGGTCGACGTGTTGTCCTCGGATCTTTCCCTTAAGGAACTGATCACGGACGGTCGTCAATAGCCCGTTGTGTTCGTATAGTATTACGTTAACTAAAAATTACCAATTATTACCGAGGACGATCCGTAATTTTGAACCACGGTCAGATGAACCACGGTCAGATCTAAGCAGGCACCATTTCCAAACTTCCACACTAACCAAACGAGAGAACTTTCGACCACGACAGATTTAAGTTGCATCAGCGGCCTCTTCACCATACGCCGACAAATACCCATTAACTGAGCCGGGATTTAAACCAGGAACCTTCCGATCTAGAGACTAACACTTTAACCACCACCCGTTTGGTCGGCGCTAGGGTGTTAATTTCTGATCATTGTTCAAATTTATGAGTTGCTATCGAAATTTTCCTTGGGGATTAATCTTGCACTGTCTCCAATGACTCGTAATGTGGTTCCAGTGCGACGTTAGTGAATTAGACTACCATCTAAGAAAATGGTAGACTAGTCCGTTTCGTTACCAGGTGCCGAATTCATACTGGTCGCATCAAGTTTTGCGATTCCTTCAAGACTACTTAATTTCAGGCCAGCATCCTCAAATTCATACATCGAAACTCATTACTCCGAGGTAATGTCTATTATCCCCAGAGACACACCAGGTGTCATGTGGTTCTTATGGTTAGTGCACAGACCGCTAATTTGGTAGCAAGAAAAACTTCAAAGGTGGACCAATATTATTTTCCACATGCGATGTTTTGTCTAACATTTGATAATTTATAATTGATACTGAATTATATACTTAGGATAGTATTTCTTTTAATTTGAGGAAATAATACCCATTACAATTTGCAAATAAATTGATAAAACAATTATGATCATGGCTGCTCTTACAAATAAATATCAAAGATAATAATCAAGGTTAAGCTTTTCACAATCCTGCATAGTTAGGATTGCGGTTTTCAATAATTACATCTTTCACATGTTCGCCTTTCTATCAAAGTAGTACTGTAGGATAGTAAATTTGATTTATTTAATCTAGGTAACACATCTAGGTAAAATATTTTCTGGGTGAAAGACAAACACTAGCGTTCGATACATTTTTCTTCTATTCAGAATGAATGAGTTTTGCTCAACAAAAAAAAAATTAGAATTATAAGATGAATTTAAACTTTCCAGGTTTTTTTCCCCGCTTTAACCAATTAGTAGATTTTTTAAACAAATAAATGTTTCAGTTGTAATATTTAAACTTTGAAATAAATAATTTTTGAATTGTGTAGCCATTTTAATTAGTACAGTGGTAAATTTTAATTAGTACTGTAAAAACTGATTTAACCTTTGAGTTGCAAAAGAAAAGGATGGAAACTTGTCAATATAAAAGATTTAATTTGCTTTGAATGTCATTAAAATTTGAAACAAATAAACTTTTCATGAGCAAAGTATATAAAGGCAGAAGTCTGCCACAGAAATTCTGTCATGAAAAGCAGTTTCGTTATTCAATGCCAATTGGGTATTAGTTGACAAAGACCTTTGTAAAATATAAGTTGAATAAAGTTTACCAGCTGGTATGATTCCCTGAAATATCTGAAAAAAAAAGAATATTAAAGATGATATAATTATTAATTTAAGTACATACAGTAGGCAGTTTTATTTTGTTTGATTAAATTCATATAAAAAATGTTTAAACATCATTATTTAGTTTTTGTTGTGTCCAAAATGAGCTGGCACAATTTGGACCATACAACTCGATACCAACGAAAATTAGCTGTATTATTAGTATTAATTAACTGTAAAATTATTCGTATTTCCTTTACAAAATGTACAATTCATGTCAGATAGTTATAAAATTTTGAATAGAAATAAAATCTTTATTACTATTACATTTGCTAACTTTTTTTACTACCAGCTAAAAATATATATATGTTATACTATTCTAATAAGTACATTTTAGTTTAGCTTTTAAATAATAAAACGCTTAAACGAGTGACGAACAAAAAATATGAATTGAGTTTAATGAAGTAAATAAAAATAATTTCCAGTTCGAAATTTTTGAGAAAATCTGGAACTCTGAATACATTTTTCCTTCTAAATTATTCGTATTTATTTACTTCACGACACAAATTTATATAAATCCGCATTTTAATCAACACTATTGAAAACTACTTACTCACTAGCGAATTGCAAAATGTACTGTAACGGATTTTGCTAATGTTGGTGAGGAGAGTATTAAACTGCAAGGAAAGTTACAATAACTTTTGTATAGCTAGCACATTATCTCAAAGCAATCTCACTACCTTTCTATTTTATATCATTATATATCCTGCTAGCGTATATGCAATATCACTATGTATATGGCGACTATTGGCATGTTACATTCTTACTGAGGGCACAATATCCTCATCTGAAACTAGGCATTGGACATACAAAAATGTTTAGGTTCTGCAATTAGGCGTTAAAATAGAGAAATTAAATTAACAAGTGCTCTTTTTATGCAAATTCAAAATTCACAGAATTCAGCAAATCTGCAAAACCAAGTTAGTCAATTATACTAAAATTATTTTTCATTATTCACATGCAAGCATTGCATTAATTTTCATTGAAATCTCAATCGAAAAAAAAATGTAATATGGTTGGGCTAACGGTTAATAATGTTAACCTACATTCGTGTATAGCAAATAATCTATTTCATTTATAATGACAACACAGATAACGATATTTATGAAAGTTAAACATAACCGCTTAATACATCTTCGAATTTGTTTGAACAACGAAAGTAATTTGTAAAATTTCCTAGTGATGAACAAATTATTTTATGAAAATATTTTATGTTATACCTTCCAGAAATTGGGTTCTCTATGAGTATTGCAGTCATAAAACATCGCTGATTTTTTTTATCTGCGAGAGCTCCGTTCTTGAATGGATTTGATAAATTCAATTTATGGATACAACGTAAGGTACGATGTTAACAAAATTTAATCTAATATTTAACAAACATAAATGAACTACTGGAATGAAATATAATATTAAAATGTGAATTCACGACATATACGGTATTTTTTATTATTTTCCGGACAAAATTTGCAACACGAGTGTTATTTAAACATGTTATATAATAGCAGTGTTAGTAAACTTATTGAATTAATTGAGTCGGAAATTTCAAAGCAATACTTTCATGTTATAAGACAAGTCAGACTTATAATTCAAAATCTTTTACATAAGAATAAAAAAGGTTAGAAATGTAACGTGTCATTTTATTTCGATTTAGCAATTCTAAGTTAAAGCATATTAAATAAATATCTAGTTTGGAAGTTTCAAAATATACTTAGAATATCACAATACACTTGTACCCCTAAAACAAAAACGTGCGACAGCATTTAAAAATTCGTAAGCCAAATAAGACCTTATAGAACCAAGCAAATGCCTAGTTTTCACATATTACTAGTTTCACTCATGTATTTCCTATTATCCAGTTGATTATTTTAATTTTTGTTTGATGAACATTTGAGGTTATGAAACTGCACATGTATATACATAAAATCAAATAGCAGTTTATAAATCCTCATTTCAAATAGTGCTATTAAACCACAGATAAAGTATTCTAGTTGTGTAAAAATATTACATTTTACTGAAATTACTATTTACAGATAGAAAGGGAAACAATTCAGTCCATTACTATACAATAACTAACAGATAAAACATCACTTTTAGAAAAGTAATAAAAAATTAAGTGCGTTACTAGACCAAACCATAAGAGTTGCAATTGGAAAAGCTGCTTTTGGTTATTATGAAACAATTTTTCCTAAAATATTAAAACAAAGTTTACGTACCACGTACATTTATTACTGGAACTGTTACTTACTTTGTAAATTCGAATTCTCATAGTTCTAACTCATGTCGTTTCTCAAGACATGGGGAGGAAGACTTTCGTGTCCTCTTATCTATGGCTTTTCCCATAAAACAAAGATTTAAAGTTGTCATGTGTATGTCTTTGAAAATCACGACTCGAATAAAAATATTTTTGACACATTTGACACATAAACTTTGAAGTGTGCATTTTGGCATGTAAATTTAGGAGAAAAAAACGTATGCCACAATCATTACACGTAAATAATCGTCGTTTGCTGTGACAAGGTACAAAACCTTTCCTAAATATCCTCCGTGTACCAGTGTGGGCGGAAAGTATATGTTCTTCTAAACTCGCAACATCTGCAAACTCTTCATTACAATATCTACATATTAAATGGTGAAATCCTTTTCCTCCTGCTGTCTGGTTGTTATGTCCCATTACGTTTTCTTTTCCTCCAAATGAATTATCCCGACGCAGCAGTTGAAGATTATTTTTTGAAGTGTTCGGTGGGTTCCCACTAGCTGCCGATGGTGTATGTGCACTTACCGTAGTCGTAGTCTGATCATATGATTCTGGCCGAGTACTTGGTTCAAAAGCATGGAGTTCGAAACTCAGTTCATGGTATAGCGCATTTAAACATAGACAAGATATTGTAGGGTTCAGTTCAAACTATTTTGGATAATTGCGTGGTTCAGAACTACGCAATTTCTTTGCAGGTCGACATTCCTTCGACATTTTACCAAACTAAACTCGGGAAATGGGCCAAATGTATGCCTAAAATTGTAAAAACTTAAAATACCGAAATTAAAACACGCTAAAAATTCAGTAACACTGGCAGCCAAAGTCAACTTCTTCTCAGGACTGTTTCGCCAATTTCATGCATAAAACTCAGGAAGTTACTTCACTTTACTACATTTGATATTAAATAAAACCCATTGTGCTGATAAGGTAATTTTTAATTAACGTCATACTAGTGCAACACAACCAATCGACGACGGCCCGAGTAATTGGTAATTTTTTTATAAACGTCTTACTAAAGCAAAACAACGGGCTATTGACGACGGTCAGGGATCAATCCCCTAAGGGAGAGATCCAAGGACAACACCTCGTAATTTTGAACCACGGTCAGATGACGAAGCAACACCTGAGCTGGCACCCCACTCTCCAAACTCCAACGCCAACCCAACGTGAGGACTTTCGGCCACGACAGATTTAAGGTGCAACAGCCGCCTCTACACAATACGCTTAAAAACATCCATGCACTGATTCGAACACGGAACCTTCCGATCTAGAGGCTAACACCTTAACCACCACTTAGATCGGAAGGTTCCTGATTCGAATCCGGGTCCGGGCATGGATGTTTGTAACTGTATGGTGTACAGGCGGCTGGTGCACCTTAAATCTGTCGTGGCCGAAAGTCCTCACATTGGGTTGGTGTGGAAGTTTGGAGAGTGGGGTGCCAGCTCAGGGGTTGCTTCGTCATCTGACCGTGGTTCAAAATTGCGAGGTGTTGTCCTCGGATCTTTCCCTTAAGGGTCTGCTCCCGGACCGTCGTCAATAGCCCGTTGTGTTGCTCTAGTACGACGTCAAATAAAAATTACCCACATTTCTTCAAATTAGCGCAGATTCAGCTAATTTGGTACTAAGGAAACTTCAAAGGTTGACCAATTCCCAATAAGTAGTATGAAATATAAATCTAGACTTGGATTTTGAATATTAACTTTTTTTTTTTCTGTGCAGTTTAAGTTAGCGTAATGAAAGTAGCTATTTTCTTTGTCTGGATAAAATTTCTAACTTAAAACTTGTTTACGGCTACGGCGCTTATTCTGTATATGGTAATTTGCTAAATTTTAGTTACGACTGGACAAACACAACGGGCTGTTGACGACGGTCCGGTAATGGTAATTGTAATTTTAGTTAACGTCATACTAGAGCAACACAACGGGCTATTGACGACGGTCCGGGATCAGTCCCTTTAAGGGAAAGATCCGAGGACAACACGTAATTTTGAACCTTTGTCAGATGACTAGGCTACACATGAGCTAGTACCCCACTCTCCAAACTTCCACACCAATCCAACGTGAGGACTTTCGACCACGAAACATTTAAGGTCGATTCGAACCAGGAACCTTCCGATCTAGAGACTAACACCTTAACCACCACTATACCGCTTGGTCGACGTGTTGTCCTCGGTAATTGGTAATTTTTTTTAGTTAACGTCGTACTAGAGCAACACAACGGGCTATTGACGACGGTCCGGGATCAGTCCCTGAAGGGAAAGATCCGAGGACAACACCTCGTAATTTTGAACCACGGTCAGATGACGAAGCAACACCTGAGCTGGCACCCCACTCTCCAAACTTCCACGCCAACCCAACGTGAGGACTTTCGGCCACGACAGATTTAAGGTGCACCAGCCGCCTCTACACCATACGTTTACAAACATCCATGCCCGGACCTGGATTCGAACCGGGAACCTTCCGATCTAGAGGCTAAGTGTTGTCCTCGGATCTTTCCCTTAAGGAACTGATCACGGACGGTCGTCAATAGCCCGTTGTGTTCGTATAGTATTACGTTAACTAAAAAAATTACCAATTATTACCGAGGACGATCCGTAATTTTGAACCACGGTCAGATCTAAGCAGGCATCATTTCCAAACTTCCACACTAACCTCACGAGAGAACTTTCGACCACGACAGATTTAAGGTGCATCAGCGGCCTCTTCACCATACGCCGACAAATACCCATTAACTAACCCGGAATTTAAACCAGGAACCTTCCGATCTAGAGACTAACACTTTAACCACCACCCGTTTGGTCGGCGCTAGGGTGTTAATTTCTGATCATTGTTCAAATTTATGAGTTGCTATCGAAATTTTCCTAGGGGATTAATCTTGCACTGTCTCCAATGACTCGTAATGTGGTTCCAGTGCGACGTTAGTGAATTAGACTACCATCTAAGAAAATGGTAGACTAGTCCGTTTCGTTACCAGGTGCCGAATTCATACTGGTCGCATCAAGTTTTGCGATTCCTTCAAGACTACTTAATTTCAGGCCAGCATCCTCAAATTCATACATCGAAACTCATTACTCCGAGGTAATGTCTATTATCCCGAGACACACCAGGTGTCATGTGGTTCTCATGGTTAGTGCACAGACCGCTAATTTGGTAGCAAGAAAAACTTCAAAGGTGGACCAATATTATTTTCCACATGCGATGTTTTGTCTAACATTTGATAATTTATAATTGATACTGAACTATATACTTAGGACAGTATTTCTTTTAATTTGAGGAAATAATACCCATTACAATTTGCAAATAAATTGATAAAACAATTATGATCATGGCTGCTCTTACAAATAAATATCAAAGATAATAATCAAGGTTAAGCTTTTCACAATCCTGCATAGTTAGGATTGCAGTTTTCAATAATTACATCTTTCACATGTTCGCCTTTCTATCAAAGTAGTACTGTAGGATAGTAAATTGGATTTATTTTATATGTAAACACATCTAGGTAAAATATTTTCTGGGTGAAAGACAAAAACTAGCGTTCGATACATTTTTCTTCTATTCAGAATGAATGAATTTTGCTCAACAAAAAAAATATTAGAATTATAAGATGAATTTAAACTTTCCAGGTTTTTTTCCCGCTTTAACCAATTAGTAGATTTTTTAAACAAATAAATGTTTCAGTTGTAATATTTAAACTTTGAAATAAATTAATATGAAGTGTGTAGCCATTTTAATTAGTAGTGGTAAATTTTAATTAGTACAGTAAAAACTGATTTAACCTTTGAGTTGCAAAAGAAAAGGATGGAAACTTGTCAATATAAAAGATTTAATTTGCTTTGAATGTCATTAAAATTTGAAACAAATAAACTTTTCATGAGCAAAGTATATAAAGGCAGAAGTCTGCCACAGAAATTCTGTCATGAAAAGCAGTTTGGTTTTTAATGCCAATTGGGTATTAGTTGACAAAGACCTTTGTAAAATATAAGTTGAATAAAGTTTACCAGCTGGTATGATTCCCTGAAATATCTGAAAAAAAAAGAATATTAAAGATGATATAATTATTAACTTAAGTACATACAGTAGGCAGTTTTATTTTGTTTGATTAAATTCATATAAAAAATGTTTAAACATCATTATTTAGTTTTTGTTGTGTCCAAAATGAGCTGGCACAATTTGGACCATACAACTCGATACCAACGAAAATTAGCTGTATTATTAGTATTAATTAACTGTAAAATTATTCGTATTTCCTTTACAAAATGTACAATTCATGTCAGATAGTTATAAAATTTTGAATAGAAATAAAATCTTTATTACTATTATATTTGCTAACCTTTTTACTACCAGCTAAAAATATATATATGTTATACTATTCTAATAAGTACATTTTAGTTTAGCTTTTAAATAATAAAACACTTAAACGAGTGACGAACAAAAAATACGAATCGAGTTTAATGAACTAAATAAAAATAATTTCCAGTTCGAAATTTTTGAGAAAATCTGGAACTCTGAATATATTCCTTTTAAATTATTCGTATTTATTTACTTCACGACACAAATTTATATAAATCCGCATTTTAATCAACACTATTGAAAACTACTTACTCACTAGCGAATTGCAAAATGTACTGTAACGGATTTTGCTAATGTTGGTGAGGAGAGTATTAAACTGCAAGGAAAGTTACAATAACTTTTGTATAGCTAGCACATTATCTCAAAGCAATCTCACTACCTTTCTATTTTATATCATTATATATCCTGCTAGCGTATATGCAATATCACTATGTATATGGCGACTATTGGCATGTTACATTCTTACTGAGGGCACAATATCCTCATCTGAAACTAGGCATTGGACATACAAAAATGTTTAGGTTCTGCAATTAGGCGTTAAAATAGAGAAATTAAATTAACAAGTGCTCTTTTTATGCAAATTCAAAATTCACAGAATTCAGCAAATCTGCAAAACCAAGTTAGTCAATTATACTAAAATTATTTTTCATTATTCACATGCAAGCATTGCACTAATTTTCATTGAAATCTCAATCGAAAAAAAAATGTAATATGGTTGGGCTAACGGTTAATAATGTTAACCTACATTCGTGTATAGCAAATAATCTATTTCATTTATAATGACAACACAGATAACGATATTTATGAAAGTTAAACATAACCGCTTAATACATCTTCGAATTTGTTTGAACAACGAAAGTAATTTGTAAAATTTCCTAGTGATGAACAAATTATTTTATGAAAATATTTTATGTTATACCTTCCAGAAATTGGGTTCTCTGTGAGTATTGCAGTCATAAAACATCGCTGATTTTTTTTATCTGTGAGAGCTCCGTTCTTGAATGGATTTGATAAATTCAATTTATGGATACAACGTAAGGTACGATGTTAACAAAATTTAATCTAATATTTAACAAACATAAATGAACTACTGGAATGAAATATAATATTAAAATGTGAATTCACGACATATACGGTATTTTTTATTATTTTCCGGACAAAATTTGCAACACGAGTGTTAATTAAACATGATATAGAAGAACAGTGTTAGCAAACTTACTAAATTAATTGAGTTGTAAATTTCAAAGCAATACTTTCATGTTATAAGACAAGTCAGACTTATAATTCAAAATATTTTCCATAAGAATAAAAAAGGTTAGAAATGTAACGTGTCATTATTTTATTTCGATTTAGCAATTCTAAGTTTAAGCATATTAAAAAAATATCTAGTTTGGAAGTTTCAAAATATACTTAGAATATCACAATACACTTGTACCCCTAAAACAAAAACGTGCGACAGCATTTAAAAATTCGTAAGCCAAATAAGACCTTATAGAACCAAACAAATGCCTAGTTTTCACATATTACTAGTTTCACTCATGTATTTCCTATTATCCAGTTGATTATTTTAATTTTTGTTTGATGAACATTTGAGGTTATGAAACTGCATGTATACATAAAATCAAATTGCAGTTTATAAATCCTCATTTCAAATAGTGCTATTAAACCACAGATAAAGTATTCTAGTTGTGTAAAAATATTACATTTTACTGAAATTACTATTTACAGATAGAAAGGGAAACTATTCAGTCCATTACCATACAATAACTAACAGATAAAACATCACTTTTAGAAAAGTAATAAAAAATTAAGTGCGTTACTAGACCAAACCATAAGAGTTGCAATTGGAAAAGCTGCTCTTGGTTATTATGAAACAATTTTTCCTAAAATATTAAAACAAAGTTTACGTACCACGTACATTTATTACTGGAACTGTTACTTACTTTGTAAATTCGAATTCTCATAGTTCTAACTCATGTCGTTTCTCAAGACATGGGGAAGAAGACTTTCGTGTACTCTTATCTATGGCTTTTCCCATACAACAAAGATTTAAAGTGGTCATGTGTATGTCTTTGAAAATCACGACTCGAATAAAAATATTTTTGACACATTTGACACATAAACTTTGAAGTGTGCATTTTGGCATGAAAATTTAGGAGACGCACGTCAAAAAAACGTATGCCACAATCATTACACGTAAATAATCGTCGTTTGCTGTGACAAGGTACAAAACCTTTCCTAAATATCCTCCGTGTACCAGTGTGGGCGGAAAGTCTATGTTCTTCTAAACTCGCAACATCTGCAAACTCTTCATTACAATATCTACATATTAAATGGTGAAATCCTTTTCCTCCTGCTGTCTGGTTGTTATGTCCCATTACGTTTTCTTTTCCTCCAAATGAATTATCCCGACGCAGCAGTTGAAGATTATTGTTTGGAGTGTTCGGTGGGTTCCCACTAGCTGCCGATGGTGTATGTGCACTTACCGTAGTCTTAGTCTGATCATATGATTCTGGCCGAGTACTTGGTTCAAAAGCATGGAGTTCGAAACTCAGTTCATGGTATAGCGCATTTAAACATAGGTAAGATATTGTAGGGTTCAGTTCAAACCATTTTGGATAGTTGCGTGGTTCAGAACTACGCAATTTCTTTGCAGGTGGACATTCCTTGGACATTTTACAAAACTAAACTCGGGAAACGGGCCAAATGTATGCCTAAAATTGTAAAAACTTAAAGTACCAAAATTAAACCACGCTAAAAATTCAGTAACACTGGCTGCCAAAGTCAACTTCTCAGGACTGTTTCGCCAATTTCATGCATAAAACTCAGGAAGTTACTTCACTTTACTACATTTGATATTAAATAAAACCCATTGTGCTGATAAGGTAATTTTTAATTAACGTCATACTAGTGCAACACAACCAATCGACGACGGCCCGAGTAATTGGTAATTTTTTTATTAACGTCTTACTAAAGCAAAACAACGGGCTATTGACGACGATCAGGGATCAATCCCCTAAGGGAGAGATCCAAGGACAACACCTCGTAATTTTGAACCACGGTCAGATGACGAAGCAACACCTGAGCTGGCACCCCACTCTCCAAACTTCCACGCCAACCCAACGTGAGGACTTTCGGCCACGACAGATTTAAGGTGCAACAGCCGCCTGTACACAATACGCTTAAAAACATCCATGCACTGATTCGAACACGGAACCTTCCGATCTGGAGGCTAACACCTCAACCACCACTTAGATCGGAAGGTTCCTGATTCGAATCCGGGTCCGGGCATGGATGTTTGTAACTGTATGGTGTACAGGCGGCTGGTGCACCTTAAATCTGTCGTGGCCGAAAGTCCTCACGTTGGGTTGGTGTGGAAGTTTGGAGAGTGGGGTGCCAGCTCAGGGGTTGCTTCGTCATCTGACCGTGGTTCAAAATTGAGAGCTGTTGTCCTCGGATTTTTCCCTTAACAGACTGATCTCGGATGGTCGTCAATAGCCCGTTGTGTTGCTCTAGTACGAAGTTAACTAAAATTACATTACCTTACTTTACCTTATCATTTAAGGGGCACCAGCCGGGCTGTACACCATACGCTTACAAACATCCGTGCCCTGACCCAGATTCAAACCAGGAACCTTCCTATCTAGAGGCTAACACCTTAAACACCGGGTGCCGACCAACCGGTATAGTGGTTAAGGTATTAGCCTCTAGATCGGAAGGTTCCTGGTTCGAATCCGCGTCCGGGCATGGATGTTTGTAAACGTATGGTGTAGAGGCGGCTGGTGCACCTCAAATCTGTCGTGGCGGAAAGTCCTCACGTTGGGTTGGCGTGGTAGTTTGGAGAGTGGGGTGCCAGCTCAGGTGTTGCTTCGTCATCTGACCGTGGTTCAAAATTACGAGGTGTCGTCCTCGGATCTTTCCCTTAAGGGACTGATCCCGGACCGTCGTCAATTGCCCGTTGTGTTGCTCTAGTACGACGTTAACTAAAATTACCAATTACCATAGCGATAAGGATATTGTTCAGGAAGATATCCATAAAAGTCTAAGAAACTGGTTTAACATTAGAAGCTCCAATATTTCTGTACGGTAAGATCTAATCACACTAAATGTGGTAGTTGAAATTACATTTTGTTAGAGATTATAAATTGTGTGTCAACGGGGTTTCCTATTGGAAATTTTGAAACTGGTGCTCAATTTAATATGAAGGCTGATTGAGATTTTTTCCATTTGAACTTATAGGTGTTAGTACCTGTAAAACACCAACTATGAATTTTCTCTACTGTTAAAAATACTCGAATAAATAGGGGTGGTTCTGGGGGTTTTCTGCGACTGTATATCAGTGAATTAGAGAAACGTTTTAAAAGCGTTTTGAACCATGTTGTTCTAACGATGCATTTGATTTTTCTTGCACCAGATTTGGAGGTTTGCTCTCACCTCACCTGCTATTAAATAAAATATAAAAATAACACAGTAATACGTCACTTGGCACAACTCAGCAATTTATCAGCAATGTAACGGTTTCCATAACAACGATAGTCTTTACTATTATAAAAGGAAGTGTTTGTTTGTTTGTCAGATGTTTCTTGCCGCAAAATCTTGACGATTCTATCACACTTACAGCAATGAGATTTGGCACACAGGTAGTCCGAATTTTTTGCAATTTTTGGGTCGCGGCGAATTTTAAAATTCCATCTAGAACATTTTTAAATGCATTTAATGAAATTTAATCATTATTGAATGCTACAGCAAAGAAGAGATCATATATACTTAATTTATTGCTTTCATTTCCGTTTTGATTTTGATCGGAGGAATAATTTTTCAGCCAGACGATAAAAACAAACAATTATTAAACTGGAGTCAATTAGTTCTTTTTCTATCTCCTGCATCGTTAAAGATAGAGTAAAAATTTCAGCGGATTTGACATCTGCGGAAAATTTCACAATAGATCCATACCAAAAAATATGATTTTTTTTATATAAATAACTTTTAAATTGAATATATCTTTTATATTTTGCACGAGATTGTGACGTCAAGGTAACTTTCCCTTTCCAAAAGTAAACAAATTGCATTTCATGCCGTTCCCGTTTAAAAAACAGATTACATTTCCTGTTCCTTTTCCGCGAATGAGAGCAAGAAATAAAAAAAAACCTAGTGACTGGGATTGTTAGGCTTTTTATCTTAAAATCTGAATTGCTAAAGTTGGAGTGAAAATTTCAACGGATTTGAAATCTGTGGAAAATTTTACTATAGATTGTTGCCTAAAAATATGACTTTCTATAAATAAATAATTTTTAAATTGAATATATCTTCACCGGATTTGAAATCTTCGAAAAATTTTGCACCAGATTAATACCTTACATCACGGCGTTGCCTGTGGTGTTGGTTTGTGAACACGGGCACGGGCAACGCCGGGCTAGCCAAGCAGTGGCTAGTGATAAAATAATTTGAAGTGCCAGAAAAACTGGTACACCCATCTAATATCGTGTAGGTCCACCTCGAGCACGCAGAACTGATGCAACATCACGTGGCATGGACTCCACTAATGTGCGAAGGTATCCTGGGGGCAAAGCACGCCATGAATCTTGAAGGGCAGTCCACAGTTACGAAGGGGTGCGAGATACTGGAGATCTGTGTTGTAGAGCCTGCTGTAAAATGCATGCCAGATATGCTCAATACTGTTCATGTCGGGGGATTTTGGTGGCCAGCGGAGGACTTTGAACTCAGGTCTGGATGTTTTTGGTAGCAACCTTTGACGTGTTTGTTGTCGCGTTGTCCTTCTGGAATTGTCCAAGCCCGTCGGAATGCACACATGACATAAATGGGTGTAAGTGATCGTAAAGGATGCTGACGTACCGGTCACCTGTCAAGGTCGTCTCTAGACATACCAGTTGTACCACACACACACACACACACACACACACACACAAATCATGCCAACTAAACACTCCCCATACCATCACAGACCCTCCACCAGCTTGAAATATCCCCTGTTGGCATGCGGGGGTCCATGGCTTTATGTGATTTTCTCCATACCCGTACACGGCCATCATCCCGATACAACTGGAAGAGAGACTCGTCAAACCAGGCAACGTTTTCCCAGTCTTCAACAGTCCAATGGCGGTACTGCGAACCCAGAAACAGCTTTGTGCCTTGCAGTCATCAAGGGTACTCGACTGGGCCTTCCGCTCCTTATACCCATATCATGGAGGGACCGTTTCTCAGTTCGCACGCTGACACTTGTTGATGTCCCAACATTCAAATCTGTAGCAATTTAAGGCAGTGCTGCACGTCTGTCTCGTGAAACTATTCTGCTGCGTCGTTGATGGTCCCGTTTCTTCGTTGTCTCTTTCCGCTCGCCCATCTGTCGGAGATTTGATGTTTTTCCGGATTATTTACATTCACTGTAGACTCTTCCAATAGTAGTCCGCATAAATCCGAATTTCACTTCTACCTCGGAAATACTGTGCACAATCTCCCGAGCATCGACTACTAATCCACGCTCAAAGTCACTCAAATCGTGATGATAACCTGCCAGCATAAACCAATTACGTTAAGGGAACGTACTCTACGGAACCTGGATGAGCGCATGTAGCCTAGCTGATCGAAAGGTTTATTCGCATGTAGCCTATAAGGTAACCTAGCATTAAAGCGTGTAGTATAAACAATCTAGGTACCCGCCAGACTCTGTAGTGTTTGCTCCCGTATAAAAATACTGGGCAGTTTTACATAGCGGTAAGAGAGTAGGCGACAAGCTAGGCTACATGCTCCACACTAGGGATGCGACATCGACAGCAAAACATCGATGTTATGAAACATCGATGTTCAAAATTAAAACATCGATGTTGATAATACATCGCCCCCAAAACATCGACGTTTTTAAAATTCAGTGTATTTAAACTTTTTCCCCAATTTCTTAAAATTGGTTTCGTAACTAGTTATGCTACATCGATGTTTTGAAACTTTGATGTTCAAAATTAAAACATCGATGTTTATAATACATCGCCCCCAAACTATCGATGTTTTTAAAATTCAGTGTATTTAAACTTTTCCCCCCATTTCTTAAAATTGGTTTAGCAACTAGTGATGCGACATCGGCTCCAATACATCGATGTTTTTTTAAACATAAATGTTTTGAAAACATCGACATCAATGTCGCATCCCTACTTTTCAGACCCTTCACCCTTGACCACTTTGGTCTAAAAGTATGTTCAATTTGCTGATTATGAAAATTATGCTACTTGGTTATTTTTAAATTTTTATAACGGTACTTTTTTTCATTTAAAAATAAAACATTTACAGTGTGAAAACATCGACAAGTATAAACATCGTTGTTACAAAAACATCGACAAGTATAAACATCGTTGTTACAAAAACATCGACTCCAATACATCGATGTATTGGAGCCGATGTCACATCACTAGTTGCTAAACCGGTTATAAGAAATGGGGTAAAAAGTTTAAATGCACTAAATTTTAAAAACATCGAAAGTTTGGGAGCGATGCATTATCAACATCGATGTTTTAATTTCGAACATCGATGTTTTGCTGTCGATGTAGCATCACTATTTGCTAAACCAGTTTTTAAAAATGGGGAAAAAAGTTTGAATTCACGGAATTTTAAAAACATCGATAGTTTCGGGGTGATGCATTATCAACTTCGATGTTTTGCTGTCGATGTTCCATACTTAGTTGCTAAACCAGTTTTAAGAAATGGGGGGAAAAGTTTAGACACTGAATTTTAAAAACATCGATGTTTTTGGAACGATGTTTTATCAACATCGATGTTTTAATTTTGAACAGCGATGTTTCAAAGCATCGTTGTTTTGCTGTCGATGTCGTATCCCTACTCCACACCCGGATCCGTAGTGTACGTACACTAACAGCTTCCCCTGTTAGTGTACCGTAGCTGTGCCTGTTGTCTTATATAAACGCATCGATTTTGAACAGCGATGTTTCAAAGCATCGTTGTTTTGCTGTCGATGTCGTATCCCTACTCCACATCCGGATCCGTAGTGTACGTACACTAACAGCTTCCCCTGTTAGTGTACCGTAGCTGTGCCTGTTGTCTTATATAAACGCATCGATTTTGAACAGCGATGTTTCAAAGCATCGTTGTTTTGCTGTCGATGTCGTATCCCTACTCCACACCCGGATCCGTAGTGTACGTACACTAACAGCTTCCCCTGTTAGTGTACCGTAGCTGTGCCTGTTGTCTTATATAAACGCATCGATTTTGAACAGCGATGTTTCAAAGCATCGTTGTTTTGCTGTCGATGTCGTATCCCTACTCCACACCCGGATCCGTAGTGTACGTACACTAACAGCTTCCCCTGTTAGTGTACCGTAGCTGTGCCTGTTGTCTTATATAAACGCATCGTCTTCGTTAAGTGAATGCATTTCTCCCTTATTTGCATACACTCACCTGTGCCATTTTTTCTGGCACTTGAGTTTAAATACAGCCTAAAATCCAAATATTTCCGATTCTTGGGTGTTGAAGAGATCCCGATCTGGACATTTTTTATTCAAATTGTGACATACCTCGTTCATAAAGATCTTATCAGTGTTACTAATGACCAGATGCCTCGTCACGACAACAAACAGGCGCCTAATGTACAAGTTGCACAGGAACAAGGGGACATCCACCCCCATCATGAACTAAAAATTAACCGCTCTTCTACAACACACATCCATCACTCTAGTCACCCGTAACTACACGACATTGACTCTTCAAAAACGTCACAAGCCTGCCAAATGCCCGGAAATGAACGAGCTCCCTCTGACCTCCAGCCCAATCACGGCACAATCCTCCCCGTGTCGGTGCATAGAGAAATCACAATGCTTATTATTCCAGCGGGGTGTTGGGGGCACTTCCAGATAACACCCGATCCTGTTGGCCCTTTCCCCGTCTCCATTAATTCCGAAGCAATCTCCGACACGTCGCAATCCGCCATAAGTCTACCCCGCCAGCTGAGCGAAGGATGGCTCATCGAGCATGATTCTCGCTATCAGTTTCGGTAAACAATCCTATTCTATGTCCCCAGATAGAAAGGAGATCGAAGTGTGGAGGCATAGAAGTGAATTCTAGATCATAGGGTAGCCAAGTCAATACAGAATAAAATATTCTTCCGTGAATTAATGTCACATTTTTATGTGATTTTTCGTGTACATCGTCGATACTGGTAGAAGACTGGAATCTACAAAATCGTTGTTCCGAGAAAAGCTTGTGTCCCGAGGATCATTCAAAAATATAAACTTTAGTGGTCGAATTACGTCTATCTACGCCGACCAACCGGTATAGTGGTTAAGGTGTTACCCTCTTGATCGGAAGGTTCCTGGTTCGAATCCGGGTACGGGCATGGTTGTTTGTAAACGTATGGTGTAGAGGCAGCTGGTGCACCTTAAATCTGTCGTGGCCGAAAGTCCTCACGTTGGGTTGGCGTGGAAGTTTGGAGAGTGGGTTGCCAGCTCAGGTGTTGCTTCGTCATCTGACCGTGGTTCAAAATTACGAGGTGTTGTCCTCGGATCTTTCCCTTAAGGGACTGATTCCGGACCGTCGTCAATAGCCCGTTGTGTTGCTCTAGTACGACGTTAACTAAAATTACCTTACCTTACCTTACAAACTTTAGTGGTCTAATTACGTTCATCTACACTGCTTGCTGAAGGTAAAAATAAAGATATGCACTATCCTAAGTACAAAAAAGGGGTGAACAATCCCAAGTACATAAAGAATGGTTCCGCGAACGGCAATGGTAATTTGAAGTAACGTCGTACTAGAGCAACACAACGGGCTATTGACGACTCCTTGAACGGAACGCTGGTAATAGCGTCTATCACGTCAAGAGATCAAGCACATATTGAGTAGATTGAACGTTCATGGCACTCGCTAAGTATTGGATTATCCGGAAAGTTCTGCGCGTTTTTTAAGATAAATACCAACGAGGCAGTACAAAAACATAAGAAAGTTTTATTGAATCACATAAGCCCCATTTTGTTCTAAGACTTTTTGCCATCTTTCTGGCAGCTGGAAAATTCCTTTTTTACCCTACAGAAAGCATTACGTTTTTGGGATGCAGTCCAGAGCGGGCATCATCTTCGAGGCTGAAATTTCCACGCTAAAATTTAACAAACCACCTTCGAACTGTAGCCTCAGAAACAGCACTATGTTCATATACAGCGCACATTTCACGAGCGGCCTGACTAGCATTTAAAAATAAAAGCGCATGATATGACGAAAATGAACGTCATGGTACTCTATTCTTAGCACTGCAGTGAAACAAAAAGTATGCCATAACACATTCTATAACTATGCAGTATACGCAGAAAAGACCGAATTTAAACATCTGCTTCAAACAAGGTCACTCCTGGTAGTGAAATAATAACAAATCTAGCTTCGATTTGAAAACGCGCAGAACTTTCCGGATGACCTAATAGCAGTTGCAGCAATTTAGATCCAACGCGAACAACAGTTACGTATATACTCACGTCGCCGAATAGTCTGTTTAAAATTTTCGCGTTATATTTTCTTGGAGTCGAATTCTCCTTCCTTACTTCCTTCAAATGTGCTCGGATGAGCATGCCGTGGCCATTTTTTAGAATGTCGAAGGAATCATTGAGTATAAGTTCAATTAAAAAAGGAACGGAGCAATTAAGTTAAAAAAATAAAGGTTTATTTACAAGTTAGTTATAAATTTACAGACAAGTTTCAAGATAATTGGATAGTTTAAAATTAAGTTATTTGTTGACAGAAGAGCTTTTGTGTACGAGCAAAACGCCTACGCAAGGCTCCCCCTATTCTGTCTACTCTCGCATCCTGTTTCTCTAAAACACCCCGTTGGTTCTTCACGACACCCCTCCAAGGGGTCGTACCCAAGTTGCCAGCTGGCAATGTCTCAAGGGTGCTCGAGACCGTACTGTACAATTGGTATGGAGTTGAGAAAACATCGCACTGGAGTATTCGTCAAATAGTTGGTCTATGGAATGGAAGAGCATTTTTCAGTTCGCAGGTTACCTTTCGTATGCAACATCAAGTAGTAGAAGATTGCGACTGTAGATTGTCCAGCGTTGTCCCCTAGAATCTGAGTGAGTGTAGCTCAAAGTTTGGTGAAATGAGGCGGAGCAGAATCGAATAGGGAAACTGTGATAGGAATAAGAACAGCGGATGTTATCTCCGGATTATACGAGTAGAGTTGATGGAAGTGACTAACAGTGTATTGGCAGTTCAACTGTTCATCATGGACCATCCATCGAAGTGTGTGCTGATGAGACGAACGCCATGTGGGTCATTTGTCCAAAACGCCAACTCGCTTGATTTGGTTAATGGTGAGTGCTTTCAATCATTCCGTCGATCTCCACTTGTTGGAAATAAGTGATGAGGGGAGATGCTTTAAATCCTTTTGATACGCGATATAATTCAGTAGAATTTTCTGGACATTTATTTCTACATGTAGCATTTATTGCAAGCATTAAATACACAGTCTCCATCACAGTACCAAGAAACCTAGAGTATAGAATTTTTTTTTCGAATGCCATTTGTTACATAAAACCAGAAACATTGGCGAGGTTTCTGATCAATATTTGACCAATTTTCCTAATGACAAGACCTCTCGTCATTAAGATATTCTTCTTTTGACGAGATACTTCGTCCTTCAATATCTAGTCAGTTTTGTAAATGACGAGTTATCTCACTCATCATGATCTGGTCAGTTTTGTCAAAGGCGAGATATCTCTCTCATCGAGATCTGGTCAGTTTTGTTGAGGGTGAGATATCTCGCTTATCAAGATCTGGTCAGTTTTGTTGAGGGTGAGATATCTCCCTTATCAAGATCTGGTGGCAGTTTTGTTGAGGGTGAGATACCTCGCTTATCAAGATCTGGTCAGTTTTGTTAAGGGCGAGATATCTCGCTTATCGAGATCTGGTCAGTTTTGTTAAGAGCGAGATATCTCGCTCATCAAGATCTGGTGGCAGTTTTGATAGCGACGAGATATCTCGTTCTTCAAGATCTGGTTAGTTTTGTTATTGGCGAGATATCTCGCTTATCAAGATCTAGTCAATTTTGATAGCGACGAGATATCTCGTCCTTCAAGATCTGGTCAGTTTTGTTAAGGGATAGATATTTCGCTTATCAAGATCTGGTCAGTTTTGTTAAGGGCGAGATATCTCGTTTATAAAGATCTGGTTAGTTTTGTTGAGGGTGAGATATCTCGCTTAACAAGATCTGGTCAGTTTTGTTAATGGCGAGATATCTCGCTCATCAAGATCTGGTGGCAGTTTTGATAGCGACGAGATATCTTGTCGTTCGAGATTTGGTCAGTTTTGTTAATGGCGAGATATTTCGCTTATCAAGATCTAGTCAATTTTGATAGCGACGAGATATCTCGTCCTTCAAGATCTGGTCAGTTTGGTTAAGGACGAGATATCTCGCTTATCAAGATCTGGTCAGTTTTGTTAAGGGCGAGATATCTCGCTCATCAAGATCTGGTCAGTTTTGTTAAGGGCGAGATATCTCGCTCATCAAGATCTGGTCAGTTTTGTTAATGGCGAGATATCTCGCTTATCAAGATCTAGTCAATTTTGATAGCGACGAGATATCTCGTCCTTCAAGATCTGGTCAGTTTTGTTAAGGGCGAGATAACCCATCTTAACAAGATCTGGTCAGTTTTGTTAAGGGCGAGATATCTCGTTTATCAAGATCTGGTTAGTTTTGTTGAGGGTGAGATATCTCGCTTATCAAGATCAGGTCTATTTTGATAGCGTCGAGATATATCGTCCTTCAAGATCTGGAGAGTTTTGTTGATGACGAGATATCTCGTCTTGCAAGATCTGATCAGTTTTGTTAGTGGCGAGATATCTCGCTTATCAAGATCTGATCAATTTTGATAGCGACGAGATATCTCGTCAGTTTTATTAATGACAAGATAGCATGCTCATCAAGATCTGGCCAATCTTACTATGACGAGATATATTGCCCTAAAATATCTGGTCATTTTAGCTAATGACGAGATATCTCGTCCTTCCAGGTCTGGTCGGTTTTGATAATGACTAGACCCCCACCAGGAGGGTTAAAACACTCTTGAATCCTCTTTCAATTAACCCCCAACTCAGCCACCCTCTCAAAGCCTCTTCTACCACTCCACACCGAATCTCAAAACACATGCCAAGAACCGTCTTCCTTAAATCCATACATCACCCTTCATCCCAACGAAATGCGAATTCATAGGGCACCAGCACACACACACAAGACCTCCCATTTAATCTCCGCGATAAACCACTCCCGCCTGTGGGTGGGGGAGGCAGCCACCCCGAAATAATCAGATTAAAATGCTCGTGCCACCCCCGTTCCATTCGGAAACTAATTGGGGCCCGCCAAGCGGAAAGGGCCCAACTGCAGGGGAAACAAAAACTTCCTCCTGCACGGTGTTGGGGGTTAACGATTCGGCGCGGTCCTTGCACAAGTGGATGTTCCGGCTTCCTTAGAGCAGAGATCGTTATTGCAGTGATGGGGAGTATTGGATAGGTGCTCTACGAGATTCGAGGTGGGGGTGTTTGTGTGGGAATTGAAATGGTTGGTCGTGCATTTGATGTGGCGGTTCTACGGAGTATTTGGGGGGTGTTTCAAAGGCTCGAAATGTTCGATCAGGAATTCTGTGGCTTGGGTGGAAACATCTTGGTTCGCCCTAAATTTTTTGGGGGAGAGTATTTGAATTAACTTTACTCTGGAGCAACCCACGGGCTATTGGAGACAGTCCGGGACGCATATTACCAACCTTTACCTGGAATAGAAGACATGGGGAAATTTTAAGCCCACAGATTCGTTGCTATCTCTCCTAGATCTATGACGTCACACCCATAGTGCGCACTCCGCATGTGTGAAAAGTATCACTATTTACTTTCAATGTTAGCGAAAAAAAAGTTGAAACTGCTTCGACCGAAAATAGAATACTAATAAAAGAGAAAGCGATAGCTTTTAGATGATTACCAAGCGACAGTTCAACGGCTTGTGCATTGTACTCGTAATTTGACCGAAAATGTTTTGTGTTTAGTTTTAATTCCAGTATAGATTCTACACGCTTAATTAAAAAAATTCCAATTTCGAACTTTAAAGGACACTTGGGACCTTGAACAGAATAGAAGGCGGAAACAGGGGAGTTTTTCGTTATTGCTGGGGATCTGCTGTATAGATTCGTTATTTATGTTGCAGAGGTTTTGCCATCGTCTTTCAGTTCAAGTAGAAACTACCGAGTAATGACAGAGTCCACGTGAAGCATCGCCATTAATGATGATGTCACGTAGTGACGTCATAGTCGACAGTTTGAAACCAACGAATTAGCGGGCTTAAATTTTCCCCATGTTTTCTATTCCAGGTAAAGATTGTTAATATGCATCCGGGACCAATTGCAATAGGAAAGATCCGACGAGGTCATTACATGAACTGACCACTCCACTCTCGAAACTTCCACACCATGTCAAAGGGAGGACATTTGAGACCACGACAGATTTAAAGTGCATCAGCCCCCACGTGTAAGACGGTGTTTGGTTGGATCGGTTCGTTGTGTTGGGTGCTGTAGTGCAAGGGCATTATATTTAGCCAATCTGGAAGATTGTCGTCAAACAACGTCAAATAAATGCACATACACACACAAGAAAAATTTATCTATCGTAGAATAGAGATATGTACCGATGAAGGTTTCAAACCTGCTGCAATTGCAACTTGCAAATGTTAGGTTTCTAAAGGATCGTCTTGTTTTCATCTATTGTATAATGAATGGACTTAAAAATCGTTCGTTTGAAGTTAACGAAAGTCTCGTCTGGTGATAGTAAATATCTTGTCTTTGGCGCATTAAGTTACTTTGTATTCGTGTTTTTATCATCGTTTAAAAAAAAGTAGCTACCATTTATGCGTTTGGATTCTTATTTCATTCCCATGTAGCCACCAGTCTGCCTCTTTTAATACCAAAGAGATCAGCAGTCTGTAATTGAAAAGCATGATTACTACATGTTTTTATTCAGTGTTTTAACTCGATTTAATGATTTTTGATTATTTTCTTAAGATCACCGCAATCGCCACTCAAAAATCTGAAATGTAAGTAGACAGAGCATTTCTATTCAGAGGAGCTTCAAAACGGGTGACCGACCAACACGTAGACTATAGTCGGGGAGCTGATGACGAATTTGGGGAAGGTATTTTAGGCACTTTAAAATTGTATAATAGTAGCATATCAATGGTAGTTGAATAGGGAATCGACAGTCGGGAAAGGCGTTTGGGGTTATTTCGCTATTGCGAAGCATATGACATTTGCAAAAAATTAATCTCACCGAGGATCCTCTCAATGAGCAAGATAAGAGGTCATAAGCTCCGACATATCTTGGTTTTCCAATACAGTCGTGAAAAACAATCTACCCTTATTAAATTGCAAAAGTTTCAAACTTAACTCGTCCCCAATTGTGAATGCTCCTTTTTCGAGAAATAATTTAAAGTTCATAATTTCTAATTGGAATGTTTGCCCGTGAGGAATGATTCAACAGATCCACTAGCTAACAACTCACAATCAACAGCAACATTCATTAATCCGCAACCACTAATAAATTTCCCAATAGCTTTGAAATAAGCAAACATAAAAATGAACGCTCCTAAATGAATAAATAAATTGTCGTACAATGGTTCCTGTATTGATTGAATTTGAATTGCAACTTTGGCAATAGCTAAATCATATGTCACACTTATATTAGGTTCTCCAAGTTCTTGGGTAATTTTTGACTTTCCTTCATCGTTTCAAGAATTACTTTCTTTAATGTCAGCTTTGTAACACGAAACATCAATTTTTAAGTTGAAAAAATCAGTTGTATTATTGTCTAAATTGATTTTTTCTAAAGATAGGTCCTCTGGATAGATAATTTCCAAATATTAGAAAAGTTACTATTATTAAATCAATTAAATCATCAATATATCTATAGGCAGAATTTATTTGTAGGTGAAACAATTATTATCACTATAATAATTAATTATTACTATGTATACATAGTTATATACATGTGCATATGTTAATACTTAAAATGTTAATAACACAACTGTATTTAAAAAACCTCGAAAAAACAGTATAACAATGAGCTCAAAATAATTTTCAGCGTGTTCACATTTGCGTGAAAACAAAACTAAACTTCTCCAAAATGCTTTGCAAGCAGCCTCAGCTGCACACTAAACTCGAGTCATGTGGTTCCTCAGCAACCAATCACAGACCGGCGATCCAAGTCCCTGGCAGCTGCCGGCATCCAGCCGATACTTATGTAATATTTTTATTTACGTCGGGTTGTTACTTAAAACTGTCGTATACGTCTGGCTTTTTGCACATATTTTATATACTAATTAATAAACATGCTATAAAAATTTCAGAGTGCCTAAAGAATATTTTTTGCGTTTATTATAAGGCAAGTTCGGGGCAGTCGGGTTATACTTTACAATCGTCTAAACAGTCTGGGATTTTTATTTCTGGATTCTATAAATGCTAAAATAAAAGATTAAAAAAATTTCTAAGGGCGTAAAGGATACTCGGTGAGATTAATTTTTTGCAAATGTCATATGCTGCTCATTAGCGAAATAACCCCAAATGCCTTTCCCGACTGTCGATTCCCTATTCAACTACCATTGATATACTACTATTTTACAATTTCACAGTGCCTAAAATACCTTCCCTAAATTCGTCATCAGCTCATGGACTATTAGTAACTGCTCGTAGAAAACTTGACTTAGTTGGTCGATTTGACATCTCGTCGTCTCATTTGGCGATACAAAATCTTGTGACAGGGTAGATGCGTGATTGCACAGTTCTCTAGAGCGACGATTATAATGGTGATATTGCCAAAGTCCGCTACAATGACGCGCAGACCAATCAGATGAAGATTCAATGGATAAGCGTATTCTCTACTCCTTTGGACCAATCGGATAATGAATGTTCGTTTCCACCAATCCAACAAAAGTAGCCTGATATAGGCTACTAGTTTTGCTCACATTATTCTGGTCGCATAAAAAGGTTAACATTTCTCACCCTACTTTTCAATTTCTGTGTTATTTGCTAAAGGAGACAATAAGAAATGGAAGTCAGAAATCAATGACATTTTCCCTAACCTATATTTAACAGCTTGACAGCAGTTTTTCATAGTAGATTCTCAAAGCTGCATCACCTACAGTTACGCCACCTGCTCACTTGACAGCGTCGTTACATGGATTGCAATACTTGTTCAATAATTCGGGAACACTTCAGACACAGACTTGACAGCGTCGTTACATGGATTTCAATACTTGTTCAATAATTCGGGAACACTTCAGACACAGACTTGACAGCTTCGTTGCATGGATTGCAATACTTGTTCAATAATTCGGGAACACTTCAGACACAGACTTGACAGCGTCGTTGCATGGATTGCAATACATGTTCAATAATTCGGGAACACTTCAGACACAGACTTGACAGCGTCGTTACATGGATTGCAATACATGTTCAATAATTCGGGAACACTTCAGACACAGACTTGACAGCGTAGTTGCATGGATTGCAATACTTGTTCAATATTCGGGAACACTTCAGACACAGACTTGACAGCGTAGTTGCATGGATTGCAATACTTGTTCAATAATTCGGAAACACTTCAGACACAGACTTGACAGCGTCGTTGCATGGATTGCAATACTTGTTCAGTAATTCGGGAACACTTCAGACACAGACTTGACAGCGTCGTTACATGGATTGCAATACTTGTTCAATAATTCGGGAACAATTCAGACACAGACTTGACAGCGTCGTTACATGGATTTCAATACTTGTTCAATAATTCGGGAACACTTCAGACACAGACTTGACAGCTTCGTTGCATGGATTGCAATACATGTTCAATAATTCGGGAACACTTCAGACACAGACTTGACAGCTTCGTTGCATGGATTGCAATACATGTTCAATAATTCGGGAACACTTCAGACACAGACTTGACAGCTTCGTTGCATGGATTGCAATACATGTTCAATAATTCGGGAACACTTCAGACACAGACTTGACAGCGTCGTTGCATGGATTGCAATACTTGTTCAATAATTCGGGAACACTTCAGACACATAGACGTTGTAGCGACTCCTGCGATGAGATCAGCTTCGGAGTCAATGGAGTAGTTTATGGCAATATTTATGGAATATGGAAATCCGTCGGAAGCTTACCTATATAATCCGTTTGGGTATGAAGATTTTTAACGAACATTTCAGCTATGGTTTGGTATGATTTTCTTGTTAAACCGTTTTCTCCAAATCCAGTTAAGCCATAGTTTAACAAAAGCGGGTTAAAATCGTTAACGGTACAGACTTAGCTTGGCGATTGCATGAGTGATCAACTCTCAATTCCGGTAACACGATTCGTCTTCCCCTTCGATAGGCAGGCAATCGGAATGAATGTTGGTGTCTGTCTCTTGGTACAGCTACACTCTATGTTTATGAGATGTGGCAACGGCCTTGGCGTTTTTTTTTGGAGCACATGTAGTAGCGACAATGTAGATTAATACAACCCATCTGTCTTTACGGTTTTTGTGGTTTTCATGGCAACCTCGGCAAAAGGTAGCTTTCAATTTTCGTTTTGAATATTCTAGAAAGTTCTTCCAAAATTCGTTAAAATCGTTTGATTTCATTGGTTTGTTTGGTTTTTTTTCTTTGCTTTTACTGGTTATTTTTATTTTAAAATATCCTTTGATTGCATAGGTCCTTTTAAATTGTTTTTCTGTGATACCATTGGTTCATTTATTTGTATTTCTACTGTTGTGGAATTTTTATTTTATCATAATATTTTTCACGAGACGTTTAAGAGTTTCGTTTTTTTTTTTGACGTTTGTGGAATTTTGTTTTTTTATTATTTTTTCCCAGAACAGTTCTTACGTATCAGGTTGTATTGTCTTGCTTTTTTTCTTTCAAAAATCTTTTTCTTTTCAGCCTACTGTATTTAGTGCAATTGATAAGTTTTAGGGTGTTCTTACCCAACATTAGCAGCATAGTTTTTCTGCTGGTTCACAAATGTGTTTAAGCTTATTACTTTTTTCGATAGTTTTTGTTTTAAATATACTTTTTAAAACGTTTACAAATGGGTTTTCAAGCTTTCCTTTTCCGTTGTAAAACGAAAAATATTTTTGAAGGAAAAAGAATTTTGAAATAATTCTTTCCTTGGAGACTTTAGATGTTAGCCAAATAAAAAATCGCCAAGACCGTTGCCACCGCTCATAAACGTAGACTGTAGCTGTACCTGCCTCTTTTCACCTTCCGACAAAAAGCTAGCGCCAAATTTAAGGTAGTACTAAGGTAGGTGAGTCAAAGTTGGTCAGTGTTCCTAAAGGCAGGTTTACACGCTACGATAAATCGTAACGATTTTCTTGTCAAATATTCGTTGTCGATCGCTAAATAAGCTTTCGCCATGAATGAAGTAGTGTTGTTATTATATATCGGTTGTTTAGCAAAGAAAAGTGAAAAGGTCGCGAAGACCAAGAACAAAGTGGAGCCGCCAGTGGTTATTAAAGAAAAGGGAATTCTCTCATGTAAAATTATTGAAAGAATTGAGAAATGAACCAAATGACTGGCGAAATTATTTGAGAATGGACAAAGAGACTTATGTTGAGTTGTTAAGGTTAGTTTCTCAGTTTATTGCGAAAATTGATAGTGTTATGAGAAGAGCGATATCTCCGCACGAAAGACTCTCAGCTACCTTACGATTCCTTGCCACCGGAAGAAGCTTCAAGGACATGGAATATCTAACTGCTATTTCTAAACCAGCTCTCAGTAAAATAATCCCGGAAACCTGTGAAGCTATCTACAAAGTATTAAAACAATTTATACAGGTATGTTAAGAACAGTTTTTTATTTTCTTTTAAACCATATGTACATTACAAACCATTATAACGAGTAATTATACAAACATAACTCTCGAGTAGTTTGTTTAACTTCCATAATTACCTATTCGAATAAAAACAAGTCAGACAAATAACGAACTATTCGACTCAACATTTCTGATGCAGATGCAAACTGAGTCTAATCGTAGCGAGAAATGGCTGCCACTTGTTTACACGTTCCAACATGTCGTTACGATTCGCAGAAATTGATGCCGGCCGGCATCTACCATCCAATCCAATTCCAATTCCAATTAATCGCTACAATGTCCTGTTTACACATAACGATAAATTGAAACAATTCGATCGTTACGATTGATAGCATTTATCGTAGCGTGTAAACCGGCCTAAGGTAACGCATCCGCTAAAAGTAGAATTAATTTCATTTTTAATCACAAGATAGTGTTACTACATTGTAAATCATGTATCTGCAGTACACGTGGCTGAATTTGAAGAGATCTCCTTTATCGTCCGCCATTGTATGCAGTGGCTTCTCTTTAGGGAAGTAGCCTTTCTAATATCCAAGTAAGAAGTCATTTTAATTTACATGTGTTTAAATTCTTAGAACTTTGAGTTATGATACGTTTTCTGAAAGCTTATTTCTTTCTCTTTAACCATATTTACTTCAATTCTAATAAATTTGTCAGATTAATAGCTTTATGTCGTGCAAATGGCGACCCTATGCATGTTCCCAAAGTGACCCGGGTGACTGGTTAACACGTGGGCACCTTAGGAAACAAATATAGTTGCAATATGTGCATGAAGTGTCAGACTTACAAAAAAAGACAAAATCGAAATTTTCATTTGCATTTTCTGCATGGAATCCGATTAGAAAAGTATATTTTGAAAAATGTTTATTGTAATTTTTTCCTTGCAATTAAATGCTTACGTTTAATTGAACAACATTGCAATACTTTTCTAGAAGTGATAATAGTTTTCAGAGTATTTTTTTCACATTTTAAAAGTGATTTCAATACATGGACCTACCATGCCTAAATGGACTAATTTTGTCTCTTTCCTGAAACGTACTCTTTACATTAAATTGAAATTAAGGTGGTATTTTCTAGATACGAAGCACAATCACATGGATTTTATCAACAAAATACAGACTATCAGGATAACAAATGTTCCTCTGGAAACAAATTGTTTATTCTTCACGCTGAAGATGTAAATCGAACACAATTTCCAAATAAAAAATATAACACAAAACAGCTAACCGCTGCATCGTTCCACCGACTTTCGTATCCGATATAGAAGAACACTTCATACTCATTTCAAGCAATGGACATTATTCACTCTACATTTACATTTAAAGGTAAACAAATCGATTCTGTCACACGCGTCGCATGTTTTTTATCTTGAGAAGTAATGAATTCCCCACTTCTATCCATGAATCAAAACGGATTGATGGCTACTGCTACGGAACATCGACAAGCAATCTGCGAGGTTTAGGAGAATCTCTGCAGGCTTTCCATTAGTCAAGTCCACGGGTAGATGAATAAAAATCGCTTAGAAAATAAAAGATGTCGAACATTCCATTTCTTGCAGAAACTTGTAAATTAAATACTGCAAAATAATACGAGTAGTATTGGTAGTCTAGGTTCTGACGATATTTATTACTGGTAGGATGTACAATAACTTGAAAATTTGAGATCATATTTGATGTAGCTCGAGGAGGTTTTATTCGACAGTTGTATTTAATTTTATATGGGATGGTTTACAGGAAATAGTCTAAATCTAATATTACGTGTGGAATGTTGTACATGGAATACTGATGATGGAATGCTCTAGATGGATCACACAGCGATATGTACAAAAAGCATAACAGTAGAAAAACGTACGAACGTATAACGCAGATAAATAAGTTTTAAATATCTAGGAGATTGTTATATAATATGCCAACGGCCATACCATGGTGAACACACCGGTTCTCGTTCGATCACCGAAGTTAAGCACCTTCGGGCGTGGTCAGTACTTGGGAGGGAGACCACATGGGAACACCACGTGCAGTTGGCGTCTCTTAATTTCGCCAACCAACCGGTATACTGGTTAAGGTGTTAGCCTCTAGATCGGAAGGTCCCGGGTTCGGGCATGGATGTTTGTAAGCGTATACCAGCTCAGGTGTTGCTTCGTCGTCTGAAAATGGTTCAAAATTACGAAGTATAAATTGTTAGGGGCAATGATGGTCCTCCCACTGGGTGCTCCTTCACAAGTGGCCATCACTTCCGGCCTTGTAGTGGCCAATAATTTAGGTCAAATGTGCCCGCCATTAGAAAAAAAAAATTATATAATATTAGGATCATCTTTCATTTCCCAACAAATGAAATACAAATCATAACAATATTCTTCCTTATGAACGCTTTTTTTTGTGGAATATTTTCGTTTTCAAAAATGAAAAATATTAGTTAGCGATGTTCTCTTTCTATATTCAGTTTCAAATTCTATATATCTTTATCTTTGGAAACATGGAAGTGTAAACGTAAACAGACAGAGAAGTAAAAATACTTCCCGTTAAGAACTAATTTAATTTATCATCGTTTCGATAATGTTTGTCTATTAATTCGTATCCCATGCATTCCAAGTAACAAGCCAAGTTAGGCTTTGGTTTGTTGAAAGCAACTGACACAACGCTAACGCCCTCTTTGTTAGCTTTAAAAACTAATCCTCACACCTAAAATTCCTTCTTCATAAAATAATCAACTCGGAAGTACAAATACATCAGTAAATATGAGTACGATTTCAGTGCAAACAAACACGATATAAGGCAGGGATTTTTTTTTTATTCTTATAATTCAAATGCTCTAGCGTGCTACACTTCGCGGGTGCCTTAAAATGTACTTGATAGCCGTTGTACTGGTGTTTGGCAATTTTATTGGAGTTGACCAATAGCTATCGTCTATCAATTTGGAATTCATTTTCTTTGCAATTCCTATTGACGAAATGATGGTAATTGGTAATTTTTTAGTTAACGTCGTACTAGAGCAACACAATGGGCTATTGACGACTGACGAAATGATGGAATCGTATTCGAAAAACAATGCAAGTGACGTAATATGCGGAATACGTAGATAAAACACGGTCCAACATAAGAAATGCCATCACCTGCATTTATCTTGTAAGAAGAATCTCGTTCCTAGTTCGAATCCGGGTCAGTGCATGGATATTTGTAGGCATATTGTGTAGAAACTGCTGATGCACCTTAAATCTGTCGTGGCCGAAAGTTCTCACGTTGGGTTGGTGTGGAAGTTTAGAGAGTTGCGTGACAGTTCAAGTGTTGTCTCGTCATCTGACCGTGGTTCAGATGACGAGACAACACTTGAACACGAGACAACTCTGACCGTGGTTCAGGACGTGGTGTTGTCCTCGGATCTTTCCTTTAGGGGATTGATCCCGGACAGTCGTCAATAGCCCGTGTGTTGGTATAGTACGACGTTAATTAGAATTACTTACCTAGCTGTCAGAAGAATCTCTCATAAGAACGAAAAGAATAATATCAAAAATGAAAATTAAATTTCAAATTTAAAGAAAATGGATATTTAATAAATAAATATATCTTTAGGTTTGGAAGCGAAAATAATTATATTAATATTTATCACTAAGTTATTTTATAAATGTTTTCTCACATTTATTTCGAAACGTTTCTCTGAGCAGTGCACATATTCCATAAAGTTTCATACAATTGCGAAAATAGTCTGAAAGAGGCCCCAGAACATGTAAAGGTGGGTGGATAGGTATTTTATACCCTGTGCACACATACTATTTTTCAACGTGCGGCGCCTCTGCGGGACCGAAGCCCATTTAGGCCCTGCGCACACATCCGGGATTTCAACATTCTGCGCCGCTGCCGCAACGCAAGTGCGGTATGAGTTACGTTAGATCCAATAGAGCAGTGCAAACATGACTCCAGCGCCGCTGGGGCGACGCACGTCCAACTTGCGTGCAATTTGTACCGCACGGTCGCCGCACATGAGTCTCCGCTCTTAAGTACCCGGTTTTCATAAACCCTTGAAATATAAATAATAATTATTAAATGCTCGTATCCAGTAACGTCTATTTTGTTTCAAAATATACTTTTTTTTACACCAAGTAAGCCAAAAAAACACTTTCTTTCATAGAATATCTATCGCAAATGGCGGGAAATGAGTTCGTGCGTCATTTCACGGTTTTGTGTGCATAGTTGGGCTTCGGTGCCGCAGTGGCGCCGCACGTTGAAAAACCGGATGTGTGCACCGGGCCTTATTCACGCATAAACGTGAAATGACGCAAGTACTCATTTCGTGGCATTTGCGATAGATATTCTATCGCAGAAAACGTGTTTATTTCGCCTACTTGGTGTAAAAGAAGTATATTTTGAAACAAAATAGACGTTACTGGATACAACCATTTATTAATTATTATTTATATTCCATTTGTTGATGACAACAAGGTACTTGAGACTGGAGACGCGTGTGCGGCGAGCTGCGGCGCCGTGGGAACTGCGGTACAAATTGCTCGCAAGTTGGACGTGCGTCGCCGCAGCGGCGCCGGAGGTATGTGTGCTCTACTCAATTGGATCTAATGTATATCAGACCGCACTTGAGTTGCCGCAGTGGCACCGTACGTTGAAAAACCGGATGTGCATCGTGCCTTAACTTCGGTGACGCTTTTGGAACAATCCCGAGGGAATGATCCAAGTGCAACACGCAATTTTGGAACACAGTAAGATGACGAGACCACACCTACGCTGGCATCTTTTTCCAAACTTCCACACTACGCCAACCAGAGGACATTCGAGGCCACGACAGATTTAACATACACGTTCCCCCTTAGTGCACGACTCTCTTTGGTTGGATTCGAACTCGTAACCCTCCAAGTTCTTTAATCCACCACTCTTTCAACCTGAACATAGATCAGGTATTGCCACGTCATCTGACCGTGGTTCAAAATTAAGTGTTGTCCTCGGATTTTTCCCTTAACGGATATAAGGAGTAAACAAGTTTAGTACTGCAAACAAAAAGTATTTAAACCCTTCTTTGCATAATGTTGGAAATTTCCATCATAACATTGAATGCCCAAAAATTATATAAAAGAACAAGTTCACTTTAAGTTGATCGTGTCTGGATACCTTTTTAATGTCCATTGCATAAAAAAACATAGCTGTCAAAAATAAGCAAGTGTCACTATCGGTAAAACGAGCTTGAAGTTGTCATTCCGCTGTTTGTTGTAGTTGCAATGAACGTATGATTTCGTTTTTAATTTTGTTTTATTATATTTGAGTTTCTATTGCTAAAAAAGTGAAAATGAGTGGAAGAAAGGTTTGTAACATGTGTTTTTGTTATTTTTAGAGCAATTTCTCAAAAAGTTTGCGTTTAATTTAAAAAATACCACATGATACCATCGTATTGTTTTTTGCTAAATTTATACTATAAATATATACAAAGATTTTTTTAACCATTTTTCCTTTCATTTTGAACATGAATTATATCACCTTGATTTATTTCATCAATAAAGAAAAAATCATGCAAAGAAGGGTTAATCTAACTGATGCATTGAAATTTTGTATCCAAAAAGTACTATTAATTAATCTCTCATTGTGGCTTTTGTTACCTACATTCAGTTACTATATCGAGGATTGGGATTCTCTAATTTGTAAAAACTATTTTCATTTGTTTATCGTAAGCGTCTTGCATGTAAGATAATTAGTTTATTCCGCTAGAATTTCCGAAAATAAAAATTCCGTTTAAATTCCGTTAATTAAAAATTACCAATTACCAACCCGAACATATAAGGAGTAAACATGTTTAGTTTTGCAAACAAAAAGTATTTTAATCTAACTGAGCACTGAAATGTTGTATCCAAAAAGTACTATTAATTAATCTCTCATTGTGGCTTTTGTTACCTACATTCAGTTACTATATCGAGGATTGGGATTCTCTAATTTGTAAAAACTATTTTCATTTGTTTATCGTAAGCGTCTTGCATGTAAGATAATTAGTTTATTCCGTTAGAATTTCCGAAAATAAAAATTCCGTTTAAATTCCGTTAATTAAAAATTACCAATTACCAACCCGAACATATAAGGAGTAAACATGTTTAGTTTTGCAAACAAAAAGTATTTTAATCTAACTGAGCATTGAAATGTTGTATCCAAAAAGTACTATTAATTAATCTCTCATTGTGGCTTTTGTTATATACATTCAGTTACTATATCGAGGATTGGGATTATCTAATTTGTAAGAACTATTTTCATTTGCTTATTGTAAGTGTCTTGCATGTAAGATACCTAGTTTATTCCGCTAGAATTTCCGAGAATAAAACGTACGCTTCACTTTAAATCTGTTTCGTCTAGTAAAACAAAATTAAATAAATAAACGTAAAAATCTATTCATTAATCTGCAACGTAAGCTATTTTAATTTCGACCATTTCCTGTTACATAAAACACTATTAAGAAAATCCCTTGGCAATATGCATTATAACTCCTAATTGCTTAAATGTCAAAGATTTCGAAGATATTTTAAATCCAAACTAAAAGAATTTTTGATATGCAATTAGGAATTTAAAATATCCATCCTTTGGTGCGAAACTAGGATTTAGTTAGACAAAGAACAAATAAACTACCGAATAAATAAAAGGAAATTTCAAATTTCTGAATAAATTCTATCCTTATCAGGCTAGAATTAAAAACTCGAACGATTAATCGCTACCCACATCACGAAGAGAAAGAATGCAACAATAAGCCTCCTACATGTGAACCTTCAATTCTAAATGTAAATCTCATTTAAATATCACACGACAGTGAGCACACACTAAACTTCGGAATGTCATCAGTTGCTAAAAAAAAGTCCAATTCTGAAATTATTCAAGACATATTTTAATTCCATCAAAATTTATAAACATTTATTTCTAGCATGTGTGGAGACGAATTAAATCGGTTATAATTAAATCAGCGACCGAAAGATTCTCGTGTGAGGGTTTTAAACTTAAGGATCTAAATAGCAGTATTTTAATGCAAGCTGTCAGAAACATGGACTGGGTGTATTATTTAACTAAATTTAGGTAATGGTAATTTTAGTTTACGTCGTACTAGAGCAACATAACGGGCTATTGACGGCGGTACGAGATCAATCCCTTAAAAAATCCGAGGACAACACCTCTTAATTTTGAACCACGGTCAGATGTCGAGGCAACATCTGAGCTGGCACCCCCACTCTCCAAATTTCCACACACTCCAAAGTGAGGACATTTGAAGCCAGGACAAATTTAACATGCACCAGCCCTCTTTGCACACGACGGTCTTTTTAGATTTGAACTCGCAACCTTTTGTGAAGTTCTACGGGGTAACCGAAACGATCTTTTTCTGTTTTCATCCAATTCTCTGTTTCCAAGTCCCTTATTCCTCCTTTAGCGACATTTTCTTGCAAAACATTGGAACTTTTTAAGTGCGTTTAGATTTTGTTAAATATTTTACTTGTCTAATATAAAAGTTGAAATTTGCCAACCAACTGGTATAGTGGTTGTGTATCTCTACCACCTAATAGATCTGGATTCGAAACCTTGTTTGTATTTGAATAGTTAAAGTAAGGCATATTACATCGCACTTGGAGCAACACTTGTGTCTTAGGTTCTGTTGGCATGTTGATGGTTGCATTAGTATCACAATGGATCAGAACAACGGATAATAGGCAACGGTACGGAATCCTATACGAAAGGTAAGACCAGGACAACATCTCGAACTTTTGAAACAGTCAGAAGGTGATCAGCACTTTAGATGGCAATACATTCTACAAACGTCCACGCACCAGTGTGAGGTCATATCAGGCCATGACAGCTTTAACCTTTAGACTACGACCGGTACAACAGTTGTACCTTGATCCCGCAAAGAAGGAATTTAGATTACGACCAGTACAGCAGTTGTATCTTGAAAGAATCACGCCTGTTATATCTATAGCCCTATTCAAAAGGTAAACGTTCACCAGATCCCACTTACACGAAGATCTTTGGGTGGATCGAAATTTAAACTAGCAACCCACCTGTTCCTAACCCGTTACTCTTCCAACCTGGCTACGATTGTGCAAATTAGAAATAATGCATGTTTATACACAGGTTACTTCGCAAATAACCACCAGTCCTTCCCTTGTAGTATACCGAAAGTAGAAGTCACTGAGCGGGCATTAAAAATAATAAAAGTATTTTTGACTTTTGAAATATTTAAAGATACAAGGGCTTTAACAACTCAATTGTGTATGAATTAAAAATAATAAAGGCCGGTATTGTTTTGTACTACTTTCCAGGTACTTAGGTGGTTGAGTATACGTCACACTATTGGCGATAGTCTGGGATCCACCATGAAAGGTTCAGGATCCGAGGACAACACGTCGCAATTTTGAAACTTGTGAGGTGAAGCTAAATTTTAGGAATGCAATCCATGAAATAAATTACATTTTATGCTACCGCCATTGAAAACTCCATTAAAAAATTAAATGGCTTGAAATCACTAAATAAAAGCAAAACAATTTTTCGTATTATTATTATCACCCCAATCTTATTCAAGCAAATTTTGATTACTGTTTTAAAATCAAGTGTTTTTACGACTTAAAATATTTATTAATCCTAAATGGTAGGCTGGAATTTTTCCTGTGTAAAATTGCATATTTTTAGAAAATTCACTTAATAATGCGAATTTTTACTGAGCTTGAAAAGATCATTGAAAAATTTACTACGTAGACAGGGTACATATGTGTATTAGATATTACAATGAACATATTTTTCTGTTATATGCGTTACCTTTGCCTAAAATAGACATTGAAATACCTTCCCTACAGCTCACCCGAAAAGCCACTAAGATTACAACCATTAATAAAATACACATTTTTCGCCATTTCCACTAATTCCACTCATTTTTATTTACTCCAATAACAATAAACATTAACCTTCTGAAAAAAGAGAGAATAAAGTACAACATCAGCACATTAAATGTGAAACACATTACGAGAATTCTAGTACTTTTACAATTCTACGCGAAACAATAGATTTGACGCTATCTCGTCCCACGTCGCCATTTTTATCTTCCCGAATTCTCGAACAAAGGTTTCGAAAACGGTTCTAATCTGATCATAAAAAGGCAACTTTGGAGTGAGTGGAAAGAAGAGGAAAAGCGTAATAAGGATCCAAGTCTATACACCTGCGTCCCTATCCACGATTTGTTCCCGTAGTAGAAATCGGCTTTCTATTCTCGATGGAGTTTAAATTCTATTTTTCTTAGAATACGTCGGTCTATGGAAAGGTCACAAATAGTCAATAGGCCACTTTAGTAAGAGAATGTTATTGCATTATTTTAGGGAATTGGAATATCATTACGTTTTTTTTTTTTTTTGTGTGTGCCGGACCAGATAAAAATAAGTTCCTTTTTGATTTCATTGACTTTTTAATGATTGATTGCTGGTAAAAGGATTTTGTTCCAAAACATCTAGTTCAAAACAATGAGGTAGGTATTTTAATTAACGTCGTATTGGAGCAACACAACGGGCTACTGACGACGTTCCGCTATCAATCCACGTAATTTTGTATCACGGTCAAATGACGACTTCGAAATAATGAATACCTTGGTCAAGTAAATTTGTCTCACTTTCATGAAAATGGTGAAATTTCATTGCCTTCGAGTGTTTAGATTAATGAGTTGTAAAACACCAGTGTTTAATATTATTCTTTCCGGTGTTTACCATTACTGTTTCCTGTGTACGTATTTTTATCAGTTCATTTGTCTGGTGCAATCCTTTTCATGATATGCAGTAAGCCAGTTGCCTCTGAGTCTTTACGCTATTCGTATTGTTCTTGTGCTTGTGTATTGCGATGCCTTTATAATTATTAAATGTCGTATTGGACTTGTAATACTGAAATCAGAGAGTAACTCAAGACATAACAAATGGGCATTCATATTCACTCCAAAACTCAAAGTCTACGTCTGTAGCAGTCATATTAGTATAGTCTTGTAGTTTTATAACAACAGGGATGCAGTGTATTAGAAATGGATAATAAGCAAAACTATCCAATGGATTTTAAGTAAAAAAATGGCTAAAATGCCGAATATTTAATATATTCTCGTGAATATACTATCTGTATAAAAGAGCTCAAACCCTTCAAAGTATGTGAAAGTTGTAATTGATAAATATTTTCATAAATAACCTATGCTACAAAGGAACGTAATAAAGTAACTTTACAGTAACTTGTTGGGAATATTTCTAGTAGCATACTAAATAATAGGAAGACTACTTCGTAATATATGAATATATGTCTAGGAAGATAATTTAATAGGTCCTCATAATCCTCAAGTGGCAGAACTAGATGACTTGTAACTGGGTATTCCGGGTTGAGTTTAGATGTAAATTTCAAATTTGCTATCAAACTTGGGTATTGAATAAAGTTTCTGCGCAATTTAATTCACACACATTCAAGATTTAAGGACACTGCAATACAAGATGAATCCCATGCTGAGGTTTCTCAGATGACAAATGGATATTCCATAGTCTATCTGGAATAAAATATATAACACATCCTTGATTTTGTAAAACCTTTGGAGGTAGCGTTTAAGGCTAATATACAACATCCGAGCTCATCTGAAGCATAATTCGTAGGATTGAGATGAAGTGACTATACTTGAATCCAATATGTTAAGACATAAACATGATCTTCTTCAGAAAATTAATTTTCTGTACAAACAACAAAGCACAAAAAATGAGGGATTGCTTGATTTGTTTTCCCGCAGACGTACTTATATTGTAAAACGATCTGGGACTAATTCTAATTCCAACAATAATCTATGAATATCAACAGTTAAGTAGGTGGGCAGTGGACTCAAAATCGATCTTTTAATTTTAACTTCTAAAATTAATTCATATTAAAGTCTATAGATAGAAAAGTGTTTCCCTTACTATCATTTGTTTACGGATTTACATATAAAATAGCATGTAACATAGTAGATAAATACAAAAAATATACTGCAAAAACAAGCTTTTCTCCGATTTAAAAAAAAAATGAAATTTTTCTTGATTTCAACTTGATATTTTATGCGCATCATGCTTTAATTTATTTCCTTAAAAGTTTTTTTTAATTATCTGTAAATATGTTACATATTGTCTAAGTGTAAATACAAAATTAATCAAGCTTCCAAATTTTGAGCCGACCAACCGGTATAGTGGTTAAGGTGTTAGCCTCTAGATCGGAAGGTTCCTGGTTCGAATCCGGGCCCGGGCATGGATGTTTGTAAACGTATGGTGTAGAGGCGGCTGGTGCACCTTAAATCTGTCGTGGCCGAAAGTCCTCGGGTTGGCGTGGAAGTTTGGAGAGTGGGGTGCCAGCTCAGGTGTTGCTTCGTCATCTGACCGTGGTTCAAAATTACGAGGTGTTGTCCTCGGATCTTTCCCTTCCGGGACTGATCCCGGACCGTCGTCAATAGCCCGTTGTGTTGCTCTAGTACGACGTTAACTAAAAAATTACCAATTACCAATTTCCAAATTTTGAATTTTTTCTTTATGTTACATATATGTATGTTACATACAGAGAGCACACCCCGGAACGCACCCGATCTGAAGTGAAGTGAGCACGAGGGAAAAGACCGGCTGTGAAGAATAACAGCTAACTGTGACCTTGCAGTGCGTGAGAGACGAGCGGAGATGAAGGACGCTTTTGCACAAGCTGTGCTGATCATGATTAATTTACCGAGCTAATGACCAACTTTACCTTTTATAATTATAAACTACAAACCCCTTTGTAAATATTCCCTAGACACCAGTAAATACATTGTTTAAACGTCTCCCTGTCTCATCACTACTCACATGTATGCATTTTTTTTTTTGCAAAAAAATTAATGTTTTAGTCAAAAAAAAAAATCTTTACAATTGAATACGCTTACCAAATATTTAATAAATTTATTCTATATGTAACACTATAACTTGAATTTAAGGTTTGAAAGTACATGGAAAGCTAATGCGTATAAGTTCTATTAATTTTTGTTCATTATACTCCAATTAATTTATTTTATGTCTACATTATAAAACGAATTAAAATTTGAAACTACGGAAAACTAATGCGTATAGTCTACTGATTTTTACAAGTTTATCAAACATTTTGATCCCATTTTATGCAATAACCCACACAACCTTTTAGTTTCAGATCAAACTTTATATGTAAGCTTTTACGTAGGCAAAGAGAGAATAATCTGAAATTTAATAACAATCGAATAACTACGAAAGTTTGTTTTGAAATTCCACTGTCTCTTTTAACGACTGTCTACCTAGTCTAAGCACTTCTGCATTTCCATGAACAGAGCATAGCTCATAACACAACCCGAAGGATTCAGACACCCGTAATAGGCTTCTAAAGATCACGGGGCCCTCTTAGAGCAATTCATTCCTAATGGAATCAGCAGAAGCTTGTCCCATGATGCTTGGAATTTGCAATCGATACGGCGTGAATATCAGACGCGTTTAACAAATTGGGATGAAACCTGTACGTAAGCTTGCCACTAAGTGGAATTTATGTAATTTCCGTATGTCTAAGTGTCAGTTGGGGTAGGTGTTATGTAAAATTGTGTCGATGGTTCGGTCATGTAGAAATGGGAACTTTCTACTATAGAATATATAAATGAAGTGCTCTGCGTTTATAAATCATACTGTATCTAAACTTACAGTCTGTCTTGGATGAAAGGATAAATTAGCAAGTGCTCATTGAAATGGATGGAACAAACATTGATTTAAACTGATGTTACATACGGAATTAATCATTTGGTATTGTCGGTAACTACCGTTTAGTGCTCCAAGATAACAAAATGGCTTTCAACACACTTGCTCATTCAAATTTCGGGGAGTATGGTAACCAGTTGGTAGAGTGGCGTTTTTACAACTAGAGGGCTGCGAGTTTGAGGCTAGATCCAACACAAGACTGTCGTGTTCGGGGAGGATGGCGCACGTTATATCTGTCGTGACCTCAAACGTCATCATGTTGGCGTGGTGTGGAATTTTGTAGAAGCGATGCCAGTTCACGTGGTTACATCATCTGACTGTTGTTCAGAATTACGATGTCTTGTCCTCTATTGTTTCCCTTTGGAATTGATTCCAGATCGTCGCTAATAGTGTGCTGCTCCAGTGTGATGGCAATTTAACTATCTACCACCCACATTTTAATTTCAATTACCAATTCCCAAGACTGTCCGGATAATAAAAGGCCGTTTTAAAACTTCCTATTCAAACTTTGAACCGTAGTCATTTTGGGCTGTTTAAAAGCTCCACCTGGATATTCTCTAAGGGTCTGTTCGGTGAGTTTGGGCCATCGTCCCTATGTACGCTGCTTTCGTACAGGTGACATACATAATTTCCTGAAAAATTGTATGGTTAACAAGTTCCTAGTTAACGTAAAGGGACTATAATGAACGAATATAAAGCAAGTAATGAAAAAATTGTGATACGATATCATAACTAGGAAATCTGATAACGGTAATTTTCACTAGCCTTCAGAACTGGTTTCACTGATATTTTATTATATATGTGCTCAGATAGCAAAATGTTATGTCACTTTTTTAATTTTTCGTGACAGCAATTTTAAGATTCGAGATTCAACATGTGGTTCTGTGGTTTTTGACTTATTACAATTTTCCACCTTTGTTTTCTCATAAACTGAAAGAAAAAGACTTACGACATTTTGCCACCTTTAAATATTAACTAACCAGACCCCAGGATGGGACTCACTCAATGTTTCGGGAAAATTGACTTATAACATTCTGCCATCTGAGCAGATATGATCTTAACCCTAATACAATCTATACATATTTCCCTTTTCATAACCCATGCCTTCCCAACTCACCATAAGGTTCAGAGCTTGAACAAGGAAGACGGGAATGACTTCTTCCAGCACTAGGTGGTCAAGCAGGGAAATTCCCCCGCCGGGAAGTAGAGCACACCCGGCATTTAGAAATTTACAAAACTTACATTCTATGTAGCTCCAGCAATAGTTTCTGATACAATATCCAACAAGGATGAAGTTTAGAGTGAAATACAATTAAAAATTTAAAGTTGAAGTTTACATAATAATAAGTCAGTTCAATGAACATTTCAAACACGCTATTTGGGTGTAACATATATAAAATCAAGCGAACACAGACCAAAGAAAAGTATATGTTGAATATAAACAACAGAACACATTTCATAAGAACAATTTAGGTATATACACAAATTATAAAAGGTGAACAAAGCAGGAAAAAACATTTCACAAGAACCATTTAGATAGATATATACATGTTATAGAATGGATACATAGTCCAGAACTATACATCGTCGGTGGATAAACGAAAGAACACTAGATCTAGTAGTACAATTATGATGAGACGGAGTATGTAACAGTGAAGAAGAGAAGTATGCATAATGCGATTCGGTGAATATATAAATTAAGAAAGTGTAGGCGAAGGTTTTTTCCAGTGTTACTTGAGGTTGAACTTTACTCGAGGTCCCAGCATAGGAAGAACTGTACTTTCAATTGCATATTGGGAAACCAGAGATCTCTTGGACAGTTTGACTTTTTGATCTCTGTTTCAGGTTGTTCGTGTTCCTATTGTGTTTCTTTTCTGGTGTCTTTGTTCTCTGTTTCTATGTGTATTTGATCTCTGGCGTTAGCATAATGTCCATTACCGCGCCTGCCGCATTATAAATATAAAAAACTTGAGGTTGACTGAAAAGAGGCTTGGACAGAGGAAAGTTCACAAGTTCAGTATCATACCTACCGACCAGCTACGTCCTCAGCTATATATATATATATATATATATATATATATATATATATATATATATATATATTAAGTGTCGGAATAGTCGACGTTGTTTGGAACCATAAACTACGTCGTTGTATGGTTGGGTTTTTTTTAAGAGGAAAGGGCCATATTTAGGTTCGGTGCATACATCCGGTTTTTCAACGTGCGGCACCGCTGCCGCAACGCAAGTGCGGTCTGAGATTCATTAGATCCAATGGATCCGTTTTACACAAATACAAAAGAGTGTTTTCATGAAATCCGTCATTTTGCTATAGAATAACTTTAAAAGCATTTCATATTTAATTTGTCTAGAATTGTAGTAAATATACAGTCTTAATAAATGACGTTGTTTATGGAAAATGACATCTGACAAATGACCTCCTCTTACCGTGCTGTATATAAACAGCAATTGTGTCGCAATTTTTATTATCTTTGAATGTTTACTATGTCACCGGGGTTATTAGTTAAAATTTCGTTGTGAATGTCCTACTTAAGCTGCTAACTCTTTCAGCTTTTAAGCGCATACTCGTTCTTTTACGTTGTTCCATGGAATAAAATCATTGAGTTATAATCAGAGAAAAAGGAAGAAATCGTATATATATATATATCCGATTATGAAATTATTTGGCAATAAAATGTGTCCTTTAGAATTCGTGTTGTAAGTAAATTTTGCTGCACAAAATCGTTTTCAACTGACAGTAAACTCAATTTCATTAACATTCGCAAAAAATGGTCCATCAATGCCTTCCCTCCAAATATTCATTAATTGAGCAAACAATATGCAAAATAATTAAATAAGAAAGTTTTGTTTGGTTAATAAAATATTGTTTCTTTTCATAAAAATAGCCAAGTGCAGAGAACAAATATTGTATTCTACAAAAGAAAAAAGACACAAATACAGTTAGATAATAGATAAAATAAAACACTTCACTGATACAGATTACGAACTGAATTGAAATCATTAGAAATATATTAACCTCCGTGAAGGAATTATTCAAGTTAAAGCTCTATTTGCAGTGAATGCATTCTTTTTAAAGGTTTAACGAAAAATAATTTCTGGCGATATATATGGAACTGTTAAAATTAATACAGGTAGGTAGTTAAATTAACGTCGCACTGGAGGAACGCAATAGGCTATTGGTGACGGTACGGAATCAATCATGAAAGTAAAAGATCTAAGGACAACTCATGAGCTGGCAATAGATCTCCAAACTTCGACATCACTCCAACATCAAGGCATTTGAGACCACTACAGATTTAATGTAAACCAACCACTACGTACTCGATGATCTGGATCGAAATCCGCTTGCAACCCTCTTGTTTCCAATCCGCTACACTTCCAAACGAGTTACCGAGACCCGTAAAATTAATATCAGTTAAGAAGGGCAAACTATTTTTTTACACTCATCCTCATAAATTAAGAATAATGACACTTTGTACAAATAAAGCTACAAAAACACAACAAAAGTGATGTAAACATAAAGCCTGTTTATTAAATAAAAGGTATGGAACAAAGAAAGTGTGGTACATGTGCCATAGTTTTATGGTACATGTACCGTGTACCATTGTGGTACATGTACCATGTACCATAGTCTCACATATCCAGTGAGCATGTCCCTAATAAAAGTAAGGGGCATTCTCACTGGAGCAATGGAGAACATGTCTTCCGTCTGATGCTGTACTGTGCCTGTTTCTTTTGGCAGTTATTGCTAAATACCGGTCGTCTCGCGGCGTTGTAACCCGTGGACTACCTGTACTGAAACGTCTACCTTCGTTTCCATCCTCTTGAAACCGCTTCCAAAGCCTTGATATGACACTCTGCACGATTCCGAATTCTTCGGATACTTCCATCCGCGTGTGACCACATTCCAAACACCAGTTAATGTAAACACATAAAAAATCATCCAGATGTTTTATAAGAGTCATAGCTATTCGGTTATGGCACTGTTAGGCTTATACGCCGGATGTGGACTACGCTGTTTCACCTTAATAATTATTTTTATACACTCTACTGATTACTCTGTTCCTTCTAACGTCCTGTCAGCGCCGTCTGATGGCTTATTTCAACTTGAAACACAAGCATGTTATTCCTGAGAATACGTGTGATTGTTCTCAAGGGTAAATTTTTGCTCTAGTACACATTTTCCGAATGATTCTGAATTATCCTTAATTTATGAGCATGAGTGTATGTTGATGTTTGTCAAAAGTTACTAAAATACACGCTATTCCGAAACAAAATGTCACTCTTAGGCCCTGTTTACATGAGGCGTTTTCAAACGCGCATTTCTGATGTCAGCTTTCCGTAAGCATTAAATTATGTTTTTTTTTATTCCTCTAATTCAAGTTTCTATCTTTGCTATAGTTGATGATGGAGGGAAAATTTCAACGGATTTGAAATCTGCGGAAAATTTTACACCAAATCAATACCTTAAATGTGATTTTCTTTAAATAAATAATGAATTATTTAACAGATAATTAAATAATCAAATGGTAAATAATTAAATAGTCAAATGGTGAATAATTAAATAATAAATCTGTTTTTGGTATCGATATGCCGTAGACTTTAACGATGATTTGAAATCCGTTGAAGTTTTCCCTCTATCTTCAACGATCGAAACTTGAATTAGAGGAATAAAAAGCATTATTTAATGCTTACGAAAATCTGACCTCAAAAATTGCGCGTTAGAAGACGCCTCATGCGAACTGGAAGGTAATAGGTAATTATTAGTTAACGTCGTACTAGAGCAACACAACGGGCTATTGACGACGGTCCGGGATCAATCCTTAAGAGAAAGATCCAAGGACGACATCTCGTAATTTTGAACCACGGTCAGATGACGAAGCAACACCTGAGCTGGCACCCCACTCTCCAAACTTCAACACCAGACTTTCAGCCACGACAGATTTAAGGTGCACCAGCTGCCTTTACACCATACGCTTACAAGCCGACCAACCGGTATAGTGGTTAAGGTGTTAGCCTCTGGATCGGAAGGTTCCTGGTTCGAATCCGGGTCCGGGCATGGATGTTTGTAAACGTATGGTGTAGAGGCGGCTGGTGCACCTTAAATCTGTCGTGGCCCAAAGTCCTCACGTTGGGTTGGCGTGGAAGTTTGGAGAGTGGGGTGCCAGCTCAGGTGTTGCTTCGTCATCTGACCGTGGTTCAAAATTACGAAGTGTTGTCCTCGGTTCTTTCCCTTAAGGGACTGATCCCGGACCGTCGTCAATAGCCCGTTGTGTTGCTCTAGTACGACGTTAACTAAAATTAGGAATTACCAATTACCCACATTTCTTCAGTCATCTGACCGTGGTTCAAAATTACGAGGTGTTGTCCTCGGATCTTTCCCTTAAGGGTCTGCTCCCGGAAATTGTGCTGTTCTTTGTTAGGGGCAATGGTGTTCCTCCCACTGTGAGCTCCTTCACAAGTGGCCATCACTTCCGGCCTTGCAGTGGCCAATGATTCAGCTCATATGTGCCCTCCATTTGGAAAAAAAATTGAAAACTCGATTATTCCGGTCTCGAACATTGAAAAGACCAAAATAATTTCATTACTATTCAGTATTAAAGTGTTAATATCCATAAAAGTAAACAAGATCACGACTTCCGCACACGTACCTCCGTACACTTACCAAAATAAGAATTCACACGCATTCAAATCCTGCCTTTTATGCATCGCCAGCGGTACTTAAAATCCATTCTATCATAGAAACCTGCAACAAAACAACGCAAACTTTTTTCCGTTTGTTCTTGGTTTGTTGTTCGAAGAGCAATCTCCCCAGAGCGAATGCAATCTGCTGTCGATTTCTGGACGCATTTCCATATCAATGGTCCGCCCGATTCCGGCTTTATTCTCACAATTCTTCCCTTTCCCACCAACAAGATACTTACCCCAGTAACTTGCATTACTTCACAAACGTGCCGGGTTTTAATGAGAGCATTTGCATACTACAGTTCCTTCTCTCGCTCTGCTACTATGGGGGAAAGAGGGGGCCCTGCTTAAAGTCGACAAAAGTGTTTTTAACGAAATGGAAAAGAATTGTTGGCACGCGAAATGCATTTGAGGAAGGCTAATCACTACGTGATGGAGCGTTCTGTTAAGAGTCTGAGAGGCTTTGAGTTTTTTTTAAATTCCGCGAGGGGGCTTTTATGATGACGGGGTAAGTTGTTTCCAGAAATGGTCCATCTTTGACAGCCTGCAATTTGAGAGACGGATTGAATTGGTGGATTGCTGTGTGGATGTTAGCAACAGGGTGAACAATAGCAATAAAATGAAATGCATTACACTTGCGCTAAATCCAACACAACTGTTTGTCAAATAACTCTACACTTCAAAATTTGTAACTTTTTAAAATATGGGCTTATGAATGAGTATCTTCTAGATAAGTAGGTACCTATTTGAACTAGCGTCGCATTTTATCAACTCAACGGGCCATTGACGACTATCGGGGAGCAATCCAGAAAAGAAATATCTGATGACACTGCCTCATAATTTTGCACCACAGCAAGGTAGCGAGGTCGACGCCCGAGATGGCACACCACACTTCCATACGAACATGTACCAGCCCCTAGGGATGCGACATCGATGTCGATGTTTTCAGAACATCGATGTATTGGAGTCGATGTTTTTGTAACATCGATGTTTATACTTGTCGATGTTTTTACGTTGTCGGTGTTTTATTTTTAAATGAAAAAAAGTATCGTTATGAAAATTTTAAAATTAACCAAGTAGCATAATTTTTAAAATCAGCAAATGGAACATACTTATAGACCCAAGTGGCCAAGGGTGAAGGGCCTGAAAAGTAGGGATGCGACATCGATGTCAATGTTTTCAAAACATTGATGTTTTATAAAAAACATCGATGTATTGGAACCGATGTCGCATCACCAGTTGCTAAACCAGTTTTAAGAAATGGAGAAAAAAGTTTAAATACACTGAATTTTATAAAAATCGATGGTTTAGGGGCGATTCATTATCAACATCGATGTTTTAATTTTGAACATATATGTTTCAAAACATCGATGTTTTTCTGTCGATGTTGCATGACTAGTTGCTAATCCAGTTTTAAGAAATGGGGAAAAAAAGTTTAAATACACTGAATTTCAAAAACATTGATGTTTTGCTGTCGATGAAGCATCACTAGTTGCTAAACTAGTTTTAAGAAATGAAGGGGGGGGGGGAATGTTTAAATGCACTGAATTTTAAAAACATCGATGTTTTGGGGTCGATGTATCGATGTATTATCAACATCGATGGTTTAATTTTGAACATCGATGTTTCAAAACAGCGATTTTTTGCTATCGATGTCGCATCACTACCAGCCCCCACGTACACGACGTTCTTCTGTTGGAACAGCCGACCAACCGGTATAGTGGTTAAGGTGTTAGCCTCTAGATAGGAAGGTTTCTGGTTCGACTGTAAAACCGTAGGCGCACCAGACACAAAATGATGGGAAAAGCAAATAAATATATAAATGACTAGAAAACGACTCTGAGCATCTGCACTTGCGCATCATCTCAAGTTTAAATACGTTCAAGTCGTTTGAACAAGAATCAACCTTCTTGCTACTGTTCTTTGCTACACTGCGTATTTCCCCTCTTCTTTCCGACCAAATGTTCAGGTGTTTATGGTGTTAGCCTCTAGATCGAAAGGTTCCTGGTTTGAATCCGGGCTAGTGCATGGATGTCTGTAAGCGTATGGTGTAGAGGCGGCTGGTGCACATTAAGTCTGTCGTGGCCGAAAGTCCTCAGGTTAGGTTGGTGTGGAAGTGTGGAGAGTGGGGTGCCAGCTCAGGTGTTGCCTCGTCATCTGACAATGGTTCAAAATTACGAGGTGTTGTCCTCGGATCTTTCAACTTAGGGGACTGATCCCGGACCGTCGCCAATAGCCCGTTGTGTTGCTCTAGTAAGACGTTAACTAAAATTACCAATTACTTGGGTTGGAACGAGTTTCGAACTCGCAACCTACTCTACCTCCTAAGCTAATCCTACTCTACCTCGGTAGAGAACAGGCCCTCTACTCTACTCTACTCCGGCTACCATGCTCCAACCATCCTCTAGGAATATCTGGAATCTATCTGGTCTATCCTGACTCGCCTCTATTTGGTAATGGTAATGGTAATTTTTAGTTAACGTCGTACTAGAGCAACACAACGGGCTATTGACGACGGTCCGGGATCAGTCCCGGAAGGGAAAGATCCGAGGACAACACCTCGTAATTTTGAACCACGGTCAGATGACGAAGCAACACCTGAGCTGGCACCCCACTCTCCAAACTTCCACGCCAACCCAACGTGAGGACTTTCGGCCACGACAGATTTAAGGTGCACCAGCCGCCTCTACACCATACGCTTACAAACATCCATGCCCGTACCCGGATTCGAACCAGGAACCTTCCGATCTAGAGGCTAACACCTTAACCACTATACCGGTTGGTCGGCAACTCTATTAGGCGTGCATTGGTAATTTTTAATTAACATCGTACACAACGGGCTATTGACGACGGTACGAGATCAATCCCTTAAGGGAAATATCCGAGAACATTGAACCACGGTCAGATGACGAGGCAACATTTGAGCTGGCATCCCACTCTCCAAACTTCCATACCAACACAACGTGAGAACTTTTGGCCACGACACATTTAAGGTAATTGGTAATTGGTAATTTTTTAGTTAACGTCGTACTAGAGCAACACAACGGGCTATTGACGACGGTCCGGGATCAGTCCCTTAAGGGAAAGATCCGAGGACAACACTTCGTAATTTTGAACCACGGTCAGATGACGAAGGACACATTTAAGGTGCTCTAGTCGCCTCGACACCATACGCCTACAAACTTCCAAACACTGATCTGGATTCGAACCAGGAACCTTCTGATCTAGAGGCTAACACCTTAACAGCCAGACCATTTGGTTGGCAAGATACATTTTGGTAAATTTTAGTTAACGTCGTACTAGAGCAACTCAATGGCTATTAACGACGGTCCGGGGATCCCCTAATGGAAACTTCCGAGGACAACACCACCTAATTTTAAACAAGCAAGAGCGGCGAAAATATGCAGTGCAGCAAAGCACAGTATATAGCGAGACAATTTGGAATTGGTAATTTTTAGTTAACGTCATACTAAAGCAACACAATGGGCTATTGACAACGGTTAGGGATCAATCCCCTGAAGGAAAGAACCGATGACACCACCACGTAATTGTGAACCAGCAAGAGCGGAGAAAATCTGCAGTACTGCAGTATAGCAAGGTAATTGGGAATTTTTAATTAACGTCCTACTATAGAGCAACACAACGGGCTATTCACGATGGCCCGGGATCAGTCCCTGAAAGGAAAGATACTAGGACAACACCACGTAATTTTGAACCACTGTCAGATATCGAGGCAACACCTGAGCTGGCACCCCACTTTCCGAAATTACACACCATCCCAACGTGAGGTAATTGGTAATTTTCAATTAACGTCGTACTAGAACAACACAAACTGGTTATTGACAACGGTCCGGGATCAATACCTTAAGGGAAAGAATCGAGGACAACACCTTGGAGAGTGGGGTACCAGCTCAGGTGTGCTTCGTCATCTGACCGTGGTTCAAAATTACGAGGTGTCGTCCTCGGTTCTTTCCCTTAAGGGACTGATCCCGGACCGTCGTCATTAGCCCGCTGTGTTTCTCTAGTACGACGTTAACTAAAATTACCATTACCGAGGTCAACACCTCTTAATTTTGATGGTAATTTTAGTTAACGTCGTACTAGAGCAACACAACGGGCTATTGACGACGGTCCGGGATCAGTCCCTTAAGGGAAAGATCCGAGGACAACACCTCGTAATTTTGAACCACGGTCAGATGACGAAGCAACACCTGAGCTGGCACCCCACTCTCTAAACTTCCACGTCAACCCAACGTGAGGACTTTCGGCCACGACAGATTTAAGGTGCAGCAGCTGCCTCTACACCATACGTTTACAAACAACCATGCACTGACCCGGATTCGAACCAGCAACCTTCCTATCTAGAGGCTAACACCTTAACCAACAGGCCGACCAACCGGTATAGTGGTTAAGGGGTGTTAGCCTCTAGATCGGAAGATTCCCGGTTCGAATCCGGGCCCGGGCATGGATGTTTGTAAACGTATGGTGTAGAGGCGGCTGGTGCACCTTAAATCTGTCGTGGCCGAAAGTCCTCACGTTGGGTTGGCGTGGAAGTTTGGAGAGTGGGGTACCAGCTCAGGTGTTGCTTCGTCACCTGACCGTGGTTCAAAATTACGAGGTGTTGTCCTCGGATCTTTCCCTTAAGGGACTGATCCCGGACCGTCGTCAATAGCCCGTTGTGTTGCTCTAGTACGACGTTAACTAAAATTACCATTACCATTACCATTACCTTAACCAACAGACCGTTTGATCGACAAGAAAAGCGTGGAAAATATGCAGTGCAGCAAAGAAGAATAACAAGAAGATTCTATACTTGTTCAAACTGCTTGAATTTATTCAAACAGGGCGTGAGCTGATGCGCAAGTGCAGATGCTCACAGTCGTTTTCAAATCATTTCTATACTTCTTTGCTCTTTCCATCATTTTGTGTTTGGTTCGCCCACGGTTTTTTCCATCACTTCAAAACGTTTGAGAACCAAACGCATTCATTTCTCAGATCCTCGATCGGCCAACTAAACCAAGCGAAGCAATCGTTAACCACGTGCCACGGAACCGCGGACGTTATCTGCAGTGTCACCACCCCGTACCGAAACGCATTAATTCGCTCTCAACCACCCCCTTCGCAACAGCAACAACGCATTAGTGGAAACGATTAGAGCGCCATTTGCAAGTTCTTACCAGGCCCCCGCTGCGGAATTAGCGCGGAAAGAAACGCCACGGCGGCGGTGACTCAACTTGGGGCTTCCGAAGCTATTAATTAAGCAATTAAAGCGTCGATAATCTAATTAACCCGATAAGACCGCGTGCAACACATAGGAATTCTGTTGGGGTAACTTGGAAATGCAACGGAGGAAAAAAATGGAGGCAGTGTTTAATTTGGCGATTATTTTGGGCGGATTGTTCGCCTCTAAAAAAGGTGGTTGTCGACTTGTTTAATTAGGTTTAGGCTCAAAAATGCGGAATTAGATTAGGAAGCGGCTTTCTCTGCACTCGTTGGGTACTCGAAATGAATAAGTCAATGGCTGGGCAACTTATATTTGGTTCTCTTTAATCCACCCATTTTATACCGTTCAGGTCACCACTGGACGACACTAAATTTGTTTCGATCAGAAGTATAAATAAATATTTTAAACAAATAAATCAAATGGTTTTCTCTGCACGAGTCTGGTTACTTGACTAGACATATGAAGACATTGGTAGTTGTGTTTTATCCTCTTGATATTTACCTCTTTTATCCTCTTGATATTATGATCTTACTTTTACAGTGTCAAAGATCGGATTTAACTACGTTAACTTATTACTATGGATAAATTATACTTATGAATCATAAACGAAACGGTTTTCTGTGTACACGTCTGCTTGTTTGCTCGATATATGTATAAAGTCAACTGTAGATACAATTTTTTATTTTATGCTCTGTAATTAGCCCAACTTTTCATTTCTGGGTCACCACAGTTAGAATGCAAAAGACAGCTTTGAAATATATAAGCATATTCTTATCAGAGAGCTAAAGGTTGGTTGATTTGGGTTTAATGGCGGAAGATCCAACAGTGGACAAGCTGCAACAGACACAAGACGAAATTCAGAGAGCTAAAGGAGTTCTATGCAATTTGGTACAGCTACACTTTACGTTTATGAAGGATGGCAAAGGCTTGGCGATTTTTTTTTTGACACACTTCTAGTATCGAGTTACGATAAATTAAGGCAACCCATCTTTCGTTACGGTTGTTGTGGTTTTCATGGCAACCTCGGCAAACGGAAACTTTAAATTTTTATTTTGAATATTCTAGAAAGTTAAAGTTGTTTGATTTCATTGATTCGTTTGAAATTTTTTCTTTCCTCCCATTGATTATTTTGTTTTTAAAATATCATTTGATTGCCATTGATACTTTTAAATCGTTTTCTGTGATACCATTGGTCCATTTATTTGTATTTTGACAGTTGTGGAATTTTTTTTATTATAATTGTTTTTACGAAAGGATTAAGAGTTTTGTTTTTTTGACCATTTTTGTTTTCATTATTTTTTTACGAAAGAATTCTGACGTTATCAGGTTGTACTATTTCTTGCTTTTTTTCTTCAGTAAATCTTTTTCTTTTCAACATGCTCACTGTATTTAGTGTAATTGATAAGTTTCAGGGTATTCTTAACCAACATTCGTAGCTTAGTTTCTCTGCTGGTTCACAAATGTGTTTTGGTATGTGCTTAAACTTACTACTTTTTGTGAAAGTTTTAAAAAAATATACTTTCTAAAACGTTTTGAAATGTGTTTAAAAAGTGTGTTGTAAAAAGAAAAAAAATTGTGATATAAAAAGAGTTAGGAAATAATTATTTCCTTGGCAACTTTAGAAGTGCGCCAAAAAAATCGCCAAGGCCGTTGCCATCGCTCATAAACGTAGAGTGTAGCTGTTCCTGCAATATAAAAGAAAAAAAACGTTTTGGTTATAACTTTGCAACTACAGCATAAATCTACCGATACAGTTCGAGAATTCGAAGTTGTTCAAAATCTTTAAAATTTCATCCAATCGTTTCATATTTTTTTCCCCACAAATTCATAAAACGACCACCAAAGCATTTTGGAATCTTACAAAACGAATTTCATAAATATGTTTACTGGTATTACTTTACTACTAAAATTACTAACCAAGGCAAAATATGTTAAAATGGCTACACTATCATCTCTCGATCACGCTCACCATGGAAACCTCATTCACGTAGCTTGCTTTTCACACTTTATTTTCATTTTGTATTCGACTTTTCTACTTATTCCTCAACAAAAAAAGCACTATTCGTAAATAAAGTGGTGGGGGAGAAATAAATTCCATACCACGATCACTAAAGTTGGAAAGTAAGGTAGGATGTGTGAGTAAATATTTAAAAGAAATCGAGTATGATCAGGTGCAAACAGGTGTCACTTCAATCCTAGAATTAATCCAGACATGTTCATTATATCATGCGCATTCGAATATATCCATGAGATAGTCATAAAATCAATAAAACATTTGACGTTAATTACAATTTAGTCTGCACTAAGCAGAGGCATTTCTTGAAACTCAGAACAAATTGTATATTCTTTCAATTATTTTCCAATATTTTTATTCCTTTATTACATTCTTATTGTTATAAATATAGTTTATAACTTTAAAATACTACTGTTGTAATATGGCTTGTTTGGAACTAACTCGTTATTTATTTGATAGTTGGAAAAACGGAATCTCTGTGCCTTTTCAATCAAGTATAAGCTGTATTACATTCATAGATTGCCTCATATCTAAAACTAACATCTAAGATGATATTACGGCACCATATTTCAAATTGGTTTCTAAGAAATGATAAATGTATTGAAACAATTTCTCAACGTTAGATTAGAAAGCATTCGATACTCCGTTTTGCTATTATCTTTGATGTAATTTGACAATATTTTGAGAAAATTTTCAGTTATTGCTTTTCTATTGTTACCATTTCATAACAGTGGAAAAAATAAATACTTACTACTTGAAGTTTTTACTGGGTATTAAGATATATATGAATTCTGTTGAAATTCGGGATGTCGAGATCAATATTGTATTAATAAGAAAAGTAATGGAACACAAATGCTATTTGTTTCATGAATGAAGCTGTTTTTTCTTCATATATTGAGGAATCATAAATTGTGGATCCTGTTTGTCAAAAAATAACGGCTTTAATATTTTTAACTTCAACCAGGTCAGATATGCTTTTTTTACCAATTATTAATTTACCATTACTCACGATTTTCAGTGTGAGCTAACGAACCAGACGAAAATTGAAGATTTAACTTCCTCTAGCCATATACAGGGTGGTCCCGAATTCATGGTACAAACTTTAATGGTAGGTACAGGACATTGTAACAATGATTTATTGTATAGGAATGTATAGTCGCAAGTGACGCGGTGAGGCGAAAACAGGGGAAATAACGGCCGAAAGGAAAAACAAAGATTTTATTGAAAGCGTTGTTGACAAGTGTCATGTTTACAGTAATTGTTCAAAATTGCGTCCACCAGTATCGATACATGCTTGACAGCGTCGGTGGAGCGATTGGCGTACACGTTCAAAGATGCCTGGTATTTCACGCACACCTGCAGCAGCTACAGATAAGCGAGCGACGAGATCCTCATCTGAGTCAACTGGAGTCTCATAAACAAGATGCTTTAGATGTCCCCATAAAAAGTAATCGAGGCTCGATAAATCGGGAGATCGGGGTGGCCAAGGGACTGGTCCACCACGCCCAATCCATCGAGTACCAAACGTGGCATTCAGGTAATTCCGTACATCAATGCTGAAGTGTGCTGGCGCCCCATCGTGCTGAAACCACATGCGGTTACGAATGGCGATCGGAACATCATGCAGCAGTTGTGGTAACACTTCTTTCAGAAAAATAAGATAGCTTCCGCCAGTGAGCCGCGTGGGTAGTAAGTATGGGCCAATCAAAAAGTCGTTCACAATACCAGCCCACACATTAATACTGAAACGTTGTTGAAACGCATGTCGACGCGTTGCATGTGGATTATCGGTTGCCCACACATGGGAATTGTGCGCATTAAAGACACCCTCGCGTGAAAATGTCGCTTCATCTGTAAATAGCACATAATCTACGAAATCCGGCTGCAACGCACATTGCTGCATCACCCACAGGCAGAAGTTCACGCGGCGAGGATAATCTGCCGGATTCAATGCTTGTACTTTCTGAAAATGGAAGGGGTGTAAGCGATTTTCGTTTAACACTCTGCATACAGTCTGATGACTCACACCTACGTCACGCGCAACAGTTCTTGTGCTTGACTCGGGTCTATCAGCCACAATGTTCAAGATGCTTTCTTCCAGCCTTGGAGTGCGTACAGCTCTTACTCGACCAGCGCCATGTCTGTTGACGTCGAACGCACCTGTTTCACAAAGTTGACGATGTAACCGTTGAAAAATTCTATGATCCGGCATTCGTCGATCAGGATACTCCGCGCGATACATTCGTAACGCAGCTCTGCCGTTACCATTTGCACGGCCGTACATGTAATGCATGTCTGCTTTTTCTGCATACGTAAAGTCACCCATCGTCTACGGCAGCACAATTGTGAATGGCGCTTTTCCCTACTGCGATGCATCATGTTCAACAGCGGCTAGACATCTACTGCCCTCTACCGGCAATGATACCAACCGATCACTCCATTTCTCTTTCCTTTTATTTCCCCTGTTTACGCCTCACCGCGTCACTTGCGACTATACATTCCTATACAATAAATCATTGTTACAATGTCCTGTACCTACCATTAAAGTTTGTACCATGAATTCGGGACCACCCTGTATATATATATATATATATATATATATATATATATATATATATATATATATATATATATATATATATATATATAATTTTAAAAACAAAAGGAAAGTCAAAGTAAGAAACCATAAGGAAATTATAGTATCTTATGTTGTTTTGCGGGCTGGAATGGTATATATATATATATATCATTCAAAGATTCAAAGGCAGTTCTCTTCATTTTAAATATCTATGGTTATTTAGCAAACGATGATATACAATGATAATAAAAATGTCAGTTCCGTAAAGATGATACATCTTTATACTATAAACGTCTCCATAGTTCTCTCCTTCTTTCGGGTGACATCCTTTGCCTGGGGCGCTTGCTGGCTCCTGATTAGCCAGTTTCTTCCAATCGGTGGCCTGCTGACATGGCTTTTCCTTGGATGAGGCAATAAGCTGCATTCCTTCCATCATCTGGCTAATGCAATCCGGAGAGCTTCTTGCACCATCTGAGTGAAGAAATCATCCTCCAGGTTGCGTCATGGCGAATGCCGGATGTTGCATAGATATATATGTATACGTATATGAATATATACACTCATTGCCATACAAATTTGCGCACCAAGAAATAATTGTGGGATCGTAACGAAACTTGACATGAAGGTACATGTCGGCCAGGTATGCAAATGATTAGAAATGCAGCGTGATTGCGCATTGCGTAATGCCACTAGAGGGCGTTGAACTTCGTTCTCCTTGGAGTATAATACAGGTAAGCAGAGCTTGTTTGAGTGTACTTAATCTTTTGCAAAGGAAACACTGAGGTAGACATGGCGTTACGCCGCCATCGAAGACAATATGAGCAGCTGTCAGAGTTCGAGAGAGGAAGAATCATCGGGATGATGGAAGCTGGGTTGTCAGCTCGGTTTAGCTCGTCGAGTGGGCCGTTCTGATTTTACTGTGAGGAGGTGTAGGACCAGTGGACTGAAGAAACGTCATTTACACGGCGACTAGGCCCAGGACGCTATCAACAGACTAGTCGTTGAATATACCGTCACATCATACGAAACGCACGCGTAGAGCCAACTGCCTCATTGGCCGCTATCCAGACACAGGCAGCACCTTCACTACGGGCCCCTGTGTCTTCCCGAACCATCGCAAGGCGCCTGGCTGAAGGACATCCGGTATCGCGGCGCCCATTACGTGTGCTGCCAATGACACCCACCCACCGACGCCTCTGTTTGGAGTGGTGTCGCGCACGACGGGGATTGGACTGCAACGGAATGGAACCAGGTCGTCTTCAGCGACGAATCTAGATTCAATTTGAGCAGTGATGACAATTGGGTTCGTGTGTGGAGGCCCCATGGTGAACGCCTCAATCCTGCCTTCGCTTTACAGCGACACACCGCTCCCACAGCTGGTGTGATGGTATGGGGTGCCATTGCTTACGATACACAGTCACCCCTAATATTAATCCATGGCACAGTGACAGCCCAGAGGTACGTTCATATCCTTCAGCCACATGTGATGCCACTCATGGCAGGGCTCCCAGGAAAAAAATTTCAACAAGACAATGCTCGGCCACACACAGCAAGGATGTCACAAGACTGCCTCCGCCACATTACCACCCTTCCCTGGCCTGTTCGATCCCCAGATTTGTCACCAATCGAGCCTATCTGGGATCATTTGGGACGGCAAGTTTGACACCCTCACCCTACGTGTTTGGTAGAACTAGAGGCGTGTTTACAGCAACTGTGGAACGAGATGTCTCGGGACATCATACGGAACTTGTATGCCTCAACGCCCGCTCGTATGGCATCGTGCATTCGCGCTAGAGGGGGTCCAACAGAGTACTAAAACTTCCGTTCATTTGTAAATTTTTCTGCAACAAATGATCCTTTTTCTTTGATTTTCCAATCACTTACTTATATCAAAGTAGTACTTACATGTGTAAAATTTCATTTCATTTTGACGACTTTTTCTAGGTTAGCAAATTTTTGTGGCAATGAGTATATTTATATATATATATACAAAAGATTTCCACTCGCCAAATTTTGTTATTAGCTTCAAGTCTCATAAATTCAAACTGTTCCACTTTCGGACGCGCTGGCCATCGCAAAAGAACAAAGTGTGATAAGCCACGTGGTCAACAAATCGTGCCCCCTCCCGCTCATTACGAGACCGGAAATGCTACACGATACACTTTCTTATAGGACCTGCCGTTCAACGGCCACTGATTCAACAGGCGCCGATTACTGTATTTGCAATTTGGAGGCAGAAACCAGAAACCAGAAACGACACCAGTATATACTGTTACGAAGTTCCAAATTCTCGATCACGAGGCGAAATTAAATTTTCACAGCTTGCCAAAAGTAAGGTTTGGGAGTTTGAAACTTATTTTAAAAGAAAATACGTGCCCACTAGCTTTCTCATTATAGCTACGGGTCCCGCGGACCACTCAAATTTTCAATCTCCTGGTCCTGTTGTACTTTTAGTGGTCTCTGACCAGCGGACCACCAATGATTTTGAACGCTGTATATACGAGGCATGTTTCAAGAAGTACCGTTTCGATATTCCGTCGCGGCAGTGCTGCAGTCGGCATTCCGCGCATGTGCGCTGTTTTGCCTACATCTGTTGCCAAGCCACAGGCCACTTTACGGAAAGATTCGACCGTGACGTTTCTTCATGAGTAATTAAAATGGCTCCGCTGATTGAGAATCCCGCCGATTGTGAAATACGATCGGTGATTCGTTTTTTTAGTGCTAAAGAAGTGAGAGCGGCTTAAATTCATTGTCAGATTAGTGAAGTGTACGGAAGAAACATTATGAGCGATGGAATGGTACGGAAATGGGTTAGAGCTTTTAAAGATGGTCGCACGAATGTTCATGATGAGGAATGAAGTGGGCGACCTTCTGTCATTACTAAGGATTTGGTGCAGAGAGTTGACGAAATAGTGAAACAGAACAGACGCTTTACGATTACGTCATTATCTGATGAATTTCCTCGAATTTCACGCAGTGTTCTGTATGAAATTGTGAGCGAACGCTTAAATTATCGAAAATTGGAACCGAAATTCGCTGGGTACCGAAAATGCTGACAGAGGTGCACAAAACCAAACGTTTAGGTAGTGCTTTAAATTTCCTTCAGCGGTACAGTGAGGAAGGTGATGATTTTTTAAGCCAAATCGTCACAGGCGACGAAACCTGGGTAGCTTACGCTACACCAGAATCGAAGCAGGAATCCATCCGACATGCATCATCACCCAAGAGAGTGAAGTTCAAGCAAACAATTTCAGTTCAGAAAATCCTGTGTACTGTGTTTTGGGACAGGAAGGGGGTGTTGCTTGTGGATTTTTTGCCTCGTGGTCACACAATAAATTATGTGACGTATTGTGAGACCTTAAACAAATTGCGCCGTGCAATCCAAAACAAAAGGCGTGGCATGCTGAGTAGGAGGATTGTTTTGCTTCAGGACAATGCCCGTCCACACACGTCTAAACGAACTCGAGATCTCATCGCATCATTTGGCTGGGAACAATTTGTTCACCCTCCGTACAGTCCCGATCTAGCGCCCAGTGACTACCATATGTTCCTGCATTTGAAGAAGCATCTGGGCGGTCTACATCACAACAACGATGATGACGTCACAACGACGATGATGACGTCAAAACGACCGTGTTGCAGTGACTGTCAAATCAGGCGGCAGACTTCTATGAAGAGGGTGTTCAAAAACTGTTTGTACGATACGATAAATGCCTTAATATTGACGGAAATTATGTTGAAAAATAGATTGAGGTACAGGCTTTCATCTAAAAATAAAATTACTAGTAAAATTCTACTTGTTTCGTTTTCATTTCCAAACGGTACTTCCTTTAAAAACATGCCTCGCATATAACGTAAAATGTTATTTCAAATTTTAATATTTTTGAAAAGTTTGCGCCAAACAATGTATTTTTATGTTGTTACGTCACGCTTACGTTAAAAGAGGCATCTGTCAGGCTAAATACATAGAGTGGTAGTGTTTCTGACGTTGACGTGGTTTCATGTAAGCATTATGAACGTGCCTTCAGTTGATTTGTTAACGTAAAATATCAACAGTTCGCCAGTAAAAATTCCAAAGAATAAATTCCGAATCGATATACGATAATTGAATGTTCGGCGAGGGTTACAATAGAAGCTAAACGTTGTAAGATGGCAATAAACTACATTTTAAGGTACCCGATATACGTATTAAGCGAGAGCATTTGGGTTGTGAAGTAAAATATTTTTAAGTCTGGTTTGTTTGCTTACACTATGAAGAGGACATTTAAAAGTAGAGTGATCAATGGTAACTTTTCATGTGCCTAGAACCACGTGACCCAAAACTAGAAGCAACATGACCCTTAGACTACTTTCGTCTGTTGGGTGGAAACTCACGTATAGCATCTGATTGGTTCAAGGGACGAGCAAAAACACCCTTAGGCTGATTCGTCATTTGATTGGTCCGCGCGAGACAGTAATAGACTAGCTATTTCATCCCTTTATCGCCACTGATGAAGTGATAAGATGCCAAATTGGCCGACCAAGTCAATTGTTAACAGAGCACTCACGTGACTTTTCAAGCTCCTCTCAATCGCTACGCTCAGTCGACACATATTTCACGTCTATGGTTTGCACTGCAAATCTCTCTCATATTCATGTTAAGTAATTTTATTGCATTCTACACAGGCAATACTAAACAAATAGATTCGATTTTAATATACCCGGTGTAAAATCATTTGCATCAAATCTAATGTTCGCTCAGAAACCAGTAAAAATGATACTAGTTTCGAATAAAAGTAGGACAATGTCTACTAGGCGAGTCCGAGACAGCCTCATACATACTTCATGAACTTTAAGTGACAAACTGTTCCGAACAACAATCTAAGGATAACTTCCTGTTTGTCATTAAAATAAAAATTATCTTATCACGCACTCTTCTATTTACGCATAGACACAGTATGGGCATATATAGCGAAAAAGTAAGCGTAGTAATGAGAAGCACATCATTAATCTAATAGTTCTAAGTGCTTCACAGTTGTGAATTCTGGTGCACTAAAAAAAGGACCATAATTTGCTATGATGGGTATGATATTTATTATGTGTTTAATCGTAATAACTTGAAAAGCAATTCGGAAGCCTTAATCCCATACTGTTCGCCTTTTGTAGTCTGTTTATTTTTCACATGCTTCAATTTTGCTTGGAATGTTCTGCAACGAATATTCTAGGTGGAACGTTCGACATGGAATATTCTAGGTGGAACGTTCGACATGGAATATTCTAGGTGGAATGTTCGACATGGAATATTCGACATGGAATGTTCGACATGGAATATTCTAGAAGGATCACACAGAAATATGTATAAACGAGTAACAGTAGCTGAACTATGTTCTTTTTTACATTCAGAACAAAGGTCAGGTAATATCTTAGTTTTTTAGGCGCCAACTTCGTTCTTTTTGTATTCGCATTCTGAGTGAGTGGGGAGACAGCAGCGTGCTCCGTAATCCATGAGGTATTTTGCCGTGGGTTACAATACCCTTTTGTGTTCACAGGGAAGAATTATCCATTGGTGATTGAATTCATGATTCAACAATAGAATTCAAAGTCCACTATCACTGGTCGTGTGTGTGAATTAACTTACTACTAAATAAGCTTCGACGAGACTTCTACATTATGTATGTTATGATATTTACTAACTTTACCTCAAAAGCAATTTAGTATTGTTATTAAAATTATTAATTATTAGTAAATGCATATGTATTTGGAGCATTTAAATTATTATTCAACATATTCAGTATAAAGATAAGTAATGTCTACTTTTTTAGAGTTATTCTCTAGCACATATATCCCAATCGTATTAGATTTAGAAAATTTTAAAATTGAAACACGTCTTTTCGTCAACAGGAAAAATGAATAGCGATTCTGATTTTTTTAACACCAATTTATCTTCCGTCTCCACCATTTCTTCTACGTCGTATTCTAATATGATCGGTCTTTTGGTTATTAGTCCCATCATTAGAATTCATAAGCCAATTAGAAACCTTTTTTTACGCACAATATGGGCCAAATTACTTTTTTCGCAACTTGAAAAATCAGTTGCTGAATAATGTATTCTGCCACACTTTTTTGAAAGAAATTCACTGTTGTTGAAGCCCTAGGAAATTATCAGAAACAAAACTGAAATAAGTTAATTAGAACTAATATATTATTTTCCACACTAAAATAGAAAAATAAAATCTGAATAACATACACATCATTGAAATGGAAAAATATGTAAATCTAAGGGACGTGAAAACATTATAAAAATAGCACAACTTTGGTAATGTGAAGTGAAGGTCTCTCAAGGAGACGATGCGGTTATAAAAGTATGTTATGAAATAAGGTTATTTCGCTATTCAAATTTCAAATACATAATGAAATAAGATTATTTCAATATGTATTTGAATGAATGGATTTACAAGAATACAATGAAATAAGATTATTTTAATTTATCAGATTTCAAAAAAGTAATGACGTAGGGTTATTTTTTAATCTAATTTCAAATACGTAATGAAATAGTTATATTTCATGGGTGCTATTATTTGACATGGAAATAAAAATACATTTAAAGAGCTACCAAGAGAGTCCAGTCTTACCCTGCCATTATAAAACTTCTAAAACATGTTCTAAGCATACGAGATACTAGTATCAAATATAATACATTTCTTTTTTACAGATGACTTAAGCATTATTGATTGCAGGGCCACTTTGGCTTAAGTTACCAGTGATCTATCATCCATCCATAATTGACACTTATCCCCCGCATTCCAGGCAAATATTCAGCTAACGAAAGTTGTCAAGTTTTGTTCCAAGACGATGGAAGTAGGAAGAGATATTAAGTGGGTGGCTTCATTAAGGTAGTCAAAATGTAACGTTGGCTGGGAGACATGTTGTTCTATGATATTTCGAAAGGTTATTAAATGATTATCACAATGGTCATACATTTTATTTCAATAAATCTAGACAACTTAAGACTACATAATTTTTCAACGTAGTTCCTGTCATTCACAATTCACTTACACCATCATTACAGGTAATTTTCCTTATTCCCTCAAAAAAGGTGCTTATGTGAGATGAGCGCTAACATATGTCGCTTCTTTCAGTTATTGGTGAATGGCTAACTTATCACTAATAATAGTCTGTCGTCTGTGTGACAAAATCTATGTTACATTCGTTATAAATCGCTGCTGTCATTAATTGTGGTAGGGTCGTGTAGAATCGGCATGCACAGAACTTTTCAGACTATTTTTGAACTGTTCAATTCATTTGTAGTCATTCCATTGCAAGAAAAAAATTTCCTGTGCTGTACTGAACCTTATCCATGGATTTCGTTTCCTGACATACTTTCATGCCACAAAAAGATCACTGAAAGATGTTTTATAGTGTAAATGTGTTAATGGGGAAGGTTGAACAATCGTGTTTTGCATCTCTTACGGCAACGACAACGAAACTGACCTAGCAATATCAAATATCTTCAGCCATTTGAGGCAGAAACTTCTCCAAGCGACGTGCACAAAAATGACAATGCAGCTATTCTGATACTGATATACACTGAGTACAATTATTAACCCCATACCGTGTTTATATACATAAAAACTCGTCAGAAACATTCCAAATAAGATTACATTAAAGTTGTAAAATTTCGGGATAGAAGTTTCATCTATTGGAAAATTTATTTCGGCCATATTCTTTTCAAACAGGTATCCAGATTTTGATAACCTCTTCTTCAGATTTAAAACAATCAAAGAGAGTTCCTAAACAAAACAGAAGCAAACTAAGTCACATTCTGTATCGATATAGATCTCAACAAATGAAATCACATGCTGATTAAATGGCGTTGTTTATCTCTTTGATTTAATATATAACAGATATTATTGCTTTTGTCAGCATTTATTACTTTTGTCAGGATTTAGATTTTCCAGATAAATCTATTCAGTGGATCGTATCTCGCCTGTGGTCGTAGTTTGGAGGCTATTGGTATAAAGAAGAACCTTGACTCTTAATTCTCACTTGGATAGCATCTAATTGTTTCTTTTGGAATAGTTCCATCTATATCAAGTGTATAAGGCCCGGTGCACACATCTGGTTTTTCAACGTGAGGCACCGCTGCGGCAACGCAAGTGCGGTCTGAGATACATTAGATCCAATTGAGAAGTGCACGCATGCCTCCGGAGCCGCTGCGGCAACGCATGTTCAACTTGCGTATAATTTGTGCCTCAGTTCCCCACGGCACCGCAGCTCGCCTCACACGCTTCTCCGGTCTGAAATACTTTGTTTTCATAAATAAATGGAATATAAATAATAATTAATGAATGGTTGTATCCAGTAACGTCTATTTTGTGTTTCAAAATATGCTTTTTTTACACCAAGTAGGCGAAATAAACACGTTGTATCCGATAGAATATTTGTCGCAAATTCCGCGAAATTAGTGCTTGCGTCATTTCATGGTTATGTGAACATTGTTAGGCTTCGATGCCGCAGCGGCGCCGCATGTTGAAAAACCGATGTAAGGGCCCCGGTAGCATTTTTGTATTAGTGTCGGATTAGCAATCGGAGGATTACGAGTTCGAATCCAACCAAGAGACAGTCGGGTATAAAAGGAACTGGTAAACGGCAAATCTGTCGTGGCCTCAAATGTTTTCACATTGGTGTAGTGTGGAAGTTTGGAGAGTTTGGTGATATCTCAAGTGTGACCTCGTCATCTGATAGTGGTTCAAAACTTAGACTAAGTTACTTCAAAATTTATTTTAAAACTGAAATCTATATATTTTACATTTTTTCATGTTACATAAGCTAAGATTCACACGATTGCTTAAGAATGATTGCGTAATTGAATTCATACCATCGACCTTAGAATTTCATTTTAAGGTCGATGATTCATACATGCATTCAATAAACGTGTGATTGATATCGTGGATTCACGCGGAAATCATCGGTTATAAAATTCGTTTAGAATGAAAGTTTCTGCAAGACAAGAGACACAAATGCAACTAGATTATTTCTTCGCCCCATCTTACCGTTTAGAATGAAAGTTTCTGCAAGACAAGAGACACAAATGCAACTAGATTATTTCTTTGCCCCATCTTACCGTTTAGAATGAAAGTTTCTGCAAGACAAGAGACACAAATGCAACTAGATTATTTCTTTGCCCCATCTTACCGTTTAGAATGAAAGTTTCTGCAAGACAAGAGACACAAATGCAACTAGATTATTTCTTTGCCCCATCTTACCGTTTAGAATGAAAGTTTCTGCAAGACAAGAGACACAAATGCAACTAGATTATTTCTTTGCCCCATCTTACCGTTTAGAATGAAAGTTTCTGCAAGACAAGAGACACAAATGCAACTAGATTATTTCTTTGCCCCATCTTACCGTTTAGAATGAAAGTTTCTGCAAGACAAGAGACACAAATGCAACTAGATTATTTCTTTGCCCCATCTTACCGTTTAGAATGAAAGTTTCTGCAAGACAAGAGACACAAATGCAACTAGATTATTTCTTTGCCCCATCTTACCGTTTAGAATGAAAGTTTCTGCAAGACAAGAGACACAAATGCAACTAGATTATTTCTTTGCCCCATCTTACCGTCTGGATGCTACCCATAGATGATCACCTTAATTGGATCGTTACTCTGTGACCAATTAATACTGCAGCGACAAGAGGGCTAATAAAAGATATTTTAGGTAGAGAGAAGTTGATAACTAGGTCCCGAACTTTGATGACAGTTGCATTTACTTCATTTGGAGGTCGTTTTTCATTTTAAGGATATATTTCTGAGTTAGCTTTAACGTAATTTTTCTTAAAGCATGTTTTTTTTTTTAATAAACTTTTTCTTTAATATTATTTTAAATAAAAAAAAAACTTAATTTTCATGAAAATTATGTTTTAAAATTGTATAATTCAAAACAGGATTCAGAGGCTATCAAAGAGAAAAAAGCTCAACAATAGTTCACTTCTGGTAATTATGTTCAAGGCAGTGTTTGGTTCCATCCAGTAAACTCGAGTTTTCATAGGAGAGGGAAGGTGTAATCTACCATCAACTCTTGCCTCCCCCAATATCTGAATTTTACATTCAAAATTTCTGAACTCCGCTAAACATACCTGATTGATTAGAAAGATAAGCGCGAACTTGCAAACAATCGTGAGAAATATCTTCATGCTTTTCCACGTAAATCACAACAGTTTTACCAAAGGAAGTAGAAACTGCAAGCGAATTTGTCGTTGTTCAAAACAGTTGGGATTTTCTCATCAGTTTGATCAGTTATTGAATCAATCATTACAGATGCTTTATCTGACACACTGGTGAATCGGAGGAAGCACTTCCCCTTCTTATACGTGACCTGGAAGAGGTCCATTCAAAAGTGAGGGATGGTTGTCTCGACGAGGTATGACGTCATTAGCAAATTTGATCAGATCGTGATGGTGAAAAATATCTTGTCGAAGCTACTTGGAGGATTGAAAGCGAATGGTGGCTACACTGTTCAAGAATATGTTTTCTATGAAACGGCACGTTTTTTTTTTAAATACCTTTGAAATAAATCATTTTTATTCTTTTTTGTGCGTACTTTTCTCTCGCTCTTTCACTCTCGCTGCATTCCCGTTTGAGCTCATTTCCAGTGTTTATTTGTTCGTCTTTCGCGATTGTTATGCTTAAGTAGTCGCAACTTTATCCGCTTATGCTGACGTTGATTTGTTCCTTTAAATAGTCCTATAAAAAAGCATCTGTTGCGGCCATATCTGGGGAACGTGGAAGATGCTAATAGGACATCACCAGATTCTGACACCATTCCGACAGAAAATGCGTCCTTTAGAATCTGTATTGTTGTACAAGATGTATGACAGCTGCTTTATCCATCGACCCTCTAATGAAATAGACAGAGCAGGTGGGCGGATTTGCTGTTGTAAGATCTTGAATGGAAAACCACGTGAGTTAGCAAAAGGACTTAACCGATTGGCAATGAAAGCACAGACTAGTGTTTTTATCAACGGATAATCACTTTAACAAAATAATAATTTAGGATTCATTCTTTTTTCCGCCTTCTTGTAACAGAACACCAAACCGAGAGATCGGGAGAAATAACACTAAGTTGCCCCGTCTATATCAGTAGAAGCTTGATGCCTTATCTTTATGATATTGTGCATGCTGGGGGTAAACCTTTCGTAGATCAATTTTAGAAATTTTATAACGTATCACAATATTGTTCACTAACAGCAACCGCATTTATTTTCATTGGGATCCTTGTGACAAATTATCCAATGACGCTTCCATCCCAAATTGAACACCAGTTGCCCTTCTAGGATGAAGAGATCGTTAATGAATTAACTGGGGATTTTCTGATCCCCAATACGACCGTTCGGTTTGTTTACGTATCCACTGATGTCGAAATGAACAGCGAAGGAGCTGAACAAATCACTTGGTCGAAAGAACCCGCATTTGCAAACTGACTCGAGGCGGTTATTTGGCATTAACTGAGAAAAGAACAAGTAAAGAAATCAATGCGTGTTACTTAAAAGTTGATCTCAAACAAAATGATGCCCTTGCACAAATAATGCCCAGTATTGAAACTTGATTTTGCCTCATGATGCTTATTTTAGGCCTGGTGACCAGTGTACGCTCTGTTACACAGAAATAACTTTCAATTGGTTATTTCACCTTTTTAACTCTCCTAGAGGTTTTTATCTTTTGGTTTCATCTTCTTTCATCCTGGTGGTTTTCTCTACAAAGCGTCTAAAACGTTTCTGTCGTGACCAGATGATGCAAAAACTTGTTCCAAACTGTTACCAGTTATGGGTTAGGAACAGTATTCTTCTACTTGAATCTTTATTCCTCTTTGTGCAGTAAGATAAATTTGTCTCGACGAAATATCTCGTCCTGATAAAAATTGATCTGATCGTGGATCTATCGTCGAAACACTTGGAGGATTAGTTAGTTTTGAAGTTTTAACACTATATTGGCATTGCCTGAGAGGTATTCATGTAAGCAGTCGTAGTCAGACAAAGGACAAAGGATTCACACATACTTACAATGAATACATACTTACAATACACATACTTACACGTACTTACAATGAGACTTCAATTTACCGTCACTCTTTAACAGTCAGTATCTGTTAACCGTATTACGGAACATTGCCGCTCAAAAAGAATAAGCCTCGAAGAAACAAAAAAAAATAACCGACTATTTTAAAATTTGAATATGCATGTACGTCTAGAGCGTAAGTTCATGTAACATTATCGCTCAGTCCTTTCAACAACGTCATATCTCAAAAAACGCGATTTTTCAGGAGAGTGATTTTTAAGTTTAAAAGTAGAATAAAATGTATTAAAAATAAATATTACTTCTGCTCTCTGGCGGCTAAATATAGAGTGGTGAGATATGACTATCTCTGGCAGAGATATACTACTCTTTCAGGGTATTCTGAAAACAGAAATAACTAAAAATCGCCGATTTTTGACATATGACGTTGAAAGAAGTGAGCTATATGTATTTAATGTAGATTTATTTTGTTTCTGTAAAATATAAAATACATGTATGCACAGTGTATTTCCAGTTCGTAATCGTGCATTTTTTTTATCATTCGTTCATATGCAATGGATTGAGTTGTTGTTTAAATTTTTCTGTTATCCATCTATTTCTTTAACCGTCAAGGTCCCGATCCCGACCCTGACGGATAATCAAAGTTTCACTGTACTATATTCTCGTCAATCCGACTCAACTGAGGCTTTGAGTTCTGATTGGAGGGACGGCAATACACATACACTTCACCACATACACTTAATATACATACGTAATAGAGACAGTGTGGAATATCAGGAACACATGAGTTTCAGTTAACTTTCGTATCTCAGCCAAATACATGGTTATCTTGAATACAGATCCAACAAAATGCCTAAACATATAATTTCCACGGGAAAACTAGTCATTTCAAATGTATCCTCATGTTTCACATTCATACACCATTGGTGATGCTAGCATTATTTGTGGTTGCAGGTAATGCTGCAATTAAATGATTTTGATCGCACAAAACAGAATACATAACCTCATTTTCTAAAAACAGAGAAAACAAACCATTTAAAGCCCGGTGCATACATCCGGGTTTTCAACGTACAGCACCACTGCGGCACCGAAGCCCAACTATGCACACATAACCGTGAAATGACGCGCGAACTCATTTCGCGCCATTTGCGATAAATATTCTATCGCAGAAAACGTGTTTATTTCGCTTACTTGGAGTAAAAAAAAATATTTTTTGAAACAAAATAGACGTTACTGGATACAACCATTTATTAATTATTATTTATATTCCATTTGTTTATGAAAAGAAGGTACTTGAGAACGAAGACTCATGTGCGGCGCCGTGGGGAACTGCGGTACAAATTGCACGCAAGTTGGACGTGCGTCGCCCAGCTGCGCTGGAGGCATGTGTGCACTGCTCCATTGAATCAAATGTATCTCAGACCGCACTTGCGTTGCGGCAGCGGTGCCGCACGTAAATCAGATGTGTATACCGGGCCTATATTCTAAACTAGCAAAATACAAGACCTTACTCTGTTTGAATTGGTTTACTCTAGATTGTAGAGATGATCAAAATATATGTAATCACTTACGTTATTCATAGAAAAAAATAATATTTTAACACCTTTCGCCATCTTTGTAATTTCTACAACCTACTTTGGACACAAATCCTACACATGCATATTCATTCACGTAATACATTTCACATACATCGCATCCTTGCTGTATTTTCAAAGCTACTAAATGACAAAAGGTGACACTAATGTTACTGCTACAAAAGACGATTTTAATGGAGATTTTGAATTTCATTCTCAAGTTCTTTTCATGTTCAACTCAATTAATAAAAATTACGATTTATGGCTAGTGCTCTCGCACTCATTGTCTCAACAAAACAATATTTTTTTACTCTTGGCACTCTTGCATCCGGCATGAGATATAGTGGAATTTCGCAATCTTCTCCTGTAACTATGACAAAAAAAATTTTAATGTTTGAAAAGTTCTAGTACAGATTTTTAAATATTATTATTCTTTGAATAACGGCATTATTTTTTCAATAATGTCATAATTACACTTATAATTCGCTTTATTCTAACTTACCTGCCTCTAAGTCGAATACTTCGAGGTGGTTTTGCGTGTGTTGAGAAGGAAAATAAATTTATTAAAATAATAAATATTTAAAACAGAAAACAGCGAAATAAAACAAAATAAAAGATGTCGGGAAAAAGTTGTTCTAAAGATGTTAATTCGGGATTCCTTTTTATCTCTTGATCTCTCAGTTGCCAAAGCTTACAACTAAAAAGTGCACATAATTCAGAAATGCGAAATTAATTCAGAGTGATAAAAACACTAAACATCACTGCATGAGCTCAAACAACACGAGTTTCCATTTCATTCCCGTTCGTTGAAAAATATCGCCTGTCCCAAATAATCGGAAATCGCTTACATTGTGCAAAGAACAAAAATAAGACTCTAAATAAATGAAGTATCAGAGCTGAAATTCCATAAAAAACAAATAATGTTTTGAAAAATAATTGCTTTCCAGCAGAACTGGAAAAGCAATCTAAGTAATCGTAATACTCAATATACATTCCAATTTTTCCAAAACTACCAAAACCACAACTTGATTTAAGTATACTTAGTCTGGTGTTTTAGCTCGAAACTTATCTAAATATCAAAATAAAGAAATGTTTTATATTGTATTCACTAAATTATTATGTAATGTATCAAATAAAGCATCGTGCAATGAAGTATCTGGAATACAATTCATGTGATGATTGCACAAACACACAATCATAAAATCAAACATAGAATAGAAAGATGGACAGACAGATTTTCGCAACCAATTTCACTCACTAAATGAGGATAAGTACTCACTGTATGCAAACTTCCATGAAAATAAATTAAACCGTATGGAAGTGTATAGGGCACATACATACAGACAGACACCAAATGCGCAAGATGCAGATTCAGAATCAGAAGGATCCAAAACGGATACAAAACATGAAATGGGTCGAAAATATTCATTGTACAAACAAACACTCCATTCTTATTTATATATATATATCGCTTACCATATACTTCTGTCTACCTGAGATGACCAAAGCTAACAAAACCAGACAAGAGTTGATGTGACTGATGCAATCATTTCCCTACAGACAGGAAGGAACAACACACAACCAACTCGGTTCGCTTTGTTTGGTTGTAGAGCATTTAGGAACAGCCCGCATTTCTCTCCTAGAATTTGTCTGGGAGAATAAATTGGAGATAAAGGGGGGGGGAAGCAATCTCCTTATCCCCGCAGACAGTGGGCACCATCAAGACACTCTGGCAGGTAGTACGTATAATCAGCGACGAAGACTAAACGACTTCTTGGACACAATTCCCTCTTGGTGTGTTTGGACCTTTGGCAACACCGAGGATATAAAAGCGATTCGGCTCTAAAGAATTTACTTCCCCTTCGCAAGAATCACATACCTCTAAAGACTTTTTACGAATGTGATACAAAACCATTTTAACTAATTTTAGTATGGTTGTTTCTTTGCTAAGTTTTAACGCTATTTTTATAAGCACCATACAGAACTATCAATTTATTCTCAGACAACTTCGCTAAGAGATTGAATTTATTAACTCTCTGAGCGGTTACTCCTAAGCAGTTTGCTTTAATGACCACTATAATAAATTCTAAAGAAATTAGAAATAGAATCAATCCAAGGTATTCCAGTCTAAGATGAATGTAGGTAGGTATGAATATTAAAGATCGTCCCGTTGGAGCAACACAACGGGCTATTGGCGATGGTACATGATCAATCCCCAATGAAAATACAACACCACGTAATTTTAAATCGCGGGCAGATGACGAGGTTATCCCTGAGCTCTCACCAAATTTCCGCACCACGCCAACTGTAGTCCATTCTAGTCCACTACAGATTTAACGCGTTCTATTCCCCTTTGTACACGGACGGTCTTTTGTTGGATTAGAACTCGCAAATCTCCTGTTCCTAATCCGTTACTCTTCTAACTGGGCTACCACAGTTCTAAATTCCAAGAAAAGAAGCAATAGAATATTTCTAAGAAAAATATTTTATACAGAATGAGGCAATATAATTGTTTGAAAGGATTCTATTCCAATAGAATACAGTAATAGCCCGACTTACGTGAACTTAGAATTACGCGATTAATGATTTTTTCGTACCCCCCCCCCACACACACAGCGAACATTAATGTTTGAAGTTGCTAAACCAGTTTTAAGAAACGGGGGAGAGGGGAGGTTAAATACACTGATGCTTAAAAACACCTATGGCTTTTGGGCGATTTATTATCAACATCAATGTTTTAATTTTGAGCACATCAATGTTTTGCTGTCGATGTCGCATCCCTAGTTATGTGAATTAGACTTAAGCGTGTTTCATAGGTCCCATCTATAACGTAACTTCGGGATATAACTGTATTTCTAAATGTGTTGAAAGAATTCGTTTATTCTTTAACATTAAAAGATGAAGTTATGTAATAGTTCAGTGTGTTGTGTGATAAAAAGCAATCTACTCGGTTATATCAGTAGAGGCCGGCTGGTGCACCTTTAATCTGTCGTGGCCAAAAGTCCTCACGTTGGGTTGGTGTGGAATTTTTTCAGAGTGGGATGCCAGCTCATGTATAACCTCGTCATCTGACCTTGGTTGAAAATTAAGTGGTGTTGTCGTCGGGTCTTTCCCCTTCTAGTTCGATCCCGGACCGTCCTCAATAGCCCATTGTGTTTATCCAGTCCGACGTTAATTGAACTACCTACCTATCCAGGGTGGTGATAGTTCTCAGTTTCAATATTGGCGACGGTCTAGGATCAAACCACCAAGTTTGAAAGGTAATGGTAATGGTAATTTTTAGTTAACGTCGTACTTGAGCAACACAACGGGCTATTGACGACGGTCCGGGATCAATCCCTTAAGAGAAAGATCCGAGGACGACACCTCGTAATTTTGAACCACAGTCAGATGACGAAGCAACACCTGAGCTGGCACCCCACTCTCCAAACTTCCACATCAACCTAACGTGAGGACTTTCGGCCATGACAGATTTAAGGTGCACCAGCCGCCTCTACACCATACGCTTACAAACATCCATGCCCGGACCCGGATTCGAACCAGGAACCTTCTGATCTAGAGGCTAACACCTTAACCACTATACCCGTTGGTCGGCACAAGTTTGGGAGGAGGTGCGATCAGATTTTCCGTTCTGTACAAAAACGTATTTATTTCAGATTAATCATTACCTTTAGTAGTTAGACAGCTGGAGAATTTGATTAGTGGCGAGAGCCTCTCTCTCTCTCTCTCTCTCTCTTTCCATTTATTTATACACTATGCAATTACCAGCTCAAATTAAGCATACTTAAACTTTGCGGCTTAACTGACGAAATGATCTTACAAAGTTTTATTTTAAATTGCTAATTTCCGTTTGTAATTTGCCAACATACGACTAACACCGATTTCTGTTCAACGTACGTTAAGGTGTATGTATACACTAGAAATAGCAAAAATCGATCACAATATCGATTTTTTTATTATTTCATACGATTCTTCAACTTTTTATCTTTTAAACGATACCAAGATCTTGTAAGTACAGTGATCTCTCACTTATGCGCGGGCGTTGGGGACAGCGAAAAAAACGTGTATAAGTGAAAAACGCGCATAAGTGAAAAACCACAAAAGGGAGCTTAAAAGTGAAAAATCAATACAGTGTATTGTTAATACTATGTATATACTTCCGGAATTGAACTGAAAATAGTCACGCAGAGTTTCCAAAGCTTCAAACGCTACTGAGTGAGTTGGGAGAACTTTTGCAACATCTTCATCATCGTCGTCCTCTTCATCTTCGTCACCACCATTTATTTCGGCTGCAATGTCTCCTATTTCCCGCAATTGAGCTATGATTAAATTTTCATCTGCATCAACGAAATCGTTGAAAGTAGTGCACGTAGCGAGTCCACCAGATACAATATGCCAATCTTCTTCGTTTATGTCATTTTCACAGTTTTCATTTTCTAGCTCCTCACATTCATTTTCGGCTGGAAACGAAAATCCTGCTTTCTTAAAGCAGCTTTTAATGCACTTGTCAGTAACGTTTCTCCATGATGAACACAACGTATGAATTGCATCAAGGAAGGTAATTTGCTTCAATTCGTCTTTTAATGCACGTTTTGTTTCTGATGTAGCCAGAAGTCGAAGGATTAAAGTTTTTCTGTAGTGCACTTTCACACAACGGATGACACCCAGATCCAAAGGTTGAATCTTGCACGTGCAATTTGCAGGGAAAACACAACTTTCGTGTTATTGAAAGTTGGAAGATCTTGTGGGTGAGCAGGACACTGATCCATGAATAACAGAAATTTCCGTTTTTCTTTTTGCATTTTCCTGTCGAATTTTTGAAGGAAATCCAAGAAAATATGCGATGTCGTCCACGCTGTTTTGTTGCTAGCGCAGTCGCAAGGACGCTTCTTCACGTTCTTAAAACAGCGAGTTTTTTTTAATCTGCCAATGATCAATGGCGGGAATTTTTCTGAACCATCAGCGTTGCAACACAGCAAGGCAGTTAGTCTTTCTTTACTTTTTTTTTCCACTATGGCATGGTTCTCCCTTGAATGTTAAGGTTCTGTCGGGCATCAGTTTATAAAAAAGTCCAGTTTCGTCAGAATTGTAGATGTTTTTCGGTTCTTATCTTTTTAATAAAGTAGCCAAGTCTTCTTTCCATTGTTCTACAGTGTTTTCATTGACACTCGCACTTTCCCCAGAAAGGACACGAGTTGACAAGCCATGCCTATTTTTGAATTTTTCAAACAATCCATGTGATGCAGAAAAGTTTTCCATTTCAAAACTCTTTGACAATTGTACGGCCTTCTCCCTTAGAAGCTCAACGTTAACAGGAATGTTCGATTGACGAGCTTCTTTAAACCATAGCTACAAAACCTTCTCAAATTCTTCGAACTTTCCACCTTGAATTCTGCTTCTTTTCTTCGACTGAATTCCACATTCTCGATGAGCTACTATAATCGCCTCTTGAATTTTTAAAATCCCTCTCAATGTCGACTCTGGAACATTAAAATGCTTCGCTAAAGCTTTTATCGATATGCAAGGATTTTCTTCGAATTTTTTTATAACAGCCATTTTAAACGAAAGCCACAATTTTGTTCGTTTTGCCGTTTTAAAACGATACCATCTAACCCGAACTCCAAAGAAGGTTCTTTCGTTAGCGATCAATGTCACGTGGTACGTACCGTACTAACCACTCTAATTGGCTGCTGTATAAATGCGACTTTTACTGCCGTCAGTCACAAGACCCCTCCGGTACACCCGTGTATATGGTAGAGGAATATGTTCCGAGAATCCAAACGATAAGGGAAGGACGAGGGAATACATTTCTAGAAGCAGAACAAAAAAGGAAAAGTTTTTGCGATAAGCAACACCTGACTTGAGGAAACTACTTTTGAACTGAAATTTTTTTTTCGACGCGCATAAGTGAGAGCTGCTTTTTTATTGTGGCGTATAAATGAATAAGAGTTATCATTGTTTTCCTATATTCATGGCCGGGACCGCGAAAAAAACGCGTATAACTGAAAAACGCGCATAAAAGAGAGCGTGTATAAGTGAGAGATCACTGTATTCGGAATATGTTTCTAGTTACAAGGATTTTGCGTTAGGTACTGTCAAGGAAAATTCTAATTTCGATTTCTAAACCTGAAGCAAACAATAACAATTTTCAAGAATTTTACTTTAAATTTTATGTGTGGTAAAACAATTATTGGTTATTAATATATTTTTTATTTAATTTATGTCGTATGGCAACGATATTTAACTGTAACTGTATCTTTAAAGCGTGTTTAATGTTTAATTTATTTCTTCTCTTGCATGCTGGGGTAGTTTACTTTATTTTTACGTGCAACTTTTGACACTTTTTAATTGAAATGGGTTCTAAAACTCGAAAACACGTTCGAAGAAGAGAAAGTGTAACCAACATTCCAAAGAAAAATCTGCTGTCAAAAACAGAAATTAATCATAATAAATCGTCTGCTTCAAAGACAAAGCTGAGCAACATTGCTGACAAAGGAGCTGCTATTGATTCCCAGAGACAATGCTCTTTTGTGAAACTCAACTGCATCAATGCCTTGTTTTGATTGTTAGTATGTCCAAACTGTACAGAAAAGACATTGTTTTCTACAGAGCAACATTTCCAAGAAAATGGGATGTTGCGTAGAGTGAAATCTTGCATGCCGCAACTGTGACTTCGTAAATGATCGATGTACAACTCCCAAAACACGTGGTTAGTTTTTTTTAAGTTAACAGGCGATTTGTGTATGCCATGAAGCAGATTACTGCCATGACTTTGATGAATATGCATCCTCCACCAAACCCCGTTGCCTACAACAGACACACGAAAGCATTACTGAAAGTCGTGCAACTGCTTGCAGATGAAGCGATGCGACTGGCTACTCATCGTTTTCACCAAATCAATGAAAATCCAGAATGCTGAATATATGTTGATAGAACTTGGCAGAATTGTGGATACTGCTCATCATTTAATGGAGTAATTTCAGCCATTTCCATTGACACAGGAGAAGTGCTCGACGTTGAAGTTTTATCGAAGGACTGCATTGGATATCGCAATGGATTGAACACTAAATATATTTCTTCGGTGCAGTTCCAGTCATGGAAAGGTGAGCACAAGTGCTCGATAAACTACAGTGGATCGCCGCCCAGCATGGAGCCCATCGGTGCATATCGGATTTGAGGTGCCAGCTAAAGTGTTGACCTCGTCGTCTGATCGTGGTTCCAAATTGCGAGTTGTTGACATCGTATCTTTAGGGGCAGAGACTTTCTCACTGGGATTGATCCCGGACCGTCGTCAATAGCGCGTTCTATTACTCCAGTGTGACGTTAATTCAACAACCTACCGTCCCTAATTTGTATTCTTAGAAGGAATAGTATGAGTTATAAGAAGTATTTTATTTTCCTTACTTGTCATAAAAACATTTGGCTTTGTTGCTATGTTTCAAATAAAATGGAGGCATAAAAATGATTGTAACAATATGATCGTAATTTGGTAATTTTTATTTAACGTCGTACTAAAGCAAAACAACTGGATATTGACGACGGCCCACCAGCACTGACCCGGATTCGAACCAGGAACCTTCCGATCTAGATACTAACACCTTAACCACCAGAATGGTCGATGGGCTATGATCTTTTGAATTCCTCCTACAAACTAACTGTTTTACTTTTTTGAACAATTTAATTTTTTAAGAAAACGAATGAAAATAACTTCATGCAATAAAATTACTAGTAATCTCTTAATTTAATTAAAAAATCTGTTCATAATTCCTTAACATTATTTTAACACTTTAATGTGTCATTTCTACTCGGATTTTATCGTTTTATCTGGTTTTATCGCCGTACTCGTTAATTATTCTATTGTAATTAATTTTTATTAGGTTAATCTCATAGGAGGCTCAAAATTAAAAATAAGATGAAAAAAAATTGAATAAAAAACTTGAATAAAAAATAGTTTTATTTCCTACTAACGTAAAAAGAAAGTACCAGACATGAAATGCGCGGTAAATCAAGATTTATTTCCAAAAACATTTTTTCGAAGCATAAGTAGGGTTGGTTTTTTTTTCTGTGTACAAAGCATACAATTGAAGAAACGTATTCAAGCATATTGATAAAAAAAAGTGTTCGAACCAATTTTCAAGCAACATAAATTTAGAAAGACAATCATAATAACACAGAGACAGGATAATAGTTCATAAATATAAAAGATGCTTCTTTTAAAGCGTCTCTTATATTGCTTTATTTATCTTTCATAACTTAATCATGCTAGAATGTATTTAAAGTTACCAAAAATAATCTTAGTCGATCCTCGCATGAATACGTATTTTCCACAAAAATGAAAAAACATTTCAAACATTTTCCAATACATACCCGGAAGATATTGGCATTTTTATGTTTTGTTAATAAATGTGAAAAATCGTTGATTTCTGCCCTTTGGTAATCGAAGCTTCCGATTCTATAGATAGCTACACTCTCTCTCTCTCTCTCTCTCTCTCTCTCTCTCTCTTATGTAAGAAAAAGATAGTAGATCAATCTACAAAGAGGCAGATGAATGTAAATTACACAATGAGTTAAAAGATCTAGCCATGCAATTTTCGTGTAAGACATGTATTAAACCGTGAAAACTCCATACTACTATATTTAATTTAGAAACTTAATAACTTATATTTATTTATTTCTAATATTTTGCTCACATAGTACATAAATATTTCAGGTATATTAAGGTCTGTATGCATTCTCATTTGATACAAATACACGTATTCTAGATATAAACTTATATTTTGGATGTTATTGGTTGCTTCTTTGTATTCTTTGAGAAATTGCGTGTCGTTGTAAATTAGTTCGTCGTTGGTTAGCATACATAATATATAAATATTTCATTTATATTAAGGCTGTATACATTATCATTTATACAAATACAATCTAGATGGAAACATATTTCGGGTATAACTGTTACTTCTGTGTTTTCTTTGATAAATCGTATGTCGTTGGTAATTATGAAAACTGTCTGCTATTTGAAATCAAAGCAGAGGCTTATTACTCTTTCATTTCATATTCTTATCGTCTTGATATCAATTTCAGATAAAATTTAAATTTTGTGTGCCATTGTTAGGGAACGGCTTGTGAATACATATTCGGAAACAAACAGTGAGTTGTAAATTATGAAATTTGTTGTAATTTGAAATTCCGATTGACACTTATTATCTCATTTTATATTCTGATGTCTAGATTCAAATTGAAATCTAGATTGATGTCTAGATGCATAGTTCTCAAGATAGTTTTTAAACATTGCTAGACTACACTGTTTAAGGGGACCAATGTATAAAAAGCTTTCACAATTTCTATTATTTTTTAATAAATTTAAATAAATGTTTATACAATTATGTTTAAAATTATTTATTTATAGAGATACGTTAAAAAGAAGTATTTTGAATAATTTTTTGAAAAATACCTGTACGTATGTGAAGTAAGGTCAATTTTATGCTTAAGACTTCAATATCTCAAAATGTGTACTTTTTCCATAAAAGTAACAATTTTTCAAAGTGTATTTAATCGAATATAAAAAAAAAATTGGTTTACAAAAGTGCGACATACCCTATAACATATTTTAACGCAGGCATTTTTTTCCATCTGCTCAGAAAATTCAATTTTAATTGTTAACAATTATGAAAATTGGTCCTTTTTTAAAAACAAAAATATGAGTTAAAGGGAAAAAAATCTTAAAACTTTAAATTTAAAGTTTTTTTTAAATCCCTATGTTAAAGTGTTTAAAAGTGTCTTCACAACCTGTATAACAAAATTCAAATCAATACACATAAAAGATTATGAGAAAATGTTCCTTAAAGTTTGACTATTTTAACATTACAGAGATAGTCATTCCTCCTTGAAGTAATAAGACAGTTTTGTCTAAACAAGATATCTTGCCCATGACAAAATTGACCAGACAGATCTTAGATTGTATTTTTCGTCAAAGTACTTGGATGGTTAAGGCCCTTTGCACACATCCGGTTTTGCAATGTGCAACGCCGCTGCGGCAACGCACGTGCGGTCTGAGTTACATTAGATCCAATGACACATGCCTCAGGAGCCGCTGTGGCGACGTACGCCCAACTAGCGTGAAAATTTGTACCGCAGTTCCCCACGTCACCGCAGTTCGCCGCACACGCTTCTCTGTTCTGAAGTACTTTGTTTTCTTAAATAAATGGAATATAAATAATAATTAAAAAATGGTTGTATCCAGTAGCGTCTATTTTGCTTCAAAATATACTTTTTTTACACCAAGTAAGCGAAATAAACACGTTTTCTTCGATGGAATATTTATCGCAAATGGCGCGAAATGAGTCCTTGCGTCATTTCACGGTTATGTGTGCATAGTTGGGCTTCGGTGCCGCAGCGGCGCCGCACGTTGAAAAACCGGATGTGTTCACCGGGCGTAATACAGTTGTTTCCAAGAAATTGCCTTTTTTTAATTGTTTATTGTTACAATCGGCACTGTATTTTTACTGCAAAACAGTACTAATTAGTTCTGGCATTGATTCTTCTTGAAAAGATTTGAGCCTATCATTGCTTAAAATTTCTTTGAAGACTCAATTGTATCGATGGGGGTAATTTTGTTGGTGCTTTGACTTGATATCAAGAAATTTAATGAATTTTCCCTTTTTGATTAATTGCTTACTGTTATTAATGAATCCACTGTTTACTAGAGAGAGTAGTAATTAATTATTACATGACTAGAGAAGATTTCAATAAGCACGCAACATCGCTTACAATTTCTTGAAGGCGCATTTTTATCGATGGGTGAGAATTTCGTTTCTACTTTGACTTTATCAGTCATAAAGCAGTGTTGTTTACAAAAAAGGAGCACGCAAGGAGGACGCACGTCCAACTTGCGTGCAATATGTACCGCAGTTAGCCACACACGTTTCTCCGTTCTGAAGTACCTTGTTTTCATAAATAAATGTAATGCAAATAATAATTCATCTGACGTCATCTGACCGTGGTTCAAAATTACGAGGTGTTGTCCTCGGATCTTTCCCTTAAGGGACTGATCCCGGACCGTCGTCAATAGCCCGTTGTGTAGCTCTAGTACGACGTTAACTGAAATTACCATTACCATTACCGGTCTTAAGTACCTTGTTTTCATAAATAAATGGAATATAAATAATAATTAATAAATGGTTGCATCCAGTAACATCTATTTTGTTTCAAAATATACTTTTTTTACACCAAGTAAACGAGATAAGCCCGTTTTCTTCGATAGAATATTTATCGCAAATGGCACGAAATGAGTCATTTAACGGTTATGTGTGCATAGTTGGGCTTCGGTTTCGCACGTTGAAAAATCGGATGTGTGCACCAGGCCTAAATAAAACATTAGTTCTCTCGAAATACATAATGCATCTTATTAACAGCGCCAGACAGCAATTTTTTTTTTATGAAGAGGATCATACTTCCGAAAATGAATCATAATTATTTGCATCTAAATTAGTATTTGCATTTAATTTTCTCAGTCTAATAACTCCGCTCTCTGTCTCAGAATAAACACAATCTTAAATTAAATCCTTTAAAAGCGAAAGGCCCTTCCGTATACTGCGCTGAATCCCATAAGGAATAGTGCGTTCGAGTTTACATTTCAAATCTTTGCATTTCTGGGTGTATCAAGAGGTAAAAAGAAAACTGGTGAAGTTTGTGAATTTCTGAATGAGTAACTGGAGTGAATTGCTTTCATTTCTACGAGGGAGGGGTTTTATTATTCATTCATTCTGCATCCTTCATTCATAATGCAGTTTCAGTTTCCAAGAAACTGAGAGGAGAAACAGAATTTCAGAAGTGTCTCTTCGTAACTTAAAAAGTGTAGGCAGAAAGATTCCTTTGAAAGCGTATTGAAGAAGGAATCTCATTGAGAGCGTACCAGCGAAGATTCTTTTTTTTAATCTGTGTTTCCTTGATAGGTAATTGCGCTATCTCTCTCTCAGTCTATCCTTTTATAAAACATTTGTCTTCTGACTTTTAATATATTATGAAAGACAAGTTCTGTACGCCAAGGTTTTGAAATATATTAAATATATTGCAAAACCTTGTACTCGTATATAATAACTAAACTCATAATATATATATCTAATATATAAAATTTCCATGTCACAATGTTAGTTACCGTACTCCTCCGAAACGGCTTTACCGATTTTTACCAAATTTTATATGCGTATTCAGTAGGTCTGAGAATCGGCTACTATCTATTTTCCATACCCCTAAGTGATAAATTTTTTTAAAGAAAATAAACATTTATTTTTATTATTAAAGTTTAATCCTGATATATGCTTAGTGTTACCAATCTTAGATTCTTAAAATTTGCCGCGCGTGTCTTTGGCACGATTAGTTCAGTTAATCAAGTTTTAGTTAAACAAGTGATTTACATAACCTTAAAAGTACTCAACACGTGTCACGAGCTCCAACCAACAACGGCTTTTGTGTTGTAAGTATACTTTTTTTATATAATTATTTGAATTTTTTACAACTATTGTTTCAAATTTTTTTTCACAAAACTAATGTTTTCGCTATAATCCTGGCCGATGCTGATGCACGTGTGAACATGCAGCAATTGCGTCAAGAACAATCAGAAGATACACAAGCTGAGCGCAATGAAGTTATTTCATTAATTCTATTTATATGTGTTTTGTACAGTGAGCAATGCCAAGAAAACGCAAAGGGGCTGATTTGAGCCTTAATACAAGTAGGTCCAGAAGTATGAGAGATAAAAGATCCCAAAGAACCGAAGAACAAGTCCAGCAACAAAATGCTGATGCACGTGTGAGCATGCAGTAATTGCGTCAAGAACAATCAGAAGATACACGAGCTGAGCGCAATGAAGTTATACGTTTAGAACAACGACAATCACGCCGTTTTACGGTTAATAGACGCAGAACAAATGACCAACAACGCCAACAGGTACATCGTGCATTTACATCTGATTCATTTTTGCGTCTAGCATTCCAGTATGAGCCCGATATTGAATATTATGCTCATTCAAAAGTGGTAATTGGTGCTATGGATAAGGAATGTCCGCATTGTCATGCTCTCAAATTCAAAAATGAGCCACCTGGGATGTGGGAAAAGTGCAACTACCTGAAATTGAAACACCACCTGAACCATTGAACGGTTTACTTATCGGTACGGATCCAGATTCTAACGTATTCCTGAAGTCAATTCGAACATTCAATTCATGCTTTCAAATGACATCGTTTAGAGCAACAGAAATAGTTCGAAATACTAATGCTAATGGTCAACAATACAATTCTACATTCAAAATCAGAGGCCAAGTTTATCATAAAATGGGCTCATTGCTGCCAATGCCAAACGAACCACATAAATTTTTACAAATCTACTTCATGGGCGGCTAGGATTCCGGAAGCGCACTTGCCAATCGCGTGAATGCACGTTCTGACTATAATAACCTTGATTCATTTTTTGCCAGGCGCATCGTCAGCGACTTGGACGCTCTATTGAAGGAGCACAATGAATTGTTGAAAATATTCAAATCACACATGCACAAATTACAAAGCGATAATCACTCTATTGTCATTAATCCTGATAAAACACCAGCTGGAGAACATATTCGTAGATCCAATGCACCTGTTGTTGAAGACGTTGCTGGAATCATGGTTGGCGATCGTACAGGTACACGAGAAATTGTGATTCGTAGAAGAAATAATAATCTTCAGTTCATTGCTGATACACATCGTTCATATGACGCTCTCCAATATCCGCTAATATTCTGGAAGGGGCAAGACGGATATTGCAGCCAATTCAATTCAAACGAATTCAGTTTCCGATTAGATTGGCATTTGCAATGACAATCAACAAATCCCAAGGCCAAACGATGTCTGTTTGTGGCTTAGATTTGAGTACACCATGTTTTTCACACGGGCAATTGTACGTAGCATGCTCTCGAGTCGGTAAACCATCCAGTTTGTTTGTGCTCGCTAAAGATGGGCTAACAAAAAATATTGTCCACGCTATAGCATTAAAAGATTGATGTTGTTTGTAAGTGTTACTGTCGTAATTAATATGTGATATGTAATTTTAAGAAATAAACTATAATAACTTGAAAATAATATTGTTTGGCGTTTGTTATTTTTATATTCCCTTATCGTTCATAGCGCTCCATGCCCATTTCACGCATATACCACATACTTACACACTTATAATAAGTAAGTTACTTTTTGTCTACACTAGAATTTATCTAGAAACTAGAAATAATTTATAAGGCAAAACAACGTTTGCCGGGTCAGCTAGTATATATATATATATATATACCACTAAGTCTTGAAAATTTTTGACCCCCTTCCTAAATTAAAAAAAAATTATTAATGACTTCTAAAATTTTGAAATTTATTTATTTACATTTCCACTTGGTTTCTTTTTAAATATTTTGAACATATTTGCTTTTTTATGCTGCATTTTACCTTTTACTATTTTTCGTTCATTTTTCCAATATACACGTAAATTCACTTTTCAATGAAAAATTTCAGATAAAGAAACCCAAATGTCTTCGCCAATGAATTCAGGAACCACTTTCCTACACGGTATTTAAAACTGAAGTACACAGACCACTTAAGAACTTCATTCCTTCTCATTTCGGCAAGTACAGATGAGGTTCTAAGCACCGTCTTTTAATTGGAATAGAATATTTATCAATTTTAGTTTCCTAATCAATTCCAAAGGATAAATACTTAAGAGAAATTATAATCGAAAAGTTCCAAAGTTGGATTTAATAGCCTCTACCTCCTTATACTTTTGGAAGCATCTTATGAATTAGATATTGAGGTATGAATAAAATCTCTAAAAGCTCTGCTTCGTAACGCAATTGCATTAAGAGGAGGTCGGCACTCCAAGATCTCGTTCGCTCTGACGCGAATTGCCAATGCAATTACGCCCTAAAAGCTCCGACTATCGGAGAGGGCAAACATTTATTTAATCAATTATATCGATGAAGGCTATCGAAGGGAAAGTGCGTGGAAAGTCCTCGAAAGTGCATGCGGGGGTTTAGCGTAGTTTTTAGGCTTTAAGTGGAAGTTTTATTTTGATTAACGCGATAGTTGGGCTGAGCGTAGTGTGCGTAAGACCCTCGTAGGGAATGATTAGGTAAACTGTGGGGAAAACAGCTTATATTATGAAAAAGGAGAAATAAAAAATGAATTATTTATTATTCATGCTAAACATCACTGACGTAGCTATCATGGAAGCCCCAATCAATACGTTAAAGCAAAATCAAAAGGATTTTTGCAATGGAATAAATCTAAGGAAGGCCCTGTGCACACATCTGGTTTTTCAACGTGCGGCACCGAAGCCCAACTATGCACACATAACCGTGAAATGACGCACGAACTCATTTCGCGCCATTTGCGATAAATATTCTATCGAAGAAAACGTGTTTATTTCGCTTACTTGTGTAAAAAAAAAGTATATTTTGAAACAAAGTAGACGTTACTAGATACAACCATTTATTAAGTATTATTTATATTACATTTGTTAATGAAAAAACGGTTCATCAGAGCGGAGATTCATGTGCGGGGCCGTGGGGAACTGAGGTACAAAATTCACGCAAGTTGGACGTGCGTCTCCTCAGCGTCGCCGGGGGCATGTGTGCACTACGACTACTCCATTGTATCTATTGGATCTCAGGCCGCACTTGCGTTGCGAGAGCAGCGCCCCACGTTGAAAAACATGACGTGTGCACCGGGCCTTAGACGTCAATTTTAACGCCCTTGAATGTTACATTAGAAAATCAAACAAAAGCAGCTTGTGTCCTGTCCTCACAGCCTCGGTAGGTAATTGAATTTTAGTCACACTGGAGAAACTTGACGGGATATTGGCTACAGCCCTGGATCAACCCCAAAGGGAAATATGCAAGGACAACAACTCGTAATTTTTAACCTCAGTCAGACGACTGGTCACACTTGAGCTGGCAACTCTTCAAGCTTACACACCATGCCAACGTGTGAACATTTGACGCCTCGAAAGAACTAGCTCCTAATTACACGACGGTTTTTGGTTGGATAGTTTCGTACTCGCAACTCTCAGGTAATTATTCCGCTCCTCTCTCAACCGATTTTTTAACGTGACCACCCCTTTCAGCCTAGAAAAAGTTTCTTACTATGTTTGCTTAGTGACGTTTGTCGTGTAATTGGCACCATACAAGAATATTTTCCTCTCTTACTCCATGCTTCCTATTACGGATAGCATCCAGTCCAGATGTTATGCGCAGTGAGACTTTGAGTACGGTCTATCATTCTCATCTCATTTTCCGATCTTTGCAGCGTACTGCTATCCAACCTTTCGATACCACTTGAATGCTCCATTCAGAATTGTTATGATAGGGTCCTGTTGTACCATTTGGGCGGATTTAATATGGGCTAAAATGTATCTTATTATCCTTCTAGCGGTTGTGCGTATGTGGGAGATACACTAGAGTGGATTTTAGTTACATATTTTTATACCAGAATGGTGCTACTAATACTCGCTCTTGGTTATTCCTCCCGCTCACTTAGAATTATTTTCAGTCGTAATTTGAATTTGAGGTGTTAATAGGTCTCTGCAGATCCGTTATTGGTATTTAACAGATATACGCGACCGTTAAGGTAAGTTTTTATTTTATATCTGTTTTTTTAGCTACAAGAAATCTTTATTATGTCACTTATTACTTTATTTTGTTACTTAAATGTAAATAATTCATTAACTCATCGACAGTTTCATTTCTTTAATTTTCACCTCGTTTACATAATTCTTTGGACATTTTAAATTACCTTTATTAATTTATATATACATTATTTATACTATATATTAAATAAAGAAATAATATGGAAATTTGAATAGCATTTTTTTAAATAAATTGTATTGAAATTATTTAAAGCATAAATACACCCTTTACTTTTTTTAATTTTAACACCCTTTACATTTAACTTTACATTTTAAAATACTGTCTCTACATAATACCCGCGACCTTTCACGTTGGTGTGGAGGGCGCGAGAGCTGTAAGGTTAAGGGGGTCTAGAACTCAAAAAATAAAAGAAATAGCAATTTTTTTTTTTTTATCATCTTAAAAAATTATATAGATACTTCTGAATAAAATTATACCGAAACTTTTTTCTACCATCATAAAACCGGAAATACTCAACTTTTTATAAACATGACAGCTGCAAATCAAACGAGTCTTCATAATTTCAAACGCTCTCTTCACCTTTTGTGTTAGATGGGATTTCACTAGTGAAAATCGATATAACTTAAAAATTACTTATCATAAATGAACGCAATTTTCTAGATTTAGTTTTCAACTATATTTCTTTAATTGGACTTCAGTAATTGTGTATATATATATTTTTTTCTATAATTTTTCGAACTTTGTATACTATGTGTATTATGTATTATTTTTCTAATTATTTTAACCAAAAATCACGGAGACAGTTTATAGTATGAACTTTTCAAAGTTAATTAATGCAAAAACGAAATTATTTGTTACATAATATTTTAAAATTTATCAATTTTGCCCATCGTCAAAAATTTTAATAAAAAAAAATTTTTATTTTGAAAACATAAAATAGTTATTACAATTGCAAAATGCAATGTATACCTGCAGAAAAAATTTCAGAAGAAAACTTTAAAAATGAAGATTATAGAATTTTGAGTCCCGTGGTGATCGCTATGTGCGTTTATTTCCCTATCTCGCTACCACTGCGAACGCTGCTATCACGATAAACTCTGCCTCCGAATTCACACTAGTTTTAAAAAGTGAATTATGTGAATTATCTACTCTCAACATGTCAACTAACTGAATAATTCCTCATTACAAACCATGCTACTCAAACGCCAATTCGTGAGAACTGGCCTATATCAGCAACATACAAATACAAATATTGCAAACGTATGAAACATGTACCATTGAACGAAGCGTAAACGGTTAAATCCACATGATTCTCTTTGAATATTAACCTTCTACATTAACTGTAGATATAGTCATTTTTATAGCTACATTTCCTCCACATGACGGAGGTTCGTTAATTATTCCACTCATCCTTTCCGGGGCACAGTTTTTGTCAATTTTGAACTCACGCCATAACACTACAGTAAACCAATCATTTAACCCAAAACACTTTGAAAGGCATTATGCTAAAAAATATTTCTGAAAAATCTTCTATCATTGTATTTGGATGTACTAATCTTAGGTTTTTTTTTGGGTAGGTGAGAGCCCCTCATGTGTCACCTGAAACCAATCTTAGACGTCTAAACATAAAACAAGAGAACAGAAAACCATAGAGCAGTTTAAACCCTCCCGATGACTTTCTCGGCAAGGTATCTCGTCATTCGCTAAACTGACCACATCTTGATAGACGAGACATCTCGTCATTACAAATAAACTGACCAGATCTTGACTTCGTCATTAGCAAAATCGGTCATATTTTTGATGAGCTGGATATCTCGTGCAAACCATTTGGAGGGTTAATATACGTAGAGCATTTTCTTATTAAATTTAGAATGAGAACCTAGACTTAATCCTCTTCGGTGTGGTGGGACCCCCTATATGCCTCCTTCCCTGAATTGGTTAAGAAATAGGCTAAAACAAAATGTTTTAACTACTATAAACAAATACGTACTACTAATTAGTAATAATTAACATGGTATTATTTTTCTGCTTTAATAACTACTAGTTTATACCATACAAACTACTAGTTTATACCATATTAACTACTAGTTTATACTATACTAACTACTGGTTTATACCCAATAAAACAAGTATAAATTGTTCGTTCCTTTGTCTGCTAGAGATTCAGAGTATAAGCGTCCAAAATACAATTTTCGTAACACTGATTCCAGCCAGTAAGTCTATACATAATTGTTCAAGTGGAAAATAAAGCAAACGCATAAAAGAATCCGTTCTATTATAGAGATCCCTAATCTTCTTCACATTGTCACCTATAAGTCATATTTCTAGGCGTTAGTGATAGAAAATGTCCTTCAAAACATTTCCATTCTAACAGTAATTTGGATGTGTTCTTCATTCATCTATAGAGTTCTTCATCGGCACCATACAATATGGTCACTAGGCTGTGCGCTTAAACTCCGTTCCAGCAATAGAATAAATCCTACGTCGATTCATATCACTAATCTCTTTTTATTCTCTGTTTGATACTGATGACTCTTTACAATAACATATAAGTATTCGCCTGATCATTTGTACATGCAATGAAATATGTGTTATTGGGAAAGAATAGATGAACGGTCAATCCAATTGCGCATTGTTCAAAACGTGTGTTATTATTTGAAGTAACCCCTACCTTTTATAAATTCCAGCTCATCTTAACGGCTTAAAATTCTTAAAAATACAATTAAAAAAACTTTTCACCGAAATGCAAAATTCGTTCAGATGGTGATCCAATATCAAACAATAGTGGTGACAATTTATCGAGATTAAATCAGTTTAACTTGATAGTTACATAGAAGAGAGGAAACTTTGCCCCACGAGAGGTTTTTTCTACCAAAATTAAATACAGTTTCTGTTTTTGTCGTGGAACGTGCTTTCTGAACATATTACAGACGGGACGACACTTAACTTTCTTTTTTTTATTACGATTTCAACAGGTCGCCTTTCTTTATTTCATGTTTTTTTATTCAACTCCTAGATCTTAAGTATTAGGTTGAGCGATTATTTCAATGAAGTGATTCTAAAATACAGTTAAAAAATCGAATAAGTGACAAATCACGGTTGAAACAATAATTGGAAACACATACACACCATTTTTCATTCCCCTCATAAATAATTATTTTATTGGCAAGGTAATTAAACAATTTTCTAACCACAACTGCTTTTATACTTCAAAAATTTATAAATACGTACTTGAAATGTATTTCGACGTAATGGGAAAAATATAACGACTTGGACACGAAAATAATTTGATAATGAAAATTCTAAAGCATGAATTCAGAATTGATGTCAGATAGTTAATTGTTCAACTTCATTTGGATTAAACAGCAACACAGCCGAAATATCTATACACTATATTATAAGGTAGGTAACTTTGATGTTCTTGTACATCATGAGGGAGCACTTGGATAACAAGAAGTAAAATCTCTACCTTCCGTTCGATTTGTTTGTTTACACAGAAAATCCATCATACCAGTTTAGCCAAGACGGATAAGCATAGTTTCTGTAAAACAGGTTTCCCTGTAGCAACATCTCAATGCACAAGAAGCCAACTTTACAAGGTTGTAAAATGCTGTCTTCAAGCCTTTGAAAAACAGATAGTTTTAAGACTAAAATTCCAGGCCACTGTTTTTGATTGATTCAAAATAAATTATTTGATTTAATGTCGGAAGAAGTTCAACTTAGGAATGTTGGGAATACAATAATTCAGAAAAATCACGTCTAATCCCTTTTTTAATCTTCCTATAAACCAAAAATATCTTACTAATGTCCTTTGAGAATCAAGAACTATTCAGTCTATATCAATTAATTTCCTTACACTAAAAGTACAGGTAATTAAAATCACAGACTAAAATAAAGGGGTAACTATGTGTGGAGGATAAAGCATTAGTTTAGAATACAATTAATTCTTAAAGAAAAGAGTAAAAAATAATTATTTCTTAGAAAATACAAGAAAATAATAGAACTCATTAATTTGAAAGGAAAGGTATGATTCAATTAAAATGCGCGCCATATTTTTTGACTATGACAAAAACAAGGTTATTTCACATTTTACTCATTCTTGGAAAAAGATTAATATAATTCTCGTTCGGTTAAATTTATTGCGAAAAATAAAATTGGTAGTTAAAATATTTTTATATTTATGTTCTTATCATTTACTATAACTCGTAATCCATTAGAGAGTGATCAGTTTTTAACGAAATGAGTATTATTCATTTTCTTATGAAAATCCTCAAACTTCATTCTGTTCCATGCAGTTATTTTTAATTACTATTCCCTGAATGATATACCGTGGTAGCTCATTTGGTAGAGTAACGAACTAGTAACCGGGGGGTTGCGAGATCAAATCTAGGTCCAGCCAAAGAACATCGTGTACATAGGGGCTTGTGCGCGTAAAATTTTTCGCGGCCTCAAATGTCCTCTCGATTTCTTGATGTGGAAGTTTGGAGAGTGGGGTTCCGTCTCGGGTGTTGGCCTCGTCATCTGACGAGGTGCTGTTGTCGGATCTTTCCTTTCGATATTGCTCTCTGACCACTAGCCCGTTGTGTTGCTCCAATGTGATATAAATTAACTACCTATCCTAACTGAGAAATTATAGCTATAATTTAAAGAACTAAACTGTCGAAAAACATTAAATTTGTTACAGAATAACTATGCTTAAAATAATATTTGACGAAATTAAAAACAGAAGTGGTAGATATATAAAACTTATATAAACTTTCTTTACAACTTCTTGTTTTCTGAAATTTTTAGAACTTTGTAAGCAGCTGTGTTAACAGGAAATCTAGTGAATCCAGTTAGACGGAAGAGCTTGAATATTATACCAGTATATGAGTTATTGGTTAGTGAAACGGTAAATTTTACAGTGCAGCAAATTTATTTTCACAAAACTATGAATTTGAACTCATTTGTAAATTTTTTGGAACATTCTGACTTTTATGTTTTTATATGCTTTTTAGGCCCGGTGCACACATCCGGTTTTTCAACTTGCGGCGCCACTGCGGCACCGAAGCACAACTGTGCACACATAACAGTGAAATGACGCAAGTACTCATTTCGCGCCATTTGCGATAAATATTATATCGAAGAAAACGCGTTTATTTCGCTTCTTGGTGTAAAAAAAAAATATTTTGAAACAATATAGACGTTACTCGATGCAACCATTTATTAATTACTAGCAGAAATACCCGGCTTTGCTCGGGTTGAATTAATAATATGTTGATTGAAAAGTCTTCAATTATTTTTCATAAAAGAATGTTAGCATCATTTAAGTGTACGGGGAAAAACATTTATTAACAATTTAACTTCTCCGTCGCTTCTACAGTTTACTTCGGACGCATATATATGTTGTATCCAACCATATAATCCATTTCATATTCTTCACACTTCTGCTGAAATTGATTTTAAGTTTTCGAGTTCCCTTGCATATTCCTGTGCATTCAATTTCATTAAAAATGACGAATTTTCGGTGGATTGTCTTGCACTTAGTTTTCCTATGAATATGTTTTCATTGTGCCATTCTTTCATCTAGTAAGCGATATTTTCGAATTTTATCATCAATATGAGAAGATAATAAATTAAATTTTTACAGCATTCGTTACTAATTTAATTTGAAGCAAATGCACTTTTCTAGAAAATTCCATTCAGTGACATGTGGAATAACAGAGATTTTGTTTGAAATACATGTCATCAGAGTAGACAAATTAGACCCAATCGATAACAATTTTTTAATAAACAGAAGGTTGATTTTACAGCGTTTTTACAAAAAGAAAATCACTTTCAACGAACAAATCACATGCATCTAAGTTGGGTAAGAACAGCTTCAATAAATAGAGCAATCAACCTCGACTTTCTGTCTCTTAAGACATAAAATTTCAATTTTTTAAAATTACTTAGTGTGATATTATTCCAAGATCAACTAAGTCTTGTTAAAAATTCCCGTTTCTCCAACACACAAACAGTTGTAAATTGAACCCTTATAGTACTTTTAAAGATCAAACATTTGGTCCCTAAATGGAAAGCACGTATCTATTTAGAATGATAGATGTAGTTACTTGACTATGGCGTAAGCTTTCAATAACGCCCATGAAACACGAAAAACAAATGAAATTTAGTTTATTTAATCGTCTTTCAATGAAAAGCGAAACCAAAATTTTTAAATATATTTTGAACTACAAAGTATGACAACCAGTTTTAAATTAACGCAACCCATCTTAGGTGGAGTGGTCGTTCACGGTAAGAAGGCGATTTGTCGCCAAATATGGTAATTTTCACCTTTTGCGGATTTTTTTCACATTTGCCGTTTTTGTTATGGCAACCCTATCTGCTGTTACGGAATTTGGCCGCCATCTTGATTTGGCGACAAAAATTAGTTGGCGACAAACGTCTTACCGTGAACGACCACTCCACCCAAAATTCCAATACTTAAAAAAGGCAGAATTAATTTCCTATAAAAAAAAATCTGTTCTAGTATGTTGAAGTCCGACTTCCTGAATATATTCTGAAGTAAAACAATTCGACAAAAAACTTGAACAATATTGATATAGACAATGATTTATAAGCAAAAAGAACACATATTTATAATACTTGGGAATCTCCAAATGTGACCGCAATCATCTCGTTTTCAACTCAAATACCCAATAAAGCAATTATAAATCAAATTAAAAAATTAAACATTAATTCTGAGGTTGCCAGATACCGAGTAGCAAAATTACGCTTTTATCTTCTCTGTGGCTTTTATGATCAATGAGTTGATCGTTTGGGCTTTTCGTGCTCCATTATAAAATTTAAGAAAAATATAAAATTAAATGTTCTAAATATTCTTTCTTCGTCAGTCAAATATTTATAAATATTATTTTCATCAGGGAAAGATGTAAAAATTCAGTTCAAACATGAATATTATAATTTAATTTATTTTAAGGAAATTGTTTTTCGATCAACACTGGTAAAGCAATCTGAGAAGCTTATAGCAATCGTTTTATACTCAATGTTATTTCTATGGCGATTTCTTAGGTCAATTTTAGGCCTCTTAGGATTCGAATTTTTCTAAATCCTTTCTTAGTGCACCCCTACGGTATAAGAAGAAACACCCTGCAAAATTTCAGCTTCCTTGGACTTGTAGTTCTTGAGATACAGTGATGAGTCAGTCAGTCAGTGAGTGGTATTTGAATTTTATAGATATAGATTATTTATATTCCATTTATTTATAAAACCAGGTACTTAAGAACTGAGACGCGCGTGCGTCGAGCTGCGGCGCCGTGGTGAACTGCGGTACTAATTGCACGCAAGTTGGACGTGCGTCGCCGGAGGCATGTATGCACTACACCATTGGATCTAATGTATCTCAGACCGCACTTGCGTTGCGGCAGCGTAGCAGCACGTTGAAAAACCGGATGTGTGCATCGGGCCTTAATGTTTCTATGTCATAAAATTTATTCGTAACAAAAAACAACTTCATTTCTCTATCGTTTGCTATCGCTCCAAAAATATCGGTCAACAAACTTACATAACCCTTAGGCCCGGTGCACACATCCAGTTTTTCAACGTACGACGACGCTGCCACGGCCTTAGAGCGATCTGAGATATATTATATCCAATGGAGAAGTGCACACATGCATCCGGCGACGCGCGTTAACTTGTGTGCAATTGGTTCAGCAGCTCTCCGCGCAAGCTTCTCTGGTCTCAAGTACCTTGTTTTCATAAATAAATGGAATATAAATAATAATTAATAAATGGTTGTATCCAGTAACGTCTATTTTGTTTCAAAATATACTTTTTTTTACACTAAGCGAAATAAACACATTTTCTTTGATAGAATATTTATCGCAAATGGCTCGAAATGAGTCCTTGCGTCATTTCACGGTAATGTGTACATAGTTGGGCTTCGGTGCGCAACGGCGCCACACGTTCAAAAATCGGATGTGTGCACCGCGGCTTAAATGTTGGTAGACCATCAATTGCTAATTAGTATTGCTAGTAGTAGTTAGATCACCGTGCTAGTTAGTAGATTTGGTAAATAATTATATACTAAGCTACAATAAAAGTTCAAATCCATGATTAAATTTAACTTTTAGCTAATGTCCACTGTTTTTCTCTTTCTTTAGACTGTGCATAAAGGAAATAAATTGCAAAGGGATAAATAACCACCTGAGTGTTCGCCAACTTTCTACGGGCAACCTCTGAACTACTGAAAGCTCCAAACAAGTACTTAATTCACCTATCATTATTAAACACTTCTAAATTGAAACCAATCTATATATTTTTAAAACTGAGTCTGTCTGTCTGCTCTCTATACAAATATACACAATAAACGGCCACCAAATATGGTAAACTTATACTTTGGGAAACTGTCGGTAACGTAAGCCCCTGTACCCTTCAACCTAGGTATGCCTAGGGGCTGAAAACAATTATAAATTATCACAGGGATATCATTGAGCATCAAACAATTGCGGTACATAGCTCAGTTTGTTTTAAAAGTATTGATAGAAAATAAAATTTTCCAATAAAATGGTTTTCTAGTATCGCTTGTAAAACAATTTTTTCCACAATATGATATTCGAACAATTTCAGTTTATAATTATGTTTAAAATTATTTTTTATTTCTTTCCATAATATTTATTATTGTTTGATTGATGAAAAATGAACAGTTAAAATCCTTAATACTGTACAACTCACATTTCGTATGAATAGAACACGAAAAGCGCAAACAAAAAACTGATTGATCATAAAAGCGTAATTTTGCAAATCGGTATCTGGCAACACCAGAATTAATGTTTAATTTCATAAATTTGGAATGGAATTCCGTGTTTGTGTATTTTAGTTAAGACAACGAAATGTTGCTGTCATATTTGAGCATTTCTATGTTTTGTAATTTTGTGTTCTTTTTGTAAATAACTCATTACTGTCAATATCAGTATTTTTCAAACATCTTTTTTTTTCGAATTTTTCTAATTCAGAGTGTACACCAGAAGTCGATATATTCGACACGTTTGCTCATCTTACGGGGTTTTTTTTTTCAGAATTCTGCAGTTTTTCAATAATATTAATTCTATTTCTGTTTGTACTTATGTGTTTCAGTATTTTACATATTACTGATATTTTATTTAGGAGCTAAATTTGGATGAATTATTTTTCCCGCAAATCGTCACTAAACAGGAGTAATTTCTTGGGATATATGTATATTTTGCCAAATTTTTCTTAAGTCCTTAATTGAAAACGTAATTTTTTGTACGATTCTGTTTCGTGAGACACTGTATAAGTTGAATTACATGTGATTGGGTTGAATAGAGTATGCCCCCAAAGTGATTTGTCTATCCGGTGTGATAGAGCATATTAATTACATATATACATTATTACATCTGAAAAGTGTTACGTCTATACAATAATTACATTTATATGCGTCACTTTTATATATTTATCGTATTCCCTTAATTTTAAAGTTGTCTCATGCGCAAAATAACATTATTAGGCTTTACCAAAAGTTTGAATATCAAATATGGCACAAATCTCCAATTTGGTAAAAATATTGTGTTCCTAACATTAAACACAAGCGAATCATACAAATTAAATCAGAAAACGCGTTATAAATTTTTTACAGAGATGTGAAACAAATAAAAAATATTTCAACTTGATGAATGAAATATACTTAGATTTGAAATCATTTTCGATTTCAGTAAGATTTACTTTTTTAAATCGAATCACTTTTCTGTAAAAAGGGCAATACATAAAAACTAAGCATTTCATAAAAACATTAACTAAATCAGTATTAGTAATAGTGAAAGATTAAAAATGTGAGACTACTATACTTTATATATTTTTTGGCTGTACGTAAAAACGTTATATATATATATGATAGAGATAAAATAACTGTGTATTTAGATAATGAATATTCATGTGTGGATGACCACCATGAATACAATTAAACTCAAAATTGAATTTTAAAGTGTTAAAACAGACACAATTAATTATTTTTAATATTTAATTGATAAACTGGATTAAAATGCCCTTTATAGGGAAATATATTCTTTAAGGTACAAGAAGTATTCTTACCGCACTTCGTTCTCAAGTACTTTTGAAGTAATTTTCAAAAAGATTCAGTCAATGGAGTACTGGTTTAATGTATCGAACAATTTGTTTCTAAAAGCGAAATGTTCTTTAATAAGTATGAACAATATTATCTTCAATTAATGCTTTTGCAAAATGTAAATTTCGAATAAAGGCACTTTTCTAATACGTCACTTTCTATCTATGTCACCAAACGATACCTCTATCAGAATCAAATTACCCATCCTACATCTTGTAAGTCTTCACAGGAAGATTGCAATACGAAAAGTACGGTACCATTAGTACTGTGTCCCGAATACAAAAGGCCGCAAATATTTTTTTTCAGATCTCTTTCCTAGGATTACACACTCAAATCCATTGATTTATTATGAAGCTGTGTAACGTGTTCAAATAAACAGAAAAAATAATATCATACATCTTGTAAAATTTAACAATCAGTACTTGGGCTTATTGGGTTACTGTACTTGTTACCAGCGATCTCAACCTAGTTAGTATCGAGTTCCATCATATATACTTGCGAATTGTATGTGGTTTGGGTCCAATTCCTATAGCTACCCCTGCACATATTTATCTCTTATGTATCACCACAAATTTTCATGTGCACATGTCCATTACTTGACGTTGTCTTGTGTTTGGCGAAGCTTGGCCAAGTATGGCACTTTAATCCCAAAACCGAACCCGATCCCCGTCATCTACTCTGATACTGGAGCTCGGATTGAAGATATCGAGGACCTAGTCAAACACCAGGGTCAGTCCAAAAACGAAATCAACAAGCCAGAACTTACACGTCCTCACAATCGACCTTACACGACCTACAGCCAAATACGCACATCCCCCCTTTCGACAACGCTCCAGCCTCCAGGTTCCAACTCCACTCATCCCCCAATGGACCTCCAACTGATCTGGTAGTTAAAAAATAGTAAAAGAAAACGAGCGAAAAAACACGTCAGTCGAACAAACCCCCGGCTCACCTCGTCCTCCCATTGGCGGAGAGACCTGCGTGACGCAAGCTGCGCGCGCATGTCTGGTTAACGCCCACACTCCCGTCCCGGTACACCTGTGCGCAACCTTGCCAATCCTTTCGATTTGATAGCATCTTCGGCTCAACAGCTTATCTCGGACTCCGAGCTCCTCAGCGAAAAAGGCTCCTCCGGTGTTTGAATTTTCCGGGAAAAAATTTTTTGCCTCTGTTGCCGCACGACGATGTCTGGTCTCCTGAACGTCCTGCTCTTCGTGTGCGTGGGGTTGGCGAAGAGCGCTCACCTGATAGATTTTTCGTTGCACAGAAATTTGGGGAACGTCAAAAGAGAAGGTGAGTGTCGGCGAATTTGCGCACCCCCTGAGTTTTTAGTGTTCTTTTTAGGGGGTTATCGAATGCGCTTGTTGTCATGTCGATTTGTGTGCATGGTTGGTATGAGCGAATGACAATGTCACACGTGGATTGATGAATTTTTGTTGCAATAAGTTTTTTTTAAATTTGCATTGGTCAAAGAAATTAAAAAAAAAAGTTTGACCTCTGGGTAATGGAAGAGTAGTAATTTCTCTCGCATTATGAGCACCTGAAAATCCAATGTGTATAAAGGAATTTTTTTAATCTTCTGTTGCAATAATATTATAGTTTCGTAACGTGTAAGAGTAGTAGAAAAAAAATTTAACCTCTAAGTAACGAATGTTAATTTATGTCTTCTAGACAGTTGGAGCCGTCACACGTTGTTTGATACATTTTCTTAATGATGTATTGCAGTAATTTTCCCGTTTTCGTACTTTTTTCGTTTTAAAGCTATGTAAAGAACATTTAACCTCAAAATCTTTTTTTCATTGTCAGTGAAGAGTATTGTTACTAAGATTGTTGATATTTTAACATTCAGTTCCAATTCTATTTTTCTTCTAGCTTAGTTGTTTTAGACAAATAAAAATAACATGTAGACCTCTCTAAATGGAAAAAACACTATGTCTTACACATGAGCGAATGACAATATGGGAAGACAAATAAGTCTAAGAGTAAAAATTTTGTAACGTTCTGTTACCATAATTTTTATGAAGTTTGCGATTCTGGTCGTTTGAGAGAAAAGGAATGTTCTTCAGATCTAAAGAAAGAAAAAAATAACTAATTAAGTCACATTTATTTTGAAAGAATGGCATTGTCACGGGGAGTGATAATTATTTTAGCGTTCTATAGCAGTATTTTTTTAGTTTACTACACTTGAAAACAATAAAAATAAATATTCGAACTACGAACAATGAAAAAATATATATATTACTTCACATACTTTAAAAGCCAATGGAAAATAAAACCTTTCAAAAACTTTTTATTTCATATATTCTCCTTTCAAAATACTTATAAAAATACTATTAAACCACACGTTCATTTCATTGAACCAACAAGTTTCGATAAGCGTTCGTCGAAACTTGTTGCAAGTGTTTGTCTTTCACTTGTGGTTCAAGTCCACAAAGACCTGTTGAAATACAATGGATTTGTTTTAAATCCAGAATAATTTGGGTACCTTTTTCAAACCCTGTTGCAATATCATTTGTATGGTGAATAATATAAGAGATAAACATTAAGTATTAACTGACAATTTCTTCAAAAATCTTTGAGTTTCACAAGTATTTTAATTAATTTTTAATAAAAAATAAGTTATAATTATTTTTGTTAGTAAAAACTTGAAAACTTTGCATTGAAAAAATGAAAGTTTTGCAATAAGTATGAAAATAGTTTTTCCTATTCTTCGAGAAACCCCCCAAAACCTTTTCCTTCCAATCTACCGTTTAAATATCATGCCGTTAAGATACAGTTCATAGAAGTTTTAGAGGAACTTCAGTGTAGACTAGGACGTACACCTAACAAATTATATTTTAGCTCATTTAATTTATTTAAAATTTCGTCTAGTATCATCAATGCTAGAATTCTTTAGTTTTAGCGAATAAATGTCTGTAATAGTGATAGATTGAAATAAACTCAATACCTAGTTTTATATATTTTTTTAATTTTTCCACACAAGCACTAAAAAAAAATTTCCAACAATGATTATATAAATTTTTAAGTTCCGTTTTTGTATTCACAAGTGTGCTCTCGCCATTCAGTTTTCGTTAAATAAAAATTCCTTTGTCACGTGTACTGAAGTCATTCGCTTTTATGTGCAAACTCCAACCAATGTGAAGTTATTTGTTTTCAGAATTAATGTTATATTTATGTAAGAATATTTCAGGCAAACTTTCACAAGAAAATGTCAACTAGCTGAATAATGTATAAATTACTTTTTTCAAACTTTGAAGCTTTATAATTAAAACTTTAAAATAATGAAGTAATCATTAATTTTATATTTCACATTAATTCCGATAAAATATATGAATTGAACTGTAGTAACTTATTTTTTTTTTCAAAAATGTATATGTAGAAGCTATTTAGTCGTTCACAAAAAATTATTTTACATTTACGACCATGTATGATATGCGTAAATACACAAAGCATATTTGCATGCATGTATATAGAATATTTTTTGAATAATTGGTATCTTAGTATTTTTCTTAGATCGTGTATTTTAACGTTATTTCTATTCTAAAACTGCTTTGCAGCTCTACAATTTTATTCGACCTTATAAAGCAATTCCCAATCAATAGGTTAATAAATAGTTTGATAGAACACTGTTCCAATCAGGGAAGGTTAAATTTTCCTGCAGAGTATTCTAGGACTTACGACATAATTATTTCTTTCAACTGTTCGGGAATCGAGAGGGATCAGAGACATTGTAAACTAAGTCAATATATATTTTCAGAAATAGTAAGCTTCCAAAATTCAATCAGCATTTTTTGCGAAGTGGGTTTACGCAATTATTCTTGTACAATGCTACTAGTTTTGAAACAATCGATAGACTGTTTTAAAACACGGAAAATTATTTTTATTACTTTTTTCAAATTGAAACGAGATTAAATAAAACTCACATTTCACTGTCTTCGCATTGTATACAGCTTCATTTTAATGTTCCCATTTTACAATTCTGCATCTTGGTAAAATAAGGAATGTCCTGGTTAGCCTAATTTGGGGGATTTCCACAAATCACTACAAGATGATGAAAGTTGTAACAATAAAAAAGGCTAATGTTCTCCTTTGAATACATTCTGAACTAAACAAAACATTGGAAAGCATTTTTTTGTTAGCCGTATTAAAGTTCAAAACTTTTTAAATTGCAAACTCAGCTGTTACCAAAAAACTTTCAATACGGACTTGGTCCCTTTTTGTAACGAATTACAGAATTATAGGTCATGAAAATTTAATTTTAAGTTTGAATACCAGTGTAGCAAATAAGCGTTATCAAACAAAACACTAAATACAATTATTACCTTGCTTATTGCTAAAATTGATGTAACGAGACTGAGTAAAGAGAGAAAATAGCTGTTTCAGAAGGCTGTTTCAATCTCAAATGTTAAACGTATTCAATATTAAAATTATTCACTAGTTACAAGAAAAACCTACATTTAAAGGTATTCCTAACTCCTATCTCGTGACCATCAACTAGTTCTAGGAACGACGATTTTCAATCCATGAGTCTTATTCAAAGAATAATAAGAGACAAGAGAGACAATAATTAAACAATTCCAAACAGTAAAAAGCAATTTAATCAGCGTCTTACGTCCTGTACCAAATGAAAAATATATGGTAAGCATTTTGTGAAAACAGCTCTTAATCAACATTTCAACATATTAATCCACTCACCTGTAAAGTTTCAAATGCAGCCATCTTCAAAATACCAACACAAAAAACAGAGTGAGGTCAAATTAAACTTATTAAATTACTATAGTACTAAGTAATATACTAAGTAAACCGATTTGTTTTGTTACTTAGTATTTAAAAAAATAATAGACTGAAGAACTATTGGCACTAAAATTGATAATCCTTTATAACGACATTCAAAAAAGGAAAACACCAGAAAAAATTGGAAACATTAAATACATCTAGGCACACAAAAATGACACGAGTCTGTTAAAGATAAGTAAATAAACATCTTACGACCTGTACTAAATGAAAAATGAACGGCGAGCCTTTTGTGAAATCTAGTTTTTACCAATATGGCGAACATATTAATTCACTCAGCTATAAGGTTTCAAATGTAGTACCGTCTAGTCTAAATATCAAAACAGAGAATAGAGCGAGACTGAATAAAACTTATCAAATTACATTCTGTCAGAGGAGATTCATTGTGTTTATTCTTGAAAAGATTTATCATTTCAGTGGTCTCCTTTGAGAGTTGATCAGTATCTTAAAAGCGCACAATCATAGCTGGCATTTCTTGTAGGGCCATCTTATGTTTATTTGGGAATAATAATCTATACTTTTACTATAAAATCCCGTTATAGCGGGTGGACAGGATATCGATTATTTTGCGTATATTCTCTCTGCACTTTCTTTGTCTTAGATCTAGGTTTAGCCATCCTAGGATGAATTTTGGAACTGAGCAACACATGTAGAATGGAGCTTATCAGAGGATCTTGTGCATAGTGCATTGATGTTCCCTCTAATCCTCAAGAGCATTGGTTGGTCTGAGATAATCCGAATCTATGATATAGTTGAGGAACGGACCACAGCTTGTTACATTCTTTAATAAACGGCTGTCTTTGAATCGGCATCAGTGAAAACGTTTGTGAAGAGATCTCTGTTGAGCGGCTTGTGTCAACCTGTGTTCCATTTCCACCTACAGCAGTTGAAGAACGTGGTCCCAAGTGAGATCCTTCAAGTGTGATGCATGGAGGGCTATTTTATGTCCTCTAGGACATCTTCGTTTTCTCTCGCTTCCTTGGAAAGACAGTCAACTTTTTCATTACCTTCGTGTCAACGTGAGGCTTAACCTTCCTGATGATTGCCTCGATGAGGTATTACGTCATATCAAAACTTACCAGATTTTGATGAACGAGATTGTATCTAGTCATTAGAAAAAACTGACAATATTTTGATCTCGTCTTCATCAAAAATTGACAACATCTTGATGACGTCTTGTCACATTATCGAAATTTTTCATATCTAGATAGACGAGATGTCTCGTCGAAACCTACTGGAGGGTTAATCCATCGAAGTTCCAATGCTGGTTTCTTGTAAGATCCTGAATTTCTTCGATCTCACTTTCTGTAATCCGATTCGTTTCGTCACTCCCCATTTAAAAGTCACAAACCGTAGAAGCCTCAGCAGTTATCTTGAGTAAACCTCTGCAACAGCAACGTTCAAATAAAGAAACAGTCAGAAACCGGAAACATTAAATAGACCTGCACACACACAACTGACACTCATCTCCCTCAAAGCTCCCCCAAACACACCGTGAATAAAAGACCCCGATAATACACCGCTCAAACACACAAAAAGAGTGTGACAGGCATTTGTCACGACCACCCTTCCGATTCACCCGTCCTCCTCCCAAGCTGTCCCGGCTCCTTGTGACCTCATCGACAACCCAAACAAGCGACCTCCCCTATTATCGCATTACATACGCCTGGGTCCGACCGGGGCCCCACCTGTGACAATGGGCCCCCTCGAGAGGGGTCGATGATGACGTTACAAATGATGTCACGGAGATTGAGTCACGGTGCCCGGAATGAAGTGTAGGGTACGGAGTTTGTTAAACACACTTCGCGGGGTAAAAGGGGGTGTTTCCGATGGTGGTCTGCGGGGTAGATTTGATCTGTACTGTTTGCCCCGTGCAGTTCAGCCGGGTGTGTAATGAGGAGTTTTTATTATGTCTCACCGCAATATCAACTGTGGAAGTTGGGGCTGTAGGGGAAGTGCTTTTAATACGCGTAATATGAGCTTTTGATTGCTTTAATACCGGCAGGAATGTGTAATGGAAGATCTACGAACAAAGAATCGGACGAATTTCATAACTAAAACTTTCGAAAATCGATTAATACATGATGTCAAGCTCTAACGGTTGAGTGGCCTGCAACAGATGAGTCGTTAAAAAACTGTGTACGTAGTTAAATAAACAAGTAATAATACCTATCGTAAGCCGATCGATATAGAGTGAGATATTTATTTGGTTTCTATACGTTGCTGGACATACGGGATGTACAATGTAAAGTAGTTTACAGTTATATTGTGACTGGTTTACGCAATGAACAGCTTGTACACATAAAGTAAAGAAATTTTATTTTCTAGTATCCTTGTAAATATGTTTGTTAGACTTGATTATTAATCTGTATACGAGATTATTAACTTGTTGATAATATTATCAACCAGGCAAGATTATTAACTAGGCAAGATTATTAACTTGTAGATCATATTATCAACCAGGCAAGATTATTAACTAGGCAAGATTATTAACTTGTAGATGATATTATCAACCAGGCAAGATTATTAACTAGGCAAGATTATTAACTTGTAGATCATATTATCAACCAGGCAAGATTATTAACTTGTAGATCATATTATCAACCAGGCAAGATTATTAACTTGTAGATGATATTATCAACCAGGCAAGATTATTTTAACTAGGCAAGATTATTAACAAGGCAAGATTATTAACTAGCCAAGTTTATTAACTAGGCAACATTATTAACTAGGCACGATTATTTACCAGGTAAAATTACTAACTTGAAGACTTAAAAGACAACTCAAAACGGTCACAAAACTTACTCTAAAGAATAAAAATTTTTAAACTTACAATTTTTAAGATTGATTTATGGCTCCCGTACACCCACATGAAATTTACAATTGCTAAGCAATGAACACATATTAGCAGGGCATCAGGGTTGTGACATGTAGAAGTTTTCTACATTAATTCGTGCTCGTTAAATGTCAAATTACACACATGAAAAATTCTTAGCCGTAGCTTCTCAGATAATTTTTTAGAACTTCAATTCTACAATTTAAACAGAGAATAACTAAAAGGAAACAAAACCTATTCTTTAATCTAAAATACACTAAGCATTTTAAGGGAATAATTAGTACGTGTGTAATTAGAAAGAAAATATCGAGTTTCCTCACATTTCCATTTATTTTAAATGGAGCGTTGAAACAAAATTGCAATTTTAAAGACTGTTTTAAGGATTATTCTAATAAAGTCTCGAAACTAAGAGTCTGCCAATAATCACTCATTAGGTTATCAAAGTTTTGGATTTAAAATGCAGAAACTAAAAAATGAGAACAATACCTTATGTAATACAGACTCATGGATATATTTATATGCAGATCAACGATTTAGGCACTTATATTACTATACGAATGCTAATAGTTACTCTAATTTGAGTATTATATCATGGTTTATGTAGTTTAATAATAAATTTAAGATTTGTCGTTATCAATAATCGATAATAATTTTAAAATAATAGTGGTTCAAATGTTATTTTATCAATAATTTTCTGAAATCTCTTAGTAGTTTTATTTTCTTTAGAATTTCATTTTTCTCTTGTTATTTTAAGGAATTATCACTCTATAAGCGAACGAATTCCCTTTTATAAGAAATGTTCAAAATTAATTTATTTAATGTGTGTTTTACTATTAAATTCAATCTAAATTAATGAATGAATACTAATATGTATGATAACTCAACAATCTACAAATTTTTGGCGAAAATAACGAATATATTTACTAGAAAATATTTCGCTTTTGGTTTTCAAGTTTTTTATGATTCGTTTCCCCACAAAATAGTGAATTCTACAAATAGACGTTTACCTGCATAGGTAAATAATATTTTGAGCATTGATTCCTTTTTTAATTGCAATATTTTTTTTTCCAATGGCATTAATTGCAATATACCATATGGTATTCTGATAGGAGTATAAGAGCATTTAATGAAAATTTTAGGAATTTTCCGAAACTTAAAACAGCTGTGTTAAATTAATGGTGTAGCGAATTAAGTATAGTTTATTCATAATATTAATGTACTAACAATATATGGTATCATAAGTACCTTATATTTTCTATTCATTCATAATCCAAAACAAGAAACCATAATAAAGTCAATATTTTGTTATCTATACATTGTAAATTATGCCATGAACAAATTACGAAAATTCTATTCGCACCCAATTCTACCTATTAATATTAATTTAATTACTGATCTTACCACTCGGCATTATAAAACAATGTTGCCACATATCAAAAAGATATAAATTAATTTAATTCTGAAAGTTTGTGAAAAAAGAATTATAAATATCGTTCGACAAAATAAAAACAAGACATTTAAAAGTTTCACAACTTTTATGAATTTAATGTATGATGCTAAAATCTCTATTTAAGAGTTATTATCGAATTAAAAGGTCATATTTAATGAATTATAGAGAAAAGCCTTTAGCATGCATGTTATAATATTTGAGTGAATAATTTAAAGCGAATAGAAATCTAAATCGAATTCGAGCATCGAGAATGGAAAATCTCCATAGCAACGAATCATATATCTCTCATCAACACTTTTATTCCCTAGAAATTCATTGTGAGACACTTTTGTTCAAATGCAAAATGTATTTTCAACGTCTTCTAAACGATAAATTGGCTTGGCATATATTTTATGTTGAGCTATTTGCTACATTTTATTAATTTTTTCTGTAACACTAAAATGCATTTTAATTACTGTGTTTTTTACTACCTAGAAAGAGTTTAAATACCTGCAAGTTCTTCATTACTAGGTTTTTTAAGGATTTTTACTTATGATAGGGTTTTTTTTTTTTTTTTTTTTTTTTGACGTAAACACATAAACTACCAAAGAAGAAACAAATGCTTCCTGTTAACAACGTAATTGATTCATCACCGTTTTGACGGTATTTGGGCGTTATTTTTTAATATAAGTAATCGAATGAAATTACATTCTAGCAATACGCCAAGTTTTACCACAGGTTACAAAAGAGGTTACTAAAACATTAGCAATTACTATTTGAATTTACTACACTATTTAGATTTTACAGGAACACTAGTTAGATTTTACAGGAATATTAGTTAGATTTTACAGGAATACTATTTAGATTTTACCGAAAATATATCTCATAGACACTTTGTAGCTTGAATTATTGTGCAACATTTTGTTTGAATATTTTGTTTATTTCTTGCTATATACCAATTACAAAAGAAAGTTCCTTTAGCTCTATATATAATTCCCTAATTTCAACTCATTTGCCCTAATTACTTCTGGCTAATTTAATTTCCTCTTGAATATGGTTTAGTTGTTTATTTTAGTACTTATGTGCTATCTATTTTACTTTGTTTTGTTGTTGTTGTTGTTGCCAATCCCCAAAGTCCAGTGGGGCTAGACTAGGTCCATGAATCCAAACACCCTGAGGAAGTCCAGGACCAGCAATGGACTTCCAAGGAGATCTTGATGGTTAAGTCCCAGGCACTCCAGGATGTGGGATGGAGAAGCCTGCTCAGAGGAGCACTTGGTGCATGTGTCGAAAGTTCTCAAGCCATCTGAGAAGGTCATAGTTCTGAGGTGTCCACTTAGGAATCGGGTAATTGCAGTTTGTCCCTGCCTGTCACAATTAAGTGCCAAAGAGCCGCCGGGTCGATGGCCCCGATACCATTGATGCACTGGGGGAGTGGACCATATTGTTTTCCCCTCAACTTAGCCTGCGAATAAATCTCAGTGTAGGTAAGAGGCTCAAGTGGAACCAATACTTCACTAGCTCCCGCCTTGGCCAATTCATCTGCCATTTCATTCCCATCAAGTTCGACATGAGAGGGGATCCACTGTATGTGGATCTGATTATCTATAGACAGTTGTCTTAGCTTATTGAGGACAGATACTCCCACCTTATCTCTAACACCAGACCAATTAGCCAAATGCTGGACAGAACTCCTGCTATCAGTTAGAATCCAGATTTCTTTTCCTGCAATGACAGTCGCAATATAGTCAAGGCTTTCGTTTATAGCAATAAGCTCGCTACGGAATACAGAGCAGCCATCAGGATTCCTTCTCTGAATCTTTGTATAGTTACCATCTGATATTATATAGATTCCACTGCCAGCTATACCCCTCTCGTTTTTACTGCCGTCAGTGTACACCTTAGTAGCGTCAGCCGGGATGTTGTTGATTATTTCAAGTGCCAGTTGCTTTAGATAAATAGGAAGGTCATGCTGCTTGTTCACTTGTACAAGAAGGTCTGTGTGGAAATATACATTAGAAAAACCGTCAGAAGAATCTACGCTTTGAAAAAGATGATGTTGTTCCACGTCACCCTCAAACAGTTTAGCTTGAGTCGCCATGCTAAAAGGACTGTTTCTCTTAAGTCTTTGATCATTTCGCCAGTCTCTCAGATAGGCAGAGGTTCTATACTTTGTTTTGTTCATGATATTATAATAATCCATACTTATTGCTTTTGCTAATCGATAATATATTTGGTGAAGTACATTGCTATGTTTCTACTATTTCTTTATTCTATCAAAATATAATTTTATGATGTATATTGGGAATATCAAAAAATGTTAATTTAGTTATGCTTGTATCGAAGTCATTATAAGCTCTGATCTCCAAAAAAGTCAAATTTTCAAAAGGTTATGTTCACATATTTTAAACGAGAGGGAAGCTATCTCTCTCTCGCTGTCTCTTCTTCTATAAACTTCTTTTTATACGATTAGATCTACTTCGATGAAAGGAGATGTAAACAAAGTAATCGGACGATGATCTACCAGAATTGTTGCCTTAACACCGTTTGATTCTGATCTAATTGGTATGTACCAGTCAACTATCAAATATCAATTCGGTATTCATTCTTTGATATACAGGGTGCGACAGAAAGAACGTTATGATTTGGAACGTCAATAAAAAATACAAAGCAAAATAGAGAAAGAAATCTTTTATACCTAAGAAGTACACAGTATTCCATTTTCATCCATTAAGTTTTGAAGAGTACTTCAGTTAAATGGCGACCGTCAATGTCGATGCAGTTTTGAAATATCTTTCGGAAATTTTGCAATGATCTGCGGACCATGTCCCGCGGAGTCGCCGTGATTTCTTGCGTAATTGCTGCCTGTGGGGCTATCTCAAATCAAAAGTGTACCAACACCGACCAACAAGTTTGCAAGCACTCAAGGGAGCAATTCCGCTGGACATATTCCGCAGATCAATGCAAAATTTCCGAAAGTTATTTCAAAACTGCATCGACATTGACGGTCGCCATTTAACTGATGTACTCTTCAAAACTTAATGGATGAAAATGGAATACTGTGTACTTCTTAGATATAAAAGATTTCTTTCTCTATCTTGCTTTGTATATTTTTTATTGACGTTCCAAATCAGAACGTTCTTTCTGCCGCACCCTGTATTTACTGGCGAAGTACTGAAATTCTATTCGAAAAACAAACCAACAGACGTCACTTTCAGGATACGCAGAATCATACAAACAACTTTTCGTAGCTTGACAGAAAGAGACTCTCAGGAAATTTCTAGGTTCCCCAGGGAAAATAATTTCTTTTTTCTTCTGTTGTCGAAAAGTCTCACATGATACGTATCGGGGATACCTTTAAAATGTTGTTTATCACCGTTTTGGTGACGTTCAATGCCTAACCTAATTGGTTTTGACCAATCAACTGCCATATATCATTATCTGAAATTTCGATTAGCGACGTGCTGAAACAAGTTCCACAGCAGAAACACTACACATTTAGCCTGACAGAAATTGCTTCCCATGGTGTTGGAATGCATCATTTAAGCGATCTCAGTCAAAGCAATAACGCCACTTATATTTAGCTTGACAGATAATGCCTCTCATACATGGCTGAGAGGCGGAGATTGGCCAGACCTGGCCCTTCCGTGTCAACCAATCGAGTACAAGGGCTGGACGATTAGCACCTAAGCCATTACCTTTTAACGTCCCAATACTTATCAACAAAGCAATTGAGACCATTAACTGCACTGAACGTGTTGCGGGGTCCTGAATCTCAGAGAGTTCAAACACTTGTCAGAGAGTTGCTAACACCAAAGCGACACAAATAGGCATTGTCACTCAATAGGCGAAACGTAACAACAGCTGAAGGACGTAGAGCGCAATGTCATCAAAGATGCAAACAATTCAGACACTTAATATCAAATGCTGTGAGCGTTACACTACCGTATTTAGGGTATCACGTAGGTAGGTAGGTAGTTGAATAAACGTTTAACTGAAGCAACACAACGGGCTATTGTTGAGGGTCTGGGATCCAATGACAACACCGCGTAGTTGTGAAGCGTGCTCAGATGACCTGAGCTGACACCTACGTTTCAAAGGTCCGCACTCCGTCAAAGCGAGTATATTTGAGGCCACGGCATATTTGATATCCATCAACCAATTAACGAGACAACTGCTGAAGTACGTAGAGAGCAATGACATCAAAAGATACAAGCAATACAGACACTTTAGGTCAGGTACTATGAGCGTTAAATTACCCTATTTAGAGATTCAAGTAGCGGGTGGGTAGTTGAATAAATGTCTCACTGGAGCAGTACTACGTACTAGTGTCGACGGTCCGGAAACAGGTCAAGATTCCATGCGGACAACTTATTATTTTGCACCAAGCTCATTTGACGAGTTCAACATGAGATTGCACCGCACTCTCCAAGCTTTCACACCACTCCAACATGAAGACATTTTATGCCATGATATTATTTTTCATGCAACAGCCCCTCGTACACAACTCTCTTCGGATGGATTCACTGTCGATCTCGCAACCCTTCGGTTTCCAATCCCTCTTAGGTCGACCGTAGCTTCTTAGAGAATTAGGAAAACGAAAACTGAACCATTAATCATTCTTTAAATACTTTCTTGATGGAATGGGTTCGTTTCGGAAATCAAAAGTTTTCCAGGAGAGCAGGTGGAGGCTTACACATGGGCATCACAGACCCCAGAAACAGCAATGCATGTTCCATTACCACGTGATTGCACCGTTTGTAGGCAAACTCCAATCAATACCTGCACCAACGACAAAGATGAATCTTCCCCATAAAACTTAATCTATATTTGTTGCCAAATCCAGATGAGAAATGCTCCCTGGCGGACTGCTTCCTCAATACGTATAAATATTAGATGGACAGTAATTCGGAGAGATCTTTTGCTGTGCATCGGAATCAGCGACAAGGCGCAAAATCCATCGCCATCTAGGAACGAATCCTATTCCACATTACGGGAAGGGCTCTTTTGGTTGTTGACTCGACCATCAGTTATTCCGCGCTTGATTAGAGGGGTAGTGTTATTCTGTTCCTCCGTTTAATGGGGAAGGAGAAGATCGTTATCGTCTTCCTACAGCATTCTGCTGCTGTTTCTTTGGTTTCGAGCTATCGGAACGCGAGTTTGTATTTCATCGACCACCCGTTTTTTCATTAAACCTCCAATAGGCTTCGACTGGATATCTCGTCCATCGAGGCATGACTAATGAGTCTAATAACGCGAAATGTTGTCATCCAGAACGACGATTGAATTCCGAATGATGAAGATATGATTCCGATGATATTGGCTTTACTTAAATATAAGATCGAGATCCAGGTCGTTTTTTTTTCTAATCGTTTTTATAGGAATCAAAATGCAGAGGTTTGGGGCATTTTTACTTTGTTTACATTTTGAAGAATATACACATAGCCGCACTGCTGTTTGTTGATTTAAACTATTATTATCTTACCAAGTTTCATAAATGTCAGTGAACATGTGCTTCTGGGCACGCGCGTATCAATGTACCTCAACGCATGCTTAGTACAGATCTGAAGGATACTGATACAGATAAAAATAAGGATTCATAAGAGAACTTCTTCACGTGACACACACACACACACAATTAAGCACGCGTGAACTTGTAATCCCTATTATAAAGTAGCATAAATAAATTTATGCGTTCTACATCATTTTTTATGTTGCTTTTATCAATGATTCTTACTTACTGTATGAGAAGGATTTACAGTGTAAGTAAACAAACCACTAGAAGACAAGGATTTGATAACCCAATACGGAATGCGCACAGGAAATTCATTTTTCAATAAAAACACACGAGTGCCATCTATAATTAGCTTTACGAAACAATTCCCTGATGTAAATATAATAAAACGGTTAGAAAAAGTTATTGTGATAATATTCTCAATAAGCAGCATTACTCTCGATTCTTGATACCATGTTTTAAATTAATCGAAAGCTTCCATCTTGATCGTTTAAACTTCTGACTTGACTGGAGAACAAAAATCTCTGCCGTATTCGAAATCAATCAAAATATTCTGTAATCATTTTTTAAACTTCTAACCTGATCTTACGAGACAAAACAAAATTGCCATATTTGAAGTCAATTAAACTAGGGGGCCCGCCCACTGCTCGCTGACGCTCGCCAACCCCCGGAGAATTGCTTTGTAATCCTCATTGGTTCGCTGCGAGAATCTTGCTCGCTTCGCTCGCATCGATGAAGATATTGTTTACAAAATATGATATTCCAAAAAATATTTTTCGAATGTAAATTTGTTGCCCTACAGAAAAATTATACAGTACCTCTGGAATCAGAACTCGAACAATTTGGGAATCAAATGAAAACTTTGAACAAATTTTGATTGGAAATGTGAGCGCTGCTTTGGAAATCGAATACCCAGCACGTAGTTTGTAAGCTGCAACAATTCGACTAATATTCTTTTTTTTTTCAATAAAGTTTTATCCGATAACGCTTTAAATTCAATTGAGGCGCGAGGCTTCGTGGTAAACAAACCATTGTATGTATGCGTATATATATATATATATATATATATATATATATATATATATATATATATATATATATATATATATATATATATATATATATATATATATATATATATATATATATATATATATATATATATATATATATATATATATACGCATACATACATACATACATACATATATATATATATATATATATCCCATCTTAATTTTTAAACATCTAACCTGATGTGATTTTTATCACGCAAAACAATACTGGGTAAATAGGTTCATACAAAACTAATTATCCCTCGTGTAGATTAGAATGGTCGCAGAGCAATAAACCAACTTTGATCTAACCAGTTTTGAAAGAAAAATAGATTTATAGCCAGTTTATTTTTACAATAAACAATCCAAAGTATCTGGTGGTCTAACCTTATATATCCTCAAATCCTAACGAATCAAAAAGGCAAGCTCCTCGTAGGCCAATATTAATCTTTCCTTCACCAATAGTCTCCATTTCTCTCTTATTCTTCTCTGCTTACGTAAAGTTGTGTTTGTGTGTATTTTTAAACAGCTCTTGTCACGCTATCCTGGTGCTTGGACACTGTGTGCCTTGTTTTGATAAGTAACCACGGTAACTATGCATCGATTTGACTCTAAAGCATCGCATTCTGGCATGTCATAACTTAAAATCTATACAATTATTTACGAAACGAGAATGGTGAATTAGATCTACGTGTTCTTTCAACAAACGTGTTGAGCCGTGGATAATTGTTCCAAATACTATATCTGTTTCTCTATTCGTGGAAATTTAGCCATACATTGAGCTTGTCTGGTAACTGGAAATGGGAAATGCTGAGATTTATCGTGTGATGATTTTATTATAATGTGACTTTATAAAGTACGATCAAAGTAAATCAACGCATCTTCGTTATAGTTCTCAGCAGGATAAGTCATGGAACCGACCGTTTTGTTCACCAAGAAAAAGTTAGTCATTTGAAATCGATTGCGATATGAATATGCGAAATATAAACAAAGTGGACAAAAACACACGAATTAAATCTTAAAAAAGGGCACAATTAAAGATGAACATAATTTTTTAATCATAAAACAGTTTTTACAAACTCATCTAAGCCAAGATAAAATACGGAATTAACTACATATTTTGAATTAAAAATAAAAATCGAATAAAGTTTTTCAATCTTCATTTAACTCATGCATAATATCCTTCTTTAAATTGTGCTTTCTAGAGCAGGTACATCGATTTTTTGTTATATTTTTATTCCATGCTGAATGTTGTTATGTGTTTATATATTTTAAACCTATTATGTTCATTTAAATTTTCATTTGTGTGTAAAATTGGTAATGACATCGCTTGTTATTTCATCTTAAAGAATTAAGTTCCCTTTGTTTTTCACACACACCACATAAATATAATAATTATTTTTAATACATTTAACAAACGGTAATGTTGGTTGACAAAGAAGTTTACGCCAAATGAACTATCAGGTTTTCAGTTACACATAATTACAACTATATATTAATTGCTCCTAAATAATAAATTATATTCTGTGAACTGGATGTTTTGTATGCATTTCGAAATAAAATGCAAAGCAATTTAATGAGTAAGAACTAGAAAATAATTCCCATATGAATTATATTTTTATAAATAGTTCAAATGACTGAAATAATGAAATAATCGCTTTATTCCCTATGGACTAAAGTGTAAAAATAATGTACCCGAAAGTTACTAAGGAACACATCAGAACAAGACTATTTCTTACGGGATATGCAATTTTAATACCTCTATATAAAAATTAAAGATCCTGAGATAAATTATTTTTTATATACTATTATGAACTACAACAATAAATTATTAATCAAATTAGTGTGTGAGAAATGAATTATTCAGAAATTTGTTAATACTATTGATAAAGAAATAATTTCATGAAAGTGGTTCCAGAAACATATTTAAAAAAGAGGTGATTACTATCATCTTCTTTAATAAGATGCTTCGTGTTTTCCAAGTATTGAAAGGTAATCGGAAAAAGAAATAAAAATTATCCCTCTGGTTTCTTTAATTACTATAAAAAAAAACTTTGTTTTTTCATGAGCCTTAGATCATTAATATTCATTTCTCTCACTGAGACCAACAAATTGAAAATTTCTAAAAATAAAAATAATTAAGAGTAAATTAATTTGGAAGAAGCTTATTTAACCCTCGGAGGGGTTCACACGTATGATTCCACTTTACAACCTGCAGTCTTCCCTATATGACTTCTAAGCAGGATGGACCTTTTAAAATAGAATCTTTTCAAAGAATTACTTTCAAAGGACAAAAAGAATCTTTGTAAAGAATTGTTTTTCAAACTAGTGATTCCACCCCCTTCTCGCCTATGCTCGCCAGACCCCCAGGGATTGTTAAGCAATCCCATTTGGTTTGCTTCGTAAATTAACACTGCTTTCACAGTCAATCTCCTACGACAGCGAAACTCTCTTAGTAATTCGTATAATCCTGATTTTCTGATCTGTACTTAATCGGCCAACCGTCTGAAAATCGAGCGAAAAAACGAGCATTACGTCACAGCGAGTTTCAAGCACATCTGACAAACCCGTTAGTCAGAAAATGTAATCTTTATTTCCGTGAAGAGAATGAACGCTTTTCACTCCGAGATTTAAAAAATATTAAATTTGTCTGACCAACTTTTGATCGCATCGAATTTATTTATTAACCAATTATGAAAATAATTCTACCGTAAAAAAGAGGATATTCTAAGGTTCTCTGCGATGTTTTCAAATTAAAAAATTAATAGTTCCCAATTTTTCACGAATAAAAAAAATATTATCAAAAACCAAATTGAAGTTTCTACAAAAACTTGGCGTCGTGCATAAATTCACATTTGGTGGTACTCTAATAAATATCACGGCTGAACACTAAAAATTTGTACGTCTTTTGCTCACTCGCGTTCGAAATTTCACTTTACGACTTTAACACTTAATGCACGCTAAACTAATGCCGCATCGAAAAAAAAAAATATTTTTCATCTTGTTTCCTGTACAATTTTGAACAAACCATGTTCATTTCGTAATTTTCTTACCCGTACTTTCTGGGGAAACCGTCTAACAATCGAGCGAAAAAAGCGAGTTTTCAATCCTGCGGCGGCGGCAGCTACAATGGTAACTTTTTTTAATACATAGAAATTAAAGGGGACCAATAGAAGGCATCCGAATAATTATATGTATTGAAAAACCCGATGTAATAAAATTCATTTTCCCAATTATATTTTAATTAAAGGACCACGAATAAAATTCTGTTTTTACACGATAAATACGTTTCTGAAGAATACATGTAAAAAAGACATTTTATCTATATAAGAAAAGAAGATTGGTTCCGGATCTTAAAAAATCAGTAAATAAAGTTTTAAAAAAAACATATGAAAATAATTATTTTAAGCTCATTATTTTTCCAACAAAATACGCATATAATTCATAGCAAAAAAAAAAAAAACATCTGTTTTACACATAACGATATTTTATTGATTTTGAGTTTTTTATAATGAACAACCGTGTATACGTTTTCTTACGACTGGAATATTACGATAAATGTTGTGGACATCGTCTTCGTCCTCTATTAATGCATTTCTTTCTGTGATCTATTGAGCAAAATTAGCAGGAGACTCCTCTGGTGTTGATGTTTCACCGTTTTTACGAACGAATTCAGTTATTAATTATCGTGTTCGTGTTTTGGTTAGACTTTTATATAATTCTCTGTAAGAGGCTGTCAACAACTTCAGTTTAGGTTGAAACTTCCCAGCGCTTTTCTCATTAATACGTGTAATATAAAAAAGATACTACTATCCTACAAATAAAATTATTTTTTCTTAGAATTTAGGCAAAACATTCTTAGAAATTGGCTTGCCCCGCTCGTGTTAAATCAAAATGACTCACTTAGAAAGAGAATGAAATATTTATTTTGAATTCGTGTTAAATTAAATGCGAGTAAAAAAGGCTCATGCATAAAAGATATCAGGTGTATTTCCAAAGTTTAAAAAAATCCATGAATTCTTTTAATCAATAGCTGTGGTAATTTAGCCATTAAGTGGGTAGTGGGATAAAAAACAATACCACACTACTTGGAAATTTCGAGATGCTCAGGGGTTAAAGAAAACATTCCGGTACAATCGCAATTCTTTTTATTCGAACAAGCACTCGATAAAAAAAGACAAGAAGCTAACCACAGAAAAATTCCCAGTAGTTATGTTATGATAGTATCAGATGAACAGAATATTTTAATTAAGCCGATATTAATTACGTTAGAATAATTTGGATGCATTCCAATGTATCCTGAAGGTGGAAGTAGAATTTTTACCATGGAAATAATAAAATGGCTCCCTTCTCTTTTTCCTTCAGCAAACTTGGTAGATTTTATTGCAGAAAAAAGGAGCGTATTTTATTCGTTTTATCCTTCTGCGAGGGCTTTTTGTGGAAACAGGATTCATTAAATTATCGACTATTTGTCCTTGGAAACAATTGAAATCCGTGGAAGTGCGTTCTTCTAAAATTTATTTGCACTGACCACAGTGAACCCCTTAATTTTAGATTAATATTCAAATTAATTAAAAACTCCAATTCTCGATTATTTTATTTGATTATAATTAGCATATAGTGCTTACACTTTAAACCGAAATTGTTTAGAACTATACAGAATGAATTATAGCACCAGATATTTTTTGCCGTAGCCATTTCGACTACTTAAATAAAATATTAGTTAGCAAAATTCCCGCTAGAGTGAAATTTAGAACTATTGCTATTTTACTTAAGTTGCGAAACCTTTGAGCATTTTAAACTTTTCAAGTATATTCTTATGCAATACTTACTCGCCACTTGATAACGCTGTTATCAAACAAGTAGCCTTGATTAAATTGTAGTAATATTGTTATGAGAGATATATGATCACACACACAAGAGATACTTAGAAAGAACTATTGGGCCAAAGCAGTCAAAACTTTCCCGCTAAGCTGCAATTTAATACGAATGACCTTTTAATATGTATATTAGGTCAATTAGGATATGTAAAAATATATAATTATCATTCTATTAATGTGCATTACCTACCTAGTTTCCAAGTCACTCAGTTGTCATTTTTTATACATGATTACGAATTAGTCCGGCTGCACACTATGAGTTTCGACGAACAAAATCATATTTATAAAGATGCACTAATAATTAGTAATCTCAGATAGATAATTTAAGATAATCAGTATATGAGAAATAAAAGTTTTAAGAGAGTGTACAGAAAAGGAATTTTCTGAGTTTTTGGAAATAATAGATGGCGGCAATGAGATATATTTTCAATGTGAACAAGTGAACCAGATTATCTGCATGCGAAGATTTTACTGCTGAACCCAAATACTCACTTATAACACGCATCGGGATTACCTTAAAATGTTGTTTATTTGTCTTCTTGGCTAGGTTTGGCGTTTAATCTAATCTGAGTTTATTAGTTAACTAACGCAATTACATATTTATTTGGAATACATTCTATTAGCGATAATCAAAACATTCGTAAAGCAAGCCGGAATATAAACAGAAATCACATTCCACCATAAACAATAACGCCATCTACAATTATATTGACAAGGAAAAGTCTCACGTTCATAGATAGATGATTTCAAGTAGTTATATCATTGCAACATGCAAAAATCGTTGAGCAGTATGTCAGAGATTAGAATGATGCTTATAACGGCCATTCATGTCAAGCCGTGATAGATTGTCGACGTATCACATGTTCGTAAGACGGATACCCGGCATTCATCTTGACACAATCAAAAGAGCGATCCTCTGATGTCAATCATTTCTTCTCAATAGCTACTCTCACACTTTATCAAAGCAATGTCACGAAACGCCGAATTTTTTTTCTGGAATGGAGATCATGTAGTGCATTTGAATTCTTCACGGATTGCGCAGAACAAAAACCGCCATTTCACAATCTTTACACTTAGATTTCTATTTCAAAATATTACCTCTAATCTTACAATGCATCCAGATAAAGAGGGTATTTTAATTAACGTCGAACTAGCAAAAAAACACTGGGCTAATAGTGACGATCCGGAATCAGTCCTGAAGGCAAGGAACCGAGGACAACACCGCAATTTCGAACCACGGTCAGATGACGAGACACCTGAGCTCGCACCCCAACAAACTTCCAAACCATGCCAACGTGAGGACATTGTAGACAACAATAGATGTAATGTGCACCAGACCCCCAAGAACACAAAGGTCTTTGGTTGTGTCGAATTTCGAACTGGCAACTCTTTGGTTATTAATCCACTAATCTTCCAACCAGTCTTCCCCACCCTGCATTTAAGTAACGATAATCATAGTTTGAATATTACTGAAATGTCGATCATGAAAGCGATAGAAATTTAAAAAGTATTTACCAAATCATCTGCATTCTTTCTACACCCTCAAACACATAACGACGTGAAACAAGTCATTCATCATAACGCAACAAGTCTGCCATAATACAACAAGTCTACCATAATGCATCAAGTCTACCATAATGCAACAAGTCTACCATAATACAACAAGTCTACCATAATGCATCAAGTCTACCATATACAACAAATCTACCATAATGCAACAAGTATATCACAATGCAACAAGTCTGCCATAATGCAACAAGTCATTTATCGTAATGTAACAGGTCTACCATAATACAAGTCATTTTATCCTTAAAACAAAGCTAGATTGAAGGTATTCAATCTGAATTCAATATGCCTTACGGATGTGACATTATGACGTCCAGCTCTATGTAGAAAAGGATGGATTATTATCCTGAAGACGTTGTTATCTTTTCGGATATTTCTGATCGACCTTTTGATTTTTTTCTTCTTTTGTGTATTTATGAGCCTCTTACTAAGTAAAAACTTTTCAATCGCGTTATACACAGAAAATATTTAACTGAACTAACCTGTAGAAATAACTTGCAGGCTGTGGTCTGATGGTAGGATTTTGAAACTAATACGAATTGAGACTAATCATCATTGTAATGCAACAAGTCTACCATAATACAAGTCATTTATCGTAATGCAACAGGTCTACCATAATACAAGTCATTTTATCCGTAAAACAAAGCTTGAGTCGAAGGTTAAATGTATTGAATCTGAATTCAATATGCCTTACGGATGCGACATTATGACGTCCAGCTCTATGTAGAAAAGGATGGATTATTAGAGCTATTATCTTGAAGACGTTGTTATCTTTTCGGATATTTCTGATCGACCTTTTGATTTTTTTCTTCTTTTGTGTATTTATGAGCCTCTTACTAAGTAAAAACTTTTCAATCGCGTTATACACAGAAAATATTTAACTGAACTAACCTGTAGAAATAACTTGCAGGCTGTGGTCTGATGGTAGGATTTTGAAACTAATACGAATTGAGACTAATCATCATTGTAATGCAACAAGTCTACCATAATACAAGTCATTTATCGTAATGCAACAGGTCTACCATAATACAAGTCATTTTATCCGTAAAACAAAGCTTGAGTCGAAGGTTAAATGTATTCAAACTAAATGCAATATGCCTTACGGATGTAACATTATGACTTCCAGCTCTATGAAGAAAAGGATGGATTATTATCTTGAAGACATTGTTATCTTTTCGGATATTTCTGATATATCTTTTGATTTTTTCTTCTTTTGTGTATTTATGAACCTCTTATTAAGTAAAAACTTTTCAATCGCGTTATACACATAAAATATTTAACTGAACTAAGCTGTAGAAATAACTTGCCGTCTGTGGTCTAATGGTAGGATTTTGAAACTAATACGAACTGAGACTAATCATCATTGTAATGGACACTCTCTTGTATATTCTGTTTTACTTCTTGAATTCATTACAAAACAGTTTGCTGGAAAATTAAATTTTGCTAGTAAATAGTGCGAAACGCCCAAAAGTTACTTTTTTACAAAATCTAATCACATCTTGGTCACCAATTGTCGAGGCCAAATATAAGCGCGAAATCCCTAACGCAAAATTGAAACAGTTAATTTTTTACACTTGTATTCCCAAAATCTATATTATGCATTTAATTATCTGAATTAGCAAAAGCGATTACAAAAAGAAACTACGAACAACCAGAAATTCTCGTTTTCTGCTCTTTCGAACTTTTCCATTCATTAGCTTTCAAAATGCTATCTTCTTTAAGACCGTTGCCACTCAGTAAGCAGATAAATTAAATTAAATTTTTAATTATTTTGAACGTGACGTCATATGTTGGACGAATAAACAGAATGCCAAAATGGAAGCGATGTAATTAAATTTGTCGCTAGTGTTCTCGTATGAAATTATTTTTCAGCGTAAGCAACAAAATCTTCATTATTGAGCCGTGAAAAATATTATTTTATTCGCAATTTTTAAGTATTCTAAAAGGAATGAGTCTGCTATAAAGTGGAAAAACGCTTCAAGCAATGATGAAAAAATGCAACAAAAGTGTGTTTATAATAAAAACAAATTGGCAGTTTACACCTCGCCCGAGGGTATCAAGATGCGTTTCACACGAAGGAAGCTTCGTTATTCATGCTCTAGGCGTAAATGGCAGTCTAACTGAAGAATTTTTTTCTGAGCACCTGTTTGTGAAGTGCTTGACAAAGGCAACCTAAGTTTGCTGTTGACGTAGAAAAGGTAGTTTTCATAAAAAAAAAAATAAAAAAAGCATTTTTGCTGCGAAGAGTTTCATGTAGTTATTTTATAGTTTCGAACCGAATAGTGTGTCCTGTTCTATACATTTATTGAAGAAGAGTTTTGTGTTTTTAAGAATAATCGAACAAAACATGGGTATCTTTTCTTTGCATTTCGAATCGAACAGAATGCATTTTCCAAAGTGCCTTTCTTCAATAACTTTCGGAAATGTTTCTTTCTGCATTAAGGTTTATCAAATATTTATAACATGCCGATAAGAATGAAAATGAAAGGTAAACATAAAATAGAGCATGTTTAAAATAGCGTATTTTACACAAATTATTCTTTCTGTAAATAAACTCATTGATGCAATAGTTGCGAAATATTTATACGATAGCATATTAGAATAGCAAACAATAACAGTAAAACACAGATGTATAATCTTAAATATGCGATGATAATGTATTAAATTAAAAAATCTATTCACATATGGAACACTTTATTTTGAAAAATTATTAAATGACAATCTACATAATATTTTACTATCTACATAATATTTACGTGGCACAGATCTCTTTAGTATAGTTTGAATTTAGTTTGTATAGTTTGAATGGCAACAATGGAATATATATATATATATATATATATATATATATATATATATATATATATATATATATATATATATATATATATATATATATATATATATATATATATATATATATATATATATATAGAATAAAACCAACAGCTACGTAATAAATTTGCTAATTTTGCCACTTAGTTTGAATATGCTTGATTTGATCTATAGAGCTGCATAATACTGTTAAAAGAAAAATTTAAAATCTCCCCGATATAATGAATTTTTTCAGCAGCCTGATCACAAAAGGCAATTAGAAATATAGAAGACAGAAATAAGCTCAGATAATTAAATGTGAGTGAACGCGAAAATAGATTTAGACGTCAAAAAGTACCGAATCGATTTTAACAAGTGAATAGGATGTAATTGAAGTAGATATTAAAATTAAATATATAGTTACATGACTAAGGTGTGAACTTTTGCCATACATTATTGTATATTAGAAATTAGAAGACAAAAAAAAACGCTACCTTCCATTTGTTATTATTTTTATTTAATTTGAAGGAATTAAATATGCACCTAGTTACCTATATTTGCTATGAATAGATTAAAGTAAAATAATTGAGAAATGTACTTCTGTCATGCTTTATTGGATTTTAGAATTGGTAGATAAGTAAAATACTATCTTCCTTTTTGATTAATTTTACTTAATATGGAGGAATTAAATATGCCCCTATTTCGTAATTAATGACACTAACAAACAAAACAGATATCATGGAGATATCTTCTTGCATAGTAAAATAATAGTGTTATAATATAAATTAGTTGTGGATTTAACTGTAATTAAAGAGAAAAATCAATAATATTGTACTGTTTTGGCCAGTTGGCATTTGAGTCAGGTGGTTTCAATGTTTTTAAAAGTATTTTTAATTTGAGTAATAAATAACTTGAAAGCCAAATCACCCCAAGAATTCTCTGCGTTGCTTTTAGATCCATAATAACAAAAACGCAAGTAAAAATAGATATGTATGTATTAAAAAGTCGTTTACTTTTACGATCGAACAATCTGTTATTTATGCATTCGATGCGAATCTTTAAATGCCTCGCTTTGGTACTTAATAATTGGGAAAAGACCCTCCAAACGAGTATCAAATATTTATTTATTCAGCAAACTTGTCTGCCATTTACTTTTACTTCACTTTTAGCAGTAAAAGTTTGCCTTTAATGGTATTTATACGATATTTTTGTCTGATCCAAGAGCTCGCCTGGGAACTTAACGCCAACAAATACATGAGAAAGCACTTATATTTTGCCTCGTCTATAGCTTTCACCCTTTCAAAAAAAATTTCTATTCTAACATACTTAGCCTTATATATGTTCCGTTACAAGTATGTTACCACTCATGCATACCATGTTGACTTCTTGAATTTTCAAATTAGAATCAATTGCAGACAGGAGTGTAGCCTTCTTTTTTGCTTCTTGGATGTGTCAGTTGAGGAAAACAATTTTGATGAATAACTGGAATAAAAATGTTGAACAAAATTCGACCCTTTAACCATGTCGGTGGAGAAAAATATATTTTTCATAAACTTGAGTGTCGAGAAATTTCAGATGGAAAAAACCAGCTTTTATATAAAATTTGTGTTCGATATACAATGGAGATCGCTATTATTGGATTAAAGTTGCGTTTATTGAACCTTTAAAAGTCAAAGATATATATAGAGAGAGTGAGAGCAATTTGTTTTATAAGCCTTGAGAATTAATGTTTATAAAAATGAATATATATGCGTATGGGAAATTAACTGAATTTTGAAAAAGTATGATTTATAGTCAAACATTATAAGGAAGTCTATTGCCATTGTTTTTTTTTTGTTTTTTTTTTGAAATTTTAATATAGGGCTATACAAATACAATCACCTATAAAGACATACAAATCGCCTCCATTTACAGTATTGGTAATACATAATGATGATTAATTTCTCTAATGGACAACTTTCATTTTATGATTGGTGCATCAAAATGCTTTTGACTGTAATAACAACTATGAGAAAAAATAACGACTGGAAGTAAAACTATTTTAGATATTTTGGTTGAAGACTATTTTAAATTAATAGTTAAGAAGTGAGGAAGACATAAGTAAAGACATTCAGCATATTGACATACTTTGGTGGATGTTACAGAACGTATGCAATCCTTAAACTTACTTATATAATTGATGACAGAATTAAATACTTTCATAAATTATTGAGTGTAATACATCGGTTTTACCCTTTTTCTTACGTGTACCCGCCTCATAACAAGGACGAGAATTTACATAAAAGTTGCAAAGAAAGTATGAACAGAAATGTAAAAAAGATATCATTGGAAATAAAAATTCAAACGAAATCAGAAAAGCTAAAGCTGACTAATGATGAACGATGCAGATTGCTTGTAGAACGTATGAAAGCCGAACGCGTCAACGCTAGCACGAGTAATTCGAGTACTCCACCACCTGAACTGATGGATATTGTTTGGAAAGTGATAACTTTGAACTATTCTATCAAGAAAATGGTACCCATATTGTGTATCATTTCACTGGAGTCTGGAATCTTATTGATTCCGGACAGCAATGTACCCATTATGCTTACTGTTGACTTCAATGACACTCACTCAAAACAAATCGCTTACAGACTGTATGCAACGTGAGTTCAACTTGTACATATCTACATAGCTCACAACTTTGGGCACCACTCTTGTATAGATTTCATTTTTTAGGAAACATAGGTACAAATACTATACCGAACAACTCCTGGCCACCATACATATGATCTCGCAATATCTTTAATTGACAAAATCATTTGATCTCATTTTTTAGGAAACATAGGTACAAATACTATACCGAACAACTCCTGGCCACCATACATATGATCTCGCAATATCTTTAATTGACAAAATCATTTGATCTCATGTGTAATTCATAAAGAATGAAGCCACAAAATTTATCTGGAATTAACACACGGGATCCCCTTAAAATGGTGCATTTTCCAAAGACTATTCATTTCTGACAGATAAAAACGACTAAACCCACTTATGCTTTGTCCAACCATTTGCAATATAAGATAGAAGTTGGGATAGAAAATTTGATTTCGCTCTGAATGAGATGTGGTGTTAGGATAGTTAATTGTTGTACAGTATCTCTTAGTGAAGAGGTTGAATGGTACGCAAGGAGTAGCGGCTTTATGTATTTGCATTAGCATACGAGCTTCCTATTTGAAATTCAATTTATATGCATAGGCAGATAAAGTTAAAACCCAATGCTGAATGCATGTTTCTGCAACCTATGAAACAGGCTTACTTTCCCAAAGAAGATTAACTGAAGATCGATTATCAGTAAAATGGTTGGATGTACGTCCTAGGAAGTAGTTTCAAAGCCTAGTCACATCGATAAATGTCTTGATTTCTTTTAAGATTCGAGAACGATTTCTTTTCCGATAGAAAAGCAAACTGGAAAATAAATCGATCATGATCTCAAAAAGATGAAGGATATTTATTAAATTGCGTATTAACATAGACGGCGATCGCTAACATTGTACCATCAATTTTAGCTGTAAATAACTCTTGAAAACGTCCCGCAGGGCTCATGAATTATCACGTGACTCGTGCTACTAATCTCTCTCTCTCTCTCTCTCTAGTCTTTTGAATTACATACACTTAGCAACAGATAAATTTTGTGATAAGTAATTAATTTTCCACGAATTTGGTTCTATCTCATCTCAAAGGTGGTTGATTAATATTCAGGGTCTGAGTCAGTTATTATATTTTTATCTTATGCTCTTCAAATCTTTCCCGGTCTACAGTAAAACTAGCATGAATCTAGATCCTTCTGAAAGAAACCTATATATATTCTTAAGTCACAAAAATGTTTCAGTAACAAGATCTCTTCAGGTCTCTCAAGGCTTTATCAAGATCCGATTTGAGAATAGATTAATTCCAGCAGATACAACTTTAGACCATCATTCAGAACATTCGATAAAATGCACTCAAACAAATTATTCTCTGAGCAATACCAACACTCAAACTTGTCCATTTGACTTGGGAAAAGTTTGTGTATGTCATAACCTTCCACCAGGTCCATTCCATTGTCAAGCGATATTCTGGGTTACAAATCAATTTCAAATAGCGTCAGACTTAATAGCTGTAGAGCACCTCAGAAATTGTTATGTTGTAGTACAGTGGGCTTTTTCAGATTCTTCACTAAGCCATCTATTTAAACTATCTTTTCAAGTTTTATTTCCCATAGACTGATCAGGAGTTATCTATCTCATCCTTCCATCGGTGATTTTATGTATTTCAGAAGAGTGGCAATAAAAGACTAAATACTGAAGTACCATCACACATACTATCCCTGTTTTTCAATTCATAAGTTCAGCACATATGAGTATCCTAACAATTTCTTCGGTTATCTTATGAAGTAACCATGAACCTACAATACGTATGTAAATGATAATCATTCATTACATATTAAATTTCCATATTCTTCTTAAAACAATATAATCAGTTGCATGTTGTCCAACTCAACTAACTCTACTCCAACAAATTCAGAATTGGGTTTGGTATTAATGAGTTTCTTAGAAACGTAATGTTAACTTGTAAAAGTCAGCAGAATTATATTCGAATTTTTATTAAGAATTTTTAATAGTTCTGTGCTCAGATGGCAAAATGTTATAAGTCACTTTTTTAATTTTTCGTGACAGCAATTTTAAGATTCAAGATTTAACATGTGTTTCTGTGGTTTTTGATTTATTACAATTTTCCCACCTTTGTCATCTCATAAACTGAAAGAAAAAGACTTACGACATTTTGCCACCTTCTAAATATTAACAAAAAAGACTCCAGGATGGGACTTAATCAATATTTTGTTAAAAATGACTTATAACATTTTGCCATCTGAGCACAGAGTTTATCATATACTTTTTTAAAGTTCAACTTAAATACACAAGCAATTGGATGTCAACAGAATTTCAGGCATTCTTTTAAACGTTGCAGAAAAATTAGATTTAAATAATGAAATGTAATGTCAGTTTTATCCTACAAACAGTTTCTTTTTAAAGTATTGATTGCTTCCAAACCAATTTTTGCTGTTGAAGCTTAATTTAGAACACTTGTTATACATTGGGTAATGAAAATGTCATGCATTATTAAAAACTAAGAGACGGATTTTCAAACAAAATGAGGTTTATTGACTTAAACACTTTGTGCAAACTGACAGTTGTATGGGAAATATAACCAAAACATCTCTTGAAAGTAAATTCTCTCCTTAGCTATTTTGTTCTAACATAAGAATTAAACTTTTTATACAAGGTAATGATGATTGATGAGTACTTATTCACCGAATCAAATTTTTTTTGTTTTAGTCCGTGCTGCTTTTTACAACCTTTCATTCTCTTCAAATTAATTCTCTCCCCAAGAGCACGCATTCAACAAATGTAATTAAAACAAAAACTCACTAAAAAGGAGGACATCCATTGTCACAGACTCACACGACCGCTGTCAACTTGCAAACAAAAGATCCCCCTTTTTTCACTTTTCGTCTGCCTTTTCACCCCCTCATTCAAGTCTGCAATAATCCATTCATTGCATTTGTGAACCTTCGCTGGGTGACGTCACACCCGTGTATCCAGCCGCTGTCACGGTTGTTGCGGGGACTCTTTTAATACGCTCGGAAGCCCAATTAGTGACGGCGGTCGGTATCCGTAGATGAATTATTAGGCATCGATCCCGGCGCGTGTCAAACGGAGGGTTCAACGGAAATGGGTATTTATTGTCTCGGTAAGTAAGCAGGCTTGTTACAAATTCAGGGGGTTTCGCATGGCTAATGGGCCTGATTCTTTAAAAGCAAATGCGTGTTTCGCAAACAAAGTGGATCCCTTGTCCGGCCAATTACTGCTCAAGAGTGTAGCGAAAACTTTGGAGATTGAGTTTGTAATTGGTTGATTTGAAACGTAGAGGGGGTGCCTGATGTGGAGAGAGGTGTGACTTATTTCGTTTGTGCTACATTGTGAACGGTAAAATTTCACGTATCACTATTACATAAAGTATTATATGTGAGGGAATTTCGTGGTAAGCAAACAGACGAGTCGAAATGCAAGGGTTTTACTTCTTCTACCCGAATGTTCTCACATAATGTCTACTAGATTTAACGTTAACCCTTTAAATGAAGTTTCTAGCTCTTTTGGTGGCGTTTGGAGCTTGAGCTAATTGATATTGACCAATCAACGATGATTTATCATTTATCAATTCGGAATTCATTCATTGGTTCATTACTCTCGCATCAATGTAGACATGTGTCCTAGCAGAAGGGGTTGCTTACAAAATATTATATTCCAAAAAAATATTTCTCAAATATAATTTTTTGTAGTATCTAAAAGTTATAACAGTACCTCTGGAATCAGAATTCAAATGAAAACTTTGAGCAAATTTTGACTTGAAATGTGAGCGATGCTTTGGAAATTGAATACCCAACATATTGTTTGTGTGTACATTTTCCCAGCACTCGAGCCACCGACACTTTTTCATCGAGTTTGTCGTCGAAAGTTGTATTGCAAGCGTCTTATCGAACTATAATTGTTGGCCCTGAAAAGGGCTATATTTCAAATGGCCCTGGAAAGATCATCTGCTTTCTTTGATTTATATTATAAACTGCAACAACTCGACTAAAATTATTTTCTTTTTCAATGAACTTCCATCCGATAACGCTAAAAATTCAACTGAGGCGCGGGACTTCGTGGTAAACAAGCAATCGTATAATGTTGCCAAAACGCGATAACAAATAACGTCTTTTTGGCGTGCCACGTAAGAGAATTATTTATATAGATGGGCAGACCGGAAGTAGACGACGATTTTTCTCCGTTACCCAAATGCTCACGATGTTACATATCGGGGTTACCTCAATGTTTAGATTATCGAAAATTCAGAGAAATTTGGCATCGAATCGAATTGGCATTGGCCAATCAACCAACACATTAATTCGGAATTCATTCTAAAAAATTTGTATTGGAGACGTGCTGAAATTGTATTAGACGAACAAGCCAAGTGACGTCACCTTCGGAACACGAACAGGAAACTCATTTTGCTGCAGGAACACAACATCCATCTCCATTTATCTTCTCAGGATATGCTTTGCATGGCCAAAATTTTATTTTTATGCAATTGAAATTAATGTTAAAGTCCGAATACCAATTCCCAAGAAATGAAATTTGTGGAACTGGAAATTTTGATACTTGTACACTTTAAGACCAAAAAAAATGCACCTAGAAGGAATTTTCAGAATGCAATAAAATTTACAAGATTGGTAAAGTGCTTATAAATGAGTAAATGATTAAAATTTGTAAAATTTGAGGCTTAACTAAGCAAACTTTATTGAGACAAATTAAAAAGACGGTATTATTTAGTATAGCGTATTATTGGGAACGATATAGTGGATCGTAACCCAACAACCAGTATGTGAGGCAGTAGTGGGTCCGAGCACGTAACCAGTTAGTCTATAAAACTAACTAAAAGAAGGTTGACCAAACAAAACTTAAATAAAATAAAGTTTTATTTAACTTTAAACTAAAAACATATTTAAAAAGAACGTTATCCACCTAACAGACCGGGATAACGTGTAAGCAGTATCAACAGCTAGATCGAATAGATCTGTCTCTCCAAATCATCCATACTGCAGATTCACTTGTCTGCGTATATATAGGTTAAGTAATTTGCATAATCATACATTGTCAACTTTCAATCAGCCAATCACAAAAATATATCTTGAATTAGAATAAATGTGAATGAGTGAAAGTTGAAGTGTAGGTTTGATCGCATTGATGTCACGATCAATCGAAGAATATCATGAGACTTTTAAAGTATGGTTATTACAAATAAATGCTTAAAAATGTATACAGTTGCCGAGGTATAAAAAGTTACGAAAGGTGGCGAGAAATTAGCACTTTGCTATAAATTGGCCCAACTTCTAACACGTATGACCTCCATTATTCCTAATGCAGCATGCCAATCGCCTTGGCAGTGAGTCATGCAGGCTCTTTAAAAAGTCCAGCAACAGTCCATCCTATGCAGCTTGAACCCTGTGACGTAGTTCCAGCAGATTACACTGTACGGGTGGAGTGGTGAAATCTCGTCCAATGGCATCCCATACATTCTCGATCGGGGACAGGTCCGGTGAGTATGCCGGTCATGTAAGATATCGTTGTGTCGTAGACAAGCTCTAGAGACGGCAGCTATATGGGGTCTAGCATTGTCTTGTTGGAAAAGTGGGTGAACCTGGTAGTTCAGGAATGGGAGCGTAACTGGGTGTAAAATGTTTTTGTATGTAACGCTGGTCTGTCAAAGAGCCCGTAATAAATACCGAAGTTGATTTGGCATCATACGCAATTGCACCCCCAAACCATGACACCAGGTCTTCTGGACGTGTGGCGCTGCACAACAGACTGTGAATCTTAGCATTAACCACGTTGCCTCCACACACGGATTCATTCAATTGTTTTCTCCACCCAGACAGAAGCAGGATTCGTCAGTGAAGACCACTCGATGCCATTCTACGACCCATGTCCGTCTGACACGACACCATTTTAGTCTTCGACGGCAATGCAATGCTGTTAAAGGCAGTAGTCGTAACGGTCTACGTGAGTTTAGTCCCACGTCATGAATCGTCGACAAATGGTGTGATCACTTATTGGATGATCGAGAGCTGTTCCCACTGTCCATTGCATGCCTGCATCAGTGGATGTTGGTTCAGCACGCGTATTACAACACGTCGATTCTCTACGTTCTAGTTTCTCTAGGCCTTCCTGAGCCTGGTTGACGGTGGTATATGCCTTGTTGTATCCACCGCTGCCAACAGAGTGCAACAGTAACATCACTGCAACCAATATATTTGCGCCATCCGTCGATTAGACCATCCACATTCTAAGAGGTCAATTAGTAGACCTCTGTCAAACTCTCCCACTTGCTTAAATTGCTCGTGAACTTTTTTCCGAGGCTTAACTCAATGATAAACGATGCAACCAACACAACAGCATGAGTCTAAATGAATTTGCTGCGCTACTGGATGTCCTTTTATGTCTCAGTATGCAGCGTGTTTGAGAGCTGCCCTGCGCATGGTACATGCTCAAACAGTTCTGAAAATGTGATCATTTACATCTCCAACGTATATATACCACTCCTCTAAATTTAATTTATAACGGTCTACTCCTTCCAGGTGTATTTTTTTCTTAGAGTGTATTTATGACTTCCTAAATGGTAAACTTATTAAATTTTGTAATTGGTGTAGTTTAAAACTATGACGGATTCCCATTAAAAACTAATACCAACAAAGAAATATTCGCTATAAAGAAGCTAAAACCTCTAAACCTAAACAAGCTGCTTTTCAAAATGGTATAATGACAATGAGTTAAAAATTCCGATTTCATGAAGTAACCTTTATTGGAATATACGTCAAAATGAAAAAAATTCTTCTAAGATATTTCGAAAAATTAAATGAAGCGTATTTGTAGTCCCCCCCCCCATATGGAGGAGATTAAAACCACATAAAACTTTTCTAAACCATATTAATTTTGTAAGGATGCCCAGAAAAATTATTTAAAAAAATAATATTCACTCTATAAGTAAGTATTTAAAGTAGAATACTGAGCATAGGTCTTATTCTCGACTCTGAGTGAATTATTGAAATTTAATTAATAGTGCCTATTGAACAAAGCAAGAGCAATTTATGAATTTTTTTTATATCAAAATATAAAGCAATAATGACCTAATAAAAATTTTCCAGAGGCCAAATGTTAATATTAATAACGTGAGGTTCATATCTATTCTAGAAGATTATTTTAAAGTTAAGTTCATGTTTACAGTAGTACATTAACTTTACTTTCAAAATAATTTATTCGTTCTGTCATTTTAAATAAATATTTTTTCCATCCTTTACACCAGACAACTTCCAGTACTTCCATAAATTTTGACTGGAATAAAAAACACATTTAGGTAAACAACTGACAATAATAAATCTTTAATCTCAATAAAGATATCCTTAATCATAACTTCTATAAAATATTCTAAACTGGAAAATGTAACTTCTTGTATACTATCCATAAAACTATCTTAATAAATTTAAAGAAGATAGTTCGGAATAAATACTTATTTTACAAATTATTTTTCCTTAGCTCGAAGGGATTCAAGAAATGGATAGAAAAAGTTTTTTCTTGCCTTGGATGTTTCAATTTATTTTCTCGTATCATATTGGAAATTAAAGGCAAGATAGTAATGCTATTTAAATGCAAAGCACGTTGAAGCGCTATATTTTCCATCAGTATTGTTTTCCCTACTTGAATATTTTAATGACTTATCTAAATCTGTCAGATTCAGAAAGTCTACTTTAAAAAATTACAATAGACTGAAGAAGGAAGGTAATAACTCAACTCAAAAAAATTCAGAAATGGGTTTGATATTAATGAGTTCTTTAGAAACGTAGTGTTAACTTATAAAAGTCAGCAAAATTATATTCGAATTTGTACTAGGAATTCTTATAGAGTCTACCAAATAATTTTTTAAAGCTCAAATTAAATACACAAGCAATTGGATTCCTACAGAATTTTTACTCATTCTTTTCAATGTTGCAGAAGAATTAGATTTAAATAATGGAATGGAATGTCGGTTTTAAAAAAGTATTTTAGCGGACGAATAAACAAGTTGTAGAACTTAAAGGTTACGACTTAATAGAACAAATGACTTACAACTCAAAAATCAGGTAAAATTCTTTCAAAATTTAACTACGCTTATGAATAAAACAAACTAAATAGAAATAATTTCATGAACTCGATAATGTGAGTGCAACTCGCTAATTATTGATATTCTTAATGCTGTGTAAAATTTAAGACTGCTTTTAGTAAATTACTTTCCAAACGACTTTCTATTTAAAAATTAAATTATTTTCGAAAAATTATTGGATTTCACGAAACAAATACAAAACTTTATTAACATTTATCATTATTATGGTCCTAATATTATTGAAATGCAATAGTGAAATTTCAAATACTTTGATTATCCTAATTATTTTTACTTATTTATCCTTCTTTTCCTCATTACTGTAACAATTCCAGTATTTCATATTCATTGAAAATTTTATTACTTCGTATATTAGTATAAAATAAAACATTATGAAAGTATTGAGTATTGTTTAAAATATTTTTAACTAAATTTGCTTTAAATTCGCTCTTTGGAGACAAACGAATGAAAAATTTTTTAAATTATGAAATATATATGAGATATAACCCTTAATTATTCTTAATTTTAAAGTTCTACAAGAATCACTTTGTAATGGTCGTGAGTTGAATAAACTTTTTTTTATCTCAATTCTATTTTTTTTTAATTTTGCATTCGATGTTTGACTTTGCCTCGAAGTGCTCAATATGAAATTGACAAATTTTGTTTACGTAGAATGGTATTTTCACTATCAATTTTTAGTTCAACAGCTGACAAAAATACTTGTCTCTATAAAAAATTCTTAACGGAAAGGAAATTGAAATTTAAGCCCTTTACAAACATGATTTTTTTCTGTTCAAATGTACTCTATTCTTACAGTGTGTCTATCGTTAACGTTGCTTATAATACGTAATATACTAGATCTTATTTAAACTTTTTTCTCTGCGCTGTTTTACCAGATAATAGAAAGAAAAAATAAAACCCTTTTTACTCTCTGTTTAACAAAAGATTCCTCTTTTTCATCAGACTTCGACCAATCTGATGGAAAAGAAAAATTAATGACCAGCTCACGACAGTGAATCGAGCTGATTTACGAATTTCGATTTTTTGTAATCATTTTTTAGTCTGCAAATTTTTTTTCTCGGAAAGAGTTAATCGGATTTTTCAGTTACATTTTTTCCGAGAACTAATTTAGTCTCGGATCTCTACCTAATCGGCTTTCTGTTTTGTGTTTTTCTTTAAAAACCTACTTTTCTGGAAACAAAACTTTATACACCTGAGTCTAGTTCGAATTTTTTTTTTCCAAATGAGATTTCTCCTCCAAGGATGCGAAAAGCGTTAGATCTCATTTCCATGCTATTTTCTTTACGCACAACGAGGAGGATCTTTTTGGTGCTCTTTTCGATTACTTTTGCTGCGTTTAGGACGCGAGGAAGTTTCTCCCCTATTTCATACCCTATCTGCTAGTTTAGCTTCCTTCTATTTACGTTTTCACTCGATGCCTTAACTTTTGTTTGTAGGGGAAGAAGATATATATTTGGGGAAGAAATTGCTTCCGATTTTCATCCATAAAAATGATGGTTTAAAGATAAAGTTCAAAGAGCATTCTAGATTATTGAATAAGACTGAATAACTGAATAATCGCAGTAGAGAGACGCAGTATAATTGTAGGGGAGTCTCAGTCACAATAAATATTTAATGTACTCGTAATTTGCGATAGCAAACGGCTGTGAATTCCTATTGAGTTAGAATAGTGTAAGTAATAGGCGTATTGGACGAGATATATGAGCCGTTATTTTTCAAAGTGGTATATGTTAGGGATGCGACATCGACAGAAAAACATCGATGTTCAAAATTAAAACATCGATGTTGATAATACATCGACCCCAAAATATCGATGTTTTTAAACATCGATGTTTTTAAAATTCAGTGTATTTAAACTTTTTTCCCCATTTCTTAAAATTGGTTTAGCACCTAGTGATGCGACATCGACAGCAAAACATCGATGTTTTGAAACATCGATTTTCAAAATTAAAACATCGATGTTGATAATGCCCCGCCCCCAAACTATTGATGTTTTTAAAATTCAGTGTATTTAAACTTCTTTCCCCTATTTCTTAAAATTGGTTTAGAAACTTTTGATTCAACATCGACAGTAAAACATCGATGTTCAAAATTAAAACATCGATGTTGATAATGCATCGCCCCCAAACAGTCGATGTTTTTAAAATTCAGTGTATTAAACTTGTTTCCCCATTTCTTAAAACTGATTTAGCAACTAGTGATGCGACATAGGCTCCAATACATCGATGTTTTTTTTTATAAAACAACAATGTTTTGAAAACATCGACATCGATGTCGCATCCCTACTTTTCAGACCCTTCACCCTGGGTCACTTTGGTCTAAAAGTATGTTCAATTTGCTGATTATAAAAATTATGCTACTTGGTTATTTTTTAAATTTTTATAACGGTACTTTTTTCATTTAAAAATGAAACATCGACAGCGTGAAAACATCGACAAGTATAAACATCGATGTTACAAAAACATCGACCCCAATACATCGATGTTTTTTAGAAAACATCGATGTTTTGAAAACATTGACATCGATGTCGCATCCCTAGTATAAGTCCATTTTTTCATACATCGAGATATTTAAGGTTTAGCGTTCAAATTAATTTTAAAATATTGGCAAACGTTACTCAATTCGGATGACGTTTTTAACACTATAAACCTGTTAAATTTTATTAAACAATAATAACTAATTAAAAATGGAAAAGAAAAATAACACTTTTTTTTTAAAGTGGACTTATACCATTTTCAAAAATAACGGTTCATATGCTAAATGTCCCTTAACCCAATTGGTGTTGTCTCGACAAGGAACCTCGTCATTAACAAAACTGATCCAATCTTAGTGACTTAATCTAATCACCATCAAAAAATCGTTAACATCTTGGTGACGAGTTATCTTGGCATTAGCAAAATTCGTCAGGTATTGATAGACGAGATATCGCGTCTAAATCACTTAGAGGGTTACACCACAAATTTGCATTAATTCCCTTAGTATAAAACTAACAGAAATCATACGTATTATATACAGATATGTTCTTTTGAACTTCTCATTGAGTATTCGCAAGATATATTTCACCAGCAGTAGCATTTAGAAATTTAATGCTGCAATTATATTAAATTAGATTCACTGATTTTGGAATAATGATAACTTTTAAACTTCTCTCTGCTTTAAAAGCCATATTTGATTATATTTTATGTCATACTACGAAATATTTTCAATAAGGGATCTTGGGTAAATATATTTGTTGTAGAAAATTCATTTTGGTCATACCTTCTACTGATTATATAATTCAAAGGCGTTCTTTCATGAGATATCAAAAAATAAAATTGAAAATATACTCTATAACAAAATAAAAGTGACGCACCAAAAAGGAGTTGTGCCGGGCTCGATCCACTGGGAACGGCACTGACTGGATATCTATTGTCTTTAGTGACGAGTCCCCTTTCTAACTGTGTCCTGACGACAACCTCAAAGGATCCTGGAGACGTCCAAGGCAGCGTGTGGGTCCTACCGTTACTATCGTAAGCCACACATTCCCACAACAGTCTTTATGGTCTGAGGCGCCATTTCTTTTGATAGCCGGCCCCCTTTGGTAGTCATTTCTGGCACACGTACAGCACAGCGGTACGTAGACGACATTCTACGACAGGTTGTGTTTACGTTCCTTTTGCGACACCCCGAACTTACTTTTCAACAAGATAATGCCCGGCTGCACACGACACGTGTTGCTATGAATTGTCTTCAAGCTTTCTGAACACGTCCTTGGCCAGCTAGGTCTCCTGATCCCTCTCCCATAGAACACATTTGGAACGGTGTGGGAAGGCGATTGCATCCATCCCGGAATGTTGACTATTTAGTCCGACAGTTGGAGACAATTTGGCAAGGAATTGCGCAGGGCACCATCCGGGAACTTTTTTCAGTCTATGCCACGCCGGGAGACAGCTTGCATCCAGGCCAGAGGTGGACCAACGCCTTATTGACTTCCTCCCTTTGTAACGGCCCAACTCTGAAATAAAACATTCAATTGTTATGAAATTTTAATCGATTGTTTTTCTATGTATGTTCTTTACATCCACCAATTTGTATCGCGATCGGACAACTCCTTCTGTGTGCGTCGATATTTTTTTTGTTATAGAGTGTGTTTAGGTATAGTTTAATTAACGTCACGCTGGAGTCACAAAACGATAAACGCAGTGGTGCCGGATCAGTCTCAAAAGGAAAGATACGTTGTAATTTTTGACCACATTCCGATAACGAGGTCAACCCCTGAGCTGGCACCGCACATTCCAAACTTTCACATAACGTCAATGTAAGGAAATTTGAGGCCATAATAGATTTAACGTGCACCATTCCCCACTTACACGACGGTCTTTGGTTGTATTGTTTCGAATTCGAAACCCTCCGGTTGCTAACATCTGTAAAGAACCTTCATTTTATTACAAACCTGCATTCTATTATAAAAAAGATTCTTCATTCAATTGTAAAATTTAATGTAGTCCTTTAAGGAGAAAGTACTTGCCTAAAGGTAGTTAAAATGTGCATAGGACTGGAAATACAGTCCAGATAACTCATTCAACTCCCAGTAACTTTCCACCCAGTCTCTCATTGCTGAAAAAGAACGCATCATACTAACAAAAAGCAGGGCAGGAATTAGATTTACGACAGATATCTGTAAAAGCAAAGAAAGACGTGCTTGAACTGATAAAACTGGTGAATCGATGTAATTTCAAGAGCTTCTCTCTTCGGGAAGTTTCAGCTCACAAAACCAATTGACCTCGTAATTTATGCACTTTCAATGGATAATGAACACGACCACTTACTATGACAGAAGAGGCTCTAATGAATTGGTCGCAACACTTATGCATTCGATGCATTCTTTTTATTCTACGTATCTGCTTTCATTACACCTACGGTTGGTTGGCTGGACTGGATTTTATGGTGCAAGAGTCATTATTTGGCCTAGTATTTAGTACTGCCTAAAGACTATTGGAGCGTCTCCATTGGAAATAAAACTTCCATTGCGTGGAATGCTTTTCATAATCATTCAATTGAATCAACTGTTTAATTGAATTTTGCCCTTTCAATATTTATTTAGAAAGCTGATATAAGTGTAGATAAAAGGAAAATATTACGTTTGTGTCTTTTTTTTTATGTTACATCCGTCTACATCAGTCAAACAAACAGCCCAATAGTGTTGAAGAGAGTCTGAAGTGAGTAAATATGGTACAAAAATATTTTCTATGGTGTGATATTCAATTGTACTGTCAGGAAGTATAGGGAAGTATCAGTCCTAGAGTTGGACTCTAGCCATTGCATTCAATTCTCTGAGGAGATAGGTTTATCTCACCACTCCTACATTATTCAACACTTCTGGGGATTGCCTCAACGAGATATCTCGTCATTCTCAAAACTGACCAGATCTTGTTGACCGAGATATCTTGTCATTGGAAGAAAATACGATTGCGATCATTGGAAGAAAATAGATCAAATCTTGTTCTTATCATCACATCAAAAATTGGCAATTTATTGTTGTGTCCCTCTACAATACTAAAATTGGTCCGATCTTGATCTCGTAGAAACCGTTCTGAGGGTTAAGTGTTTTTGTTGGCAATATAATTGTCAGATAAGAAGTCGAAAACATATGAATCCAACAGCTCTGGGCAGGGAACCTGGGATATGAGCTTTATTTCTGAATAAAACATTTTTCATTTATTGTAAATTGAATGTCTTCTATTAGTTCTAATATACTAGCCTACAATCCTCTTGATCAAGAGATAAAGATAATTTGGTTTTGAGTAACTATGCTTAAATTTTCGCCAATTTGCCGGCTTGTGCATTGCTATATATACTACAATGACTTACGATCCAATGTAAGAGAATTCTTTCCTTAACCTCTCTAAGGTTATTTAGTTTTTCTATACATCAATGCACAAAATCAAATTCATTTGAATAGAGGTGGTAAGAGCTTTTATTTCTGCCTAAGAATTGATGAATCTTGCGACATTGTTTTCAGGACAGACCATCCAAGCCAGCAGCAATCTCCATCAAATTTATCACAGTATTACCTCACATGAAAGTTAGATCTCCCATCATCAACTAAAAGGGTTAACCGAAAATGTTTAATGGAAGTCGAAATCAAAAACATTTGTTGAGACTCATTATATAGGAGCATATATTGTTTTGAATATTTTTAATGCTACTTTTTCGCAACGAAAATTCCCAATGCCACAGGCTTTTCCTAGAGTTTTAGTTATGACTATGAGTAATTGTGGTAAACTTCTTTCACCATATATCAGTCCCGGATTGAGTTGATAAATTGTCTTTAAGAACACCATCCTTCTCTATTCGGTTTTAGGCGATTGGGGATGGTTCTATGAGATCATTCCGTAGTTTTTTATCATGACGAAATCAAAATCAAATTAATTTTTTTTCTTATAAGATATCTTGTCGAATGATGAGATATCTCCAAGATCTAGTCAGTTTTATTATTGACAAGATGAATGTCTCGTTGTAACACTACCAGTAATTAAGATGGAATACCCATATACGTCATTCATAATGACCACTTTAACCACGAGATCACTTCTTTTGTCTTCGACTTTCTTTTGTCCATGGCTAGGACAGAATACTTGACGTGATGCAAATAGAGTTCTACAGGGATTGAACATACTAATTCAAAGAGGCACATACTTGGCCAATCTTTGTAAATCGTTGGCTGTCTTATTGAAGTCTGTTGTTTTCTGTGAATCAGAACATTTCACACTACCATACTTGTAAGAATCTTTAAAGTAGACCCTTCTATTTAGTTACTGTTCTATTGCCTTTAAAATTAAAACATTTGCAGTCATTTTGTAATCTCTCCCCCCCCCCTCCCTGTAATTAAAATTACTTTTTAGATTTTGAAAGTCACTTTTAATTAGTAAAACAATGTATAGAAAAGTTAGTAAACTTTCTACTGTCCTAAGTCAAATATGTAATTTTATAGTTTGATGTCAGTCCATGTAAAAATATTATGCAGCACCTGGCTAAACTTTCGAACCTCTTTTTCAGCAAAACTTGACATCAGAACTTTTTGAGACAAAAACAAAACATTCTACTACACAGGATTTATTACCATTAAATATGTTAATTCACACCTAGTGTTGAAATGGGAAATTTGTATAATACTAACGAGAAAGTTCCGAAAACGTGGGCGAAGTCAGGGGTAAGTGTAAATAAAATATTTCTTATTCAATTCGCACGTACCTACCTCAACTCCGAAAAATATATTTTAAAATTATAATTCCTAAACGTGCTGATTTTTTTCTTAAGCTAATCATCGATTCAAAGTTCAGCAACTTTAGTAATTGAATCTGCGCTTTGCATAGTTCCTGAATGCAACCTGAGCCCACAAGGATGATCATGCATTTTAAATAAATTCCGATATAGTAAGTGCCTCCTGCACTTTTAATGCGAAGTTACTACGCAATATTCTTACTCGTGAATTTTTTACGACATTGCTAACTTGTAATGTGATTAACGCGCAAATTATGCATTTTTCAATCAAATAAAATTTTTGCCTTCGGGCTAAATGTAAACCCGCGTTGGCCATTATATGTAAAGGTTATGGAATCACATTTGTAAAAAGAGAAACACATTAGAAATTAAGCCATAAATTACAATTCACATGTCAGACTTAAATTAATGCGTTGAAATAAAACATGGCACTCCAGTTGGTAGATTTGCGGATTTGCAATGGGAGGGTTGCATGTTCGAAACTCGATCTACACCAAAGACCGTCTTGCAAGTGGGGACTGGCACATGTTAAATCTGCCGTGACCTGAAATGTCCTCGTGTTGACGAGGTGTAGAAATTTGGAGAGTGGGGTGCCAGCTCAGATGTCGATCTAGTCATTGTTCAAAATTCCGAGGTGTTGTTTCTCAATTCTTTTCCTTCGGAATTAATCCCGAAAAGAAAAGCGAAGATTTCACTTCCGTTATACGAATTCTTTCGGATCTTAAAAAATCAGGTTACATTAAAAAAGTTGTTTATCACCGTTTTGGGGACATTTTGTCGTTTAATTTAAGTAACACCAATCAACTATCATCTATCAATTCGGAGTTCATTCTTCGGATTTTTTATTGGCGAAGTGATTAAATCGAATTCGAAAAACTAGCAAAATGACGTCACATCCGGAAAACGCACAGAAAACACGTACTGTCATTTATATTCAGCTTGAAAGAAACAGCTTCTCATAAAAGTATTTTAAAACAGTAGGCTTGAGTTACTTTTTTTAATAAAAAACGTAAAAGCCATATTCATAATTATTAATATTTTTTATTCCCCTTCTTACAATTCTTAAATTAAAAAGATCTTGTCATTAATTTAAGCAACCATTTTTACATTGCATTTTCAAACTAAATGCTCGTAAAGAAAATCAACTCAAAAATGTAAATGAAAATGAAAAGAACACATTCTATTATAATAAATGAAAATTACGAAAAGTCCTTGAGAGTCTACAGTAAAAAATGGTTCTCCAAACGTTGCCATGAAATTGAATGATGACTAATTAGCACAAAGATTTTTTTTTTATTTTAAGTACCTCATTTTCCAGATACATTTATCTTGAAGTGGATCCTCATCTCATCTTTAATAATGAATACTTCTTTTTTCTTAATTTAAATAAAAGTTCTGTTCTTATTGTGATACGAGGATGATACGTCTTTCATGCAGAGATTTATGCACAGATTAAATAAACTCAGTTTAGTTTTTTGATTCATTTCATATACCTAGAAATCACATAAGCTTTTTTTTGGGGTTACATTAATCTTTCTAATTAGTTGAAAGTTTTACTGTAATTTGATATGAATATAATTAGGTGTAAAATGTGTGCGCGTTTTTATTAATGTTGGTTTGGTTAAAAAATTCTTTAAACATTGTTCATGCATTTATTAGTAACGCATCTATTGTTACTAGTTAGAAAAATATCTAGACTTCACACACACATGAATTAACGAACAATGTTTTAATGAAAAGAGAAGAGGGTTAAAAAATAGAACTATCCAAAAACAAAGTACATATATATCATTTTGAAACAATTTTAATGCATTTTCATGAATATTTACAAGAGTGCATTTATAATTCATGTTCTCCTTTAAAATATTTTAATCCAAAAGGCTACTGCAAAATTTGTTAATTGGGTTTCTAAAATTTTGGACCTCGACTATTTTTTATACTTTGAAAACCGACTAATAGTACATAGTAAGCAATTAAATCAAAGCCTAAACTACAAGTAATTATATTGATTATGTAGGCTTAACTACAATTAAATGATTACTGTTACGTTCCTGGAGACGTTGTGGCGTTTTGGGCTCCACAAAGCAATACAATGGAGTTGATCTAAGCGGATTACCTTTGTAAGTTATTTATTTCACTTAAAAGGTTTCAATTTACCAATGGAAAAACTATTTAAAAACATGTACACTGGATAATCGATGAACGAATGTTCATGATAACGATAGTTTTTCTTCACAGTTAGTTTTTTACCGATGTTTAACCTCACCGTATAGCTGTCTCGAGAGCTCTATCTTCCACCACTTTCTCCAATGGCTTCTGTTTCCGTTTCCGTTTTTCGGGAGATCGGCCTCTCTCTTGGAATGTTGATCGGGTGTTTTTCCAATGACACATGCAACACCCGTAGACATGTCAACTCCAACGATGTGTGAGACCACCAGGTGCAAGAAGTCGGATTAACAAGACGACTCTGCGAGATTTACTGCCATCCTGACCTGAGTTATTTCATATCTGTAACGCACGTGTTATTATTTTTTTTTGGGGGGGGAGGAGGTCGTGGCAGACCTACGATGATCTGGGTGTCGAAAACGTCTTTTTTTTTCCAGACGTCATAACGTGTAATGAAATAAGATAATTCATTCGAACTAATAAAATCTTTCATTGGCTGAATGGAAATAGATATTCGACTTCATATCTGATTATTGCTTTTCTAGTACTCAGCCGACCAACCGGTATGGTGGTTAAGGTGTTAGCCTCTGGATCGGAAGGTTCCTGGTTCGAATCCGGGTCCGGGTATGGATGTTTGTAAACGTATGGTGTAGAGGCGGCTGGTGCACCTTAAATCTGTCGTGGCCGAAAGTCCTCACGTTGGGTTGGCGTGGATGTTTGGAGAGTGGGGTGCCAGCTCAGGTGTTGCTTCGTCATCTGACCGTGGTTCAAAATTACGAGGTGTTGTCCTCGAATCTTTCCCTTAAGGGACTGATTCCGGACCGTCGTCAATAGCCCGTTGTGTTGCTCTAGTACGACGTTAACTAAAATTACCATTACCATTACCATTTCTAGTACTCGTGTCACATAGTGCGTTTTTACGGGAGAAGCTTTTGAGTAGTTTTGAAGTCATAAAAACACACCTAGTCGTGGACTGTTACAGTCCTATTTACAAGTCTCAGGTTAATCCGAGGATCAGCTAATTCGCGGGTCAGAGTTAAACCTCGAATTTTCCCAGAACCTTATCCACAAACCACGGATTGAGTTATCCATGATTAAAGCGATAAGCTCGCTGTGATGGGCTACTACCGTCTCCTCTCTCGATCACGTGGTGTTGTTTACATTTCTTAAGCCGCCCAAGTCTGCATTCATACTGGTCAAATACGAACTTCGCCGGCTGAATGGATTCCAAATTGTGATTTCAGTGAAATGGACACGATGTTATTTCCTTTACCACATTTCAATTTGAGTTTGGAAATCGAGAAATAAATAGGTATTTAATATCAATTCTTTTTCATTTTATCCCATTGGGTGATACTCTGGCCAGCCAAAATATAGCTCGAACCAGAACATCACATCTAGGATATATATTTTGTAGAAAATGTCATCTAGTTCTTGTTCTGAAACATAAGATTAGTTGAATGCGTGTCGCCGCAAGAACACTGTAATTTAGCACAGAATGAAAGTGTGTCATCCATTTTGTTTTGTTTACAATATATATCGCTACCTTCATGAATGGATAGTACTGCGCATGCGTTTACCCTCAACCTGAAGTAATTCCACCTATTTCGGAGGAATTACTCCGATTTCGGAGGATAAAAATTTAACACCGAAACGGCGGTTTAAACCTCGGATCAGGCATTGTGAATACGGTTTCTTCGATAATCCGGGGATTAGTATTTAACTGTGGCTTAACTCGGACTTATGAATAAGGTCGCATTTGATACTTTCCCGTAATTTTAGATGAACAAATCATACTTCAGACGCTCTTAAGATGATCATTCAAAATCATGTAATCATTCAAAAACTCAAAACCAATTTTTTTGAGTTTATGACACTCTTGCTTTCTGTGGTTGCGGTATTGTGAATAAGTTAAAATTGGAATTACCTTTTCGTAGCAAAGGATAGAAAAAAAATGGAATTGAAGTTCATTCGTTTAAAAGAGAGTTTAAAGAAAAGAAAATTATAATCCACTTATTGGATATTATTTTAATCTACGTAACTTTTTATTGTACATGTTAGGTAATTAGCAATTTCTTTTATTTCAATTATCTCACCTGGTATCAGTGAAATACACAGTCTATTAGTCCTTGAGACTTGAATTCCGCAGAACCAACTCATGATGGTGTTTCAAATGGCATCAGGGACAGCCGATAGTGATGATGTGTAACGACAATGCTTTAGCTGAGTTGTATTTAAAGCACAAATGGAAATTTTTGCAACCCAATTCTATCTTTACTGCTTTCAAGCATCCTCTGCTAAGCCTAAAGAAGGCATTTTGGTCTTCTCTGCTGTCAAATGCACTCAGAGAGGCACTGAATGAAGGTGTACCAGTCACGAGTCGGAGGATTCCTCCAAATTCTGTTCATCTACATTTTAATTTCGGAAGTGATTTCTTCATAGGCAAGTCGGGTATCGCATCGAGATTTACCTCGTTAGCCAAAAGGTCAGCGATTTCGTTTCCTTCCACACCAACATGTAAAGGGATCCATTGCAGATGTATCATAATCGTCTCACATAGACGTCTCATTTTGCTTATGATGTTTCTGATGGTAAGGTCATTATATCCACCACATGTTGAGATATTGTGTGGAGTTTTGTCTAGCAATTTTAGCCATTAGCAATTTCAAATGTCTTAGTACATATTATTTGCAACATATCCTCAAGTGTCAAACTTTGGCCTCTGTAGAGAAAGTCGATCGTTTTATTCCTCATTTATTCCATCAAGCTTCAAATGCAACCCTAAATTGAATACTTACCTTCTTAATTTGATTTTGGACTCGAAATTATTTGGTTATTCATCAAGTTGTTAAATTAGAACATAACGCTAAAAAAAAGTATCCAAACTATGCGTTTGTTACATCAATATCAGTCATACTTGATGAGATTTCGGTAACGAGTCACAAATGAGAACCAGAAGTGAAACGATACACCTAAATTTATACTTAAATTGATATAAATTTAGGTGTAAGTTTTATGTGCATTTATGAAATCATTCAGTTTGCATTTATGGAAGGTTAAGTTGGAATTAAAGTCTCACTGGTGCAACATAGTGGTCTATTGGTAATGGTCCGGGATCCATCTCGAAGCGAATGTTCCGAGGACAACACCGCATAATTTTGAATCGCGGTCAGATGGCGAGGTCACACTTGAGCTGGTATCCCACTCTCCAAACTTCCACGCCACGCCTACGTCAATGTGCGCTTATTTGAGGTAATGACAGATTTAACGTTGCACAGCTCCTGTTTAGATGACGATCTATTGTTGGATCTATAGTTTCTATTTCTCACCCTACCTATTGTTAATCCGGTACTGTACCGCCTGACTACAACGGCCTCTTTACATCTACGTTATAGCAGGCCTCGAAATAGATTTTTTTAATGCAGGTGTTTTTAAATTAAGTGTACAGATTATATAGCAGGTGCGCATTTAAAAAAAACGCAATGTAAGAGCATTAATGTAATGTAAACTACTTTATTAGTTGGGTATGCTTAGATAGATTAGAAGTAGATAGTAAATAAAAATAATTAAACAATTTTTTTTTATCTGCGAAATTATTACTTCTAATGCAATTTGAAAATCCAACCATAAATTCTCAATTTCTTCGTTCCTATAGTTCTCAATTTCTTCATTGTTTGGCCAATAACATGGCTCGAAGACAGCAAAAGCAGACAACATTGGATCCTTAACAATGGATTTAAATCTGTCTTCAATTGTCGAACTGCATAGTTGGATTATGTGGCGTGTTTCTTTCAAAACTTTCGTTTTTTCAAGGTATCTGGAGCACGACTGTCGCTTCAACAGAGCCATCTGGAAAATGTTTTGATCATAGGAAAGTTCTGGTGGCAGTGGCACAAGTAAACCCTCCTCCTGTATAAACCTATTACGGCCCAGCGATTTTGTTTTCGCATAGTGTGCATTTAGGAATTTTAATTACGTTCCTTTAGAGCGAGAGAGGTGGACATTAATATTTTGTTCAAATATCAAAATAAAATAAAACATGTTTTCCCTCCCCCTTTTTATTAATGTTAGTTGCACTGCGTCCACCTCGCGGGAAAAAATTAGGTGCACAATTTTATTTTCATGTGCATAGTGCACCCGAGTATTTCGAGCCCTGCGTTAGAGTTTTGTATAGTTTGAACGTTTTACAGTTGGAGGCTTCGACAAAACTTTCTGCTCGATCTATTTTTATATTTATTTTCGTTGGATCTTATCATTTTTATACTGGGATTATATTGAGAGTACATTCTAACACTTGTGTAGAATACTCAAGAAATGGAATTTTTATTCGTCTAGCTCAAAGGTTTTTCTACTTCTTCAACCCATTGTGCCGAAAGGTATTTAGCCTTATGCATACTTCATGAGGCCTTTTCCCTGGCTTAAAAAGTTTACTCCTCCAAACCGATACTTTTTTTCTATGTTTGTTTTCCAAAGCGCTATTTTTTTCCAACCTTATACGCCTCTGTCTTTTTCTCTGTCTACGACAAACAAAGAAATGAAGTTTACTACGGCATGGGGAAAGAAAGAATACATTCGGGGGAAAGTATTGCCCTCTTTTCAAATTGCAAAATGCCATCCATTCGTTATTCATTAAATTTCGAGGAGTGGGTAGTGCTCGAGTACTTTCTTTCATTAAAGAATTATAGCTCTTGCTGTCTCTTGTATCGACTGCTGTGCTGCACTTACTAAAGCCCTGAGGAATTTTTCTACTGGAATTAAAAATAATGAACGATGCGTTTTCATCGATACAAGCATCGTTGTTCTTTCGAAGAGAAAGTATTTTAAATAAATGTGCGTGGTTGTCTTAAAAATAGTGAATGGGAATGCTTGTATTTTAATATTTTTGAAATTTACTGGAGTAAAATAGAATTCATCTTGCTTGACGTGGTAAAATCGGACCAATGAAAAAAATAAAAAAAAAATATATATATATATATATATATATATATATATATATATATATGTATATATAGATGGAGGACAAAATAATACGAACATCTGTCTAAAAGTATGACGTATTTCACACCTGCAGAACAGCCGCGCCACCTGCATCAGAAGTCTGCCACCTAGTGGGCGTGAAGATGAAGGTATCAGTCTCTCAACAGCAGTCACCTGCGTTGCATGCGTCTATCGAACTGTCTGTGATAAGTTGAAATGTCAGACCTGTCAGATCTTGGCGCGGTCTTGGGCCACTTGTTATTCTACATGGGAGGATCACATCTTATCACTATCTAAGCATTCTAGGGGATCATGTCCATCCTTTTGTCCAGACTGTATTCCCTGGAGAGCTACCGCCTTTTCAAGACGACAGCGACCCTATCCACACTGCTAGGTGTGTTCAAGAATGGTTCGAAGAGCATGACGATGAAGTTGAACATCTCGCCTGGCCCCCTCAGTCTCCGGACTTGAATATTAGTGAACATTTATGGGAATATTTGGAGTCCAAACTTCGTTCCCGATTTCCATCTCCATCCAGACTTTCGGAATTAGAGACCGTTCTGCAGGAGATATGGCTTAATATTCCTTTAAATATTGTAAATGACCTTTATGCATCTATCCCGCGTCGCATTAAATCTGTACTTCAGTCAAAGAGTGGTCCAACCCCCTATTTATAAAGGTTTTCCATTATTTCACAGGTGTTCGTATTATTTTGTCCTCCACCTGTATATATATAGGAGAAACATGCAAAAAAATTTTCCTTGTGAGAACGATTTTCAATGTGAACAAACAAAACCGAGATTCTTATACCAATTGCTCTCGCGTGATCGTATCGAGGTTACCTTAAAATCTAATTTATGGACGTTTTGGATCCATTCGTTTTTGTTTTTTTTTATCAAATTGACGTTGGGCAATTAACTATCAAATACGAATTCGAAATTCATTATTTACAGCGTCTACTAGCGATATGCTGTAATCGTGCTTTCAAAACAATCCACTTGACATCATGTCCGAAATACGTAGAGGAAACTTAGTCCATCGCAAAAACATCATCTGCCTACATTTAAGCTTGACCGAAAAAGCTAATCAGAAACCTTCAAGTTCCAGGTTTAGTTAGTCGTTACAGTTTTGCTAGTCGCAATAACTTTATTACAGCTGTTGTAAGTTAAAACAATGCCCCGTAAAGTAGTACCTACGCAAAGTGCGTGTAACGCAAGCGATGAATACATAATTCTATTGAAAGGTATACCAGACTTCGTGTTTGACTTTGTTTCGTAAACGCTTAGGGAGCCTAGTTAAATTGTTTTATTTTAGTATTTTACTATTCCTCGTGACGAAGCGATGAATACATAACAGCTGACCTTGGGATCAAAACGTAATCATATAAATCACTATTCTTTCAGCAACAAGTCCCCTCAACATTTTAACTATATAGTAGGGAGAGGAGTATTCTCTAAAACTTAATCCCTATCGATTCGAAGTAAGTTTTCTAAATGAATGATCCATAGCTATTATTTCCCTTTTTGGAAGTGAATTATTAACATTCGGGATCACCAGTTGTGAGGGGTTACGAAACATAGTTTAACATCTTTGCATAGTTACTTCTCTGAAGAAAATATGTAATTTAGTGTGCATTTATCGGAGAGAAAATTCAGTACCATTTAAACAGCCCTCTGCCCAGACTGTTTACGATTAAAAGGCCGGTATATAAAATTTAGTCCAAAATGTTAAGTCTTTCGGAAGTTGTTACCATAAAACATGGTCTGAACTTCTGATAATTTAGCAAATATTTCATGGTTCCCATACGCATTAATTTTCCATGTGTACCACCAAAATTTTATCTCACATAATAGTTTTTGTAACATTATATATCAAATTAAAACCATTTGGTAAGTGTAGCGTTCAATTGTAAATCAAATATATTCTTGTGCAAAAACACCAAAAACTTTTTAAAATACCACAGTTCAGCAACATATTTAAACCGAAATTTTCAAAATTTGAAAGCCTGATGATTTGTTACTTGCACTAAGACTTTTTAATCAGATAATACAGATACGATTATCATACTTAAAGATACAACAGATTTCAAGAATTTTCAAAACTATTTTTAGTAAATAAATTTAAACCAGAATTGCAGAGAACACTTTAAAATCAGAGGAACCTCAAAAAATCTTATCGGTGCAAAACATGTTTTTGTTGTAGGCTAAATATACTTCTACTAGATGTTTTATGTTATAAAAATGTTGTGGAGTATTTTTTATGAAACAATTTATACAAATATAGATAGATAAATACATTAAATATTTTAATAATATAAGAATCTTGGAATAAGTTACATCATCATGTAGGGCAATCCCACTAAGTTACTATGGTCTAATCTGTCGATGCGTTTATTAAATGTTACTTAAAATGTTTTCGGAATACTCTGATTTATATGGAGATTTTAATCCTAATTATGAAAATATAAAAGTCATTTCACTATAAATTCAAGAAAAATAAAATAAAAAAGCAATCATATTTCTAATCATTGATGACAAAAAAAGTCAATTTACTATGGTAAATGAAGTCGAAGCCTAAAATGTTAAACCCTCTCACACAACAAATGTGTTGTTCATTGTTCTACATTTACGAACTATATAACAAGGTTTTGTGTTGGCAGAGACTGTTTTGAAAGAGCTGCTAAAAGATTAAAAAAAAACGTCCTTAAATACTTCAAACAGTGTTGCTGCATTTAAGTTTTTCATCGATGGAAGATTCAGGAACATAAACGAAAGATGAACAAGAACGTAAGACAAGTATATTCCATTTTCTTATTTTCCGATGTCTTTAGAACCCGATTTGTCAATATCTCTGAATAATACAAAGCACAAATAGCAACCATGGTAGGATAAAATACAAATGCTCGAGAGAGGATTGTTTACATCGCTCGCTATAATTTTTTTTTTCTGAGTTTATTCTTTCCTGTAGAAACTTTCCAGATTTGCACAAAGCGAAATAGTGAGCAAAGAAGCACATTAACGGAAAGCTGAATCTAGAGTTTCGTTCGTGTTGTCTTTATTTCTACTTTCGTTTGCTTCCACTAAAAGCTTTCTAAAAAATATTAAACTACATCTTTGACAATTTTGTGTTTCCAGAATTTTCTACAACTCCTTCGAAGAAAATTCAATTAGACTTACTATCTACTAAGAAAAGAGTTTAAGAGTTAGATTTACAAACTTATCAAAGATATTTAAACAACATATTCTCACTCGGCATTTTAACTGTTCATGTATTTTTACTGAATCTTTGGTTTGCTGAGGTTTATTTAATTGATATCTTAAACGTTCGCAACTGTGCAATTGACTTTTTACATTGGTAGTTCTTAAAATCGTTTCTATATCAATGAAATGCTGACAGCGGTTCTAACCAATGCTAACATTTGCAGTATTATAAAAGAATGTCATCCAGAGTATTTTAAATCATTTTCTCATACATATCAAAACTGATCAAAGCGTGTGTAATAAGTGATTGATCTCTATTTAACTGAAACATTTTATCTAAAGTTGCAGCAATGATGTAATTAATGTCTCACTCCCCCAATAGAGAGCAGCACAGTCAACATGCTATTGACATTGTTGACCTTTACTGATCAAGAAAGAGTTAGCTAGCGAAAGTGTGTGTGCGGCGTGGGAGCCGAGAGAAGGTCGGGTATTTCAGATGTTTCTGAAAACATATAAAGTCCCCAAAGGGAATAGGATGTAAACTAAAGAATTTATAGATGTAAACTAAAGAATTTATAGATGTAAACTAAAGAATTTATAGATGTAAACTAAAGAATTTATAGATGTAAACTAAAGAATTTATAAATGTAAACTAAAGAATTTATAGATGTAAACTAAAGAATTTATAGATGTAAACTAAAGAATTTATAGATGTAAATGAGTGTCCGTTACTTGGTCGCCAGCTGCAAGGAATGATTCTCTAACCCATGCTATAAAATGACGCCCTTTTAATATATATGCCTTAGAGAATCACTCCTTGAAGTTGGCGACCAAGTAACGGACACTCATTTACATCTATAAATTCTTTAGTTTACATCTATAAATTCTTTAGTTTACATCTATAAATTCTTTAGTTTACATCCTATTCCCTTCGGGGACTTTATATGTTTTCAGAAACATCTGAAATACCCGACCTTCTCTCGGCTCCCATGCCGCACACAAACTTTCACTAGCTAACAATTTCTAACTGATGTTTTTGATCAGTAAAGGTCAACAATGTCAATATCCTGTTGACTGTGCTACTCTTTATTGAGGGAGTGATGCATTAATTACATCATTTCTACAAAGCAGCTTTATCTGTCATTGGATATCGTATAATACATTATAATGAATCCTTCCATAACAGCTCAGGTGTTGTCCCTCTCATCTGACCGGGGTTCACAATTACGAGGTGTAGTCATCGGGTATTCCACTTCGGGATTGATCAAGGGCTGTTCACCAATAGCCCTTTGTGTTGTTCCAGTGCATTGTAAATTCAACTACCTTCCTACCTTCCCTCGTATATCATCTAAATTAAATTTTCGTAATTGCATATATCCATGGCAAAGGGTCATTACTCACATTTCATACCTTATTTAAATCCAGTAATAAATATATAACGAGTATAAAATCCATATTCACATAAATGACGGATTTCAATGCTCTAAATTAAATCAAATCATTCAAAAATGTGTAGCAACATTTCGTTTATTTTTACTAGTGTTAATCCTTATATCCAATAAAATGCATGGCAAAAAAACATACCTCGGTCATATTACCACAGATTGTGAACCCCTACTTTAATTCCATTCCATTCCTTTGTTTATTAGCCATTAGGTTTTTTTTTTATGTCAAACCTATTTTTTTTCATATTTTCATTTCTATGCGGATTTAAATCTTACAAATTTATCATTACCTTCTGTCACCAGTCTTGTGAAGAATTTCATCAGAGTGACGAAATTTTCCGCGTAATATTGGTATTATGCAGCTACAAAGCTCATATCAAGGGTATTTAATCTTAATAGCAAATTTGAAGAATGAATTCCTTAGACAACGGATATGTTGTTAATATGCGTTGCCATTCGACAGTAAACAAATAACGTCAATTTCTTTGCCACTTGTGTGAAACAGATATATAGATATCAATTTTTGTCAATCTTTAAATTCCATTTAAAGTGTTGAATTTGTTTGAATTTTAAAGACAAGCAGTAGAATAAAATTTCAAACATAAAAAAAGCTCCTAAAACATCTCTTTCTTAAAACATCGTGGTAAAAACTCTAAAACAGTGAATTAAAGGAATAGGCAATCTATCCGTTTTTTAAATAATTCGTTTTTCCCGTATTCCGAAACGAATCGGGAAAATCCTGGAGTTTTATCCCTCCGAAGTGTGCGTTTCGTGAGCCTCGGAATAAAAAAGGAAGAGTTTTAAGCGAGTACTATTTTATAGCATAAAGTTCGGAATGTTGTTAGGTTTTATGGATGGCGGTTAAAGTTAAATTCCCACAGGCTTCGGGTCTGTAAAAGGATCTCTTAAACTTCCCGAGTAAAATCGACGATATCGTGACGAAAATTTAGATGGCCAACGCGTTGACACTATCTACGCACTTGAAATAAAAAAGGAAGTTCTCTTTTTCTTTCACGTACTCTTTACGAGCCATGTATTTGTTATTGCTCGCGACTTTTATCCAGGATTTTTTTTTTTTGTAATTTTAAACTTGATTACGAAGTGGTTTATGGGCATGAGTAATTGCATAGCATTATAAGACTTTTCAAATCGCAAGAGAGGGGTTAAATAAATCAATGAAAAAGATGCTTTTATGGAAGTATTATTCATTTAAACAAAATACAGAGGGCGTTAGTCTTTAGTGGGAATACGTACAGCCTGTTTCATTCCGGAAGTGACGTTACTTAGCATGTTGTTCGAATTTACTTTCAGCGATTTGTTTATGAGAGGGATTTTTAATGTGAACAAAGAAACCAGACTAACTGAGAAGATCTGCCATCCCAATGCTTTTGTGACATGCATATCCGAGATCCCTAATAATGTAGACTATCACCATTTTAGCAGCGTTCGATGCTTAATACAATCGGTGTTGACAAATCAACTATCATAAATCGATTTGAAATTCGTTCTTTGGAAATTTTTATTCGTCCGAGTCCTACCAAACGTGGGGGTTATTAAAAACAGAAAGCTTTATGAACCAAACACGCAAGGTTTCTTCAATTCACACATTATGACGTTCAGCTACTACGATAGCAGACAGGGTGCAAAGACTTAGGGCATCCAATATTTTATGCTTGATCAAAAATGAGGGATAAATATAACAAATGCTCCGATTATATTAGGGTAGGATCAGTAAAAACAAAAGTTCGTAAAATAAGAAGCAACTGGGTTTTCTGAAGTGTAAAATTTCTTAACATGTCTAATAAAGATTTAAGGGAGACCCAAACCCCAAATTTCGAAAAAAAATTTAAAAAAGTGCTTTTTGGTTTATTGGATAAAACGATGCATCAGTTATTCAAGAACAATCGAACACATTTTCAGAGTCGAAGGAAATTGCTACCAGCTACTTTTTAACTTTTATTTGACCTTCCAACAACATAATCGACTGCCAACCATTGGCTCGGTTTCCATGAAAACCTCCATTTTATGTAACATTATATCATAGTGTATCTACCGATGATTATTCCAAACATTTTAAACACTCTTAAGGTGAAGACTACTTGTTTTTCTTACGTTTAAAAACACACAAACGCTTCCCCAAGGCCACCTCGATAGGACTAGGTTTAAAAACCGAGTTTCGCCAACACTATTCTAGCATAAAACTATTTAAAACTACTCGCATTTTCCTCTCATGGCTTGGTTCTTTGCAGGTGGTGATAGACGTCTAGCTCCATCAAAATGCCTATCGATGTTTTTTTATCGCATTTTATAGTCTTTATTAGTAATATTTTGAAGTTGATACATGTTTACTACCAGTTTGGCTAAGTTTTTCTATTCATCTGTTTACTAACTGATGTTTCATCTGTTTACAACTTGCCATCAACAGATTTACCCGAGTTGGTGCCATTGCGCGTATGTGACATTTATTTTTGATTTAAAGAACACAGGAACGTAGTACCTTACCACGCGGTAAAAACCAGTCACCATAAAAGAGCCGTCTCCTTCCGAAACACTGTCTCAGTAATGTCTTCTAGAAGCACACTTCAGTTGAACCGTTGAACTAAAAGAGCGTTAGTTACCACATAACCCGGGCACTTATAATTCGTGAAACTCTTAATTAACTCGCCCAGGCGTGTGCCCCACTACATACTAACTGCTCCTAAGTGGTCCCTCGGAGTCCTGCTTGCGTGAGTCTTCCGCATTTGTCCTCTCAAGTGTCTGCAGCGTTGACAAATGTCCTCTAAGCCCGCCAGAGCCTCCGAGCATAAAATTGAGTTTCCCAACAGCTGGTTAAAACTCCGGATGGTTTACAACTAATTAGGCGGCAGACAACTTGTGCGAGTGAAAGGCATTAGGCACTATGGGCAGTATGTGTCTAGGTTATGTTGGGCGTGCGGAGAGGGGAGTTTCATTGTTCCGACAGAAGTCGTCGATGTAGTTGGTGTCTTAAAGTGTGTCGACGAGGTTGTTCGTCATTCACAAAACTGACCAGATTTTGGTAGACGAGTTATCTCGTCATTGGAAAAAAGTCGACCCTATCTTGTGATCACGTCCTTATAAGAAAAACTAACCAGGTAAAAACTGACCAGGTCTTGATCATAAAAAATCGGCAATGTCCTGATGACGAGATATCTCGTCATTAGCAAGATTGGGAAGATCTTGATGGATGAGATACCTCGTGAACCCACTTGGAGAATTAAAAGCAGCTTTTTGGAAAGATATAAGTAGATTCGGATATTCCTCCAACTGAGAAATGTTGTCTCTAGTTGGCAAAAGCAATGCGTTTATTCCGGTGGTCTCTACATAGAGGTAGTCCGTCCCACCGTGGCCAGAGACCTAAATGATGGAGGGAACAGTGAGCAATAGTCCTCTATAATATTGCTAAAACTGCACTGAAATGCTCGATGTAGTGAAAATCTTTAGCACTGATTACAGAAAGCATTGGAACCAAGTAAACAGGGAGGAAAGAAAATATGAACAATAAAAGTTATATACTTCCAAAAATGCTGAATCAACTTTGAATAAGGAAACGGGTTGAAATTGAAGTAGACTTTAGAAACTGAATTGTGGTAATTTCTATGGCTATACTGACTATTTTATAAATGGGATTGGTAATTTGGTTCCCCTTGCTGAGCGGTGTAAAGCAGGTTCACACATCACCGCATGGGTACCAACTCCTAAGGACTCGTATCCCTTAGACAATCTCTATTATTCTTATGCCCCCTTAAATGTGAGAAATTTATTTTTCCAAGCATATTGAGAGTAAATGTCGCCAAACTTACACAGTTACTCTACAAAAAGCTTCGAATCGTGTGAGTCGATATCAGGAGACAGCTGTTAGAGGGCAGTTATAACTCTTTGCCTTCAACACAATGTTCTAATGGTTAGGACCTGGCTTCCTACGACATTAGGTAGCAATTTTTTAAATACACTCATGCCATATTAATAATCTGTACCAGATGTTTCCAAACTTCATGTAAATACTCTAAAGAGACAGTGAACTTTCAAAACCGAAATTTTGAAGTTGCTGTCTGATTACAATAAGTTTGGAGAGTAGGGAGCCAGATCAGGTGTTACCTCGTCATCTGATCATGATTCCCATTTATGTGGTGTTGCCCTTGAGGATTGATCCCAAACTGTCGTCAATAGCCCTTTGTGTTGCACAGGTGCCACTTTAGTTTAAAAATTACCTACCTACAGACTACTATACAAAGTGCTAGGACTGTTTTTCCTAAAAAGTATGCACATAAGGTTTGGTCCAAAAATATTGTTTTGTGGAAGTTGTTACATAATGCTTGATCAAAAAATCTTTGATGTCATCAAAATTTGAGTTGAGTCACATGTGTATCAATTTTCTGTCTTGTCAACAATTTAATTCACACAATAGTTAGCACACAGGAATCAAATTAGATCCGTTTGGTAAATGTAACACTCAATTGCATACAAAAAAAATTGTACTCTAATAATTACACCATTCAAATATTGCAGAAACATATGCATCAAAGATATACGTAGTAGATAAGTATAAGTAAGTTTACTACAAAACCGAATTTTTATCCGATTCATATTTTTTGACATTCTTCTTATTTCAAAATGTTTCATACGCATCTGGTTAAAATTTATTTACTTGAATAATGTATAAATCCTTAAATAATCAAAGAAGTCGGTTTTATGTATTAGCTAGAAAGAAGTAAGTGCAAATTACTTAATGATAGGTGTAGTAAGTGCAAATAAAAAAGAAGTTCGTTCTTCCAAATTTTAAAATTTTGCTTTAAAATGTTGCATATTCAAAATACATTTTTGAGGTCTGTAAAGTTGATAAAAAGTGTCATAGTTACTGAAAACGTTCTTTATGAAATTGCACTGCTCCCTTAATAGTGAATAATCAACATAATGCATAAAATTTAAAACTGCATCACGTCCGCACAAAACTGTACAGAGACGATCAATATTTTGGATAAAAAATGTATGTCTGAAAATGTTTCAAAAATTTCTACGATAGAGTTCCTCCACTTTATTAAACCTCCATGGATGAAACGGAACAAATACCTTTATTTGAGAAGTGACATTCTCTCTTTTTTCGGAAGACGTTTTATAGCGGAATCTGAAAAAAAAATCCTTAGGGTATAAAAAATATGCAGTTTGTTCTAAAATATATAAAAGTGGCCACAGAAACGTTAGTTACATATAGCTAGCAATTGACATATTTTTCTTCCATTTTGACAAACACCGTGTTTTAGGTTTACTTAAGTAGAGCTATGTTTGTCCATACGTATTGCGACAGACACATATTTTATTCAGAGACTATGCTATTCAAAATCCTTCAAAACGCAATTGAATAGCTATGATAGTTTATTTTATGCGTCATCTGAAACATGTCTATTTTATACATTGGGTTTTGTTTTATTACCCGGCCTCTCTCGAGTGTTTTGTCTGCTTCAGACATACCAGGTCCCTCCGCTCTTTCCTCAGCAGTTTTGTTGTGTGGGCGAGTAGCTTTTTGAGCAATTCCCACCTTCACGTGGTTATGTTCTTTCCTCTTCCGATTACTTTTAAAAGAAAGGTGATCATATTTCTTCCGTGTTAATAAAAGAGTTTAAAAGAGGGAGTCAAAATGGCTACTTCTCGAAAACAAGTTGGATATTTCACAAATACTCAGGGAGAAAAATAAAGCCATGATATCAAGCTTCGATTTTAAGCATGTTATATTATTTTTTAACTAATGATTCACTTGACTCCTTTGGACCCTTACAAATTCACTGGTGATAGTCTCGATGAGGTACCAGAGGTATTGAGGTAAAACTTACCAGATCATGTTGGACGAAATACCGCGTTTTTAGAAAAAATTGACTAGATCTTGATCTTGTCATCATAAAACAATCGACAGTATCTTCATGACACGAATTATCTTGTCTTTAGCAAAATTGGTCAGATCTTAATGATCGAGATACCTCGTCGAAACCACTTGTAGGTTTAACAACTTTTGCCCTCACACAGAAGATTTGATCTATTAAATGATACTTATAAAATCATAAGCAAGAGCTTAGGTAGTTTGAGGTTTAATGAAACTAAAAAGTGGATGCAGTAATTTTGAAAAGGAATGAAAGTTAAGAACACACTTAAAAATACTTAGATACATTAAGAGACAAGTTCTACCGGGTTTCACGGATGTTATCTATGTTGCAAATAAATCATTCAAAGTTTTTATAACTTGGCCCTGTGCAGACATTGAAATTAGCCTAACTTTGTGTTTTAAATGTCATTTAAATGTGAGGGGACAGTTGGTGTAGGGAATTCGTGAGCCAATTGAGCCAGTAACGCTATTAGGGCTTTATTTAATGTTAAATCCGTTAAGATAAAATGGGAAGTGGCCATTATTTGTGTAGAAACAAACAAGCTGTGCAAATATAATGACGCCAGAGATCAGTGTTCAAGTTTTTTTGTTGTTTAACACTTCAAGTGGTTTCGACGATATATATATATATATATATATATATATATATATATATATATATATATATATATATATATATATATATATATATATATATATATATATTGAGAGGGAGAGAGTATCTTATAAGGAGTTAGTTAAAGATGATTGGTATGTATTTTCAATTAACATCACACTGTCACACTGGAACATCACCGTGGACTATTGCTGACAGTCCGGAATCAATCCCGAAGGGAAAAATTCGAGGACAGACCACGTAATTTGTAACCATGGTCAGATGGCAAGGCACTTGAGCTGGTTCTCCACTATCTTCCACACCCCGTCAACGTGAGGACATTCGAGTCCACGACGGATTTAACGTTCCCTGTGTACGTGACTGTCTTTGGCTAGATTCGAAATCGCAATCCTCCGGTTGGTAATCCGAAGCTCTTCCAACCAGGCTAACGCGGCCCAAATTAAAGGGGAGAATGAATTAAAAACGAAGTTTCCTTTATATGTTCCGCATGTTATTGTCGGCCAAATACGATTTCAACACCTCGTCAGTGAAAGTTCCAAATAAATTTATAATTGATAACACAGGGTAATTGAGTGATCAACACCAAATTGATTAACGCCAAAACAGAGGTAAACTACTGCATCTTAAGATAATCTATCGTGCAAGAGTCATTTGGACATAATTTATTTCTTCTCATACCGTCTGTTATGGTTGCTTCACTTCAAATTCCTCTTACAGTTTCATTTATGTCGTCTAGAATTTCTCATCGATAATTTTAGGATGTATCTTATCGTAGATTCAGTTATTACTTCTAAAACTAATATGCGATGTAGAATTACATGAAACAATGCAATGAATCTCAAACGAAATACGTTTTGGTTGACTGATGTTGGCGCTGTATATACCTGCTCTGCAGCAATGGCTGATTTACGTAGATATGAACACCCGTGCTTTCAAACAAGCTTGATAGCCCTCGCTATAATCAATATCGATGAATAGTCCACGATGATAGACATATAATCTAATATCATTATTTCTTACACACATCGTCAATAAAAATTTCAAGGAATGAATTCAGAATCATATATGACAGTCAATTGGTAAACACCAACTGCCAATACGGCGATTAACTATATTAAAGATAATACCAATCTGTACCATGTGATAGTATTTGGACAACAATAGATATTGGAAGTCCATCCAGTTTGTTTGTCGACGTAGAAACTCTCTCATAAATGCAGCGCAAATTATAACCTGATGTATTTTCCCCAGATCTTGTTATAAATAGCACACGGAGAATTTATAGGGATGTACTAAAAGGATTAAGATTTCATACACTCTCATCCTTCATTATGTCGATAAACGTCTAACGAACACTCCAAAATTGAAAACTTTCCAATATTTCCGGAAAAGTGCAATTTTGCGGAAATATCGGGCATCGGTTACTTTCCATTTTCTATCAGTCTTAAATCTCATTCTAATATGTAGGCGCTTACGTGAATAAACCATGACGTACACAACCGAACAACCAATAGAGGAAAACCTAATTATTGAGCCCCGGAGGTGAATGCTATGAATAATTGATTAATAATTTTGTCGAGCTCATCAGAAATTACAGCTGCCGCTGGATTGAGCAGCGCTAAGCAGAGTGCTGGATCCAATCAGCGGTGGCGCTTAGTCTAAAATTGCTTCACTTCAGTGCCAACTTTTGTTTGTTACCGGAATTCAGAATCATGTTTGTTTCTGCTTCGTATCGTTTGACGTTTATTCATTCTAAATATTAAAAATGTTTGTTGGAACATTTAAGAAGATGGAAGTAAATCGTTTGTTGTATGTTTGTATTCTGATAATCATAAATCATTCATTTTCATAGACATTTTCTATCAAGCTCAATGTACGTGGAGGCACTGATTCTGTTGTGGAATGTGCTTCTTGCACTTTTTATATTTTAGCCGTCACTAATAGCAATTTCGAATTAATATATAATCGGCTTAGCGAAGAAATTCATTAAGTGCCATTTCTCTGTCACACTGAATGTTCATTTTTATGATGATTAGAAATGGATTACAAGGTTGGTAATATGTTTAAAAGATGCATAACCTCATCAAAATAATCTTATAATTTGGCTGTTTTCGTTGAAAATCTCTTATGAGAGGAATTATTTTCTGTCAAGCAAAATATATATGTGGCGGTAGTGTTTCCCTGGTGATACGTGTTTCCTGGAATTTTTATGACTAATTGGCTTATGTACATGCACAAATAAGTAGGTAGTTTTTTTTCCGGAAACACTAAAAGGCCTTTTCTGTCAAAATAGCTATAGATTGTGGTAGTTTTCTGCTACAATACGGTGTTTCTTGTACGCATTATGAACGTGAAGTCAGTTTTACAAATACGATTTACAGTACTTCGTCAATAAAATTTCCAAAGAATAAATTCGCAATTGATATAATATGTTTCATAGGTCAACTTTAATTGTATTAAACACCAAAAGTTGGCAAAGCAGTGATGAACTACCTTTTAAGGTAACCCCAATCTGTGTCATTTGAGATCATTCGTGCAGCAGAAATAACATCTTTACAGACCATCTGGTTTGCTTGCTTACACTGCAAATTTCTCTCATATAGTATCTATATTTCATTTTTATCGAGTAAAGCTTTTAAGACTGCTTCATTCTCATGATGGAGTTTCATAAAGGGTAACTTTCCCGCCCTTTTTTATGTTCAATTCGAATAAATCTTGTTCAAGTAAATCGTGCGCGATGATTGCATTCTGATAATTAAACTTACTTCTATTTTTTTAGAATAGTGACATTTGTTACGTTTTAAAAGTCCCGTTTCTTTTCTTTTTGTCTTGTTTAATCATAGATAGAAATTTCTGTATTTTGTGTTTTTTCAATTCCCTTGTGTGTGTGTAAATTCTAAATTCATGTTTCTGTATATTTGGTAGATTTATATTTTATTAAAATATTTCTACGATCTTTTAAAACGTGAAGAATCACTTTAACGAACTCAACAAGGCACCTGAAAGAAGGAAGTGAAACAAAGCTCTAAGTTGCTCTTAAACAAAATATACATTGCAACTCTTCGACAAAAGTGACGACTCAAATGGAGACTTCGTATTTTTAATTTAAATGGATTCTTTAAACTCTTACGAATCTTGGAAATCAAACAAATGCTACACAATTCAAATAAAGGTATGACGTAACTCTAAATTACAAATTGAGAAATAACATATGCTTAGATTTTCAATCTTTTAATTTAATTTTTTGAGTGTCTGTTTTCTAGAAAAAGTGACTTATTTAAAGAACTTTCTAACTAAACAGTCTATTGAAATTATAAACAAAAATGTAGTAATATTTTTATATGACGCACAATGTAAGAGGCGTTTTATGTTATTTTTTTTTTATATTCTTTCATTTCACTTTGAATTTCCGTTGTTTCATTAAAATAGCTATTACATATAATCATTTTTACTCAATGCAAGCACATATGAATTTTATTTCCTAACAACCCATCATTTAACTAAAAATTAAAGTTTTATTTTTAAATAACGTATGATTCTTTATTGTATTTACAATCTCTAAACAATTATTAATGAATTTAGTATTTCATGTGGTTAGAAATGATTAAATATATACTGACAATTTTCAAAGCAACTCTGAACATTAAAGACAGATGGAAACATCAAAGTACTTCCAAGCACTCAAATTAAATCATCTCATTACTCATACATCAAAGGACTTTTCATATATTTCTGTCGTATTCAAAAGCAATTAATTGCATACCTATTCAAGAAAATTCTGTATTAAACAGAACATACGGGATTTGAAATAGATTAGTTTAGAAAAATAATTTGAATTATTAATAGCTTAGGGTATTCACGAATCTAAGATAGCCTGAAACCGAAATGTTTTATGGGACAAAAATGCTCCTTTGCATTTAGTAAAACCCCTCATAATAATCTTAAATTTGCTTTGATGTTTCATAGATGTTTGATTTGGTTTTAAAAACCAAACTCGTAGATTCCTCCTTTTGACTAGCACAGACAAATAGGTCTGTTACTATAACACTGAGGTAGGTAAGTATTTAATTAACGTTATATTGAAGTAACATAACTGGCTATTGACGACTGTCCAGAATCAAACCCTAAAGGAAAGATCCGAATAAAACTGACGAATATCCTATCATATGTTAGTTCGTCCATAATACGCATGAAAATAGAATGGTAAACACTTTCAGGTTAAATGTGGTTAGCAAACAAAACTTGGAGATACTGCTCTTTTCACTTTTTTTTCCAATGCAGCACAGATGGAGAGGGACATTATCCAAAAAAGATTTTGTTCACGGCTGCGTAAACGATGGTCCTTTGTGAAGGAGCACCAAATGGGCGGCCATCAATAACCCTAACAGAGGACTGCACAATTACATCCATGCCCTGACCCCGGATTCGAACCAGGAACCTTCGGATCCTGAGGCCAACACCTTAGCCACTAGACCGGTTGATCGGCCTAGTTGTGGTCGTTTGACTAGAACGACGAAATTGATCTGTACCTATAAAACCGTTTCCTATGCGATCGATCACGTTGGGTTGGTGTGGAAATTTGGAGAGTGGGGTGCCAGCTCAGGTGTTTCTTCGTCATCGGACCGTGGTTCAAAATTACGAGGTGTTGTCTTCGGATCTGTCCCTTAAGGGACTGACCCCGGACCGTCGTCAATAGCCCGTTGTCTTGCTCTAGTACGACGTTAACTAAAATTACCATTACCTATGCGATCGATCATAGACAGACGCCAATAGCCCATAGTGTTGTGTCATATTAACGTTAATTAACTACTTACCAATTCATCTGAGAGAAATCCTATGAATATACTTGGTCGTCAGTAATGCGAATGAAAATAAGTGGTAAATATACCTAAATGTTGCTTAGTCTTATTTGGTTTCTCGCTCAACAGAATTTTTTTGCAACACGAGAGCTGATTTAGACTATTAAACACTCTCTGAGTCATGCAAAGCACAAAGTCCCACACATGAATTATCCTTACACATAAACTCACAAATACAATACAAATATCTCCCATTTAGAATTCTGAAAACACGACATAAACACAACTCATCTTCCGCACTAACAAACAAAAAGAAAGTAATTCTCTTTTACAGCCTCACAAGCTCATCCGTGACACGCTATTCCTTCGTTTGAATCAACCGCTGACGTTGCAATTTCCCGAATTCCGAAAATGGCACTCTTTCTTCGCGAAGACCGTTTCAAACACGCCAAGTGTCGTTTTCTCATAAGGTGCTACGGCGTTCGCATTCGACGCGCGTGTCAAAAACGGTCGGGGGAATAAGTGATGGAAAAAACAGTGGGAAATTGTCACGGAACTCAAACCTAATTGGAGTTATGAGGACGTAAAAGAAGTCGTTCCGATTTTCGATGACACAGAAAACAGAAGATTCGTGTTTCTCCCACTTTTGTACTTAATTGGAACTGTGTTAATTTGAAGAATTTTTTTTCAGTGCTCTTTATTTGGACATGCCGCGCATTTTATGGAAAAGCGACACAACTCGAAAAGTGAGTTTTTATCAGAAGGATCCAAAAGAGCGACATTATTTTCTGAATCTGTGGTAGGTAGTTAAATTTATGTCGCACAGGAATAATACAACGGGCTATTGCTTCCGAATTAATCCCGAAGGTAATGGTAATGGTAATTTTAGTTAACGTCGTACTAGAGCAACACAACGGGCTATTGACGACGGTCCGGGATCAGTCCCTTGAGGGAAAGATCCGAGGACAACACCTCGTAATTTTGAACCACGGTCAGATGACGAAGCAACACCTGAGCTGGCACCCCACTCTCCACACTTCTACACCAACCCAACGTGAGGACTTTCGGCCACGACAGATTTAAGGTGCACCAGCCGCCTCTACACCATACGCTTACAAACATCCATGCCCGGACCCGGATTCGAACCAGGAACCTTCCGATCTAGAGGCTAACGCCTTAACCACTATACCGGTTTGAAACAATCAGAAGACCCCTCGCAATTTTGATCCAGGTCAGACTACGATGTCAACAATTGAGTTCGCATCCCACTCTCCAAAGCTTCCAGAGCACGCCAACTTAAGGACATTTGAGTAACGGCAGATTTAACGTGCTCAGGCACCCATATAAACGACGGTCTGTGGTTGGATAGAGTTTCTAAATGTCAATCCTCCAGTTATCCATCCACTATTCTACCAACAGGTCTATCCCTTTTTCAACAACATTAAGAAATATTGTGTTTTGTTTTCGTACTCAAACTTGAATGAAAAAATCCAGAAACTCAATCCGAAAAATGAGCTAAGGTAGCATCGAATGCGATAAGACTAGAAGCGGAAATTATTCAAGTGCAATTGACTGAAATCCTAGGAAGTGGATTTTATAGATTCAAATAGGAGCAGCGGCATTATGATTGACTTAACTGTTGTGCTCATCGAAAATTGGATGGGTATAATTGTCCCCCGGCTCTGAAGTTTGTCAGAATAGAGTAGATCCTAAAATATATCATTGATTGCGATAACAGAATATTTGAGAATTAATTTGAGTCAATCTAAATTTCCTAGTATATCTAGGACAGTCGCTATCTGACTTATAAAATTGTAGCCGACCAACCGGTATAGTGGTTAAGGTGTTATATAGCCTCTAGATCGGAAGGTACATGGTTCGGGTCCGGGCATGGATGTTTGTAAGCGTATGGTGTAGAGGCGGTTGGTGCACCTTAAATCTGTCGTGGCCGAAAGTCGTTGGGTTGGCGTGGAAGTTTGGAGAGTGGGGAACCAGTTCAGGTGTTGCTTCGTCATCTGACCGTGGTTCAAAATTACGAGATGTTTTCCTCGGAACTTTACCTTAAGGAACTGATCCCGGATCGTCGTCAATAGCCCGTTGTGTTGCTCTAGTACGACGTTAACTAAAATTACCAGTACCATTACCATTACCCGGATCGTCATCAACAGCCCGTTTTGTTGCTCTAGTACGACGTTAACTAAAATTACCATTACCACTTATAAAATTGTACGGTTAGGTTTAATTACATTTGAAGAATTTGCACTCACATAGGTTAATTGGTAATTTGGTAATTTTTTAGTTAACGTCGTACTAGAGCAAAGCAACGGGCTATTGACGACGGTCCGGGATCAGTCCCTTAAGGGAAAGATCCAAGGACAACACCTCGTAATTTTGAACCACGGTCAGATGACGAAGCAACACCTGAGCTGGCACCCCACTCTCCAAACTTCCACGCCAACCCAACGGCACTCACATAGGGAAATTGGGATAGTGTTAAGATAAATTAATCATAACAAAATTATGTGAATGTATAAAACTTATTGGATTATGAACAAAAAAATGTTTTAAATAAATATATTTTACTTCGATTATGTTTTTGCAGAGTGAATTAATCACACTTGAATTACATCATCATTTACTATGTAATTTAGTTAGAAATTTCTTCACACAAACAAATTAAAGAAGTTTCCTTAAACTATTAAGTATACACTAATGAAAAACAAAAGAAATTTGCGTAGGCGGCGTTCAGAACTATATTAAAATCTGTGTAGCTCATCTGAAGGCTTCATTTCTGTGTTTTGTTTGTTGCAATAGTAACTATTGTTAAACGAGAAAATAAAATCATTATGAGCTGCTTTTTCTTTCATTTAAGTGAAGTATGTTAATTTCTTTAAAAACATTTGCTATACACTCTAAAATTAAAAAATCTGAAAAACGCTAGACTTATGTAGGTAGTTGAATTCATTTCGCAGTGGAGCAACACAGTAGGGCTATTGGCGACAGTCCGTGATCAATCTGAAAGGGAGATTCCTGGACAAAACCTCGAATTTTGAACCAAGGTCAGATGACGAGGTTCACACCTAAGCCGGCACCTCACTCTCTCCAAATTCTCACATCACCCCAACTTAAAGAGAATAGAACCCACCTCGGATTTGACGTAGACAACGGTCTTTGGTTGCAATTGAGTATCGAACTCCCAAACCTACAATTGCTAGAGTTCGTAGAGCGCTTATAAGTATACTATATTACTGTAAGGAACGAAATTTAATCTTCGAAATTAATTAATTTTAATCAACTTCGCATTGGAGCAACATAACGGGTCATTGGCGATGGTCCGATATCAGTCCCTAAGGTAAAGATCCAAGGACAACGTCTCATAATTTAGAACCACGCTCAGATGAATTAGTTTTGAATCTTCATATTAAAGTATTACTTTCAATAATTCCGCATGTGTATCTCAAAATGATGTAACTGCATCGAATATGAAAATGCTAATATAACGTGATAGGACAACGCTTATACTCCAACTAAATAACGAGAACGCATATGAGTTGGAATACCACAGGGATTCGCATTAATTATTTTGTGCGTAAATTGGATTTCGTGTATTAATTAAATGTCCTTCGTAATTTTTTTATTCGACATGGTTTTTTTGATAAGGTTATAATTAGCGTAGAAAATTTAATTTAGTGAGTAATTTTTAAAGGATTGCATTTTTTAATTATTCAGTCTACTATTAATGCATAGTAAAAGCTTGTGAGGAACATTTTTAGTTAAATTCTTGACGCCTGAAAGGAAGTAGTAAACTTTTTAATCCTCCCTCCCCTCCCCTTTATATCCCCCTTTATAAAATTGAAACTAAACTTAAAAAGTGTTTTACCCAATTAATAACATTATATTCAACTACTATTATTTACAAATTAGAAAATTTCATAACTCTTACATAACTTTCAGCTCTACGATGCTTTTAAACTGGCTTCATAGATTAAATGTGACATCCTTAAATGTAATAAACACTTTTTACTTTCGCATGTTTTTAATTCCAAAAATATTCACTTGAAGATCCCGCTCAATGTGGGAATTAAAAGTAATATTTTGTTATATTTTCGAGATGTAAGCCTTTTTATATCTTTTAATAACATATTTTCTTCAGAAATTTTATACAATATGCTGCTATGTATATTTATGTTGTAAAATTAAATTTTGTCTACATTATACACACTTCATAGAAGTATTATTTTTAACATGAGACACAATATGTGTGCGTTCTTATAGAACTCTTAAACACTACATTCTTCTTTGAAAATAATTAAAATTCGTTCTTAAAGATGGCAATGGTAATGGTAGTTATTAGTTAACATCGTACTAAAGCAACACAACGGGCTATCGTTCTTAAGGAATAGAATATATTTCCAAACGCTTTCGAGACATAAAAATAGATGAGTACAGCCTCCATTTTATTAAGTAGACTAAAATATTTTTAAAACGGCTCTTCTAAATTCATCTGCTTTAGGTAATGGTAATGGTAATTTTCAGTTAACGTCGTACTAGAGCAACACAACGGGCTATTGTCCCTTAAGGGAAAGATCCGAGGACAACACCTCGTAATTTTGAACCACGGTCAGATTACGAAGCAACACCTGAGCTGGCACCCCACTCTCAAAACTTCCACGCCAACCCAACGTGAGGACTTTCGGCCACGACAGATTTAAGGTGCACCAGCCGCCTCTACACCATACGCTTACAAACATCCATGCCCGAACCCGGATTCGAACCAGGAACCTTCCGATCTAGAGGCTAACACCTTAACCACTATACCGGTTGGTCGGCCATCTGCTTTAGGATATCCTATTCTATACTTGAGAAATATTTAATTATGACCCAATCCATGTGTATTTCAAATTCCAAAAAACATTTCCCAATTACACATCTTAAATTATATTCCACTGAATCAAATTAGCATCCAAGACGAAAAAAATAAATATACATGAACTGAAAAAGCCTTTCTGGAAAAAATTTCGAATACCTACACGAGATATTAATTGTTCCAGACTCAAACTTTAAATAAATAAAAACTGTAAAGCGTCAGATGGAGGGTACTCGGATATAATTATTAACTTTTTTTATTCATGTCCCGCCCTCTACCAGGTCTCTTGAGATAGTTAATTCGGATACACAGACAATTACTCAAGTCCTTAGTAAGTGTTTGAACATGGAAAGAACTTGGACTCGGAAGAAATGTGCAGGCCTTCTATTTGTCTTAATGACGTAGATGGGAATGCAATTAATTTTTTTTGCCCGAGGAAACAGGATGGTTGTGAAATGAAAGAAGATGAAAATAACCGCACACTTCCTAGGGAGTACTGTTTTAATGATGGGAGTACTTTTTATGCACGAATAAAAACATTCATTGTAAAAATAATAGTCGCTATAATATTCATTCGCGCAGACTAACTGGATTGGTGAAAAACTTATGTAGGTAGGTAGCGGACCAACCGGTATAGTGGTTAAGGTGTTATCCTCTAGATCGGAAGGTTCCTGGTTCGAATCCGGGCCCGGGCATGGATGTTTGTAAACGTATGGTGTAGAGGCGGCTGGTGCACCTTAAATATGTCGTGGCCGAAAGTCCTCACGTTGGGTTGGCGTGGAAGTTTGAAGAGTGGGGTGACAGCTCAGGTGTTGTTTCGTCATCTGACCGTGGTTCGAAATTACGAGGTGTTGTCCTCGGATCTTTCCCTTAAGGGACTGATCCCGGACCGTCGTCAATAGCCCGTTGTGTTGCTCTAGTAGGACGTTAACTAAAAAATTACCAAAATTATCCACTTTTCAATTAGTGTCAATAATTCGATAATTGAATCGCTATATATCTTGTTCAAAATTACGAGGTGTCCTGTGATTTTCGAGATTGATCTCCGAACATCGCCAATAGCCCGTTGTGTTACTCCAGTGTGCCGTTAATTACCTAATTACCTGGACGGTAACTACCTACTATCGTAGAACCATCAGTTCTCCCCTTGTCGTGCTGAAGGTATAAGAGGTAGTGGTCAGTAATAAAAAAATACTCACTCTGTACGTAAGGAACCTTTGTTATGAGATCATGAAAAGGATTTTCAGTTTAAAAAAAGATTTTATTTTGCTTATACTACCCAAATGCTCTGTCATTACATGTATCAGGGTTCCCCTTAAAAAGTGAACCCACCTTGTGTTTGCCTCGAGGCAGAGTCTCATCATTCGATGACAAATGACCAGATCTTGATCTCGGCATCATCAAAAATTGAAATATCTTGACAACGTGATATGTAGTCGTTAGTAAAATTCGTCATATCTTGATAGACGACATATCTGGTCGAAACCAATAAGAGGGTTATTCTGTACTTTGGTGACGTTCGAGTTTAATGTAATTGGTGTTGAATAATCAATTGTTATTTATTAGTTCGATATTCATTTTTTGTAAATTTTCTTGGTGACCTGCTGAAATCGTATTCGGAAAACAAACCAAATCACTCTTGGAATATTTATAGTTAACAAAATCCACCGCAGGAAACACTACCGTCATGCTGCATTCATCCGGACAAAAAAAGCCCCTCATATAAGAGATCTCGATAAGAATCCTCATTCAAAGAAACTTGTTTTCACCTCTTTGAAAAAGATTCGGTGATTGATGTTTGTTGATCGAGGTGTAAGAACTCCCTTCAGAAGACCCGGCCATTCAACATGGCGGCACGACAGAACTGAAAGCGTGATGGATAACATTACGTTCCTGTTTGTTTAGTCTCAGTTGGAAAAGAGAACACGCCATGAGCGACAAAAAAAATAAACGAAAGGGGAACTATAATCGGTTCTACCTGTTTCACGAAAAACACAATCTTACTTGTAGTCTCGTAATGGGGTTCAAGATAGTTTAGTTTTTGTGCGGGGATGAATTATAACAATTGAAAAGAATTTGAGGGCATTCTCAATGTATGAGTTTTGGAATACGATGTGTTTGATCGATTGAAGTTGAAACCCTGTCTAAAATTATACATCCGTTAAAAGGTTGGCCGATATTTTTATGTCGTAATGACCAGATCTAACCGACTTATTTTTTCCAAAAGTTAATAAATGCAGACCAACCGGTATAGTGGTTAAGGTGTTAGCCTTTAGATCGGAAGGTTCCTGGTTCGAATCCGGGTACGGGCATGGATGTTTGTAAGCGTATGGTGTAGAGGCGGCTGGTGCACCTTAAATCTGTCGTGGCCGAAAGTCCTCACGTTGGGTTGGCGTGGAAGTTTGGAGAGTGGGGTGCCAGCTCAGGTGCTGCTTCGTCATCTGACCGTGGTTCAAAATTACGAGGTGTTGTCCTCGGATCTTTCCCTCAAGGGACTGATCCCGGACCGTCGTCAATAGCCCGTTGTGTTGCTCTAATACGACGTTAACTAAAATTACCATTACCATTACCAGTGGTGGCACAAAATGCCCATACGCTGGTGTGGTGTGGTGTGGTGTGGCAGTTAGGAGGGTGGTGTGTTGGTTCAGGTGTTGACCTCGTCATCTGATCATGGTGCAGTCCTCGGATTATTTTTTTTGTGTTGATTCTGAACCGTTTCCGATAGCCCGTTATGTTGCTCAATTGTGACGTCAATTTACTACCTACCTTCTAACTTTTTTTCGCAATTTATATATTTGTATAGTTTTTTGTTGTGTGCTACACAGAATAGCAGTAATTTATTTGTTCAAATTAAAAAATAAAGCAGTAAAATGTTAAGTTTCATGATTTCTTTTCAGAATTTTAAGCATGATGTTCTTCGAATTCGCACGCGCGTCGTATACACCTTTCATATCTTTATTATACCTTATGGAAGAACACTGGAATTAATCTTCATTCTTTTCAATACCAGAGTGAGCCTAATATCCTGCATTACATGAAAAATATCTACAGCTGTTGTCACGTTTTCGGCTAAAGCCAGAATAGGCCACTTTCTAACTCAGGCCTACTTGAATTCAACTATCCCGACTCCAACAAGTGCATTATTTGCCTTTATGAAGAAGACTTTTAACATATTTTGTTCGACTAAAACGGAGATAATATTTTTAGAACTATCTTAAAGAAAATTTTACTATTCCTCTTCCATATTTTACTGTATATTCTACTGTTCACTTTATGTATATTGATTCGGTGGTTTATAGAAGACATCGCGAGATCAGCGTTTAGGACTTGTATATCAAGATGTAATGCAACTAGTTTCAAACTCTTATGATACTGTTCCGAAAAATAACGCCGTAAAGGTTTAAGTACCATAATTTCAATTCTGTGTTTTAAACATGATATTCGTCGAGAATTTTAACCACTGCAATAAGATCTATACCATTTTGATATCCCATTTAACAACATTCTTACTCTAAAATCTTCTCATCCGAACCAACAAATACAAGTTAGGATCTTTTGGGTCTTGGAAGTCCGAAACATTTTTTTCAAATCTGCAGGGTGTCCCAAAAAGATCAGTACAACTTCAAAAATTTATTTTAAAAAAAAAGAATAGGCCTACAGCAAAACTAGTTACAACAATAGATAGAATAACTCAAAAAGTGTTTTCTACTACCTTAGTAAATTTCCACATGAGATCCTTTCGTAGCACGAAGAATCAAGACGATATTCCAATTCAATCCACGAACGTTTCAGCATTCTAACATCAACAGTAGTTACAGCTGTTTGGATCTTTTTGTTTCAATTCCACGACACTGTTAACTTTTGTTCGGTACACAGCATCTTTTTACCTAACCTTAAAAGAAAAAGTCGAGTGGAGTAATATCAGGAGACCGGGCGGTCATGCTATGGGGCCATCCTCTCGACACATTGAGCTTTCTTCACGGGATCCGCCATTTTAAATAACTGAATTCTTTAATAATCGTTTGCGTACTGTGCAGCGGTATCTATAATCAGAAAGATACCGTAGAAAAAAACATTTTGTGAGTAATTCCATCTATTGTTGAAACTAGTTTTGCTGTAGGCCTATTCTTTTTTTTAATAAATTTTTAAAGTTGTACTAATCTTTTTGGAACACCCTGTATAATTACAAGGAGTGCAGATGTGCAGAGAAACTCTGCAGGCGAAATATTCCTCGCAAGCTCAGCTATATTTACCTTGAGTCCTTTGCGCTCAAAATATCGATGCTGGTTCCATGAATTTTTGATGAAGGGAATTCTGCGCTTTTTTTCGAAAAAGACCGGATGCTTGGAGAGGCTTATCAAATATGAATGAGGTTAAGAACAAAAAAGAAAAGCTCTGCAAATAGTATCAGGGGTTGTAATAATTGATCAATAGGTTAAGCAGGAATGCGGAGTCATTCGTTACGATAGCTCTTGTTTATGAAGAGACTTTCAATTTGGGAAGCTATTAGAGCAGCGTAACGGGTTGATGATTTGTTGCAGACATCTTCTATTGGGACCCCAATGGATAACGTTGTTTCAAAATGGGTGTTTTTTCACTGCCGACATGCTACCAATTAGTGAAATGTTTCAAATCTTAGTTTTTCTGAATTTATTATTTGCCTTAATGCGGGAGACTTTACAGTTTATCTTGTTCAACTGCACTGGGGAAAGATCATTTTTCGAACTCTGTTATACGAAATGTGATTCGTCTTTTATTCTTACTGTTTTCTCTAATGTTCATTTTGCGTATATTGATTCGCTGATTAACATGAAACTGGCGTTATTACGCCGTACTCGTGTATCAAGACGCAAAGATTATTTATTTTACAAGGGATCGCATACGTATGTGTATAAAGTAAGAAGTGTTAGATAACATATTTAACAATCAGAAGGGTTCGCACGCATTTATCAGTTCTGTGACCAGCCGCAAGTCTCATGCGATTCTTTTACTCTCCCTCCTTGAAAATACACTCTATTACAAATTAATCGACCCTCCAAGACGGTGTAGAATTGCATTGGTGACGGGCTCGATTCACTTGGAACGATGTTGACTAGTGATGTGTAGTCTTTAGTGACGAGTCCCGTTTCCAACAGTGTCCTGACGACAACCGCAGGCGTTTCTGGAGACGTCCAGGGCAGCGTGGGGATCTTGCCCTTTCTATCGCGAGCCACACATGTCGACAACAGGGCGTTATGATCTGGAGTGCCACCTCCTTTGATAGCCGAACCCCTGTGGTAGTCCTTTCTTCTACACTTACAGCACAGCGGTACGTAGACGACTTTCTACGACCAGTTGTGTTACTGTTCCTTATGTGATACCCAGGACTTACTTTTCAACAAGATAATGCCTGGCTGCACACGGCACGTGTTGCTATGAATTGTCTTCAAGCTTTCCCAACACTTCCTTGGCCAGATAGGTCCCCTAATGCCATTTCGTACGTTATGGGAAAGCGATTGCAACCATCCCGGAATGTTGATCATTTAGTCCGACAGTCGGAGACAATTTGGTAGGAAATTCCACAGAACACCATCCGGGAGCTTTTACAGTCTATGCCACGCTGGGTGACAGCTTACATTCAAGCCAGAGGTGGTAATGGTAATGGTAATTTTTGTTAACGTCATACTAGATCTACACAACGGGATATTTATTGACGACGGTCCGGGATCACTCCCTTAAGGAAAAGATCCGAGGACAACACCTCGTAATTTTGAACCACGGTCAGATGACGAAGCAACACCTGAGCTCGCAACCCACTCTCCAAACTTCCACACCAACCCAACGTGAAGACTTTCAGCCACGACAGATTTAAGGTGCACCAGCCGCCTCTACACCATACGCAGCCGCGGTAGCTCAGTCAGTAGAGCGTCGGGCTCGCATCAGAAGGGTTGTGGGTTCTGTCCTCGGCGGAGCCTACAATTCTGATGATTTCGAGATCGGCGCTTCGACCTGGCTAAAGACCGTCGTGTTCACTAATGGTGACTGGGGCACGTTAAATAGGTCGTGGTCACAATGTCCCCCATGTTCCCATACAAAATCAATACCTCTGGGGGTACCTGATCAGGGGGTTATCGGCCTCTGATTGGAATCTAAATTACGATATGTGTGAGTGAATGGATGTATGAAAGGGACCTTCCTGTAAAACGGATGTGTCATGTATGTCGAGCAAAGTCGGACTTCCTCACAATGGGGCTCAATAACATGGAAGGCGCACCCCCCTCGCCTCTTGCCGTCTTCGACGGGCCTGGCACTCCTCTGGTCTGCCAGTGTTGGCATAAGAAACAACAACAACAACACACCATACGCTTACAAACATCCATGCCCGGACCGGAATTCGAACCAGGAACCTTTCGATCTAGAGGCTAATACCTTAACCACTATACCGGCCAGAGGTGGAACAACGCCTTATTGATTTCCGCCCTTTGTAACGGTCAAACTCTGAAATAAATCATTCAATTGTTCCGATTTTTTTGCTATATAGTATAGATGTTCACATATGTACGAACCGCCAAAAAGCGATGACATAAATAAGGCGTGGTTATGAAGCTATTGGTATTTTTGTTTGGGATGATAGGTCTTCGAGTCACGATAGCTATCGCTTAAATTTACATCAAAATATTAAAATCTTACAAATTAGAGCCACATTACCAGGGCCGAGGGCATAGTATCTAAATTCTCTGTATACTTGAATAGGTATGAAAATAATTTTCAATAAAATTCAACGATCATAAAGTTCCAAATAAAACATTTTGAATTCACAACGAGGTAATTCGCACTTAGCAAAATTGACCAGACTTTAGAGAATATATCGGATCAAAAAACTCGGATAATTAATAATTCATCCAAAATAACATAAAATAAAGGAAATGCTACAGTGAACTGCAGTCATTTGATTCTCTAATGTATTTTGCCTTTGGTACTGCATGATCATCCTAACTTTTACCTAGCTAAAATCCTTCGTAATTATTGATCCTAATTATCATTTATTATCTGGTATACGTGTCACGCAAACATTATTCTTTTCTAGAATTGTATAACTTGTTTTAGGGGCTTTCTTTGTTTTCGTCATTCGATCTATCGCCGGAATGTCAAGGCTTATCTGTTGGTTGCTTTCTTGCGCTTGTTTCTTTATACCATAGACAAAGTTTTCCCATTTATCTCTGTATTTTAAAAGCAACTACGCGCACGAAAACCATGCATTAGCGTGTTTCCTTTTTCGGTTGCTTTTCGTGTGTGGTTTATTTTATAGTGGCTCTCAGGTGGCTGTGGCTGTAAACAACGATGTCGACACTCCACCGTTCAATGAATTTTTAATGTCGGAATTGTGACCCATTTTTTTTATAAAAAACCCCTGATGTCAAACGGAATTTATAAATTATGGATGAAGTTGAGAAAAGACAGGTTTCTGTAAACAGTGTCAAGGGTTGTAATAGTTGATGAACAGGTGGATCTTTCTGCGTCAAAGTAAAGTTCGTGCTTTATTAAAAGAGTACCGGTTCCATTAAGGTACATTGGAACACTGCTCTATTTGATAGGATTTTTGTTCTCAGAACGACTAACGGAATTACAACTTCTATACATATAATTCTCTTACGTGGCATGCAAAAAAGACGTTATTTGTAATCGCGTTTTGGCAACACTGTACGATTGTTTGTTTATCCCGAATTCTCGCGCATCGATCGAATTTATAGCGTTATCGGATGAAATTTTATTGGAAAAAAAAGGAAATTTTAATGAGCTGTTGCAGTTAGTTTATAATAGAAATCAAAGAAAGTGGAGGATCTTTTCAGGGCCATTTAAAAAACGGTCCTTTTCAGGGCCAACAATTATAGATCAACAAGACGCTTGCACGGCAACAAACTCAATGAAAAAGTGTGGGTCGTTTGAGTGCTGGGAAAATGTACACGCAAACAACATGCTGGGTATTCAATTTCCAAAGCAACGCTCACAATTCGAGTCAAAATTTGCACAAAGTTTTCATTTGAATTCTGATTTTAGAGATACTGTATATATTTTTTCTGTAATACAGCAAATTTAGATTTGAAAAACATTTTTTTGGTAACATATTTTGTAAACAATCCCTTCTGCTAGGACACATGTCTTCATTGAGGCGAGCGAAGCGAGCATAAGTTCGCGCTGCGAACCAATGAGGATTGCGAAGCAATCCTCCGGGGGTTGGCGAGCGTTAGCGAGCAGGGGGCAGGCCCCCTAGTATTATATAAAACTCTAGGTTCTCCAGTGTTTCCGTGGCTATTACAGTTTTGATTGGTTGTATGACGTCAAGAGTAGGTGGAGTTTCTTATTGCTTTGATTGGTTCTGTGATGTTACGAGCGAAACGAGGTACGAAGTATCAAAAATCATTATATTCGAAATCGCCATGGAAGTAACATTGAGTATAAAACGATTGCCGTACGGATTTTATTGTTTTACCAGTGTTGATCAAAAATTAAGTTTTCCAATAATAATATTTTACCAGTATTGCTCAAAAAACAACACCATGCGAAAGCAAGGCAAGTTGATAGATAGAGGTGGAGAAAGGTTCATACATAGCCAGTGATCAATAAAAGTCGACAGATAGTAGTGAAAAAGGTTTATACACAGCCAGTCATCACGCAACGTCAGGTTTTAAAAAATATATAAATGAAGTTTGATCAAAATATAAATAAATTTTGTTATGCACAAGTCGTCTGACGGGTCATTTAGACTAGTTTTTAATACAAAACTAACAATGAAATAATACAACCAACCATAGTAGGTAGTTGAATTTACGTCGTACTGGAACACAAAATTGGCAACTTTTTATATCCTGCCTCCTTAAAATTTTTACAGGAAGTTTTGAAACCTGCATAAAGAAAGAATATTATTGTCTCGCTTGATTTTGTCATCCCAAAACAAAACTTAACAATTGAAGAGCACTGAACGAAAAATGCCAAAGGCTTTTATGTTTGTGACCAAATTCTAATTCGAAACGATAGATTTAATTTGACAAGCTAGTACACATGTCCTTCATTGGCGTGTGTTCAATTATTTTTTATCATTATATGCTACTTAAGTTTTGAATTCAAATCTAATATTGAACTGTTTTTGATTGAGGATCCTTAAAAATGTTTTGATTTATAATCCAATTTTCAACTATTATGTTTATTGTAGAACTTCAAGTTTTGATGTTCAATTTGACTGCAAACTTTTCCTATTGTTATTGAACCATCGGAGTTCTAATAGATTACCACCCACACACCCCGATATTTATCTAATACTGGAATAACTAGCGTTGTACAAAATAATTCTTCAGGTGCTAGTTCATTTTCTTCTACTGTAAACACAGGAACACTATTTGAACTGTCTTTCTGTAGGGGACTCGCTAATTCCAAGCAATAGTAAGGAATCGAAAAACAAACGCAATTGTTTCATGTCGAAACGCCCTTGTCACGAGATAACTTTATCGGCAGCAAAGTTCGAGTCTGCAGAAGGGATAATTAAACTTCCTCCTTCCTTAATTCGTACTTCCAAAAGGAAAAAGGGAAATCAACTGCAACAGGGAGCGATGAAACTCACTTAGCTATATTCTCTCACAGGTACTGTGGATTTGGAAGAATCAGGAGAACTTGTTTCTCTGATTCGGAAAAAAAATCGTCGTTGCTTATTTGGGATCGAATAAATAAGTACTCGTTTTTTAGCCCTCTTGGAGTTGGTCTCAGAACTTTGCGGATAGTAAAACTGACTGAATCTTGATGGGGGATATATCTGGTCAGTAGAAGAAAACTTTCCACATCTTGATCTCGTCTTCATGGAAAAGAATCGCCACTATTTGATGAAGAGTTATCACGTCATTCGCAAAATTCGTCACGTCTTGGTGGTCGCGACTTCTTCAAAACCGCTTGAAAGGTTAACCCTTCTTTGCATGATTTTTTCTTTATTGGTGAAATAAATCAAGGTGATATAATTCATGTTCAAAATTAAAGGAAAAATGGTTAAAAAAATCTTAGTATATATTTATAGTATAAATTTAGCAAAAAACAATACGATGGTATCATGTGGTATTTTTTAAATTAAACGCAAACTTTTTCAGAAATTGCTCTAAAAATAACAGAAACACATGTTACAAACCTTTCTTCCACTCATTTTCACTTTTTTAGCAATAGAAACTCAAATATAATAAAACAAAATTAAAACGAAATCATACGTTTATTGCAACTACAACAAACAGCGGAATGACAACTTCAAGCTCGTTTTACTGATAGTGACACTTGCTTATTTTTGACAGCTGTGTTTTTTTATGCAATGGACATTAAAAAGGTATCCAGACACCAACTTAAAGTGAACTTGTTCTTTTATATAATTTTTGGGCATTCAATGTTATGATGGAAATTTCCACCATTATGCAAAGAAGGGTTAATTCGTGAAACTTTTCTTGGATAATTTGTAAATAATAAATCGATTGTCGAGTTTTACCATTGATGGATGATACACGATTGTGGGCAACATTACCCATCAAAACCAATTGAAGGATTAAGTGAAACGTACCTTGTTCAGGGTGCTGTGATTGATTCGCAGTAACATCTATGTAACTATCACCAACCAATCAGAGATAGTCGGTTTTTACCCGCTGACGGGCTAACACGTATATATCCGTTGTGCAACCTGCAGTGTTCCCTTTATGACTTCTAACCATTTTTCAACTTCTTGAATTATATAAATCTTTTTTGGATTTTTTTTAACTCTATGATTACTTAGTCACTGTGTGTGTTATAGATACAAAGGCCACACTACATTACTCTTAAATCTCTTGACGGTCAGAAGGTCATACACGGAAAATGTTATTCAGGGTATTTTGTTATTGGTTGGCAGTTACGTCTACGTAACATAACCCAACCAATTAGTGTAAAAAAAAACTACGAAACAGCCTAGATTTGATCGTTACCTTTTGGTTTAACGATTAAAGATATAAATTACCTCGTGACATAAGCCCGGTGTACACATCCTGTTTTACAACGTGTGATGCCGCTGTCGCAACACAAGTGCGGTCTGAGATACATTAGATCCAATGGAATAGTGCACACATGCTACCGGTGCCGCTGCTGCGACTCACTTCCAACATGCGTGCAATTTGTACCGCAGTTCCTGACGGCGCCGCAGCTCGCCGCACACACTTCTCCGTTCTGTAGTACCTTGTTTTCATATATAAATGGAATATAAAAAATAATTAATAAATGGTTGTATCCAGTAACGTCTCTTTTGTTACAAAATATAATTTTTTACACCAAGTAAGCGAAATAAACACGTTTTATTCGATAGAATATTTATCGAAAAAGGCGCGAAATTCGAATTTACGTCATTTCACGGTTATGTGTGCACAGTTGGGCTTGCCGCAACGGCGCCTCACGTCGAAAAAAAACTTTAATATATATTGAGTAGAAACATCTCCCCATGTCACTAGAAACGTTTCTTGAATTCATTAAAATATTTTTTGTTGAAAATAACCAGAAGAAAAAAAATTTTTAGACACAATTTAAGTCGATTCGTGAAAATTTTTTGATTTTATACCTACTAATTACCCATTAAAAAAATTTGTGTTCATATTTCCTCAATAGTTTATATTTTAACATAATTGCCAAATAGAAATACATCTGTATGCAAAATGTCAGACTGATAGCTTTAATAGTTTTTTCACAGAGCGCACCTGAAGATGAAAATTTATCATTTTGAGAAAACGACAAAAAAGCATCTTCTTACCTTTTCAATAAGAACTTTACAAAGCACAAGTAAACAAAATTATCGGTTAAATATAATAATAGTCGCAGTTAAACCTGTTGCCAATCGATTAAAATGTATATTTATACGAAAATATACTAAAAATATAAAATATTATAAAAAATATTATCCATCGTCGGCAATACTGAAACTTCAAACCTTAAACCGAAACCAAAAAGGATTATTTCAAAATTTAATTTTAGTAACTTAAAATGCATTTTACATAATAAGTGATACATCAATCGATTCGTATTTGTGCCCTCTATTAAATGCAACTGAAATCAAAAATTCGATTTTTTGAAGAATTGTGACTTCCCAGTGCCCTTAAGCATAAATTCTGGTTCTAAGCTTATCGTTAGGTGCCGAGAGATATAACAGTGATATGACTAATTGTTTATAGATATAACAGCGATGTGACTAATTGGCTATCCACAGAGCCACAGAGTAATCCACAGTGATCGTCGTTCATATATTGGTGTACTAAAACCGTTTACTAGAGAACGGTCAGGCTTTTTCGAAAATCAAATTGCCCAAGGAGACAACTGCCTCCTCGTTTGCAGCCAATATCCCGCTGCAACGAAATTGAAATTTTGTAATAGTAAAGACAAAAGCGAAAATATTTTTTTTTAATTTATTGAGTAGAGTCGTACACAATCTTCATGAATTTCAAGGAACTGCGGTTTTTTATCATTCCCTAATCCTTTGACTTCTGAGAATTGATTCCATTTGGGCAGTTCAAAAATTAAATTATTCCATATCCAATCACTGATACAGAACCTTTTCCTTCTATTCCACTGATTAGGGGATTGGATTACTCGCATGAATACCCGATGCAGTCCCTTTCTCATTAATTGAAAACCTCGTTAAGAGACTTTCCTCTTGTTTATTTAAGAACGCTTGAAACCATAGCGGTGACTTTCGCTCATTGGGATTTCCTTTGATACGAAGGTACTAGAATCTTTGAAGAACATTCAGTTCGTTTTAACTTTTTTATTTCTAATTTAATTTCTAGTGAACAAACGTCCTTAGGCAGAGAACTAAAATATAAGATACAAGTAGACAAAGCAAATAAATAAACATAAAATAAACAGTCTAGTTTTTCACGCTCCTCCAACGCGAAAGGTAGTTGACCTTGGGTAAGCCTATTTTTGAATAGATGTGAAATTTGGTTAGGGCTTTTCCCGTCGACTCTTTACTTAACACTTTCGGCACCGAACAATAAGCTTAGAACCCCGATTTTGTTTATTTCTCAATGAAATTTAAAACAATTTTCGAACAAAGTCCAAGTGACGTTCATTGTACATATTCTGCATGTATCTATACTATTATTATCCACATTTTAGCTTTCTAATTAATATTGACTTTCCTGTGCCGAAACTTTGCTTTCGAATTTTACAGTCACTTACTGAGTTGGTTTCATGGATATTTGTACGTCTCTTCAGTAAAGCTTCATCTTATTATTGGAAAGCGTAAACTTAGAGCCTCTGGGTGAACTAGAAGTACTGTGACTATTCTACATGTTTGTAATTTTATCTACCCTCAAGGAATTACGAAATACTACACACAAGAATTTCGTCACCTCTTTTAGGGTTATTCAGATTTTACTGTTCTATCGTAAAGGATGCGATAGTTTCAGTGGACGAATCCAAATGCGGAAACGAGTATTGGAAAATGATATTTGGTTCTACGTGGAATTATGCTTTGGGGCTTAGATTGGGTATTTCATTCGGATGTTTTAGGTTATTTTCCCCTTTCTCCGTTTAACATGTGTTATGGTGCGGATCTAACAAGAAGATGTCGATCTTTGGTCAGTTGATTTTGGGTCAGTCTATTTTTTTCTAAAGGTGTGAAAGTTCGGAAAAAGTTGTCATACATAAAAGAATGAATGGGGATCATTGTGGATGGTGTTCCCCGTCAATTTGTTATCACCTCAAACAGTTTATCACTCTACCGAGTAGTAAACTAGGAACCAACACCCGTGCAAAAGGCGTGAAACATTGTGGATTGTGTTCCCTGTCAACTCGTTATCACCTCTATCAGTTTACCACTCTACCGAGTAGTAAACTAGGAACCAACATCCGTACAAAAGACGTGAAACTTTGTTTACACTTAAACCTGTCATCTAAGAGTACCCTCTTTGGAAACATGGGACTCAAATGCTAATCTGACCGGAGTCGGACAACACAATGATTTTTGTGTATTTTTATTAGTATTCGATATTTGTAACTGCTGGTAGGGTTTAAAATCGATGATGAAGTATCGTTACAGTTCGTTTTTGCAGATTGGTGAAAATTATCTTTACCGAAACATTTTTTAGTTTTCCTGGTTCCGATGTTTTATTATTATTTCAGCTTTATTTATTTTGTTTCTAAGGTTATACTTCAGTGATCATTTGACCTCAACATCGTCAATGGCCGTACGGTGACAACGTTGACAGAAATCGAGGACTGCAATTTTTGCCGTTAAGTTTAGGGTTAAGCAAACATCAGCAAAGCAATATCAAATCCACAAAAATCAACTACCTCTTAAATTGATTTCATGGTAGTGTGCATACATGAATTAAACAATAATCTTAGTTTTCTGTTTTTTAAGTATTATGCACGTATTTCCAATCACGGTCTTATTGCATATCACAGATAGAAGTATTGATATGTTTGTTTCTCCTGTATGCTCTAGTAAGCTAAGATCTTATAAAGCTACAAATAACGTCTTATATTAGAACGTTTTAGAACGGAACTGGTACTGATCAAAATCATATTATCACGCCCTGTCGCCAAGAAGAAAGTGTAAATAAATAATATGAAACACCGTGCCAATTGGAACGCTTTTATCTTTAATTTGTCGGTATTCAGAATTTCGATTATTTTCATACTTTAATAGTCCTTTATAACAAACCCCTATAAATGTTAAAGATAATTTTGTCCAAAAACGTTTTAATATCATTACCACGATTTAAAAATTTGCATATTTTTTATTCTTTAACCCTTCCCTTTGTTAAGAGAAAAGAGGATATATACTTATCTGGGATAATATAATCCTCTTTTTTACCCACGATCGTCTTGAAACTTAATACATATTAAATTTAAGTTGCAAAATCAGATTCTATTAAAAATGAATTTTATCTAATTTTCCATTCTCTGAGGCTCATTTTTTTTTCTTATCAAATGAGATACTTTTCTGTTAAGCTAAATGTAGGTGACGCTAGTATTTCTGGGGAGGGACGTGCTTTTCCTTCGTATTACAGACGCTACGTCACGTTACTTGCTTTTCGAATACGATTCCAGCACTACGCAAATAAAAATTATAAATAATAAATTCCGATTAGATGTATGATACTTGATAGATCAACACCTATTTGCTCAAACGCCAAATGCTGGCAAAACGGCGATAAACTACCCATTTAGACTTACCCGATATGCATCCAGTGTGAGCATACTGTTAACGGGAAGGAAAAATGTCTTCTTTGTTTTGATCATCTAAACCGAAAGTTCATCTTTTATAGCGTACAATTTCAGGTGATCATTCTTTATGAAAGCTAATGATTACGATTCTACGAACGCAATTCTAAATGCTTTAGCCTGTACAAGGCCAAATCGAAAGTCGAATTCGATTTAGTACACTCTCAATCTCGGACGATGGAAGCGATCTCTTATGAAAAGGAAAAAATATTCCACAAGTCGAGAGAAAAAGTAAATAAACAGGAATTTCTATCTATTTATTTATTTCCTTTCATACTTTTCCCTGGCAATGATCCCTTTACTTACCGTATAAGTACTCATGAATAAACCAATACCTTTTAAGTAAACAACCAGAATGTGCCGGAAAGGGTTTTTTTTTACGCCCTAGGATCGCCCCATCTATGTTTAATTCATGAGTGGATTCCTGGGGCAAATCCAGGAGGGCTTTTTCCGTTTTACGGCATGTCCTGGAGTAACCACAGCGCCAGTGTTTCGCTTCGGTAAGAAATGAGTTTCTTTAATTACGAGAGTTGTGTTCAGCATGCGTTAGGAGTTTCCGAGGCTTTTCTATTTGGTGAATGATGTGTCGTATCTGTTTGGTTTGGATGCGAAAAAAAAAACATTTTAAAGTAGGGTTTTAAAGTATATATATATTTGGTCGATTTAAAATTAGTCTGTGAGACTTGTACTCTGTTAATCAAAATACCAATACTTTTAACCTTTTCCAGTATCTTCAAAGTTATGCCTCTTCCAACAAGGTATTGACGACATTGTTAAGGTTTGGTTAATTGTTTTCTACTGACGAATGCTAAGAACTGATTTGTTTTGTTAATGTCGAGAAAACCACCAGGAGGATTAAGTTTGGTTCTCTTTAGTGAACAATTGCGTAAATAAGCATTGTGTGTGTGTGTAGACGCTTAGTTTGGCAAGCGTTTTGGCAATATGTTTGACTTGTACTTTGTTAGTCAGAATAGCAGATAATTAAACCCTCCAAGTGGCTTCAACGAAATATCTCGTCCATCAAGACCTGACCATTTTCGCTAATGACGAGATATCTCGTCATACAAGATCTGACCATTTTCGCTAATGACGAGATATCTCGACCATCAAGATCTAACAACATTCGCTAATACCAAGATACATCGCTGAATTGCCTATGAGAAATTTATTAACTCATTTTTTTTTTTGAGAAATCGGATTCCCACTGTAAAAAAATATATCCTAACCAATTTTAATCCAATTGTTCTTTCAACACAGAGATCAAATAACATGTTTAATTACTGCCGACCTGTTCATTAAAGCTCTAAAAGTTTAAAATGTAGGGCAATCTCACTCAAATAAAGATAAGTAAAAATAAAATATTTTTGAGTGAAAAATGTTTTATATGGTCGGCTTACAAGAGAAACAGTCTAAGTTAATATTTTACAGATATGGATTTTAAATTTTTACTGACCAGAATGTGGTGATCATTAGTACATAATTTTTTCTTTACATGGAAGTTAGAGCTATTCTTGAGAAACACACTTAGTACAATTTTTTCACTACCATTTTCTTCTCACAACCATGTTTTTTGACAGTGTTCCATTTGTAAGCTTACAATATAATCAATGCAACACAGTACTCTGAAATCTTTACAGTTCAAACACCATAATCAAGATGACGCGATTTTATGAATGAGAGGTTAAGGTCCGGCCAGTTTTCTTATCATGAGACATCTCGTTCAACAAGACCTGTTCCGTTTCAACCTAGTCTACTGAAAGACCAAATATCTCGTTCAGACAACCACCAGGAGGTTTTATTAAACATGTTTAAACTAAGGGTCGGGGTTTTTTCCTATACATCAGCGTAATATACATAATAATGGTAATGGTAATTTTAGTTAACGTCGTACTAGAGCAACACAACGGGCTATTGACGACGGATCAGTCCCTTAAGGGAAAGATCCGAGGACAACACCTCGTAATTTTGAACCACAGCCAGATGACGAAACCACACCTGAGCTGGCACCCTATTCTCCCAACTTTCACGCCAACCCAACGTGAGGACTTTCAGCCACGACAGATTTAAGGTGCACCAGTCGCCTCTACACCATACTCTTGGACTTGGACACCGCAGGTGTCCCCCTTACCCATCCCCCTCCGTAGGACATTTAAAAGTTGTTTTTTGTGGACACGCTGCTGAAAAGTGGTTTGGTTTAAACCGTGAAGGCTCTCTTTCTTTGGTTTCATGGTCAGAACTTCTCATAGTGAGGTTTCCCGTTATGCAGTACATTATGTATACTGTAATAATACAAAGTTATATACAAAAAAAAAGGTAAATTAGTCTGTAGTCGTGGTCAAGATACTCTTGGATCATCCATGCCCGGACCCGGATCCGAACCAGGAACCTTCCGATCTAGAGGCTAACACCTTAACCACTATACCGGTTGGTCGGCTGTAATATACATGGAGAGATAGTAATGGTTAATTAATTAAAGTCGAACTGGAGAAGCACAACAGACTATAGGCAACGGTCTGGGTTCAATCCCCATGTGAAAGATCGAGGACACACCTATATATATAAGGCTGGTATTATACTCTCCAAACCACGCCAAAGTAAGGATATTTGAGGCCATGACAGATTTGACCTGCACTCGCCCCCGTGTGCATCACGGTCTTTGGTTGGACGGATATTCGAACTCACATACCTCCGATTGCTAATCCGTTATTCTTTCAAGCAGGCTACTGCGGCGAATCCAAAATATTCGCATCACTATTTCCCCGTCGTTCAAACAATTTGAAATTGCTCTCCAAGCGCACCGGAGACAGAGTAGACACGTCAGAAGTACCTTAGCTTCAGAAAACCTTGGAACAAAAATTGCAATCATGGCCCATCCATCATACACTTTCCTCTGTGATCATGCTCTTCCAATGTACACCTACACAAGTCGAAGAACCGAGGAAATCCTGTTGAAAGAAGATCAACAACATCATTCTTCTTTGGTAAGCAAGTGTCAGAGATAATGGGGACGTTATTTTTTCATGCCTCTTTCGCTGTGTTTCTTCTTTCTGCTGTGTTTCAGCTTGTTTCGAGCAAATCAAATTATATTTCAAAAACAATGGATTCTCATTCCGGGGGTGGGTGTTTGCATAAGTGGAAGTAATTTTAAAAAGTTTTTTTTATTATTTTGCACTCGATCTTCGTTGCATTATACAATGGTTATGCAGAAGAAAAAGTGATAGGGAAACTTAGATATAGAATAAATGTTCTTTTGAGGAGTGAATTTTTATTGGACCTGGTCTATAAGAAGTCGTAGGCCGCAGTAATCCAGTTGGAAGACCAGCGGATTAGTAATCGGAAGGTTACGAGTTCGAAATTTGGCCCAACCAAAAACCACCTAGTACGTGGGGGGGGGGTACGTTAAATATGCCATGGCCTCAAATGTCCACACGTTGGTGTAGTGTGGAAGTTTGGTAAGTCGGGTGCCAGATCAGGTGTTGTACCGTCACTAATAACCCATTGTTGCAACAGTGCTGCGGCGATTAATTACTTACCTATATAAGAATCTGAAATAGAATATTTAATCGCGTTATTTAGTCCCTAGGTTAATCAAGTGAATAATTATAATATTATATTTATTATTATAATTTCCAACTAAAGTGAAAGTGGGAAAAATAAATTATGGATCCCTGTCAGTTAATTGAGCATTTCAATCGATCGGGTCTATGAATTCTTACACTGGTGCACCACTGGGATCATTTGAGGCTACAACAGATTTAACGTGCACCAGCCCTCTTTGTACATGATGTTCTTTTATCGCATTCAAAAACGTAACCTGCCTGTTTGCTAGTCTGTTACTCTTTTAACTGAAGTACCACAGCTCCCAAATCGTTTATATTAAAAGACTACGCATTCATGCAGGAGGGACAAACGTATATGCATTATTCCAGATTCGAACCAGGAACCTCTTTATCCAGAAGCCAGAAATAGGGGGTAGGTAGCTGAATGTACGTTGTACTGGAGTAATAGGATGGGATGTTGTTTACAGTCCGGAGAGAGAATTAATTCCGAAGAGAAAGATTTCAGAACAGCACTTCGTAATTTTGAACAACGATAAGATGAAGAGGTCTACCACCTAACTCTAAAAGATTCTACACCACGCTAACAAGTGGGCTTTTGAAGACACGATATTTAATATGCACCTGACTCAACGTACCGAATACAGCAGAAGGAAACAAAGTATAGTATTTGCAACATTTACGCTCTATAATAACATTAAAGTCTCTACGGAAACACATTTGAAAAGATTCATATAAATACATTGTCTATGTGAAATATTATTTTAAGCATTTTCTTATTCATATGTTATGCATGTATGAGAGACAAAAATAATTATTCACATCGAACTATCAAATTCCACTTAAATGTACCTAAACTGATAGGGAGGTATATAACTTATCCTATATCAGTTTTAATGATCAGCTTTATTTTGCATTTTCATAAGTAAATCCTGATAGTATAACGCTACAAATATTATAGGAGTTAATACAATAATTGTTGACTATGTTTTGTGAAAGAAAATTCGTACTTATATGAAAAGAATTGATGCTTGAAGTTGAAACTTTAATTGAAAGATTACTTTATTATGAAACAATTACTAATACTAAGTTATTCTGAATTTATTAAATTTATGAAACAATATGGCATTTTTGAAGTCTTAGATGCATAGAAATCGACAGGTAGAAATTTGTCTAGCTTTAAGTATTTAAATTTATTACAATTTGCTCTCATTTTTTGTGACGCCCAATTTTTGAAGTCAAAAATATATATCATGGCATAACATTCAAACAATTATCATTAATTAACTTGAAGAAGTACAGAATATTTTTATAGTTTATGTTCGCAAAATGAAGAAACAAGGCGCTTCCTTCATGTAAAGATTTCTTCAAAGAGAGAATTCAATAGGGAACTCCAATACCAGAACAGAATTAAATATAGAAAAGAGAAATATTCCTTAGCGCTTGGTTCGATTTTTCGTTTCCACAGAACTAAAAAAGAATCTTTCACATAAAAATCGTTCACATAGATGCAAAGAACTAAAAGACAGATGCTTCTTTCTTCTTCGTCTGCATTCTAAAGGTTTGAAGGTTTTAAACCGTTTAAAATTCGTCACTTCACTGCAAAATATCAGCGTATATTTCTAAGCTGACTACCCATTTCTATATTTTTCCTCTAGAACTTATTCTTTGTTTTATTTACCGATAAATGCACCAAAACATATCTGTATTTCAAACGATCGTATTTTTGGAGAGAAAAATAATATTTTTCTGAGAATGGTCTGCTGTTTGAAAGACCTTTTAAACACTTTTAAAGAAAATGAAATCGAACAAATTAAGAGTCACGCATCTTATTTTTCTTTTTTCCTTCTAGTAAGAACCTGTTCCTGCATGATGAAGGAAATCTTTGTCCATTATGCATCTTTCCAGATATTTTTTATTGAATTTTATAGGTTTGGAACATTAAAAAAAGTATTTTAATGCGAGTGAGAACTATTGAAAAGTACCTACCGTTGCCCAGGAAATGCTTACTATGAGGTTTTTTATGTCATGTTCAATTTTGCTGTGGTGCGTGTTTTCTATACGTATTTAAAACATTACGTCACTTGACTTGTTTTTCGAATAGATTTCAGCACGTTTTCAATAGAAATTCCACCGAATGAATTCTGAATCGGTATAAGTGTGTTTTTCGAATAAATTTCAGCACGTTTTCAATAGAAATTCCACCGAATGAATTCGGAATCGAGATAAGTAAGTTGATTGATAAAACGTCAAACGTTGTCAAAACGACTCTATCCAATAGGTTACCATAGATCATTATTCCTTCTCTGGATTATTAATCACACGTACAAAGCACTTCATCAACTGCTACAACAATGGATGCCATTCCGCATTCGATTACAAAACAAAATGAAAAACTCCGCGATCACCTGATTATTAATTAATTCCATTACTTATTAAACATCGCACATTTATTTCACAGATCTGACATACCTCTTACAGTTATTTAACGTGATCCATTATTAATGTTTGCTTAGTATGGCACAACATCGATTCCCGAAATCTCTTAGAATCAAGCGGAGAAAAAGTACTTTATTTACCGATCCCTTTCGTGTTTCCCTCTCCACAAATGAATATAAACTAGTCCCCTTACAGGTTTGAAGTATTTATCGTAATTCAGTGAGCACGAGAAGCCATTTTTCATTTATGAGGGAGAATCGGCCATCAGGAAATAACATCAGTCCCCTCTATCTGGATCGAAGGCGATCCGGGCTCAGATAAAGCAGACTCGTTAAATAGAGTACTTGGGGTAAACAAAATAATCAGCAATGTATTTCCAGAATGAGGCCATTTATACGGTCCATCACGAGAGAAGCCACAGCACGGAAATGTTATAATGAGAGATACGCAAATGAGCGCCATTTGCGAATATGGAAATGCTATCGACGTGAGGAAGAATCGTGCTGAAAATGTCGAACGGTTTACTGTTGTCTTCTAATTAAATGTATTGATTCGTCTTTTTGTAAGGGGACGTTTTGTGGAGACAACAATTGTATCGAAAGGTTCTTGTTTTCGTATTTGCACTTTTTGAAAGTTTAGCAACAAGAATCATATCGAAAAGTTCTTGTTTTCGTATTTGCGCTTTTTGAAAAGTTTAGCAGCAAGATTTATATCGTAAAGTTTTTTTTTTTTTTTCGTATTTTCACACATTTTGAACAGTTTAGCAACAAGAATGGTATGACAAGGTTGGTTCTTGTTTTCGTATTTGCACTTTTTGAAAAGTTTAGCAAGATTTATATTGTAAAGTTCTTTTTTTTTTTCGTATTTTCACACATTTTGAACAGTTTAGCAACAAGAATGGTATGACAAGGTAGGTTATTGTTGTCGTACTTGCACTTTTTGAAAAGTTTAGCAACAAGAATCGTATTAAAAGGTTCTCATTTTCCTATTTGAACAGTTGGAGAGGTTTAGCAAAAAGAATCATAATGAAAGGTACTTGTTTTCGTATTTGCACTTCTTGAAAAGGTTAGCAACAATAATCGTATCGAAGGGTTCTTTTTTTAGTAATTCCACATTTTAAAAGGTTTAGCAACAAGAATCCTTATCGAAAGGTTATTTTAATCGTGTTTACACGGTTTGAAATATTTAGCAAGAAGAATCGTATCGAAAGGTCACTTTTTTCGTATTTGCACTTTTTGATAAGCTTAGTGACAAGAATCTTATCAAAAGTTTGTTTAGTATTTTCAATTTTTTAATGCTTTTGCAACACGAATGACGTCAAAAGGTTGGTTCTTGTTTTCGTATTTGCACTTTTTGAAAAGTTTAGCGACAAGAATCGTACCAAAAGGTTCTTTTTTTTCGTATTTTCACTTTTAGAAAAGTTTAGCAAGAAGAATCGCATCTAAAGGTTCTTGTCTTCGTATTTGCACTTTTTTAAAGGTTTAGCGACAAGAATCGTATCAAAATGTTATTGTTTTTGTATTTGCGTATTTTTTTAGGTTAAAAAAAATGACAAGAATCTCATCAAAATATGTTGTTTTTGTATTTCAGTTTGTTTACACATCGTAGAAAGACAATAATCGTACAGAACGGTTCATTATGTATTTGTGTTTTGATGAAAAATTTTATAAAGACAATAATTGTATCCGACGGTTCTTAAATTGGGTGAAAAATACTAATTTAGTAGCCAAGTGATTGGGGAACTCGTTTGTAGATCGGTTTTTGGGGAACTCGTTTGTAGATCGGTTTAAGGAAAAGACGTTTCTCTCTTTGTTGTCAAATTAAACAATGAAATTTTAACCTTTGTTTCTTAACAAAATATAACGTTGAATCTGAGAAATTTTTTACAAACGTCATAACAAATTATATAAACTTACTTCAATAGTTCCTTTGAACTTACTGAAGTTGCAGTGAATAATGCCACATTTTATATTCGTTTCAAGACTGAATCGGGTCACAAATCAGACTTATGACCAAAAGACATAGAATAAAAAAAATCATATGTATGTAAAATCATAGGAGAAGCGTGTTCCCAAATACCATCTAGAATACAAAGTGTTTTGTAGCTATCTAGTTAGTCTAATCTAACTCAAGCATTTATAGCTTAACACGAGTTCCCTCAGCTTACGCAGAAATTACTGTCTTTGTGTGCATGATGGGAATTTAAATTCTGCTTCGGGTTCTGCTGTTTGTAGTACAATGAATTGGGAATTTCGCAGTCCGTCACGGTTTCATTTGCATTGAAGCACTGAGTTGCTCTAAAGCCTGAAACTACAACAGCGTTCTCCCATTAAGTACGGTTTGTCATAACAAACTAGCCAGCATCCATCTGTATAATTAAATTCATTTTATGCAGATATAATTATACAGATATTAATTGAATGGGTTGGTTCTGTATAGCGAAAAATCCATATTTGACCATAACGGGTTATTAGTGACGGTCCTGGATCCAACCCGAAGGGAAAGATACGAGGATAACACCACGTAATTTTGAGCCACGGTCAGATGACGAGGTCACTCCTAAGCTGGTACCCCATCTATCCAAACTTCCACATCACACGAGTGAGGACATTTGAGGCCACGCCTTTGAACAAGACGGTCTTTGGTTGCATTCAAACTAGCAACCTTTCGGTTGCTAATCTATTACTCATCCAACTAGGTAACCCACTCCAGTCACTAAGCTCATCACTCCTCCAACTACGCTACCATGGCCCTCCATGATCAGGAAAGTAAAACATCGAATTTGATTAAATTTATGCTGAGTTTTAAACTGTGTGGTAAGAAACGTGTCTGCTTAGCAATAATCACACTGTATAAAAGTTTTTTTCCGTGCAAATTAAATGTAGGCTTCCTTAGGCCCGGTGCACACATCTGGTTTTTCAACGTGCGGCGCCGCTGCGGCATAATACGAAAATATAACAGTAATTGGTGTGCAGACGATAATACGTTATCAGACATTCTTTTTTGGAATGAACGCGGAGATCAGAAGCTGGGCGATCTCTCTCATACGGTTGTCATTCTTATGAAACGAAACTATAACAGTAACTAGTGGGCAAACGATAATACAAAAATCTAAAAGTAATTAGTGTGCAGACGATAGTACGAAAATATAACAGTAACTACTATGCAAACGATTTTCCGAACTACTATTTTTCTAATAAATCTGTACCCAAGGCGTTAACCCTTTTGGTAGTTTATTGTAGTGTAATATTCTGCCCCCCCCCCTACTCATCCCCTACTTGATAAGAAAAGCAGAAGAGCAAGTGTCACGTGGTAAGAGAGAGAAGTGATGCTAGGAGGGGTTAGGTCAAGGGTGATCGGAATGCACACAGGGACAAGGAACGATAGAGCGAGTAAGACAAGCGGAATTTTAGGACCGTTCGTTCTTTGAAAGGCTCTTCCCTGAGACTATAGAGAGCACATTTGTGATAAAGTTTACTTAAATAAACACTTGTTAAGTTTTCAGTTTTCCCTTTACTTTGGCCATTCACAAGCCATACGAGCAACCTTACATGTATCTTCGGGTCGAAAACTATTCTGTAGATGCCTCTTCTACTCTGATGCAAAAATATGTTCCAAACTGTTTCCAGTTCTGGGAATGGGGCAATTTGTTTTTAGTATTTGGACATTCATTCCCCTTCAGTACTCTATCATCCTACGGCCCGGCGCACACATCCGATTTTTTAACGTGCGGCGCCGCTGCGGCATCGAAGCCCAAGAATGCGCACATAACCGTGAAATGACGAAAGCTCTCATTTCGCGCCATTTGCGATAAATATTCTATGGAAGGAAACGTGTTTATTTCGCTTACTTGGTGTTAAAAAAGTATATTTTGTAACAAAATAGACGTTACTGGATACAACCATTTATTAATTATTATTTATATTCCATTTGTTTATGAAAACAAGGTACTTCAGAACTGAGATTCATGTGCGGCGAGCTGCAGCGCCGTGGGGAACTAGTGTACAAATTGCGCGCAAGTTGGACGTGCGTCGCCCCAGCGGCGCCGGAGTCATGTGTGCACTACTTCATTGGATCTATTGGATCTCAGACCGCACTTGCGTTGCGGCAGCGGCACGTTGAGAAACCGGATATGTGTACCAGGCCTTTGTGTTTCCTGGGATAGAGACGTATTTTTGCATGTATTCAGAACGCGACTGCACTTGAATTGCTTATCAAATCGATTTCATCCCTTCTCAAATGAAAATTTTTTTTAATGAATTCTGAATCGATAGCTGATAGTTGAAAGGTTAATGCCATTTTGATTTAGCGCCAGACGTCATCAAACGGCAATAAGATGCATTTAAGGTAAACGCGGTATGCATATCATGCATGAGCATTTGGGAAGTGAAATTTTGTATTCGGTCTGCTTTTTTCGTTTACTTGAAAATCCCTCACCCAGTTACATAGGAAAAATCAATCCAAAATTTATAAATTAAATGCGGGACATATTCAATGAATTTTGGAACACACAATAGCTCCAAAACGCGTCGTCAGCGTATTCCCTTGACGCATTTCGGATCAACCCCTGCATCTAATCACGTCTATCGTGTTCAGACTGTACCAGTATATACTTCAACTTCAAATAAATTTATTTGCATACCAAAGTTAATCCTTACTTTTCAAAGGGTCTATCTCAGTGTTTTACGATCTTTACGTTCCAATTTTCAACGTAAGCACGGCTTTACGTGTTTTCAGCGTCTGTACCATAGACAAGGGAGGACAAGCATTTCAGTCGTTGCCTAGACAAGGAAGTAATTTATTGAAACAGACAGATACACAGACAACACAATTTTCTCTTCTCGGGAGAATACGAAGGCGGTACACATTTTAAGGAGAGAGGAAAGCTGTATTTGGTAACGTTTGCCAAAATAGGCTAGAGTAAAAGTAATTCAGATGCGTCAATTTTGCTGTTCTGTCTGCGTTTTAAACTTTATAATTCAAACAAAACACATACAAACTTTAACAAATTTACTTCATTCTATTTCTTTGCGGTGAATTTTCTTTGTGGAAAAGCATCTTTGGTAGCAGTTTGACAAACTACAAAAGTTAACGTGATAATGGTACACAATGTGTTGTAGCCGTGATATGATGTGGATAATATCTTCGGAGATTTTTCTCTGGTGTCCTTTGTCTGAATATTTTCAGGCAGCTTTGCTTTGAAATGGATGTACTGATTTTGCAATAAATGTTTTAACAACGAAATGGGGGAGTTGCGTCTGTGTATGTACCTATATTCCATTAATCCAACACCTACGAGTTTGATAGTTTGTCACTTTACTCCTATTTTATGTTACAATTTACAATGTGTGTGCGAAAACTATGCTGATCTATTTACAAATAATATCGATACCTCAATTCCAAAGGGTAACAACTAAAATCCCAGAACTTTTGACTTGTGTACGAAACGATTGTTAAAACGATTATTGAACTGAAATATTTCTAGATGGATCAAACACTTTTGATGTAACAACTGTATAGCATTCAATTATCGAGTTGTTCCTCTTCAGAAATGGTAAATAATCATTTCGTACACTTAACTCTAAACACAAAATTTTTGACTTGTTACCCTTTGGAACTGAGGTATCGATATGATATAAGTAGTCAAAAGATTGTAGTTACATGTAAATAAACCTAAATAGTGAAGTCGTGCTAGTTAAAATTGGTTTGAGGAAAGATTTAAGCGCTGTCAATCTCATTAAATTAATTCGAAATTATCTTTTAGTTGTCTTTTTATGTAAACTAGATCGATCTAATTATTAATAAATATCGTGTACAATTTATATACAAATTTTTAACTACTCACGCCTGTTGCTAAACTGTTTACATTATATTACTCACTGTTATTTGGATTGAGGTGCAAGGTAGGTAAATAGTTGAATTAACATCACACTGGAGCAACACAGTGGTCTATTGGAGACTGTCCGTAATCAATCCCAAAGAGAAAGTTCCGCGGTCAGCACTTCGTAATTTTGAACCACGGTCAGATGACGAGGTCAACGCCTGAATTGGAACCCAATCAACAAAATTTCACACCATGTCAACGTCAAAGAATTTTTGTCAAACTTCCATGGTCCAACAATACTGAGCAATATTCTTTTGGGATGAGCTTAACTCTAGTTTTTGGAAATGAACAGTAAAAGCAAATTAGTAAGCAATTCAAAGGTAATCTTGTAACATGTATTCTAAATCATCCTCTATAATACAAACCGTCTTTCAAGACCCTGTTTGATTTGATCGGTTCATTGCACTTTATAAGAACCTTTCCTCAAACTTCGAAAATAAATGATACCAGTATTGAGGTAAAAATAAATAGCCACCCCGAAACAGAGTCGAGACGATGTTGAAAAAGAAAGAACTTTGGGATAAAACACACATTCCCAATTTCACTCTTGGATAAAGATAGTATTGGCCTTCGGAAGAGACCAAATTGGTTTGTTTCTTTTCTTTCCGCCATGTCTGTGTTTGAGGACAGAAGAAAGAAGAAGCGTCTCTAAAGATATAAGTGGTTTGGTTCACCACACTTCTACAAGCACGCGTGAGATGAACTGGTGGTTTAGTATCTATAATAAGAAAAAGATTTTTAATAAAACTCAACAATCACAAATATTAGTTTTAAATTTTCATGTCCATTTCAGGCAAGCATCTATTTAAAGATTAGAACAGTAGTAAAAATCACAATAACCATGAATCATCTCATTTGTAATTTGATAACTGGTATAAGGATCTTAATGGTTATTTACCATCCTATAAGTCTCGGGTTCGAATCCCATTTTGTAAGCGCATGTTTGTACGGGATGGTCGCGTTTAGGATTAAATAGAATCATCTGTATAATTTTACACAGTTTGTCCCTTGTAGTTCCGAAGGCCAAAGATATAACAGTGAATGGACATTAGAAATTTTTATAATTTCCTTAGGTGGAATCATCATGCGTCAAAGTGTCATGCGTCATGCTGATTTTAATATGACCTAATTCTAACACCAAAACAATTCATTTCTTTTAATAGAATACTACTACAACGATTCAACTGAGTAGTAGCAATATGCGAAGAATCTTATATTGAAGGAAAAGTTTCTTGTTTTTAGCTAGTAACGTTCCAATTTGATGTAGTAATATACAATACAAATAATCATGTATTGAACTTTACTGTTTCTATTTATAATACTACTGAGATTCACATCTGATGTAATAATATGCGAAGAATCAGGTACTGTAGTTCTTTAAGAGAACCTAGTATAAGCTACTCTTAATCATGAATCATGGGTGTGTCCCTTGAATGATTGATGGCTTTGAAGATACGTAGCTCGGGGAAAATATAGCTTGTAAGACGACATTTAGTAATGATGGGAAAAGCCAAGATGCAATCAGATAACTTTTAGATCGTCCGATGAAGGAAAATATATTCCTTTCGTGCTGTATACCAATCAACAAATTACTTTCAGAGCAACCATGTGCTTGGAAGTTCCTCGTACAATTTTCAATTATATTAAAATGTACTATTGTATATTAAATACATCTTAATATTTTCGCTATGAGTTGGTTGACAACCTCGTATTGTAACAAAATTGAATTCTTTCCCAATGCAATCTTATAGTACTAATCTTGTCTGACAAATGTATTAAAATGAAGGTAATAAATATTTCAATACATATTTAACATAGCCAGAAGAATTATAAACTTATAAAAGTGCTGTGTCTATTGTTGAATGGTGCGTTTCAAATCTTCGTATTATGAACTTTATGGTACTTTTTATATCCTGTATAGAGTCATCGGAATATAGTTCGGAACGGAAGTTTTATTGATAGTTAAACTATTAAATCATCAGCATTATTTATACATTTTTAAGTTTATGTACTGATACTGATTCTGATAAAACGATATCACTACATTCACTACTTTTTTTAGGTAATGGTAATGGTAATGGTAATTTTAGTTAACGTCGTACTAGAGCAACACAACGGGCTATTGACGACGGTCCGGAATCAGTCCCTTAAGGGAAATATTCGAGGACAACACCTCGTAATTTTGAACCACGGTCAGATGACGAAGCAACACCTGAGCTGGCACCCCACTCTCCAAACTTCCACGCCAACCCAACGTGAGGACTTTCGGCCACGACAGATTTAAGGTGCACCAGCCGCCTCTACACCATACGTTTACAAACATCCATGCCCGGACCCGGATTCGAACCGGGAACCTTCCGATCTAGAGGCTAACACCTTAACCACTATACCGGTTGGTCGGCTACTACTTTTTTTAGAATCATTCTTGAACAACTTCATTTTAGTGTACCTGATCCAAGAGTTTCCTTTGTTCATATGGATGAAAACTGTAGAGCAAGTTTAAAGTAATGTTTACAAACAAGATGCTTTAATAAGGGGGTGGTCAACCACGTGCTGCAATTCCACTAGCAACCCTTCTGGGCATACTTTCATCAAGGTTTTGACAAACATCTATGGATATATGTGTCCATTCCTGCTGCAAGAATATCGCCAGTTCAACAGTATATTTCGGACGTGGTTCCCTGGTCCGTAAGCGTCGCTCTAACACGTCCCACAAATGGTCTATGGGGCTTAAGTCGGGACTCTGAGCAGGCCAGTGAAGACGTTTAATATCTATATCTCGATACCATTGCTTGACAGAGGCTGCAACATGACATGGAGCGTTGTCGATCTAGAAGTAACATTCGTCCATTCCATAAAATTGCCAGAGCGTAAAAAAAACCAGATTGTCCAAAATGTTCATGTAATCGTCGGCGTTCAATTGACCAGGAACTACATGCAAAGGTCCCAGAACATATCACGAAAAACACCTTCAAACAAGTAGTCGGATTTTATGTAAATCCGACTGGCGTCCGGTCCATTATTGTAGGGTAGTATACCTATCAGCATTATATATAGAACTAGCAAAATACCCGACCTTACTCGGTTTGAATTGGTTTACTCTAGATTGAAGAGATAATCAAAATATATACTGACTTACGTTTTTTGTAGAATAAAAATTTATTTTAACATCTTTCGCCATCTTTATATTTTCTACAACTTACTTTGGACACAAATCCTACACATGCATATCCATTCATGTAATACATTTCACATACATCGCACAATTGCTGTATGACAAAGCTACAAAATGACGAAAGGTGATACTAAGGTTACTACTATAAAAGACGATTTATAGGAAGATTTGGAATTCCCTTTCTTAAGTTCTTTTCATGTTCAACACAATTAATTAAAATTACGATTTACGGCGAGTGCTCTCGCACTCATAGTCAACAAAACAATATTTTTTTACTTGTGGCACTCTTGCCTCCGGTATGCGACATTGTGAAATTTTGCAATCTTCTAATGTCATTATTACAACGAATTTTTTAATGTTTGAAAAAGTTGCATTTTGGATTAATAAACATTATTATTTCAATAAAGGCATTATTCTTTAAATAACGGCATTATTCTATAAATAACGGCATTATTCTTTCAATAACGGCATTATTCTTTAAATAACGGCATTATTCTTTCAATAATGGTATTACACTTAAAATTTACTGAACATTTATACTGACTTACCTAACATTTTTAAGTCTGATACTTTGTGGTGCTGTTGCGTGTGATGAGAAGGAAAACACATTTATTAAAATAATAAATATTTAAAACAGGAAACAGAGAAGTAAAACAAAATAAAAGATGTCGCAAAAAATTGTTCTAAAGATATTAATTTGTGATTCAATTTTATCTCTTGATCTCGCACAGTTGCCACAACTTACAACTAAAAGTGTACAAAATTTAGAAATGTGAAATTAATTCAGAGCGAAAGAACCAGAAAAAATATCACTGCTCGCGCGATCTTGTTCATTCTCGTTTCATTGAAAAATATCGTCTGTCCCAAATATTCGGAAATCGTTTTCATTGCGCAAAGAACAAAAATAAGACTCGAAATAAATGAAGTATCAGAGATGAAATTCCATAAAAAAAAAAAAATTTGAAGAATAATTACTTTTTCAGCAGTACTGGTAAAGAAATCGAAGTAATCGTAATATTCAATAGACATTCCAATTTTTCCAAAACTACCAAATTACGGTTGATTTAAGTATAATTACTCAGGTGTTTTAGCATGAAACTCAACTAAATATAACAATAAAGAAATGTTTGATATTGCATTCACTAAACTAATACATAATGTATAAAATAAATACAATGCAATCAAATATCTGGAAAACAATTCATGTGATGTCTACACAAACACACAAACACAAAATCGAGCATAGAACAGAAAGACGGATAGACAGACTTTCGCAACCAATGCCACTCACTAAATGAAGATAAGTACTCACTGTATGCAAATTTTCATGAAAATATCTAGAACCGCGTGGACGTGTATAGGGCACAACATACAGACAGACATACAGACAGACGTACAGACAGACAGACAGACACCAAACGAGAAAAAGGCGGATTCGGCATCAGAAGGGTCCAAAACGGATAGAAAACTTGAAATGGGTCGAAAATATTGAATGTACAAACAAACACTCCATTCTTATTTATATAGATTCTACATGATTCGTCTGAGTTCCATAGTTAAATAAATTAAGAAGTTTCGATATTCCCCTCCAGCCAATCCCTTCTTTGTGTCAGATAGCCAATACATCCGACGTCCATCACGCCGCCTTGCTCAAGGGCAACTCACCAACTTACCAACCGTCACCTAACAACCCATCTCCCACGTCAACTGTCACCTAACTTCAAACCCGACGTCACTTCGGACTGTAACAGCCAGCTGACAACGGTCTCCTCAATTTGTAAACGAGGATCTGTAAGGGAACCAATTCAATTACCGCAGTTCGAGCTCCAGCTTCTGTGACAGCCACCGCTTGGTTGTCATTTCTGCACACGTCGCTACACTGGTCGAAGCCTTTTTCGAGTTCCAGAGGACCGGGCATCAATTATTCATGGGCAGAATCTACCGTCTTGTCTGTGTCGGCTACTTCTTCGGGAATTTGGTGACGTAAATAGAGGACTGGTATTGAAGCGTTAAATCGGCCTGCGTGAATGGCGAGGCTTATGCACTAGAGAGCTGAAGGCTTGAATGGCCTTATAATTTATTCAGGCAATATCTGTTGAGCTTTATGGGTGTGTCGGAGAAAGGCTGAATGAGAAATTTCGGATTAGTGATTTAATGCCACTTGACAGTTTCGAGAGGGCGGAATTCTTCTTGTGAAATGACACGCGAGCTTTCTCTCGTGAAAAGAGATACTTTCGGCATAAATAAATCATGCTTGAGGTGATGAGCTTGAATAAATAAAAATAACTATTTTGCCGATTCACAAAAAAGCGGTTTTTCCTAGTTTGATCGCGTGAAGAAAGGTATGTTAGAAAGTACATTAAAGCTGTCCCATCTTCCTACGCTGCATGGAAATGCTTGGTGTTAAAAGTGAGCTGTGTCAACACTATTTTACAAAAATATTTAAAATAACATTTCTTCTTGTGGGGCTTACTTCTATTCTGGAGATCGTAGACGTCTTGTCTATTGAAATTGCCAGTGCCAATCTTTTGCGTTGAGAAGGCATTTATCCACTGTCGAACTTTTAAATCATTAGTGAGTTGTTAATTAACGTCTCACTGGAGCAACACAACGGGATATTGGTGACGGACCAGGATCAATCACGAAGGGAAAGATTCAAGGACACGATCGTCTTTTTGAACAGTCATATTACGAGAACAACATCTAAGCTGACTCCCCATCTCTCCGTACTTCCACACACACACCCTACGCGAGGACATTTGAGGCTACCACAGATTTAATGAGCACCAGCCCCCATGTTCACGACGGTCTTTCACTGAATCGAGTTTCGAACTCGCGACCTTCTAGTTACTGATCCATTACTCTTCCTACTGTGCGGACATTTTAAAGAAGTAAGCTCTCTAGACTTCCACACCACGACTGTGTGAGGACATTTGAGGCTACCCCAGATTTAACGAGCACCAACCCCCATGTTCACGAAGGTTTTTCATTGAATCTAGTTTCGAACTAGTGACTCTCCGGTTACTGATCCATTGCTTTTTCTACTAGGGATGCGACATCGATGTCAATGTTTTCAAAACATCGATTTTTTTTAACATTGATGTATTGGAGTCGATGTTTTTGTAACATCGATGTTTATACTTGTCGATGTTTTATTTTTAAATAAAAAAAAAATATCGTTATAAAAATTTTAAAAATAACAACGTAGCATAATTTTTATAATCAGCAAATTGAACATACTTTTTGACCAAAGTGGTTAATGGTGAAGGGTCTGAAAAGTAGGGATGCTGCATCGATGTCGATGTTTTATAAAAAAAAACATCGATGTATTGGAGCCGAAGTCACATCACTAGTTGCTGAACCAGATTTAAGAAATGGGGGGAAAAGTTTAAATACACTGAATTTTAAAAACATCGATGGTTTTGGTGCGATATATTATCAACATCGATGTTTTAATTTTTAACATCGATGTTTTGCAAACGATGGTGCATCAGTAGTTGCTAAACTAGTTTTAAGAAATGAGGGGGAAAAGTTTAAATACACTGAACAATAAAAACATCGATGTTTTTGGGGCGATGTATTATCAATATCGATATTTTAATTTTGAACATCGATGTTTTGCTGTCGATGTCGCATCATTACTTCCTACTAGGCGGACATTCTAAAGAAGTAAGCTCTCTAGACTTCCACACCACGACTACGTGAGGAAATTTGAGGCCACCCCAGATTTAATGAGCACCAGGTTTCACCATGGTGTTTCACTGAATCGAGTTTCGAACTCCCAACCCTCCGGTTACGGATCCTCTGGGTGGTCATTCTAAAGAAGGAAGCTTCACAGATCGTTGCTGTAATCTGATATATTCTGATGCTGCAGATCTTCGAAGATCCTAAGCCGAAAATTTACTTCAGCTTATTTTGTTCGTCTTTTCAACTATTCGTTTACATTTTACTTTATTCTGTCAGTCGTCGCGACTTTTCGCTTTTGTGGCAAAAAAAAAAACCTCTGCTAAAAAAAAAAAACCTCTAGATATGTATTCAGGCCCACTTTCTTATTCACGGACTCGCTCGCTCTGACATCCTGCAAAAAAAGGAACACACCGAATGTAAAAGGCCGCCTCAATTCCTTCCTGTATTCTCCATTCCGAGGCAAGACGACTTTAGAGCTTCCTGATTGGACAGGGAAGAAGCCCCCGTCTGCGACAAACCGAAAATGTCCTGGACGTGACCGGAGTACCAGAAGTCTTTGATCACACCGGCGAAGATCAAAAAGTCGCAGGGCTGGAAGAACACGGAACGTGCATTAGGTCCGAATCCACTGACCGAGTCCGGTTGAAGATCGGCTTAGACCGGATTAATCTCACTTGACATTTCGGCAGGTTCGTGTTATTGTCGATTTTCTATTGACGTCAGCGCTGTTGTTGCAGAGCGGTTTTCTTCTTTGCGTTGGAAAACGGTTTTGAAAGGACAAGGACGGCGGGGGGCGTTTACAAAATGATGGGGGAGATTCTATTTAGGGTCTGTTCCTTTGTCCCGCAGCACGAAATGCTTCGAAGAGATGGGATCTGCTGTTGAAGTTGTTACATTTCAAGTGTAGTTACGCGTTCGTAGACATTAATGTACTTTCCATTCTGCCGTTCCAGCTCAGGTGTTGACCTTGTCATCTGACAGTGGTTCAAAATTACGTGGTGTTGTTCTTGGATCTTTCCCTTAGGGGATCGATCGCGGATCGTCGTAAATGACCCGTTGTGTTGCTCTAGTACGACGTTAATTAAAAATGACCAATTATCATTCCGCCATTCGGTCTGGGGGAACACGTTTCGAGTAACAACCGGTTAGCAACCGTAGATTGCGAGATCGAAACTTAATCTAACCTAAGGTAATGGTAATAGTAATTTTAGTTAACGTCGTACTAGAGCAACGCAACGGGCTATTGACGACGGGCCGGGATCAGTCCCTTAAGGGAAAGATCCGAGGACAACACCTCGTAATTTTGAACCACGTTCAGATGACGAAGCAACACCTGAGCTGGCACACCACTCTCCAAATTTACACACCAACCTAACTGGAGGACTTTCGGTAAAGACAGATTTAAGGTGCACCAGCCGCCTCTACACCATACGCTTACAAACATCCATGCCCGGACCCGGATTCGAACCAGGAACCTTCCGATCCCAGAGGCCTTAATCACTATATCGGTTGGTCGGCCAATCTAACCTAAGACCGTCGTGAATGAGGGGGGGGGGGCTGGTGCACGCCAAATTTGACGTGGTCTCAGATGAAAAACATTGGTGTGGGGGAGAAGTTTGGAGAGAGAATATCAGCTCAGTTGTTCACCTCGTCATCTGACCGTGGTTCAAAATTACGAGGTGTTGTCCTCGGGTCATTCCCTTCAGGATTCATCCACGACCGCCGCCAATACCCCATTGTTGTGCTTCAGTGCGTTAGTAATTCAACTGCCTGCCACTCTCACATTACTTGTGACTTGCAGGCTCCATAGTTCTTTTAATCAATGGGTGTGTTTGTGTCTTCTGTGTCAGTAAAACTTTTCTTGTTTTTATATATACATCCACTTGACTGCTTGGTGCTGCTTGGCCAAATATGTCCATTGCACCATAACCCCAAAGCAACCAATCTACCATTACTCTGGGTGCATTTCTCTCTTTTGTATCAGCAAAACGTTCCATGTATGTGTAAATCGATTTGCTTGGCAAGCTTGTCCAAATGTGGTCTTTGCAAAATAAAACCCTTAACGAAACAATCATTCTGCCATTACATTATCATCTCTCTTGTGTGTCAGTACAAACTTTTTGTAGTGTATATTAATTAACTGATGGAAAAACACTGCTTGGCAAATATGGTAACGGTAATGGTAATTTTAGTTAACGTCGTACTAGAGCAACACAACGGACTATTGACGACGGTCAGGGATCAATCCCTAAAGGGAAAGGTCCGAGGACAACACCTCGTAATTTTAAACCACGGTCAGATGACGAAGCAACACCTGAGCTGACACCCCACTCTCCAAACTTCCACACCCATCCAACGTTAGGACTTTCGGCCACGGCAGATTTAAGGTGCACCAGCCGCCTCTACACCATAAGCTTACAAACATCCATGCCCGGACCCGGATTCGAACCAGGAACATTCCAGGTGTTGTCCTGGGATCTTTTACTTAGAGGATTGATACCGGACCGTCGTCCATAGCCCGTTGTGTTGCTCTAATACGACGTTAACTAAAAATTACCAAATTACCGCTCTTTTGTTCGGGCAGTGGTAGTGGTAATGGTAATTTTATTTACCATCGTAGTAGAGCAAAACAACGGGCTATAGACGACGGTCCGGGATCAGTCTATTAAGTGAGAGATCCGAGGACAACACCTCGTAATTTTGAACCACGGTCAGATGACGAAGCAACACCTGAACTGGCACCCCACTCTCCAAACTTTCGAACCAGGAACCTTCCGATCTATAGGCTAACACCTTAACCTCTATACCGGTTTGGCAAATATGACCCTTGTACTATAAAACCAAAAAACTGCCTTTCTGTCATCACCCTGAGGATATTTTTCTCTTTTAAGTCAGAAAAACCTTCATTGTGGATACATTTATTTAAATGACATTCTTTGACGAAGCTTAGACAAAAATGGCCCTTACGCCATATAACCCAAAACAATCACTCTGCCATTTACTGAGAGTGCATTTGTGTCAGTAAAACTTTCCTTGTGTGTGTATATATTTACTCGATATTGTTTAGTTGTTCGGAGTATGGGTTCTACTCGTAAGATTGAATTCTACAAACAATCATGTCTAAAATAACTTCCGAAAAAAACTAGAAAGTATTATGATAGAATCCCAAGCGGAACGAAAACAAGTATGGTGTAAGTGATAGGAAAAGCCGTCGCTTACAGTTATAGACAGTTTTCTACCCCAGATGAACAATGTTTGTTCAGCGATGGTTTAGTGGATTTGGGAAAACTTCTAGTACATCCGAGATGTTAAATTTCTTGTTACGGAGAGAGTTTCACTTTTCTGCCTCTGAGCGTTGCATTGATACAAAGAGACTGTTAATCATGGAAGCGTTTTTGAAAAACATTCATATTATGTTAGGGTTTTCTATGTCAAACTAAATAAAAGTGGCGACAGAATTTCTCTAATTTTCAGTTCGGATTCCAAACATGACGTCACTTGCCTTTTTTTCGGATATGGTATAATAATAATTCCAAAAAATTAATTTCTAATTGATGCATAGTAATTGATAGGGAAATTCCAATACCATTAAATGCCAAACGTCGCCGAAACGGCGATAAACTACTTTTTAAGGTAATTTCTACATGTATCATGACAGAGGATTTTAGAAGTGGAAGTAAAACAACGCTTTCTGATTGGTTTGTTGGTTTATGCTGAAATAACCTTTCATATTTTTTAAAACCTTTTTTTTTTAAACTTATTGCACCATGTATTTTTTTTTTATTTTAACTTGCATCAAATTTACAAAACTAAACATAAATATTAAAACTGTTATGAGAAGTTCATTAAAATTCATTTAATAGTCTTTTAGTGACGTTTGGTGTTTAATCTAATTGCCGCTGACCAATCAACAATCGTATATCAATTCCGAATTTATTCTTTGAAATTTTTATTGGAGAAGGGTCTGAAAATAGTATTTGAAAATAATTCAACTGATTCCAGATTCTAGATACGTATAGAAAACTTTTATCGTCGTAGAAAAACTACCACCAAGAACATTCAGCTTGACGAAAATGAATCTTACTTTTCAAACAGCTTTACAAAAAATAGTGTTGTAACTTTAGCCATGTAATTAATTATAGATTTAGTTAAGTATCTGGCGTGTTTTAGAGAGAGTGGTAATCTATTATTGATAATAGATCGTTTTCGTTTGACAAAAAAATAAACAAAACGTTTTTTTCTAAAGACTAGAATGGACTTTAATCCGCAGGACCAAAAGTATCTTTATTGTTCAATTAGATGTAGTTTGCTCAGCATAAGTTGCTATAGAGAGTATATATATATATATATATATATATATATATATATATATATATATATATATATATATATATATATATATGTATATATATATATATATATATATATATATATATATATATATATATATATATATATATATATATATATATATATATATATATATATGTTTCGTATTTTTATCGAAATATTTTTATCTCCATACAAATATATTAAATAATTTCAACATTTATTTATACCTGATTTGATTTTTGTTCTCCTTTTTCTAAGCGTAAAAAAATAATCAGCTTCACATTCATTTTGAATCACTAACATGAATCGATAGCAAAAAAAAAACTATATAATAATGGTACTGATACTAAAATATAACTTTACTTGAGAGAACCCTAACTTGAATTAGAGCTTAAAATTGATTCTAGGGCTTAATTTAACTTGGCGAAATTGAATTTCGAGCAAGGTGTTTCTTTGCAATAAATTAATAAGCATCCTTGTAATATTTTTCAATGGACTAATGCTCGAGTAATATTCATTTCTTTTTTCAATAAATTGAATTAAGGAGGCTTGAGGCTTCGAGATAAACAATCGTATAGTGTTGCCAAAACGCGATTACAAATAACGTTTTTTTTGAGTGCTATGTAAGAGAATTATATACATAGATGAGAGAGAGAGAGAGAGATAAGAAGGTGAATAGTATAAGTTTATGGTCATTAAAGACAAAGAACTAACCTGTTAAAGAGGTTACTGATCGTATTAAAATGTATCAAAAACCTTTTCAGGAAATATCTAGAGTATAACATATATATTTAAAATAATAAAACTAAAACATCGTTGAAATAAGAGCAAAAACGCATTAAAGGACTTTTTTGAGAGACATTAAATGATTATTTTCCTAATGCAGAGCAATACATTGTTCCATTGTATTATGCTTAAAATATATAATAAAAGATTCATATAACTTCTATTTTTGAGCCAAAACGAGAAGTTTCTCTTTAACAGCTGTATAATAAAAATTTTGTTTGTCACTTAATGAGTTTAAGATTTAAGCCGGCGATTTACAGAGTGTTTCGAAACTCATGGGCAAATATGGAAAAGGTGATAAAAAAAACATCTAAACAAGCAATTTTCACCATACACTGCATGGGCGGAGACCAAGCGGTGAACCGCTAGGAGTTATCCGCCGCTACTGTCACATGAAAGAACGAAACACCAAACGGATAGAAGAGGTACTAAATAATTTTATTGACAGCATGTGTGACAAAATTACAGAAAAATACACTGCTCAAAATAGCAAATTACCCTCTTCAATCGAGTAATTTTAACAGTAGAGAAAATTCTAAGATGGCACTAGACAGAAACTAACGACTTCAAAATATTCAAATTCATGACATTTGCATAAGGGGCCGTCTTTTCATATTAAATTAAGCACCAACTTCATAATTTCCAATAGAAACCTCCTATTTCGACACGCTATTTCAAATCTAGTGTATCAAAATGTAAATTCAGGTACCAAATTTCATGCCATTAAGTCTTACTGTTTTGAAGTTATGAGTAAAGAAAGATTGGGGCTCCTAATGTTAAATCTGTTTCTTAGAATATTATGGCTATCTTCCTAAATAATATTATATAGCGCTGATATTTTGTACCAAATTACTGTTGAACAACCCAAACACAATTCACTTAAAATTTAATTTTAAAAATATATTTTAGTGTGCAATAATAATTATTAAATAAATGTTTGAAAGAATTATTATTAAACCTTAAATTTATTTTAAACCTTGTTAAATTTAATGGGAATCAATTTAGAAGAACTTCTAATATGGCCCATGTAAAATTTCAGTTCATTCCGATAATTAGTTTTAGCGCTACTATAAATTTCCCTCATTATTGCGATTTTAGGGGTCAACGAAAAGTTCAATAAAAGTCTGACAAAACACGGATAGTAATTTCTCGGATCGTTTGAACTTGCATAGTTTAAATAATAATGTAATCAACAAATCGTTTCCACTTGCATCATTAATATAATAAATCTAGGATTGCTGAAAAATGAGATTGAAATAGTGTACAAATTTGAAATTCTGGTAGCGAAAACTACAATTAATCTCGATCTACAAGTAGAGACTTTCTATTTCAAGATGATCCCTGAAATTCGTACAAAGTTTGATTTAAATCTCGGGATATAAAGGTAGTAAAGTCATGACATTTCATATTTGGACTTATTTAACGATGCAGAATCTGATTAAGGCATCAAAATATTGTGTTTTCATTAAACATTTTGTCATATGTGCAAATTTTGGTATGAAGAACGCCTCCTGATGCACTTCTTCTGGATTTGAATACATAGAAGACGTTATTCCGTATTAAATGCTATCTTTATATTTGCTTTAGTATGAATAGTGGTCGAAATAAAGGGGGAGGTTCATTTTTTTCCGCGACTGCACATGTATTTATTTGTTCATGTGTTTCTCGACAAGGAATCTAAATGTCATATATAGAAAAAAGACTTAATGGGTTTAACCAACAATGAAAATCTCCACATTCTAGTTCTAGAAAAACTAAATGACTCGTATTTGGAAATACTGACCGTTTGCTTCACTTGTTAGCCGACGAAATAGTCCTTAACCTACCGAGTGCTTTCGACGAGATATCTCGTCCATTGCAACCGGATCAATTTTGATAATGGCGAGATATCTCGTCAACACAAGGAAATCGTTAACGACATATCGCGTCCATCAAGATACTGTCAATTTCCTTATGATGACGAGGTCTGGTTTGTCTTCTCGTAGTGACGAGATATCTCGTTCATCAAGATACTATCGCTTTCTTTATGATGACTTGATCTGGCCAGTCATCGTCTGGTGACAGTAGGGTTACATGTAACCACAGTATGGTTAAATGTTAAATAATATATGCATATTTATCTTATGGGGTAAAAAGGCGTAAACTGAGAAATTATTTTATGATATATGTTATGAAAATTCACAAACATTAATACACCACCAAAAACTTTAAGGGTTTCAATTTTTTGAATTTGTACTGCCATTTATTTAAATTTATGCTTTATAGAGTATTGCTGCTCTTCGTAAGCACATATCACTCCACTGTCAGCCCGCATTGAAACCTTCGCCTGATTTAAACAACTTTTATCCATAGATACCACGGGCGAGTTCTATTATCTAAAGTATTATTACCAAAACACTTAGCAATATTTACAATTTGAATGCGTCAATATTCCCCCTGGTGAATCATTTTAAATGTCATATCCATAAACATTGCATCTATTCTAGTCAAAAACAAAGCAAATATAAAAAAGAATACAAATTATAACCCTCGGGTCGGTATACACATCTGAGAAATATTATCCCTCCAAGTCAAATTATTTTTCGACTTACAAACACCCTTTTGTGTTCTTTTCTATCTATTCTTAAAATAATGTTCGATTCATGAAATAAAGTTTGACGTGAAAGGGATTTTTCGAACAGTTTATAAGAAAGAAACACATATATTTCCTGGATGTAATGCAAACACAAAATTTAATGCCCATTCTACCGATCATTCTAGAATATTCGAAAGGCAAGAGTAAAAAGACAATTTTACCCTTAAGGATAAGTATTGTTTATTTCTTGAAGAAGTAATACAGATTTTGAGATATATTTCTTTCGGTTTTAATAATTCTCTTCAAAGCAGAGTTGTTGAAGGACAGGCTATCATTTCAATAGATTTTGTGTTCGAATCCTAATCTGGGTATATGTGTTCTGAATTCACATGAAGGAGTGAATAATGGTCAATTTTCTATTGCGAGAAAAACAATTAATGTATATTGACAAACTAAAACAAATTTTTCTTTTTACAAAATTGCGGTTTTATAAAATATTTATTCAAGTCATTGTTACTTGGATACATCTTTTTAAAAGATAAAATAAATATCGCCATACTAATTAGAAAAACTCGTGACTGCTATACGTTGACAAAGGAATTGCGAGTTTTGCTAATTAGCATGACGATATGTTTTTATTTTCTGCGACCGATTTGTAGTTTTTATGCTCTTTGAGTTCAAATATTTTGACTGCAACATCATATGATTTGTACATTCTGATCTTAACAAAGAATTTAATTCAAATCCTTAAATTTTCCATTCGTTCATTTTATTCGCAATTCGTGGTTACAGTAAAGATTTGCCGTACCTCCTGTTTTCTTCCTTCATTTGTGCTCCGATGAACATGCAAACGATATTCTTTTAACTTTAAGAAACAATGTTCTAAAGGTAGATTTGGTCTTTTCATTTTATTAGCAACTACTATTCATTGCTCTAACTTTTCAAATTTGCTTTTGCCGCACTTGTTCCACTAAATTTAAATTTAAAAAAGTTATTTTTTTAGTATATTTTAAATATTTAAATGTCTAAAATTTTCTTTTCAATGCGCTAAAATTCTTATCAAATTCTTTTAAAGTTCTTTGCTGTCGAACTCTACAGTTACGAAGATCAAGGACAAATTATGTAAAAACATAGCATACAATGGTTCCAGAAACAGGAGCATATAAAAAAACTGCCCAATTGATTTGATTCGTGCAATCAATATCGACTTGTTAAACAAGAAAATCCTTATAAATTTGAAAATATAATATTTAAGTAAGAAAATCAATAAAAACAATTAAGTGTCTTAAACTATATGTATATACGGGGTTTATATGCATTTATTAGTCTTAAAAATACGTTTTTATGATATGCTGATCTAAATTAGTTTAATGATTCGAAAAGTAGGAACAAATAATAATAAAAGAAAATATACAATAAAAAACGAATAAAATATATTTTAACTGACAACATTGTGTCTAATTGGGATTAATGTTTTGTAGAGTTTTATTTTATGATGGAAGCATTTTTGAAGCACTTAGAGCATTTTGTTGGTATTGCTGATAAAAAAAATTGTACTTCCATAAATCCCTCACTTTTGTGTTAGAAAGTTTCCTTGTATGCATGCTCAATTGCTCCAAATGACACAAATAAATTAACATTATTCACCTGATTAAAAAGTCTTAAAATCTGAAATCTTTTTTCTGAAATAAAAAAATCTCTCGAGACTTTTGATCTGATCTCGTCATTAGAATAAAACTGACTTTTGATCTGATCTCGTCATTCGAAAAAAATTGACTCTTGATCTGATCTCGTCATTAGAATAAAACTGACTCTTGATCTGATCTTGTCATTAGAATAAAACTGACTCTTGATCTGATCTCGTCATTAGAATAAAACTGACTTTTGATCTGATCTCGTCATTAGAATAAAACTGACTCCTGATCTGATCTCGTCATTAGAATAAAACTGACTCTTGATCTGATCTCGTCATTAGAATAAAACTGACTTTTGATCTCATCTTGTTATTAGAATAATACTGACTCTTGATCTGATCTCGTCATTAGAATAAAACTGACTCTTCATTTGATCTCGTCATTCGAAGAAAATTGACTCTTGATTTGATCTCGTCATCATCAAAAACTGAAACGATCTCATCATCAAAAAAATCGGTACGATCTAACCAACGGAACATCCCGTCACTATCAATATTAGTCAGATCTTGATAAACTAGATGTTTCGTAGAATCATAAAAATCACTTGAATGGTTAATTCATGATTTTGTTTTGCTGATTAATACGTTTCTTTACATCATCAACCTTACGAAACTGACATTTTCTGTTTTTAAAACACTTTCGCATTTGCGGACCACAACAAGGTAGACGCAGACAAATCTCAAAAAAAACACAAGTCTCTGTAACAAATAAAGTCTCAAAGGCCCTTATGCCATTGCATCCTCGCACAATACCCACTCTCACAAAAACAATTCCTTAACACCTTCGACACCAGAAGTGGCACGAACAAGGGCCTTTGATAAATAATTCACGCTGAGTGCTGAAACTGGGGATACACCCCAGATTACGCAGCCTCCTGACACAAAACGATAATGTCTCCCCTGGGGATCTGGCAACGGCCTACCTCAGTACGGCTTTCATCACCCCAAAGGCGGAAAAGGTCCATCACTATTATGGCCCCGTGGAATGCAATCCCAATGCAAGCTGGATTCATCCGCTGGAAAAACTCTGGTGTCTTGCTTGTAAATGCTGAAATGTTTCTTGAAGAATGGGAGGGTATAGTGCTTGACTCAATCCCCAAAAAAGATCGGAAATTAAAGCTGGAGTTTCGTAATTGATATGAGGACTCTAGCCCCTCCCTTATAAAGTTTTTGTATCCACTAATGGATATTGCCATGGCAGCATGAAAATGTTGTATAAACAGATTTTGACATTATGTGATGCGTGTCTTCCATGTTGCCCTTTTAAGAAGAACGTTAACCTTCATTCGCCATTTCAATGAAACTAAAAGGCATCAGTGTTAATACTAGGAAAACGTTCGGGCTTTAAATGTCAAGGGAACTATTGGGTCTTTTTAGATAATATAACACTAATAGATGTAGCAAACTTCCGTGTGAGTCAGGAATGTAGAATATATATGTTTGCTCTAAAGCATTAATGGCATAAAATAAGCATGAAATACTGAGTATAAAGATTCTATGAACCTCAGTTAGGGACAGTATACCTTTGATGACAAAAATGCTCTTTCACATTGTTAGTAAAATTACTCACATCGAATAAATGTTGCGTCATGTCACATACCTGGATTGAAAATGGCTCCATTGATATATCGTCGAATTAGAGCAGGAAATAATTTGCTGATACTTTTAGGAAAACAATATATAACAATATCAAAATGTCGACATAATTTTTGTTTTGACCTAAACATTAATAAGTGGTCTTTAATCGACAGTGCTATAAAATTTGTGTTTATGTCAGTTTGTGAGTTTCTACTGTAAGCCCAATATGTTCTAATCTGCCATTTGGGAAGACCATTTGAAGTTAGATCTTGTGATTTTTTAGTACCCTTCTAGCTCATCGAATAAAATACATTGTTTGCATGTAAAATTAGATAAATCCATATGTATACTGTTTCATTTGTAATTTGTGTTTTAAATTCCATAAAGTGTTAAGAGAATAAGAGATATTTTGAAATAATTTTCCATCCGTAAATTTGTTGGTTTGTCTCCTTTCCCTTTACGCTGTATAAAAATACGTATCTTTGTGCTAAATTGTGTCATTAGTACAAAATGAAACATGAAATACTAAAAGATCCTATACAAGTCAAGAAATCAGTATCGTCAAATTTTGTTTCCAGAGCAGTGATTATTAAAATGCTGTTTACAAAATTATGTTTTCTAGCGTTAATTATTATTAACGCTAGAAAACTGTTAAAAATAACACTTAAACAACAGTTTTTAGAATGGTCATACTGTATAATATATTTTATGATGCATCATTTACTAACACTCGGAGAGACCGTACTGTCTGTTCAATTCGCACGTCCGTATAGGATGAAGTAATTTTATAAAACATACTGCCATGGTAACATGAGATTCATACTTTCAAGAGTTCAATTCCAAATAGTTGCAAAAATGTTTTTCTCGTTCTTTATTTTGTAGTACTTATTAAAATTTAATTTAGCAATATGGTAATTATTTTATAACGTCTTACTAGACCAACACAACGGGATATTGACCACGGTCCGGGATCAATCCCCCAAGAGAAGACAACATCACGTAATTTTGAACCACTGCCACATGATGAGGCAACACCTGAGCTGGCACCCCACTCTCCAACCTTCCACACCAACCCAACGTGAGGACTTTCGACTACGACAGATTTAAGGTGCACCAGCCGCCTCTACATCATACGCTTACAAACATCCATGTACTGACCTGGATTTGAACCAGGAAACTCTTATCTATAGTCTAACACCTTAACTACCCGACCGGTTGGAGCAAATTTTAATTTGGATTAAACGCTCAGCAAGTCATTCTGATTTTAAAAGCATGTAATAGGACCAATCTTCACGCGCGCGTTCCCTGTAGAATAAGCTTCTCACCTAATAGTAAATTTGGGTTTTTTTCTCTTTGGTTGTTCATGAACATTTAAAAATACTCAAACTGCACAGTTTTACTCTTAAATTAACTGACGTTGCAACGAGCTATATTTTGATTTTTAACATGATCTGATGAAATCATAATTTGACGTGACAGAACCAAGTTCCACAAGCTCTAATTTCATACCGTTTACGCATCAATCAGAGAGAGTTAGAATCATATAATACAAACGTGACTTATTTTTTTCTCTGACTGTTTAAGAATTAAATTAGTTCGAAACAATTTCCAAAGCTGTCATTCTTGTTAGCTGTTCAAAAACTAATCTACAAAATTATTCATTTAAAACATCTACATCCAAAAGAAGTTCAGTTTCAGACGAGCCCTCTGGGATTTTCTAATTAGTTGTTCAAAGTCTGTTCTCCAGATGAAGCTGATGCTCTAATAGGTCACTTTTGGAGCATGCTGCAAAACTGGTTGTCTTCATTAGTAATTGGAGAACAACAATTTTCACAGAACTGTTTGTTTGGAACAGTTTCACTAAAAGTATGTGCACCATTTTTCTTGATAAAGTATTCCCTAACAAGTTTCAAAAATAATGCTTACCAGTTTTCATTCTATAAAAGGTTCCACAATAATTATTCTTGATTATATACATTCTTGGAACATGTTACAAACAAAAACAATTTTGTTCATTAAAATATATATTTAGTTTATTTCTTACATGTTTCGACGAGTTTTGTTTATAAACAAAAAATTTTATCTATCAGGCAAAAATACTTCATATGAATTCGTCATTTTATAAACTTGGAACTTCGAATTATCGAAATTGCGTATAACTATAAAAATGCGATAACCGCTCATTTCAACTTTAAGGCTTAGAGGTGTTTTTCTTGGGGGGGATTCCAAATGAATTACCGGAGTCCCGGTAGAAAAGTTGAAAACTACCGGATTATTACCCAGAGGTTTGCGATCAAAACGCAATCCAAATACCAGAGTAGGTTGGTGCTGGTGCACGTTACATCTGTCGTGGCCTGAAATGCCCTCACGTTGGCCTGGTGTGGAAGTTTGGAGAAAATCGTGTCAGCTCAGATTTTGACCTCGTTATCTGACCGTGGTTGAAAATTACGAGATGCTGTCCTCGGATTTTTCCCTTCGGGACTCATCCCTGATCGTCATCAATAGCCCATTGTGTTACTCCATTGCGATTTTAATTCAACGAACAACAACTACCTACCAATTAAATTATGGACTGGTCGGATGATTCAATTGGTATACGTAATTTCCAGACATAATCGTTTTTCCGGTTTTACTTAAAATAAATTTCGTAGTTTTCAGACACAAGAGCATATTTTTCATGCATTTATGACGTAATTTATTAAAATTCATTTACTAAAGCGTCAAAGATTTCTTTTTGTCCATTGTTCAAATATCAATCATGCCACCCTAAAGAATACAGGATAAAGTCTCATGATTCCTCTACTTAAAGGTGCAATTCCTATTGCGCGGTTGGCGTAGTGTGTCTTACGCAGAGCACTTCTACAATGGGGTGTTACGAGTACATTGGAGTCAATTACATCATTCCTCAACCGATTTTTACATTTAATACATCACATTAAGGAAAACAAACTGTTCTTTAAAATGAGCTATGAAACATGAAAATCCGTTAAGTAATGAGGTAAGTAATAAGTAAGTTACTGCAATATGTTTAAATCGGGACGATAATGGAACTCGTTTCTCACAATGCGTCAGCTACAAAGTGCCAACTATGCCGTACAGTAATAGACGCACTACGTCAGCCGCATGCGTCAGACGCGCTATAGGAATTGCACCTTAAGGCCCGGTGCACACATCCGATTTTTCAACGTGTGGCGCCGCTACCGTAACGTAAGTGTGGTCTGAGATACATTATATCCAATGGAACAGTGCACAAATGCCTCCAGCGCCGCTGGGACGACGCACGTCCAACTTGCGTGCAATTTGTACCGCAGTTCCGCAGCTCGCCGCATACGCTTTTCCGGTCTGAAGTAGCTTGTTTTCTTAAATAAATGAAATATAAATAATAATTTATAAATGGTTGTATCCAGTAACGTCTATTTTGTTTGAAAATATACTTTTTTTGTACACCAAGTAAGCGAAATAAACGCGTGTGGAAAATAAACATGATGTGTGCAAAGGGGCTTAAGACCCGGTGCACACATCCTATTTTTCAACGTGCGGCGCCACTGCGGCACCGAAGCCCAACTATGCACACATAACCGTGAAATGACGCACGAACTCATTTCGCGCCATTTGCGATAAATATTCTATCGAAGGAAACGTGTTTATTTCGCTTACTTGGTGTAAAAAAAGTATATTTTGAAACACAAAATAGACGTTACTGGATACAACAATTTATTAATTATTGTTTATATTCCATTTGTTTGTGAAAACAAGGTACTTCAGAACAGAGACTCATGTCCGGCGACCGTGGGGCGCTGTGGGGAACTGCGGTTAAAATTGCACGCAAGTTGGACGTGCGTCGCCCCATTGGCGCTTTAGGCATGTGTGCACTGCTCCATTGGATCTAATGTATCTCAGACCGCACTTGCATTGCGTCAGCGGTGAAAAACTTGATGTGTGCACCGGGCCTTAGGAACCCGAAATTTCTTCCTAACATGAACTGATGGTTGGTGTATAAATCTTCCTGAAGTGTCTGATAGGTTTTCCAGCCATTATTGATGGCCCCTTTACGGCAACCGTCTCTCTTCAATGACGAGTAGCAGGGAGAGTGGTGACCGAAATTCCTGACCTTTGGACAGGGTCACCCGCTAAAGTCAAACGACGCAGAGCTGGTCTTGACCCGATGGCCACCGCGGGACAGAAACCATTTTACCTTCGATTTCTGAAGAGTTCTTCAACCTATGTAAATCTGCTAATTTAATCTCTATCAAATGTGCTGTTGATTGCAAAAGCTATGTCTAAATCCACTCGCTACTGCTTAAATTAATATCATGACGTCAGTGTAGAAGTAGCACAAATCAGTTTTCTTACATGTATATTACGTCTGCAGAAAATACACATTTACAGAAAACAGCCGGATTGGAAAAGGATCGTGCATATTAAAACATCATTTTATGATTATTGTTGCTTCAAATTTGAATTTAATTTCTTATTTATGTGTCTTGTCAAATACTACAATTTTAATCTTTACCAAATTTGCTGTTAGTTGCAGAAGCTGTTTCTGTGTCTAAGTTCACTCGCCACTGCTTAAATTAATTTCACGACGTTACAGTGTAACAGTAGCAGAAATTAGTTTCTTTACATGTATAGTATATCTGCAGAAAATACACATTTACAGAAAACAGTTGGATTGGATTAGGAACATGCATACTGAAACTTCATTTTATGATTATTGCTTTTTCAAATTTAGATTTTCATTACAAATTTTCGTGTCTGATTTAAATTAACGCCCTGTTGCTTGTAGATGTGATAGTAAGTACTGAACATTGCTACTGTGATTATCTTCAAAAAATGTGACCAACATGTCGAGTAGTATTCACGTGACAGCTCTGTGAAAAATTAACTTGATTGACCGAATTAGCATCTTATCGCCTTGTTCAGCTTTGAAGCTTCTTATGACAGGTAGATGTGTGAAAGTACATTTCTGTAGAGTAGCAACAAAAATGGTGAAATTTATAAAGTTTTCTACTATGTCATGCGATGAGTATCATTTTTAGTTTTGGTAAAAAAATGTCTATAGAAAATAAAGTGCCAATGTCCTCCTGTCAATACATTATAAAAACATCAAAACATTGGAAAGTACTTTTTGTACCCGGTATAAAAATTAAAAAGTACTAAATTAGGTGTTATCATAAACTTGCAAAATCGATTTTGTATCTTTTTTACTCAGATACAGAAATATAGAGGGCTCTGGTTTACGAATAGTTTAGTGTGAAGGAAATAAATGCCAAACAACGTCAAAATGAAATAAATCTAAATAATTCGTATTGTACGCACTGTTTCTTTCTACAGTTTGTTTGTGTTTATACCGGGAAAACTGTTAAGAAACTCTCATAATTCTAATGAAGTTTTTTCTGCTCTTGATGCTCATAAGGAGGCAAAATACCTTGAAAAGCCTTCCAGTAAAGAATATTTTCCCATTCTGTTTATAAAATCGTATGGGTTTTACAAACAGAAAAAATAATGAAAAAGTAAAAATTTACTCAAATCATCGTGCTTAGCAAGCATAAATAATACATTTCTGAATAAAATTTACAGTTCAAAGCTTCGACATGGGACCATATTTTCTGCTCTGAAACACACAAGGAACACACATGTTTTAGAACGCGAACGGAATTTTTATTCATGAACCACGTCAACGTTACCTACCCCAAACCTTCAAATTTATTTATATTCATCTCTGTCTGTCTTTTATGAGTGTAAAACCTACTAATGCATATCTCATAACATACATGTTGCTTCTTCAACGACAGTTTACAAGCCTTTTTTTTTTTTTCAAGTCTATTACGTTTTTAGTCAACAAAACTATAGATTAACAACACCATACGGGCAGTTGCAGAAGAATAAATATGTTTATAATGCTATGGACTCAAATCAGATTTTGTACGTAGGGTAGGAGTACCAAATATCGCCTACTCGTGTTGCAAGCTACTATGCACGACATCTATGAGTTTATTTAGTTACCCTTGACGGGTTTTGCCACACGTAGCGCCACCGGAATGTTTCCTATATGCTAAATCAACAACACTATTACATCTGAAGTATTTGAGGCTGTGATCAACGTATTTTTTGTCTCCAATCCATTCAGGGAATATCCAAGTAAGTGTTTCCAAATCAAAATTTCCTTTATATGACTTGAACGTACATTGACTACTAAAGGTAGGCATGTATATTCTACTAGAAACTCGTTTTTAACAGTAGCTCTTAATTTCGTTTGGTGGGTGGTAATAGGAACAGGGGTAGGAGATAATAGCAACCCACTCTTGAAAATTCTCTTGGGACACTTTATGAAGTTTTATTAGTTAACTTAATCTGACATAGTAAAGAAGGTATATGATCTCTGGAAGCCAAAGAAGAATAGTTCCTAGCTAGATTCATTTATTTTCCAGCTTGATTTACTAACCCAAGAGGCTGAGATAAAGAGAAATAGTTAGGGTAGGTTATATTTGGAACACCTACCCTACCAAAACCAAAAAAAAAAAAAAACATCATCGAGCTGTTGTAAAGAAATGTAAAGGCTTGCATTGTCAAGATATCTACTTTCAACCTCATTCATCACTAGGAACCAGGAGCCCAAACTGCGTGATTCAAAGAGAAGAATTAAGAGTTTAACCCTTCGTGTGGTTTTGACGAGATATTTCGTTCATCACGATTCGACTAATTTTGCTTATGACGAGTAATCTCGTTATCAATATATTGCCAATTTTTTATGATAAGGAGATAAAGATCTGGTCAGCTTTCTTCCAATTACGAGCTGTCTATGAAGATCTGGTCAGTTTGGCCAATGAAAGATACCTCATCGAGACATCCACCAGAATGGTTCAATAAAGTATGCATTATTATTATATTTATTATATGGTATTTCTTATTATTATTTTCTAAGTTTTAAACAGAAAGTTATGAAACACCCTTCATACTTAATATTTGTTGTAAACCACGGATTCGCACTTGTAATTATTTATTAAACATTTAAATATCTAAATAAGTGGCTGAAATGAATAATTTGGTTCATTGGGTTTATTTTAATGCTTCAAGAGGGCATATTTGGTCATGTTGTTCCAAACACAAGACATACAGCATCAAGCAACAGACACACGCACAAAAGGAAACATTTACCAACACATAAGAGCGAAATATGCACAGGGGGAATCAAACCTGCCCCCCTACAACTTGCAGGTTGCTAGAGCAATAGATAAACCCACTGACCCACAACGGAGCTTAAACATTTTTGCTCTAAGTTGTCTTTTAAAAGTTCAAACCTAAGATCCAAATATGAGTACATATACTGAAGAGATTATGCAATATAAGACTATTAGCAATAACCGTGAAAAATGCTGTTATTTTTTACAGATTCATATATATTTCCTGACTGTACATTCCATGCCATCCTTTAATGCAATTAATGTAAAGATATTTTATTGGGCTTGAATGTATACAGCAATGCAAATATTCAACTGTATATTTCTATAGCATGCAACGTTTCATTATCTAGATTGACCAGACATGTATGGCATATCTTCATTGTCATATCTAGTGTTCCTACAGAAAATCCGTTTAATGTAACAATGCCACTCAATCGATACACCACAGCAATTTTGATTACCTTCTACATATTCAAAGCTCAGCTGCCCCCCCCTCCTCAGACGCTGTGTTCCCTTCTGAGTTGAATGTGCTGAGCAGATGTGATAGAGTTCCGGTTGTGTGATGCGTATTTTCCCATCCTCAAATTCACTTTGACTCATGTTCGTGTACAATAACTTATGCAACGAGAGAGTATCCATGATTGTTTTTTCTTATGATGAGATACCTCGAAGTTCAGATACATTTATGATGCATATAAACGAAGATATGGACATTTCCTACTTCCAAATGAAATAAAATGAGCAAAAATTATAAAGCATTATTTTGCGTACTTACTGTGCTAAGCCTTATTAAAAAAATACAGCGCATGGTAAAAATCTGCACATCTCAATCTTACTTTCACAGTTAATAACTGAACGTCCGTTTCAATTGCATCTCATTCGTTTGTTCAAAGTAGATTCGATTCTTTTTTTACGTCTGAACAATTTTCTTTTTTGTTCGCTTACGCTTTCTTTTCTGAGCTAAAATGCTGTTAAGCATTGAACTATCATCTATCAACTCATATTTCTTTCTTTGGAATTTTTATTTCTTCGATATTCTCAAATCGTATTCGAAGAACAAGACAACAGACGTCACATTCAGAATACGTACGCAAAACACATATACTCACAGAAAAACTATCATTATTTTCTTCGACAGAAAGTACTTCTCAGAGAGCTTTCAGAAAAATTGCCTACTTAAGTGTGCATGTACAGGTTTGATTTGAGTGTTACTGTGGTATTTTTAAAACCTTTATACCAATTGTATCTTTTTTACATGAAACAACAAGTACAATGCCATTGTAAGTTTTTTTAAAGTACATAAGCCCAGCCATAAAACAAAAGGATGAAGTTATTATCCAAATAAATGAGTTTCATTTAAATTAATCTAAATTAAACCCACAAATAAGGTCAAAAAATAGCGGAAACATGGAATCCCTTGAGCCCCTAAAGCCAGATAAAACTGCAAAGTAATCAAACTAATTTAGAGGTTAGGTTCCGAACTGCCCGGAACGAATACTATTCCGCCATTTTTTTTTTCGTCTTAAAAACCACAATTCAAAGGTTTTACTTTTTTTATGTAATGCCGGTTCTGCATAATCACGTCTTGTGAGAGTTTTTTCCGATTTTTTTTTAACAGAAAGTGGGTTTTTTCCTTGCAAATCTTCTTATTTTAATGGAAAACGTCCTCATTGGACAGTTTTTGTCTTTTGTCTGTTTCTTTTTCGTTTTAATAGGGAAAAGAATTGCCTTCAAAATGAAGTAATTCCTCTGTTACATCTTTGCTCCCCTTTGGGGAATTCCCTTTCCCTTGCGTGAAGAGAAACGAAGTGAAGATAATGTCGTTTGCTGTAGCGACAGTGAAAAGGAACGAAAATTAATGTCCCTCTTTTGGGGGGCTGATGCTTTTTTATCCTTTTATCTGAGCATAAGAGTTCTGGTTGTAAATTGGTTTGAGCTTTTGGATGATCTCATTTTTCAAAAAGAACATCCGAAATGATATAAGATGACATCATCCCAGCTTGGGTTTGAAAATCACTAACTTAATAGACTGAATTGTGATCTCCTTTGTTCCATAACACATAAATTTCTGCTATTCCAAATTAGAACAATGCAGACATCACTAATCAGTACAAGTAATGCATGTGGAGGAGATGTGGAGTGTTTTTCGTTTTCTTTCGTTGTGCTGAATTTGGAAGTACTCATATGTTTGTGTATACTTTTAAATGTCTTTTGTATTTGATTTTAAAAATTGCTTGGCTTTTTCCAATGAAATTGTGAGTTGCTCAAATGCGACGCTTATTCATCTACCTACCTACCTCCTTCTACTTGAAAAAAGTACATGGTGCCGCAAAGACTCTGTTTGGATAATTTGTTCCAAACAAAAGACAAACAGCTCCTAATAAAAGACAAACAACGCCAAATGCGGATAAACACACAAGGAAAGTTTTGCTGAAACAGAAGCGAGAAATATACCGAGGGTAAATTGCAGGAATCTAACTTTTACTGTCCACATATACTTAAAGGTAGATAGATTGTTAAGTAATGTCACACTGGAGCCACACAACGGGCTATTGGTAACGACGGCTCGGAATACCCCGTGTAAAATGAGGTTTTGGACCTAGTTTCAAACTCCAAAATATTCTATTGCTAATCCATTACTCTTCCATCCGGGCTACTGTGTCTGTAGCTACTTAACAATCACTACAAAGAAGCAACTTAGTATACAACTAGACGATAAAATACGAAAAATTGCCTGTTACACGTCTTGCTAAACTTTCTTGTTGAAGATTTTATCCGTCTCCTGTGCCATTAACTTGAACATTTTCTTAAGAACAAAAGTGTCGTAGCCGTAAGAAATCTGTTTTTATCTCTGACACGCTATATAACATGCTGAATAATTTCACAGTTGTTTCATGCCTACAGAAAATCGCACCCATTGAGGTCTTATGCAAAGAGATCTTTAGTTTAACTAGAACAAAAACATTTTCGATGGCATGTTATATATTGATTATTGACCCCTAGAACCCACTGGTTTCTGCAAAAGAAAATACTTCATGGAGAAAATTCTGAAAGAAATCATATTCCTCATTCCAGTTAATAGTTAGGGAGGAGAGAACATTATTAATCGGACCACCTTCAATCTTGAAAAGAAAATTATTTATAGGTCGACCCGCCAAGTACTTCTGAATCAATTTTCCCCCGGAAGTTATGGCTTTTATCAAAGTCGGTTCCAATAACATAGTGGAGGAAACACAATTTTCTTGAGTATAGTTCCAGTTTTCCTGTTTTCTGGAACAAAATTTTTCTAAAAGCCCTAACAGAAAGGAGAGAAAACGGATAATTTTTTGGGAGTTTTCCTTTTAGGAGCGTTGGTAATTCGCCTTTTCGTTTCAGTTAAGGAAATAATATTTCATTCACTGAAGAAGAAATAATACGAATATATATCTACATTGTTTGAATGGCCGTAGTTATATATTTTCCCAAGAATTTAAAGAATGTTTTTGGAATGCCAAGCTAAGAAGATCAAAACGCAACGAAATATTTCAGAAAAAATGTAAATTAGATAAAGAAGGAAATGGGGTCTGTTGTTTATAGAACCTAAAGGCCCTATTTTAAAGAGAAAAATTTAAAGTTATGTATGATATAATTCGTAGGCTACTTTTGGGGAAGATAAACTCTGACGAATAATATTACTTTAGCGATACAACTTTTATCTCGAAGGTTACGTTTCTTGTTATTCGGAAAACCTACTTTGAAGTGTTGAATCATTTCCAATATTTTGGAAGTTAAGCTAAAAGAAGTAAATTTTAGTTTCTTCTGTAAATGGGGTTGGATCTTGTGCGGTATTTGTACCTTTAACCTTAGGGCTCTTGGTAATTTAAACTTTAATATTCCTTATGGAACGGTTTTGCGAACGTCGCATTTTAAGAACAATGAACAAATAAAAACAAATCGTCTAACATTTCTAACAAACTAATATATTTCAAGCAACGAGGTTTTTGCTGAAATTCGAAATTGTTTAATGAAACATATCAGAAAAGAGAAAACAAACTCCAATCACTCATTGGTACAAACTATCATGTTTATTTAAAAAGCAAAAATTGTCTGTAGCCCATTGTTTCGCTCCAGTACTATGTTAATTACCTTACCTTACCTCAAAGCATATTCAGATTTTTCCTTATTTTAGAAATATTATGTACAACAACAGAAAAAATCAAACGTTGCTATCTATCCGTTCATTGTTCACAGTCGAACAAATACTCAAAAATGTCATTCAATAGGATAGCCTAAAAAAATAACCTAAAACTTGATATTCAAAGGTATACTTTGGATATAGATTTGAAATTTGGTTTCGAAAATGAGTCTTGCATTATAAATTATAAGTTTGCTGCATAATTTAATATAAAACGATCCATTCAGCAAATGGTTTTATATACAAGTTCATAAAAAAGTTATTCTCGGTGGCATTAAGCCTATAAATTTGCACTACGACGATCAATGCGCGAATAGAGATATTTTTTTAATTTTTTTCTCAACAGTATTAAAGTCATAAATAATTAACTGAACAACTACAAAAATGAACGTTTTATAAAGCGACAGTTATTTCCCAAAGGAAATCGTTTTCTGAAAAAAATTCTCGTAGTTTTTTCACTCGATCTATATCAACAATTAGTAATGAAGTCTCGTTTTCTCAATGGGGATTGAAAAAAATAATAGCAACTTCATTTAATCATCCGGGTTCTTTTTGAGAGTCGAGGCATTTGGCTTAGGCGGACTCCTAATTACATGGAAGATAAAGAGCATGTCATTATTTAGCTTCCGAGAAAATAATCCTAGAAACAGAGATTTAGCATTATTATGGCAACTTATTATCTCGTACTGTTATTTTTAGAACCGAAAAGATTGCACTTAATCAAGAAATGAGTAGTATTAATACATTTTGCTAAGTGGTTAGAGAATTAAATTTCACAAAAACCTAATATAAATTATACTGCATTGACTTCTTGTGACCTTTAATGTTAAAAGCGATTTCTTGTTGATTTGCTACTAGTTTGGGATATAAAATTTGTGTAACACCAAAAGATAACTGCCGCATAATTTATTTCCTATAGACACATTTTGTTTTTTACGTATATTTTATCAAATAATATTTTAATAAACACTTATGAAGCACCCAGCGATTCAATGATTTGTAATTTTAGCTTTTAACTCGTAGATTGAAAAAAAATCATTTGTTTGAATAATATTTATATTCTAATTTATTAAATAGAGATTATTTCTGTTCATTGACCTAAATTTATTTAAATAAATTTATTTGTCGCCTATTGCCCATATAGGTATTTCGTTTCAGATGCTCGTGCTTGATAAAAAAAATCTGGATGTTAATTCTAAAACTAATTTTGAGTTTTTACTAAAAAGTTAGTATTGTATTTGAAGATATATTATTGTTTAGATAACTCAAATTAAAAAAATTAGTTTTATTCCCATGTTGAAAATTAACTACATTTAAATCAACTAAAAATACGAGAAGAGTCAATGGAGCTAACCAATACTAATCTTAGATGGGTACGATTTCATACACTGTTTCATATTTAAATCTATCCAAAAAAACAATGAAATCTAGAAATCAAATTATTTCTTTAAGACGTGTCTTTCACTAAGAATAAATATTACTCTTTTTCGTGTTTACACAACGTTAATTTTTAATGTTATCACGCTAAAATAAAAATCAATATTCCATCGTACAGTAAGAAGTTTTTATTTACTCCAGACCTCGGAAGTCGGAAATATACTATTAAACAAAGATAACTATACTTTGGGTAGGAAACAGCGTAAATTACTCAAACAAAATGCAACGTACGATGATAACATAAAGATTGACTAAAAAAACAGAGAAAATTCCGTAAAGTAAACTATAATACACTTCGTTAGGAAAATCGTTAGAGGTAATGGTATTTCCAAGATATAATCTGGATCTATTTATACATTTCATTGTTACGTAAAATGCTTTGAGAACCTTTTAATGAAATTCCATAAATTTATTCAAAATTAATAATATGATTGAACCTAAGCAAACGACATTTCTCTGTGGAGACAGATGAGCTTCTTAACATAAAATGGCTAGCATTAAATGTCTCGTATTACTTATGTGGTGTTACGGTTTCATCAGATAAGCAGTCATAAAAATAATCTATTCGTGGTGCTTTCTAAATAATTTACATTTAAACATAAAATTTTATGAATTTTCGAATTTTTTAATCACACTAATTAAAAAACGATATTAAAAACGAAGGTGAAGAAAGGTTAAATCTCTAAACGTTAGTACGGGAGGAATTTTCAGTGTAAGGAGACGCGGTTTTTACTTCCAGTTGGAAAACGAACAGGAAGTACGTTCTACCACTAAAACACTAGTGTCATGTGCATTGAAATATACAGAAAAACCTCTTATTTTAAGGTATCCATGATATGTATTTCGAGAGATCGTTTGGGAGGAAAATGAAATCTTCATTTTCCGTCTGATTTGTTATGCACTGTAAAAAAATCGTTCTTTTAGTGACGTTATGAAATTGCATCCAAGTAACCTGCAAAACTCTGTCACTTCTCAAATAAAACACGGAGTACGTCATTCCACAGTTACACTAGCGCCCTCTATGATTAGATTTACATAAAAACCCTGTCAGTAAATTAAGCATTAATGATTTAAAAGATTTATCCCTCTTCATTTATCTTGTTGTTGCCGATTGAGTACAGTACAATAATAAATTTTTGCCATCAAACGCTATATTCATTCATTTCTGCTGTGCCATTCAGCTACATTCTAATGTTCTGATCTACTGAGTGGACTTTAAATGGGTTTGTTATATCTCATAAAAGACCCTTTTTCACAAAAGAATTTTATAAATATTTTCATCATTTCTTAGTTATAAAGAACTTTATAGACAGTAAAATTATTTTTGAAGAGAATGATGATTCAGGAGAGTTTACCTCCAATATAGAGACTAATATAAATTAATAATTATAATTAAAGTCTGGTAAATCAGATATTTTTTGTCTAAGTAATTATAATTCATTTAGTCTGTCTCCCCCTCCCATTATGAAAACACTAGCCATACAATGCAATTAAAATAATGCTAAACATACAGTATTAAACTTCTCATTACAGCATTTCTGTCAACGATAATGTTTTTTTCACCTTGTTTTAATTTTGCCATCAAACGCTATATTCATTCATTTCTGCTGTGCCATTCAGCTACATTCTAATGTTCTGATCTACTGAGTGGACTTTAAATGGGTTTGCTATATCTCATAAAAGACCCTTTTTCACAAAAGAATTTTACTAATATTTTCATCATTTCTTAGTTTTAAAGAACTTTATAGACAGTAAAATTATTTTTGAAGAGAATGGTGATTCAGGAGAGTTTACCTCCAATATAGAGACTAATATAAATTAATAATTATAATTAAAGTCTGGTAAATCAGATATTTTTTGTCTAAGTAATTATAGTTCATTTAGTCTGTCTCCCCCTCCCATTATGAAAACGCTAGCCATACAATTAAAATAATGCTAAACATACAGTATTAAACTTCTCATTACAGCATTTCTGTCAACGATAATGTTTTTTTCACCTTGTTTTAATTTTATTAAGCCTCGTGGACTAAGAGTAAAATTAACATAATTAACACTCTGCTTAACACCTAATTAAAGAATTAGTGCTATGTTCATAATTAAAGGGCAATCTTCTAAGTTGTGTGTGTGAGTGGTTTACAATTAAATATAAATTATTTCCGTAAATAAACGAGATTTTAATGAAAAATCTGTGTAACGTCTGAAAAAGAGAATTCATTAAATTTCGAATTAGCAGTTGCCTCATCGAAGGTGCGATCCAAAAATTAGCATATTTTCTGGCACTTCTTTGTTTCCTACCATTTGAACAGTACCCAAGATTTTATTCTGCTTTACACTAAACTGAATTTGCTACGCTTTTTTAAATAATTATATTTTTATCATCCTCTTTCTCTCACATATAGAAGATGTTATGCGGCGTACTACTAAAGTATTGCATCGGAAAATAACGTATGCTACGAAATAGAATTTGAAATTGTTGAAATTAAAATAAAAATACATTAGGAGTAGTCAGTAACAGTAAAGGGCGTGAAAAAAATAGTTTTAAAGTGGAATAAATAATAAATATTTTTAAAATATGCTTTTTGAAAGCTAGATAGTCTAAAAAGCAAAATATAAGCAATACTTAACAAGCGTATTTTCATCGTCTGTAGTAGTTTTTATAAGAAGATATACAATTCTTAAGCCAGTAGCAAAAACCTACTTAAACAAGGAAATATATTCCATTAACATTTTCATTAACTGCTAAGCATACGACAGAGATAACTCGCTCGAAACAACACTAGATTTTACTAGAAAAAAAAACAGCTCTAAGTATGAAAACATCGAACGTTTTGCATATGAAATTATATTTTGCACTCTGTAATATAAATATTGTAGTATATTAAGTAATTATGCAAAACAAGTACAGATTTTTCGGCTTTTTTAATATATTTAAAGATAGCAGCAGATAAAGTATTTACATTCCTTTTTATAATAGTTCTATCAGTCGGGTATCCAAAATATGAGAGTGCCGTGGAAGCCTGATTGGAAGAGTAACAGGTTAGCAATCGGTGGTTTGTGAGTTCGAATCCAACCTAAGACAGTCGTGCACAAAGGCGTGGCCTCAAATGTCCTGTGGAGTGGTGTGTGAACGTTTGGAGAGTGGCGTACCAGCTAATGCGTTACCTCATCATCTGACCGTGGTTCAAAATAACCTGGTGTGGGATTAATCCCGGACTTTCACCAGCGACCTGTTTGGTTGCTGTAGTACAACTTTAATTAAAATACCTACCTATATATCAAAATACGAGGGTATGTCAATAGTTATCAGCCCGGTCATTTTTGCTAGAAAGGTTCAGCATTGTCATTGCTACCCAGGTTTAATGTAGCTTGGTCATTTCCATTGTCTCTGATGTTAAGTTAACACTTCTGGTGGTTATATCTTGATCTCGTTTCGCCTCGTCACAAAACTCAGCTGTATCTGCTCAGGCAAAATTATTTTTCTTCAGAGCATAAATGGCTTGAGGTAGGTAAGCACATCACATCAATATTACACTGGAACAACACAACTGGCTATTGGTGATTGTCCGGGATCAAACCATTAGGCCCGGTGCACACATTCGGTTTTTCAAAGTGCGGCGCCGCTGCGGCCCCGTAGCCCAACTATACACACATGAACTCATTTCGCGCCACTTGCGATAGATATTCTATCGAAGAAAACGTGTTTATTTCGCTTACTTGGTGAAAAAAGTATATTTTGAAACAAAATAGACGTTACTGGATACAACAATTTATTAATTATTATTTATATTCCATTTGTTTATGAAGACGAGGTACTTCAGAACGGAGACTCATGTGCGGCGCCGTGGGGAACTGCGGTACAAATTGCAGGTAAGTTGGACGTGCGTCGCCCCAGCGGCGCTGGAGGCATGTGTACACTGCTCCATTAGATTTAATGTATCTCAGACCGCACTTGCGTTGCGACAGCGGCGCAGCACGTTGAAAAACCGGATGTGTGCACCGGGCCTTAGGGACAGTCAAGGACAACACCGCGTAATTTTGAACCAAGATCAGATGACGAGGTCAAACCTGAGCTGGCATCCCACTCTCCAGAGTTCCACACCACTCCAACGCGAGGACATTCGAGGCCACGACAGATTTAATGTGCACCAGCCCCCTTTGCTTTAGGCAGACTGCAATCCTCCTGTTGCTAATCCATAGCTCGTTCAACTGGGCTCCCTCTAGAAAACAACTTGAGGAAGAAGTGTGTCAGAAAACGAAGAAACGGTGTTAACAAAATGATGCTACTGTAAGTTGAGCATTCTTGATGAAATAAAAATTTATAGCATCTTTGAGGTTAATGATTGAATAACCTTTGTATATATCTATGCGATGGGATTCAGAGGGGTTGCTCACTACTCTAGCAACCAAAGATGGGCTGAGCACGTTCGATTCTGAAACTTACCCTGGGTGTACTTCTCTCTCCTGCGAGTCTGTCCATTCCTTGACATTGTCTTGTACTCGGAACAGCTTGTCTAAATATTATCTTTCCACCATTGTAATTTTTGGTAATATTTTAATTAACGTCGTACTATAGCAACATAACGGGCTATTGAAGACGGTCCAGGATCAATCCCCTGAGGGAAAGATCCGAGTACAACACCACGTAATTTTGAACCATTGTCAGGTGACAAGGCAACACCTGAGCTGGCATCCCACTCTCCAAACTTCCATACCCACCCAACGTAAGGACATTCAGCCACGACATATTTAAGGTTCACCAGCCACCTCTACACCATACGCTTACAAATATCCATGTACTGACTCGGATTCGAATCAGAAACCTTCTGATCTAGAAGCTAACACCTTGATCACCAGACCGGTTGATCGTCCCTTCCACCATAGAAACCAAGACATAGGGGTAAAGAATAGAAAACCTAGTCTAGGAAAATTTTGGAAACGAACGTGGCATAGATATATAATTTATTTATTTATTGTCGAGTAGAAACAGCAGATAAAAAACAATGGGAAATCTACAGTTATGGGATTCATTAGCCAATTTAGCCTCTTCTTTTACAGTTGCTAAATTTGAGCTATAGCTGCGTATTAGTGCTAATACTACATGGAAGATCTCAGTACTCTGATAAAATTCTTCAGCAATCTGATTACGGGAAGTAATGAAAATTCTGGAGTACAGTAGAAAAGAAAATATGAGCGAAAATATGTTTAGCTTCCAAAAATGCCAAATCGCCTTTGAAAAAGAAAATGGGATGAATTTGAAATAGACGTTCAGAATCTAACTGTGGTGACATGATTTAGGCGTTCTTTTTGTACAGACATTTGTTTTAAGTTACACCCTCCACTAAAATACTAACACCACTACTAAACTAAAAGTAAACAAAATGCTGCGATGTATATTTTAGGGATAATCTCATTTCATTTAGAGATATGAAATCTATTTATATAAATAAGAATGCTTATATTCATTGTAAAGGGATTAAAATAAAATATGAAATGTACGTAAACGAAATTTTGCCCTAAATAGGTATTTGCAACTAAGAAATTTTAACGCAGATGCTATTTGCAGATCTGCTAGTATTAATAACTTATATAAAGGTATGCCATTGTAAATATAAAGCTGTTTTTAAAAGATCCTTGTATTTGTTATTTCCTATCACTTCTGTTCTTCATCTTTCTAAGGTGTTACCAACTTCTTTCTATTATCAGTAATTTATTTACAATTTACCCATAAACGACAACTTATATCAGTCACAAAAATAGTTATCTAAGATTAATAAATTGCTTTTAAAGTCTTTTCATGCTTAAAAGAAATGCATGCTTTTCCTACATACAAACTTGCTTCCCCTTCAACATTCTGAAGAATGCTGCATGAAACATTTAGCGAAAAAGTTTTTTAGCGCTACTGGTGAGAATAATCAGTGGGAAATCCAAATGCTAGAAAAATTACAGTTTTTAAAGGCAGAGATTTGCATAAAGAATAAGGGAGATTCTTTTTATTCTATTATGCGATACATTTATGAGCAAACTCAAGACTCTAGCTCCTTAATTACCGACAACGTTTGAAATGCTGTTTAGATAAGCGTAAGCAATCAGTAACCGTAACACGAGAAAATTATATTCAAATGTCTTAAAAGATAAGATTTGTGTGAGATTATTAAAAAGTATGAAAAAAGTTCACGAAAAACCTTTTTATAATGATACGAGTACATTGTTAAAGAATGAATGGGAAGCTAAAAGCGAATATAAATAAAAGCATTTTCGATGGAAGTTTGTCTTTTATTCTAATAAAGCAGTGTATATTTTGCCTTCTGTTTACTGTAGTGGAACGAAACAAAAAGAAATAGTTTTTTATTTCATTTTGCGTCTTACAAGTATGTATTGCATCGCTAAGTTCTTAGCAAAAAGTGCATAATGCATTTTCTTTAAATGCATACAAATAATCGTTAGAATTTAACAGTTTCATAAAATAATGTACGCAGTTACTAGTTTGTATGTAAGCGATTTTAAATTTGTTTAACGTTTTGAAACACTTTGCTAATAATCAATTTGCGAAGCTCCGTTTATTTATCCATTCTTAACCTCAAACATTTATCTTTCATGTTATACAGAATCGTTATTTCTGAAATATCGAATGTAGCAAAGTATTACATTGAATGAAAACCACGGACATATAAATTTACCGTACTAAACATGTTGTTATTTTTATTAAAATTGCATTCTGTAGTTAAATTACGTATAAATTCATCACTATTGCACATTATGAATAAGAACATAACATCAAAAGAGTTTTTCAATCATGGAAATATTTTTGTCTCGTGCTTAATCTTGATTTTTAATGTTTTTGTTTTTTTATCCTACTAGGGGGCTCCGCACCCTGCTCGCTATAGCTCGTCAGCCCCCGATGATTGCTACGCAATCATATTTAGTTCGTTTTACGACTTTCGTACTTGAGCTTTACAAAATATTCCAAATATTTTGGACTCATACACGGAAATATAGTGTAAATAAAAACAAAATGTTTTAAAAAATGTCAAGAACAAATTATTTCATTTCCACATCAAAAAGGAAATATTTTAGCATAACATATTGTTAAAATTCAGAGGAAATCACATAATAATTTTAAATTTTTTAGCTGATCCGTGTTGTTTGTTGAAATAGTACTTTTTAAGATTTTCATATTCGACTGTTGCTATGGAAACGGCGACCGAATTTGCCGGTTCTTCTGAAAAATTGCAATCTTTCTAGAGCGTGCTCTCAAATTTTATGAATGAATTAAGTAAAAAATATAACTGTGTTTATCGTCTGAGCGTGCTCCAAATTAAATATCCGGTTGAACCGCAAGACTCGCTATTACCAATCACAAAGCGAATAAACCTGAAAAGACCGACAATTTTTTTTTATAACAGAAAGATAGAAAGAGTGAAGAGTAACAATAAGAATTTACATATTACTTGTAGTCTTTTCTACATTTTATATAACCACGGGTATTAGGTGTTTAAACAATTGGTGGAAAAGTCAACTTCCCATTGCGCTCCACACACAATCGCACTTATATTTGCATATCCTGGTGGTTATCTGGACAGATATATAGTCACCATTTGTGAAGGAGCACCCAATGAGTGGCCATCATTGCTCCTAACATAGACAGCACAATTTTATATTCATGCCCTGACATCGGATTCGAACCGGGAACCTTCCGTTCTAGAGGCCTCACATTTCTTATCTTATTTTAATACATTTATAATGATTACCTCTTGATGGATGACTATATATCTCGTCATTAGTATAACTGTCCAGATCTTGATAGATAGATTGCATGTCCATCAAAACCTCAGCGTCTCTCGTTATTAGAAGAGAGCTGACCAGATCTTGATCTTAATCATAAAAAAATCGGCAATATATTGATCAAGGTATTTGCAAAATTCGTCTGATCTTGACGGACGGTATGTCTCGTAGAAACCACCTGAAGGGTTAATAAACGGAACAAGACTTTTCTACTCTTATTAAAGACGTATTTTCAAAGAATCTTACTATTTTATGTCAGAGAAGTGGGATTTCTTCCATTTTAGATGTACCTATAAATTACATGTATTATCAGCTACCCATTATTTATTTACTTTATGTGCGTTGAGTTGGCAAGGGCATGGCAGGCAGGAAACCTCTCCGCTTTTATTTCCCAAGTACCAAGAATCCCCCAAAAGCACCTAAATTTCTTCCTTTTCAAAGCCGGGCGAACCCAAAGCTCCGTAACCCCTCCAAACCATTAATCTCTAATGCGAATCCCCAAGCCACACATACTTTATCACCACCAGTGATAAAGAAACACGTTTTTCGCATCTGCTCTCTGGGGGATTTCAGGGTATTCTTCTCTGTTATGACAGATCCGAATGGAAAGTCGACTATGAGGGCATTGCAAAAGTATTTCCCTTCACTTTTAGGGGAATTTTCGAGTTATGGATGGCCTGCGCGTGGACCATTTTGTCTTTGAATTCCCGTTAGGAAAGTTCAAGAGGAACTGGTCTTAAGATGCAAGGATTACAATCAACAGTGGGCGTTGGGGATTTTTCGGGGTATTAAACTGGGGGACCATTGTGGTTGGTTTCGGGTTTTATGATGAAAGGGGGACGTATTTGGCCAAGTTGCGCCACACACAAAACAGACAACAGAATGAGGGTGGAAGAGAAAGCAAAAAAAGAGAAGCGTATTGGACGGTAGAAATGAAAAGGAGGGAAGATCACTTGGGTATCTGGGGGTTGTGATACCCGTACATAACTAAAGATATGCTCCTGAGGACGAGTTCTCGTATAGCATTAGTCTACACGATATATATATATATATATATATATATATATGTGTAAATCTACTTGACCCCTTGGGTACAGATTTATTTGAAAAAAATAGTTCAGATTATATTGTTTGTACATTAGTTGCTGTTATATTTTCGTATTATATCGTTTGCACACTAATTACTGTAATGTTGTTGTTGTTGACGTGAGTCTCCTGAACTGTGAAACACGGGATCAGGTCCAGTGATCTGTAGTAGGACAGACACAGAAGAAGAATGCAGGTTTTATTTTACAAACACACAAATTGATCACTGGTAAAGACATAGGGGGTGCAGCTTATCCACTTTTGGTGAGGAACCACTTGGGCGGGTGTCTGACTTCTTCCTCGGACATCACATACAACCAGCCCTAGGGCAGTAGCCCTAGTCGGGAATCAAACCACGAACCCAAAACGTGGGAGAAGAGTGCTTTATCCACTATACCATTTGGGCGGCAATTACTGTTACTGTTATATTTTCGTATTATTGTCTGTACACTAATTACTGTTATATTTTCGTATCATCATTTGCACACTAGTTATTGTTATATTTTCGGATTATCGTCTGTACACTAATTACTGTTATATTTTCGTATTATCGTTTGCACTCTAGTTACTGCTATATTTCGTACTATATCATCTGTACACTATCGTCTGTTTGCTGTGATAGTAAAATATTCACCTCTGTATAAAATTGTTTTTTTAACAAGTAATGAATTATCGGAATTATTCGTGGAAAAGGCTTTAAAGTGAGATTTGTCATCAGGTTTGAACGTCAAAGTTTAAATAGAAATACCTTTTCCTCGTAGGTCTCTTATTGGTATAAGCCTCCACTGATTGTTGATTTTAATTTATTCAAAACAATTAAAACCCACAATGAAACGACTGTTCAAAGTCATTTCTAGAAATCCAAAATACATTGCTAGATTCTGAGTCGCTAAATAAGATTATCATGGATGTCAACAAAGGATTTTATCATAAACTTTTGAAAGGTAATCCCTTGGTATACCTAAGAATGAAGACTAAAATCCAATATCAATGAGATTAGACAGCCACAATATCTTTTTCTTCTGCTAATATATGTTGTCTATAGTATATGTTGTATGGGTCTGCGTTATTTTCATATAAATTTATTTAGCATATGTTCTCCTTTTTATTATTTGGTGAAAAAGATAAATCTTTTCTACTCTTGTTTTCCATTTTATTTCGTAAATTGGACTTTTCATACGCTACAAAATAAATCGAACTTAATAAAATCAAATAAACTTCCATCAAACCATATGAATTTCACAATTTTGAAATCCGAAAACGAAATATGATATTCGATAATCAAAGAGACGGACCCATAAATTGAATTTATAACCTTCAACTGTATTTGACTGAATCAACTTTCGCATGGAAAGAATACTTCAGACAGGAACTTCATTCCCAATTTGTTGTTTCGAATAAATTGCTAAAGAACAAAAATAGTGCCCTCTTCGGCATTCGAGCAGAATTTCCATTGAATTGTGGAATAATTGTGTTTGTGAAGAATAATCCTTTTGCATTTTAATTGCATTATCTTTTCCCTCCCACTAAATTTCGACAGTATAATTTGATCAATTGAAACATATAAAAGCAATGGCGTACCTTTGCCATTATCAAAGTTTATTTTATTGATTCCGTATGTAAAAGCAATTGCTGCTAGTCTTTAAAAGACATTGAATTCGAACGTGCCTTTTCAAATAAAATGAGAATTTAGCCATTTTTCCTGAACAAAAGGAACCTTGTTTCCATATGAGCCATTTTGTTTTTCCTTTGTTTATTCGAATTCTTATCCCTCTGTTTTTCTTGCGTTTTATTCTATGAACTCTTGCTTTTTCTGACGTAGAAATGTAAATCTAAATGGTTTGCTATTGCTGTATTGAAAAGTCTCTATAGTTTCCAAGGGGCGTTTTGTTGCCTTTTGTGGGACTTTGGAGACGATAAAAGATTCATTATTATTCCTATGTTTTCCGAAACTGAATCAGCACTGTTGTTTCCAATGCATGCGAGATACGTGATACGAATACAGACGTTATCATGCGTAGGAAAATATTCCTCACTTTGTTTTAAGTTCAAACTCTTTTTAGAGCACAGAAAGCTTAATTACAATCTGAGAAATTTCCATCAGTGTTCCGTGCCACTTGAAATAACTCTCTTGGGATACATGTACAGCAACATAAATTTAGTTGGTTCCATAGAAGAACGATGAAGAAATCATTAAAACAATGAAAGAAAAAATAATTTGTGGTTCCATCATAATTGTTATATTTAACACTAAGTTCAAAGCAAAAGCTCCTGTTGAAATCAGATTTCATTTTGCGTTACACCCCATTCTGAAGGCATTTACCACAGTTGCACCCTTGTACTAAATTATACATAAGTTTATTTATATATTTGAAATTTTTATTGCTGACGTACCGAAAAACAAGCCGTCAAGAACGTAGTACGTTCATGAAACATTCCGCTGTAGAAACCCTAAAATCATCGGCATTTAGCTTGATAGAAAATGATTTTCATAGAAGATAAGTGTTTCGTATAACATTATTTCTGGTAGAAAAAGAAAATATATTTAAAAACACTAAAGAAAATATATCATTTTTAGGAACAGGAATTATATAGTTTATAATGGCAACGTCTTCATTTGTATTACAATTGTTTACTTTACGACCCACTTCAACTTCTCAGAGCATGTCAGTGAATGTATCACCGTATTTTGAATTCAATGCATTTTAACTCAAATATTTAGCAATTTACGGCGAACTATTCCCATTCTATTTATACTTACTCATCCCAACAGTCTGAATAAGAAATGAATTTTTTCTGAAAACAAGTCCGCTGTCAAACTCTTGAAGAGAGAAAGATGTCCTGTCACGGGAAGAATTGCGACTCACGAATCATAAAATGCAAAACGTGCTGTATGTTGGGAATTTGGCTTCTTCTCGGTTCAGTTCATCTTCCTTCCCCAAACAGAAAATCTTATTCAGACAGAAATAGCACAGAGCAAAAGAACCCTTCTGTGAATAGGGTCAAAGAATGGGAAGATACCGTCTTGGTAAATCCCCTTGAATATGGCAAAGAAGATATAATCGGAGACTATAATACATGAGGGGGGATTTTTTTTCTCTTTGATGTGATCTCTGACAAGTTATCATTGCATCTCATCTCTTATCACGAGAGAAACTTTCCTTGGGAATTGGAAATAGGGAGCTTTTTGATCAAAAAGATATTATCGGAAGCCTTTTTTCGTTGTTCACGACGGCACAAATAGTAATTATAATATGTTATTCTTTCTAATTCCAGTGCTTGAGTCCGGAGTAATGAAAACATTCACGAAAGCTTTAGAGTCAGAAATTCCTTTGTATCATATATTATTTAAGATGTATGTATACACTATAAAGCACGAAAATCAACCAGGATATCAATATTTGTTTTATTAATTCCAAATATTGTCCAATTTCTTAGCTTTCAAATTATGCTAAGATCTTACAAATATTCGAAATACGATTTTAGTTAAAAAAAATTTTCGTTGGGTACTGTTGCCATGATTAAAGATGTTTCCTGAACTTTAAACTCGATTTCTGAAGAACTGCGTTTTTGCTATAGGATACTTTGATCAAAACTCCTCAATGAATTCCCCTGATATAATTATGTTAGCATCATTTTGATCTATATAATACAGCGAGTGTTTTGAACTTCAATCCGAGTATTTAGTCAAGAAATTTATTTTAAATATGAAATTCCTGAAAACAAATTGGGTTTTTTACGCTTCCTTGATAAAAACTTGTAAGAAATAAAATATTTCTTCTAGCAAATTGATGGAGGTTCAAAACATAAAAAATAATGTTATAAGAGATTTTCAACCGTAATCGTATTTCTAAACAAATTAGAATTTGAGATATCACGTTTCAAAAACCATGCTAATTTGCTAATTCTTAATTATATCATTAAGTATTTGCACAGTCTGATTTTTTCACACCGAATTTATTTTAAGAGTGTATCAATTACATATGATAAAAAAAATGGATTTTTAAAGTCAAAATTAAAAACAAATCTTCTAGTGTATACGTAAACCTTAACTAATTATTTACACCATCCTTTTTAGCATGTTCAAGTGTGTACTAATTTTAATTGTAATTTTAAAAGGACAACCCTCTGAGGTACACACACGCATGGCCTGAAAAACACCTGCAACTCGTTCTAACGTTCATGGTCTGTTCTACCACAACTACAGGTCCCAGAGTCGCCCATGAGAATGTCCCCCAAAACATAATACCGCCACCACCAGTCTGTGTATGACCTGCTGTACAAGAGGGGAGCAACTGTACCCTGACACGACCATCGACGCGATGAATAAGAAATCGGGATTCATCTGACCAGGCAACTCACTTCCACTCATCCAAGGTCCAGTCTCGAAGTTCCCAAGCCCACTGTAGGCGTAGTTGACAGTGACGCTTGCTCAACAAAGGCACACGAGTGGGACGTCTGCTGCACAGTCCCATATCCAACAGTGTCCGCTGAACTGTGTGTTCCGAAACATTTGCGCTTGGACCTGCATTGTATTGGGCTATCAGCTGAGCCACTGTCTCGCCCCGATTTTGTTTTACCAAGCGGGACAGTCTCCGACGTCCCTTTTATTTGATGACGCGTGGACGACCAACACCTTGGCGTTTACTGCTGGTGTCACCGTCATTTATCCACGTTGCATGAATACTAACAACGGCAGATCGTGAACAACCAACCAGTCGTGCAGTTTCGGTGATACTCGTTCCGAGTCTTCGGGACATTACGATTTGCCCTCTATCAAATTTGCTTAGATCAGCAGCCTTTCCCCACTAGCAAAAGTAAGTACAAGAATGATTACTTTACCTTCTCAAGCAGCAGTTAAATACCATTCTCACTTAATCACGTGCCCTCCACGTCATTCAGACGAGATTATTGAAAAATGTGGGGATGGTCATAATATTTGACTCGTCAGTGTATATTACAATATTATATGAGTTTGAGGTTCTAGAAAAGTTAGAATACTGGAAAGACTGTCTTACAAACCGAGAAACAAATAACGTAAATGCAACCACTTTCATCTTTTAAAGGTTAAAAGAATGATTGAGTCGTACTCGATTCATTCTTTTCAAAGACAAAAGGTGAAACTGATTCAAACTTTTTAATTGGCTTCTTTTATTACATGTGGAAAAAAAATGTCTCGTTCTATAACAAAGACCGTTCGATGGAATTAACGGTTTTTCGATGTGGGGGAATAAAACTAATTCTGGAGGTATCGGAAAATCGTTTGACTCTTTTTTCATCCACTTGAAGTTATCTTAGACAATATCTGCTATTGAAACTTTTTTACTTTATTTATCTGCTCTAGTTTTTAGGCTGAAACGCTCGTGGGGAAATAATAGGAGTTTTCGTCAGGATTACTAAGTTTCATTTGTAACTCATTAAACTTTCAATTTTTGTCCGGAATATAATTTTTTGAATTAGTGTTGGCCATTTACTGTTGATAATTTTGAAATGTCTTTAACAAGAGGTAAACATGTATTGGAATTGGATAAGCGTTACAGTCAGAAATTTCAATTTAAGGGTACACAGCATCCAATAAAATACGCTGTTTACTGTCATATTATTATCTTCAAATAATGTGTGTCCAGTTTCATAGCTATGGCTATCTACCTTATCTAGAGGATTCCTAAAGGTTTTACGGCGAATGTCACAAATAAAACTGTCTAACTCTTAAACTATTCTTATATCAGTCCTTTTTCTTTCTCATGACTATAAAGCATTTAAAATGGTACGATCATCAGTCACTGGGAAATCCTTAGCTTCAAGCTTCCATATTGGAACAATAACAAACATTTTTAATCATCATTCTTTAGAGAACATAACAATACGTTTTAGAACATATTAGAGTGGACAAAATGGTGGAATGTTTTATTTTTTCTCGAAAGTTCTCTATATTGTCTAGTCAAATATAGGAAGTTTTCCAAAGACCCCCTGAAATTTTGTGTCGGACGTCTGGGGGTCCATTTCTATATTTCACATCATTTTAGTTTACATTCCTCTTCCAAAATTATATTACATAGATTTTCTGTAAAGCTAACTATAGATGGCGCTAGTGTTTTGTGGGTGCACGTATTTCCTGTTTTATTAAGTGACACAACATAGCAACTTGCTCGAATGTAATTTCAGTATGTCGTTTAAGAATTTATCATAAATTAAATAGTGTTTTTGTACTGAAAATATTTGATCCAATACATTTTCTGCAAATGGCAAAAGTCTGGCTTTAACTGTTATAGTAATTGGTAATTTTTAATTAACGTCGTACTAGAGCAGCACAATGGGCTATTTACGATGGTCCAGGATCAATTCCACTAGGAAAAGATCCTAGGACAGCACCACGTAATTTTTAACTACGGTCAGATGACGAGGCAACACCTGAGCTGTCACCTCATTATCTAAACTTCCACACCAACTCAATGTGAGGACTTTCGGTCACGACAGATTTAAGGTGCACCAGCCGCTTCTACATCACACGCTTACAAACATCCATGCACTGACTCGGATTCTAACCAGGAACCTTCCGACCTAAAGGCTAACACCTTAACCAACCAGACCGGTTGGTCTGCTCTCTATCTGTTATAATCAAATAATGTAAGATCCGTGGAAATTTACAATTGTCTTCAAATGTCAAAAATCTGACTAACTATTATAATCAAATAATGTTGGATCCGTGGAAATTTAACTCCAAACCTTGTCAAAACGGTGATGTGTGAAATTAGTTTTTAACCACTGGAAATAAGTTTAGTTCTTCCTGTTTGTTTTTTTAGACTGAGAGTAACCAGAATGTACAATATTTTTACCTATCTGAATACGTTTACATGTTTCTTCACATTAAAAATGCAACCGTTACTGTCTACAAACACAAATCTATTGTTTTTTAGCTGTAAATCTAATTCACTGGTTAAAATAAACATTTTTGCTTTCATATTCAAAGCTTACATCCTCAAGACAATAAGGTTCCATTTATATAAAACTTCTTATTTTCTCAGTATCATTTATTTGAAAAACATTGGAAAGAAAAATCTAGTGCGGTTACAAGTCTAGTGCGGCAAAAGTCTAGTGCATTTATGTAAAACTTCTTATTTTCTCAGTATCATTTATTTAAAAAACATTGAAACGAAAAGTCTAGTGCGGTTACAAAAAATTAGCATGTTTTAGCTTAGAACGATTTGGAAACATCTCTAAGTATCTTTACAAAACACTGAATATTTAAAATACATACTATAATTAATCTAAGACATTTTTTAACTACTACTGTATATAGTTAATTTCTTTTACTCTCTTCATACTTCTTGTAGCTTGCTTTAAAGGCTGTTCAATAAGTGGTTTAGTTTACTTTTGAATTTTTATTCAGTGTTATTATTGTTCACATGTAACGGTTTAAGTAATACATCTATGTAAAAGAAAGAAACATTATACTGGCATCGTTACGCTATGTATAATGGACTTCCAAAAAACTTCTATGATTTGGTTATTAAACGGGTCTGGTTTTTAAAAAAAAGGACTTTTTGTATAGAACCTCAGGAATGAGACACCCACGTGAATGTACTATAAACTTTAATTTATTTAACTTTTACGTAACATTTACATAAATTTCACAGAGCTTTTACTAAGCTGCCTGTCATATATGGCATTTGAATTGTGATATATGGCGGAACTGTCTAGACATTCAATTGAAGTGTTTGAATGCCAACGTACGTAATAATAGATTATGCCACAAAACCACGCATTCGTGGGTGTGGCAATGCGTTTTATTCTTAATTAATGGAAGCTTTTTCTTATTCGATTAAGAGTTAAACATCCAAAACTAAAGGTAAGATAAATATAAAAACTTTTTATGCGTTCTTTAACATATAGAGATAAAATATAAATTTATATTCCGTTCCCCTCTCAATTCAATCGCTGACTTATATTTGGAACGATAAACTTAAATCTGAAACAGGTAAATAGGTGCATTTCGGAGGATTATGATTACAGCAAACATGGGTACATAATAAACTACTTCATAGTCTTTGAAAAATATCTGGATTGTACTGTATTATTTATTTGCCTTTCATATATGCTTCAGCATATGTTTACGGAATCCAGGAATGAGAATATCTTCTTTTGAATCTGGAATCGAAATTTCTGCTCGCAGGAGTAGAACTTTCATTCTTTCAATTTTTATGCACCAGATTTCAATGGATTCCTTTAGATTGGTTGGCTGTGTTATGTCTTATGGCACAAAACAGACAAGAATTCCTTTAATAGAAAATATGTCTGCCGCCTTATGGCGATGAATATAATCCATGTAATTATGTTCATTATTTTATTTTTTAGACGTTATTAATATTAGAATTTTATTTTATATCTGATCCTATTCGGTCTACATTTATAATCGTATATAAATTTTTATTACTGCAAAGCTATGTACAGAGAACAATAGAGCTTTGGTAATCTCTTCAGTAACTTGGGGCAAAACTTCGCATCTTATACAAATTCACGCCAAATTGGTAGTAAATTGTCCTTACGTAATGGATGCACAAGCCCGAATACCTCTAATTTGATATAAAGAAAATAAATAATAAGCAGAAATTGAACACCAGCGCCATCTCTTGGCTATTTTTGTAGGAAGCAAACTTAGTGAGACGAGTGTGGAATGTACTGAAGAACTTCATTGGGTATTTGCTCAAATGGTTATTTCTTGGTGTTATTTGTAAAGCAAGCAGATTTTAATTTTTTGCTCTCCAAATTACGAGGCGTTGTCCGGGGATCTTTTCCATTGGGATTGATCCTGGACCGTCGTTAATACCCCATTATGTTACTCCAGTGTGACGTTAATTCAAATACGTACCTACATTTATCTCCAAATATCCATGAATCTTTACGTTTAGATAAATGTAGACAGCTTTCGTTTTTGTGGTTGAACCTACTTCCAGTACATATTCGGAAGTGACGTCACTTACACTACCCTACGATAATGGACCGGACAGCAAGATGTGATATTATAAGTGAAAGAATACGTGTTTTTCTAGGGGGTGGTCCCTCACGTGCTGCAATTCCACTAGCAACCCTTCTGGGCATACTTTCATCAAGGTTTTGACACACATCTATGGATATATGTGTCCATTCCTTCTGCAAGAATATCGCCAGTTCAGCTGTAGATTTCGGACGTGGTCCCCTGGTCCGTAAGCGTCGCTCTAACGCGTCCCACAAATGTTCTATGAGGTTTAGGTCGGGACTCTGAGCAAGCCAGGGAAGACGTTTTACATCCATATCTTGATACCACTGCTTGGCAGAGGCTGCAACATGACATGGAGCGTTGTCGTCCTGGAAGTACCATTCGTCCATTCCATAAAATTGCCAGAGCGTAAGAAAAACCTGATTGTCTAAAACGTTCATGTAGGCGTCGGCGTTCAATGCACCAGGAACAACATGCAAAGGTCCCACGCCATACCAAAGAAAAACACCCCCAAACAAGTAGTCAGATTTATGCAAATCCGCTCTGGCGTCCGGTCCATTATTGTAGGGTTTTTACTGTAGGGTCCATTATTGTAGGGACATTTAAGGCGACTCCGTTACCAACCGAGCGAGAGAAAGTAAAATCCTCATATTTCATTGGCTTGTTTGTTTGCATTAAAAATTCCCCTCATAACTGATTACAACTAGTTTGCGTTTGTTTCCCGAATCGTTGCATGACTGTTTTTCTCGCTGGTATCTATCTCTGCAAGACAACTTTTTGACCTGGTAGGCATACAGCTCTATAACTAGTCTTGCTCTCAGGGGAACAACTCCTTTAGGTGTGAACGGGCTTCCTGAACCCACGGTACTCAAAGGATCTTTTATTTTCAGATGGGGTTTAGCAGACTTTAGATTTTTAGTAGATACGGTGGAGCCGACCAACCGGTCTAGTGGTCAAGGTGTTGGCCTCTGGATCGGAAGGTTCCTGGTTCGAATCCAGGGTTAGGGCATGGATGTAAATTGTGCTGTCCTTTGTTAGGGACAATGATGGTCCACCCACTGGGTGCCCATTCACAAGTGACCATCACTTCTGGCCTTGTATAAGGCTAAAATGACCTCGGTCAACTCTGTACTTTGTATTGTATTGTATGTGTAGTTGTCTTCGCAATTGTACTGCCTTGCCATTGGAAATTTTAAAAAAGTAGATACGGTGGTCACGCTCATGGGACACCCAAGCTATCCTTTTCAACTTTTTTCCCACTTCTCTATTCTCCACTTTCTCCTTCGTCTTCCGCGATATGTTTTACTTGACTTTGTCTTATGTATGGCGAAGGTTGGTTAAATATGGAGGCTTTACGCCGTTAACTGTCTTTGTGGTTGAGTTGATGAGGTATCTCGTCATTAACAAAATTGACCAGATATCTTGTACAGTATATCTCGCCAATAGAAGAAAACTGACCAGATCTTGATCTCGTCATCATGAAAAAAATCGGCAGTATCTGTATGACTATATGTCACTTCGCAAGCGAAATTGGCCAGATCTTGAAGGACTAGACACCTCGTCGAAACCACTTGTAGGGTTAAACACCAAAACAACCAATAAACCAACCTGGTATTCTTTCAACCAATAGCCGGCCAACCGGTATAATGGTTAAGGTGTTAGCCTCTAGATCGAAAGGTTCCTGGTTCGGTTCGAATGCGGGTCCGGGCATGTAGGCAACAATGCGCTACGCATGACAACAGAACATATATCCTCATATCACGTATTTATAATAAAATGTTGCTTAAACAAGTAGATTAACAATCTGTAATCCTCGTCAAATTTTGCCATCAAACTACAAATCTTTAGCATGCGTGGATTTCAGATGTTTCTGATCTTAATTACTTAGTGATGATAACAAGTGCCGAATGCATATCCTCAACTGATCCAGAATCAGACAGATCCTTTTAATACCAAACTAAATTCCGGAAATTTTGCGACGACGTTGCGCTACATGGAATATATCCCTTAACTCTTGCACTTAGAACTTTTCTCAAGGAGTTTCGAGCATTCTACCGCAGATGAGGGCTCGAGATTCGAAGACGTGTTTGTTCGCCCGCTCGAATGCAAATGAGATGCGGTAATGGAAGCTCTGCTCTGGCTCTCTGGAAAGCAGGAGTTATGTCTGTAGGGATGAATGGTGAATTTTCGGGCCCCGCATTTATTCATTGTGTATCCATGGAAACGGAGCAAACCTTGCCTGGAGGTATCACTTCAGTCCACTTCAACTCTTGCTCGGATGATGCATTCTAGGTGATCCGGGGAATTGCGAATAAAAGCGTGAAAGGAAATTCGAATGTTCAAATTTCTGCGGCTTTTCATGATGTCTGTTCTTATCAGAAGTTGCGATGTTTCGGAATGGGATTGTGGTATTGCAGTAGGCAGTAGAAATTGGTGGTACTTTCTGGAATGATTGTTTTCAGTCTTCATTTGACGGGATGTTTATGAAAGTAATCAAAACAGTTCACTTGCAATTTTGCTGTAAGGGATTTAGATTTACTTCTTCCTCATATGAATCAATCCATATTTTTCATCTGTGCAAACTGCGCCAAAGGATTGTCTACGCAATTTCTGATGTTTTATGCAAGTGACATAATAATATAAAAGCTTTCTTTATGCTGTGGTGTATGTAAAAATATTCTACCACTTCATATTTATAATCATTCTCAAGTAATTTATAAATATTTAGTTAAAATTACGTTTCGAAATTTAGCTATATAATAGCTATTTCAGCTTAACGATGTAAATAATAACAATAAGGAAAAAGTTTTGCGGAAATTATTTACAAATTATAACAATACCCGCAAAATCAAGCATACAAACGTATTTGACTACCTTTCAAAATTATCTATTCAGTAATCATGTAATCTCACGAAGCAAACCCACGTGAAGTTCATGCGAATGAAAATTCTTTTGAGGGTTTGATTGTACTTAGTTCTTTTATAGCCATAAATACAAGAGAAATTAATTGTACGAGTGTTTTTGTGATCCTCTGGTTGTTATAAAAATGTGCAATAAATCAAAACGGAATAGAGTTCATTTTTACAAATAACAATGACAAAATGGCGAGACAAGTCCAATTTTAAGATTGTGAAAAACACTACTAAATTTATTCGAATCTTTCTATTCGTACACTTTATTTTCATTTTTGCACACTCAAAAATAAATTTGAAAAAAAAATTAAATAAGTAATTTAATTTATGTATATAATTTTTTGTAGCATGAAAAATGTGTTGCTCTTGAAAAATTTGATAAACATTATGAATGTTAGTGTAATACTAATTTCAAATAAAAATTTGAAACTATATATTTAACCAGCAACTTTTACATGAATTTTTAATTTTTCAAAAACATAAATAATAAATAATGTACTACAGAGGAAAGAGTATTGTACTTCATAAAACTTAATTTCTTTATCATCTTTGAAATCGTTTTCATTTGAAGAGGTTAATAATCTCGGGTTTAAAGTTTCGAAGTTTTTGTACTATTCTAGTTCTCTTCTATTGGTAAGGCTGGGATTTAAAATGGCGTAAGTATAAAAATAAATATAAATTTTACTTGCATTTAAAAAACTTAAAGAAGTGATACTTATTAGTTGCTTCCATGTATTGAAAAAGGAATAAAAGGACATTATGTTAAACGAACTTGTAAATATGAATTCAAAAAACTTTTCGAACATATTTCTTTCTAACACCTCCAACCTTGTCAATAAAGGGTTTAAGGCAAGCATCAGTTTTATCAGCATTAATAAAAACAAGAAATTAAGTTTTACAATCGCATGCATCAATTCTTTGTTTGAGTATGAAGGAATAATTTTGATATGTAATGAAATATAATTAGTGAATAAAACTCATTGAGGCCTGAACAAACATGTTCTTGTTCATTTTTAGAATATTCGACGATTTATTTAAAGATCAAAGGGGAAATCAGAAAAAGATTTCCGCTTACTAACTTATTAATTATACTCGGATAGGTTCAAATACAATCATTCCAAAAATTGTTAGCCATTTTTTTCTTATTCTTTAGAGTGTTTAAATATTCTTTTTAAACTTTATCTGGGAGAGTTATAAAATAGTTCCATAAATTTTAAATGCTCCGTCACGATTTCTAATTTATCTTTTAACCAGAGGGCAACATTTTGAATGGTTTCGGAGAAAAATTCTTTGAATACTTCTGTTCGGAAACTGATAAACCATTAGTATTTTTATTCAACCGGCTAAAAACGAATCATATTTAAAAGTTTAAGGAAGTCTTTATGAATCGTTTATATTGTTTTTTAAATATTCTTCCACTTTCTTTTTGGTTCTCCTCTCTTACCTTTTTGTGGAATAAAATGCCTCAAACGATTCGGAGTACGTTTTGTTCTTTCGTTTGTTTTATTTCAAACTGGTTTAATTTTTTATCGAACTGAAAACCTTTTAATTCTGTCATTTCGTAATTAAAATCTTGTTGTTTGTGTCATTATTTTTACTTAGATATATTTTTATAGAATTGTCTCTTTATAGAGAATTGTGTGTGTGTGTGTGTGTGTGTGTGTGTGTGTGTGTGTGTGTGTGTGTGTGTGTGTGTGTGTGTGTGTGTGTGTGTGTGTGTGTGTGTGTGTGTGTGTGTGTGTGTGTGTGTGTGTGTGTGTGTGTGTGTGTGTGTGTGTGTGTGTGTGTGTGTGTGTGTGTGTGTGTGTGTGTGTGTGTGTGTGTGTGTGTGTGTGTGTGTGTGTGTGTGTGTGTGTGTGTGTGTGTGTGTGTGTGTGTGTGTGTGTGTGTGTGTGTGTGTGTGTGTGTGTGTGTGTGTGTGTGTGTGTGTGTGTGTGTGTGTGTGTGTGTGTGTGAATAATAAGAAAATAATTTAGTGTGTTTGTAGCTTTACAACAAAATTTAATTTATTTTAATACATCTTTTGAAATAAATTCTATTTTTTTATAAACAAAACGTGAATTATATTCATTTTTGAAAAGTAATATTATGCTTTGTTTAATTAAAGTTCCAATTGTTCGGCACTATTTTGAAGGCTAATTATAAATTAATTAACTTACTCTCTTTCTTATATTTGGTTGTTATTACGAAAACGTCTATGGTTGTAGGGATCCTATATATATATCGCACCTCGGCAAAAAAAGTGACACAAGTCAAAAAATAAAAAATTTTATGTTAGGTCATTGAAAAATATGTATGAGGTGCCATTATATTCTATAGAATATAATGGAAGTTACCACCATAAATATATACCTAAATTTTAAAAGAAGTTTATACTATTTTAATATAAGTCTTATGGTATCCTTTAAGTTTATGTTTCTCAAATTCTGCAATTTTGAGTTGTGTCACTTTTCTTACCGGGGTGATATATATAATAAATTTTACATTTTAATTGCACCGTTAAAAAACATAGATTGTACTTTTTCAGATTTTACTTAGATGCATATTAAATTATTGCAAATCATAACAAGGTATTAAGTTATGATTCTGCAATTACATGAATCCTTTTATTCCGATTTTTTTAATGAAGTTTAAGCTTATGTTGTATGATATTTAAGAATAAATCGAAACATTAAAAAAATTATCGCAATTAAAATAGGAATATTGTTAATTTCAGAGTTGTGAAAAAAATATCATTTAATTTCATTCATTTGTGTTATAAGCATATCTATATTAAATAAAAGTATGCATGAAAGTTCCATCATAAACGTAAACTTTTCTGTTTCATACATAAATTTGCATTTAGCAAGATTTTTAACTTTTATCACAGAGAGATTTTAGACTATCTATTTACCTTCCAAATTTAAAAGTAGTTCATTATTGGGAGATAAAGTGATTTAATTTTAAACGCATTTTTGTAACTGTCATTTTTTTTTTAGGCTTTGGAGTATTTTTTTTTTAAACTTTTGAAAATCAAATTTCTAAAATGTAATTTTAATATTCACAAACGATTCACATGAAATCGTATTCTTAAAAATAAACAGGGTGATTAATTCAATTGATGTATTTAAAAAATTAAATGGGAGACAGCTACTTTAGAATTTAATCCAAATTTTTAATTTTAAAATAAATATATTTAATTAGAAAATGTGTATAACAAATCGAATAAACTTCTCTTTTATACCACACGTTTTTTTTTCCTTTTTGAGTATACGCCTCCTCTACTAAAAATACCTTTTTAAAACACAACATTAAATTCTCATACTTTAGTTTTACTGTTCTTTCTAACGTCGTTTTTTTTCATATGCATAAAATCATTCTTAAATGCAAGTACTAATCAAATCAATCTATTTTTATGATTAAAACTCGTCGTTAATTAGGCGTTACTTCGAAAATGTTTTTAAATACTTAACACTCAACCAACAATTGAAAAGAATAAATTTACCAGGTTTTGTTTAGTATTTCAAATTAATAGCTCGATGATCATTGTTAACACCAGTTGTTTCCTGATCTCAAAGTTAATTACCATTTTTAATTAAAAACTGATTAATCAGATGTGATACTTGCGCATTTAATGGTTGAATTCCAATTAATCTTATGCATAAGAAGTTATCTTTTATGCAAATACTGGATTCCCGTCAAATTTGCTCAAGTTGATAAATTACAGCACTGAAAACTTGTAGGAGAGTGTAAAAAATGTAAATTTGTATAGAACACCGCTCGTAGAGGGGGGGGGTAATTTTTCTCTTTTCATACAAATTCTGACAAGTAAAAGAAACAAGTAAAATTGCAATAAGTGAACATGTTTGAAGAGCTAGAAATAATAGAATTAGTTTTAAGCTTGTTTTATTTCTTCTCATAATTACAGCATACTGGGGAAAAAAACTGCTGTTAAAAAAAATTTATCTAAAGTAATGGAATATTAATTAAACGCAAAAATTTTTGTGTTGGAATAAAACGTTTTTTATTCTAATTTTACATTTTTATTATTTATCTTTTCTCTAATTGGGTACATTTTTATGTGTCTGTAGTTATAAGATTCTTTTAATATTATTATTCTTACACATATAAAGATAATAAACGTGCACATTATCTGACATTTTATTTTGGATTTAATCTTTAAATAAATATTTTTCTTTGTAATTCGTTGGGAGTACTATTGCTTTAGATTTAGACTTGAAATATTATATAATAGATTATAATTCAAATAAAAGTTTGTTTTTCTTATTAAAAATGCGTTTCCTTGCATTATTACTCTATTCTTACACATATAAAGATAACGTACGTGAATGACTTTTTACTATGGGTTTTAATCTTTGAATAAATCTTTTTACTTCGTAATTCATAGTTAAACTATTATTTTAGAATTTGCTTTAAATGATATAGTTGTAGTATTTCAAATAAAAAGTTGTTTTTCTTGTAAAAAAATACGTTTGCTTGTATTATCTAAATCGTTTTCTACATCATGTGTTTCTGGGTGATTATTCCCACATGAATAACATATCGTCATTGCAATTTTGTATGTTATTATAACTGTTCTTCTTGAAAACAATTAATTATTTGTGTCATTTTTTTCCCTTCATTTGAATTTAATATTAGTTGCTGTTTTCATTTAGCCTTATGTTTATGTGTTAATTTTTATATTTCGTGAAATTGTTGTTCCTTCACTGCTCAAGAACAAACTAAATAGATTTTCGAATACGCGACAGCATTCCAGTATTACTAGATAATATAGCGCGTCTGTTGTTTTTTAAATATAATAAATGTATTTGCCATCATTAATTGAATGTATAATTCATTGTTTCTTTTCATATTAATTACATTTAAATGCTTTTTGAAAATGCACAATGTGGTTGTAATTAAACAAGCACTTAGAGCTCTGTAAAAAGAAGTATATTGGATCAAAAGATATCCCTGTGTTATTTGAAAAGTATTCATAAATCCACCTAGCTGGTATAGTGGTCATAGTGCTTGTCGGTCATCCAGTAGGTCTCGAGGTCGATTCCCGGTAAGTGCGTCGATATTGATGTTTGTCAAAGTTAGGGGTAAAGGCAGTTTACCTGCTTGGTGCTCCATAAATAGTTGTCAGTTTAGAAAAATAGGCATAGGACGCACTAGAGAAAGGAATAAATGCAAAACTAGAGAATCGGCAGGGTCCTGCTTCTAAAGCAAATCAAGTAAACTATTCGTTTCCATTTTCGTTACTTATATGTAACAATCGCCAACTGAAATCGACCAAACTTCTTGATAGCCTTTTTGGATTAGGAATACAATCCATCACTTATTCATCCCAAATACGAAATAATTGTTATCAGTTCCATTACTTAAATACATACAGCATGTTACAATCATCAACTCAAAAAGACCAAACTTTACTATAGCCTTTTTTGACTAACACATATATCACCCATCCCAAACACGAACCATCCGTTGTCATTTTCATTACTCATATACGCAGCATGTAACAATCGTCAACCCATCCAGTGGAGACCAAACTTGGCGACAGCCTTTTATAACTATCATGGAGTAGATATCACTCACTCATCCCAAACACGAACTTTCCGTTGTCATTTTCATTACTCATATACGCAGCATGTAACAATCGTCAACCCATCCAGTGGAGACCAAACTTGGCGACATCCTTTTGTAACTATCATGGAGTAGATATCACTCACTCATCCCAAACACGAACTTTCCGTTGTCATTTTCATTACTCATATACGCAGCATGTAACAATCGTCAACCCATCCAGTGGAGACCAAACTTGGCGACATCCTTTTGTAACTATCATGGAGTAGATATCACTTACTCATCCCAAACACGAACTATTCATTTTCATTACTCACATGTTCAGCGTGTAACAATCCGTCAACTCCAATACACCGTACTTGGTGCAACAGCCGTCTTTAACTAGCACGGTTGTACAGAGTCCATCACCAACACGCATGCAAAGCAACTTCCACATAAGACTAACTTATTCATTCAACACAGCAGATATAAACCCAAACATCTGTTAATCCCCTCTGTTACATGCTCCATCCAATCAAGGCCGCTCGGAAACCACCGTTCCTCGGTCCGTTAAAAGACAAGAATACGACACAAGCGACCATTAAACTGAAGTCATTTGCTTCCCTCTCTCGCCGATGAAATGAGGACCCCGAAAGGTCAAGCGTGACATTAAACGACACAGAAAACACTCTAAACCCCTCAGAGAATAATTCCCTTTCCTGGAAGGTGCGTGACAATTTTATACGTCCGCGGGCCGCCATGTAAGTGGTACGGTCGAATTTCGATTTCCAGAAGGAAAACGTGATTAAAGGCTTATTTTAGCCCCTGCTTTAGCGCTTTCTGGGGTTTATTTGCATTCGTGGGTTTTATGATTGCGTAAATGGTTGGTTTTTCGTTCGGTGTGGGTGGTTATACTTCTGCTTGCGTGGACAGCGGGTTTTAATTAATTGTGTCTCGTGCTCCAGCGCTAAGTTTAACAAGAAGTTACGGATATTTTGGAAAAAAACGATGTATGTTTTTGTAAATTCCTGAAATACATTTGCATGAAAAGGAATGCCATTACTTTTAAAGGTTACAACCTCAAAATTAGGCAAAGCTGATTTGATTTGCTGTGGTGATTTGCGTCATCTAAAATAGTCTGTAGAAAGCTAGTGCGACTTCAAATTTTAGAATAGAGGGCAGAGGAATAAGAAATTCTGCATCAGAGTTTGAAGGATCATACAGTACACCTACCAAAGACCACCTCATCTCTTTTTTATGCTTTCATAGTTATTATGTTGTCTCATGGCACCAAATGCAGAGTCGCCACTTCAATTTATATACTACTACTCACGTCTTTTCTTGCAATCGTTTTGTTTTTACTCGTAGGTTTGTTTCTTCCCTACTTACCGCTTGTATCATTTACCCACATCCTGGTCACTGCAAAGCAACGGTTGAAATGCCTACTGTTCCTTAGGTTTTACTGGTCAATGTATGTATAGTAATACAGATGAAACTAGTCGTGGGTAGGAAGTTGAATCATCGTCACACTGGAGCAACACAGCGGGCTACTGACGATCCATCCCGAAAGGAAAGATCCAAGGACAATACCTCGTAATCTTGAACCACGGTTAGATTACGAGGTCAACGCCTGAGCTGGTACCGAACTGTCCAAACCTCCACACCACGCCACCGTGAGGACGTATTAAGCCAGGAGAGATTTAAAGTGCACCAGACCCAGTGTAAACGACGGTCTTTGGTTGAACCTAATTTTTAACTTGCAACCGGCCGATTGCTAATCCGTTACTCTTCTAACTGAGCTACAACGACCCGGTTTTGCTCAAAAACACTACCATCACCTACATTTATCTTGTCAGAAAATATCATTCTTACACGATTTTCCAAGCGAAAGAATGTTCTTACGACTAACAGTTGAAAAGATAATCACTCTAACACCCACGTTGATTCATTCTACAATGCTCAAACAAACAGTGACTTTCCCTTCACGTATCACTGAAAAGTATTTTCGGGTAAACAAGAAAAGGAGAACAAACCTCCATCCAATTTCAGGTTTTTCTCAGCACCCTTTCGTGAATGATAGCCATCAGGAAATGCGTTTTCGCGAATCTTGTGATCTCGTGTTCCATAAAACATGGCTGTTGCGATAGGAACTGATCCATTTCAGATTGCCTGCTTTTGTTTGGTGAGAGTGTCAACTCTACTCTTTTAGTCCTACTGAAACTGCCACAACTGTAAACCTAATAGTGTAAAAGAGTACCGAAAATAACGTCTTTTTTTTTCTAAAATCGGAATCGTTTTCGTTAGATTAGTTTTATTTTTAGATATTCTTTTCTATCTGAGTTGAGTTGTTTTTCTCAGATACGATTCGACATATTCAGGCGTTTGTTAAAATAAACAATGAAAATTTTAAGACAAATAGTTAATGTTTTTCAAGTCTGATGTTTAATAAGTTAATTGAAAATACATCATAGGGAGATAAAGAATATTACTTTTTTTTTCTAGAATCGTAATTTCTTTTTTAATGTTTTTAATTCCTTCGAGTACAATCCAATTTTAAATTTATTTGCTTCTTTTGGAAAGAGTATAAGAAATGAAGCATGGATAACTGAAATTTACTGTCTTAAACCATTTAACATACTAGTTTGTGTGGGTTTTTTTTAGTTATTGGGTAACACAGTGATAGCAGCCACCCTTTCAAAATGAACAAATATGAATCAAACGTATTAAAACGTGCGTACACACTAGAAGATTATTTTTTAAATTTTAACTTTAAAATCCAGTTTTTTCACAGTAGGTCATTGGTTTATGCTAAAAACCATTTAAGTAAGCAAAAATCGTATTCAACTAATTATTAATTGGCTAATTGAGATATAATGAGCTAATTAGTATGTTTTTTGAACAGTGATATCTCAAATTCTAATTTGTCTAGAAAGACAATTCTAGTTGGAAATTATTTTCAATATTATTCTTCGTGTTTTGACCCTCAATCAAGTTGCTAGAGAGAAAAGTTTTTCTGTTACAACTTTTTTCGCCAAGGATGTATACAAAATCAAGATTTTTTTTCTGGAAATTTAGGATTTAAAAATCCATTAAAAATTTACTTCTTAGCTAATAACTCTGATTGAAGGTCAAAACATCCACTGTATTATATAGATTATACTGATACAAATATAATTATAAGAGATTAATTTATTGTTGAGTTATCACTATTTCAACAAAACATCCCATTACAAAAACTTGTTTCATCAGAAATTGAGTTTAAAGTTTTGGAAAGATGTCTGTTCATGGTGGCAATACCTAATGAAAACCCTTGTAACTAGAAAACTATTTCGAATATTTCCAAGATCTTGACATCGTTTGAAAGATAAAGAGTTGAAGAATATTTTAAAGCAATAAAAAAATTAGACTTTCTAGTCTATTTTCATGATTTCTAGTGTGTACATACATCTCAAATATATCCAAGGAAAATAAAATTATAAATCAGCAAAGAGGGAAAAGTGTAGTGTTTTTGAAAATAATACATGCATATCGATACCAGAGGATATAGGTATAAGGTGCATTTTTTTTTGTCAATGTAAATGCAAGTGACGATAGCATTTTTGCAACAGAACTTATTTGTTGTAAATATCGTATTCCAGAATTTTTTTCATCGCATGACTTCGTTTTTTCAAATACGCTTACAGCAAATCACCCATAAAATCCAAAAATTCCATATTGATATATGGTAGTTAATTGGTCATTGCTATTTAATTAAACATCAAATGTCACCAAAACTGCAATACGTTATATTTTAGGATAACCTTAACACATATCCTGCGAAAGCTAACGCGATTGGGTAACAGGAAGTAAAATACTTTTCCGGCTGGTTTGTTCGTTTACACTGAATCTCAAAGGATGTACAGAATCAACTGCCCAACAATCATACCGCATGATTCCTTGTCGAAAACCAACCGGAAAAAATTGACTGTGTTTCGTCCGTTCATTTTGAGCGTCGTATTACTGATATATACGAGTCAAAGTTTTAGGATACCTATTCCAGTAGTTCGAAATGTGACAACTCAAATCATCCGTTTGCCATCTCTAGGGTTACCGGTACGCTATTTTCCAAACCCTCACAGATACTACAACTGGGGGCGGGGCTAACCATAACGGCCTATGAAACTGAAATCCACCAAATATAAAATGATGTCTTCTTTTAAAGAGCTTCTTTTCGTGAAGCAACGATGGCCTAATGGCTAAAGTCACCTGTCTTCAGATTGGCGTCGGCTGCGGAGGTTGACTTCTCGAGTTCAAACCCAGCTGGCAGAAAAAAATTTAGATCCTCCAAATTATTTTTAAAAAATTCCAATTTAATTCCTTTTGATTCTAAATATTACTTTTCCTAATTTTTAATACTCTTTTTATATTTTTCCAAGCTTCCGTTGATTTTACATAAATAATCTAAGAACCACTCCTGAACTCACTATACCAGCTGATATTTTTCCGCCTCTCTGCCGTCCCCTTTGCTTTAGGATGATGGTGTCGTATCCACCCCTGGTTTAGGACCATTCTGATGTAACAAAAAGCATACATAAAACACTAACTTATGTAATTATTAACTTATATAATAAAAGGATACAATTTTCGGCTCCCGCCTCTACCCACCCATAGCCATAGATCTGAAAAGAAAAAAAGAAATCAGAAAAATTATTTAACATGTTTCATTTATTACACTGCGAACAGGATCAGACAGGATTTCAGTTGTCTTTAGCGTAGTTAAGGAGATTCTTATCCAGCGCTCGCGATCATTGGCCGTTACGGTTAGCCCCGCCCCCAGTTGTAGTACCTATGAGTGTTTGGAAAATCGCTACCGGTGCCTGAGGATAAATCGACATACGGACATAAAATAAAACGCCAGATTGATATCCGAATGTTTGCGTTAACTTTGAGGTTTAGTAACGTATATGCCCATCTTCAGTACCACTTCTTGACCATACCTCCAATTCCAATTGATTGACGAACATCGTTCTTAGTTCTGTTGGTGATATACTGAAATCATATTCAAAAGCACGTCAGGTACGTGCGGAAACGTACAGGAGGTATGTTCCACCCCAAAAACACTACAGTAACCTTCAATTAGCATGGCAAAAACGGTTTCTAGCATTAAAAATTAACACCAATAGCACCGAAATGGTGATAAATAAAATTAGTTCTTTGCGCTATATCGTGTTGGTCCTTCGACAAGGAATTGCTTGGTATGGTTATTAACCGGCTGATTCTGATCATCCTGTGAGACAACCTGTAGTTTTAACTTATACACGAATATTTTTTTTCAAAAACCATGAGGACACAAACACAGGAGCGCATTTTTATGTTGTACCGTAATAACCATCGCTTTATGTTGAACCATAATGGCGATTATGGTATTTACACGTACATGCACAACGCTAGGGCACATTTTTATTTTGTAGTATGACCGAAAGAATGAAAACTCTGCTAGGAAAAGCACCTTGGTAAAACTAGACCTTTAATGTAAAAAGGCCGTAGAAAGAGCAGCAGATTTGCGAGTTTGAAACGTGACCAAACCATCGTGTATGTGGGGGCTGGAGCGCGTGTAATCTGTCATGGCTTCAAATAGCCTCACGGTGTGAAAATTTGGAGAGTGAGGTGAACGAGGCTCATGCGTGAACCTCGGTATCGTGGTTCAAAATTACGATGTATCGGATCTTTATCTTATGAATTGATCTGGGACCATCGCCAATGGTCTGTGGTGTAGTTCCAGTGCGACGTTAATTCAACTACCTACCTTAATGTCAAAGTTTTGAACCATCCGATATTTCTCAAATAAACTAAATTCTCAGAACTTTCATACATGTTAAATTTGGCTTTATTTTCGCATAATCTTACTTGATCCACTTCAACAACATATATATAATGCATAAACTCTGCTTTGAATAGTTCTCTCATGAGCATTCATTATTATTCTATATTTTCTTAAGAAGGAATAAGTTATAATTTTACAAGCAACCTTTAGAGATTTCAGCTTTATTGCAATTCGAAACACTGAAAATTATTTCTATTAATAATTATCCAGACGTGCTGCTTTATTTATTTAAATCCAAAAAGAAGACAAAATAAAAGTACACTCTCATGAATATTTTAATCGAAAAGCATGTTTAACGATACATATCTAATGAGATTCGTCTGAGGATAGTTTTTCTGAACAAAAAGGCCCTATTCTAAAATTAAATGAGCGAACATATAGTTCAAAAAATATTTGGCCTTGCTGTGATCTTTGTATTTTTATTTTTCTATTCTTTTAATATGCATATTTTACGGTATATATTTGAAAACAATGCGAAATAAAATTAATGAGTGTTGGAAAGTGTAAGATAGAAATGCAGACAAAAAACACAAAATTTAACAAATAATTTTAGTTATCATACCATGCATATGATTCTATTCCAGAAGCATATAAAAAGTAAAATAATCTTTGAATAGGGAATATATTTCAGAATAAATTACTACAAACATGCCCTATAGAATCAAGTATCCTCTTTTGAAGAACAGTTGGAGACACAGTAAAAACACATTTTTGATAAAATAGGTTCTTTATCGTCTGTTGAACCACTGACAACGAAGATTCTGACACATTTTGTTAAATTAATCAAATCTTTAATTCACTATTTTTCAATTTTAATTTATTAAGGGAGTAACTGGGTTTATCACTAACTGTTCTGACTTCATCTGAACGCAGTTCAAAATTACGTAGTATTGTCCTCGAAACTTCTCTTCAGGATTGATCCCGGACCGTCACCAATATCCCGGTGCGTTGTTACAGTGTGACGTTAATTAAAATACCTACCTACCTAACTGTTCTGAATGTTTTAAGTGAATTCGAGAGATGCAGTTCCAAGATTATTAATATACTATTTTATAAATATACTAGTAATATACTATTTTATTAAAAACCTATTAATATATAATTTTATTAATAGACTATTTTATTAATATACTATTTTATTAAAAAACTATTAATATACTATTTTATTAAAAAACTATTAATATACTATTTTATTAATATACTATTTTATTAAAAAACTATTAATATACTATTTTATTAAAAAACTATTAATATACTATTTTATTAATATACTATTTTATTAAAAAACTATTAATATACTATTTTATTAAAAAACTATTAATATACTATTTTATTAAAAAAAACTATTACTATACTATTTTATTAATATACTATTTTATTAAAAAAACTATTACTATACTATTTTATTAATATACTATTTTATTAATATACTATACTATTTTATTAAAAAAATTATTAATATACTATATTATTAAAAAAACTATTAATATACTATTTTATTAATATACTATTTAATACTATATTATTAATCTACTATACTATTTTATTAAAAAAATTATTAATATACTATTAATATACTACTTTATTAAAAAATTATTAATATACTATTAATATACTATTTTATGAAAAACTATTAATATACAATTAATAAATAGTATTTTATTATAATTAACTATTTTACCCTCATGATGGTTGTCTCGACGAGGTATCACGTCATTAGCAAAATTGACCAGGTATTGATGGATGAAATGTCTCGTATTTAGAACAAGGCTGATCAGATGTTTAAATTCATTAAAAACTCGGCAATAGCTTGATGTCGATAGATCTTATCATTAGCCAAATTGGGCAGATCGTCATGGACATTTCGTCAAAGCGATTCGGAGGGTAATAACTAGCATAATTCAGCGAGATCTTGATTATCGAAATTGGGATGGTCTTGATGGACATTACGTCAAAACGTCACTGAGGGTAATAACTAGCAAAATTGGACAGACAAAATTAGCAAGATCTTGATTAGCAAACTTTGGCAGATCTTAATGGACGAGATATCTCAGAGAAATGACTCGGAGGGTAGTAACTAACACACCCGTGCATAGCATCTGCACTAAACCTTTTTAATCTATATATATAATTCTCTTACGTGGCACGCAAAAAAGACGTTATTTGTTTTCGCGTTTTGGCAACATTGTACGATTCTTTGTTTATCCCAAAGCCTCGCGCTTCAATTGAATTTATAGCGTTATCGGATGAAATTTTATTGAAAAAAAAATGAATTTTAGTCGAGCTGTTGCAGTAAATAATAGAAATCAAAGAAAACAGAGGATCTTTTCAGGGTTATTTAAAAAAAAAGTCCGTTTCGGGGCAAACTATTAAAGTTCAACAAGACGCTTGCATTACAACTTTCGACCACAAACTCAATGAAAAAGCGTGGGTGGCTCGAGTGCTGGGTAAATGTACACACAACCAACATGCTGGGTTTTCAATTTCCAAATCAACGCTCACATTTCGAGTCAAAATTTGCTCAAAGTTTCCATTTTAATTCTGATTCCAGAGGTACTGTAAATATCTTTTCTGGTAAACATCATAAAATTTAGATTTGAAAAATATTATTTTTGGAATATCGTATTTTGTTAACAATTCCTTCTGCTCGGACACATGTCTTCATTGATGCGAGCGAAGCGAGCATAGGTTCGCGCAGCGAACCAATGAGGATTGCGAAGGAATCCTCTGGGGGTTGGCGAGCGTTAGCGAGCAGGGGGCGGGCCCCCTAGTGGTTTATATCCGTGGATGGCAAAGTGTCATTATTCACATTTCGTGTATTATTTTAATGCATTTATAATAGATATAGAAGTCATCTTTTCATAAATGAATTTCATACCACTAAATGAAATAAAATTATCAAATATATGCTATATTTCGTATATTTATATATTGCTTGAGTTTGTTTGTATTTTCCAATAAAATACATTGCAAAAAGCACGCTTCAACGTTTCTTTAATATGCTTCTGAACGTTCACTTAATTGCATCTCATTCACTTGTTCTAAATAGATTAGAAATTGTTTTATCTCTAAACCTATATCCTAATTGCCCTGATTTCAGTCATCTAAATTTCTTACTGCCTTCTGTTTTTCGATTGCTAAAGCTCTATAGCTCAAATAAAGCACATTGAAATTGTGTGGTAAAACTGGAGCATTAATATAATAGCAATTATGTTTATACCCGTTCTTCAATATACAAATAAGGCAATAATATGCTATTTCCTAAGGAAATATATAAGGCATTACGTATCTGTTACAGCCGAGCAACCGGTCTAGTGGTTAAGGTGTTGGCCTTTGGATCGGAAGGTTCCTGATTCGAATCCGGGGTCACGGCATGGATGTAAATAGTGCTGTCCTTTGTTAGGGGCAATGGTGTCCTCCCACTGGGTACTCCTTCACAAGTGGTCATCACTTCCGGCCTTGTAGTGGCCGATGATTCAGTTCATATGTGGCCGCCATTGGGGAAAAAAACGCATCTATTCCAGCTATGTTAGTGAATATAAATATAAATATTTTTAATTATGATTAAAATTCAAGTATAATTATTTTAGTTTGTATGCAGCATGTAAAAGGATTAGCTCACAACTATCATTTTTCATTGGATAAAAAATATGGCGATAAGAATGGTATCAAACTGTGTTGTATGTACTGAAGCATCTCTCTTTACATGTCTTTGACATTTAATTACGGGAAAAAATATTTTTGACACTTAATTATCTACGAGAAAATAAAATAAAAAGTACCCCTGTATCTAGTCTTCTAATTTCGGGATGGGAAATCCCTATTGTTTCATTAATCTTCTTAGTGTTTGTGTAATCTCCACTGTTTCATACTGTAATACATTGTATAAAAAATGTAACAGTGATATTAATAAGAACAACACTTATATATGAAGGTAATTTAGTGTGCGTGTTATCATCACCATAATAATATAGAGTTAACGTTTAATAATAACCTGATCTTAAATAACAAAATGTTCTTCCAACATATTTATAAAGAAATGTATTATTTTTTAAAGAATATAATTTTACAATTGCGTGTTTTAAAATATATCTTCCGAATTTTAAAAATATGTATCTATCGGATATATGTCAGATTAAAATATAAATTTTCCACTATTTTACTCTTGCGTGTTTTAAAATATTCTTCCGAATTTTAAAAATATGTATCTATCGGATGTTTTGAAACTTCCTGTACTAAATTTAAAAGAAGTTAAGGAATATAGACGTGAAATATAAATAGACTGAGAATTACTATTTAGATGTGCTTTAAAACAGTGGCCAGTATGTCTACTTGTAGTCAAGTGACTGATTTATGTGAAATTACTTTGTTGGCCGATTTGACATGTTATCGCCTCGTTTGATGACACAACATCTTATGACAGGGTAGGTTTGTGAGTTCTCATTTCGATACAAAGATTTAAAAAAATGGCGAAATCCCCAAAAGTTCACTTTGATGGCACGCGAACCAATCAGATGATAAATCGATGAAAGGGCGTCCTATTCCGTCCCGTGGACCAATCAGATGATGAATATCCGTTTCCACCCGGATGATGAACATAGGATACTTGAACTGGGTAGATAATTAAATTAACGTCACACTGAAACAGCACCACAGGCTATTGGCGACGGTCCGGGATCAATCGAGAATTGAAAGATCTGAGTACAAGACATTGTAGTTTTGGGCCACGGTTAAATGATGAGGGATCGTAGCTGGCATCTATAAAATTCCACATCACCTCAATGTGAAGGCATTTGAGGTCAAGAGATATTTAACCTCCACGTACATGATGGTCTTTGATTGGACCTAGTTTCGAACTCGCAAACCTTTCTAAGTTTCTAATTGTACAAGAAATTAGTACAGTACATTGCACAGTACAGCCGACCAACCGGTATAGTGGTTAAGGTGTTAGCCTCTAGATCGGAAGGTCCCCGGTTCGAATCCGGGTTCGGGCATGGATGTTTGTAAGCATATACCAGCTCAGGTGTTACTTCGTCATCTGAACATGGTTCAAAATTACAAAGTATAAATTGTTAGGGGCAAAGATGGTTCTCCCACTGGGTGCTCCTTCACAAGTGGCCATCACTTCCGGCCTTGTAGTGGCCAATGTGCCCGACATTAGAAAAAAAAAACATTGTACAGTACAAGACATTGTAATTTTGAGACACGGTTAGATGACGAGGGGTCGTAGCTGGCATCTACTGTTCAAAATTCCACATCACCCCAATGTGAAGGCATTTGAGGTCAAGACATATTTAACCTCCACGTACATGATGTTCTTTGATTGGACCTAGTTTCGAACTCGCAAACCTTTCTAAGTTTCTAATTGTACAAGAAATTAGTACAGTACATTGTACAGTACAATACCTTGTAATTTTGAGACACCGTTAGATGATGAGGGATCGTAGCTGGCATCTACTCTTCAAAATTCCACATCACCCCAATGTGAAGGCATTTGAGGTCAAGACATATTTAACCTCCACGTACATGATGGTCTTTGATTGGACCTAGTTTCGAACTCGCAAACCTTTCTAAGTTTCTAATTGTACAAGAAATTAGTACAGTACATTGTACAGTACAATACCTTGTAATTTTGAGACACCGTTAGATGATGAGGGATCGTAGCTGGCATCTACTCTTCAAAATTCCACATCACACCAATGTGAAGGCATTTGAGGTCAAGACATATTTAACCTCCACGTACATGATGGTCTTTGATTGGACCTAGTTTCGAACTCGCAAACCTTTCTAAGTTTCTAATTGTACAAGAAATTAGTACAGTACATTGTACAGTACAATACCTTGTAATTTTGAGACACCGTTAGATGATGAGGGATCGTAGCTGGCATCTACTCTTCAAAATTCCACATCACCCCAATGTGAAGGCATTTGAGGTCAAGACATATTTAACCTCCACGTACATGATGGTCTTTGATTGGACCTAGTTTCGAACTCGCAAACCTTTTTAAGTTTCTAATTGTACAAGAAATTAGTACAGTACATTGTACAGTACAATACCTTGTAATTTTGAGACACCGTTAGATGATGAGGGATCGTAGCTGGCATCTACTCTTCAAAATTCCACATCACACCAATGTGAAGGCATTTGAGGTCAAGACATATTTAACCTCCACGTACATGATGGTCTTTGATTGGACCTAGTTTCGAACTCGCAAACCTTTCTAAGTTTCTAATTGTACAAGAAATTAGTACAGTACATTGTACAGTACAATACCTTGTAATTTTGAGACACCGTTAGATGATGAGGGATCGTAGCTGGCATCTACTCTTCAAAATTCCACATCACCCCAATGTGAAGGCATTTGAGGTCAAGACATATTTAACCTCCACGTACATGATGGTCTTTAATTGGACCTAGTTTCGAACTCGCAAACCTTTCTAAGTTTCTAATTGTACAAGAAATTAGTACAGTACATTGTACAGTACAATACCTTGTAATTTTGAGACACCGTTAGATGATGAGGGATCGTAGCTGGCATCTACTCTTCAAAATTCCACATCACACCAATGTGAAGGCATTTGAGGTCAAGACATATTTAACCTCCACGTACATGATGGTCATTGGTTGGACCCCTATTTTCGAACTCGCAACCCTTTCTAAAATTCTGATCTGCTACTCTTCCAACCGGGCTACCATGGTACCCTATTTTAACTGGGAGAGTTAAAATAGAAGGGAGTTTGTGAGTGTGTGGTTAAATATGAGATTTAAAAATATTATTGGGACAGTAGTAATAGGTTCAATAGGAGCTCTGAAGATTTGGGTACGTACTTGGCCCACTTCATCCTATAACTTACATAAGAAAATATCCCATCTCGTCATGAAAGTATTACTAATTTTTTCATGATGGCTAGACCAAGATCTGGTCAGTTTTCTTCTAATGACAAAATTTCTCGTCCAGCAAAATCTGGTCAGTTTTCTTCTAATTACCAAATATATTGTCAAGACAACCACTATGATGGTTAATCCACTTACCCCGGAGATTGAAATGCTCTGAACCGGTCAGAATAGATTAATATCTTTCCATTTGTTTCGTTTCCATTAGGATTACAAATTATTGAAAATCTCTAGTTTTTTAAATGAAAATGAACATCACAAACAATGTTTTTTTCGTCCCATGTAAGGCATGCAAGAAATTCTTGATGCATTCCTTGCGTGTTTTAGAGACATTAGTTACCGTTATTTCCCTACATATTTGCATAACTACTGTTCGTTGTTTCCTTTGAGTAGTTATGCAATAAAAAAATCTATATGGTATGTGTGCTATTTAGAAGAATATGAGTCGCTCACAATACTATATAGCTTCGGCTTTATTGCATTTAATAATAATATGAATATGAAACGAAATCCCAAAGCACTCCTTCTTTTTTATAGATTCAATTTATATTTCCTGTTCATTTCTCAATCCAGTTCCAGGTACTTTTTATTGGTTGGGTTTTATGGAGCAAGGGACATATTGGGTCGTTCTGCGCCACACATAAGGCGGGCAATTTTAAGTAATGGACATGCATACAAGAAACGTAGTACAAACACAGAAGAGAGGAATACACCCACAGAGGATTCGGTGGTTGCTTGGTTGATTAGTTAGTTGATATTGGTAGGTCAATTGGTTGATTAGTTAGTTGGTTGGTAGGTCAATTGGTTGATTAGTTAGTTGGTTGGTAGGTCAATTGGTTGATTAGTTAGTTGGTTGGTAGGTCAATTGGTTGATTAGTTAGTTGGTTGGTAGGTCACTTGGTTGATTGATTGATTGATTGATTGATTGATTGATTGATTGATTGATTGGTTAGTTGGTTGAGGTTTTCGACGCAGGGGCGACTTTTGTACAAGCTGTGCCAAACACAAGACATGGGAGGAAAAAAGAAGAGTAAAATGTATAGGTGAGGGCAAAAATTAAAGAGAGGATTGATCACTCGAATACACCACGGGGTTGTGATGCCCCTTCACACCAAGAGAAGATCTGTCCCTGATGATAGAGAGGAATCAAACCTGACAGGAATCAACGCCGAATACAACTCGTATCAAAGGTATAGACTCTTTATTTAAACAACATTCCATACCTATCACCTACACCTCTAACCTAAGCCCTAAGTTTGATGATTATGAATCTTTCACACGCTCAACTTACCATTTCGGTCCCACAGTTGAAACACTTCATTTTCTTTGTGAGAAAATTCTTCAGAGAAAAATAAACAGACTACCCCTGAAGAAACAAAAATATGTCCGTTTTAGGACTGATCTCATGTATCGCCGTTTTGGTGATAATTGTCATTAATTTTTCTGACTTTAAATTACTCGATTGAACGATTTGATTTGAACAATTTTAACCAGACTTCAATACAAGCATCTATACACTGGTGAGCCAAAACATCATGACCATCCCCACATTTTTCAATGAACTCGTCTGAATGACGTGGAGGGCACGTGATTAAGTGAGAATGGTATTTAACTGCTGCTGGAGAATGTAAGTAATCATTCTTGCACTTATTTTTGAGAGTGATGGGAAAGGGTGTTGATCTAAACGAATTTGATAGAGGGCAGAACGTAATGGCCCGAAGACTCGGAACGAGTATCACCGAAACTGCACGACTGGTTGGTTGTTCACGATCTGCCGTTGTTAGTATTCATGCAACGTGGATAAATGACGGTGACACCAGCAGTAGACGCCGAGGTGTTGGTCGTCCACGCGTCATCAAAGAAAAAAGACGTCGGAGACTGTCCCGCTTGGTAAAGCAAAATCGGTGCGAGACAGTGGCTCAGCTGACAGCCCAATACAATGCAGGTACAAACGCAAGTGTTTCGGAACACGCAGTTCAGCGTACACTGTTGGATATGGGACTGTGCAGCAGACGTCCCACTCGTGTGCCTCTGTTGACCAAGCGTCATCGTCAACTACGCCTACAATGAGCCCGGGAACATCGAGACTGGACCATGGATGAGTGGAAGAGAGTTGCCTGGTCAGATGAATCCCGATTTCTATTTCATCACGTCGATGGTGGTGTCAATGTACGCCGTCTGCCAGGCGAGCAGTTTCACCCTTACATGGTGTCTGTCTTCCCAACTGGAACTGGAATCTTCCAGCAGGACAACGCCCCATGTCACAAGGCTAGGATTCTGTTGGAGTGGTTCGAGAAGCATACTGATGAATTCCACTTAATGTCCTGGCCACCTAACTCGCCGGATCTTAATCCGATAGAGCATATTTGGGGTGTCATGGAGCGGCAGCTCAGAGCTCAAACACCACCATGTCCGAATATCTCGACTTTGCGTGACCGCTGCTTAAACATTTGGTACAACCTGTCTCCAGTCATGTTCCAAGAACTTGTGGCATCTATGCCCAGGCGAGTTGCAGCTGTTTTGCAGGTCAAAGGAGGCGCAACGCGTTATTGAGTAGGTGGTCATAATGTTTTGGCTCTTCAGTGTATGCAATACATGTATTAATCATGCTTTTAATTAGAAAAAAATCCATGATATATTGTGTTTAATTTATTACATTAGCGAATTGAAATTGAATTCCAAAAGCCAAGTTACTTCCCTTCTGAAAGAAAAGCAGAATTTCGTCATCCCACATAAACACTAGCTTACTTAGCTTTATAGAAAAACCCTATATAAAAATCAAGAATTCTTACCATAAATATTTCATACTTGCTCATTGTGTCGCTTCATTGTGACATAAATTGAATAACCAACTAACCATAAATACTCTATAGCAAATTGCTGATGACAAAACATTGTTGCATCACGAAAACCTTACTTTTATTCAATAGTCTTTTTAAGCATACAACAAATATTTATGCATTAGCATTGTACAGAAGTCAAAAATAATTATAAGTGTACACAAGAACCGTAACATTTATTTACAAATCTTACGCTTTACGAATTTCTTCATCGTAAATTGTTTCGTAACAGTTATTGAAACAAACAAGTTTATTACTTCTTCGAAGCCATTAGTAAAACCTCATAACACAACTTCCAGAAAACAATGGTTGTCACACTATATCAACATAGCGAAGATTTAGTAAATAGAAAACACACAAGCAAATAAAAGACTAAGTTCTACTTGATCGACTTCCTTGCTCTTTTTCATTCTGTTTTGATAATGAAATTCATTAGTCGGGAAGGTATTACGATGTCGGAACAAGGCAGAACACAAAAAGAAAAAGTATGCTTCCCGACATAATTGATTAGGGGTGTTTCGACAATCTCGTTCACTGCTTGTTCCAACCAGTCTCTGACATAAAAAATGCAAAGATTAGTTAGGAATTATTTATACGGCTACATTATCTAGAAACATCCAGATTTATATTAATATACCAATATAGTTATGGCTTTATGTATAAAATTATGTCGTTCATCATTCTTAAATAGGGACAGTTCGCCTGAGTTATCGAAAATTATTTAAATTAATTCGTTAGTTTTTATTTTATTTTTAAATTATTAGTGTCATTATCATCGTCCATGTCTTATCTTCAGTGTCACATGTAATTTTCATGTCCTCGTATGCTTTTGTTATTAAAGTTGCAATTTCTTAAAACCTTATTTCCTAATTCATTGTTCTTCATTTATAAATAAGGCTAGATCATTTATATCCATAATTATTCTTCCGTTTGAACTAGAACCAGCGGGTAACTTGATTTTAATATCTTCTTATTTGCATTAAATAAATTTTATTTACGTCAAATATTTATACATTTATATTTAATTCGAATCAATAAATAGCTAACATTGCGGCCTATGATTCAGAAGCCTTAACAACTCGATTTATTCTTTATAGAACAAAAATAATGACTTTTTTTATTGTTATAACTTTGCATTTTACCTTTTTTAAATAATTGTATTGGTATTACAGAATTTTATATTTTATCTTTTTTGAAATGCTGTCATTGATCCAATACTGTTCCAATGTAGCTTAATTTGAACAGTATATCTTATACCCAGCAAATGTCAAAATCAAAATGCAGTGGTTAAATAATATTTTTATATCAAATTGAAAACATTATATAAACATTACAACCATACGTTGTATGCGAGATAAATTATATAAAAAAGTTAGATTTAAATTATGTTCTTAATATACTACAAATATGATGCATAAATGCAGAGAATTGTTTTCTTCTTTACCAATGAAAATTCTAGTTTGAAAGTTTGTCCATAGTATTAAATTCGTGAATCCTTGCTGTAGTTTTATAGTGACGCTTTGTGTAAATTTGTATTTCTATTCTTTCCACAATTGAAGCTGTGAAGGGAGCTGCCCTACATATACCATTAAGATAACAATTCCTTGTTTAGTGATTACTACCATATATTATATAGGAAATAAGTTATAGAAAAAGGTGGTGATTTAAATAATATTTTTAAACATTATATTGTAATAATAATAATTTATCAATGTGGAGAATTAAACCCTATTTTCCAATGAAGCTCTATATATTTCAAATAGCTTTTCAGCACGTAGAATCAGAAGCCTTGCAATTTTTCTGCCGGACGACTAACCAATAATCGTTACTGCTAGAAACACTAGTTCCTTCGAACCTAACGATCACATAAAAACTTTTCTCTTTCTGAAACTGACAACATGTGGCATGCTTAATAAGATCTCCTCTTTCCATTCTTTCTGCTTTTTGTGCCATTGTAATGAGCTGATATTTATTCAATACGTGTCCACACAGTTGTCCCCTGTTCGATTAAACTTTCTCTTCTGCTCGTAATAACATTCTATGGAACGGCCATGGGTTATGTTTATGTCTGCGAACGAGACAAATTTCCCTTGGGATGGCAAGACACTCCCCCACAAGAATTTCCCATTTAACGAGTTGTCGTCTGTGAACAATCCAATGATTCGACGGATTTTATGCTTTCCCTAGGCACAAAAACTCCCAAAGGAATGAAGGCTTTTCGTTTCAATATCTCTGAGGATTAGATTCATTACTGAAGAGCGTAGTTTGATTCTGAAAGTAGGCTTAAGATGGTGTGCTTGAGTTTTAAAATGAAAGAGTCTAGGAGGAATCCAGGCTCTTTTCTTCAATCGGATTACTTTTTGTGACAGTCATTCGAAGGAAACATTTGAAAGTTTTGTTTAAGCAGCAACAATATTATCATCGGCTTGAATAATATTAAAACGAATTTACGCGTTAGAGCGAAGTATTGAATTCTAAATTCTTAGTCCTTCAAGTATATATTAACGTACTTTTACCATGATTGGGTCTTTCTCTTCCTCCGAAATAAATTCCCCATCAAAACATTTGAAGTTGTATCTAATTTAATTTAAATAAATTTTAATGATTGTATTAACACACTTTTACCTTGATTTATTATTTTATTTTCTCATTCCGCCTCCACACAAAGCCTACGGTAGTGGTGTCTTTATCAAATCCCCTACTTTCTCAAAACAATTCAAGATTAGAAACCCAGACTTCTGCACAGTTTTCAGATCTGAACGTATTGGTATCGAAGAGGGATTAAAAACTATTAAAACTGAAACCTCGTACCATGATGTTTGGATCTTGACATACAGCCGCAGTGCCATCCAGCACCTGAGTAACTGGACAAGAATTGGTGACAGAGCTTCACTTTCGATACCGGAGATCCTCAAGGATCTTTCTCAACAACATGAGGTCTACTTAGAATGGGTGCCGTCCCATGTAGAACTTTCTGGAAATGAGACCGCTGATGTTCTGGCCAAGGAAGAAGCCTATCTTCCTCTTACTTCTCGCGATACTTTGACCTACCTTTGGAACTATTCAAGAAGGAAAGTCTTAAAACAACATTCATGGAAGACCCCTCCGTCACACGCCTGGTACGACAGAAAATCTCCTGGTGGTGTCCTTACTGACAAAGGTGACAGAGGGATGCAGACCACCATTTGCAGATTAGCTACAGGACACTTAAAGTGTCTCAGGGGCAAAAATCTTATCCTGTCAGCTCCAAATGCAATTCTACGGAAGCCTCTCCTGACCATCTTTTAAATTGCCTGGAGCATACCAAGGAGGATATCTATAGCAACCCTTTGCTTGTTTTTGACTTCATCATGATTTTTGGTCTGTTGGACCTGGTCTAGCCACCGCGCCTGTTTGACAGGGTGGAATAAGTCACACATTCTTATATTTTTAATAATAACCTTATCATCTTTGTATCTCAATATAATCTTTGTAGAATCTAATATGTATGGAATTCGGCACACCAGTTCTGGGTTATCCTCCTATTGCCTGCTGGGTGACTTGAACGACAGTTTGAGATAGCGATAAAACTATGCTTGGCAACTTCAACATACCACAATCTACATTTGTGCCTTTTTAATTTACAACCAAAAGTCAGGTTATTGGTTCGCCAAATATATATTATTAGCAGTAAACCAATAGGAATATGTCGGATAACCCGATCTTTCGCATCTACCACCTAATCGTGCAAATGGAATAATCACGGAAACTGGATGGTTTAGCTTACAATAAAAATCAGTCGATCAACAAACATTTCGAATTGTTTTCTATATATTTATTCCAGATACGTTTATACCTATCCAGCTTTTTTACCTCTCTTCTCCCAAGAGTTTTTTTCTGCTTCAAACGAACCAAGTCACGTCTGTTTCTTCGGAAGTTTCGTTTTGTTGTCGAGCAAATTTTTTAGCTTTGTTCGCATGTATGTGTTCTTCGTCTCCCGATTTCTCTGACACGTTGCAGCTATTAACTCTTTGTGTTGATTGGTATTGGTGGACAACAGTATATTATCAAAACAATTATTTTAATTACAATATATAACAATACACTATTAAAGAATTTTCATTAACTTAATTATATGATTATTTAAACACCATAACCATGATCAATACTATCACATACCACACATTTATCATTACAATATTTTTTTAACAAATATTAACGAACAATGTGTATTTGACATTGTTGTTAACAACATCAACATATCTGATTCTTAATGCAGAATAAAATGTCTTAAAGTTTGTAGTTAGATTCAAAATTAAAATACAAGTAAATTAGATTTACATACGAGTAAATAAAATTTGTGTTTCAGAATTTTATATCTGTATGATAAATTTATAGAAATCGTCTTTTTTTCTAAAATTCAGAAATTAAAGAAGAAAACTTCTTAACTACATACAAGTTTATTCTTTCCCGTCATCTATGTGATATTGCCCCTAAATTATAATTATAATTAACCTATTTCAAAGACTCTTTTTTGAAGAGGGAGGTAAATTTATCTTCATTGAACTTATTACTCTAGATCTTCCGAATGTTATCCAAATAAGTTGGCTCTAACGAGCTCGAAATAATTTCTTTCCGTTTTTACTGAAACGTGGAACCATTGTTTCTCGAACAATTAAACTAATTGTTTATTTAAATGCAGTTTCGCTTAAAATACATTTCTTAAAGTCATATTAACTTATTGTTCAAGCTTCTGTTGTTTAATAGAGGGTTGAATTTCGGAGGATTTTTTTTTATATATATTCAATTTATATAGGTTCAATTTGAATACATGTAGTTAGTTTCAGAGGGAAATAAATAATGTTCTTTGAACTAAGAAGTTTTGTGATTTTAAAACATTTGAGTTTCTAATGTAGTTTCGAATAACGTTGATTTCTGAAAACTTTAATAATGATTTTCTTGAACTCAAGCTACAATATTTACAGATTGTACTGGAATTCGTAATCCAATGCCAATTATTAGTGGTACAAATCGATTCGTTATTCTGATTTCCGAATCGAATTCATCGATTACCCAACATATCTATAATTTTCTATGATTAAAAAAAATTGACTTCATTGTTTATATTCTATCCCATCATATAATAATTTTGTTGAATTAGGAATATAAATGCAGCATATCGTCACTCAAAGTTCAAAAGGCCGTATGTCTAAAATCTGAATTTTTCAGGAGATAAAAAAAAATCATTTTCTTTAAGATTTGATTATATTATTATATACCATTTGATTGTAACATTTATTGGAACAGCTGATGACATAAGAGATTGTGTCACCACGTAGAAATAACAATATGTCATCTATAGCAATAATAAAAGAAAGAATGGAATTTTTGATATACGACCTTTTGCCTTTTAAGTGACTATATTAGTTCCAAATAGATTTCTTTATTATATTATCTATGCAAATTCATTGATCGTCCTACATACCTCTATGATCCTAAATAATTGAAACATCAAAGACCAATGAAGCTTAACTCAATGAAGATTTTTTTTAATGGCAACCTGAATTTTTCCCCTTAATTTACTCTCTACCGAATTTGGGATGTCAGTGCCAAGCATAATCGAAAAAATGAATTATTTTTATTCGATTTTCTAATCAAAACCACCGATAATCCAACATCTTTATAATCCTAAATAACCGAAATACCAAAGCTCGATGAAGCTTAGCTCTAACGACGATAAAAAAAAGACACTAAAAAAATTAAGTTTTTATCCAACATTTCAAAAAACCCAACTGTATCAGTCAAGTAAAAGCTAAAAAAAAAACCAATCGCTTCGATTTCACAGCAGCTTAAGGCTGTCTACCACTTCGTGATTGATGAATATAATAAACCATGTCTCAATATCACCATTCGTGGGGTACAAGTATAAAGCCAATGGGAAACTGTCTCCCCCCAAAAAGATCTATTTACTTTTCATTTTATCACGAGACAGCATTACAGCGCTTTGACAACTTGATCTCGTATGGTCCCGCTTTGTGTAAAGACCGCTTGGGATCCTTTTTTGCTATTAGCGGCATTATGGATCCCGCCACTCTGGAAGGAGGATTAGATCCCCAAATCCTTCAAGACCGGGGTATGTCTGGTCCTAAGCTAGATATATTATGTGTAATTATGCAAAGATCGGGGCGCGGTCAGTTTTATTTCTTTCAGAAATGGTATCGTTAATTTGATTTATGTCAAGAGTATACTGCCTGGCATTTGGGAATGTCGTTTTCGGTGGCGGGTGTTTTGATGAGTGTCTTGTGCTGGAACGTATCTAATTAGAAATATTGCGAGCTCGGCTTTTGTTGTCTGGGCCTTTCGTCATAAGCGGTAGCGGAACAAAAGGCTGTATAGACACTACAATGGACGCATGTCCGCTTTGTTTGCGGGTACCGTTCGGGTTGTGGATTGTTCTGATGTGAATGACAGAGGATGGGGGAAAACGTTATGAAAGGATTTTTGTATGTTGTAGTGAAACGTGCGTTTGATAGTCACAGTTCTCAGAAAATTAAAAAGCGGTTTTTCTGGATTATAAAAACTGAGGAAGTAAAGTTTGTAAAGAAATTTAAGATGGAATGGCTCGGAATGGAAAATGTTGTTAATATCAATTCTGGTAACATTGACTGCTTCTCAAATTTAAAGGAAGGTTGATATTCAAAATAACTAATCAAAAGATCCAAACTGGGGGAAAAGAGGATTGTCTGGAACTACTACCATGAACATGTAGGTTAAATTTTCATTAGATTTAAACAAAGAGAATGGCTTTGAAATGGCTTATGAAAGGATTTTTGTATGTTGTGATGAAACGTGGGTTTGATAGTCACAGCTCTCAGAAATTTAAAAAGCGGTTTTTCTGGATTAGAAAAACTGAGGAAGTAAAGTTTGTAAAGAAATTTAAGATGGAATGGCTCGGAATGGAAAATGTTGTCAATATCAATTCTGGTAATATTGACTGCTTCTCAAATTTAAAGGAAGGTTGATATTCAAAATAACTAATCAAAAGATCCAAACTGGGGGAAAAGAGGGTTGTCTGGAACTACTACCATGAACATGTAGGTTAAATTTTCATTAGATTTAAACAAAGAGAATGGCTTTGAAATGGCTTATGAAAGGATTTTTGTATGTTGTGATGAAACGTGCGTTTGATAGTCACAGCTCTCAGAAATTTAAAAAGCGGTTTTTCTGGATTAGAAAAACTGAGGAAGTCAAGTTTGTAATGAAATTTAAGATTGAATGCTCGGAATGGAAAATGTTGTTAATATCAATTCTGGTAACATTGACTGCTTCTCAAATTTAAGGGAAGGTCTATATTCAAAATAACTAATCAAAATATCCCAACTGGGGGAAAAGAGGATTGTCTGGAACTACTACCATGAACATGTAGGTTAAATTTTCATTAGATTTAAACAAAGAGAATGGCTTTGAAATGGCTTATGAAAGGATTTTTGTATGTTGTGATGAAACGTGCGTTTGATAGTCACAGCTCTCAGAAATTTAAATGCGGTTTTTCTTAGTTTCTTAGTTATTGACTGCTTCTCAAATTTAAGGGAAGGTTGATTTCAAAATAACTAATCAAAAGATCCAAACTGGGGGAAAAGAGGGTTGTCTGGAACTACTACCATGAACATGTAGGTTAAATTTTCATTAGATTTACACAAAGAGAATGGCTTCGAAATGACTTATGAAAGGATTTTTGTATGTTGTGATGAAACGTGCGTTTGATAGTCACAGCTCTCAGAAATTTAAAAAACGGTTTTTCTTAGTTTCTTAGTTATTGACTGCTTCTCAAATTTAAGGGAAGGTTGATATTCAAAATAACTAATCAAAAGATCCAAACTGGGGGAAAAGAGGGTTGTCTGGAACTACTACCATGAACATGTAGGTTAAATTTTCATTAGATTTACACAAAGAGAATGGCTTCGAAATGGCTTATGAAAGGATTTTTGTATGTTGTGATGAAACGTGCGTTTGATAGTCACAGCTCTCAGAAATTTAAAAAGCGGTTTTTCTTAGTTTCTTAGTTATTGACTGCTTCTCAAATTTAAGGGAAGGGGTTGATTTCAAAATAACTAATCAAAAGATCCAAACTGGGGGAAAAGAGGGTTGTCTGGAACTACTACCATGAACATGTAGGTTAAATTTTCATTAGATTTACACAAAGAGAATGGCTTCGAAATGGCTTATGAAAGGATTTTTGTATGTTGTGATGAAACGTGCGTTTGATAGTCACAGCTCTCAGAAATTTAAAAAGCGGTTTTTCTTAGTTCCTTAGTTATTGACTGCTTCTCAAATTTAAGGGAAGGTTGATATTCAAAATAACTAATCAAAAGATCCAAACTGGGGGAAAAGAGGATTGTCTGGAACAACTACCATGTACATGTAGGTTAAATTTTCATTAGATTTGCACAAAGAGAATGGCTTCGAACGGTTCAGTTTGAAGTAAGCCTCTTGCGCGTGACTGGTGCCAAAGACGTGGTTCTAACGCAACCCTCGCGTTTTATAGGGACAGGGTGTATTTTCAAGACCCAACTCAAGGCACTGAGGTAAAAAAAGTCATTGAAAACAAAAAGCTTATGGGAAAAGACCTATAACTTTATATAATTTTTTTCCATGAAACAAATTTAGCAGTTTCATTTTTTAAGGGTTGTTGAAACTCCTATATCTCACCGCCAACCCAAAGCACTACTAGACATCAGAATATCAAATGGGGGAATACATACCTTAGTCGCTTTAATAATATATCTGAGGGGGTCTGTAGTGTACAGACAAATAATTCAAATGGAATGTGAAGATTTTGCTTCAGCCACCCAAATGCTCGTGTTGCATACATACCGTGGTTACCTTAAAATATAGTTTATCGTAATTTTGGCAACGTTGTTGACCAATCAACTATCATATTTTAATTCAGAGTTCATTCTTTTGACCTTCAATTGCTGAAATCGTATTCATAAACCAACCTAAGTGACGTCACTTTTGTAATACGTACAGGAAGCATTGCCGCCACCTATATTTCGCTTCACAGAAATTGTCTCTATATTGATCAAGTATATCTTACAACCATTTCAAGGAGATGGGGCGCCAGATGGCTCTATACCAAAGATGAGACCAAAGGGTTAACTCCTCGAGTGTTTTTAGACTAGATATCTCGTACATCAAGATTAGACCAATTTTGCTTTCGACGAGATATCTCGGTATCAAGATTTTGTCGATTTTTTGATGATGACTAGATCAAGATCTAGTCAATTTTTCTCAAATTCGTGAGATATCTCGTCCATTAAGATCTGATAAGTTTTGTGACTAAAGAGATACTTAGTCAAGACAACCAATAGATGGATTGAAGATCAAAAGCACAAATAATCACTTCAGCTCAGTTAATTTGGAGATCTTTTGGAAGGTAAGTTAAGGTAGTTTGTAATTGACGTCGTACTAGAGCAACACAATGGGCTATTGACAACGTTCCGGGATCAATCACCTAAGCGAAAGATCCGAGGACAACATCACGAAATTTCTAACCACGGTCATATTGCGAGGAAGCACCTGAGCTGGCACCCCACTCTCCAAACTTTCACACCAATCCAACGTGAGGACTTTCGGCCACGACATATTTAAGGTGCACCAGCCGCCTCTACACCGTACGCTTACTAACATCCATGCACCGAACCGGATTCTAACTGATGTAGAGGCTAACACCTTAATCACCAGACCTATTTTAGAAGGAAAACAAGAAAATAATTCGTTAAAACTAACCCCAGTAATGCATAAACATAATAAACGACTTATAAATATTTGTTCATACTAACACAAATCCTTCAGGTGAGCCATACTAATACGATAATTCATCACAAACAACATTTCATCTCTAACCCCATCCGTTATGCTATCCAAATCCCTCCGAGACCGCAGCATTTTTTCCCAAAACAACTTCCCATCCGGTTACATCTTTACCCCCAAACAAACAAGCCCCGACCGTGGCCCTAATTGATGAGGAACATTTCCTCTTAGGCCGCCCTACGTCTTGGTTACGTTTTTATTGGCCGAAGACAAACAGCGCACAAGTAACGAGGCGATGTTGGCGTAGAGGAGCCGAAACACGAATTACACGAATCAAATCAAATAGCTTTTAGCTGTGTAAGGGAAAACCCGAGTTGTTTTTCCCCTTCTTTGCGGCGGCTGTTTGATGAATCAAGAACAGAGATCAAAGGTAGGGTTACTCTTTGTGTGGGTACAACACGAGGGGATATCGCGTCGTGTTACGACTGCGACTTCGATTGGCTTTTGCCGATCAATTCATGGTATGGGTTTTGCAGGTTTCTCGATATCGGCTGCATCTATATATTTATATAAACGCGAATGATTGGGTGCAGCTGATTATTTATTATGTATTAAAATGTGGTCACTTTTGATGTATCCGGAATCTGGTCAGTTTGGCTAATGTCGCATCGTCGAGACCAAAAAGTCCTATTAGACACGGTGCACACATCCGGTTTTTCAACGTGCGGCGCCGCTGCGGCAACGCAAGTGCGGTCTGAGATACATTAGATCCAATGGAATAGTGCACACGTGCCTCTGGCGCATCTGCGGCGACGCACATCCAACTTGCGTGCAATTCGTACCGCAGTCCCCCACGGCGCCGCACATGAGTCTCCGTTCTGAAGTACCTTGTTTTCAGATACAAATGGAATATAAATAATAATTAATAAATGGTTGTACCAACCATCAGTTCATGTTAGGGAGGAATTTCGGGTTCCTAAGGCCCGGTGCACACATCTGGTTTTTCAACGTGCAAGTGCGGTCTGAGATACATTTGATCCAATGGAGCAGTGCACACATGCCTCCAACGCCACTGGGGCGACGCACGTCCAACTTGCGTGCAATTTGAACCGCAGTTCCCCACAGCGCCCCACGGTCACCGGACATGAGTCTCCGTTCTGAAGTACCTTGTTTTCATAAACAAATGAAATATAAACAACTAGGGGGCCTGCCCCCTGCTCGCTAGCGCTCGCCAACCCCCGGATTGGTACTCATCAACTCATACCAACTCCTCATTGGTTCGCTGCGCGAACCTATGCTCGCTTCGCTCGCCTCAATGAAGACATGTGTCTTAGCAGAAGGGATTGTTTACAAAATATGTTACCAAAAAAATGTTTTTCAAATCTAAATTTGCTGTTTTTCGGAAAAAATATATACAGTATCTCTCTAAAATCAGAATTCAAATGAAAACTTTGTGCAAATTTCGACTCGAAATGTGAGCGTTGCTTTGGAAATTGAATATCCAGCATGTTGTTTGTGTGTACATTTTCCCAGCACTCAAACGACTGACACTTTTTCATTGAGTTTGTTGCCGAAAGTTGTAGTGCAAGCGTCTTGTTGAACTATAATTGTTGGCCCTGAAAAGGACCGTTTTTTAAATGGCCCTGAAAAGATCCTCCGCTTTCTTTGATTTCTATTATAAACTAACTGCAACAGCTCATTAAAATTTCCTTTTTTTTTTTTTTTTCAATAAAATTTCATCCGATAACGTTATAAATTCAATCGATGCGCGAGACTTCGCGATAAACAAACAATCGTACAGTGTTGCCAAAACGCGATTACAACTAACGTCTTTTTCGTGAGCCACGTAAGAGTATTATATATATAGATAATTCTTAATTGTTGTATCCAGTAACGTCTATTTTGCTTCAAAATATGCTTTTTCTACTCCAAGTAACCGAAATAAACACGTTTTATTTGATAGAATATTTATCGCAAATCTCGCAAAATGAGTTCGTGCGTCATTTCACGGTTATGCGTGCATAGTTGGGCTTCGGTGCCGCACTGGTGCCGCACTTGCGCCGCACGTTAAAAAACCGGATGTGTGCACGGGGCCTAATGGTTTGATCCCGGACCATCACCAATAGCCAGTCGTGTTGTTCCAGTGCGATGTTGATGCTATGTGCCTACCTACCTCAAACCATTTATGCTCTGAAGAAAAAGGTTTTTGCCTGAGAAGATACTGCTGAGATACATTAGATCCAATGGAGCAGTGCACATATGCCTCCAGCGCCGCTGGGGCGAAGCACGTCCAACTTGCGTGCAATTTGTACCGCAGTTGCCTACGGCGCCGCAGCTCGCCGAACACGCTTCTCCGGTCAGAAGTACCTTGTTTTCATGAATAAATGGAATATAAATAATAATTAATAAATGGTTATATCTAGTAAAGTCTATTTTGTTTAAAAAATATGCTTTTTTTTACACCAAGTAAACGAAATAAACACGTTTTCTTCGATAGAATATTTGTCGCAAATGGCGCGAAATGAGTACTTGCGTCATTTCACGGTTATGTGTACATAGTTGGGCTTCGGTGCCGCAGCGGCGCCGCACGTTGAAAAATCGGATGTGTGCGTCGAGCCGTAGGATGATAGAGTACTAAAGGGGAATGAACGTCCAAATACTAAAAACAAATTACCCCATTCCCAGAACTGGAAACAATTTGGAACAGATTTTTGCACCAGAGTAGAAGAGGCATCTACAGAATAGTTTTCGCGACCCGAAGATACATGTGAGGTTGCTCGTATGGTTTGTGAATGGCCAAAGTAAAGAGAACACTGAAAACATAACAAGTGTTTATTTAAGTAAACTTTATCACAAATGTGCTCTCTATAGTCTCAGGGAAGAGCCTTTCAAAGAAGAAACGGTCCTAAAATTCCGCCATCTTCCTCGCTCTATCGTTCCCTGTCCTGTGTGCCTTCCGATCACCCCTGACCTAACCCCTCCTAGCGTCACTTCTCTCTCTTACCATGTGACACTTGCTCCTCTGCTTTCCTCATCAAGTAGGGGTTGAGTAAGAGGACGGAATATTACACTACAATAAACTACCAAAAGGGGTTAATCCCTTGTGTACAGATTTATTTGAAAAAAAGTAGTTCGGATTATCGTTTGCACATTAGTTACTGTTATATTTTCGTATTATCGTCTGTACACTAATTGCTGTTATATTTCCGTATTATCGTTTGCACACTAGTTACTGTTATATTTTCGTATAATTTCGTTTAATAAAAATGGCAACAGTATGAGAGAGATCGCACAGCTTCTGATCTCAGCGTTCATTCAAAAAAAGAATGTCTGATAACGCAGCCGTGTAAATATTTCTATGCATGGAGTCAGATTAGATAAAGTGTATTTCTGTAGAGAACGAGTGAATAATTTGATTCAAGGAGAGTCTCGTAACACCAATCACTCTTGCCATGAACAAGAATGTACGTGTTTAATTTTGTCCTAGTTTGAATAACGTATTAGACTCGTCATCCGTAACTTAGGTAAAACAAATGCATGACGAGTCTCAGTCTTCAAATGTACCCAAGGGGTTAATAAAACTAGGGCAGACTAGCGTATAGTATCTAATCGGAAGTCTCTTCACTGTCTTATATCTTTTGATGTCATGTTATCAATCTCGTTACTCACCTTTATGAGGGGAATGAATTTTCTGTCAAACTAAATGCAGATGTGGGTAGTGTTTCTGCTGTGGGTAGATATATAGTTGAATGGGTCTGACGAATTTTCCAATTGTGAAATACATCCTATGAGACGAGATATGACAAACAGCACCAAAATCTCGAAACTGTTCTAGCGGCTCCAATATAATTGAAATTGACCATTACTTCTAGTGGGAAAGAGATGATCTTCGAGATGGCAAGTGTGCGAAACCTTTAAGTCGTTCTTTGATTTTTCTCGAAGCTTCAAAACTTCGAACACATTTTTCTTGAAACGTTGATTTTGCAGATTCGTTCCTTTGGCGTAGTGCTAATCATATATGACACATAAGAGAACAATAGGAAATGCACTTGTTTTTTTACTGCATCATTTAAGTAATTAAACTCATATGAAAATTCCAAGTAATTGGCTGCAAACATTTGAGATTGCATGAATGATAGTTTTAGTTCCCTATAAAATATTGGGAAATAAATTTTATTATCTAGTGGGAATTACGAAATAAATCAAAAAATTAATCACACACACAAATTTATATATTTCCTTAAAATCTATTCAAATCTTTATAGAAAATTCGAACTGGAAACGACTTTTGTGAAGAAGATAACAGAATGCTGCATTCAAATGTAAAGGGTTTTTTTTTTGTGAAAAAATTCATAATAGGGAAAATCTCCAATAATATAAGTACAAATGTAAAATAATCCCTACCGCTTGTTTCGTTCACATTTATTCATTATTAGCGTGTTCTAGGAATCCCAATGAAAAATACTAAGCAAAAAATGAAACACTAATCGCGATTCCATTTGATTACGTCTCACAAAATACAATTATCTGTGTAACATTGTTACAAGTAGTGAATGGATAATGATGTAACCACTTATGCAAGCTTGGAAAAAAACGATGCCTCCTCCAAAAACGAATTACATAAGTTGCGCTCAATTATCATTATACTTAAATCTATACATACAAAGCTCTCACTCTTTATCTAAGGACAGATAGCTCAATTATTGTAAAGAATGTAGGTGCCTAATTGCTTCCGCAATAGCAGTTCGAAATATCTTCAATTCATTAATGGCAATGATTGAGAAAATGATTATAAGCTTTTGAAATAGACTTCTGGATTTAATTGGCATGGCAATTTAGGTTGAATAAATTCTATTCGTTTTAATTACTTCAGAAAATATTGGAGTAATGGGTGTTTTAAAACTACAAGATTAGGAACATTTGAAATGAAAAACAGAAAAGTATATATTCTAACACAAGTATATAATTGCAGTAGATTGTAGATTTGTAGTTTCTTGTGTGCGTGCATGCATTTATTTCTTTGGTAATATAAGAGCAGGAAATCGTAATAAAAGTTAATAATTATTCTGTAATCATCAACATTCCGTTAACAGTTCTATGAAGCTTTCCATACCGACATTTTTATGAACATGTTTTGATTCATTGTTCTTATCTCATTGTTGCCATATACCAAAATAATATCAATAAAAGCAAATACATTAATTTAATTTTGAGACTAAGAATATTAAAACCTTAGTGTAAATAGCTCAAAACATGTGTAAAATTTGTACATTTAAATGAATAATTGTCGTTGATGAAATATTAATTTTAGTTTTTTTTTATTAAATATCGTTTGGTAAAATATGTGTTTTGCATTTCCCTAAAAACTTATCTTAAAGTTCCTCACAGTGAGTTTTAAAAATATTAAACATGATTCAGTTTCTGATGTTTAGACTTAATTTTACTTTGGTATCAGTTCTTCGTACCCGACTGAAAACAAAACACTTTCTCCACTAGTCAAAAGCTACTTTGTCATTGATTGTCATGGCTTAAACTTCCTTTCATACGTATTTTATGAATGTAAAGAATTGGATTTAATGAATCCTTTTGAAAATTATTCTCCGTTTCAAACTTTAAAGGAATCTTGACTATATTACTAGATTTTATGCAAACTTGAAATAAAATATTTGAGAACCGCTGTACGTAAGTATTCAGTCATCCTGCTTGTCAGTACCTTAGTGTAGATTACATTCTGTGTAGAGCCAATCACTGATATTTGTTTCGTGTTATGTTATACTCTATATATTGTTCTCCGATCGAGAATTTTTCTATTAGCGAAAGAACAATTAAATAGAATATAAAATAAATTTGTATCAGTTTCATAAATTCGAATGTGTTCTGATAGAGTTACTTTTGTGTTCCAGTGGACTTGGGAAAAATTACTTTGAAGCACTTATAGAAATTGCTTTTTTTTTATTTACAATCTCCTACATAAAATAATGACTTAGTTTCTTGTATTGATTTTAACATCCTAAGGTATATCACTATAATCTATAAATTATTTTTGGTAATTCTGTGAAAAAGAATATGCAATAATTTTACTACAAAGATAAATTTTTAATCTTTATAATTCTTTAAAGTAGGGAGATTGATATATCTTTAATTATTCCAATTCAATAAATTATCTTCACCAATGAATTCAATAAATGATCTTCACCTAAGGTATATCACCAGAAACTATAAATTATTTTTCGTAATTCTGTGAAAAAGAATGTTTGCAATAATTTTGCTACAAAGAAAAATTTTTAATCTTTATAATTCTTTAAAGTAGGGAGGTTGGTATATCTTAAATTATTCCAATTCAATAAACGATCTTCACCATTGAATTCAATAAATGATCTTCACCTAATGTATGTCACCAGAAACTATAAATTATTTTTGGTAACTCTGTGAAAAAGAATGTCTGCAATAATTTTGCAACAACGAAAAATTTTTAATTTTTATAATTCTTTAAAGTAGGGAGGTCGGTATATCTTTAATTATTCCAATTCAATAAATGATCTTCAGCAATGAAGCGCTTTGTTCCATCTCTTATCTAACTGCATTTGTGTATGTCTTTTATCTTGCATTTTTTTTGGATAATATATATATATAAATATATATATATATATGTTTTTTTTTTTTATTGAACAATTAATTAAGTAAAATTAACTAGTTCGGGTCCGTTTCATTCGTGGTAAACGCGTGAAACGGGTGTTCCACATGTGTTCTGATGTGAGTTTCTTTTGTGTTCCAGTGGACTTGGAGCGATGTCATCCAACTCAACCCTTCCGTTGCCCAGGAGATAAAACCATCTGCATTTCCATCCAGTACCTGTGCGACGGAGCTCCGGACTGTCCTGATGGATACGACGAGGACTTGAGACTCTGCACCGCAGGTAACTCTCTCAATTTTCGTTTAAGTCAGTTATTCCTACGCGATTGCCCAGTTGGAACAGTTGATTAGTAACCGGAGGGTTACTAGTTCAAAATCTGATCCAATCCACGACCTTCGACCAGTAATCTATCGTAGAGAGTGGGGTGCCAGCACAGGTGTTGAGTTTGCAGTGGTTCAAAATTGCTAGGCGTTTACCACGGATCTTTCTCATCTGGATTGATCTCACACATTGGCCTATATCTCGCCATGTTGCTCCATCGCGACGTTACTTCAACTATCACCATCTACATATACCATAAAGCCATTACGTGTATAGACGGGATAAATCAAAAGAATGGTACAGCTTTTTTGCAAAAACAAAAAAAATGTGATTTAGAAATAAAGTTTTTAAAAGTAGCGAAGTAATGATCACTGAGCAGCAGATAAAACTGAAGGGACAAAGGTTCCCCAAGAGACGGTAAGTTTGTAAAGAAATCTTCTATCAGAATCACACACACAAGTAATGAGCAATGGAAAAGGACGTGATTATATCTCGAATTACAGAATTGTCTCAATTGCAGAATGCTGAATCGATAAGATGGAAACAATGAAAAGAGAAATTAGCTGTTGCATGACCGAAGAAAAATTCAATGAGCTTGCAAGATTGCTTAAAATAGTCTTTGAATGCGCATTTGTATCGATTGTTAATAAGGAATTGATGACTTATCTTAAGTCTCCTTTTTAATAATGATTTAATAAAAATAGAATTATAACTCTCCTGGATCTTATATCCCTACGTTGTAGAGTATCCTAAATAAAGCTTTAGAGGCCCTGGCAAATTGGACCTTAGAAAATGAATTCAAGGTAAACCCTGAAAATACAAATTTTGAACTTTTCACTCAAAGCAGGAAAAAGCACAACATCAACTTGGTGTGCAAAGATAAAACCTTGCTCAGGACTGGCAGTGGTACTTACCTGGGTAAATTGGAACTACGATTTGATTGAGTTGAAGATTTACAGTCGAATGTTGTTAATTTATTGAAATACCACAGTGAATTTTCTCTTAAAAAGAGTGCCTAATACTTGTCATAAAAAAAATCAAAAGTTGTTTTCTTTGAACAAGATTCATTTCATTCAGTGGTGGATTCAAATAACGTGTCAGGGTTTATTGAATACTTAGCTATAAGTAAGCCTATCTCATCGAATTAAAGAGTTTCTTCCATATCCATTAAAAAAACTTATTCAAATGAAATGTTAGTATATTTTCTCAATCCTTTAGAAATAGCACTAAGGTTAATCAATTACTTATAGTGCTGCCAGCTATAGGCCATTTCAATAAAAAAATAGACAACTTGCATTAATATAATTTTTCAACGTAGTCCCTTACATTTTAAAAGACTTGTTTCATCGTTGCTCAAGTTCTTTTATATCCTCGAAAAGGGGTTTCAGGTGATCGCATAAGTTGCTTTTTCCAGTTCTTGGTCTGAAAGGGGGGGGGGGGGAGGGGGGGGGGGGGAATTACTAATTCCCCACTTCATCAGCAATAGCCACTCTCGTTTGTGTAACAAAATCATGTTACGCACACGATTCTGTCTGTCTACCCCGAATTCGCTACAGTAAATCGCTCTTACCGTCATTTGTGATAACGTATTGCTCATGAAGAAGCGTCTGGCTTCTTCATGAGCAATACCATGTGTGGGACTATTTTTAACTTTCCTATCCAATCATATTTACTCCGTTGTGACAACACACTGTTCTGGTACTGAATTGAATCCTCTGATGTTACCTTCAGACCACAATAATCGGATAATTGAACACTGAACTTCATTTGTGCAAACATGGAACGAAAGATGGTTAACGTCAATGGAACGGACCTAGCAACTAACGCAACAGTGGTAAGACAGAAACCTAACAATACACTCGAAAACGACAGTGCTGCCAACATAAACACGACTACATTGCGGATATTTATTGACTCCTCATCATATGTTGTTCATGAAAACAAGTTTCTAAAGTTATATGCCATCATATATGCGGGAGTCTGGGTTTTTAAGTATCATAGTATCTGCCATATCCTGTTATCCAGGATCAAGCGTCAGGATTACGAGACAGATGGTCGAGTGAGGCGAGAGAGACGCTGTAGAACCACGAAGAAGGTAGCATACAGTCACACATGATGAGCATGGGATGTGTATGGGACCCCTATTCCCATTGTAATTAAGCTTATTTAATAATAAAAAAAGGAAAGGATAAATAATGAATAAAGTGTCCTCTCATACCTTTACCAACAGTAAAAAGTTCGATCTATATATGACCAGGAGCATGCATAGGTACTTCAGACTTCTGAGAGGAATGGATATCTTTCTATACTTTGTCTTCATTAATTCACAGTACAATGTAAACTTCGCTTAAAATCGAACTTTGGAATATAATTTAAAATAAATCTTAGACAAAGAGAGAGAGATAGTCTGTCTTTTTCCTCCTCAATTATCCAAGAAATGTGCAAGTCGCAGAATTGAGACTTACCACAAACCGAAATTGCATCCCTTCCTATCAACATAAACTTGGTATTGCCAATGCCTTGTGTCCTCTTTGTACTATTCGATGCAGCACACTTACTAAATACTGCAGATTCAACCGAAACAACTCTCAATTCAGTTGACGTTACTGACCGTTGAGGAACCTTTTGGCTATACGGCTTCCATAGCTTTTAGTATTTTTAGTTGCGGTAGTTTACCCTTGATGTATTCTATGTTTTGATTATTTTTTTATTTCTGTGTACTACTATTGCAGGATTTTTACCATTGCCTTTATATTTTTACTATTTACTATTGCAGCTGCAGGATTTTTGTCTGTAGTAATAGCCTGAAAAAAATGATATCGTATAGCACATTCTGTTGATATGTGATGTTCGGAATTTTAGATTAACAATCTCGAAAATTTTACATGGATAATTAATGAAAATTACTACGATAAGAACATTAAAAAAACGTAAAAACGATAAGAAAACGGAAACTATTTAAATACGATCATCTCCAATTACTACCCCTTCAATGGAGCTGGCGATACCAGTGTAGTCTCCCTTCAGATTGATTTCATGGATGATCCTTCCTATTTCTACTCATTTCCAACACATTCCACTTATTTTTATTGACGTCTTGGAAGAGTGTAAAGTAATAACGTAAAACTATCGAGACACGGGAAGATTAATTGCATTACGAATGTGAAAAACTCAGTAACATCTTTTTCGCCTGTCGCGTTCAAATAGGAAATTTTAAATTAAATTATTCAAATAGGTAATTTTAAAGTAATGCAGACAAAGATCGTGTCCTCTAACACCTGCAGTCTTTTGTTTATGACTTCCAACCAGGTTTAGCTCATTATAACCTTTCCTGGAATAAAATGAATTCCTAAAATAATCTTTCCTGGAATTCTTTCAATTAACTTATATGGTTATTTAGTCGTTATTTGAGTATTGTTTGAGAAATCAATCTCAAGAGTATTAAAGTTAAAACTTTAAGAAGTAAAAATTACGACCCTCAAATTTATAGTTCGCTAGGCATGATACTTTAATCTCCTCTAGTTAATATATCTTAGAATATACCAGGCAATGCCAAGGCAGTCCCTCTTCAGACTGATTTCCTGGGTGACCCCTCATATTTCTCCTCATTTCCCACATATTCCACTTATTCTTATTAACGTTTTAGAAGAGTGCTAAGTACCAACGTAAAACTATCGAGCATAAGGCTGATTAATTGCGCTACGAATGTGAAAAACTCAGTAACTATCTTTTTCGCATATAGGTCACGTATAAATAAGAAATTTTTAAATTACGAAATATGCAGTCTGGGGTCGTGACTTTCCCGAATTCCAGTTCATTTCCAGCAGAGGTAGCGATGAATAATTCATTCTTATCTTCTCGGGGAAATTTTTAGAGACTCTTAGAAAAATTATTCAAATTCCGGAATCCCTCATTCAGCTAACGCAGTTTTGAGAATGATAGAAAACGCGCAGGATTGCATGAAGTAGAAGAGTTGTTCGGCCGTTGTTTTCTGCTCTGGCTGAGATTATCGTATCAGAGGGTTTTCCCCAAGTTGGATTATATGAAAATCGAAAGTATTTTTATTGCATTATGCATACATGAGGAAGAATCTCTTAGATTTGGATTGAGTTTTCAACTCTCCATACATATCATCCTCTTCTTTTGCCATTAAACTAAGAGACAAAAATGTATTCGTGACGGGTTGAGTTATTCTAAAGTTTTGGTGGATGAATAGTAATATTTGTCGCCAGAATAATAATATTTGTCACCAAATGAAAAGAAATTAAATGAATGTTGCTAAAATAGTAATATTTATTGCTAGAATAGTAATATGTGTCTCTATAATAAAATAAATGTGTCCCAAATAGTAATATGGGTAACCAGAATTAAATGAATATCACCTAAGTAGTAATTTTTGTCGCTGGAATAGCAATGTTTGTTGCCATAATAAAATGAAGGTAGCCAGAAAAGTATTATTTGTTGCCAAAACAAAATGAATGTCACTAGAATAGGGATTTGTTGACAGAATGATAGGAATTAATAAATGTTACCAGAATGTTTTAATGCAATTTGAATTTTGGAATAGAAAGAATTTGTCTTCTGAATGAAATGAACAAACAAAATGAACAAAAATGGTGTATTCGTCAGTTCAATGACATTTGCAATGGAATACGACAAACACAACCAGAATATTTGTAACTGTCCAGAATGAAATTAATGTTCCCCGAATAGTGTGTGTGTTATATTTGTTGCCAGAATAAAACGAAGGTAATCAAAAAAGTATTATTTGTTGCCAAAACGAAATGAATGTGACTATAATAATAATATTTGTTGGCAGAATGAAATACATATTACCAGAATGATTCAATGGAATTTGAATTTTTTTTTAATTGAAAGAATTTGTCTCCTGAATGAAATCAACAGACAAAATCAACCAAAGTTGTGTATTCGTCAGTTCATTGACGTTTTCAATACAATGATGACAGATACAGCCATAATTGTTGTAATCGTCCAGAATGAAATTAACGTTCCCAGAATAGTATTATTTGTTGCCAGAATAAAAGGAAGGTATCCAGAAAGTTATTATTTGTTGCCAAAACGAAATGAATGTCACTAGAATAGTAGTATTTGTTGGCAGAATGAAATAAATATTACCAAAATGTTTTAATGGAATTGGAATTTTGAATAGAAAAAAATTTCTCCTGAATGAAATGAACAGACAAAATCAACCCAAATGGTCAAAATGACATTTTCAATATAATAACGACAAATACAACCAGAATAGTTGTAATTGTCTAGAATGAAATTAATATTCCCCAAATAGTAATATCTGTTGCCAGAATAAAATAAAGGTAGCCAAAAAAGTATTATTTGTTGCCAAAACGAAATTAATGTCACCAGAATAATAATATTTGGTTGGCAGAATGAAAAGAATGAAATAAAGATTACCAAAACGTTTAAAAGGAATTTGAATTTTTTAATTTAAAGAATTGGTCTCCAGAATGAAATGAACAGACAAAATCAACCAAAATGGTGTAATCGTCAGTTCATTTACATTTTGAATACAATGACGACAAGTACAACCAGAATAGATGTAATTTTCCAGAATGAAATTTTGCCAGAGAAAAATGCAGGTTGTGCGTATTTTAAAGTTATAAATCCGTCGGTTGGTTGGTTGTTTATTGAACAAAGATGTTGCTCCAAACACAAGACGTCATCTGGGTCACATCTCCTTCAAGTGTGTACTAGCTTAACGAACCCGTGGTAGTCTTGTGGTCTTTCTTATCCCATAGAATTTACTGTCTTCAGTAAACACAGGAGTCAACCTCCAGGGATACCCAAATGATCTTTTTCTTCCTTCATCACACTACCCTATTCCCCAATCCCTCTTTTTCCCCTTCCGTAACATTTTTTACTTGACGTTATTTTGTGCTTGGTGCTGCTTGACCAAATATGGTCCTTGTACCATAAAACCTAAAACGACCAAACACAAGAGGGACATCGTCTAGTAAAGGAGGTACACACGCAACGAAATTTTTACTGGCACAAAATGCAGAAATACACCCGGGGTGTTTCAGGAATCGAACCTCCACCGCAAAAACTTCCAGATCGCAAACCCCACCTCACCCTAATTCAAAACTACGTGCTAATTACTTACTATAACTCATTTAGAAATACAATTCGAAATAAATCTAGTGGTTAAATCGATCCAAATGAGATAGTGAAAGCATAATAGATCAACAAAAGCCTTATATTTTCAAGAGACTTAAGTCGCCACAAGCCGTTTATAGAAATAGAGGCATACACAAACACAATTAGGGGACATCGTAAGTTAATTGCGCTCTAACGTGATGCGATGATAATTTATACAATTACGACTAATATACCTCTCCCAGTATGGCTCGCATACTTCATTTCCCCATTCCTCCGCTCAAACAAGGCCAAATTAGAAGAAAGAGCGCACGCCTTTTCGTGACGAAGGAGGCTAGGGGGATTTAGCTTTCATCCATCTCCTTGTCCTAGACGGCGGGGGATCCAGGTAAGCTTCCATCGCAGTATGATTAACCAGTCGACTCTCGGAAAGCCCCCAAGTCGTTAAAACTTCACCGGGTCCCGGATTTCCGCCATTTGCATAATGCCGCGAGAAACGATTTTTGGGTGAGGTAGGGGTACTTCTTCCAGGGACTCTTGTGTGGGACTCCGTTTCGAGTTGGGAAAGACGGAATTGTGTGTTTGTGGAAGGAGCCTGTTTACACTGCAACCATGGTTACTATCCGTATTGTATTAATTTCAATTTCATTGGATCTTTATGAAAGACTCTTTCTGCAAAGCCGTGTGTTTTTTTTTCTACACTTAAAAGACTACATCTATTAACCCCCGTGTGTCATTATGTGACGCCTTAAGTTAGAGCGCAGAACAAAAAGAAGGGTAGAAAAAAGATCAAGATTCCAAACTGCTTCTGAAGTCTGCATGGACTACCTCCCCAGTTGACGCCAAACATTCCAAAACGTGGTCCCCCTAGTAGGAAAGACTCCAAGTCGTCAATACTTCGCCGGGTCCCAGATGATTTCAGCCATTTGCAAAATGCCGCGCGAAACGAGATACCTCGATAGACAACTACCAGGAGGATTAAATAAATTCATCCTTAACTCACATGTATCACTACACTACCCTACAATAATGGACCGGACAGCAAGATGTGATGGTACAAGGGCAGGAATGCATGCTTTATTAGGGGAATGTTCCCCCACGTGCTGCAATTACAGTAGCAACCCTTCTGGGCATACTTTCAACAAGCTTTTGGTACACAGCTATGGGTATTTTGTGTCCATTCCTGTTGCAAGAATGTCGTCAGCTCAGCTGTATAGATTTCTCTGATTCGTCGCTCTAACGCGTCCCACAAATGTTATATGGGGCTTAGGTCGGGACTCTGAATAAAGATGGGAAGAAGTTTTACATCCATATCTTGATACCTTGACATATGCTTGACACAGGCTGCAACATGACATGGAGCGTTTTCGTCCTATAAGTAACATTCGTCCATTCATTAAAATTGCCAGATCGTAGGAAGAACCTGATTGTCCAAAAAGTTCATGTAGGCTTCGGCGTTCAATTTACTAGGAAAAACATGCAAAGGTTCCAGACCATACCACGAAAAATACCCCAAACAAGTAGTCGGATTTTATGCATAACCACTGACGTTCGGTTCATTATTGTAGGGTAGTGTATGGGACACCTGAAGTTTTAGCACAGAACAAAAAGATATCACGTTCCCAGCTACTTCTAGAGTTCTCGAACCTCGCAATAACGTACATGGACCAACTCCTCTGTTAACATCGAATATTCCAAAAAGTGGCCATAGTCCTTGTCAACCGTCCCTCTGTAAAAAACACAATTCTATGTTTACTATAGATGCTAAATCCGTACAAATGCTTGCCCAAGCAATCATGTTCTGCCAATGTTCTAAAAGTCGCCACTGTTATATAGCTAATGCCAGGATGGATGTCACAAACGTCAACCTCCTCCCTTATTTCATGTTTTGTGTTATCAACCACTCTGGATTTGTACCTGTCTTTTAAATTACCTTTATTGTTCTAACTGCAGATCCCAGGGATATATCCTGTTGATAGGCTTGAAGTATATGTATCCCCTTTTTTACTTTTGCCTAGTTGGTATAGGCTAAATCTAGATGGTTCTATTGTTCGGTTACAGAACGTACAGGAAGCACTCCTGTGCGTATACCGAGCGTGACATCACTTGAGTAATTTTTATTTTTCAAATACTGTTTCTTTTGCTAGTTTTAAAATTGTCTCCAACGTAAATACGCAGCGGGTGATTGTATATACAATATAAATGCTACTTAGTGTCAGTGCTGGATCCAGTGGAGTCCCCTCCCGGCTTTCCGTATTTTTAGGCTTCGTGGTCTGGGTCATAAAAACAGGGATCCAGACATTCCTAAGGGAAGACACATAGATCTTAGCAGAATGTATTCCTCAATGTCCAAGTGGTGGACAAGCTTATGTGATCAGTCGGTGTTGGGCCATTTTGTTTTGTGTAATGCTCGTGTGCCATTCTCAAAGGAAATTGTCTGCCGGAACAGTGGTCTTATACACTAGGTTGAGAAAGTAGACAAGCTCAAAATTGCCCTTATTTCCACTTAAGCTTATTTGCCCTTATTTATATTGGTTCCCTTATTTCCACAATCACACAAACAATTTTCAACTGAGGAAGTCTTTATCTCGCTTGCCCTTTATTACTTTGTGACTAATTTTAAAAGAACGCTATTACTTATTGTATTGTATGAACCTCATGTCTTATACACCAAGTTAAAACACATTTTCACTATTCAACAACTTTGTCAAGTTTTACTTGGATGTATGTTTGACGTTGTACTTTATCTTGAACCTTGAAAAATGAGATTTAACATTGCTGTGAGTGTTTTCCTCTTTATTTCTAGAATGCAGAAAATTGTAAATTTCTAAACTATAGCAAGCATTTCAAATTATTTAGTTAAAGATTCCAGATTTACCTCTCAGAAATCTCAAGTTCTCTTAAAATTTAACTTATAAATCCGGGTAATTTCCATCACTTTCATACAAACATTTGAATGAAAACAAATTATACTACCTTTAAATGTCTATAATAATTTTTCAAATCTTCTTCGATGATACCCATATTAATTGTCTGTGTAATAAACAAATTTTCTATGCCATACAGTAAATACGTACAAAATTGTAGTAACTTGCACCCCCATCTCTAAATACTACCCTCATTTCTCCACTAATTCTCGTCAAGAGTTAAGCATAATGTAGATTGAAGCTCATTATTACTAACACCGATGGTAATGCGTGTATTATGCAGGTAGCTTATCAGTATCGATTTCCTACGAGACAACGCTGTCACAACAATGTTAATGCAACGAATTACTCCTCGATTGCCGAACATCTGTGAAATTTTACTTGGAATAATTGTAGCGGCGGTAAACTATCGTGACATGTCATCAGTTAGACAATGTGAGTAGTGTAGAATCGAGTTCTCTCTCCCTTTGATCTATCACAGCACTTCTGCTCCAGGCCTTTTGGGGGCTGTCGAAATTAATACCTCTCCGGTGAATTTTCATGTGTTGATTTTTCAGAAGATAATAGTTTTAAAACTAATGAGGGTACTATACCAAAAAATGTTAAAGTGAAAACGAATTTTATGGGTAGAAAGTTATCATTTCACATGAATAAGGTAGGTGTTCCAAATATCGCCTACCCTAACTATTTATCTGTATCTCAGCCTCCTCTGGGTTGGTAAATCAAGCTGGAACCTAAATGAATATCACTAGGAACTATTCTCCTTTGGTTTCCAGAGATCATATACTTTCTTTATTTATGTCATTTTAAGTTAACTAGTACAATTTCAAAAAGGTTCCCAAGAGAATTTTCAAGAGTGGATTCCTAATATCGCCTACCCATGTTCCTATTACCACCCACCAGGTGAAATTTGGAGCTACTATTATAAACGAATTGCTAGTAGGGATAAGTTAACTAGTACAATTTTAAAAAGGTTCCCAAGAGAATTTTCAATAGTGGATTCCTAATATCGCCTACCCATGTTCCGATTACCACCCACCAGGTGAAATTTGAAGCTACTATTAAAAACGAGTTGCTAGTAGGGATAAGTTAACTAGTACAATTTCAAAAAGGTTCCCAAGAGAATTTTCAAGAGTGGATTCCTAATATCGCCTACCCATGTTCCTATTACCACCCACCAGGTGAAATTTGGAGCTATTATTAAAAACGAATTGCTAGTAGGGATAAGTTAACTAGTACAATTTAAAAAAGGTTCCCAAGAGAATTTTCAAGAGTGGATTCCTAATATCGCCTACCCATGTTCCTATTACCACCCACCAGGTGAAATTTGGAGCTACTATTAAAAACGAATTGCTAGTAGGGATAAGTTAACTAGTACAATTTAAAAAAGGTTCCCAAGAGAATTTTCAAGAGTGGATTCCTAATATCGCCTACCGATGTTCCTATTACCACCCACCAGGTGAAATTTGAAGCTACTATTAAAAACGAGTTGCTAGTAGAGCTTACATACTTACCTTTAGTATTTAATGTACTTTCAAGTCGTACTATAAACGAAATTATAATTTGGAAACACTTACCTGGATATTCCCTAAATGGATTGGAGACAAAAAAAATACGTTGTGATAGCCTCAAATACTACAGATGCAATAGTGTTGCTTATATAACCGATAGGAATCTTTCCGGTCGCGCTACGTGTGGCAAAATCCTAGACCGTCAAGGGTAACGACATAAACTCATAGATGTCGTGCATAGTAGCACGAGTACGCGATATTAAACACAGGGGCGATATTTGGAACACCTACCCTATATATGAGATCAAAAATTTAGTTTCTCAGTTTTCTTACACTCTTAGTGATTTTGTATGAGGTATCTCGTCCATCGATTCCACCTATTTTGCTAATGACCAGGATATCTCGTTATCAAAATATTGTTGATTTTTGATGATGACTAGATCAAGATCTGGTCACTATCTTGTCCATCAGGATCCGGTAAGTTTTGCTAATGACGAAATATTTCGTCGTGACAATCACCAGAAGGGTTGAGAAGTGGTGGGCCTCTTTACGTCTCACTGTCTTTCTAGAGCTATTCCTAGAAATCATTTAAACGAGTGAAAATTTAAGAAGTCAGTCCGGAAAAGTATCCAGATATGTAATATGAAACAACATACATTGCATCTAGGACTTTCGGTGCTGAGTCTCCTTCAGAGTGGATAACTTGGATCTTCACACATTTCGACCAGAGTCTCTTCCACTTTTAAAAGCATTCTGAAAAGTCCATTGTTGATATCACCATTAGCCTCCTCGTTGTGGTCTCCAAATCGCATCCACGATCTGAAATCTCTTACCTTTCAGGAGTGGTTTTAGTATTAGAAAAAGCCAGAAGTCGCAGTGCGACAAATCCAGCTTGTAGGAGCTGAGCTACTTGGGTGATTTGATGGTTTACCAAAAGGTCCTTCACGAGACGTGATAAATGGGGCCGCCACATGTTCCATGATGTTAAGGTTCTACGTCAAAATCTCAAATAAACAATTTTTTGGAATCCTAGATTATTTTCTATTCCTCACATTGTCAGTTGCTGATCTTTGCTTATTGCAGTCCGTACATGTCCAACATTCTCAAGTGTTCTGCTTGTTGGAGGCACGTAGATAACTTTCAACGGATTCACGACCGCTTATGAATCGACAGTATCACGTTATTATTTACGCTGCACTCATTGCATCATGCCCGAAAGCCTGGTCAATGATCATAATAGTTTTCTCGAAAGAATTTTCAAAACAACGCAAAATTCACTGCACTACTCGCTCGGTTACTGCAAATGCGATGCTCAAAAGCATACATCCATCCAGGGGAGGCTATCACCCAGCTGTTTAGTCCAATGGGCTCGTGACAGTTCACGCATGCGCATCAATTTCTTCCCTCTTTGACTGCCAAGTTATATCAATGCCGCGAAAACCGTTCTTGTTATATTAACCATGGCTGGATACTTTCAGGACAGACCTCATAGATACCGTAGGAGCCCTTAAGATTCCTATGATATTTTTTCCTCGCATGAATCGAAAACTACAGAATATGGTCTGTCCTTCTCCCTTGTTCTAGCTGTCCCACAAAACACGACAACTATCGAACTTTCTGAAACTGCACCAGAATACTCTGGCAATACTTAAAAGTGGGCATGCAAGATACGGGACTTTAGTGACGAATTAACTCTTCTACTGTTTCGATACGATATGTTGTCCAAGTTTTGGCAAATTCTGTCGGATGACTGTAACCGAATAATCTGATTTGTAACCACAACCGTGGAAATGCTACCTACGTCAGTTGTTGTACTTCCAGCGTCATGTAAACACGCTCTTTAATATGTAACCACTTGTGTTTGATACTTCGTAACTGAACTTTAAATAAACTTATTTAATATGGAAATAACTACTAGTTCTTAGTAAGAACTACCCAGTGATCCCCTGAATATTGATCACACTTGACAAATTCTGCTAAGGACGATATATCTTGTCGACACGAAACTGCTGTAATACTCCTAAGAGGAAGACAAATTAGGACAAAAACAACTTTCCAGAACTGGTGACAACTTTGAACAGGTTTTTGTACCAAAGGCTGGACACTACAGGGAGGTTATCGGCGAAAAGTTAAACTATGAAGTGGGTTTAGATCTATTCAACTTGTCAATGCTCCCTCCATCAACTCTTTCCCACATTTCAAAATGTATTGGTGTCCTGGGCGATCATTAGTTTGGTCTCTATACAACTTGCACAATATGGTATTTGCACTTGCTTTATATTATACTTTAGCCAAGAGGATTAGCAACAACAGAACATTTTCTCATTTATCCGTAACCATTTCAAACGAATGGGACTCCAGACGACAAAAGGATTAAACGATTCGTTAAATTAGAGTATATTATCTGTACATAAATAACAGTTGCACTGTTACAAAAGATGACATTCAACAGGATGGAAAATATTGCATTTGTCATTTCACCATTTACAGTTGCGTAACAGCTGTACATCTGGCTACAGTCAGGGTGATGGTGTACTCTTAAGTGGAAACAGTATCTAAGTTAATGTGGGATCAATGAGATTGTTCACTGTTACAGCAGTTTGAGGAACATTGGAGACGTAAGTTCAGTTCTCAAGTTGCCCTGGAAGTATTGATCTCTTCTGTGTTAGTTAAGGCTTCCACTCAAGTGTACCCATTACGTGACAACGATTCTGAGAAGATTCTCAAAATACAAGATAAATATCGGAATAAATGGGTATTCATACAATTTGGAAGACATCACAATCGGAAACAAGCAAAGTTTATAAGGGTTGAAAAGAGTTATTGTTTCTTCGGTGTAAGCGGACTGACCTTTCAATGAACATCCTAAACATCAATCAGGTTCAATAGTCTATTGCATTTATAAACAATAGTTAAAAGATTAAAATTTATAATTAAAGACTTAGTACCTATATCGACTAATAGTATCGAAATGAATCCATCCTAAAAGTCTGAAGATGTACTGAAATAAGTAGTTATATACAGATAATTTCGTCTTTGCTTGGGTTATGCTGTTGTACTTATTCATTGAAAATCTTTCATAGAACGAATTATTGGGAAACGAACATTTCAAAGCTTTCTACACTATTCGTCTCTTTAAAGAAGTTTAAATGTCACTAACAATCTTCAAACAAGTTTAAAGGTAAATAGCTATCATCACAGGATTATTTAGCATACGCATCTGACCAAGCTTTTCAACTTGATGATTTTCGGGAATGTTTCAGGAATCGAGTATTTTCAATAATGTTTAGTAAATGTTACATTATTAACAATTTTTCTACAAAAGTGACATTTATTCGAGATTAGCATACACTGTAACTGTTCAAAGAACTCAGAGAGTTATATTTTTAAGATTGTTAATTTTTTTGGCATCGTTTAATTCATCTTTAGAGAATTATCTCAAAACGTTCTATCAGCCTTTCTTTTTTTTTTTTTTTTTTTTCCCCCCAATATTTCAATATTCTCCCACTATTGTAAACAATTTTCAAAGCAAATAGTTCTTTGTCGAAGCCTTTAAAACATTGTCTACTAAAAATTTATAGTTCAGTTTGACCTCCGAAACTAACAACTTATTTCCCATAACATTGTGTACAAATATATTTCAAATAATGACATAATAAAAACGAAAGTTGTTTAAAATAAATAATTACTTAAAGGCAATTAGATAGAATCTGATGGAAGCTTTGCTCTCTGTGATTTAAATGCAACTCAAATCAGAGAGGTTTCAACAGAAGATAATCATCTCTTGTCTCCACTGTCCTTTAGGTCAGCAGCTTATTCGCATCCTGTGCTGATTAAATCTCATGGATTAATAAAATGTCAACAAAAATATCGTCTTATATATAAAATAAAATAAAAACATTTTCTTATGCACTCTTAATCATATTTTCCTATCTAACACTCTGAAGGCTCTTGCGTGTTTTCCTATTTCTTTGGCAGCAAAACAGAAGAAACCTGGTTGAAAGTTAATATCATTTATACAGACACTATTAATACCATTAACATTATTAATGCCAGTAAATTCATTGTTTTCATCTTGCTGGGCAATAGCAAGATTATTTCAAAATAATCTCTACAGAAAATAAAAATTTAATAAAAATAGCTTGGAAAACATATATTAAATTTATGAGGCATTTTCTGTCAAGCTAAATATAGGTGTTGAAAGTTTTCCTGAGGTATATATTACATATTACATGTCTGTAATATATATTACATGTCTGTAATATATAATTCGAAAATGAAGTAACTGCGTTTGACGAATATGATTCCAGCACTTTGCCAATACAAATTCTAAAGAATAAATTCCGAATTGATATGATAGTTGATTGGTGAACACTAATCAGATTCAAAGCCAAGTTCCGAAAATAGCTGCTATATACATTTTAAGATAACCCCGATATGTATCATGCGATAAAAATCTCTCATGCATTTAAATGAATAATTAACTTCTGATGAATCGAAATCAAATTTTTACTTTTTATTAAATATCGTTTGCTGAAATATTCTCTGGTATTTTACTCACAACTCCTTCAAACGTATCATTAATGAGCTATAATAAGCTACCGAAAGAAAATATTCTATTTCGAAGAGATATGAATATTAAAAAGCAAAACGTGACAATCTTTTTGACTTTCACTTCATTAGCATTAACGAAGTCGTTAGTCTGGTAAATATGAAGAAGCGCAAACTAATAGTGACCTGGGGATATGTTCGTTCAACAAAACTCAAACTCAGAAGTGTCGGGATTTTTATAGATTTTCTGAGAAAACTGTATTCTACGTCTACTTTGTGGTGTGAAATATGAAAGGAAAAATGTAATACGAATTAATATAAAACTTTGAAAGTTGTGTTACGTTAATTAATTGAGTTAATTAAAACACGATCAGAACTTTTGGTAAGATGTCTAAAAGCTTTCCAACTGGAAAAAAGGTATTACATCAAAATAAAAACGATACTACCCGGTATGAAAGAGATTGTGTTTTTTCTGTCATATCTTCTGACATTTATCAATTGATTAAATTAAAACCTGTGTTGTTTTAAAAGAGAAATTAGACGGATTTTCAGAAAAACAAACAAACCAATCTTCTTTACTGCCCAAATGCTCTTTCATGATTCATATCAGGGTTACTATAAAATCTTATTTATTGTCATTCCTTGTTTAATCTAATTGATATTGCGAATCAACTTTCCTATATATCAATTAGGAATTCATTCTTTGGAATTTTTATTGAAAATCTTTTTCGAGAAACAAACCAATCAACGTCTTGCTCTGGATAAGTAAAGGCAACACATTTTGCAGAAGAAACACTATTACCACCTATATTTAACGATAGAAAATGCCTCTCACCTGCAGTTAAAATAAAACTTATGCAGTTATCATACTTTTATTTAAATGAGTCGACTAACTAGAAAAAATAAATTAACAGCATAAAAAATGACTTGAAAAAAATTCTTATAGAATCATAAGCATTATTAAGTGGCCATCAACAGATATGAGCAAATAAGAAACTTTCGGTTAGATGATCACGGTTCTATATGATGAGGTGTTGTCCTCGGTTCTTTTCCTTCGGGATTGGTTCCAGACCGCCGTCAATTGCCTGACCGTCAATAGTGTTGCTCTAGTGTGATGGAAATTCAACCTAAGTACCTAGGGACTCTTGGGTAGAGCTGCAGTTTACGTTTATAGCGGTTGCAAAGGCCTTGGCGATTTTTTGGCGCACTTCTAAAGTGGCCAAGGAAATAATTATTTTAAAAAAATATTTTTCTTTTTACTACGGAAAATAAAAGATTGAAAACACATTTGAGAACGTTTTGAAAAGTACATTTTTTAAACTTTTACAAAAAGTAATAAGCTTAAACACATTTCAAAACACAGTTGTGAACCAGCAGAAAAACTAAACTGCAAATTTTTTTTTAAGGACCAATGCAATCAAAGGTTATTTTAAAATTAAAATAACCAGTGGAATCAAAGGAAAATTTCAAAACGAACCAATGAAATCAAACGATTTAACGGTTTTTGAAAGAACTTTCTAGAATAATCAAAATGATAATTTAAAGTTTCCCCGTTTGCCGAGGTTGCCATGAAAACCACAATAACCGTAGATATACAGATGGGTTGCCTTAACCTACCGTACCTCTCTACTAGAAGAGCTCCAAAAAAAAATCGCCAAGGCCGTTGCCACCGCTATAAACGTAGACTATAGCTGTAGCGACTGTTGTTACAATGCAATGTAAGTTATTGCTGATTTTAGTTTTAAAGTTAATGAATATTTTTGTTGTTTTCAGCCAAGAGACCACCAGTCGAGGAAACAGCGAATTTCTTGCAAGCTTTGTTGGCCAACCATGGACCCAACTACCTGGAAAAGCTCTTTGGTAACAAGGCTCGCGACGCCCTCGCACCTTTAGGCGGAGTACAGAAAGTGGCCGTCGCCCTGTCAGGTAACGTCCCATTCTCTTCATGACATTCTATCCTTTACATCCCTTTAATTCATTACTTTTACGAGTCTGACACGGGATATTGCATCTTATTTGAGAAACTGTTCAAATGAGGTCTGGACAAAAATCCTCCGACCTTATTTTCCATTGCATCAAACAGATCTGAATCTGGATATCAGGACTTTGGCAAATGCAACCTCTTCACACCAACGGCGACAGCGACAAAAAACATGTCTATTCGCTATTCGCATGCGTATTAAAAACAAATTTGTTTCTCCCGGTATGTCGCTGTCGCTGAGTTTTCAAGTCTTGGAGGAAGTTCAACTTTTGTCTCTGTCGCCATGCCGATAGCCAATCATATTCCAGAGCAACTTTCCTAATCCGATTTCGGTTCATGTTTTTCACCCACTGCTTTTTTCAATCATCAGCCAGAAACTTAAAAAGCAATCGTCTTCGCTGTGAAATGAGTTTTATTAAACGCGGACGCGATCTGTCGGCCATCTTGCAGAATCAGAAGCGGTAATAAATGTTTTGCTTTCGAAAAAGTAGATTATGCGCATGCGCAAATAAATTGCTGTCACCGTTGGTGTGTATCCACCATGACTCTTCTGTACATGTGTGATATTTTTCCACACAAGGCCATTACAGTTATAAGTGTATTCTGTGTTCGTCACATTCGTGTTGCCAGCTGGAATTATCCTCAGCTGGAATTATCCAGCTGGAATGCTCAAAGCTTCCTGATTTCATGAAAAATTATGATCCTAGACTTAATTTTGCGAACACATCCTAAAGATGTGTTCGCAAAATATGATGCTCCTAACTGCGAACACATCCTAAAGAAGTAAACTCCTAGGAAAAAAAGAAAAGACAGCCTAGAATAAGGCATCCTAACAACATTGGGGTTTATAGGACAATGACCTGGAGAAATGGCAAACTTGAAATTCTGTAGAGAGGAATATAGAGCATCATCAAACCTTAGAACTGGGTAAATAATGAACTAAAGTAATGAAATTTGTCTCAGGAAAAAATATTTGCCTCGACTTTCACAAATTCCAGGAAAACAGTTTGACCTAAACACGTTCTTTAGTGTTTCAGGGTGTCATGAAAGGACATTCAGGATGATCCGAGATATCCTTTAGATATTTTTCGGTGAAAAAACATCTCGGAACTGATTATATTTTGATTCGGTAGAAGAAAAAAGACATTGGGATTTGTTCTAATACAAATATAAACAGTATAAGCACAACACTTTTAAAGTTTCTAACAGAAATGGCATCTTCTTTAACGGAATCATAGAAAGTTTCGTATTTTTCTATTATATAGCGAGAACTATAAACTTAATTTGAATAGTGCAAAATTTCTTGGTACCTAATGCTTATAGAATCTGCATAAAATAATACGAGGTAATCCGATGTGATCAAATTATCCCTACGTAGGAGAGAAAATAAATATATATACAGAGACAAGCGGAAGGCTACACATAAAAAAAAAGGTTAAGAAAAATCCGCTTTTAATTTAAAGTAAATAAAAGTAGTTCATTATCCTAACAAGATATCAACAAGCTTTTCTCCAACTAATCAAGCAAAATAGAATCGAAAACATTAACTAAGTTGAGTAAACATCTTGCAATAACGAAATCCGGGCATTTTCGGCAAGACCGAAAGAATTCTCTCGCCTTTTGCAGGAAGACGACGCTCGCAGCAATCAAATTTACAATTTTCGCAAATCAAATTAGGAGATACTCCAGAAATTGTCGTCGTTTTCCAAGAGAAAATACCTCGCGCTGCTCTTGCTCGGAGCGCATCTTTGTTCTCCAGAGCTGTTGGATTCTGGAACGATAATTTGATGTCCCACATGGGGTTCATAATGATTTTCGATTTTCGAATTAACAGTTTATGATAGGTTTGTCTATCGGGAGCTTTATTTTTAATTTAATCACTTCAATTCATTATTGATCGAGGACTCTGAAAGTTAACTTTATTCGGAAGAATATTTTTCATTACGATATAAAACCGGGATACATCTTTTTCGTTTTAATAGGACATTGGATTCACTTGTGAATTTGCGGTTTTTAGAGTGTATCTTAGCCCACCAAGCGGTTTCGACGAGATATCTCGTCTACCAAAATCAGATTAATTTTACTAATGACGAGCTATTTCGTTATCAAGACAGTGTAGACTTTTTATTTTTTTGATAAGATTAATATCTGGTCTTTTCTATCTAATGACGATATATTTCGTTTATCAATATATCATTTGTTTGGCTTATGACGAGAGATACCTCGTCAAGACGACTCAGGAGGCTAAAAATTAAAGAAAATTGCCAGCATTTGAGCCTTTGAGATTCATTTTAATGCAGTCACTCCTCACTTAACGATAGAGTTACTTTGCCACGACTAGGTAGTTAAGTAAATTGGTCGATAATTGAGGAATTAAATCATTTTTAATTCTTCCGAATTAGAAAAAGTCTGACGGAAGAAAAAGGCCAAATAGCTAATTCGTTAGGCTGATCACCAACAGATCTTGTAATGACAACATTCCGGCATCCAATTTGTAGAATTAAACGCCTACTGAGTTTGCCAAATACAAATACAAGTACAAATACAAATATTGACGACCAGCTACAGGCTCGAGCCCAACAAGGCTGGCCCTTTGTTTATGAATTCCCCAATTCCCACTGACTATCCAATTGTATCTTAAATTCGTACACTCCCTTTAAATTAACTATATTTTCTGGCAACGCGTTCCTACTGTCTATTACCCTATTAAAATAGTAGTTTTTCCTTAAATCCCGATTAAAATTTGTCTTATTCAATTTATACCCATGATCCCTTGTTCTGTTATCCCTATTGAAATTTAAGCCCTCTGTGTCCCCTTGTTTTACAAACTTGAAAAGCTGAATCAAATCCCCCCTCCTTCTTCTTCTTTCCAGTGTATACATGTTTAGCTTATTTAAACGTTCATTATAGTCGAAATTTGCTAGCACCTTTATTATTTTTGTAGCTCTGTGCTGAACCCTTTCAATTGATTCTATGTCCTTTCTCATATATGGAGCCCAGAATTGTACAGCATATTCTAGATGTGGTCTTACTAAACCCTTATATAACGGCAAGATTATATTCTTATCCCTTGAAGTTACAGTCTTTTTAATATACCCCAATAACCTATTAGCCGTTTTACCCGCAGCTGAACATTGGTGACCCATTTTAAAATCCCTGTGAATTATCACTCCAAGTACTTGACTGTTTCTCCCTCCTTTACCTTTACTCCCTGCAGACAGTACTCGGCTCCACTGTTCCTGTAACCCATATGCAGAACTTGACATTTCCCTACATTAAATGACATACCCCATTTTACAGCCCATTCGGATATCTTATCAAAATCCCCTTGTAAATTTTCTATATGTAACTTGGTATCCACTGTCCCCCATATTTTTAAGTCATCTGCAAATATACTAATTCTATTCTTGATCCCATGACCTATATCATCTATGAAAATTATAAATAAAATTGGTCCCAAAACTGATCCCTGAGGCACCCCACTTATAACTTCTGTCCACTGTGAATAATTTCCTTTTACCTGCACTCTCTGCTTTCTACCCAATAACCAATTCTTTATCCATATTAATGTTTTTCCCTGAATCCCCAGCCTTTCCAATTTAAACAGTAATGCCTCATGAGGTACTTTATCAAAAGTCTTTTGAAAATCTATGTACATGATATCCACACTGCTCTTATTATCCAGCTCCTCAGTAATTTTTTCGTAGAACTTCAAAAGGTTTGTAGAGCAGGATCTGCCCTTCCTAAACCCATACTGATTCTCGGATAACAGTCCCCCTTCCTCCAAGTATAACATTATATGCTTTTTTAACAGAGATTCAAATATTTTGCAAATTACTGATGTTAGACTTACTGGTCTATAGTTGCCCGGATCACTTTGTATTCCCTTTTTGAAAATTGGAGTTATGTTGGCCAACTTCCAATCCATTGGTACCCAACCCGTGCTATATGTTGAATTAAATATCGTGTGAATTACTTCCCCCAATTCTTACGCGCATTCCAATAGTACTCTCGGATAAATATCGTCTGTCCCTGGTGCTTTAGATGGCTTAATTCTTTTCAACTGATGTACTATTTCTTCCCTGTTAAATTTGCATTCTTTAATTATACCCCCTGCAAAGGCTCCATCCTTGGGATCCTTTTTTAAATTATAGTTACCATTGAAAACACCCAGAAAAAAGTCATTTAACACGTTTGCCATTCCTACCTCGTCTTGAATGAACTCACCTCCCTTCCCCTCCAACGGGCCCAGTGTAGTACTAAATTTATTTTTACCACTTGCATATGCAAAAAATTCTTTTGGGTTTATATTTATTTCCCTTGCTAGTTTTTCCTCCAAGGACACCTTTTGCTTCCGACTAATAGTTTTAAACTCCTTTCTGGCTTTCTGATATGCCTCCTTGTCCCTGTCGATACCAGTGCTTTTATATAATCTATCGTACTACGAATGAAATCCTCTATGTGATTAAATTGTATCCAGACCCAGTGTTGACTCCTATTATGACATTGAGTGAAAACCATGTTTTCCCACGCTAGTGAGCTGGTCGTATGTCTGAGCGGTCGTTAAACAATCAGATCGTTAAATGAGGAATGTATCCTACTATATTGGTTTGACAGACCAGTGGGTATGGGTCTTCTAGATGGTTCGGTTCTATCTTGATCTTTTGCTAGCAATAGTTCTCCAGTTTTTGTTTAGCGAATGACTAAGTCTTTGTTTACACATTCAATCCATCTCACCTTTGGTCTTCCTCTATGATTAACCCCAATTGGCCTGGTCATATTTATATTTTGTACTTAGTTTATCGGGTATTTGAATGATTTTCCATCCCCATTTATTGTATTTTTATGTACCGAACTTTAGCGCCTAAGTTCGTTAAATTGTTGTGAAGGGTCTAACGTAAATTCGTGGAAATGTTTCCGGAGAGAGACTCGGTGTTATGGGGTCTCGGGAAGGTAGCTGCTTCTACTTTTGGATTTCTCAAGGAACACGCTTATCACATGTCTATACGCTCCACCAGTCTATAGATGTCACTCCTTAGTACGAGAAACTACAACTCTCCTCTCGTACCATGTGCACCCCATTAAACCTCTGTATCATAATGACCAATGTCAGCTCTAACCAACACCAGTAAGTCCACTTAAATCATAATTAGTTGTTTTTTATCCCTCCTGTTTTCTATCAAACAATGGAACCAGGTGGATTATAATAAAATTCTAGGTTGAGACTTCTGTGCAATTTTAACCTTTCAATCTTACTTACCCTCAAAGAAAATTTCTTCATTTTCAAACTTGAAACTTGGATGTTTCCTCGGATCGGTTCGAGATTTCTGAATGGTCTTGTATTGCTCCTAATCTACGACGTTCATAATGACTAAATAAGTACATCTATTGTTTGAGAGAATGCTATGTAAGAGTCTGTTAGTCAAGAAGGTGAAAACTGGCTTGAATCTGGGAGATATATTTGTGTGAAACTTTCCAAAGTTAAAACTAGTACAGGCCATGTTGAAGTTTTCATTACTTCTCACACAAGAACCATGCCATGAATATTGAAAAATCAGCTGATTTATAGAAACCTGTTTCTCTCGAAATTTATTTTACGAGGCGTGTTGGTCGAATCGAGTATTCAATAGTTGTAAGGGCTGAATGAATATATATTCGAAGGAGGGATTGGACTGGAGAGCACTTTTTTTTTGTAGAGTAGATTGATCGAATAACACTTTTTAGAAAGTTAGTTAACTGAATTGCCTTTTTTAAAGAACATATTGAATATTAGGCACAAAGAATAGATAGTGAATAATACTCTTCTCGATATTACTTTATGCTAAATGAAAGCAAAAGATATGCTACATATTCCAATAGGCAGTTTCTAAGCCACACGTTTTTTTGAAAATGGCGTTAATCGATTATAGTATTAAGTTATTTGTAACTTCCCTCGCATTCACAAAAATTGTTAAAATGATAGCTTTTCATGAAACGATAACTTTACAGTGAGTTTTCAAATTACTTCGGATATTAATTAAATTAGTCTGCAGACAGCGAAATGGTAAGTTCTGCCTCGATGATCCACTATGCAATCTACATTTCCGAGTTAGATGATCGAAATACGCTAGTTTAGGCTTAGTATAATCGGATAGGGTATGTTACAGACACTCATGGGGATTGGCTTTGGTTAATGTTAAACCCATGGAAACAGATGAGTAAACTCAGTAGAAGAGTGCGTAACATATTATCCATTGCAGACAGCTTAACCTGCACTGAGTTCTGAGGCAGACGGGATCTAAAGCTAGGAATAAGTCAGCACCACCTGAAACAGTTAATGTTAATTCAGGGTTGGGCCGTTATTTGTTTAAATGTCACCTTGTTACAATTACAATTACTTTTCGCAAAAGATAACGAATTGCCTGTGAAATTACTACGTTTCAATAGTAACGCACTACAATTACAATTACTTTTTACGTCAAAATTTCATGTTTACAAATGTTTTTTAAATAATGTAGGAATCAATAAACGAAAGATCACCTTTATCAACTTATCAATTTTATTACATCGTTATAAGAAAATCTATTTATTGTGATACAGCAAATGCTGCATCTCAGAATTTTTGTCACTTATGCTGCTGCGATTGGTTTGGAGACACAAACCGCCAGAACTAAACAATCTTTTAACAGCCGCACTGGCTGGCAAGGGAGTATTGTATTTTATACAAACATGCTTTTTACTGTGGGTAGAGAACAGAATGCAGACAAACTACAATCTTTGTTTTGAAAATAAGTGGATAACTCAAAATCGGCAGAAGGATGTCTAGTTTTCACTGTCTCAAAAAATTCATCGTCACTGCTAGATGAATGTTGGTCATGCATCAGTACAATCAGTATTAAAGGCTTCATTTTTGTGAGCACAATATTTCTCTTCAACGATTCGTTTGATATTTTCTCGTATTTGAAGAAATGCGTTGACAGTATCCCAATCAGAATCAGTTATGATAGGATCAAGCCAAGTACCGAGTTTAAACTTTGGGTGAAGAACACTGGCAGTCACTACGTTTTTATCAGTAACAAATGTTTAAATCTATTTTTAACACCTTGTGTTTAAAAAATATTATGTCGTTTGGCGATACTGTAAAAATGAGTTATTGTAACTGAACTAAAATTACTTTATTGAAAATTATGTAACGAATTACTTGTAAAATTACTAGTTTTCAAATGTAACGAATTATCTATAAGATCATTGTAAAAAGTAATTATTACAAGTAACGCGTTACCGCCCAACCCTGTGTTAATTATATGCCTGTGAATTCGTAAAACATTTGTATATTAGGTATTGAAAATCCTTTACTATGGAGCTTGGTCAAATGGACACAAAATTCAGTTATAAAATGCACCATAAAATTCAACCAACCTTTAATTATGGAAAAATTTGTTCGTCAAAAGCTATATGTGACGCGACACATGTTTTAAAAAATCGATTCGAAACCTATATAGTCGGCTTAGAACAGAAACTCATTGCGTGATAAAACGGATTATTTACTGCACAGTTTTCTAAAGACTAGCTATTATTAAAAAAAATTGTCAAAAAATAAATGTTATAAGAATTTTGATAGTGCTGTGTGTATCTTTCAAGCAGTGTGATTTCTCATCATCATGAAAATAAGCATTTAGTGTCCTCTATAGATTGTCGATTAACGAGTTTTTGCTCTAAGCCAACAACATGCTAAGAAATATCAATAATTTCGCCCCTACATAGCGTCGAATGCCTTTAAAAAAATTATAGGTACTTGTAGCCTCTGGAACGATTGAAATATCTAATCCTTATAAGGTAGGCAGAAGGTCTTAGAAAACATCTTCGTCCTTGCAGTCTTTGGAATCCTTCGTTCAAATGAGTCGAGGGCCTTTGAAAAAATTCTAGGTACTTGTAGCCTTTGGAACGATTGAAATATCTAATCCTTATAAGGTAGGCAGAAAACATCTTCGTCCTTGCAGTCTTTGGAATCATTCGTTCAAATGAGTCGAGGGCCTTTGAAAAAATTCTAGGTACTTGTAGCCTTTGGAACGATTGAAATATCTAATCCTTATAAGGTAGGCAGAAGGTCTTAGAAAACATCTTCGTCCTTGCAGTCTTTGGAATCATTCGTTCAAATGAGTCGAGGGCCTTTGAAAAATTCTAGGTACTTGTAGCCTTTGGAACGATTGAAATATCTAAACTTTATAAGGTAGGCAGAAGGTCTTAGAAAACATCTTCGTCCTTGCAGTCTTTGGAATCATTCATTCAAATGAGTCGAAGGCCTTTGAAAAAATTATAGGTACTTGTAGCCTCTGGAACGATTGAAATATCTAAACTTTATGAGGTAGGCAGGAGGTCTTAGAAAACATCTTCGTCCTTGCAGTCTTTGGAATCGTTCGTTCAAATGAGTCGAGGGCTTTTGAAAAAATTCATACTTGCAAGGTCTAAGAAACGTTTGAAGTATTCAATCCTTATATACTTGCCGAAGACCTTTGAAAAACTTTTTAATGAACAGGATCGTAACTGAGTCAAGTGCTTGCAGTGCACTTACATGTTGACAGAAAATCTAGGAACGATTGATAAACAGCCTCTCGGTATGCTTATTTATTAATTTTATTAATTTACTTCAAGTATTCAAAAGGCATTCAACGAAGACAACTTTTTTGGAAAATCAAATGTGGGGAATCGATGAGGGGAACGACCTATTGAGGTTTGGGAGTGGGTGGTTAATGTTTCAGGAACAGTCCTAGTTTTTATATTTGCAGTCTCCAAAATATTTAAAACGTCGAATTCTTACTTACGTTTCAAAATCCTTTAAGAACTTTTTCATACTGGAATATTTAATATTTAAAATGTTATTTCTGGTGAACAATGTTATTTCTGGTGAATGAATGTAATTTCTGGAATATTTAAAATGTCCAATTATTTCACGTGTAAAAGTCGTTTAACAATATACTTCGAACTTGTTACCTTGGAACGTTTTTAATATCCAATCTTTACACTCCCCAAGGCCTTTGAAAATATCATTAATCGTAGTCTAGGAGCATATGAAATATTCAATCCTTATAGGTCCCAAAGGCCTTTCAAAAAATCTGTCATCGTAGTGAACGGAACGTTCTAAATATCTCGTCCTAACACGCGTCTAAATCCTTTCCGAAACTTCCGGAACATTTGAAATATCTAATCCTTACACGCCTCAAAGGCCTTTGAAAAATAATTCATTATAGTCTCCGAAACGTTTGAATTATTCCATCCTTATTCGCGCCAAAGTTCTTGGAAAATTCATTCGTACTTGCTGTCTCAGGAACATTTCAAATATCTAATTCTTTTATGCATCAAACAACTTTGAAAAAAAATCATTCATAGAAGTCCTTGAAACGCACTATAAACGTGTCAAAATCTAAGGAAGTCGTTGATATGACCAATCCTTTAACGTGTTCGCTTTTTAAAACTAAATGTATGTGTCCAATGCGGACACCTTTTGCATAATGTAAAACACTTTCGAACTTTTTTTTTTCTTTTCACAGAGAGTGAAACCCTGGACGACTTCGGCAAAGCCCTTCACCTGATGCGATCCGACTTAGAACATCTGAGAAACGTTTTCATGGCCGTCGAAACCGGGGACATGAGTCTTCTGAAATCTCTCGGGATCCGCGACTCAGAATTAGCCGACGTGAAGTTCTTCCTGGACAAGCTGGTTAGCACCGGTTTCATGGATTAGTTTCGCGGGCCAATGAAGAATCAAAAGTACACAAGGAAAAAAGTTTCAAAAAAAAGGACGGTACAGTTGCATCGAAATTGAATGAGATATCTCCTTCCTTCTTTTGTGTATGACTGCCTTTATTATTGCCTGTTGTTGTGTGGCATTTTTTGAAATCAGTTGCAATGCATAAAATTGTGAAAACCATTTCGAACAAATAAAATTTTATTTAAAAAAGAAACAGAAATTTTCAAGCAGAATTCGAGGTACGAAAATTTTGTTTGAGAACAATAAATGAGATCTAAATACATTTTTAAAAATTGCGTTCCTGCAACATTTTTTAAATCGGAAAAAATGGAACGCATATTTAAGGTTTAGTACCAAACTCTCTTCAGTCACCAAACAGATCGATTCAAAAATACTAAAACCTCAATGCTTTTAAAATATCATGATACATTTAATGCATAGCATTTGTTGCAGCTTTGATTCCACAAAATGCCACATATCATAAGACAATAATAACAATGCGTGTGTATCTGTTTTCATTCTCTACATACATACACGTAAACAGATACATAAAAATATAACCTTTCCATACAAAAACGGTCGAGGCACATTCATTTATAAAAAAAGAATTATCTCTCTCCCATTACAATATACCACAATGGTGTGAGTAAGAATTGACTGGTTCTCTCCTTTCCATTACAATAGAAATATACTACTGTTAGTTGAATCTTTTCAGAATCGATTCTACACTCATAGGTATGTGCGAATACTCGAAAGAATAGAGTTTGTAAAGATAACATATCGTTTTGAAAATAACATTTGAATATATTTTTAAAAAATATCTTTGTTTTTTTTTCTCCCTGCTTTATCAAGCACAGGAATGCAACATATCATATAAATATATTTGGGCAATAAGTGAATTATTACAGGGGCTATCAAAGTTCCATTTGCGAAAGTGTAGCTGATATCAGTGTTTTGTGTGATGTTATGAATAAGGCTTAAGAGAATAGCGTAAGGATTGAAAATTCGAGTTTTATGCTATTTTTGTATTAATAAATTTTTTTTCAAAACAATGTTGTAGATATAACGTAGCTTGCGAGTTTAATTTGGAATAAATGCGCCATCAAAATATTTATTGTTTTATAATTTACGATCCAAGACAAATTGTTAGTGATAAAACTCAATCAAAAATGTAAACTTCAATATGCCAAGGTTAATTGAAATTCAAGGCAGAAAGAAGTATCTTTCATTCCAATTTTTTGGAATCTCCAACTGAAAATAATGATGAAATTTCGTGCTTCTTAACAGTAAGCAATGAATGATTAAATATTTATAGCAGGACGTGTAACATACTTTTACCCCTGCGTGAATTATTTCATACGCAGTCGACATTTATTTGATTCTCTTTTTTTTACTATATGAAAGGTTGCTATTTTATAAATTAGTAGATTTCTCAGGTTAGGGTTTAACATTTATCTTCCTAAAAAGACTTATTTAATCAGCTTTGAAACGACTCTTATATTATGCATGATCATTTAAATATCAATGTGAAATACTGCAGTAGCACATTCTCTATACCCGAAAGGTATACTATCATTACATTTCCTAGCATATAATATATTTAGAAATTGATCTCATATTTAAAAGAACATTCTTCGTAACAATTTCTTCGAATTTTCAGAGAACGCCAACATCGAAAACAAAGGCCTAATTTCATTGATAGCCTCAGTAAATGCATCGCTAATTGTCACATTTTATACACTTTTTATATGACTGCTTACGCACAAAACTCTGGAACACTGAAGTAAATACTGTTTTTACCAGACCTTGGAGTTCTGGATAAAACCAGCACTTACTGGATCTGTGTGTATACAGGTATATTTGTGGTGAAGAGCTCTACTGTGTAAAAAATATACTTATATGTATCTTATGCGTGAAAGTAAATAGTATAAGAGTGGGGTGTATGAGGTTTTGTTGTGGAACATGTGGTTTAACTGATTACATGCAGGCAGTAAAGGAAATGTGAGAAATTATTTAAAAAATCAAACTCATTCATTATTTTAAACGGAAACCCCCTATTTTAAAGCAACGGCATAGAAATAAATTTGGTCCGAACGTATTCATTAATGAGATTCCGTACCATGGTTTCCACTATCAAGCTATCATTTCTCCGCTTTAAACGCGATGTAACTCAAAATATCCATCCCACAAAGACGTGAAAGAACGTATGCAGTTACCAGGCCCCCAGAGGGACCCCTGGTACCATAGTACCAAGGCCCGAGGGACCAAGAAATTTGAAGTTTTTTTACACTGCAATGTATAGTGTCTAAGTTTAAAACGTTCTAAATCTTTCCATTGTGTTTTTAATAATAGACTCGCATGAGCTCAAGTGTTTAAAGAAAATGCTTATGTATTGAAAGTTGAAAAGTCAATACTTTTGGAATACCACTGTATATTTGTATTTGTTAAAAGGCCTGGAGCAGATATGAAGGGTCTGTCTTTTATGTCGATATAATTAGTAGAGGTGGGCTGTTATTTTGATATCAGTTTAAATAACAGTGCTATTGCAAAATAACAGCTATCAACTGTTATCGAAAATATTACCAGGTACCTATAAATGTTATTGCGATTTCGCTGAAACAGCAATTTAAATGTATTTGAATTTGAAATTAAAAAATAGAAATTTCTAAGAACATTTGATAAAAATAAAAAGTTGGTATTAAACTGATTTTTTATTAAAAACTTAATGGTTTATTGAAACCGCTGACACTTGTTAAAAGCAGCCTTATATGTCAATTTCCAAGACATAATTTCGTTTAGTTTGTATTGCCAGCTGTTTGTGTTGGTAACTAACTGATAACGAAACTGTTGATGTAAGCGGTTAACTATGTTATATCGTACATTAGTAATAGCACTTAACACTGATATCGGGAAATAACAGATTTGCCCATCTCTAATAATTTATACTTGTTCTGGTTTCAATTTTGTGTGAACATCTGTTCTTTTGTGGTTGTTTTCATAAACTGTTCTTTCTTGCTTTTCACTAGTTATTAAACAATTTGTCGAATACTGATATTTAACAATGAAATGATTAAAAATTGTAAAATGCTAGAAGGGGCTCGGATTATTCACGAAAGTATTAACAATTCCACTATTTTTTCCACGAATTTCTTGTCCTTTTGCAAGTATTAATTATGGATGTTGATTCCTTTTAGAATGGACGAATTGGGATAGTTACGTCACATTTAAAGTGGATGGGCGATATCTGAAACCATAAAAATTAGACACCAAGAAAATAACTTATAATCCCAACGATAAAAACATTGGAATTAATCAAATTAAAAAAGCCTTTTCGAGTAAAACGACTCCATGCCAACTCCTTGTCATATTACAAAAATATTTTTGTAAGATTTAGGTGTAATTTAGTGCATATAATTAGGAAACCTTATGTCCCATAAATAACCGGTTGTAGTTAAACTATATCTTCATTCGTTTCTTAGAGTACAGGAAGTGTATCAAATTCATATATAATTCAAATATACTATATATTAATGTATATGAATCCCTTTAATTCCATCCAAAATTTAGAATAGTCCCATTTTACATTTCTGTGTTGTAAGTATACGAAAACATGGTATGATCCATGTTGGTACAGTTCCATTTTGAATATTGTACGCATTTCGAACAGAACGAAGCAGTTATTTAATTTATCTTCTTCAAACTCAACGTATTTTCAAGCGATGAAAAGTTGCAAACGATTTTAGTAAACCGATCAGTATGCGACTACAAATTGGCATGGTTGATATTGGCTAATTGTTTCATAATTTGTGAATAAAGTTACATATCACTTTGATGAAATGTTTGAACTAACCCTGTATATACTATTACTTTGTGCATTTTACATGTTTAAAAAAACGGATTAAATGTGCTTAAACTAGAAAAACGAAATGAAAGAAAAATACTTGTAAAATATTTTTAATTACTTGTCCAAAAGCACAAACACATTTTAAGTATTTCAAGATTCTGATAATAGGTGTTTTTGTTCAGAAATTAACATTTGCGCGTGCTCTAGGACACACCTGTCAAATCGTTTGATGAGACAAGCAAATGTAGCGATAAAAGTTATCATCTAATACGAGTTCATCACAAATAAACAGTAAATTTTCCGGTTCAAAACCTATTTTTCTGGAAAATAAACTAATTTTGTTTAAGATTTGCTACCACAAGAATAATTTCAGTTATGGAAATTTAATTTCCATTTCTTAAATTGTCAAAATTTGACCAGTTCATACGTTTGAAAAAATAGCTGTTAGTTTGTATTGACATAATTTATTTTTGAAATAATTTAAGAATTTATGTAAATAATAAGTCATATTTTTCATGAACTATAAATCAAAAAACCAACTATTTTTTAAAGCGTCTTCAAGTAAATCATAAATATCCAAATATTCAATTTCATCACCAAAAATACAAGTGAAATGAACTTTCTTGCATAATGTGCGCATGAAAATATCATTTATTATAATTTTTCAGCATTTAATGACAGATGAAATGGAATTTAAAATGTGATGTATATTAATATGGGAATTATTTCGATGTTCGCACATTCCTTGAGAGAATATCTTACATATAAATATGCATAGTCTTTACTTTAGTCACAATGTTAGAAAACTGTAGAGTTTGCACGCTGTCATATATATAAATGTAATGTGTATATATGTCAGAAAAAAATAAAAAAAATAACAATTTAACTTCTGTTATTGAAAGTGGTTTCAGTCACTTTTCTCTAAATATTATGAAAAGTTTGTTCTTGCTTTTACAAGCCTTTTAAATGTAAGAGTTAATTACTACAGAATGTATGAATAAAGAATTTTATCTGTTACATGGACTGAAACAGTAATTGCTGCTTTTTCTGAGAATCGGGTTTTTTTATAAAGTCGAACAAAAGAAAGTGTCACTTAATTATTACAACTAGGGATGCCAATATGAGTATGTTCCGATTGCCACTTTAAATGTTTCTATAAAGTTTTTCATATACAATTCTGATATATTGAGATGTACAAAATGCAATCATGAAGCAAAACATTCAACAAGGAAATCAAACTTTTTTGTTTGCTTTTCTTGAAAATATCACGAAATATAACAAAAAGTATCAATTTCTGAAATCCAAATGTCGAGTACGATCAAAAAACCTCAACAAAGGAATCACTACTCTAAGTGGGAAAGTGGGAAAATACGTTCATAACACACACATCGATAACTCAAAACACTATCGTAGTTAGAGAAAACTATGGTGAATTGTGTGTAACCTTTGAAACTTTTTATTATTTTGTTCAATTGTCAACATTTTATTATCTATAAACATATCAAAACATTTTACTATCTATAAACATATCAAAACATTATTTCTCCAGTTCATAACCGGTATAGTGGTTAAGGTGTTAGCCTCTAGATCGGAAGGTTCCTGGTTCTAATCCGGGTCCGGGCATGGATGTTTGTAAACGTATGGTGTAGAGGCGGCTGGTGCACCTTAAATCTGTCGTGGCCGAAAGTCCTCACGTTGGGTTGGCGTGGAAGTTTGGAGAGTGGGGTGCCAGTTCAGGTGTTGCTTCGTCATCTGACCGTGGTTCAAAATTACGAGGTGTTGTCCTCGGATCTTTCCCTTAGGGGACTGATCCCGGACCGTCGTCAATAGACCGTTGTGTTGCTCTAGTACGTCGTTAACTAAAATTACCATTGCCATCTCCAGATCATTTATGGAAATGGAAATTTTTAATAAACGTCGTACTAGAGCAACACAACAGGCTATTGACGACGGTCCGGGATCAATCCCCTAAGGAAAAGATCCGAGGACACCACAACATAATTTTGAAACACGGTCAGATGACGAGGCATGACCTGAGCTGGCACCCCACTCTCCAAACTTCCACACCAACCAAACGTGACGACTTTCGGCCACGACAGATTACAGGTGCACCACCGCCTCTACACCATACGCTTACAAACATACATGCACTAACCCGTATTCGAACCAGGAACCTTCCGATCTAACAACTTAACCACCGGTTGGTCGGCCCAGTTCATTTATGATCATCAGAAATGCTAACAGTTGTCTGATCGTGAAATTAACGATTGATTTCAATCAAGATTACGTAGAAATTTGCTAAAATTCTAGTTAACTCTACGCTTTTAATACGATTTCGACTTTTTTTTTAGTCGCCAAACCACTGTCAATGGGCCGAAAAGAATACCATTCAATTGCGAAACAATATGGATTGGAATTTTCAAATTTAGGTGTCAACTTGGCGATCTTTCATGTGAATAGATTACACTTCATTTGGTCATTCATTTGGTGAACACACTATTTAATCAAGTGCAATTTTACGACATATTTCATTATTCGCTTTTGAAGGTAAGATCCGCAACCCAATTGCGTGAAATTACGTTATGGTTTGCATATCTGCCCAGTAGTTTTGATTAATTAGCTCAATTCTCATAAAGCTATGACAAGTTTCAAGACGTTTCAATGAAGTGGTATAACTTTGACTGTTCGACAACAGAACAAGTGTACCTTTACATAAACTTTTTAAATAGCATACGAAAAATTACTAAAACGTGTATTTTAAAATATAAAAGTCAAAGCAACTTGCAACAAAAAAACATTGAACTTTATTTTTATCAAAAACATTTACACCACTTTAAAGATTCATTAAAAACGGAAGGTTTTAAAATACCATTCAGACATTTTCTTCAAACATAATGAAACTGCTTTAACTTATACAGCACAGAAAACAATGTTTTTTATTTAATTTCTCTTAACTTTATAAAAACGTACTCAAAACTATTCCAATGTTGGTATTTTTAAATAAGTAGATTGTAATTGTAATTACATCAATAAATTTATATCAACAAGTACACGTCCAATACAAATTTATTAGTATTTCTGCGCAAAACTTCAACATTACAATAGATATTTATTTCAATTATGCAAACAAATAGATAAAACAGTTAGTGGAATTCGAATACTGGCTCAAAGTTGACTACCATCAACTTTTGAAGTTAGTTTCTTGTGGGAAACAAATATTTTGGTCCCTCAAAGTTCCTGAAACAGAATCTACTAATGCTTGAAAGTAACAATAAATTGAAGTCCTATTATTTACTGGCACTTTTTGCTTCAAAAATTAACTGTAATACTGATACATATAAGATGAGGCTAACCTAAAATTTCAGTAACTTGTGAAATATAAGTAAAAGTTGCTTACTAGAAGAAATTGTATAAAACATTTTTAATGTTATAGCATTGTAAAAAAAAATTTCAAAACATTTTCCATAAAAAAAAAAACTTAATGCAATAGAAAATAAATACAAAAGCTAAATTTCTATTAAAAATGACTACACAAATGTAAAGTAAAAAATACAGATTTATAAAAATGGCTTCAATAGACAACCTTCAAACAAGTATTGTAAGCAGAAGGTAAGTAAGTGGAATTTACGTCTTGCACTGGAGCAACAAAAAAAAAGGTTATTGGTGACTGTCCAGCAAGCAAAGGGATGTATTCATGTTTAAAAGTACAAAGAATAAATAGTACAATAAAACAAGCTCAGAACAATTTAGAAAATTAAAGTCATTAAAATATTTCTTTAATTTAAAAGATTAACAGTTGAATTTGATATAAAAATATTCTTTTCATACATCAAGCACCTTTAATCTGCATAAGCCACATCCAATCAGAGCCGAGAATGATATAATCTGAGGGCCAATCAAAAGTTAATTTGTTGGTTAATTAAAAGTTAGTTAAAAGTTAATTGCTCTTAGCTCATGAAATATCTGTAATTTACCATGACAGATATTTGGGAATATCGTAAAATACCTGAAATAGTATTTATGGTATATACTAACTTTTAATCATTCACGAAATATCATAAAATAACTTTAGGGTAGCATTTCCCAGTTTACTCACAAAACCCTTCATATTTCATGCAACACAGCAAAGCCCTTTGGAATATTTTATTGCATTTAAAAATTAAATGTACAGTTGAAAATGTTTCAGGGGTGGGGATGAAATCCAACAATTAATAACAACATTATTTAACAATTAAATTAAATTACATTGATAAATTAGAATGTTTATATTTTCTCTGCAAAGTTTTAGGTTGTTCTAAATAAAAATTATACTATCTCAGAATCTTCATTTATTATTAGGTATCCAATAGAAAAAAAATTTATATTAGTGACACAAATTTTTATATCTGGTTAAATTTGTGAACGATTATAATCACATTATGGAATGCATCGAATCAGCCTTGGTACTTCATTTAACACTAAGAAAAATTAATCGAATGAAAACATTGAATTTGAAAATTGATTTGGATTAGAGCACATGTTTATAATAAAGCAAAATGTAATACCAATCAATATCAAGATTGTTATATACATACTACACCCACCCACACATAAATATTCAAAACTTTAATATTCCATTCCGTATTCAACATCAAAGCACTCAGATTACCATTATATCCATTGGCATCAACAAGACTTCAGAATAAAAGCATATAACATTAAAATAACAAAATATAATGCATCGATTTTTTTAAACAAAGTAAACAACACTCTTAAAGAAAATAAATATTTTATTCTGTACAGCAACATTTTGATCCCAAATAAATGTAAAGTAGTGCGATTTGTTCCAAACTATTAGATTGGATTTCTGAGTTACTCTTCTTTTGAAGCATATAACTCTTGGAGAAGTGGTAAACTCTTATCCACAGAATACAATGACTGGTCGTTCTCTGGGATTAGCTTGGCAAGTAAGGATGTAAACATAGTCATGGATGTGTGCAGTCCACAAGGTAGGTTTCTACTCAGCCATACAGCTCTGAACTGCTCAATGAGAGCAAGTAACCTAAAAAGCATTAAATTTCAAACAGGTCACTATCAAATGTCACAGTGAATACTATTTTGGAATCAGATTTACTTGTAACTATAGCAGGGCTGCCAGTCAAAGACCACTTGTGAATGGCGTTAAGAGCATACATTTTTAAAGATAGCAAACAAAGTCGTGTCTTAATTTCTATTTTAGTAGCAATTTAAGTTGCTCAAATACGAAATTGGCTAAAACACAAAACGTAGAAATTAAATATGAAACAAGTCATTGAAGATCGCATCAGGAACTTTAAATTTTAAAATAACAAAAACTTTTCTTCTTGGTAAGTTTCATGACAATCTAGCAAATAGATTCCAATGTTCTTATCTCACAGTTTTTCTCAAATTAAGACACCATTACGGCATGAGAGGCCTTTCTGTCAAGTTAAATGCAGATGACTGTACAATTTCCATAGTGAAATCCTTTTGTAAGAATCCTTTTATAATAATCCTTTAGAATCCTTTTATAAGAATCCTTTTATAAAAATCCTTTTATAAAAATCCTTTTATGAATCCTTTTATATTAAAGTCATGTGATTAAATTTGATACCAAACTAGACAAGTTCAGTTTGCCAAACATTATATAAATATGCTTTACTGACTAACTGAGAAATAAGTTATAAATGGAAAACTTAAATCTGAGATAATTTTTACCAAACCAAAAATAACATTTTTAATTATATTTTTTTCCACATGATGGAAATACATGATAGCATAACAAACTTCCAGAATACTGATACCCATTAAAGTTGTTGTAAATATTGATTAATAATTTCTATCAAAAATCTAAAGTTATGAGGGACACATTCGTCCAAATAAACCACGTCACATTGTTCAAAGCAAGTGCGTTTTTCAAGTAAAACTATTTAGCCAGAAAAATGGCTGATTGGTTTTGGGTGTTACGTATAAGGGCCAAGTTAGGCCAAGCTGCGCCAAACACAAGGCAGACGTCAAATAATTGTGAAAAGAAAAGGGGAGGGACGGTATACAGTGAAAGGTAAATCTCTAATATTATAAAAGGAAGTGTTTGTTTGTTTGGGGCTGTAAAATCCTGATGATTCTATGGTACTTACAGCAATGAGATTTGGCATACAGGAAGTCCGAATAATTTGCAATTTTCGGGTCGCAGCGAATTTAAAAATTCAATCTAGAAGATTTTTAAATGAATTTAATAGTTTTATTCTCCATTGCTTTTTCAAACACGGAGAACTTTTTCTACCCGTGTGACCTTGCAGTCAGGGTTTGGAAACATGCTAAGTTTTTTTCATCTGCAAAACGCGAGGAGGGGGGGAATGTTTTTCAGTTCCGCTTTTTTTTTGCACGGACGAATAAATTTCCAGCCAGACGATAAATCTTTCAACTGAAGTCTGTTCTTTTTTCTATCTCCTAGACCGTTAAAGATAGAGTAAAAATTTCAATGGATTTTTCAGTTTAGATTAATACCTAAAATTAGGATTTTTTTTCAATAAATAATTTTTTAATTGAATACATCTTCAACGGATTTGAAATCTGCGGAAAATTTTACACCAGATTAATACCTTACACGACGGGCACAGGCAACGCCAGGCTAGCCACGCAGTGGCTAGTAGAATAAATAAGTACAAATGGTAACCATGTCTCTGGTGAAAAGAACAATTTATAGACCTAGTGTTTTCTTATTTGTGCCAAAATTGAAACAACTTTGACAAAAAAAGAGCCTCAAGAGCCTTTCGCTCAATGAGGGTGAAAAGGTTTTCGCCACATGTACCAAGAGTCTTGCCCAGCCGGCCACTACTGAGCACATCTTGGACAGCATGGGCCTCTCTAGAGAAGATATCTACTCTGACGCCCTGATTGTGCTTGATTTTCTGGGAGTCAGTGGACTTATGAACCTTGTCTGACTTCGTCAGACACTGAGGATTAAAAACAACAAACACAATAATGAAAAATTAGAAAAAATATTCAATTACTTATTTGCAAGATCTGTTCTGGCTATTGGAGGCAAATTGCTTATTCCAACATTTATCACAGCTAATCCACAAGAATTCCCTGAAGGGTTGAGGCCTGTAGACACCATAACCTTACTTAACCTAACAGAAAAACAGGTATTATAAATAATAACTTATTAATCAAATTGCTATAAATTCAAAATTTACATAAACCTGCAAACAAATTAGCACTTGCAATTTCAAAAACAAAAAGTATTAATGCAATCTTGTTTAGTTTTAAACTAAATTATTTTAGTAAAATATTGATTCAATTTGTCATTTTTTAAGAGTTTTATTAAATGTTTGGTATATACAATAAATAGAATAACGTAGATTTAAGGTTACTTTCTACCGACATTTTAATCTGAAATTTAACATCAAAGAAATATTTAACTTAAGAGTTTGAAAAATAAATTATTAGTTAAGGATTCAGCAAAACTAAATTTTTACACTGGCATTGATCCCAGAACATTAATTTATTACACTGAAACAGGAAATAAATACACTAAAAATAGTTTAAAGTAAATAAATGTAGTTGATATTGGTCTATTCCAATGAGCAAGATGCAATAAACTTACTAACCTTGTTTTAAAACACAATAAAAAGGGAAAGTAATATAATAAATATGTCATTAATATCCCCATTTTTTCTAATCGTATTCTGTATAAAATCTAAAATTATCACATTAAAATTTCCAACAATTGAGAATATCGTAAGAAAAAGCCCTGCAGGTAAATATACTCTGTAACAAAAAAATCAACACACCAAGAAGGAGTTGTCCGATAGCGATAAAAATGGGTGGATGTGAAAAACATACATAGAAAAACAAATTATTAAAATTTCAGAACAATTGAATGATTTATTTCAGAGTTTGACCGTTACAAAGGGAGGAAGTCAATAAGGCATTGGTCCACCTCTGGCTTGGATGCAAGCTGTCACTCAGCGTGCCACAGACTGAAAAAGTTTCTGGATGGTGCCCTGCACAATTTATTGCCAAATTGTCTCCCAACTGTCGGGCTAAATGATTAACATTCCGGGATGGTTGCAATCGCCTTCACATAACCTTCCAAATGGACTCTATGGGAGAGAGATCAGAAGATCTAGTTGGCCAAGGAAGTGTTGGGAAAGCTTGAAGACTATTCGTACCAATATGTGCCGTGTGAAGCATGGGCGTAATCTTATTGAAAATTAAGTCTGGAGTGCCGCAAAAGGAACGCTAACACAACCGGTCGTAGAATGTTGTCTACGTACCGCTGTACTGTAAGTGTGCCAGGAATGACTACCAAAGTTATTTTTTATCCTACGCCCAGCTCAAGGCCTTTCGGCCATACGCTGTCTTGCCGTCCAATATAGCGAATAAAGTCCTTGGGGAGAAGTATCTCTGGAGTCAATGTCCTGTAAACTAGAGCACTCAGCAAGGTGTTGTCTGTTCATAAAGCCATCGCTGCAAATGGGACAGATCGGGGAGGCAGCCACCCCAATCTTATGTAGGTGTTGTTGGAGATAGTCATGTCCGGTTAATAAGCGGAAACAGGCCACTCCCATCCCTCTTGGTAGATCAGTAGGGATTCTTCCCTTGTTACTCAATAGGCAATCCCAACTCCTTCCCTGTATATCCCTCTGATACTGCAGTTTTCTTTGTTTCTTAAACTGAGAATTTATGCAAGTCCTGCAGTTCCGCAAAGGGAGAGGTGGAGAAGGTTGGGGCAGGGAGAGTGCCGATTTAGCCAATCTGTCAGCTTCCTCGTTACCCTTTATCCCACAGTGACTTGGAATCCACTGGAGAACAATCTCACCACCACCCTCAATGAGGCGACTGATAGTTTCTTTGCATTGTGCCTCTGCCATTGAATACACGTGGTTTCTATCAGTAAGAGCCTGAATTGCTGCGGTTGAGTCGATAAGGAGGCTATCAAAGGAGATGGCATTCCAGACCATAACGCCCTGTTGAGGGCATGTGTGACATACAATAGTAAGGGCAGAATCTGAACGCTGCCCTGGACGCCTCCAGAAACCTCTACGGTTGTCGTCAGGACACGGTTTGAAACGGGACTCATCACTATGGACTATAAATCGCTAGTCAGCATCGTTCCAAGTTGTTCGAGCCTGGCAGCACAGTAATTCTGCACCTCCTTGGTGCATCGACTTTTTCGTTATTATATAGTGTACATTTAGCTTTTATTACATTGTATCCTTACATTTAGTTTTAGACACAAAATACGACACTAATGTAATTTCTACCTGGTAAATAAACTTTAAGAATCATAAAGAAAAGATGTATACTCAGCAAACCAAGCTCAATTTTTGCAAAACACAATAAAGTTCAAAGAGACTAAAATATATTCGCAAAGTATAGACAATTGAATGCGAAAAAATCTGATACCTTTTTTAGTTATCCAAAATATACAGTAATTCTTACCTGCAGGCAAATAAAAGAAGATCCATTGCTAATCTAAGCTCCAATATAATTTCCCCGTGTTGAAAACACAAAGGCTTAGCTTTTTGTAGTTCCAACTCAAATTTTTTAACATTGCGAATAACTTGCTGAAAAATTAAACAAAATTCGTATTTTAAATAGATTGACAACTTTACATTATAAATCAATATTGAACACCACAACTAATATAATCTTACTAAAAAATTAAGTAAACTCTCGATTATCCGCCTAATTGAGTGGCCCAACCACGGATAAGCAAATTTTGCGGAGTAGTCCACAAAACGGCTAAAAATAGCACAAATCAACATGTAAATGTTTTTGAACAATTTTTAGTTTCAGTAGTGTACCTATACATACAATTATGAATTAAAAAAACAGTAGATTTCAGAACTTAAAATTTTGTTTATTTACTTATTCTCAAAAAAATCACTTTCTTGTTTTGTTTTTTGTGTTAAAACACTTCTTTGATATTTAAGATTGAAGTTTTTTCAACATTTTGTCACAGTGACCGCAGTAATGCCGCAAAGTTGATAATCCACCCAAGGATAATCAGGACTTTACTGTATTTAAAATTTACGATTATTATTTAAATAGGATATATAAAATTGAGGGGAACAAATCTGAAAAACTCAAGTATTATCCAATAGAATCAGGGTTTATAAGCAGATGAAATAGCCTTGATCATTCATTGAGAATCCACACAAAAATATCCCACATATACAGATGGATATAATTAAAGATTGGTTGGTTGAGTTGGATTTCATGATACAAATTTAAGTCACATTCGAATGCAGTAGAATCTAATATGAAAAAAAAATGTGATACACTAACTCTCAATGTGCATTTTTATTTTAAATCACTAATTTTAATTTATGGAAACCTTACAAACTTCATTAATTTAAAATTTAAATACTGTCTTGTTTTATGCTACACAAGGACTTGATTAGACTGGACCTATGGTTTAAAGCAGATATCAAACCACTACAAACAGCCATGCCTAGAATGGGATTCCAACCCAGAGCCTGTTGAATTGAAGGCAAGAGACTCAGATCACTCAGCTACATAATACTTAGCATTTCACGCCACAAATAATATATAAAATTATATGTATATATGTGCTTGACTGTTTTATTAAAACTTTAAAGGATCATTTATAAAAAAATTTTAATGACAGAAAACATTTAATATGTGAAAAGGGAGCATTTCTGGTCACTTTTTTATCTTAACGTTTAAAATCAGCATATTAAACTTAAAATTGTAACATTATATAACTTCATTAAATACAAATTCTATATAATTTGAGATTACTCAATGTTATTTTGACCACTGCCCACAAAAGGGAGTTCGAAATATTCTTAAAATATTAACGTTTCATAGTATTAAACATAGCCAAAACTGCTAAACTTGCCTTAATATTGTCTAAAAAAGATATATACTGGGGTTTATGATAGTACAGCCCATAAATTGCTAGTATGGGGTGTTTTTCTTGTCATTTTCACAGCAAACATTCGAAATTACTAATTCTTACAAAAAGTATATACTTTTTCATTACAATAAAATAGCACTGCCCAGTACTGATAGAATAAATACACATAGATGAAATGCAAAACAAAACAAATACATAAAAAGAAAGCTGGGAAAATAGAAACACCCATACTTACTTGCAACAAGTCAAAAGTAAAATGATCTAGTAGTACTGCATCAGCATCAACAAGAAGTTGGTGTAGAACTGAGCTTTTACACGGAGGAAGATTCAATGCTGAATCTTTATGGCTTTGGTATATAGACTGGTGCAGGAAAGCTTCAAGCCTGCCAAGCTCTATATTCAGATAACCAGTAATCTGGGCGGCATCTTGGTAGACATAAAGGTTTAGCAATTCTGGCAATCGAGCATGCAGATAGTCCTATAAAAAGGAGCAAAGTAAATTTCATTTAAGAAATACCATTATATATATAGGATAATGGATACATTAAACATATGGTTGAAATAATAATAAATATTGCCACAAATTAACTTAGTTAATTTGCAATCATGTTTATTATCAACCATTCAACAATAGAGTGAGTCAATAACTATCTGCAGTGTTAATATTTTCATGTACATTGATATGGGGATCTGTTGCCAGGTTTAGGTTTCAGTTGACTCCTAAGTTGTTTAACAGGAAATGAAAAATAGATGGATAAGCAGAGGTAAGGTAAGATACATGGATCCCACTCTTAGGTGGGAAAAAAATTCAAGTACTTTTCCAGGACTTTACAAGGCCCATTTAACGTTTTTCAAGGACTATCGTAAAAAGGCAGAAATTCCCTCTGTAACCCCCATTTAATAGACAACTTTTCTGAAGAACCTCTCCTATAATGTAACCTCTTCATTACCATTCACATACTTAATTCCAAACATATTTCTAGTCAATGTTCAAGCATGTTATGGGAAAGAAAAAATTCTTAAAAAGAAAAAGTAAAGTAGCTAAGTTATTATACTTATGTTCTATATGTAAGAACTGACATAGAATCCAACTGACCTTGAGCAAAGAAAATAAAAACATGCCTTGATGAACAAGCGTATTTGGCGTATTCTTCGTAACTGGATTAAAACGCCTTCTAAGCGCATTGTGAGGCGCGTTTGTTTCAAGACGATTCAAACTCGATAAAATTACAGATTAAAAAATTTCAAAATAAATTCAAGGACTTTTAAGTACTTAGTAGCAAATTCAAATACTTTCCGGGGCCCTTGAAAACAAAAATGAAATTCAACTACTTTCAAGGATTTTCAAAACCTGTGGGAACCCTGGATAAGATAATTGAGTATCCATGACACTGAAGCAACACAGCGGACTATTGGCCACAGTTCAGGATCAATCCTGAAGGGAAAGATCAGGACATAACCTCATAATTTTGAACCACAATCAGATGATGAAGTCAACAAATGAGCTGCCACCCCACTCTCTAAACTTCCACACTATACCAACATGAATACATTTGAGGCCACAACAGATTTAATGTGCCCCAGCCCCATGTGCATGACAGTCTTTGGTTGCATCGAGTTTTGAACACTCAACACTTCAGTTGCTAATCTGCTACTCTTCCAACCGGACTACAGCAGCCCTCGATGAGTAGGCCAAACTGGTGCAAGATTGCCATTGAAACAAAGTCTCCATCTATACAAGGCAGTTTTGTTCCCACAAGTAATGCCTACGTTGTGACTAAATTAAATTACCAAAACCCTATTTTTTTTGTGGGCATAACAAGCCAGCTAGAAGCCAGTTAACCACAAAGCAACAAGATAGATTAAACTCATAGAACTAAGATCTCTTCATAGTAATCAGTTCAGTTATTGAATTAAAACATTTCCAAATACTTTGCCGTACATGTCGTCAGAAAATAAAAATTTACCTCATGAACAGAACAATTCCAGGACATGCCAAGGCTCAACAGTATTCCAGGCCAGCTAAAGCAGAAGGCTGGATGGTGGGGCAAAGTTTGCCAGTCAGCTACAATCATACCAAAGGAGCCATGGACTGATGCTGCTATGGAAGCTTTGTGCAAGCAGGATATTGCCGTTTCAGGAGAACCTGCAATGCTATAAACATGTTTTAAAACACTGTTAAAGCGCAACACAAAATTTCATTCAGTTGGTCTAAAGAACACAAATGACACTGCAATGAATACATATAATAAACCGAGAAACTTTAGTGTAGGTATGTTAGTAGTTAAGTGAATCATTACTTTAACAGCTGCAACAGATTAGGTTCATTAAGTCTAGCTTTAATCGTACGCATCCCAATTAAATTTTGAGTTTAGTAAAATACTTCATTCCATTTTAATAATTTCCATGATTATTTGGACTTGGTCAAATAAACGAATAAATAAGGAGGTCTAAATAAAACAGCGTGGACAAAGAGACTATTTTAATAGAGTAATAGACAGTTGGAACGCGTTGCCAGAAAATATAGTTAATTCAAAGGGAGTGTACGAATTTAATATACAATTGGATAGTCAGTGCGAATTGGGGAATTCATAAACAAAGGACCAGCCTTGTTGGGCTCGAGCCTGTAGCTGGTCGTCAATATTTGTATTTGTATAATGTATTCTCAAGTGAAACATATTTGCAATCAATTTTTAAAAATCTCAATTTAATCAAAACATTATATTTTTCAGTGCAAGCCAATTACGCAGATGAATTGAAGAATAACTTGTTAATTAGATTTCTATTAATACAAAAATATAATTCATTTACCACAAAACATTCTAACTAAATTACATGTACACATAATAATTTATAATTTGCACATATGAATATGAAATTATTTCAAAAAAAAGAAATGTTTTAATAAAAGATGAAAAATAAAATTACCTTCCCCATGCAGTTGTTCCAGTTCCAATACACACACTAAGACTAAAGAGAAAAAATATTACATAATACTTCTTACCATGAATTTGATAAAATACTAAATGATAAATATAATTGAATCATATAATATCTGTACAGATATTTCACTAATGTAAATGGCACAGAAATTAGCATTATAGTGGTGAATGGCAACATAGGAATGTAAAGAAATATAAAATCAATGAATACAGATTTCATTCATCAATTTGTTGGCTTGATTTAAATATACTTGGTTTGAGTTATGAAGCTCATAATATGGATAAAACTACACAGAACTTGCCACTCTAATGAAATTCTACAGTAGTCTAATTACAGAAGGCAATGAGAACGTGGGAGAGAGAAATCAGCAAAGGAAAGAAAATGGAAATAAACGCAAAAATAGGTTTAGACACCAAATACTGAATTGTCTTTTCAAACAAGTTAATATGATGAAGTTGAAATAGATATGCAAAAGATAATTACAGTAGCACAACTGATATATGAACTTCTTGTCATGCATTTTAATGGAAATCAGAATTTACAACACTAACAAACATGGTTATTTCATGTTTTAAATTAATTTCATTCTATTTGGAAGTATGAAATGTGCACATTGATACTTATATTCACATTAAAGGGATTTCAGTAAGGTTTGAAATATGAGGAATAGCACTACAATCAATAGATATAAGCAATCAAAAAAACTAGTACAGATGCTAATGCAGATCTACTAGTACTTCATAGTTAAAATAACATAATAAAAATAATTTCACCTGATCAATATAATAAAATATATCACTAAACAACCATCTAGAACATACTGGGTTTAGTTTATTGGTTATCTTCCAATCATATTTCCCTTTTAATTTCTCCGGTGTTGATAAATGGACTCGTCCATATTCGCCCGTCATGGAGAACAATAACCCCGAAGATTAGAACAGCACTTTGGTGGCCGTGAAAAAAAAATGGTGGACTTCGATTGTTTGGGATTCTACAACGAACTTTGTTCTGAAGAGATTGACCTCGAAAAAGAGTGAATTAAAATGTAGATTTAAGTTTTCACTTCCAATTATTCCTGTGGGTAGAAATGCCTGCTTCTTTGTTGGGAAATGGAAATGAATATAAATGCAATTTTGAATAGGTGAATGTACCAATGAAAATTAAAATACATGTGCCTTTCTTCTTCGAATCTTCAAAATAAAATGCTATCTTTTTTATGTGACAATGAAAATAGATAAGTCATTGAATGAATTTCAATAATTGGCATCCAGGATGAGAAAGTACAACTGAATCAAATCCGTTACTAATAATAAACTGAGCCAACTTCATAAGTTTATAATTGTAGTATAATATAAAAAAGTAATTGGTCTTCAAAGATTTCATGTCACATAAAATTTTCAGTCGTTTCAAATTTTAAAACATTCTTTCCTAGAGGTTGTCTACATGATATCTTGTCATTAACAAAACTGACCGGATCTTGATCTCATTATAAAATCAACTATTTTGTCATAAGCAAAGGTGGTTAGATTGTAATGGGCAAAACATCTCATTGAAATCACTTGAAGGGTTAATAGAATAATTTCATAAGAGAATGGGGGAAAAAAAGAGTCACTTATTCAATTTAAAAGTGTATACAAAAAATCTTGGGGGATGAAAATGTTGAATTAGAATAATAGATTAAGCATATAAACAAAATTTTAATACATAGTAATTACATATTTTTAATCAGTTCATCCACAAAAGCATGAGTATACAGACAAAAACAAAAAATGTTGCAAGAAGTTTGTGACAAAATGTTTTTGAATTCAGTTGCTTTAATATAAATTATTAATTAAGACTTACCCTAAATGGGTAATGACTTTAGCGTTATGATCATAGTCATGTTCTACCTAAAAGAATATAACAATATATTAAATTCAAATAAAAAGCAACACATTGAACATGCATAGAATCAGTTCATTTGTAAGAGGCTCATCGCACACATTCCATATGCTTCCTGTAATGTTTCTCAGCGCCTCTTATTATATTTGCCTAGGTACGCTTGTACAGAATATCTATACTGCACATTAAATGCATCAATAGGCATTAGAGTAATTGAAAAGCACACAATTTAACAAGTAAATGCTTAAACTTAACACAATTTCAACTATATTTATAAATAGTGTACAGCAATACATAGCTTCTACAATATGATGAACAAACAACTTATTCATAAAAATTGGAACTTCTTTAAAATTGAAATGAAATTCCAAACATTTGCTTGTTTCTGAGGCAATCTGATGGCATTCTAGAACAGAATAATTTTCAAAACTTAAGATTTAATTTAATTTATTAAAAGCATACATATAATAAAATTATATGCACTCAGACTTTCTATGCAAAAGGTCTTTTTTAGCTATTTTCAAAATTTGAAAATGTTAAAAAACAATCTTACTATAAACCTAGGAATGTTGCAAAACTCTACTTTTCACTTTAAAAACTTCAGTTTCTTTGTTTTCCAACTTTCACATGTTTTCATTTAAAATTTGAAGTCTATTTCATTTTTAGCATGGACTTCAGACTTTTTACATTATAAAATAAGCATAAGCCTATTAAATTGTAACTGATGCCATTTTTGAAAAACTTGTAAATTTAAAAATCATAAGATTTATTAAGACTATAAAATAGAAAAAATTACAATTTTCAGTATAAATTGCACTCATGATACCTAATCCACAAGAAAATTAGCTCTTAAAATAACCACTAACGAAATTTCCATTGAACAGTTTCATACAACTAGTATTCTATTTAAATTAATATTCTATTTACATACACTTTTCAAGAAATATATTTCATAATAGCCTCAAATATTTTAGGTTTTGAAAAATTGCTTAGACTGGGTGCTTTGACTCCAAAAATTATATAAGTCAGAAAAACACACACACACACACACACACATTAAAAAAAAAAAAAATACATAAAAAATCTAAACATTTTATAGTTTAGAAATAATACAAAATAACTCAACATGCAGTTAGTATATTGGATCTCATAATGAAATAGAGCAACTGGAAAATTTTTAATTCACATGATATGCATAAAGATTAAAAATGTTTCAGGTTTTATTGTAGCAGTTTCATGTGAAATTTCTATCGAACACAAAGTCAGCTAGCATCTTTGCATTTCCTATCCATGAGAAACTTCAGACAAGCATCAAGGAAAAACAAATATTAAATTTTAAACAAAAATTTTACATAAATCTTTAGAATAAATAGGCGATTCAGATAAATTTTAATTAATTTGAATGCTAATTAATATGCATATTTCAATGCAACAAACTCAGATATTGTGTTAAATGAAATATCTGGGTTGCCATCATAACTATACATATAAAATAATTGTTTTTGTAACACGAAAAGTTGAAAATAGTCAAAGTCTCCTCCTAGCGATAATTTAGTTGCTTATCTAACCCATTTAGTAGTCTTTTTCCATTATCCTTATATGTTGACTCTGATCAAAAGAATGACATACATATGCAGTATAGAAAATTTTGAAACACAGCTCGACAACACCAAGTACAAGTTTATAATTTATAAGCAAATAGAACTTTGATATTTTAAGTCAACCTATGTAACCTTCAATAAATTAGAACTTATTTTTTATACCTTCTTTTAGTTCATTAACTTTAGAAATTAAGTGTTACAATAATAAAAATATATATATATTTCTGTCCTACCTTAACTAGTGAACAAAAAGAAAAATTAAAACACAGACTTGAATGCAGTTAAATTATATACATCATTAACTTTATGATACACATACACATACACATACACATACACATATATATATATATATATATATATATATACATAGTTTCATTACCAATTAGAAGTTGAAAATAAATTTAACATTTTTGCTTCCAAAGTTTTTTTTAAATGGATTAATTGCAAAACAAATTTAAATAATTGTCTAAAAATTTAAAAAGTCGTCCCTTTTTATTAAAAATAGTTCTGTATTGAACGAAAAAAGTCTGCATAGTCACTCAAGGTCGGAAATAGTCACCTTTTAGTCCCCAACGGCAACCCTGAATATGCACTACAACATTGTCACAAGCATGTAGTGCCTATAATTAATTCATTTCCCAATGTGGCCCTCTAAATTTACAAAATTTAAGTACATCTGCAATTTACATTTTTATAGTATTAAATCTTTAACAAATAACACTGCTAGATATGAAAAATTATTAATTCATTTCATGCCATTTTAATCGTAGGAGAAATAAAAGCATAAATTACTATAACTTATTTTCAACGATTAGCATTGTTCATGTGAATATTTTATGCCTGTTTTAATTTAAACGTGGATTGGTCAAATTTCATCTAAAAGAATCATCTTCAATATATACCTGATATCCATAATCCAACAATACACAATTCAAAGGTAGCAACTGCAGCCAGTCAGAGCTTTGCTGAATGTTACTGCTGTAGCAGAAATATACCATAGTCGAGGTTGGAAGCAGCAGCATGTCCCAGATAATTTTAGAATTTTTAGAAACTAGAATTTCTTGCAATATAACCTTTGATAAATGGGGCCCTATTTGTATACTCCTATAAAAATAATATAAATAGAATTAAGGAAAAAATCTGTAAACATAAATAAATATTGTGGTGTAATAAAGAAAACATCTAGTCAGTAACTAAAAGAAAAGGAGTTCGAAAATACAGTAGAATCTTATCTATATCAGCTTCAATTAACACTGTTATCTGAGACGATCTGAAATTTTGTTTTTATGCTTTAAACAAAGCTTCAAGAACAAGTAGGCAACTTTTTCAACAGTGAGAAAGTGCAGCGAAACAGAAAACAGTTGACAATTTTTTCAAGAATTTAAAAGGTACGCAACACATATCCAGATGTATTGTAAAATTATCACAACATGTACTGTGACACAGATCTAAAAGATTTTTTTCAGTCCTATCTTTAGTAGCAGTAGTTTAAATCTTTCAGTAGTAGTAATAAAAAGAACAAATTTATATTGTATTTTGCAGAGGCTGTTTTGTGTTACTACATCTTTTTTATTCCGAGTTTCTGTGCATCCCAGGTGGCCATGGCCTACATTACTTCAGATAATCGAGGTTCTAATGTATATTTAAAAAATCCTGTAAATAAATCTACAAATAGTTAAGAATTACATGAAACTGAGGTAAAAATTGCATTTCGAAACCTCTGGGGTACTTGGTACTTACTTGGAAGAAAATAAAGACATCAAATGATGCGCTGGCTCAGTAATACTATCTTTTACATTTATATGCTTCTCAGATGCATTCACATCAATAGCAGGAACAAGGTTGATAAAATGGTCAGAGCTGAACTGTGTTAATTCTATAAACTCCCTAAAATACGATAGAAGAAATAATCAATTACTCGGCATTAAATAAAATTTGAAGCAAAATACTTTCGCTCTCATTTCTTTTTAAATACAGATATTTCTACCATGAGCAAATAAGCAAGTAGAATAAGGATAGTTTTCGTTCAAAAATTAGAATGTTATAAGCACGCAAAGATGTACCACAAAAGCATTTTGAATATTGAAAAGAAAATTATGGATTATAGAAATACAAAAGGTTTCAGAAAACATATTTACAAAATGTATAAAGTAACCCTATATGGGATAAGAACAGAATTTTCAGATTTTGTAAACTTATTTCTCTTGTGGAATGAATCAAACTACCACTTGAACAGCACATGGACATTCCAAACTCAATCATGTAACTAATGTAGCAGTTGTGGGATTTCAGCTCATGCCAAGCTGCTGACTCACTTCAATAGTTCCAACTATTGAAAATTGCTTAAATTACGACATGCCATTCTCATACATCTGTGGAAAGCTGCTTCCATCATACCACTTCATTCAAGCACTGGCAGACACAACCAATGGTATACATAAGTGGTATTGCTATGTATTTTGTATAGGCTTCTCATTTTTCTAGTATTTAAGTGCAAAGCAACTTTTACAAGAGCTAGGTATGGGTCTCAGATTCATTATTTTTAAAACATTGCATTTTAACTTAGAGCAACATTTTAGCTTATTTTCCAATACCAATCGAACACTAATCATCATGGCATTACAAGGAGGAATTGTGGTGCCATGGGGTGGATTCATGTTACACATTCCATACATTCTAGACATAACCCATTTATAGATGCCTTTGCGGTGCCTTGAACAGTGACACCATTTTGAACTGGCATGCTGGTGAGAATTGAGAACTAGTTTCAGTTCTCACTCCTCTTAGTTCACTTTTAGTTTCAGTTCGCATATGTATACGGGGTAGCCATCATAACTATACATGTAAAATAGTTGCTTTAATAGCTTAAAAATTGTTCAAGTTGAAAAAAGTCAAAATAGTCTCCTCCTGGCAATAATTTAGTAGTCTTTTCCATTATCCTTATATACTTATTCAGATAAAAAGAATAGGACATACATATGTTTTCATCCAGAAAATTTTTAAACATAGCTAGACAATGCTAAGGATGAGTTTATAATTGATAAGTAAACAGAACTTTGATTTCTTAAGCCAACCTTTGTTACCTTCAATAAAATTAACTTATTTCTTTAGTTCATTAAACTTTAGAAATCAAACATTATAACCTTATAATAATAAAAAAATTAATATTTTTTGTCTACTTTTTAAAATAACTGTCGAGAATAAAAAGTACAATTAAAACAAAGACTTGAACACGGTTAACTTATATAAATAGTTGGCCGAGAAAATGTATGATGAAATCTTTTCTCGGATATCATATTGGACGCAATTTCGCGCTAGTGACCTTCGAAATCGCTGTTGTCATTTTGTTACCAAAGTTATTTTAAAAAAATGGATTTAATGCAAAAAAAAAATTAAACAGTCGTCTGAAACTATAAAAATTGTCACTTTTTTAAAATAGTCACTTTTTGAGCCTGTTTTTGACGAAAAAAGTCGCCATAGTCGCCCAAGATTAAAAATAGTCGCCAATGGCAACCCTGTGTATATAACGCTTACTTCTTTGTATGATAGTAGCGTGCTTTGTCTCTTTGTCATTGTAACATGTATGTGCTGTGATGTTCATAAAAAAAACCCTTCTGATTATGTCAGCTTCACCATATAATTCATTCAAGACAAACATCCATGTCTTACCCCAAATTATTACCCCCTTACAACCAGGAACCTTTCGATCAGAAGTGCCAGCACCCTGAGTACTAGACTAGCCTATAAGTATTACGTCTTTGATTTATGACTCTTAACGTTGGACAAATATCATTGATCTTGGTTTTTAACAGAGAAAAAATAAAATACGCAGTGCATTTGAAAAAATGAAGACCTTTTAAAAAATTTTAAGGACTAGTAAATATTAAAGTCTTTTAAGGGCCCTAAATATTTGGAAGGGAGAGACAGACTTTTATTTTGAAAAACCATCCAATACATATACCACTTTCTCTTTTCTAGTAGACATTTATCAATTTACAGTCGTGTAATCTACATTAATTTGGAAACAGAAAAACTTTAAAAGCTGAGTGTATAAAATTTAAAATCATGTGCATCGTAAATTCTGTTAATAAACTTCTGAGACACATTGTACATAAAAAATGTTGTATTATAAGAAATCACACAAAAACTAAATTTTATACACTGTTAAAAAATTTATTAAAAATAGTAATTAAATAATAAATATCTAAACTAAATATTTAACTTACTTGTTTGAAAACGGAAGGTTATTTCCATTACTTTGTTCATACCTGAAATAACAGTGCAGCTGAAATGTAAACATGCAATAAGACGAGGGAAAATTTTATAATAAATTCAAAATAGAGAAGCACCCTATACATGATGGAACTGAAATGACACAATTACCTGATTAAACTTTAATGAAGACATAGTTTTAATGTATTCTTTTAAGGACTCCTAGAATAAATCAGATAAATTAAAACATAGAATAAAATAACAAATTCAAATAATAATTCACTTTTATTTCTATGAAAATACAGCAACATAATTCAAGATCATACACGAGGAAAAATATAAAAAAGATATTGATATAGCATTGGTGAACCTCGCCACCACAACAAAAATTAATGAGGAAGACAATAACCTAGCTCCACCAAGAAATACTATTTGGTAGACAAAGTGTTGCACTGTCTTTTACATTTCTTATCAATTGATGACTGACGGAATGATTATAAATACATGGCACTTTCAAAAACAAGTTAAATTGTACTTCTAATAAAGTTCCAGATGCTGCTTCCTTCAAACGATGAACACTTCAACGGATGGTTCACTATACAAGTACTTGAATTGCCATTCAATGCTAACCACTGCCAACAGTCTGAACCCTGTGATAACAGACCCTAATCCTATCACTGTCACAACTTTACCAATCATTGCTGCTCATCCTCATTTCAGCACTACCTAACTTTAGGTACAATCTCTGAAAGATTTTACATTGAGAGCAGAGTCTGTGAGAAGAGGTGGTTAAAATAAATGCTTAAAGCAATTTCAAAGAGCTATATTTTGCTTCTACAAACAAAAATTCGATTGGAAACAAGTAAAATAGAATGTTATATAGCTGAATGGAAGCTGTATTGAAGTATCATTAACTTATATTGTAAAATGTAATGATGTTTGTGTATAATGCTATATATAAAGCATAAATAGACCTACTAATATACACAAGCTATATATAACTAATATACCAACTATATATCTCTACTATTATAAAAGGAAGCATTTGTCTGTCTGTTTGTCGCAAAATCCTGACGATTCTATGGCACTTACAGCAATGAGATTTGGCACACCGGTAGTCCAAATTTTTCGCAATTTTTGGGTCGCTGCGAATTTTAAAATTTAATCTAGAATATTTTTAAATGAATTTAATAGTTTTATTCTCCATCGCTTTTTCAAACTTTTTCTTGTGTGAACTTACAGTCAGGGTTTGGAATCATGCCAAGTTTTTTCATCCGCAGAACGCTGGGTAAATTTTTTTTTTACATTTCCGCTTTGATTTTGCGAGGACGAATAAATTTCCAGCCAGACGATAAATCTTTTAACTGAAGTCAGTTCTTTTTTCTATCTCCATGACTGTTAAAAATAGTGTAAAAATTTTAACGGATTTGAAATCTGCGGAAAATTTCAGTTTAGATTGATACCTAAATATACGATTTTCTTTAAATAAATAAATTTTTAATTGAATATATCTTCAACGGATTAGAAATCTGCGGAAAATTTTACACCAGATTAATACCTTACATCACGGGCAACGCCGGGCTAGCCACACAGTGGCTAGTATATATATAAACATTTTACTTATAACAATCAAAATATCATTTAAAATAATTTTTTCAACTCTGCATAAGTATTGAATACTTTAAAATTAAACACCTGTACAAATTCACATTAAATCATAATTTGAATCTAATATACTTACTAAAGTTGGCTTCCTAGCACCATAGGAAAAATCTAAAAGCACTGCTCTGTGTTGTAATTGTGGCCAATCGTGAATCTAGAAAGAAAAGTTTGAATAAAATACAACATCATGAGGCTTTAATATCTTGTAGGACCTTTTCAAAAGCCATACACAAAAATAAAATTTAAATACCTACAAAAATTGAAGGCAGAGTACCATCTTCAGCATATAGACTAAAAAGTTGTTCCAAAGTACATAGTGCATAATGAAGACCAATGACATCAGAGGTCAAAATTCGAATCTTAAAAGAAAATATTAAGATTAGTAACAGAATATCCCTACATACAATCCACCTTTGCTGCAATTCATTTCAATGAGGAAAGAGACACCAAAAGAAGTCTTTAGCAAGGTTTAAAAAAAATCATGATTTTTTTTTAATCAAGTAATTGTATTTTTATTATTTAAATCTGATTTTTTTTTTCATTTAAATCAGATTTCTTTTATTGAAATTTCTGTAGGCCCCATACACTTTTTTTATAATAATTATATATAAATTTGTTAAATGAAAAATTGAGTTTTTGACATGACATGTAAGCCAATATTTATTTTAAGTAAACAATCAGAATTTGTGACATGATCAATCCATATTTATTGTACTAAAAATCATAGTTTGTTACATGGTAATACCGTTAAAATATAATACATTTCTATTGTTCTCCAGTGGATTCCTAGTCACTGTGGGATAAAGGGTAACGAGGAAGCTGACAGATTGGCTAAATCAGCCCTCTCCTTGCCCCAACCTTCTCCACCTCTCCCTTTGCGGAACTGCAGGACTTGCATTAAATCTCAGTTCAAGAAACAAAGAAAACTGCAGTATTGGAGGGATATCCAGGGAAGGAGTTGGGATTGCCTGCTGAATAATAAGGGAAGAATCCCTACTGATCTACCAAGAACGCTTGTTAACCGGACACGACTATCTTCAACAGCATCTACATAGGATTGGTGTGGCTACCTCCCTGATCTGTCCGCTTTGTTGCGATGGTGCTTTAAACAGACATCACCTTGCGGAGTGCTCTAATTTACAGGACATTGACATCAGGGATACTTCTCCCCATGGACTTTCTTTGCTCTATTGGACGGCAAGACAACGTATGGCCGAAAGGCCGTGAGCTGGGCGTACGATAAAATATATATATATATATATATTTGGCCATGCTGCACCTGATACAAGAAATAACTTTACTCCATCATGGGATACCGACCCTATGAAGGGTTTATGGTGAACGACATTTCCATAGCATGAATGATGACCAAATGAGAAAAAGAAACACACAATTTTTGTGCGATGCAAAGCAGAAATTTTGAGCTATAAAATGCACATGCAGGTGCTGCTCTAAAAAAATTTTTCGATGAGGTTAAAGAGGCAATTAAAGTGTCGTAATCAAAAAGTTAATTTAAATCGCTTGTTTGAGTTCAAACTCCCTGGAGGCCACAAATCACACCATTAGTATGATTTTTCTTTGTAGCAAGGGGTGAACAGCCAGGCGATACAAGACAAACAATATCAATAAACGAATCCAAATAATGAAAGACACACATGACAATACTGACACAGACGAGAAAAATACAGAGAGGAATGCATCTGACAGGAATCGAACCTGCAGCGCCTACAACTCGAAGGTTGCTAGCGCAGTGGGTATACCCTGCGACATCGTGAGATACTCTGAAAAAGAAAACAATCATCCGAATTTCGGAATGCCGATTGTATTCTCATTGGTTGTATTTTGGCGCCAGCTGTTGTTTTTGTGTTGTGCACTTTATGACTTGAGAAGAATAGGTGAAAATAGAAGCGACCTCTGCAGGTGGTGTTCTCCCAGAATGATCTCTGATTGGTCTTTGACTTTCGGCAATTTTGAAAACTGCAACAGAGGCCGTTAGGGAGCCAACAAAGAGAGCGAGAAGCAGCGGGTGGGGTTGTTCCACCTGCACTGGACTGTGATATGCATATTTTGATGTATGGAAACATGTTGAAATAATGATGTAAATAGTGTATAGATTCTTGTTCTCAGACTAATAAAAACGTAATTATCTTAGCTGTCAGTTGTCTTCTCCTTGTGTACAATTCGTAGTACGTTATAAGTGAGTAGTACAACAGAATAGCCTCACATCCTGTTTTATCAATAATCAACTATGGTTGTGGGTGTACTGACTTAACATATGCTCCAAAAACTTGATTCACGCTGCATTGCAACCTATTTTTAAATGGTTAAGACATGAAAAATTTGGGTGTAGAGTTAAAGGGGCTGCTCTTGCAAAACTGGTAGACAGAAGGATTTTGTAATGCATCCAAGGTCACAATTTGAAATGTCTGCCTTCGGACACTTGTAGCTAATTGCAGGGTTGCAAACCTTTTCTGAGCAGCTTCAGGAGCATTCTCATAAAATTTCAGGAGTTTTGAGGCTGCTACAGGAGCAATACGAAAATAAGGAGTTTTTTGTTTTTCTCACTTCTTTCCATCTTTCTGACAATTTTTAAAGAACAGGGCGGTAAACCTAGAACTAATTGATGAAACAACATAAAATAACAGACATGTTCTTAGTAAATAACACTCAGAAAAATTAGAAGATTTGCAAGTAAAATTTCTTGCATTGCATTAAAAAAGGTTTTTTCGTTTTTAAAAATTATTCCTATTTATATATCTGCTATTTTACTATTGCAAACGCAAAATTCACGCAGAGGTAGGTTAGAGGTTTTTTGACAAAAAATGCAAAAAATCCACAATGACCGAGGTCTTGAGTATTCCAGATTTTGGACTTTGTACTGTTTAAAGGATAAAAAATTACATGTATACATGTAAAGTTTTATTCTTAAACTATAGAAACAAAATTCTGATACACAATTTCCCCGAAAGTGGAAAAATTGTCCCTTTTCATAGGGAAATTTCCCTTTTCCCTGCATCAAAGCGATTTCCGGAGTGAACCATAGATTACGCTGAGTTGCGGATTTTTGATGCTTTAGCGGAGAAACTCTGGAAGTTCCGGAGTACTTGGCAACTCTGTAATTGATTGCCTTTCAATATACACATAAAGTTGCATTAAGTGTAACAGGTTATTTACTCTCATATTTGAGACGTTATCTTGGCTTTTTCCACTGCCTACTCCTGTGGCTGTCCCTGGTAATAGCAGTAATATGACTGCTTATGGGCTACCTTTCATTATAATAGCATAACTTTAAGACATTGGATATGCATTAAGTTTCTACTTTAAGATAAAAATAACAAAACGAATACCACATAGTGATATCACAGAAGGCAAATATGTAAACATAATTCAACTCAAATAATCAAAATGTAGAATTAGTAGTTAAATAATTTTAATTACTGTAATAATTAATTTAAATTAAATAATTTTTTTAATTAATAAAAAAAATGTTTAATTTTTTTAAATAAAAATTACCTGTTCCTTTGATATAATCAATTTATAACTCTCTTTTCTAGGAAATAGATGAGAATTCAAATGACAAATGATATTTCCTGTATAATCTGAATTTGTTTGGATAATATTATCTACACTGCATTCATTCCCAAGTGACTTTAGCCTTTCACTATGAACCTGCCATACAGCAATCACCGACATAGCTGAAACTAAGCAGAATGAGATAACATTAACCTATTTTTACAGATATTCATTGCTAAGTTGAATTATGAAATAGAATAAATTGAATTATTAGATGAAAAAGGAATTTGATATGTAATAAAATACTTACCATTGGTCTCACTGTGTATAATTTGAACTGAATTCTTTGGTAGCATCTTAAAAAACTCTTCATCCGTCTGAACAATTTTTTGAGGTTGAGGCCATAACAAATGTAATTTGCTGTCTGTTATCAGGGGCAAAGGAGTCAGAAGGAATGGAGGAACATGTACAGTCTATTAAAATAAAAATGGAAGTCAATGATGAAAAGAAAATAATAAGTAACTGGCAGAATACTTTAAATATAACTACAAATGTCAATCAAATCTTATTAATAATTAAATATTATTTACTGGTTAAATTTGACAGTAACTTTTTATTTAGGAGATAACACATTTTGTGCACAACTTTTTAAAAAAAAAGGATTTTATGCTATAAAAATGTGAAGTACACAAAATGAAAACAGTGAGGCACAGAAGTCAAATACAGAGACTTTACATTGAAAGTGGACACACCAACATTGATTTTTCAATAAAAATCAAAGATTTTGTGTTTTGAAGACCAATTTACCTATACAGAGCTCTAAATAATTTTGTTCAATCGTAATCATCCTGTATTTGGAGAAAATATCAGTTGTGATCTTATTATTTATTACATTAATTTTTTATTATTTTTGACAAAAACAGAGATTACTATTTTATCAAGTGCACCTAATTCTGTTTTGGCACAAACAGTATTTTACACAAATTAGATTTAATATGAGTTCAATATAAATATTTCATTCTAGTTCTAGGCAATTCATTTTGATTTAACACGAGTGGGCAGACCAATTTTCTAAGAATTATTTTGTCTAAATTCTAAGAAAATAATTTATTTGTGGCATAATAGTATTATATCTTTATTACACGCACAAATGAGGAATGCACTGGGAAGTTTCAACATGAAGTGAAGTTGTTGACAGCCTCTTACAGAGAATTATATAATGGCTTAACCAAACACAACGATTAATAACAAAATTTGTTCGAAAAACGATGAATCATCATTTTGATCATGATTTTGCCCAAGAGATCACACTAAGAAATTCGTATAATAGAGGAAGATAATGATGTCCATACCATTTTTAGTGATATCAGTGATATTCAAGTCATATGCAAACATATGAGCCGTCAGAAAGTGAAAATAAATAAAATCTTGTTGTGCAAAGCAGATTTTTTTTGTTAATGAAGAATTTTTAAATTTCAAAGGTATATTTATTTTAATACATTTTTATTACATATTATTGCATGTGTATTTTGTTGAAATAAAATAACAAGCTTAAAACAGATATTTGCATGGGTGGTTTTTTTTTTTTTAGTTTTGGTTACTGATTTTTTAGTATAGGAACCACAATCTTCTTTTCTTCCACAGATACAATGTCTTTTTTACACGTATTCTGCAGGAACGTATCTATCGTGTAAAAACAGAATTAGGTGAACTTGCAACAAACTATTCTTAGAAACAAATTGTTCATTTAAACTTACAGACTGAGGTGCATATGTTGAAAGGTTCTTTAAAGATGGCTCTGACATTGTCGATAATGACTGGAGTGATGCACTTAAATTTTCCAAATTATTTCTTGGTGATTGATCTACTTGCGAGTCTTCGTTACCTAATGTTAAAATATGTTAAAAAAACATCATAACCAATACATGTATGAAATTAAGTTTTTATACTGAAAGAACTTATTAAGCATTATATGTTAAATGGCATCAAAATAAAAACATATTGCATAAATTATGGATGTAGAACAATTTGATTAGCTTTAGTGTAATAAAATAAAGTCATTTCTTATTTTAAATTTGATTCAAGTGATTCAAGTATAACATTTGGTGGATATTATATGCAATTTAAAAGGGCAAATCAAGGGCAATTTTTGAAAGGAATTTTTTGTACTAGTATTGCAGAGCTGTAAAATTTGAGTAGGCTAAAAAATCAATCAATTCATTACTTTTCAATGAAATTCAAGTGATTCCCAAGTGTCCATTCAGCCTAGAGTGAATATCAACAAATGAATCATCTAACTGTGCTGCCATTGTGAAATCGTTTTTAGGTCACAAAAAGTCTCTGCACTAACACATTTATGCATTTGAGGGAATGAACTCAATGGATGAAAGATGATCATTTGCATAAAAAACAAGAACAAATTATTTTTTCTATACATGCCGAAGATTTTTTCTAGTACCCAACAACCGACCTCTTCAATACTGCAAGGGGTGAATCGACATCAATTGGTGAAATAGAAGCAATTGGGTAAGCCACAATTATTCCAAAGATTAACTATCCCCAACATATATGCACATATAAGCCAGGATTCAGACCCAGAACTTACTTTTTATACTGAAGTGTGGTAGACCCTATGACAGCTACACCAGTCAGGGATGCAACATCAACAGCAAAACATCGATGTTCAAAATTAAACCATCGATGGTGATAATACATCGCCAAAAAACATCGATGTTTTTAAAATTCAGTGTATTTAAACTTCTTTTCCCCCATTTCTTAAAACTGGTTTAGCAACTAGTGATGCTATATTGACAGCAAAACATCAATGTTCAAAATTAAAACATTGAAATTGATAATGCATCCCTACCAAACTATTAATGTTTTTAAAATTCAGTGTACTTTAACTTTTTCCCCCATTTCTTATAACTGGTTTATCAACTAGTGATGCGACATCGACTCCGATACATCGATGTTTTTTTATAAAACATCAATGATGTGAAAACATTGACATCGATGTCGCATCCCTACTTTTCAGACCCTTCACCCTTGGCCACTTTGATCTAAAAGTATGTTCAATTTGCTGATTATAAAAATTATGCTACTTGGTTATTTTTAAAATTTTTATAACGCTACTTTTTTCATTTAAAAATAAAACATCGACAACGTAAAAACATCAATGTTACAAAAACATCGACTTCAATGCATTGATGTTAAATACATCGATGTTTTTTAAAAAAACATCGACATCGATGTTGCATCCCTAACACCAGTTAGGCAGCATGGTGCATGTAAAAATTTAAGAAATTTATAACCAGGAATCAAACTTAGAACCTACTGAGTAGCAGACAAATGTTGTGAACACTATATCAATTAGGTGGCTGCTGAAGTAGAAGTAGCTCTATATAAAGATTCATGGAATATTCATCAAATAAGCAATTACATCATCCAGAAAGCAATCATAATATGTTAAAGAATATACAAGCATTTGACAATGAAAGCACTATTAGTCTAACCATCTTGAGTCTATTAAATCTACAGCACTATTAGTCTAAACATGAATGCAACATGAGACAAAGGTTGCAAGACATTCCAAAAATAACTCACTCTTTTCAGACTCGGTATCCCTAGAAACAAATTCCAGACAGAGATTGATTATGTCCTCATTGCCATCTGCAATATCGATGGGTGTTTTATCTAAATATTTCCTGCAAAGGAAAACAAGAATTACCTTCCGGAATCACCTTACATGATAAAGTCAAAAGTAATGGTAGTGCAGAAGTTTTTTGTGAGACATACCCGAAAGTACCTTTAAATATCGGATCAGCACCAGCAGCTAGAAGCAATCTGATGACCTCTAAATTTTTTCTTTTAACACCTTCGTGCAATGGAGTCACACCTTGGCCATTTGTTACATTCACGGAAGCACCAAGATCTGAAAAGTACCAGATTTGAAGTCGGAGATTTTTCACAAAAATACACACAACTACTGAAATAAGATTACTTGGATGCAAGAATAAGATAATATGAAATTAAAATATGCCATGCAATATACTGTTTAATAATTTTTTTTATCCTATGCCCAGCTCAAGGCCTTTTGGCCATACGCTGTCTTGCCGTACAATAGAGCGAAGAAAGTCCTTGGGGAGAAGTATCCCTGATGCCAATGACCTATAAATTAGAGCACTCCAGAAGACCTGTTCATAAGACCATCGCAACAAAGCGGACAGATCGGGGAGGTAGCCACACCAATCCATTGTAGGTGCTGTTGGAGGTAGTCGTGTCCGGTTAACAAGCCAAAACAGGCCACTCCCACCCTTCTTAGTAGATCAGTAGGGATTCTTCCCTTATTACACAGCAGGCATTCCCAACTACTTTCCTGTATATCCCTCTGATACTGCAGTTTACTGTTTAATCAATGAATAAATAAATGAAAAAATTTTGAGTTTCAAAATGTAGTACTTCTAAGACTTACATTAGAAATAAAGAAAGAGAAGTAATTATTTCAATTATTTTATACTCTGGTATTTTCAACAATTTTGCTCGAAGTGTGAATTATTTATATCTTTGACAGTATGTGCATAGTTATTTTCGAGTTCAGTTAGTTTGATGTTTTTAATAAATCCCCAATCAATAAATGTAATGAGTGCACTTGTCAAAATATGAGTGGCATATTCTTATTATATCTCCAGACTTCACAGTGGCAGCAGCATTATCAATACATAAAAAATGTATCATGGTTTTCCCATAAAAACTAAGTATAAACAATTTCTTTAAAACTGAGTTTATATTATGAATAATAAATAAAATAAGCTACATGTTCACTTCTGCAATCAATAAACTGCAATTGACTGAAAAATAAGTGCATAAATGGAAAATGTTCATTCTTAAAAAAATAATCTATCAACTCGTAAAAATAAAAGATTAATGGATAAAAGTCACCTTATTGTGAAAAATAATGTAAAAAAATTATAACAAATTTAAAAGTACCCAATAAGCATTGCACAGCTTCAGGTTTTCCAAAACAAACAGCCCAATGTAATGCTGTATTCTTGCTTTCAGGAGAATCTTGATTATTAACATCCACACCAGCACCAATTAACTCATGGATGCGATCAACTCTATAATCAAGAGATTAAAAAAATTAGATCGTTTACTGAAAAAATAGTCAGAACATTCTGTATAACAACATTTTAGATGTATTTTTACACTGTAGAGAATATATGGTTTCTATCTATATATCCAGCATTCATTTTATTTAACATTCAACTCTTGGTGCATTTTTCAGATTTTCTGGCAACCTTCCTAAACTCCACTCAAAAACAAAGATTATTGCTGCTAAAATTTGTATTGAGTATTGTTTGTCAGGAATTAAAAATAATAAAAGTAGGGGAGCAATCAGTTATTGCACTCATTGGTTTTAAAATTTTGTAGTTATAGAAATCATATCTACAATGAATACAACTTTTAAGCTGTCATTTTGGAAATCTACTTAAAAAACGCTTCTGATATGAAAAAGCATAACTCAAAACAGGTATTAAGAATTTTTGTCAGTAATTTATTAGAAGTAGTAATGAGAATATAATTTGAAATCCTTAACTTGTGAAGCAAATTCAACATTAAAAAATGAAAAAAATGGTATAGTCTACATACTCAGACTTAGCAGCACATTTCAATAACTCATCTACATATACAGCTGTCATTCTCTGGGACTGTACAAGGTCAAATGCAGACTCTCCCATAGAGTTTTCTATATTAGTATGAGCACCAGAAGAAAGCAAAGCTCTCACGATATCAACATGATCCAACTATTCAAAAACAAAAATTGATTCTGAATTACACAAAAATCGAACACTAGCAAATTTTTGGCCTTTTTGTAAACAGAGTAATATTGATCCATAACTTGTGTACAGTGATGAATATACAGTTAAATTGCACACCAGATATTTTTAACTACTGTCACAGACGAGACCACAAATGAATAAAAATTGGATTCAGGGTTCTACAGGGTTCATACAGAATTTTGAATACAAAAATTAAGGAGTATCTAAGGAGTATTTAATGAGTTCTCTCAAAATTTTTAAGGAGTCATAGAATATAAAAATTAAGGAGTATATAAAGAGTATTTAACGAGTTCTATCGAAATTTTTAAGGACTCTTAGAAAGTTTATACACACATTTTCAAGTGCGAAAAATAAAAATGATTCAACACTTTAAGAACTTAGTTCCACTTAATACTACATTACTAATTACTCAAAACAATAAAATTATACTTTGATATTTCAACTCAACACAAGTTGCTTTTCCCCCCTGCTTGCTTGGAGCTGTTTTTATCTAGGATCCTGCTGTGCTGTAAACAGTTCTTATACAGTGAAATCTTAGTAATACGTTTCTCAGTTTAAAGTAATTTCTCTCAAATCCCAGCTAAAACTCACAATAATAGAAATCCAAGCATATTTCTTTTCAATTTACAGTATTTTTCAAAAAAGAATATCAATTAAATATTTTTAGGATGAAGTTATACACTACAAAGTCCCAAATCCGGAATTATCCAAAATCCGGTCGTTTTGCGAACCGGCGTTTTTTTGGTTTTCACACTTTTTTTACATTGTTCTGACAATTTGTCAAGAACAAAAAGTTAAACCTGGACCTAATTGATGAAATAACGCAAAATAACGGACATGTTCAAAGAAACTACCACACATAAAAATTAGAAGATTTGCAAGTAAAATTTGTTGCATTTTTTCAAAAAGTTTTTTGTTCTTTTTGAAAATTATTCTTATTTATATATTTGCTATTTTACTATTGCAAACCCAAAATTAGCAGGTTTGGTTTTGTTTAAGGTTTTTTTGACAAAAAAGGCAAATAGTCTGAAATCCAGTGCAAAATCTGGAAAGTCCGAAATCTAAAAATGTCCAAAGTACGAAAAAGTCTAAAATTCGGAAAAATCCAAAAAATTTAAAAATAAAAAATCCAAAAGTTTGAAATCCAGAAAAGTCCAAAATCCAGAGTTCAAAATCCAGAAAAGTTCAAAACCCAGAAAAGTTCGAAATCCGGAAAAGTTCAAAATCTGAAAAATATCAAAATTTAAAAAAGTTTAAAATTCAAAAAAGTTCAAAATTAAAAAAAGTTCAAAATTTGAAAAAGTTTGAAATGCGGAAAAATTCGAAATGCGGAAAAATTCGAAATACAGAAAAATTCGAAATACGAAAAAATTCGAAATACGAAAAAATTCGAAATACGGGACTTAACGAGATTTTTTACTGTATTCTACAAGTAAATACAAACGACAGATTTCAGATAGAAATGAATGAAATCCGCAATTATTTTTGTTATAAATGAATAGATAAATTATTTTTTAACTTCAAATATTCAAGTATGAAATAATCCACTTCGATTATAACAGATTACGATTTTCAATACATTCTCAATGCTATTCTTATATGAAGATTTAATGTTGAATTAAATTCAAAATAAATCAAATGCGATAATTTTTTGTCTACTTAATAAGTAAACTATTGCTTTCGCTAAAGAAATTCAAGAATTTGTAATAATCAACTTCGATGATAACAGATGGCGATTTTTCAATACGTTCGCAATGCTCCTTCAATATTTAACGATCACTGTTTACGATCTGTCAGCGACTGACATTCTAGAAGGGGGTCTTCCTTTTGTTCGACCCTATTGACCGTCAGTCGTAAATGCCACTCAAGGCTCTATCCCACAAGTTAGGTACGAGGGGTCGGACATGCATGTGGCAGTGATTCGTTACATGATGCGTCACTGATGATAGCCTTTTCTCGTGGGAAAATTTCAGACTTGCTGCCAATACACCGCGAGCAACGTGAAGTATCGTGTTCCAATTGAAACGGTACGTTTTTGAATCCATTATTTCGGTAGAACGTAGCGCATTTCGAAATTGAAACGGAGGGAAAAAATTAAGGAGTTTTTAAGGAGTAGCACTTAAAAATAAGGAGTTTTAAGAGTGCTTAAAAACGAAAATCCAATTTAAGGAGTTCTTAAGGAGTTTTTAAGGAGCGTGCGAACCCTGTAATACTTTAAGCAGAAAAATTAGGTCTTTTCCAAGGCATGTATGAATGCACTGCTGAAGAAATTTTTACTGGTATGATGGTTGAATTTCAGACCCATTAATGAATATTTGTCCCATGTCAAGTCTTTGATACTGGTATTAACATGTTAGGAAATATCTGTGTGTATTGGAGGAGATTTCTTAAAGTTGCCAAATTACTTTTCTATGATCATGTTATGATCATTACAGCAATATCTTTTCTTCAGCATGATTCTTAGAAAAAAATAAGGCTACAAAATTTTTTTAAGGACTTTACAAAATTGAAATTATCATGTTTCCAGCAGCATGGAGCATGGAAAGATGTGCTAATATAATATTTATCATCCTGTATTCTTATAAACCAAATTTGAAGGCTTGATAAGCTCCACAATGTTTGATAAGTTCCACATAATCCATACCACATAAGCAAGGTATGTGGCACAGCTCACATTTATTGATGGTGCTACAAAACCATGTAAACACTTTGGACATATCAAGCAGGAACTGCAGGTTTGGGTTTCCATGACAACAACCTAATTGAATGCTGATTGCATTTCTGAGTATAATATATGTAGATTATCTTTAGTATTTGTGTTTAATATATGCATAGATTAAATTCATACTTGATTTTATTGCTGACAATGTGTGGTAATTATGTAAAATTGAGGTTTATGTTACAATTTCAGAAATGTAGATAACATGGAATATCATAGATTTGTATTTGTGTGTGTGAAGTTACATTGAAAATATGTAGTTGTACAATTTATCACCAATTAATTTTCTTCGATGTCAGAGTTGAATAAATAATTTTAGATAGATGTTCCAAAAACTTTTATTTTTGAATTTTCCTTCAAAAAAATCTCTTTATGAACATGCTAAATTTCCTTCTGATCAAAAATCAGGATTTGGGGTGGTTTAAGTTGTTTTTTCTTTGGCAAAGTATCTATTTCTAATAAAGGAGACAACTGTTATATGTGTCTGATATATTTTGATCTAAACCAACAAGGGCCACCAAATGGGGATAGGCAGTACCATGCTCCAGGAGCCTATGGAAGGCTTATAGAAATAAGAATTTGGTACAGTAGTGTAAAGGTGAAAATTAACTGTCACGACTCGCCACGTGGCGACTGAATGTTTCAATGTGGAGACTGAGAAATTTTGCTAGTCACACTTTCTTAAAAACATTTGTTTATTATGGCAGAACCTCCAATTTCACGCATTTTTCTTTCTGAGGACCTTAAAATAAATTTTTTTTAAAAGAAAGAAAAAAGTCTAGACACAAACACACACATATATAACATGTGTGTATTCTACAAAATACGTGAATGCTTGTAAGTGGCCACTGAATGAAACAAATTCAGTAGCTTTAGACTTTTCAGAAACTTTACTGTAGCGTATGGACTGTTTTTTTGTGTTCTTTCTTAATCTTTTTAATGTGCTTATAATAAAGGTGTTCAACAACTGTATAAAGACAAATAAATTTTATACACGTGTAACAATTAAACATTGAGTGTTTACTTGGGATTCATTTATTTCATGAGGGCAATGACTGACAACTAAACTGGTATTAGTGCCAGACAGTGCCATTTCCGAATGGTGTGCTGGTCATTCACTTCACTTGTAGTCATGTAAATAGGAGTGACCAAAAGATAAGAGTAATATACCATCAATTTTAAATAACATATCCAGCAATAAATTTTCAGATATTGACTCATTTCTTATTGCTTATAATATAGGAAAATTAATTTGACTATACTTATTCAATTTTTATTGGTTCTTTGTGTGATTGTAGTAAAAAAAATTCATAAATCTGCATATTTTGTTCTTTAGATTGGAATATTCAAAGAGCAATTATCAAGGGTCAAGAGGCATTCAGGGGCACCCACAGGTCTTGAATCCTTTCAAAAATGATTTTGTTATCAAAGAGGTATTTAAAAATATATACTAAAGCTAGTAATATCAAAGAAAATCAAAGTTTTGAAAATCACTTAGATAAAAAAATATATCTGAATACATCAACAGTTTGCAAGTCTGAAGAATCATCCAACACAATGCTTTTTGAGCATTACATCATTTTGGGAACTGGAAGACTGGACAGTCCTAAATTATTTTTGGAATGTGTGCTTGATGAAGGACATTTTTTAAGAAAGTGTAGGGGAAGACGGGGTACAATGAAACAAAATTTACAAATTAATTTTTCCTATCCACAATTTTGCATGCACTAAAATATAATTAATTCATACTTTTAATCTTGTATTTTACCCATCTAAATAAATTTTTATTTGGTTCTAAACAATATCTTTATGCTTGAAAAATAACAAAAAGTAAATGTCACATAGTGTTTCATTGTACCCCATATGCCGGGGTACAATGAAACACATACTGGGGAACAATGAAACACTCCAAATGATGCAAGCAATTTTCACCCCATATAGTTTAATTTAGTCACATTTGACTTATTTAAATTTATGATTTCTCCAACAGAATACATTTCCTTATGTTTCAGTTCACCCTCCTTGATTAAAACATACCTAATCATTTATACAGATACTTCTTGTGTCACACATGTTATGTGTGGATATCTCATTCTTAGTACTTCGGTGATCAGCTGGAGCTGGAAAATAATCTGGATCATCGTCAGAGTCTGTAGGAGATAGTTTCTTTTGAAAACAATACTTTCTTAGTTTTTTCCTCTTTTTACTTTCTAATTGCTCAACAAGAGCATTTTTACTGGCGTGGTTAGAACAGAACTCTTACTACTTTTCTTGTACCAGCCTTAGGGTAAGGTTTTATCTCTTGAGGAGAAATATATTTCCTCACAGGTTGAGAGCTAGTGCATGGTGTGTGAACAGTTGCTGAACAATCTGCAGTCTGTGACTCTGATCTACTAATGGCAAGATCCACCACTTCTGGATTTTTGGGTTTTGTCCGTCTGGTCTTCAGTTTCATTAGTCAGCTCTTCAGTTTCATTGATCTGAATATGGAAATAATTTTTAGTAGGACTAGGCCTATCTGACATGTACGAACACAAATAATCTTCTTCACAAAACATTTCTCTATTAAAAGGCCATATTCCAGTCTCTGAAAAACCTTTTGTAATATTTAGTGGAGTGAAAGACTTACAATAAGCAATGCCAAGCAAAGAAGATATCTCATATATAGATTGTATGACTTGGATTACACAGCATCCAATCATTTGCAGCTAGATTGAAGAAATTTTTAAGTGATTTGAACACAGTTTTGTCTAAAGGTTGCAATTTGTTACTGGTATGTGGGGCAGGGTTACAACAATTCTGTTATCTTTCGTAAAATTTAGACTTTATTTATATTAGTGACAACCAGTAATATGTTATTTTATATCAGTGATATTATATTTACCAGTGATATATTACTTCAAGTAAATGCATTCACCCGGGGCACAATGAAACATGTTTCATTGTACCCCGTCTGCAAGTGTTTCATTGTACCCCATACTGAGGTTGCTAAATAAAACAAATTTTCAAACATCTAATATTTATTTTTTTAAATTTTGGTTTTGGAGGTATGAAGACAACAACACAAAGATAACAATGTATAGAAAAAATAATTATTACATATAACAACGAGGAAAAAGAAACAAAATTACTTTTAGTAAAGAAACTTACATTCCATGGTGAAAAACCAATAATCTTCTATTGCATAATGTTGTAGAAGTGCGAATGTATCCAAATTACATCAGTAATTGGAACACATAGTTGCATAACATGTATATAAATTGCAACTTTCTGTGACAAATTTTACTGATTTTAGAAGTAATGTTTCATTGTACCCCTTGTTTCATTGTACCCCGTCTTCCCCTATTGTTTTTAGAAGAGGAGTGACCTAGTGAGATATACATATGGGCAGTATACCTCAGGAATGGCCCTGAGGCCAGAGTGCACATAAAAGAACTTGAAGTGTAAAAGAACTTTATTTACCTTTGTGGCCAAGTGTAAAAGAGTACCAGCTGAGTTACACTGTTTGGTTAATAGATCATGGGTTGATATAAGACATGTTCCGTTAGATTGATCAGGATTTATACCTGAAGGAAAGAAACAGTAAGAGGTTCATTCAAAGAATAATCAGTCGTTTCTAAATAAATGACAAAATGCATTGTGATAAAAGCATATATCATGACTAGGTTAAGAACTCAAGTTTACTCTGAAAGAAATTATCAATAGCAGTTATCCCCTCATTAATAAATCGTATAATTTCAAGGATATTACTTAACTTTATAGATAACAGATCCTTGCAAGTTTCATTCATTGCACTTTACAAAAAACAAGATAAAGATTGAGAACTTTCTTAAGTTTAGCTCATTGTTTGGCAAATTATCACTAAATCTAATTTATTTTGACAAACTAGCCACAACATATGGCCTATATTACTTTTAAAAATAAATGAAAATGCAAAAATTGGGAAATTCCAAGACATAAAATGATATGATTTTTATGTACCTAAATCAGGATAAATTAGGAGCATAAAAAATGACTGAGCAAAATGTAACTGTCAAAATGAAATTTTTGGAAGCAAAATGCACCTGCACTGCATTGAAATTTTACTGCACATATGTCCTGATTAAGGATGCCAATCACCTCCTTCACTGTAATGCAAATCTGTTTTCAAATGTTATTGGGAATTTATTACCTTATTGGTCTTTTCATGATTTCTTTCCTCCTTTGTATTTAATGCTTGAATGTAAACTTTATTCTCTTGTTTCAGAAATTTATAATTGTATTTTATACATCAACCATAATTGTGGAAGCCAGCAATCTCCTTTTTTTTTTTTTTAATGTAATGCAAAGTCTGTTTTTCAGTATTACGAGGAAGTATCATACACATAATGTAAAAAATAATAATAAAAGCAATTAATGACAATAGGAAACAGAAATTAAAGTATTACCTATTTATTACTTTTCTACATAATTTCCATGCATGTTGAGGCATTTTTCCCAACGATGGATCAGTTTGAAAATCTCGGTCTCATAGAACTCCATCGGCTGCGGGAAGAGCCACCTTCACACGGCCCGTTTGAGTGCCATCATCAGCCAAACTTCTTACCATCAAGGAACTTCTTTATGGGCCCAAGCGCAGTGCGACAAATCAACATATTCAACTTGCTGCACAACATCGCTCGTCCACATGTCTCTCACCTAGTTCGTGCAGGGTTTCGGTTGGGAAGTTTTGGAGCACCGTCCATACAGACTGGACCTGGCACCCTCCGATTTCAATCCGTTTGGATCCATAAAGAAGTTCCTTGACGGTAAGAAGTTTGACTCTGACGACGGCACTCAAACGGGCCGTGCAAAGGTGGCTCTTCTCGCAGCCGACAGAGTTCTACAAGACCGGGATTTTCAAACTGATCCATTGTTGGAAAAAATGCCTCAACATGCATGGAAATTATGTGGAAAAGTAATAAATGGGTAATACTATCATTTCTGTTTCATATTGTCATTAATTGCTTTTATTATTATTTTTTTTTACATTATGTGCGTTAATTATTGATACTCCTCGTATTAGAAAGTATTACATATAATCATTGGACTAGTTTTCTTTCGACCTTTGCATTTTATGCTTGATTGTAAACTTTTTTTTCTCGTTTCAAAAATGTATCTGTATTTTATCCATGCTTGACTTTTTAAGGCACACGTGAATGTAAAGTCCCTTATGTAAGGGACTTTACATACACGTGTGCCTGAAAAAGGAGCGAAATGCAACAACTGACTACCTACTCTTAAAGAACCCTGATCTAAATTCAGGCTTTTATAAAACTATTTATCTTGATGATGTATAACAGTGTGTTGCTAAAATTCAAAACAAAGAAATAGCAACAAAGATTGGATGAAAATAGGATCAATACAAAATGGAAGAAACTAAGTTAGTTGGCTTTGGGTTTCTATAGCGCAAGGGCCAAGGAAGAAACTAGGCAATAATATATGCATAAACATCAAATTGCATGAAAATGATGGGTTTGGCTAGTTTCTGTATAATCAAATTTGCTTCGACTCATTACACAAGAACATAAAGTGAATTCGGAACTTCTACACACATTGATCCTTGGAGATTAAAAATCAAACCCTGAGCCTGATGAATAGGTAGGAATTTAGTTACTGACCCACTATCTAAGGAGCAACACAACAGGCTATTGACGATGGCCCAAGATCAAACCCGAAGGAAAAGATAAAGGACATCACATGATTTTGAACCAGTCAAATGATGACCTGCTGAACAGGAGAAAGTGCAATAATGGATATATTTTTGTTACTTTTTGTTGACTACATATCTGACACAGAAAAGAATTAGAACCAGTCCCATGCCTCAAAAGGAAAGCATATGAGAATCCTCTGCAATGGCATTTCAGTTGTCCCATACACGATGGGAAACGATTACCAAGTTCAGACAGCATACTGTCCAAGACTATCCCCAGGCTTATCTCCACTGCATGGGACTTGCTGATTTCCCAGACTGCATATTGTGTGACCTAGGACAGCCTAAGTCTGGTGAACATTTGGAGACATACCATGTACAAGTGGTTTTTAGTTGTACTGTGAAAAATATAAGAGAATATGGTCTAGCGACCAAATAAATACGTTGTTATTGGTGGTGGTGTGCATCATCGAAGTCAACAAATTTTATAAACATAGACACTGCATTTTTAACAAATTTCTAACATTTTATAGTCTGGTTCACAGATTGGTGGATTTTGTTTATTTATTTATTATTGTTTCAACGAAAAAAAGATAATTCTTTTCCACTCACTCCTTTCGTCACTTACCCTTTTCACACATACTTATAAGAGTACGAACGACATCGGTACGACCATTAGAAACAGCGGTAGATAAATTATCTAATAATTCTTTATCCATTTTTCTGCCAAAAAAGAACAAACAAAAACCTTCGTGAATTGCAACACTTTTACGATTTTGTGCATCAGTGGGGGAAAAAATATTCTATATCCATTAACGCTAACATAAGAGGTTTTGTAAATCAAATCATGTGTTGTCAGGATCAACAACACGTTACCTTCTCGTCAAAACGTCACTAACTTTTAGCATGTAGGCAGGCAGGGTGTGGAATGAATTTGGCCAATAGAAAAAGAGAAAACCCAAATAGAGAACGCTAGTATGGACTTGGCAATTATTCTGCTAAGAAGGTGATACACATAAATAAAACACAAAATAATTTTTCGTTTCTTAAAATGTGAGGATATGTCGCAAATTTAAAAAATTGAATATGGATTGCACTGTTTTAGCTTTACAACGTCCTTTCTCTTTGGATGAGATATTTTCAGTGCAGTCAAATCATAGATGAAAATTTCACTTTCTGTTACCCAAATCATTGACCCTTCTATTAAAATTAGATTAATTTCAAATGTTTTGGCAGAATGTGTTGTTACTTTAGAATGCAATTTATTGCCGTTTTGGCGGCATTTACAATTTAATCTAATTGGTATTGGCAAGTTAACTATCAAGAAACGTCACACTGAAGCAACATAGCGGGCTTTTGGAAACAGTCTGGGATCAAACCCGAAGGGAAAGCTTCAAGAAAGCGTATATGTGAACTCGGTCAGATGACAAGAACACTTGTTATTTAGCTAGACAGAAAAACCTCACAGGAATGCTCTTTTCCAAAAGAAAAATACAGAATTTACCAATGTAGGTATTTAATAACGTCGTACTGGAGCAATACAACGGGCAATTGACGACGGTCAGGGATAGATTCCCAAAGGAATTTGAAGAAATCCGATCAACAACCGGGAGGGTTGAGTTCGAAATTGTCCAGCAAAAGACCGTCGTGTAAACGGGGCTGGTGCAAATGAAATCTGTTGTGTCCTCAAATGTCCTCTCGTTAGCTTGCAGTGGAAGTATAGTAATTCATGTCAGCTCAGGTTTAAATTGTGTGGCTCAAAGTAATGAGATGTTGTCCTGGGGCTACACAACGGGTTCTTAGTGATGGTAAAGGATCAAATCCAAAGGGAAATATCTGAGGATAATATCGACATTTTAAATCACGATAAGATATCGAGGTAACACATGAGCTGGCACCCCTCTCCAAGCTTCCACACCAACCAACTTCAGCAACGGTCCTGTCCGGCATAAATCCTGAAGGGAAAGATCCAAGCATACCGCTTCGTAATTTTGAATCACAGTAAGATGAGAACTTGACTTGGCAACTCTCTCAACTTTCACACTACGTCAACGTGACATTTGAAGCTACGGCAGATTTAACGTGCATCAACTGGGCCCTACAGTGGCCCGTTTTGATGAAGTATGAAATACAATTGATAAATATTTTCTTCAATATTCATCCATGATTTTGTTTTTTAATGAACTTACATAATTAAAAAATGAAATTAGAATAACACAAATTAATTGTCCACATAAACGTTTCAGTTATCTGGTAAATTCTTTTTTTTTTTTTTTTTGACAAACTGAAACAATTAAAATCTTTACATTCACACTCATGGTTAAAAATATTGACAAGTTGTTTTTAACTCATTTGATAATCATTTCAAATTTTTAGTTGCTGCAAATAAAAAGTAAAATAGTCTAGAAATTTCAGAAAAAATTATCAAAACATAATGGCATTAATAATGAGCAACAAAGCCATGGATGAGCATTAACTCTATTCCACAACTCAGTGTTTCAAACTGATATTGTGGCGCAATATTAAGAAATTAACCTTCAAGATGCTCAATAAATTATGAACAAGTTTTCTCACTGCAATTCTAAACTTTTGAATAAATCTTGTATTGAAGATGTTTAATTGTATGTATTAAAATACTTGCTTGTATTTAAATTAAATTGTTGAAATTTAATTTATAAAAAGATGTATAGTAAAATAGTTTGAACCAGACAGTCCTTTTAAAAACATTCAAGTAAAATATTACAATATTTTTTGACAAAGCTGTAACATTTTGTGATCACTAAATGATGTTGATTTTAATATATACTTTCAAAAGTTACGGCCACAAATTTGAAAATGTATTTAAGAGTGCTGAATAAAAAAGAAATCAAAAACATTTTCTAGAATCATTTATTTACCATAAATTTGCCAAAAAAATGACAATTTCTGACACTGAATTTGTGTCATAAGCTTTCATACATTTTTATGCATATATTACATCATTTCACAAACAGAACTTCCATAATCATTCCAAACTCAATGTACAAAATAAAATTAAACAAATTGGTTTAGAACTTATTTCAAAACATTATATTAATCAGTGATTCATTATGATAAACTTTTACTGGTAAACAATTTTTGTTTTAATTAAAATATAATCACGAAATTGTAATCTATATACTACTTTAAATCAGACAAAAAGTTATACTATACTCATCCGATAGTATCTCAGCATTGATATAACAAATAAGTCAGAACACTTCATCTAGTTTTAAGAACTATAACTAAGCATAGATGTTCAAACATAAAAACTATTCACCATTATATATAATCACATATAAATTTTTAAAAAGCATTGATTCAGTTGCTTCTGGTACTTTTCATACCATGAGTCAAGGTTCATTGCTGATATACATTGGCTATTTTAATCATAATTGAAAGTTATTGATGAAGTTTAATATATTGTAACTGGTAGGTAGTAAATAAACATAACACTGGAGCAACACAATTGGCAATGGACCAGGATCAACCCCAAAAGGGAAAGATCCAAGGACATCGCCTCAGAATTTGGAGCCAGTCAGATGACAAGAACAAACAAGCTGGCAAAATACTGCAACGAGAATTAATTTTTTCTACCAATTTTGAAAGTACCAAACTGCCTTAAAATACCAGCTTCCTTTTTACAATATGGCTGAGTTTCAAAATAATATTTGTGAGATAAATATAGGTTGATGTCTTTAAGCATACTAATCTCATGTGAAAGCAAATGTTAAGAGTTCAAACCAATTAACAATTTGCTCTGAACTGAACAAATTTATGCCAGACTACATTATGAAAAGGGAGGAATTATCAAGTACTCCCAATGTTTTCATGTGTGATCACAACCAATAGCAGAGGCACTGAAACCTTTATGTAAAAGTTGACATCTTAAGACAGGAAATCCAATTTTGCAGGGAGACATGAAAGTTTCCACGAAACAGCATCGGTACCTACAGATGGTTGTAGGCCAATGTATATTAAACTTTTACATTTAATTTATAAAAGCAAATTTTATGAAATTGCGAAGATGTAGATGTGAGCCACCAACCGAAAAGCTACAAAATTCTGATAACCAGCACACAACTTTTCATTTTTGTTTAATGCTTTGCAATTACAAGTTTGAAACATTCATTTCATGTCCTTTAGAAATTTTTAGGGCTTTGCAAACTGTTACACATAGGTTTGAGATTTGATTTTATAAATTAATATTTTGCTTGTCTTGGGGATTTTGACATTTTAGTCCATAACTTGCAGGTTTGAAAATTTTTATTGTGTCTGCCTTTTCCAAGTGTCAGATGCCATCTAATATTTTAACACTCATTTACATGGGAAATTTCATCAGATCTTTTTAGAATTCTCATATCATCTGAAATTCTAAAAATATGTTGTCAATCAAATGAATCATTTATTAGAAATAACTAGTCTCATCATTTAATGTATTCAGATAAACAGTCGCAATAATCTAGCACTATAATCTAGAGCAGCAAGGATTGCAATATAAAAAAAGTTCAACGTCCAAAATATATAAGCTGACTTAAATTATTTTCCACTGTGATAGATACAAATAAAAAAATTCTTCTTTTATGTTAAGCAGCTCTTGGGTGATTAGTTTTAAAAAGAATGAATGTTTCAGCAATTTAACCTTGATATCTGCGTTATTTTTTTGTAGCTTTTATAATATTATTTACTTTAAAACCTGTGTTCAACCTTAACTCATAGTAATTTAATTTAGCAAAATGAATAAGTCCATGATTGACTCTACATTATAATTTAAATATTACTTAGGAGAATATAAATGTATGCATTGTAACAAAAACATTTAGACAAATACTAAATAACATGTTTGATAACATGAATTAAATAAAAAAAATCATTTACTTTTCGCTTCAATGCATTTGTATCGTAAAAGATTTAAAAAAATCTAAAATAAAATGAAAAAAATTTTAAACCATATTATTCAAGTTATAAAGGTTTTTTGCATAACTAAGTTGTAATACCAAAAATTACTCATTTAATTACAATTTTACTGCATTTGTGTATACATATAAACTAAATGTCAATGGTATTTTGATGGTAATGGTAATTTTAGTTAACGCTGTACTAGAGCAACACAACAGGCTATTGACGACCAAAGGTATTTTGAAGAAAAAACGTTTGGGGGATCAGGTCATACCATTAGTAACATTTCCAGAAAAAGTTTTAAAATATATTATTTTCTAAAACAATAATTAATTTAAAAGAAAAGGTAGATATATAAGACAAAAAGAAAATTTAAACTGACTAGGATTCATATGTATCACAAATTGAAGTACTGGAGCTTTTATGAAACTAACATATAGTAAAGAAATAAGTCACACAATCAAGAATCCCAGATATAAATTGAGACAAGACATACTATTACAAAATATTATTTAATTAAACGTAAAATTGGTTAATTACTGATTGCAAATACGACTTCATAAAACAATTTGTAAACAAGTATTGCATCGCAAGTCTGCATATAAATCAAATATACTTGTTGAAATACTCATTCAAGGGTGTTAAACTGTAACTGACTAGTTTAATTTTTCAAAATTTACAATGGGAAACATAGAAATTAGAAAGATAAGAGAATATCGGATTAATTCATTGAGGCAAATTTAAATGGCATTTATACACATAAAATTTTATAATTGGAAAATAATTTTACTTTATATTACTCTACTCCTAATGAACACTTTTAATACTTGAATATACAATTTTTTTTTATTTAAAATAACAGTGCAAAATAACAAGTCAATTGCGTTGGCAACCAATCGAATTTCTACACTTCAACAATCAGCACCCTTTTTATGCAAAGCCTTTAAGAAGTCCTTTCAGGGCCAGAAACCGAGCTTGTGGCAGTCAGAACACTATTTCTAAAATATAAACACTCCCTTCATGGACAGTTTAGAGAAAAATTAACACATTTGAAAATTTTTCAGGTGGGAAAAACAGTAACTTCCAATTTTCATCTGAGCCACAACTTTAAACGCAAGGCATCAACTCCATTTAGATAGTATCTAAAAAGTCTCTTGTCACGAACAAAGCCAAGATTTTCATACAGTCTAAGAGCAGGTTTATTAGTAATCTCCGTCTCTAAAACGACCTGTAACAATAAATAAAATGAGTTAAATGAATGATACATAAATAAAATGAGTTGCAACATTTGAGAAATTGATTTTCCCCCATAAAAAGTTATGATGCACAAATACATCATGCCTAAATAATTTCCCTTTTATTTTAACGTAATTTAATTAGTATTATATTAATTCCACCTTTCATTTCTTTCCCTTGGTTGAGCACTAATTGTAAATACAGTAGTACTCCAATTATCCGGATCAAATGGGACCAGACCTCATCCGGATAATTGGGTAATTCACGAAAAAAGGTTATTTCTTAGTAAAATACAAATTTTGCTTTAGTATGTAATGCAATTTAATGACTGAAGGCCAGTTTGTTAACATTTTGTTCTTATGTACTGTATTAAAATGTATCATTGCTTGAACATATCAGTCAAAGTCAGTTTTGCTGTCTTTACTCGTTTCCTAGCAGCAACGTCTTGCATGAGCATGGCGGTGAGTAGTTGTACATGGTCGCAATCAGGCTGCAGCTCCATCCATTCTAGCGCTGTGTCAAGGCACTTGAACACCTTACAAGCTGACAGTCTCGCGTCTCGTTGAGTAACAGTGTCGTCGGCATCTTCCGGGTCATCAATGAGTTTTCTCACACTTTGAACGATTTCAATTTCGCTGAGAATTTGGAATCAAGGGACAGAAGAATCGCACATCAGCCACTTGCCTATGTTCTCTGCACTTGGAATATCCAGGAATTTTCACTACGATGTTTCTCATGGCCTTGACTGACACTTCATCCTCTACGTTTTTATCATTCACCCATAAGAAATTTTTAAAATGTGGATTTTACCGATTCCTTTTTTTTTTTTTTTTTTTTAAAGCCATTCGGATAATTGGCAATTTGGATAACAGAAGTTTTATTGTACCTTCCCAGGCTCTTCATTTATATCCTCAGACCCCAGAGACAAATATTATTTTTCTAATCATGACCATAACCATGGAAGGAGCTCAAAGTCGAGTTGCCTCCTGTAACGGAACGTAAACATGCAATTCAACTCAATTCATGGCTACAAATTAATCTTGGAATAATAAAAAGATCTTGTTTAAATTTAGTCATGTCTTGTTTTTCAGTATGATAGATATTGGGTTGGTAAACAAGTTTGTTTGGGATTTTTTTAGTGGTATAAGATATAATTTCTCCAGCACAGAAAATACTTACTAATCAATTACGAATTGTCCGTTCTTTTCTACGACTTCTTGCCATCTCTCTACCAACTTCATAATGCTACGTTCATAAAATGCCCGAGGTTTACTGGTAAAAAACTGATCCAGATGCTTTTTTACAGGCCCCATTTATTAGCCAACTTTATACCATTCATAGATTGGTTGGTGTTTAATGGCACAAGGGCCATGCTGCGGCAAGTTCACAGAATTCTGTAGCAATACAAATAGGTGATGATCCGAATCACACAATAATCTAAGTTACCTGGCGTGCATTTGCAAATTACATGCTATTAGCTATTGACATCTCCTGTCACGTGAGATAGTTAGTTACGATTTACGTTGTGCAATAGAGATCGTGAATTGGAGTTATTCTGCTCCACAGAAGAAGAAAAAACTAAAGTTATTTGTGCCAATCTGATATTAATTCACAATCTAAATAAAGGGGTTGGTTAGTTGGGTTTTTATGGCGCAAAGGCCACAGATGGCTGCGCTCTAAATAAAGAAGAAATTAAAAGTTACTGGATAAAAGTACAAAGTTCATCGGTGTAGATCTAGATTTACCAAGCCATTCAGATATGATGTTTTCGTATACATTGTTTGACTGTCAGTCCAACTACAAGTGGAGCAATTGCAACAGTGGTTTTAAAACAGTATTCTTCAAATTAGGTGAAATGTTGGAAAGTAGGTTAGCATCTTTAGCACAGTTTTTGGGTTCAAGTTTATAATTTGATGAGATCAATAGTGGAAATAAGGAGTTGGCAGGGTAATCATTCACAACCTTTTCAGAAATTGACTGTCTTCGTATCTGAGTCTAGTTAAACTTAATTTAAATTAATGACATTCTCTGATAAATATCTAAACCTGCACTATAGGTTATGTATTGAGCTAAAGCTGTAATAGAAACTCGTCCCAGTGTTCCCTGTGAGGATGTGTCTACTACAAAAATTGTAATACGGTTTAAATACAAACCTCATCAGCATTATCTTGAACCATAGCATGAATTGCCTTTAAAACTAGGCAGGAACCTAAAATAAAATAAAAAGAATAAAGAAACATATTTTAAGAAATAATCCTAGTTCAGAAATTGAGCTGTATGTCAAAAATTCACTTTACAAAAACAGGGTTTCTACTATACACACAAAAAAATAGGGTTTTTAAGGCTTTTTCAACTACTTTACTTAGAGCTACTTTTGACCTTGGTTTTTGAATGCATGAAAAATAAAAATAAGCGTTGAAAAAATTAAAGCTTTTCAAAATTAATACGGACTTATGGCAAAAATTAAAACTCCTTCAAGGTCCTTTTAAAACTAAAATGAAAAATTGACATTTTAAAGGATCGTTTAAATACCTCTATTGTTGAATACATAAAAATAGTGATAGAAACTTCCATTTACACTTTATTTTACAATTTATAATGCCCTGCACTTATTTAAAAATGTATATCCATTTTTGGTTCCATCAGCCAACAAGAAATTTGTTACAAAAATTCTGAAGAAATTAAAAAAGCCTTAGCATGTTAAAGCTTTTTCATTGAGAGCACTCTTTAATCTTTAGAAGATGGCATGCACAGCAATTGTACCTAGAAATTCATAAGAATTGTGCCAAGAAAGAATCGTGCTAGTTATATCTATAGCCATAGTCAAAAGGTTAAATAACTTTCTTATTAAGCAAAAAAATAGAAAAATATTACACAAAAAATGCAATAATTATGATATTTTAACAGTATATCACACATTAATTACTTTGAGGTAGTGACTAGTTGTTTCTAAACCAAAAAATATCAGTATTCAATGAATACTTACCAATTTTTCTTTTCCTATATTTTTCATCTACAGCTAGCATAGCAATATAACCTCGACGACTTAGTTTTTTATGTGCATCAAGTTTACAAACAATGGCACCTACACAACGATCACCATCTTGGGCCTTAAAAAGAAAATGGAATTCAGGGTTTTGATGTTAGTCATGAGGGTAATAGAAAATATTAATATTTACTTTATTTATGTAAAAACATACATTTTTATACATAAATAGCCAATTACACTTATTAAAATACACCAAGTAAGATCAAATGACATTAAATGATAAATAAATATTAATTAAGATCTATGTTCAAACAAATCCCGCAACAATTTCCTACTTAAGGTAGTCATCTTAAAAAGGAAGTTAAAGCTTTACATTAATAAAGTCAAGCATATTACATTCTTTTATCGATTGAATGACATGAGTGGTTATAATTTAAATGACTGTTCTTAGGCTTGAGATAACAGCATAGTGACATTATGTTTTACTTGTGTTTTAGGTCTGCTATAGTACTAAAATCAAAGCAATTTTTTTTTATGAAAAGGAAAATAGCATTCACACTCAGAAAGTGCTTTAGATGTTTTTCCAAATACATACATGACAGATACAAAATAAATTAAATTACCTACAGAAAATGAAGGCTAGGGAGTTTGAATTTATAGACTTGGCAAACCTTTAATGACACACAAGCTGTTTACTGGATTAATTAAAGACAGAACTAGAAATTAAGAGCAGAACCTAGGGTATCAATGGCACCTAAACATTTTCCATCTGTTGCCAAAATACTCCACAGGAGTGAAATTTTAAATTTATATTGTTTTCATGGATGTATATAATGCAATTATGAGTGAACAAAGGGGTCAAATTATTTACTTACAAAACAGTAACAAAGTGTACTAAAACACCTACTTGATGATTTAAATTACAGTAAGTTGTCAGGTGATAAAAGTTTAGCAGAAAGAAACAATTTCTGCTAGTTTACTCAAACTTGTAAAACAAAATAGCACAGGGAAATACTTAAAAATTGTTACAAGCTCTCAAACTTAAATTTGTTCAAAGAATGCTTTTGTTTATCAAACAATGATGAAACACTAATAGTTATTCATAACAATTAAGTTTCCAAAGAAAAAGATTGGTTGGTTGAGGTTTTATGACACAAGATCCAAACAAGGATAAGCTGTGCCAAACACAAGACAGTAAAAATAAAAAACGTATTTAAAAGATTTGAAAATAATAACCAGACCGACTTTAAAACTAAAATACAATGAATTAAAACAACTGATTAAACACAAGATTTAAATATGAAGAGTAAATTTTAATTGGGTATTTTATCATCTTAGTTTTGATACAATTTAAAAGAATTCTATTTAAAATCTTCTTACATATGTGGTAAAAAACCTGAATGATGAAGAAATTTAAAAAGTAATGGATGGGGAGATTGACCCAACTTGTCAAATAAAATTGGCAATGAAATTTCAAAAAAAAAAAGATTCGAGATATAGACTTTTAGTAGAAGAGTTGTCGAAAATTCCAGAATGAATACTACCAAGCAAAAATTTACCCACTCCATATGTTCAATAGGGATTGTTTTAACTCATTATATTCTTTTCGCCCTTATCTCCAGTTTATAAGTAAATTGTAAGGCACTTAAATAACTTACACCACTTTGGCTTTACATAAATTGAGGTTTTGGTTCAAAACATTTTTTTTAATCCTACACCCAGCTCAAGGCCTTTCGGCCATATGCTGTCTTGCCGTCCAATATAGCGAAGAAAGTCCTTGGGGAGAAGTATCCCTGATGTCAATGTCCTGTAAATTAGAGTACACCGCAAGGTGTTGTTCATAAGACCATCGCAAAAAAGCGGACAAATCGGGGAGGTAGACACGCCAATCCAAAACCTTGTATCATTAACAAGAATGTTATTTTATTTTGAAAAGGAATATTGTGTTAAAAATAATATAAATCAATGTTATTTTGTTTGAAATCACCTGCAAAACTTTCTGTCAATCAATTTTCCTGGTATTATCAGCACCCAGTGGTCCATTGTCTTCAGCAGAGTCAGATGTATAAAGGTTTAGAAAGCATGCACGTTGAAAGGTCTCGCATATCTTTAAAACTTTGTTATTTTTACGTTTTTGAAACGTTTTTTTAACAAGAAATTAAATAAAATAATTACTTTGGGACACTAATAAGCTTTAATTTACCACATTTCATCGATACATTTTGTTTTCAAAAGTGCTGCACATGGCTCGCGAGCCACGTCAGTCACCCCTGGAATAGATTGTTTGTTGAAAACAGCAATAGCAACGACAAAAACAATACCAGACATCAACTCGTATGAAGGCACATATTCATCGCTAGATCCACTATCAGTTAGTACACTTGGTATGCTAACGCTGTCCCTCTCACTTTCTAAGGTCATAGCCTCACTCATCAAAAAAAACTTAAAATAACTTAGAACAAGCAGCGTGATGAGTAATAAACAATCAGCAGCATGAAAATTTACCAATATTCAAACAGTCACTGGAATTATAGTGTAACTTCCAGATGCACCACTTTGGCTGTCAGCAAATAGATGACTTCACTGACTGCATAATTTTGTGCTCCCATATGTCTCGTTGTTTGGGAAACTAGAAGCAACACCACCTTTCCACAAATAGTTTTCCATATTCATACCACTTTGGCTTTAAAAAGCTCATATATATGAGCCTTTTAAAGTCAATGTGGTGCAAGTCCACTTTTAGAAAAATATTGAGTTATTTCTTCTGAGTATTTTCTAATTGGATGTTCTTTCTTTTCCACAAATACCTTTTTTCATAAACGAAGAGGAAAAGCTCATAAGAAGCATTCCATAAAGTTATGAAGGCAGTCGTAAAGAAAGTTGCTGAAGGTTTTAGTATTCATAGCACAGTTTAATAAGTGTATGACATTGATCCGAAAACTCAGGAGAAATGTAAAAAAATATAAATTGAGTAAAATAAGGAAGATGTGAATAGGCAGCCTAATTACAGAACTGGGAAATTTTTACTGATGAGGAAGAAAGGCTCTTGAAAGAATATTTATCACTGATCCAAACAACATTATGGATTAACTCCACACTACTAGACAGTTTGTATACAAGTTTGGAATTGCTAATAAAACATTCCCAACAAATAGATTCTAGATAAAACAGCATCTTATGATTGGTTATGTGGATTCATGCACAGGCATAAGGAGTTATCTCTGTGTAAACCTGAAAGTACAAGTTTGAGTATATCACCTATTTTCAATATAAATTCACAGCAGACAGAAACAATTTCAGAAAGTTAAACTATCAAATAAAATTTTTTATACTTTAATGTTAACATAAACAGTAAAATATATTTAATATTCCTTTCTAAAAATATGCATTATTGACTGAGTCATTTATAAAGGGAGAATTAACCCACTTGTGTATGTTTTAAAACATAATATCTAACATATTAACTTCTAATTGTGAAAATAAAATTTAGAAAATTAATTGTCTGCAAAAAATGGTCAAGGCTGCAGAGGTTCCACTAAAGACTCATGCACTCAAGTACAACTTCATGTCGACGGATATTTCCTTATTTTGGTCAAAAGCGGTCTTATTAACTTTCAGATGGTGTGAAACATCCTATAACAAATATTGCAGTAACATATTTCTTATTGAAAGATAATTTCGTATATTGACCAAACAAAGTTGTTTCTGATTAACTTCCAAAATGTGTGCTACAACCTATGAGACGAGACATAACTACCTCAACACCATTATATTATTTAAGCAAGAAACTAAGAAGGATATTAACAAAGTATATCAACACCTGTTGGCGCAATCTTGCCCAAAGTATAATGTGGTATTAAAAACTCATGCACTACTGATTAACTTGCCAATATTACAGCAATGTATTTCTTTTTGAAGGAAAATTTCGTATTTTAGCCAAACAAAGAGGTAACTGACTAACTTTCAAATTGTGTGATACAACCTATGAGACGAGATATAATTACCTCAATCACTCAAACAGCATAATATTATTTTAGCAAGAAACTAGGAAGGATATTAACAAAGTATGTAAACACCTGTTGGCGCAATCTTGCACAAAGTAAAATGTAATATTAAAAACACAAGCATTAAAGTATAATTTGCTGATTTTGCAGCAACGTATTTTGTTTTGAAGAATATTTTCGTATTATAACCAAACAAAGAGGTCCCTGACTAACTTTTAAATTGTGTGATACAACCTATGAGACGAGATATAATTACCTCAATCACACAAACAGAATCGTATTATTTTAGCAAGAAACTAGGAAGGATATTAACAAAGTATATCAACACCTGTTAGCGCAATCTTGCCTAAAGTAAAATGTACAATTAAAAACTCATGTACTAAAGTAGAACTTGACGATATTGCAGTATCTTATTTCTTGTCCAAAGATATTTTCCTCTTTTGGACACACAAAGGGGTCTGGCTAGCTCTCAAAGTGTGTGATACATCCTAAGAGACGAGATAATTACCTCAATCACTCAAACAGCATCGTATTATTTTAGCAAGAAACTAGGAAGGATATTAACAAAGTATATCAACACCTGTTAGCGCAATCTTGCCTAAAGTAAAATGTAGAATTAAAAACTCATGTACTAAAGTAGAACTTGACGATATTGCAGTATCTTATTTCTTGTCCAAAGCAGTATCTTATTTCCTGTCAAAAAGTGTATTGGACACACAAAAGGGTCATACTTACTCTCAAATTGTGCAATACATCCCAAGAGACGAGATATAATTACCTCAATCACTCAAACAGCATAATATTATTTTAGCAAGAAACTAGGAAGGATATTAACAAAGTATGTAAACACCTGTTGGCGCAAACTTGCCCAAAGTAAAATGTGATATTAAAAACACAAGCATTAAAGTATAATTTGCTGATTTTGCAGCGACGTATTTTATTTTGAAGAATATTTTCGTATTTTAACCAAACAAAGAGGTCCCTGACTAACTTTTAAATTGTGTGATACAACCTATGAGACGAGATATAATTACCTCAATCACTCAAACAGCATCGTATTATTTTAGCAAGAAACTAGGAAGGATATTAACAAAGTATATCAACACCTGTTAGCGCAATCTTGCCTAAAGTAAAATGTACAATTAAAAACTCATGTACTAAAGTAGAACTTGCTGATATTGCAGTATCTTATTTCTTGTCCAAAGATATTTTCCTCTTTTTGGACACACAAAGGGGTCTGGCTAGCTCTCAAAGTGTGCGATACATCCTAAGAGACGAGATATAATTACCTCAATCACTCAAACAGCATCATAATATTTTAGCAAGAAACTAGGAAGGATATCAACAAAGTATGTCAACACCTGTTGGCGCAATCTTGCCCAAAGTAAAATGTGAAAAATAAAAACACAAGCATTAAAGTATAATTTGCTGATTTTGCAGCAACGTATTTTGTTTTGTAGAATATTTTCGTATTTTAGACAAACAAAGAGGTCCCTGACTAACTTTTAAATTGTGTGATACAACCTATGAGACAAGATATAATTACCTCAATCACTCAAACAGCATCGTATTATTTTAGCAAGAAACTAGGAAGGATATTAACAAAGTATATCAACACCTGTTAGCGCAATCTTGCCTAAAGTAAAATGTAGAATTAAAAACTCATGTACTAAAGTAGAACTTGACGATATTGCATTATCTTATTTCTTGTCCAAAGCAGTATCTTATTTCCTGTCAAAAAGTCTATTGGACACACAAAAGGGTCTGACTTGCTCTCAAATTGTGCAATACATCCTAAGAGACGAGATATAATTACCTCAATCACTCAAACAGCATCATATTATTTTAGCAAGAAACTAGGAAGGATATTAACAAAGTATGTCAACACCTGTTGGCGCAATCTTGCCCAAAGTAAAATGTGATATTAAAAACACAAGCATTAAAGTATAATTTGCTGATTTTGCAACGACGTATTTTGTTTTGAAGAATATTTTCGTATTTTAACCAAACAAAGAGGTCCCTGACTAACTTTTAAATTGTGTGATACAACCTATGAGACGAGATATAATTACCTCAATCACTCAAACAGCATAGTATTATTTTAGCAAGAAACTAGGAAGGATATTAACAAAGTATATCAACACCTGTTAGCGCAATCTTGCCTAAAGTAAAATGTACAATTAAAAACTCATGTACTAAAGTAGAACTTGACGATATTGCAGTATCTTATTTCTTGTCCAAAGATATTTTACTCTTTTGGACACACAAAGGGATCTGACTAGCTCTCAAATTGTGCGATACATCCTAAGAGACGAGATATAATTACCTCAATCACTCAAACAGCATCATATTATTTTAGCAAGAAACTAGGAAGGATATTAACAAAGTATGTCCACACCTGTTGGCGCAATCCTGCCCAAAGTAAAATGTGATATTAAAAACACAAGCATTATAGTATAATTTGCTGATTTTGCAGCAACGTATTTTGTTTTGAAGAATATTTTCGTATTTTAGCCAAACAAAGAGGTCCTTGACTAACTTTTAAATTGTGCGATACAACCTATGAGACGAGATATAATTACCTCAATCACTCAAACAGCATCGTATTATTTTAGCAAGAAACTAGGAAGGATATTAACAAAGTATATCAACACCTGTTAGCGCAATCTTGCCTAAAGTAAAATGTACAATTAAAAACTCATGTACTAAAGTAGAACTTGCCGATTTTGCAGTATCTTATTTCTTGTCCAAAGATATTTTCCTCTTTTGGACACACAAAGGGGTCTGACTAGCTCTCAAATTGTGCGATACATCCTAAGAGACGAGATATAATTACCTCAATCACTCAAACAGCATCGTATTATTTTAGCAAGAAACTAGGAAGGATATTAACAAAGTATATCAACACCTGTTAGCGCAATCTTGCCTAAAGTAAAATGTACATTTAAAAACTCATGTACTAAAGTAGAACTTGCCGATTTTGCAGTAGCTTATTTCTTGTCCAAAGATATTTTCCTCTTTTGGACACACAAAGGGGTTTGGCTAGCTCTCAAAGTGTGTGATACATCCTAAGAGACGAGATATAATTACCTCAATCACTCAAACAGCATCATATTATTTTAGCAAGAAACTAGGAAGGATATTAACAAAGTATATCAACACCTGTTAGCGCAATCTTGCCTAAAGTAAAATGTACAATTAAAAACTCATGTACTAAAGTAGAACTTGCCGATATTGCAGTATCTTATTTCTTGTCCAAAGATATTTTCCTCTTTTGGACACACAAAGGGGTCTGTCTAGCTCTCAAAGTGTGTGATACATCCTAAGAGACGAGATATAATTACCTCAATCACTCAAACAGCATCATATTATTTTAGCAAGAAACTAGGAAGGATATTAACAAAGTATGTCAACACCTGTTGGCGCAATCTTGCCCAAAGTAAAATGTGATATTAAAAACACAAGCATTAAAGTATAATTTGCTGATTTTGCAGCAACGTATTTTGTTTTGAAGAATATTTTCGTATTTTAGCCAAACAAAGAGGTCTCTGACTAACTTTTAAATTGTGTGATACAACCTATGAGACGAGATATAATTACCTCAATCACTCAAACAGCATCGTATTATTTTAGCAAGAAACTAGGAAGGATATTAACAAAGTATATCAACACCTGTTAGCGCAATCTTGCCTAAAGTAAAATGTAGAATTAAAAACTCATGTACTAAAGTAGAACTTGACGATATTGCAGTATCTTATTTCTTGTCCAAAAGTCTATTGGACACACAAAGGGGTCTGACTAGCTCTCAAATTGTGCGATACATCCTAAGAGACGAGATATAATTACCTCAATCACTCAAACAGCATCATATTATTTTAGCAAGAAACTAGGAAGGATATTAACAAAGTATGTCAACACCTGTTGGCGCAATCTTGCCCAAAGTAAAATGTGATATTAAAAACACAAGCATTAAAGTATAATTTGCTGATTTTGCAGCAACGTATTTTGTTTTGTAGAATATTTTCGTATTTTAGCCAAACAAAGAGATCCCTGACTAACTTTTAAATTGTGTGATACAACCTATGAGACAAGATATAATTACCTCAATCACTCAAACAGCATCGTATTATTTTAGCAAGAAACTAGGAAGGATATTAACAAAGTATATCAACACCTGTTAGCGCAATCTTGCCCAAAGTAAAATGTAGAATTAAAAACTCATGTACTAAAGTAGAACTTGACGATATTGCAGTATCTTATTTTTTGTCCAAAGCAGTAACTTATTTCCTGTCAAAAAGTCTATTGGAGACACAAAAGGGTCTGACTTGCTCTCAAATTATGCAATACATCCTAAGAGACGAGATATAATTACCTCAATCACTCAAACAGCATCATATTATTTTAGCAAGAAACTAGGAAGGATATTAACAAAGTATGTCCACACCTGTTGGCGCAATCTTGCCCAAAGTAAAATGTGATATTAAAAACACAAGCATTAAAGTATAATTTGCTGATTTTGCAGCAACGTATTTTGTTTTGAAGAATATTTTCGTATTTTAGCCAAACAAAGAGGTCCCTGACTAACTTTTAAATTGTGTGATACAACCTATGAGACGAGATATAATTACCTCAATCACTCAAACAGCATCGTATTATTTTAGCAAGAAACTAGGAAGGATATTAACAAAGTATATCAACACCTGTTAGCGCAATCTTGCCTAAAGTAAAATGTAGAATTAAAAACTCATGTACTAAAGTAGAACTTGACGATATTGCAGTATCTTATTTCTTGTCCAAAAGTCTATTGGACACACAAAGGGGTCTGACTAGCTCTCAAATTGTGCGATACATCCTAAGAGACGAGATATAATTACCTCAATCACTCAAACAGCATCATATTATTTTAGCAAGAAACTAGGAAGGATATTAACAAAGTATGTCAACACCTGTTGGCGCAATCTTGCCCAAAGTAAAATGTGATATTAAAAACACAAGCATTAAAGTATAATTTGCTGATTTTGCAGCAACGTATTTTGTTTTGTAGAATATTTTCGTATTTTAGCCAAACAAAGAGGTCCCTGACTAACTTTTAAATTGTGTGATACAACCTATGAGACAAGATATAATTACCTCAATCACTCAAACAGCATCGTATTATTTTAGCAAGAAACTAGGAAGGATATTAACAAAGTATATCAACACCTGTTAGCGCAATCTTGCCCAAAGTAAAATGTAGAATTAAAAACTCATGTACTAAAGTAGAACTTGACGATATTGCAGTATCTTATTTTTTGTCCAAAGCAGTAACTTATTTCCTGTCAAAAAGTCTATTGGAGACACAAAAGGGTCTGACTTGCTCTCAAATTATGCAATACATCCTAAGAGACGAGATATAATTACCTCAATCACTCAAACAGCATCATATTATTTTAGCAAGAAACTAGGAAGGATATTAACAAAGTATGTCCACACCTGTTGGCGCAATCTTGCCCAAAGTAAAATGTGATATTAAAAACACAAGCATTAAAGTATAATTTGCTGATTTTGCAGCAACGTATTTTGTTTTGAAGAATATTTTCGTATTTTAGCCAAACAAAGAGGTCCCTGACTAACTTTTAAATTGTGTGATACAACCTATGAGACGAGATATAATTACCTCAATCACTCAAACAGCATCGTATTATTTTAGCAAGAAACTAGGAAGGATATTAACAAAGTATATCAACACCTGTTAGCGCAATCTTGCCTAAAGTAAAATGTACAATTAAAAACTCATGTACTAAAGTAGAACTTGACGATATTGCAGTATCTTATTTCTTGTCCAAAGATATTTTACTCTTTTGGACACACAAAGGGGTCTGACTAGCTCTCAAATTGTGCGATACATCCTAAGAGACGAGATATAATTACCTCAATCACTCAAACAGCATCATATTATTTTAGCAAGAAACTAGGAAGGATATTAACAAAGTATGTCCACACCTGTTGGCGCAATTTTGCCTAAAGTAAAATGTGATATTAATAACATAAGCATTATAGTATAATTTGCTGATTTTGCAGCAACGTATTTTGTTTTGAAGAATATTTTCGTATTTTAGCCAAACAAAGAGGTCCCTGACTAACTTTTAAATTGTGTGATACAACCTATGAGACGAGATATAATTACCTCAATCACTCAAACAGCATCGTATTATTTTAGCAAGAAACTAGGAAGGATATTAACAAAGTATATCAACACCTGTTAGCGCAATCTTGCCTAAAGTAAAATGTAGAATTAAAAACTCATGTACTAAAGTAGAACTTGACGATATTGCAGTATCTTATTTCTTGTCCAAAAGTCTATTGGACACACAAAGGGGTCTGACTAGCTCTCAAATTGTGCGATACATCCTAAGAGACGAGATATAATTACCTCAATCACTCAAACAGCATCATATTATTTTAGCAAGAAACTAGGAAGGATATTAACAAAGTATGTCAACACCTGTTGGCGCAATCTTGCCCAAAGTAAAATGTGATATTAAAAACACAAGCATTAAAGTATAATTTGCTGATTTTGCAGCAACGTATTTTGTTTTGTAGAATATTTTCGTATTTTAGCCAAACAAAGAGGTCCCTGACTAACTTTTAAATTGTGTGATACAACCTATGAGACGAGATATAATTACCTCAATCACTCAAACAGCATCGTATTATTTTAGCAAGAAACTAGGAAGGATATTAACAAAGTATATCAACACCTGTTAGCGCAATCTTGCCTAAAGTAAAATGTACAATTAAAAACTCATGTACTAAAGTAGAACTTGACGATATTGCAGTATCTTATTTCTTGTCCAAAGATATTTTACTCTTTTGCACACACAAAGGGGTCTGACTAGCTCTCAAATTGTGCGATACATCCTAAGAGACGAGATATAATTACCTCAATCACTCAAACAGCATCGTATTATTTTAGCAAGAAACTAGGAAGGATATTAACAAAGTATATCAACACCTGTTAGCGCAATCTTGCCTAAAGTAAAATGTACAATAAAAAACTCATGTACTAAAGTAGAACTTGCCGATTTTGCAGTATCTTATTTCTTGTCCAAAGATATTTTCCTCTTTTGGACACACAAAGGAGTCTGGCTAGCTCTCAAAGTGTGTGATACATCCTAAGAGACGAGATATAATTACCTCAATCACTCAAACAGCATCATATTATTTTAGCAAGAAACTAGGAAGGATATTAACAAAGTATATCAACACCTGTTAGCGCAATCTTGCCTAAAGTAAAATGTACAATTAAAAACTCATGTACTAAAGTAGAACTTGCCGATATTGCAGTATCTTATTTCTTGTCCAAAGATATTTTCCTCTTTTGGACACACAAAGGGGTCTGGCTAGCTCTCAAAGTGTGTGATACATCCTAAGAGACGAGATATAATTACCTCAATCACTCAAACAGCATCATATTATTTTAGCAAGAAACAAGGAAGGATATTAACAAAGTATGTAAACACCTGTTGGCGCAATCTTGCCCAAAGTAAAATGTGATATTAAAAACACAAGCATTAAAGTATAATTTGTTGATATTGAAGCAACGTATTTTGTTTGGAAGGATATTTTCGTATTTTAGCCAAACAAAGAGGTCACTGACTAACTTTCAAATTGTGTGATACAACCTATGAGACGAGATATAATTACCTCAATCACTCAAACAGCATCGTATTATTTTAGCAAGAAACTAGGAAGGATATTAACAAAGTATATCAACACCTGTTAGCGCAATCTTGCCTAAAGTAAAATGTAGAATTAAAAACTCATGTACTAAAGTAGAACTTGACGATATTGCAGTATCTTATTTCTTGTCCAAAAGTCTATTGGACACACAAAGGGGTCTGACTAGCTCTCAAAGTGTGTGATACATCCTAAGAGACGAGATATAATTACCTCAATCACTCAAACAGCATTATATTATTTTAGCAAGAAACTAGGAAGGATATTAACAAAGTATGTCAACACCTGTTGGCGCAATCTTGCCCAAAGTAAAATGTGATATTAAAAACACAAGCATTAAAGTATAATTTGCTGATATTGCAGCAACGTATCTTGGTTTGAAGAATATTTTCGTATTTTAGCCAAACAAAGAGGTCCCTGACTCACTTTCAAATTGTGTGATACAACCTATGAGACGAGATATAATTACCTCAATCACTCAAACAGCATCGTATTATTTTAGCAATAAACTAGGAAGGAATTTAACAAAGTATGTCAACACCTGTTGACGCAATTCTTCATGCAGTTAAATTATATATTAGACTTGTGTACTAAAGTTGAATGACTTGGTGAAGTAAAATTAAACATTGAAATGTTTAGTGCACAAAAGTAGAATGAATTGGTGACATTTGTGCCATTTAAAGTGGTAGTGTGTCCCCTTTGCAACTACAAAAAATGTGTTGTGTGACAACTGATACATCATGTAATACATCCATTGAGACGAGATGTGATTACTGCAATTACTTAAATTTAGTCACAATATTTTAGCAAGAGACTCGGGATATTAACAAAATATAGTAAATTCCTAAAACATGTCTCCTCTTAAACCTTAATTGAAAAGCTTTTATCACTGGTGTTCAAAACGAATCAGCTAAGTTGAAAAATAAGGTAGTTAAGTATGAAGCTAACTTAGAACTAGCTATGAAATCCAAATTCTGATTTGAAACTATATTTTCTTAAAATGAAATTTAAACTTTCAATCGTTGGAATTTGAAGAAGCATTTCTATCAATTGCACATACTATTGTAGTAAACAGTTGCATTCATGTTGAATGGTTTTTATTAGCAGAATACCTGCATAACGAGCTAAAATAAACAATTGCACTGATGAATTTATTGCATTGTTAAATGAAAGTTTTATAAGTGAAAAATTAAATAATCAATTCAAAATGTTGGTGGAGTGGTAGCAAACGGGACGGTAGCGGCAAGGAGCTTTTTTTTTTGTCGCCAAACCAAGATGGTGGCTTTAACGTCTTCAGTTCTAAACAAGGTTGCCTTAAAACAAACACAAATTGAATGTTGCCACTTTGGGGGGAAATCGTCCACTCATTTCATATCTAATAAATTTTAAGGCACAATTTCGTTTGTTTACTAAAAACCATTACATATTGGTGTCGACTGGCATCCATGTAAAAGAGTCTTGTATGTTGCCAATTTGGCGAATTTTTACGACCAGTGTCATGTGAGATTTCAAAAACAAGGTTATATACTGTTAATTAAAGAAAAAAAAACTTTTTTTTATTGATCCATAGTGAACTATGGAAAAAATTGTTACTTTTTGTAAAGTTGCAAATTTTTTTGAAATTAGGTTTTAAAATGATTTTCTTAAAATGATACCCTTTAAAAACAAGAATAAAAAATAGCAGCAAAAAGTAACCTTTGGCAGCCTGCAAATATCAGTAACCTAATCAGCAAGCATAAAGAATGTTTTTTACTGAAATTGGAAGATCAAAGCAGTCTGCATTTTGTTCTTAAATCTAATAGTATTAAAACAGTTTCTTTGCAAGTCCACAGAGTGCAGGTGCTGGTTTTGTAAATCACATGACATGAATTTTTCAAATCAGTCTACATATTTAAATAAAAATACAAATTGGAGACAAGGGTCTTGGTCTAATTTGTCCGTGAAAGAAATTTCGTATAGAAAATGTTTGTGATGCAACGATAAATTCTTGGTGACCAGTATGGGATGTCAATAAAAATAAATTAATTTAATTATGTTGGCCTGCAAAAACTACAATAAGTACACGATTTCATTAGTCCAATGATTGAGAATTAATTTAAATGCAATTTTAAATTTGAGTACTAATACTCTTTATGATAATGCCATACATAATTATAACTAGTTATGTAGTTTAACAAATGAAATTTTTAAAATTGAGAACTGGCCCTTGTCTTACAAAAAGATTTTGCCAAGCCGTCGTCTTACGAAGGCTAAAGCCGCTGCTTTAAGATAAGGTATAGGAGCATTTCCAATCCAATGTAGCACTGGTATTTCCAAAATGTTGGGTGAAAATCAAGGATTGCACTCCTGAGCGGCATGTTACTAATACCTTTGAAATATCTATATTTTGTGGTTAAAACATACTATGGACAGAATTTTCAGAGGTAGGCACCTTAACTCATAGCATTAGCTATCCATTATTTATCTAGTTGGGAAGCAGAAGTAAACACCTTACATGCTATCAGACCCAATTATGCTTTACAGATGCAAATATTTTTGGATAGCAAGATTACAAAGAAAAGGGAAAAAGATACTTACCAAAAAACATAGTTTGGGCCAATTATGAATAAAGTATCTATAAGTGTATATTGAATAAGGTTCAGATAAATCTTTTTGTATTAGCCTCATTATATCTGGCATCTGACGTTCAGATTCATACCCTAAATAAGTGATGTCTACATCTTTTGTAACTTCAACACCTGGTGGAAAGTTGCTGACCACATCAGTACCAGATTGATCACACTGTAAACACGAAGAGTTGTTGCACTCACTGATTTCAGACGATGGCATATCTGAGATCAAACAGTCTGGTGTGTTATCACTAGATATTGTTTTATGATTTTCATTCGATCCGTTTTGAATTTCAATTTTTGTAGAAGATTGGTCACACGTCCTATGATTTAATTTACTTAAATGGGCATTTAACAGTTCGAAGTTGCTGCCTTTATTTATACCATTAACAGACAAGTCAACGCGTTTCATATCATCGTGTAATAATTTATTACATCCATTTAGAAACCCACAATTGCCGGAGTCATTGCAAACGTGAAGCTTCTCCCGAAACTCATCAGAAATGTCTGGGTGCTTTGGATGATATTTTTCTTCACATTCCTCATTGAAACGTGTCACCTGCGTTTCAGTTTCAGCTGATGATGATACATACAATGAGTTAACACATCCTCCGTTTAACTCAGAGCTAATATTTGAATCATTAAGCCTAACAGCTACGTTCCTTATGCTGATATCGACGGCCGAATGATCCTCCATATTATAAACTTCTTGTTTTTAAAATGTGAAAAAATGCTTCAACCAACACATTACTTCAAAACGTTTCCCAAATAATGATCAAGCAAGACTAATATCTCACTGAATGAGGTTCAATTCCCAATTCATTGTACAAAACACAAAAACAAGTCGAGATACTTTTACTTTCCTGGCCTGACGATAACAAGCAAGGACAAGACGAAAATGATCAAACTACATCACTTGCACTTCAATTCATAATGAATTATTGCAAATAAAATTTGTTTTTATCGACAATTTGTTGTTATTTTTAAGATACATAAATCAACAATAAACATATCCAAAGGTAATCTAATTTCAACTAATTTATTCATATCAAGAAAGTAAATTTTAAAAATTTGAAAAAGATTTGCATTAAAATATCATACGTAAATATGCTTTCGAATATAAAAATATTTCAACAATCCTATAAATACACATTAATTTCTTCTTTTATTTTAATAAACTTTTAAAAAACGTTTAGTTTTTGCTGATTGAAAAATTGTAGGAAACACTTAACTGCAAACTGCTAGATTAACAGGTCGGATGTTCAGAGATTGTAAACAATAAGAAAACGAAATTTCCTTCTGCTATTATTATGACAAATTTTCCTTAAATATAATTCCGAAACTGCTTTCATTTCAAATGTATGCATCTAAGTCGTACATGTTTTCATTCCATTAACATCACGCTCGCCCCAATCTTTTTTTCTAGAATGTAATTACATTGACATTCACTTGTAAAGGTGAAGCGGTGAAGACCATGTTTAAAAAATTGCTTGCTTACATTTTTTTATGTTACATTCTTTGCATCAGCAATGGTTTGCATTTGAAAGGACGATGGAACACAGGCGAATTTTTCAAATTCCTGGCGAAATTTGGATTTCAGAAGACTGATAGTCATGACCACATCAATACCTTAGGATTCATTTATGGTAACATAACAGTTCCTAGCTACTCTGTTGACATCAAACACAAAGCTACATTTGTTGTTGTGGATCGACATAACTTTTTAGATTACTTTCGCCAGAGACTGAAGCATACTGCTGACGGAGATGAAGCGTGTCGTGCTATGTTTGAGAAAATCGATACTGTTGCGTTTGATAGAAATTGCAAAGAAAATGGTACTGAAGATTTCTTAAGAAACGTGCCGTGCCCGATCGGAGAACTTTGTGAAGATGAAGATTCCCCGGAAAGAGTTGTGAATGGTCACCAATTCACCTATGCTGTGCTTGATAACAATCAAGCTAGGTATTGTCAATATACTATCACTTATTTTCGCATCTGTATTCTTCAAGGTGTAGCGAGCTTAGCTACCACTCCAAATTTAACTTACGATTGAGTAGTATAAATATCAGTGTAACCCAACTCTACCATGAAGTACTTTTTGGTAGATAGTAAGATATGCTGATTCAATCCGGCTTGCTATATTGGTGACCAATGGACATGATTTAAATGCGCAATAATTTGCAAATTTGATGGATGACCTATGATGTACAGTAGAAATTTCCATGGTTGATGCTAATTACTTTAAACCCCTATGGGGCACTGTGATAGCAGTCTCTGCTAATGTCATATCACATCCTCCATCCATGCATTGCTGCTTGGCCTTCTTGCTGTGCGACATGGCAACTGTGATCTTCATACAGTTCTCAGTCTAAAATAACAAAACATTTTACTAGTGACGTCATCTATCGAATTTCGTCTGCTGCTAAAATTCTGGTGGGAGAGTTCTATAGCGATCTTAGCTACCACTCTAAGAATTAACTTACAATTGAGTGGTATAAATATCAGTGTAACCCAACATTACGATGAAGTACTTTATGGTAGATAGTAAGTTACGCTGATTCGTTCCGGCTTTCTGTAAAGGTGCTCAGATTTGGCTCAACTTTTCAAACTGCATCAAATATTCCTTAATTGTTAGATCAATAATCTTTAGCCATCAGTTTAACTTTTATGGCATCAACTGCAATTTCTGTAGTAACTTGGAAAGTAACATTGATTTCTGTCATAGTGAAGGCGATGGTAGAATTTTTCTTCATTAGAAAGTTTAAAGCATATTCAGAATTATTTCTTTCAATTGTACAATAATCTTGTTTTGACATGTTTCCCGCAAGACAAGTATAAAATGGGATACACTGAACAGCGTAATATACTAAGGGCCAAGATAACATCTCGTATTTTTGTATAAAGCATGAATTCAAATTCAGTTTTTGATTTAATGTGTGAAACTAGAACTTAAACAACAAAGTCCATGACAAACATTTCAAAATATTGTAAACCACAGTACAATATTTTTTGAACTATAATTTAGGTAGTTGATGGTATACTAAACTTGTATATGATTTTAAAGTTTTCCCAGTTCGTATCTTTTTTAGTTGAATGGGAGAATTCTTATAAGTGATTTTGTATGCTTTCCTTAAACAGGTTACTCATAGAACAAGTAAATAGCAATATAATGAAGGATATTAATGCAACTTCAATTTCTGTAGATTAAACTATCTTCTGCATTAATTTGTAATGTTCTTAAACTCAAATGTCTCACTTCCTTATATCTGCAAAAATGTCCCTCTTACGTATATTCTGTGGTTCTTAGAGTTTGAAATGTTAAAGATTATATTTTAAACAATACAAAGTCCAGAATCCTCAGGACCTCGGATTCGTTACAGTTTTTTTGTTGAAAAAACCCTTATGTAACCATATACACAACACACGTTTATTATGCCCGAAACATGTTTACTATACTAAAATAGCAGATAGATAAATAGAAAACATTTTTTAGAAGAAAAATCAATTTTTATACAATAGCAACAAGTTTACTCTTACTAATCTTCTAAAGTTTTTTTGTGTGGTATTTACTTTGAACATGTCCGGTTTTTTACATTGTTTCATCAATTTTGTCCTGGTAGAACGCTCTGTTCTTTAATAATTGTTCTTTTAAGCAGTGGAAAAATAGAAAAAAGTCAGAGAGATAAAAAAACGCTAGTTAGCAAAACGTCCAGAGTTTGGACAATTTCAGACGTCCTTATTTGGGATTTTGTACTGCTACATTGAACTCAAATGAAAGGATTAGAATAATAGTAAAACATGTGATTGATAAGTTACTTTCCTGATTAACTAATTCAGGAGTGCTGCAGACTGACTTGTGAAGAATGTAGCCATATATGAGTTTGAATTAGGAAGATGCTCAGTGATAGAGGAACTGACAACAATCATCCAATTTTAAGAGTTATTTATTTTTAAGAAATCCTGTAAATGTCTCCTAAAGTTCTTGTTTTTCAAAATTAACAAGCGATTTACACCTATAATTTTCTGGGCAAATACTATCAAATTTTTAAACATACCCTTTTCCAGACATTTTTTGAGAAAACAATTAAGTGAAATTCTGTGAAGTTTGACATATGTTATTGAACACTGAAGTTAAATTATTTTTAGTTGGAATGCATTGCATATCTAGTTCTAGAAATGCTGGTCCCTATTTCTAGGAAAGTAGCTTGATTTTCTGAGACACATAATGTCTTGCCTTGTCTGCATCTTATAGCTCAATTAGCACCTTTTTCATTTCACCAACATCCTAATATCTATGTTTTTAAAAAAATTTAGCCCTCTGAATTAAAATAGAGAAATCAAACTTTTTATTCTACATATGGAGAAAAGTCATTAATCTAGATCCAAGTGAGGAGCTTTTTCAAGTTAAACTGATTTATACAATTTCCATCTATAAATGCATGTTGATCAAGGTTGAATTACAAAATGACCAACCACTCACAAATATATAGCATATATCTAAAATGACTTAAATTTTATGAAATTTTTAACCCTCTGAGTGTCATGACATTTCTTAGTAATGTACTATGCTTTTGAACTACAGTACACATGAGGACTACAGTCTCAGGGTTCGCATGCTCCTTAAAATAGACTTTCCTTTTAAAGCACTCTTAAAACTCCTTATTTTTATGTGCTGCTCCTTAAAAACTAGTTATATATTGTTCACCTTTTCAATTTCGAAATGTGCACTGCATTCAACCACAGGAAAGGATTCAAAAACCTACCATTTCAATGGTTAATGGATACTTCACGTTGCACGCAGTGTATTGGCAGCAAGCATCTGGAAATTTTCCGACAAGAAAAGGCTATCATCAGTATGGTGAAACAGTAAAGTTGAAGGGAAGCATGGCCACCTGTATGTCCGATCCATCTTACCAAATTACCTAACTTGAGCAATAGAGCTTTGAGTGGCATTTACAACTTACGTTTTCCTTTCATAGTATTGTTTGGTGAGAGAGAGATATCACTGGAGCAGCCTTCTGCCTTTCCCCCAAAGCATTCACACCTCACGGTCGACAGGATAGGGTACTGAACAAAAGGAGAAACCCTCTAGTAGGTCAGTCGCTGACAACTCGTAAATGGTGATCGATGCCAGTGGTCACTTAAAAGGGGGATAACATCCACCGTTCACAGATCTATACATTGCCGCCGGTGTAAATGAAAAAATTTGGCGGTAATAAAAGTCTATCTACCACAGCATAAAAAGGTTAACCAATGGACATCCCAGATTGGACACAACGGCAAGAGGGGGATTGTGACAATTCCAGCAAAGAGGGCGGTTTTAACAGGCCCGTTTTATTTTCAGATTCTGGATTAAGAAGACGGAGAGAATGGAAGAGAGATTGCTTGGAGAAGTCAAGAGACCAGACGGATCAAGCTGATAACTCATGTTAAATATTGAAGGAGCGTTGTGACTGTATTGAAAATTGCAATCTGTTATAATCAAAGTGGATTATTTCATATTTGAATATTTTAAGTTCAAATATAATTTACCTAATCATTTAACAAAATAGTTGCGGGTTTCATTAATTTTTGTTTATCCGAAATCTATTTTATTTTGAAAAATACTTTATATGGAAAACAAATATGCTTGGATTTCTACTATTGTAAGTTTTAGCTGGGATTTGAGAGAAATATGTACTTTAAACTGAAAAACATAATACTGAGATTTCACGGTATAATAACTGTTAACAGTAGCATCCTAAATAAAACAGCTCCAGCGAGCAGGGGGAAATGAACTTGTGTTAAGTTGAAATATCAAAGTATAATTTTATTGTTTTGAGTTATTAGTAATATAGTATTAATTAAAACTAAGTTCTTAAAAGTGTTGAAACATTTTTATTTTTCACAGTTGAAAATGTGTGTTTAAACTTTCTGTGACTACTTAAAAATTTCGAAAGAACTCATTAAATACACCCTTATATACTTTTTAATTTTTATATTCAAAATTCTGTTTGAACCCTGAGTCTGCTTACCACTAAAACTGTTCTCGACCAAAAGTCTGGCTGGCTCTTTCCTCAGAAAAGGGACTTTGCCATTTTCTATCAGAGATTCTTAAAGCACTTGAATTTGTTATAATGGCCACTCAACTATCCAGGAGTTTGCGATAAGAGTACACAGGATTGCCTTCAAAATGTCACTGAGACACCCTTCTCCAAAATCTCATTTGACTCGTCCCCATTCAAAGTGTGAGACCTGTTTCCATAGTGACCCCCATTACATACACTTTGTACTTGGAACAGTTCTGGCAGTAAATATATGCATCTGTTGATTTCAAAATTCTTAGAATGGATTATATTGATTTAGACTTCTAAAACTTGTTAGAAGCCATGTTGCTTGGTGGAATAATGTATGCATGAACTTTAAATGGTTAATTGATATTAATCAGTAGTTAATTGATACTAATCAGTACTTAGCAGTGATACTAAAATGTGTTCAACTGTCGTAATTAAGAAGACCTTGAATGGGGAAATTAATTTCATTTTTCGCCTAGAATGATTTTTAATATTCAATCAACTTGTACTTAACATTTTCATGTGTATCACGAGTTTAAGTTACCTATCTATTTCTTTATAGGTTTTGGTACATTAGCTTAGTTGCTTGCTATAGAAATGGAATGGAAGACAATTGCACTTGGAGAGATTCATCTAAAGAGAATTTAGACATTGATTATGACATCTGGCTTGCAAATGGAAATCCTTATGGACCACATAGAAATCCTTTTGAGTTCCAATTGTCATTTGATCAACAGGTTTGTAACAGGCTATAAAACAGGGTTTTGTTTTAATGTTTTTTATTGAAAAAGTACTACATTCAGAGTTCAATTAGCAGTTGCATGTTAAGCCTGTAAGTTTGCTTTTGATGATCTTTAGATCCAATTGTCATATTTGACACCAACTTCTGAAAAGTTTCCACTTATATAATGCCTATAAGCCCCAAAAGAAAATAGCTTCCTGAAGTAGGAAATACAAATTATTTCCCCCAAACTGGATAACAATGAACAGTCTTCAATGGAAAACAGTTTCCAAAATGCTTGTATTAAATGTTTCAACCAAATTTTTTTTACTTTATGCTGTATAAAGAATAAAATACCCTTTATAAAGAATGGGTTTATTACTTACATGTCTATAGCAGAGTTTAAACCAGGGTCATGAAACTTTGACCGTAGACCCCTCCAAGAGTTCTTTGACTTTATCGACTCTCCCTATTTTACTATCACATAATTATTATAAAACAAGCAAAAAATGTTTATGTGAGTTTTTATATTGCTTATTTTATATTTACAGTGTTAAGTGTGTGTCTAATATAGTATATATTATTATATTGGCTTAACGTCAAAATGATACGTGTTTGTTTCTTAACATTATGCTTTTGACAAGAAGGATAAATTATGTATATATAGATATATAAATATATATATATATATATGTAAAATTTCATTTATATAACAATAATACAATCTATAACATGAACGCACTCAGAAAACCGTTGCCATTGTTACCGGCATGGGGAAAATAGTTATACTTACCAACTGGAATCCATGAGATGACGGCCGACCAACCAGTATAGTGGTTAAGGTGTTAGCCTCTAGATTGGAAGGTTCCTGGTTCGAATCCGGGTCCGGGCATGGATGTTTGTAAACGTATGGTGTAGAGGTGGCTGGTGCACCTTAAATCTATCATGGCCAAAAGTCCTCACGTTTGGTTGGCATGGAAGTTTGAGAGTGGGGTGCCAGCTCAGGTGTTGCTTCGTCATCTGACCGTGGTTCAAAATTACGAGGTATTGGCCTTGGATCTTTCCCTTAAGGGACTGATCCCGGACTGTCGGCAATGGCCCGTTGTGTTGCTCTAGTACGACGTTAACTAAAATTGCCATTTCCATTACCATGAGACGATGACTTACCTTCTGGATATACCTGAAAGTTAACTAGACAAGTAAAAGAAGCCGGTGTAGGCAAAATAATCATTTATTTTTGGTTAAGTACGAACATGGTATTGCAAGGCCAAGGGGTATTCCGAAGAATACGCCGGCCGAATGTTACAAAAAATAAGAGTCCATCACTACACATGACAATCACCTGAACTAACAACTCTCTTCCATAAACAATGCTCCACTCCTTGACGTCACTGGACTAGGAGCCCAGTGCCATCTGTTGGTTGCATAACGAACTATCTACTACAAATCTTAATTATACATCTGAAAATCAGACTTATTAACTTAGTGTACAATTTACTAATGTCAATGTCAATGTGCTTTGTGACTCTTGACAAGTTTAGCAATGTTGGTTCAATATTAGTAAGCTTAAATCGTCATGAAGTTATATATTAAGCTTATTTGTTTTATTAAAATGGAATTAGCACACGACTGAAACCAGGTTCAACCATATACGAGCTTAGAAATGCAGGTGAAAAGGACAGTACCACTTCAGAAAGTTTGGGATATTTTTCCAAAACATTTGTATTCGTCCAAAAGTAATTTAAAGTCTTAATTTTGAAAGCATCTTATCTCTTCAAGATCATCTGATAATTCAATAAGTTCATCATGTAAGTTACATTCAATATTTTCAATATCTGCCAAAAATGGCATGATAACTCAATCCGGAGTGTGCTTGTTTTCAAAATCTGCAAACTGGAATTTAATATCATCGCTCAAATTTTGTGATGTTTTGGGTATATTTGTAAGTTTTCATCTTAGACTTGCTGTTACCATAGATTCAAAAAATACTGACAATCCTTTTATTCTTAATTATATTATCATTCAGGATGTAGGTAGGTTGTTAGTTAATATCACACTGGAGGCAACACAATAAGCTATTGGTGATGGTCCTGGATCAATCGCAAAGGGAAATATCCAAGAACAACGTCTTGTTTATTTCAACCACTATCAGATGATAAGAAGACTTGAGTTTACACCCTGCTCTCCAAATTTCCACTCTACACCAATGTGAGGACATTTGATGCCGCGACAGATTTAACATACACGAGCCCTTGTGTACATGACTGTCTTTGACTGGGTCGAGTTTCAAACTCAACCCTCTGGTTGCTTTTCGAACTGGGCTACAGAGGCCCTACAGGAGAAAAGTAGTCTGAATTAAATATCACCTGTACAATGATGTCTTAAAATTTTATATTGACCTCTGGGGGTCGATATCGACGACTAGTTTAAACTAGGTGAGCAAGTCAATCATCAAGAGGGTAAAACAAACATAAAATCACATTTATAATACTGACAGAGAAAGGCGCAATGCATAAAATTGGTATAGATCTTTGATTTAAACAGAAGCATAATAAAAAGAAGCTTTCAAGGCCTTAGAGAAAGCCTTAAGGGTACCAATTTTTCATTTGAGTTTCAAAGTTTTAAAAACCCTTAGGTTTTACAAGAACCCTGTATTAAAAACCAAAGTCAATGGTACTCATATTAGGTAAAGTGCCAACCAAAATCAATGGCATATTTATAGGCTCGCTAAAGATTAATGCTCTTAATACTGAGACCATGTGACCCAAACATAGCACTCAGGAAGTTCCTTCACATGGACACTCATGTGTTAATCTATAGTCATGTATGTGAAATATAGTCTTAAATGGATAAAACATAGCCTTTTAAACAGCCTTAATTTTCTTTTGCTTGAAGAGTGGGAACCTTGTTTTTAAAAACGACAGAAATTGCAGATTAATGCAACTGAATTCTGTCCATTAAGCTGTATTTATGTGTTCCTTAAGCTGAAAATTTAGGAAAATTTGTTTTCAAAATGAGCGTTTCTATCGAAAGCAATTTTCCATGAAAGAATCTGGATACAAAATAAATTAGTTTTCAGGGATGTAAATAAGGAAAGCCAAAAAAATGGTTTAGTTTCCCAATCCTTCCACGTTTAGATGTTTATTAAAAAGTTCAGAGTAAACTAAGAAATTTTCTTTTTAATGTACCTTAAAACATCAGTTCCAGTATTTATGTTGTTTTTATCTTCTCAGGGAACTGTGGAAATGTACTTGGGACTGCTCTGCCTGTATTTAATTTTAGTGCCTCTCCAAGTGTATGCTGCAGTGCATCAGCACCATCATGTAACCAGGCTGTATACAACATCTTTAGCTCTTCAGTTAACATTTGTTTTCTGCAGTGTGGTGCACATGGTGAAATTCGCTGTGGATGGTGAAGGTATTGAAGTTCTTAATATCGTGGGAGATGTTATGCACCTTCTTGCACAGGTATTTGTCATGGTGTGGATTTTACCATACATTCTTATAAATAGTCTAGAGAAATAATTTATGTTCACTTATTTTGTCCAATACTGCCATTTGTGTAAAATCAATTTCCCCATCTACCAGGTAAGGATTTTGTCTTAGGTTTGTTAATTAGGAAAGAAACTTATAACTAGGGCAACTTTTTTGTTGCAGTAAAAATGGGAAAAGTTGCATTTATCATTCCCTAAAGTTACATTTATGAAATTAAAGTTGCATTTATTTTTGATACACTAAAATCTAAAATAAAATATTATTAAAAAATGAAAAAATTCTAAATTTATTTGTACATTATTAAATACAGAAAAACGTTGATGTCGTTGAATGGCCTATCCTTGGTCAGTAATTTTTTTAACATTGAAAAACTGCGCTCAACAGAGACTAATGTTGCCTGACATTGTTGCATTGGACTTTTGTGCAGTTGTGAAACAAATGTACCACTCAAGTAACTTCGAGCAATCGCAGATAAAGCACCTTGAGTGTGATTGCAGCCGCAGTCATATAATATACTGTATCGGATATCAGAAGCGCAAAATCCTTTCGCTCAGCATTCAGAGATTTTAAAATGTCATCTACAAGGAAACAACATATTGATGATCGACACTCGCCTCACAAACTCTGCAGTCGATTACGCAAGTTTCCTCTGGATTATCAAGAGTGCCAACCAATGTGTTAAAAATTACTTCTTGCCATTTATTTCACTTTCGTCTGTTAGGATGAATACCATGAACTTCTTGTTTGATCCACAATACTTCGGCGTTCGCAAGATCAGACACATGTAATTGAAGATTCACATGTGATTCAGAGAGCAAAAAATGAAATAGTAATTTCATATTAATTAATTTTAAGCTAAATTGTAAAAAGTTGCAATTATGAAAAAAGTTGCATTTATGTAGAAAGTTGCATTTAGGTTGCAGTTATAACTCACTTACAATACACCCCCTGTAGAAGGAATTTTGTTTTTAGTACTTTAAATGAAGCGTAGAACGTGTGAAAAAAGTTGCATTTGTTGCAAAAAGTTGCCCTACTTATAACTAACCGTCTCACCTCAATATTCTGTTGTATATTATTGCCCCTATTGCAAATGCACACATAGAGACAAACGCCCCTGTTGTTCAAAACACCCTACACACATCTTCCATGTGCTCTGGTGTATCACATGCTCATCTCATCCTTGGATTTGAAAGCTATTTTCTGTAATTGTCTGCCTTTCCACTTGTGAATTTTCAACACTACACAATAGATACCAATTCATACTACAAGACTCTAGTCTACAAGTCTTTGACTACGATTTCTATTATTATGACGTATATTAATATTTTACATATTTCCCGATTTGATTCCCCAGATGGGTTTGAGTTAAATAGAGTTCATTATTTTGAAAAATCTTATTTTCTATGCAGGATTTATTATAATGATGATTTATTCAATTGCAGAGTCTCTTTATGCTTTTATTGCTACTCCTTGCAAAAGGATGGGCCATTACAAGGACAGAATTGACTTGGAAACCTGTTTTATTTTGTGTTTGGCTTCTGTATACATGTGTTGGAGTTTTACTATATGTTTGGATTATGGTAAGTACAATTTAGTATTAAATTCGGCAAACATGAACGAAAAACATCAGAATCAGTGGTTGTTAGATTATCATGAAAATCTTTTGTCACCAATTTTCAATCCTTGCAAATATACCACAAATTACTCATTTTCCTTGTGTTTTGTGCCATTTTGTGTGAAATATCACCAAATTTTCCATGCCAAATTCAAACTGCCACCAAATCTAAAACTGGAAAATAAAGAATTTTAATTGCTTTCCTAAAGCTCAATTTGGTGCAATTGTCATGAATTTGGCATTTTCAGACAATTGGCCATTGCTTTTTATTTCATAAAAGTCTTCCATATTTTTTTCTTGTAGGTTGGCACGTAATTGTTATAACCTAGTAGGGGATTTTGTCTGTCACTTATTTATTATTTAACTGCAGTTTCTCTTTTCTTAACACATTGTTCTGTAATCAGTACAATTGTCAAGTTAATGAAGAATTACTTTTACAAGCTTATAATGGATTAAACAACATGTAATAATAAAAAAAAGTTTAAGCTCACATTTTCATTGTACCATACCTTTATAAATGTCTCATTTTAATGAATTGTCTGGAGTTGTTGATTTATTATAATAAAAGCTAGAATGTAGTTCAATTTGCTAATAAAATGTAGATTACATGCTAGGAATGCTGAAATTAAAGTGTTTTGATTTTTTTTATATTAGCGAACGGTGAGTTTCTGTGGTTAAACATAAAATTTATATTGCAGACTGAAGTGGATGTCATTGATGATATCGATGAATATCAAACATTTCCTGGATGGATATTTCTGATATTTCGGCTTGCAATAATGGTCTGGTTCTTGTATGAGCTGAGGTCAACCATGCTGGATGAAAATGATCGAGCCAAATTACGCTTCTATGTCCATTTTGGTGCTGGAATTTTAGTCTGGTTTGTGTATCTTCCTGTAGTTGCATTGATTGCACTTCAAATATCTGCATTATGGAGGGCAAAACTTCTTTTGGGTAAGTATGAAATTATTTTAACTTTTAATTTTGTAAATTATCATTTTTAAAACTTTATCCATATATTGATATCTATTGTGAATTTTTTATTTTTCTTAAAAAACATTCATTAGGACATTTCTATTTTCATAGAGTTGGGTTTTTTTACTTTTAGGTCTTTATTCATGCAACTTAATTATAAAAGTATCAACATATCTATTCTATAATTTCAAACACATTTTTAGGTTCACTTCAGCAGCATTTGAATTTAGTCTTGCTGTTTCATGAACATTAATTTCTCCCTTTTAAAATCCTGTTGTTAAAAAAATTAGTTTCTGTACCAGAAAATTAATTGTTATAGGAGAAAATTTTAGATGCACTGAAATTTAAAATGACTACTATTGAGCTTAAAAATACTTGACACTGGTAATTTCTATTTTTCAAGTGTTTAATAAATTTCTTAATTGATTCAATTTCTGGTATCTAATAAAAAAATTTTGAACAACCTGGTATCCAAATGTTACCACTGCTAATTGTGTACGTTAGCAGGTCATCAGCAACTTTTCTTCTACGTTTCTTTAAAAAAAAGTGTTGTTTATATTCAATCCATCAAGGAGTTGAGGATTTGGAGAATTAGTGACCCAATTGATTGACAGAAAGATGAGTTTTCTATTCAGTTTATGTGGTTGCATGTATCATGGCATGTTGAGTGCGATCTCAAAAGGAAGAAGAAATAATAGTCTCCAATTTGAGCAGGGCTGTTTGAAGTCATTAGTTACCAAGGTGAGAAAATTTGCAAGGTTAACTTGATGTTGAGTAAACATGCATTGAGGATAGATTGGTTAGCTTTGGGTTTTGTTGCGCAATGGGCTAAACACACAACACAGCATCAAATAGACCAGGCCCTGAAATAGATTTTTTAATACAGGTGCACCTAAGATTTAAATTAGGTACACAGGTTATATTTTAGGTGCACATTTAAAAAATATGTAATATAAGAGTATTAATGTAATGTAAACTACATTACTAGATGGGTATGTTTACAGGTTAGTATTAGATAGTAAATATAAATATTTAAACATCTAAATTCTCCCTACTCTGGGACACGGTTTTCACGACAGTCGCTTCAACAGAGCCTGTAATGTCAATGAGCCTGTAATCTGGTAAATGTTTCGGTCATCGGAAAGTTCTGGTAGCAGTGGCACAAGTAAACCTTCCTCCTGTATAAACCCGTTATGGCCCAGCGATTTTGTTTTCGCATAGTGTGTATTTAGGAATTTTAACTACGTTCCTTTAGAGCGATAGAGGTCGATACTAATATTTTGATCAAACATTAAAATAACATAAAACACGTTTCATCCCCCTTTTTTTTTAACGTTCCTAGCGGGAAAAAATTGCTGCGTGCTCCTAGCAGGAAAAAATTAGGTGAATAATTTTATTTTCATGTGCACCCGGGTATTTCGAGCCCTGAAATAGACATCAGGGATATAAACCAGATTTCACAGTGGAGTGCGGAACAAAGATTTGCAGGTGAAAATAGCTAAAAAAGGGAGTTATTCTGAAAACATTGAGGGACTTACCTGTGGGGAATATACAGTATTAGGAATTAAATAAAATCTATACATTGTTAGAGCATTTTCACACAAACTGGCACAACCAGAGCTGCCTCCAGCCCCAAATGCACTAATCAAATGAAGGATTTCACATGTAGAACAGCTAGCCCAGTATTAACGACATTGACAATTGCAAGCTGACGTTTGACTGAGCAAATCAGAAAGCAAAATGTTCCCATAACATGTTCTGTTAGTAATCGTTGCGGCTTGCTTACCTTGCACCTGTTATGATTACTTAACAGTGCCTAATTTATTTATAGTTTGCAAAGAGCCAGTGCCAACCAGCACCAGTTTTGTCAGTGTGTGTGAAAACAGCCTTAGTCTGAAAGTTCTATTATGATTTTTATTGATTCATTTTGTGCTACAGGTATTACCTCTAGTGCAGATTTTCTGGCATATGCAATCATGGCACATCTTCTGTGGCCCACAAGAAGTGAGCAATACTTTCAGCTTGCTTCAGAATCAGACCCCGGTGAAGAACTGGAAGAATTCAATGAAGCCCCACACAATATCCCTAGGCCACAAAAGGTGTGATACGTCTGTTCACCAAGAACTCTGCCGTGCTTTCGATTCCTTTCTGTAAATATGTCGAATCTCATTTTCATTTCTCTTGTTGAATGTTAACCATTAGGTATGCATGCAGCAGTCACCACTAGAAATAGCAGAAGTATATGTGTAATTCAATTTTTAAAGTTTCTCGGTATTGTTTTATGTGATTCTAAATCCCATTTTAGATGTTTACGCAGGTGTAGTTGAAGTTTGCTTTTGAAAACGAATATAATGAATAGTTGAACTTTATAATAAAAATATATCAGTAGGGTAGTAAAAATTAGTGTACAGGTTTTTCAATTATAATATTGGGCTATTGCTGCAACTGTTAATTGCATGCTTTGCTTTACTTTTAAGACTTCTGTTAAATATAGTGGGCTATTTTTACTACTTATACGAAGCATTGTGTAAATATTCCACTGCTACATTTTGCAAGGATTGCTCAATTGGTGTTTTATTTTTTTACATTTTTTGCACTTATTCAATGTATGTTTCTTAAACTACTGAGATAATGAGGTGATGAATATATTTAATTATTTATAAATTATAAATTTTTAATTATAATTACCTTTTTTGAATTTTTATGTTTTAAGCAAGCTTTGCCAAAACTCAGATAAATTATTTATTATGCTGCATTGTTAAAGTTTTACAATTGTTAGCAGTCAGTGAAGTCTTAAATTAGCTTTTATAATGTTCTAAAAACATTTTCACTCATGACTATGGGCTGCAAATGTGTGTGTTCTTTTGCATCTCCTGATATGCATTCATTTTATTCTCATCTTTTGTCCCTTTAATTTATAATGTCAGGGGTTTAGTACATTTGTACTATCTGTTGTAAATTAAAAATTCTTAGTCTGTTTAAAGTAAAAAGTATTTATATTCTCTAAGAATGATAATTTTGGCTCCATAAGAAGACTGATGAATTCTTGCAATGCCTTTGAGAAAATAGTTTAATCTTTCAATTACTGAATAGTCTAGAATGTGTAGTGCAATAAAAAGATTCTCTATTCAATAGTATGTTTTACAGTTAAATATTGTTATGTAATTTATATTTATACTTTTTTAGAAGTAATATTTTTTGCAGTTTTTGCTTGAAATGTAATTTTATTTTTGCATGGAGTATTTACTTTGTACTTCACAGTCAATTATTTACTGATTCATGTTGTATGTGATGAATTACTTTTAGTTTATTCTATGACCATCTGAATTTTTTTAATATTCTATGGACGAAAAAGTTAGTTATAACTTAAACAGAGACATCTCCCAATTATCTATAGTAATGGATGGCACAAGTAACATGGATTGCATAAAATTTTTGAGGACAAGTCAATTATTTTGAAAAGTGTTACATTGTATTCAGACTTGGAATCACAAATATGTAAGTACATAAGATGGAAATGTATGTGTTAAAATTTTAAAGAGTAATGGTTTACTTGTTTTGGTTTTGTGCAAGAACAAATAATAACTCGGATTCAAAAAAATTTTCACGAACATGTAATTTTTGTTACAATAGCACAAAAAATGATTACTTCAAATTGGATAATTGGGAGTTATTGCAAGCAATTCCTCAGAATTTTGCATATAGATTAATTTCTGTTGATTATACAATTGATTTTTTTTTACAAATACTTTTACATAAAAATAAATAATTTCAATTGTATGTTCTTGTGAACTGAGTTCAATAGGAAGATATAGTCCCCATAGTTAATGTAGTTGAAGACATTACAGATGGAGGTAATTTAGTTATGGAAATACCAATAGAACCTAATATTTTAAATACGAAGTAAATAGCTTCCAATTTTAGATTAGGAATTATTTATTTATAATTTAAAACTTCAGGTGCATTTATCATTTTGTGAAAATTGCATTCCTTTTTACATGCTATTTTCTGTTTGGTTTCAAATTCAGTCACTTGTATATCTGATCATTTAATGAAGTTTCAATTACTTAATTGTTTTACTTTTAATTATTTAATCTGCAATAATGAGATTTAACTATTTTAATCACATTTATCCTTTTAAGTTTCTCATTTTAAGATATATTTTTTTTTAAATCTTATTCATTTATGTGTGTTCAAATGTGTCTTTTTTCAGTATTAATATGTTTCATTTTTTATTGGAATAGTTGTATAAAGTATAATTATATGTTAATCATGTTACGAACTTCAAGGTGCTTTTTTTTACCACCTTCTACGATTAAAATATTTTACATTGGACTCTTCTATTCATTATTGTAACATTTTTGTTTTAAACAGTTTGTTATTGATTAAGTGATTTAAGTAACTTTTTCAAATTCTACATTTGATAACGTTCTGTTGGCAGTTATAATTTTTCGATATATTTATACTATTTCCTACCAACTGGCAAAGTGGTATCTTAATTTTCTGTAGTCTATAGTTTCTAAAACATCAGCATGTATGAAATAATCCTAAAATTAGTTCCCTTAACTATAATTTTCACAGCAAATAAATTCCTTGTATAATGTTCCAGAACAACTCCCCTTTTTCTTCTCTTTTCACTCTCTAGTCTGTTTCAGTGCTATAGCATTTGGAGAATTCCCCCCCCCTCCAGCTGACAGGCACATCCACCCATGTCCCTTTTTTACACTGTTTGTTTGAACAGAGATATTTTGAAGCATTTTTCATAGTTTAAACCTAAAACATACTCCATAAGAGTGACATCTCTACTATTATTAAAGGAAGTGTTTGTCACAAAATCCTGACGATTCTATGGCCCTTACAACAATAAGATTTGGCACACAGGTAGTCCAAATTGTTTGCAAATTTTGGGTCGTGGCAAATTTTAAAATTCAATCTAGAAAATGTTTTAATGAATTTCATAGTTTTATTCTCTACCTGCTTCTTCAGACGCGTTTCGTCCAGACGAAAGAAGAAACCCCCTAAAATGAACCTTTTCTACCCAAGTGACCTTCATTTCACGTAAACTTTCTCTTTCCAAAAAAAAGAACAGATTGTTTATTCTGTCCTTAGCATTAAAAAAAGAAACAGATTACATTTCCTGTCCCCTTTTCAGTGAATGAGAGCAAGAAATAAAAAACATATTGATTGGGATTGTTAAATTTTTTTTTTCGTAAAATCGGAATTGCTAAAGATAGATTGAAAATTTCAATGGATTTGAAATCTGCGGAAACTTTTACTTTAGATTGATACCTAAAAATGTGATTTTCTTTAAATAAATAATTTTTAAATTGAATATATCTTCAACGGATTTGAAATCTGCGAAAAATTTTACACCAGATAACTTACATCATGGGCAACGCCGGGCTAGCCACGCAGTGGTTAGTATATGATGTACCATATAACAAACAAGACATTTAAATAAAAAGTGTTGAATAAATAAAATAAACATTTGGTTAATAAACATAGTTACTAGTTACATACAGTTTTAATATCCAGAAAATCGAAATGTTTTTTTTTTTTTTTGTATATATAAAATTCTACAATTGTTATTAAAAATCAAAGCAACTGATTAAATAGAGCTCAAACTTTAATAATACGTAATAGAAAAGGTATAAGTATCCTCCTTGAAAAACAAACATAAATAAATGATTTTACATTTTTCTTGGTTTTATCGTGGAGAATGTTACATTTTAGGGATTTTTACATTTTAATTTGACTTGTGAAAAGTTGTTTTCAACATTGTCGCCAAAACCACCTATGTGGAGGCCCTGCTGGAAACCCATATGACCCCAGTTAATCTTGTCACCGCTTTCACCTTTTGAACTTTCTCCACTCGCTATCCATGACGTCAAATGGACCTGCTCACTCCAGATGTTTGCTTCTTTCAGAATGGCTGCATTCCACCACAACACTTAGATGTATCTGAAACTTCTTAGAAATAGTGCCTTTTTTGCGACATACTTTCTTAGTAGCCAGTAACCTTAAGTATTCCTCTAAGCCATTAACCTCTCTAAATCCTTAACCTCCTAGCTGATTGATTTTTAACTATTCATTCTTCATGGGCTCTTTAAAATAAGGAGCTCAGAGCAGTTCAAAACATCCTAATCTTAGCATGGAAACCCCATATACTGATGCATCACATTACGCTCACGCTTTGGATTCAATGAGCTGTTTTCCTGAAATTTTCTGTCTTCACTTATGAACTCGCTAAAGTACACTCAGCCCAATGGCACTACTCAGCTGTCTACACCACTGTCATGGTATTGGCTTTGATTTGTGTTATTATAACCTTATCTGCAGTGGAAATTATATTTTAAGGGAGAGATAATTTTGGGTATCATTACATGCGTATTTTCAGAAATCCTGGAATGCTATTTTGGGTCATATTCTTTCATTACATGATACTGCATGGTTATTTGTAATGTTTAACTTTTAAGTGTGTCAATTCATCATGTAAATATTTCATTTTACTTTAATAACAATACGGACTTACGCTATACAGGTTTTCTGAACCAGAATCGCTTTTATATTAATTTTCACTTTTTATTAACAGTAAAATATGAATATGATGGGAAAGAAATTTAACGTGTGCATTCAGAATAACTTTAATTAGAGATAAGAGTTATCTTTTATAGTTAATGAACGCTGTTTTGTTAATTCATTTACTATTTTTATGAGAGATATTTTATGTGTCAACCGTTTAAATATATTAGGTCTCTTTTCATCATAAAATAGTAATAAAAAATTAGTCTGTAGTAATAGATTTCCCTCTAGTAAATTATAATTTATAAAAATGGTATATTCCATGACAAAAATGTATGTTAAAAATGTAAAATGTTTAAAAGAACAATCCTATTTAATTAAATGTATTATTTATTACTTGATTGTTTGCATTATTAAAATAACGCATTACGTTTATTAAGTGTGGTTTTGTTATGAAACTAATTCAATACTGCTACTTAAAAAAGTATTTTGAAATATTTTGGATCAAATTTTGGAATGTATTTGGATCAAACTTTTACTTTTGAAGGTTTTATTGTAGTATTAAAAAATATTGCCTTCATTTCTGTAATATTTTGCTTTTAATTTTGTATGTACTAATTGTATAACCAGAAGGAATCTCAATCATGTACTGTGATTTCCAAAAATGTTTTTATTGTTAGTGTTACATCGTAATATATACAGATTCTCCTTACTTAATGGCCTACCTGTTTAATGACCACTTGGACCTACAGCCAGCTCTCCACTGCAGGGAATGCCCTTGTGTATTTTTCATACACACTTGTAGATCCAGTGCAATACCCTAGTGCAGGTTGGCCAAATGTGGTCTTGTGCAATGAAACCTGGAAACAACTGGTGCAAGACCCAGATACAATGAGATCAGAATGGAGTATTTCACACCTATCCCCATCCAGCTGCCTACTCAGTCAAATGCTGCCAGTGTTGAATGTGACAAATTGGATGTCGAAAGGTTTTCATTACATGTTCTGTTAGTGATCAGGGTGCCTAGAACTAGTTATTGACTTCTCAACCTCTTTTTTATTCAGAATAAATGGGCAATTTTGCTCCTCATTTATTGACCAGTTCGCTTTATGACCTAGGCATAGGAACAGGACTCATTGTTAAGTGTGGAGTGTCTGTATTATTAATGGCATACCACATTGTTTTATAATTATGGTGCCATATTTACCCTGAATATTTCTCTGGATAAATATTTTCTTCCCTTCAGGTTCCTCGTTATTTTCAGGATAAAACTGATAGCCTGGTATCATTTCCTCTGAAATGGTGATTCTCATTCCTTAACAATTCAATGTATCATCTCATTATCAGCTTCAGTTTTTTAATGCTGTTACCTCAGCCATCACTTCATTTTGAGATTTTAACTCATGACATTGGTTTGTTAACCAAATGCAGTTTTTAAAATTATAGTAGGTATTGAGAGGTGCCTTTTGTTTGACCAAGAATTTAGAATTCGTGTGAAAATTATCCTATTGGTAACTAAGGTTATCAAATTATTGTAATTCAAACTTTTTTTTGTCTATGAAATACTTGTATTTATTATAACTAAAGCATGGATCTGTTATTCTGGGGAAATATGGCAGCCTATTGGTTTTTAGAAGTGAATGTTTTTGTATTATTTTCAATTTAAGTTTTTAGTTCCTATGTGTTGTCACTATGAAATGGAGATGATTGTATGTCTTAATATCATAGAAGTTTAGTTGTTTTTCACATACGTTGAAACTAATATAAAAGTATGTTAAAAATGAATTTTACTATCGATGTTATTGATGAAATTTATATACAAAAACTTTAATTTATACATAATATCCTTTTTATTTTATACTTATCTACAAATTACGTTTTGTTAGAAAAACAAGTGTCTAGTGCTAATATTAATTATTTAATAATACTCCTTAAATTAAAAAATGCTTTTAATGATTATTCATGATTCTCAAATACAATTTTTTTTTTTTGTACTTTCAACTATTAATTTTTTAATTTCTTTTAGACTGCTGATTTTTAATTGTTCGTTTTAACTACTTTCAGTTAAACTTATATATACATAAAAATTGAAGTTTTTCCATTTATTATAAAACTGCTTATTTTTTTATTCATTCTGGAAAATATAGTTTTTTAAATTATTTTGTTTTCAATACAATTATGTAATCTAAAGCTATTAAAACGAATAAAAAGTTTAAAATATTTGTTGGTTTTCTATTTAAAGGTACATCCATAAGAATGTATCCAATTTATTCAATTGATAGTGGGGGATTTATGTCAGAATTTGAAGAATTCCAATCAAAGTGTAGTTTCTCGCCTTGACTCTACTTAATTACTGATATCATTTCCAAACTTAATTTTCTCAAATTTCTTCTTGCATTCTGTGATATTTATAGTGGACCCCAGTAACACAGTTTGAAAAATGGTACTCTTCTGACCTGGCTTGAACCTGGTACTTTTATTTCTAGCATTGTCTAGTCACAACAAAAATTAAATGATAGGAATAAGGAAATATAAGATACGTTTTATAAATTAGCATGCCCAATAGATTTGAAAACGTTCAAAAGCTAAAATACGTAAATTTAAAAATGTAGTCTCTTATAACTTAAGTTATTTTTCTTTCCAAGCGGAACGTTTTTATATAAGTGTATTTAACCCTATTTTTATTCAAACCATGACACTTCTGAGAGGAATTTTCAGTGTGAACAAACCAGATGATTTGCTAAGATTTTACTTCTGCTGTCTGAATACTCTTGCATGATACATGTTGCATGTAAATATAGCCGTTTTGGCAACCTTTCGCTTTTAATCTCTTTGGTGTTGACCAATGAACTCATTTTTCAGTTCGGGATTTTTAATTAGAAATTTTTAATGACAAACGCTGAAATCTTATTTAAAAGAAGTCAACTGACGTCACATTCAGAATACGTACAGGAAACACTTTTCAATGCAGAAATACTACCACCACTTAATATTTAGCTTTACAGAAAATACCTTTTGGAGGTGCCCCTGAGTTCAAATCCAGGTCTAGTCATTGGTTTTTGCTAAGCTACTGCCATAACATCTATTTTTCAAACAATGAATTCAAGACTAGCATCGTGTTAATTTATTTCAATTTCTGATCAAGCAAATATGTTCATTCAATCTAACATCAATACTCGCTTCCAAACACCTTCCGCATTAGTTTGGGTTGCTGGGGTAATATTTCCAGGCCCTGATTTACCATTAGGCCTGTGAGGCACGGGCCTAGGGCCCCCTAAGTTTCAAAAGCATCTAAAAAGTTTTTAAGTAGTTACATAAATTATTGGGTATTTACGTAAATGTCCGTCGACCGTTTCCCCCACTATCACATTCTTGTAATTACATTCATTATCTAACTATTATGTTTTTAATTTTCATCTATTTTATTTTGTTTTGCCAAGAGTTATTATAAGTGATGTCACGATTTTCTCAAACTTTTTGGTGACATCTGTGAAACGGTCAACAGTCAAATACGTAAGTACAAATTATTGTTATAAAATTAGTTTTTGTGATGAACACAAATAACATGGGGGGGGGGCGTGTTGTGCCTACTATACCAAATTTTCTAAATCGGGCCTTGAATATTTCTACTGGGAAATAAATTTATACCCGGTATTTAAATTAACGTTGTTGCCTCTCAGTTAGGTTTATTTACTTCCATTCACTAGTCTTGTAATCAACCATTGTTTGAAATTTATAAACCTGTTGTAAGATATTACTTTGCAACTGGCAAGTTCGAAAGAACCCAAAAACGATTGTTGATGCGTTTAACTGTTCTGCTAATGCGATCTAATTAACGAACTGTAAGTGTTTAATTCTATGTTTATGTGTGTTATGTAAAATAAATGTGCTTATTGATCTTTAAAGAGATTACGTGTATCCATTCGCACATTCAACATAGTGTGGCGTCCGCGAAGTTATATTCGAACTTTTGCAATCTAGACGATGACTACCGATACGAAAGATTCCGAACTGAGTTACATGGAAAAGTTTAAACAAGAAAGGACAAACTTAAGAAGAGCTTTCACCACGGCTTGTAAGCAATACTCGGAATATTCAGAAGAATTTGAAGGTAGGCAAGTTATTTATAACTAAGTACTTGATAAGGCAGAACGTTTATTCAAAATAGACACTCAGTTAAGCGATTGTTCTACATTAGTAGCTACTGAGTATGATGTGACAGAATCATACAGAGACCGATTTATTGAAATCCAAACAAAATTTGAGAACTTACGAAAGGGTTTCAATGTAGAATTATCTGTTAAGAGTACGTCAGGTGATACCAATTTAAAACTTCCAAAAATAAATTTAAAGGTATTCGACTTAATGCCCAGGACGTGGGTCGCTTTTTGGGGTCAGTTTTCACGCATTCATGAAAGAGATGATCTTCTCATTGAAGTTTACATTCGAGACTTGTTGACATTAGTCATAACTCATAAATAGATCTAATGTAAATTTAAATATTTTATACGATAAATTGGGAACATATTTGAGGGCTATATAGACTCTTTGTGTGACTACGGAGAACTATGCAGCAATGCTGTATCCAGTTGTAGAATCCTGTCTCCCTGTGGATGTTTTAAAAGTATAGGATTGGTACAGATTTAATCGAGAGTCCAATGGTGATACTTTACGGTTTCTGGTGAAAGAAAAACTCCTTGAGGAACTAATGGCTTTTCTGGGAAATGAAGTTGAAGGTGAGAAACTCCGCTTTTGCGGATTCTGCATTCTTATCACCACAAAACAAGGTGAAATGGCCATATCAGGAGTCTATAGATGTCCCCTCGGCATCTGCACTTGTCTCATCAGCGCGAGGACATGTTAGTCAAAAGTTAAACTGTCTATTTTGGGAAAATCAAAATCACAATAGTCAGGATTGTGGCATGACATCCCAAATGTCACTAGATGACAAAAAAGCTGTTATTATGACGAAGGCGGGATGTCTTGTTTGTTTGAAAATGCCGAAAATTTGCCGTATTTCTGTGAAATGTGTCCTTCGTGGAAGGCGACATTACGCCTTGTTATGCAAGAAAGAACCGAAAAAGACGTATGAGACTACTACTTTAATCTCTTTTGGAAAACCACCGGATATTATTTATTTGAAAACTCTACTGATTTATATACGAACTAAAGGCAAAGAGAGAGCAGTTAAGGCATTGTTAGACGATGGTTCACATCGCTCATACATAGAAGAAAATTTAGCTCAAGAGCTAAAACTTTCTCCCTCTGGGAAGGAGACATCTCAAGGTCTCTTTGGAGGTGGACACACAAAAGAAGCAGTACACTGCCTTTGCGACATCCATCTACAAAGACTCGGAGGAAGGTTTTCATGCCAAATATCCGTCCTTGATCAGCCAACTGTTATCGTCCAATTAAAAACATGCCTTGTAAATGTTTTAAAAAAGCAACAGTCATAATTTTGTTGCATGTGTATGGCAACACGAGAGTAGAACGTGAGTATGTAAACAAAAAAAAACGTTGTTCCATGTAATTTCGAACGTAGTTATGATGATACGAATAACTAATGTGCATGTACTGCTTCTGTTATTATTAATTATTAAACATCTTATACTTTCAACTGAGTAATTTGATTGCATCATTCAAAATAAGCAGTTACGGCGAGAACGGTATTCATAGGTGGTCACATACGAAAACGATACGACTTAGGTCTATACTTTACACAACTATATGTATGAACCTTCCTTGAGTTAAAAACAAATGGCTTATTTCCGAACTTGCTGAACATGGTATCAAGCTGACTGATGTTGGACCAGAAGACCCTCCAATACGCGTGCTTCTGGGTGCCGACATACTTGGAAAAATTCTAACTGGCAGAGTAGAAGTTTTGCGATCCGGAATTTCTGCTATCGAAACAAAATTTGGATGGGGTGTTTTGGGATCTCAAACAAAAAAGGCTGCAATAAATATGGTGTCCTTGAGTCTTCAGAAGCATGAAGTGTCAAAATTATGGGAATCGGAGACATCAGGTATTACAGATCCCATCGAAAGAAAATCTGGATCTGTGATAGCCGAAGAAACATTACTTCATTTTCAAGAAAATATTAAAGTCAATTCACATCAAATATACGAAGTTGCTCTACCGTGGTTAGGTGGTCATCCTCCTCTTAGTAATAATTTAGATATAGCCAAGTCAAGGTTACGCTCTGTTACCAAACGTCTCATACGAGAAGGAATTTTTGGACTATGCGACACTATTTTTCGTCAATGGGAAAACGAAAATATTATTGAAAAGGTCTCAGACTCAGAGGTATGAAACTTAGAACATTATTTACTTCACAGGCCAGTTCTGAAATTTTCGAGCCTAACTACAAAGGTCCGTCCAGTTTTTGACGCCTCTGTCAAGCGTCCTGGATCTACCTCCTTGAATGACTGTTTCTGTTGGTCCTAACTTGTGTCACCAGCAGGTACCACCGCTGCTTACGATATTCAGATGGGGTGCAATAGGTGTAACAGCCGACATCAAACAAAACCTTTTTACAGGAGAGCGTCAACTCAAAGGACAGAGATGTTTTCAGATTTTTATGGTGGGAGGACGAAAAATGTAAGGTGATGAAAACCTACAGACACTGTCGGGTAGTTTTCGGTGTTTCATCTAATCCTTTCCTCCTGAACGCGACCATCAAACATCACCTGGATTCCAAACAACATAAAAATAAGGGTTTGGATCAAACAATTGAGAAATTGAAAACAGGCTTTTATTTCGACAATTTGGTTACGAGCGTAAACAGTCCTGAAGAATTTCAGAAGTTGATGTTACAATTAAAACAAATTATGGCGGCAGGTCAGTTTGACATACGATGTTGGGCAAATACTGACAGTGAGAGTGATGATCAGATGTTATTGAGACTCAAATGGGACACTTCCACAGAAAAACTTTCCTGTATTGGTCCGAAGGAACTAACAAACACAAGTGTTGTTACTAAGAGAACTTTGTTGTCGGTGATAAATAGTGTATATGACCCAATTGGATTTACTTTCCCTGCTATGATACAAGAAACCTGGCGAAGAAATGTAAACTGGGACGAACCGATCCTCCAGGACCTTCAAGCAAAATATTATAGCTGGTCAAAACATCTTCATTTGATCGAGGAATGTTCCATCCCAAGATGCTTTGTAGAACAACCGAAACTAACACGTCTCTGCATATATTTTCAGATGCCTCAGCACAAGCGTATTCTTGTTGCGCCTTTCTGCGATCTAAAGGGCGATCGGAAGTACGGATACATTTGGTATCAGTAAAAAGTAGAGTTGCGCCTAAGACTAACACCACGATACCGAGAATGGAACTTTTGGGTGCGGTTATAGCTGCTCGTTTGGCTAAGACAACACTGGAGGCTCTGAATTTGCCCATTAAAACATTCTTTTGGACTGACTCCATGGTAGTTTTGACTTGAATACTAAAAGGAGAGCCCTGGAACACATTCGTGGACAATCGAGTAAAGGAGATTCGCGAGTTGACTGACGTAAGTGACTGGAGACACGTGCCAGGCGATTGCAATGCTGCTGACTTACCGTCTTGATCCTGCAGTTGGCTTGAACTACTAAAGCGAAATTGGTGGGAAGGACCTTCCTGGCTAAAGGAACCTGAGTCATCATGGCCATAAAGAAACATCATTTGTCCCAAAGAAGCGTTGTTAGAAAGGAAGAAAGTTTTGATTGGAGCAATAAGTGTTCAAAGGGATCAAGAATTAAGTATCCCCAGATTATTGCACATTTCTGAATATATGAAGACCCTACGAATTGTTGCTTGGATGTTTCGATTCTGTAACAACATTCGATCGAAAAGTAAAAATACATCGGTAACGTTAACTAATGAAGAAACTGACAGAGCAGAAGTGACTTTTATAAAAATGATCCAGAGAGAATGGTCCTCTGAAGGAAGAAAGAAATACGAGGATACGATACAGTTTTACGAAGATGATGGTCTGTTAAGAGTTAAGACTCGACTGATACTCAGCGATGACCCTGAAGACTTTGTACTCACCATTGTGTTGCCGGATCATGCTATCACAAGACTCGTCTTATTTGACATCATCACAATATGTTAAAACATCCAGGTGTTCAAACCACTCCGTCGTGTTTACGACAACGGTTTTGGATCCCCAAAGGTCGAAGAGTAGTTAAAGAAGTCATTCACAGTTGAATGCCGTGCAAATGGTACTCTTCAAAGAAAGTAGTTCCGGAAACTCCACTTCTACCAACAGACAAGATTAACAGAGTTGCTGCATTTCAAGTGACCGGAGCCGACTTAACAGGACCTATTTATTTGTGAAAAGGTGTTAAAGCTTAGATAGTACTGTTTACCTGTGCGGTCTATCGAGCCATTCATCTCGAATTGGTTACGTCTCTCTCAACAGAGGCATTTATCCAAGCATTGCGTCGATTTATTGAAAAAGGAAGAACAACTATATACACTGACAACGGCACAAAATTTTGTGGGACTGCAAGAGCGCTGAGAGAGCTGGACTGGAAGGGAATAGAAGAAAGAAGTGCTCCCATTCGAATCAAGTGGCTCTTCAGTCCACCTGCTAGTCCATGATACGGTGGATGGTGGGAGCGTTTGGTGAGGTTCGTCAAGGAATTATTGAGAAAAGGCCTCGGAAGAGCGTGCCTTAATTACGAAGAAATGATCACAGTGCTTTGTGACGTAGAAAGCACTATAAATAGCAGACCTCTTACATATGTATCAAATGATGCCAATGAGTTAACACCATTGACACATTCCCATTTCATTCAAGATAAACGAGAAGTAGAAACCATAGATCTGGATATTATTGACTCAAGATTTCTATTAAAACGAGCTCAATATCTTCAAAGGTTAAGAGAAATATTAAGAGAGCGATTCAAAGATGAATATCTTGGAGAACTGGTGCGATGGCCAAACTTGGCTAGAAAAAAGGTCAGTCTGAGACCAGGTGATATGGTGCTGATTGGCACAGATAATGTGAGGATTACCTGGCCCATAGCGAGAATTATTGAACTCTATCCAGGCAAGGATAACATTGAGCGAGTGGCAAAGATAAAGGTGGCTGGTGGTGAACTAATTCGACCATTACAGCGAATCTACCTTTTGGAGATAAATTCTCCTGAAATGCCTTCGTTAGTAATAAAGACTGATAGTCGCATTCCAAGTAGCTCAGAGGAAGGCGTTGCGACGATTACTGATATTTCTAAGGTGCCTATCGCTGATTCTGATGTGGATGTTCATGACTCTATGACTCATAAAGTAGTGAGCCAGAAGTCTCCACTTTTTGTGAAACAAACGCGTTCTGGTCGACGAATCGTTCCTGTTCAGCGTTTGAACTTGTAAACATACTGCCCACAATGCAAAGGTGGGAGAACGTTGCCACTCAATTAGGTTTATTCACTTCCGTAGTGTTTTGTCGGTATAAATTTGAAGACTTTTTAAGTAAATAGCTTTTTTTGAACAATGTGGTGTTTCCTGCAATCGAAGTTAGCGCGTTTTATAATCCATCTCATCAAATACGCATGTAATTGAGCGTTTATATGATTCATTTACACCGAATGTATCCATATTATAAAAATCATATGCTTTTTGTTCTCCTTGAAATGATATATTAATTTCCCCAGCAACCTTCTTTGAGACGATTCTGGTAGAAAAATGGCTGCCGCGCATGCGCATTGGGCCAAATTTGGTCCCTTGTCGCCACTCTTATTATATAGGCACTCATCTTCTGGCAAGTTCGAAAGAACCCAAAAACGATTATTGATACGTTTAACTGTTCTGCTAATGCGATCTAATTAACGAGCTGTAAGTGTTTAATTCTATGTTTATGTGTGTGATGTAAAATAAATGTGTTTATTGATCTTTAAAGAGATTACGTGTATCCATTCGCACATTCAACAAACGTTGTACTGCAGCAACAAAACGGGCTCTTGTAGACGGTAAGGTAATTTTAGGTAATTATTAGTTAACGTCGTACTAGAGCAACACAATGGGTTATTAAAGACGGTCCGGAATCAATCCCCTAAGCTAATGATCCGAGGACAACATCATGTAATTTGATCGAATTCGAAGGGAAAGAATCGAGGACACCACGTAATTTTGGACCATGGTTAGATGACGAGGTCACATCTGAGCTGGTACCCCGCTTTCCAAACTTTCACACCAGACCTACGTGAGGACATTTGAGGCCACGACAGATTTAACGTTCGCCATCCCTCTTTGCACACGATTGTCTTTGGTTGGGTTCGAGCTCGCAACCCTCCTGTTGACCACCCGTTAGTTTTCCAACTGGGCTATCGTTTCTCCAAATTGAATTCAGTAAAAAAAAATCCATAACTTCGTAACCACAGAGATCATTACTCAGTGGTCATGAACAGAATAATTACAGGAAGCATGTTTTACAGCAAAAACACTACCGCCACTTATATTAAATTTCACAGAAAATATCGAAATAAGTTCTGATTCAATACATTCTTAGAAGATGGTGTTTGAGGTTTCGTAAACTGTTCATATTAAATACCTACGATTCTAAATTTCACAGAGAAGTAGGACTTCTCTGTGCTCAATTCTTTAAAAAAGTTTCATAAAAATCTTTGCAAGAAGAAAACCACACAATTCAGTAACAAACAATTCAACTCTACTATACTGTTGTACTTCCACTAGTTTTCTTAAACCAGCTCACTTAAAAAGTACTATTTTTCTAATGTATATTACGCTTATTTTCTTAACGTTTTTACTTTAAAAGCTTTCAAGAACAAGAATTTTATTTATGTTTGAGAGTTTTTAATCTTTTTTGAGTATCACAGTATTTTGTGATTTTATTTCTCTTGCTTCACATAGCAGGTAAGCATTACAAATGGCCGATGGAATAATTCTTGAGTGACACTGTTAAGGATGATAATCGTATTTTCTTATTAGTAGTCGTATTTATTTGTCTTATTTAGGTCCAAAAGGAATATATTTTATTTGGTATGTTTGTCCTTTTTGGTGTTTGGTAAATATAGCGTTAAGAGAAAGTCCTACAGCAACGTATCTGATCTGAAACGTTCTGAGGTCTGGAACGGTTTATTTTTAATTCGATTTCTGTTATTGTGATGCAGCATATCTGTAATCTTTTCTCAGTCGATATCGAGTGATGTTTTCAATATTTCTTAATCTTCTCTCATGAAATCACCATTAGACGGGTTTACCACAACTATTAGTTTGGGTACCTATTAAACTAATGGTTGTGGTGTTTCTCTAAATTTAATCTTAATACTTTTAAATTCTTATTTAGTACACCATGGATGAAGTCTCATTTACTCTTATGTCTGTTTATTGCTATCTGCCAATGCAATTTACCCTCAATGCTGTCTACTACCATTTATATTAAAAGAGCAGTAAAATAACTAATGTTTACTTGAAATGCCAACCTTAAAAGCACTACATTTTTGAACTTCTGATTTTTTTTATTTCTTGGATTAAAAAACATTTTGAGGTATATTTTTATGTTTAATGCTTGTAGAAGAAATTTCTTGATTGTTCTCTTGTAGAATATTCTCCAAAAGATGACCAAGAAATTTACATCTAGTTTGTGTCACCTTTTCTGTTTCAAAATTTCAGGTTTCCTTAAAAACTGAATATAAAATGAATTTGTTGGATACTGTGGATTAATATTATCTATTCTTATTTTCAGATGGAAAGGCATTGAGCAGGAGCTCAAATAATAGTTACATGGTTAGTTATTTACTTTTGTATGATAAAATTAAATGTAAATTCCATTCTTTACTGAACCTTAAAGCATAAACATTTTTAGGTTTTTTACTGTTTAATATTTGCAACCTATTTTAGAAATGAACAGATATATCTTTGGATATATGGGGATTGGAATGTGACATTTTGAAGTAATTAAAATTTTTACAGGTGAATGTGTTGATACATTGATCACCATACAATTATATTTTATCCTAATCCAATTTCAATAATTGTGTGATTACCTTTAAATTTTAATGATGGTTAATTTGAAAACATTTGTTAATATCCATAATTTATTAAAAATTGGCCGATAGTTCCCTTGGAATGTGCTAGTATTGATAAGTTGGCATGATTTTTGTTATACTGTTTATGAAATCTCACTAAACTTTCTTGCTCTACTCTAAAACTATGTATTGATACTTATTTCTATAGGATTTTAAGTGGCTTGCCTTTTCCTATGATAAATGCTTTAGATTTTTAAGATGGTATTTTCTGTGTACTTTTAAAGAATTCACTCTTGTTATAAAATATTTCAAGTATGGGATTTTTGTAGCATTTATTATCCTCATGGAAAATTATGTGATTATTGTTGGCAAAAGTAAATTTTTTCAAAATTTTCGTAATTTGGTGTTCTGTTATCCATAAATCCCCAGACATTTGCACTTTGTGGTAAAAATTTCTAGTCTATGTTCAGAAGGGTGGGCGAACTTATATTTTTTTCGTCTTTAGTTTGCTATGGAAAATGTTGAGTTACAGCAAGAAAAGGTTTAACTTTTCTACTCGACATAGTTTTCACAGAGAGGACATTGAATAACACAACTGCACTTGTTTAATGTGCACTTTGGGTGATGCCAATGCTATTCAATAAGATTGTTTGCAGTAGAATTGAGCATCATGCTGCAGTCCAATATAAATCATATGTTCAATATTATAAGTCTAGTGATAAACAGTGTAATGTAATATTCTGGACAAATTTTTTTACTTGTCAGGTTGTAAATAAAGTTATAACAGTAGTCATTACGTTATTTACTACCTAAACTTGTTGCATTAAACTTAATATTCAAACACGCCTTAGTCCCCCTCCCCCCATGAATTAAAAATATGGTAAAGTTTAGAAAGTAATTTAAAAACTATTAAAATATAATTAGGAAATAAAATTATTTTTCAATATGATGTCAAAAATTGCTAAATCATAAAATTTGAATGAAATGAACATCAAAAAGTTGTAAATCAATAAGTTTTCCAGACATTGAATTTTAGCACTTCATTTAAAACTGTTGATTATGAAAAAACAAGAGGGAAACAATCAAAGTTTTAAAATTCTGAAATTTCTGCTGTTGTAGCTTATTTGAATGAGAATAGTAGTATCTGTTTATATGACCAAACCAATCGACCCTAGTAATTTGAAGTTGAAAGGGATTTTAGAAGATTACCCGTGTCGCCAAATAAGTATCCGTTTATATGCAAGCAGCACCCTCCTTCTCCATAATGCATTTCGAGGAGTATCTCAAAAACACTTGACTAGGGTGTGAAATTAACCTGCGTATTTCCTCGCTTTTACCCACGAAGGGGAAGCGGAGTAGAAAAACCAGTTTAACTCTCCTTTTACCTTGGTATTTGGCTCATATAAACGCTACTAGTGTGTCAAACAGAGAAGGTTCTAACTTTCTCGAAAATCGAATTGAAATTTATTTTAAAATCTTCTCTTTTATCATCTTATGATATACAGGGAGGTTCAACCAGGATAAGTTTGCAGTATTTATATATCAAACTGGGGGAATAGTTTATTATGCTCCATCAGAAATTTGCTCTTTAATATGCTGTGGGGGTATGTTTAATTTTTATAAACTCAAAATTTATTTTGGCAGTTTATATTATTTCCTTTTTAAACTGTCACGAGTCCTTTGTCTGAGTTTTTGTGGGGGGTAACAAAAGACCAAAGAATGCAGTGGCCTTTAGATTTCATAGTTATGAATGCTTTGATCAGCTTTTCCTTTTCATTCATTTGGAGGTGTAGAATTAGGTAAATATTATTACCAAAGGTGATTTGACTTAAATGTATCGTTCAATGCTGTCAAGTTTAATAACCACCAAACTTTGCTAGGAAATAAAGGAATAACAAGTACCATCGCAGCCGGCCAACTAATTATCCAGTTTGGTAAGGGTAAATCTGTTGCCTTGCTTTGTGTTCTTAGATTGAATATACAGTCAGCGGTTGCTTCATGGTTTTGCATGCTTATGTATGTGTGGTGTTTGCACTCTTCACTTTTCTTGCTTCGCAATTTAATAATTATATGTGCTTGTTGTCACTTTTGGTTTTTAAACTTCTACATTTCCTATGAAAACTTTAGACATTTTTTACGTCTTGTGCTGTACGTAAAAACTTGTGGCTCAAGTTACTACTTATAACATTGAACCGTTCTGTAACACTTGTGAATAAGTAACTTGCTTAGTAACCAAAATTTGTTTTGAAGTATTTAATATATTTTCTGTTGCATGTGTTATTTCTCATAGTGAAATATGGGTTATAAATAGGCAATGGATTGTTTTAAGTCCTAGGAGTGTTTTGACTACTTAAATGCAGCAAAATTTCTTTAGAAAGTGTGCAGTTTTTTGCGTTTTTTCTAACGTCTTGACTAGTAAACAGTATCAAATATTGTATGGTATAGGTATCCTTGATGTGGTGGCGTTGTCCTTGGTGTAAGGTATTACACGGGTGTAAAATTTTCTGCAGATTTCAAATCCGTTGAAGATATATTCAATTTAAAAATTATTTATTTAAACAAAATCATATTTTTAAGTATCAATCTAAAGAAAAATTTCCACAGATTTCAAATCCGTTGAAATTTTTAATCTATCTTTAGCGATTCTGATTTTTTGGAGAAAAAAAATTAACAATCCCAGTCAATATGTTTTTTATTTCTTGCTCTCATTGGAAATGGAATGGGACAGGAAATGTAATCTGTTTTTTTTTTTTTTTTAACACAAAAGGCAGAAGATGCAATCTGTTAATCTGTTTTTTTCTTTTTGGAAAGAGAAAGTTCACGTCACAATCACTTGTGAAAATATAAAAGATGAAAAAAAACTTGGCATTGTTCCAAGGCCAACAAACGGTAGAAAAAGTCCTTCACGTTTGAAGAACCTGTTGGAGAATAAAACTATTTAATTAATTTAAAAATCTTCTAGATGGAATTTTAAAATTTCGCCTTCGACCCAAAAATTGCAAAAAATTCGGACTACTTGTGTGCCAAATCTCATTGCTGTAAGTGCCTTAGATCGTCAGGATTTTGCGGCCGTGAAACAAACAGACAAACACTTCCTTTTATAATAGTAGAGATTGGTGGCATGATTTTTTCTCAAAAGCAGGTCTTGAGCCCATTAATTATTTTATATTGAATAATTGAAGCAATTCAAAACATTTTATTCATATGTAAAATATGTAATGCAAAAAAATTGATATTTGTATGATTGAAAAAATTCATAATATAGTGTTGAGATCTGGCAACCTCATTTTATTTATCGGTCCAAAAAAATTCACGTCATGAGTTAAACTCAAAGTAATCTAAACCACTTGAGAACCAGATGAAAAACATTGCTCATGCTTGGCATTTTGGGCACCGTTTTCTTTACTGTATCATGTGATTTACTTTGCTAATTCTCATGTTGCGTTTTAATTTTTCTAAAGTTTAATGTATTAGAAAATATAGCTAGATAAAGTTTTGCATAAAAATATTAATGTTTAAATAACTCAAAACAAACCAGAAACTACACTGCAATTTGCATGTCCCATGTCCATCAATTTTAAACTTGTATGGAAAAGGAATTAAAATCGTAAAAATAAAAAATTATGATTTGAATCCAATCCCATTTTTTTTTCATTCTTAAAAATCATGAATTTTCATATCCTACTCACCATATTTCCATTGTTATTATAGTCCTTACATCCTTGAAGTCAAGCTGAGTGATATCCAATTTGCAAAATCATTTATAAATTGCTTCTTTTTCTCTGGGTAATTTACAACTCACCTTTGATTGTTTTTATCAGCAATTCTTAACATTACCTTTAGCAGGTATTCTATATTGACTGAATGGTCATTCCACTTTCCTTTATCTCTGGTCATCATTGTGTTGCTCTAGTATGACTTTAATTAAAAATTACCAATTACCTTTATCACTAAGGAATAGGTTTCATGAGGTGAAATAATTAGAGGTAAACAATAGCTTCAGCTGTCAGTATTTCATTATAAAACTTCAGTTTATTGTTAGTAGGGATTTATAAATATGAAAGTTAATGGAAAAAGTAAGATTATTCTCCAGTAATGCCCTTGTACTTGTGGTCATCATAACCCTTGTCTACCACCCAGTAGGTTGCAGATTTGAATCCCAGTTTGTAAGGCATTGATGTTGGGTTACTGTCGGGAATAATTGCATCTCGCACGTTTATTACTCCTTCACAAGTAGCAATCTGTTTACTCCTTGTGAAGATTGAGAGGTTGGACATTATATAAAAGCATAAGTGTCTTATTATTATTAAACTGGTACGTATGCTTTTTTGTTTAACTTGAGCTTGGTTATGTCTCTTTTAAATCCATTGCCTAGTTATAATACACGTTTTTGGGTACATGTTAGTGCTCTCAGGTTTGTATAGTTAACTGTTTGGTAACAAGGTTTTAAAAATCAATTTTGGCAAGATTAATTAAATTACAGGAACTTGCTCTTAAAGTTTTATCATTCTTTTGAAATTCAAACCTTTAATCAGTATAATTTTTATCAAATTCAGAGTTCAATAGTATTAATTTTTGTTTCATAATTTTGTTATTTTGATTGTATATTTATCTTTTATATACTTTCTATTTATATTCAGAGAAACCTTTTGAAATTAGGAACTGTTAATTTGCTTTGCTAACATTTAAGCTTCAAAAACAAATATATACTTTATTTTGTTAATGAAATGGCAACTAACTACATGTGCTAACAAACCAGTTTTTGAGAATTTAAGCTTATTCTTTACTACAAAAACTAATCTCATTTAGAAAAATATTGTTTGTTGCACAATGTATTAAATTTTATTAGTTGATAAATGTTCAATGTTAAAATTATGAACTTTTCAAAAAAGTTTCTTCGGTTTTGTGAATAGTGGTTTAGAATATCTGATTCATCCAGATGTTTCTTCACATATTTCAGTATCGAAATCTTGTTTGAAACTTCATAATTTTGTTTGCAGTTTGGACATCTTTTTAACTTAAGAAGTTTTCCGAGATCCTCAGTAAGATAACATTTTGTCTCAAGTTTGAAGCAACTTTTCTATGCTTAAAGCATGTTTTGTTTGCATCTCATTCTATAATTTTTTTAATCAACTTAAAAGATTTGGAGCAACAGTTTTAACCCATGGCTTTTGAAGTCTCTTTGTCTTACACCATGTTTTTAAACACTAAAGGACATAATATTAAGTATTTCTGGTTCAGCTAGGTTTGCTGTATAGTCCTTTAAGTTGTCATCAGGATTGTGAAGGTTTAGTAGACTTTGTTAAAATTGTTGTTTATGGGAATCAGTAAGCTCATATGTTTATTAAATATGAATAAAAAGGGACCTGTCTTAAAGGTACACTATATTAAGTATCAAATGTTTTAAAGGGACACAGTAACTGTATATTTAGCTTGAATTTCTCTTGAATCTGAATAAAAAATTTTGATTTTATTCATTGGCAGTGTTGTATCTAATAAGTCAATCCATTATACCTTTTCTCCGGCAATATATCTAAAAAAAGGACTATTAACCATGTTCTTTTAATGTCTTACTGACTACATTAGATGTTAAATAGAAAGGTGTCTATTGCAGTCTTGTATACAGTAGTATCACTGTCTGGCCATGGCTAGCAAAATGTATAGCATTTTGCTTAGACGTTTATACTCTCAATGGTGGAATGTGGTCAACTTGCTATGGTGACCAGTCCTACTTATTTCCCTTGGCAGTTGACAGGTTGCATTTATTCTATAGAAATAAATGTACATTTTTAGATTTAAGAAATTAATTTCAAGCATTTATTTGTTATTTACTGATTTAGAAGACCGCTAACCTTTTTGCTATGATTAAAAGCTGAATATGCATTAGATACATTATGTATCAATTTTTTTAATAGAATTTTAGATGTTTTTAAAGTTAAAGTTTTTTAAAAATACAAATATTCCGATATCCCGTTTTACTTTTTGAATCCAAGATTTGAGCTTTTATTTTTTTAAACACAAAGAAAGGAATCAAAATGTTTTTTTCATACAGCAACAGGAATGCGACTAAACCAAACTGACTGCTCTGGTATTCAAATAAAAATAGTTTTATTTTCTGATTTTGGGAGAAAAATTTATAGTAGAATATTGGACCCGTAAAAATTTGTTTAGCAGCAACGAAAAGCATTAAAAAATATTATGTATTTAAATTCTAAAATAAAAAGTTGATATCAAAATCAATTCACAAAATAAAGTGATACAAACTGCAAAACAATCTAGTTACAAATATTATGGTATAGCAAGTTTAGATAGACTAAATACTTCATTATACAGCATTGAAAATGCTGTCTTGAATTCTGTTGGATTTGCATTCATGGATATGTTTGACTTCAAAACAATACCTGGCCACACTCGGGAAAATCTTCCTATTCAATGTGCATATTTTTTATGGTGCTAACAAACCAGCTGTGATGCATCTTTGTTGTCAATGTCTACAAAACAAGTGACAGATCATGAGCAAAAATTAAATTTATTTGACGATGTGCAGACAAACAAATAAGGTAAACAAATTACATGACAGTAAACTAAATGATGCAATTGACATGCTTACATATCCAATGGTAAGTAGGAATAGTAAAGGTAAATTTATAGGGATAGCTTAGAAACTAGAAAGTAGAATTATTGCACTGCATGTTTCTCACAGATTTAGTCTGTTTCATAGCACCTTCTGTTTTGAAGAGCACTTATTTGTATTAAATCCTACTGATTAAATACATTTCCAGATTTTTTGCTATATGTCCATAACACAAAGCAAATAGTGATCTGAATTTATATATCTCTAAGGTGTGTTCTCTATGAATTCATGAATCGTTTGGGATTCACTTGTTAATGTTTGAAATGGATTTTGAAGTAAGAAACAGTTTTCCAAGACAATTTCACTATGAGGTTTTTATGTCAAAGGAATGCAAGTGATTTAAGTTGTGTGTTTAGAAGACTCAGAATACAAGCAATGTTTCATTCTTTATATAATCTGTAGAACTTTAGTAAGACAGCATATATTGGCCTAAGTTGGGTAATGGCAAAGCATACTAGTAGAACGATTGATAATTTAAAAAATTATACACCCTCAATCATGGCATGTAAAGCAAAACGATGAACATGTTTTTTCTTGTGGCAATTCAACATTAAAATTTGGCATGGAAGGGCAAAATAGAACACTGAATGTAAATGATAATTTCTCATCAAAAATCAAAGTTGAAAAGGGTAAACAAGGAGTAAAATAGATGAAAGTTTAACTGAAATAATGACGTTCATCAAATGATAAATATCTACTTATTCGTAAAACTAGATTAGGTGATTGTAATGTGCTTCAAATGTGTTGAAAGTGGAATATGAAAATTAAAAAATTATGGGACTACTAAATAGTTACAGCAGGGAAATTTGTTTCTCTTATTAGATTATGGACGAACTGAATGGAAGTTTTATTAACCTGTGATTTACAAGAACAAAATTTTAAAGCAAATAATAAATTTTTAGTTCTTAATATGAAGTCTAGACAATTTTTTTTCCCCATTGAGATAAACCACAATAAAATATCCTATTGATTTTTGCTTCAGACTCGTCTTAAGATTTTAATATACTTAACAGTTTCAGGTTCTGTTTTAAAAATCTGAACATGGTTGTAATTTTAATTTATTTGTTATATTTGTTAAAGAATAATCCTTGATGTGTTTGAGTTGTGAACATTTGCATATATATATGCTTTTTTAAATTATGACTTTCACCATTCCCCCAAAGAGTTTCTAAGTTTAAAGATACCTGTAATCTATTTTAAATTTCATCTTTAAAAATAAAGTCACTTAGCATTTTGTTTGAAATAGGCCTGAATAATGGTATAATTTATCTAAAAGAATATTCAAAAATATGTAATTTATTTAATACTAGAATGGGTAATTTTATTATATTTTTTATTTGATTTATAAAACCAAATGCATGTCTTATATTAAAATGTGTTCCATGAATTGTGGATTTTTTAAATCCTTATATCTGTGACTGCACTAGTATTATTTTGTGGTCAAATTTTTAAATCTTATGCATCTCTTACTTATGTCTATCAATATTGTATTGTGAAAATCCATATTCTATTGTGATATTTTGAGGAAACTACAGTTTGAATTAAAGTACAGATTTGTGCTATAGTATATTTTGTGTTAATTGCTTTTCTCAGATTGAAGCATGTGATATTTTTCACAATTAAGATTAGCTTATGCTTGCATTTGATTGTGTGTACATGTTTATTATTGCTTGTACTCTATTAACAGGGAGAATTTTTATCTGTAGTCATTTTGCACATTGGCTAAGTAGTAGTGATAGGGTATGTTGAATATATTGATTTATATATATCTTTTCTCATTTTAAAACTAATTTTCATTTCATCTTAAACATCAGCTTCTGTTTGGGTTCTTCAAGGTGTAAAAATAGGCTGACCATGCATACTGTTTTGAGCCTGACTACTTTCCTCCCATATTTTTCAGCCCAACCAATTTTAATAAATGTCAAATTTTCCTGTCTTTAATAAAAACTAAAAACTCAGTTATATAAATGTTAGGTATTCATGGATGCCAATAATTTGTGTAACCATGGATTCTATTTATAAAATAAACCTTGTATCTGATAGATGGGCAAAAAATTTTCAAGACTGGTGATATTGTAGAGTTTATTCCTTGTCTTTAAGGAAGTACAGCCTGTTGAGAACATTTTGTTGTGTACAATATGTAATCAAAGCAGAAATCTGATTAAATGTCAAGTCCATGAGGATTGTGGTAGTTATAAGATAAAATTGTGTTGTGAAGTGCAAAAAGTTTTGAGACCAAATTTTAGTGCTTAAGATTACTTCATTGGAGAAATATTAATAGTTAAGTAGTCTACTTGAAGTTTACAAGTTCTGTCACAAAATAATTTTGGCTCAGTGTGTTTATGAAAAACCATTTATTGCCTTAACTTTTTCATGAATACAGAATACTGCATGACCATGTCTCGATTTGGTCTCGAGGAAATATGGTCAGCCTATAAAAATTCTTAAGTTACATTTTGTAGCTATGGGAATAAGCTCAGGTCTCTTTTAAGCTCTCTTTATTCAGTCTTTTAAAATAACTATTTCAGGGGGTGTCATTTTTATTTTTATTTTCTTTCAAATGTGATCAGGTCCCGTATTCAAATCCCAATCAGACTAGATTGTTCATGATGATCTGAAATGCATCTTAAGATGGTTCCCAGTCTAATTAGCACTGTCAAAAAAATTGTATTGGGTATGATAAACCTAACCTTCAAAAATAAGTTATACAGCAATATAAGTTGATGCAAAAATTGAGGCCCTTAAAAGTACATGTAGCATAGGTTTACACTGTTTCATAATTTGCCCTTGTTGCAGTCCCCTGAAATATTATTTGGTGGGTTCGAAATAAGAATAATGAACTGATTGTGTGTCACCTATTGAATTATACACTAGACTCGTCTACGTCTACGAACAGGAAATTTTTATCTTAAGCTTAGTCTTCCAAATTTTTAATCTGATTTTTTTTTTGGGGGGGGGCTCTCAAAATATTTATTTCCATAGCATTTTCTAATGGAATCTTTTCATTATTAATAAATAGTATTCAGGATTGTATTTAGACATCAATTTATTTTTCAACAGATTTGATTGTGTGGCAATCGCATATTGGCATATTGGATATCAAAAGCATTGATGGTGCAAAAATTTAAATATAATTTACTTTTAAAAATTCATTCTTCTGTTTAATTATTGCTTTCAGTACCTACTGTTACCTTAAAACTTGACACACCCCTGATATTATTTCTATTCTTCATTGCACAAACATTGATCTTAATTAACTTACTTTATTTTAATACATATTGATTTGGTTCTTTATGTTTTAAATGCCATTTATTGAAATATTAAATTGCATTGTAGTAGGTTTCTTTTAAGATATTTGCAGGTATTCTAAAATCTATTATTTCTAAATCTTATTTTTTGAGTTTTAAATTAAATACTTGCCTCTTAATTTTGTGCTCTTTAGTTTATATTTTGCTGATTTGTGTAATTTTAATCAAATTAAAGGTAGTCTTCACAATCCTAATCAATATTTACTTTACACTTAATTTAATTCAAATTCAAGAGTATTCTTCAATTTAGACTCCCAAACATGAGGACTTGACATATGTTCTAAAAAAATAAGGAAAGTTTTATTTTTCAGTTTTTTCCATTGAAATTCATTAAAGCTGTGCCGAAGATGTCATTTCCCCCAGGACCCCCATTACCAATACCTGGTATGCCTCCAATGCCACCCATGATGCCTCCACCATATGCTGTTCCACCTATGGGTTAGTCTATTCAAATGTTTGTCAATTTATGTTGAAGCAAAAATTTATGCTTTTGTAATATTTGAAATAATCTGAAATTTCACTGTTGAAGGGTATATATATATATTCAAATAATTGTTTGTGAATAATATCAATTATTTTTCTTTAAAGTAACTTGTGTTATTCAAATTTTTGTAGGAGGGATGATACCAATGACTGTAGGAATGATGCCTGGTCCGGTAAGTTTCAATTTTGTAATTAACAGCTTCTCAGAGTTTAATTATGTTAGTCGATCTGTTCTTTTAAAGGAATATTTTATCTATTCATCTGCTATGCAATAAAAGCTTCTGCTATAAATATTTAGCTCATGGCATCTATAAAATTGACCTCTTGCAGGACTTCAAAATTCCCCTGGTCTATTTACTTTCACTTTCATGTCTCCCTTTTATATATCTTTTACTGTGCTATAAATATTTTTACTGTTTCATGTGTCTTGTTCATTAATGTCCATCTTTAAACCTAAAACTTGTACGAAAAAAAAGTGTTCAAATCAACAGATGTAAAGATAGCTGATTTATTGAGTAGCTAAATAAAGTGAACAATCTGTCCATTTGGCAGTTCTCTATTTTTAGATAGCTCAGCTTTTGTACATTTTACTGTAAATTTGTTTTTGCTTCTAAGCACTCTGAACATTAATTTTCCAAGGTTCTTAACATAATCACTCTCGTTGGTTTCAAGAATCACAGGGAATGTCTAATTTGTCAAGAAGTGATGGTCAGTTAATATTCAAGTGGTCTTAAAATTTGTTGCCGATTGAAATCAATTTGCGTAGATTTAAGTTCTGGAATTGATAAAAGCACTTGAAACTTTCGAGACCAATGCGTGAAAGTGGGAGAGAAGAAATACCTATAAGTGGCGATAGGAATTGTTTAATGTATTGCAAAGGAGGCATATGTTTTAATTTTTGCTGTTAGAACTTTAAATATTCTCCTGTTAAGATTTTGTATGATGAAATGATATTTTGTTGGCTTTACTTAGCTACTATGAATACTATATTATTTAAAATTTACATTCAAGTACTGGTAGTTATACTTAGTTTTTATAATACTATTGAAATGAATTTCAAGTGATCTCGATTGTGTTCCTTCCATCTTATTCTTTCAAACATAAAATTACTGGAATAAATTTCTCAATATAAATACTAGTTTGTAGTATATATTCACTGTTACAGATTGATTACTTCTATGATTGTATGAAACTGAATAAAAATGTTCTGTACTAATGGCTAAATTCTAAATATTTATCGAAAAATTGTTATTTAAAGTAATATTGTATTCATAATGCAGCTGGATAAAATCAGCGATAGTGTACATACATGGGTAAGCAGACTTAAAAAACTATTAACATTTTTTCTTTTAATTATGGCTATTTCCTTGCTCGTGATATTTTACTTCAAAATCCTAAACTTTGCATCATCAATTCTGTTTTGGAATGTTAAATCTTAATTGAATGTTAAAATAGTTATCCAGTATTAAATGTTAAAAATTAGCATAAGGCCACTCAATGGGTTGGCCTGCACCTTTTTGTCTTTCAGTCTTGGGTGCATGTTGTGTGATCATTTATTGATTTCATTGGATGAATGTCCCAATTATGTCTTATAGCTCTGTCAATATTGATATATTGAAATTCTTGACAAGAGACATATCTACAGATTTTTAATTTCCCACATAGTTTTGTTTACTTTTCACATTCTTTCCTTCAATTCTAAAATTTTGCATGATCATTCTGTCAACCAGCTTAGTTTTGCCAATGGTAGTTATTTCCGGTTACATTTCTTGTGTAATTGCTAGGTTTGTATTTGCTTGTTTTAAACTTACTCTTTATTTTTGAATTAATTCGAAATTTAATGTAGAATTTGGTATATTTTTCCTGCAATGCGTTTAGAACTTGAAAGTTACAACACTTAAATTTTACTGTGAACATTCAATGCCAACCATTCTGGATTTTCTGTATATAAAAATTATGGATTTTCATCTGTCAATTAGTGAAAATAGCCTCTGCAGGGCTAGCACAGCATTGCCCGTGACAGTTCTTTTCATGAGATCAGGTGTGACCACTGCTTGCCAAACCTCTGATTACTACACTTTCCCATTTGGTTTGCTTCCTGTGCCAACACCCTAGGCAATGCTATGATGGCCTCAAAGTAGCTAGTAATAAATAAATGCCAATAAATTAATTTAAAATATTTTATATTAAAATTTAAAAATCGGGCTGGATACATTAAGTATTCCCATTTGGTTTGCTTTGCGAACCAACACCATAGGTAATGCCGTGATGACCTCAAAGCGGCTAGTTATAAATAAATGCTAATAAATTAATTAGAAAATATTTTAGAAAAAAATTTAAAAATTGGGCTGGACACATTAAATCTTACTGATACCGAAAATATTAAAAAGGAAAAAATAATAATTTTAAGAATGAGTCCCTCTTCCACCCAACATGACTGGTTGCAATTGAAAAATTATTTATTTAAAGAAAATCACATTTAAGGTATCGATTTGGTGTAAAATTTTCCACAGATTCGGAATCATTTGAAATTTTTACTATCTTATACAATTGCAAAGATAGAAAACCTCAAATAGTCTGTGCCCATGACAAAGTTGAAATCGCTAGCAAGAAAGGTTTACTAATCAAGAACGTAAATCAAATCATGCTAGAATTGGAAAACTTGGCATGGTTCCAAAAGCATTAGGAGGAAAAATGTGGAATCCGTCCTTTCTTCAATGTGACATCAGCTCCCTCAAAACTTGTCGCAGTTCCAAGGTAAACCCCCCGCAAAATCCTTTCCTTTCTTCAATTGAGGAAGCTACAACGTCACATTCCCCAAGTGTGAAGAACGGAGGATGAAAAAACCAATTGATTTAAAAATGTTCTAGATTAATTTTTAAAATTCAGGCAGGTCACAAAAAATTAGGACTACCTGTGTACCAAATTTCATTATTGTAAATGCCATAGATTTGTCAGGACACTGCTTATAATACAGACATGACACAGAAAAACTCTTCCTTTTACAATAGTAGAGATTACTACATGAAATCCCTCCTGATTTTGAAGGTGCAGTCCAAAAATTGCTGAACTGCCTTCTCTTTTTACAAAAAGGTTACCTGGTTGGTCCTTGTAACAATCGGAAAATTCCAATCCATGTTTTATCTGCATTACAATGTTACATTCTTGTCTGCCCATTATTATAGCTTGGTTTCATTCTTATTTTACCCATTACTGTCATTTGTAGCTTTGTAATAAAAATTAAAATCTCATCAGGGTCCTGATGTTAGTTGTATTTTACCAAAATTCAAACAAGGGGAAATTTCAGCAAGCTGCAATTGCAAAAATTGTTTGATATAATATACCTGTTCTCTAGTCAAAACCTGATTTGAAAAATCTACTATCAGTTTACAAAAGGAGAAATACAGCCAAAAGTGAAAAAACTAAAATTATAATTGTGTGTGCTGTAAAACGTTTTTTAAAAGTTCCAAAACGCAAGATTCTTTCAATTCATTTTCTAAAGTTCAGATTCCTGAAACATCAAATGAGAGCTTCACATCTCGTCCTTGTGTTTTTTGCATATTGCATAAGCATGAAAACTATTGTGTGTTTTTCAATGATAAATCACATATAATGTACTGAATTTTTAACTAATATTTATATTACAAAAGGAATATTTCCTTCAATATGAGTGCAATATTTTGCTATCCATTTGTCTACCAGATGTCTGTTATATTAAGTAATTATTCATGAAATTTGTGCATCATTGCTGTTATTTTGGTTAATGTTTGATCAATATTGTTGACAAGAGCTTGGGTTATTGCATGGTTATGGATAACCAATTTTAAATATTTATTTTGATGTAAAACAATTTCAAATCTATTTTTAGATTTAAACTTTTTCAATATTTCTGTTTATGTATTGTTTTTCTCTTAGATGATGACCCCTGTTGCAATGACAATGCCAGCACCGATGCCTATGCCACAGCATCATCAACTGAAAATGAAAAAATTGAATACACATAGCACTTACAGAAAATATGATGTATGTTTAAATTTTCTATTTTATAGATTTGTAAATTTTTCTACAAAAAAGCTTTAAGATTTCTCCAATTTGATCCACGCATTTGTATTTTTTTCTATTTGAAGTTAACAAATCACCTTTCTGCTAATACCTAGTTTTATTTATGGTACGTAACGTGTTTAAACATTAGGTTTCATACTGTCATAAAATTTTGACTTTGAATTAATTCTTCATTATATCTTATTTCCAGAATCATGTTGAACTGCAAGAGATTCCTAAAGGACCTCCTGTTACAGTGTTTGTAGGAAATATCACAGAAAGAGCACCAGATAACCTAGTTCGGCAAATTTTACAAGTATATTTTGTTTTATTTCCCTCTTATATGTACTATTAATTATGCTATCTGTATAAAGGATGTTTTTTTTTAAACATACTTCAAAATTTGTTTATTAAGTATTATTGATTTCATAATTGTAGTTATTAAATATTCCAATCTTTCAGAGGTGTGGTATTGTTTTAAATTGGAAGCGTGTCCAAGGAGCAAACGGAAAACTACAAGGTATTTTTATAACATTTAATTTATGTAGCAGAATAAGATAATATACAATAATTAAAATCCAGATGAAATATCCCTTGTCTATCTAACGTCGTGTTGACCTAAAAATGTTTTGTTTCAAAAAATCAATGTGTGCAAAGATTACTTAAAATATTTAAAAAACAACTTTCAGTAAAATCAATAATTTAATACATTTCTTGAAAAAATATATTAACATACTTTTTGATATTTAGTATATCGTATTATCATTTTTTCTGAGGACCAGCATTATAATATGACTGAGCTATTAAAGTGCTAAACTGTACAATTATGTTAACTAATATTCTATGATTGAAAATACTGTATTTATGAAATTTGCATTACTGTTGTTCAAGTATAAACATGTCCCAAGTACTTTGATGAGAACGACAGCAGATGGGTGAACGGAGAGATTTGAGAATTACAGTATATTAAAATTTAGTTGTATGTGTTTTTGATAGTAACAAACTTAAAATTGCACAGTATGTGCTCGATTACTTTTTAAATTATATATGCAGAAATAGTTTTTATTTAGTAATTTAGATTTGATGGAATTATTGTTTCAATTTTTTAGCTTTTGGATTTTGTGAATACGGAGATCCTGAATCTGCTCTCAGAGCAATGCGTCTGTTGCATGATTATGAGCTCGGAGAAAGGAAACTTGTGGTATGCATCTTGTGTTATGTGAATAGTCACTGCTTTTGTTTTTATTATGAATATTATACTTTATAGAAGCTCTTACCAAGCTGTATTTTGGTTCCTTTGTTCGTTTCTTTTACATGTGCTTCAAGATGAAAACCTATATTTAACTGTAGGATAAGTACCTTGTTTTTCTTTTAAATTTGCCCACTTTCGAATGGAGCTACTTTACTTTGTCTCTAATTTTTTGCGTTTTTAATTACAAATGATTGATTTTTTAGTTTACTAAGAATTCTATGCTTGGCCATTTATTTGGCCATCCTTTCTGTATCCCTAAATTAAAATTTCCCACACACAGATTTCAGATCCTGTTGTAAACAGCTGGTATGCTTGTTGGAACAAGGAAGTGCCCAACATCAATTCTAAAAGCAGCTAAATTTTGCAATTCAGTGTATGCTGAAAGTCCTATAAAAATTTTTAGTCTTAGTTTGAATAACAGGGTTGTAACACAGCTTGGAAATTAGGGAATTCTCAGGTAACTTTTTAATCCTGGAAAAATGAGTGAAAATTTCCAAATTACACAAAAAAATCAGGGAAATTTTGATAGTTTAAACAGCTATTATCATTTGTCCTATTCAGAGATGCACGATTACGAGTACTTTTGAGAATCGTATTCACAGAAATTGTAATTCGAATAATGAACACGTAATTTGCAAAAACTGCAGCCACCGTTTTTTTCCCCCCGCGCTCGCAGCATCTTGTTGATGTGAGGCCGGCGATACAACTAGTGGTATACAATTTGAAATAAATGGTGTTTTTTTTTTGCATTAAATTAATATTTTTTGCTTGCAATTACATTTTTGTAGAATTTTGTATGTATTTTTGATTTTGATGTATGGTATGATAATGTAGGGTCAGGTGTAATAAGTTCATAATCAAAATATTTTGTATTTTTCCTCAACAATTTTTTCAATTGATACTGTAAGAGCTCCATTAAGGGTTCCAACTCTTACAATAACAATTAAAATGTCTAAAGAGAAAAAATATGAAATATTTGTTGAAAATTATCCTTTTACCCCATCTAACCCTAAGTATTTAAAAATATTGTGTGGATACGGTATCTCAATACCGATCACATTTCTTAAAGGAATTGTAAAATCTCGGAACTTTTTTTTCGAGGATTTAGATGCCACCCTGAATAAGATTGATACAGATTTTGTTTCATCTGCATTCAAAGTCAACACTAGATGAAGTGAAACTACTCAAGATGAAGTGTCATCAGAAATCAATAGAATAATAATTTATAGAAAAGCTAAAAATTGTATGTTTCTAAAACTGGACCCATGAAACACAAACAGCACATCTATGAAATACAGTCTTAAAAAATGGAAAATGCTTTAATTTTTATTTTGCTTGAAGAGTTGGAACCTGATTTCTGTTTTTGAAGTAAACATTTAAAGCCCAGAACCCATTAGATTGCTCATCCAAAAGGTCCTCAAAAACACTTTGAATCTAATTTGAAGTAATTTCCTATAAAAAAATATTTTTTTTCTTCTGTATAATGAATTAGCTTTCTAATGTTCGTTCTCGTTTTGATTTCACTATCACTAATCTTGATTTTGTATCACTGCGCTATACTATAAAATTTGAACTAAATTAATCGTTTTACGTTTGTATGTGTTAACTTGGTAAAATGAATTCATTTCTCGCTAAGCTTTGTTTCATTAATTGCTCCCAATATCAGATTTTTTGCAGAACATTGATATTTCTCTGTCCATACAATCTTACAATTAATAAATGCAAATTTTTTTTTCGTTTAGGTTAAAGTAGATGCAAAAACAAAAGAGAAATTAGATGAGTATAAAGCTCATAAATTAGCAAAGCTTCAAGATGAAGATGATAAAGAGAAAAATGAGAAAGAAGATAGTAATAAGGAAGAAGGGGAAGCAAGTGATGATGCTTTAGATGAAATGACCAAACAAAGGGATACTGCAATAATTAATAGTCTTCAGCATTTAGTAAATGCACATGCAATCGAACTTGCCAAACCTTCAGACGAAAAAGGTATGTTTTTCGTTCTCAGGTCTTGTGTCTTCAGGTATTGAGTAAGATAGAAGTATTAATTTATTTTTTATGGTGCAAAATTGTATTGCAACTTTTTTCAAGACATTTTTACAAGTTTACCTGTGATATTGAGAGCTGAGATATTTCCGAGTAAATATTGCAGTGTTCATGGGTTTCTTAACAGAATGCTAGCAGTTATACAATTTGATATAATGTGAGTCTAAGAAAATAAGTTTGAAAATTGTAACACTGCTATTTTCTTTCAAACTGAGATGTGTGAAATGCTTTTTATTTGAGTATATGCAATTTTACTTGAGTACCAGAAAGAAATATGATTGCATAACCAGGTTTCCTGACCTGCAACAAAATCTGACAAACAATTTTCAACAAATAATAAAAACAGAATTAAAAAAAATTCATTAGCATGTATACATGTTTGCACGTTGCTAGAACTGACAGTGATGAGGGGAAAAGTTGAGGATAGCTTTAACACTGGAAAGAAAGAAGGGGCTAATTTGGCTCCTAGCTCTTATTGAGCGTAGGATTATATTGTACGGGTTATTTTGAGTCGCAAATGATAGGTAATAAGTTATGGAATATATATACTAGCATTCAAACTGATAATTTATCACACCGACCTAACTTTTTATTATTTTATTTTGTTTATTCATTGAAGGAATCTGCACATTTTACTTATTGATGTGCATTTCCCACGTACTGCAGTTTTGCAATTTGCGCAGATATCTTTTGTGTTCACATGCAGAATCTCCATACTCTGCATTTCAATCTTTTATTGGTGATGTCTTTTATACCTACCTGCAACAAAATCTTGAGTATTTGTGGAATTAATTTTAGATGCCTCGTGGAGTGCAAAGCTCTTCACGAAGCTGCAAGGTAAAATTCCTCCTGCTGATTCTGCTTTCCAAGCATTTACTGTAGACATGTCTAAAATACTTACATATGCCATCAACAAGAGCCCGTTTTTTTGTGTACAGTGAGTACCATTTGGTCAAAATGTCGACGCTGTATTTTGGTTATAAAAAGTGTAGTTTCTGGTGTCTTCTCATTATTGTCAATGGTAGCTGGAGTATGAAGAGAACTTGCTAACAACATTTTCCCCTGTTAAGCAGTAAGTGTTATATCTGAGCCTTTTCTGAACTACTGTGAAACCGATTAACTGTCAGTTTCGTGAATATGATGGATAATCGAATAGACGGATAATAAAAAAATCCTTGAACTACAACCCAACCCCATCCATTGCATATGAACAAATGTTTTAAAAAAAAAAAATTTCTGGCTATAAATAAAAAGAGTTTGAATTTGTTGGATTTTTTACCGATTTGTAAATTAGATCTAATATTAAATTGTTGTTTCACATTTTGGTTACATTTGTTTAAAACGTTAATTTTCTGTGGAAATCGCTATTCCATATTTTGCTACCCCAAAACCCAAACACAGTCTGTAAACTTTTAATTATCAAACTAAATTTTACTATTTTTTATTAATATTAATAAAATTTATGGAAGAAACATAGGCAAATTTTGACTCCATACGATTCAACTGTAACTGAAACATAGGAATTCTAAATTTCAGTTTGTTACGTGCATAATTAGTAGCACAGTGAGACTGTTTGCGAAATTCGATGATTCTTAGCGTTATTGACGATTGTTCACAAAGTGAAAACACAAATTTCTGCCAACGGATCCTGGAATTCAATGAGAATGGATTCTGACATTGTCACCATCTTATTGAACTCTATACCAAGGTCACTACACGTCTTTATTAATATTTATAATGTGATTGAACTCCGAATATTTACACGCTCCCTCAATGGTTTTTATGGATTTTCTCAGTTTATTTTATCCCCTTTTCCATTATTTTTTCATTAATCTGCCTGAAATTGTGTATAAAATCCAAATTTGTGATAAAAGATGGGGATTCGTATTGAAAATATCAGAGCAAGCACCCAATTTACACCTTAGATAAATTTTAAATATTGATTATTTGTAGGAAACATTCACCCTTATTGATTGCTACCTTTTGTTTTGTTCTGCAATGTAAATTGTGCAATTCGATCGTGCAAGTCGAGTTTTTTTTGTTGACAGGTGTACATATTGTTACATGAACTTACGCTATATAGACATACATATTCAAGTTTTAAAATGGTCTCATTTTCTTTTTCTCTGCAGTATAACTAGAATGATTTTTCCGGGCAATATCTAGTTAAATGTATATAGCAGGGTTCCCACTGTCTTTGAAATTTTTTTTCTTAACTAGGAGCCTTTGAAAATTACGAAACTTGGTTGAAAGTACTTGATTTTTTTTTACTAGTACTTAATTGTAATTTTGTCTTACGCTGGAACTTGTCCAAACTAGTTTCCTTCAATGCAGGTGCATAATTTGAGCATCATTCTGAGGTGTTAAGTGCTATGACACTACGTTATATATGCATGAACAATCACAATTGGTGATATATACATGAACCACGTGATATATATATGAACACACCTATTTAAACGTTTTTTAAAAATTCTCTTTGATATTGATGCAGAAATACAAAGAAAGTATTAAGGTTTTTGAAGGGGGTCACCGTACTTTTTCACCTTTACGTTATCATTAAAAATTTTACAATTGACGTAGTATGTACAAAAACTTAACAGTTTCAGATTACTGGATTATCCGTTTTCATAAAACGAGGAAGTTTCTCAAGCATGTGCCTCAGAACAGTGAAATTCTTTTAGACTAGAATGGGAAGGATATTTTATGTTATACTAGCAGGCCAGCACGGCGATGCATGTGACAGAATTCTGTTGGACTACCCGAGGTTTTAATCTGGTGTAAAATTTTCAGCAGATTTCAAATACGTAAAAATATTTACTCTATCTTTAACGCGCGATCGCGGGGATAGAAACCCGCTAATACATATTTTTTTGTTTGTAATGGATATCTTCGTAACATGTGGCTGAATTTGTATTGCGAAAATAAAAAAGTTGCAATTGAAAAATTATTCATTTACAGAAAAGCACATTAAGGTATCCTTCTGGTGTAAAATTTTCCTGCAGATTTTCAAATCCGTTAGAAATTTTCACTATCTAAAGATCAAGAAGATAAAAACTTGGACTAGAGAATAGAAAAGCTGTAATGACAGTCAAAACTTTGGTTTTGTTTTGTTTCTCCAACAAAATAAACCACAACATCCATCTGTTGTAGTGGCAGTGGACGAGAGTTATTGTGTTGTGTGTAGATCGAACCATGTGCAAGCTCCCATACTCTTCTTCATGCCACCAAAGAATTTATCGTACGATATTTTATCGCACAACAGAAATCGATATGTGTGCAAATAGTCTGATAGTGACAAGAAGTCCACTTTAAAAAAAAAATCACAGGTTCTGTGATAAAAAAAAATCTAAATTATAACCAAAATTTATGATTTTTTTTTATTTTTACTGTTGGTAGTTTTAAAAAATTGCTGTTTTCTTTGCGTTTTTCTCATTTTTTCTTTTTGACAACTTTTGCACATGCTTTGTAAAGTCTCTAAAAATTTCAGGTCCTTGAGAAGAAAAAAAAATTTGGTTTTGAAAAGGCCTTGAATTTTTTTTTTTTGGACAAAGGTGTGGACCATGTACAGTATGTACTAATAACTTTTAATATTTAATTAACTTTTAATGATGGACTGATAGTTAACAGAAACCGACAGTTAAAAGAGTAACCGTTTATCGGAGTTTCACTGTGAATCGAGGAATGAAAAGATGGTTTTCCCAAATTTACTATTAATGGCACTAAACTGTGGGTTTTCCTCAGTGTTCCTGCAAGGTTTGTACATTATATTTCAATTCAGTTTTATGGCTGTACAATAGTTATTTGTGGTTAAGTTTCTCCCTTTTCTCAAACTGTCGAAAATCGCTACTAAATCACATTCATTGTGTTACTATTCTATGATCACAGCTGTGGAGTGCTTTTAATGCTTCCAATCATGATATAGGAGGGGAAGACATATTAACACTAATGTCCTTGCAAGGTAATTACAGTCTTTTCAGTGAGTTAAATTTTCACGCTATCACTGAAATGAGATAGAGGCCATTATTGGCCTGTCTTTCTGGTATACTGCTCATCTCCGCTTCTATGACAGCTAGGCCAAAGTGAATAAATGCATATTAAGTATGAACTAAATAATTAAAAGTCGCGAAATACCAACTTCAGTCTGTGAGGAACAACAGTAGGGGTCAAAAAGGCCATTCCGTCTTTCTAGTATTAAAATAGAACAATCTACTTCCACCCCAGACTTAAGAATCTTCTGCGGATTTCTGCCCTTTTTTTTCATGCCTTTTAGGCTTTTCAGTAATTTTTAATGTGTTTTTGGCCGTTTTAAAAATATGTCGTCATTAGTGTTTCTAGCCAATGGGAGTATATTTCAAGCTCTGACTCTGTCATCTCCATAAGGTATCCATTGTATGTAACCACAACATATGGTTCATATGAAAATTATTATGTGTCAGTAGCTTGCATCATGCTTGTGCACAAGGAGGGTTTGGTGTTAAATTATCTCCACCCCCACCTCCAATTGGAGGAAAATGTAACAGCTGTATGGAAGCCTCTTTACTTAGCTCTGGGCTAGTGTTAATTTTTACTATTGCAAAATTCTGTGCACAGACCTGACTCGCGTGTATTTTATTTCACATTTTGGTTTTCCTCTTTTTTGAAATTTTGCATTCTCATGCCTGACTCCCATTTAGAGCTCCAATAATTGTAAGTGCAGAAATTATATATCTGAACAGCTGTAAGTCAATTGTTTTTTTGGTAAGATCAAACAATTTTTATATTTGTAAACCTTTTTGTAGTTTTAATGGTCTAATTCTAATAAAGTAATCAAATGAGTAAATTGATTTTAGTATGAATAATGTTTTTTTATAATCCTAGGCAATGTTTCATATAAAGACGGGAAAAAGTTAAACAGGATGAAAGGTAACAATATATAACTTTGAATTATGGTGCCCCATGTCATATTTTTGTGGATCTGCTACATGAGTATTATAATGTATCAGTTCTCCCACCCAAAAGATTTTCATCTTTTGTAAAAAGACAGTTTAACAAATCTTGAATTTATTTTACTCGTGTTAACTATTCTTTTAATATCATTTTTATTTTTACTACTTAATACTTCAAATTTATCTACTAAGCCCATGTGTAGAAAACACTTGACTTATACTACAACAGACATGCAAGAAAATGCTCTAAATGAACTGAGAAAGTTCCATTTATTTCTATACGTATTCCAAGATTCTATTTTTGAACTTATTGGAATAGTTATAGATTTCAAAAGGCAGGGGCTTTTCCTGACATTTTAATTAATTTTAATACTTCACATAACAAACTATTGAGCACCACTCATCCTTATGTTTCTGCAATACAACTTTTAGAAGACCTACATTTGTAATAACTAAATTTTGATCCAAATGGTAAAAAATATGCATGCAAAATAAGGCTTGTTTGTGGAAATATTTTTTAGCAAAGTTATAAGCCATTTTTGAAATTTCTATTATGAATGTTATCTTCCTGGCTAAGTTTTTAAATATATTTATAGATTCTTCATCTCAGAATGCAACATCTAATCAGCCAGAAAAGTCCCAAAATTCAGAGAACAACAGTCCTAAACCAAGAATGGATTATGATCGAATGAAAAAAAATGTAAGTTTATTAAATTTCTTTTTTTGGCATAGTTCCTTCAACTTTATAGAATGAAAAACCATAGAAAGCCTATTTAAATAGAAATTTTCATTGGTGTTTCACCTTATAAATTCAAGAAGGAAATGGAAATATTTGCTTATAATTTGGAAGACAGACATTGCTTCGTGTTATATGAAATTCTTATGATAGGAATTGACCAAATTATGTATTCCAAATTTCATGACCTAGCAATTTTTGTTTGAAGATTAAATATTGCATTGGGGTTCTAATATTAAAATTTTTTTTAAACTTTACTTTGGAATGAACAAATTGATTTGTATTGAATAAGAAGTCTTGAGGGGGGTAGCAAAATGAACCACCCCTCTTCATTCAAACAATTTTAAAAATAGAGTTAATTCAAAAATGGCATTTGACATTGAATATCTTCTATAAATTCATATGCACATGAAATTTTCATAAGGGACTCATTAAATTGAGCCCAAACTTCATAATTTCCAATAGCAACCCTCTATTTTGACACAAAATTTCGAATCTATCGTAATTTAACTTCAGATACCAACTCATGAGTTCAGAAAGAAAATTTCAGATTTTTCCTCTGGATAGTTTTTGCAGTATACTTAATTTTTTGTACTATTAATAGTTCTCGAAATACAGGGGTGGTTCTTGTTTTTTTCTGTGACTATACATGAAATAAATAAGTCTTCATTATTAAATAGTTTTAAAAATGAATTCAGGTTATTTTTCTGTGTATTTTTCTTTGATTCTTACTTTTGGTATAGGTTTTTGCATTCTGTTCTTATTTAAAACCATGTTCAATCACTACTATTATGTGTAATATTTTAGTTATAGTATTGCTTTTTTTCTAAAGTATTGTTGATATCTCTTAAACTAGGAGCTAGATGAAATGGACTTGGAAGAAGATAAAAAGTCGCTTATTCATAGGGAAATCGATAAATTCCGTGACACTTATAAGGTAAATATCACTGATTGGCTGTGCTTGATGTTTTTTCGTTGAATTATTTTGCTGTTTTCTAACATTTAGAAACTAAAACAGGTAATTTACAAAAATTAAATGCAATTGTTTTCATTTGATCATGTGCTTAATTCGTGTAAGAACTTAAGTTTTGTTTATTTCCATATTCCTTTATAACGTAGCGAAAATTTCTTGTAGAGCTTTCATATTCTTTTTAAGCATAAATCTTTATGTGTTTAATTTATGTTTTTGATGTTTAGTTGTAATTATTATAAAATAGTTCTTTTTTTGGAAGTTAGGTATGCTGTTCAGACTTGTGATAATGAATTATAAAATTAAAGTGAAGATAAAAATTAATAAGTCTATATAAATCCACTGATTAGTTTATTTTTAATGAAGCTGATACTTTTTTGAAATAGCTATTAAAATTTAAACAAATGCTTTGTTTTTAAAGCATGCATCCTTGCAAATTGTAGTGATTTCTTGCAGTAGCAAAGATAAAATATTGCTCTTGAAACATCTAATCTGAGAGCAATCTTGGTCCTTATTGGTTCATTATGCATGTTTTAATGTGTGAATGTGCAAATGATTGGTGCTAGTGGATTCAGCTTAAGTTTTATGATTCCCCAAACACTAGGAATAAACCTTGTTGATGTTAAACAAGCTACTACACGCCACTAAATGGGCTATGCAGTTTAATTTTGTCTAGGAGTTGGTGAGTAAATTATGATATATGTTGTTGACACTTGTTTAACTGCCTTTCAAAGCAAAGCAATTTATTTTTAGTAGCTTTTGGTAAGTTCGTATGTGTATCAATGGGAGTTAAAAGTAAAAGAATGTGGACTTTTTAGATTTTACTGCATTGGCTTCTTGATAACAATTTTCGTATTAGCTGTTTGTCGTTAACTTTCTATTTACATATTTATTTAAATTGATTTAAATAAAAAAAATTAGGTTCCCTTGGGAAAATGACTGCATGAAATATATGATCATGCTCATTCATGAAATTATTGCAAAGCTACAGTAGCTTAAACATCTTATTTTATTTTTCACAACGTAGTGTTAAGCTTAATTCGTCAAATACTGTGTTTAATTTTTTTGAGAGATTTGGGCAAAATAAAATTTGCTAATCCTTAACCTATTTGTAATTTAGTTTTCCCAATTATTTTATTTCTTGAATAATTCAAAATAAAATCTAAGTTAATGTATACAAAAAGTTATTGTTGGGCTCCTGAACAATGCGCATTATCATTACTCATTTCAGACTTAAACCCTGTTCTCTCTCACACATTTAATTATTTTCAAATGTGAACCTTTCATTTTTATATTACTAGTTTGTTTTCCTGTTTAATAAAATGGTAAAACTTAAATGGTACAGAAACACACTTCAAGGTTATTTTTAAACAAATCAATTATCATGCAGACTAGTTCTGTCAAATTTTATTTAAAGGAAAAGTTATTTTTTCATATTTTAAAAATAATGGCAAGTGTCTCAATATATTTCATCAGGAAGTTTTGCGAAAATTCAGCTTTGGGAGTTCAGAACATTTATTTGCTACTTGATGTAGTCATCTATCTTTATTTGTAACCACCTGATCAAAAAGCTTTGTCAAAAATTGGCATGCTTTTAAAATCTTCCAGTAGCAAAATATTTAAAGTATTAATGCTTTTATTCTGTATTGTGCTATATTTAACCAAAATATATTTTGAAATATTATATCCAGTCAGAGACTATTTGAGTTTAAAATTACTCCAACTGCTTACTGTAACAAGGTGACATTTTTCAGCATTAGCATTGAGTTAGTTTATCTAAACTCCAAAGCATTTTTTGGTTTTTCACAAATCGTTTAATCATCCCATTTTGTCTTATGTCTTCCCCCCAATATAGACACATTTTATAATGGCAAAAATATTAAATTTGGAACTGAAAAATATGATACTGAAATTGACAATAGTTCTTTACTTCCAGTTATTATCTGGATTTGTTTTACTAAGCAGTTTTTCTCATGTATTTTTTCATTTCAAAATTCTTGTTTCTCTGTATTTCTTCCTACAAAGCATGTAGTTAGGTTTTTCTGTCTCTTAAACATTCCTTTCCATGTACTGTTTTAAATCAATGTTAGATAGTGAGAAAAGCACTCGTACATCCTAAATTCTGGTTTTTCTATATGGTCAGGTACGTATATCATTCCCTTGTGTAAACAATTTTGAAGCTATTGGTTTATGAAACAAACTAAATTTTGATTCTTTATGGTGCATTTATTGAGTTTTCTGCATTTTAAAAATCAGGTGGAACTTGTAATAAAAGTTTCTTGGTTTTAATTGTACTTCCTGTAAAAAATGACATCCAGATGATATAATTTCTAAAACTAAATGTGTAGGATATTTTCAAATTTGAGATTTCAAAGAAATTGGTTGAAGCCTAATGTTTTATATTTGATTAATGTTCAGCTTTAATTCAACAAATTGAACTACTTTTTCTAAAATCTTATTATCTTGTGTCATTTAAAAAAATAAATCAAGGGCCTGTTACACGAAATTTTTTTTTAAATGTTACCATTTTTATAGTTACATTAGTTGGATTTATGACAAACATTCCAATATTTTCTTGAATGATTACTGATTTTTCTAAAAACTCCATGTGGAGTAATACTACTTGTTAGATATTGGAAGCAAGTATGTCAAATAAAAGAATAATATTTTTTGGCATATGTATATCAGGGTTCCCACGGTCCTTCATAAGTCCTTGAATTTTTTCTCGAACTAGGAGCCCTTGAAAATTAGGAAACTTGGTAAAAAGTCCTCGAAAGTACTTGATTTTTTGTTTGACTAGTACATAAAGTAACATTTTAAAAGTTATTTTTTTAAAGAAAAGCACATTTAAGGTAATCTAGTGTAAAATTTTCTGCAGATTTCAAATCCGTTGAAGTTTTCACTATCTTTAACGATCGCGAAGATAGAAACTTGGACTAGATAATAAAAAAGACGCAACGGCAGTCAAAACTTTGTTTTGTTTCTACGAACGAAATAAACCTCAACATCCATCTGTTGTAGTGGCAGCTGATGAGAGCAAAATGGAGATTATGTCGTATGTAGATCAAACAGTGTGCAAGCTCCAAAACTCTTCGTGCCACCAAAGAATTTATTGTACAATATTTTTATAGCACAAACAAAATCAATATGTGTGCAAGTAGCATCATAGTTAGCATTGAGACAAGAAGCCCACTTTGCAAAAAGAATACACAGGTTCTGTGATTAGAGAAAATCCAAATTGTAACCAAAATTGTTGATAACCTTTCTTCTTTTTTTTGACTCGGTAGTTTAAAAAAAATTATCTTTTTTTTTTTAATTTTTTTTTTTTTTAATATTTTTTAAATTTTCTTTTTTAACTGACAATTTTTTTGCACATGCCTTGTTTTAAATTGTAAAAAATTTTAGGTCCTTGGAATTTTTTTTTTTGGTTTTGAAAAAAGTCCTTAAAATTTGAGTTTTTTTGGGACAAAGGTGTGGGAACCATGTATATGGGCCTTTTACATTCTTTATGAAATTATTCATACAACATGTACTAAAAATAAAAATTTATCTTTATGCTATGTATTTTACCCTTGAGTTTCAATAAAGTTCACAAGTTATGTTGTCGAAAAACTTCTAAAAGTCGTTAATTGAAACTTGTTTTCTTTGATATTTGAGACAAAACCACTATATTAAGTTTCTAGTTAACATCTTGGAGTGAAGAAAGCTTTCCAATGAAGAAGCTGCCCACAATGTTCAGCTATCGGACTATCAGAAACTGTTTTGCAAGTTATATTTTGCTGTTATTTAAAAAATTCAGTTTTAAAATCGTAGAATTTCCTTAATTAACATAGTTATCAAGGAATGCATTTTCAAAATAGTGAGTCATTCAAATATTCATGGTTTAAAATTATTTTTTTAGTTGACTTAACTTTTATTCCTTAAAATCCTATTTTAGTTATGGAAATTCTTGACTTATTATGCAAAATGCATAGATTTCAAGTTTCTTGAATAAAATTTGAATAGTTTTGTTATCTTGTATCAAATACTGATGTATGTTGACTTGTTTTATCATGCCAAAATAGTTTTAAATTGACCTGATAGTAATTCAGAGATCTGGACAACTCATATACTTTCTTTTATATGCAACACTTCTGATATTTTAATGTTGAATACATTTGGAACAATTGATATAAATGAATTTATTAATTTCGTTTTATCTGCTGAAGATTCGGCACTTGAAGCTGTTTTGTAATTTAAGTTACAAATTTTTATTTATAGATTTTCAAAGACTAGCAATATTTGAATTACTAATTATGGTTTCAGATAGGGTTGATTTAATCTATCTTTAGTTTTATAACCATTCTTCAGTTTACTAATACATTTTTATAAAATAATCATAAATCTTAATTTTATATTAAAGGTAGTTAGGCGAATGTTTCAAAAATAAATTACATATTTTTATTTTGAATTGGCTTTTGCTGTTGTCCTTTAACTCCTATCATAAAAGTGATTCTGAAAATATTAAAGAAACAAACATGTTTTCTGGAGACCATGAAGAATGATTTTTAACTTTTTGTAGAAATCTTGAACCCTAGTTCCCCATATTGTGTGTGAAGTACTTTATTCTAGGAAGGTAAAATTAGTTTTCACTAATTAAAAAGCACTTATGAGTCATAATCAGTTGCTAATGAATTTACATTCCTATTTTATTGTAGCTTTTCCTATTGCAAGTTGTAATTTTTACATACACAGCAGCGTTGGATTAGAATTTGGCTTATGTTTTCCTTCACGGTAAATGTTTCTATACTTTTTAAAATAAGGAAATCTTTCGTTTTCACTTTAAATCAATCCTAGTTTCACCAGTCATTTTAAACTGTTAATCTGTTCTCATGAAATATATTTCACAGCGCATCCTGGCTATAACATATACATCCTCTTGACTGTGGATGGAAATATACATGACTATTGCTGGTCGACTTGGTAAACATTTTTGCTGATTGCCAGCTATACAATTTTGGAAGGCAATTTTATTTTTAGATTTTCTAATTGAACAAGCTAGTTTTTACTTTGTGCTTGTAAATGTATTGCATCTTGTGTTGTCTCTCTATGGTGGCATGACATGGTCATCTTGTTTGTGTCTCAACTTCTATCTGTGCCTCTATTACATAGCGAGCTGAAGAGGAAAGGGATAAGGACAAAGGCCATCGACAGCGGCGAAGAGAATATGATTCTCCAGAACCTAGGGCTCGAGAGAGGGAACGTGAGCGTGAAAGGGACAGAGAGAAGAGATGGTCAAAGGAGCGCTCCACAGCCAGAGAGGATCGCGGCAGGAGAAGGCGTAGCCGTGACCGAAAGCACGAGTCTCCGCGAGAATCTCCTGTTGTTTCTAGGAGTCATCGAGAGAGATCGAGGGAAAGACAGCAAGCTGAAAGGAATACCAGAGATGTCAATGAATGGAATCGTGATAGAGATCAGCCAGAAGAAAAGTAAGATTGCCATTTAATTTCTAAAGTAGCAACCTCAGGGTTCCCATGGGTCAGGAAAAACTTGGGAATTTAATTTTGTCCAAAAAAAAGTCAGGGAAAATTACGCATTTTCATGTAAAACGGGAAAAATCTCCACAATGACCTGGAAAATGATTGATTGTGGCTTCTCAAACACTTTGGAGAAAAGTAGCCAATAAGATTCGTACAGTTTTGTATCACTTTATTTTATGAATAGAATTTTACTTCACAGTTTTCAAAGAGTTAACAGTTAATATTTAACAAGATTATTACGGAGAAATTTACAACTCTAAGCCAAAGTCTACCTCGTTTTGTTTCGTCCACTGGCTTGAATTGAAGAATTTCATGCTTATGTACATTAAATCACAAATTGATTTAAGTCAAATGTGTTGGATTATCTGAATGCAAAATTACCTGTACTTTGAGTATTAATTTTTACAGTGTATAAAAATTGTTTTTATTGACTATTCAATGCTAATTTATTAAGTATGGCCTAGAATTTTGTAAAAACTTTTGTCTGGAAAGAGAGAGAGTCAGGAGGTTTTATTTTAGAAATAGTGGGAACCCTGCTACCTAACTTGATAGGCCCTCACGGGCACATCTTTAGGTGTACCCAAGTGATCTGTTTTACCTGCTGTAGAAAATACTTATTTCTAAAATTAGGCTTATTAAATAATACACAAGAGCCAATGCCATGACAATCTAACATGCACAACCCTTAGCCTTAAGGTTTTGGGTTTGGTCATTGATAAGAATCTCAAATTTGTGTCCAAATTTGTCATTAAAACTGATGTGAAAGCAATTAAACCTTGGATGAACATGTTGGTATCGAAGAATTTTTGTTAAGAAATTTTATGTGCTCTTGTACAGCTAAAGTAGTTTATTTGAAAGGTTAGGACTTCTGCAAAGCAATGAATTAAGGAACTTAATATCGGGTTGATTTTGAAATTCTGAGGTTGATAGAACTAAATGTACATGCCATGAAATTAAGAGTAGTTTACAAGTATAGTTGCATTTCATTAATGTTCTAACTGTACACGTTCCTGTTGAAAATGTAAGAACCCAAGGTAAGTTTGAATTATGTGTCTTTCTCTTAGAAGCCAACAGAAGACCCAACACAGCAAACAAATATTCGCAAAATCTGCAAGAAGCAACATGGTACATTGTAATGGTTTATAGTGTATTAATGAATTCTCATTCAGCATTTTTTTTCATTAATTGTTTGTATATTGCAGACCCAAAGATAAGGAGTATGATAAGGATGAAGATGATGATGCATATGAAAGGAAGAAGCAAGAAAGGAAAATTCGGGAAAAGGAAGCAATTTATCAAGAAGTAAGCATTTATGTTGTATATCTACAATTTGTAAAAAAATTAATTTATATTCTACACTACTGTTTGTGAAAATTGCAACTCCATGAAGGAATCATGCCTATTAAACAAAACTTGTAGGATATGCAAATGATTAGAATTAAAAAGTGATGAAGCCTGTGTGGCCCAAGAAACGCCCTCTTAACTTCCAAGTGAGCTGTGTATAAAAAGCACTGTAAAGGTGTGTTGAAATGTGTATTGTTGTTTGACTACTGTAAATGAATTATTAGAAGTCAATATGCCTTGCCAAAAATGTTGAGTGCCATAGCATGTCTACAGTTGTTTCATTGTCTGCTCGCATGGATCGTCGACGTCTGCTGTTCCATGGGTTACATGCAAAGATTCCCTTGACATTGAGCCACCAACACCTGGCTACAATAGGCTCGTCAATGGCGTACTGACTGGCAAGAAGTCGTCTTCTTGGACGAGTCCCACTACGATCTGAACTGTAACGATAGATACGTACTCATCAGGCGCTACAGAGGTGAACGCCTTCTCCTGGAGTGTCTTATTCAGCGTCATTGGACGAACAGCTGACGTTTTGGTCTGGGGCACTATTGGATATAATAGGCGAACTCCAAATTGTGGGCACCCTGAACAGCCGACAGTACATCCAGAGAAGTTGCAGAGCCCGAGATACTACAACTCCTGCAACACATTCTCGGAGGTGTAAATTTCAGCAAGACGATGCCCGTCCACATGTTGCTTGGAATTTACAAGCCTTCTTCAGTTCACGACAGGCTCCACTTCTTCCATGGCCTGCGGATATGTTGGATGGGTCAGATATGTCGCCCATTGTGCATGTCTGAGATTACGTCGACTTTTTATTGCTCTATAAATTTGATAGCTTATTTAACCCACTGTAAGTAATATGTGGAGTAAATTTCATTTATTTCTGATGATTATTTCATAGCGTTGCAATTTTTACAAACAGTAGTGTAATAACATCAGTACTATTGAGACTAACAGCTTTCAATTTTTGTTTTCAGCGTCTTAGAAACTGGATTGCTAGGGAGCGGAGAAAGGGCAAAGAATATGAAAAAGAGAGGATGAAAGCAGAAGAACAAAAGAAGGATGAGGTACTAGTTTTTGCTTATGTTACAATTTATAAGTTTTGCTTATCATTGAAAAAAAAATTTTTATTTTGTATTGATTCAATTTTGTATAAAGGCTAAAGAAGCCAGGAGGTTGAAAGAATTTTTGGAAGATTATGATGATGAAAAAGATGATCCTAAATATTTCAAGTAAGTGTTGTTTTTCTGGCACGTTTTGTATTTGTTAAATTGAAATAATCAGAATTCTGCCGTATTTGCAATGACTTTCTTCTGCAATTTATTGAAATATTGTAAACTATTTGCTGCAAATATATTGTGTATAATTGCTTTTAAGAATCCTTATGCCCTTTTTAATCCTTATATTTTTATGTAATTAAGATTGTAAAAACATTTTTTTTAATCTTGAAGAACAGTGGCTGATTTTTAAAATTAAATGCATAAAAAGGGTTCCATTGTCTTCATAGTTGACAATAACACTTATTAACTCCATATACTTAAATTTCCATAAATTATATACCTTAATAGCTTTAACCCTATGTCTGACTGCCTTGTGCTACTACATAAATCTAGCTGGAAATTTGGACTCTGCTTCATTTATTTTCGATTTGATCTTGGAAAAACAAAAAAAAATTACAAAATCGTTGTTTTATTTACATTAGTAAAATCTAAAATATGTACTGTTTTTCTAAGTTTACTGAAAATGAAATTTCAATAAATTCTGGTGAATATAAAGTTTAAAAATATTTCTAAAAGGATATGTATTTCTCAAATGTTATTGATAGTCCTGGAGTAATCGTTCTGACGTGTTTATTTTTCAGGGGAAGTGCATTAGTGCGTCGCATGAAAGAGAGAGAAAAGGAGATCGAAGAAGATATGATGGACAGACAAAAGGAGAAAGAAGAACTAGATGAGCTTCGAAAAAAGCTTGTTGAAGAGGGACATCCTGATCCTGAAGCAGAAATTGAAAGGGTGAGCACTAAAACAGTATCAATAGAAGATAAAACGTTGGTTACGTCCATATGTGCTAGTGAAATTTCAGACTAAGCATTTTCACGTGCCGCCATTGTTAGGGCCTGTATCTAGTTTACTTTTGATTGTAATGAAAGAAAGGGTTTGTGCTGCTGCCAACAGATATTATATAATTTTGCTATTGTATATTAGGAGGAAGTACAGGGGTTCCCAGGGGTATTTGAAAGTGCTTATTTTGACCTTTCAATTTTAAAAGCCGAATCACTTATTTTTCTTCAATAGTTCTTAGAAAGTGCTTATTTTTCTACAAAAATTGAAACAAAATTCAGTTTTCAAATGACGATATTTTTCCACAATATTCTTGACCTATTTTTAGCACTCGTTCGGCTATAAAACTGCTTACAAGTAGAATGTAATGCCTTATTGCTTCAATTTATAGAGTTATAAACAAGTCTCAAAGTACTCAGCATCATTCAAAAACGTTGATCCAAAATCTGACAGACTAGACAGTTTTTAAAGAGTAGTTTATATTAATGGTGTTTTTAATAACAGTTTTGTTAGGAAAAATCTTACATGCCTGTTCTGATTTTTACTAAGCCAACATATATGATAAATCGTACTTTGTGCAAATCTTGTTAAGTGATCTTTCATACTATTATAAAAGCGGTTGCAATCTGTTGTACCAGTATTCTCGCTCTCACTTGTTTGATCACGTACCCACTTACTTGATTTCTCACGATTAATTTATTAGATTTACTTCAAAATGTTATAAAGTAACTGTCAATTGTGATATTTTATTTTTTATTAAAATTCACTTGTTATATTTTGAATAAATTCTAGTTTGGAGATTTTTAAAGACTTCGTCATGTGTACTTTTATTAGCTTAAGTTTATCAGCCTAAGAGAAAGTGGCAGTTTATTTTAACTCACTGCATGGTCACGCAAAAGGATCTAAAATCAATCAAGTTTATATTAATAATAATATTTTTACTTAAAGATGCAGGAAATGAAAAATTATAGAGAAAAATGTAGATAGTTATGATTTTATCACATGGACAAGCTACAGAGTGGAATGTGGATTCCGTGTAAATAAATCATTAGAGGTTGAGAACTTAAATGAAGAATCTCGCATTGTTCATACTCATTTTTGAGAATGCAAATAATTCTAATGATATTCACACTACAAATATAACAAATAAGATGAGGAAGTTTGCCTCTTCTTCAAGGCAAAAATATTTCCTTCATTTAGAAGAACAACACAAAATTAAAAATAAGAATTTTTGAAAAAGGAAAATTGAACTAAACTATTTAAAAACTTAAAAAGCTTGTCTTAGAGCTGATATTTCAGATGGAAAATTCAGCAGAACTGTCTAACAAGGCAGAAACTTATAAAAGTATTTCCCTTTTTATAAAAGCAAAAAATTAAGAAATTAGACAATTAGGTTTCTGAAAAAGAAGTCAATTGAAAAACAGATGACTCTATCAGGATTTATTATGATTTCAGGAATTTTAATAATGTATTTTATTTGTTACTATCAATAAAGTCACATTAGTTCAAACATTAGAATTTTAATTTTCAGTAAAATCCAATTTTAATTCCATCTAATACTCTTTTTCTTTCATATAATTTAATTTCAGGATTTTTTAAGTAAATAATTTTTTAGCAACTTTTTAAACCTTAAAGATTGTGGTAAGTTTAATAGTCATTTTTTTTTTCTTGCTACTATAGGAAATGTTTATCTGGTTTTTTTTCGTGGTTGCAAAATCCTGTCGATTCTATGGCACTTCCAGCAGTGAGATTTTGCACTCAGATAGTCCAATTTTTTTGCAAATTTTGGGTTGCGGCGAATTTTAAAATTTAATCTAGAACATTTTAAAATGAATTTAATGAAATTTAATTATTATTGTTTTCTTTGGAATGGCAACCTTATAAAGATATGACAGATTCTAAATTTATTTTTTCCGTTTTCATCTTGCGCAGAGAAGTGATTTTCCAGCAGAGGATAAAAAAGAAGTTTTAACTTTAGTTATACAAATACAAATATTGACGACCAGCTACAGGCTCAAGCCCAACAAGGCTGGTCCTTTGTTTATGAATTCTCCAATTCCCACTGACTATCCAATTGTGTCTTAAATTCGTACACTCCCTTTGAATTAACTATATTTTCTGGCAACGCGTTCCAACTGTCTATTACCCTATTAAAGTAGTAGTTTTTCCTTAAATCCCGATTAAAATGTGTCTTATTCAATTTATACCCATGGCCCCTTGTTCTGTTATCCCTATTGAAATTTAAGCCCTCTGTGTCCCCTTGTTTTACAAACTTGAAAAGCTGAATCAAATCCCCCCCCCTTCTTCTTTCCAGTGTATACATGTTTAGCTTACTTAAACGTTCATTGTAGTCGAAATTTGCTAGCCCCTTTATTATTTTTGTAGCTCTGTGCTGAACCCTTTCAATTGATTATATGTCCTTTCTCATATATGGAGCCCAGAATTGTACAGCATATTCTAGATGTGGTCTTACTAAACCCTTATATAACGGCAAGATTATATTCTTATCCCTTGAAGTTACAGTCTTTTTAATATACCCCAATAACCTATTAGCCTTTTTACCCGCAGCTGAACATTGGTGACCCATTTTAAAATCCCTGTGAATTATCACCCCAAGATCCTTGACTGTTTCTCCCTCCTTTACCTTTACTCCCTGCAGACAGTACTCGGCTCCACTGTTCCTGTAACCCATATGCAGAACTTGACATTTCCCTACATTAAATGACATACCCCATTTTACAGCCCATTCGGATATCTTATCAAAATCTCCTTGTAAATTTTCTATCTGTAACTTGGTATCCACTGTCCCCCATATTTTTAAGTCATCTGCAAATATACTGATTCTATTCTTGATCCCCTGACCTATATCATCTATGAAAATTATAAATAAAATTGGTCCCAAAACTGATCCCTGAGGCACCCCACTTACAACTTCTGTCCACTGAATAATTTCCTTTTACCTGCACTCTCTGCTTTCTACCCAATAACCAATTTTTTATCCATATTAATGTTTTTCCCTGAATCCCCAGCCTTTCCAACTTAAACAGTAATGCCTCATGAGGTACTTTATCAAAAGCCTTTTGAAAATCTATGTACATGATATCCACACTGCTCTTATTATCCAGCTCCTCAGTAATTTTTTCGTAGAACTTCAAAAGGTTTGTAGAGCAGGATCTGCCCTTCCTAAACCCATACTGATTCTCTGATAACAGTCCCCCCTCCTCCAAGTATAACATTATAGTTAACATCTAGTTATGTAGTTATTTTTTCTATATCCTGGACCAATAAAGATAGAGTAAAAATTTCACTTTAGATAGATACCTTAAAATATGATTTTCTTTAAATAAATAATTTTTAAATTGAATATGTCTTCAACGGATTTGAAATATGCGGAAAATTTTACACTAGATTAATACCTTGCATCACGGTCTAGCCACGCAGTGGCAAGTCTATAATAGTTGTTTATATACTTGCATGTCACTGATATTCGTACACGTAAATGCCCACATATGAACCGCTGACATTTGTAAAATTCAGACTGGGCTTATTTTGAAAAATTTTCATTTTTCAGTATAATTTTTATAAAATAGACTAATATTAAATTTTCTACATATTACTGTTCTTATAAGATTAACATATCTGTAAGAACTTCCCACTTGGTCGAAAGTCATGTATACACGGCTGCAATATGGCTTCTACAATGTTTTTTTCAAGTCCTTATTTTGTCCCTTAGAAAGTGCTTATTATTTAGAAAAAAGAGTGGGAACCCTGATGCTGAAGTGCTGAGATGTAAAAACTAAAGACAATAACTGAGTACATCCCCTTTCTAACTGAGATACTTGGAAGGAAATTTTCAAATAAATTTGATTTTCTAGTGGTACAATTAGAAAACAGTATTTAGGGCCATAGGATATATGGAGAAAATGTATTCCCATAAAGGGAATGGACAAGACTGATGTAAAAGTTAAACAAACTTACTAGTTACTGGAAATGACAAGTGCCTGGTAAGAACGGCGCATATATCGCCAATGAGAACATTCTGGCATTGTATTTCTCACTTTCAACACATGCTGCCAGACTGACTGTGCTATGTGTGAAATCTCCCATTTGATTACATTGCATCGGTCTTGCCCTGTATGAAAATGGACTAAGCTTAAAAAAGAGGTTTTATTTTAGAATTTAAAATGCAATACTTAAGAAGTATGTTCTAACAGGCATACCTTGTGTGGTGATGTGGAAGATAAAGTTCTAGAATAGTGACATTTAGAATGTTCTGGGAACGATTTGTTTGCTTGCCAATCAGTTTAACTTCTAGATTTTATGTTCTTCAGATAAATATTTATAGACATACAGATCTCATGAATGCATGGTAATTTTGTATTTATCAAATGATTAATTCAAGGAACAAGTTTTCTTTTAAACGTGATATTTTACTTCGTTTTGAAATATTTTAGGTGGTATTCCACATTTATATCCTTTGTTAATTCCTTGTTTTTAATGAAAATTATTTAAACCATAGCAGTTAAGTTAAACTTATTATTTTTTCTGATTTATAATTTTTAATACCTCAATTAAACATTTTTTGATTGCAGTTATTGTTAGAGGAAAGCCGTTTAATGGAACCTCCTAAACCAGAATCGCCAGAATCTGAACCAGAGCCTGAAATTCAACCTTCTCCTTTGAAATCCAGACCAATGTCTAAACCTATTTGCTCTCCACCACCCATTGAAGAAAAAGAAGAAAGATTGCCAGTCAAAAGACCAATCATGGAGGAAGAACTTTCCCCAAATAGCTTTTCCGGTTTCTCAGATGTCATCACTCAACCTGAAGAGGTGAAACTGATGGGTTTTACCAGTTTGAGACTTGGTAAGTTTTTATATTGCTTGGGTTTCACTTTTAAAAAGTTGACATCTGCTATTCTAAAACAAGTTTATAATTATTGGATATTTACCTTCTGCATGTTAGAAACTGTCTTGATATTAAGTAAAGCAATTTCAAATGGAAAACTTTTCTGCAAATTAAACTTTTATTATGAATAAATCTGCATAGGAAAACAACACATATGAAGAGGCATAAATCTAGGCTCTGATTGCATAGATTGAAAACATTTTTCTGCATTGAAGACAAATTTAATCCAATTTTTTTTAAATTTCAGTGTTGCTATTTGATATGAAGGAATTAATAATACTACTGGATAAAATAAACATGGTGCAATTTTATCATCTAATTGATGCTATGTTTATTGTTAGTGTTTTAAATATTTTCATAAAATTCTGTTGAATATTTTAATTTTTCTGTTTCAGGTGGCAGTCCAACCCAGCAACATAATTCCAGTCCATCAGTTCCAGCAAATAACAATCATGCATCACATAAAAGGAAAGTCACTGTGGATGATGTGTTCAATGTAAATGATGAAGAAACTGAAACAAAAAAGAAACGCAAACTCATTCCTATTGATGATAATCAAGATGATGGTCCAAAAAGTCCCAATTCTGTTTCTCAAATGACCATAGAAGAAAAAAGGAAACATGTTAGGAACTTGATTGAAAAAATTCCAACAGAAAAAACTGAACTCTTTGCATTTAGTTTAGATTGGACTGTTGTTGATAAGGTGAGTTTGCTTGATTACAAAATTAGGTTGATAACATGTAGTCATGATTCAAGTGAGTGCTATGCATATTATACTTGCCTATAGCTAAAACTTGATTTAAAAATTTTTTTAATCTATGTTAAAAAAAGTTACTGCTGCTGCTGAGGATTGAAAACTCGCTTTTTTTTTGCTCGATTGTTTCCCAAGAAAGTACGAAGCCCCCTAGTCTTATAAAAAAATAATTGATTTGGTATCGTGAACTGTTCCTAATTTTAATCTTATTGTTTATTTAGCTAGCTTTTTTTATTTTTGTAAATTGAAATCAAAGTGTGTACTTGGGCTCCTTTTATGAGTGATGGCACCACTCCAGAATCATGGAATCAGAATTTAGTCATGGAAATAAATATCAGTTGTGCCAAAATTTTGACTTACTGTTCAAGAGATTCCACAAAAAAATTAACCCTAAAAGTTCTGAAAAGTACAAATATACAGAAAAATCATATCTCAAGAGACACCTAATGTAAGCTTCATGTAAAACGTGGAAAAAAATATACTGACTAGTGTTATTTGCTAGCCCAGTTCTGAGTGCAAGAGCAACCTCAAATGTAAAATGTCATTCTTAATAACTAAACAGCTATCTTATCAGAATATGCATTAATTGCGAAACTAAGAAATAAAAAGAAACTAAGAATAATACCGCCCTGAAAAAGTATAACTTCGGGTGAAAAATCGCCAAATATGAAAATCTACTGCGATTTCAAGCTATACAAATTTTTTATGACTTAAATTAATGCTGCTGAATAATAAACTAAAATACATTTTTGTAAAAGAAACCCTGATATTTTTGGATTATGTAAAAATTATAAAAATCGGCAGATGACAACTTGGAAAAAAGTATAAAGTCGTCTGTTGATCATATCATCTGAAAGAATAAATAAACTAAGTAGGCATTTCTCTCCGATTCTAGAAAGGAATACTATTTTTGTGGATACAGAATTGTTTTATTATTGTGTATTTTAATAGAATGCTTATCAAAAACTGAACTGGGCAAAATACTAGCTTTTAAAGATGCTGGTTACAGTGGTGTTGAAATTGGAAGATTGAAGACTAGTTAACTGCCTTCTCATTAATCCTGGTAGCTATGGCACAAAACAGCGAACAGGAAGACCAAAGATAATTTCTTCAAGGCACAGATCCAGAGGCTCGCCTGCAAGCAAAAAATGTCTTCCTCACAAATTAAAGATAAGTTACAGTTGACCTATACCAGCTGAAAAATAAGAAATACACTGCATAGAAATCCTAATGTTGTGTAGAAAAAAATTAAAAGCAAAAGCTCCACTTTCTAAGTGGCATATTGATTCCCGTTTAAAGTTTGCCCGGAAACATTTAACGTCTGGCACCAACTGGAATGATGTGGTATGATCTGAAGTAAAGAACGCCATCTTTTTCAAAACTTCAATTTGGAGGAGAATCTCAAGTTTTGGGCCACATTTGCAGACGGTTATTTAACTGAAATTGTTTTTGTTGATAACAAAATTCTGTGTTATATCAGGATATGCTGGCAGATAGTTTTTTGCCAGTTGCTCCTCTCATTACATCAGGCGATTGGGCATTTCAACAAGACAATGCATCTGCATACTTGGTGCTCCACAAAATCCTGGATGAAGTCCAACGAGGTAAAAACTCTTCAATGGCCATCTTGGAGTCCCGACCTGAATCCAATGGGAAACCTTTGGGGCATTCTAGCTCGAGATGTTTACAAGAATGGGCGAGACTATACAGCAACAAGTGTGATCTAAAAACTGCAATTAAAAATATAAATTTGTGGAACATTGCCCTGGTTACCTTCCAAACTCTGTCTGGTTCTGACGATTAATACAAGTAATAGAAAAAAGAGGTCCACACACACACATCACTTACTAAAGAATAAATCATATCAACTCTATACTTTTTTCCAACTTCAACTGTATGGTAATTTCACATTATGTAACTAAGCTTAAATTTATTTTGCTGTGATTTCATTACATCATGAAGTATCCTTACATTTTATAAAAATATGATATATATATATATATTTCTTGTCTATTGGTATTTTTTTACGTTATACTTTTTTCCGCGACTAGTTCAGATTTGTGTCAAGTATTTGCATTCCAAAATAAATTTTCCCATTGCTATTCAAGTGATACTTCTAGTACAGTTGAATAGCATTGGAAAAATGATGCTTCAATGTTTTCATCAATAAAGTACAATTTTCTGTTTTCCTTAAAAGAATTTTTTAAATCCAGAAATCGTACGTATATGTTTTAATTCCTCATTGTGTGAGAGGCAAAGTGACGTGATTGGAAGCAGGGTTATGTCTATTTGATTGTAATAAAAGGGAATGCTCACTAGAGAACATTTAAATGTACATTTCTTTTTAAAAGTTGTATAATTTTAAAACATTTATTTTAGGTTTTAATGGAAAAGAGAATTCGACCTTGGATCAACAAAAAGATTGTAGAATACATAGGTGAAGAAGAACCTACATTGGTAGAATTCATTTGCTCAAAAATAATGGCTGGTAGTGCTGCACAAAGCATATTAGATGATGTTTCAATGGTATGTATTCTCCTGCTAATTTTCTTTATTCTAATCCAGCTTCCTAAACTTCTTTGGCTCAATACCTTCTATAGTAATTTGGAAACAAAACTTGGAACTGAAATTATAAGCAACTTGCTGAACGAGCGTAATATTTTCAGAACTTGTTTTCTAAAATGTACGATATTATGAGTTAAGAATAATTCAAAAGAGTTGTAGCTATTACCACTTATTATTTACTTTCAACAGACGGTGGCTGGATATAGGCATCCTTAAATTTCTAGTAACCTCTTTTCAGTAGACCCAATATATTGTAGTTTGCATTTTACAATGTGTCGTTAATAAGTGCATGAGGGTCATGTAGATAAGTGTTTGCTTAAAATCGTTTTAAAGTGGTACATTTTTTAGCCTCTTACTGCCCGTTTTTCCTCCTGATGAGCCCCTTACTTCTGGGCCAATATTAAACCCAAGTGGTGATAAAAGTGAAAAGCAAATAAATGAATATAAAATTAATTTACTTTTTTTCGTGTATTTGTGGTGAATTAAAGATGCATACACTAGACCTACAAATCCAATAAATGCTCCCAATAGCTCTTAAATCTATTTGAAAGTGTAAACATCCTGGTTCTACATTACAGGTTCTAGATGAAGAAGCTGAAGTATTTGTTGTCAAAATGTGGAGGTTATTGATCTATGAAATAGAAGCTAAAAAACTTGGACTAGTATGTAAACCCGATGCGGGGGCTCAGGTAAGTTATTTCTTCGTTATTTACCATTTCTTTTCCTCTCATTTTGTAATTCTATTGAAGTGTACAGAACCATGGAGCTAATAAAAAGTGCTTTTCTTTTTAGGAAAATATTGTTCAAGGAAAAACATGAAATTAGAACGATAATTAATACCTAATTTACCTTTCACGAAAGTACTCTTGGAGTGAGTACAATGCCATGTGTGGATGACTTAATAGCAACTCTGCATTGTAATTATATCATCTCATTCACCAACTTGGAAAACATTTGTTCTGTATCTTGTGCGATTAATTCTGTAAATGTGAATAAACTTGACAATTGAGCCATTTTCTCTCCTGTTCTATTTATTTCTGTGTTTTTTATGATTAAGTGCTAATTACAATAAAAAATGTTATATTTAATGTATAGTTGGTTACTATCAAAACCTCATGTGTCCTATTTTTTCAGTTCATGGGGGTTTAGGATTATTTGGTGCCGACCATCCGGTCTAGTGGTTAAGGTATTGGCCTCTGGATCGGAAGGTTCAGGGTTCGAATCCGGGGTCAGGGCATGGATGTAATTGTGCTGCCCTCTGTTAGGGGTAATGATGGCCGCCCATTGGGTGCTCCTTCATAAATGACCATCGCTTACGCGCCACGACCAAAGGCGTTATTATAATGTCTCTCTCTGCCTGCTGCATTAGGGGAAAAGGATTATTTGGTTACAAATATGCTTACTAAGCTTGTTTTTAAAACTCAAAAGTCTACATCAGTTTTTCAACCCTCTGAAATTTTTAAACCTCATTACTTAGAAATTTTTGGTAACTTTTTTCAATTGCTCCTGAAAATTGTTTATTTCCTTACTAGGTTTTGACCGTAAAACGACAATGCTAATCCATGCAGGGCAACTTTCCCATGAAAGCACTTGAGAAATTGAAAGAAAAGTTTTGATTGTGCGTGGTGTTTGATACGTGGCAAGCATGTAATCATATCAGAATCAGTATTTGCTAGATTGCTGTGAAGGCATACTATTAAGGGGGAAAAAAAAAGCACAAATGTAGCACAAACACATTTGATTTCTTATTTTTGCAGATTGTGTTGAAATATGACCAGATTGCATACCACAAGCTAGAACTGCAACCAAGTATATATCCGACATAGTTACTTTTTCCATTTGAAATTATTTTCGTAAAACCCATTACATTTTGATAATTTTCGGTTTTTCCGTTATCTGATGGTCATTAGTTTCCATAAACTGCTGGATTTCCAACTCTTGAAAATTTATTCTGAACGAATTAGTATTTGTGTTTTTGAAAAACTCCAGTATTCAGGAGCATGCATGCATTCACCATGATTTAAAATTATCATTTCTATCTATTTTTACTTTTGTCAAGTCAAGTAATTAAAGTTAACGGGGCCCTTGGCTTTGATCCTTTATGCTTTTTTAACTATGCAAATATTGCAATTTGGAAACACTAAGTTTCTCAATCCCTCAATAATTAAAATGGTTAACACGTTTGCTCAAAATAACTGCTCTTAAAATACTCCAAAGTGGTATATGAACAATTAATATTTCCTACAATGAATGCATGTTAGCCAACAATCAAAATTCCCTACTGTTGAAATCGCATGTTCATGCTCGTCTTTGTAGCTGCCCCTTCTGAATTTAAATACTTCATTTTTCTTTTAGAAATAAATAAACTGCAGAAAAAGGATTGGAAGTTTCTTTATTTTCACATACTCTAAAGCTGGAACAATATGGTGGAATAAATAAGTTCACACTTTAATCAACACATGTAGGGGAGTCTAGTCAATTATTCAGTCTAGCTCTTCTATCAATACACGATTTTCATTGTCATCTTCCTTGTCTATAGGTTTAGTGGATGGAGGCGAACGTCGTTTAAACAAGGGTTCCCACGACGTATCCTTTGTGGCATTTGTAAATGCTGTACTGGTTTGTGGTACTTTGCTAACAAATAGCATCTTGTCTTCGTTCTCAAGGTCATTTTCTGCTTTTGCAACCTGTAGTTGAAATAAAAACCATTGAGCTTAGAGTATTAGAAAAGCTAAATATATTATAAAACCAAAAGAGTGAATGGTATTTCTAAAATCAATTAAATTTTTTTAAGAGGGTAAGTAAAATAGTTTTGAAAAGAGATCAATCACAGAATTGATCATTAGTTTATAGTACTTCCCTGATTACAATTTGAATGCAAACCAATTGCATAGCTCTCCGATTAGGTTTTCGCAGACCAGATACTGCTCCAAATATTTTTTATCCAACCCACAAATTAAGTACTGCATCATTTCATTAATAGCTACGTTGAAATTTGACCCAAAGCTTACATTTTCATTTGTGCGCTTTCCACACACCTCCAACTACTAGTATGCCGAGGCACATGAACTGCCTTTTTTTGTACTTAAGAAATATTAAATTAAAATAATCTTCCCTAAAATATAGTACCACCACACCCCATTTGGAAACGCTACTTTCCTTGAGAATGCTACAATTTCTTCCAGTTATAATGCATTAAATCGTATAGACAGCATGTATGCATTTAACAACTACAACAATCGATACTTTCCATTAATGGCATTACAAAATCTCCTTTTTACCCTGGAATGCTGATTCCAACATCGAACTCACTAGAAATCGAAGAATACAGCTCCTTTCCTTTTTCACAGTTCTTTCCAAGATTACCATAGATCTCAGTCAACATGCAAATATATTTTTTACTGATGATCAAAATGTAACGATTTTGTTGGGTCAGCTTTTGTTTGCGATTTCCTTTATTAATTCTGATAGACCATTTCCTGTTAGTATTTTCACTGCAGAGCTCCATGAAATCGCCACAAATCCAATTTACATAAAAAGATCTTAAGTACTGATAAAGTGACTCGTTAAGCTCTATCTGAAAGAAGAAAAAAAACCATTCTGTACTTGCAATAGGTGGGTAATTTTTAGTTAACGTCGTACTAGAGCAACACTACGGGCTATTAACGACGGTCCAGGATCAATCCCCTAACGGAAAGATCCGAGGACAACACCTCGTAATTTTGAACCACGGTCAGATGACGAGGCAACACCGGAGCTGGCACCCCACTCTCCAAACTTCCACATTTGAGGACTTTCGGCCACGACAGATTTAAGGTTCACCAGCGGCCTTTACACCATACGCTTACAAATATCCATATACTGGCCCGGATTCCAATCAGGAACCTACCTACCTATCTATAGGCTAACACCTTAACCACCAGACCGGTTGGTCTTGCCATAAGTGGGTAATTGGTAATTTTTAGTTAACGTCGTACTAGAGCAACACTACGGGCTATTGACGACGGTCCAGGATCAATCCCCTAAGGGAAAGAACCGAGGACAACACCTCGTAATTTTGAACCACGGTCAGATGACGAAGCAACACCTGAACTGGCACCCCACTCTCCAAACTTCCACGCCAACCCAACGTGAGCCATAATTGGGTAATGGTAATGGTAATTTTTAGTTAGCGTCGTACCAGAGCAACACAACGGGCTTTTGACGACGGTCCGGGTAATTTTTAGTTAACGTCGTACTAGAGCAACACAACGGGCTATTGACGACGGTCCGGGATCAGTCCCTTAAGGGAAAGATCCGAGGACAACACCTCGTAATTTTGAACCACGGTCAGATGACGAAGCAACACCTGAGCTGGCACCCCACTCTCCAAACTTCCACGCCAACCCAACGTGAGGACTTTCGGCCACGACAGATTTAAGGTGCACCAGCCGCCTCTACACCATACGTTTACAAACATCCATGCCGGATTCGAACCAGGAACCTTCCGATCTAGAGGCTAACACCTTAACCACTATACCGGTTGGTCGGCGCCATAAGTGGGAGACAACCATAAAGGGTGCCTTTCATCATTTGTGTAAAGTTTTTCTGGGTGCCTTGTTGGTATTGTCCAAAACTAGTCTGGTTACTGCCCAATTTTGAACTGAAGACTCCACTTCAAGGACTACATTTTAAAATATAAAATTGCACAGACAGGAGTGTATGATGGTGTTAGAACTTTACACTACCCTACAATAATGGCAGGGTTCCCACGGTCCTTGAAAAGTCCTTGAATTCTGTTTTCCTAACTAGGGGCCCTTGAAAATTACGAAACTTGGTAAAAAGTTCTTGAAAGTACTTGATTTTTTTTGACTAGTACATAATTGCGTTGGAAAACTTGTGTCCAAACTAGTTTCCTTCACGGCAGGTGCGCAATTTGGGCGTCATTCTGAAGTGTTACGTGTTTTGACACCACGTTTTATATATATGAACAACCGTAATGGGTGATGTATGCATAAACCACGTGATATGTATATATGAACACACAAAGTCATACACCATGTTTCATTGACGTGTCGTCCCATCGCTTTTTTGCATAAACTATACAAACATGAAAGAGTTCCGCCTCTTAGAACATTTCTTAAAATTGTCTCGGGGATTGATGAAGAAATACAAAGAAAATATTAAGGTTTTTGAAAGAGGTCACTGTTTTTTTTTTTTTTTTTCATTTTTATATCTCTCTATATTAAAAAAAAGTTACCGCCGCCGCCGCCGCCGAAGAATTGAAATTTTTGTTGTTTAGCTCCATTCTTAGACGGTTTCCCGAGAAAGTACTGATCGGAAAAATATGAAATTAACATGCTTTGTTCTTCATCGTATTCCCTGGATAATTATTAAGATTTTTTTCCGATGCAGCTATTAGTTTAGGTTTTATTAAGTGTTAAAGTTGAAGAAGTGAAATTTCTTCCGCGAGTGAGCAAAACACATTCAAAATTTCAGTCTTTAGTCGTGAGTTTTTTTTTAAGAGTACCTCTCAACGTAAATTTTTGCAGCTCGTCGAGTTTTTTTTGAAATTTAAATGTGGTTCTTGATAATATTTTTTTGAAATTCGGGAAAAATCGGGACATTTTTGTTACTTTTTTTTAAAACTGCCGTATCTATATCTAATTACTATTAGTTTTTAATTTTTAAAATATCGCAGTATACCTCAGAATATACTCTTTCTTACGGTACTATTATTTTTGAAATCGGTTAATAATTAAATTGGATGCGATCAAAAGTTCGTGATACAAAATTCGGAATCTTCGGATATTTTCGCTACGTTTTGTTAAAACCGTTATGTCTACGGCAAAAACCATTATTTTTTAAATTTGAGAACATCACTGAATACACTACATTACACTCTTTCTTATGGTACAATTATTTTTCAAATTGGTTAATAAACAAAATCGATGCAATTAAAAGTAGGTCATACAATTTTCGGAACTTTCAGATCGTAACTTCCGATACAAAACTAAAATGGTCATATCTATATAGTATTAATGTTAGTTTTTAATTTTAAAAATATTGCAGTATACCTCACAATGTACTCTTTCTTACGGTACAATTATTTTTAAAATTGGTTCATAAATAAATTCGATGCAATCAAAAGTTGGTGACACAAATTTCGTATTTTTCAGTTCGCATAGCTGCTTCCGAAAGCAGTAGTGGGTTACACTTTTGACTATCGGGTTTGCCAGATATCAAATTTATCGTAGCAACAATTGCCATAAAAACGATTTCTTTTTATTTGGCGAGGAAAAAGGCTCGCTTTTTTCCCTCTGTTTTCAAGACAGTTTACCGACAAAGTACAGATCGTAAAGTTTGGATATTAACAATGTTTAGTTAAAATTGTACAGGGAACAAGATGCAGAAGATTTTTTACTGATGCGGCTATTAGTTTAGGGTGCATTAAGTGTTAAAGCAAAAAAAAGTGAAATCAATTGCGAAAGAAGTATTGGTTTGAGAAAGCAAACCAAACGGGATTGCGTAGCAATCCCCGGGGTCGGCGAGCGTAAGCGAGCAGGGCGCGAAGCCCTCGCTGTGACGTCATGTACCGGAAAGTGAAATCAGCATAATACGAATTATTCAGATAGTTTCACTCTGTGAAAGGAATGTTGGTTTGCGAAGCAAACCAAATGGGATTGCGCAGCAATACCCGGGGGTTGGCGAGCATAAGCGAGCAGGGGGCGGAGCCCCCTAGTTATTAAAAAAATTATACAATTGACGTCGTACGTTCAAGAATGAAAAATTAACAGTTTAGGAAACTGAACTATCCGTTTTCGTAAAACGAAGAAGTTTCTTCAAGCACGATCATAATTCGCGGACTACATGAGGTATCAATCTGATGTAAAATTTTCCGCAGATTTCAAATCCGTTAAAACGTTTGCTCTATTTTTAACGATCGCTCGCGAAAATAGAAAACCTCTAATAGACATTTTTTGTGTTCGTAATGAATATCTTCGTCAAATGTGGCCGAATTCGTATTGCGAAAATATAAAAGTTACAATTGAAAAATTATTTATAAACAAAAAAGCTCATTTAAATTATCCTTGTAAAATTTTCTACAGATTTCAAATCTGTTGAAATTTTTACTATCTTTAACGATCGTGTAGATAGAAACTTGGACCAGAGAACAATAAAGCCGTAACACCGCAGTCAAAACTTTGGATTTGTTTTGTTTCTCTAACAAAATAAACCACGACAACCGTCTGCTGTAGTGGCCGTGGACGAGAGCAAAACGAAAACGGAGATTGTGTCGTGTGTCGATCGAACCATGTGCAAGCTCCCATACTCTTCGTGCCACCAAAGAATTTATCGTACGATATTTTACCGCACGACCGAAATTGATATGTGTGCAAATAGCCTGATAGTTAGCATTGAGACGAGAAGCCCACATTGCAAAAAATTTCACAGGTTCTGTGATAAAAGAAAATCAAATTATAACCAAAATTGATGACAACCTTTCCTCTTTTCTTTGACTGTCAATAGTTTAAAAAAGAATTTTTTTTTTTTTTTTTTTTAAATATTTTTCACATTTTTTTTTTATTTGACAACTTTTGCACATGCTTTGTTTTAGGTCGCTATAAAAAATTTTAGGTCCTTGAAACAACTATTTTGATTTTGAAAAGTCCTTGAATTATTTTTTGGACAAAGGCGTGGGAACCATGAATGGACCGGACGCCAGCGGATTTGCACAAAATCCGACTACTTGTTTGGGGGTATTTTTCGTGGTATAGCCTGGGACCTTTGCATGTTGTTCCTGGGAAATTGAAGGCCGACGCCTACATGAAGATTTTGGACAATCAGGTTCTTCCTACGCTCTGGCAATTTTATGGAATGGACGAATGTTACTTCCAGGACGACAACGTTCTATGTCATGTTGCAGCCTTTGTCAAGCAGTGGTTTCAAGATATGGTTGTAAAACGTCTTACCTGGCCTGCTCAGACTCCCGACCTAAACCCCATAGAACATTTGTGGGACGAGATAGAATGACGCGTACGGACCAGGGAACCACATCCGAAATCTACAGCTGAACTGGCGACATCTTGCAGCAGGAATCGACACAAATACCTATAGCTGTGTGTCAAAACCTTGTTGAAAGTATGCCCAGAAGGGTTGCTAGTGTAATTGCAGCACGTGGGGGACCAGCCCCCTATTAAAGCATGTATTATTTCCCTTATACCATTACATTTTGCTGTTCCGTCCATTATTGTATTGGGTAATGTATATAGAGTACAGATTTCCAGTCAACGAAATGAATGTTGGATATGTGTCCTATATGCAGACCTCAGCAGGAGCACCTCAGGGTATGTCGAACTGAGTCCAGTCATAAATTTGAGGCTTTATATTATGATACTAGCCACTGCGTGGTCAGCAGAACGTTGCCCGTGACAGTTCTTTTCGTGGGGTCAGGTGTGACCACTGCTCGCTAACCCCCGGTGATTGCTACGAATTCCCATTTGGTTTGCAACCAAATGGGATTAGTAAATTGGAAGTTAGTGGTAGTTAGAAGTTAGTAAATGGGAATAAGTATTATGGAAGTTACTAGCCTATTGTGTGTGTGTGGATAACAGGCATCACGGCATAGACCGTGGTACCACGCGCAACGCCGGCCTCGTCGTTGTCGAATGCGCCAAATTCGAATTCCAAAGAGATCCAATCGGCGCGACGTCATAATCTCTTGCGAAAATATAAAAATGTATTTGAAAAATTATTAAAAGAAAATAAAACGTAAAAGGTGTCTAGCTGGTGTAAAAAGTTCCCCAGATTTCAAATCCGTTGAAATTTGTAACGATCCTGATTTTACAAAAAAGAACTAAACAATGCCAGTCAAAAATTTTTTTTATTGGTTTTGCTTTCCAAAGCTAGAATTGTTTGGGGGGCAGGAAATCGAATCTGTGCTGCGGTCAAATTCGTATGAGAAAAAATATAAAAGAAACGATTTAAAATTTATTTATTTAAAGAAAGTCATATTTTTAGTTGTCGATCTAATGTAAAATTTTCCTCAGATTTCAAATCCGTTGAAATTTTTATTTTATCTTCAACGATCTAGGAGATAGAAAAAAGAAATACATAACTCCAGTTAAAGCTTTATTTATTTGTTTGTTTTTGTCCGCTGAAAAATCGTTCCTCGGAAAATGGAAACACGGAAAAAATACATTTAGAAGGGGGGGGGGGTCATATCTTTATGCTGTTGCCATTCTAAAAAACAATAATAATTAAATTCCAATAAATTAATTTTAATATGTTCTAGATTAAATTTTAAAATTCGGGCGCGATTGAGAAATGACAAAACAATAGGACTACCTGTGTGCCAAATCCCATTATTGTAAGTGCCATAGATTCGTCAGGACAGTCCACAAACACTTCCTTTTATAATAAATATGGACAATTTGTTAAGGAGGTTTTATTATATCTCATTTGGCATGCCATGCTGAATAGCATTTTCCCATAATGATACATTTAAGAGATTAAATCTATCAATCCCAATAACAACAAACTTCGAAATGTATGATTTGAGAAAACTTACTTTTGAAAAGTTTTCGTCAAAATCTTCTCTTAGGCCTGAAAAAAAAAATTTTTTTTTCATTTCTTAATTTCCACAAACATTTGTATTTATTCAAAAACAAAAGAATAATAAATATCTTGTGACATGTCTTACCTAAATCAAACATTTTAGGTACATTACGGATGTATGTTGAAATAGTTTTCTTACTAAAAATGCTGAAATGACAAAATAAGTTAAATTAGTTTTGATGTGGGTAAGTAAACAACTGCAGTCAACATACGAGTATTCCATCATATCATTCTGGGTTAATATGCTTTGTATCGAAACAATTTGAATAAAAAGTAGTTTTTCGAGATCCATCCTAGATGTTTCTACCCTCATGTTCTAACATTCGGAGTTGGTGAAATTATAAAAATTAATTGATTTAAAGTTTAAGTTGCTCTTTCTGTTCTGAGATTCCATGTATTCTTTCTTTTGAAAAAATATCTATTTTTTCCATAGCTAAATAATAAAGCTAGTCATCCTCAGGTTCGTTAATTTGACTAGTCGCCAAATTATTAGACTCACTTATGTTTTCTAATAGGGGGAAAAGTTAGGCATTTAATTTTTACTAATAGAAGACAATATCCTCTTGAACATCGGAGAAAAATACAACAAAAATTTGATAATTACTGTTATTTACTTAGCAAAATATGTAGGGTCATAAAATTATCTTGTTTTTAATATTTAGATGGGGCAATTTTCGCGGCTATTAAATGGTATGCTTTTATTGCATTTTCAAACTCTACAACTGTATGTGTTTTGACACTAAAAAACAATTTCATCAATTAGCTTTGTTTTTATGCATACTTAGTCACTTATCTCTTCGTTAGCTTAAATCCGTTTTCAGTAGGAATCATCCGAAATGGTCAATGCAATAAATATACGGAGATATTTTCTTTATTCTAAAAGGGATTTGGTTATCTTTTTGTCTGTCAACAAGTACCATCTTGTATGAAAAATAAGGATTCTCGATTTGTGAATCATTCTTACTTCAAGGTAGGTGCAAATACACTGGTTTCCACAAATTTTTAAACAAATTGAAAAATTGCCATAGATACTCAGCCGATTTGAATGAAAGTAGATGAAAATCTTTCACATCTATGCTAGAAGAACATTTACCCCATTTTTGAAGTTTAAGAAGTTATCTTCGCATATTTATAACAATAAAGTTGTAAAATAAGTGCACATGAAAACAAGAGAAAAATATATTTCTGCAAAGTAAGCTATGAGTACTTAGGATGTATATATTAGTATGTTTAAAAAAGGGATAAATAGAACTTATTTGGGAGAATCATAGACAAACATTTTGATCAATATTCCTTCAGAGAATTTGGAAGAAGTTGATTGTTTAGCTTAAAAATGTCCATTCTTAAAACTACGATTCCAAGAGAAAACTTTAGGGTCCTACCTTTTTCATGTACTGGATCTATTTAGCCTTTTTTTTTAAATCAAAGCTTTGCCCAGACTGATTCAAACACCCTAAAAATCAACTTATACTGATGCGGAGAGTAGATGTACAATACAAGCGTACCAAATGCCAAAATTTCTACACTGATTATAGAACTTCGAATTTAAAATTTTGGAAATGATTAAAACACTGGGTAAGGAACTTCATAATAAGAAGACAACTCCAATAGCTAGAAATGATTCTTTTGTGCACGGGATGATAGAGTCAACTGAGGCTATGTCAATATTATGCTGAACGAACAGTTTGAATTTTGCAAAATCTGATAAACTGAAATCTAAAAGGACTGAAAACAATCCTGTCGCCTAGCTCCCCAGATAGCCATCTTTTGATACTACACTTTGTTATTTCAAGAGTGGTCCATTACCTAACCTGGTACCAGAGCTCGGAGAGCAAACATGGAGAGAGTTATATAAAATTAACGCACTTAATGCTTTACTCCTTGGGTATATTTGACGACTGAGAGTCAATGCTCTCTTAGGTAAAACTTCGTCAAAACTCTTAGTCTCTCTTTCTCTTAGGCAAAACAAGTACACTTGTTTTGCCTAAGTTACGGATGACGAGTCTAATTCGTCATTCAAAATAGGACAAAATTAAACCTGCACATTCTTGTTCATGGCAAGAGTTATTGGTGTTACGAGACTCTCCTTGAATCAAATTATTCCATCGTTCTCCACAAAATTTTTCAATACTGTTTCAAGATGAAGTTCAATCAGCCCATTGGAATAAAGTCGAGCAGGTCACTATTTACACTGCGGTTGCTTGGTTACCATGTAAAGTTGTTGAATCATATGTCATCGTGTCTAACTACATGCAACATGATAAATATGCAGTTCACTCTTTCCATGAAGCAATAATTAAAGACTTGAAGACTAAACTTCCAAAGTTAAAGGAAGTTAATATATTTTCAGATGGTGCTTCACAACATTTCAAACAGAAGTTTAATTTGCTCAATATATGGAGAAGAAGATTTTGGAGTTAAACTCAACTCGCATTTCTTCGTCACATTCCATGGCAAAGACGCACCTGATGGTATAAGTGGCAAAGTGAAATTTCAAATGTGGCAAAAAATTAAATCAAGACAATTAACAATTCTGAATGCAGAAAATTTTGTTACTTTACTCAGGGGGAAAACTATTAGAAAACAAATATAATCTTTGTATGGAAAGAAACAATTGAAAGCAACATTAACAACTTGAACGAGCGATTTAAGGTCATATGAACAATTCCAAAGACTCGCTCAATCCTCAGTGTGATAGCAAATTCTAAAAATATTGTGTATGTTTCAGAAATTTCTAGAAAATCTGGAACTTTTTTTCACTTTAGATCAAAAACATTTTTCTGAAGAAGTTAACAAAAATGCAGCCGACCAATATAAATGTGTATCCTGTAATGACAGTATAACTTTCGGCTCATGGGTCATTATAAAGGTGACCGCAGAAAATGGGAACAAAAAATATTTTGTTGGACAAGTGATACAGTCCAATCAGTGTAAAGTTTTTAAAAAAGGACTTGAACAAACATTGGGGACTTGGGACGGGAAATGATGACATTTCTACTGTGAATATAGAAGATAGTGTGGACATTATTGATGAATCTAATAGATAGTCGATTTGTATTGACATTTGAATTATTATTTAATATGTACAATTTTTTTAACTGAAAAATGTTTTGTCATTGTGTAGTGCAACTAAATTTTGAAAATTTCATTAAATTACGATTTTATTTCTTGCCATTTATAATGGTATTGTTTAATTATTATTATTATTATTTTATTTAGGGTAACAACTTATTGTAACACATCTTGTACAATAAGTAATCATAAAACAGTGTATGTATTTCAGAAGATGATACGTCCGTTACACTACATGATACGTCCGTTACAATTTGAAATAATTATTAAAAATTCAAATTGTCCACAAATTAGATAATCTATGTATTTTTTGTATTATTTAATCTTTTCATTCATAAAAAATATATATATATATATATATATATATATATATATATATTATTACTTTCCTTTGTAAACAGACGATTTGTCATTTGTTTTCAGAGTGAAGTCCGTTATACCTCCAAAGTAAGTATTAACTCTATTTCAGTTTTTTAAATAAAAATTTCTGTTAGTGATGCTTTTAGACATAGCTATCCTCTATATAAATACCAAAAAATAAATTCACATATTTGAATTACGTAATTATGATAACTGCTTTTATCGTCCAATGATACGTTCGTTACATATGGAATTGCCCTATTGTGCAAACGATAATCCTAACTACTTTTTCAAATAAATCTGTACCCAAGAGGTTAATACTTACCCGTGATTTGTAGAACTTTGATTCTTTCGTGCACCTGCACTTTCTTCGTTCCAAACATCAGGACGAATCTCAAAACCCTTACCTTCCGACCTTTGTTTTGCACCTCCGTTGAAATTTATATCTAAATTTTCTATCATGATCCCAGTCTTGTCTTTGGGTGCAAAAGTACACTCATCTCTTCCAGAAAATAATACGCTTTTCGAACGCATATCTTCATTTTTCTCACGAGGTACTAAGAATTCATTTCTTTCACAATTGCGGTGTTCATAGAAGGGTCTTAAATCAGGGCTTCTGAAACCCATGTCCAAGGGATTGGTGACTTGAATATCCTCTTTGCACGTAAACCATGCAGCTCTGCCCAGATCCTCATAAGAGTTCTTATCTTTAGATTCCAATAACGACAAACGTTCAGTATAAACTCTACCAGTAACATTTCCTTTATTCTTCAGTTGCTCATCGTTTGTTAAGATCTCGGGTGCTTTTCTAGTTTCATTACTACATTTATCCAAAATAGAATAACTGTCTTCAGTGTCAACGGTTAATATCGGGTCATTGTCACCAAGGAATGAATCACTGTAGTGTGAATTTCCGATTCTAGTCCCTGAAGCCATGGTACCTCTACGCAGTAGTCCCGATGCTTTTACGTTTGCTTCGTTCATAAGAGCATGCTCGTCTAGATTCAGATCATGCGACCAATAGCAAGATTCCAGTAGCGCTTCTGTGGGAATCAATGTATTTGGTATTTCTGTTTCTTCCATTTCTCTTGGAATAGGAGTACTCTCAAAGCTTTGATACGATTGGTGTACGATACCCTTGCTTTGCTTCTCTTCGTCTGTGAGATTCATGTATGGGAGAATACTGTTTTCCAACTTCTTTTCCTTCTTTTCGATCATTGTATCGAATATAGAATCGCTCTCCGATTCGTTGATAGCACTGATATCATTCCATTCCGGTGATGTATAGGTATTACTACTTAAGTTTGTTGGTTCGAATAGTTCTAGAATATTTTCTATTTCTTCTTCAAATTTGAATTGGTATTGGGCCAGAGTGGAGCATTCTGTAGTTATTCCTTTGGAGATTTCTTTACCTGAGTCCACTTTTCTTTCTGGATATCGTTTTAAGATATCTGCGGTTTCACTGTCTAATTCAGAGTAGGATTTCTCAACGAAAGTATTATTACTAGTTTTAGACGACTTCTTCCCCAGTGATTCATATTTTTTCGGTATGGAATGATTTTCTATTGCTGATGACCTGTGCAACGCATTTTTACCATCGGGAATTTCATTCACAATTCTCTCTTGATTTGTTGTTACATCGCAAACAAACTTCTCAGTTTCCATACAATCTCCATGCGTGCTATCAGCAGGTATAACATTTTCCCCAAAACAAAATGATGAAATCAAGTTATCTGACAGTGGAAGATCATTCGTTGTGGATACACATTCAAGAGTTTCTTGAATATTAGACAAAAGTTTATTAGCTAAGTGACAAGATCTGATTTCAGCGTTATATCCGGGATAAGACATCGAATTTTTTAAACCAACCGAATCAACAAAATAGGAATTACTTTTCGCTGTATGAGCAGGAGAATGCTTTTCAGTTTTACTCGCAGTTGGTTCAGACTTTTCAAAATGTAATTCCTCTTCGTCTTCCGAAGCCGGATAAGAACTTTCTTCTGAACTCAAAGCGTATGATGTACTCGAGGATGTGATTTCGTCACTGGAAGTATCTTCTGATGCTATTCTCTTTTCGAAATATGGATCCATACCTGTGTTCAAATCGGAAAGAAAATCATTATTGTTATCTGTTGTAGTCATAGATCCAGTACTGCGAATAGTTTGGGTCCCGCATGTAGATATCAAAGCAGTTTCAGTTTGTTTGTCACTAGCTCGGTAAAATGGACTCGGTTCGTTTGTTGTGTTCATATTCTTCACGGGAGTATTCTCTTTCATATCCGACTCTTTGTGTACGAAATAGTCATCGTATTCTGGATCTATATCAAATGCACAATTCTCATAAGTAACCTCTGTTCTTTTGTTAGAATTAATTTCGGTTTTACTTGTTTCTAAAGAATTCTCTTCTAAAGTCAATGAATTCGAATCAGTTGATGTCAAGAGTTCATCGAAAGAATTAGGCAAAATAGCTTTCATTTGGGCAGAATTAATTGCAGCGTCATTTGCACATCGAATGTTCTCGGGATTCGGGTTGGGAGTGCTCACGATCCCAGTGACATCCATTAACGTTTGATTTTCACTATTTGATACTGGGGAACGCGTTGTTATTTTCACGACATGGGAACCAGTTTCTATAATTAAAACAGAATCTTTTTCAGGAACATGTGTGCTATTTTTTTCATTCGAATTAGATTTGTGTAATTTGAGCTTAGTTTCCTCTTTTGGAACTATTTTACTATTTGTTTCATCGGCATGTTTGGGGAAACATTCTCTTTCGAATTCATATTTAGATTTGCGTTCGTCTCCCTCTTGTGGCAGCTTAGTTTCTACTTTGAAAAACATTTTACTATCTGTTTCATCAGCATGTTTTGGGAAACATTCTCTTTCGAATTCATTTTTAAATTTGCGTTTGTCTTCGTGTGTCAGCGTGTTAGAACCTCCACCGAATGCATCGGTTGAAATCTTACCAAAAGTTTCTGTTTCCCCTTCGAGTAATATAACAGGATTGTTCGAAAGATTTGTGATAGGAATAAGTTCTTTTTCTGTTACAGAAAGGAGGCTTGAAGTTTCGGATTTTTCCAACGGGTTTGGATTTTTATGGTTGATAATTTCGTTTTCGAAACTGGTATTATCACTTGACTTAGGCTGATGCACGGTATCATCCATGTCAGTTTGTTCTGGTTCGGAGTGCTTTTCGTTCGTCAAACAAACTTTGTCAGTTTCATTGAAAGGCAAGCCTTTAGTGGTGATAGCTTTCTTCAAAATTTCTTGGAGTTTGTTTCTTGTTTCAGAAATGCCATTAACTTCTGAAGCTAACTTGAAAGAACTAGCAGTTTCACTAAAAGCGTAAGATGGAAGGTCATCATTTGGAACTTCTAGAGACTGCTGCAATTGCGTTGTATTTTCAGCTAGATATTCGGATTCTTGTTCACTTTCATAAATCAATGTATCAACACTTACATCCACATCTGAATCAGTTTTTCTCATCAGGATTGATTCGCCGCCTTGCCCATTTTCAATATTTTTGTCCACGATCGAGTGATTTTCATCCACCTTTGATTTTCCTAAATTAAACATGTTTTCATATGATGAGGTAGATTCCTTGTAATTTTCTTCTACGTCAGAACCGTCTTCTGAAGCCAAGACTGCTACAGTTTGTTTAAGATTTGATTTAATTCCATCAGAACTGAGTGGATTACTTTCGTCCGACACAGCGCATGTGACGATAGCTGCTTTCGGTGCATCAGTGTTAATTTTCGCACTTTCACATGAGCTCTCGAATGCGGCTAATATTTTTGCGATTGTATTTTCTTGAACATCAATCGAACTTGATGTGTCAGAGCAGTCATTTTTGTTCTCTAGTTGAAGTTCGGGTGAGTTCGAACTTTGGTATACATCAGCAGTGGATGGCATGTTTAATCTAGAGTAGCAACTTGCATCTTTAATGGATGATTTAAAAATTGGAATGGGTGAGTCTAAATCACATGGCCAATCCGCTTCATAAGTCTTCGGAGGGATCTTGTTTCGATTGTTGTCCTCAAGAGCATCCAACACTTCTGCAACTTTGTTTCTTCTGCTAAGAGCCCCGTCCCCAACTGCTGTAGTAAGTTCAGGACTTTTTGTACTGTTCACTGAGTCCGAGTGGGGCAGTTCAGACATTGCAATAGACGATTCTGATCCATAGGTCATATCCGCAACATTAGAGCTCGGAGTAATTTCATTTCGATTACTGTCCACAAAAGCATCGGATAATTTTGCAATTATGTTTTTGCTCCTGCCAACAACCCCATCTCCGATTACGGTAGAAAGTTCAGAACTCTTTGTGTTGTCTTCTGAGTACGAATGGGGCGGTACAAATGTTGGAATTGGATCCTCGAGGTCGGGAATAGTAGATTCAGAATGAGCTGCATTCTCTAGGAATGAGGCTGGTGATTCAGAAGATAAAGAGCCTACACTATTATTCTGACTCTGCTTAAAGTGCCCATCGTGTTTGGAATGATCTTTAATTTCAATGCTATCTGGTTCCATGTCCTCACTCTTTGAGTCGGTAGCTTCCTTGTTTTCATACTTTGCCAAGAGATCCATATTCGTCTTCCCTTTTCTGAGAGCTAAAACAGCTAGAAAACATTTTTGTAAAAATTCCATTAGGATTGAAAAGTTGTCAATGTTTTACAGTTTAAAACAAGTTTAAATGTACATTTAGTTTCTACGGAACATCTACAATTGTATGCATATCGTTCCATTTAGTAAAAGAAAACTAATGTTTTGAAATATTGTTGCCTTTTTTATGTGACAGCATTTTTGCATGTTTTTGTCATAAACTTCAGTGGAAATTTTAGTTATCTACAGGGTGTTCGTGAACTGTTCAGAAAAAATTGGAGTGGTGATAGCACCCATCAAGACGACCAATATTTACAATGGAACCTATGGTTGCAATCCACTCAAAGTGTCAGGAAAGCGCAAAGTGAATTATCCACGTTCTAGTTTCAACAGTGAAAAAAAAAGAGACATAAAGAAATCATAAGTTGAACAATCTCGTGCAAATCAGCTAAAGACTCAACTAAGATGTTAAAATGTCGTTCAAGGGTTTTGTTGCACTGTTCACATCGACGAATAAAAGATTGGTGCACCCTCTCGCTTAATCCTGGTGTCGTATTGACCTTGTCTGCAGCAACGAGGATTCTTGCGACGAGATATTCCGCCGAATGTACAGGTCTCTCGTACACCAATGATTTAATATGAACTCACAAGAAGAAGTCTAGTGGATCTAGGTCCGATGAGCGTGGAGGTCACGCCACATGTCTACCACGATCTTTACGTAGTCGTTTCGGGCGTTTTTATCACCGCAATAATCTGAAGCATTCAGAGGTTGCAATGTTTTTAAAGACTAACGTTTGCTTAAGCTGGCTTCGACCTTGATTAGCCAATCAGCTGCAAGTGTCAATGCTGCATCTTCGCACTATACATTTGCATACGGCGAATGCCTCACGGTGATATTCTGGAAATGTGCTGCTTTTCTGTCAGAGCAGAATTGACGTTAGAAGTGAGGACTTGTGATTGTTGGACGCGTTTCTAAGTTTGACTTTTCTGACACTGAGTGAATTGCGACCATAGGTTCCTTTGTAAACATTGGTCGGCTTGTTGGGAACACTCACCCCTCCAATTTTTTCTAAACTGTTCACAAACACCCAGTTCATTACCTGTGGAAAGCAGAACTGTGTTTCATGATTAAAGGTTCTATGAAAATTTTCTCGCATTGCTCGAAATAAACGGTGTTTAAAAGTGCAAATTAAATGGTGAGGACTAAATTAGTAAAAAGTCCATTCGTCCCACTTTGTCTAACGATGTTTAAAGGTGCAATTTAATTAGTTAAGAAAACCAAATCAGTTCTCTCCACGTTTAACAAAGATGCTTAAAGGTTCAAGTAAAATGTAAGTTCGTAACACTTTTCCCAACAACGTTTAAAGGTCCAAATTAAGTGGTTAAGAAAACTAAGTAAAATGTCCGTTCATCGTACTTCTTATAACTATGATTAAAGTGCAAATTGAATGGTTAAGAAGATTAAATAAGTAAAAGTGTTGATTCGTGTTACTTATTCCAACAAGGGGCAACGCGGATTTACGGAATCCGTTCACCAGTAAGAAACTCCTTTGCCGGAAAAGTCAGTCCAGAGTGGAGACAAGCTGAGATTGCAAAGGTGTCTGAAACCCGACCTTCGTTTACAAACCCTTTGTTAGTAGGCTGAGTGGCCTGTGTTATATAAAAGTTGATCTGAAAGTAGTATCGTGTTTTGCATCTAGCTGAATGGTGGAGCATACATTTAATGTATATAGCACGACATCGCATTTCCATCATTGTAAACAAATCAATATATGCAAATGTCATACCATAGAAATATATACTCTTCGTCTATAACCAAATGTTAAAGTTTACCTTCCACACTTCTCTGGATTTTTTGCCGTTCCATTTCCTTCCATCGAATCCTTTCTTTCCTTTCTGCTTCAATTCCTCCTTTAGACCTATTTTATCAAGTCCACAGTAGTTAATAACCAGCAAAATAATGCACCACGAAAATGGGCAATGCTTGACTTGAAAAGCAGTGCAACTATATAATAATTTTACGAATCGTTGAGGTGTTTTTATAGCTAGATACACGATGCGGATTAAACAACATACAGCAGAACCTCGATTATCCTAGGTAATGTGGACCGAGGCCACCTCGGATAATCAGAAATTTGTATAGAGATAATAGGTTCAAAACAGCCAAGAAGAGTTACAGAAAGACATTTAATGCACTACGTTATTATTATTGCTACTGAAAGATTCACACAGCTAGGATTAAATATAATCTGTACTTGGATTTGTGTCACAGTATGTATTTATTGTGATAATTTCACAATATATTTGGACGTGAGTTACGTATCCCTTGGAAAAGTCCTTAATGGTCTGTTTCACAGCACTTTTCCCACACGCACGCATCATTTCATCTTTCACATCAATGCATTTTAAACTACATTTTATCGTTTTATGTTGATGAGGAGTTGCTTCTAATTTTGTTACTTCTTCATACGCTTGATGGGCTTCATTTGTTTTCACATTGTTTTCTGAAATGTTTTACTATGCTTTTAATGTTGGTCTGGTTATTAATCCAGGCCTCGAAATAGATTTTTTAATACAGGTGCACACTGTGCACCTGTTTTTAATTTAGGTGCATATTAAAAAAAAAAAAAAGCGTAATAAAAGATTATTAATGTAATGTAAACTACTGTATTAGTTGGGTATGTTTATATAGATTCGTAGTAGATAGTAAATAAAAAATATTTTAACATATCGAAATTCTACGGGCGCACGGCTGTCGCAACAGTCGCTTTAACAGAGCCATCTGGAAAATGTTTCGATCATCGGAAGGTTCTGGTGGCAGTGACACAAGTAAACCTTCCTCCTGTATAAACCCGTTACGGCACAGCGATTTTGTTTTCGCTTAGTGTGTATTTAGGAATTTTAATTACGTTCCTATAGAGCGAGAGATGTTGAAACTAATATTTTGTTCAAACATCAAAATAACCTAAAACACGTTCACCCTTTTTTATTGACGTTAGGTGCACTGTGTGCACCTAGCGGGAAAAATTAGGTGCACAATTTTATTTTCATGTGCACAGTGCATCTGTGCACCCGGGTATTTCGAGCCCTGTATTAATCTGATATTTTGAATTCTATTTTTATTCTATTTAATTTTGTCTTACGTTTGGTGCGGTTTGTCTGTTTCTGGAACTTGCACCATAAAACCCAAACCAACCACCTGGCTGCTAAACCAGACCAGTCAAGGACAAAGTGCGCACACTCACATTCGAAGCGTTTTATTCTTAAAAAGCTCTGCATCAAATTTGGCTAGGATAACACGGACGCTCGGTTAATCGAGCTCGGACAATCAAGGTTCTACTGTAAGTCAATATTCAAATCATACAAATGGTTGCCAAATTGTCTAGTGTTCCTATGTGGTTTCAATCATTTGCAACGATAAAGTTTTAAAAACTAAGTTAGGGAATCAATGTTTTCTCACATTATTTTGATTTCAAAAAGTCTTTTCGACCATTCAGGACATCGATTTGTGAACTCTTCGTTTCATGGAGTAGTACGTTCAGCTGTTATTCAGATTTCGAAATGGTAAGCGTAATATTTAGAGAGCGAGAAGAGTTGGTGTTTCTCGAAACGAAATTGAAAGAGAATTCTTGGCTGAAGTCACCGATCGTTTTTGAGTGAGTCTTTAATATCAGTAATCACAGCACCAAATAGCCGAAGATCCAATCTTATAGCAATCTTATAGTCTCTATTACTTCTAATGATTAAATGCATTAATTATGTACAGATAAATGATTTCCTTAAATTTTGTTTTGGCTGTGTCGGTTTCACGAACCACTTTTTGGGTACAGCTGCAGTCTACGTTTATAGCGTTGGCAACGGCCTTGGCGCACTTCTAGTAGCTAGTTATGGCAGGTGAAGGCAACCCATCTGTATTGCTGTTTTTATGACAACCTCGGCAAGCGGAAAGTTTGAATTTTCGTTTAGAATATTCTAGAAAGTTCTTTCAAAATCCCTTTAACTGTCGTTTGAGTAATATATTTTTTAAAACGTTCACAAATGTTTTTCTGAAGCTTATTATTTTCATTTTTAAAATAAAAACAAATTTCGAAGGTAAAAATTTTTTTAAATAATTCTTTCTTTGGCAACTTTAGAAGTGCGCCGAAAAAAGCGCAAAGGCCGTTGCCACCGCTATAAACGTAGACTGCAGATGTACCACTTTTTGCATCAACTGTCTAATAATATCGACGGAGCATGTGCGCACTGTTTCATGCTATTTCTAACGGTAGCGTCGTTTGAAGATCTGTCATTTGATTGTGTGAAAAAGCATGAATCCTAATGTTGGACAAATTATTGGTAATGTTTATCCAGCGTGATTAAAACACTAGTCTGCACCTCGATAGTCAATCGGCCCAAGTTGATTCGTAATCCCATGTGACTTACCCCTCTGAGATTTTACGACAGCGACTCCGTAGAAGATCGATGATTTTGATTTCTTGGTAATAAGTTTATTTGAATGAACATTTTAAAAATTGTTATCTAAAAAAAATTCTACTGCCACCGTTTTCTTGCTTATAAAAGAATAAATAAACTTTAGTACCATGCGTCTACACAAGCTCTTTCTTGATCGTTGACAGGTCTATCATCCAGGAAACATAGGTCTTTCTGTAATGAAATAGCTTTCAAAATATTTTAAATGTAAACATCTTTTCTTACTTAATTCATCCATCCCAATTCAAAACCATAATATTCAAAAAAGTTTAAAAAAAAAATTCATCATACAGCCCTCATAACACTAAATTCTTTCCTTACATCCAGAATCAGTTAAATATTTCAAACATGCTGGCATCTTTTGCACAAAACACAGTTTAGAAATAAGAGTAATCATTTTAATAAATCCATTAATTATAAAGGGGTAAATACTCCTTTTACTTATCAATATTGCTCTATTAGTTTATTTAAACTTAATTTCAATGCAAATTTATTGTATTCAAAGGGTTAAAATTGTAGAGTGCTGACTTTATTCTAATGTAATAAATTATATTTATCTAATTACTTTCTAGACTTATAAATTTGATAAATTGGAAGTCAGTATCTAATTCCGAAAAGAGTACCCTATCTAAATTTGTAGTTTTGTTTCTTTATTTGTTAATAAGTAGGAATGGATTTTTTTTTAATTTCAAGGAAACGAACGTTTGTTATTAAACTATGTTGCGACAATATGTTTGTATTTAAACTATGTTGCGACAATATTTTTGAATTTAAACTATTGTAGTCGAAATAGATATATTTAAACAATCACACACATACACATTTTAATTTTACATGGAATCTTCTACATGGAATATTCTGAATGGTATATTCCACATGGAATATTCTAGATGGTATATTCCACATGGAATATTCTAGATTGATTACACAAGAGAATATGACCAAAACGAATAACTCAGTAAAAAAACATATACGAGCGAGTTATGCAGTTAAATAATAAAAAAATACATTTAGCATATTATTGGAATACATGGAGCATCTTGCACGTGCACAATAAAACAAGCAAACAATATAAATCGAAACATAAACTGAAGTTTACAAATGACGTTTAAACTATTAAATTTTTGTCCAAAACAAATGTTTTTTCATCATTCGAAGAGTCTCAGAATTAGAAATACGTACGTGATTTTCCCCTAAACTATTTATATCGTGTAATTAGGGATCGTACAACTAGTACTGCACAGATAGGTGAAATAATTGTAAGAATTGTACCTTTTTTCCATGATAGAAACATACAACTTGAGGCACATATACTACATATATAAAGATTTAATTTTGCATATTAGGTCATCGCAGATTTCATCTATTACAATAATATCGGACATTCAAAATGGCAGCTTCGAAATATATTTTATGTGCTCCTTTTTTATTTTTATTTGATGATGCTATAACATATTATATAGGATTTTGCATGAATTGATGCTATAAATACATGTGCATGTAATCATTATATTTTTATATTACGTGACATGATTTCACTTAAACAGAATCACTTGCCACCTGTGAAGAATTAATGAAAAGAAAGTTTGTCACCAAAAAATAAAGTAGGGCATTCTCTGCTATTGCTATTGATCAGGCCCATGAGCAAAATAACGCATCAGACAAAGGTGGTGAAGGATCTGTCGGCCTAACAGAAAACTCAAAAGCTCTGTATCGTTAAATGGTGTCTAGACCTGAGATGGTCCGCTTAGTTGAAGAATTTATATCTACCAAGACAAAGAGATAGGGAAAAGATGAGCGTCACCACAAGCTAACAATCACTCATAAATGGCATGTAATGCTCTTACTCGTGTAATGCAAGATCTGGAAAACCCATTCAGTGAAAACAGCTCTGATCTTCAGGTACTGACATCAGAAATATTGTACATACGGCAGTTGCAGAGACACTGCTAAATATTAAAATTAGAATTGAACATTATGAGTAATATGTCAGCGAGAGGCTTATAAATGAAACTAAACGTATATTAGATCCTATTAAGCTTAATAAACAACCTCTTCAGCCGTCCTCCAGTTCGTGAAAAGTCTACGTAATAAACAGTTACAGTTGACATCACTGAAGAATGACTGATCGTTGTTCTCTAGATTGTACATAGCATCACAGATACGTAATGGAGATTTTGATGCATCACAGATACGTAATGGAGATTTTGATGAGTCCTCTAGACACGAAAACCAAGCTTATCCTCCACCACTGTCGAAGTTGGGGAGTCTAAGAATCCTAACAAAGTTAGATTTATTGACTTGTCTTGAAGGTCTCACACCAACTAGCACTACCAAACCAACAACAGAAATTACAATCATTGATAGTGCTACAATTGTCAGCATGCTGCGACCTGGATTAGCAAAAACGTTTGAAGATTGTGACAATTTTGTATTCATACCCTAAATAAAATCTCAGGTTCAACGTGTAAGAAGGATAGATATCATCTGGGACGTGTACATGTCCGACAGCTTGAAGAGTGACACACGCATTAAAAGGGGAAAAGATGTTCGAAAGCGTGTTGAACCAAGAAGTTAACTTCCTAAAAATTGGGAGGAGTTTCTCCGGAGCCTGGGTTGATGAAAATAAGATAGAATTGACCTCTTTCTTGGCTACAACCTTAGCAGCTATTTATAAGGACAAGCAGGTGATTATCACATTTGGTAGCGATGTTCCTACTATAAATCGTCAAGATATCTCAGGACTGGCTCCATGCACACACGAAGAAACTGACACTCGAATCATACTTCATTTATGTGATGCTGTGCAACAAGGACACGTCAGAGCCGAAATACACACTGTGGACAACGATGTTTTAGTTCTTGCCATCTTGTCAACACAACGTTTAAACATTGAGCAACTGTGGGTTACTTTTGGAGTTGGAAAGCACTACCAGATCTTTGCCGCGCATGACTTAGCAAAATCTTTGGGTCGTGATCGTTGTACTGCTTTACCAATGTTTCACGCAATAACTGGGTGCGACTCTGTATCCTTCTATAGAGAAAGACAAAAGGACCGCATGGGACATCTGGAATGCATATGAAGACATCACCGCTACTCTGTGATTATTGGCTGACGGACCAACTCAGCAGACTGCAAGATATGTTGAAACCATTGAAGATCTCCCATTCATTATACAAAGAAAGCTGTCTACCAGGCTGGTTACTGCTGGACCCAAATGATGCTCACAACCCCAGTGCTCCTGTCACCAGAGAATTGGGGTTGGAAGAAGAAGGTAGGGAAGGTACCGTTAGATAGAGTACATTCTAAGGTTTCCTGTGATATTTTCAAATTTAAAAAACCAATAGTAATAAGCTATAGATATGATAGTTTTAGCAAAAAAGTAACGAAATTGTCCCGATTTTTCCTGAATTGCAAATTAATATTATCAGGAACCAAATGCAAATTAAATAAAAATCTCGATGTGGTGCAAAAATTCACATGTAGAGTAATTCTAAAAAAAAAAAATTCAAGGCTGAAGACTGAAAATTTGTTTGTGTTTTGCTCACTCGCAGTAGAAATTTCGCTTTTTTCGACTTTGGCACTTAATGCACCCAAAACTAATAGTCACATCGAAAAAAAAAAATCTTCTTCGTATTGTTCCCTGTTCAATTTTGAACAAACCATGTTAATTTCGTAATTATCTGATCCGTAATTTCTCGGGAAAACGTCTAAGAATCGAACGAAAAAACGAGTTTTCAATCCTGCGACTGCTGTGGCGGCGGTAACTTTTTTAATATAGAGCAAAATACAAAAGCACAAAACAACACTTACTCGCCATTGCTTTAATAGCTGTCTATTAGCATCATCAAATAACATTTTAAAGAAGCACATAAAAATATTCAGAAGGCGCCATTTTGAATGTCCGCCATTACTGTAATAGGCGAAATCTGAGATGTTCAATTGTCCTAAATTAAATCTTCATATATGTAGTACATGTGCCCCAAGTTGTATGCTTCTATCATTAAACACACAATTATTTCACCTATGTGCAGCACTCTTCTCTTCCACCTACAGGAAATACTATGTAAAGTTTTGCCTTGCGTTTTAAGAGGTCACAACGCCCACAGTCACGGGACCCAATCTTAGACATTCATGGGGATAGAAAAGAGAATAATCTTCACAGTTTTCATTCGACACCTAGTGTTTAGATTTTTGTTATTTCTTATCTCACTTGGTCGGACAAACTATCCAAGTCCGTGAGTTCATGCACCATCAAAAAGTCCAAGACGAGTATAGACGATTAATATACAAACCCTCGTGGACTGTCCCAAACAAGCAAAGTGACCAGGAGAGGCTTGGTCTACATTGCATTTTCGGCAGATTGGGGAAACCTTAAAGCCATGATCAAATGAAATTGATCTGAGCTGTCCAGTCTCGAGATGGCAGTTTTCTGACCTATACTACCCTCGAATTTGAGAGGGCCTCTGGGATATCTATTTTGATACCAGCTATGGATGGGAGGAATATTCCTAAGAGATTTGTTCTGATTATTACATTGGTATATACGTCCAGATTTCACCAACAACTTGCTGCGACGTGCGTAGTGTGGTATAGACTTTCTTCCTACGCTCAGAGGGTGTTATATTGGGAAAGGGTAAAACTTTTACGATGCTGGAACTCACAGTTATTTGATCCCTAGAGAAAAGTGGACTTTTACTTAAAAAATATCCAACATATTAAAAGACCGAAAGGTGTAACCTTACTATATTTGTACTTGTACCGAATTTAATATTGGAGCTAGTGAGATTAATTTAAAGAAATTTTTAAAAATAGTTGAAAAGTTTTAATAAATAACAAACTAACTTAGAGGACTGACAATACCTGCTCCTAGTACCATACATCTATATAAGACATGCATCTACATTGTTTAATTTTTTTTAAATAAGCATAAATATCTCTATCCTAAAAATACATACGATTCCAGTGATGAAATTCTTCCTGTAGTTTTTCATATGTTTCAAAACGGGGTTTCCCATCATATTCAGAACACGCTGTAAAATATTTAATAGGTTGCTAAAAACAGAGTAGTATGGCAGAGTACAACTGACAGTGAGAGTTAATTAAATGTACACATAAACACTTGTACTAAATTCTTATAAATTTTATTTCTTCATAACAGTTACGAAGTCATCGGTTTCTGTTAGATTTTTGAAAATAAGCTTCTAAAATTGCAAACTTCTTTCAAGTTGTATCTGATTTGATAGTAGATAATATTAGAGGCTTACCATGCTTCTATATACCGATTTCTATATAGGATTTCCTTACATGAAAGATGTAACACGATGTACAAACCGGTTGGTCCATTTGTTGCGGTCAGAAGATAAACGCTAAGATTGGTATTTCCTACGACGAATGGGTTACTGCTTCTTATCCGAGATAATTAAGGCTCATTATACTTGTACGTCAATCCGAATGGCCTCTGCATATTCCAATCCGTCGAGCCAATAAGAAACGAGAACGGGAATGATCGACAAATTCTCAGGACTCTCTCTGCTCGTCGTTCATTGGCTCAACGGATCTGAATACTGAGAGGGGATTAGGATTGACGAACTAGTGTAAATGAGCCTTCATACCATTTTGAATGCAATTCAATTCTGTCAACTTTCGGAAGAGCTACGAAACTCATTTTTGTCTGAAAAATATTCCTCGCCAATCCAAACTGTTGCAAAGTCTAATAGGCACAAAGCCGAGTGTTGATGATAGTTTGAATGAATGGCAATAATATTATTTGGTCCCAAACTGAAATATTGCAGAAAAATTAGGCTCAATTCTTCCCTGGATGTATTTTGTTATTCTATGAAGAAAAAATTCCTTGCTTGTTTGTCCATTTAATTGGTTTGGCTCAGCTCAGCTGAATAACTTATGGCCTTTGCGCCATTAAAAACCCACTCAACTTCAGAAAAATTAATAACGCTGATGACAAAGTTGCAACAAAAGTGAACTATCTGTTTGAAGCGGTAATTGCTAATACATATAAGTCTTTTCTATCCCGGATCAAAATTAGATGTTCCATTACATCCTTCCTGCGAAAAATGTACAAAATGTATCTCAAAACTTTACGAATGTCATTCTGTGATTTCCCGAAACACTGCAGTACGTGGTCACAATTAGCCATGCTATTACCCTGACAGTCTGGGTAAATCTGTCTTCTACGACATATTTCAAGACAGGAGTGATCAGTTAGTTCTAAATCTTGAAAATTTGTTTTTTTCTGAAATGCCTTGATTTTAATTTACTTAACACTTTTGGTGGTTGTCTCGTCGAGGTATTATAAAACTGACCAGACCTTGATGGACGAGATATCTCGTCATTAGAAAAACATGGATCGGTTCTTTACCTCGTCATCATCATAAAATCGGCAATATTTTGATGAACAAACTGTCTCGTTAATAGCAAAATTGGTCAGTTCCTGATGGACGAGATATCTCGTCGAAAACATTTGGAGGGATAAAGATAGAAATACATAGAAAATTGAGAATTTCAGTCAGTTCAAGGATGCGAACATTTTTGCAACCAACTTCATTCAAGTTCTGCAGTATATTCCTTAACTTTGTTTTCTAAGCCACTTCGGTTTTAGAGAAGAGTGTTTTCAGTGAGGAACGATTTTGATCTGAAGATAAGTAGAATGTTTGACGAATCAGCAAAAGGAAACAGCTTTATGATACGTTGTTTTGGAAGATACCAACTGAATAGGTACTCCCGGATCGAGAACATGAAGAACTCGTTGATTGCAAAATGTCTCAGTTTGAACAAAACATAGTATGGGAACCCTAGTTAATGTCAAAGTAAATAAAGCTAACAAAAGTGTGTCAAAGTAATTAAAAAACGAATCCTTAAAGAAATAGTCGTCTCTATGTATATTGATTTGATTACAATATCAATCAATATCTAAGTGTTTAGTATTAGGAAATAGTAAGAGTAATTGAAGAGATGTTAGAGAGAGAGAGAGAGAGAGAGATAGAGTGGAAAAGGGTTTTTTTTTTTTTTTTTACTCATTTTAAATTTTACACAGAAACTAGATTTTACATTCAACTTTCTAGACAGATATACTTACTAAAGAAATCATTGCTGCGAAAACGTCAAGAACACCTGCGTCATCAAGCATGTTATGAGAAAGATCGAGAACTGTGATTGAACGGCATTTAGTCAAATGCTGGATGTCGGATATAGAACACAACTTGTTGTTGCTGATTTGAAGAGTTTTCAAAACAGGAAGACAACCTGTGGGTAGAATAAATATGGTGTTTAAAATTGCAATTTTTTTATTTTGAAGATTTATTCAATACATGCATTACTTTTGTATGGATATATTGATGCATAGTAAATTGAACAACCAAATTGAATCCAACAAATACGGATATTTCAATTGATGCATTAAAAGTTTGGATAGGTTAAAAAGTTAGATTCAAATACATTATTTAAATATGCACTCTGCATTTAAAAATAGGAGCATTCTGAAGTAAGAGTTCTACCTTGTTGAAACTTATCATGTGTGATTTATAAGAAGAGATAAATAATTTATCACAATATGAAATGTATAGAATTCTTTGATATTGTAGAATTACATCAGATAGGTAATTTAATATGTTGTAAACCCTCTATGGTGGCGATAAATACCGATATACGAAAAGATATGGAGTCAAATAGAATCCCAATGCTATCCTTTGGAGAATTATCCCAAGCACTATTTTGTATACGAGGCGTTGTACTCGAATCTTTCCATTCAAAACTGATCCCGGATCGTTGCCAATAGCCCATTGTGTTGCTCGAGTGCAACATAAATTCAACTTCAAATTTTCAGCTGTTGTTCTCTTAGATATTTTGTTTGGTTACCTTAATAACACCATGCTACAAAATATCAGCGCTATATGAATATTATTTACGAAGATATCCAAAAGAGTATGGTTAGCTGATTTAACATTACGAGCTCCAAACTTTCAGTATTCATGAATGAAATGAAACTTCGTATCTGAAGTTAAATTATGATGTATGTTTGAAATTTTGTGTCAAAATAGGGGGTTGGTTATTGGAAATTATGAATATTGTACTCAATTTAATATGAAGACGGTCCCTTAAGCAAATTTTAAGCATAGGAATTTATAGAAGACGTTCATTCCTGTCGAATGCTTCTTTGAATTTGCTTTACTGTTAAAATCGTTTGAATGAAGAGGGGTGATTTTTTTACGACTGTACATTTATATGTGTCTTATAATGCACAAATTTCCATTCTCAATGCATCTTTGTGCTGTCAAACCACCTCGAACAAGTACAAGAGGGGAACAGTCTGTCGTAAGTGATAGCAAAATAAGGAAAAATGTGTTCCCATGCGCTCTGTTGCTTAATTCTGCATCTTAGTGCAAGTACTATCTGGCACATCCAGGAGGCGCTTGAGGACATACATCTATTCACTAACTGTCTACTACGAGAGCTGCTCCACATAGAAAGTCCGCGGCTGTCTGTTGCCGTAGAAACGAGACAGCCCATTTTCTATAGGGAATTCTTGAACATTTCAGTTCATCATATTCTCGCATTTAAAAACAATTGCCTTTCTAGGCGTTTGTGCGATAAGAGGATACACGATTGCAAAGGACTACATTCAAAACCTTGCCAAACCACCCATTGCCAAAGCTGCCAAAACCATACGCGACTCATCCTCACTCAAAAAGTTCTTAGCTTGGTTGACAAAAGTACTTGCTTTATAATGACCGCCTGTACAAAGATTTTGTGTGTCTGGGGCTGTTTTGATGGATATAAAATATAGTTTATTTTTGTGTTCTCTGCCTCTTCTTAAAGTTTGTACTGGAAGTTTTGTAATATCCTGTATAATTAAGGTGACATAATTAGCGGTTAATTTTGTGCAGTTAGCAATGTAAGTGGGAATGGGGATTCCCAGTTAAGTTGGAATAAATATTTCCAGGCCTTAATATTAATATCATTTCAGTATAAAACCTTTCTATGAGATCATGCACAAGTCATCAATGCTAACGAAATCGTACTTACTAAGATTTTCGATGGTGGTGATATTATTCTTGCTCAAACTAAGAGAATCAAGTAGCTGTAGGTGGCTTAAGTTTTCAATTGAAGAAAGCAGGTTTTGCTGCAGGTAAAGACATCGCAGCTCAATTTGGTTGTCCAAGTTTTCAATTTTTCTTATCCCATTGCTTTCCAACCACAGACTCTTCAGTCCGCTGTACTCCTCCAGGTTCTCTATCTTTGTTAAACCTAAAGCAGAAAACAAGACCGAACCGGTTTTTTTCGATTGTAGTGTGAAACTAGACTTATTTATTAACACTAAGTAAACTATTGTAAAGTGAACTTAGCCACCACTACTTTAATTAACTTACGATTTAGTGTTATATAAAGCAGAGTGACCAGCTTCTCTAAGATTTGCGGACGTGATTAAGAACACGTATACTCTTGTAGACAAAATGAGAAGAAAGGAAGAAAACCAAATGGAGCTCACAACAATCGGCACGCCCTAAGGCCCGGTGCACACATCCGATTTTTCAACGTGCGGCATCGATGCCCAACTATACACACATAACCGTGAAATGACGCAAGTACTCATATTGCGCCATTTGCGATAAATATTCTATTGAAGAAAACGTGTTTATTTCGCCTAATTAGTGTAAAAAAAGTGCATTTTGAAACAAATAGACGTTACTGGATGCAACCATTTATTAATTATTATTTATATTCCATTTATTTATGAAAACAAGGTACTTCAGACCGGAGAAGCGTGTGCGGCGAGCTGCGCCGCCGTGGGGAACTGCGGTATAAATTACACGCAAGTTGGACGTGCGTCGCCGAAGCGGCGACAGAGGCATGTGTGCACTACTCCATTTTATCTAATGTATCTCAGACCACACTTGCGGCAGCGGCGCCGCACGTTGAAAAACCGGATGTGTGCACCGGACCTTAGATGTACAGTATACGGAACGGTTGAATTGCAATGCCATGCCAATCTCTTTCAACAACTGTCTAAAGACCCCCGTGATGAACACTGCTTCTATACCTATCACACTTTTCGTGCCATTCAGCCTCTTGTGTTCAGGTGATACCTCACATCCACGCATACGGAAGTACACCCATGATCTCAATACAGGTCTCACGGTTTCACGCTACTGGCAATCTGTCAATTATTGGCAGCATACGTATTTCGAATTCAGCTGTTACTAAATTCCTGGGGGGGGGAGTATTATGGTGAAGATAGCCACCACTACAGAGACGTATTTAGAGCACTGTTGTATACATAGCTCTGTACCCTGTCTCTATGAAGTACTTTTTAGTAGATAAAGTTATACTGTCTTGCTAAAACATACGATATTGGCGATCTGATTACATTATTTAAAATGAAAGCTACGAGAAAGTTTTGTGGAAACATACAGAAAACATACTATATTCTAATTTTGTTCTAAATTCACATACTGATAATACCAAAGAATGAATAAAAGAAGTAACACAAGGGGAGAATTTCGAAAGTAAACTGACTTCCAACTACAGACTTACCTTTGAAGTGTAAGTATAACGTGTCATTCAAATGTGGGGTGATGTACAAGTGGTGATCTTTACAAATCTGTTTCAGAAATTGTTTCGTTATCCTGAAATAAAATAAGTGAAATATAACGTTCATTATTTGCAATAAAACGTTTAGTTAATGAAGTCTGGTCTTTGTGACATTTTAGTAAGAGGAAGTGCTCTTTTTGTGCAGGCATTGTGGAGCTATTAAGCTCAGATAAATTTATGAAATAGACCAACATCGTTTATCTAAATTTTGCAGATTGTCATTCAAAACTGATATTTCTCGAAATTGAGAGAAATATTCATTTTTATTTATGTTAAAAATTCCTAAAATTTACTTAAAGCGAAAGAACTAGAATTAAATACAAAGATGAAAACAATATTGAATTTTCATAAATTATAAGATATAGTCATATTGGAGTCATTAACAAAATTATGTTTAAATCCAAAACAAATAGACAAAACCGAATAATAGCTGACATTAATAGAATATGTGACCACCCATCATCCTCATGCAAAGTTTACAGCGGGTGACCATGCTTTCCATGAGGTGATCAACCACCCCAGAGTCAAGTAATCACCATTCCTCCTGTAGAGCAGTTTTCAACTATGTGAGAGTAGCTGTGTGTGGGAAACGTGCATACACAGAACGGCTGAAATCATCCCAAAGATTTTCAATGGGATTAAGGTCGGGTGAGTACGCGGATCAAGCCATACGCGCAATCCCCTCACTCTTCAAGTAGTCGTCGACGATGGCAGCTCTATGGGAACGCGCATTATCATCCATTAAAACGAAAGAAGGACCAACTGCTGCAGCGTACAATCTCACAGTGGGTTCTAGGACTTCATCCCTATACGGGACAGCCGGCATAGAACTAGGGAAACGACATCGACAGCAAAACATCGATGTTTTGAAACATCGATGTTCAAAATTAAAACATCGATGTTTATAATACATCGTCCAAAAACCATCGATGTTTTTAAACATCAGTGGGTTTAAGCTTCCCCCCCATTTCTTAAAACTGGTTTAGCAACTTCAAACATTAATGATTGCCGGGGGGAGGAGAAGATTTAATTTGTCATTTGCCGTGTTTATTAATTTATAATTAGGGCAACTTTTTTGTTGCAGTAAAAATGGGAAAAGTTGCATTTATTATTCTCCGAAGTTGCATTTATGAAAATAAAGTTGCATTTATTTTTGATACACTAAAATCAAAAATAAATTATTAGTAAAAAATTAAAAAATTAAAAATTTATTTGTACATCATTAAATACAGGAGAAAATTGATGTCGTTGAATGGCCTATCCTTGGTCAGTAATTTCTTTAACATTGAAAAACTGCGCTCGACAGAGGCTGATGCTGCCTGACATTGTTGCATTGGACTTTTTTTTTGCAGTTGTGAAACAAGTGTATCACTCAAGTAACTTGGAACAATCGTGGATAAAGCACCTTCAGTGTGATTCTAGCCGCAGTCATATAATATACTGTATCGGATAGCAGAAGCGCAAAATTATTTCGCTCAACATTCAGAGATTTTAAAACGTCAAACTACAAGGAAACAGCAAACTACAAGGAAACAGCATATTGATGATCGAAACTCTCCTCGCAAACTCTGCAGTCGATTATGCAAGTTTTCTCTGGACTATCATGAGTGCCAACCAATGTGTCTAAGTACTTGCTATTTAGTTCACTTTCGTCTGTTAGGACGAATACCTTCTTTCCATGAACTTCTTGTTTGGTCCGCAATACTTCGGCGTTCGCAAGATCATACACACGTGATTGAAGGGTTGATTCAGAGGGCAAAAAATGAAATAGTAATTTCATATTAATTTTAAGCTAAATTGTAAAAAGTTGCAATTATGCAAAAAGTTACATTTATGTAGAAAGTTGCATTTATGTTGCGGTTATAACTCACTTACAATACACCCCATGTAGGAGGAAATATGTTTTTAGTACTTTACATAAAGCATAGCATAGAACGTGTGAAAAAAAGTGCATTTGTTGCAAAAAGTTGCCTTAATTATGACACTTAAAGAGCCATCTATTGCTAAAATTTGTAACTTGTTATTTTTTTCCTTATGCTATACGATTTCCCCGTTATTAGCGTATATTCAGTTAAAGTTTCAGGTCATTCTGAGCAGTGGTTCTTTTTTTACAGCTTTTTGAAAGCTGAACTTTAATTATAATCACCCTGTATCTCTACTAGTATGAAAGGAAGTGTTTGTTTGTATGTGTGTACGCTCCTGACGAATCTATAGAACTTACAGTAATGGGATTTGGCAATTTTACAATTTTGTACGGAGTCCTAATTTTAAAATTTAATAATTTAAAAATAAATGTAATGAAATTTAATTATTATTGTTTTCCTTTAAATGGTAACAGCATAAAGATGTGACCGATTCTTTCAGCCTGCGAACAAAACAAATAAAAAGTGGATTTGAAATCTGCGGAAAATTTCACATTACATCGATACATAAAAATATGATTTTCTTTAAATACGTAATTTTTAACTTTTATAATTTTCCCCACACGAATTTGACCTTGATCGTGTTCGAGAAATCACATTCCATTTCCTGCTCTCAAACGCTTCCAGCCAAGGAAAGCAAAACAAATTTTTATTTTTATTTTGACCGACAAATGTTTATTTTTTTTTGTACAATCGGGATCGTTAAAGACGGATTAAAAATTTCAACGGATTTGAAATCTGCGGAAAATTTTACACCAGACTGTTACTTTATACGTTTCATTTTTGCTTAATAAATAATTTTATTAAATATTTATAATTTCGCAAGAGATTGTGACGTCACGCCGATTTGATCTCTTCGTAATTCGAATTTAGCCGCATTTGACAATGAGCGTTACCCGTGATGGCTGTTATCCAATAGGCCACGAACGCAAACCAAATGGGAATTCGTTGCAATCACCGAGGGTTAGCGAGCAGTGGTCACACCTGACCCCAAGAAAAGAACTGTCCCGGGTAACGTCGTTGATGTTTAAAAAATATATTATATATCGTGATTATATTCAAGAATATAGTCACGAATCAGGAAGATCTGAGATGTTGTTCGTCCATGTCGTCATGGAATTCCCTTTCTAAAGTTCCTTTCCTAGGCTTTTATAGAAAACTGTCTTAAATATTGATTCTACTTTTTCTGAGGCACCGACTGAGAGTGATTATTCGGGAACTTACTCCCGAATAAGTATTATTTCTGTACAACATTCTATTAAAAAAGATATAAAGGTATTTTAAGTGCTGTTAGAAAGAGCAGCGTGTGTCAGATATAACTGATGCGCTATGTTTACGTGATCATGCTTTAGTCGCTTCGCTATTACGCTGCTAGTTATACTTCACTACCAATAAAGTGAAATTACTTCTATTATACAATACTTCGAGAATATCGGAGGCTGAAGGGCTCAAGAACAGTCTCCTTTGTCAGTCCGGATATATTTAAGTAAAGAGAGAGAGCAAAAGACTGTCTTAGACATAAAAAATTACTGGAATTTTAAAAAGGCGTTCTGGGAGAGTTATAGAGACCTTACTGATCGAGACATTCTCCTAGTACCTCCCACTGAAGACCTTGATGCAACTTGGCGTGCTTTCAAATATATAATTTCTAAGGCAACCAGACAGACTATCCCTGGGGCAATATTAAGCGCTCTGCCCCTTTTTTTTGCATAGATATCCAATGTTAAAACCCCTCTTTCTTTTTGGACCAAAATGTTGAGAGGCAATTCCCTTGAAGTCAATCGTAAACCCTCTGGAAGGTTTGCCTAGAGTTGACATTTTCAAACCGAACTGTTGTCTTACACAAACAAGAAATTTGAGCTACCAAAATACCTGCATCAATAAGTACACTGAAATAAGTCAACTTGCTCTTGAAATCATTAATCAAATCTCTCACACTGCTATTCAGATTTATAGCGACGGCAGCAAAGATAAACATAACGCCTGCGGTAGTGGTGTCTTTATCAAAGCCCCTACTTTCTGAAATCAATTCAAGATTAGGAATCCAGACTACTGCTCAGTTTTTAGATCCGAACTAATTGCTATCGAAGAGGGATTAAAACTATTAAAGCTGAAACATCGTATCATGATGTTTGGATCTTGACAGACAATCCTGCCATCCAGCACCTGAGTAACTGGACAAGAATCGCTGATAGAGCTTCACTTTTGATACTGGAGATCCTCAAGGATCTTTCTCAACAACATGGGGTCTACTTAGAATGGGTGCCGTCCCAAATAGGACTTTCTGGAAATGAGACCGCTGATGTTCTGGCCAAGAAAAGAGCCTCTGTTCCTCTTACTTCTCGCGATACTTTGACTTACCTTTAAAACTACTCAAGAAGGAAAATCTTAAACCAACATTCATAGAAGACCCCCTCTCGGTGGTGCTTTTACTGTCAAGGGCGACAGAGGGATGCAGACCATCATTTGCAGATTTGCTAGTGAACACTTAAAGTGTCTTACTTTTATCCAGGGACAGAAATCCAATCCTATTTGCTCCAAATGCAATTCTGCGGAAGCCTCTCCTGACCATCTTTTAAATTGCCTGGGGCTTGCCAAGGAGGATTTCTATAGCAACCCTTTGCCTGTTTTTGACTTCATCGTGATTTTTGGTCTCTTGGACCTGGTCTAGCCACCGGCAAGGCCGGGTGGAATAAGTCACACACAGAACAGTCCAATGACTATCACAATTTTTTTTGTAATTTTCACCACTCTCTAAAACCGGACTTGATTTCCGGTGTAGCGTCGTAAGGGGTCTCTGACCACAGCTTTCATGGAGGTCCTTATCGCGATTTCCTCTGTCGTGGATTCGCCGTCGAAGGGGATCAACTGGCGGATTTATGACCGAATGTGGGTAGCCCCTTGTCTTTGAACTGTAGCACTGTCGACAAGAACGTGTGCGGTCGGAAGTCGAAGAGAGAGAATCGTTGAACGCATGAACGTGAACGGACGCAGAACTACTCTGCTCCAATGAAGCCGCGGGACTATAACCATACTTGTATATACCATCTATTAGCCTCGAAATAGCCTTTAACTTATGTATATCTTTAGTGAGTAAATAAATTTGCTGTATTTTTAAAAGTCGTTTTAATTGCCTTCAAGGGGGGGGGGGGCACTCGCCACGTAAATTATACTCACGACGTTACATCGGTTTTAAGCTATATTGAAGAGCAACAAATACATTATTACAGGTGAGTGTGTATCCATATTCCATTGTCTCGTCGTATGACCGTGGTTCAAAATTATGAGGTGTTGTCTTCGGACATTTCCTTTTCGGATTGATATCGTCAATTGCCCGCTTTGTTTCTTCAATGCGACGTTAATAAACTCCTCTCCTTATTTCCCCTGGGCCCAGCATTCCCACCCCTCAATATTCCTTCGATACCCACACACTATAGGGTAAACGGTAGCGCCTACTTTTGGAAAGAATACTGTTTTCGAACATGAAAACGCGTATTAATTTTTCGTTCCGATTTATGAGTACAGGTCAGTTTACTTTATGCTTCTGAATTCGACTGTATATTCGTTTTAAATGAGTCTTATTTTATAAAATCACACAAAATTCTAAGGAATTCCTGATCACGATATTTTAAAGAATTTAATATCACAGAATTTTCGAACTTAACCCTATAAAGATGGTTGTCTCAACGAGGTACCTCGTTATTAGCAAATCTGTTTAGATCTTGATGGGCCAGATATGTCGTCAAAAGAAAAAAACTCATCAGATCTTGACCTCGTCACTCCCCCCCCCCAAAAAAAAAAATTGACATTATCTTGAAGTCGAGATATCTCGTCAGTAGCAAAATTTATCGTATCTAGATAGACGAGATATCACGTCAAAACCACTTGGAGGGCGAATGAGTTTTTCCCTCCAGAAATTCCTGAAAGTACTCACTCCCACCACGTTCCGATGCCAATTTCAAGAACCTTGAACACTCGAATAAGCTTTTGTGTATGAATAAAATATGGATCCGTCTTTGCGTGTGCGAATCTGACAACGCAAGCCACATATAGAAACAAGTCAGAGGCAGTGAGATCCATTCCGCTATGGCAGCCAGTGTTCGTTACTTGTAGATGTCTTCGGGGATTAGACACCAGGAATTGAAACACGCGATGTTTCCAATCTCGGCGAATCGATTTTCCCCTCCAGAAATTGGATACTATATCATCCTTGAGTTTTCTTTTTATTCATGTGTTTTGGAAACCCGAATTAAAGATTTCATTTTTAAGCGTATTTGAAAGCTTCCAATAACTGTACAGAAGGTGATTTTGTTGGATTGCACGCTTATGAGCAGTTAATAACACTAGTCGAACAGAATGGTCGAAAGTATGAAATTTTTTTTTTGTATTCACCAATATTGGTATTTTTCAAAGTAGATAGGATATTAAGGTGCGTATACATTTGCGATCCGCTCGTTAACCGTTCGTTGTAATTATTTTCACAACGAACTTGCAGCGATCTATGGGAAAGGAAGGAACCAACCGTGAACCACCAGACGGTCATTTGTCAGTCACCGGTGATGACGATGGAGCCTGGAGAGTCGCGAGCGGAAAGAAAAGCAACGAACTACTCACGACACCATCTAAATCTGAACCGAGAACGCCTTTGTGTTCGTCGAAAAATAGACAGGAAGCGGATCGCCACAAGTGGTTTACGAGCCGTTCGTTGGGCGCCCAGAACCCCGTCCAGATCATGAGAATTAGAGACTCGCGAACGGTTCAGCTCGGAAATGTATACGCGCCTTAACATTAGGAGTTCTCCGGTAGGTATTCTATAGAACCATTGATTAGTTTGATGGACACTCATGTAATTTTATTTTTAAAAATAAGCAACAACAAAAAAGAGAAAGCTAGCAATTAACAAAGTGGACTCTAAAGTATACTGTGGTTTCACAAGCCCTTTCAGATGAGAACCTGTCCACTTGGGAAGACCATGTATATGTAAAAAGTCCATCTGGAGGCCATGGCTGTGTAGGAAGTTTAGTAATTGTCCTATAAGTTTTACATAACCCCTATTGTGACAGAGAGTCTCATATTGCTTTATCTAGACATGCCAGCTGGCACACTAGGTGCCTCTCCTTTTGTGAAGGCAGGAAGGTCTTTCCTGACTGCACCAGGTGTCTAACCCATCAAGCCTCTGCTCAACATATCCTGGATTGTTTAGGCCTCTCTAGGAAGGACATTTACTCCAGTCCCCTTCTGGTTATCGACTTTCTTGGTGTCAACAGACTGTTGGATATCGTCTGACTCCGTCAGACTATGGAGATAAGCAACAACAACATAACTCGTATGGTTAAATATAAATCTTCTTCACTCCAAGCCCAGATAGAGTTACCAGACCTGAAAACAGAAGTTCCTGACGAACTCAATTCTAATTCCTGACATTTCAGGCAAGGTCAGGATAAAAAAAAATTCTATTGATGGACGTAATAATTTTTTTTTTACATGAAACGTTCAAATAAACGATGTTGCAAACTAGAGATAGTAGTATTTTTTTTTTGCAAATAAAAAACAGCTTTTAACAAACTACAATTTTGTCTCGACGAATACAATTCTGTGAGCTGCCATTGACGACTGATATATTTTTGCACACAAAGCGATTCAAGCAATACACCATCTGAATTGATAATTTCTCTGAGAAATTCGTGCAAATTACGAGGCACCTCATCATCAAGATATTATCGGCTCTTTTATGATGACGAGATCAAGACATGGTCAGTTTTCTTCCAATGACGAGGTATCGTGTCCATCAAAATCTGGTCAGCTTTGTTGATGACGAGATACCTCGTCGAGATAACCACCACTAGGATTAATATCATGTCTTCTCTATCGATTTCCAATCAAGTCTCCGAATACACGAACCTATTCCTCGTCATTACCTTCCTATCAGATGATTCTTCCTTTCCCCCTAAATTTTCTGAACTATACACCTTTCACATGCTCTTGCCGTTTCTCACGTACTTTCCTTCCTTTTGTCTCACCAGAATCCAAGCACTTCGGACGTTTCAACACTAAATTATCTAATCGCAATTCATATTCATAGTATCCCTCAAAAGTCAGTAAAAAAAATCTTAATCATTACAACAAATTGCTTCATTTTAGTACCAGTAGTTAGTAGTTTGTTCACGAAGCAACTGCTTTTAATTGTTACCCCCAATAATCCCCCAAGTTTTGCAACTGCAGTAATACGGAATAGTTGAATGTTATCTTGCATAATTAATTTTTTGGTACGTTATATTTGTGATACTGCATACAGAGTTCATTAAACTGCATTTTATTAGAATTACTTATCACTTTGTAATAGACTCATTATTGTTACCTAGAGTAAATGACACGGTTTAAGGATTAGGGAAGATAATCACGTGAAGGGCAAATAATAAAACCCAACGAGCTGTCCAACAAGAAGCAATGTTCTTTCCATTTTGATCTCGACTGTTCACGCGATCATAAATCTTAACCAGTTGTAAAAAACAAAGCAAATAACCCAAGCGTAGAACCAGAGTGAAGTCCTTTAAACTTCACTAGAGAAGAGTTATGTTATGGGTAGTAAAATTATATACTCTTGAAGAATTTGTTACAGTGACTACTCAGAGAAGAGGGGATTTTAGATTGAAGTCCAAGAACTCCTTTATCTCCAAGCACCAATGAATTCGAGGCTCTAACACCTGGCCATTTCTTAATCAGACGACCTATAAGCACAATGGTTTAACCAGAACTTTTTGGTAACCCGGTCAACAGATTATCCCGTTGTTAGCATTCCACGATTGTTACACAGTATATTTGGAAACGTGATTACCTAAATCACTTGCAGAAGAGATCAAAGTGGCAAGAATAAAAAAACGACAAGAAAAACACAATGATGCTAGTTAGAGGATAATATACCACCACGCGCAAGTGGCTTTTAGGAAGAACTGAAGAAGTTACTCCATGAAAAGGTGATAAGATAAAGTCTGTGCACAGATGGCAAAATGTTATAAGTCAATTTTTGAATTTTTCGTAAAAGCAATTTTAAGATTCAATATGTGGTTCTGTAGTTTTTGACTTACAATACATTTTTCACCTTTGTTTTTTCATAAACTGAAAGAGAAAAACTTAGGACATTTTGCCACCTTCTAAACATTAACAAATCAGACTCCAGGACTTACTCAATTTTTTGGGAAAAGTAACTTATTTACTATTATCATTTTACGAACGCATAGAAGCACTAATCATGAAATCATTATTTTAGAGCCACATGTTATGAAAATGTAAGCCTATGTTGTTAAGTAAAGGCATGAGCCATGATAATGTAAATAGAAATTTGTAAAAAATGTTTTTCTACACAGTTCAGTTTCTTTTTAATCTACTACATTGCAATAGACATCTTTACTAAAATTAAAATTAATTTTTAAAAATCCAGGATTTTATTTATGTATTTTGAAATTATAATAAAACACTCCGATAGAAAGCAGAACAGAAGAAATGTATTGATTCGTACAATTTGCTAATGAACGAAGAAAAAATAAATACCTCGGATACATGTGTTCTAGGTCTTCACTCCATCCAGTCGACGGCATTCTGTCTTATTTTTCTGCGAATAAATATTACTTATGTAAATAAAAGCTATCTTATATTTTTTGTGATCAACCTATTCTCAATTGAAGTAAAATACTATGGCTCTTACAAATACCAATAATTGTAAACTAGGATTTTAAAAGTAAACAAATACATTTTAAATCTATTTCTTCTCATAAAATTCATGTATGTATGTATGTATCGAAAAAAATTATCATTTATGTTTATTTAAAAATTTATGACAAATATAAATCAATTTTAATAGGAAAAAACTTTATTTCAAATTAATTTTTTCATTACTTTGAGTAAAATATAATTTTTCAAACATTACAAATAATCATAATCTACTCTTAGTAAGAAGAGAAATGTTTTGGATTGTTCGTTTCGATGAAAGAAAGAAATCTAACCCATAAAATGAAAATAAAACACCGCTATTCAAATGGGGACAAAAATTTCGACGTTTCTTACCAACCTGACAACTGGTCGCTTTCAGTAGTAACGAAACTATTTAATCCAAAACTAAGATCTGAACAAGAAACTGAAAGGGAAACCATGACAACCATAAGCAGATAAAGCTACAGTTACAAATTTGAACGATGAGAGCCAAAGTTATTTTAAACTTGGAATGACAATTTTGAAATTCGTTCAACACAAATATTTTAACTTTTTATCATTTTTAGAGAACTAATAAAATGATTGCGATATTATTATTGCTCTCAGAATAATTATAAAAGGTTATAAAATATTTAAAAGAACAACAGATCAAAGAAGCAAAACATTCAAAGTTACCTTTATGTTTAACTTTGACGCTTCGAATCTGGCAATATCTATTTAATGTTTAGTCCAGCTGTGTTTATTTCCTGGAGTGATGGATTAGTTTTTGTTCCCTGCTTTATTTTCTTTAAAGAACTGCATTATATAAATGTTTCTTCCGGAAATTTACCGAAAATAAAACATCAAAACTTTGCACGAGGTTTCCAAATTTCATCTCTTGTTTTGCGGATTATGTTTTGCTTTATGTAAGTTATACCAAGTTCCTAAGATTACCAGCGGGTGCAGAAGTCATGTGGAGCCCGACTCATGTTCAGGTGACAGGTATGTATTTGTTTTGGTTCTGATTATACTAGTTTTTTTTTTGTTTCATGTTTCAATATTTAAAATTTTTATATCTGACGGTTTGTTGTGTTCTTTTGCTATTTAGTTTTTAGTATCGAATAATTGTGACGAACATGCATAGAAATAAATACGCGTTTTCTCTAATTAGTGCTGTGTTTGTTCATACAGGAAGGCAAATATTTCTGTGTAATCAGATATGCTGGGAATTGAAGGACCTCGAAGTGACATTAGTTTTGAACTGATTTTTTGGAGTTTTAATTTGCATTTTACGTAGTTTTAATACATTATTTCAATCGAAGTTATGCATTTTTATTAAGAACATGATTTTTTCACTATGTGATAAAATCAAAGCATAATATTGCGCTACTGTTGCTCAAAATAATCGAAAGATAAATATCAGATGTTTAGCCCTCTTGAACTTTTCTTCTGGGATCTTGACAGATCTAATTTGCCCTTTTTTGGGAAGATATTTTTCTTCTTCTGAACAAGGCGGGAATTGGTTAAATAATCTTAAAGAATAGTTCCTCCAAATCGCAGCATGTTAAGCATAAATAAAAGCAGCTAAATCTCAGCTGAAATAGATTCGCTGACAAATAGTGTACACTATTCTATTGATAGAAACACATGTATTGAATGGAACTACAGTTTTACCTCTAGCCAAGAATGGTGCAATGGAGTACATCAATGGCATTACAACAGCAGGGGAAGGAACTGAGGGCCAAAGTTAAGGAAGTTTTCATTACGTATCAAACTTGCAAAATAATTGTTTTAACATGCAGGTACTTTTATGATATCCTTAGTGTACAATAGCTGGTTAAATTTATTAATAGTTCATTGAATTTATTAAGAAATACAAGGGGATTGAGATTAGGAATTAGTTTTATCTTGCTGATTTAGCCACATCATTTACTTCATACCAACAGACTGATGTAAAAACATTTATTTCTCAAGAAGCATATGTTTGCTTAATTGAATATAATTGTCCTATGCTACCTAGCTGGTATATTGGTCAAAGGGTTTGGCTGCCACCCTGTAGGTCACTTGTTCGAATCTAGGTTTGTAAGTGCAAGGATGTTAGAGATTGTCCTTGTTAGGTGTAGTGGCAGCTCACCCATTCTACAAAAATAGCTGTCATTTCGCTCTTTTGTAGTAACTGAAAACCGAGAGGTCAGTGATTGGACATTAGAAAAAAATTTTATGCCCTAAATGTCTGGCGAGCATCACCATCCTAGTGTGGTTTATGTACACATAAATTACATTACTTTTTAGGCTTATAGTAATTCTTAACTTTAAATTTTATTCTGATAACAAAATATATTTGTTAAATGAGACTTAACAAAACTTAAATCTAATCGGTTCAAATCATCATCTGACATAAAAATTATATTTCTGTCTCTGGGTCCCCTCTGAAATAAAATCCTGGCTCTGCTTCTGGAGTAAATTAGGAGTATATTTAAGAAATATTTCATTTGGTGATTTACTCGCATCAGCTGTCATCAAGCAATAGATGTGAATTACAAATGTTTTATGTTAATACATGGAATTTGTTAAGCACATGAATCGAAATTTTTACAAAAATATTGGTGAAACATTTTATATGGACAATGGCAGAATTAAATTTAAAGAGTAGGGTAAAGTTTGTAGGAATTGTCAAATTTGCAGAATTCAAATATCCCAAGACATTAATTAATACATAATCATCAAGACAAACAGTGTCATCATCTCGACAAAACAGTCAAATGAATAAATTATGGCCAGTTGATTTGTTATTACTTTAGTTTTCTGAACAAATATAAAACTTGTTTGGCAGATTTCTGTCTCAATTATCCATTGTTCAAATAAATCTTAGTGGAGAATTTTCAAGTGTGAAATTGCATGCTTGTGTAGACAGTAATACATTGATAGGTAGATAGTTCTTCAGATAAATATAGTTTTTTTCCACACGAGTATCTATCTTGTAATTTTATGCTATTGTCTTATCACTTATAGGGCCCATACCATTATAGCAGGACACGACAAATCCAGGTCTCCATGGTGTCTACGTTTTCCGTTTCTGTAAAAAACTTTTATTTCTCATTAAAAAAAAAAACTGATTCTTTAGGCCATAAAAGGTTAAGAATGGAGCAAAATGTCTAACGTAGACAGTAAAAATGTTATTTTTTACTGTCTCAGTCACTATAAATAGCATATTATTTACTGTGCGTGTGTGTATGAGTTCGGTAATATACTCAGCGTTCGAAAAAATAATAGTATGATATGTATTGCAAGGGTCCTGGCTCCTAAAAAATTTGTCTCACTCCTAAATTTTTGTCATCCCCTGCATTATAGTTTTTATGAAAGCATATGTGTATTTGGGGCTACTGTAGCTCTTTTGGTAGAGTAACGTTCAAACAATCCAACAAAGACTGCCGTATACAAAGGGGCTGGTGCACTTTAAATCTGTCATTACCTCAAATGTCCACTTATTGACATGGTGTGAAAGTTTACAGAGTAAGATGCCAGCTCAGGTGTGACCCTGTCATCTGACTGTGGTTCAAAATTGACGAAGTGTTGATCTTAGAATTTTCTCCTTCAGGTTTGATTCTGGACAATCGCCAGTATCCCATTGTGTCGCTAAAGTGTGGCGTTAACTAAATACCTACCTGTCTGTGTATTATATAGACTGTGTATTGCTCAGACAGGTATACCTACCTGTCTGAGCAAAGCAGAAAACAATTAAACAACTAATCCAGTAGTAATAAGCCAGGTGCACTGATCTCTTGTAGAATAATTCTTTTGCGTAATAATCACTCTTCCACGTTTTATTTGGATGGTTACAAGAATTATTATATTGGAGCATGGTAGCCTGGCTGCTAGAGTAGAGTATTAGTAACCTCGACCATCATTTTCATAGGGGCTGGTGCGTGTTATACCTGTTGTGGCCTCAAATATCCTCATGTTGTGGAAGGCTGTAGAGTAAGGTGCCAGAGTTCAGGTGTTAACTCCGTCATCTGATTGCAATTGAAAATTGTGAAATGTTCTTGGATCTTTCCCTCTGGGATGGATCCTGGACTGTTGCCAATAGCCCATTGTATTATTCCAGTTCGATATTAATTCAACTACCTACAGGAATTACAGCACAACTTGATTATCCAAATATTGGTTTAACCAAAAATTGCTTTTACTGAAAATCTTCAAAAAAGACATTTTTATGCATGGAAAATATTGTTGGATATACATAATTGATAAAATATATAGCTGCTAATAAATTATTACATGAATTGTAATACTAATTAAGAAAATAATATGTGGCAGACAGGTAGATGATTCTAATGAAATGTTATATTAAAGAAACATGCTTAGATTGTCAACTTTGACCTTATGTGTACACAAGTAATTTATTTTGTTACAAAATATGTAATCTTTTAAATTAGTACAAGGGATGACAAAAAAAAAAAAAAATAGGAGCCAGCCCAATTTTTTTAGCCAGAACTCTTGCAATACATATCATACTAATATTTTTTCAAACGCTGAGTATGTGTATCGCATAGCTCATTACATACGCACAGTAAATAATATGCTATTTATAGTAACTGAGACAATAAAAAATGACATTTTTTTCTACATTAGACATTTTGCTCCATTTTTGACCTTTTATGGCATAAAGAATCGAAAAAATTTAATGAAAAATAAAAGTTTTTTGCAAAAGTGGAAAATCTAGGAGCTTGACCAAACTTTTTAGGCGCCATGATGACCTGGTGTCCTGGATTTGTCTTGCCCTGAATTAGTAGGCAGTAAGATATGAAATAAATAATACAGAGACTATTTTAATACAAAATGAGTACTCATTGATTTTCTGATAATCAGTTGTAGCTTATGGGAACCTGTTATTTGCAACAGTCTGTTTATCTGAAAATTTGTGTATTATCTCAGTTTGTTGAAAATGTTTTGATCTCGTGCTTTTTGGATGAGTATTGTTCTGAATTAACTTAAAAAGGTGAAATTACATTAATGCTTGCTGGTTTGGAGCATGAACTGACTTTTGACTAAGAAAGGTATCCAGCCTTTTAAAAAATTATGTGTTTGTTTCTATTACATAAGCATCTCTTTGAAATCTAAAATGCTTCACAATAGTTATGTTGTGTCTCATGCAATATTTTTACTGCATTTTAATGTAAAAATATAAAGATAAATTGAAAGCAAAGATCATCAGATGCTTAAAAATAAAGTTTTTAACATTGTCTTTTTAACAGAGCTAAAGTAGACTATTTTGAACAGTTTGACGTATTTTTATTTACCAGCAATTTTAAGAACCTTTCTTGAAAACCTCATAAGGTTTCTATCTTATTAAACTTCTACGTCAAGAAGAGGTGTAGTTGTATTCGTATTTAAGTAGATTCTGGTGTGGGGACTTGTAGATAAAAGCAGTTTTAATTTTACAGAATAAATGTTTCCGTTAATGTTAAATTATGGTTGGGTTCAACTAGACACGAACACGTCCTGATGTATTCGATCTGCAGGAATTTGAAATCTGATACAAAAAACAGTACTGAATGCCATTCTTTGTAGCTTTGTGCAGATTGCCCAATATCCCAACGTGGCTCCCAAACCGCTTTCAGAGTTAGGAATGAAGCCTTTGTATTCCATTTGGATGTCTGGCGCAAAATGACTGCGGCAGACATCCAAAGCGAAAACAGTGTACATTCAAATCTATGGGACAGCGCTTTCAAAAAATGGTAAATGTTCACATTTTATGCTTTATATTCAATTAGCAGAAGTAAGTCTGCAGTTGATCTAGTCTTGGTACTGAATAGTCCCCTATAGATCTAGTCTTGGTAACTAATGCGTTACCTAAATGCAGGTGACCCAACAACGAATAAGCCAAAGTTGCATCACCTAAATGCAACTTTGTAGCTAAGTTAACTAACATAACATCAAAACCGCTTTCAAGAAAAACTTTCCGTGTCCAGAGTGAAGCGTCTGTATTCATCTGGTACATAATGACTGCTCCAGACATGTTCAAAGAACAGTACACTAAAATCTACAACGAATAGCACTTCTAAGAATTTTGAGAATGATCATCCAAGTTTTTCCTTCATTTTCGATTGGCATAAGTAGGCCTGTAGTTGATCTAGTTTTGGTACTGAATAGTTCCCTATAGATCTAGTCTTGGTAACTAATGCGTTACCTAAATGCAGGTGACCCAACAACGAATAAGCCAAAGTTGCATTACCTAAATGCAACTTTGTAGCTAAGTTAACTAACATAACATCATAACCGCTTTCAAGAAGCTTTCTGTGTCCATAGTGAAGCGTCTGTATTCATCTGGTATATAATGACTGAGCGAGACATGTTCAAAGAACATTTTACATTAAGATCTACAACGAATAGCGCATCTAAGAACTTTGCGAATGATCATCCAAATTTTTTCTTCATTTTCGATTGGCATAAGTAGGCTTGTAGTTGCTCTAGTCTTAGTGCCGGGTTCAAAATAGTTTCCTAAGCCTAATTTCTCGGCTCAGGTTGAGCAGAACTTGAGTGAAAGCCATCTTGACAAGACGTATCGCAGTCAAGCGAAAATTCTTGCAACATCTTTTCTTTGTACTTTATTCTAGGTTAATAATCCTTATCAGTTCGGCTAGGCACGTGTGTCTGACTTCAAATCGCGGAAGAACAAATCGATGCGAAATCTGATTTCCCTTTCTTCAAAAAATAAAGCGGCAGATATTCCGAGATTCCTGCCCGAATTTCTGGGAAAAATCGCAATCGCTTATGCACACTTCAGTGGGCGCGTCGTATCCCACGATCTTGATGTGCAGTTGTAGGATTATCCATCCATTTTGTCTCGACATAATTTCATTACATTAATTATGACTGATCGTGATGCCAAGAAAAACAGAATTTAATCGATTTATTGTTATCTTTAATTAAAAATTTTTTTTAAATGGCGGAAATCTTATTTTTTTAAAATTATTTAGATGGTTCCGTAAGCGACTCGCGACGCGATTTTGTCTGGGCTCGAAACTTATGGGTCTTGCCATTCTTGAATCTCGGTTCTAAATGGTATAAATCACCAAACTTTATTCCCCGACTTTCACCGAACAAAGGTCAATAAACAACTTATCGGAAGTATTAACGTGGTCAATTTTAGACTTTTTTTTCCGGCATGTGTGATGTATTAGAGTTCACCATTCGCTTTCTAAGACCAAGCTATCTCCCACCGCCTTGTGACCTCCAACGGAGTGTTTCACGAGCTATTGTTAGAAATTTTCCACCTCTCGATGTGAACCTCTTGAATTTCGAGCAATAACTATTGTATTATAAACTCTCCACGCAGGTTATTTACCTTTAGTTCATTTCAAATAAAGAATAAAATGTGTATTATTGGGAAAGAATATTTATTTCGTTTTTTATATCCTCCAAAGACACTGTTTTAGTTTGGGCCCAAAATGGTATTTGGTAACTCCTTACTAAGGGAAATTTTGTATCAATAGACTGAATTACTCCAGGGATTTAATGAGTTTTTAGGGTTAGGATAGCTCTTCTCATTCAAGTGTAGGTATTTCAAAAGTATGTTGTAGCCAAAACAATTTTACACTTTTATTTGAAATATATTTTGATATTTTAAGTAAAAGAGTGAAAAATTAAAATCACTCACATGTTTGAATATCATTTTGATATTTCAAGTAAAAGTGTCAATGAACAAAATGACAACATACTATTAATGTATTTTCGTAAATCATATGATCCTAATAAGAATGGCCGCCAACGCTTGAAAACAAAATTAACTGCTAAAGGGAGGCTTTTTCAGTGTCAGCTCAAATTGCCGTTCATGTTTCTAAACTGGCGGCCCTTGTTCAGGAAATAATTTTCTGTCCTTCCCTCTTTGACAGTGAGCTTGTAGGATAAACGTATCTACGTATGTTTTACTTGCATGATTAACATATCTACATATACTGTACTTAGATAATTAAAGTATTATAAAATGACGCGTTAACCATGTGCCCTCAAGTTCAATGGCAATAAAGGTCAATCTCTAAACTGGCTAATGACCATTTTTGAAATCAATTTAATTTGATCATGCCATCAAGGTTTTCCCGATTGGTCAGAAATACAATATGGAACAAAACTCTCCTTGTTTGTTTGGGACTCTCTCCAATGATTTTCTGTTTATTATATTAATCCTATGCTCGTCTTGGACTTTTTGAAGGTGCATGGACATGTACTCTTGCAGCAGTAACTCTGTATTGTCTTGACTCAAGAAGGACCAGAAACAACAGTATATAATTTCCGTATCTACATATGCTTTGTATGGTTAACCAAGTTTCGATTTACGATGATTAAACTGGTTTCAGCCCGTATTTCAAGTGTGCTCATGTCCCAATCTGATCTGATCACGGCCCTGTCATGGCAAATATCACAAGACGGCGTTTGTCGGGAGTACCGTTGCATGGAAATCGATCCCCGTCAATCTTTCTTATTCAAGAATTGAGAAACATCAATGCATTATATATTAAGCTGCTGTTTAGTAACTTTGCGAACGGAACGGTACAATTTTATTTTTACCATATTAGTACTAACGGACATCGTTTCAGTTCAATTCAAAAGTACGATTTTGCAATCGAATATATAAAAGCCAATCTAATCCTATCGAGGTTCGCCGTATTTAGAGTAACAAGCGAGCAATTAAAAGTAGTCCATTTTTGAACACCGATTCGCCAGCTCACACGATAGATACTCATTGTTTTAACTGGAGCATGAAAGGATATCCCGGCAAGTATGCTTGGATTCATCCCACTGACCGAATAGTTAATAACCCCTTCTGTCTTACGCAACGATTCTTGCTGGTCTTCTCTGTAGTAATCCGGGAGTATAGGTTAATCTGCGGAGAGACAATGGCGGAACAGTTGATGCCTTACTGTAGTGGCTTTGAAGCTTATGGCCGTGAATCACCTTCATTTCGAAAGAGCAGTTTTTTCTCAAATTTGATGATTCAAAGCGTTTTCTTTACTAAAAAGTCAAAATTCGATGTAACCACTACAAGTTTTTGTTTTGCATAATAGGAATAATTTTGGGTTTGAATAAAAGATAACCCGGCGTACATTTATCACTTTAAAAATTCTACCCTCACCCAGTACAAGTTTAGTCTGGTTCATTTTTGCACTCATTTCGAATTTAATCCTAACTGATACTTATTTTTATCTGAACTAACCCGTCAACTCAACTAGACCAAATGTGACCCTTTCGCTATAAAACCCCCAAAACAACCAACCGTCATCTCAACTAATACTTTTACACAGTGCTAGTTTAAGCGTAGTACCCATCGTGTGTGTGAGAAAAAAAAATATGCATTTCATGCGTTAAGTGTTAAATTATGTATGTATAAAAATTAGTTCATTAATCAACAGATTACTGCTTCGAACAAAGAAAATATTTCTCATTGTAGTACAAAAAAGCTTTTCACTATTTTTAGACCTTAAACTTCACCGACCAACCGGTCTGGTGGTTAAGGTGTTAGCCTCCAGATAGGAAGGTTCCTGGTTCGAATCCGGGTCAGTGCATGGATGTTAGTAAGCGTATGGTGTAGAGGCGGCTGGTGCACCTTAAATCTGTCGTGACCGAAAGTCCTCACGTTGGGTTGGCGTGGAAGTCTGGAGAGTGGGGTGCCAGCTCAGATGTTGTCTCGTCATCTGACCGTGGTTCAAAATTACGGGGTGTTGTTCTCGGATCTATCCCTTAGGGGATGGATCCCCGACCGTCGTCAATAGCCCGTTGTGTTGCTCTAGTACGACGTTAATTAAAAATTACCAGTTCTTAAACTTCGGTTCTTGGTACCCTATATGAGGACTATATTTTACCACACTCGATGATCATTCTATGTCCAATGAATTCAACTAGAGCAGCACCGGGCAACTCTGATAGTCCCACTATAAAATATTTAAGGTAGATGGGTTGTTCATTAACGTCTCACTGGAGCAACACAAGCTATTAGCGACGGTCCAGGATCAAATAAATGTAAGCTGTTACCAGGTTCAAAATAAATCTTATTTACCATTTTTTTTTTAAGAACACGGATTCAAATGAAAATTCTGAAATTGGGATTGTCTGACACTACTTGAAACTCCAATTCTGTCAAACATCATTTGTGAAAATATTATAAATGAATTTTATTAGATTCAGCTGGCTTTCATTCGTGAAGTCGAGTAAGGAACGATTAATTAAGAATAAATATACTTCGAAGTTTGATATTAGCGCGTGACGCTTATAATTTGAGTTACACATTCGACATATCAGCTCAGACACGTTCGCAGTTCCGCGATAGGTGTAAACAGGCTCCAATATCCTTGATCAAAATTTCTTGATGCAGATAAAGATTATTGATTTGTAAGATTAAATCGGTGCATGTTAATGATCCTTGATGTATTGCTGGCGTTTGAGAAAATAGCGTTTCTACTGTGATTTCAGCACTTGTTTTTCGACGTAATAGCCTGTTGAGTTTGTTGCCTCAACGATCGAGGTTGATTACTTCAAATCTCATACTTCCACGTCGTGTATGTCTCATTTCTTACCAAATTGATTTGATCAAGTTTTTACAAAAAGATAAATTCGCCTAGAGGTCAATCCATGTCAAATCATCCAGGAAAAAGAAAAAAAAGGTTTTGACACCCATGATCACAGATTTTGATGAAACTTGGCATGTTTGTTCCTTTTATGAATTTAAGAACACATATAATTTTTTTTGCTCTATCTCAAGCAGCTTATCTTTTATAGCCTGTTAAATTTTTTGGAATTTTGCGGTTTTTATCGATCAGCATGTATTATTTATTTTTTTCTGGACACCTTACAAATTGATGTATACTCTTAAGAAATTTCATCAACATTGATTGATAAACAAGGGATATATAATTTATTTTCTATAAAAGACAAATTGGGTTTCCTCCGTCCGAGCGATAAAAACCTCAAAATTCCGAACACTTTAACAGGCTATGAAACATAAGCCGTTTGTGATAGAGCACAATAAATTCATTTGTGTTCTTAAAACCATAAAAAGAACAAACATGCCAAGTTTCATCAAAATCTGAGACCATGGGTGTCGGACCCTGGTTGAACTGATGTGGAATGACCCCCTAGAGAGCTTGGGACACCATATAAACTTTCCTGTATACAATAGAAGTATCTTAAAGGTAGTAATACTTGTAAGGATAGGTTTGTCTTAAAGTAAGCGTATCAGACTCAACCAATCCGAATCTTGAATGGCCGACCAACCGGTATAGTGGTTAAGGTGTTAGCCTCTAGATCTGAAGGTTCCTGGTTCGAATCCGGGTCCGGGGATGGATGTTTGTAAGCGTATGGTGTAGAGGCGGCTGGTGCACCTTAAATCTGTCGTGGCCGGAAGTCCTCACGTTGGGTTGGTGTGGAAGTTTGGAGAGTGGGGTGCCAGCTGAGGTGTTGCTTCGTCATCTGACCGTGGTTCAAAATGACGAGGTGTTGTCCTCGGATCTTTCCCTTAAGGGTCTGATCCCGGACCGTCGTCAATAGCCCGTTGTGTTGCTCTAGTAAGACGTTAACTGAAATTGCCAATTAACGTATCTTGAATGCTTTGGAATACAGCAATAACATGCATTGAAACGCAGTCTCAGTTGCCGTGTTAACCCGGTTGGAAGAGTAACGGATTATCAACAGGAGTGTTGCGAATTCGAAACTAAGTTCAGCCCAAAACTGTAGTGGTTAAGTGAGTATGCTCACTGCTCTAGCAACCTTCGAGTTGTTGGCGGTGCAGGCTCGATTCCTGTCAGGTGTATTTCTCACTTCTGTGTCAGTGAGACTTTCACTTTGTGTCTATTACTTGATGTTGTATGTCGTGTCTATTACTTGATGTCGTGTCTATTACTTGGTGTTGTATGTCGTGTCTATTACTTGATGTTGTATGTCGTGTCTATTACTTGATGTTATATGTCGTGTCTATTACTTGATGTCGTATGTCGGGTCTATTACTTGATGTCGTATGTCGTGTCTATTACTTGATGTCGTGTCTATTACTTGATGTTATATGTCGTGTCTGGCGCAGCATGCGCAAATACGGTCCTTGCGCCAGAAAACCACCATACCTACCATCCAAAAACTATCGTGTACGCGGGGGCTGGTGAGCGAAAAATCTGTCGTGGCTTCAGATGTCCTCACGTTGGCATGGTTTGTAAGTTTAGAGAGAGGTATGCCTGCTCAGTTGTTCTCATCATTTGACCGTGATTCAAAACTACGAATCATTGCCCTTGGATCTGTCCCTTCGGGATTGATTCCGGACCGTCGTCAGTAGCACGTTATGGTGCTTCTGTTCGACGTTAACTAACCTACCTATAATGTTCTTCTCCACAAAAGTTCGGAGCCGACCAACGGTATAGTTGATCCTGACGATCTAGGGCAGGGGTGAAAATCTTCCGCGTTTACGCGGATTTCCGCTTTTTTTTTTCTTTCGAGAATTTCCGCTTGTTTTTTCTTTCGAGAATTTCCGCTTTTTTTTTCTTCCGAAAAATTCCGCTTTTTCTACGAATTTTTCTTAAGAATTAAATTATATCATGAAATTACAGCCAAAGAATAAATGTAAAAAATATATTAAGGAAAGTGTGTCCTTACTTCAGAGATGAGATTCTTCCGACTTTTCGTAAATTTTTGAAAAAAATGACCGATTTTTGTCATTTTTTACGAAAAATATATACTTTTGCCCTTTTTTTTTCTTCTATAAACGTAAAAAAAGATGATAAGTCTTGCAAATTCCTTTTTGAAAAGAATCCTTTGTGAGAAGCTTATTAGTTTATAGGCAAACCTGGAGAACTTGGATTTTGAACTAGTTAGCGTACGTTGTTGTATATTTCGTAGGTAAAGCTACGGTTTCCTAACAAAGCGGAGCTGTTATCGAACGGCCGTGAAACGTCATGATGCGGCGGAAAAGGTATAAATGAAATATTTTAAGTTGATCAGCTTTTAATGTGATTTTTCGTTTAACTAGAAAATAAAGATGTTCGGTTTTTCGTCTTTTATGGCAACCTCGGCAAGCGGAAAATTTAAATTTTCATTTTGAATACTCTAGAAAGTACTTTCAAAATCCGTTAAAACTTCTTTCTTTGGCGACTTTAGAAGTGCGCCAAGGCGGTGCCTCCACCGTTTTAAACATAGACTGCAGCTATTTTTTGCAACGGAAATTTCAAAATGGTGCTTCTTTTTAGGGCGATATTTAAGATTGTTTTAATAAGTTAAATTGTTTCTTGGATAATACGAGTTATTAATTTCAAGTTTTATTTGATGTGATTAGAAAATAAGAATATTTACGGAAAAATATAGAGATTTTGAAAAAAAAAGTTATTTATATTCGAAAATAGGTTGTAAATATTTAAACTGAATTAAGTTATATTTTTTTTACCACAGGGGTACAGCTTCAGTCTTTGTTTATAGCTGTAGCAACGATCTGACCTTGGCGCACTTAGGCCTGGTGCACACATCCGAATTTTCAACGTGCGGTGCCGCAACGCAAGTGCGGTCTGAGATACGTTAGATCCAATGGAGCAGTGCATACATGCCTAAAAGCACCGCTGGGGCGACGCACGTCCAACTTGCGTGCAATATGTACCGCAGTTCCTCACGGCGCCGCACATGAGTCAGCCATTCGGAATTACTTTGTTTTCATAAACAAATAAAATATAAATAATAATTAATAAATTGTTGTATCCAATAACGTCTATTTTGTTTCAAAATATACTTTTTTTTTACGCCAAGTAAGCGAAATAAACACGTTTTCTTCGATAGAATATTTATCGCAAATGGCGCGAAATGAATTCGTGCGTCATTTCTCGGTTATGTGTGTATAAGTGGGCTTCGGTGCCGCACGTTGAAAAATCGGATGTGTGCATCGGGCCTTAAGTCGCCAAGGAAAGAATTATTTCAAATGAACCAATGAAATCAAGCGATAGTTTAACGGAATTTGAAAGAACTTTCTGGAATATTTGAAATGAAATTTTAAAACTTTACACTTGACCAGGTTGTTTTAAAATCCGCAATAACCGTTATGCAGATGGGGAACTTTAACCTGTTATTACTCGCTACTAGAAGTGCGCCAAAAAGCGCCAAGTCCGTTGCCTTTGTTATAAACGTAGCCTATGTTATAAACTACTTCCATTCCTATCACGACTTCGCTCTTCATTGCTACTCAGCCTTCACACGATTGCCTAAAGACAACACAGGACAGTCCACGGTCGCAATCGTCTATTGCATGACCATACACATTCGGAAGTACATCCATGATCTTAATACAGCTTTCGCGTTCTCTTGCTATTGTCGATTCTTTCAACTAGTGGCAGAATCTATTAGCCCCTGATAAATTCTGAAGTATTATGTGAACTTGCCACCTCTAAAAGAATTAATTTATAATACAATAGCATATATATAACAGTGTAATCTATCTGTACCATGAAGAACTCTGGCAGACAAAGTTGCACCTTTCACCCGTCTTGCTAAAGATTTAATAAACAATGACTGTATAAAATTGAAATTTATTAAAAATAAAATCGAAAAATTTGGACACAAAATAGTGTTCTATGAAAGGAGCAAGGGACGAAAAGCTACAATTGTAAATTTTTGTTTTTATGATGTAAAGTTAGGTTTATATCACACGCTGGATAAACAATGTCGAAGAAAGTAGGGCGTGTGATGGATTCCTAAAACTGAGTCACTGAATCATCTCTACTATTGACCTGATCAGATGACTCAGATTAGTAGTAGTTCCGTACTATACCAAATCGAGTACTCGCAATTCGATGAACTTTGCGATGTTATCGGTTATCACGGATTTATATGGCACCCTTAAATATGAGGGCTGAAATTCATTTAGTTGGCACCAAACCGTAAAACTTTCTTTGACTGATGTAAATTCGTTATTTTATAAACTTTTAAAAAGTGAAAAGGTTGTATGAGATGTACAAGAATTTTCTTGAATATAATGTTCTGAAATTTAATTACCTCCATTTTTTGAAATTTTTTTCAAACAAGAACGTATGATAGCAAAATCGCAATTCGCCTAGTTTCTAAATTTTTTAATATTATTTCGCATTTTTTACTTGAAGTTGTCCGTTTTGTGTTTAGCGCAACTTGGGCAAATATGGCCCTTGCATCATAAAACCCAAAAAAGCCAACGAACTAAAAAAATGTTAACCGATTTAAGGGGCTACTGTTAAAAACGAAATAGCTTCAACCGGTTAAAATGTTTGTCTAACTGGGATGAATATATTCAGACATTCCCCTCCCCCGAAATGCAAATAAAAAATAAGTACTAAAAGTAAGTTTAATCGGAGTTTTTAAATGTATGAGTAGAAAAGTCGGGACAGGTCTAAAAATAGTCAAATATATTTTAATTTAAAGCAATCTAAGGTTGGAGCTAGGGAACCGAGCCCCGTAGGGGCTTTAATCCCATATCTGGATTTAAGGCAATAAAATTAAACATATTTATATACAAGAGTTGGTCAAAATGGAGAATGATCTGGATTATATAGTAATATCATTTATATACAATACAAAAATGCGAGAAAAACATAGAAATATACAAAATAGAAGGAGGCGGGCAGAGGCAGGAATGTGATCGTCTTCCCTCAGGAGAGAGGGCCTGTCAGTCAAAAGTCGATCAACAGATGTCGCTGTTGATCGGATAATAAAATAAACAGGTACCCTCGGAGGGACTCGAACCCGCAATCCCCGGTTTAGGAGACCGATGCCTTATCTATTAGGCCACGAGTGCGACTAAGTCAAATATATTTGCAAGCGAAGATTCCTTCTGTTTCTTGTAGAAACTGGGAAGGGATTGGGACAAGATAAGGGAATCTGCTCGCCTAGAAATGCATGACCAAGGGGGTATATTATAGAATATTTAAAACACACTGAAGTGCTGATTTAATCAGTGTAAATCTGTTTCGTTTATTACACCAGTAAAATTCACGTAGATGGCTGAAAACAGTAACAAAAAAAAAAAAAAATTAATAATAAAAAAAAAATTAAATAAATAAAATAAATAAAATAATAATAATAATAATTGACGTAATGTTTATATCGTTACTACCACGCCAAAGGCACGAAACGGCATTTTTAGGCAACCGGTCTGGTGGTTAAGGTGTTAGCCTCTATATCGGAAGGTTCCTGGTTCAAATCCGAGTCAGTACATGGATATTTGTAAGCATATGGTGTAGAGGCGGCTGGTTCACCATAAATCTTTCGTGGTCGAAAGCCCTCACGTTGGGTTGGTGTGGAAGTTTGGAGAGTGGGTTGCCAGCTCAGGTGTTGCCTCGTCACCTGACCGTAGTTCGAAATTACGTGGTGTTTCCCTCGGATCTTTCCCTCAGGGGATTGATCCCGGACCGTCGTCAATAGTCTGTTGTGTTGCTCTAGTACGACGTTAATTAAGGCCCGGTGCACACATTAGGTTTTTCAACGTGCGGCGCCGATGCTGCAACGCAAGTGCGGTCTGATATACATTAGATCCAATGGAGCAGTGCACACATGCCTCCAGCGCCGCTGGGGCGACGCACATTCAACTTGCGTGCAATTTGTATCGCAGTTCCCCACGGCGTCGTACATGAGTCTCCGTTCTGAAGTACCTTGTTTTCATAAACAAATGGAATATAAATAATAATTAGTAAATGGTTGTATCCAGTAACGTCTATTTTGTTTCAAAATATACTTTTTTTACACCAAGTAAGCGAAATAAACTCCGTTTTCTTCGATATAATATTTGTCGCAAATGGCGCGAAATGAGTTCGTGCGTCATTTCACGGCTATGTGTGCATAGTTGGGCTTCGGTGCCGCAGTGGCGCCGCACGTTGAAAAACCGGATGTGTGCACCGGGCCTAAAATTACCTTACCTGCGTTTTTCGAGTCATTTCATGTTTTATGTTACGACAAAGACACAAATCATGTTGATTGTTAGTGGAAATACCGATTTTCACGAGTAAACCTTTGATTCGTAACAATTTTCCACGAAGCATCAAAATTTTGCGTTTTTGTAGAAACGTCAATTTGTAGATTCGTGCCTTTGGCGGTAATGGCGGCCTTTCGATTAGAATAGATATTCGGCCCCCTTCCAATTTGTGTTCTAAGCATTTGTCTGTCAACCAGCTTCTTATACATTACATTCTTGAAGTAGTGTTACTATTGAAATTTTTGTAGTTGCCAGTGGTTACTTTTAATCTTTTTTACACCATGCCGACCTCAGAACTTCTATACATTTGTTCCCCCGTAATATCAAAACTACTAGTGTTTAAATGGTTAATTAATTTAATGATTGAGTATAATAAAATCTATAGATCAACAAAAAGTAAGTTACTAGGTCTACCCTTTATCCCTTAATAGGTCGAAATTCTATACTTTCAATCGACAACAAATTGCTCCTTTACAAAGCCATGACTAGACCAAAAATCAGCTACCTTGTCTGGGGATACGCAGCGAAATGTACCCTCCAAAATTTAGAATCTATTCAAAATTCTACTCTACGTATTATCAGTAGTTACTCCTGGTACTACCGAAACGTTAAAATTCGTGAAGATCTCGAAATTACCGAACTTAAAACATACTTCAGTAAACTTGCTACTAAATTTTATGCTAATCTTGAATTAATAAATAACCCTGCTATCCAGTGTATCCCCAGATACGACCCTCGTCAACCCGAGTATAATAAAAGACCTAGATTCATACTTAATCCTTAATGTGTACACTTTTTAAATATCCTCCTTTTAAATTAATTTTAATTAAGCTTACTATGTCATCTTACATCTGATGCACTGTACCGATTGGACTCGTGTCTGACCCGCCCACTTACTAAACCAGCAGTTTTTCATTGGACAACCAATTGCACACACTCCACCACATATATTTCAGTCAACATTAAAATCAGCTCAGAACTCATCAACATTCAGAGGGAGATAAAAAGGCCTTCGGCCTAAGTTCTCCGGCTCACACGTTATTTCGCTTTCGCTTAACCTTTAAACTATGGCCGGTACAGCAGTTGTACCTTGATCGCGTCAAGAAAGAATTTAGACTACGACCTCTACGTTAGCTGTGTCTTGAAAGATATAAAGGTGCGTATACATTTGCGAGCCGAACCGTTCACGAGCCGCTCGTGCACCGTTCGGTGAAATTATTTTCGCAACGAACCTCCAGCGATTCCTTGGGAAAGGAAGGATCCAACCGCGAACCACCAGACAGTCATTTGTCAGCCACCGGTGATGACGATAGAGCCTGGAGGCTCGCGAGCAGAAAGAAAAGAAACGAACTACTCACGACACCGTCCGAATCTGAACCGAGACCGCATTTATGTTCGTCAAAAAAACAGACAAGAAGTGGATTGCCACGAGCTGTTCGTTTGGCGCCCAAAACCCCGTCCAAATCACGAGAACTAGTGCCTCGCGAGCGGTTCGGTCGCAAATGAATACGCGGATTAAGAATCGCGCCAAGAAAGAATTTAAACAACGCTGGTTCAGCAGCTATACCTTGAAAGTTATAAGAATCGTGCCAGTTGTATCTAGCCGTTGTCAAAAGGTAAGATATACGGTGCATTCAAATTATCCTGGGCAGACCTATGCGTCCCAGCTCATCAAATAAAAATAAAATTGATTACCTCATAATGAGGGGGCCGCCGTGGCTAAGTAGGTTTGGGCCACTGCGCAACCTACCTGTGAGTTGTAGGCGACACAGTTCCTTCCTGAGTATATTTCTCTCTCTTGCGTCAGTAAAGCTGTCTTTGTATTTGTATAGTCATTACTTGACTTTGTCTTGCGTTGGCTCAGCTTGGCCTTCGCACCATAAAAATCCAACCACCCATGGTAGTGAGATCTTTAAGCTTGGTGATTGAAAAGAGTTTTGATTTCGGGCATCAATTTCGTATGCTTCAGCCTCAAAAATTCAATCCAAACGGAATCAATCCTTTTAGTCACTAGCTTTAAATGACGGATGTCAGAAGACTATTTTGATTTACGAAACGTTTTCTCTTCGCTTTTAAGTATCAAAATCCAACCCAATCGCTGTTAAATATAGATATTTGTATAGTATTCTTCAAATTATCCCATTGTCTGGCGTACGCCCCTTGTTTAGGCTAGATCCGTAATTCAAAACCTATTTTAAAAATTTATTGAACATGTAAAAAGTTTAAAACTTGACGTGAATCTGGGACTGCTGGGAATACAAAAAGCGCTCATGATCATCCTTATGTGTATGAAATAGTTTTGGGTGTTGTCGCCCTTTTTCTGAGTCACTGGACAGTGACGTAACGAAAGCGGATTTCCATACAAAACGCTCAGCCTGTTTTATTCTCAGGAAATGGGACCAATTTTAGTGGGCTGAAAATCTGATCAACAGAAAGGTGGAATGCTAGTTGTCTTTCTGTTTTATCATCCGAATTTTTTAGTCGTTCCCTGTAGGAAAGCATTTAAAAACTAATATTCACTCGCGTCAAGAGGAATGAACTTTGTCTGAGCAACATATAAATACGGGTTGGAGGCAAGCGTTTTTCACAAATTCGGAACTGAAAACTAAAACCCCAGAAAACATTTTATCGCCGCTCTTCGTTTATGCATTTTTGTAGATTGCTTATTTACATTGCTTTGAGTGCATTCGATTCGTTAATAAATTTGGAAATAAAGAAATCAATTAAGAAGGAAATAGCTTGAACTATGGTCAGAGTGTTGATTTATTTTGGGAATGTTTTAAATAAAAGTGGAGGTTACTTTCTTTTCACAGGCATTAAACCCGGAGATCCTTACGAAAAGGATAGTTGCTAGGTTTCTCTTGAAATGGGAAAACAAGTTCCCTTGTAAAATGAACACTGTTTTATTTCTCAGAAATGATAGCTTTATTGAAAATATCTGACAACGTTAATAACCGAATTTGGATCTGGTGGTCTCATTTACAAATTTTGATGCCTTATCCTTTTCCCACGTTAGATTATATTTAAATATTTTCCTTTTTCTATCAAAAGTTACCTCCAATATTTACATGAGTTTGGTTCCATATGAGCAATCCTGTGGTAAAACTTATCCTCTTCACTCCGGAGGTTCACCTATGTGGACGTTTGTTTCTCGCCTCTTCGAATTTAACCAACGATCAGAATTATTCTGTCACCACCATAGATTCACTTAAATAATAACTGTACATTACGTTAGTCATATATAATTTTGACATGATTTTAAACTTCCAGATTATCAATACTGTGATAAAAGCGTTATCGTCTTCCGGAGATCCACATATGTGGACCTTCCTGCATGTTTTTCACTAGTGTTTCACATTTTCCACATGCATTTGCCTCTGAACTCTTCTAAAATTATTCAGTCACCATAAGTTCACATACGTAAATTATCAATGAGCACCACATAGTCACCTCCAAAACCTGCACGAGTTTATGGTCTATGTGAGTAATCCTACCTTCTAAATGGAGATCTACATACGTGTAGATGTTCGTTTTTGCCTCGAAAAGTAAGAAAAATAGACTCTAACTCAGGACAACGTTATTTTATGTCACAGTTAAACGTCTGTAGTATGCATAGAATACTTGAATTTAAGGTGATAACACGAATTTAGCCTCAAGGTACGAAAAGTATATCCAGACGTATGAGACTCTGAAAAGGTTACGACAACAGCCTGACAACCAGAGTAGACCAATGCGCACTGATCCTAGCTTTTCACACCCAAATTGATCTGAAACGTTCTCGGATTCTCCCACGAAAGAAGTCGAATTACAAATGGCGAAAAGACTTATTGCATCGGAAGGAATTGGTGATGCACGGGAGCTCTTAAACGCATTTGCAGCCGGGCTACTTAGCCAAGGACGACTGCATGTGGACGTTAACCCTATCCTATTGGCGGCCCCGATCGGAGCGGGACTGGTTTGAAATCTAAAGTTTTAAATGACCGACTGTATCCCATTGCATAATGAGTAGCTTTCAATGCCGCCGCACTTTTCCCCGAACACGCTGCTTTTTCACGGTTAAGGGACTCCGCGACGTGAATCGCATGGACGATTTGATTAGACTTTTGTTCCAAACCTCCTGGAAATGGCTCCCGTTTTGATTTCTAGCACGATTTCGAGTGGTCCACTTACACCCAGACGCTTCTTTGTTTTTCTGTGTTAATTTCGAATTTTTCACCCAGCTCCCTTTGCTGGAGCATTGTTGCCCGCGTCCATTGTCCGCGGATTACTGCTATTCTCGATGGCGTATCGCTCCGGTATGGTCACTTTCTTAGTCACTGGTGTCGCAGTTCATCGGAACCGGGCCGACATGGTTTCTCTCTTTCTCGTCTGGATTTTTTTTTTCTCTCTCTCCTTCCGATGGGCAGATAACTTCCGTTTTGCGAGGTTCCAGCCCCTGTTTGTGTTGTTGCATCGAAATGTGGGTCGTTCGCTCAGTTGCATCGCCGACGCATCGGAATGAGAGGTCAACGTCGCTTCCATTGTGAAGGGGTTCCTTCTCGCGTTTATAACCATTAGGTTTGTAAAGAAAGAAAAAAATGGGAGAGAGATAGATAGAGCTGTCTCTCGTGTGCGTATTGTTTTAGCTTCGTTTTAGCTTCGTGGAAGGTGCGCTGTTGGTGGCGACCTATTTTGATTATGCTGTTTTGGAACCGAAAATGTGATGTGCGGCGAGGGGTCTGACGCCATGGGCAGTGGTGTTCTAAACGCACAGCTCAAGTGTACTCAAAATAGCTATTTATGACCCACACAGGTATTTCCACCTAACTTAATTCCATCATGGGATAGTGACCCAACTTAGGTTTGCGATAAAAAGTAATCACACAACGCGTAAGATGATTAGATGTGAATGAGGTTTTTTTTTTTGTAATGCAAAGCAGAACTTTTGGTTTAACCCTTCTTTGCATAGTGGTGGAAATTTCCATCATAACATTGAATGCCCAAAAATTATGTAAAAGAACAAGTTCACTTTAGGTTGATCGTGTCTGGATACCTTTTTAATGTCCATTGCATAAAAAAAAACATAGCTGTCAAAAATAAGCAAGCGTCGCTATCAGTAAAACGAGATTGAAGTTGTCATTCCGCTGTTTGTTGTAGTTGCAATAAACGTATGATTTCGTTTTTAATTTTGTTTTATTATATTTGAGTTTCTATTGCTAAAAAAGTGAAAATGAGTGGAAGAAAGGTTTGTAACATGTGTTTCTGTTATTTTTAGAGCAATTTCTGAAAAAGTTTGCGTTTAATTTAAAAAATACCACAGGATACCATCATATTGTTTTTTTGCTAAATTTATACTATAAATATATACTAAGATTTTTTTAAAACCATTTTTCCTTTAATTTTGGAACATGAATTATATCACCTTGATTTATTTCACCAGTAAAGAAAAAATCATGCAAAGAAGGGTTAATGAATCCACGCGCATTTGCTGCTATTAAAAGTTTTTTTTTTACTGCGAGGGTTTTCGAGGCGAGATACTGAATTTAAGTGTCGCTATTTTTCAGGTGAAATGAGTTTAGGCGTGAATTAAATGAAAATAAGTTACATTTTGCGCTTATAAAAGGACAACTGACTTTTCCGGTTGCTTCAATTCAAACTCCCTGGTGACAACAAGTTACAGAATTTGTATGGTTTTTCGTTTTGTGAGGGGTGAACTGCAAAGCGTTATAGTGCTGTTGGGCTGGTTCCCTTGATGAGGAGATGAGTTGTGATGAGACAACTGGTAACAGTGGGTCCGAGTCTGTCTCCATGCCACTGATGTAGAGGTAACTGGGGTGGGTATTCATTCAAAATAAATATTTACAGGAAAAGCCCGTGAAGTAGGGATCTGTCCCTCGGCTATGGGCTCTATAAACGATTGAGTCTTACGACAGGATCGACTCAAAACGGCTAGTGGTTGCGCTCCGAAAAATTCCTCCTCAATTCGAAGTTCGAAATCTTCTCCTCAGGTCAAGGACAATTAGTTGAAAGGTCGTCGTCGTGTACCTCCTGAAACAATCTACATGAGAAGAAGATCTTATAGATAGATGGTCAGTATTTAGGATAGGCTATCATTTTAAAGCTACCGGTGTTGATTCCACAAGATGCTGCTGTGGACGTTACATGGATATACGTGTAAATGCTCTTATATTCGGAAGACATTGCAGGTCTCGTAGATGAGAGTCACAACTCCTATGGCCCGACTTTGCTTTGGTACCCGATAAATATTGCAAAATATATCTTTGAGTATTGGTGAAATGAATTGATTAAAATAAGTTCGATAGTAAGTGTGCAAACCCTATGAAATATTCGGGTGTTTCACGAGTACGCTTACTCCTGGTCACTACCTTCTTTCTGCCCTATAATATTTGTATGGTTCCCCTAAACATAGGGATGGATATTGCACATGTTCAGATAGTAGGGGTGGCAAACATGAAAGATAACTTAGCCTGATTCAGTGAATCGTATTCCTACTAAACTACGAAACATTGGCTCCAGAGAGCCCGAAGTTTTCCCAAATATTTTTGTAATGGGGTATCGGCCACTAGCTATGAGTGATGAAAAGTGCATAAAAATAGATTATATGGGTAGCCAAATATTGCAGTTAACGAAATGACACGTATACATATTGTAAATAAATTGTAGCGAATAGGTTGTCAGGCCTGCAGACTAATGGCACACCAGATAGCTTTACATGCCCCACAGTCCAGACACGGACCTCAGAATATTTTTTCCCGCTAGATACAGATAACAGATATTCCTAGAGGATACCCATTCGTAAAAAATAAATATTTAAAATGTAGCTAAGCAAAGCTTAGCGGTAATTGAAAATTGTCTTAGCAGATTTGTATATATATTCATATTTTTAAATAACCTTGATTTTGCTACTGTATGTTTCATTCTTTTTTTATGTTTTTAATCTGCATGGGCAAGCATGGCTTTTCAATGATAATGGTATGCGTCTTTTTGAATGATACTTTGCGTCGATCTTGATCAGCGACTTCATTTCTGTAGATTCCAATTCACGAAAGAGGAAAAGTGAAAACCAATCTCAAAAAATGTCCGAAATAGAACAGGGAACCACAGTCCACTTTTATCTCTTTCGAAGGTCTGTACAATCGAGAGATCCCGTGTGTCTCATGAAATGATTTGGAGATTTTTTAGTCTTAAAAGTCGCCGGATTCCTGCACGTTTCACCTCGAAATCGCGGATAAGGAAGAAAACTGAATCGGCTTTCTGACCTGTCTAGCTGGTTGAGATGTATTTGATAACTGATCCTGCCAATCGAGTTCCGATGATTGCGCGAGAGGTTACCGTTTTTACTTTGACACTGTCACAATAAGAAGACATTCGACCAGTTTTTAAATTGAAGTAACCGCAAATGTAATTTTATACAAATTATATTTTCCCTTTCGAAGCACACGTGGGGAACCTGAAAGGTAAATTAGAGTAGCATACAAATAAATTTCCCCTTTCCCTCTCAGTTCCAACGACTTATTTATGGGAATAGTAAATAGGTCGAAATATTTTCATTCGTTTTTTAGTACAGAAGAACTTTAATTATCCGAATCAATTGGGACCGGACCCCATTCGGATAATTGGATTGTTTCCGAAAAAAGGGTCTAGTATGTATTTTAATTAATTACTGTATGTATGTTGAAAATGGGAGAAAAACTATTTTTAAGCAAAAAGAGCTTTTAATTAATTAAATTAAAAGGCAATACTTTTACATGTTAAGCGTACTTACAAGTGCTATACATAAGTACAGTATGTACGTACCGTACTGTAAATGAAAGTCATTGCTTGCTAAACATCTCGGTCAAAGTTCTTCTCTCAAACTTTCAATAAGTTAATCATCATTTAGAATTTTAAACCCAGAATCATTATTTTGCGAATCGCGAAGACGTTTCCGTCTTAACTTTTTTTTTGTAATTCTGAAAGCGATTCGGATAATTAGTGATTCGGATAATTGGAGAGTTCTACTGTACTTTATATCTAATGTGTTAGTAACTGTCATTGTCTATTACTTGGCACTGTTGTCTCGTCATCTGACCGTAGTTCAAAATTACGTGGTGCTGTCCTCGGATCTTTCCTTTTGGGTTTGATCCCGGACCGTAGCCAATTGTGTTGCACCAATGCGGCGTTAATTAAAATACCTATCTCCGATATTGTTTGTCTTATGTCTGGCTCAGCATGGCCAAATATGGCCCTTGCGCCATAACCCTCCAAAACCAACCAGTTTTTTATGTCATATTTTGAGGCTCTCGTTTAGAAGTTGTCATGAAATTTACAATTAGACATTTAAGCATCCTAATCAGAGTATATTAAGATTTGTGAAACATTTTTTACATCCCAATATATTTAAGATTTATGTAAAACTTTTAATTCTATTAACCTTTTGACTACGCTATCTCTGTTATAAATAGAAGTGTTCATCTGTTTTTTTCGCGGGCGCCAAATCCTGACGATTCAATGGCAATTACAGCAATGAGATTTGGCACACAGGTAGTCCGAATTATTTGCAATTTTTCGGTTGCGGCGAATTTTAAAATTCAATCTTGAAGATTTTTAAATGAATTTAATAGTTTTATTATCCATCGGTTTTTCAAACGCGGAGAACTTTTTCTACTCATGCGACCCTACTCTCAGGGTTTGGAACCATGGCATGTTTTTTTCATCCGCAGAACGCGGAGAAAAATATTTTTTTTTCGTTTTCACTTTGATTTTGCGCGAGGAATGATTTTCCAGACAGACAATAAATCTTAACTGAAATCACAGTTCTTTTTTCTATCGCCTGGACCGTTAAAAATTGAGTAAAAATTGCAACGGATTTGAAATCTGCGGAAAATTTGAGTTTAGATTGATACCTAAAAATATGATTTTCTTCAAATAAATAATTTTTTATTCTTCAACGGATTTGAAATCTGCGGAAAATTTTACACCAGCTTAATACGTTACACCATGGGCACGGGCAACGCCGGGCTAGCCACGTAGTGGTTAGTAGGATATATATAGCAAGCGCGACAATTTCTTGGCACGATTCTTATAACTTTCACGGTACAACTGCTGTAACGGCCATAGTCTAAATTCTTTCTTGGCGCGATTCTTATAACTTTCAAGGTGCAACTGATGTTTGGCCGTTGTCTAAATTCTTTCTTGGCGCGATCATGGTACAACTGCTGCACCGGCCGTAGTTTAAAGATTAACTCTTTGAGGCACACGATTTAAAGAAAATAAAAACACTATTTGCACAGAGTTTTTTTTTAATACAAGAAAGTGAAAAAAAAAAACATTTATTTTAATTATTTAACATAAAATATTACTCGAAATAAAAGTAATAGTAACAACATTTTAATAAGTCCTTTATTACAGAGTGGGACATGCATAATCCCAACATGCAACTAACGTTTAAAATAAAAGTCATTGAAACACAGTTTTTTTTCTTCCAAAACAAAGTGGAATTTTGCAGACAGTACAGTACCAGGTAGCGCGAACTTCTTTTTTTTTTTTTTCGTGCTGTGGAACAGTGGTCCCCAACCCGCGGACCGGTACCGGTCCGTGGATCAAATGGTACCGGGCCGTCCAAGAAATATTAAATTATTTCCATTTTATTTACTTTGGTGTATTTATCTCTGGTTTGTGCGGTTCTTATCTATGAAATGTCCACTCAAATTAGGCGGTAAATCAGAACTTGAAATTTGTTCTGTTACTAAAGCTTCAATTATGATTTCTGAATTCTGTAAGTCTCTATTTTTTAATTTTGACAAATGTGACAACTCTTTTCAAGTTGGCAGACAAAGTAGCTGCATTTAAATCCAAACTGAAGTTGTGGGGACGGCGCGTGAACAGAGGCATTTTGGACATGTTTGGCATTTTGGACATATTTCAGACATTAGCGGGGATTTTAGGCAAAACAGAGCCCAAGCATTCATTCTCCTAATTGGTGCACGATCACCTGTCTTTGCTTTTAAAAGAGTTCGAGCGCTTCGTGATTTTTTTGTGGTTGTGAAACTATTTTATTGATTTAGCGTTCTAGTGAGTTAAAATGTTAAATCACATTATATTCATTTTTTGGTGTAACTGTTTTTTTTTTAAGGCATGTTTAAATCCAATTAAATTAAAATTATTAAATCAAAACAATCTAAAATATAAACAATCAATGTATCTCCCCCCCCCCAGCGGGCCGCGTTAAAATTATCAAACTTTGATCCGGTCCGCGGCGATAAAAAGGTTGGGGAGCACTGCTGTAGAACGCTGATCTTCTAGTACGTTTTGGTAGACGTTTCCAGTCTTTACCTTGTATTTCCCATGAAATAGTGGGTTTAGATTTTTTTTTATCTACAGTGGAAGTTTAGATGTTGATAGTGCATTTTATCAATTAAAATCTGGGCAAAAAAACCTTGCAGCTCACTGCCCTTTGAAATTGTTTCAGCTCCATGTTTTGACCCAATTGTTTATAAACCATAAATGAATCAACAGCAGCTGCATCCAAAAAATAGAATAGTATGTGGTGCCACCATTATGTCGCTACATAATACATTTGTATGTTTATAAATTAAAAATAATAATTTATATTATTTTTAATAACTTACATGGTGGGTTACATGCAATCCCATCGCTTATTCAGATTCAAAATTATTATAAAACATCAAATAACATGTTTTATTATAAAACAATTTATTCACTCATAATAAATTTTAAGAAAAGATACAACGTATACCGTTATGAAAGACCAAAATTCACTGCATCACACAATTCGCCAAACTTAATCACAACAGTGTCAACAACTTACCAAGGCGTTTTGATTTGTATCAATTTTTATGTTCACTTATTTACGCATTTACCGTTGGTTCATAACATTGCCAACTGAATGAAATACTTTAAATAAAATATTAAACTGCATGACTAGGGGTGACTTCAACTTTTTGAGGTGGGTTAAAATATATACCACCATGCATAAAAACCTAAGCAAAAGGCGGGACAGTTTTTAACCCACCTAATCCTAAAGGGTTAAAGCGTTTGAAGAAATAGTTAAATTAGAGAAGGTCGCAATTTTTCGCATCTTCTCGAGAGTAGCGATACAACTCAGAAAGTACATTTTATAGGACAGACAAAAGATTGAAAATATTCATGAGATGTATGCTGGTCTGCACGGAAAATGTGGTCGTTAGCTATGTCATTTCTTTTGAATAGTTGTACAAAGTTCCCCATTAATTCCGCTCATAAACAACGTAAATTGCTTAAGGTGCCTGCTTACCTTCGGAGTATTTTTTTTAAATACTTTAAATTTTCACTCGATTTGTACTTTATACCATCAAATACTTTAAAAAACTATGTAGAATATATAAAATAGCTAAATATTAATTTTAGTTTTCTTATTTTGGCATAAATTATGCATGAAAATTGCATAATAATAGCTTTTACGCAAAACATTATAACTCAAATTTGAGTAAAGGAATTTTTGTTTTGTAAACTTTATTATTCTTATAAAAATATGTTTTAGGACATTCACTATATATATGCCTAAATCTATTTATCAAAAAAAGTTACAGCACTAAACGTAAAGAGAATTAAAAACTCACCGAATTTTATTATAAGTTTCAAACTTTACTAATCATAAAATAAAATATATTACACCTAGAGCCAAAAAAATAGTGGAACTCCTTAATTATATCCTATAGAGTATTCTATCAAAGTTTCACATAAATACACTTTTAATATTTTGAGTTATAATATTTTGCGAAGAAGGAAAATGTCAAAAATCTGATTCCGAGAAAAACGCAAAATAATTCAAACATATGAACATACCATTTATAACACTATATTTAACTTCAAAATCCTCCTTTTTGGTAATGTTCACATTCTTTTTCATTCAAAACAGTTATTTTTTTCTTTCTTAAGGCTTTTATAAAATTTTTCTACGCTTCTGAGCAGTAGATGTACCGTGATTTTTAGAATCTCGAATCCGACACTGGTCTAATATTTCACATCCTTTCTCGGTGAAGTAACCAGGACTTAGGATGTTGAACCTTTTCAAAACATTTAAACACCCTTTGTACCCATCGTTGAACTGAATAACCGCATCATATGCCCCTAAGTTAACAGTTTTCAGGCTAACGAAAACCTCTCAAAAACACACATCAATAGTTCCAAGTCAATAACTCTGTTTCCATAGCCAGGATCACTGATTTCGATGTTGGAAATGGACGACTGAAGTTTGGTTGAACTAGCAGTCTCTACAGATTCTAAAGAACATTCGTTCTTCTTCTTTCTGTTTGTAAAGCGGTTCCCTCTAAATCGTGACTTTCTCTTGCTAGCGATACTTTTTGGTATATTAGCAAGAGAAATTCAAATCAAAGGATTTATATAATCGCAATTGAAAGCTTTGATAAACAACAGAAATCTCACGTGAATTGTAAATGTAATCAAATTCAAAACACAACTCTTTTCATGTCAGTTATCTGTATAAAATAGTGTTGACAGATTTATTTGAAGCATATTAAGTATTTCAATGAACAATAATCTCACCTATTTTAAAAGAATTTAATACATATTAACAATTTATAGTGCTTGAACTGACTTTTTACTCCACTTTCGTCAGCACAACATTAGTTTCGGTTTCTAAAACTGCCACCGCTTCGTATTAAAATACCTGTAACTTGGGTTCTAGGTTAGATAAAAACAAAATTTAAACTGATTTGGAAAGCTAAAAATATGCTCTTTAATATACAATAAGAAAACGAAAATCGAATTTTTGACTCAAAACGACGTTTTAAAGGTAGGCAGGCACCTTAAAATAAATTAAATACCATATGTTTCATGTCATAGTGTTTTATTTAATACTTTTAATACTACTTTTTTGCTTTAGGAAATAAAGGTATTCCATGCTGAAAGGGAAAAACTTGAAAAAATAAAATAATAATAGATATATTCTACATAATTTTGGGTTTAAAGAAGTGTTTCGTTTCTTGTTCTATCTTTCGTCTTGGGTTTAAAGAAGTAAAGTTCTTTCGTAGGTACTAATTTTTTTCAGAGTTTAGTTGAATTTGGTTCGATTTTAGATTAGTTAGATTTTTGAATTAGAATTGGAAAAATGAAGATGTGTTACGTAGGTTACTGTAACGTAAGTTACTTAAAAAAAATTGTATTACATTTAATTGATGAATGACAGTTTTTAAAAATTGCATGACTACAATTATGAAAGGCTCTAGAAAGGAATGCATAGCATATACTTATCAAACTATATCATGTTGAACAGGACAGAATTTGATTCAAATGTTCGTGAACCTTTTCTGTTATTCCTCTTTACTGTAACGTAAGCTATTACATCTATTTATATATATATATAATTATCTTACGTGGCACGCAAAAAAGACGGTATTTGTTATCGCGTTTTGGCAACACTGAACGATTGTTTGTTTACCACGAAGACTCGCGCCTAAAATGAATTTATGGCGTTATCGAATGAAATTTTATTTAAAAAAATGAATATTAGTGGAGCTGTTGCAGCTTACAAACGACGTACTGGGTATTCGATTTCCAAAGCAGCGCTCACATTTCGAGTCAAAATTTGCTTAAAGTTTTCATTTGAATTCCAAATTGTTCCGAGTTTTGATTTCAGAGGTACTGTATAATTTTTCTGCAGAACAACAAATTTATATTTGAAAATATTTTTTTTTTGGAATACCATATTTTATAAACAATGTCTTCATTGATGCGAGGAAAGTTCCCGCAGCGAACCAATGAGTATTGCAAAGCAATCCTCTGAGGGTTGGCGAGCAGGAGGCGGACCCCCTAGTTAAATTTAATTCTGTGAACTTAAAAATATCAGTAAATTAATAACATTCCCATCAAAGTATAGTTTTTTATGAGTTCGTTGAAAAATTCAAGTGAATATTTTGTTTTACATTATTCTTTGCTAATACTTCAAGATCAGTATATTTGTCTAAATGTAACGTAAGTTACCGTGGAATTGCCTACGGTTACTTCCAAAATATTCAAAGCAATAACTCTCAAAACAAATCCATTGTCTTCGTCTCCCATATTTGAAAGATAATTCTCTGTTTTCATTGTACGCAAAAAAGTAATATCCACTCTACCAATCTTTATTTTCATCCATTTCGATCGAATGAGCTTCTATTTTTAACCGGTTCATGTTTACCAGAAGAAGAATTTGAATGGAATGTGTTTGCATGTAAACCTCGCGATAGGAACCCGTGTCAAAATGCTCACACGAGTCGAATTCGGGAAAAAAATTTGCCTCTTTCAATGGGAATTGCATTTTGCCGTACTTTCTACGCTGGTTGTACATGAAACGCTTTTCTCGTGTCACGCACTGACATGGAGAGAATTCTATGACCTGCAGTTCCAGTTCGACGGTTTGATTTCTTCCCCATTTATGTACGATAGCTGCTTGCGTTGGTATTTAGTTTTTTGCTAAATCATTTTGTCTGCAGCAGGGTTTACTTGCAATACGAAAAATATACGGGAGATTTTCTCCGTACTAAAATACGGATCTAGTACTTTTTATTACTTCAATTTTGAAAAAAAAAATACTCAAATCACGTTGGATATATTCTTTTTATAGGGGGTTTTATATGAAATGATGCTAGAATTTAATCCCTAAAATATAATTTTAACCACAGATAAGTCCTTTAGCGTTACAGAATAACCCCTTTTTCTCCTCTCGTTCACCTGCTAGTCTTCCATTACTTGCCATCTGTTCCCAATTCCTACTGCAAAAATGGGGCCACGGTAGTCCAGTTGGAATAGTGACTGATTAGCAACCGGGGGAGTTGCGAGTTCAAAACTAAGTCCAGCCAAAGACCATCTCGTACGCGGGGGCTGGTTCACACTAAATCTGTCATATTTCCTGACGCCAGCGTGGTGTGGAAGTCTGGAGATTGGTGTGCCAGCTCAGGTGTTGAACTCGTCATTTAACCGTGGCTCAAAATTACGAGGCGTCCTCGGATATTTCCCTTCGGGATTGATCCCGGAACGGCGCCAATAGTCCGTTGTTTTGCCTCAGTACAAAGTTAATTAACTACCTGCTTTCTCATGTCTCCAGTACAGGTTCGACGAGTTTATCTCAATTTTCCAAATGATTAGTGTCTAAATTTTGAATATTTCCTCCTATTTACTGCTGCCGACCAACCGGTATAGGTGTTAGCCTCTAGACCGGAAGGTTCCTGGTTAGAATTCGGGTCCGGGCATGGATGTTTGTAAGCGTATGGTGTAGAGGCGGCTGGTGCACCTTAAATCTGTCGTGGCCGAAAGTCCTCACGTTGGGTTGGTGTGGAAGTTTGGGGAGTGGGGTGCCAGCTCAGGTGTTGCTTCGTCATCTGACCGTGATTCAAAATTACGAGGTGTTGCTCTCGGATCTTTCTCTTAAGGGATTGATCCCGGACCGTCGTCAATAGTCCGTTGTGTTGCTCAAGAACGACGTTAACTAAAAATTACCTATTTACTGCGTTGATTTCGATTTAGGTTTCCATCTTACTAGCTGAAAAAATTCTAAACGGAAACTTTTTTATTCATCAACAATTTTGGAAACAGCTGTTGTCCTAGTTGAGGTCTGGGGCTTCCACAAAAAACCGACGTGTAAAGATAAATGAGTTCTTGTTTACCTGAGGACCGCAGATCAGGTACTACCCTGCCAACATGTTTACCTGCCCTTCAGAACATATAACCATATACGGTCTTCTGGACAGGTTTGCTCGACCCGTAGACCAGATACGACCTTCGTGCAGGTTTCACGACCCGTAGACAAGCCTGTCATAGGTGCCTGTATAGAAATGGTCTGTATTATTAATTAATGAATAAATGAAATACGACTATTATGCGAGCTAGGAAAATCCGTCTTTATTGAAGTCCGGAATAATTTCTCCAAGCCAGGGCCGCAGGTTCATTATTAATGAGTGTATTTGTATTGCGACAGTGACCACAATTTATGATTCCGAAAATAAATTCACAGTTGAATTATACCTCCGCTAGCAACCGAATTCCACTTTGTTGACACCATAGGTTGACACTCATTGTTTATCTGGTCGCACACACTTCCGGACCTATCTTCCGGTCCAAACAACAAAACAAAATCAACTGGATGCAGAAATTAAAAAAAAAAATGGGTTTTAAGAACGTTCTTAATACGAGGAAGACGACGAAAGTAGAGTCCATAAAATATTCCTTTTGTTATCAAGTTCCAGATGCCAACCGAAATGCGGAAAATTCGGGTTCGCCACTGTGTACTGCGTATTATGCAATGGAACTGTGTGAATAGACCCTAAATTACCTTGACATTTTCTTTCGAAATAAAGCTCACCATTCTTATCACGAGGACAGAGTTCCTGATTTTTTTGCACTGCCTGTGTTTTTCAAGAGCAATGCTCTTTTTTCTGAATGTCCACGTCGGTCTTGACCTTCTCGGTACATGCGCCTGTTGTTCTTCCGAACGTGTACCTGCTTTGATTTCTGTCAGATAATATTTTTTCTTTGTGACTGCACACTCGTCGTTTCCCTCCCCCTTCATTTGGATGTGGCATCTCGGGTTTTGCGTGTAATGTTGCGTTTCAATGTTACCTCCAATTTGACTCCGAGTCAGAAGGCATTTTCCCGTGGTCCTATACTCTTTTTTGTTTCGGTCTGTGATTTTTTTTTAAATCTATGGTAATGTGGGAAACATGCGCAAGAGAAATTTCCTTTCTTGGGCGTGAGAATCCACATCGTCTCGAAATTGCTATGCTTGGGCAAAATCGTTCCTTTGTCCTTTTAATTCTCGAACTCCCTTGAGAAGTTTATATTATGCAAATATTGTTTCTAGCCCATGTCTCAACATCTCGGATCCTTCCCTTCGCCAATAGCTCGATGTTTTTTTTTCCGATTTAAATTTAGCTACCTACTGTCCAGGGCTGTCACAGGCGACTTTTTATTACTATTTTCCCACCTTGGTGGCCATCGTGGCTTAATGGGTATGCCCGCTATGCTAGTAACTGAGTTGTAGGCGGCGCAGATTCAGTTCCTGACAGGTGTATTTAGGGATTGCAATGCGGTATGATTTTTAATCCGGCTAATCCGATGGATTGGAACTTTGTTAAGTCTATCTAACCAGTATGTAGTTTTCCAAAATCGGCTGTGAAAGTAGTTAGAAAGAATATTATTCCAAATTGACGAACAAAACGTTTATTTTAGCATCAGAAAATCAACTTTATTCGTTATTATCCATAGGTAGGAAATCAATCACCAACAATAAATTATAATAACACTACTAGTACTACTTTTAGCTCATCTTTATAATTACTTGGTTGAATATTTTTTTCATTTCCTGTCGCATAAGATTCTTTTTTGGCATAAGAAACGTAGTGTCAGCTTGTCTCATGTTTTGATTATATTTTTTGGATTATTTACATCTATATATATAATTCTCTTACGTGGCACGCAAAAAAGACGTTATTTGTTATTGCGTTTTGGCAACATTGTGCGATTGTTTGTTTACCATCACGAAGTCTCGCGCCTCAATTGAATTCATAGCGTAATCGGATGAAATTTTATTGAAAAAAATTAATTTTAGTCGAGCTGTTGTAGTTTGTAATAGAAATCAAAGAAAACGGGGTATCTTTTCAGGGCCAACAATTGTAGTTCAACAATACGCTTGAACTTCAACTTTAGACAACAAACTCAATGAAAAAGTGAGTGGCTCGAATGCTGGGGAAATATACACACAAACAACATGCTGGGTATTCAATTTCCAAAGCAGCGATCACATTTCGAGTCAAATTTGCACAGTTTTCATTTGAATTCTGATTTTAGAGTTACTGTATATATCTTTTCTGCAAACAGCAAATTTAGATTGGAAAAAAAAATGTTTTTTTGAGGAATATCATATTTTGTAAACAATCCCTTCTGCTAGGACACATGTCTTCATTGATGCGAGCGAAGCGAGCATAGGTTCGCTGCGCGAACCAGTGAGGATTGCAAAGCAATCCTCCGGGGGTTTGCGAGCGCTAGCGAGCAGGGGGCTGGCCCCCTAGTAAAGTAATATTCCCGTTATTATCGTGCAACGACGTTCTTTTACCATTACACGCAGTGCCTCAGATAATTCAGCGCTGAAGACAGTGACTTGTTTTTCCAGCTTTTCTAAAATGAATTTTAATGTTTTTTTTCAGCAGTGAGAAGGGTTACATCTCTTCTGCATAGTGCCTTCACTGCCAACTTAAATGGCTGCAAACAATTAATAAAATATTTCATTGTTAACCACTCTTCCAAACCTGTCTCTCTCCACATTATCACCAAATATAAAATCGTTTAATTCACTATCGATTGCTAAAGAAACAGTTTTGCGACTTTCAAGTTGGGTTTGAATAATCGATTATTTAGTTTAAAAAAAATTCGAGTTTATCGAATCCGGACCGGATCCGATAGATATTGCCGGATCCGGTAGGTAACCAAACGACGCCGGATCGAATTGCAATCCCTAGGTGTATTCCTCCTTGGGTGTATTGCTCTCGTCTGTGTTATTAAAGCTTTCAATGTGTATGTGTGTCAATTACTTGATATTGTATGTCTTGTGGGAATTACTTGATATTGTATTTTGCCTGGGGCGCAGCATGGCCAAATATGTCTCTTTGCGCCATCAAATTCCAAAACCAATCAACTACCTTGGCGACTAGGGGTATGTTGTGAAGGAAGTATTAATGAGCCTTTTGTCGCCATTAGACATAACATACTACAAATCCTTTTTTTGCGCATTTTGCCCATTTCTTGTTAGCCCACAATTTATTTCGCGAAAAAAGATCGTTTTTATTCATGCAATCTAAACGTTTTGTGATCACCGACCTACTGATGAAATAGACGGAACATGCGCGCGCAGCTTCACGTTGTTTCTGCCGATCGCTCGGTCTGAAGATGTATCACGTGGTTGCGGTAGAAGCATGAATTCTAATGTAGGACGTATTAGTGATCGGTTAAAGTGATTAAAAAACGCAAGTTCGATAGCCAATCGTCCTAAGCGAAAAAAGATCGTTTTTATTCATGCAATCTAAACGTTTTGTGATCACCGACCTACTAATGAAATAGACGGAACATGCGCGCGCAGCTTCACGTTGTTTCTGCCGATCGCTCGGTCTGAAGATGTATCACGTGGTTGCGGTAGAAGCATGAATTCTAATGTAGGACGTATTAGTGATCGGTTAAAGTGATTAAAAAACGCAAGTTCGATAGCCAATCGTCCTAAGCGAAAAAAGATCGTTTTTATTCATGCAATCTAAACGTTTTGTGATCACCGACCTACTGATGAAATAGACGGAACATGCGCGCGCAGCTTCACGTTGTTTCTGCCGATCGCTCGGTCTGAAGATGTATGGGTACGTCCATAGTGCACCGCTTCCAGCTTCCTGCTTTACCGCTTAAACCGCGGCAGTTGCAAACAGCGTTGTAAAACCGCGCGATTCTAGCAGGGGGTGGTTATAGTGCAACGCGCGTTCAGTTTGCAACATGGAGCTATCACACGAGGATCAATTGCAGGGATGGCGGACCTATGACCCGCGGGTCACACTGGCCCACGCAGGCTTTTTAAATGACACACGCGTTGATTTTTATAAACTTATCATTTCATCATATACATAAATTTTTGATATTTTTCGAACCCTTCTTTTAAAAAACATGCTAAAAATATCAGTGTTAATAAAAAACTTAAAATTGAAAAAAAAATTGCACAAAGGATTTTGTAAAAAAATCATAATTAAAAATAAATCAATTGGAATTTTTTATTTAAATCGGATTTTTTTTATTTAAATCGGATTTTTTTATTTAAATTTCTGTAGTTTCTCAACTGTTTTTACAAAAAAATGTATAAATTTTTTTAATAAAAAATTGAGTTTGTGACATGGTAAATCAATATTTACTTAACATTTGTTTAACTTTAAAACACAAGTTGACATCCTACATAGTTTTTCTTGAGTAAATTACATCATCATGTTAACAAATTTATCAGTAAGAGTAAGTGACAGACCTGAACTACAGTGTGAAAAGTAGAATAGAGGACAGAGAAATAATCATACTATAGTAAATTCTAATAATAAAACTGCCGAGCAGCAATAATAAATGAATTTTCACTTACTTTTAATTCATATTGGATCTTTCTTTCTTCCTGCTGACATTTTAATGGCTGTGTGAATATGTATATTTCTACTCTTTAATCTCTATTGCACACCACAAGAATAAGCCGAGCCTTAAAAAACTTTACTTCGAACTGTGTTTTTGTTTTTTTTTTGTTTATGAAATCAGTCACCCTTTTAGTTTATAATTTTGAATCAAACTTTTACGTACTTCCTTTAAGTGTTTATATTATAAGTGTTGTTAATCAGGAATATTTATACATTACTCTTCCTGGCATTTAGATTTATGATGTCATGTGTATTTACATTACTGTTTCCAGTATATAGTATAATCTAAGTTACAACTGGATGTTGCAATCTTTTATAATATGCAGTAATTGACCCAGTTCCCTCTGAGCTGCGTGTAGCCATTTGTGCGGAAATCACCATTGAGTGCAGAAAAATTTAAGCATTTGACCGCTTCTGTGATTATTCTGTGTTGCATTTACTTAGTTATAAAAATGTGTGTTTAGTTGTGATTTAAAAAAAATCATTTGATTAAAATCATGATTTTAATTGTTGATTTAAATCTTGACAACCTGGTTTTAGATTTATTGATTATACATACATAATGCTGTTTTAAAATTTATGTGAATGCCTATTGAGTAGAATATGTAAATTTATAAAGTACCGCTTGAGAATGAACACATATGGTAAATACTAATAATAAAGACATATTTATTTAGGCCCCGTTCATATGAGACGCGTAAAACGCGCGTTTGGCGACAACATTTTGACATACAATAATGTTCGATGGCTCAGTTCGGGTCAAGTTCTTAATCGGTTTGTCATTTATTAAGAAATTACGCTCTTTTTGAATGAAAAAAACAATAATTTTGACGAATTTTCAAATATAGATTAGTTAAATGATTTTATGTTTTTATGCGACATCACTCAGCATTTTAATGAAGTAAATAAAAAAACTTCAAGGAAATGGACAAATTGTTTTAATGATGTTTGAGAATATTAGGATATTTATGACGACACTTGACATTTTTACTAGGGATTTGGAAATGAAAATCATGAAATATTTTCCTCAGTTGCAAAAACATTTTAAAAACACAATAACAATGGAAAATACGCTTGACATTCAAGAAAATACAATAAATAAATATTTAATGATTATATACAGTAAATAAAACAAGGCCTTTGAAGATATATTTAATCAATTTAAAAACATGGAAAATGCATTTCACTTTAATTTATATCCATACTAAACGAAATTCGAAACAATGGAGTAAAACGAATTTAAGTGGCTGGGTTTCCATGATTTAGAAATGGAATTAGTTGAATTTCAGAGCAGTATAGTTTGGAAAAATATATTTGATAACTTGATTTCCGAAATAGAAGGAAAAATATTTGAAATTAGTGCAAATTCGAATGAACCCGCACTAATATATTAAACGTATGGGATTCTTTACCAAATAATTTATATCAATGAAGAAAGTTGCAAATGCTCTTTTAACGATGTTTAGATCCACATAATCACGTAAAAAAATATTTTGTCCCAAATTACACTTTTTAGAAACATTTGGAAATTAAAACATCTTTGTCTGCTTCCATTTTATTCCAACAACCAAAGAGCGTAGAAGTGCAGAACGGAATAACACAGCAAACTAAACGAGCGAACCAAGCGGGTAAGCGGTTCAAGCGGGAAAAAGAATTAATAATTCATTCCGGAAAAAGCGGGTGGAAGCGGGTAAAGCAGGCGGAAGCAAGGAAGCAGGTGCACTATAACCGCACCAATACAGTTTACGCTACTTTTCCTCCCCGCTCAACTGCCGCGATAAAGCCGGAAGCTGGAAGCGGCGCACTATGGACGTAGCCTATCACGTGGTTGCGGTAAAAGCATGAATTCTAATGTAGGACGTATTAGTGATCGGTTAAAGTGATTAAAAAACGCAAGTTCGATAGCCAATCGTCCTAAGTCAATTTGTAAGCCCGCGTGTCCCTTCTGAGGTTTTACGACTGCGACCATGGCTTTAATGTGTTGAAATTCTCCTGAAAAGAAATATCGTACGATTAATTTAACTATTCGGTTCCATATACAGCTTAATGTAGTATGTACAGTACACACAGCTGTTCCATCGACGGTTATAAATGTCTCGCATTTTTTCTCAATCACCGAAAGAACAATGCAGTCCATGAAATACATCACTTGCATGTCACATCTCTCTCCCATGCAACCGGTGATGTAGATTTTCAGATGGGCGAGCGTGACATCTATCTAGTAACGACATTCACTTTTTTTTTTGACAGCAGCCTGTCAGGTGTTTGCATTGTGACTGCGTTTAAGAGCGTTTTCCCGTTTTCGGAACAAGGTCGTTACACATGTTTGGGAAGTAACTAACTCGTGCTCGAGGGGCTCCGACAATTATCCAGTTATGCGAGGCATCGGACGACCTTGCGCGGAGCAAGTTGCACGGTTTCGTGGGGCATTCGGAATTTGCAGACATTAAGTCATTAATGCATCATGAACGCAAAACGGAGAGAGCAAAAACTGAAGGCCGAGTCGAGAAATAAAATGAAGCAATTGACTTTCGATACTCGTGCTCATAGGAATATTTATTTATGCCTAGACTGGACAGAATTCGGTTATTTTAGTTCTTTATATTATGAACACTAGCAGATCCGTGGATATGGTCTGCGCCAAACCTTCCCATTTGTTTATATCTGTGTCCAAAGCGTGTCCGTTACTCACATTTCAAATCGTATTTCAGTACATTTATAATAAATATAGTGTTATTGTTTCTTATGCCTACACTGGCAGACCAAATGAGTGCCCGGCCCGTCGAAGAAGGCAAGAGGAGGGGGGGGGGGTGCGGCTTCCAAGCAAGTGAGCCCCACTGGGAGGAAGTCCGACTTTGCTCGAATTTTTTAGCCAACAGATGGCAGCACATCTCGTTTTTACGGAGAGGTCACATTTTCACGACATTCAATCATACTCAAGCACACGGTTGTAATTTTGATCCAAACCAGAGACCAACTAATCCCTGGTTTGGCACCCCCCAGAGGTATTGATTTATTATGGGAACATGGAAGACTTTGTGACCACGACAGATTTTTCGTGCACCAATCACCTTTAGCGCACACGGGAGTTTTCGGTCAGCTGGGCTCGAACTCATGATCAGTCAGCTCGATGCCCTACCGACCAGGCCACCCGGCCCTTGAATATAGTGTTCACAATGTGAACTAAACATCAGAACTTAGATGTTAGTGGACCAAGTTCTGATCATACAGTTCCGATCGGGTATCCTAGAATTGAAATGTAATCATTTTCAGATCAGACCACGCGAAACCGATGAAAAAAAAAAGATTAATGATTATTTTCATGATGCAAACGAATTGTTCCATGTTAACTTCATTTGTTTTAATTTTTAATTTCAAAGACGCCATAGCCATGATCCACAATGCTTGAAGCGTACAAAACAGTTCTGATCACGATTCCGATCAGGATTCCTAGGAATGAGATGTAATCATTGTGTGTTCAAAACTTATTTTGTCAATAAAAGACTCATAATTATTTTTGAATGATACGAGTGAATAATTGTTATCTGTAATTTCAACTGATGTTTTAAGTTTTACTATCAAGGATGCCATAGCCATGCGTCCACAATGCTTGAAGCGTACAAAACAGCTCTGATCGCAATTCCGATTGGGAATCCTAGAAATGAGATATCATTTGAATGTCAAAGCTTACAAAACCGACAACACAAAATTATTTTTGAATGATACTAATGAATTGTTCGCTGTAAACTGAATTGATATTTGACTATCAAGGATGCCATAGCCATGCGCCCACAATGCTTGAAGCGTACAAAACAGCTCTGATCGCAATTCCGATTGGGATTCCTAGAAATGAGATGTCATTTGAAGGTCAAAGCTTACAAAACCGACAACACAAAATTATTTTTGAATGATACTAATTAATTGTTAGCTGTAAACTGAATTGATATTTGACTATCAAGGACGCCATAGCCATGCGCCCACAATGCTTGAATTGAACAAAAACAGTTCTGATCACAATTTCGATCGTGGGAATTCTAGAGATGAGATGTAATCACTTTTTGGTTAAAATATACTAACCGGTAAAAGCCTCACAATTATTTTTGAATGGATACGAATGAGTTGTTCGTTGTAAACTGAATTGATGTTTTAAGTTTGACTATGAATGATCTCATAGCCAGGCTTTCACATCGCCTAAAGTGTACAAAACATCAACCGTGGATATGATCACTTTCTCCGCTCGGGAAATCCTAGAAGCGAGACTCTTAAATTCAGTGTTTGTGCGTAATTGAATCATCTCTCCAAACAATTGTAGTGTTTAGAGGAGTAACATCACCCATCGTGTCATCAGCTGTTGTCAATGAAGCATGGAGCACAACACCTGCGGCGCTCTGTGCCACTCCATTAGTTTGGCTTTCTATTGTGGGAGTAGTCTTTCCTTTCGCTTTTGCGTCTGGCATGTCTAACACAAAAGCTATTTTTAAACTTTATTTACGAATATGACAATCAAAACCAAGTTGCCGTAGCTGTTACTTAAAAATTTTAATGCATGTTTTTATGCGATCTGTAGCAATTATTTCTTCGTTGATTTGTATGTGTGGAGTGTGTCGTGACGACTGATGGTTTTGTTTTTCTCTCTTTACAGTTCAGCGAGCTCGCAATCTGAAAATTAAAGGACGAAATGGTAAGAATCGTTATCAATTTTTTTTTCTCTCTCTCTCTTTCGTATCTTGAAGGAATTGCTTCTAATTGCAAAGTATACTTGAGAAAAATGCTTTGAGGAAGTGCAATGCCCGGGATTGGTTCGTGGAGTGATTTAAAAAATGCTACTACTCTATTTATTAGTTTGATTTTTGTTTTGTTTTCTGAACATCTCTGTAAGAATATTTAATCGAACATTTTTTTCAAAGGCCTTTCTTTCAAAGACAACGGTAAAATGTTGTCTAATGTAAAATACGATCCTGGAGAATGATTGTCTTTCCTCAAAGGGCTGGTGCAGATACTCAAAAACGATGGCATATGTAATATCAGATGTGTTTGCTCTCACCAAAGTCCTGCAATCTTGCAGACTGCTTTCGGAAATAAATTGGCACTTGTCAGTCAAAAAGAGACTTGCAGTTACAGGCTGCAATTGTACCATCTGTTCCGGTCACTGACCCATCTCAACAATTACTGCTTAACACTTGTTAAGTTTCACCTTCCTTAGTTAAAAAAGTGTGTTCGCTTGCCCGCATGCAAAATACAGGGTGGTTATAATTAAAATGTGTGCCTACTTTCTAATCAGGGTTGTGCAAAGGGGGAAGACTACTGGAGTCAACCCCCCGTCCTTTATTAGCTAATGCAGCTTGGCTGTAGAATTTGAGGAAGCTTGCGAGTGGTAGGGATGCGACATCGATAGCAAAACATCGATGTTCAAAATTAAAACATCGATGTTGATAATATATCGCCCCAAAACCATCGATGTTTTTAAACTTCAGTGTATTTAAACTATTTTTCCCCATTTCTTAAAATTGGTTTAGCAACTATTGATGCTACATCGACAGCAAAACATCGATGTTGACAATACATCGCCCCCAAATTCTCGACGTTTTTAAAGTTTAGTGTATTTAAACTTGTTTCCCCATTTCTTAAAACTGGCTTAGCAACTAGTGATGCCGACATCGGCTCCAATAGATCGATGTTTTTTTTTTCTGCAACATCAATGTTTAGAAAACATCAACATCGATGTCGCATCTCTACTCTTCCGACCCTTCATCCTTGGTCACTTTGGTCTAAAAGTATGTTCAATTTGCTGATTATGAAAATTATGCTACTTGGTTATTTTTAAAATTTTTATAACGGTACTTTTTTCATTTAAAAATAAAACATCGACAACGTAAAAACATAGACAAGTATAAACATCGATGTTACAAAAACATCGACCCCAATACATCGATGTTAAAAACATCGACATCGATGTCGCATCCCTAGCGAGTAGACGCAAATTAATGAACGTTTAGTGTGTGAAATGTCTTTATGGACACACTGGGATGGGCCGAAAAATAAATCGTTTTTTTCGAAGTCCTTCACTTTGAAGTGACAAAAATTTGCTTTGTTCTATTGTAAGACTTTGTAAAATTTCGAAAAAAAATCCATTATCCAGAAACACCTACCAGCCCCAAAACTTTAAAACTTATTTCAGTATGAACTATGTAATTTAGATTTCTCCTTCAAACCCTTAAAAAAACACAGTTTTCCAAAATGTGAATTTCAGTTATGTACTTTATACCAACTTGTTTGAAAAATAACCTTGGAATAGAGCACGGGAGTAGCCACTGATATCAAATTAATGCAACGACATCGGAAGGAGGTAGTCTCTAATATAGTGCGTGCAATTTAAACAACATATATCTGTATTATGTTTCTTAGATGAATCAAATATTCTGAATGATGACCTAACAGACTTGACCCCTTGACTTGAAACCCTGCCCTTTACAAGCTCTCTCCAATGGACTATTCATGACCATGAAATTTTGATATCTGAAAAAACAATTGCATGTTGTAGTGCTTTTTTTGGGTATATAAAGGGTTGGAAATCTGTTTTATCAATTGCCATTAACTACAGGCCCTAATATTACTTCTTAAACTTTATCAGAAAAGCAGCCATGCCAGCACTGTACTGAGAAATTTCAATGTATAAAGCACAAAAGTTTTAATATGTTTGAAAACGGAATGGAAGGAAATACGTTTAATGGCTGCCATTCATGATTTCATATGTGTTGCCTTTTTCTCTCTACAATATAAGTATGCTCGGAGTTGTACGTCGTGTTCAAGGGATTTTTAGAATTGATAAATTCAGCTGCTTTATGTCACGTAGATTCGTGGTAATCTGTACTGTAGGATCTTAAGTGTTCCTAGGTGGCCTTGTTTAGGAATTTCACTGTCGTGAGCTGTCTGCTTTTCTTCACGAGAATTCCGTTTCAATGTTGCTATTTAATACTCGTGTTCTGTGACTTTTTTACTGGGTTTGAATAGCTCTTTTCTTAGTAAATAAATCTTTTATGAACAGAATCCTACTTTATCAACATTGCCTTCATATGGGTGATCTCATTCCTGAATATATTTAGGGTGTATTAATGAAATTGATGTTTTCCAAATTTTATGAAATCGTAGAATGTAGTCTTGAATTGACCTGTTTTTCTGTAGTTCAATAATATGCTTAAAATCCTGAAAAAGCTACTATTTTCTACTGAAACACAACATACTTTATTTCGCCTGTATTCCAATGCAATTCTCGTGACAGGTAAGTTATTTGCCAATTTTATGAAGTTCTGTCGAATACAGATATTTTTTCCTTGCATTCGCTAAAACCCATATCAGTGTCGCTTGACCTTGGACACGTATCTGTACTGAATCTGTGAAATCGAACTGTGCACCCATGAGAATTTCTTCACCAGTGCATTCACGTGTTTACTTCATAGTTTCCCAAATTTTGTTGCTCAACGCCACCTTATAGAAGACGATTTTATTTTACGACCCCTCGGGAAAACTATATAATCTTTTAGTAAATTATAAGTGTTGCTGTGCTTATCATTTTTTTTTCACTGAAATATTTATCTAGCTACATGTAATTTTAGAATTTCAAAAGGCTAGTTCGGAAATGAAAGTTTGGAATTCGAATCACAAAGCTTTTTATCAAAACGAATACACATTAGTTGTAACATCACCACACTAAATTGCACACTATTATTAGTAATTAAATGTCAACTTAATGAAATTAAAAGCAATTACTAATGAATGCAAGTAATCACAAATAATACATACAGACAGGCTCGCTTGTTACGAAATCTACAGTTTTCCTGATTTCAGTGCATTAAAGCAAATCAAGACGAGCATTTGTAAAAAATTAAGTATGAATTAGTGGAATTGAAATTTGACAGAATCTAGAGTTTTTTTTAATCACGCTGAGGCCTAAAAGGCAATCAACAATTCTAATTTAATCCATGCAAACGTTCGGAGCAGTACAAAGTTTTAATTGATAATTGTGACGTCCCGACTCTAAATTTAAAATAGTCATCTTTGTTGATAAAATTAATCTAGTTATTAATCTATACAGACTGAAAATAAAGCATTTGTTCAAATATGTGATTTTTTATAACTACAGTAATTTAAGATTACTTTTAATCTGGATAAAACCCATTCTCTCCAACTTTTATATCATTGTTATCTGTAAACTGATTGATTTCTACATATCAAATTCGCTTTCATATTCAAATGAATAATTTGCATAGTGAAAGTATGCGATTATGTGAAAGTATTTCTAATTTAATCCATGCAAACGTTCGGAGCAGTACAAAGTTTTAAGTGATAATTGTGACGTCCCGACTCTAAATTTAAAATAGTCATCTTTGTTGATAAAATTAATCTAGTTATGATGTTCCATTTTAAATGAATATAGTCGTAAATACAGACTGAAAATAAAGCTTTTGTTCAAATATGTGATTTTTTATAACTACAGTAATTTAAGATTACTTTTAATCTGGATAAAACCCATTCTCTCCAACTTTTATATTATTGTTATCTGTAAACTGATTGAGTTCTACATATCAAATTCGCTTTCATATTCAAATGAATAATTTGCATAGTGAAAGTATGCGATTATGTGAAAGTATGCAATCCGATTCACGATATAGCTGAGGCGTGACACAAAAAGATACAATATAAATTTTGGGGCTTTTGAATAGTTACCGACAATTGTTGAAAAAAATGGAACTTTCTAAATAAAGCACATGACATTTAATGAGATGAAAATGCGGACTATAAACAATATTTGCAAGTATTGTTGTATTTTCCTTGTCAAAGTTTACAAATTGATGGATGAAAAGAACGCCTTCCATCAAGCACGTTTTCAGAAAATAATGCTGAGAATGGCCCTATCTTTTCCCCGATACCCTAAATTACGCAGTATAAACATAAGCATTGCGAGAACTCCCGAGGATACGATCGTGCCGCCAGGCGTCTCCCCAATGTATCCCACACATATTGAATGAGGTTTAAATCAGGGGACAACGCAGGCCAATCCATTCTACGTATATCTTCACTTTCTAGAAGCTCCTGAACAGCATGAGACTTGTGTGGTTATGCGTTGTGGTCCATAAAAACAAAGTCTCGACCAATGACACCTCGGAACAGAAGCACGTGGGGAGGATAACTTCATCACAGTCAGTGGCGGATCAAGTCAAGTGGGGGCCCCAAGCGGTAAAATTTTCGGGGCCTCAAACTCAAGGAAGAAAAAAGTTTCAAGAAAACTCTCATAAAGTTATTAGCTAAAATAAAAGAAAAAATTCCAAACCATAACACATTAAATAAATTTATTAAAAAAACATATTTTTACATGAATTTCTGTCTTGGTTTATTTTTTGCGAATTCGTCAATTATTTTGACGTTATAAATTCGGTTTTAAATTTTTTGCTCTATATACAGAATGGCCATATTAATTAATCTTTCTTTTCCCATAGTACTCCTTTATTTATTTTTTACACGCTTTAAAACAAAAAACGATCTTTCTCCTGACGCCCATCAGATAAGGGCACTGTTAAAAATTTTTTTTTAAATGTTTCAACATTCTCAAATGTACAAAAAATTTCTTTGAAGGCTCGATAGATGTCTGGTGTGGGTTTTATGGTGTCCTCGTTTTCTTTTAGAAACATTAAAAAATTGTCAAATTGTCATCAATGTCATTTTTGTAAATTATATATTTTAATATTTTTTTTATCCAACTTCCAGTTAAAGCCTCTTTTCTATGGGTGAAACGAAGTTTTATAGCTAATACAGCATCTGCCTCTTGCTGATCATCTTGTATATTAGAAACTCTTTTCACTGCACTTAAAGAAGCACATAGTAAAGACGCTGTCTCATCTTTCCTCGAACACTAATGAAAAGACATTTTAAGACCTCGTGGCCCCTTCGTATTCCTGGGCCCTACGCGGCCGCCTAGTCCGCGTACCACTTAAACCGCCTCTGATCACAGTAACGATCTCCGGTAATTGGGAGTCCAAAAATGTGGAGCTCCGTTTGTCCGTTCATCCAAGGCCATTCTAGATAAGCCTTGGTTCATCACTATGCTTCCCCACACAAGCACGCCAGGACCACCCCAGCGGTCTCTTTCACTGATACAGGGTTCCCACGGTCCTTGAAAAGTCCTTGAATTTTTTTTCCTAACTAGGGGCCCTTGAAAGTCTTTGAAAATTACGGAACTTGGTGAAAAGTCCTGGAAAGTACTTGATTTTTTAACTAGTACATAATTGCGTAATTTGTCTTGCATTGGAACTAGTCCAGACTAGTTTCCTCCTTTGTTCAGACTAGTACTAGTTGCGCCATTTGAGCGTCTTACTGAATGAAACCGGTGTTTTGCGCTTTGACACCACGTGATATACTAATAATGCAACGTCTAGATCGTCCATCCTTCACCATATTCTGTCCGTCTAAGTTGACACCTCTGATCTCTGTTAAGACGGCCGCTGCATCATGACGTATCACGGTTGCTAGATAACAGCACCGTGTACCGTCATGTAAGAATTTGACGGACAGCTGGTTTAAAATTAAACTATTTATTTACATAAATTAAATATTTACAAGAAAATTTAAAAAGATAATTATGGGCACAGCCATCGACAACAGAAACCTGCCTGAAGCCAAAGTAACAAATGGCAAAACAGATACGTCTGTCTCTCGTCGATTCTCGAGTCCGAAATCTTCTAAAATCCACGTTCGCTTCGCAGAACCGCCGCTGACAACGAGAGGGGGGTGAATTCCGAGCCCTCTAGAGATGTTTATGTCCTCTCCAGAACAGAAACACCCCCACACAGATGCGAAAACCGTCTGTCATGCCGACTTGAGTCCCCCACCGCAAAACTTGATCCCAGACCTGGGATTAGGGAACCGACGGAAACTCCAGCTGTGTATGGATCAAATGGACCGGCGGGCCACCGATGAGCCGCACGTGCAAAGTCTGAAGTTGTTTTCGCATTCCGAAACATTCCAGCGTCCACGTGTTAGGGAAAAGGGTCGGCTAGTACCATATGGTACAACCGCTTTCTTAGGAAACCGTAGCTTTAGCTTTCAGGACTTCATTGGAAACCTGGCATGCGTCCAAAGAAAGGAAGCAAAATTCTTCTTGCAAAAATATAAATGTTGTAATTCAAAAAAAAAAAAAAAATTAAAGAAAATCACATTTGAGATAGTTTTTAGGTGTAAAATTTTTGCATATTTCAAATCCGTTGAAATTTTCAATCCACCATTAATGATTGCAAAGATAGGGCTTTTTTTATTCTCTAGTGTAAGTTTCTGACACCAGACAACTTTTTATTTGTTTTGTTTCTCAAACAAAATAAACCATGACAGTCGTCTGTTGTAGTGGCAGTGGACGTAAGCAAAATGGAGATTGTGCAAGGACACAGGGTGTAATCTCCCATACTCTTCTTCGTGCCACCAAAACAATTTATCGTACAATATTTTATCGCAAACCAAAATCTATAGGTGTGCAAGTACCCTGATAGTTAGCATTGGGACGAGAAGCCCACTTTGCAACAAAAGAAAATCACAGGCTCTGTGAGAAAGAAAATCCAAATTAAAACCAAATTTAATGATAACCTTTCTTTTTTTGACTATGAGTGAGTTTAAAAAATAGAGTAAAAAAATTGTCTTTTTTTATATTTTTCACATTTTTTTTTAATTGACAACTTTTGTGTATCCCTTGTTTTAGGTCGTTATAAAAAATTTTAGGTACTTGAAAAATATTTTTTTGATTTTGAAAAGTCCTTGAATTTTTTTTTTTGAATAAAGGTGTGGGAACCATGTGATGTTAGTGGGATGAAAGCGTGTCCCGACCTCTCCATATCATCTGGTGACGAGAATCATTTGTCAGACTTGAAACGACTCGCATCGGTAGAGGACGTGATTCCATTGATGAGATGTCCAGTCTTTGTGTTCGTGACACCACTGTAAACGGTGCCGTCGACGGACTGCTGTGAATAGTATGCAGCATTCAGGACGGCGGGCGAATAAGCCACCCTATGAAGGCGTCTGACCACAGTAAAACGGGACACCTGTTGTCCGGTTGCCGTATGCAGCTGCTGAGCAACGTCGCCTGTTGTCAGATTTCGGTCTCTTTTTGCCTACATATCGATATATCGGTCATTGTTTTGCGTTGTTTTCCTTGGCCGACCACCACCAACCTTTCTTACAGCTGAATCTGTCCTTTGGAAGGCTTTCCAAGCTCGTGAAACAACACTTTTGTCAATTCCAAACTCTTGGGCAACACCCGCCAAACTACGCCCCTCTCGATCAACGTGACACGTGGTAGAATGATCGCTTCCCGATCATTCAACCACGTGTGTCTATGGTCGTGAGATTTCTTCACTTGTTGGTCCTTCGAGATCTATTTTTAGAGGTCATGAAAAGGGGTTCTTTTCCCTAGCCTAGCTCAAGGTTCCCACTTTACACCATGTTATCCTGTAGCGGTGCTGAGAGAAATCTATTTTTAGAAGCAGTATATGAAATGTGTCTCTTTCCTTAGCCTCGCTACAGGTCCCCCTTTTTAACTGATGCCTTGCTTTTACTCTAATAAAATGACTTACTCGTCCACACTCAGCGTGGCAGGACGTTTGTCACCTTGTTCAGTGTTGTATTAAATTTGTTATTGTTTTTAAACTTATTTGTCTGTCTGATTCTCGGGACCATAGTCGTCCTATTTAACGTGTAAAGACGTCCTTATGGTTTCTTGTAGCCATATTGCACATACGATCTCACTTTCACTTGCAGAGAATGTCTGAAAATGCGCCTTTCCTCCTACTTTTTAAGTTACCTTGTACTGCGCGCACTGACTCCACCACGACTACACGTCACCTCTGACGTCATGTTCCTGATATTTGGATATGCGTCACCTTTCTACTGAGTTGGCTACTCATTGTACTGATCGCAAAAAGCCCTTTTCTGCAATTTCATAGCTGTATGTAGAAAAGTGATTTCAACCTTTGAGCATGAGAAGGGAGGCAAACCTAGCAAAATATAGCAAACTTATTAGTTAGTTACGGCACCCAAAATTGTACGGCGGAGCTCATTCTGAAATGGCATAATAACCAAAGGCTAAAGAAGAACAGCCCGTTAAGTCTGGCGACATCCATGGAATTAATTGATAAAAACGTGGAGAGCCACTCACTTAGTATGGGAATTGATCCCTCTGTAGGACTAACAGGTGTCTATTTTCACACTGAAATGCTCTCTCCGGTGTCCAAGAATTCAAGTGTACCCGAACATCTTAAACAACTCGCGCTTGAAGTTATTAATGGGATCCCACAAGACGTAACCAAGATTTACACAGATGGTAGCAAAGGCGAGAATAACCAATCCGGAAGTGGTGTATTTATCAGGACCCCGAATGGAGAGCAAAAGATTGCAATTAGAAATCCAGACCATTGTTCTGTCTTCAGAAGCGAATTGATTGCCATTGAAGCAGGACTGAGGGCTATAATAGCGGAAAGGAGCTCAGGTGAGGTCTGGATACTATCGGACAGTAAGAGCTCAATCCAACATATAAGTGACTGGAGTACTGTGGGAGACAGGACTGGTGTTTCTGTTCTTAACATGCTGAAACAGATATCCATATCCCGAACAATTCACCTGCAATGGATCCCCTCACATGTAAATATCCACGGCAATGAGGTGGCGCCGATTGCCTAGCAAAGGAAGGCTCCGAGGCCCCAGCACCCTTCCCGGTCTGAACTTTACCGGAAGCCTACTCGATCAAGAAAAACAGGGCTAAATTGAAATGGCTAATCCCTCCAGCAAATGATTCGTACAGGAGAAAGAGCCCTGGAGGTTCTCTTGGCCTCACCTGTGACCGAAGTGATCAGACGGCTTTGTCCAGATTCGCCAGCGGTCATCTGAAGACCCTTATTTTTCATGGAAAACTCAAGATTTTTCCAATTTGCGGAAAATGTGCTACAGAAATGGCTTCCCCAGATCACATTTTGGACTGCCTTCAACTTTCCTGGGAAGATCTGGCCAAGGAGCCCTTGAGAGTTTTGGACTTTTTGCGTGTTTTTAACCTCATGGAATTTGTCTAGCTGTCTCTAGCTTGGAGATTTGTAAAAAAAAATAAAAAAAAAATAAAATGACTTTGTTGCTTTAGTTTTGCACACTAGTGTAAATGTAATTTCACAATATTCTCCACTGAGAAATCACTTAACATAACATACCTAGTTTTCCAAGGATGTAACATACCCTCTCAAGTCCTACTGATTGCCTCATCGTGGCAGGAGGGTGCCCCTGTGCGGAATGTGTGAAGTACGTCGGGAGCTTGCTCCTGGTAGGGTCACCCTCGGCGTGAAAGCCATTCTGTTTTGCCCAGTTAAAATCAGTAGGCGAAGGAGCCAAGATAGTCTTCTACCTTTGGGTGCTCCGGTTCTTGGACTAACAGAAGCTGCACATCACCTCCACATGAATCTATCGATCTTCTTGTGATCGGCTTTCTCTGTGTCAACGGATTCTTGGACCTGGTCTGATGATATTTTGGAGGAAAAGAAACATCCAAGGACGTTTTTTTCGTGTAAAAAAAATGTGTAAAAAATAATAAGTTATTTTTATGTTTTTATTTTATTTTAATTATTATACGAGCCTGATGGTCTCCTCTCGTATACATAGTGATAATAATAAATCTTAACCTAACCTCTTGTTGCATTGAAACTATTAAAAAAAAATAAAAATGGTAGTGTTCTTCCGGGCACAGTTGGAAATCAGATGTGTATTGGGACGCAGAAAGCAGGCGATGTTAAAACAACAGTTCTTTATTGCAGCATAGTCGTAGCAGTTTCCACAGCAGGAAGAGAGCTAGGTCTTTTTACTTCTTTAACCAATGATAATAATCAGAAAGAGGGATTACAGGCGTGTTCCGATATTTAAATGGGGATTTACAGAAGAGATGATAAAATGGTTTTTCCCTATAACGGCATGTTACGTCATGTATTAAGGTGTTACAAATGACTCTTACTGACTCAGTTCCTCTAGACAGAGGACTTCAAAGTTTGACAGGGAATTAGACCTGTCTACAGGGAATATAAGGGATTAAACATTACCAGAACTTTAGAAATATCACATCAACTTTGAAAATAGAATGAATTATGCTTTACAGAAATATTAAGAATTCAGAGATTTTTAATATAAAAATTATTTTTATATTACACACACATATATAAATAAAATTCAACTACAGTATAATAGAATTGAAAGGCAACTAATACCATATCTTCACAATGGTCCCTCTCTAAACAGACTGACATATATAGCATTGGCTTTGGATAGTTTGTAGCGGGGGAACGGACGTTCAATAGATGTACACGAAGTCATGTGCAGTAGAAATAACTATTTTGGAGTGTAGGTGATATTAGGGTCGATAGATTTCTCTGAAATTCCAGGGCAATTTGACATTTAAACTGGATTCTGGACAGCAACTTAAATTCCGGGACAATCCCAGCCAATCCGGGATGGTTGGCAACCCTAGTGGTTGCTCATGAGTAATCGATCCGAGTTCTTAATTTGTACTCCAATTGCAATAATGTGCTGCATTCGTTTCTGATTCTAATGATGAACATATGTAAAACTCTTCTTATTACCTTTATTTTTAGGTACCAATGATGTATTTGTTCTTATCCAAATGGGCAAAGAGAAGTTTCAAACCACTGTGAAGGAAAAGAGTTCTAACCCAGAGTGGTACGAAGAATGCGACTTGTAAGTTCAAAACGATAGCCTCAATTTATGTGACATTTTGATGTAATACAACGCGATAGTCTGTTATTTGGCAACTCATGTAGAAATAACTGGCATTGCTTTGTGTCTATGTTGAAAGTTCATGAGCAGAATAACGAAAGGGAAAATTTTCATAGTGGGATGATGTAACTGATGGGAAATTATTGCCGTGGATTTTAATGTTACTAAAACGAAGTTCCAACTTTTAAATATATATTTATTTAAAAGAAAATGAATTAAACATAATAACAATTGAGGGGCAAGGTCAAACCTTCTTGGAGCCAACTCAAAAAGTAATCCTACTTTTGTTAACTAATACACTTTTATATACACTACCCTACAATAATGGACGGAGCGGATTTGCATAAAATGCGACTTCTTGTTTGGGGCGTGTTTTTCTTGTATGGCCTAGGGATACGACATCGATGTCGATGTTTTCAAAACATCGATGTTTTTTAAAAAACTTCGATGTATTGGAGTCGATGTTTTTGTAACATCGATGTTTATACTTGTCGATGTTTTATTTTTAAATGAAAAATTAAAAAATAACCAAGTAGCATAATTTTTATAATCAGCAAATTGAACATACTTTTAGACCAAAGTGGCCAAGGGTGAAGGGTCTGAAAAGTAGGGATGCGACGTCGATGTCGCATCACTGGTTGCTAAACCAGTCTTAAGAAATAAGGAAAAAAGTTTAAATACACTGAATTTAAAAACATCGATGGTTTGGGGGCGATGCATTATCAACATTGATGATTTAATTTTGAACATCGATGTTTTGCAAACGATGTAGCATCACTAGTTGCTAAACCAGTTTAAGAGCCGCGGTAGCTCAGTCAGTAGAGCGTCGGGCTCGCATCAGAAGGGTTGTGGGTTCTGTCCTCGGCGGAGCCTCCAATTCTGATGATTGCGAGATCGGCGCTTCGACCTGGCTAAAGACCGTCGTGTTCACTAATGGTGACTGGGGCACGTTAAATAGGTCGTGGTCACAATGTCCCCCATGTTCCCATACCAAATAAATACCTCTGGGGGTACCTGATCAGGGGGTTATCGGCTCTGATTGGGATCTAAATTACGATATGTGTGAGTGAATGGATGTATGAAAGGGACCTTCCTGTAAAACGGATGTGTCATGTATGTCGAGCTAAGTCGGACTTCCTCCCAATGGGGCTCAATAACATGGAAGGTGCACCCTCCTCGCCTCTTGCCGTCTTCGACGGGCCTGGCACTCCTCTGGTCTGCCAGTGTAGGCATAAGAAACAACAAACCAGTTTTAAGAAATGGGGGAAAAAGTTTAAATACACTGAATTTTAAAAACATCATCGATGTTTTTGGGGCGATGTATTATCAGCATCGATGTTTTAATTTTGAACATCGATGTTTTGCTGTCGATGCCGCATCACTAGTATGGTCTGGGACCTTTGTATGTTGTTCCTGGTAAATTGAACGCCGACGCCTACATGGACATTTTGGACAATCAGGTTCTTCCTACTTTAGCCACGGTGTGCAGGTTGCGTAATTTAGTGTGTAGGGAATTTAGAGGCTTTAAATAATTAAGTTGACTGAAACAATAAAACTTAACATTTATTAGAGTTAACAGATTAAATACATTAACTAAAGAAAAATCTATCAGCGCGCTAACAGGTGGCTACGAAACTGAATCTCAAGAACAGCTTGAGGTTTGTAAACGCGAACACACGATGCAGCATGCGCACGTCAGAAGTCTCTTGAAGTGGAAGTAGTCTTTACTTTGTATAACACCACACTACGCTCTGGCAATTTTATGGAATGGACGAATGTTACTTCTTGGACAACACACCGTGTCATGGTCTAGCCTCTGTCAAGCAGTGGTATCAAGATATGGATGTAAAACGTCTTCCCTGGTCTGCTCAGAGTCCCGACCTAAACCCCTAGAGCATTTGTGGGACGAGTTAGAGTGACGCTTACGGACCAGGGAATCACGTCCGAAATCTACAGCTGAGCTGGCGACATTCTTGCAGCAGGAATGGACACAAATACCCATAGCTGTGTATGAAAACCTTGTTGAAAGTATGCCCAGAAGGGTTGCTAGTGTAATTGCAGCAACGATGGGGAACCATCCCCCTATTACAGCATGTATTCTTTTCCTTATACTATCACATCTTGCTGTCCGGTCCATTATTATAGAGTAGTGTACAATTTATTACAAACCCAGATACTTAAAATTTACATAATTACTTTAGCGCCAACGCGACAAAGTACAGGTTACGATATCCGAATTTATAAGACCTACCGGAAAAAACAGTGAAGTTGCGATCGTAACTTGTTACAATCGCAATTAACGAAATAATAGTTTTCCCAAAGAGTAGAGCACAGAACTCAACTGCTCGACTCCGGGGAAAAGTAAGCACGTCGAGTCATATAGTATTTAAATACATGCTAAAACAAAGTGTTACGTATGCGTGCAGATAAGTCAGAAAAATAAAATTTGGTTATCAATGATTTTTCCTAACAGTTACACATGAAAAAGATGTGTACTAGTAGCAGTGCTACTCTAGTCCATCAAAAAGTAAGCAGGACGTGGAAGCCTGGTTGCAAGAGTAATGAATTAGCAACTGGAGGGTTGGGAGTTTGAAACTCGATCCATCAGATCCCGTCGTTACATGGGGGACGGTCCACATTAAATCTATCGTGGCCTCGAATGTCTTCACGTTGCCGTGGTGTGCCAGCTCAGGTGTGACTTCTCATCTGACCCTAGTTCATAATTACTAGGTGTTGTTCTCGGATTCTTGACTTCGGGATTGATTCCGCACGCGTTGCTCCAGTCCGACATAAATCTAACTACCTACCGCCTAAAACTACTCATAGTTGAGATTGGTAGCACCTCTATATGAAGTACTGAGAGCAAGAACGGTCCAAAAAATGTGAAGCGTGATATGTTTTGCATTACGATGTTTTTAATGAAATTAAAACTGCCCAAATGTGTGTTTAAAAGTTACTTTGATGTAAGCATAGTTGTGGTTATATTCACTTCAATATCTTTACAATATATACTGCATGTGAATTCATTGCACACCGTTTATCTTCCTTTGTGATGTTACTATAGGTGTCCTTAACAATTTTTCTTTATAAATGTGAGCAATAAACAAACCACTAAAACAATTAGGTTTAAAGCTCAGTATATGCATTACCTTTTGGTAGTTTGAAGTTGTCCCTTCCTAATCATCCCCACATTGGTGACCTAGACGTGATTTGTACATGCACTCTTCTGACTCCAGATAAGAAGAATGTTCCAGTTACGTCTTTGTAAACAATGATGCGCTACGTGTAAAGACAGACGACTTAGGGTATATGTCGCAATGTACACTGCTGTTTGTAAAAAATGCAACACCATGAAGGAATCATCCGAATGAAATGAAATTTGCAGCAAATGTCAATTATAGGATGTTATGCAAAGTAATAAAGGTTCAGAGCCACCACGCATGCGTGGTGTGAGCAGCGCCCTCTGAACTGATGCTAAAAGCGTATAAATAGAGGGCTGTAGCGGGACGTTGAAAATGGTGCATGGTTATTTTTTAGTGGCGAACGTTTAGTGAGACCTAAGAATGCCTCCACAACGAAATAGGGTGAAATTTCAACAACTTACGGAGTTTGAACGGGGTAACTCATCGGCCTTCGTGAAGTAGGATTTTCCTATCGCGCAATAGCAGCTCGTGTGCAGCGGAACAGTTCGACAGTGATGCGAGTTTGGAAGCAGTAGACCGACGAGCGCCGGACAACTCGAAATACTGAGATGTGGACGACGGAAGGTGACGTCAGCGCGCGATGATAGACACCTGGTCCACATGGCGGTGAATGACCGTACAGCTTCCTCCAGGCAGTTGGCAGCACTTTGGTCTACTGCTACAGGTGTACTAATGTCGGCTTCGTCAATTCGCCAACGTCTGCTGCACCGTGGACTGCGTGCAAGGATTCCTTTATACAGAATCCCCCTCACGCCAAACCATCGACGCCTGCGTCTGTAATGGGCTCATGAACACAGAGCCTGGCGGGCTGATTGGCAACAAGTTGTCTTTTCTGACGAATCCCGCTTTAATTTGTGGAATCATGATGGCCGCATTTGTGTTAGACGCTATGCCGGTGAACGCTGCCTTCCAGAGTGCGTTATCGAACGTCATAGTGGCCGAACACCCAGAGTTATGGTCCTGGAGTGCGATTTCGTATCGTGCACGATCTCAGCTGCTACGAATTGGGGGTAATCTGAATAGCAACAGGTACGTCCGTGAAGTGCTAGTGCCCGAAGTCGTTCTCTTCCTTCAAAGCATCACTGGAACTATCTTTCAACAGGATAATGCACGCCCACATGTTGCAAGGAATGTTCGTGACTTCTTTTCAGCCCAACACATGTAACTTCTTCCTTGGCCTGCTTATTCGTCGGATATTTCGCCTATTGAGCAAGTGTGGGATTTGGTTGGTCGGCGTCTCGCTCGTGATCCGGGTCCTACAACTTCAAAAGACGAACTTTGGGTGCGCATACAAACAGTATGGAATTCTCTTCCGCAAGCAAACATTCAACATCTGTTTCACTCCATGCCACGTCGTATAGCAGCACTTATTGCAGCGCGTATTGGCTACACCAAATACTGATTTCGGACACTTAATATTGTTTTTTTGCTTTGAAAATTTATTCATTTATTTGTACTAATACAAGCCGTTTATGTATTAAATTTCATTGAATTCTGATGACTCCTTCATGTTCTGATGACTCCTTCATGGTGTTGCATTTCTTACATACAGCAGCATACTTGGGGGAAAAAATCCCAAATTTGTAGAAACTCTAGTTTTTTAATAATATTGTTTACCTGTTATTATTTTCAGGACCCTTATTGGCAGAGATTCCGATGTTTACCTTACTGCATTCCATCGCAACATTTTGGGTTTGGACGAATTTCTTGGAAAAACGTCAGTCTCCTTGCAAGGAATAGAATCCTTTGACCGCCCTTTCACTAAGTGAGTGTCTAAAACTTTTTAATTCTTTGAATTCATATTTGTTATAATTTCAAGTATAAACATTTAAAAATAATTACATAAAGTAGTTAAACATAGAGACTTACAGAAAGTATTTAGAGCTTTTTAGTTCTAGTATACTTTTAAAGTACATATTGTCTTCTGCTCTTGCTAGAAACGCTTAAAGAATGTTTCATTTTTATGTATTATACGTTGATGTACTGTATATTAATTTTTTCGTCTTTTAGGTGGTATACCTTAAAAGGGAAAGGGGACAAAGGTGAAGACAAATGTAGAGGTGACCTTGAAGTTCGTATTGCCTTCATTGTACGTCGTTGTAATGATACTCAGAGCTTGAATGATTTAAGTTTTAAGAAAAAGAAGCATTCCATTAAAAATTTGGCTGTTAGTGTTGGTAAGCATTGTCCAATTCTTATTTAAACCATATATAAAGTTGATAATAAGTTATTTGAAATTTTACCTTAAACTCTCTAACTTTGCACCTGCCCAAAAAATACCGAAAAGTGCTGGAATACTATTACTGGGATTATTAATAATATAGGATAATATTTCACCCGCATCAAGCAAGGTCACCTGATCTAAATCCAAAAGAGTATGCTCGGGATGCTTTCGGACGTCGCATTGCAGTCTACACAGCGCACCACAAAGGACCATACTAAAGCAAAAATGTGCTCCAGTGCATGAATGGGACTTCTCGCCATAAAATTCTTGGAAGCCTTCTTGAAAGCATGTCTGCACATTTTGAGGCTAGCACTAGGTTCAGAGACCAGTCCATTCCTCATTAGGTTGCCTTTAACTGAGCAAAAATCTTTTCTTCTCTGTAATTAAAACAATGCCTTTTCCTAAGCATTTTATTTAAATTTTTTAGTTCCCAGTTGCACCATATGTTTATAATATTGGTCTGGTGGTTAATTTGATACTTTTAAATATATTTTTATTGAATCTCTTACTTTTTTACTTTTATTACCTCTCTTCCTTTTCCACTTTTGGATCTTGCACCATAAAAACCAAATCATCCAACCAACCCAATAGCAACATGAGCATGTGGATGTTCTTATCTTATTAGTTTGTGGAACATTCATTTGCCATTTGAGTGCAGGTACTTGGCATGGAATTCAACTGGTTATCCTTAATTTTTGGAAGTGTGTGATTTATTTTTTAAAATGCTAGCAGAATTGCCCGGCATATTATGGAGATTTCAAATTGTTTTGAACGCTCTCTGCAGACCCACGACAAATCAAACGGGTTAATATGGAGCTTATGTTTCAGGATTCTGAAGCATGTTTTCCAATTTTGGCGTTGATTTGACAGATAGACACCAACTCTCCTTTAAATATATTGATTTTTGGTAGATAGTTTTATGACTGGATAAAATGCTAAATAAAAAAAAAATTATTTCGTTAACATTTAGATTGAAGAATTTAAAATTTATTTCTTAACCTTTAGACTAGAGAGTTGTTCCATGATCGCGCCAAGGAAGAATTTTGACAACGGCCAGTACATCAGTTGTACCTTGAAAGTTCTAAGAATCGCGCCAAGAAAGAATCGCGCTTGTTATATCTATAGCTGTAGACAAAAAGTTAATTCTTTATGCTTCTAATAAACACATATACAGGGTGCTGCTGAAAGAACGTTCTGATTTCGAACGTCAATAAAAAAAATACAAAGCAAGATAAAGAAATAAATCTTTTATACCTATAAGAAGTACACAGTATGCCATTGTCTTCCATTAAATTTTGAAGAGTACATCAGTTAAATGGCGACTGTCAATGTCGATGCAGTTTTGAAGTCTCTTTCAGAAATTTTGCATTGATCTGCGGACCAAGTCCCGCTTAGTCGCCGTGATTTCTTGCGTAATTGCTGCCTGTGGGGCTATCTCAAATCAAAAGTGTACCAACACCGACCAACAAATTTGCATGCACTCAAGGAAGCAAGAAATCACGGCGATTCCGCTGGACATGGTCCACAGATCAATGCAAAATTTCCGAAAGATACTTCAAAACTGTATCGACATTGACGGTCGCCATTTAACTGATGTACTCTTCAAAACTTAATGGATGACAATGGCATGCTGTGTACTTCTTAGGTATAAATATTTCTTTCTCTTTGTATTTTTTGTAATTTTTTTTATTGATGTTCCAAATCAGAACGTTCTTTCTGCCGCCCCCTGTATTTTATAAATCCAACTTTATATTTTTACATACTTTCATGCAATGTTTTTATTTTAGGCCATAAAATTCAGAAACTTCCTTCCCGAAGCATGTCTTTGCGGAATTTAGACCCACGCAAACGACTAGAGCGACTGCGAGAGAAGCGCTTGTCAACGGATTCAGATTCAGGGACATGTGAAGATACCATTGATGAGATAGATTGTGAAGAAGAATTCACTCAAGTTCCTATGAAACGTCACGGTGCACTTTATGTAATCATCATTTATCAAATACTTCGTTCTCATTTTCAATCTCTCGATGCAGTTCATAAAAAAACCCTGTTTTTTTCAAATTTTTATGGCCCTTTTTACCTAAATCATACCTGCCAACTTTTCTGGAAGTCTTCCGGACTGAAGGAAAAATATTTTCCGGTTATTTATTTAAGGAGAAAATTGTCAAGTAACGGCATTTCGAAGTTTGGGTGTAAAGCCAAGGGAGCCATAAAAAAACATTGGAATCAATGGGTGGATTATTTGACCTGGAAAACCTTTTTGGCCTAATATGCCTCTAAACTCACGGAAAAAGTAAAATTGCTCATTTCCCCATGTATTTGTATGAGGGTAGTTCTCAAAAGGTGGGAACCAGACACATTCTTTAAGCTTTGACAGCAAATAAATTTAATTCTTAAAGTTAATTTTTTCTTCTCAATGGGTTTTTAGTTCTGTTCAGAGACAAGAAATTAAATTCTTTAGTTACAAATGTCGGATTTTGGACATCTGTAATGTTAACTGATACAGTTCATCACCAAGAAAATAAATTCTAATGTGTTTTTCAGAATTGCAGAAAAAAAAATTCATTAATAGAGTATAAGAATAGTTTGTTTACTATTTTGATCAGTAGATGGCCTCATTAGTTTAAAATTTTGAAAATTTAACAAAGAAACAATACTAAAGCCATCCAGCATTTTTCGTGATGTCCAAAAGTAGCGATCGAAATAGCTCTATACCTGAAGCAAAAAATAACTTTTTAAACGTTTTTAAGCATTTTTATATGTTTCAGTGCATTTTCTTTGCTGTAAACATACGTTTCTTATTTTTAAAAATGCGATGTCAAAATCACGTAACAATCGAATTGCCTATTTTTTTTTCCGATTTAATTTATGTTACGAAGGTGCCGATGTCCCAAAACATAAAAAAAAATATTAATTACAATCTCCTTTCATCAAATTAATAGTTTGTCGGAAAAAAAAGTGAATTTAGCAGATATAATATTATAACCATTACTAGGTAAACATGTACGATCGTAACGATCGAATTGCCGATTTAATTTAGGTTACAAAGGTGCCGATGTCCCAAACATAAAAAATAAATATTTATTACAGTCTCCTTTCATCAGATTAATAGTTCTTTTTATCGAAAAATAAAGTGAATTTAGCAGATAAAATATTAATGCCATTACTAGGCACATGTTCAGCAAATGTGTACGATCGATGTCAAATGGCGACGGCGTCGATCGTTACTCAATTTTGAACATGATGTAGCAACAATCTCAATAAAATTGTAAAGAATTTTGTATTTTTAAAAAAAATAATACACATATTTTCTTTTTTATTTTCCGCTTTATGGCTGTAATAATCCTTTGAATAAATTTTTAAAGATGAAACTTAGATTTTTCGAACGTTTTTTTCCTGATTAATTCTATAGGAATTATAACTTTTCCTGGAGTTTTCAAGGATAAAGTAATTTTTATTATCTGATCATATTTTCCTTTATGTATGTGTAAATATATATATCATTTAAAAAATCATATAAATCAACCATAACCCAAAATTTTTGGAATTAGTAATAAAATTTTACAGAATTAAACAAATCCATGATTTGAAAATAAGGGAAAACAAAATTCTAATTTTAAATTATTCAAATCTACTCTAATTTTAAAGCATTGACAATTTGTAACTAATTTATTATTAGTCATTAGACTTGGGAAATTCTAAAGTTGTGTAACCTATAGGCCAGTAATGTCCGTAATCTGTAACCTACAGGAAAGCAATGGCAAAAATCTGTAACTTATAGACCTTGTAATTAAATGTTTTAATTCGTAATTTTGCAGAACAGTTCCTTTCTTTGAATGATTGTACATTGTATTCTAGCCCTATAAACAATACAGCAAAAATATATTAATATTAAATTTCAAAATTTATTCATAGTTAACATTTAGTGTTTCCACATTTTGAGAATGTCCCATGACAGATTACTAAATCGGTTACGTCAAGTTCGAACTATTGCCAAGCATATATCAGAAGAGAGAGTAGGGTTACTTTTTTAGTTTCAAATTGCTTTTATAAGTTTTGATTTGGCACAGTTGTCTTGAATAATTAGTCACATCTTGACCAAATAAGGCACTTCTGCTACGAAGCCCAACCCAATTAACCCTAATTCGGCACTTTTAATTAATTTTTATTTTGAGAATTTTTGGTGGTTGTGCATTGTTTTTTCTGTCGTAAAAATCTTGCAGGTGTGAAAAACTAAATATTATCGGCTCCTTTGTATAAAAATCTGTTTTGAATGAACTTTGTTTAGTTAATTAAATTACGTATTTAAATCAATTGGATTTTAGTTTAATTAAAAATTTAAATTTTAGTATTTTGACGACATTAAATGTTTAAATCACTTTTGTTCGAATTTCTTAATATTTTATTTAAAACTTTGTTATGTTTTAATTAAACACGTTTTCATGAATTGACAATACATTTAAAACCAAAAGGGGAAAGATAAGTTTTCTCATTCACCAATTATTAAAATTGGAATATAAGTTTGGCATCTGTTATCAGGGAATTTGTCTTTTACATTTTGTATATTTTCTTACAATACTCGAAATGTATCATCCTTTTACCAGTTTCAGTCAACAGTTTTTGAAGTATGGTAGTTCCGTTTTTTTTATGCCGTAGATCATCCTGAAAGGTACTTAACCCAATATTAGTTTCACATGTGCAAAGCCTTATTATTTGCTCCAAGATCTTAGAAATTTTGAAAAATACCTTCTGCATTCTAGAAAGATGCCTGCATTCAAAAAGCAAAATCAGTGATACTTGTCCAATGTCAATTCCAATTAAAATTTGAAGGTATACTATAAAAAGATAGGTTAAAAATTAAGGTTTTTAAAGATAAGTCCATGGAATCAAACATAGCAAATCAAGAGCTTTTTCACTAGTGCATTCCCAAATTATTCTATTGTACTTTTCTATAGCCTTTAGACATGAAAAATAACCTTAAAAAGACCCTTATTTCTCTTACTTGAAGGCCGACCAACCGTTCTGGTGGTTAAGGTGTTAGCCTCTGGATGGGAAGGTTCCTGGTTCGAATATGGGTCAGGGCATGGATATTTGTAAACGTATGGTGTAGAGGCGGATGGTGTACCTTAAATCTGTCATGGCCGAAAGTCCTCACATTGGTGTAGTGTGGAAGTTTGTAGAGTGGTGTGCCAGCTCAGATATTGCCTCGTCATCTGACCATGGTTCAAAATTACGTGGTGTTATCCTCGGGTCTTTCCCTTAATGGATTGTTCCCAGACCATCATCAATAGCCCATTGTATTGCTCTAATACGACGTTAATTAAAAATTACCTTACCTCTTATTTGAAGAGTAGGAATACTGAAAATTAGTCTCACCACCAAAACAGTATTTTATGAAATGTTAAAAGCAAAGTGTGAGATTTTCCAGGCAGACACAAGATTGTTCGCCACCATAAGAACCATTTGATCCTTGAAGGATATTGCTAGGGAAAAGGAGAACAATGTGTGTAAGAAAAGGGACTCGAGGATTGGACACTGACCAGGAAGTTTGTAGCGAGGGTCCTATGATGTCGTGTTCCAAACGACTTGGAACATTTTAAATATAAATATGTAAATAGTATATATGATACTAGGAATTATAAATAGATAGTTGAAAATATTTATTGAAGGTGTCATTCATAGTAGCCTATGCATGAAAAATAAAAATCGTGTGTGACAAAGTATTTTTTTTTAAATTTTATATCATGGAATGCTTAGCATCAGAACAGAGGTTATCAAAGTACAGTGTAATCTTTATGAGCCATAACACTGTAAGAATATTAAATACTTTATTATGTTGGAAAGGTAATCATGTGCATGTTGTTGTATTGGATTTTAAGAATATGCTTAAAATTGGCGTACGTACCTGATGCTTTACTTGATGATGTGCTTGTCTTTTGTATCCTGACTTTCTCGTTGCTCTTTACAGAGTAGCACCTTATCGCTCCCTCAGTCCGCTATGATCAAAAGTTCAATCCAGGAGGCAGAAAGCATGGAGGAATTGCCATGTGAAGAAACCGAAGATATGTCCGACAGTTCAAACTCAGTCGAGAGTCAAGGAATAAATGCAAGTTTAAGGATATTATTTTTACTTTACACTGATTTTTTTTTACTAGTATTATGTTCAGAGTACTTACCACACAGAAAAATTAGAAGATTTGAAAGTAAAATTTGTTGCATTGTACTAAAAGGGTGTTTTTTTTAAATTATTGCTATTTATGTATACACTATTTTATAATGCAAACGCAAAATTCACACAAGATGGGGTTAGATTAGTTTTTTTTTTTGACAAAAAATGCAAATACTCCGGAATCACTGAGGTCTGGAGGAGTCCAGATTTTGGACTTTGTACTGTATTTTAAAAGGTTTTATTAACAAACGTACAATTTTGCATAGTTAGAAGTATAAAATAAACACATATTTTGTGATATTTCTATTTGAGAGCTTTTTCCCAGTTCTCGCTATACTGCTCTACTTGATATTGCACGCACTTTTCTTGTTGCCAAGACTTCTTGTGAGTATATGTCCATTATTTGATGTCTGTTTTGTGATTGTATCAGCTTAGCTAAATAGGGCCCTTGTGCCATAAAACCCAACTAACCTTGTTCCCCAAGAAATGCGAGACCGTCATGACTCAGTGGATATGCCCACTGCGGTTGCAACCTTTGAGTTGTAGACGGCACAGGTTCGATTCCTGTCGGGTGCATTACTCTGTGGATGTATTTCTCTCTTCTGTGTCATAAAACCTTCATTGTGTGTGTCTAGTACTCTTAATATTGTATGTCTGGCATAGCAAGTGTGGCCCTTGTAACTAATAAACACCAAGAAATGCGATAATATCAAGGGATTACTCTGTACATCTGAAATGAAGAATAATAAAATAAAGCAATATAAACTCATCAGAAAGCTGAATAAAAAAGTAAAATTGTAAACTTAATCATAAGCTTAAAGTAAATTTAAATTTAGAATTTTACAAAAATTTTGGAATTTATTGTCTGTTAAAACATTGTTTGTCATAATTCAAAATCTTAATTAGTGCTATTAGAAAAGAAATATTTTTTTACCATCATGTCTCTAAACACGTTATGAAATATTTTTATAAATCTGCAGATCAGCAAGCCAACACTAAAGAAGACTGCATTTACCACAGAAAATAAATTACTTAACCATGGCGAATGGACCAACAGAATATTATCACATTCCAAAGGTATTCACCCACCATAATTCAAGTTGTGTTTACAGCTGAATCTAGTTCATTTTATAATTGCTATCAAATTTTCCAGAATCTCCAATAGCACGGTCCGAGACAAACTTAATGGAAGCCTTGCGATCTGAATCTCCCATTGCCCCCACAAGAAGAAGCAAGTTCGAAACCTTACGGAACAGTACGTATTTCAGAATAATTGTAGGATTTATTTAGGGCTTTGAGAAGTTTGAACGTGTTGCTGATTGAAACACATTTTGTCTCTTTAGACCTCAGAAGGCACACTTTACAGCTGTCAGAATCTCCAGAGTTGACTGTTCTGTCCCTTTCCGGACACCAGAAGAGAAGTCGGATTGAGTTGTTGAAATCTGAATCTAACAAGAACAAGACTTCAATACCAGAAGGCATACCCCCGGAAGTGTTGCAACAATACGAGAAAATGAACCATCAGGTATGAACAGTTTTCATTTTTTTAAAAGCATTGGTCCCAGATCCACTGTGTGAGTGAAGGTTTCTGAAACCTTTTATAGCATTTAACCTTTTCATTATTTAAGTAAAGAAATAGCTTGGCACTTTCATTATAAATGGGCTCGAAAAATTGCTAAAAATCTTTGGCCAGGGCCTATAAAGACCTTCCTTTATCTTTCTACATGTACACGCAAAGTAAACCCAATTACAGTAAAACTTGTAATAATTCATATTGGATAAATCAAAAAAATTTTGCCTTTGAATTTTTCTTTAATTTCAAGGTAAAATTACTCATGTTGAAGTTATTTTTGGATAGTTAGAATATTTTCCTGTTCACTAATAGATATTTTATTACAAGAGATTGCTTTAATTTTCCTCTGGCAGTGGCAGCAGTTAAGGTAATTTAGTGGTGACTCATTCCTTATAATACCGCTGGTGCTGACACACATATTGGTGCGTACACACGATGTATGAACATCTGGTCTGATCTCTAAAACCCCTTTCATATCTACTTCAAATTATCAAAGGCTTACTGCATCTCTGCAATAATGATTTTTGTCTCTTGCATTGTTTTGTAGTGACTGGTACCTGCTTTTATTTTCATTATGTCTGGCTCAAAACAGGACGTTTATAAAAAGTTGGTAATAAAAAATATGGGCTATTGTTGTAGAAAGACACAAAAAGGAAATATGAAATTACAGTTTGGAATTCCCCCCAATATGTTGTCCATGTATCTTGGAATTCATCATACCATGTTCCATAGAAACTCCTTTAATTCAAATTCTTGAACAGTGCAAATAGTTATTGCCCCTCCATAGAAATGGGTTTTTCCCAAAAGCCGACTTACTATTTTAGAACAAATATGATACCAATACCAAAATAGATTGGCAAAAGCTCAGCCAACAAATTTGGAATTTCATCATCTGTTAGAGGCTTATTAGATTGCATTTTCTTTTTTTGGGACGTGAATGCACTGCAGAACTATCATCTCTACAACTCATTACAATATATTTTTTAATAACTTCTTCTTTCTAATCCCACTGATCTGGATCAGATCAGGTCCGTGAGTCCCTCCGCCCTCAATCTCCCTAGAACCACTCCAGGGCTACACAGTAGGTCCTCTCGCGATAATGCAATGCATCCTAGCAAATGCTCGGTGGTGGCCTCACTTGTGTTGCACTTTGTAAAAGTGGAGAAGATTTTGTTTCCCCGGGAGAACCTTAGAGTCCTAAGGTGTCTAGTTTTGAACCTAGATAAAGCTGTCTGGTCCCGCCTTTCACCACCAAAGCTCAAAGCACCACCAGGGCCAGGGCTACAATACCAAGGATGGGGCGGCGGAAGTTTCCAAGACGAGTTGACAAGAGCCTTACTTCTGGAGTATATTTCATGGAAAGTCAGAGGCTCAGCAGGACAACAACTTAATACTAGTAAAGCTATCAATTCGAAACCACATACCTTTACTCCATGACAAGACCTAACATATAATGCCAATTGAAGCAGAGAATAAATGTTGAGGCTCAGCTCTTTTCACGCGAACAAATGAATGGTTACTGAGACATCACTCTGCACCATGTGCTGTCGCATGATTGGCTCTTAAACATTGACGCCACATCATGCTCTGGCGCGAAATTGGCAGCGAATGTGTTTAAGTATTTCCATGGAAATAGTATAAAAAGAGAGAAAGTTGACATACCACTCCCCAGTAAGTAGAAAGAAACATCGAAGGCCGTTTGATTGTTGGCCATTGTTTGAATGCAGATTCCTTTCAATACTCGGGAAGATATTTGATTCCTAACTCTGATTGGAAAGATAAGTTTGTATATAAAGAATTAATTATTGACAAAAACCGCTTTTATTTATGTTGTTTTACTCTTCTAGGATTTAGTACAGCTTGCAATAAAGCAACAAGTAGACTTGGAAATACAGCGTGATAAAATTGTGGACTTGGAGAATTACTTAGATAACCTTTTGGTACGTGTGATGGAGACAACGCCTCGAATACTTCAAAAACCTATAGTCCCTGCTTGCCAAAGGTAAGTGTTATAAAATATTATAGTTTGAAAGTGCTTTTTAAAACTATAACCTTGTTGAAAATGTAAAAAGTATATGCTGGCTTTTGCATACCTATCAGAAAACTCAAGTTTCAATAATTTTTTAGGTAAATGTAACTGATGTAAGAATAGATCTTTCACATTCCGTATCCGTCCAAAGGAACGTTTTATGGACAAATAACCTTTCTCGAGTTTTCTGAAGTAATTTGTTCTGTTTCAACACCTGGTGTATTAAAAATTTTATTTATTTCATTCTTAGTGGAATTTATTAGTGTTTGGAGATGGATGATAAACTTTCCTAATTTAAAATGGTATTTATTTTATGAATAATTTAAAATTACTATATTTGAGACTGCAACTGTTCCAGATATAATCATGCAAACAGTTGTTATATTTGTAAATATTTAGTTTTTTTATGAACATGCTGGAATATGAAATGATTTTAATGTGATTCAGTTTGTCAGTAACTTGCTGTGTCCCTTTTTTGTGATGTGTCACACATTGTTGTATAGGAAGACATGTGATCAAATACTTTTGTAAACACTCATTTTTACTGTAGAAATATTTTTTGTAGTACAATTATGTGTTTTTTTTTTAATTTTAAAAGTCCTGAATAATAATTAAAACAATTAAGGTCTTTTGACCCCATGTAAACATGACCATGGTTAATTATTGCTACAGGTGGTAAATGACAATTCATGAAGATGAGAAGTATACATATTTAATTCCGTATTATATCAAATTGAAACTTTCCAACATTCCCAAACTTATTTTTTCTGACTTCCATATTTACCTCATGGGCCTTTTCTTCATTATTTTCCCACTTAGCGCTGAATTAAAAGTGACAAATAAATCTTAAATATAATCAGTAGTTTTTTTGTTTTTTTTTACCAAAAATGCATTTTGTTGTGAAAGTAAATTTTTGTAAAACTGAAAAATTTGATACATTTATACAATTCCTAATTTGACTAATTTATACTTGAGTACCAGAGAGCTAATCGTAGGAACTAAGTCTTTAAACTTAATGTAGGCAAGTAAACTCAACATTTTAAAATACATTTTTGACTATCGTATACTAGTGGAATGAGAGCTGATTCTACAATATTTTTACATAGATTCTATATTTGTCTAAAAAATATTGCAATAATCTATTTTGATATTTTTTGACTCCAAGTGAACTATGATGTATAACATATTTATACTTTTATATGGAATACTCATTATTTTTACCTTGTGATCAAAAGTTTAAGAGTACTATTGAAAGTGTTATTTGTAAGCTGTGACCAATATAGTGCAGTTCCTGAGAGAAGGCAGTTGAGTTGCATGATTTTGAAGGAGTATTAGAAGACTGGTGGCAATGTAGGCTGGCTAATGTAAACAAATTGTTGTCACGATTGGCATTTTCAGTGTATGGATTCTGATTCCAAGTTTATTGTTCAGTGCCGAAAGCGATAGCATCAATAACGATATGTCAGATGGAAAGCATCCACGTTCTTTCTTTTGCTTAGGGCAGTGTCCACTTTCACGGCTATTCAAGAATCAACTGACTCAAGGTTGACTGCCTTCCTTTGGGAGCTGAACTATAGAAAGTGATATTATATGGTCCTTTTGAGAAAAATATTTTAAAATTTTAATCATCCACGGGGCATACCCGAACACAGCTTGGAAAATTCAGTTCTTTACATCCCAGAAAAATTCCAACACTGCAGCAGCTAAACTCAAATAAAAATTTTGCTCTTAAAAATATTTTGTGTCAGACACCTGCTGCACAGAAACCTTTTCGAGCTGTACTCGGATATGCCATTTGGAGGGTTAATTTAGCTTAGGTTTCATGATCTATACCTTTACAATGTTCTTAGTATTTTTTTATCTACAACGAATTGTTGTGATCTGTGAAGAAATATTTCCCCATACTTTTTATGCAGTAGGTCCTCTTACTTGCCAATGTTATGCAATGTCTTATTTATATTTTGAATTTTGTTAGATATTGATATTTTATTACTCCAGTTTTCTGTTTTTCCTGATAGTTTGTAAGTATAAACTTGACAAATGATTGTTTCTGCATTTTCCCATTCAAGCTTATAACTTTATTAGTGTATTTACAACAAATAGCAATAATAATAAAAACAAAATTTTAGTGTATTACTTTGAACATTATTCTGTTTCCATGATTCCTTTTATTTTGATAAAAAAACATTTACTTTTTAAGTATCGGTTCCTTATTGATGGTTTAGCAATATCTTCAGAATGCAAAATATGAATATTTTTGTGTGCTTGGGTATTAACAAAAATGACTTCTCAGCAGACCAAAACAGTCTGTTTTACTGCTGTTTTCAGCTAATTGAATTTTCTAGGCTGTCATTCAATGATTTATACTCTGTTAAATGTATAGTCATATTCATATTCTAAATATCCTAATTGGTACCAAACATTCAGGAACTTCCACGAAGTGTTAATCCTTGAAACAATCGATTGAAATGTTTTTCTCAAAATGTCAATTTGCCAGATTCATGGTGTTTGGAGCAATCTCATCGATAATTTATAAAAAATATGTTTTGCTTCTCCTCGGCTTACAAGTAATACAGAAAAAACAGTTCTGAGAAATGGAGGAAAACAAATTCTAGTATATAAACTTTATTTACTAAGTGTGTTTTTTCTTTAGAAGAAACCTAACCTTCATGCAAAAAATAATGACTAGAATTTACTAACTTAAACATCGAGAAAATCTAAAAAAAAAAAACACTTGATGATTTTTGACTTTCACTAGTAAGCTGACAAACTATTGCAAGATACGAATCTGAGAGTTCAAACATCCTGTTTTTGAACACCAGTATAGATAGCTGATGAATGTAATCAGAAGAAAAACCACACACGTTTTAAGAATTCATACATTTTATTATTTTGTATAAATTTGATCAAATGGTACGTACAAAATTTTATTAGACTAGACAAATTGCAAGGTCTTGCTATTCCCTTGCATTAGTTATTTCAGTATAATTTATATTTAGTATAGTATTTCCAATAAAAAAACGACTATACAAATCTATGTACAAAATTGAAAACATGACAGTTCAACTCTTACAAAATACAATACAGGAATTTTGCCTGTTAATTTAAAAGTGTCTTAAAATCATGAGTATTTATAACAAAATATTTACTTTGAGTGTACACACACAACATACATGTCCACAATATCATGAAGCATTCTTGCATTTTAAAGTAGAAAATATGATAAATTGAGTTTTTTTTTAATAACATTTTCTAAGGTTTATAATTGCTACTTCAACCTGCAATAATTTTTAAGGCACCTTTAAAAGGCATATTGCTATCATGAGTAGTTTTACAAGGAACCAAACCTTTTGAGAAACTGTATTTGACTACACATACATATCATGGACATAGTCTACAAATTCAATAATCAGATCATGATCTTTAATATGTATGCAGCCTGAAATCTTCAGGAAGTAAAATGCACTAAAAATGTGAGACTCTGAGAAACTAATTTTTGGAAACAATTTTTATGTTATAAGACAAAATACAGATAATTTTTAGAACTTTGAATAACTGTTATTTTATTCTAAAAATTAGAATTTAATTGATTGAAATTATTTCTTTCGGCATAAATTCCAGATTTTCATCAAATTTGGTGAGGATTTAGGCTGATCATATTTCCTTGAAACAAACACAGAATATCAAGATGGCAAAAACAGGTCAGGGGATATTTCTATATTCATGAAAAAATAAGACAAATTATTTCTGGAAATTATCATTAAAACTGCAGTTTTGCTTTTTTGACATTGCAAGAATAAAAGCTACATTAAAAAAAAAGACCCAAAACTTTAAAATAAATTTAGACAGTATGTATTGAATAATGCTTTATTTAATACATACTGTCTAAATTTCATATTTAAAAAATTAATTCCATTAATTTCAAACAAAAATGGCATTAAATCGGAACAGGTGCCACATCTGAACCTGGCCGATAAAAATATGTTGGCCATGATAAAAGGTTATAAATAATTGTTTATAATTGACCAATATCAATGAAAATATTTATAGTTTTTATAAAAAACAATACAAAATGGAAATTTTTTAAATGATGGGATGCTGGAAATATGGGAGAAAAAAAAACCGGTATGTTTGATCAGCCTAATAGTATTAAAACTATCAATGCAGTAATTTAAAGTTGCCTGCATTTAAATTACATGCTAAAGAATTTTTTTTAATTTGCATACCCTAAACTCAATATTTAGATTACAAAATCGTTGAGTATTTTTTCCACCTTAAAATAAAAATTGCTTAATATATTTACATAGTTTGGTACAGGTTTGACAACTAAATTCAAACACTAGGTTGAGAAACTACCCAATTTTCTTTGGTTTTTGGAGAAACCAGAAACAAACTTCAATGACATCATTCTCATGTATCATCATACAGCATTTTTTCTCTCGCTCAAATGTTGTTTATTAGCATGAGGGAAGATCTCAAAATTTGCATTCCTTAGCTTCAGTATGTAACTTCATAAATAGCTGAAAAAATATTAAAATATTTAAATAAAAGTAATAAGAAAATAAAATTTACTATAATAAATGAAATTGAAAAAAATTCATTTGTGATTTTATAAAATTTAGGACTTGCTATTATCGACAGTTTCATTTGCAATTTATAAGCTTACACAATAAAATCTGCAGTTACGGAAAAAGAACCAAACCACCTTCTTTATTTGGAGGACTATTCATACTAGAGCAAATTCAAAGGTTCAATAAGGAATAGTATCCTCTACAAATTTAACTTTTAAAAAATTGCATAAGGAGACATCTTTATGTCAAATTTCGCAAACAACGAAATTTCAAATGGAAACACCATATTTTGATATCCGATTCTGCGTTGCTAAATTAGTATAAATATTAAATTTCATGACTTTACTACTTTTATATCCTGAAATATTTAATCCTAAAGTTAGTGTCAATTTCAGGGATCATCTCGACATAGAAAGTCACTATTTCATACGTATCTTTGAGTGATACAAGAATTATCCGAGGTTTGTCAAACGTTTTTTAAACTTTTGGTTTGTCCCCCAAAATCGTAATAATGAGGAAAATTTAATTTAGTTCAAAGACTAATTATTTATCGGAATGAGCTGAAATTTTACATGGCCATGTTACAAGTCTGAAGCGATTCTTATCAAAATATAAGGTTCCAAATTCATAGTTTTTTCAAATGTTAATTTACTAATTAATTATTGCACACTAAAAACTATTTTTAAAATAAAATATCAGGTGGAATTTGTTTGGGTTGTTGTGAACATTAATTTACTAATTAATTATTGCACACTAAAAACTATTTTTTTGAATAAAATATCAGTGGATTTTGTTTGGGTTGTTGTGAACATTGTACAAAATATCGGCGCTATAGAAATATCATTTCAGAAGATATGCATAATTGTGTAAGAAACTGATTTAACATTAGGAGCTCTAATCTTTTTATACTCGTAACTTTGAAATGGTATGACCTAATAACATGAAATTTGGTGTATAAGTAAATTTTCCGTTTTCGTTCAAAATAAGCGTTTTTATTTCTGTGACTATATTAATGTTTTTTGTAAAACTTTGATTTTAGTGATTATGAATCGTAGAATTTTTTAAACTTTGGGTAATGAAATTAGAAACCAACACATAACAGGTACGTGCACATAGCATGGAACTGTTAACCTTTTAAAAGATATTGATAGAATGTAATTTCTACTGTACTCACCTTCTTCCTCTGAGTATGACCTTGCTTCATTGTACAAATCCTCACTAAAAGATGAAAATACAGCTATTAAAAGATATTTATCTTCAAAATCAAGCATAAATAACATGCCCAATAAATATTGTGAATAGTAGTGTAATCTATTGATAAAAGTTGTAACACCATTTTGAGGTTATTTGAGTTCAAGAAAAAAAAAAATATTTTTTTAAGAATTATCTCAAATCTATTTAAGTTAAAGTAACATTGATAGGTAGATTCAGTTAAGTTGCACTGAAGCAACACAATGGGCTATTGGCAAAGGTCCGGAATTATTCCTGAAGGGAAAGATCTGAGTCCAACCACAGTCAGATGATAATAAATAAAAAACAGATTGCATATTCTGCCCTTTGCATTAAAAAAAAAGAAACAGATTACATTTACAGTCCCCTGTTCGGCGAATGAGAGAGCAAGAAATAAAAAACATATTGACTGGGATTGTTAAGGTTTTTTCGTAAAATCAGGATTGCTAAAGATAGATTAAAAATTTCAACGGATTTGAAATCTGCGGAAAATTTTACTTTAGATGGATACCTAAAAATATGATTTTCTTGAAATAAATAATTGTTAAATGAATGTAATAGTTTTATTCTCCATCGGTTTTTCAATGCGTTACTACCAAAGAGAGAAGAAACGCTGGAAATGATATTGCCACGTCAGCCGTTCAGCCGACAGAACGCGGAGGAAATTATTATTTTCTTTTCCGCTTAGATTTTGCCCGAGGAATGATTAAAGGCATGGGCAATGCCGGGCTAGCCACGCAGTGGCTAATATGTTCATATTGATGCTTGTATTCAATATAATAGATTTAAATAAGGTATGAAATGTAAGTAATGACATTGCCAACAATGGACATTAGCAAATAATTTTTAACACAGGTGCTATGCACCAGTCTTACAGTAGGAGTGTTTATTTTAATTCATATTTTTAAAAAAATGCCAAATGAACTCAAATTTTGAATTTTAAGACAATTTACTTATATACAAAATTAAAAATAACGTTAAATCAAAGTATGTTAGACCAGAAATGTGACTGAAAGAAAAATTTAAGTAATATAAAGTGCTCATAGCTTCTATGTCTTGCAAATTTTATAGTAGGAAACATAACTTTACCTTGTACTAATCACAGAAAGCCTTCTAATAGACATCACCTGAATAAAAATAGATAACATTTTAAACACATGTAAAACTTAAATGTTACAATAAAGTGTTTGAAAGAGGAATTCACAATGCATTGATTATCTAGATATTTGGTTTTATTAAGAACCAGAATATTAGGTATTTGTTACTTCGTGAAAATCATTATGAATAATCTTTTCACTGAAGTAGAAATACAGAGCTTTTTTCTAAATTACTGTAACAAGGTACTTTTCAAGCAAAAGAAAAATTTGGGCCTTTCCAAGATTATTTTCATGAACCGCACCTAGTGAAGAAACTTCCACGATTGCTAGGTTTGGGTTCATTTAAAAAAACATCAATTCTTATATAAAAATACTACGCCCTTGATTTTTGTTACCAAATTGGATGCTGTTCATTGGCCTTGTTTTTAAAGGTGAAATAAAGTATTCAGTGTTCTAGTAACAGTAAAGGCATTTAAAATGTTTTTCGGACTTTTAGCAAATATTAAGACTTTTTAGGTGAAAAATAAAATGAAAAATCAGTCATTTAGGCACGTAGGCTAACATGAGCCCTCTGTGCACATAACTTCATGCAATCAATTGATATATAGTCTTTGAGTCTATATTCGAGTGTCTAATTCCGAAACAAAATTAAATACAATAAACAAATCTAAATACATGCAATAATTATTTGATATTTATATTGGATTGAAGGTTATTATTTTGAAGATACTTAATTAAAAATTAATTTAATTCTTTTAAAATAATGACAAATTTAAATCAAACAATCCATTCATTGTATTTTGCAAAGGTAAAAATACATGCCATACATGTTTAAACTTATTGCCAGCATTTACATAGAAAAAAAAACTACTTAATTGTATGCAGTTACAATAAACAAGGCATGGAAATCTATTAAAGCTCTTAAAGCAAACAAGCATAATTATGCAAAATGCCACAAACAAAACTAATACATAACTACAGCACACCAAAAACACAAACATGCAACACATGTTTCATTCACATACACATGCATCAATACTAAAATGCACTAATGCTTGTTCACGGCATCATTCAGCTGAAAAAGCAGCGTGAAAGTATCAAACAAAAGTCAGTCCAGCTATTTAAAGCTCATTTTTATCATCACAGGATGTAACAAGTAATGGCTATCAGGAAAAATTTCAAGTCACTGCCAAGGCAAGATTTCTCGATCTCTTACAATTGAGATCCATTGCGAAATTGAAAGCATTTGGAACTTTAGCTATTGTTACTTGCCTCACACAAGCAGTGATTTTAGATAACCAATTTATATTCTTCTCGACTGGAGTCGTACACACATCGCCGTCTGAAGTAGCCTGATGTGAACAAATGTTTTCAACATTATAGGTTAGTGTATTAGTGATCAAATTTCTGATATTCACATACATGTATACAGACACACATTAAACATGAATCCCTCACATATAAATGTTATAAACCCATCAATTGTAGATTTTAGAATAAAACGTTATGGATCATTTCAAGTTATTCACAGATTTTTACATTAAATGACTTACATTAACTCATTCGTTTTAGCTTTTTACCAACCAGCATCATGATATTTCTGCTTAGTATCTTTTTACACGGCACCACACATAATGGCTAAATAACCATATGGTTGAAAGAATTATAGGTAGGCTGGTTGTTATGGGGTTTTAAGGCTTCAGGACCACAAGACAAACAACTTCGAGTAAAAAAGTGAAAGGAAATAAAGAGGGATTCAGGAATGGAATAATAGGATGAAACAGTAAAATATGGCTTGGGTATCCTGGGAGTATGACACCCATGTTTACTAATGACAGTAAACCCCATGGGAAAAGAAAAGATCACTCAGGTGTGCACACCTAAAAGAAATGTGCCTCTGAGGGCAAAAAAATTATAGAAAGATTCTACAGGTCAAAACTGGCTAGAAGTCACCCATGGAAGACTGATGGTTGAAGAGATGAAATATATGCATATGAACTTTTCAGATGGTTAAATTATATTTTATCATTTCAATAATTGGATTCTTTACATTTTATTATCATTTCTAATGAATTCCTCGGTTACTTTATTGATTTATTTTTATTTACGCTAATATTCAAAATTTAAAAAAAGATCAAGTTTCAAAAGTAAAATAGTTGAAAGCACAAGTGCCAAATTTTAAATGGATATATTTCTGTCCCCCCCTCCCCTTTTTTTTTTAGAGGCACAGAAAATTTTCTGTAGTATTTTGAGTTGATTAAGTTCGATTTCTGAATGAACTGTAAAGAGGCACATTTGACAATTGATCTCAGAAAGTTTTTTTCTACATATATTCAATACAATAAGAGCTTATTTTCACTTACGTTTTAGTTTTGACAACATGCCATACTTCCATAGTTTGCAATTGAAGGCATTTTAAATCAAACGAAATTTATATTTTATATTTTTAATGTTACTTCTTTGGAAATATTAAATTCAATTTCTATGAATAAATAACATTATATGTGTTTTATCAAACAAAACAATTCATGCTTACACACATAAAATCGAAAATAAAAACTCACAAAAACATTCGACATTAAATGTTACAAGGTTATTTACAGAAAATTATATTAAACAGAATAAGTTCAGTTAAAGAAAAAAAATTTCTTCTGAAAATATTTCATTTAACAATCTTAAACATTATCTTGTGTAATCCAAAGATATAAATATATTTCAGGAAAAGGGTCTAACAATAAAGGAACTTGAAAGTAGATTTTATATTCCAATTAATTTTATCACAGTTCATATGAAATCTATGTTTATAAAAATTTTAATATATCAAACGGGCGCAATGTTAAATCATTTGGGCTAAGATTTTATAATTTTGTATCCTTTTTTGGCAAGACAGAAACGTTATTTCAGTGAATTGACAAGCATTTTATTAAAAACTATTGTTATTTAAAGGATTTTGTAAGGGAATTTCTTGAGATTTTTTTAAGCAAAAGGGGTATTTTTCAGTTGTTTCAAGGAATTTATTTTGCTAGTTTAAGAAATTTAGCATATTTTGGTATTTTTTAGGGAAAAGGCTAATTTGGGGTGATTTTCCCTTAATCCCAAATTTTTTACTCATCAGGGATAAACTTTCCTTTGCGAAATCCCAGAAGACTGAATAAAATGAAATAGCTCTTTTCTTTAAACTCTTGGCAAACCATATAAATCATTATCTTTAGAAAATCAGTAGTTGATTGTCATTCTGTTTTAAATTAAGAAGATTCATCAAGAAATTTTTTTAGATCAATTAAAATTTTCAATTTGATGAAGTAATTATAAATAATGTTAAGTTCCATTTGTATTTTTTTTCTGCTATAAGGCCTAGGGGTCACAAACAAAAAAAATCTTTCAGTTTGGCAGAAAAAAATATTTTATATTTTAGGGCATTTTTCTCATATAACTGATACTTCATTTTTTTTTGTCGGTTTCATAAATCTCTTACAAAACGTTTTGCGAAAAAAAAAAAAAAACTTTTAAGTCATTTTGTTCTTTTAGGGTCTTTTTTAGCTTATTGTGTCATAAATGCATTTCTTTTTGGGCATTTTCTACCAATATTTAGGTCCTCAAAATCCTTGTTTTTATTAGTTTAGATAAAAGAATTGGACTGGAAACAATTCTTTACGAACATTAAAAATGTTATACTGGTCTAAAAATAAATTTTTTGTGTAATTAATTTTGTGTAATATATCAAAAATTAAAATTACATTCTTAGATATTCTACTGCCTTTTCTAAATTTATAACATGTCTGGCATCAGAATAAAATGTAAATCTTTTGATCTCAACAGCATTGAAATTAACCTATATATATAACATAGATACAATATCATTAAAGTCACCAAGGAAAACTAAATAAGAAATGCATGCACACATCTCACACACTCTAAAGGAAAAAGCAAGCAATGTTCCGAGAAGCTTACAGATTTAACGGAGAGTGGGTCTACCTCTATGTTTGTCAGTTCCACATAGCCAACTGAAAAAACAGGAAAAGTAAATCAGTATGGTAAAATATCATTACACGATACACAATCATTACAATAATACCAGATACAAGGCTCATTAGTTATACATTCCTAATATTTTATGTAAGAATATTTAAGTAATTTCACCACAGCTTGATAAAAAATTTGACCTTAGATATTTAGGACCATCCATAGAAAATCTACTCAAATTGTTCTCAACCATCATTTTATTGTAGAGACAAAAAATAATCCATTCCAATTCACTAAACTTCATACTTGGATTTTGAATAAAAAGTGAATTTTAGCCCAGTAAATTCTTTAAAACTTTGATGAGTTTTTTTAGCCTTAAACTCACTAAGTCATTATGTAGTATGACTCAACGCATTTCAAGTAATCTATGTACCTTTCAATTCCGTAGGTTAGGTGATTACCAACATAATTTTTTTATCAAAGCCAAAATTTTTTGAACACTGTACATATCATGCTTAACTGTTAAATAAGTAAAATCTTAAGGAAAACAAGAGAATATACAGTTTTCGTTTTCCTAACTAATACCATTATAAAATTTAGATACTCTATCCTGATGGAAAATCTTGGCATTATATATTATGTATTTTTGAATTTTTAGACAAATAAGATCCGAACATAAAAATTGATAAAATCTACATTCTTCATTGTTTATTTCAGATATGATTTAACTTGTAAAAGAATAGATGGTTTTGCAACAAATCTCTTTATGAAATTCAGTTACATTGAAGGGTGAAAATGAATGCAAGTCACAATTAAAGTGCACTTACACTTGAGGCAAAACAAGTGGTTTGTTTCCTATAACCTGACCAACCCTGAAATTACAAAACAAAAATTTCGACCCTAAAGTTTTTTTAAGACTTTTTTTTAAATTTAATTTAAAACAACACATTTGTTAAAAAAATTAACATTATATGTCATAAATAAACTCTTTAGGGGTGAATAAGCAAAGAAAAATAATAAATACCCAATTTGGGTAAATACCCAATTATAAACCCAGGATATTGACCCGCAAAAATAAATATACCCAGGTATTTTACATCACTGATCACACCTCTGATCAATTTTAAATTGGATACATTAATACTAGAATAATATTTCCTTTTGCATATTTGCTCAAAATATTTAGTAAAAAAAGAAACTCTTTCCTACCTACCCTAAGATTTTTGCTCACGTTACAGGAAACAAACTTTTTTTTTGGCCTCATGTAAATGAAATGAAAGTGTGTTGAGAAGGCAGATGATCTTGGGGAAGTCTATTAGTAGAAAAGTGGAAAACTCACAAGGGCTGCTATACGCAAAACCAGGTATTGCGACCTTCATAAGCGATTAATTATTTTGACAACTCGAAATCTGCTATAACTTCTGGTACCAGGTTTAAATGAATCCAGAGATGCATGACAGATGCCAATTGTGAGACATTGTTTATGCTTAACCTGCTCCCTGATTTAACAAGTAGACTCATTGAAAAACACATGACTCAAATTCCTATCACTTTGGTACTTCTATTACTGTTACTGATTTATTGGATGATCCTAGTAGTGGGAATCTGTTTATATTGACATCAGATATAGATTTTTATCATTTTATTTAAACTGGATTTGAATTTTTAATGTTTTTGTACAATTTTGTCTCATTCCTATATAATTTATTTGATTAGATAGTTTGGTGCAGCTTGGACCTGGCTCTTGTGCTATTTATATATGAGCTGTTTAAGCTAAAGTGGTGTGTCCATTAAATATTATTGCAATATAAAGAGACTTTTAGTAGAATAATAGTTAGATAGCAATGGACTGCATAATCTCGTGCTGCATCTGTGTGGTTATTTGAAGAATAAGGAGTTACACCACCTTTCCTACAAGTAGTTTTCCATATTCAGAATTTGATACCAGCATTAACTCAGATTTTTCCGAAAGTGGGCTAACATCACTTTGGCTTTAAAAGGTTCAAGTATAAAAAAAAGGATGTGTGTGTATTCTCTATACAAAGCTACACGCTTTGACTAATCCATACCCAATTTGGTACTGAAACTTTAGAACACTGCGGAAAAAAAGGCGACTTCTTTTCTGTCCTCAGACCAATCTGTAGCCATAAAAAGTGGCACACAGGTAGTCCTAAAAGTGCCCCATGAAGCCCCAATTTTAAAATCTAAAGTTTGTTTTTGTGCAACAAATAGACATGGACAAAGAAACACTTTCTACAGGGTTTGTGTTTCAGTTAACACAGGGAAATTGTAGCGGTCATATTTTAGCTGTTGTGGTCATATTTGAAACCTGTGGGTTATTCAGCTAGTAACAAATCTTTCAAATGCTAACCATCAGTCACGCTATAATTGTTCACATCTGTATGTAAACAAAATTGTATGTAAAGGTTTAGTCATGTGCATTATTTGGCTTCTGATCACATAACTCTAACAGCCAGACCCTAAAGGTTGACATTACGAGCATTGAAACCAGTCTCGTTTAAAATAAATCCATGAAACAAATGTAATTATGCTTAAGAATGAAATTTGGCTCCCTAAACACTTATTTACTAAGTCAAAAATAGTTAACTTAAAAGTAGACTAAAGCTTTGTGGTGTATTTGAATTATTTTGTAAACCAAGATCAGACAATATGATTCAAAGGGAATGAAAGAAATATTCAAAGGACACTCACTTTTACCCTTCTCATTTTTAACTAGCCACCTTCCAGATGGATTACCCTCCATCCGTAAAATAAGAACTGTCTCCCCTCTTTTCACAGGTAAATCGCCCCTACCTCCTCGACTGTCTGCTTTCACCAGACCGTCGTCAATAGGTATTTCTTCACCCGTCAACTGAAATTTTCTTTTCAGTTTCTCTAATTCCTTATCTTTCTTTTCCTTTTCTTTTTGTTCTTTTCTCAGTTTCTTCTCCTCTTCCCTCCGTAGCTTTTCGATTTCTTTTTTGTTGTTGCTGTATAATGGCGAATCTGGTTCACTATAACAATGAAACACATTATCACATATTGAAGACTAACATATTTGCCCTAACTAGTAAAAATTCGTTTGGATTTTGAAAACATTTTTTAATCAAAAAGTAGCTTTTGTAATTCATGTCTGTAAACATAAATAAGATAAATAGCACTCATGGTTCCCACTCTTTCGTGGGGGAAAAAATTCAAGTACTTTTCAAGGCTCATTTGAAGTTTTTCAAGGACTATCGTAAAAAGGCAGAAATTCCCTCTTTAACCCCTATTTTAGTAGACAACTTTTCTGAAGAACCTCTCATGTAATGTAACCTTTTCATTACCATTCACATACTTAACAATTCCAAACATATTTCTAGTCAATATTCCAAGCATGTTATGGGAAAGAAAAAAAACTTAAAAAGAAAAAGTAAAGTAGGAAATTATACTTATGGGGGGTTCTATATGTTCGAACTGACACAGAATCCCACTGACCTTGAGCAAAGAAAATAAACATATGCCTAGATGAACAAGCGTATTTGGCATATTCTTCGGAATCCCAATAAAACCACGCCTTCTAAGCGAATGCGTTTCAAGCTGATTCATATTCGAGAAAATTCCAGATTAAAATTTTTCAAAATAAATTCAAGGACTTTCAAGTATTTTGCACCAAATTCAAGTATTTTCCGGGGTCCTTGAAAACGAAATTCAAGAACTTTTCAAGGCTTGTGGGAACTCCAGCACTTAGTGTGTTTCATTTAAGCCAATGACATACGAATCAAACTTTACACAGTGAGTTTTTTAGACCAGTTGAGTTCACCAAGTCAGTGTTCCTTTGCAAGGACGTTGCATTTCTTCTTGATAAACACAGATAAATGAATAAATGTACATTATTTATTAAAATTTTATTAGTAAGTTGCTATAAGGTACACAGGGTTCCCACTCTATTTCAGAAATAAAATTCCTTGACTTTTCCAGGTTTTCCAGACAAATTTTTACAAAATTCCAGGTTATACTTAAGCAATTCACAAAATTTTTAAGGTTAAAAAAATTTTCTAAGAAATAATTTAGCATTCAATAGCCAATAATAAAAATCATTTAAGAATTATACACTAAAAATTAATACACAAAGCACAAGTAATTTTGCATTAAAATAATTTATTCAAATAATGCAACATACAGTCAGTATCGGTTTATAAGGTCAGCTCAGCGGTCCAGAAAAATCAAACCATATAAGCAGGGTGAACATATATGCGGAACAATACTATACTATTTAATTATGGCAGGGTTATATTCACCTATCCGAATATAGTGCTCATAAACAAATAATTAAACTTTTGGAACATTTCAAAAATGAATTTGCAAAGTAAAAACTACAGTAAGAAATATGTAATATTTTTTTGAGAAATTTATTAGCTTACATTACCAATCTAAGTACAGTACACATATGTACATGCATCCATATTCAATGCACTTATCTCTACTATTATAAAAGGAAGGTGTTTGTTTTTCATTATCAAAGTCCTGACAAATCTACGGCACTTACAACAATACGATTTGGCACACAGGCAGTCGTAATTTTTGGGTTGCAGCAAAATTCAATCTAGAACATTTTTGACTGAATGTAATGGAATTTAATTACTATTGTTTCTTTGGAATGGCAACACCATAAAAAATTGCAGATTCTAAATTTATTATTTTGGTTTCCATTTTTATTTTGCCCAGTAAAACAATTTGTCAGCAAACTAAAAATAAAAAAAAAAAAAAACATAAATGAACATTCTTATTTGTCACGTATGATCCAAATGAAACCAAATTTTCTTTTAATCTTTTCATCTCAATTTCAATGTAATTTCAAAACAGAGAAAGATAACTTCAACCAATAAACAGGCAGATGTCCACCTGTTGTGCTTGGGGAGGAAGAGAATTGAGTGGGGTGGGTAATGCTGATGATGATTCAACGCAAAAGAGAAATGGAGGGAAGTAAAGAAGTAAATTCAGGTCCTCTCCGGGGTTGCAAAGACCTTTTTCATATGGTCATTCCTTGTGTTGCTCCCCGCATCAAGAAATGTTACAACAATTACTATTTAAAATAATAATAATAACCTCATTGAAAAGACCAAACAAAAAAAAAAACCAACGATATAACCAATAACCAGGAAAATAAAATGACTATATAAGCAGTGTGCTTTAACATATGTTCCCTATTAAGTTAGACGGGACTTTAGAAAACTGATCATATAAGCGGGGTGACCTTATAAGAGGGTGAACATATAGTCGGTACTGACTGTATTTGACTTTAAAATAATTTTGTGATTTTTAATGTATCACAAGCAAGAAATTCTTCAAATAAGCCCGTGGACGTTATTTCTTATTCAGCCATTTCTTTTCAAATTGGTTGAAAAATTGAATTAATTAAATTAAGTGATACAAAACTGTGTACGAATCTTATTGACTACTTTTCTCCAGAGCATCTGAGAAGCCATGATCAATCATTTTCAGTTCATTTAGGCAATTTTCCAGGTTTCAGACGAAAATTCGTAATTTTCCCTGATATTTTTGGTAAAATTAAATTCTTTGAAATTCTAGGTTTTCCCTGACTTGTGGGAATCTTGGGTACATAATAATAATGAAAGTACTCTTCTCTGAATGATTGATAAATTGTGTAAACATAAAGTGTAATAAATAATTGTCGCATTGCTTGAAAATTCGATTTCTTTCCGCTTTGTTTTCTCAGGACTATGTTCTTTAACTTAGTGAGTTGTTTAACTTATAAACTCATAAAAAACGAACTTCAAAATAATATAGTTTAATTTTAACGAATAGGAACATTAAGTATGTGAGGCTTTTTTGATAAGGGAGGGGGGGGGATAACCTTGGAGGAGTCAATTGCAGGAAAGTATGAAAAATCCTGTATGAAGATTACCATTAATGATTATTTGCTTCTCTAAATTGCAATCACCATGATTTATGGCAGTGAACTGGAGCCAGTATCTGTGCTAAAGACACCAATTATGAGAAAGTATTGTTTATACTTTATCAGTTCTCTAATTAAATGGACAGGTAAAAAACCATTTGGCTCAAATTTCAACTTGCGCTCCTTAGACTATTGTTTTTAATCTGCAGTTTAATATTTCGGAAAACAAATTTAATGAAAACTATTACACATATAAGAAGGGGTTGTCAAGTATATTTCTTCAATTGTGTGCAAATTATTTTTTTTTAATCGCTGTGACTATTAAAAACAACAGACAAATATTAATATACAAATAGCACTATTGTTATTGACTGGTTATTTTTACTATTATTTTTGCTATTATTAATGACTGGACTGACATTTTAAAACTAAGGATTAAAAAAAATCTTTTTAAAATTGCACATACTCCACAAGGGTTTCACAAGGCATTTCTTCATAAAACTCCTCTTGATCAGGCTGAAAAAGAATACATAAAATTGTAAGCAAATTTTTGGAGGGTATTTTTTTGCACACGTCTATTAAAAAAATAACTCCTTGAAATAAAAAAAGTAATGAATGAAAAAATTTTATAAACATGAACTTCTTTATCCAACTAAGAATCTTATTTGGGAATAACAAGTTTGATAACATTAATTTCCAATATAAACGTATTTTTATAATTAAAGAGTAATTGTGCAGACCCAAGAACACAGCACCAGCGCCAAATGGCGATGCCCGTAATGGCCGTACGTATTTGAAGATGCGGTAACTTTTGAACCTCATGCCTATCCAAATAACCATTTCGTCGCCAATTTGGCGATGACCGGTACCGTGTTCTAGAGTTCCATCGAGTAATATTAAGTATACTTACATCCTCAGCATCTTGATAAAGTTCCTCTGCAGAAAGAAAACAAAAATATAAGTAATAAGGAAAACGAATCTAACCAATTATAATTCCAAGATATAGTTTCTGAATAACAAATAGTATTTCAAAAGAACCAAAATTCGGAAAAGGCAGCAAACCTACCACAGGAGCCGGAACCATGAACATTTGGCTGTAGGTACTCTGAAGGACAAGGGGGTGGAGGTTCTTTTGGTTTCATTCGCATTAAGGGTGCTGGATGTGGTACATCTGCGTCATTGTAGAGCTCTTCAGATTCTTCTTCCTCAGTGAATTCAGGTCTAAAATTTACAAATGAAATGACTTTAGCACAAAGTGATCCGCAATTATTTAAACGAATTTTGAATTGTACAATCGATAAATCAAATTATGTTTACATTTATAAACAGGACCACACGCACATTCCAGTAGGGTTCTCACTCTTATAGAAAAGTAAAATTTGGGACCTTTCCAAGCAGTGGCGTATATAGGAGTTTATTTCGGGGGGTGCCAAATATTATTGAAAGCAATTTAGTATACATCGTACAAATGTATTAATTTTGGGGGAAGCAAACATTCGAAAGCTATTTAGGACTTCAGGATATCAATTTGAATAAATAATAACAATTCAATATATTTCCAACAACAATTTGAAATTCTCAAATTGTTTAAAATTTATTTCTAAAAATAGGTAGTTATGCATTTTAAATAATGTCAGTGTATATAATATTGACTAAAAACCTGCATGGATATTAAAAGGAATAGAAGGTCAGACCCAGATTAAAAAAAAGAACAGTTTAAATGTATTTTTAGAAATTGGGAAGTATAATTTTAAATATTACTTTTATAATGAAATACGCGCGCGCATTTCTTTAATTGGAAAAAAGTAACTTGTTTACTTATTTAAAATATTCTATAATTCGTTCTTATATACAGGGGGAACACTCTTAAAGTTGATAGATAGGTAATTTACTTTTAATTACTATCTCAATAGAAATTTCTTTGTTTAATGTATGAGTATCTGGATATTAGTTTACTAATTATGACTGATAGAACTAAAACACGGAATAAAAATTTAAATTTTGTTTTCTTTTTTAATTGAGAACTTTTTTTATCCAAAACGTTTCAAATATATTTTGTTCCTTTCCAAATTTTTATTATTGAAAATATGCAGAAAAACGAATGGTTAACGGTCGTTCGTTCCACAACATTATAATTTCTAAGGCTAGGGTCGTAAAACAAGTGAAATGCCCAAGAGGTTGTTTGGGAAGCTAGACAGAGGGTTTTTTTACCTCGCAAAGTCGTAAAACTGTCGGGGGTGTCCATTGGATTCTGCAGGCAGCGGAAGAAGAAAATGTTCCCTGTTAAGTAGCTCTCTCACAACCACGTGGTCACAGCACACCTTTCATCAACCATCATAAATTTTGGTGATCCCTGTGTACAGCCCACTGTGTTTACTTTACTCGGGAAAGGAAATAACTTCTCTGTTTAGTTTTAAATGTGTCCAAATAATAAAATTTTTTAAGAAAATTGTTTCCGCCAGGAATACAAATTCGATTTCAAAATATTCAAAACAAAAAGTTACCATGATTGAACTTAGTCAAAATTTCGGGAGGGGCCCGGGCCCCCTCGGCCCTCCCCTTATATACGCCCCTGTTTCCAAGGTTACTTTCAGTAATTTCAAGGCTACATTTAACATAGACCAAAGAAGGTGACGAGCATTTTGGGTGGATTTCAGACCCAGTAATGATACTTGTCCAAGGTCAAGTATTATTCATTTTGTTTTTAATCGATGTAAGGAGAGACAAAGAACTTATCTAAGGTTGAGTGTTATTGATCATGGCTTTTGAATCCAAGCGAAATGAAACATGTAATGTTTTTAATAAAGCTTTAAAAAATTATTTTAAAGGAATTTACACAAGAATTATGGTTTGTTAAGGGCTCTTAAAACTAAAATGAAAAATCAGGCCATTTTAGGCCCCATAATAACCTTGTCTTCAGGTATTTGGCCACTCATGTGCAAACCCCAACTAACCACCTTTATCAAAAACATTAACAGCTCAAAATAAAAACTAAAATTATTTTGAGCATTAGTCTTGACAAGGACTTGGTAATGGTTCAAATATAACAAGATCATGCGTGCAGATTCATAGTTGATATTTATTGAAACACATGCAGCAATATAATAGGTTTAATTTTTTAACAATATATTATATATTTTTTTAGTTATAGCTTACATTTTATTACAAAGTGAACACAGCTCAACTAATTAACATATATAACTGCAATACAACATACCATATGCTGACAGCTGGATAAGAAAAGCAGCAGATAAAAAGATAGGAAGGGTTAGATTGTTTTACAAAACCTTCATGACATACTTCATATACATTAATAAACATCAGTATGGTTTAGGTAAAAGCAATTTTGTTTTTCTCAGCTCCCTGGTTTTTATCTTGTAATCTTAAATAAATATTAAAAAATATATATTTTTAGAAATAATTAGTTTCTAAAGACATCATCCAGTGATAAAGTTGCCACTTAACTATCTTAACTCTCCTGTGGAACCGTAGACGGAAGCAGTACAATTGGTCAGAACTCACACCATTAATTATAATATGTGTAACTAGTGATAGACCTGAAGAACTCGTATCCTAGCGAAGAGATCACTGTCACAAAGCTATTAAAGGAGATGTGACATTGGCCAAGCAGAGTTATGCATCATGATTGAAGCCACAGTTATACAAGAAAAATTATGGATGATGCATAATACAATAAATACAAATCGATCTTCCCATTACAACAATATTCATAACATTCACAGCTGCCCTATTAAACCTACAGGTGGTTTCGAAAGGATACACCGTCTATCAAGATATGACCAATTTTGCTAATGACAAGATATCTCGTCAAGATATTACCGATTTTTTTTTTTTGATGATGAGATCAAAATCTGTTTTTTTTTTTCCCAATGGGAAATATCTTGTCAGGTTTTTTTTTTTCCTAATGACAAGAAACCTCGTTGAGACAATCAGGAGGGTTTACAAAGTTCATTATCCATCCTAGTCCATTCATATTGGTGGTTGTAAAATCAGAATGTTGATGTCACAAAGATATGAATGGAGATGGTACACAGGTCTAGTGTGTATGCATCACGATTGAAGACTCAGATATACAAGAATAATGGATGATACACTGTACTATACATACAAATCAATCTTTCCATTACATCAACAATTACAACATTCACAACTGCCCTTTATCCAAAGTCAACTATCCCTCCGAGTCTCTTCATCTTAGTGGAAGTAGAATTTGAAAGTAGTTTCATGAAAACTAAAACAAAAAATAAAATTCGAACTTACATAAGTGAGACCGGCCTTTTGTTTTCATTTAAAAGTGTGTCTTCATACAGTTCTTCTATCTCTTCCCTGAGAGAGAGCGATGGCCTAATGATGGGTGCAGACAAAGGAGGTAAAGGTGGGGGTGTGTGAGGTCTCGCAGGACATGCTGGAAGAAAATCAATTCTTAAAATAATTTCACCATACACCAAATTCCACTTTTGGTGAGAATAAAAAGAATACATGACACAACTGATTGCCAGCAAACTGAAAATTCAATGTCAAGGCAATAAATCTGTGCTCAGATGGCAAAATGTTACAAGTCACTTTTCCCAAAAAATTGACCAAGTCCCATCCTGGAGTCTTCTTTGTTAATGTTTAGAATGTGGCAAAACGGCATAAGTCTTTTTCTTTCAGTTTATAAGAAAACAAAGGTGGGAAAATTGCAATAAATCAAAAACCATAGAACCACATGTTGAATCTTAAAATTGCTGTCACGAAAAATTAAAAAAGTGATATATTATAACATTTTGCCATCCGAGCACAGAAATAATCCCAGATAAAAATAATCTCTCCACAATGTCTGATTTTTAATTGAGTGTCGATATTCTTTTTAGTTTATGTAAATCACCGAAGTTTAATTCTTGTTTTTAAGTTAGATTAAGTTTTCGCAGTTTCGTATAAATGTAGAAGAAATCAAGGAAAATCTTCACACAATGGATAATTTTCATACTTCAATGTACTTCATGGAATTAATTTCTGTGAAGAAGGAAATTTATATTATAATTAAAATCAATAAACATAATCTACGTTATAATGAAGTCCGCTGATACAGGTTTTAGGTTTAATGTATTTAATCCTTGATAGTGTCGTGACTTGTTAGCATTCATTGTTTTTATGAACACAAGATTGGTATTGAACAGATCTTGTACTTCTTTATGAACACAGTATCGATCTTGAACAGATCTTACGTTTATTTACTAAGAACGTAAGTTCTCTGAAAAATCTCTTCACACCATTACTACTTCACCCTCTTAAGGAGTGGTGTGGCATCTGGCATCAATCTCCATGATGTGGTTAAGGCTAGATATATTTAAAAAAAATCTTCTCCAAGTTATATGAAATATCTTGCAATTTTTTCAATACACAAAAAAAAACCTAACATGTATAAAAGGCACCTGAATGAGACTAGGGGTGTGCCATGCCATATCTGACGACATGATATATTCTCTTTTAATACAGAAAATAAAATTAGATGCACCCCAAAATTTGGAACAAGCTTTCTTGGAGGGAAGATAGTTTAAGTGCAATTTTATTTTTGGATAAATGGTTGGCTGGGTTTTGGCGTAAGGGCTAATGGTCATGCTGCGTCAAACACAGTACATAAAATGTCAAATAGTAGACAGATACACACAAGGAAAGTATTACTGACACAGAAAAGAGGAATTCACCCAGGGAGAAACGAACCTGTGCCGCCTACAATTCGTAGCTTGGATTAATGAAGAAAATAAAAGATTCCGTCATTTTCATGATTAAAATCTGTGGTCCCATCGGTGACAGTGAAATGCCCTAGAGGGTTTTTCTAGATTTAGGAGGTTAATAATTTAAATATTGAACAAATCGGGATTTTATATTAACGGGGCTAGAATATGGATCTCAATTTGGAATCCGACTAACATATTATAGATGTTGAACAAATACAGAATAAATTTTTGAGACATATTTATTCTTAGGATTATGAATCTTCAAGTGTATCTTCTGAATTGCGAAATCCTTTCGGTTATCATCATACTTTGAAGCTCCGGAGATACATTTTATTAACAAAATAATTTCACAACGTCCTACATAACAAAACTGCATCGCCGGTTTCAGATTCCTGTAGCGATTTTAACATCCCCACCAGAAACTGAATTACTTTTATATTAAACCTTGAAAAAAAATGTATGTTATAATTTTACTACAAATAGAATTTTTAAACTGTATAATTCATTCTCGGAGCTTGATGTACTTTTTGATGATTCAAATACAATAAGTAATCTGCTTCAATGAAGTATTTAGTTTCGCCTATTTTCTTTTGTTGCATTTTTTTTGTTCTCTGCAATTAGATATTTTCTGTAGCGAAACAAATAAATATAAATGCTGCTGTCATACTCGTAAAAACCTTGAAATTACAAAACACAACAGTAGCTTTATAGTGAATTCCCGCACACTAGAGTCTGAACAGGTGGATTACTTGGCAAAGAGGGGTAGCCGGTTCACCTCCTGAAAACAGGTGTTTCGTTCTCTCGCCGGGACCTCTTTGGCCGATAATGGGAGGTTAGAGGACGGATGGGCAAATAATTTTTCATTTCCTCTCGTCTCATTTTGCTTTTATCGACTCTTTTGTGCATACTGTTACTAACCTGTATACTGTGTTTTTCTGCTAACCACTGGTGGAAATATTGCTGTACATAAAAAAAAAGCGTAGCTCTCGTGGTTGAGAAGAATCTTATCTGTTCTCTAGCCGGGACCTCTTAGGCCGATACTGGGATGTTAGAGGACGGATGAGCAGCAAGCCAGAATATATCCGTTCTATACGTGGGACCTCTTTGGCCGATGCTGGGAGGCTAGAGGACGGGTGGGCAGCAAGCCGGAATCTAGCCGGGACCTCTTTGGCCGATACTGGGAGGTTAGAGGACGGATGGGCAGCTAACCAGAATATATCCGTTCTCTAGCTGGGACCTCTTTGGCCAATACTGGGAGGTTAGAGGACGGATGGGCAGCTAACCAGAATATATCCGTTCTCTAGCTGGGACCTCTTTGGCCAATACTGGGAGGTTAGAGGACGGATGGGCAGCTAGCCAGGACCTCTTTGGCCAATACTAGGAGGTTAGAGGACGGATGGGCAGCTAGCCGGAATCTAGCCGGGACCTCTTTGGCCGATACTGGGAGGTTTGAGGACGGATGGGTAGCTAATTTTTCATTTCCTCTCATCTCACCTTGTTTTTTATCGACTCTTTTGTGCATATTTCTTTGCAAACCTGTATACTGTGTTTTTCTGCTAACCAGAGAAATATTACTGTACATAAAAAAATGTAGTTCTCGTGGTTGAGAAGCGCACTTACGGTAGGCTGGCTTTGGAGGGGCTGGTCTTTGCGGAACAGCAGGAGGCGAAGTGACTGGAGGTTGAAAGTTCCTCAAAGGAACAGGAGGACAGACTGCAGGTTGAGTAGGCCTGTTCTTCCCGGGCAACAACATGTGCAGAGGTTTCGTAGGTTTCAGAGGCGCCGGTCCGAGTTTTTCCACGGATGGCAGTTCTTTTCTCCTGAAATTGCAATTGCTCTTGCAGATGTAGTTGTCGGAGCCGATGCACAGTGTGTCCGAATCGCTCCGCTTTTCGCCGTTCTGCGAATTGCACAGGTTGATCAGGTCCGTCGCGTCCTGTAAGTTTGATCGCGTGTCGGAGTTCCTGGAGACCGGCGCGGTAGCCGCGATTTTGTTGACGGGGTCGCTCAGGACAGAGTCGCTCGTCCTGCGATTGTACGCGTTGGTGAACATGAACGAGGCGATCGTCTCCGCCACGGCTTTCGACTTGTCCTGCGACTTCTGCAGGCCGTCGTTCAGAGTCCTGTTGTTTTCCACTGCGCTATCACACGAGTCCGAAGATTCCAAGTTGCTAGTCCTGGTTTGTTGCGACAGGTAGTTGGGTTTCGGACCCACGGCGGGACGTTGGATCGCTTTGTTGTTGAGAACCTTATCGCTCAGTCCGTTCTGTTCGGGTTTCTTGGCTGGGATTGGCAGTACTTTGGTTATTAGCTGGGAAGAGACGTTTTGTTCGTTGATCACCCGTTCTCTGAAAGTCATTGTTTCGTCGGCGGCTTCATTGGAGCTTTTCCACGGCCTGTTCGAGATTTTCCCGTTCGGGGGCATCATGCCCATGAGAGGTTTGTTCTTCTCAGCAAATATGGCTCGCAGTGCCTGCACTTTGCCTGGAGAGTCGTCAGCCATATTTTAAGAGTTTTCTGAAAACAGATAAGTGAACTTTAAGTAATATGAAAACGATATGATTATCTACGTAGACAGTATACGTTGAGCAACAATGTGACAAGACCAGAAAAAAAGTGAAAAATACAAAGTAACTTTTTGCGAATTGATCAACGCTTGGAACCGCTGTGAACAATACGAGGCAAAATATATCATTGCCTGTCTACCCCAAGAACTGTTCCTGCCACTAAGTCTGTGTGGTGGCGATCGCTATAAGAATGGGGCTCGTATATTTTGAATAGGACGACTCTGATGGATGGCCTAATTTTATTTTATTTTTAGCTTATGTTGGAGAGCAAAAAGATCGTTTACTACTACGTATTTTCGGCAATATGTACAAATCATTACAAATATATATGAAATCTGTTATGACGTGCACTTATCTGCCATTCGTAAACATCAAAAACCTAAAATATGCTTGAAAAGACAAGTATCATAATATTATTAGCTTTACGTAATGGTGTAATTAATTACCATTAGATTCCAAATGACAAGTTGATTTTTCTGCCTAAAAGGTATCCACACAGGGAAACGACATTTACAAGATGTTAGAAAGCACTTGGATGAGATTTCGCTCAACAAAAATTAAAAACATCCATTCATAGGACTATAAAATTAAGTGTAACAAAATCCATGGGTCGTCATGTCAAATGCCACTCTCCTAAAATTGCCATTTAATTCTAACTCACTTGATCTGGAGACACAATTTGATAGATGTTCTTTCTGTAACGTTTTCAAGTTATTCAACTCGTTTTAACAACACTATCTATTAAAAGAGCTTCGAAATTCTTTGTGGTACAGTATTCACTGAATCTTTCACCTCACATTATTGTCGTTAACCTGAAGTTTCCGTTAAAAAATTATTCAATCATCGAAAACTCCAAAATCCTTTAAAATTGTATTGAAATTTTTCACAACCGATCCATCAATATGTATTCTAAGTAGTATTCAATAAGTAAGTTGTACAAAATATATACACTTATTTTCAATTGCACTTCTTTTACAGCTGCATTACAAATACAGTAAAAAATGTTTCCTATTTAAGCTACAAAACAAACTACACAATACAGAAAAAAATCCTTTTTACATTTATTTTCATATAAAATTTGGGCTGGACACAAAAATCGCAAAAATTTTGGACTACCTTAGGGTGCCAAATGTCATTATTGCAAGTGCCATAGTTTCATCAGGACAGTACACACCATACACAGACACACTTCCTTTCATAATAGTAGTGATTAACCCCCATATTTTGGACCAAGATACCGGCGACGGAAAAAAATATAGGGGCTATTTTGCACTATGTTGTCCATACTATATATAGGGTCTCTCTCTCTCTCTTCGATTTCATGCATAAGCATGCATGTTCGTGGTGGTTTAGAATTACCTTAAACCCTGCCAGGGTCTTTTCAAGATGAAAGTTTGACGTCCAATCTATGAAATTTATTTTTTCCTCGAATATATAACAGAAGTTATTTTAACTGACATACTTGATTTCATAAAAGCATCACATGATCAGAATACAACACAGATAGAATATATTTTGATAGAATATAGATTTGGATCGAACATTTTTTTAATGTTCCAAATACATTAAAAAGTGGTTCGATTCCTATTATATAAGGTGGAAAGTTCTTCACCCATACAGTCCCCCACTCCATTTTTTTCGCGTAAAGTCCTTCAATGGGTCAAGAAACAGGTTTCATGCGATTGCACTCCACTGTGGCAAGAACCGACTGCTCAGTGACTAACCAGAACTCAAAGAAGCAATCGGAAACGGTCAGCAGCACGCACATCGGATGTGGCCATTTCAAACCAGAATCATTTCCGAAATCGATGCCACATCACGAGACCAACATCTCCACGCGTGTTTTCCCCCCACAAAGAAACCTCGCAAACGATAAGGAACGGCCGTTCGGTGACGTCCGAGAACCTTTAAAGCAATTGCAGTGTTGAAATTGAAGGCAATCTTCCTCAGGAAACCGTAGAGGCGAAGTGTAAGCGAAAGAAAATATCCCAGGCCCCAGATCCGGACATCCGTCGAGATAAATTGACCCAGTCAGTCCAGAATGCAGCATGCAGGCCGCGCAGCGGATGAATTAAGTGTTTGACACGTCATCTGCAGGGTCCTGCAACACTTGATCAGAGTTAATGGGATAATGGGAACGTCTGATAGTCCGTGACGCATTCGAGCATGGGGGGAGGCCGATTGCAAAAGTTTATTGAATTACGTATTGCACGAGCTCTCGTCCCTCGGAAGTAAAACCGAAACCTGCATCCTATTTATTCCGTGAAAGTGTGCCTTCTGCGCAAAAAGCTCTTCCGAGGGATGGTTGGTTGGTATTCTAAGTCTTTCGGGCGCAAGGTACTAAACCAGATAAATACGAGGGCATGTCAATAAGTGTTGTTGTTGCTGATCCCTGTAGCCCAGCAGAGCTAGACTAGGTCCATGATATCGCACACTCTCAAGAAATCAATGACCAATAATGGTCGCTCCAGAAGATCTTCTTTATCAAGTCCCAAGCACTCAAGGATATGATCCGGAGTGGCCTGGCCTTTGGAACACTTGGTACAAATATGAAAGTCCTTTTCTTTGTTGGCATAAGTCAATGTTTTGAGGTGGCCACTACGATATCGTGTTATTGTAGTTTGTTCCTGTTTGCTGCACCGGAGGGATAGAGATCCACCGGGACGATTACTCTTGTACCAATGGTGCACAGGGGGAGTGGCAAATGCAGACCGAACAAGGCATTTATGTCCAGAGTATAGTTCAGTATAGGTTAGAGACGGCCGAGTATGCATAGGCTCGTCAGTTTCCCTCTTTGCCAGGGCATCAGCCATTTCGTTACGGGCAAGGTCAACGTGGGAAGGGATCCACTGTAATTGAATCTCACGAGATGAGGAAAGCCGCCTCAGCTTGTCCAAGATAGCAACTCCAGTATTCTCACGGACTCTGTGCCAGTTAGTAAGATGCTGGATGGCGCTCCGGCTGTCAGACAGAATCTAGATTTCCTCATCCCCAGGGAGTGGAAGGACTGTATCTAGACCCGCATTAATTGCAATTAGTTCGCTGCGAAAGACGGAACAGCCGTCAGGGTTTCTGATGGAGATTTGATTAGAACTGTTTTGAGTCTTAATATATACCCCACTACCGGAACAAGTCCTGTCATTCCTGCTACCATCCGTATAAATAAGCAAAACGAATATGAATGAATGTCAATAAGTAACGCACATAATGTAAATATAATAATAATAAATCAATTAACGACAGTGTGAAACAAGAAATGAAAGTATTGCCCATTTATTACTTTTCCACATAATTTCCATGCATGTTGAGGCATTCGTCCCAACGATGGATCAGTTTGAAAATCCCGGTCTCATAGAACTCCGTCGGCTGCGAGAAGAGCCACCTTCGCACGGCCCCCGTTTGAGTGCGTCGTCAGAGTCAAACTTCTTACCGCCAAGGAACTTCTTCATGGGTCCAAACAGATGTGAATCGGAGGGTGCCAGGTCTGGGCTGTATGGAGGGTTCTCCTAAACTTCCCAACCGTTTATCCAGTGTGCTGCTCCGATAGTTGTTTTGGTACCCAGTGAGAACAAACTTTTGTGTACCCTAGCTTCTCGTGGACAATGTCCCAGGCAGATCCATAAGAAATGTTGCAACGTTCTTTTATTTCATTCAACGTCGTTCGACGGTTCACTCGTATGACGTTGTCGATTTCATCAACAATTGAACAGGTTGAAGAAGACACTGGCCAAAATTACGAGGTGTAGTTTCTTTCCATTCGAGGTTGATCCCGGACCATCACCAATAGCCCACCGCCAGTATGACGTAAATTCAACTACCTACCTCTTAAGATCAAGAATGTAACACTAGGAAATTCTACGTTGAGTTATTTCCCTACATTAGTAAAGTTGAAGACGCTTTTACATTTAAAAAAATCGTTTGCGCTAGTAAAGTTAAAGACGCTTCTACATTAAAAAAAATCGTTTACGCTAGTACAGTTGAAGAGGTTTCTACAATTTTACATAATCGTTTGCACTGTTTCACAACATTTGGGTTGGGTTTAACGGCTCAAGGGACATATTTGGCCACACTGCGCTAAAGATCGGTGGCCTCAAAGGCATATATATCCTTTAGGTGTGTACAGGCTTTAAGAACCCGAGGAACTCTAGAGATATTTTCTTTTCTCATGGGGCTATACTGTCTTTAGTAAACACGGGTGTCGCGCTCCCGAAACACACAAACGACCATTTTCTGTTTCACCCCATTATTCTATATCTCAATCCCTCTTTTTTCCTTTTCACGACATTATTCACTTGAAATTGTCTGCCTAGCGTTTGGTACAGCTTGGTTAAATAATGCCCTTGCTCCATAAAATCCGGGCCGACCCTGTCTGGTGGTTAAGGTGTTAGCCTCTAGATAGGAAAGGTTCCTGGTTCGAATCCGGGTCATTGCATGGATGTTTGTAAGCGTATATGGTGTAGAGGCGACTGGTGTACCTTAAATCTGTCGTGGCCGAAAGTCCTCATGTTAGGTTGGTGTGGAAGTTTGGAGAGAGGGGTGCCAGCTCAGGTGTTGCCTCGTCATATGACCGTGGTTCAAAATTACGTGATGTTGTACTCGGTTCTTTCCCTTGGGGGATTGATCCCGGACCGTCGTCAATAGTGTTGCTCTTGTACGACGTTAATTAAAAATTACCAAATTACTATGAAACCCGAAACAACAATTGGCGGCCCCAAAGAGTTAAATGTGATAAGTTCAATTTCTTTGCCCAAAAATTTGTCTGGAAAATAGATTCATGCAAACTACTAGTCTCAAATCCTGCAGAAATGAAAGGTGAAAATAACAAGACTAAAAACATGAAAATCTGAGTTTCAGACACGCAACAGAGTAAAAAGGATATATCCAAAAGAAAGAGAAAACTAAAAGCCAATCCGTAGTAACAATTTTGACAAGCTTGTTTCCGTTGTCAACGCTGCAGCCTAGGTTCACTGTTGGCATGGAAGCGGCGATACGGTCTGCGAATACAATTCAACAGAATCGACGACAATTGGGAAACTTCAATTCACACACAGGTGTACAAACACATTTAATACCACTAAAGCCCTTGTGGAAACAGCAGAATTAAATTCAACTTCAACGGATTCACATTCCGGATGACAAACAGTGATATCAATCAATTTTGGAGATTACGAGTAATACAAGGACATGTAACATAATTTCCCAAAATATAAAAATTTAGGTGGTTTACAAAACACAGGTGTTCTTCGGGCATTTCCTATTAAGAATTGTATGGACATTTGCTGACATAATTTTATAGACTGTTATATCAGGGTGAAAAGAAATAGCTGAACTAGCTTTTCTTTTCGTTTGATTGCTTGCTTAGAAATCCCTCTGATCATGTCCAATAGTTTGTTATGAAAAATGAGTTATCTGAAGATGGTTACGCTCGTGCAAATATATTTTTATTTTAAAAGTAGATTCTTGATTTCATTTGAACACGAATTTCATCATTCTCCAAACAGGTGTATATATTTCCTTAGTTTATTTTATTTCGTCGATCAGTAAACTAAATTCCATCGAACATGTAATAGTCATATATCGATAAGATTCATTATATAATTTTAATCAGCGGTAGATGACTTTCGCATGCATTGAAATTTAATATCGTCTGTGTCAGTAGAATTCTTATTCTAACAGTGACATATTATTTTATAGCTCATTATATTTATTCAACAATACTATTATCAGGAGACTTAATAATGAAATAGCACAAACTGATCTAAATGTTTAGTAAATCTCGTGTAAATTGACAATGCGCCCTGATACGTTTATAACTTGTACAATATGTGTTTTAATAGTAGAAATGAAATATATTTAAAATATATAAAAATAAGTAATATATCAAAATAAGTAATGCAGAATTAATAAGAAACGCGAAATAGATCGTTGAGAACGTGTATCATTTTTAATACACTTAGGAAAATAAATTGAAACTTGAGAATTTAGGCATCAATATTTCACGCTTTATGGTACTATTTTGGTAATTTGCTTACAAAGGTATTTGTGTCAGATGTCTTCTCGTTTATTCTATGGAATAAAGTATATTTGTAATCATTGTAGGATACTTGGCTTCATTGGATATAAGAAAATTACAAAAAATTATTCCAGATTTTTATGCGATAACTTTGAAAGATTCTATCAGGAAAATTGTACCAGATTCCAGATATCATTCCACCCGTAATGATTACCGGCGATTTCATTGTAGATGTCACTTAAAAACAAATCGCTTATAGACTGTAACGTGAGTTTAACTTAAAGTACATTTTCACATTGTCCATCTCTGGTTAACACTTGTTTGTACACAGATGTAACTTTTGTAAGAAACATCGACGTAAATACTATTCCATATATATCTTACTTCTATTATTGGCCATTAATAATATGAAATAAAACCTCACTTATAACCACCAAGAATTTATTAATATATTAACTGTCCGCTAATAACATAAAGACGGATTCATGTCTTAAGAGCTTACGATTGTGTTCCCGTATACTACTCACCCTGTTTTTTATGCTGTAAAATCAGTTCAAGAAAGTGAAAATGGACTGTAGTTCCGTTTGATTTAAAAATATTTTTCGCTTCAGTTGACTTCAGAATAAGTTATCCTTTCCATTTTCGAATCTGGAAATACTACTCTCTTTGTAGTAAATGCAAAACGCCTCCTATTCAATCCAAAATAGAACTCACGATAAACTGCCACATAAGAAACAATTTGAAAACAGAAGTTCGCAGGTAAACATTTATGTCGCCTGATAACGTCGAGATAAATCGTAAATACTTTATGTTCAAAAGGGTCAACAGAAGAAATCTCTCATTTGTTGAGACAAGATTAGGCAATCGAATTTTTTCGACATTACGCCTCTAGTCTAGGAAAAGTACGGATAAGATGATTGGATCGGATAGCACATATAAATTCCAAAACGACTTGTGTATCAATACCCTTTGTGTTTGCAAACACTGCGAAGGTAAAATGTTTGTTTCATTACAAACTATTGGTGTTAGAAAAGGAAAGTTATCGTGTTTCGACTAAATTTTTAAGGACTCGCACACAAACTCGTTTTTTTTTAAAACTGAGTTTCCAACCTCAATAACTCTTTTTCTCGGAAATATTTTATTTTGAAACGAGTCTAAAACTCGAACAAATCGTGGAAATCAAATAAGGAATTATTTCTAATAAATGTCAACTAATGCAATAAATTTCTAATCGAGTTTAATAGTCTTAAATATTTGAAATATTTTGTCTCTTCAGTAAAGTTTCTTTTTTGAGTTGCATCGCTTGTGAGCTAAATAAGTGGTACAATTTTATCCAAACAGTGTTCATTTATCAACTAGTTAAATATCTCGTTCAATTTTAGCAAACGATTTTTATTAAGTAAAGTTAAAGTAAAAAATGTTTTGTCATTATTGAATAGTGGCTAGTGGAAACCACCGAAAAGAAAAATATTCAACTTTAGCACTTCTAAATTCGTTGGTACGAGTACAATTTTTTGTAATTTGTTCATGGGATAGTAGTACTAAAATAGTAAAATATTTTTTTCGGCTTTCTTTTCTTCGATCGTCAGTTCAAAATACAAGCAAGCAGCACTTTTCTGGAGAAAGTGCAGTCTGTTCATTTTGAGATGATGGGTTAGTAAAACATAATTGTATTCTTTTTTTCTATGAGGGTTTTTCTGTCAAGCTAATTGTAAATGTCTGTAGTCTTTGTTCATGTGGTGCGGAACGTGTTTCTTGTACGTATTCAGAACATGACGTCACTTGGCATGTTTTTAAAATATGATTTTCAATACTTCGCCAATAAAAATTCCAAAAAATGAATTCTAAATTTATATGTTAGCTCTTACAGAATATGGTGATCTTTAGACCGGCGAAGTTCACCAAAGCAGTCTCTTTCTTTGGATGAACGTTTAAGTTTCTTTTTGAGAAACGCCCTAAGTGAGTAAAGTATAGAAGATAGTATTTTTTCCTTCGTTTTCCCACATTGTTTTTACGTGTGTTGCACTTGTAAGTCGACGATGACATTTATAGGTCCACACTAATTAGATTAAGCGCCAAAACAGCGATAAACTACATTTTAAGGTAACCTCCTTATGCATCATGCGAGAGCATTTGTGTAGCGGAAGTAAATTCAGCTTTTCACCTGGTTTGTTTACATTGAAAATACCTCTCATAGATTCACTTGAATTCTGTGAAACGCCAAGCATATCGATTCAGCAATTACAAACATTCTAATATCAATTCAATTGTAAGCAATCCCTCTATTATGCGGAAATAAATACAATAGGTTCAAATAGTCAGTGGAAGAATGCCCAAGTGTCAATGAAGCTGAAACAGGATACGGAATTGTTGATTTAGGAAGTAGGAGGATGGCCTGATTTTGCTTAGAGGAAGACGAATTGGCATCCTCGATATCATCCGATATAACGCGAACCAATCAAGCAAAAAGCAATAGTTCGCGTTTATCCATTTAAGTTTGAAAGCAGCATTCATATTAATGTTTGTTAAGCTGGAGCAATCCTTCACTATAGAATAATTTGTTCTCAACACTTAGAAGGCACTGCGCTAAAAATAGTATTTTTTAAAACTTTATGGGTGAAGACCTATTGCCTTGTAACACCGATTTCCAATCAGTGAGCCGCACGAATGGCTTTGGTGTATCGTTAAGATGGTGAAACGATTTAAATTGTATAAGATTTATTTCATTTCAACGCTTTAGTTTTGCGTTTACAAGTAATTTCAAGTAATACTCGTATTTTTAATAATTTTGAGTATTATGTTTTATTGCACAACATAAATTACTTCAAATATTTTTAAAAGAGCTACTTTGAGAAAAAGGGAAAAAACTTATTACTCTTTTGTAAATAAATCAGTTATAATTTTTTCTGTAGATCAACAAAAAATATTTTATATTATTTTTGGTCCTACTCATAATTTCAGAAATTGATTTCGCTACCTTAAATTCGCTACCTTAACATTTTGTACATAAGTAATTGGGGTGTTTTGGTGTTATTATTATTATTATTATTATTATTTTATTATTATTATTATTTTTTTTTTTTTGGGGGGGGGGGTCTTCAAAGGGTCTTAAGTCTCACAGCTCCTCTAGAGCACTCCTAGACATCAGAATACCAAATGTGACTTTCCTCATCAGTTTTAATCTGAACCATTTGAAGGTGAGACGTCGAAAATCCCACCGGCCCTGAAAGAGTAACACTAGATGAATGCAAACTAAAAAATACAGAGTCGGATCGAGTCAAGGTTTAACAGTAATAATATTGAGTCGCGTATAAAACTGTCGCTATTTTGAATATAATTTTATGGAAATGGAACATGAGAAATACTATATCACTAAACAGAATTGCAACCAGCTACCATACGAGGCACTCTCGGACAAGCTAATTGTAAGGTGGGCGTAGTGTTTCTGAGGCCGAACGTGTTTATTGTACGTATTCCGAATGTTACGTCACTTGGATTGCTTTTCAAACACTATTTCAACATTTGCCAATAAAAATTCCAAAGAATAAATTCAAAATTTATATATGATAACTGATTGCTAAGGTCAATTAGATTAAACGCTAAAATGTTGATACAAGAACAATTGATATAAGAGCGGTTTTAGGTTTTGACAAAGTTGGACGAAGTGATGTAACGAAGCCTCAACGTTTACTATATTGGTGGAAAACCACAAAAATAAAAAGTACACATTAGGGTGGGCCGAAAGCAGAATTTCGCCGGAACAAATTCTAACAGTAAAAAATTTGGACCATCCACCTCAGAAGAACATATCTGTTAATTTGTTTAAATGAAAAAAAATATCTGAGGGAATATACTGGCGGTTGGAGTTCTCGAATTCAGACAGTTTGGCAGTCCCGCAAGATACCGCTTGAAAACGCTCCGGTGAAGGTTTTTTTTTCACGAAATAGTGATTGACCAAAAAACAATGGTTTTTAATCGTAGAAACTCCTATATATTTTAGGAAATTCAATTTGTGGCAGCAAATAACGCCCAATTTCCGTATTTCCATCATGCACCTCAAACCAGTATAAGAATTATCTTCTTAAAAATTTGGTATGGATAATTTATTATTCTATCACTTGTTCCATTTTCAAGTAGACTTAACATTGTAGTAATATTGAACATTATCGTGAATAAAACAAAGTTGCTAACGAGAAATTCTTACAACCGAATTAGAAAAAAGAGACATTTTAACTTCAGAACTTGTAATACCCACAAACTACATTCAGATACTGTCAAGATTCAATAGATTAGATAAGAGTCGATAGCAGTTTAATCAACACTATTATAAAATAAAAGCAACTGCCATCGAAAAATATTAACAGTTATCGATAAATACTATTGTAATAACAGTGAAGCGATTTAAAGTGAATGTGATTTTGACTACAAAATTTTAATTTAAAAATTATTTGAAAAATAAAAAGTTAAAACTCTTTACTACCTTATTTAAAATAACTTAATGGTTTATTTAAACAGTTAATTGTTAAATTTAGCCGTTAATGCCCATTTCTAACAGTTAATGATAACCGTTAAATTTAGTTTCTAACTGATGACAAACTGCCAATGTTATTAATAACTGTTATAGTAAATTAGCAAACTGTTATACGGTTATCGTTATATAATTTTTTCATTTTAATAGACAGAAACAAACAAAACGAATTTACGATTTATAATTCAGAACATTCCACGTTGGTGACTGACATCAATTATAATCGCCTGTGTGGCCATTCACCAAATTCAAAGCGTTGCTACAACGCAATAAACACGGCCAAACGATAATTTAAATTTTGAAAAACCGTTATCACATTATTACTTCGAGTGGCTAAGCACGCTACCACGAGATATCGCGAAGAGGAAACAAACAAATGGTCCTTGAAATGGCGCGCGTTTCAAAGAAAAGAAATATCTTCGCACATGGAAACCTGTTTCTCTTTCCCCAGATGCAAATAAAAGTTGGACACCAGCACTAAGAATGAGCATTCTTTTCCATTTCGATGCGTTATTGCCACACCAGGCAGTAAGCAATACGAAACTACACCTACTGAAGAATAAAAACACAAAGCACGAAGTTATTCCTAACGTGTCAAGTTGGAAAAGTATCTCTCAAGAATTTCTGAATTATGAAAAAATATATATAGTATAAGTATATTTCATGACATTTTTATTCTCAATCACTGAAAAACGATTATGTTCTCGGGTTGCTTTTATTTTGTCAGTATTTTCGAATACTATGATGTTTTTTACTTGTAGACATGATAATTTCTGGAAATATTCTCAAGATGTTTAAAATAGCTTAATTCAGGTAGGAAAAATCTACAAGCAAAATTTTATTATAAAATGCGTAAGAAAAGAAATAACAATATTTTACTTAACAAAATCGTCATTATTGTTTAAATCAAAAGGAATAAATAGTGTTCAAATGGAAAATTGTCATCATGTAACGAAATCAATAAAATGCAAATTTTAATCGATTCTACTTCAGACAAAATTTTCAAACTCTTATTTTCAAAAACAAATTTTTCTTTACAATTTAATAGTTAATAACTTGATAATTATTTCAATTCAATTCGTGTTCTATTTTGATAAAAATAATTCTACTTCAATAATTAGAATGGGAAATTTCATAAAATACGATTAATTTCACAATATTCAAGTTAGCTGCCTCGCTTTAACAATTGATAAAATTATCAATCGATCCACAAAATCTCAGAGCAATCATAAATAACACCTATAATAATAGGAGTATGGTTTGTTCAGTCAACAGTTTCCACGAGTCCTCCAAGCCATCTGGTCTTTGCTAACAGGCACAGCACAGCCGTAACCATCGATAGTAGGCACAGCCATACATACGCTAAGCAACAATACAGCCCATAAAAAAAAATAGAACTCGCAGTCAGCTTGGCGACAGATGGCAATAAACGGTTCTGCCAATGGCAGATGGAAAATTTCTTGTTTAAAATAACAAAAGTAAAAGAAACACGTTTAAGCTGTTCGTTTCAATATTTGCGATCGTACAGGTAGAAAAAGACTGCGATCGAAATCTTTTTAACATTTGGATCTAAATGCCGTATGTAAATTATCTTTAACTTAAATTTTTTCTCCGAATGGTTTTAGGGTTGAGCTATTCATGGCAGCATTTTATATTTGTCTAAAATTTCAGAATTATACAACAGTCAAACGACTAAAGAATTGGTTTTTTTCCTATTTTTGAAGCAAGAATGCTGCTTTAAAGTAACACTAACCACACTTCGACGAGCATATTTTCACAGATATTAAATCTGTGATGATAGATATATTGTTAGTCGGAACATTCTTTATTTTTATCAACATGACTGTTAATAATCTTATATAATTGAAGATCTTTTTAATATTGTTTGATTTTTTTTCTCTGAACTATTGCTAATTTGCGATAAACTTATTCTACAAACAGTTGAGTTGTCATCAACTGAACACATGCTAACAGTTACAAAATTTAACTAAAATTAACGGTTTTTACTGTTAGGAACTGACATTATTACTTTTAAGGCAAAGACGATACAAAGTAATCGATAGTTAAAACTTCTTAGGAATATTTCATAATTTTACTTTTTGTCAAAACTTTTTCAGAAATTTCCACTTCTCAATTCAGTTAAGAGATTGTATCACTGCTATCTCAATACCACTTATCCGAAAATGTTAATATTTTCCAGAACAGTTGCTAACTATTATTTTGGAATAACATCATTTAAGTTGCTATCAGAATAACAGCCCACCTGATGAGTTCTGATGACCGCGGCGCACGAACGATTTTGCATCGTCTGCTAGAAATTGAAAGTAAACAACGGAAGGAGGAAGCGAAAGGGGAAGGAAAAATTTTCAAATTGCGCGTGTTGAACAAACGATAAAAAAAAGCAAATGGAACCGTAGACATTGAAGATTCAGACGAATGAAGAGGCTAAAAAGTTCCCGGAAGGCATTGTCTCAAAAGGTTTCACATTACCAGATGCGTTTTTCATGGTTCGTTCACCCACGCTATGATTCGAGTTAAGTGAGGAAAATGTAAACAATTTTTGAAATTGTTTGGCATGCTGAAGAACACAACTTTGTTTAGAAAGGTCATTTCACGGGAGGTATTTTCCATTGTAACGCGTAGTTTGAGAACAGCTCGCATAATTTTGCAATTGAAAATTTTGTTTTTTATCAATATTTATTTACTTAGGTGATGATTGCAATTTCAACCGAAGAGTCTGGAATATTCTCAAGTTTCAAATTGTTTGTTTTTGTTATCGTCTTGATCAGACTTAAGAGTTTTGCAATGTGAACATAAATTGAAAAACGAAGAAAATACAACACGTTAAAAACTGTTTTCTTAGAATTTGATTTTCACGCCGTTTTGGGGGCTTTTGGCGTTAATTTCCCAATTAAATTTTTCGGGTGAAACAAGACCTGACTTTGTAATCATCCGTTAGTTATCAACACATATAGTAAGCATACTTTCAGTTAAATTCAAAAAGGAAATTTCTAAAATATCATAAAATTATGATTAATTCTATAAGGCATTGAAATGCATTTGCCAGAGAACATCACTTCCCGAATCAAACAGGAATTACGTATCACCACAAAATACTACGCCCTCGTATTTAGCAACATTAGTATTTAGAGTTATAGAACAACCTTCTCATGAAATTTTGCGACCGAGACGTAACTAAAGTAGTAATTTTTTATCATTAAAAAACTACACGTACCATCACTTTGATAGTTCAAGTGGCTGATAGCGGAAATAAATTTTTACGAATAAAAAATAATTTTAAAAGGCAGATATTTAACGAAACTACTGTTCACAAACCCGACACAAAAAGTCACGAAATGAAACCAACACACATCAAATGCGTAAGAATACATCAAAATAGAGTAATATAACTAGCAATAAAAATGGCACTTAAGAAGGATATACGGAATACAAAAATCTTGAATGTAAAATGAATTAAGAGAAATTGATCTAATTAGGTGAACTCTATTTGATTCAATCCCTTGTTAGATGGAAATGTTTGGAATTTACTAAATTCAAATACGAATCATTGAAGGTAATACTTTTGTATGTTCTAAAATGGCAATTCCGATAACATATAAAAGCAGAATACTTAATTTTTAATCGTTTTTTGTTTCACAACATACGTAGCACAGAAATCGACGTTATTTGTTTATTGGCGAATGGCAACAACGATATAAGCAATATAAAATCGACCGTTACGGTATTCATTTGTCAATTTATTATCAAATGTCTGTTATCAGTACTGAAGATTCAGGCCCTCTCGGTGAGTCAAGCACTCCACAATCCCTTCAAAACCTTGAACGGATTATGGAGTCACAATCGCTAATTTTGCAGCTCAATTCAAATATGCTTGATTTGAGCTACAGAACTGAATAATATTGCTAAAACTACGCTACTGATTACAGAAAACACTGATATCAGTAAGATAGAAATTAGAGAAAAGAAAATATGAACACAAATGGATTTTGCGTCAAAAAATACCGAATCCCCTTTGAACTAGGGAATGGGAATTGAAGTAGACTTTTAGATTATAATGCGGTAACATGCGCGTTTTGCCACTGTAAATTAGAATTAACACCAGTAAAAGTAAACAAAATGATATTACACATTTTGGATAATTTTATTTCATTTAGAGGTATGAAATTCATTCATGGGATATGGATGCTAACGTAACAAAGTAAGATGAAATGAGAGTAACGACACTTTGCTATCAATAGGATTGGATTGGATTTGGCGCAATATCCGAAAAAGGACAAACAGTCTTGCCGTCAATAGATATAAACAATTAAAAAGTTAAGCACAAATTCCATGTGTGGGTCAACTAGTTTTTAAGAAAACAGGAAACGTTATGGTATAATTAGTAGGACAAAAAAAAAATTTTCGTACTAATGCATTATTTTTACAACATATAATTGACAGAGAACATTCGTTATGGTCGTTTTCGAAAGATTCCGAAAATCTTCAGTGCTGACGAAAAGTTGTTTTCTGTATTCCCCACTCAGGGTCGAAAGGTCAGGGCCGCGTGATCCCTATCGACGTGTAAGTATAACCTTGGCATTCACCCCAAGCACCCTACCTTGGAGTTGAACAGCAAGAATCCTTGAGATGCCGACGAAATTCCACCCCTTCAGTACGCATAGAAAAGCTCGAACCCAGGAAATGGAGAAAGTAGAAGCGAAAATGATTATGCAGTGGGTTTTCATAATGAATAACAATGCTCATATAATTGTAGGAACTTCAAGGCACATAATTTAATACAAGTTAGACAGCGCACCCAAGAAATCGTCATTTTCGTTGTGTAGTGCTTTAGTCGTGACAGAAGAGAACAGGAAGAGGGAATAAAACAGGAAGGTCTTTTTGAAAGAGATATTTCATTTTCTCATTTCGTATTTTATTTTTGTCGGTGCTTAACTATCCACAAATGAGAATATACGTAAGTTTTCATTATGAAATATTTTCTTTGCTCAATTCTCACGCAAAGATATTTCATCTGAATGAATTATTTTTTACATAATGTACTAACATATAATGTAGTTATACACGTAATGTAATTCTATTGCAGACTGTAATTCTACACGTAGAATATAGTTATACCTATCGACTATTTATTAACCACCATATTATTTTTAATATGCAACGCGTACACACACAACATTAATTAATTCACTTCATAATAATTTGATACGCTTAACATTAAAAAATTCTAGTTATAATTTATAACTTTTTATCTTCACCTAAATAATTTACTTAGGAGAAAGGTAGGTTGTTGAATTAACGTCACACTGGAGTAACACAATGTCGGACGAACAATGAGCAATATAAAGCCATTCTCGTCTACATTATCGAAAAACAATGATAGGAAATATCACCAAAAATCTTATTATTACGTGTAACATAATTTCTTTGTTGAATGAATTCATATACATTTCCATTCCATAGAGAAAACAAATTTACAATCAATCAAAAATATTTCTCACATACTTTGCTTCACATTATTTAATAACTACATAGGCTTTCATCCTCGTGGAATATAATTTAATTTTCCCTGTAACCATAACAATTGAAAAGGCATACGACATTTTTGGTTTTGCAAAGTAAATCATAACCGAAATAACTAAAAATACCTAATAGCTAAAAACCAATATTACTAATTTTATTACATTCATATATAGTAGAATTCCACTGACCATTAATTTTATTGTATTATCTAATGGAGACAAATATAAATATGTACCTTGATGGAAAAACAGCAAAAACCCAAATTCGCTTCTTTTGAGTTATGTCCACAGATCACTTGAAGGGGATGAAAATCATAATAGAAAAGTGCCGTCTTGTCAATACATTATGGATGAATCAAATCATTGGCAAGTATTCTTTGTATGCTGCAATGAAATGAAAATAACAAAAATTATCAAATAAGTTTACACCAAAGAATTGCAAAATGGACACCGACGCTTTTTCTATCAAAGTACAGAAGTAATTTACAGAATCACGCGTATAAAAATAGGAATATATCTTTGTGGGTCCACGTTAAATTTTAAGAGTATAAAACAAAAATTTCGGACATAAAGTTTGAGAAAAGCTATTCTTTCAAGAGAAATACTACAATAAAGAAACTCGGCGAAATATAACTCGGTACGTTTTCAAAATACAGACTCACAAATGAAAAAGAATGCGAAAAAATGAAAAGGGGCATGTTCAAATCACAGGCCTCAAGTTACAATCTCTTCTTTTCTCCAAGACACACATAAGAGCTCTTTGTAGTAAGTTTCATTCTCATCTAATCCCCATTTCCTGTGGCCCAGCCCCGCGGATTTTCTTTCACAGCCCGGCCACTTGTTGCACGCGACTCATTCACGCGTTTGTTCTGAAATGAATGACCCCCTTTATTCAACGCATCGGTTTTACTTTCTTCCCCAAAAAAGTATGGAGAGAACATGGTGGCTAATTCATCTAATTCTTGAAAAAGCGACAAAGGAGGCCCCCTAAATGTCCACTCGGTAATCTGGCACAGTCCTGTTCCCTGAAATTGATTACCTTTATAGACTGGTCACACCAAAGCAATGAAAACTGTGACAGGAGTGTTGGATTCAGCCTGGCTGTCACAACTGTCAGGGGACGACATTCATGATCAACGAGAGATTTTTCGGACATTTTGCGCAAGGACGTCATGGAACTGATGCAATTTTGATCCGGGTTAAGTTTTTTTGGTTTGTTTTAGGACCATATTTGGACATGATACGCCAGATCCAAAACATGATATATCAAGTAAAAGACAGACACAACACAATGAAAATTTTATCAGAGAAGAAATACAACCAGGAAGGAATGCATCTGATAGGAATCGAACCTGCACCACCAACAACTTGAAGGTTGCTAGCGCAGTTCGCATACCCACTGAGCAATGACGGCCCCTGGATCCAGGTTAAGAAAACCAATCGTAGTGGTTATGCATTTAAAATCCTTTCTGTCGTAACTAAAGCTAGGATTTTTCATGATTTTTCTTTCTTTAGAAACACCAATTTGAGTGTCAAGAAATGGATTTCACAAAAAAAATCGATTTAAATGCTTTAGTTACGCATTTTTCCAGATTTTTACGCAATGGCGTTATTTAGGTCACATTTTGGCAAATTTTTGTTTCTTTGGCCATAATTTTGCATACATTAGCGTTCACCGGAAAATAATTTGGGGATAAATTTAACTAAAACCCCAGAACAAAACGATGTAGTTAAATGAGGATTCCTGTTATTTCAGAAGTGAAAAGGGGATTTTCAATGAGTAAAGCTTGGTTGGATCCCACATGAATTAATCTCGAGTTATCAGATTTACAAAATATATATAGGAAAAGTATAAGCCAAAAAGATTCAGAGGCAAAAATAATCAACAAGTTTCATTTATCAAACACTAAAATAGAATGACAAGCACCAAACATTTCACTTCCCAAAACAAAAACTAAATACAACGTGTGTCCCTCATACTGATTAGAATTTCATCGCACCGGAGCAACAGAATGGCTATTAGTGTCAATGCCGAAGGGAAAGATCCGAGAACAATACCTCGTAATTTTGTACCACGATCAGGTGACAAGGTTAACATTTGTGAGCTGACTATCCACCTCTCTTAACTTCCACACCACGCCAACATGAGAACTGGATATGCGACATCGATGTTTAAAAAAAACATCGTTGTATTGGAGCCGATGTTTTTGTAACATCGATGTTTTATTTTTAAATGAAAAAAGTATCGTTATAAAAATTAAAAAATAACCAAATAGCATAATTTTTATAATCAGCAAATTGAACATACTTTTAGACCAAAATGGCCAAGGGTGAAGGGTCTGAAAAGTAGGGATGCGACATCGATGTCAATGTTTTCAAAACATCGATGTTTATAAAAAAACATCGATGTATTTAACATCGATGTAATGAAGCTGATGTCGCATCACTAGTTGCTAAACCAGTTTTAAGAAATGGAGGGGGGGGGGTGAATTTAAATACACTGAATTTTAAAAACATCAATGGTTTTGGGGCGATGTATTATAAACATCGATGTTTTAATTTGGACATCGATGTTGTGCTGTCGATGTCGCATCACTAATGAGAACATACGAGGTCACGATAGATTGACCGGTGCTTTACGAACACCATGGTCTTTAGGGGTAGGATCGAATTTCCCACCACACTGGATTGATTTTGGCTACAGTAATCATTTCAGTGTGATTGTGGCCGCAATTTAAAAGGTCAAAAATCAGCACAATCCAAAAAGTATGTTTCTTACGCAACAAAAGAAAACTGGTTTTGAAGGCAACTTAACAATTGAAAAAAATCAATATGAGGTTTCAGAAATCCTTGACGCAGTTAAAGTTTACAAAAAAGAAAATATGCAGCATAGGAACACTTTTCATTGTGCTAAACTTTTTGTAAAATACATTTCAATAAGCGCACATTTCGTTGCGTATCACGTCGTTATTTCAATCCAGATTAAATGAACGTAAGAATAAACGGATTCTATAATTCCTTCCATCGAAGTGAAACAGTTATGACAGTATTCAGTTCTCCCAACATTTTGCACGTTTTTATACTCAAATTTCAATATCCCCCAAAGAAATACAAAGGGTGTAATATTCGTACATAAACTATCTTCCCTTCAAGTTAGCGCATCCAAACAAATATACAAAGATTATTCGACTAACGTACGTGGCAAATAAATCGGCGTTATTTGTTTACTGACGAATGGCAAGAAACGGATAAAATGGAGCAATATAATAAAATCTACCGCTACGAGATTAACTTGCCAATTTTGCCATACTGTTCAATTAAGCTTAATTTAAGCTAGGATATACACAATGTTGTTACAACTCCATGGAAGAGCTCTCCTTCTACTGAAATTCTTCAGAAGTATGATGACAGCAGACAATAAGGAATCTGGAAGATAGCAACTAGTGCAGAAAAGAAATTCTGAGCAAACCCAAAACTAGGTTAAGAGGTAAAAAAATATTGAATCGCCTTTGAACAAGCGAATGAGATGCAATTAAACGTTTAGAAGCGAATCGAGGTAACATGACTGAGATGTGCACTTTTTACCATGCACTTAATTGGAAATAAGAATTTACACCAGTAAGAGTACAATTAAGCATGTAAAAAAAGCCATTTCATAATTTTGACTTATTTTATTTCATTTGGACTTATGAAGTGTGTAAGAGTCGATACTTACACAAAAATCTGTAGCCATGAAAACTGGCACACAGGTAATCCTAAAAATGCATCTCGAAGCCCCAATCAATTTAAAATCAAAAGTTTTTTTTCTGCAATAAATGGACATGGACAAGGAAACACGTTCTACAGGGTTTGTGTATTCGATTAAGTCACGGAGATGTTGCTGTTATATTGTTTTAACTGTCGCGGTAAGAAACACGTTCTACAGGGTTTGTGTATTTGACTTAACACAGGGAAATGTCGCAGTCATATTTTAGCTGTCACGGTCATATTTGAAACCCAAGCAACGCTGGGTTATTCAGCTAGTTAATTATAAACGGATTCAAATAAGGTATGTATCTTTTAGCATATATTTCTTTCATTATATTATAGAGATAGAAATATATGAGATTGCAGTTACAACCAGGGTACAGAAACACAATGAAAAGATTCATAACATTTTGAGCGCGTAGTAGGCAAAGCAAGTTCAATTTCCACAACTTATTCGGGACGTTTTTCTCCTCTGTATAAGTAAAACTTTCCTCGTGTAAGAAATTCTATTGCTTGACGTTGTATTGTGTTTGGTGCAGGTGTATGACCTTACGTCATAAAATCTAACCAACCCACCATAACTTAGAAATGTTTTCAGAATTGATATTCGATATCGATTCAAGTCCACATATCGCATTCGTTTTAGAATGTCACGAACATACTAAAAGACGTGATGTGGGGGATATGTTGGACAGTGAAATTCTTTCAGTAAATTGATATTTTTAAAACAGGTTCTCGTTAATAGTGTTTTCATGGGTACAGCTTTAGTCTACGTTTATAGCGGTGGCAACGGTCGAGCATTTTTGGGCGTAATTCTAGTAGCGAGTTATGGCAGGTTAAGGCAACCCATCTGTATTGCCTTTTTTATGGCAACTTCGGCAAGCGGAAAGTTTAAATTTTCATTTTTCAAGTTCTTTAAATGTCCGTTAAACTGTCGTTTGATTTCATTCGTTCATTTTGAATAATTATTTCCTTGGCGACTTAAAGAGGTGCGCCAAGGAAAGAATTATTCCACCGCTATAAACGTAGACTGAAGTTGTACCTTTTAATGTTTAAATGTGTCAAGGACATATCAGTCAAACCGAGAAATTACAGAAACCGCACTAGTTAAATAACAAACACCGCCGAAGTTAATTAAATAAGGTCAGAATATAATTAGTTTCAAAAAGTAGAGACGCAGTTATAAGCACGCTTACTACTGTAACGACAGTGGGCACAGAATCGTACCGATTATTCCAACACTTCCAGCAGCGACCCTGAAGTTAATAAACTCCTCCCGTTTCGATTCCAGAGTAACCTGATTAAATACTTTCAAGAAATTTGCCTTCCATTGCAATCAATTCTCATTTCGAAAACCTTCTTTCCTGGATCCGGGCCAAGAGTTTTATCACTTAAAAACTCTCCAAGGTTGAACAGAGACCACAAACTGATGCCACAGCCAATCCAATAAAGCAGAAAACCGGATGTCAAGTTGCGATTATCTCAACATGCAGGCTCCTTTGCAAGACGGAAAACGAAAGTTAAGCAAGATGAAGTGAAAAAATAACATTGGCTGGAAAATACGAAAGTCCATTCAGTTCTCTTCTGCTCTTGTGAGGAAATACAGTTTATTGGCAGCCGGCTTGAACGTTCAGTCAAGCAACTACTACTAACACATTAAATTGTAGAGCACTACGGAATTAAGTTTCCGAGAACTTTGCCGGAGGGAAGACTTGTAGCGTATCAGAGATAAGACTCTTTCGAGGAATTCTAATTGCGCGGAAATTGCGTGGAGAAAGAGACATGAAAGCATGTTCACGTCGGAGATAGCTGAATGAAAAACATCGAATTGTAGTAATGCCCATACTTCAACTGCTGCCATCGGCATTCAAAACGTTGCGACGTGCAATAAAAATATAAAATTGTTATCCATTACAGGATACATCTAAAAGGATAATCGAACAAGCATCTATCAAAAACACGTGATTGGGTGAACATACTCCCCCGACTGAAAGCAAATTCTTGAACTGAAAAACTTTTCCAGCATCAATATTTATATGTAAAAAATATTTATTCTTGCGTTAAAATATTTGTTGCCATTTCCCAACAGTGTTTTACCATTTGTCACGCAATGATTGTCTTATATTCTTGGGAAATCCACCATTTTTAAAGTCTCACACAATAGCCCTACAGAAACTGTTTCAAAACAGGATCCAGGGCACCCACTTTCTTCTGAAGAGCTTTTAATATTCACAATTCAACCAAGACCTTTTTGCACTAGGGAAACTTTTTGTCAACTGTGTTTTTAAAGGTCTACAAGCCTCTAGAGACTACACAAAATCAATGACTGTTCAATAAATACATCACACATTCACCAAAAATGAGTTCGTCCATCAGCCAGTTCTAACATACAGCGCATTCAACCAATCAGCTGGATCGATTCCCAAGAATACACGATAGGTCACATCAACCATGAATGGGAAAGTTCACGCATTTCACGAAAGTAGCGATGGTTGAGAACAGAAACTAACGAAACCTCATTCATCAAATCCTGCGCTGTCTCACTTTAATGATTATATTGTTTCACGTCGAAACATCAATCCATTTCGGGGAACGTTCTTCGGAAAGCAGACCCGTTTACGCTACGAAAAACAAATATTGACATGTCGGAGTTGCAGATATAAAATTTACCACGTTGACTCTTTAGCATTTTACAAACAAAGACAGGCGCGTCCGACAAGGTCACCACGCACGTTATGATTCATTAACAAACAGTGAGGAAATTGGAAAATACGCGTTTTGGGATCTGTTTGATATGGCGATAAAAATAGATACGTCGAGTCGTTAGCATGGATTCGTGTATATTGAAATAAGGCGGGTGTATGCCTGCGTTCAACAAACGCCACTACAACGACGCGTAATTTCGTCGTCGATCTCATAAAACCGATCACGAGAACAGAAGATAGTAGAGTATTAAAGAGACGAACAACACAATGATTATATCGACAGTGAATTACGTGTTAACAGTATGACATATGTGTGATACACTGGTCACTGAAACGTAGAACTCTTCAATGTTAGAATTTAATTCTGTCGTTCTGTACATTGAGGGGGTTGTGTTACTCGCGTCCGTAGCAATTCTTAAGCTACACGTGCTCCCTGGGTAATGCTAAATGAGTAACGGCGTTCGTAGGTGCAGCCATCACCGGCATGCCTTCTTCAAGCAATAAATTTTAATGTTCTCTTGACAATTATATTTCAAAGGCTAGTTTATACTGGGCTGCACGAAGGGAAACGGTTAATACGACCCACTCAACGTAATTAAAAAAAAACGTCCTGTACATTGGTAGAAAAACGATGTCTATTCGCTAATTTTGATTTATGGCCACAAATCACTTCAAGGTTATGAAAGTTTTCAGAAAGTGTCAAAGCCCTTTTTTTAATACGTTACGAAAGAATCAAAACATAAATTTTTTTGTGTGTTGTACTAAAAATTTGGAAAACATTTAATCTATCAGCTGTTTTCAAACACTTACAAAATGAACATTGGTTCTTTTCCAACCATGTAGTTATTTACGACATTCATGAACAGTCCTCCCTATAAATACTTCCTATTGGTCGACGCGATAGCCGAGTGGGTAAAGGCACGCTCAAAACCTCGGTTTAACAGCTGTTGGAATCCTAATCTAGGGTTGCATGTATGAAAGGGTTCAGAATCCATTTTAAGCTGTAGGTAACGGTTTAATATCAATTGGGATTTTACTCTTATGGATAGCTTGGTTTGTCAGCCCTTTTTGCAATACGAGGGCTTATTAAACCGGGAACTAAGGCTTAAAGTGGATTATATTTCGAACCATAACAAATGTACAAGCTTAAGCCAGAACTCGAACCCAGAGCACATTGAAACAAAAGCGTCAACAATCAGTTACTGGGACGCCATTTGGTTCGGATAGGTGTAGACAGAAAATTTGCCCAAGGTCGATTGAGCCTCACAGGGTCACCGCTTTGAACGACACGTTCAACTTTCACATGACATCCACGCATAAGTCCGGAGGACATACACTGGTACTGCATACACGAATTTAACGTGAACATACCGGCGTTTACACGTGGGTGTTTCGTTCAGAGGCACTCAGTACCGGACCACAAAATCCGTGGTAAAACCCACTAGGCAAAATTAGGCGTTGAGGACGAATAAAAACAATGTCAGTTTATCTGTTTGAGATCAAATTGGGTACTACGAAATTTTATTTACTACGTTTTCACAATAATCAAATCAGAGACATTCGGATGGCAATTATTAAAAGTTGAAAAAATAACCAATAATCTTAAATCAACGATGACAGTTGGCGAAATTTAAGTCTTGATTGAGCTTTAAATTAGAATAAACTAAATAAACAAGAAAAATCTGAATAGCTTAAATGCTCAGCTCATAAGTGGAAAACAAATAAACAATGTAAGCAGAATGATAAACATTTCTATTCGAGTGAGTTAATGTAAAAAAGCCATGAAAGGAAATATCACACCAATAAGTATCATCAGATTAAAATAATTACCTCCTTTTAGGAATGGAGTTAATCATGAAAACCGTATTGTAATAAAAAGATCATGTCCAAGGCATTGGAGACAAACATCAGACCCGAGTATGAAACAGCTTTTAGTGCAAGCGTTTCTAGAAGCTATTCCGTGAAGACACAATGACACCACAAGGTTCTTATCATTATCTCATTAATGATTGCATCATAAAACAACAGGGATACATTGACATGCATCATTAATACCATCTAAACAACCTAATTGTGAAGCACTCTAGGCGATTACATGGCATTACTTCCAAAATAGCCTCGAAGAAATGTTCTGACAGGACACTAAAAACTTACTCAAAGACATAAAACAGGGTTATGGGCACAACTGACAGAGAATCTAATGGTTCAAAGAATTTTCCTCACTCAAAGTAAAAGGGTTTAGTCTTGGATGTTGAAGTTAAGGTTATAATTTTGGAAAACGTTAAAAATTGTAGGAATTTCAATTAAATTTCACATGAGCTTACATCTTTCGTATGACAAATGAACCGTGAATTTCATTGGGCAGTGTTATGTATCCAGGGGCTCAACAAACCTCTATAAATGTGAAAGGCACAGTTCTGTCAGTACTTTAAGGAGGAAAATACATCTTTCGCAACATTCTTTAAATAGAGTATAAATAAATATAACATATTCTCATTCACATATTTACATTCAAATTGGGTTACCATACACCTGGGAAAGTTTGGAATTTGCGTGTGTTGTCATAGGAGCGTGAAATGTGAAGTGGAAAAGGAGTTTACCTCCGCATATAAGGGCTAGGTTAGCAGACGTCAGGAAATAGTGTGCGTGGTCCCGAATTCCGTAGCAATTGTAAACTGTCCTGATTTTTATAGGAAATCATCAATCCTATCCAAACATTGTTTTGCTAGACACGTCTCGTGTCTAAAAAGATATTAGTCGTTAAGAATGGTTGCGTGGAAATGTAAGCGTTAGGTTAGATTTTTTTTCCAATAGGTATTTGTATATTTAATGCTGTTATTTCTTATTTGCCTGCTTCAAAGTTTATTATTACTACCTCGTCAATTGAGTTTTATCAATCCAGACTTTCCCTGAAATGCCCGGAATTATAATTGAATTTGTCAGTAAATTCCAGATTTAATCTGATAACCCTACCATCAACTACTCAGGACTTGAGGTATTCCGGCCAGACAATGAGAAATGTTGACCATGAGGAACCAAGTGTTCACCTTTCATTTGAACCGAAGTGGTGGGTTCGCAAGACTCATCCGGGGATTAAAGGGGATGCGGAAAAATTTCGAAGTAAAAAGAAAACAAGAGAAAGGGACTCTATGAACGTGAACACAAGGACGTGGAGAGGCTCGAGGTGGACGTGCACCATGTACCTATTCTTCAATTATCAAAGTTCCTTATTTAATTTGTAGAAAATTTAAATGATATAAAGTAAGTGGAAAATAAAACTGTTTTTCGGCGGAAATAAAATGCATAAGATGACACGGTACATTTATTCGGTGGAAATAAATGATAATCATTCCTTAACAAGAGGAAATGAAGTGATCGAACCGTTTTACGCGACTCCCATTTATTCAATGTTCTTGTCAGAGTAGAATCATAAGGATATTGAAAGTAAGAACCCATCACTACACAGGGATGAGACCTGGAAGAATAGTGTCACAACTCATTTTAAGCCCACTGGTGATATGTCTGAAACAATATTTATGTGGAATTTCGTCATACTCAAGTATCACAATAATAAACTGAAATAGACACTTCACAATTCAGGGATATTCTGGACGCATTTGGATTTTGTTCTGAAAATATTCTATTGTCCTAGAGTTTTTCACCTTCGGGATTGATCTCGGACCGTCGCCAATAGCCCGTTGTGCTGCTGCCGTGCGACATTAATTAGTTACCTACCTATCGTTAAAATCGTTCTTAACTACGTTTCCTATTTCGTTGGATGCAAATACGAGGAAACGTGACACATTCAGTCTTTTACTTGCATCTTGAATTTATTGAAACACCTCCCATCAATAAAGAAAAGAAACTTCATGTGAAAACCCCGCCGATGTGCCCAGCAATCAGAAAAGTGAAAACGGAGGGGAAACCAAACATGATTCATAAATCGTTATTTGGAACAAAAGAAAATATTCGGCCAGGTGTATTGACTGAATACAAGCGGAACTTCTCTCATTTTGAATGCTTATTACTTCCTTATTCAACGGATGACGACCTGGTACGTACAACACCAAGTACATAGTTTACTTAGGGTTGCGGCTTAGTGTCTTTTATGTTACCTCAGAACTGGCGAGGAAATAAAAATACAAGTTGACTATCCTCTAAAACAGCGTGGAATGGAAGTTTTAAAACAGAAGAGTAATTCTTCGATTAATACAAAAATGGTGAAACGTCAATCATACTTTATTAATTGCTGTATTGTTTCTTGCTTTTTTTTCTTTAGCTTTAAGACTTTTTGAAAACATAGCGATATTTAATTTTATCATTTATTCAACTAGTTTACACCGTCCCAGCCTAAGCCATTCGGTGTATCGCCACATAATTTTGAACCACGGTCAGATGACGAGGCAACATCTGAGCTAGCCCTCCTCTCTCTTAATTTCCACACCAACCCAACGTGAGGACTTTCGGCCACGACAGATTTAAGGTGCACCAGCCGCCTCTACACCATACGCTTACAAATTTCCATGCCCGGGTACGGATTCGAACCAGGAACCTTCCGATCCAATTTTATCATTTATGCAATTTTTTGTTAATTATTGTTTAATTTGGTTTTGTCGGAATCAGCGAGGTCGACTTTTTACTAAAAGCATAACTTTGTCACTGGCAACGCCGTGCGGGTACTCCTAGTATTTTGTAATCGACGCGAAATAATCTTAGCGAAAGAAGATTTTTCGTAAACAAAAGCAAAAAGACTTTGAAACGAGATATATATTAAGGAAGAAAATAGTAAAATTATGCCTGAGATCTGCTTTGTGCAGCGCGCACATTGCAGATCTCAGGCATAATTTTAGCGAAAAATGAGAATTCCATCGCATCAGACGTTTTTCTTTGCCATTTTTATAAGACGTGAGAGTTGAAAAATAACTTTTTAAAAATGTACTAAATTATAGGATATTACTCTACGACACTGGGTGAGATGCAGACAAAAAAAAAAAAACACATGTATGCTTTACGTCCCAATACCAGTCCAATGTGGGCCCAAGTACGACATAGATGACAGACTCAAGTACGACATAAACGAAGGACCCAGTACGACTTTAGACGACTGACCCAGTACGACTTTAGACGACTGACCCAAGCACGACTTTAGATGACGGGTTCCAACATGACTTCAGATGATGGACCCAAGCACGACTTTAGTTGATGGGTCCAAGTACTACTTGAAATTAGCATGACGGGTCCCAGTACCAGTTCAAGTGACAGGCAGCTGTAGTACCAGCTTAGATGACGGGCTTTAAACTAAATTAAAAGTATATATTGCAAGCTCTTAGGCCCGGTGCACACATCCGGTTTTTCCACGTGCGGCGCCGCTGCCGCAACGCAAGTGCGGTCTGAGATACATTAGATTCAATGGAGTATTGCACACATGCCTCAGGCGCTACTGCGGCGACGCACGTCCAACTTGCGTGCAATTTTTACCGCAGCTCTCCACGGCGCCGCAGCTCGCGTCTCCGTTCTGAAGTACTTTGTTTCCATAAATAAATGAAATATAAATAATAATTAATAAATGGCTGTATCCAGTAACGTCTATTTTGCAAGTAAGCAAAATAAACACGTTATCGATAGAATATTTATTGCAAATGGCGCGAAATGAGTACTTAAGTCATTTCACGGTTATGTGTGCATAGTTGGGCTTCGGTGCCGCAGCGGCGCCGCACGTTGAAAAACCGGATGTGTGCACCGGGACTACATGTCCAACTTCCAAGTTCTAATTTTCCTTAGCATACTTGTGTGCTTCAGCTTTATTACAATGCAACAAAAATATTTTGAATTATGAACTTAGAAAACAAACAAAAACATTTCACATTTTCGGGAGTCCCGTAATCATGGGGCTCATGTACTATGGTACTCAGAGTTAGATGTCACGACTGAAATTAAAAAATCCGTTAGGCTTCCCGACGTATTTATTTGTTGCAATGCGTGAAGATGTCGGTCATTGGGTAACAGAAATAAAATTCAATCCTTACAAGGAAATAAATGAAGACAAAAAGGAAAAAGATATTTCACGGAGAAAAGATTTATCATCCTTTCAAATCCATGACAAAAAATTAATAAAAAAGACTAATAGCGTCTTTTGACTCATCGTATTGTAGTCATTCGAGTATATCAGCAGTGATTCATCGCTACTATCACCAAGGCTTTAGCTTCTTAAAACTATCGTCTCTGTAAATAACCACCACAAGACACTATCTAATCTCAATGACAATTTGGAAGCCTAAATTACTAAGAAAAGCATCATTCCGACAAAATGAAAGGGAAATATTCTACTCACTGTGTTCTATAAGAAATCTAACCTTCGTGCATAGAAAAAGGCTTAATGGACACATACACACTCTTCACAAGACTAATGACCACCATGTTCTGGTCTGTTTAAAAAACTCATTTCTCGAAAATGTTTACTTAGAGCGTTTTACTTGTTAACCGACGAAACAATAAATTGTAATTTTTCAACAGACAAAACAAAACTATAGTCGAACTATAATTTTCACAGGTAACCTTTTAGAAAATAAAATGTATTTGCTAAGTGATTATGTTCTTTTTAAAGTAAGCGTTTAAGCTCTTGAATAAAGAATAATTTTTAAATGTTCTATGCACTAAAATACAACGTAAAATGAAATACAAAATCAAAGCAATTGGTTTTGTTCGTCCCCCCCCCCCCCAAAAAAAAAAATCAATTTTCATAAACGCGTAAATAATTCTAAATTTAGTTCAAGATTTTCTTTAAGTTTGTAATATCAAGAAAAGTAGAAAATTTCTTAAACACGACCAATTTTTAACTGTTCTCTTTTAAGATTAAATAAGTCTGCGGTTTACAAACTGTGCCGTGTCTACGTGTTCTGCGATATAAGATGACAAAATAAAAATCATAAACAGTGTGGCAACAAAATTCTCGAAAAAAGTTCCCTGATAGTGTCACAAATATTATCCCTGATTTTACAATTTTTTAAATAAATGCTGTGATCCGTGATTGGTATCGAAAAAAAGTATCCACACAATATTTATAAATATTCAGGGTCAGATGGGATAAAAGGATAACACAACGCAAACATTTTGTATTTTTCTCTTCAGATATTTTAATTGTTATTGTAAGGGTTGGAACCCTTAATGGAACTCTTACAATAGCAATTGAAAAAAATGGTGAGAAAAAAATAAAAAATATTTTTATTATGAACTTATTACACCCCTGACACATCAATATATGAAATGCAAACATACATAAAAAATTCTACAAAACTAATTCTAAGCAAAAAATATAATTTAATGTACAAAATAAAACATCATTAGTTACACATATTTCAAATTGTATACCACAAGTTGTATCGCCGGCAACACGGCGCGACCAAGACGCTGCGGCCGCGAAAAAAACGGCGGCGCCGGTTTTCGCGGTATTTAAAAATAACGACGCCAATGTTCTTTATTCGAATTATAATTTGAGTGAATACGATTTATTCTATGCTCAAAAGCAATAGTAACTGCGCATCTCTTAATAGGCCAAACGATAATAGTTGCCGTTTAAATTATCAAAATTTCCCTGATTTTTTTTTTTTTTGTGAAATTTTGACATTTTCCCTGAGATTACCCTAATTTTTCCAAAATTAAAAAGTTCCCTGAGATTTCTCTGATTTTTCACTAATTAAAAAGTTTCCCGAGATTTCCCCGATTTTCTAGGTTCTGTTAGCATCCTGATAAATCCTTTGCTTTAGCGCACATTAAAAAGACTGCGCTTGTTTAAGAAACTAATTTTTTGAACCCACCAAGTGACCAATTCCATCTTCGGCATTGCAAGGGGAAAACTGACAGACCTCGTTTCTCCTAAACGCCCTAAGCCGTCGTTGCTCCTAGCAGGGACTATCACGAATATCCATGCGCTTACACAACGAGATTCAAATGAACTGGGTGGCAGAAAAACGCCATGACCACATTACCAGGTATTTGGCGTGAAACAAATATCACTTTCGGGATAATCCGAGGTGGATGACGACTAAAGTATATAGGCCTTGAAAAATTGAAGATGACCTGAGTTTTGACTCTTTGCACCATTCCCCTTGAGCGACGTAGTATTTGAGTAGTCAGTCTTTAAATGATTGCGGATGGCTGTTTTACTGTATTTTTTTTTGAAGCAATAAGTCTGAGAATTCAAAAGATTCTAATAACTGATTAATCCATGAGTACAAATATAGATCTATGTATTCAACAGATTCTATTAATTGGCTAATTTCAATGTTTTTCTCAAAATGAATTCATTTTAACGTTTTCCCTCAATTGTAATTCTTTAAATATTTAATTTTTTTACTATGCAATTAATTCAAATACAGCTGAGTTGTTTTAAGCTTTAAAGAAAGCTTTAAGCGCTCTTAGTCCAAAGATGCGAGAAAGTATTTAGAAACAGAAGATAAGTACAGAACTTCGACAATAAATTTAAAAGATGCGTATATCAGGTCTAGATTTATTGTAAAATCAAAATGTAAGTATATAAAAAAGGATGTGTGTGTGTATTCTCTATAACAAATCTACACCGTTTGACCAATCCACACCAAATTCGGTACACTTATACTTTAAAACACTGCGGAAAACATAGGGTATTTCTTTCTTGTCTTCAGACCAATCTGTAGCTAAGAAATTTGGCACACAGGTAGTCCTAAAGGGGCCCCTCGAAGCCCCAATTAAAAATCTAAAGTTTGTTTTTCTGTAATAAGTGGACATGAACAAGGAAACACGTTCTACAGGGAAGTGTCGTGGTCATATTTTAGCTGTCGCAGTCATATTTGAAACCCGAGCAACGCCGGTTTTATTCAGCTAGTTATAAATATAACATATTGTGACACAGATTCGAGTATAGGTTATTCTTAATCCAGCCTTTATAAATATTTCAGCAGAGTAGCAGTAACATGTATTCTGTATTTCGTATAAGCCCTGCTATGTCACTACGTCAGTATTATCCGAGTTTCTGGTTCTTTCCACATTACCTTGCATAATCAAAGTTTTACTGTACCTTTTTTACAAAGGAGTCGTTATTTAAGTTCATGTAAAGGGAATCAGCAACCAAACAATTTGAAGACCAAGTTATTTTTTCAATAAACTTATGATTCAGCCTACGTTTGAGAAAGTTAATTTTTTAATGTGCTTTGGGTTTCAATGGCCCAGAAATGCATACTCTCCAACATTGGTAACCCAGTCATCAGTAGCATTTCTTACCGACATAGTATCGATTAATTATTGAAATCAATAAAAAGTTACTGAATAATAAAATAATTAATTAATTAACAATTAAAATTAATAAATAAAATTTAAAAAATTATTGAATAATTAAGTGAAACAAATATTTTTAAACAATATTCAAAATTATTTAAGAAAATTATTGACTAAATATGTAAGTGAATGAATCTTAATTAAGTCACGCAACACGATTTTGTTGCTCAAACTAATTTCCTATTTAATAACATCTCATCTACAATTTATTTTGCATTGATGAGTAAGCACTTTTTTCTTTTTTTAAGTATTCATTTGGTTGACATTGTAACAAACTTCCATATTTATTTTTGTTATGAGGAGTGCCTCCAGTGTTTTAGTGTTCATTCTGGAACGAGATTCGATTTGGTTTTTTCGAACCATGATGAAAATTTTCTCACTGCTTGCATTGCTGTGAGGAACTGACAAAACTGACAACATTACTCTAGGCAATGCCACATATTTTGAGTTGCCATTGCTATGCTTGAATTGGGAAATTTTATACCACGATACATCAGCTCTATCAGATTCCAAAATTTCAGATGACGAGATCCGTAGTTTTTCACAATAGATCCGTAGCTCCGTAGTTTTCACCTAATTTCCGTAGCAACTACGAAAATTCCGTAACAGTTGGAGAGTCTGGAAATGGAAAGAAAATTCATAGGTATTTTCAGCGGCGCGTCACTAAGTAAAGAAGTCAATGAACGGTACAGAACGCCGATGCAACAGGTGCTGTATGGGGAAGCACAAACAGAATACTTAAGAATTTTCTTCTTCCGGCATTGCAGCTATAGGGAGTCAGGATTGAGTAAATAACAACTCGACGACCATTTCCACTACGAAAACATACACGACTATTCATCATTAATGATCGTCTGTTCACGATCAACCAGTGTCTTTTGCTGCTGATATTTTTTAAACGTGCAGAAGGGACGAATTCAGAAGGGGTTGCGGGCGCGGAACCTCCTCCTCCCCCAGAAGTATTCTTAAAAATGAATACCGACAAAACCTCTGAGCGTCACGAGATTTCCGAGAAATGTATAGAATTATTTTCCATCAAAACCCACATAATGACTAAATAAACACATATATTGGTTGAAAGAATCCCGAAAAATATTATTTTGACCAAGAAGGTCAAAACTGGTAGAAGTCATGCAAGTTTGACTGCAGGTTGTGCAGAACGTACATACGCGTGTTGATACCTCACATTGTTAATCGATGAGAATCGAAGTTTTGTCGAGTTCGCGAGTTGGAAAACCGTGGACACAGGTCTGAAAATAGTTAACTGGTATTGGCGAACGGAATATTCATTCATACTTTCAACAATTTGATCTGCCTAAAGTAAGCGATGAGTCAATTTATGTGTTTAGTGATTGTCAGGAAGGTGTCGCCAACTGGAGAGGTTGGCGAGTGACAAGCTCGACAACCCGGATGAGGGTTGCCAAGAGGGGAGGTGGAGGAAAAAAAGGGGGTTCTTGAAAAAGACAGGTACTAAGAAAACGATTCTATTTTTTTTCTTTTTAAGCTTATCTACTCAACCTACCAAACAATGATTTCTGATGATGTTATTTGCATATGTTTTATATTGTGTCCCTTTTTCATGTAATAAAATATCATGGGACTGAAAACTACTGGATTGACTTTATTCATATGGAAGAAACAGAAAGAAACATATAACAGTGATTGTATGAATTAAAAGGAAATAGAGAAGAGAAAAATCTCTTTTTATTCACCTAGGTGAGTCACCAAGGACGTATTCAGAAGTGCCCAGTGGGCTCGGGCCCCTCTGCGAACTCTTTTTCTCTCTTTATTAAAAAAAAAAATGTTACCGCCGCAGGATTGAAAACTCGCGTTTTTTGCTCGATTCTTAGACGGTTTCCCGAGGAAGTACGGATCAGAAAATTACCAAATTGACATGGTTTGTTCAAAATTGTACAGGGAACAAGATATTTTTCCGATGCGGCTATTAGTTTAGGGTTTATTAAGTGTCAAAATTGAAAAAGCGAAATTTGTAACGCGAGTGAGCAAAAGACATACAAATTTTCGAGCGAAAGTCGGCTAGCGTAAGCGAACAGGGGACGAAGCCTCGCTGTGACGTCATGGACCGGAAAGTCAAATCAGGATTATACGAATTATGAAGATCGTATAGGTCCCATACAGGAGATTCACTCTGCGAAACAAATGTTGGTTTGCGAACAAACCAAATGGGATTGCGTAGCTATCCCCGGGGGTTGGCGAGCGTAAGCGAACAGGGGGCGAAGCCCCCTAGTAATGTTAAAAATACACACAAAAGACAATTAATTAAGCATTTGAGGATTTTTTTTTGTCAATTTAAATATCGGAGCGGTTGTGTTTCTGTGACGATACGTGTTTCATTTAGTGCTTATTTTAAACGTGGCGTGTAATGTCTTGGTTTTCGAATACGGTTTCAACACTGCCAATAAAAATTCCATAAAATAAATGAAATAAATGATAGTTGATTGGTTAATACTAATTACATTAAACGTCAAACGTTGCCAAAACGGCTAAAAACTGCGTTTTAAGTAAACCCAGATATTTATAATGCGAGAGCACAGAAGCAAAATCTCCGTCATCCCCGTCTAGTTTGTTTGCACTGAAAATCCCTTATTTATTTTGGTGGACATTTAAAACTCATCGATAGAAGTGTGAGGTTAAGTTTATTTCAAGTATAATGGAAAACATTTCTGAAAATTTTTTAGGAACCTTATTTAAACTGCTTGCAAAATGAATCGTATTACCAAGTACACTTATAACGAATATTTAAGGAGATGGATTCGGTTATTATCAATGCAAATAGCAATCACTTCACCTTTGCATTGCATTGAAGAAGTTTGTTTGGTTGGTTGTTTTAATGTTTCATGGCGCAAAGGTCATATTTGGCCAAGCTGCATTAAGGAAGGAAAAAACGTAGCACATTGATGGCGAATTTCAACACCGAAAAAAATAAATTTGGAATTGATACATGACAGGTGATTGGTCAATTAGTTGAACCAATTAGTTGAAATTCCAAACGATGCCAAAAGGGCAATAAATTACATTTTAAGGCAACCTCTACGTGTATCATGCGAGAGCATTTGGACAGCAGAAATAAATTCCTCGCAGAACGTCTGGTTTGTTTGTTAACACTGAAGATAACTCACACCACATTTTCTTTTTCGGAAAACCTATTTTTTCGGTTAGAATAGAAAACAGAGAGGAGAGATTGGCTCACATCGAAACTATTTTCTGATACATGTCTTGTACGGAGATAAATACTAGGTGTATAATTTGAAAAATAACAAACGGACAGATGGTTATCAAAATAATTGAAATACTGTGAATAAAAGTGACATTTAAGAATGACATTTAAAATATAATCCTAGTTACCAGTTGTTTTAATATAAAAAGTACTATATATCATGGTAGTATGAGGTAGTTTTAGTAAAGTTGTATACGTCGTGGATTTTTGTCAAAAGTGCAAAATGTCAGATCTCACAGACTTTCAAAGAGGCCAAATTGTAGGAGCCCGACTAGTTGGAGAAACTGTGACCGAAACATCCCAGCTTTTAGACGTTTCTAGAGGTACGGTGTCTAAAGTCATGACATCGTACACACAGCGCGGCAAGACAAGCTCGGCAAAGCAAAATAGTGGACAGAAGGAAAAGCTGAGTGAAAGAGACCGACGGGTATTGAAGCGGATTGTAATGTCCAAAAAGAAAACAACTGCAGTCAAAGTGACCGCAGAGCTCAATTAGCATCTGGATTCTCCAGTGTCAATAATTACAGTTAGGAGGTACCTCCATAAACAGCCATATTAGTAAAGTATTCCTTATAAATCCAGTGTGTTTCCATTATTTTGATAACACCCTGTACCTCGTAATTATAAAAAAACGGACCAGATCTTGATTTTGTCATCATCCAAAAAATCGGCAATATCTTGATGACGAGATAACTCGTCATTAAGATACTGTCGAATTTTCGCTGATGCCGAGATGACGCGTCATCAGGGAAATTGATCAGATCTTGATGGACGAGTTAACTCGTCGAAACCACTTCGAGGGTTAATGCGCAAACTAGTTCCAACAACAAGGGAGCCCATATACAGCGTGACGTACTAAAGACATAAAAATGCAACCTAACGGCCTATACTGCTAAAAGGATATTGCATTTTTTTGTTGTTTGAGGTCAAGAATATTACGGTTAAGTCAGAGTGCTTATTTGCGTCACAATACAAAGGCTTAAATAATTTTTTCTTTATGCGTTAACTGGTTTAAAGGAATGCAGAAAGAACCTTGGACCTGTTTTATGAAACGTATTAAATTTTACCTCACCTGGCCCAAAGAAACAAGACTTATAAAAATTGGAATGTTTGGATATCCTACAGCCATACACAGGGTATTAGAACTGATGTAAAGACCAATATCCATCTCATCTTGATATTACACTGTGGATATGATCAAATGGTCTCGGAAATGTTAAAAAGGCCGAATTTTTATTTACAAGAAATACTGATTTTGAATTGGGTTAAATTGTGTTGAAGTGTTACCATTGACACTAATGGTTATGCAACTTGTAAAGGATAGATGGCATTGTTAAAGCTCACTCTTTAAGAAAAGGTTCCTCAGTAAAAAGAGTGGATCCCCGTTTACACATTTATTACATCTATATGTACCATTGATACAAACTTAAAAATCTAATCGCCAAATATTTGTACATGAATTTATAAAATAAAAATTACAGGAATTCATAAAATAAAAATTACAAGAATTTTTAAATAAAAATTACAGGAATTTATAAAATAAAAATTACAGGAATTTATAATATAAAAATTACAGGAATTTATAAAATAAAAATTACAGGAATTTATAATATAAAAATTACAGGAATTTATATAAAAAAAAAAAAAGGAATTTATAAAATAAAATATTTGGAATTTATAACATAAAACAATTAACTATAATTATGGCAATGTTCTAAATTTCCGTTTCTTCTCTTTCCATAAATAACAAAGACCAACCACTGCAAAATATTCACTCCCTTCTGTAACTTGCAATGAAGTTATTATCTCACTCTCCCAATCCACTCAATCTCACTCCGACATTCCTCCATTATTCAGTCCAAGGATATCCATTTGTACCACTAACCTAATCTAATAACGTATCCATAAACGTTTTTACACGACTTTTCTACAAAAAAGAACAAAAAATAATTACCCAGTGTCAATGTTTTCAATATCCGGTCCCTTCTTTCCAAAGAGGCGGCCACTAAAAAGCACTCCTTTCACAACAACTTGCAGTAAAGCAAATATGTCTTACTACTCCCAAGCCCACCCAATCTCACGCCGGCATTCCTCCATTAGTTAGCCCATGTAGATAATCGGGCCAATGAACAGGCACTGAACTTTGCCATGAATGAAGGGTCAACATTTCTCAATTCCGATTTCCGACGTTAAAAAGGAACTCTTTCCCCCCTCCGCAGATTCACAACTGAGTGACCACCCTCTTCGTTCCCAGACGATGCGAGAAGGAACCATAAATAAAATATGATTCTCATTGTCGTTCTCTTGCCAGCGTGAAGTGGGACCCGGCACGCCACAAAAGGGTTATTTCCAGGGTGCAGAAAGTAAACTTGTCACAATGGAACATTAATGCGAGAACGCGATAACACCGCACTCACACAAAGTGATTATGGAGAGACGTTTATCGGTTGACACACACAAGGTGGCGCGTTCGCCTACCTCAGAACATCTAGTAATTGTGGACTCGATACAGATAAGGTACCACGATGGAATGTTTAGATTGAGACAATTGGCAAAACTAAACGACCTGATCAATTAAAGGAAACGGACATTAACGCATGCTTTACAAGGTGGTTTCTAATCGATTTGATCAATCCAACCATGTAACAATGGATTATTTTGTGGTGCTTAGTAATTGGACAGGCCTACATGGACGCTATTTCTTAGCGTTTGTATGCCACCACGCAGGTCCCGGATTTGAATCCCGGTTTGTAAGAGCATAAATGTTGGTGATTGCCCTTGTTAGGATAGTTGAGTTGCAGGACGTAAAACGTCATATTTATCCAAGCTGAGCCTAACACACGACAACGTCAATTAATAAACACACACATGCAATGAAAGTTTTACTAACACAGAATAGGTAGCAGGACTCAAGTTGGCGTCGCAAACAACTCGCAATATCATATCCACTCAGCCACTGTTTCCCGTCCCTATCAAGAGTAGTGGCGGTTGCCCACTGGGTGTTCCTTCACAAATAGCCGTCAATTAAACCCCTGGTCTTCGGTCAGTGGTTGAGTACTAAAAATATTGGAATTCAGAGTATAACATAGTATTTATTTTATCTTAATTAAGCCAGTGATTATCAACCAATGTGCTGCGACATTTCAGGATTTTGCGAGAATGAATTTGTATTGGATGATGAGAGCACTGATGTTTTAATTCCACGCTGAAAATTATGAACCACCAAAAATGAGTGCATCATAGGGTGCTTTTTTTTTTGGAAAGGGTCAAACTGGATTGGCGGAGATAGCTTAATCTAGTGAAGAAAACACAGACCTATTTTCCATTATATCTTTCCATTTGAGGGCAAGCAAGCCTCCTAAATACGGCGACAGTAAAATCCAAAGCAAAAAATTATTTCGCTAAACCTTGATATATACGTTGTAAACCATTAGACTTGATATCAAATTTTTGAGCTGCAACCATCAATCGCATTTATGGAACGGAACAGATGTATCAGTTACAGAGTATCTACTGAAAATCAGTGAACCTGAAATCATAATTGTGATTGACTGATGTCTTTGGACAGAGAAGAAATTTAAGAGAAATAATGTAACAAACGGGGATACAACTGCAATTATAGTATTAATCATACGACAAACTTTTGGGAGTATCCCATTCTCGCTGTCTAATGTTCGGTAAGGGGATTGGCTATTATAAAACTGAATAAGTAATGTATTCTATTTCGATATTGGTTACTCGTATCTTTAAATAAAATAAGCATTGTTGTAAGTAATTGATCTAAATATTAACATAACATATTCTTCCAACACATTCCGATTTGATTGATAGTTAAAAGATTATGATAAACCAATATATTTTAAAATCTTAAAAACGGCTTGTGAGCCCAGGTTTCTAATCTCATTCTTAAGTGTGCAGCAAAAGTAAGCAAATTTGGAATCACTGCATGAGTATACCTTGCATAAAAGATATAACCACAATAATTGTATTTTCGTACTTACCGTTAAATGCAAAAATGAGTAACTGGTAATTTTGTCTTCGACTTCAAGCAAAAATTTCAACTGTACGCCGTTAGTTACAGGGTCATGGGATTATAAATGGTATTATTGAGATAAAAAATGATATTTCACAGTTATCTTCTGAACCCCGTACAATTCTGTAAGCTATCTCTTTTATCTTATCAGTAGCAGAAAGTTCCATCTTACTTTTGGTTATCAAATGAAAAACGGTGTCAACATGGAATGCCTAAATTGTTTATTAAAAATTCAAATTCAGCCCTTTTTACAAAAAAAAAAAATCTGACATTGAAACAAATTTTGATTTAGTAAAGCTTTCTTCATTCTAAAAAAATAAGGAATTGATCAAACTTGAAAAAAATTTCACCGGTACACTACTATTTTTCGGGGACAAGGGGTCCTGGGGTATTCTAGGCTATTTCAATCATATCCCTTAAATTTTCTAAGGCATAGACCCTGTATGTGATTCGAAAAAAGTCACAATTAAATATATTTGTGCACATTAGAATGAATACCGTAATGGCAACTGATATACTCGGTTTTAATTCCCATGGATTGATTGGATGGTTTTATGGCACAAGAGCTAGATCTGCCCAAGCTGCGCCAAACAGGGTTTTTTTTCTTCAAATAAATGGATATACAAACACTTCGGAAGTTTTTTTACTGACACATATCACCCAGAACAGTTTAGAGCAGTTGAAGGAACCGAGCCTACGCCACCCCAAACTTGCAGGTTGAAGGAGTGGCAAAAACCCACTTAGACTCGGTGGGCCATAAGTCACAAGAAAGTTAGGACAAAAGAAAACTCGATGGATTCAAAATATATCGGGGCTCTTAAGGGAATCGCGGAATGTCAAGTACTCTATAACATTTTAGCCGCTAGATCATCCACGTCCAGAGACAAATCAGGAAAGGAAAAAAAAATCAAGCCTTTGGCTATTAAGAGTACATTACACGAAATTACTTGTGGTTGTGAAATTGTCCTTATGTGAGGTCATGTTGGGATAAATCAAGGTGAGTAATGGCAGAAGACGCTTTGCTTTTGCTGAGGACGTATTGCTGTTCACCGTATTTTTTTTTTCTTTTGTTCACGAATGTTAGTTACCGTTTTCACAATTCCTCATAAAATTTAAAATTTATTGAAATGCAAGTAGTTTTTAAACATTTAATAAAAACAAAACAAATAATTAATATAAATAAAAAAAATAGCTTAAATATTTAATTAATATAAATCAAATGCAATTTTTTCAAAAGCCACTGAGAATTAAATTTATCAAAAAAGGACGACCCTTCAACAAAAATTGTTTGAAAAAGTCCGATTTAACCGGTGAAAGGGATAGAAATCGATAGTAACTAAAATCTTCATCAAAGCCATTAAACACTTACAAATATTTTTACTACTCTCGCACAATTGCTGCTACGTTAAAAAATAAGCAAGCAATCTAGAAACTTCAGCTATTAAATAAACGCCGCGCGTTAAATATAAATAAAACAAACAAGAAAGTGCCATCTTCCATTTCAAGTGCCTTTCCTCCCCGAACAACCATAAAACTCGCTTCCCGCTGAGCGAATATGATTAAACTTCAGGAAACACGATTCCTCGATGACTTGGAAGTTCATTAACTGGTTCGTTGGAGAAGTTCAAGAGCCCACACCACTCTGCCCTACATCCAAGGTCCTCCATAGGTCAAACAACTTGGTCCACAACATGTCCCATCTTGTGATACTTCTTCCTCCAGACACTTTGCTTATCTGAGCCATCCGAACGTTACACATTTCTTTTTCTTTTCGCCTCTTTTAGAAAGATGTGGGCATTCAGGCGGAATCGGAATTCCGTGAGAGCGCTTCTTCTACATTTCACACCTCCTCGGAAAGTATTATCAGATAGTTCACAGCCCACTACTGACTGGGAGTGTCCGTGAGAAGGATTCTCAGGATCGGGGTAATAAAAGCAAATCGAAAAAAAGAGCTTTGTGAATATAAATTGCTACTGCTTTTAGTTACTTTGCTTTCTGGTGGGCATTTAAGAAATTGTATCGCTATCGAAACTCCATTTCATAATAACATAATCGTATCTGGAACGTCTGGCGTTTCACCTCCTCGAAATGGTTAAAGCAACGTATACAAATATTCTAGGTATAATTAATGCTTATAAAGTGTATAAATGTTCTCTCATTTGACATTCTGAGCACTCCAGATGGGTGTTCCACGATCATTCGTTCAATATTTCCAGAAGGTTCATCAGATGAAATTGCTTATTTCCCTGTTCACACACAGATTGAGGGGGATTTAACTTCATTAGAGACGGTGGGAAGTCTGACGTTTATCCTCCTCGAAATGGTTTAAACAAAATACATAAATATTCAGTCATTTGTTGGTCAATGGTCAAGGAGCGCTGTTCAGGGCTAGTGAAGCATAAGCAGTTTCTTATAGTGTTTGGTCTTCACCCATAATTTTTGTGTTTCATAAGAAAGTTACTTCTTTGCATAGTGCCCTTTACGATAGGTTATTCATAGGTCATCTGTCCTGTGTGACGAAGAATAGGTTAAATTACTAATATATATCTATGTTTTCTGACAAGAAACGGAATACGCATGCGCATGTTAAATGTTTTGTCACATGGCGGAACACTGTTTAAATTGCATAAAGGATCAACCTATTCCATCCGGATTGGAATGGATTTTGGGGTTTTATGGCACAAGGTTCAAAAGCTGACACGCTGCAACAGCCTATTCATTCAGAGTGGTACACGTATATGTGTCATCTATATTTTAAATTATCTGAACAGTTTATTTATTTTTCATGTATTTTAGTTTTAATAAAATAATTTTGAGAAGGTTTATGTTATAATTTCTTACCTGATGGTACATATAGGTACCCCACTAACACCCTAGTATACCGAACTCTCGCTACCACATGGATGATAAACACACATGAATATTTATATATAGTATATATATTATATATAATCTTTTTTAACACAATATATCAAAAGTAACTAAACTATGTACCATTTGATCTAATAAAAATATTACTTTTTTTAAAACCGAAGGGTTAAAGGATTTTTGTCGATTTGTTTCTAGTTTAACTTAAAGAATATTTTATCCTAAATCAGAAGCTCACCGAACAAAAATGTAATAGACTTGCGAAAATAATTCATATTTATTCGCCAAACATATATTTCGGTTACAAATGAGGACCACACGATTGGATTTCAGAATTGCAAATAGAAAAAATTCGAAAGTGAGATTTCTATATCACAATAGAAAAGAATTTTTCTAAAACATAAATTGCTGTACAGCAATAAATTGTTTGAAATACAGCATGTTGTAGGGTAAAACGTTTAGGATTTGTCTTTACAAAAAGCGAGAGTAAATCCTCGCCTATAAATATGACACACACTAAATCAAGATTTTTAAAGATGCATTTTTTAGCTTTTCTAGAGCAGAATGTAGATATCAGAATATGGCTAGACTGATGTTCACAGAGTCCTTTGTTCTTTGCATGAAAGTTAGATTTTTTGAGAAATACAGTGAGCTAATGGGTGTAATTATTATTCTTCGTTTCTAGGATTTCGACGTAGTGTTTCATTTGCAAGCCTACGAAATAGTGACTGAAATTAACAGCAGAAAATTCCATCAACAGCTAACAAAAGTATTTCAAAACGAATGATCAAGAAAAGTTACGCAAATGACAGTCATAATAAATGAATCGACATATAAACCTGAAATAAAAAGGAGTTCCAGCGAACGATTTTCCAAGCTCAATATGATTTTTGATAAGCTGAGTTTGAATCAAAAGTTTCAGTATTAGACCCAAGGTAGTATTTTGAAACTGAACTTATCTTCAGCAAGGGCTACGCAACTGAAACAATTTTTTTAAGTAACAGAGAAAGAAATATTTATGGGAAGAATATAATTTTGGAATACAGAAGAGGTATAAAGAATAAAATATAACTTTGGACTGTTCTGAAATATTATCTGAAGGAAATTTCGCAAGAACAAAGAAATATGTATGGAAAAATCATAATTTTGGAATATAAAAGTGAAAGAAATAAATGTAAATAATATGATTTTAGAAAATAGAAGAAATGATAGAATAAAAGAAATTTTAGAATTGGGAGGTTTTAGTTGGTTGATTGATTGATTGATTGCATTGAGTTTTTACGGAGCAAGGGATTTAGCACAGTTTAGCCAAGCTGCGTTAAATGCAAGACAAACAATGTTAAGTAATTGTGAAAACAAAGGATGGAGTAAAAGTAGCGAAAAGTCATTTGAGCATTCCGAGGTTTACCAGAGGCAGTAAAACCCGTCGAAAAAGAATAGATCACTAGGGTAAAACGGGTTCATGAAGTCGGTACACACCTAAAGCTGTGTCCACGAGGGGAATACAATTTTGGATTATTCTTGAAATTATATTTGAGAAAATAAAATTATTTGAAAATTTAATTATCTCTACATTTATTTTTTCGAGCGCGAATTACCAAGCGCCCCAACAAGGTGTCATGTCCCGGCAAGAAAAGTGACACAGCTCAAAATTGCAGAATTTGAGAAACGTCAAATAGTATAAGCTTCTTTTACATTTTAGTTAAGTATTTATGATGGTAACTTCTATTATATTCAATAGAATAGTTATGTAACACGCTGGGGCACCTCATACTTATGTATATTTCAATGACATAACATCAAAATTTTAATTTTTTAACTTGTCATTTTTTTTTTGCCAGGGTGCGACGTGACTAGCAGGCATCTAGATAAATGTTGGTACACTTGACAAATCGATTATTAAGTGTCCCAATTCATCTTAAACAATGATTGTTTCCCGTTCCTATTCCTGCACGGTTGATCCCTCGCGCACATCAGATATTGCATCACTAAATCGTAAAAGACACACAATCCCAGAGCCGACGGGGATTCGGGCTGTCATTCGTGTTGCCGTGCGTGTGAATCTTCAGTTAATATATACGTAGCACGTTTCTTGATGTCTGGCTGATTAAACACCTGGCGAAGCAGTCACTGCTCGCTAGGTACTCAGACAGGCAACGATGGTGTTTTCCTTTTTAAAGTTCTAGTGATTTTAGATTTCTTTTCCTGTTCGTAAATTTAAAATTCAACGGAGGACATTTTGGTATATAAAACTAACAGTTTACATGAGTAATAAGTAAAAAAATGTTTTTCAAAAAATCGATATTTATTTCTTATATATTAACAAAAATTTAAATCAAAAAGTACTAAAAAAATATTAATAAAAAATGCAACAAAAATTGATTTAAAAAAACTATCGATTATTTCCAAATATGTATTAAAATAAGGACTATTACCGTTAAAATTACTGTTTATATTATTAACATATATAATTTTTCCATAAAACAAATTGTCAAAGTGAAGCGATGTCGTAATTTGATAGACAATGTGTGTAGTAGTGCCCAAGAACAGAGGGACACTGCATACCTAAATTGGACACGCACATTTATTTTGACAAAATTCGGATATACACTACGCACCGACCGGTGCAACAAAAAAACGTCTCTCTCTTCCGAGAGTCTACAACAAATCTGCCTTATTCATGTTCTTTTTCAGAAAAGCAAACAAGATTACATGTTCTTGATCGTATCAGAACACAGGCACTGTCATACATCAATGTTCGTCTACTAGAAAAGTTGCAACCAGAACACAAGAACAACTGTTCTTATAACTTACTGTGTTTGTAATCACCTGTCGGAAGATCGTTATACAAATCATGTGAAACACCACCTCGTGTGCGAGCTCAGTTTGACGTAATTGGGTTAGGGACCTTATATTTTTTTAAACTAATTTTCACTTTGAAGTTTTCCAATTTCGATTGGTACTAAGTAATTTCATGCCTCCAAAGAAACGTATCAGATCAAAGTTCATCAACTGCAACATTCTGTAGAATTATTTCCCCAAAAATCAATTTATTTCTCCCCTCCGATCTTTGTCATCCTACCTTTCCTGAATGAAACCGTATCCGGTCCCACGTTTTACTGAATAACACATCCGCATAAGTACACCTGCCCCAACTCCAACACAGCGGTAGCGGTAGTCGAGAACACTGCATGCTCTCCTTCAAGAAATACAAGTTACGTTCTTTAAAAGCCAGAATGGGATCATCAAATTTTGATCCATAAATCCTGAGCATCTAGTGTTTCTGGATCAAAGCAACATGATACTGAAACGTTCTCTTCACTCCGAGTTTGCTTATCATAAATTAAGAGAGCGTGGACTTCTTCCCAGATGATGAAACTTTTGCCCAATGATGAGATTGGAAATTCAGAAATAATTGAAGTGTGGCGTTCGCTACGGTTTAAGTTTTTAATTAACATGTGATTAAAAGTTCACGAAGAAAAAACATATGTGTGTTAAATTTTCCAATTAACTTATCGCACCCCGGCAAGAAAAGTGACACAATTCAAAATTGCAGAATTTGAGAACCATCAACTTAAAGGATACTATAAAACTTATATTGAAATAGAAAAAGATTCTTTTAAATTTTAGGTAAGTGTTTATGGTGGTAACTTCTATTATATTCCATAGAATAGTAATATAAAACGCTGGAGTACCTCATACAAATTTTTCAATGACATATCAAAATTTTTATTTTTTGACTAATGTCACTTTTTAAACGGGGTGCGACAGAATTTTTTTCTTCACCAATTAAACTAGGTTCCACTATTTTCACATACAATTTTTTTACGCGTCGTAGAATTCCAGTAGTAAGAAACACGGATTACCAACCGGAGGGTTGCGAGATCGAAACTCGTTCCAATCAAAGACCGTCGTGTACGTGGGGGATGATGCACATCAAATCTGTCGTGGTCTTAAAATTTTTACAGTCAACACCTGAGCGGGGGGAAGTCCGCTCAGGTGTTGACTGTACCCCAGCGTGTTATATTACTATTCTATAGAATATAATAGAAGTTACCACTATAAATACTTACCTAAAATTTAAAAGAAGCTTTTTCTATTTCAATACAGGTTTTATAGTATCCTTTAAATAGATGGTTCTCAAATTCTGAATTTTTGAGTTGGATCACTTTTCTTGCCGGGGTGCGATAAGTTAATTGAAAAATTTAACACACATAATCGTTTTTTCTTCGTGAACTTTTAATCACTGTTAATTAAAAACTTAGACCGTAGCGAACGCCACACTTCAATTATTTCTGATTTCCAATCTCATTGGGCAAAAGTTTCATCATCTGGGAAGAAGTCCACGCTCTCTTAATTTCTGATAAGCAAGCTCGGAGTGAAGAGAACGTTTCAGGATCATAATCACAGGGCATAAAATAGTGGTTCTAAATTACATCGGATCTTTCCCTCGGGTATTGATCCTGAACCGTCGCCAATAGTCTTAGTATTGCTTCAGTGCGACGTAAATTCAACTACCTACACATAAACTTTTAATATAAATTGATATATATCCAGTAAAAGTAAGATCCCACATACTTAAAATATATTTTTACACAAATCCAGGGTTTCATAAAATCATTCCCAAAAGACAAATAAAATACTTTTATAGACAGTTCACTTGTTTTATTTTCAAATTTTGGTGATTGAAATTTAATAAAAAAAATAACGACTTAACGTTTGTAAATTAAAATTAGTCTACTTTTTTTTACCTATAATGGTTAATAATATACAACTTGTTTGTTTGTCAATCAACGGGTAGATTTTTTATAACATAGTAGATAGAGTCTGAAACAGAAATCTAAACGGTTTTCAGCATCACCTTTTTATATCAATCCACAGAATCTGGTTCAATTGTTTAATTAGTCCGGTAAACAAAATTCTTTGTCTTCTATAATGAGCAAGTTGCCAATCCATCATGGTGAGAACGTCAAATCAAAGAACTAACAAAATAAAATAAGGTAGTTGAACGAAAACGTTTAAAAATATTATGATACTGCAAACTGCAATGCATGTAAAGGACACTGTTGTAGCCTATCTTTTATTTTACGCCAGCCTTGAAGCAACACTGAGCAAATAAGAGAAGGGCATCTTATTAAAAAAAAAACATTTATTCAAATTCAAGAAAGAAACACGGAAGACAATTTAGATATGGAATCCGAAAATATATCAAACCACAAAAATCTAAATGGGGACGTCAAATGAAAGATTAAATCAAACAAACAAAAATCGTTTCCTGGCGAATGAGAATAATTAACAGAAATACCATGACACAGCAAATGGGGAATATTTAATAACAGGAAGGATGATTAGTAGATTGAATCTAAGTAGAAGCTAAAACAACTTCAAATTTGACTGGTCTTAAATTTAAAATGAATTCCTTACATATTGTAAATAAATTCAACTATTTAAACACGTTTGAATTTGAAGTAAACGAATAGCTTTAAACTAAAAGATTAAGCAGTAATTCTCTTTACTGGATCAAAGATAAGTATTTTATTAACTGTCCTCATGAAATGTGGAATGATCTTTTCGTTATCTACGTATCGTTTTCGATGAATGATAACTCAGATAGCGATGTTGGACCATATGTAGCTAATAATAAAGTCAATACAACATAGCCTGGGAAAAAAATAAAAATCCTTTATAGATTAGAACCTAAGTACCAGCACAATAATATTTTTACCAAACATAACCACAAACATGCTCTACATTCAAAAACTCAACTCCAGCTGAGATCTTCAACTCCCCCACCGAATACCCGAGTAAAAATGTAAACAAACGCATAACAAGATGGGCAGTCTATGTTGTTTACCCCACCACGAGAAAGTTAGGGGAAGAAAATAACTGGTCCCACCTCTCTTAAATCCCTACTCAAAACCCCTTAACCGAGAGAAAAGAAGCAAATTGTTCGGTACCTCACGTATGAAGTCCGAAAAACAATTTCTGCCACAAAGGAATTGTCACACGAAAAACAAAATATACATGTTGTCCATGGACGACTCATCAATAACTTATCTTACCGCTTAATGTCGGGTCATCAGCCTTTTCTTCTCTCAGCAGGAGGTTAAAAAAAAATCCCTCACGCCAAAGGAGAGCTCTAGTTTCCGAACTCTATCCGATAAGCATCCACAAGTCACACTGAAACGAAAGAGCAGCTGTTGGTCTCCCGAGCGGAGATGAGGGCCTTGGCGGAAAAAATTTGGCGGCTTGGTGACGAAATTTGGCTATGAAACTGAAAGGAAAGGAAAAGTGAGAATTAATGGAAAGCGGGAGATTTAAGAACCGCAGGCTGGACGACTCGAGAACCACAGCTCACATGCGGCCGGAAATGTTATTTTGCAACACAGAATTTACAAAAAAAAAAGTAAATGGAATAAAAATAGACAAATTGATGAGAAAATCTCTCTCTCTCTGCATCAAATGACTTATAACAACATAATAAAAGAAACATTTTAATTAAAATTAACGTTTTATTTATAAAACTACTCATATCACTACTTTGGAACAGGCATGAAAGGAAGGAATTCGTTTTCAGTTCGGAACACTAATAATGGCTAACCTGCACGCGCATGACATCTGCGTTAAAGTTTCTTAAGTGTATAAATCTATTGATGTTAGTAACGTTATACGCAATACCTTAGGCCAAAGAAAAAAGGTTTGTTTCCTGTAAAATGAACAAAAATATTACAGTCGGTAGGAAGGAAAACTTTTTTTTTGCTAAATATTTTTAGAAAATACGCAAAAGGAAATATGTATTATCTGTGTATTAATGTTAGATTTAAAATTGAACAGAGGTGTGATCAGTGTTGTAAAATACCTGGGTATATTTATTTTTGCGGGTCAATATCATGTTCTATTATTTATTAATCTATTACGTTGTGACATCGTAATCAATTAATCGTTTTAACAAATGTGTTTTTTAATTAAATTTTTTAAAAAGGCTAAAAAACATTTAGGGTTGGAATTTTTGTATTGTAATTTCAGGGTCGGTCGGGTTACAGAAAACAGACCATTTATTTATTATGAACAAGTATAGTTGGGTTTTATGGCGCAAGGGCCATATTTGATCAATCACAATAAAGACAACGTGAAATAATGAACAAGGAAAATTTTACTATCATAGAATAGGTTCACCTAGGAAGGAATCGTATCTTAGTCGAAAACAACTCGCAGATTGCTAACGCAGTGGGTAAACCCACTGAGACACGACGGCCTGGTCATTCTTAACGAATAGAAGAACCAATATGCACATTTCTAATTTCCAAATGAAATCAAATTGATTAAAAATATGAAGCAACGTTTCGTGAATTCTTACTGGTGTTAATTTATATTTCCAATGAAGTGTGGATGGCAAAAAGCTAACACCTCATGATGTATCACAATTAGCTTCCAAAAGACTATTTCAATTACATCCCATTCATATTTAAGAGGCGATTCGGTTTTTCTGACGTCTAAATATTGTCTTCTCTAATGAGACTGCAGAGGAATTTCATTAGACCAGCGAGCAATTGCGTGTAGTTTAAGTAATACTACACACCACAACAGCCTTAATTCGAGCAAATTGAAGCTAAACAACTAACAAATCCCGTAGCGGTTGACCGTTAATTGTCTTTCGTCAATAAGAAAATTGTCGCGACTTCTGTGTGATATTTAAATATTTCATATACTTACCCCACACTCTCAGACCCTTTGCTAATGTTTGCATTCTTATTTGTTTAAATTTTCCATATTGTGATTTTAGAAAATACTTTGCAATGTTGTTTCAGGTGGTAAACGCAAACCATAAACTGTTTTCGTGTTTGAAATGAGATAGTATTGTGAGCAGGGGTCATGATAATGTCGTTTCATTCTTGTCCTTTGATCAGCGCTTCACAGTCAAAATTTAAAGCACTCTAGCGGTGAAACTAATCCGCAGGACTCATTTCCAGCAGGCCGCAGCCCCTACTTCAATCGCACGTTTTAAATAAAGTGGGCACACTTGTCCCCCTTCACCCTAGTATAGAAAACGAAACAAGAAATTTCAAGTCGGAATGAATCTTTTCCAGTAACATGTTTTGTTGTATTGTTATAGATGTATCAGGATTTTGGGCTTTCATACTTAACTTCCAAAATTAAGCCAAGCATTCAATCTAGTTCAATGATTTCTTAATCGTCTGATGATTTTAGGAACCTAATTTTAATTCATTTTAGAAATTAAAAATGCAAAAAATGGTAAGCATATTACCAACTAATCATGTACAAGATGAGTGAATGAAATAAAATTTATACATTTTTATTATTTAATAACAGATTCTCGTCTGGGCTAAACTTTTTGTTTATATCTCTGGATGATGAAAATGCTACTCATACTTCAAATCTTATTTTAATCCATTTAAAATGATAGCATCCAAATTCAAAAACGGATTTCATCTCTATATGACATGAAATTTTTCGAAAGTATATAACAGCCTTTAGTTTACGTTTTTGCTGGGGGTAATTACATTCAATAAAATGTAAGGCAAAAAGCACACCTGAGACACGTTACTTCAATTAGACTTCATTACCTCGTTCCTCGTAGAAAGGCGATTTGGCCTTTTTAGAACCAAAATCTATTTTCCCACACATTTTCTTTTCTGCGCTGATTTCTACCTTTCAGATTTCTCATTGTGTTTGTCATCAGACAGCTAAAGATTTTCATCAGATTGGCGAGATCTTTCGTGTAGTTTTAACAAAATTAATTAACAATTTATATAATTAATTATAAATTAATTAAACCTATAAAATTATTAATAAAATCAAAATGAATTAAATAAAGTAGCTTCATAGTGAGCTATGAAGCTATTATGAATCAAGCCCATTTAGGCCACGTTCACATGAGGCGTTTCTACGCGCGTATGGCGATGCTAGCGAGGTCCCGCCATTAAATTATCTTTATTTATTTCTCTAATTCAAGTATCTATCTTTGCGACCTTGAAGAGCGGAACCCTGATAGCCTCTCCAAAAGCGCGTTTTATGCGCCTCATGTGAACGTACCAAGTACGTAAACTAAGGCCCCGTTCACACTGAGGCACGTAAAACGCGTATTTGACGAGGCTATCAGGGTCCCGCTCTTCAAAGTTGGAAAGATAGATACTTGAATCAGTGGAATAAATAAACATAATTTAATGGCGGGACCTCGCTAGCCTCGTCTTACGAGCGTTGAAACGCCTCATGTGAACGTGGTCTAACTACCGGTCGATTTTATATTATTTATATCCGTTGGTGCCATTCGACAATACACAAAAATCGTCTATTTTTGTGCCACGTACTCTATGGCAGCTGGAGGGAAAATTCGTCAAGTTGTCCTGCTGAACGGTTTGAGTTGGCCTAGGCTGTTATAAGACGTTCAGATCATAAACGCGGTGGTGTGACGACTTCCACTGTCATAGAATGTGCAATGGTGATATTATTGGCTCATTCCGAAAACTGGACCTTTTCTCTTCACACTAACTCACGTTGGATTAAATAAAGGCAAAAATGTACGTATATGTAAGGTAGACCAGTTGACCTTGCAGAGCAACAAAAACAGTATTACAACGTATCTACATGCTTCGTGTAAGGAAAAAACGCTACATGTTTCTGTTATCGTGTTTTGCATTTCCCAATACGTATCAGGTCAGAATAGAACCAGACGCCCATTAAGTTCGTTGTGAAACAAAGGAGTGAGGCAGCTTTTGTAAGGAAAATAATAATGAAAGTATTTGCAAAAGTAAAACAAATCGATTTGTTATTTTTAATTTGAATTATATTGCAAAATGTATTTGCTTTGTCAACCTAAATTGTGGACGTAAAGAGGTGAAAAATGTTCATATTTAACATTTCGTTTAAATGAACAGAAAAGTTCCTTCCAATGTCAAGCATGTATTCATTAATTTGATTTGATGTTTCATAAACAGGTTATTTATGTTTTGATTTATTTTTTCAAAAATGCTATTAACTTTTTTTTTTTGTCGCGTTTCTTGTTAGCAATTGTTTATTGCTTATAACATTCAAAACGTAGTGTTTTTATTATTCTTTTAAACGAAACAAATTTCACTGGAGCAAGAGTCAAATATCAGCGTTTCTGGTGTAGATTTATTTGTTTACTAAATGAAACAAAGAAAGCAATGTTCCCCTTGGTCACGCGATTTGAAGATTGTCTGCAGGTGTATTCATATGCCATAATGTTGAAAGGGAGATGGTCAGGGTCCGAAATAACACGGCCACAGGAGAGGAAGATTCCGAAATTATTTTATGCGCTTAAACTTATAAAACGTTGCTCATGGAGTTGTCTAATTAACTCCCGTGAAGAAAAAATGACTGTAGAAAGACAAACCAAGATAGAAAGCTAAATGTATCAAGGCATTATAGACGTTAGACTACCAAACTTAAGTCACCTATCAAATTCAAGTTTCGGGGTCGCTGTGTCTCAGTGGGTTTGTCTACAACCTGGGCTAGCAACCTGTGAGTTGTAAGCGGCACACATTAGACTTTTCCCTGTGATTGGATTGTATTTTGGAGTTTTATGGAGCAAGGTCCAAAAGCAGACAGGCTGTGCCAGACATTTCCCTGGGTGTAATTTTCTCTATTCTGTGTCAGTAAAACTTTCCTTGTGTGAATATCCATCTACTTGAAGTTGTTTGGCGCAGCTTGGCATAGCATGGTTCTTGATACACGAAACCCAACCAACCAGATTCCCGTTTCAAACTGAATAGAACTCAATCTTGGATAAGCTTTGAAATAATGAATTACATATCTTGTATTCAAGGATTTTACCATGCACATCTTACATACATATCTTGTATTCAAGGATTTTATACCAAAATATTACTGGATACTTTGAAAATTATGCGAAGGCGATCATCGAATTTCATGATCAAGACGTTCTTGCAAACTGGAACTTTTGAATCTGAGAGGAAAGGGGGCTGAGCCCCTGTTACTAGGTAAATTGTATGTTTGGCAACTAGCAGTTTTTTCACTTCGGCATTCTTTTGAAGAACGATTATAATGAACGAATAAGGTAGTGGATTCGAATATCTAATTTTTAAACGTAACACATTTAACGATCTGTAGAACTTTTTTTTATCGCAAAGACGTTTTAATAAATACACCCATGTGCCACTATGAAGTTAAAGCATAGAATAAAAGAAAGGTAGTAAAAAGATCAACAAGATTCCAGCTGCTTTAAAAGTTATTTAGCCTTCCAATAGCGTGCATGGACGTCTTCCCCTGATAGTGTCGAACATTCCAAAAGGTTCTTACAGTCGATGTCAGCCATCCGTCTGCACAGGACACATTTCGAGCAACAATAGATCCCAAACCGATTCAAGGGCTCGAATAGGTAATCATCCCCAGTTAATATAATTTAAAAGCCGTCACCGCTTTATCGCGAGGTCCGGTAGGGAAGCCACAGATGGACCTATACGCCCAATTTAACGATCTGTAGAACTTGAATATAAAAGGTATTTTATATTCAAGTGGGTTTCGTCACTTTTTCTACTACACGAGGGCTAATAATTCCCAGAACTACGGATTAAAGTGAATTCCAAACCATTTGCGAATATTTATACCAACACCGAGATTCAAAACCAGAATCTGTTGAACCGAAAGCCAGAGCGCTAACTACTCGGCCACCAAGCCGGTGACATTTATCGTCTACATGCACGGACATATCCAAATATGGCACAAATAAATTTAACCGTAAAATAAATTTAACCGTACTCGGAAATAAAGTAGCGGCATGCAAATTCCGGCAGTGAGTCGACAGTAAAATAACTATTGAGAGCTACCACCAATAAAGATGCCAACCGACAAACAATGGAATTGAAGAAATCTTAAGTTCAGTCACGAGACGAGAGAACCAACTCACTATTGCGCTAAGTGAACAATATCCACACTTCACAGTAGCAGTTCTTTCGCACATGAGTGTTATCTTATCACCTGTCAAAAAAGGTTTAACCAAGAAGGGCAGAGCTGAGTTGATTTAGAGATGCCCAAGTACAGCAGCCGCGTGGGCGTAGTGGGAACAGGACATCTGCTTTCACATGTCACTCATTGCTGCTGTTCATTATCTTACAGGATATTCACAGTAATATTGACATTTTTGTATTGCCAACACGAACTTGTTTTTATAAAAATGCATTAAAAAAAAAACAGGAATGACAATACGAAGTTGATGTCATGCCTTGAAGTTGAGTTGAGTTTCATGGCGCAAGGGTCACATTAAATCAAACTCAGCCAAGCACAAGACAGTAAATTTAAAATGTTCTTCAAGAAAAATAATATAAAATTTAGCAATTTAGGATTTCAAATCGAAATTATAGTCAAGGTATAAGACTAACTACAGTTTTATAAAATTCAGTGGCAAGAAATTTTGTGGGTAATAATAACCTGCAAAAGGTATTTTGGGATATCCTTACTTGGAAAAGAAACTTTAGAAATGATTTGTCTATGATTTTAAAATCTTGCTATTTTCAGTCAAAATATTTCTGATGATACAATTACTGACAAGTTAAGTATAATGAAGCAGGCTCTCCGGGTAACAAGTGTATGTGCAAAATGCGTAGGATGTTTGCGAAGTCTGTGTGTGATCTCAATTGTACCACATTTTTTTCTACTCGAGTTCCCATTGCAGAATTCTGTAATTGATGGTCGGATATCATGGAGCTTATTTTGAACTTTCTTCCAGGAATCATGCCAGTATTATTTTATTGCGTTATTTTAATATCGGTTCGTGCCTTGAATAGGGATGGTTAAACCAAGCTGAAATTTTGCTCTGTGCTGCCAAGTTTCTGGAGTGCTTATGTGATTAGCGATTCAATAAAGCATGGTTTCAGAATTTTGTGATGCTGATATCTTTTGAAAGTCGGTATTTTAGGGACGGAGGGCCCTCGTCGCTCATTTGGAACACTCGTATAGACATAAGAATATAGAATAAGAGAATCTATATATATAATTCTCTTACGTGGCACGCAAAAAAAGACGTTATTTGTTATCGCATTTTGGCAACACTGTACGATTGTTTGTTTACCACGAAGCTTCGCGCCTCAGTTGAATTTATAGCGCTATCGGCTAAAATTTTATTGAAAAAAATTAATATTAATCGAGCTGTAGCAACTTACAAACAATATGCTGGTTAGTCGATTTCCAAGGCAGCGCTCACATTTCGAGTCAAAATTTGCTCAAAGTTCTGGGCATTTTCATTTGAATTCCGAATTGTTCGAGTTCTGATTCCAGAGGTACTGTATAACTTTTATGTAGTACAACAAATTTATATATGAAAAAAAAAATTTTTTAGAAAATATTTTGTAAATATTTGAGGATATCAAAGCAATCTTCCGAGGGTTGGCGAGCGTTAGCGAGCGGGTGCGGGCCCCCTAGTATTTATATATAACCTTAGTGCCTTCACATAACGTCGCTCAAAGTGCAAAAGGTCGTGTCTTAAAACTACATTTTTCAGGAGAGCAAAAAAACTAAGTCTTCAATATGATTTGAATCTATTATTATTGCATACATTTGGTTGTAACTTTTATTGGATCAGCTGATGACAAGAGGTTTTTCCACCAGATGGAGATCACAAATAGCAATAATAAATGAAAAAATGGAATTTTTGATTTACGACCTATTGCACTTTGAGCGACGATATATAGTTTTAACCATTTAAAGGAGATGGGATACCAAAAGTAAAACCATTCTCTTTACTGATTAAAACCTCTCAATTCAACAAGGGAAATAGGAAAATAGTTTCATCCGACTAACTTTCTGTCGGTTACAGAAAGATTTCAGCGGTCAACAGATCAAATAACCAAACATGCAAATACATATCCAATTCGAAATCAGTCTCCTTCCGTGCCAATCGAAATGCAATGAAAAGCAGTCCTAGACACAAGCACGCAGAACGAACATCGCGGGACGAACGTCATTTTAAACGTAAAACGCATAATAATAAACATAAGTCTAGCTCATTTGTGGTTATTTTGGGTTTCAATCGGAAATCTGATCACGATATGCACGGGAGGTGACTAAATAAACTGGATTTCTCAAACTCAAGGCCTCTTCATGCAAACAAAACAGGTTGCGTGCATTTAGATTGGTATCGACAACTTGATAGAACTGTTTCTCTCCAAAACGATTCCAGTAGATGGTAGTTGAGGCACCAGAGAGGGCAATTTTACAGTATGCAGAGAAAGTTATTAACCTCTTAGGCCTTAAACCTATGTTGGTTGGTTTTAGGGGCCATATTTGGCCAAACTGCACCAAACACAAGACAACGTTAAGTAGAGGACATACACCAAGAAACGTTTTCTGACACTGAAAAGATGAACATGCGTAGGGTAAATTAGAGGAATGGAACCTGTGCCACCAACAACTTGCAGGTTGCAAGAACAGTTTTCCTACTGCTCTAGCAACCCAGCTAGGAAAGCAAGTAAGATAACAGAGGACGTTAAACGTGCTTTCCCTCTTTGTTTGCAACGCGTCACACGACTCAAACAGTTATACTTGTTAAAAAAAGTTCAATAAATAAACGGGTCGACCTGGTAGCCGAGTGTTTAGCGCTCTGACCCTCGATTCAACGGGCTCTCAGGTTTTGAAACCGGTCTAAGCATATATACTCGTGGTGTTTCGGAATATGTCGTGGGTCTCATTGTGATTAGACCTCGTGTAGTAAAATTATGACGAAATCATAATATATAAAAGGAGTTATATGGTCAAAATCAGTATAGTCAATTCATATAAATTCAATTAACCTAAACACAGAAACGCCGCGTTTAAAAGGAATTCATAAAAGGCCATTAAAAATTTTTGGAACTATCGACAACATTAATTAATTAAAAAGCTATCAAAGCAATATTTTTGTGGCAAAGCCAAATAATTTTTGCAGCAAGTTCTTTCATTTTGTTCCGTTCAATGATCCGTCGAGTACAGAACATGACCGCAAAAACGCAACCATTATCATCCTCCATTTTAATATCTTGCTCTTAGATAGGGTTATCAGACCTAAAAGTGGAAAGGTTCCAGAGAGAGTAACTCAATTATAATTCCTGCCATCCTACAGAAAGTACGGACAAATAAAACTCAATGGATAGGGTAATAATAAAAAACCTTTTAGATTGAAATGGTCAAATAAATATTGCTACAAACAAGAAATAACAGCTTTAGAAATAAAATATACCTCAAAAATAAATAGACGCATGCATTTCCGCGAACTGCTTTTAACGACTAACAAAAAAAATTCAAAAGGGGATTCAAGCAATACATTTGTATTGAATTGATGATTCCTGCTGAAAAATCCGGACAGTTAACAATTATCGGGGGAATCCGGGCACCATAACAGCGTACGCAAAAACTTGACTTTTCTGGACGTCTGGTAATTCAGCCCTTAGTTGTAAAGTGTGGAGACCCCTTTCCACTCCAAAATCAAAGTTATTGTGAGTCGAAAGCAAGATGGTATGTAAAAATACACACTGACAAGAAAACAACAAAAATGCGAGGTGGTCAATAAAGAGAAGAGGACCGGTATAGATCAGATGCAAATCTTCGATTAACAAATCATCTCGAAATGGATAGTTTTAATCTGAAATTCATGCTGATCACAAAGAAAGGAATCGAATATCTAAACATCAAAACAACATTTAAATGCGGAAATTTGAAAAAAAAAAAAAAAAAAGTTACATGTGTTTTCTTGGGACTTATTTCTACAAGCTCAGCATTGGCTGTTTTATCAACTCAAGGAAGAAATACTCGCAGACGATGTAAATTAATAAAAAAACATTATTGGGATGATTCACAGATCGCAATCTGAAATGGAATAAAAATAAAACGAAGTAATTACACACAGATGACAACCGGCGAACTTCAGTCAGTTCAATTTTTGTATCGTCTGCGCTAATTTTCAGAAAGAGGAAATTGGCTTCCATATAAGATTCGAAGAACACTAAGTACAGAACATCTAAGGTTCAGACGTGTCCGGACTTACATTTCCCCAAAGTGGCCAAGACAAGGCCGTCGGGGAGAAATAACAACAGTAATTGTTTATTCTGATAATAGTTGACAGATCAAAACTGATCTTTTGACAGCAGTTTTCAACAATAACAATAAAAATTAACATGTCGTAACTTTAGGTTTCACAATAGTCCACAATGAGAAATATTCTATTACTGACTTTAAAATATATACTCTGCAGATTTCAAAATTGCAAGCTACAATTTCGAAAATTATTCGGAAATAATGGCTCTGATCTACATAGCGACAAGCCACAGAAATATAGTACCATCTGCTCAGAGCAGAAACTAACTGACGATGAATATGTGAAAAATAGTCATGATTAATCCGCTTAAAAGTTATATTAACACCATCAAAATTTTATTTTTTGATTAAAAAAAAAACTAATACTAGTTGGTTTTTAAAGAGCTGTTCAGTATGATACTTTTTGTCCGTTAATGAGTTTCTAATATAAGCCAAAGATCTGTTATGAAAAAGTTATAAACAAAAAATATTCAGGAGATCAAAATAAATTATGATTGCTTAAAATGAATACGTAATAATTTGTTTTAAGGTAACATGATCTTCTGAATACTTTATAAACCATAATACCTTTATAATATTTTAAAACTTGCTCTCCTGAAAAATTTGAAGTGTGGTTTATCATTATGTTACCCGAAGCCCTTCAAATCCTTCAGTATCAATTTGTTTTCCACCGATTCCGTTTTGATATTTTTTCATACTAGCATTTCAATTTGATATTTTTTCAAACTAGCATTTCAATGCTTCATAAGAGAACACACACATTCTAAGTCCAAAGAAAACACATTTAATTTCATAACATTAACAAAGGATGTTATTAAAAACAATTTTACAAAATGAGGAAATATTTCAACACTTCTTTTACACAAAAAAATAGCCTAAAAGGTAAGTAAAAGTTTAAATAATTCGTTCACAAAGCTAACATCTTAAATTAGTTCAAAGCAAGCACGAACAAGAAGAATGTGTTAATTCTTCAGTAAAACGAATAACATTTCAAATGTGTTGGCAGCAAATCAAAAATTCAGAGCAGACGAGGCAGATTAGTAATCGGAAATTAACAAATGATTTTTAAAAATATTTAATTACTAGATTTGTTTTCTCAAAGTCAAAACCCCAATAGTAAAGTTAACAGATATAAAAACTCTAAATAAATGCAAGTTACTTAAGTGAATATTAATTAATGTATTCGCTTTTTGAAAAGTTAGGATGAAAACTTTACACTTAAATATTCTCTATTTTCTCAATAAGGATTAAACTACTAAAGATCTAATTTAATATCTCTAGATTAAAATTAAAATAACTTCGCTAGTAAGAAAACTTTTTCCACGTCTTTTCGTAGCTTGTTGTCTCTGTAAGGCCGCTATTACACAATAAACGTTCTTTGTCAAAGATCTTTTATAAAACTTTTATTCAAATTTATTTTATAAAATATCTTTTAAGACAGTAAATGGATCATATTACACTCTATAAAAGATTTTATAAAAGTTTTGGTCAGTTTGAGAATATTTATGTTGTTACCGGTAGCAGCTATGGATCAAGTATTTTTACCAGTTGCTGTAGCAAATTTATCATTTGCATTCATAACAACGGCTTCGATTCTAAAGAATAAGAAGAAAAAGAAGCGTGTGTGGGTAAGACCATGGAATTGCTCGGAGAGAGTTGAAAGGTGTTTATAATAACTTGCTTCTGAAGTTGGCCACGGAAGATCATAGAAGTTATATGAACTATTTAAGGATGGATGAAGCTGCTTTCAATTATTTGACTCTGAAGGTGTGACCTTTAATATCACGGCAAATGACGCAATTACGAAATCCAATCTCTGTTGAGGAACGGCTTATGGTTTACTCTGCGATTTCTCGCCACAGGAGAGAGCTACTCAAGCCTCCAGTATAGCACACGTTGCCCTCAATGTACACTTTCTTCACTTATACCAGAAACATGCAAAGCCATTTATGAAGCTCTGAAGGAAATGCTCAAGGATCTTTCGCTCACGTCATCGGCTGATGCAATTGCAGCGCAAATTTGAGTCGTCACGAAAATGCGCACTGTCGCTCACATTAATTTATGTTTAGCTCCGGCTTCCTTTGTGTGAGTAAGACATTTGAGGTGTCCTTTGTTTCATCTCTTTGCGCTTTATAAATAATAATATAAACAACTGAATTTTAATACTTGTTTAGATATCGGATTTCAAAGTGTGGAAAATCGAAAACATTTTTAAAATGTCCAAATATATGCATAATGAACACCAGAAAAATTATAGAAAAACGTTAACAGGAAGAAAATTCGAGAGATGAGGAATCCAAGAAGATCCGGATACACAGTGCTGATTTTGTCAACCGGCTCGGAGGGAGTTCTTGAAATTATAGGCGTCGCACCTTCAGGGTGAACAAATGCCAGACACGAGTGCGCCAAGTACCTCCACCGCTCAGTTAGACTCAAATAGCATATCTGTTGACATAAACGCTTTATAATCGAATGATGGAGTACTGAACGTGTTCGTGTATTGCAAACGGAATAAATCTATACTATTTAAAATAGAGAGAGAAATCAAAAACAATTATTACAAACACAAAACAAAATAATTTAACAACCTGATCGGTTTATCAAATGCAGAAGAGACCAGAACATCAACTGAGAAACAACTCACGGAAAAAAAATCTCAAACTAAAGATCACACATACAAATAAATCGGAATGCGATACTGATTGATATTCTCGTCAAATAATACGGTCAGTCAAAGAATATTTGGTACGAATAGTTCTGAATAAGAACATTAATTCTGAAGATCCAAGAAGTTCAACCCACAGAGGTCGATAATGAGCCACAACATTCAACATCAACAAACGAGTGCATAAGCATAAATATTTTATCAAATATTGGATGAGGAGGCTAACTTTGATAAAAGAAACTTTGACGAAGTGGGTCTTTTATCAATTTGACCATTACACTATCATATTTCGTCGTCAAACTGATTTTATAAAAGATCTTTGACAAAAAACTTTCATAGTGTAATAGCAACCTTACACCATTCGAATCTTGTTAATAATTTTTAACCCGATTCCCGGTATTCAATCTACTTGAAACTTTGCATACTTACATATATTCTTGAAGGCAATACGAAATTCAGCTAGAAATAAAACTTATCACTGGAGCGTTTCCTTACTACTATTATTTTAACTTATAGGTTCTCGTTGGCTTCCAAAATCTTATAAGCTTACTATGAATTAATTCTTTGTCAAAGTTATGGTCATTCCATGATGGATTTTCAAATGAAATTTAATTAAAACAAACATCTACGCTTTTATTTTTAATCATTTGCGTGTATGAAGCTTTTTGGAACACTGAAAAGTTATTTTCTACTTTTTAGTACATTTTGGAACAAAAATTTCTTTTTAATTTTTTCTCAAATGCAAATTTTTGGTCGAGTGACACTCAACATATACGTGTAGGTTAAGAATGATCTCTTAATCTCGTCAATTCGAATGCTTTTCAAGCGGTCATAAAAACCGTTAGCTTCAAAGTTTTCAGAAAAGCTCTGGCCACAATGCAGCCAAAGCAAATTTCACGACTTGATTGTACACTACTAATACAAAAGTGTAAAAATTACCTTTTGACTTCATTTGTGTGGTCGATACGTGTTTCCTGTACTTATTCTGAAAGTGACATCAATTGGCTTGTTTTTCTAATCCAGTTTCAGAGCTTCGCCAATAAAAATCACAAAGAATGAAGTCCCAATGGAGTATGAAAGTTGATTGGTCAATACCAATTGGATTGAAAGTCAAACGATCATAAGCTATAATAAAAGGTAACCCCGACATGTATCAGGCGCGAGCACTGCGACCGGAAGTAAAATCTTTGTTTTCCGTCTGGTTTGTTGGTACTGACAATCCTTATTGCTTGCAACTCACAGTATAGTGAGTTGCTCATCAACAGCAGAGTAAGGTTAAAAAATTATAATGAAATCATTTATGGAATTTATTTCAGGAACCTTAATTTTAAATTCTTACAGAATAAATTATTTTCCCAAGTGCAAATTTTAATAACCATTTAAAGAGATATAATCATCTCTCTCTCTCTCTCTCTCTCTCTCTCTCTCTCTCTATCTATCTTATATACATATACATATGCAACCAGCAATCATTCCACCTTTGCATTAAGGAAGGAAAAAGCAGCATATTAATGGCGAAAGAACAATCAACAACCCAAATTGCCCTCAGCGCCATTGAAGGCTGTTTGCATTGTCTGGTCTGGCATCCGTTGTAAAAGTAGCCCCGGGAGTTAATGAGTGCACGGAAGACCTTGACATCAGTGGCAGTGTCAACGTGTTAAATTGAAAAGTGTGAGAGATAATGACGTTCAAATAAGAGACTGGAGAAATGCCACCAGAATTTAAAAATTCAACCGGAAGATGAATAAACGATTAGGTCGTTGACCACATCAAACTGATATTCATAGATTGAAACCTATAAGATTGAATCGGGAAGTGCTTTTCCTTCGAATTTCAAAGGCCGAGTCTTAACACCGTTTGGCAATAACAATTTATTACTCGAAGTGAAGACTAGCATATTTTATAGAGCAGAGCGTCTTGCTCTTTTTATCTGAAGAGGCGCCAACCCCTAGGAGTCCTTGTCCATAACATTTGTATGGTTTTAATCCGGTTTGTTGCTTTTGTGTTTTATGGCGCAAGAGCCATATTTGGCCAAGCTGCGCCAAGCACGACAGTGTCAAGTAATTGTGACAAAAAAGAAAAAGAAGATGGAGAGGAGAAAGTGGAGAAATATCGCTTGGGAATCCTGGGATCGTGACCCACAAGTTTCCCAGGGTTGGTGAGAGATAAATATTAAAATATACAAAATGATGTATAACAATATTACAAATACATGATGATGAGTAACACCAACATCACAATTTAACTCGAATCTACAGCCACTATATCAAGGAACAGAGAACTCCAATTCTAAACCCACCCACCCCAAATACTTTCAAGGTTGCCCCTATGGCTTGAGGGATAAATATGACGAATATATAGTCGAGAGTTGGAGTAGCTTTTTTGTGCACTCTCGCTTTACCCGACAACCTGCAGGACCATGTTTACTAAATTGGCTGTTCAGACTTTTCAGCTTGCCCATTGTGTGACCTTTTTGACATGATAGGAACCCACCTCAATAGTTGGCCTAATCTTACTGGCTTCGTAATGCAGTGCAGATAGAGTTCCATATTTTATTTTTGTTTCAAGATTATATTTTGCTGCCTGACAGACTTTGACCCCCACAATTTCACAATAAGTTGGCGACAGTGGTTCCTACGACGTGATATCTTGCTTCTCTGCTGTGATCGTTTTGCAACCCAACCTAAATGGGGGAAAATGTTCAGGCGAACACAAACAAAAACAGTTAAAATGAATTAAAATTACAAAAAAAAAATTTTACAATAACTTTCACTCTGTTAATTACTTTATTTATATTTGAGATAAATCAGTGAGCCATTCAAATTTGGGACAAGAAAATTAATATCAAAGAACTAACACAATATTCTCTGATACGCTGAAAATCAAAATTTTGGGTCATGGCAAATAATTAAATTGTATGATAAAATTTACATTTTCGTTTATACAAATGACTGCCATTTTAAAAAGTGAAATTTATTCAATGCGATCGATTTTTTCAGCTAGTCCAATTGAAGTTGCTTAACTCAATACCTCGTGAGAGCAGATGGAAACTCACATCTGCAACAACCGATTTATCTACACAGGAGAGGAAGGAAGGGACTTCTTCCCAAAAAGAGTACTAGACACTGAACTTTTTTTATAGTTCGCTCTTCTCTTTTAGCCGGTTGATAGAATAATTTTATGTGCCCCACAAAGGATATTGCAGACCATCTGCGACGAAAACATTATTGTTCGGAAACCTGCAATCATGTGTGCTGAAATTCGAAATTTAGAAACTGTCACTGGGATTCTTGATTTAGATTTCTATATTGATAGAAACATAACGGTCATTTGTTCTTAGTAGTTTTTACTAAAACACCGTCAAAGAAAAAAAAATCGTTTGGAATTACAAATTTTAAAAGAATCGATAGCATCATGCATTTTAGAAGAAAGTCGAAATAACCTAAAACATAAACATGACAATCAAAAATACTTCGTTTTATTCGATAAATCGAATAATCCACATTCCAATCCGACCATCGTGAAGAAGCAAGTCAAGAACCTTGACACAAAGCAAATAGCAGACGCACACGCCCTTCTTGATATAGTCAGCATTAAAAAATCCATTTTTTTGCTGCTACTCGTCCAGTGAATAATGTTGCATGACTTGTCTTTGGGAAAATTCAAACCGCCAGATGTTCTAAATGACTCATCAACCCGCCTCGTACCACCAGGTAGTAGTACCTGAATTAACTAGAATCGAAGAATTTCCCACTTAGGTTAAGTGTCCACCCACGCTAAATCAAAGTAATCTATTTCATGAAAGTGTTTGGCGGACCAGTATTTCTGATTTGCATATACAAATATGGCTTATGGTCCGACGTTTAATATTCAGATAAAAATTTTCAATTTTGTTTCGAATCTCGATTTGGTAATTTCCTTATAATTCAAAATGAGTTTTCTAGACTATTGCATTAGTTTTTCCCACACTAAAAAACTCTTTTTAAAAGTTTATAGGCAAGATTTGCGAGAAGAGAGAGAGAGAGAGAGAGTTGCAATAATTCTACAAAAAATATCTAAATTACGACATAAATATTTGTTTTACAAGGATAATTTATTTAGAATTTTTGAGTAACAGCGTACGTCGTCTCCCTATAAAAATATACTTATTTTATTGAGTTAGATAGACTAATTAAACTACTATCTTCAAATTTAATGATTTAAGGAAACGGTAACAGTAACAGTACATTAGACGGGCTTGCAGTAAAGCCCCATATAATGGGATGGATTGCTGGTACGTTACCAGGCTCGGGAGAAATGGGAAAAGTCATTCCACTATAATGTGTAGTCCATTTTTTAAGTTTAGAAATTTAAACTTTCATTGTATTACAAGGAAAATTGAGTGCTAGACTACTCGACGAAGATTCGTCATTTCTACGATTTGGGTTACGGCATGAATCCACTTAAGGGTCAATCCCAAATCAAAATTGAGTAATTGTTTGTAATTATTTCAGTATTCCCTTTTGTAGTTTTGCAACATTGGTACGATAGATGTGAAATAGATTACATGGATGGACATGACATGTATACGATTTTGTGTCAAACGTTAGGTTAAATAATTTATAAAAATGTCGAAAAGGTGTTACAAAAATTATTTTCACACTTAAATTATATTTGCATTTTTCTACCAAAAAGAAAAGTGATGAGGTTTTTTTTTTTCACTTTTCTATCTATATCAATTTCGGATAATTCTGCTAGTATAAAAATGAAGCCGTGCACAAATGTATGCTTTGTCTCATTACAAAGAAAATGTAACAAGACACTGGCACGAAATTTCAAAACCATTTTTAAAGAAAACAATCATTTTCACACACAAAAAATTTTTTTGACGTCCACCGGCCAATTACAAAATGTTTTTCACGAAACATAACTGCCCCCAAAAAATTCTAACCTGTGCAGATGCATTAAATTGACCTTATTTTTCGTGCCGTCCAACATGAAATCAAAACTTGCGACGTGTGTTTAGTTTTCTTACAAGTTACCTTAAAAATACGTTTATTTTTAAAGGATTTGCAGGTACAAATATTCTTAGTTAAATACAAGTAATCTGAAAGGGATGACTCATGTGACATTTCTGCCAACTACTACAGTCCGAATGCATTAAAATATGTATACCATAACTTTTACCTCGACAAGTTATAAATTTAATATTTTCCTATTTCCAAAAACATTTGCCTATTTCCGAAAACATTTGTAACTTTTAAAATGTAACTTTCTATGATGTGATGTAACCCGAAAAGAAATGTTACTTTCGGATACCAGTGATTGACGTGGCACTACATGTTCATGTTTTATATGCAGGATATTAAATGTTTTATTGAATTCAGTCTTCGTCAATGTTTTTCTCACTGTAAAAAGAATCTTTATTTGCTTAGCAGCGAAGCACAAATATTTGCTTTTCTTTGCTTTGTGAAAATTTAAAAGTAACCTATTTCAGCCACACACAAAAATCTTTCAGAATTTACAAATCAAAAAGAAATAAAATGATATGAGAGATTTTTCGTTGAAGGGAAGATGAGACTTCATGAAAGGATGATTGTGTAATCAGACTTAATCGGTGTGCTGAAGGAAAGTGAATCTATGCTTTTAGAGGAAAAATTGGGGAATGGGGTGTAAGACACAGGAAAATAAAAATTACTAAATTTATTGATCGGCCGGTCATATCAACTCAAATCGTTGCGTGGGTTACATTAACCCATCAACCTTAAGGATCAAATTTCATTAGATTAATGACATTACCAGCTGAGCCAATTGAAAAATATTAAGTTTTATTCACTTTCACATCAATGTACTTTTTTGCTAGCTTTTCTTGCGAACACTAATATTTAATCTTCGATGACCACCAAATTGTGAGTGGTTTATTTCAAAAAACCTTATTTTCCAACTTATATTTTAACTAAAATGAATTATTATAACTAATTATTATTTATATAACATTTTTTACAAATTTCGAACAATCGAACAAAATGTTTTTATTTCACAAAACTAATAACTTAATTTTAAAAGCAGCATCAACACAAAAACTTGTGAAACATTTTTTTTTTTTTTTCCAAATTGCCTGGTAAACATAAAAATTCCACCTTTCGTGCTTATAAGAGCTATAATTGTCAATTTCATACACACACTCAAATTACTATACTTAATTGTGACTTTTTTATGACTGAAAAAATAACGATACCTATCCAAGTATCCTGGGTTGTCCAGTCCTGTTCATTGGCCAAATGTCGGGGTCAGTGCTCCATGGGTTAATTTTTTAAGCGATCATGAATGAACGTATTAACTAATAAAATATTCATGTAAGGTCATGACAAAAATAAATGTCTACTTAAAGATGAAATAGTTCCACAAACAATAACAACGCATCATTTTCAGTAAATAGAGAGGAAATTGAAATCATTTACATAAGAGGCCAAGTATGGACTGGTTTTGTTCCTGATAATGCTGTCTAGTGATTCATACTATATATAATTTCCTCCAATAGATGCAATTGAGTTCACAATAGACCAAATAACGTACATAACATGTCGAGGTTGGATCGGGAGTAAAAAAATCTTATGCTTAGTTTTAGAGAACTTTTAATGTCAATTCCATTCGCGTAATTTCTTTTCCGCAAAAGACAATGCAATACAAATTATTTCTAGCCCTGTTTTTTTTTTAAAAAAAGAGCCCAAAAGGCGCATTACGCCCGATATTGGGAACTATATGGATGATCCTAACTGTCTTATACAACTGGAGGTGGTATTTTGGCAAGGAAGAAAAATGAGGATGGAATGATAGCGATCATTGCTCAAGGATCAACTGCGGATATTGTATCAATTGAATACTGGTATTCATCGAATGCATAGGAAGGGTGTGGATGCTTAACCAATTGTACCCTTAATCAGCCTCAAACAATCGCAATAAGAAAAAATCAGTTCAAATGATCGAGCGTCCGGAATCCCTGGTTGACTTTTAGCGGAGAAAAAATCAAGGACCCGTAAATATATAAAGTGAAGTCTCACTCAAATTTACGTTAAAAAAAATAATCGTTTATGCAGATTTTATTTTATTTTTCTGACACTGAATTTTTTCAAGTTAAATTTCTTTTATCAGGGTATGTCCGGTTTCTAGGCCTACATGGACACAACGCCTCAGCAATGGACAGTTGATTTCATTATAGGGCTAATAATTTATTAAGAACAAACTGTAACGTTAAGATCCTCAGCTGCCAAAGTAGATTAGGAATTGTTGAATTCCTTTTTCCTATGCATTTCTTTCCTATTATCACATCACTACAGCTTAATTATCACGTACTCATGCCCACAAGAGTCACCGGCACCACATCCGGCTGCCGTTTGCGGCTATACATACCAGCAAATGCGGTTTAAGTTTATGTTGCCTACCTCCACTTACAGAGTGCTCTGAGACATTAGAAAAATCCCATCACCGCCTCAAAAAAAAAACTTTAAAAAATAATTTTGCTAAGGTTGTTTGATTTATGACGGCACTGAAGCAATACAACGGGCTATTGGGAACGGTCCGGGATCAATCCCGAAGGAATAGATCCGAGGAAACATCTCGTAATTTAGATCCACGGTTAGATGACGTGGCCAGTACCTGAGATAGCACCCCATTCTCCAAACTTCCACACCACGTCAACGTATGGGAATTCAAGGGCACGACATATTTAACGTGCTCCCTCGCACACGAAGGTCTTTGGTTTTATTGAGTTTCGAACTTGTAACCCTCTGGTTGCTGAACCGTGACTCTACGCGACCTAAGTTACAGTGGCTCAAAATTTTTGTTATGTGTAAATAACAATATGTTGGATCTTCACTCAAAGCGTTAAAAGAATTAGCATTGTGTTTAACGCCACCTCGCCTTAGGCAAAGACTTTTCAAATTCGTTGGGCGCCCGTGTGGTCAGTTTGTTTGAAAATAGCTTCAGATCAGTTTCGTTTGGACTTCCACTCTATCTGGTTCAAAGGATGTGTTATCTTCAATTACTTTTCAAATTGGCGAACACAGCCGTTCTGTACGGACATTCGAGTCCAGGTATTCACTTACTAGATATTCATAGTTCCCGTGTGGTTAGTGGCAAATATGATGATAAAATAAGTTTCCAAAGATTCGAGGGAGTCTATAAATAGCCACTCGCCATACAGTCTATAGAAGAAATTTGTAAGGCATGTGGGTCCTCAAATACACAGTCCAGTCACATTAATGTGACCACCTGTCAAAAGCCAGAATAACCACCTTTGGCAGAGCGGACCGCTGCGAGACGTGCAGGAAGAGAGTCAATTAGGTTTCTGAAGGTGTTCGCTGGGATGTTGAGCCATGCCGACTCCAGTGCCGTGGCCAGATTACCTCCCTCCTCCAGCATGGATCCTTCCGGCAATTGTTGCAGGATGTTTGCTTTCAGACGTTTCACGCCGTATACGTCAACGTCCATCTGTCCGATGGAGCATAAAACGAGATTCATCGGGAAAAGCCACCTGTCGCCACTCTGTGGACGTCCAGTTGCGGTACTGGCGTGCAAATTCCAGCCTTCGTCGCCGATGAACAGCAGTCAGCATAGGTACATTAACCAGGCGTCTGTTGCGGAGGCCCATGCGCAGCAACGTTCGCTGAACCGTTGTTGAGGGTACATTCTTGGTAGCCCCTTGGCTCTTCTGGGCGGTCAGTTGCTCAACAGTTGGACGTCTATTCGCAAGAACGCATCTCCGTAGCCTTCGTTCGTCTCTGTCATCTATAGCCCGTGGTGCACCACATGTGCCACACCGCTGATTTTGGATAGTGCCATTTTGACATGCACGCTATACTTTTACCACGGCGGCACGCGAACAGTTCACAAAATTAGCCGTTTCCGAAATGCTTCCACCCTTGGCCCGAAAGCCAATAATCATGCCCTTTTGGACGTCGGATAAATCGCTACGTTTCTGCATTACGCCAACGATTGAAATGCTTTCCGATGCCCTAGGACATCCTTTATATACACTCCACTGCAATGTGCTGCCACCTGCTTTTTGTGATTGGTTATTTCACGTTGACGTCGAAAGTAGGTGGTGGTCACATTAATGTGACTGGACTGTGTAGAACACAACATCGGACAGTATTCTTGAAAAGAGTGGAGGATAGTTTTTGAAATATGTTAAATAATAGATTAAGCCTATGGCCACCTAGTTTTGCCAATTAAACATGTAATCAAACTTAAAATTTCTGAGAAACAGTAAAAAAACAAAGCAAAAAAAATTCAACCGAGGTATGCGGATTGCCCAGTCGAAATTAATTATCTTTGGTTATTAAGTCCGGGCTTTGTTTACCTGTTCGTTTTCATTTCATGGCTTCGAAACACAATGGGCGAAAAGTCCAAATCGGTGCGGGTGAAAAGCTTCAAGGAAACGACACATTCATCACACGCATGCAGGCTCATTATCGAATTGTGTACGTCAAAAAAGACATTTTTTTTATTCCCTCTTGAATTGTTTTTGTGTTTGCAGTGAGGCAATAAGCCATGGAATTTTTGGCATACTTTTCTCGTGACGAACAGGGAAAGTATTCGTTTTTGTTCGGAATCGAAGTGGCTTACGTAGTTTGGGGTAATTATTCCGCTTCCGAAAGAGGTGACTTTTTTGTCGGTGTTTTTGATGCCAATGCATACGGTAATACCTCAACGGCTGAAAAGGTTAAAATAAGGGCGCAGTAAAACTAGCCATTAGGATTCTTTTGTTTAAAGATTTCATCCGGTCTGCTAAAAGTTTGCGATTCGAAATTTTTTGTTTGTTGTTGTTGCTATGGTAGGTATTGTGTGAATTCCTTCGCATTTCGTCTGGTTTCTTAATTCTATAAGCGAATTCATTTCGATTTTATCATCAGACGATTCAGAATGATAGCAACGGTGATAATCAATAGCGCCGGCATGGATAAATTATTTTGTAGGGGAAGCAAATCAGATTGATTAAATTTTTGAACGGCACAAAGGCCAGGTATGGCCAAGCTGTGCTAAATTAACGGTAGTTAAGTAAATTTTAGGAAGAAATTAGACTCCACTTGCTTCATATAAGTGCAACAATCCAGAAAACAGATCAATATCATCGGCTTACAAGTGGCTTGTTATTTTGGAGTTTTATGGCAAAAGCGTCATATTTGGCCAAGCTGCGCCAAACACAAGACAACATCCAGTAAGAAATGTCATGAAAGGGGTAATTGGTAATTAACGTCGTACTAGAGCAACACAGTGGGCTATTGACGACGGTCCGGGATCAATCCCTTAAGGGAGAAGATCCGAGGACAACACCTCGTAATTTTGAACCACGGTCATATGACGAAGCAACACCTGAGTTGGCACCACACTCTCCAAACTTCAACAACACACCAACATGAGGACTTTCGGCCACGACAGATTTAAGGTGCACCAACTGCCTCTATACAATACGCTTACAAACATCCATGCCCGGACTCGGATTCGAATCAGGAACCTTCCGATCCAGAGACTAACACCTTAACCACTTTTCCGGTGTCATGAAAAGAGAAAAGAGGGATTGGATGAGTGAGATGAAAACATAAAATCGCTTGGATATCCCGGGAGCATAAACCTCCGTGTTTACTGAAGACAGTAGACTCCAAAGGAAAAGAAAAGATCACTCGAGCACCCCGGGTCCGTGAAGACCGTGCATATATAAAGGAGGTGTGCACGAGAGCTTACAAAGGAACGAAGCATACCAAGACAAAAATAGTTTTCAGATAACGAAAAGGGAAAATTCTACTCCAGTTCAAGAAGGTAAAAGAACTGGATGAACAACATGCTTAAAAACTCGAAAAGCTCTGACGAGAAATGCTCGTTCAAAGGACATTAAAAAACTAAACATTTAAGCATTTCCTTCTGGAACAACCTCTTGCGAACCTTTTTGGTCCACGGCTCCAATATCTACACGTGTACAGGGTGTTTCAAAACTTATGGGCAAAGATGTAAGGGGTGAAAAAAAAAACATCTAAACAAGCAATTTCCACCATACAATGCATAAACGGAGAGCAAGCGGTGAACCGCTAGGAGATATCCGCCGTTACTGTCACATGAAAGAACGAAACACCAAACGGATAGAGGAGGTACTAAATAATTTTACTGACAGTATGTGTGGCAAAATTACAGAAACTACTCAAAAGAGCAACCACCTGCGGTAATGCAGGCATTACACCTGCGACGAAGCGAGCGGCACACTTTTTCAAACACACCCCACTCCCAGCATGTCTCGGACGGTAGCGGCAGCAACAGAAATCCTGGCAACTAGGTCCTCATCGGAGTCGATGGGACTTTCGTAGAAGAGACTTTTCAAATGGAAACACACACAGGAAAAAGTCCAGACAGGAGAGATCGGGTAAGAGTGCCGGCCAAGGTGTGGGCCCACCGCGACCAATCCATCGCCCTGGGAATTCGGCGTCTAAAGCGCTCCGCACATCCGAGTTGAAATGGGGTGGTGCTCCGTCATGCTGGAACCACATACGTGCTTGTATGTTGGCTGCAACAGGTTGAAGTAAGTCTGGCAATACCTGTTGTAAAAATGTGAGGCATGTTCTGCTGTCCAGTCGGAATGGCAGAAGGTATGGGCCGATCAAATGGTCACTCGCAATTCCAGCCCAAATATTTACGCTGAAACGCTTCTGATAAGCACAAGGATGCGTGTCGTACGGATTGTTAGATGCCCACACGTGAAGGTTGTGCGTATTGGAAATGCCTTCAAGAGTAAAGGTGGATTCATCCGTGAATAACACGTGTGCACTAAAATCAGGCTGCACTGCTAGCTGTTGCAAAAACCAACGTGCAAACTCGACACGTGACGCATAATCTGCAGGTATCAAGGCTTGCACTTTCTGCGCATGGAAGGGGTGTAATCCTTCGTCCCGTAGTAATCGCCAAACAATCGAGTGGGGCACATTTACGGCACGGGAAACCTTTCGCTTGCTAATATCCGGACGATCTTCCACTCTTTGCAGAATGTCCCCTACAACTTGTGGCGTCTGCACACTCCTGCCACGCCCTGTATCATGCATACCGGTGACAAAGGATCCCGTTTCGCACAGGCACCGATGCAATCGCTCGAACATTTTTCGGTCTGGCACGTGTCTTCTCGGGAAACGCTGCCTGTAGTCTTTCGGCTTCCAGAGCATTCTCATTCGCAAGACCATACATAAAATGAATTTCCGCCTTTACCTGATTACTGCACGTCGCTATACCTTCTGAAATCCACGGTAGAAATGACGATGTGTAAGAAAACTCGCGCTTGAATTTTTATAAATTGTATCAATTTGATAAACAAGTGTTCGTGAGCAAAAAGAAACAAAAAAAAAATGTCTGCAAACAGCAAAATTTCTTTTCGAAGGAAATACAAGACTCTGGGCGACATATTATCTAGATCTACTACTTCCGAAAGCACGAAAACTGAAAACGCGGCAATTTTTGCCCTGGTATTATGGTAATTCGAATTTTTCATTATTTATCCTTTTTTGTTAGAAAAATCGAATTGCATCATCATACAGTCACTCGATTTAATGTTTCCGGTTATCTTAACGGTTTTCAAATTGGCTTGTACCGACAGCTATTTCAACGCATTAGTTTCATGGTCAAACGCAGTTTATTTTCATAAAATGCTCTCAACGGCAAAGGATTTATAGCACGGAACACCAGAAATATTGAAGGGAGACACAAGCTAACAGAGAGCAAACATCGGTGGCTTCCATTGCAGAAGGTCGCGACACCCTTAGGAGTTGCTCCTCATGATTAGAAAACTTCTGGGCTAAAAAAAGCAGATTTACAAACATACAGTAGAATCTTGATTACCCTAGCTTTGATTAACAGTATCCCCGTTATCCAATACTATTTTTTATACAATTACTTTTTAAAATGTAAGCCTTAAATAGACTCCAGTATAAGTGGCAAAAAGTGCAAGGGTCCTATTTGACCAAGCAGCGCCAAAATACGTCAAGTGAACATATACACACAAGGAAAGTTTTGACATAGGCGAGAGAAATACATCCACGGAGGGATAAAAGATCGGTGTACTGGCAGTTTAAGCATTAAATAGGCTCTAGTAGGGATTCCCAACCGGTGGTACACGGCAACGTCTCAGGTGGTACGTAAGGATGATACGAGCGACCCAAATATTCTACGAAGTTTGTCCGATATTTTAGTATGTACAACCACGTTATGCTATTTCTTATGCCATTTGTTACTAGTTACTTGTGTGAGAGTGGTTTTTCTGACCTTTTGTACATAAAAAATAAATATAGAAACAACAAGTGTTGAAGAGGACTTAAGAGTGAAGTTAAGCTCCGTTGCTCCGGATATTGATATTTTAATAAAAGACAAACAACAAGGTTCGCACTAAAAATTGATTTTTGATTATGTTATTCTTTGTTTGCTTAGTTTGTACTAATTTTTTTTTAATTAGTTGTTTTTAGACCTGTGAGTAAAAAATAAAACTAATTTTCAATAATCGTTTTATTTTTTCCTTTTTTAAAACATCCTTAATACGAAATACAAGTGCATTAATCTTAAAATATGAAGCTTTCTTAGTATTTTAACTAAAATAAAACAAGCCATTGGGCACTTATCTGACATTAGATATATGTTTCTAAAAAAATATAAAACGGGTGGTACGCCAAAAATTTCAAGTGGTACGCAGTTACTAAAAGGTTGGGAACCCCTGGGCTTCAGTATAAGTGGCAAAAAGCACAAGTGCCCCATTTGACCAAGTAGCGCCAAACTACAAGTGAACATATACACACACAAAGACAATTTTGACAGAGACGAGAGAAAAACACCCACCGAGAAATAAAAGATCGGCAAGGGTTTCCAAGAGGCTCTCAAATTTAGAGTAAAATTATCAAAAATAAATACTACACGACCCACAATTCAGAGTATAAGTTATTCCTTACCTTTGCCTTATGAATCTTTTAGTAGCAGTATAGAGTAACAAGTGATGCGGAAATTTTTTCATTATTTTCGTAAGGGCCTGTTTTGTGTTACTACGTCCGTATTAGTTTCTGGTCATCCGATGTAATGTGGCCGAGGTGGTCTCGGTCCACATTACATCGGACAATCAAGGTTCTACTGCAGTTGTGAAACGCGAGTTACACTGGGCACTAATGTCGTCAGCGATACCGTGCAGAAAACAATGCTTTCTCCTCGGATTCAAAGTAGACTTCGCTGAATCAAATCGACACAAATATAAGAGGCCTGGCGAAATGAATTAATAACGCCTTGTGAAATGCTGGAGTGCGTTAACTCTCACAAAGGATATATAAGTTTTCTCCGAAGTGTTCCATAAGACTTTCTTCATTGTTAAAAATATTTAATAATAGAATCACCTAACTTTAGGAATTGACTGCATTTAACTAACACAATCAACATTCGCATAGAAGTATTTCGAGAAAAAATAAAGTGTGAATTGCCTAATTTCTTTTTAAAAAAATGTAACTGCACTGATTAAATTTTAGGAATTTCCGAAGCACGTTTTATAGAACGACATGAAGCTTCCTTTTTATCTGTTGATGCGAATGGTTACGGTATTCCAAAAAATAAGAATGGAAACTATGAGAAGAATTTTCACAGTGCAAACACCAAATGGAAAGCGAATGTTCTACTTTTGCTAGTTAAATAGGGGCCTTATCGTGATGTTTTCAGGGGTTTCCTTAAAATGCAGTTTATTGCCGTTTTGAGTTTAATGTAATAGTAGATTGACAAATCACGGCCAACTGGATTGACGAAAAATTTCTAGTAGCAGCCATCCGTATTTGAAAATGCCTTGTTCCAGTCCGAGTTTTACTTTTCGGCAGCAAAGCGCTGTATGCCGACTCTATTACTGCCACTCAGAGAAGAGTTGAACGTGAAAACATTTTTACCATTGGTAACTATTATTTTTACGATCTTTTGGAACAATAAAGAGAGCTGCTGTGGAATAAACTTCAAAAATGCAGAGGAAATAAATAAATACATTTTTGCAATATCCAAATCTTTAAAAACATTATTTTACTATTTTGAATCAAATGACTTTAAAACTAGTTCTTCAAAATGAAGTAAAACATCTTTGCTGTCGCATAAATTTCAAATGCAGACGAAATAAATACACTTTTGCAATTTCCAAATCGTTAAAACATTATTTTATAATTTTGAATGCATGACTTCAAAACTAGTTCTTCAAAATTAAGTAAAGACTAGTATAATCTCATAATACTAAATGTTATAAACACAAAGGACTTTCAGGGAAAGATGGTCGAAATGTACATATTTAGAAAACCCTTGTTCGTGTCAACAGAATGAAATTTTCAAAAAATTTAACGTCTTTGACACCTAGTGTGTTTTTAACTAGGGTTGGCGCGCAGCTCCCAAAGCAACTATTCAGCCAGTTACACAGCGCCCATAGACTTATCAAAAATTCGGACAGCAGCTACTAGACATAGCTACTAGAAGTTTTCCGTTCGCGTGACTCCAATCAAAAATCAAACAAAAATTCATTCTTTGGAATTTTTAAGGGGGTCCAAGACACAAAAATCGTCACATTTTCAAAAAAAAATTTAATATTTAAAGAAAATCTCTGTGCTTTTCTGCTTAAAATGACGTCTAAATCATGTTTCTATCTTAATTAGAACTAGAGATATAATAATTTTTGTGGTGCGTTGTTATGAAAATCTAACACTCTTGACAGTTGTTGTCATGGCAACAACATCTGTCTTTAAAACTTTAAATGCGTTTTTCTGCATGATACATTTTTTCAAGATTTCCTGTATTCAAATTGCTATAAGTCGAAAACCGATAAAGTTTAAGGGTTGAAATTTGGAATATATATTTTTCAAACATTATACTTTAATTTTGTATCAGCAAATTTGAAACAAATATTTACTTTTTAAAACATGACTTTTTTTAAAAAAAGTACCTTAAAATTTTCAAAAGTTTTCATTGAAATATTTTTTATTTTTTATTAAATTAATATTTTTTAAATTGCTGAATCAAAATTAAAGTGTATAAATTTGTGAATAATTTACTGCAAGAATTTTGAAAATTGATCAAAAATATTTTGAGTTTTAGCAGTTTAAAATAACCCCTCTTTTTTTTCAAAAAATTTTAATTTAAAATTTTTTAAAAACTTTTGGAAAAATTTTGTGTTGTGAATTTGTTTATTAGTTAGATGGGGGTAATCACTACAAAAAAATTCAAAATTCTATATTAATTAATGAAAAAATAATTTTAATGTGTCCCGGACCCCCTTAAGGGCGCTAACTACTAGTTCTTCGCTTTTAACGCGAGTCGGCGGACTGCTCCCAATGCTACCATTTCAACCGTAACACAGCGCCCATAGACATATCAAAAAACCAGGATTCATTTATTTCTATGCGAGAACTTAGGCATAGAATTAGAAAAAAGCCAAGTGACGTCACGTTTGGAAAATGTGCAGTAAACCCATTCCGCTGCACAAAAACTACCACCATCTACATTTAACTTGACAAAAAAAGCATCTCATTCGTAAAGCTGATATAACTAGATACCAAGGTGAGTTGTAAGGTCCAACACCATAATATTAATTACATAACATCCAGTGCTGTAGTCGTACATAAATCAGAGGGTATACCATGGGGGCCCCTGCACTAGTATAGGCAGGGCCCCATGGTATACCCTCTGATGGTACACTCTGATACCCGTAGAATCTTTTCAATGGGGGGGGGGGGCGAAGCATGTACTTACTACTTATACTTTCCACGAACCGTGTAGGTATTCATTAAACTAAACACGCGCTCGTAGACGGTCGTCAAACATGGTAATATTTCAATTGTTATTAAAAGAGGCTTTCATTTTTCTGGAACAACTTCGGCGTTTTCATTGGTCCCTCAAACCCAGAATAGTGCACATTTCATCTATACCAAAACGTCAACATACCCTTTTTACCTCTTTTTCTACACGGCGAATATCCTCTATATTTATATTTTCTGGATCAAGCACGGATATATCCTCCAAAAGTTGACATTTTCTTCTTTAACATCACTGAATTTTATTCTATCGACAATAGTTCGAATGAATTGCTTTTGCTTAATAGGTACGATTTTGGAATTATGTACCAAGGGGATATCTTGAAATACAAACTTTTCTTTTACTGTTCGATATTCGTTGTTGCTATCTGCGTTTCACGTGATGTTTCTCGCGATGTTTTCTAGGAAAAACAAAGCGGTGTTCGTAGCTTTTAATAAAAAGCAGAGGGTATACGGAATTTTCTGGAAAAACCAGAGGGTATACGGCGTATATCCTCCACTACAGCCCTGATAACATCTATGTACAGTCGCGGACAAAAAAACGAACCACCTTCTTCACTTCGAGCACTATTCATACTAGAGCAAATTCAAAGGTATCATTCTAATAGTGAATAACTTCCCCTCTATAAATTCAAATCCTAAAAAATTCCATAAGGGGACGTCTTTATATCAAATATGCATAAACAAAATTTTAAATGGAAACACAGTGTTTTGATGCCATAATCAGATTCTGCAGTTTAATTAGTCTAAATACAAAATTTCATGACTTTAATGTGAATATATTCCGAGATATCCAATGTTAAAGTTAGTTTCAATTTCAAGCATCATCTCCACATAGAAAGGCGCTGTTCGTAGATCGAGATTAATTGTAGTTTTATCGCTACCCGAATTTCAAATTTGAACACCATTTCAATTTTTTTTTCAGCATTCAGAGAATTATGATGCAAGTCGCAATTTTTTGGAAAATTTAATGTCACTCAAAAACTAATTATAGGAAAGAGCTGAAATTTTGCATGGTCATACTAGATGTCCTTTTGAATCGATTCCCATATGAAACTGATATAACATTAGGAGCTACAATCTTTCTGCCCTCATATCTTCGAAACGGTAAAACCTAATGACATGAAATTCTGTAAAAAAAAATTCTGTGTAAAATTCCGAGGAAAACTTTTTTATGTAGATTTGATATTATGTGTCGAAATAAGGTTTTTTTATTATTGATTGGAGTTTTATTGGAAATTATGAAGCTGGTGCTCAATTTAATATGAAGACGGCCCCTTATGCAAATTTTATGAATTTGAATTTATAGAAGACGTTGGTTCCTGTCAAATGCCATTTCAAACTTGCAGTAGGATAAAATTGCTTGAAAGAAAGGGGTGTTTCGGTTTTTTTCTTTCTCAAGACTGTATTTTTTCTACGAATATAGATTTATAATTTTTTTTTTTTTTTTGGTAAATTTAACTAGGAAAAACAAAAATATGTCTTTCCTTTCTAAAATTTTTTTTAAAGATAGTTTCTCAGCATTTTATAACACGGTCAATTCATGTTTATCTATAACTAGCCACTGCGTGGCTAGCACGGCGTTGCCCGTGCTGTACTTTGTGGGGTTAGGTTAGGTGTGTCTATTGGGAACGTTTGTAAACGACCGGTGTTTGCTACACATTCCCATTTGGTTTGCTCCACAAAATGTGAGTTTATTGTTTGATTTTTTTTATTTGTTTTTAAAACTTTTCATAGAAGTTGAAACAAAACTGAAACACCACATTTGAATAAACATAAAATAGACTTTCAAGGACTCTTACTATGCTAGTTCTTTCAAACCAAAAGCAATAAAATGGGTAATTGTGATAAAATTTCATTTGTGCAAATCAAATTTTAGTGTAATCTGCATGAATAAGAGAAGATGCATTGCTCAAAAATCCTTTGAAAGTGGTAGGAAAAAAAATTTACCTATTTAACTATATATATCTACTAATAATTTACCTATATATATATATATATATATATATATATATATATATATATATATATATATATATATATATATATATATATATATATATATATATATATATATATATATATATATATATATCTACTAATAATTTACCTATATATATCTACTAATAATTTACCTATATACATCTACTAATAATTTACCTATATATATCTACTAATAATTTACCTATATACATCTACTAATAATTTACCTATATATATCTACTAATAATTTACCTATATACATCTACTAATAATTTACCTATATATATCTACTTTCATAATTTACCTATATATATCTACTAATAATTTATCTACTAATACTATATATTTAATAATTTACCTATATCCCACAAGTGGGCTTCCATTTGCTACACAACAAAAACTAAAAGCTTTACTTGTGTGATTTTTAGAAAACTGCAAACATGGATGAGCATTATGTAGCATAACTTTGCAAAACTTTCACTGTAAATCAAATTATATCTAAAGAAAAGTTTTCAGGAATCTAATTTTGAAGAACTGGAGTCCTGAAAACTTTAAGAAATCATGAGTCCTTTTATAATATTCTGTATATTAGAGGTTTTCAAACAGTGTGCAGTGGTTTCTAAAGGAGTCGCAACCTTCCACCCATGGCAGCAGTAAATAAAATGACTCCTTATGGATAATCTGTGTTCCACAAGAATTTAGGTGTTCTGTGATATAAAATCTAGAAAAATCATAAATTGTTTGATGTTGATAAAATTTTACATAAAAATGCACCTGACTGAAACTAATGTGAACTGGGATCATGATTAGGATAAACTAAGGAGAATAATAGCTGTCACACATAAACCATAAGAAATGAAAGAGAATAAGTATATTTTTAAACCACTACCACTCTAACAGTATATATTGTTAAAAATATAAACATACAAGCCTTTTTGTTTTCCTTTTAGAGCAATTGTGTTTTTTTTTAAAGTTAGTCAAAAATGCTTGAGATTTTAGAGTTTAAACAGTACAGAACACTAATTGCAATCATAAGTTTTAAATTAGAAATATGAAGGAATAATAATTTGAGCAGAGAGACACACATTTGTTTACAAAGAGTCTGATTAATATAGCAATTTAATCAAAAATATAAATTTTTCAGTCAAGATTTTTTGACAATTGAGGTAGATAGGTAGGTATTTAATTAATGTCACACTGGAGCAACACAATGGGCAATTTTTAAAAATTTAGATTGTTGATATGTAAACAAAAACTAAATAGTGTGTAAAAAGTAATTTTTGTTACTAAGAATAAGTAAAATGTTTCCAGTGCATTATGTACATAAATAAACATATTTAGACATTGCCAATTACGTATAAGTTCATGGGGGAAAATTTTGTTTTCAACTTTCCAAGAAATTATAAATACAGATTATATCATTTACCCATCTCCAAACATATTATAGGACTTTGTTTAAAGTATTTAAACGTAATAAATGTGTATACGTTGAATTTTAAAAGTATAATCAATATAGTAGGACGAAAATTGTCAAAATATATACCGAAAATAACATTTTAAAATAATCTTTGATTGGTAAAAATACAATCATAAAGAAATATTTATATTTTCAATACAATAAGCAACCTCCTAATTAATATTCAGTTTTTGAACAACAAACTGGTTTCAGTTAATAAATAGCGGATCTAAAAATTCCTTTAAAAAATGCAATCAAATGAATGTATCAAATCCACAGAGAAAAATTTTCAAAAACATACTTTTGTTTCCAAAAAAAATACGTTTGGATATATTTTTTTTCATTTCTCACAAAATAAAATAACATTTTACAGAAAATTTTTGTTTAGAAAAATATTTAGAATATAAATGGTTTTAAGAAATAGCTCGAACTTTTACTCACACATGCAAAGTTTTCTCAGCAAAAACCTTTTTTGGTTCCAAAATAGAATTGCATTTTGTGAAAAATTCGTGAACGATTTACTATTCACGATTAAAACAAACTCCTCGTTCCACTTTTAGCAGACAATAAACAAACGAAGTTTGGGAAGTTTATGGTTGTCAAAGTTTCTGTCTTCTTCTCTACTGTTTCTTTAGATCGATACTTTGTCGGTACAGCCTCAGAAACAGTGACTACCAAATTATTAAAAATATTCAGAAGATGAATCAAAAAACGTATTTCAAGTTTAAATCATCTTCCAATTTTCTTAAACAATCTTTAAAATTATTTTTCATACTGTGTAGTCGGTTAATCATAGCCGTAACTAAATATAGAGTTACGTCAGAAGTGTTTGTTTTTTCAGTAAACATTTTGTATTTGACTGATGCTGTCGATGGTTCTTGCAGCTGTTTGTATTTTTTATTCAGACGTTTATTCTGAAAAATAAGCTGTAGACCACTGTAAAATCAACATGGAAGTAAGTGTTTAAAAACAACTGCCTTGAACCGATAGAGAAAGCGCTTAACCTTTGCGGTAGTGTTTTCTGTGATTTTGAGGTTGTTAAAAAAGTTGGGGGTTTTGCTATGAAACTGCTATTTGATGTGTTTAAAATCCTTTTATACGCAAGAAACATTAAATTCCTATTGAGAATATATATATGCAATGTAATTCTCAAGAGATTTGTTCAAAATATAGTAGTTAATGCAGTAAATTCCGACATGTTGTAGTATAATTTAAAATATGACTGGCGACTTGTATCATTTTGAACAAAACTTTTTCATTTTATTGTATTTGATGACTTTAATTGCATTAAACCTTTCAAGAAAACTGTTCCATCAAAAAATTTTGATTGTTAAATGTACATGGTGAGTTCAATAGTGATTGTTAAATGACATGATAATGATTGTTAAAGTACATTTTACAATGCTACATTGTACAACAATAGTAATTGTCAAATGTTCTGTAAAATTGTACAAAAATTTAAATGATCTCCCTTTCTGCAAAAATTCATCAAAACTTATGTTTTTTTACAGTATTAATATAAAGTAATTACTTAGAGACTTTCAAGAGTGTTATTGTCTTTATTTTTAGAAAGAAGAGAAGGCATTAGAAATTGTTACTGATGCTCTCATAAATCGCTGCCAAGATTTGAAAAATTCTATATCCTCTTTTATTATGAAGCTAGAAAATGAATCATTGAATTGGTAAGAAAAACTATTTTGCAGATAGCTTTTATTCACTGTTTTTATATACTGCTGTTTTGATAGAAAAAATGTGTCTGGGTTGAATAAAAGTAACTTTGCCAAATAACAATGTTGGGAGGCAATTTATACTAAAATTTATAGCAGGAAATAGATCTCATGACAAGTAAAGATGCATACTTTGCATATTATAATGTAGTTTTAGATGTTATGTCATGTAAAACTACAAATTAACTACAATTATAAGCTTGAAATACACTGAAACCTTTCATAATCGAATGGCTTTAGTGCAATATTGCAAAACAAGGCAAAACATTTTTTTAAATTTTAATAAAAATATACCTGTACATTGTTAACACAATTTAGGTATTCCTCAAATTTAGTTAATGTATATATAAATAGGAGATATATGTATATACTTCAATTTTAGTAATGAGTTTTATATTTCTTTGTATTTTTTTTATGTTAATTCATCCAAATTTTTTCCATTTTTCATAAACACAAAGTTTTTTTAGAACAAGTATAAAGATGATATAGCTTATTGTATAGTGTACTGAAACAGATAGCAAAAATGGGAGCTCACTGTGATAATTTGTGGATTTTTCAAGAAAATTTCTGAATGCTTTGCATTACTTTCTCTGCAAAACTAACAGGAATATTACACTCTGTTGTATTTGATGCTTTTATAGTTGACCAGATCCTTGTTTAGAAATTAATATAGATAGCCCAGTCTTTCCCAAATCCCTATTCTAATTTCAATAAACTGGAACTCTATGCACCCATTGTTTATTCTATTTCATTAAAAATATTTCAGACAAGACTGGTCTTGAGCACCATAGGCTCTTCAACTGAATATATACCTATCATGTATATAAAAAGCAATTTAAATGCTCTGGTACAAATTTAAGCAAGCTAGAAGTAATGATGGTATCTCTTTTCAAACGAAAATAATATTTTTTATCTGTAAATTTAATCCTACTACTTTTCAAAATTTTGCTGAAACTGTGCATATGAATAAATTATTATATATATATCTCTCTCTCTCTTTATTTATATATATATATATATATATATATATATATTCATTCTCTGTAGGTACGAATCTACACTGTTTGATCAATCTACACCAAATTTGGTACACTTATACTTTAGAACACTACGGAACACTCGCACATCACCTGTTAAGTTAAGATTAAATACGATACATGAAGTGGTAACATCGTTAATTCTGCATGAAATTTTGACAATATGTCGAAATGAAAAGAACTTAGTGACTTTGAAAGAGGTGTCATAGTTGGTTGTCACATTAGCGGCAAGTCTATTCGCGCAATTGCTGTAGAATTATCACAGGTCAAGTGTTGGTGATGTCGTGAAGAAGTGGAAGACTTTGGGAGTTGGTACTCAAACTGCACACATTGGTCGTCCAAGTAAACTGACCGAATGGGATTGACGTGTCCTGAAGTGTGAGGTTCGTAAGAACCACAAGAAAGCACTCCAAATCATCATCTATGAGTCAAGCTACACGCTCTTCCAGTTGGAGGGGCGTGCTTGGTTTGGCGAACGTCTGTTACCCGAGTGCATCGTTCCAACTGTCAAGTTTGGTGGTGGTGTACTTGTTTGGGTGTGTTTTTCGTGGTATGGCCTGAGACCTTTGCATGTTGTTCATGGTAAATTGATCGCTGATGCCTACATGAATATTTTGGACAATCAGTTTCTTCCTACCTCTGGCAATTTTATGGAATAAACAAATATAATTTTCGGTCTGACAATGCTCCATGTCATGTTGCAGCCTCTGTCGAGCAGTGGTATCAAGCTATGGATATAAACTGTCTTCCCTGGCCTGTTCAGAGTCCTGACCTTAACACATTACAACATTTGTGGGATGAGTTAGAACAATGCTTACGGACCAGGGAACCATGTCCAAAATCTACAGCTGAGCTGGCGACATTCTTGCAGCAGAAATGGACATAAATACCCATAGCTGTGTATCAAAACCTTGTTGAAAGAATGCCCTGAAGGGTTTCTAGTGTAATTGCTGCACGTGGGTGACCATCCCCCTATTAAAGCATATATTCTTTCCCTTATACCATCACATCTTGCTGTCCGGTCCATTATTGTAGGGTACTGTATTTTCTTTATGGTTTTGTTGACAATCAAGCAACCAGATCCTGAAGTTTTCTTTTCTATGGTGTAGTAGTTTGAAGAGTTGGTGCCATCTGAGGTGTTGACTGTTTCAAAATTACAAGGTGTTGTGTCAGATCCTTCCTTTGGGAATGATCTTGGACTGCCGCCAATAGCTTGTGTGGCTCTAATGTGACGTAAATTCAACTTTTTACTCCCAATGTTTTTCTTTTATGTTTGACACAACTTGGGATTAAAACATTGAAATTGATGTCCCTTGGTCTCCCTTAAGAAAAATCTAAAAAATTTATTTCTATCCTCTGTTATTTAAAATATAAGGGAACTAAATTTGTATTGTAATTTGTTGAATTTTGAAAATACAAGCTTTTGAAATAAATTTGCTGGAAAAGACACCCTTGTTGCCGAGGTTGGAATATAGTACGAAAATGTCGGCAGCCTTGTTGTACACATTTTATTTTAGAAATTTACTAGCAATAGTTTGGATGTATCAATAAGGCTTACATTTTAATTAGTTTTAAATTAGAAGAGATTTAATGCACTGGAATTTCTATTTTTATCAAGTATTTGTGTGCTAGAAGTTAAATATTATAACAAAATAAATGGTAAATTTTTTCTTCAGTTTACTTTTTTTAATATGAACTGTTTATAGTCTATTGTCATCTGTTTTATATCACTCTTTCCCTTCACTATAATTATCTTGAAATTTGGCTTTGTGTTTCTGTATGCAATCTGGTTTTTAGGCCCCACGTTTTGGACAACTTTGCATTGCTATCTGGACAAGTGAACACAGTATTGAAAATTTTAAGAAACGAAAAAACGCCCCATCTTAGAAATAGAGTACTTCTGCCACTAGTTCTCTCTCCAGATAGAGATGAAGAATTAGCTGTAAGTTTTCATTTATTATTATGATTGTACTTCAATATAGGTATATAGAGAAACCTTTTCCAGAATAGCAATCAAATGCAAGTCCACAGAAACTTAGCTGCAATGTGCTGTTTTGAACCACCAAATATAATATTAATGCATTTTGACACTGTTCAAGGTAAGTTTTGTATAGGCATTTTGCTTTACATAAGACTAGAAAAGTCGCTAATGACACTACCTCACATAAGCTCAGTTGACACTTACCTAAAGTATAGTGATTCAACCATGTGGCTTATGAGGACAGTCCCTTGTTGTGGTCACAATGTACTTTACATATCCTTAACCAGGATTTCCTCAAGTCAACTAAATTTGTCTTGAATGATGTCCTTTTATTTATACATTTCTTCATTAAATGAAAAAGGTTTTCTTCATTTTTTAAATTTATAAATATTAGTTTTTAGGATAAGGATTATACCACAACTATATTGTAAATTTTTTTTATCAAAGCTGAAATTGTGATACTTTAAATTTTTCCCATCAGAAATTAACCGAAAACAGAGTTCATGCTTTCAATCATGAAATAGTTCCTGATTATTTGAGAACAAAACCTGATCCAGAAATTGAGGCAAGAGAACAACAACATGTATTGAAAAGCAGCACCATGCCTATGGATATGGCTCAGGTAATTTAAATGAGTAAATCATTTCTTATAAACATCATTTTTAGTTTATAAATCAAATCTTATGTCTTTTTTTATCTTACAGAAACAAATTACGAATATAAACAAAATTGTAAATAATATAATAGAAACTGTCAAAGCTAATAGAGATGCATGGGAAAATGACTCAGGTTAGTAAAATTATGAAATATTTTAATTTTAGAATTAAGTTACCCTGGGTAATAAAATATTTTGTATATACTTGAAAAAAAAGTCAGTCAAAAATTGCAGTTTTCATTGTATCAGTGAAAGATTTCGTCACCCTCATTGTGTGATCCATTGATACATACAATAAAGGTTGTAATGACTTGGTGAATTAAATGTGGCCATTTTAATTTCTTAATCTTAAGTGTTGATTTATTTACTTTTTGAAAATGGATTTATTATACACCTAATAAATTCCTTAAAAACTTCCTTTTACTGAATTTCAACTTAAAATATATTTAGTCCATCTCAGGAAGACAGTATTAAGCCTTTTTAAACCATACTCATTGTTACTATCTAAACTGCATTGATTTCATTTGACATTTTTTTTTTTTAAAGATTTTCTGATTAAGGGTTCAGCAGAGAGCTACAAAAATAATAAAGGGGATAGCAAATCTTGACTATAATGAACGTTTAAGTAAGCTAAACATGTATACACTGGAAAGAAGAAGAAGGGGGGGGGATTTGATTCAGCTATTCAAGTTGGTAAAACAAGGGGACACGGCTTTAAATTTCAATAGGGATAACAGAACAAGGGGCCATGGGTATAAATTGAATAAGACAAATTTTAATCGGGATTTAAGGAAAAACTACTACTTTAAGAGGGCAAGCCTCGAAATATATTTTTTAATACAGGTACACCTTGTGCACCTAAGTTTTTAGATTAGGTGCACAGTGATTAGTTTTTAGATTAGTTATAATTTAGGCGTCCCTTTAAAAAAATCATAATATAAGAGCGTTAATGTAATATACTAGGGGGCTCTACCTCGTGCTCGCTTACACTCGTCAACCCCTATAGAAATTTTGCTTTTTCAACTTTGACACTTAATAAACTCTAAACTAATAGCAGCATCGGAACAAAAATCTTCAAAATTGTCCAGGGAACACAATAAAAAACAAACCATGTTAATTTTGTAATTTATTTATCTGTACTTTCTCGGGAAACTGTCTATGAATCGAGCTAAACAACACAGTTTTCAATCTTGCAACGGCGTCGGCAACTTTTTTTTAATATAGACAGAAACTATTTTATTAGTTGGGTATGTTTATATTGGTTAGTAGTAAATAGTAAATAAAAATATTTAAACATCTAAATTCTCCTTTCTCTGGCGCACAGCTGTCGCGACAGTCGCTTCAACAGAGCTAGCTGGAAAATGTTTCGATCCTCGGAAAGTTCTGGTAGCAGTGACACATATAAACAATCTTCCTGTATAAACCCGTTACGACCCAGCGATTTTGTTTTCGCATATTGTGTATTTTGGAATTTCAATTACATTCCTTTAGAGTGAGAGGTAGATATTAATATTTTGTTCAAACATCAAAATACCATAATTAACAAATAAATAACATAATAACAAATTAATTTTACCGTTAAATGCACTGTGCACCTAGTGGGAAAAAATTAGTTGCACAATTTTATTTGCACGTGCACCCGGGTATTTCGAGCCCTGTAATAGGGTAATAGGCAAATAGAATGCGTTGCCAGAAAATATAGTTAATTCAAAGGGAGTGTACGAATTTAAGATACAATTGGATAGTCAGTGAGAATTGGGGAATTCATAAACAAAGGACCAGCCTTTTTGGGCTTGAGCCTGTCTGTAGCTGGTTGTCAATATTTGTATTTGTACTGAAATAGTCTTGAATAATTTTTGTATTTTGTTAGTACTTTTAAATTCACATTTAATACGGAATCAAAGATGGAGCTATTTACTCGGCAGACATCTAAATGTCTTGTATTGTGATAATGTTTTTGCTTGAGATGGGTTATATAAATGGGATGGGTATTGTAGCGACTTAGACTAATGCTACAGGTTGAGAAATAAGTAGTTTTATTTCTAGATTAGGAGTAAGATTAAAATGTACACAGTTCTCTTGGAATCGGAGGTCTGTGAATGGTTCCCTTGGAGAATCGGTAGCAGTGACCCGAGTAATGGGGTGAGTTCCAGGCTACGGCCTTTCACGATTATCTCGGATGAGATCAAGTTTGGCGGGATGCCAAGGCGGAGAATCGGGTCTCCTCTGGAACTCCTGAAACCGTGCACGCCTTTTTATACCTCTTTTGGAGGGGGTGGGCTTCTGCCGCTGTCGTCGCTCTTGATGTAATTCACGTCCTGCAATTGGTCTAGTGTCAGGGGGGTCACAGGTGCCCGCTGACCTTATTCGCCTTTGAACCCCGACAGAAAGTCTCGGTTCGGCCTCTCCCTGTCTAGGATCTTGAGTCCAGCTCGTCCATCAACCTGGGAACCAAAAGTCTGCCCATTGTCTCTAACTGTCAAGTAGAGCGACAGGAGGGCGACTGGCTGTTGCCACCATTTCCATTGGACTTAGATGTGGGAGAGAGATAATATATGGATACTCCACAGTATATTAAATTTTATGCAAGTTTTTTAGAAAATATTTAGTAGATTTTCTGGTACGTTATTTCTTTTTGTATCTCAAAGTCAACTGTACAGTGTGGTTCAGATATTTGATTATTTGACTGCTCTAAGTCTTTTTGCATTTATATTTCGTAGGACAAAGAGCAAGTGCAACCCAGACTTCATCTCTTGCTGATACTGGTGCTTTGATCTGTGCTATTACCATTGGTAAAGGCTTAAAACCAACTACTGGATCTCCAAAGGGACAGCCCACAAATCCACAACCTCAACCACAACAGCCTAGCAGACCTGGTAAGTAATCACTTTTGCATAAGAACTCATGTAAAGTCAAAGTTGATTTCCATATTTGTTTACTTTTCATCATTGAATAACTACTGCAGTATGATGGTTTTAGAAGTTTTAAACCTTTGCAAATGAAGAGGTCTGTAAAAAATATATTTCCTGATGATTGGCAAAAGCATCCAAGGCAGATTCCTCGACTACTTTTTAAGACTAGAATAATAACTTTGACCTAAAAATATGCCTGCATTTGTTGTAAAATGAGCATAACACTTGTATCATGTACTAGCCACTGCATAGTCTGCATGGCATTGCTCGAGACAGTTGCTTTTGTGTGATTATGTGTGGCCCCTGTTAATGCTCGCCAACCACCGGTGTTTGCTACACATTCCCATTTGGTTTGCTTCGCAAACTAACACCACAGGCAATGCCGTGGTGGCTTAAGTGGCTAGTAATAAATAAATAACAATAATTTAACTATAAAATATTTGTAATTTTCCACAGATGTCAAATTTGTTGAAATTTTTACTCTATCTTTAACAATCTAGTTAATAGAAATCCAATCGGTGTGACGTCACAATCCCTTGTAAAAATATAAATATTCAATTGAAAAATATTTATTAAAAGAAAATCAAATATATAAGGTATTGATCTAATCTAAAATTTTCCTTGCCCATGACAGTTCTTTTCGTGGGGTCAGGTGTGACCACTACTCGCAAACGCTCATCAACCCCCAATGATTGCTACGTATTTCCATTTGACAAAACACGCTAGACTCGAAAAACTTGGCACTTCCTTGATCTTTCCGAAGTACGGGTGACGTCACTATTTGGAGCAAAATACGGAAGGTGAAAAAAAGTGGTTCCAAAGTCTGACGTCAGTGGATGGTGAAAAAACTAATAAATTCATTTTAAAATGTTCTAGATAAAATTTCAAAATTCAAGCACGTGCGCGTTAGAAAAATTGCAAAAAATTTGTACTACCTGTGTGCCAAGTCTCACTATTGTAAGTGCCACTCACTATTGTACCAACAGTCCACACAGTACACAGACCAACACTTCATTTTATAATAGTAAAGATAATCCTTGAATTACAAGTATTCGTGCTTTTCTTTTTATCACCCTCTCAAAAGTAATGATCAAGATTAAGACCTTTAACTGCATAAACGGTATGTTACAGCTGCACAAACAGCATCATTTTGCAAAGGGTAAAATTTCTATAGGTGTTAATTATTTCAAGTACGGGCACTCCTCACTCTTAACGTTTGAGTTATATCCTACAATTTAGTCTTAAAAGAAGGAACTTGGTTGTTTTAATTTAATCTGAATAAAGATACGGTCTTAAGGTACACAAAAGGTCCAAGACATCGATACTTAGTTTGTTTTTTGGAGATTATTCAGAACTGTGGTCTCATGTCGTTTTATCATAACAGGTGCAGGGAAAGCAAAGCACCCCATCACCAACAAAACATTGTGAGAACATTCCAGCATCCAATTTGTTTGCTGCAGTTATGGGTATCTGCCTATAGCTGACTAAAATCCTCTCTTTGATTACATTGCATCTTTGCCTGGTGTATGGGGCTTAGTCAGAGCAAGGATTGCTTTCCACACTAGAGTTGGTCTTAAGTCCAAGCTGTCATTAAGCAGATAGGTTGTTTAGTGGGGAGTACTTGTATATTACCTTAATAGATTATCAACTAAATCTCTGTAAGATTTAAAGTAAATTTTGTGTTTTCCAGCATCTGGTGGGAAAGTTCCCAGTGCCATCAAAACCAATATCAAGTCTGCTGGAAGCATGCATCCATACGCTCGGTGATTATTGTACATACCATTTTATGTTATGTACAAAGCGTTTTATTAGACTGCATCTTTTTGTACATACTCATGTTCATTTACAATAATTCCTCATTGTCAAAGCCTCTTAGTTGTATATTTTTGCTGTTTTTACATGTGATATCAGTATAAATTGTTTTGCAAAAACCCAGTTTCACAGTGCTCATCATATACTTTTAATGGTAAAAATATTACTTTCTAAACATGGACTTCCAAAGTACAATGAGCCTTTTATATGCAGCTTTTGTATATCCTGTTAATTTTTATACCTTTTCCATAGATAAAAAATAGCTCATCTTAGCAATAGTATAAATACAAATAGTATTGAAAATATACTGCATGTAATGATTTAAATTTGTTAAGTTTCTTCTACATATGGATTGCTCATTTGAAGGTGGAGCTTTCCAACACTTGATACGATCATTCCTTGTATAATTATTTTCAGAATACCATATACACTCACTGCAATAAAAAATTTGCGCACCAAGAAAAAGTCGTCAAAATGAAAGAAATTTTACACATATAAGTACTATGATATAAGTAAGTGATTAGAAAATCAAAGAAAAAGGATAATTTTTTGCAGAAAAAAATACAAATGAACGGAAGTTTTAGTACTCTGTTGGACCCCCTCTAGCGTGAATGCACGATGCGATATGAGCGAGCATTGGGGCATACAAGTTCTGTATAATGTCCTGAGACATCTCGTTCCGCAGTTGCTGTAAACGCGCCTCTAGTTTGACCAAACTCGTAGGGTGTCCAACTTGCCGTCCCAAATGAACCAGGGATGAGATTCTTCCGACTTTAGTCGGTATTTCCGACTTTTATCATTTTTTAAGAAAAAATTCCGATTTTTGCCCTTTTTCTCTTCTATAAACGTAAAATGCGCCAAATGAGACATATCTCGCCAACCTTGCACTCCTAAATTTTGCAAATTCCTCTTTTAAAAGAATCCTTAGAAGCAAATAAGTTTAATGACAAACCTGGAGAACTTGGATTTTGAACAAGTTAACGTATGTTGTTGCTATAAATTACGTAGGTAACAGCTCCGTTTTTTTAGTCTACGAAAGCTTTATCTAGCGGCCGTTGTACGTCATGATGCGGCGGAAAAGGTATAAATGAAATATTTTAAGTTGATCAGCTTTTAACTAGAAAATAAGATACTTGGTTATTTAACCGATAAAGTTATTTCGTCTTTTATGGCAACCTCGGCAAGCGGAAAGTTAAAAATTTTTTTTGAATATTCTAGGAAGTACTTTCAAAATTTGTTAAAACTTCTTTGGCGACTTAAGAGGTGCGCCAAGGAAGTCGTCTTTAATGGCAACCTCGGGAAGCGGAAAGTTTAAAGTTTCTTTTTGAATATTCAAATAAGTAATTTCAAAATCCGTTAAAACTTCTTTGGCGACTTTAGAAGTGTGCCGAGGCGGTGGACATCGCTTTAAACGTAGACTGCAGCTATTTTTTTGCAACGGAAATTTTCAAATTGATGCTTCTTTTAAGGGCAATATTTATGATTGCTTTAATAAGTAAAATTATTTCTTGGATAAGTTATAATTTTATGGGTTATTAATTTTAAGTTTTATTTGGTTTAAAGTTGAAAAAATTAGAAAATAAGAATATTTACGGGAAAATATAAGCCAATTGAAATTAGCTAGAGATTTTGAAATGTCATAGCATATTTGAAAATAGGTTAATTTGAACTGAATTAAGTTATATTTTATTTAAAACAGGGTTACAGCTTCAGTCTGTTTATAGCAATGACAACGGCCTTGGCGCTTTTTTTTTTGGCGGACCTCTTAAATCGCCAAGGAAAGAATTATTTCAAATGAACCAATGAAATCAAATGGCAGTTTAACGGATTTTAAAAGAACTTTCTAGAATATTCAAAATGAAAGTTTTAAACTTTCCACTAGTCCAGGTTGTCTTAAAATCCGTAATACAAATGGGTTACCTTAACCTGTCATTACTCGCTACTAGAAGTGCGCCAAAAAAAGCGCCAATACCGTTACCACCGCTATAAACGTAGACAAGCTGTACCAAAGCAGGTTTTGATTTGTTTTAAATTAATTTTGTAACGATTTATTAACGTAATATCGGTGAAAAGCTGTAATTATGCTAATTTTTATTTTTAATGTCGACTTATTTTTTTCATAACATTTATGCTATTTAATAAAATTAGTATCAATTTCATTCATTCTTTTGTATAACTTAGCGTTTTTATTTCCTGTTAATATAATTTTTGTATCAAGGTTTTGGAAAAATTGCTACTATTAAAAAAAATCGCACTTTTTAAAAAAATGTTCTACAATAAGCATATAAATAGCATTTTTAACTTTATGAAACTTATTTTATACTTTTTACAGAATTGCCAAGATATTTTTTCTTTTTGTGCGAAATACGGTTTTACGCGCCCCTTTTCTTATTTGCAAAATTTGAGTTTACGCGTATTTTCAGACTTTTTGTCCTTTTCCCACTCTCATGCCTGATGAACCCAGATTTGCTCGATTGGTGACAAATCTGGGGATCGAGTAGGCCAGGAAAGGATGGTAATGTGGTGGAGGCAGTCTTGTGACATCCATGCTGTGTGTGGCCGAGCATTGTCTTGTTGAAAAATGGTTCCTGGGAGCCCTGCTATGAGTGGCATCAGATGTGGCTGAAGGATGTATGGACGTACCGCTGGGCTGTCATTATGCCATGGATCAATATTAGAGGTGACTGTGTATCGTAAGCAATGGCACCCCATACCATCACACCAGCTGTGGGAGCGGTGTGTCGCTGTAAAGCGAAGGCAGGATTGAGGCGTTTACCACGGGGCCTCCACACACGAACACGACTGTCATCACTGCTCAAATTGAATCTAGATTCGTCACGGTTCCGACCACGGAAGACGACCTGATTCCATTCCAATCCCGTCATGCGCGACACCACTCCAAACAAAGGCGTCGGTGGGTGGGTGTCATTGGCAGCACACGTAATGGGCGCCGCAATACAAGATGTCCTTCAGCCAGACGCCTTGCGATGGTTCAGGAAGACACAGGGGCCCTTAGTGAAGGTGCTGCCTGTGTCTGGATAGCGGCCAATGAGGCAGTTGACTATACGCTTGCGTTTCGTATGATGTGATGGTCTTCTCGACAACTGGTCTGTCGAGGGCGTCCTGAGCCTGGTTGCCGTGTAAATGACGTCTCTTCTATCCACTGGTCCCAATACCTTCTCACAGTAAAATCAGAATGGCCTACTTGACGTACTACTCGCCGAGCTGACCACCCAGCTTCCATCATCCCGATGATTCTTCCCCTCTCGAACTCTGACAGCTGCTCATATTGTCTTCAGTGGCGGTGTAACGGCATGTCTACCTCAGCGTTTCCTTTGCAAAAGATTAAGTACACTCAAACAAGCTCTGCATAAATGTTTTATACTCCAAGGAGAACAAAGTTCAATGCCCTCTAGTGGCATTACGCAATCACGCTGCATTTCTAATCATTTGCATATCTGGCTGACATGTACCTTCATGCCACGTTTGTTATGATCCCACAGTTATTTCTTGGTGCACAAATTTTTATGGCAATGAGTGTATATTGTTTTAGTATCCTGATTTCATACAAGCATTAATAAATATGAATTTGCTTAAAATGAAAATTTAATTTTCTCTCTAGTTAACTGATAGAAAACATTTTGTCAGCAAGAACTAAAACATGGAAGTCAGTTTTCTGTTTTAACACCAAAATGATTGTTTATTCCTTCCATCCAAAAATTAAGCTTACTCTTGAGGTATCACTGATGTGTGCAATTATCATTCAAATGATAAAATTAAAATATAATTTTTGAGTTCCATTTTTGTTTGAAAAGACATGTCATCCTAAAAAAGTGTACTACTAAAATGATAAACATGAGATTCAGAAATTTAAAAAAAAAACATTGAATGTGACACATATTAAAAACAGCCCTTTTAAAACAAATACTGGATACCCGCCGGCTTCAAAAAGACCTGATATTTAGTTTTAAGGACACTTAAAAGGTCTTAACATTTGCAGTCCTTAATTTGATTCGCCTGTATTCATAAACTAAGATCAATGTTACTCATTGAAGGTCGTGATATTAAAACCAAGCAATATATGCAGGTTAGCTAAAAATTGTTTTTAAATCTGGGCTCTTGAAACCCAACCCTCTATGTGGCCTATAAAAATGCCTGAACTTTGCTTCAAAAGTGGGGACTTTGAAACAAACATTTATTTGAAAGTTTTATACAACACCATGTTTATTTATTGATAAGAATTTCCTTTTTAACTGCTATCTATATGTATTAAGCAGAGTTGGCACGTTCTCTACAAATCTAACACTGTATGACCGTATGACCAATCCACACCGAATTTGTTAGCGTTATTCTTAAGAAACCTGTGGGTTACAATGGTTACATATTAAAATTGTACTTTGTATCTGGCAACACCAGAATTCATGTTTTATTTCTTAATTTGATTTAGAATTGTGTATTTGAGTTAAGACAGCAAAATGTTAGTAATATTTGGGTATTTCGAAATATAAATGTGTTTTTGTAAATAAATTAGTCTTTATCACACACACAATAGTTCAAAAGCGTTTTTCTTGAATTGCTCTATTTCTGAATATATTCAGTAAGTCTAAATTCAACACGCTTGCTCATTTGTTTTTCAGAATTCTGCGTCTTCTGATTGGAATTTGTTTCGCTATGTTACATATTGTCTAGATATAAAAAAAAATTTAAGAGGTAGATTTAAATGAATTTACTGCAAAATATCAAACAATTTTCCTCAAGTCTGGTTGAATATCTGTTTTGTAGAATTCTATTCCATAAAAATGTACAAAAAACCTTTTTAACCAAGATATTTAACTTATTTTTAAATGACCAGTAGGTTAAAATAAGACAGGTTACATGTGAGGTAGCCATGCATTGTAGTACAGATGTTTCAAATTTTAAGATTTTTCTTACAAGACGATTATTTTTATATTTGTGTTTCATGGGTATTATTGAAAGCTGTACTCCATAGTCAGGTAACTACATGTAGCATTCTACATAGAAGCTTGGTTTCCATTTGGAAACTGAATATCTGGATTGAAAAAGTGCCATAAGGATTTGATTTCAAACTCAATGTCTCAGAGTAAATGGAATTTTTACCAAGACTGATGATCTTGGAATGTATCAGTTGGGAAGTATTTGAACTAGGGCTATTTTCAAATTAAAATTTTCCTTTAAGTAGCACATGATTGAGGTTGCTTACTTTACAAGTTGAAGCTGCTTTCATGCAACTTGGGTACCTGTGCAACATTTGTTGAAAGCAGTGATTTTGTTTCAGAAATGCTGTAAAATCAACCTTGTTTTTTGAAAAATAGTAATGAGTTGATTTTGCTTTGTCTACACTGATGACATTTTTAAAACAAGCCGTTATTCCATGAGGTGCTGAATGGAATTTTCAAAATAATCACAAATACAGTACAAATTTAATTTGTCATCCTCTCTTGATGGTGAAATTCGTAAACATCGCATTCCTGGTGCAAGTGCCACATGTAAAAAAACTATTGAATATATGGGTTCAAGGCTGTTGGAAATTCATAGTTACTCAAAATCGCTATTTCTGCAATAGTCACCGTAATATAAACTTTTGTAGCTGGTCTTACAGCAGGACTGTGATGAATGTGTAAAATGGATGGAAGTATCAGCATGTTTGCGGCGAAAGTATATCGTTGAAAATTTTATTTTCATGCACTTAAATAATGCTTGCTTTGTTCTATGAAAGAGAAATAATTAGTCTGGTCAATTCAACCTGACCAACACTGAGTAATTCTGCTTGTTCAAAATATAATTTTAAAAGTTGGGGAGCAATTTAGTGTCCAAAGATCTAAATTCCTGACTTAATTCAAACACAAAAATAAAGATGATATGCATTGTAGGTAGTGGTAGTGTTTTCTGTAGTGAAATGGCTTTCCAGAACATAATCTGAAAGTGATGGCATGTTTATGGAATACAATTTCAGTACATGGCTAATAGAAATTCCAAAGAATTATTTTCAAATTGATGATTGGTCAATCCTCTGCATACGAAATATCAATTCAACACCTCGTTACGAGAAGCGCCCGGACAAACAATACGGAGAGCGCCCGAGATTAGTGTTTTCCCCTAGGAGACGTATCACCCTGTCACTCTACTTGACGATCTCCTTTGTATGGGCTGTAGGGGGTCAAAAACTACTCAAAAAGTTGTCCTTTATCTTTCCGAAGCATGGTATTCTGTGACACAGAACCAGTTCATACGGGCTTTTTTATGTGCGTCGTAATATTGTGTTCTTGAATTATTTTCTCACGTGTACTTTACCTTCACTCCCTGCTTTCAAATTGTGCTTTGTAATTCTGTTCTCGTTTTAAAAAAGTCTTTTACAAGACTCTTCCTATTTCGGCAGATATTATTAGCCTTAAATCTATTTGCTTTACAGGCTTGGAATATACTTATTTGATTCATGATTATTATGTCACGCAAAACCAAATCGTTGAACCGAGCAGAAATTGAAGCAATTTTGTTTCAATATACTCACGAATCATATTTTTTTTAATCGGATGATGATTCTCTGAAAGTACTAAGAAAGTAAACTGTGTTTTAGATATCAGTTTATGTCATTAAGATAAGGCGGAATCTATATAAATAAGAATGGGAGTGTTTGTACATTCAATATTTTCGACCCATTTCAAGTTTTCTATCCGTTTTGGACCCTTCTGATGCCGAATCCGCCTTTTTTTCGTTTGGTGTCTGTATGTTGTGCCCTATACACGTCCACGCGGTTTAAGATATTTTCATGAAAATTTGCATACAGTGAGTACTTATCTTCATTTAGTGAGTGGTATTGGTTGCGAAAGTCTGTCTGTCCGTCTTTCTGTTCTATGCTCGATTTTGTGTTTGTGTAAACATCACATGAATTTTATTCCTGATATTTGATTGCATTGTATTTTATTTTATACATTATCTATTAGATTAGTGAACGCAATATTAAACATTTCTTTGTTATATTTAGTTGAGTTTCATGCTAAAACACCTGAGTTAGTATACTTAAATCAACCATAATTTGGTAGTTTTGGAAAAATTGGAATGTCTATTGCATATTACGATTACTTCGATTGCTTTACCAGTACTGCAGAAAAAGTAATTATTCTTCAATTTTTTTTATTTTTTTTTTATGGAATTTTATCTCTGATACTTCATTTATTTCGAGTCTTATTTTTATTCTTTGCGCAATGAAAACGATTTCCGAATATTTGGGACAGACGATATTTTTCAATGAAATGAGAATGAACAAGATCGCGCGAGCAGTGTTATTTTTTCTGGTTCTTTCGCTCTGAATTAATTTCACATTTCTAAATTTTGTACACTTTTAGTTGTAAGTTGTGGCAACTGTGCGAGATCAAGAGATAAAATTGAATCACAAATTTATATCTTTAGAACAATTTTTTGCGACATCTTTTATTTTGTTTTACTTCGCTGTTTCCAGTTTCAAATATTTATTATTTTAATAAATGTGTTTTCCTTCTCATCACACGCAACAGCACCACAAAGTATTAAGACTTAAAAATGTTAGGTAAGTCAGTATAAATTTTAAGTGTAGTTATGCCATTATTGAAAGAATAATGCCGTTAGTTTAAAGAATAATGCCGTTATTTATAGAATAATGTTTATTAATCCAAACTGGAACTTTTTCCAAAATTAAAAAATTTGTTGTAATAATGACAGGAGAAGATTAACAAATTTCACAATGTCGCATACCGGAGGCAAGAGTGCCACAAGTAAAAAAATATTGTTTTGTTGACTATGAGTGCGAGAGCACTCGCCGTAAATCGTAATTTTAATTAATTGAGTTGAACATGAAAAGAACTTAAGAAAGGGAATTCCAAATCTTCCTATAAATCGTCTTTTATAGTAGTAACCTTAGTATCACCTTTCGTCATTTTGTAGCTTTGTCATACAGCAATTGTAAGATGTATGTGAAATGTATTACATGAATGGATATGCATGTGTAGGATTTGTGTCCAAAGTAAGTTGTAGAAAATATAAAGATGGCGAAAGATGTTAAAATAAATTTTTATTCTACAAAAAACGTAAGTCATTGTATAATTTGATTATCTCTTCAATCTAGAGTAAACCAATTCAAACCGAGTAAGGTCGGGTATTTTGCTAGTTTGAAATAAATTTTGGTGAAAGCCTTGATGAGTCGACGCTTAATTTTAATGTTGACCGGTCAAATGACGTTCTGAGTGAATGCATACAGGAAACAAAATTTGTGCATCACACAGTACCTGTGTATAATTTGCCAACAAGCTCACTGGCATTGGATTTTTGAAAATTGTTAATTTCAGATGAATTACTCGAATGCATGAAGTTATTCAAGTAATCGCGAATAAATATGCAATTCTCTGTGCAAAGAAAAGAGGATAAACATTGGCAACCTATCGAAAGGATTGATGAACTATGGAGACATAACAAGATCATTTCCAAAGTTCTCAATAAGTGTTAAATCGGAAGGTTCCTGGTTGGAATCTGAGCATGGCTTTTGGAAGCGTATGGTGTAGAGACAGCTGGTGCACCTTAAATCTGTCGTGGCCGAAAGTCCTCACGTTGGGTTGGTGTGGAAGTTTGGAGAGTGGGGTGCCAACTCAGGCAGTTGCTTCGTCATCTGACCATGGTTCAAAATTACGAGGTGTTGTCATCGGATCTTTCCCTTAAGGGACTGATCCCGGGCCGTCGTCAATAGCCCGTTGTGTTGCTCTTGAACGACGTTAACTATAATTATCTTGTTATGATTGTAGCTCATTTGCCTAGGCTTTCTGACTATTGGTCGCACAATCCGATATTAGGTAACATGATGGTAAAAAAACTTATGACCAGATAGATTTAAAAAAAATTTTGCATTAATTTCACATTTTAGATAGAGAGAAGGAATTTGGAAGAAAGAAAATGTAGAGTTTTCTTATGTATAGAATGTTGAACCTCTGTATTCTATAGTGAAAAACAAATGTTCTCAGCATCTCAATGCTCCTAGAGAAGTTTGTATTGACGAAACCTTAATAAAATTTAAGGGCCAAACAAGGTCTGAAAATGTGGCTCCTTTGTTCATTAAAATCTGGCTATGTTTTAAATTTTGAACTATATGCTGGAAAGATGAGTTATTTACCAAAGTCCCTGAAAGGACTAGGATATGATGTGGTCACATATTTGATAAGTACTCTTGAAGAATAAAAGCCACAATATAAATTGACCGTTTTATTTTTTTAGTTTAGTTTTCCTTTAGATTTATTAAAAATGACACATTATGGTTGCGGGATGCTGAACGGAAACAGAAAGTATTTGCCCAATAACATCAAGGCCTTAAAACTTTCTGAGGAAAAAAATATAAAGGATTACCAAAGCAAAATTAGTTACAACTTACTTTGCACGGCGTGGATGGACAAAAAAAAATGTTTTTATGCTGTCCTCAAACTTAAAGAATGAAACAGGTCTTGTGCAAAGAAGGCAAAATTCTGTTAAAAGAGAAAGTTTGCCCTATCGCTGTTATGAAGTACAATAAGCATACGGGTGGAGTGGATTTAGCTGATCAGAGGAAATACCACACTACTTCAAGAAAATCCTCAAAATGGTGTAAGTATTAAATTTTACTTCCTTCTTGATACAGCTGTCAATAATGCATATCTTGCAAGCATGCCGGCCCCTAAGGGGTGCAAATCTCTACGATTTTAAATTGGAATTAATCTCCGATATAGACAAAAAGTATTGGAGTGGAAAAGGAAAAAACGCATTTATTTCTTCCACCACACACATCCATAAGAGGAGAAAAATAGATGGTCGAAAAAGAAAGTGTGTTCTATGGGGTGGGGGGGTAATAAAACGAAATATAAACATTTTCTAACAGATTTGTAGACAGCACATGGGAGTGCGAAATATGTCAGAAATGCTTTTGCAAAAGCTGTTTTGAAGAGAACCTATAAAAGAAATTAACCCATAAAATTACAAAAAAACTCATTATCATATAAAACAAAGTCAAAGGAAATATGGATAACCAAAGGAATATTAAAAATAAATTCTCTGAACCACCTGCTTTCAGAATAAGTATTTAAAAGTTATAGCCGAAGTAGATAATTAAATTTGAATTATGTGATCAATTGTGAAAAAATAGACATTGACATGTCAACGTTTATCGTTCGTTTTAAAACTAAAAAACCCTATCTTTCATTTTCAATTTGAATGACTAGTCTAAAAATTGACACCATTGAGAAAGCAGTATCGGTATCCCGCAGCTAGAAGTGATCACAAAACACACCCCCTTCTTTATAGGTCTGAAGACAAAGGGGAAAAAGCGCTTAGTGGATCTAGGTGTCTTGTTGGGAATTCAACAACATTCTCTTTCCCCCGTAAGGAAAGGAAAAAGATTTTCAGGTGCGTTCGTATGCAGAGGGTTAAGGGCCATCAAAACGGTAAAAAACTATATTTCGAAGCAATCCTGATGTGTTTCATGCGAGAACATTTGAATGAGTAAAATCACTTATTGATTTGTTCACACTGAAAAACCCTCACAGATTCAGTGAATAACCAGCATTTTCCAATCCATCAGATTAATAGCTTAAATTTTATTTCGGATAGGTATTAAATTACATTTGAAAAAAAGTGTTTGAAAAGATGTGCATAAAATAATAAAAACATACACAGAAAAATTCAGATTTTACTTTTATTTTTCTCACCGAACTGAAATGATGAAACTGGAAGAACAATCTGCAATATTTCTGGACTGAGCAGTCTTTACTTACAATGTCATTAAGATAAAGAATATGTATCAGATAAATGGTCCTAGTTTGATACAATCCTCACACACATTCATATTGGACAATACAAAACGTCTCTTACAACGAGACAATAAAATCAAGGCTGGACCTTGCGTTAAGAAAAAATAAACTTGTGATTTGTGCAAAAAGTTTTTAACTTTCCTGCTGGCACTTTCTCTTCAGTTTACATACACACAACGAAAGATAATTTCAGCAAGCGTTTTCTAACAGATGCTTTGGGTTTGAAGAACATGCACTTTAAATTTCGCAATTAACGATCAAAGTTGCATGGAATGATAGTTGGTTCTTATTCTATTGTAAAGAAATATTTGGCTACAAGAATAAAACAGTCAAATTTTAAAATCACTTATGACGCAACAAAATATTACTGATTCACATAACATTTTTAAAATATGGAAATGTGAGGGAGGTTTATTCAAAAAGTAAATATTTGTGCCTAAGATATACTTCTAATTGTAATTATACACAGTATGGGATCTTACTTTTTATATAAAAGATCAAATTCACTTAAGTTTACCAGATTTCTATGGATGACAAAAGAAAGTTCAATCGTATTCATTTAAGATTGTGTGCTTTGAAACTTATATGCAGACCTTTGTTGGATTTTAGAGGTGGTACAACCTTATTCAACTCAAAGGAAACTCATTTTATTGGTGGTAAGTTAGGATTTTTATAGTATGTAAAAAATTTACATACAGCACAGAAGTTTCAAAGCCACCTCATCTTAATGTTAAAAGTTGTCTGAATAGTTCAATTGACACAAAAGTATCTTAATCCTATAAAAGACAAGCTTCATAATATTTAAAAGTTTACTGGCAACTGGCATTAATTTAGCGACATCACTCAATTAAAATGTATGGAAAATCCCATACTGTATTTGAGTTCAACTATCAATAAATAACTTTGCTAGGAATCTAACTTATTGGGATGAGCCATCAGTTTATCCCGTTTTCCCAGTTCAGAGACTAATTTTACTTGGAAACCATAGACTACAATCTATGCCCATTTAGTGGAGCATGGATTGTATTGTGAGTCAAATCTAATCATACAGGATGAGGTAGCTCTTGTAGTGTTATTGTGAATTTTTACTATATGCAGCAACAAGAAAAACTTGCTAAAGAGAATACAGTATACAGCGCTGCACAAAATTGGTTTAATTATATCCAGGGTGAGAAGACCAGAATTTACAATCAACAACATCCAATACTGAAGCAGCTTTCAAAGTCGTAGTTAGATAATAGTGCTCGTAATTAAGGAACAAGCTTCCTAATGCATCAGTTTGGTTGTATGGCAGACTAAATTCGCAAGATCAAGTTGTTTGAGCAAAAACAGGATGAACTTGAGGCTCATGATGGCAAAAATCAAATTTTAGCTGTAGGCCGAAATTGACGAACAATCACTACCTAGTAGAAACCAAAGTCACGTAAAATATATTCTGCACGGCATAAGCTTTACACAAAAACCTATTAACATCCTGAATATATTCACATTCTAGTATTCACCAGTTGACTTTCAAACTGATTCATACATGTACTTTTGAGAATAAAGGAATTTCAAGTCATACCCTGATTCATGACAGCAAGTCAACACTACATTCACATAAATTATGAGCATTTGGATTCAGCATTTGATTATTTAACTGAATTATATACAATCTGTCATTTAACTTTAATACACTTAGTTCTAGGCAACTGCTTTTGAGAATGGTGCAGTGTCTGATTTGAGATCAAACGCTGGAAAAGCCAATACATAGTTGCAATAAAAAAGAAACAATCCATAAGACATAGTTTTGCAGACAATTTAAAACTGAATACATATTAAAAGAAAGAATTATTAAGAAACATAAAATTATTTTGAGATCTTGGATAAGTCTTCAATTATGCGCCAAGACCCGGTAAAAATATCTGGGAGCAATTTAGCAGTTTTATTAGTTACACCATATTAGTAGTTTTGTCACTTTGGTAAAAACTAAGTCTGAAAGAGTATCTTCGATCTCCAACCCTATTACAGTTTATTAATACTGCAGGAGATTAAAAAGTTCTAAGAATGCTTGAATGTGTTGATCAAGTCAATCTGGCCAGGCATAACTATATTTCCTGGGGTGGCATAGTCTCCAATCATCAAGCTGTTACTGACTGGGAAATGAGTGGTGTTACCAAGAACAACATGTTGCTGTTGCTGAAAAAGAAAAGAAATTATTTTCTAAGTTAGCTAAATTGAATTGCTTTTGTTAAATGAAACTACATAATAGTGGCTGTAAAACTACCACTGCATACTTGCCAACCTCCAAGAAAAAAAAAACCAAAAGATTACAACATTAAAAACAAAGGCAATGCCCAATACTAACACAAAGTTTTGCATTTGAACAAAGTACACTATAAGAATTAGGTTATGTTTTGAATAAACACGTGGCATTTTCTATCATGCTTTTGGAGCATCTTTTTAAGCACTGCCCTATTTCTATAGATCTAATTACTCAACCATTATGAAAATTGTCCGTTTCTAAAAGTGACTGTAGAACTCGGGAATGGGATACCGTGCTTTCCAAGTATCCTAAAAATTATAGAAAAAGTATGGTTGATTGGGTTTTATGGCGTAAGGGCCATGTTTAGAAAAACATTTAAATTTTCTTACAAGCACAATTCCATATATTTTTAATAGACAATGAACTTTATCTGATTTTCCAATTTCTTGTAGAATAATTTTTGAACAATTGTCCAAAAGCGAATGGAAGCTCTTCCTGTTATAAATAGAGAATTCAGAAATTTATTTTTAAGTATAAAAGTGTGAAATAATTGTGCCAGACAGTGCTTAGGGGAAGCAGTTAAATGAAGTATGTTATTAAAGCTTTGCTGAAATTCGTACTTCACATCGCTGATTCAGCAACATTTTAAAGAAAAACAGTGTCAAATATGTGATAAAATAAACACTAATTATTGTGCAGCAATTTTTTGCCAAAGATTTGTTACGACTGGCAACCAAATTCTGAAGACTTTTGTCACAGCCAATCTACAGAATTGGTGCCAGTTCAAAAGTTAATCCAGTAGGAGAAAAGCCCAGAAAATATTTTTTTTTTGGCCTGAAGTTTAGAACAACATTTATTTTACCTGAAGACTTTCAAAAAATTGGCAGGTATGCAACTGAATACCTAAATTAATATCTTTTACAAACATGTGAAAAATCTTACTTGATCTTAAATCAATCTTTAACCACTATACTTTAACCAATACAAGAAAATTAAAAAATATTATTGAATATTCAATAAATAGCACAAAAAGAATTAATAAATTCAAAGAAAATGAAACAAAAATACCAATACCCACAGCACAGGATGAAAATAAATTTATATTCAGATGCACTAGGACAGAAGGAAGCAATCAAAACAAAGGGTGCTAACAAGCATTGTGTGAACTAGTGTATCAGGAAGATAGAAAATTGTTGGGGCTTTCTTAACTAATGGTTATTTATCACCACAAGTGCAATTATAAAGAGCAAACTACTCAAATTTCAATACAAAATTATAAGTAAAGCAAGCACATAATACCTGGGTGAATAATGAGGGTGAAATTCCACCTCCAATTGAACTCGTTGGAACGCTTGCTTGTACTCTAGACGTAGTTCGACTATTTGGACTGTTCCCAGAATTTTGTAGGGTTCCTTCAAATAAAAACATTTTTTGAAATTTTTATTTAGTATGTATGAAATTTATCTTACACTATTCAAATGACAATTTACAGTGATTAGGTTTTGTTTGGCATGCATGTGATTAATCTATCTGTGCCATAACTTTTGAAATGCCCATTATATCAAAACTTAATTTTTATGCAATTTTACTAAAACAAACCTGGGAAATTAGTCTTCCCCTATATTATATTTTAAGAAAATCTTTTAGCTTCTAACTCTTTTCTCCAGTTTATTTATTATCAGATAAAAAATTAGTACAGGAAATGTAATGGTACTAAATTATAGAAGCACTCAAAAAAGGCTAACAACATTTAAACCACTGGGGGCCATGCACACATCACTCCACCATGCATCCTGCCATTTCCCCTAAATAGCTTCTAACCAGCTTTAACCCATGAACATAATGAAACTGGCGAGTATTGTAATGTTGCTTTTTCTCCACAATACACTTAATGACTAAATAACGACAACTTTCTAAAGAATCCATGGATTCTTTCCAACATGTAGAAATTATTCTATTTTTTAGACTATTTGAGATTATATTATCTTTCCTAACATTGCAATCCTTTATCAAAATTCTATTGCTCCTTTCCTTGGATTAAAATAATTTTGTAATATTCTATTGCACCTTTTTCCTTAAATTAAAATAATTTTGAAATATTTTAGTGCTCCTTCCCTTTGGAAAGATTCTATTGGTCAACAAGGTTAAAATTGTTTAGAAGTAAAACAAGGAAGACTGCCGGTTGCAAGGAGGGACCCATAAGAGGGTGAAACCTCTTTAAATTTTTAAACCAATAGAATTTTTCCTTGGATTCTTTCAACCAATAGATTTAGCTCTAAAGTCACTACGTATTGCAGAGTAAGAGCCATATTACACTACTCAGAGGGTTAATGTACTCATTTCCCCTTCAAGATTTCATTCTTAATAACCACTTGGGGCACATTTGCTTGTTTTAGGGAGTTTATCCATAAGATTGACATCGCAGTACAATACAAGAAAGCAGCCAGGACAAGAACGTTTTAAAAAGCACACTAAACATGCATAGAAGTAGTTAGAGCAAGCCAAAGAGAAACAACAAAATCACTCACCCACGGGAATAACAGTGCTAGATTGGTGAGAGCTGATAGGACTATGAGACAAATGATGAACAGGATGAGCATCCATGACTGTATCGCCATTCATTAATGCTATTCCATTTACAACTAAATTGGCATTAGTGGCTGGAACAGTAAGGAATGGTAAAATTAATTCTCAGTTTTGAAAAGATAATATCAAGTATTGAAAAGCACAATTTCCAGAGCATTCAATTATTCCAAATAAATTGACAACATATCACTCATAAGCATAACATCTAAAAAAATGGGCACCTTTTTAAGATACCCAAGAGGCATATGTGCAATAATATCTATGTATAGAGCATCGATTTTCAACTGGCATGCCTTAAGAATAATGAATAGGTAAATTTGTATTAGTTTTGAACTTTTGACAAGTGCATTTGCAAATAATTTCAAGTAATATTCATATATTTTTAATTTTATATTATTAGTATATTAATTATATTATTATTATATTATTAGTACCATAAATTGTTTCAAAAAGATATTTTTAAATCACTTTAGATGAAAGGGAATAGGCAATTTTTATACCTATTTTTGTCAGATCAAAAATTTAACAAATTATATTGTCATATTTTTTGTTTCAATTTTATATATGAGATATAAGATACAAAAGGTTTTTAACTGATGCGGCTATCATTTTAACTGTTTTTAACTGATGCGGCTAGCGTTAAGTGTTAAAGTAAAAAAAAAAAGGAAATCACTTGCGAAAGGAGTCTTGGTTTTCGAGCGCTAGCGAGCAGGGGTTGAAGTGACGTCATGTACCGTACACTATGACGTCATGTACTGGAAAGCCAAATCAGGATTATACCAATTATTAAGATAGTTTAGCTGTCGCAGGAGATTGACTCTGCAAAAACGAGTGTTGGTTTGCGAAGTAAATCAAATGGGATTGCGTAGCAATGCCTGTGGAATGGCGAGCAGGGGCAGAGTCCCCTAGTTTATTAAAAAATGCCTATTGGGACAAGTGAAGCAGTAAAAAAGAGCAATGTAGCCGAATGTGCAGTCCATCAGATGCAATATAATATGGACAACGAAAGTACTTGTTAAATAGCATAGATTTTTTTAAATGCAGTACAAAGTCCCAAATAAAGAAGGGCCTAAAATCCCGACGTTTTGCTTTTTTGTTTTTCTCACTTTTTTCCATCTTTCCGACAATTTTTAAACAAGGAGTTAAACCTGGACCTAGTTGATGAAATAATGCAAAATAACGGACATGTTCAGAGTGAATACCACAGAGAACAAATTAAAGATTTGCAAGAAAAAATTTGTTGCACCGTTTTAAAAAGGTAATTTTTCTTTTCATATATCCGAAATGGCCGATGTCTGGAGGATTCCGGATTTTTGACTTTATTCTGTAGTAGCACAAAAAGTCACCTCAAACCCTATTTTAGTAGCATTTTTAGTTGATCAGGTAGAAAATGAATTGACTAGAACACAAAACACAATTGACTAGAACGCTCTAACTATGAAAGGCATTGGAAGATCTCACCAAGAAATTTAAATTTAAAAACTATATATTTTTTCATATGGTTGCCATGACAATATAGCGACCAGAATTTCGAAATTGCCGTCCTGTGGAAAATTATTTTTCCAAAAGAAAAACATTTTTACCATCATCTATTAGTTAATTGGCAAATAATCATACTTTGAGATAAATAACTACCTGTTGAAGCATCTATGGTTTGCCAATAACCTTCACTAGGAGACGTTTCATTACACCCAGGTGGTGGCTGGGCAGGCTGACCAGAGTAGCGGAAAAACGGATTTTTAAGGTCTAGAGTGTTGAATGCCCTCATATTGCTGTCGTCAACAATTACATCAATGTCTACGTCATAACTTTGCCTGGAACAAATTACAAAATTAGTATGCTTGAATTAGTCCAATACATTTAACAGGGTTCATTTATCTATTTCAGAAATAACATTCCCCGACTATTCCAGGTTTTCTAGACAAATTTTTACAAAATCCCAGGTCATGCTTCAGCCATTCACGACATTTTTAAGGTGGCAAACCAAGAAATAATTTAGCATTCAATAGCCAATAATAATAACCATTTCAAGAATCATACACTGTAAAAATTAATTTGAGAGAATTAATTGAGAGTAAGAGAAATTACACAAATCACAAGTAATTTTGCATTAAAATAATTTATCCAAATAATCCAACACATTTGACTGAAAAATTAATTTTTGATTTAATGTATCATAAGCATGAAATTTTTCAATTTAAGCCAGTAGACGAAACCAAATTCTTCATCCGTTCAATCAGCAGCTTCTTTTAAAATCAGTTGAAAAATTCAATTAATTAAAAATAGTGATACGAAACTGTAAATGAATATTATTGACTACTTCTTTCCAGAGCAACTGAGAAGCCATGATCAATCATTTTCCAGGTCATTGAGGCAATTTTCCAGGTTTTAGACGAAAATTTGTAATTTTCCGACTTTTCGGATAAAATTAAATTCCCTGACAATTCCAGACTTTTCAGGTTTTCCCTGACTCATGGGAACCCTGTTTTAAAATGGTTCATAAACCCCTTTTCGTACAAGATAGCTAGGTAACCAGAGAATGTTACATTTCAGTTTAAAAACAGGTCAAGTCTGATAATTTTAAAAGCCTTACCTCTTATTTGAGTTAAGGACCACTTTACCAGAGATTGTATATCCCCGTTGTGCGAATAGTGGAGTTTCGAGAAGGCATCTTACTTGATACCAATGCGTAAGAGGTTGAGTTGGAGATGTAGATAACCAAACTGTTTGCCTAGAATATAAAAATTTAGTATTTGCAATAATCATATAAATGTTAACATTCACTTATTTATCATAACGATATCTCAGTACAGTAAGAGAATAAATTTCAGAAATGCACGACCAGAATGTACATACTAAATCATCCAATACTTCAATTTTTATTCAGAATAAAGAGGAACTGTTTTGTCTATTATTTATATTATCATACTATTACTTCAGTACTTATCTTTTGCTACTAATTTTTAACTTTATTTGTTAAGGCAACATATTCTACACAAGAGACATTTGAATTTCTATAAATTTGAATCTAACAAAGGTCCATAAATGCCAGAATCTCTAATTCAAAATGTTGGCAGTGAAAACTTGGTCTAAAACAAACTTGGTTCGCAACACAATACTTTAAAATTTAAGATAATAATTTTTTAGCCACAAAACTGCCCAATGAACAAAATAAAACCATCTGGCAAAGAGGAAGTTGCATTTCCCTATGGCGTATCTTTCAGCTGATGCATCAACGTAGTCATATGGATTGTGAAACAATCATATATGCTGACAACCAATTTTATAATATATGAAAAACAAATATTGCTTCACAGTCATGTTTTGACTTAGAATATGTCTTACTACAATCTGTCTAATGCTGTACCATGACCTTTTTAATTTTTAGGTCATACAATTTTATCTTTGACCAATTACAAGTGTACATTTTTCCTAAAAATTACATATTAATTTTACATTATTCTACACTTCTTAAAAGTTTCATAGTGAGTAAATAGAATGGTGTAATCAGCACCCATTAACACCTGCATTCTTTGTTTTGCCTTGTTTGTTAATCCAGACAAAAGGCTTAGTTATGTAAAATATTAAAAACTTTCTGATGATATATAGCATAATGCTGAGTGACCTTTCTGATTTTTAGGGTCATTTTATTTTACCTTTCACCTTGAATTTCAAAAAGGTTTATTATTTTAAAATATATATATGTTAAAGGGACACTATTAAACTTTGTTTTCTGAAAGTTTCAAGCTGGAACATACCAGGGTAGTCCCAGAAGTACCCCACCAGATGTATAGATGACGGTTGTTGTTTGAAAATAATGACTAGTTGAAAGTGCCAACTGCCAACCTTATAAGCTTAAGTTTGAAGTTTGGCGACACTACATTGTTTAGTATTTGTTTAGCAGTCATCAATAGTGAACGCTCTCAGTGCATTTGCAAACATGGAAAAAATTGGTCACTGTTATGTGATACAATACTTTCATTTGAAAGGCCTCAGTCCGACCAATAACAAAGCAAAGCTAGATTCCATTCTGGGGAAGACTGCTCCTTTGATGCCCATTATTTTAATGTTGTAAACAGAGTTCAAACGAGGCCATACGAGCTGCCGAGACAAACATCCCAGTGGTCGACCCAATGAGGTGACCACACCAGAAATGGTGAAGAAAATCCACAAAAAGGTATTGGATGACCGCCGACTGAAAGTGCGTGAGCTGGCAGATATGGTAGGCATTTCAAAAAGTGCTGGATATCGAATATTGACTGAAAATTTGGACATGAGAAAGCTGTGCACAAGATGGGTGCTGCGATTACTCACAATGGAACAAAAACAGCGACCTGATGTGTGGATGATTCAATAGAGCGTTTGGCAAAGTTTCGCAGCAATAAAGCCAAGTTTTAGCATTGATTCATACCCAAGGATGAAACATGGGTTCATCACTTCATGCCTGAGACGAAGGAAGTCAAAACAATGGATTGAAAGGGAAGAATCTGCTCCAAAGAAGGCAAAGACAGTTCCACCTGTAGGCAAGGTCATAGCTTAAGTTTTTTGGGATAATTTTCATTGATTATCTTCAGAAAGGAAAAACAATGAACGGTGAGTATTGTGTGAACTTATTGCATCTTTTGAGTGATGAAATCAAGAAAAAGCGGCCACATTTAGCGAAAAAGAAAGTTTTGTTTCATTAAGACAATGCGCCAGTTCACACATCCGTTATCGCAATGGCCAAAATCAATGAATTAAAGCTCGAATTGCTTACTCACGTACCCTATACACCAGATTGAGCCCCCTAAGATTATTTTCAGCTTCCAAACTTGAAAAAATGGCTCTGTGGTAAAAGATTTGCCAAAAATGAAGAGGTGGAGTCTTGTTAACCCTGCATTTTATGCATAGTAAAAGCAAAACCTTGTTCCTACATCACTATACATAAACTTTTTTTTTAAGTTCTTTCTTTTCTTAGCTATGTAAACCATTTGCTATAGCAAACCAAATGAGATCTACGAAATGAGTGTTGGTTTGCGATGCAATCCCCAGGGGTTGGCGAGCTGGTCTGCGAGCCCACTAATTTCATTTTAAAAATCCTAATACAAGAAAAAATTAAGAAAGTTTTTAAAATAGGGAGTGGACAAGAAACCCAAAACTATTTTTTTTTTAATTTGTGAAAAGTGAAGAAAAAATTGTCTTTATTTTGTAAGTTATTCTCAGATAGCGAGATTCAAATGGAAGATGACAAGCTTTCAATAAGCACTGTTACAATTGATGCAGAATTTATACTGAGCAATGAAAAGCAAAGTTCAGTCTCACTTAACTCAAGTTTAACATTACTAGGTGAAAGATCTATTAAAAGCAAAAGATTGAATAGGGCTAAGTATCCTAAGAGCAAACTAGCATTCAAAAAGAGCATTATAAAGAAAGTTTCATCACCTAGTAATGTCTTGGAGTAATAGAATGAATCGGAAATAATACAACAGCTGTAAGAAAATATAATGAACGTGACAGCAGAAATGAAAAAAACACAGATACTGACTAGCTTGATACAGTTGGAGTATTGAAAGAATGCACAAAAAGAATTCAGTGCAATGGGTTTAATGTTCAAAATAGCAAATCAAAAGCAAGCATTCGCAAATCAAAAGTAAACTTTTAAGGCTCTAATGTCATTTTTAGGTCAACAAAATCCAGGACCCGATAATCACATGGAAGACTTCTGAAAACAATTAAAAACAGTTACAGTTTAAACCAGTGCTTAATGGGTTAGATACTTGGGATTGATGATGGCTCTTGGCCTTTTACATTTCATCCGACGAAAGTCATATCTGGATCGCAGCATTATCAATTGCCTCCATCTTGAGGAAGAATTTAAGGCATCTTTTCTTAGTACTTTGTAGATATGCACATATAAACAAAATACAAATGACTCTTCTGCTAGCTTTTTATTTGTGGGTTTTTCTCTAGTTTTGACAGAAAGAAAAAACTAAAGATAAAATAATTTGGGAGTCTTTGAATTATGGATTGATTGATTTTTAAGGTGCAGGGGGCAAGTCTAGCCAAGCTATACCAAACTATCAGAAATTAAGTAAAAATTCAGAACATATCCGTAAAGTTCAAAAAATTCTTCTTAATCCAAAAATTTTAATCTGGGTCTCTCTGGGTCAAAAGTGGCAGCTAATGAAGCCCCAAATCTGAACCATATTAAGTAGTGTCCCAAACAGAGAAGCAAAACCAAACAAATTTGCAAATCAAAAGTAAACTTTTAAGGATCTAATGTCATTTTTAAGTCAACAAAATCCAGGACCCGATAATCACATCGAAGACTTCCGAAAATAGCTTTAAGCAATAGGGAGTTGCCCTTTGAAAGATTATAAACACTTAAAGATACATCGGGATTACCACTTGGAAAATAAAAATAGTTTATTATTAAAAAAAAAAGACTAATTATTATATAATCCATCTAAGTATGTTTAAAACATGAAAGTATAAGTCAAAAAATCACTTTCCATTTTCAACACATTAGTTTTATAGTGGGATGCTTTTTTCCGAGATGTCATTAAAATCGTAACAGATGACAAAATGAGACGATTTAGAATTAATTTTTATAATGGTAGGTCAAATAAGAATGACCTTGAAACTAAAAAGGTAACTTAATAAATCCTTCAATACATCATTAGAAAGTTTAGACATTTTCCAACATAATTTCAGTCTGATTGGACAATCTAGACCAGATGTAAGAGATTTAGCAAGTTTAAACTCAAGAAAATTTGCCATTTTTCAAACTTTAAATTAATATAAATGAAAAATCATTGCAAGTAGTAAGCTAACAATTTTTCCAGCATTCCTTATATGTAACAAATTAGCTAGACAACAAATTAGCCAAGTTTTAATAACATTGTATTGGTTGTGGACCATGGGGTTTGACACAGAATGAGCCATATGGCACTTTACTTATAATCAATTTTAGGGTACTACGTCTAATTAAATAATTGTAAAATCTTTAATGCTAACAATGGTCAAAATATACAGTATTTAATTGAGTAATATTACTTAAAATTTGAACTCGCACACTGAAAAACCTAGTTAGTAAGAACACATAAATTTATAATTTTTAAGTGAAATGGAGAAAATATTACTTACGTTGAACCGAAAAATGCAACATCAAACCAGAATGCTAAACCATGGATTTCTCCAGTTTGATTCAATGTAAATGTTAAAGGAATTTCTATTTTGTGCAAATCAGTTTCTTGAGCTACTTGAAAGTCTACTGTATGACGTAGAGATTTGGCCATACATATATTGATATCAAAAGTATCCTGTGGATGAGAATTGAACATGAAACTATTCATTAACAATTAAACACACGAAATTTATGCAAATTAAATTATTCATTTGTTTTGGATACAAGTTTTTAAAATGTGTATTAGTTTATTTTTAGCTATAAATTACAATAAATAGTACAACTTGGTTTCTTACACAATTCTAATTTATAAGCTTACTATACATAATTACTATATTTACTACATATAATTTAATCTTGAGCTATCAACAAGTACAGAAACTTAAGACATCCAAAAGTAGAACACTGGTATGCAATTGTATAATTGTAAAAGAAATTACATTTGAAGAGTTAAAATGTAAAAATTTAACTGAATACTGATTAACACGCAATATGGTTTTGAATTGAAAAGTGATTTAAATTAATTTTTTCATACTTTTAAAATGAAATGTATTGAAGATTTCTTCAAACGTGATAAATAGTTTGCTCTGATAAAAAAGTATGCATTAATAGTAAGCAGATAATCATTTTTGGTTATTATCAAAATTAAAGCACAATGCCCTAAGTAATTTTCCCTTCATTACTCCACTAACTTATTCTAAACCATCCCCTAATCAACATTAGAATTTTATCTTAACTTTCACAGTGCATAAACGAGCTCCTGATTAGCAACAATGCTTCTAACTATAACCTGCTATCAAATAAGCTCACGTCTTTTCCCCTACCATGTCTGACAAGGCATTTATGAAATAGCATTAATTCTTTTAAATTGCAGCAAAAAAAAAGCTCAGATACCAAACAAATCGGCAAAAGCAAAAAATGTGCTTATTAAATATGAAGCAGATATTGAAGGATCTTGGCCAAAACGTTTGAACTTTGAAAACCAAATATTTTCTTAATTTAGTTTACATGACAATCTAGTAACTATGGATTCTAATGGTTTTTTTTTTCCATGATCACCACACTTCTTTTCTCTTAAGTCCATAAGACAATTTTTTTTTTCGTCTGCTTTTAGTTAAAAAGGGGGACTGGACTTGACTTACGTTGAATTCTAAGAAACAGTCACTAAACTTTTGAAAATAGAAGCTGAGATGATCTTGCTTCAAAAGATACCCTTAATCACCAAGACAGAAAAATATTCTGTGTGCCATCCAACATGATGCTTGGCCAGACTAATAAACAGATGCAGCCACAGTGGTTTCTTTCTCAAATGATGGAGGAAAGAGGTAGCAGGTCCCTGGTTTTCTCCAGATGAACTTATGTCTAGAATCAGTGGTTAGGCCGAACCAAGACTCATCAGAGAATAGAAAGGTACCCTCCTAATCCCTGTCAAAAGTGATGTTCTCTGTACAATGCTAAACAGGCTCTTCTGTGGACAGAAGTGAGTGGGACGCAAACAGGTCTTATTTCAAAAATGCCTCTTTTGTAGCCCTCTGGAAACAGTAACCCTTGAAACTCTACTTCCTGTGGCCATATGAAGATCACAAGAGCCAAGAAACTGTTGCACTCTTGTTACCCCTCCCTTTAATGGACAAATATCGAACTCCATTCGTCATCGTGGCTCTTGGACGGCTTTCTCTCAACAGATCCAGTATCCTTAAACTAATTCCATAAGTTGGACACAATAATGGGTGTTACATTCAAGTCTTGCGCAATCTGCACTTGAGATTGCTCTGCTTCTAGTCTCTCAACAATTTGCAACCTCATTTCATCAACCAAGCATTGGTGGCTACTCATTTTAATTGTTTGCTTTTGTATAACATTGAACGTTGCAAAAAAAAACACTACGAAATTTGTCGAAGTGTGCGTAGAAATTGTTACGTGCACTTAGAAGGCCTGTTCCTCTAAATGCACTGCCCACAAACACGTGCAACACTAAAGATTTGCGTCTTTGTTTGGAAGCATTAATTGTCCCTTTTGTTCAGTACTTTTCAAAAAATTCGACAAACATGCAAATTCTCTTAATTTTGAACACCGGTGTAGTTATTTTTTAAATGGCAGTACAGTAAAAAACTTGTTTTTCAGTTAATGAATTTCTGCTTTAAGTTGACAATGCAATATATAATTCTAAAATACAATTTTTGTCCAAATTCATTTTTTTTATAAAATGCAACTAACTTCTTTAAATAAAAAAAGAGCAAATTATTTTTTTTAAACATTCACAATGAATATGAAATTACCACAATAGGCTGTCTAAAATATTCCTTTACAGCAGCATCGCGCAAGCTAGCTAGGTCTACACCATGGAATGATTGTTGATACCTGTAAAATAAGTTTTAACTTTTACTTCGACTGAGCAATATACAGAAAAGCATCAAATACATAGTAATTGAAGAGAAACCTACCAAAAATTAGCTTTATTTAGTTGTTCCATATACAAGGCAGCGTCAGTAAAAGGTGCTATATGCAAGTCACCTCTTGAAGGAAACATTTTACCTAAAAGAAATAAAAATAAATATTAGTGACAAAGGAAAGATGTTTCAAAAGTGAAACTACATATTACAATGTCTTAATAACAAGTTGGTACACCATGACAAGAACCTCCAACATATTTAACGAAGGGCCATATTACAATTCTGAATGTGCTAGATTGACGAAGATATTTAAAACATAAAGTATGACCTAAATATATGTACAGTAGACTAATTCGTCTGGTGGTCAGGAAGCTCACTTGTGGATAGAAAAATTCCTGGTCTGGATCCAGGGTTAAAGCATGGATGTTTGCCTACCTAAAATGGTGACTATAAATAGGTTTTGCCTAGAATTAGTGGATGTATGTGAGGTGTAATATGACCTCTTGAGGTCATCTTGTAATTGTTAATGAGCTGTCATTAAAATTATCTGGAAACTGAAAACACAGCTGCCAACTGGATAAGGTAAAAAAACAGAAGATTTTGGGTAAAAAACAGAAGAATTTATTATTTATACTTGGAATCAACATTTTATAAAAAATATGAACCTAAGGGCAGAAATTTATGATTTAAATTAAAAATTTTAGTAATATCAGTAATACAATGTATTAAAACAACCTTTAGAAACTTAAACTAACCTCAATTTGAACTAATTTTAGAAAATAACTATAAACCCCCTTAACATATACATAACAGTTTAACTTACATCAGGTAGTGGAGTGGTAGCAAACGGGACAGTAGCGCCAAGGCGTTTTTTTTTTGTCGCCAAACCAAGATGGTGGCGTCAATAGTCTTCAGTTCTAAACTTCTAAATAGGGTAGCCGTAACAACAGTATAAATTGAAGATAGCCACTTTGGCGATAAATTGTCCACTGTCCCGTTTGTTAACACTCCACCTTTCTATTCTTGGCTATAATATTTATTTACACATTACTTGGGTAACACGTAAGTTGGGAATGCTCGGTAATCTATTATCTAGCAATAATCTTTAAAAAATGCAAAAAGCGGAAAAACTTGTTTCCGGCCGGAAAACCGGAAAAATTATGAAAAATCGGAAAGTTTCCGGGTAATCCGGAAGGATTGGCAGCTATGTGAAAATGACTCTCACCGTGTATTATTCCAGAAACATTTGAGGGCCCTGAAATTCATTGCTAAACTTTAAATACTCTATTTTAGACTAAAACTCAAAGCAACTCTTTAAGAGTAAGTTCAGGAAATATGCCTATAGCAACATGACAATATTTGAAACTAAGTCACAATAGAAAAAATACAATCTACCATTAGGGGCCAACCACTTCTTTGCATGCAGGTACGTTTCAAGCATTCTTTCATTGAACAGCATATAACCCATTGGCTCTGAGATTATGACATCTACCATATCAGGAAGATTGATTTCTTCAATCTTTCCAGGAACAACAACGACTCGGCCAGACAATTTATTATGATACACTAGAGTCTGAAAGAAAAGTTATCCTTCAATTCACATGAAGCTTTTAGACCTTTTCTAGCAATTTCAAAATGAAATAGCATTTTCTTGATGAGTATCTATAAATTTTATACATTTCATAGAAAACAATCTTATACTATTCTTCAAATAATATTTTTTATTGTATTTGGATAACTCATTATTCATCTACCTTGTCCATTTAACATTTTAGCAAATTCATGAAATGAATAAGACCTTTTCTATAAACAGTCAGTATTGGTCAGCTCAGCAGTTCAGAAAAATCAGACCATATAAGCGGAGTGACCATATATGCGGAAAAATACTACACTATTTAATTATGGCAGGATTATATTCACCTATAAGAAAATTGTACTCATAAACAAATAATTAAACTTTTAAGAACATTTTAAAAACTAATTCGGGAAGTAAAAACTACAGTAAGAAATAAACAATATTTTTATAGTGAAATTTATTAGCTTACCTTAACAAATCTAAGTACAGTATGCATACGTACGTGCATCCATATTCACTATCTCCACTATTATTAAAGAAAGTGCTTGTTTTTCGTTATTACAGTCATGACGAATCTATGGCACTTACAATAATGGGATTTGACATACAGTAGTCCAAATTATTTGCAATTTTTGGGTCGCAGCGAATTTTAAAATTCAATCTAGAACATTTTTAAATGAATTTAATGGAATATAATTATTGTTTTCTTTGGAATGGCAACAGCATGAAAGATCGCAGATTCAAATTTATTTTTTCGTTTCTGCTTTTATTTTGCACAGAGGAACAATTTGTCAGCAGACACAAATAAAATATTTTAACATAAATGAACTAGCCTATTTGTCACGCAGTATGTTCCTAATGAAACAAAATCTTCCATTACTCTTTTCGTCTCAATTTCAACTTACTTTTCAAACAGGGAGAGATAAATAACTTCAACCAATAAACCGACAGATGTTCACCTGTTGTGCTTGGGGAGGAAGAGAATTGAGGCGGGGAGACGCTGACGATGATTCAACTCAAAAGAGAAATGGGGGTAAGGGGTGAGAAGTAAAAGCGTAAATTCAGGTTCTCCCCCTTCTGGGTTGCAAAGACTTTTTTTTCTTCAAGTCATTCCCTGTGTTGCTCCCCACCTCAAGAAATGTGACAATTACTATTTTTAAAAAAACGAAAGCCTCATTGAAAAGATTTTTAAAAAAATGACCCTATAACCGATAATCAGGAAAACAAAATGACTACATAAACGGTGCGCTTTAACACATAATCCCTATTAAGTTAGACGGGACTTTAGAAAACTGACTATATAAGCGGGGTGACCATATAGCAGGTACTGACTGTATAATGATTACACATAACTAGTGGGCTCTGCCCCCTGCTGGCTAACGCTCGCCAACCCCCGGGGGGCAACCCCCATCTTCGCAAACCAACATTCCTTTCGCAGAGTGAAACTATCTGAATAATTCCTATTATCCTGATTTCACTTTCCGGTCCATGACGTCACAGAAAGGGCTTTGCGCCCTGCTCGCTTATTCTTACGGCAGTTTTTTTAAAAAATAATGAAAATGTCCCGATTTTTTTCGAATTTCAAAAAAATCAGTATAAAGAATTAAATTGAAATTTAAAAAAAAAACTCGACGAGCTGCAAAAATTTACGTTTAGAGGTACTTATTAAAAAACCTCATGGCTGAAGACTGAAAATTTGTATGTGTTTTGCTCACTCGCAGAAGAAATTTCGCTTTTTTAATTTTGATACTTAATAAACCCTAAACTAATAGCCGCATCGGAAAAAAAAATCTTAATAATTGTCCAGGGAATATGATGAAGAACCATGTTAATTTCATTTTTTTCCGATCAGTACTTCGGGAAACCGTCTAAGAATCGAGCTAAGCAACACAGTTTTCAATCCTGCGGCGGCGGTAACTTTTTTATAATATAGAGATAAATTATATTCTTTCCAGCAATTTCAAAATGAAATAGCATTTTTTATGACTGATGAGTATCTATAAATATGACAAATTTAAAAACTATTTTATACTATTCTTCAAATCATATTTTTAAATGAATTTGGATAACAAATTATTCATCTACCTTGTTCATTTGACATTATTTTAGCAAATTCATGAAAGGTAGTCCAAGTAAATAGCATAAAATGTTTAGAAGCAGTGACAAAATTTAAGTACTTACTTCGGCATGTTTTGCCATTGAACTTGCTTCAACCGCATAAACTTTTCTAGCACCCGCTTGAGCAGCAAAAAATGACAAGATACCTGAGCCTGCACCAACATCCAATACAATCTAGAAAAATGGGAATATTTTGCATTACAGGATTTGAAGTTCAGAAACACTAATCTTTTCAAATTAAAAAGTAACCGACATTAAAGTAATGATCCCTTTAATAAAAGAAACACTAAGTTTTTTTACTTTTTTTGCAGTCTATGTAGTGATCGTATTTAAATTTGAATAGTAAAAAATTCAGGTCCTCAAGGCAGACACTACAGCCCCTAGTAAGATAAGATATCAGGAAAGGGGCAGTACTTGATAAATGGGGTGATAAGGAGAGAGTTAAGACAGTAAATTTTAAAATATTTGTTGCTTAAAAATGTTATTAAGCTAACATTTGACCATACACACTCACTACCAGTGATACATTGTCACTGACTAGAGGAATAGTCAACTATAAATTTAAGGAAGCTGGTGGTGAAAATAAAGTATAATATAAACAAGTGGTAGCACACCAGGTTGATCTTTTCCATAAGTGATTTTTAATTTTACTGATTTGATTGATACTAATTACTAATAACACATTTTAATAAATGGAACAACTTCAGTTCCAAGTTCTTACTTTCTAAATTCGCTTTTAGAAATTTTTAAATTAGCTGGGTTCTTACTTAATCTCAAAAATAAAATTCCCCGACTTTTCCAGGTTTTCTAGAGAAATCTTTACAAAATTCCAGGTTATATTTAAGCAGTTCACGACATTTTTAAGGTGGAAAACAAAGAAATAATATAGCCATTCATCCAATAATAAAACAAATTTAAGAATTATACACTGTAAAAATTAACACAAAGCACAAGTAATTTTGCTTTAAAATAACATTCAAATAATCCAAAATATCTCTACTATTATAAAAGGAAGTGTTTGTTAGTCTGTTTCTTGCCGCAAAATCCTGACGATTCTATGGAACTTAGAGCAATGAGATTTGGCACACTGGTAGTCCGAATTTTTTGCAATTTTTTTGTTGCAGCGAATTTTAAAATTCAATCTAGAAGATTTTTAAATGAATTTAATAGTTTTATTATCCATCGGTTTTTCAACGTGTTTCTTCCGAAGAAGAACCACCCCAATCTTGACTTTTTCTACCCACCTGACCTTGCCGTCAGCCTTTAGAACCATACCAAGTTTTCTTCATCATGGAGAATGCAGACAAGATTCTAAATTTATTTTTTCTGTTTCCGCTTTCATTTGGCTCCGAGGAATGATTTTCCAGCAGAGGATAAAAAAAATGTTTTATCTTTAGTTATGTAGTTCTTTTTTCTAACTCCTAGACCGTTAAAGATAGAGTACAGATTTCAACAGATTTGAAATCTGCGGAAAATTTTACACCATATTAATACCTTACATCACAGGCAACACCGGGCTAGCCACGCAGTGGCTAGAATGACATAAAAATCAATTTGTGATTTAATGTAACATAAAGCATGCAATTCCATTTAAGCCAGGGGAGGAAACAAAATTCTTTACCTGTTAAATATTAGTTGTTTCTTTTAAAATCAGTTGAAAAATTCAATTCATAAAATAAAGTGGTACGAAACGGTACAATGCTTAATGGCAACTTTTGTCCAAAACGTCTGAGAAGCCATGATCAATCATTATCCAGGATTTAGATGAAAATTCGTTATTTCCCCTACTTTTCACAAATTTTTTTTGACAAAATTAAATTCCCTGAAAATTTCTGGTTTTTCAGCTGCAGAGTAAAAATTATTCTATTTCTGCAGGTATTCACAAAAATCTGGAAATTTTTTTAAATTCAAAAATTTACAAATTAATATGCAAGGTCAGGTGAAAATTCAATTATGAGCATTTGATGCCACTTTGTAGCGATGTACCAAAATCTAAACATCAACTGTATTCAAACTCATAAACGTTGTTGACAGTACGATTACTTTTCCAATCTTTGGAACAATTATTGATCATTTGGCAAGTTAATTCAGGAAACTATTTTTAAAACAAACTGATTCTTTAAAAACGTTTAGGAACAAATACTAATTATGACACCCAACAAAAAATGTACCTCAAATGGAAGGGTTTATTTTCAGGATTTTACAGTTCACAAGCGGGTAATTAGTACATACCAGTAGACATGGCACCATTTAAAGCTTGCGATAACTTTTCTGGAGTTTGGATTACATGCTTTTAAATAACAAGTGAATTTCCCACATAAAATGTGTTCAGCATCTAGAAATTTCAATCTTAGATTTCATCTTTAAAGTTCTAGAATATATTTATTACTTACTTTATCTTTAAAATCATCCAAATTTGCTAAAATGGCTCTTTGGTAAGTTGAAGTTCTGATGTAGTCTTGCATCATGTTTTGTTGTTGGGATAGGTAGCCATAAAACTATAAAAACAAAGAGTTATGAACACCTTAGCTACCATTCACAAATAAATTCCCATATTTAATATAGTAGATGAATGCTACACTGATAAATCTCAGGATATTTCAATAAAGCCACACAAAAGATACAAAAAGAATTAAGTCAAAAAGCTTCTTTTAAAAATGAAACCCTACAAGAAATTAATCATACCTGAAAGTATTGGGCAGCGGAAGACTCATCAGTCCTAAGTGAAAACATAGAATTCCGTCCATTTCGAAAACCATCTATCATACTTCGAAATCTTGAGAGATCTGTAAATAAGGAAATCTTAATTTTTATTGATATTTTTGGGTTAAACGTATCAAACACCTTTACCGAATCCTAAAGGAAACTATTTACAGCAAGGAATGTTTACTGAGGGGAATTACATAGGGGAATTCATTTGTGCAAAAGTGGTTTAGCTCACCAGAGGAAAAGCGGCACTGCAAAATTATATGTATGGCGACTGCCATAGATAGGACTGGCCGATGTCGGAATTTCTACATCACGATGTATCCCCAGGGTAAAGTCGTAATATCACAAAAGAAGATTGTTATTGCACTCATTATCGTGTGGTTCATTTGCTGTGTTATAATTTTAAATCCTTTATGTACATTTCAACGATTTCATGAAACCAAACTTGTTTTATAAATACGAGTGTACAAAAATTTAAACTAAAATTAAATTCAGTCAAATGTTAATGTGAGCACTCACAGTGACAAAAAATTAGCTGGTATTGAAAGTTTTTTTTGTTTTATCCAATGGCGGGCATTGTTGATTTGTAATCATTTTGCCACTCCAAGGCCAGAAATGATGACCACTTGTGAAGGAGCACCCAACGGGCGACCATCATTACTCCTAGCAAAGATCAGTACAATTTACATCCATGCCTTGACCCCGTATTAGAACCAGGAACCTTCCTTTCCAGAAGCCAACACCTTAACCCCTAGACCGTTTGGTCGGCAATGAAAATAGTATTGAAAGTAGTTTGAGCTATCCGGAAAAAGAATGGAATCATACTACTGTTATTCATTTTGACAAAGATTCAGAACAGTTTATGTTATACGTGCTTACAAGGTTTGACTGTATACAGATATGTATGCGAGAAATGGGTACATACTTACATGGGACATAAACTGTTGATTCCCTATACTTCCTACTGATGTTTTGTTAATTTCAACAGATTTAGTAAAAGTTATTATAAATTCCCTAAATACAATGTAAAATGTTTTGTTGCATACGGTAGAAGAAAACGTAAGTTGCCTATAATGCTAAAAATGTAAGTATCTTTATCTCATCATCATTAATAAATCATTACAGGAAATAACAAATACATGCATTCTTATACTAAAAATAATACAACTGCATTGGTCCCAAGTTAAAGGCAATTTCGTGCTTCATATATATAACATGTTGCAAAATTTAAAAGTTCATTGATTTTTTTCTAATAATGCTTGAAAATACACTTTGATATCATTAGAAAACACATACAAAAAACTCCATATGAAACATGAAGTAAATAGAAAATTCTCAGATGGATGTAAATGGATTGCAAATTGGTAAAACATTATATTCAGTAAATGAAAACCGATTTTATCACAATAGAAATCACCCAGTTTTCACACATGTGCTGACGTCAGAAAAGAAAATGCAGATAATCCGTAATGGCCCAAGTCCTGAGGATTCCAGATTTGAGACTTCCCACTGTATAAGCATTTGTATGTAAACATAAAATAAACATTCAATTTCTAATTAATCCTTCAAAACTAGACTGCTTGTTTTTATTACGATTGTATGCTTGTTTTTTATTAAGAAAAGTGTTCCAGAACTTTTATATGAATCTGCATGTTGCAATAAATTTCTAGCTTTGCTGAGTTTAATAAAAGATAACTAAAGTGCTTACCATTTGCATTACGAAATTGTAAATGCAAACTTGTCGTTTCTTTAGTTATCACATAGCTGTGGCTGCCTATTTTTGCTCCATCAGTATCTTTATCAAATGAAATTTCAAGCAATGAATCAGGACCATTGGTTCCACCTAAAAATAAATTTTGTTGTGTTTACTAGTTAATAAACAATTACTTGAAGAGATTGGTTTACTTATCAATGTACAGCAACTCTCAAAGCTGCAGGTAATTTTATGGTGCAAGGGTCTTGGGGCAACTGCTTCAAACATCAAGAAAACAGACATACACAATAAAAGCTTCACTGACACAGGATAAATACTCAGGACGAAATAAAACATGAGCTGACTACAACTTGTAGGTTACTAGGTAATTTAAGAAAAATTAAACAATACTTCAAGCTTGCAATAATTTTTTAAATATGCAAAGAAAAAATTCATGATAAATCTATGTCAAAAAATAAACCTGATTTTTTTTTTAAATAGCAAAAAAATGTTAATAACATAAAAATAAAAATTTTTACTTCATACATCCATTGGATTAAGCAACCTTTAAAACAGGTATGCATCTCAAATACAACATTGAAATAAAACTTAAAACTGAATTTTTGGTCAAATCCTAACTGTTGGAGAAATCTTATTGTTATGAAAATGATGTACTGTTAATGCAAATGATATTGCAATGTAACTTAACAGCATTGCTGACAAGATGCCAATTTGTTGAACTTCGACCCCCACCCCCTCCCAACTACCGGCAAATAAACTTGAAATCCAGTTTTGTAACTTTTTTGCACAACAGTGGCTTAAATATACCTGAAGATCAAGATGTCTACTTTACAAGTTTGAAATATCACTAGCTATTTTTCAGTAAAACTACTTTCACAACATACAAGTAATCTTACTTTTAGTATTAAGTTTGGGTGAAAAATCAGTTACATAAAATTGATATTCAATAAGACAACTTTATAAATAAATTAAGCAAAAGAACCGACAGCATAACAAAATTCCATGGAAGGGTTCGAAATTTTAAACCAACAGAAAAATTACATACTTTTTAAACCTCTGAAGGATTTATGTGCATATCATTGGCTTACAGCAAAAACTCATTAACTGATACTTTTTTAAAGACATTAAATGCATACTTTCATGAGAAATACATTGTACTGATGTTATCTGTTTCAAAGATATACATAGCACAACCAAAATGCTTAGAGTTCTTATTATTTTTTACCTAAAAACTAATACAGTAGACTCACTTTTAACCAGTCACTTTGGGACCCAGACTGGATAACGATTTGATCGATTCGATACGTAAAAAACGTCGGCTCATCGACGTTCCATTAATAGCATTAAAATACACACCCAAAAATGTTTTTACTAGTATAAAACTAAGTATATAGCCCACTTTATAATAATATAAGTATAATTTAGAAAACTCACCCTGGAAGAACTTAGCTGGGAAAAAAACTAAACTATTGCAGTATACTACATATTAGGCCTTACTAAATAGACAATTAAATCTCATTTAGCACAGTATGTGTATAAGAAAAATAAGCTCCAAAAGTAATATGGTGGAATTTCTTGTTTCTTTTATGTGCATTGGTCTTTTGAAAGCAAATTCATGTCAGGACAGGTCCACGGCCAGTTAAGAGGTAGTCCAATGTATTAATCTTCAAACAGCTGAACAGTAACATTCTCTTTGTCTGTTAACTAGTTTCAGCTCACTTAAGTTGTCGATATATATGTTATACCTGCAGTTGTTTCTGAGTGATTTCTAGCCTTGGTCATATTACCTTACTACGGATTCTTACAAACTTACTAAAGTAATCATGTGTTATAGGGTAAAAACAATCATAAGATGCTCAGAGGGTTAAGGCTATTTTTCATTTTTTAAGGCTGCATTTTATTTCGTAAAAGATTAACCTGCGAGTGCACAGGTGAAGAAACTTTCACAAGTGCAATGTTAGTCTCATGGACCAAATTTTAAAAACGTCAGTTTTTAGTCAACCTATAAACTACATCCCTTTATTTTTGACAACCCTTGACCTATGACAAGAATCATTGACTTTTGAATGCAGTGAAATAAAATATGCAGTGTTCTTGTAAAAACCAAGGCTCTTTTAGATATTTAAGGGCTTTTCGCAAGTGTAAAGGCTTTTAAAGAAATATCATTTTATTGTTCGGAGACTTATTTAAAAAATCAGATTCCAAAGAATCAGCGAGAACCATATACCTACATAACGAATAAGACAACAATTGCAGGGCAATTGTTAACAAAATGTTCAGCTTCAATCTGATATTAGAAACAATTTGTTACAGTAATTTAATAGTATGACGTAAACAAGCAGAGAATACATTACTGCTTTAAATGTAGGGAAAGCAGTATTAATCAGGATCCGAGCAATTGTGTTATTTCCGGAAGAAAGAGAGATCAATTTCTATGGAAAGATGGCAAACTAAAATATACTAGCGAAAATAAGAAACGGGTTTAACGTCGTAGGCATTTAACACAAATCATAAATATAAATATAAATGCCATTGTTTATTTGCAGATTCACCAACTTTCTCAAATTCGCTTAAGAAAGGTTTTTGAATTGACCATTTAACGCATTTCAGTGACATTTCTTTATGTCAACATTATAAATTTGTCGATTCCTTCAATGCCGCGTTTTTATATACTACACGCCAATTGATTGCGTCACAGCGCGTGTAGACACTTTACAACAAACTACAAAAACCACTGAATAAAATTCTAACACTAACTCGAATGCCATGTAAATGTTTCTATAGAATTCGCACCAAAACGAAAATTATACCGATTAAATCATTTCTAAATGTCAAACAATGGTGTGAAAGTGCCAAACAACCGGCGAACTTAAAAATAAAGTTATTAATAGAACCAACTTACTAGGTTTAAAAATTAAATTTAGATTTTCGTATTCATCTGCTACGAAAAGAGTCACTGGAAAAGGTATTTTCTCAGATTTTTTAAAATCTTCTGACAAAGATGAAACAAGCACATCTTCAAAAGTGGCCGCCATACTTAGTACAATTAATTAAATACTATCAGATATACAAGAGTCAAAATAAACATAGGTGTCACGAAGGCCTTGGTCTTCACACTTTTAAATTGGAGAACACAGCACAAAATTTCACAAAAATATATAACGTTTTGGATCTCATTATAATGACAACACAAAGCAACAAACAGGTAAATTGGATAATTATTAGAATATTGATTTTGATATTTTCATCGAATTAGAAACGAAGCGATTAATCGTTGATTATTTCCAGTTTATTTTAATAAAAAAACAAACAACATAAAAATCAAACAAACTTTTTATTGTCTTAAATTAATTGCCAGATAGCCAGGTTGGAAGGGTAACAGACCAGCAACCGGAGGGTTACGAGTTCAAATCCAACCGAAAACCGCTGCGTTCAAAGGAAGCTAATGTACGTTAAATTCGTCGTGGACTCAAATGTCCTCACGTCAGTGTGGAAATTGGGAAAGTGGTGTGCCAACCCAGTTGTTACCTCGTTGTCTGAACATGGTACAAACTTAAAGACCAGTATCCAAGGGTTGGGAGTTCGACTCCAATCAAATACTGTGTACAGAGGGATAATGAAAGTTAAATGTCCTCACGATAGCACATAGAACCAACTCAGATATGACCTCGTCGTCTGATCGTGTTTCTAAATTAAGTGGTGCTGTCTCGAATCATTCTCTTCGGTTATGATCTCGGACTATCGCCAGTAGAGCGTTGTTTTGCTCCAAAGCGGCATTTTAATCAAAATATCAAATACCCGGTAATTGGTAATTTTAGTTAACGTCGTACTAGAGCAACACAACGGGCTATTGACGACGGTCCGGGATCAGTCCCTTAAGGGAAAGATTCGAGGACAACCCTTCGTAATTTTGAACCACGGTCAGATGACATCAAATACCCGGACCGTCGGCAAGCCGCTGCAGCCCGGTTAGAACAGCGAAGGTAACATCTCTCAAAAACAAAACATATATAACCTCTAAATGAAACTTATAGGGTCGTTATGTCAACTTGACGAATAATTCTCTATAAAAGAGATTCCTACGCAATTGATCCCGGACCGTCACCAATAGCACGTTGTATTGCTCCAGTAGGACGTATCGTCATCTGACCGTGGTTCAAAATTACGTGTTGTCATCGGATCTTTCCCATAGGGGATTGATCCCGAACCGTTGTCAATAGAATGTTGCGTTGCTCTAGTATGACGTTAATTTGAATTCCTCTACCTTACGACTTACGAGTGCGAAGTAATTAAAAAAATACCGAGATTGCTTTTTAAAAACCCGACATTTTACTATACAAAAAACGCCGACCAACCGGTATAGTGGTTAAGGTGTTAGCCTCTAGATCGGAAGGTCCCTGGTTCTAATCCGGGTTCGGGCATGGATGTTTGTAAGCGTATACCAGCTCAGGTGTTGCTTCGTCATCTGAACATGGTTCAAAAATTACGAAGTATAAATTGTTAGGGGCAATGATGGTCCTCCCACTGGGTGCTCCTTCACAAGTGGCCATCACTTCCGGCCTTCTAGTGACCAATGACTTAGGTCAAATGTACCCGCCATTAGAAAAAAATATATACCAAAATACAAAAAAAAAACTTTGAGTAGCTAAAATGTGACTCAAAATGCAACATCCATGTTTAACCTCACAGGTGCTTTTGGAATTCGACCAAATCTACTGACCACAGGCACCACAGGTTACACGAGGCTCGACAACATCTCTAACATGGAATTCAGTCTTAGCTATTGCATCATTCTCAGAAACACACTTCTTAGCATGTAAAACGGAATCTAAAACATCCTTAGATTGGAACTTTAATGGGAGAACTCTCTGAACTGGTCTTGTCAAAACTCCAGTCTGAGTTTCAGTTTAACAGTTTGCTCATTTCTTTCTATACCAGGTATCAGTTAGATAACCTTACCAAGTGGCCAGTTCAAACGTCTTTTAACATCGTCACCTACGAGAACAATTTCAATTATATTCACGCTAGAACTGTGTTGTTTTGTGTTCAGCAAGGAAATCAATTGGCTTAAATATTCCTGTCTAAAAAATTTTTTCGATTCCTCCAGTACCTTTTCTCGTTATTTCACTCTCGTATGGCAGTACTTAGCATCGACAAGATCTACAACTGGTAACGTGCACTCAAGTTCTTCAAGAAGAAGCATAGTGAGATGAGAGGTTTAAAATCCGTCGCATCCCCAGACAAGTAGGTAAGGGGACGTACATTCATTACAAATTTAGTCAAGTAACACGATTTGAGGCTCCTCATACACTGAGAGCCAAAACATTATGACCAGCTACTCAATAACGCGTTGTGCCTCATTTGGCCTGCAAAACAGCTTCAACTCGCCTGGGTATAGATGCCACAAGTTCTTGGTGCATGACTGGGGACAGGTTGTACCAAATGTCTAAAAAGCGGTTACGCAAAGTTGAGATATTCGGACATGGTGGTGTTTGAGCTCGGAGCTGCCGCTCCACGACACCCCAAATGTGCTCTATCGCATTAAGATCCGGCGAGTTAGGTGAGCAGGACATTAAGTGAAATTCATTAGTATGCTCCTCGAACCACTCCACTACAATCCGAGCCTTGTGACATGGGACGTTGTCATGCAGGAAGATTCAATTTCCAGTTGAGAAGACATACGCCATGTAAGGGTGCAACTGATCCGCAATATGTTCAGATAGTTCATGGTCGGTTCTACCATAACTATGGGTCCCAGAGTCGCCCATGAGAACGTCCAGAAAAGCATAATACCGCCACCAGCCTGTGTATGACCTACCGTACAAGAGGGGAGCAACTGTTCGCCTGGCTCTGACACGACCATCGACGTGATGAATGAGAAATCGGAATTCATCTGACCAGGCAACTCTCTTCCACTCATCCATGGTCCAGTCTCGATGTTCCCGAGCCCACTGTAGACGTAGTTGGCGATGACGCTGGTTAACAGAGGCACACGAGTGGGACGCCTGCTGCACAGTCCCATATCCAACAGTGTCCGCTGAACTGTGTGTTCCGAAACACTTGCGCTTGGACACGCATTGTATTGGGCTGTCAGCTGAGCCAATGTCTCGGGCCGATTTTGCTTTACCAAGCGGGACAGTCTCTGACGTCCTTTTTCTCTGATGACGCTTGGACGACCGACACCTCGGCGTCTACTGCTGGTGTCACCGTCATGTATTCACTTTACATGAATACTAACAACGACAGATCGTGAACAACCTACCAGTCGTGCAGTTTCGGTGATAATCGTTCCGAGTCTTCGGGGTCATTGCGATTTGCCCTCTATCAAATTCGCTTAGATCAGCAGCCTTTAAATAATAAGTTTCTTTAAATAATAATTTTCCCATCACTCGCAAAAGTAAGTGCAAGAATGATTACTTACCTTCTCCAGCAGCAGTTAAATACCATTCTCACTTAATCACGTGCCCTCCACGTCATTCAGACGAGTTCATTGAAAAATGTGGGGATGGTCATAATGTGTTGGCTCGTCAGTGTATGTCAATACGTCTTTCCCTAAGGTTCGTTTAAATGTGCGTATACATTTGAGACCCGAACCGTCCGTAAAACGGTCATTGAAATTATTTTCACCACGAACTTCCAGCGATTCATGGGAAAGGAAGGAACCAACTGCGCAAGGTCAAGCCTAACGTCATTCGTCAGTCTCTAGGTCATGACGATAGAACCTGGAGGCTCGCGAGCATAAAGAAAAGCAACGAACTAATCACGTCGTCGTCCAAATCTGAACCCAGAACGCCTTTGTGTTCGTTGAAAAACCCACAGGGAGCGGATCTTTTATCTCCCGTCTAGAAGGAAGAGAACAGATTGTTTTCATATTGCACGGAGGAATGATTTTCCAGCCAGAGGATAAAAACAAATAATCTTTTAACCTCGTTATGTAGTTCTTTTTTCTATCTCCTAGACCGTTAAAGAAAGATTAAAAATTTCAACGGATTAGAAATCTGCGGAAAATTTCACTTTAGATCGTTACCTAAAAATATGATTTTCTTTAAATAAAGAATTTTTAAATTGCATATATCTTTAATATTTTCGCAAGAGAGATTGTGATACGTCAACTTTCGCTTTCAAAAAATAAACAGATTGTTTTTTTAACGCGAAGGGCAGGAAATGTAATCTGCATTTCCTGCCCTTCGCGACTGGCATTGTTTAGATTTTTTTTCTTCGTAAAATCGAAATTGTTAGTGAAAATTTCAACGGATTTGAAATATGCGGTAAATTTTAAACCAAATTACTAACTTACATTACGGCGTCGTGCGTGGTGTTGGTTTCCAAAGCAAACCAGCACCACGGGGACGGGGCAACACTGGGCTAGCCACGCAGTGGCTAGTTAATAATAAAAATAATTTCTTTGTTTCTTTTCCAACGAAGATTTAATAATGACAATGACAAAAGAATCTAGCATGGGGCAAGAACGTTTGACAAACCTTGCTATTTCATCTATTTTACAAAAGGATGAAGATCAATCTGTTGGAGCAGAAAAGACCTCTTTCAAAGTAAACTTCTATGTGGTTTTAAATCAAACAATCAGTTCTTTGTCAGAGAGGTTTGATCAAATGCAGAAGCATAGTGATACCTTCAAAATTCTTTATGACGTTCATAGCCTTCAGAAATGGGGGAAAAAAGTGAACTGATGTTTTTTTAAAATCTGCAGTTTTGACTGACGAAACCGAATGGGACGTAGATGGAAATATGCTGCTGGATGAGATCTTACTTTTAGTTTTGATGCTGCCATAAAAGAAGTGTCTGAAAAGACTTTATGTTACTTAACTAGTATTGTTTTTGTGAGTTTAAGAATCTTACCATTCCTGTCAGTTGCTAGTGGAGAGAGGAGTTTTTCAAATTGAAACTAATTAAAACCTACTTGAGGTCAACCATTTCCCAAGAACATCTGAGCGACCTTGGCTATGGAAATGAGGTGCTCAATGCCCTCAATACAGACACAATCTTAAGCGATTTTGCAATGCAAAAGGCCAGAAAAATACCTTTTGATGTTTCTATTTTTGTAGTTTTTTTCATCACCAGTATTTAATAAGTGTTTCATAAAAATGATAAGAATATTTTTCAGCGAAACTTATTTTCAATAAATAAAGGATTGAATATTCTGTATTAAATGATTTTGAAATGAAGTACCATTGACTTTTTTGTAAGCCAATTACCATAGTATAACTTTTTCGAACTACCAATGCGTGTATTTAGTGTAATATAATATTCTAAGGGTGAACCAATACGGTGAATCTTTGACAAGGGGGTCATCAAATCATCATCTCGCCGCTGAAATAAATTTCTCTCGGACCGGCCCTGACCATGACTAAACAATTCAAATATGAAGGCTTTCTCTGTAATCAACACAATTCTCAATCAAGAGTAATTTTCTTCACTTTTTTGGGATACAGCATTAGGATCTACTCTAAAATTAGTAGAATTAATTACTTTTGTCTATACTTGAGAAATGTGTTTAAATAAGAATAGCAAAACTATAAATAAAATTACACTGCTCTGCAAATTTTTTTTTCGAGCCCCGACACCATTCTTGCTGTTTTTTATATGAAGTGGCCTCCTGAATTCGAATATGATCCCCGTTCCCCCAATGTTTAACACTTTTCGATGTAATTTTATGGACATAAATTTGATTTGGAGTTAACCATTAAATTTCTTCTGAGGGGCTAGAGAGGTGAAAAACTCTAAGTAAGGTAACATGAACATTTGTATCAAGGAGGGAGATTTTCCCCCTTAAATTGTAAAAAACATATCATTAAAAATGATCGTTTTTTCTGTTTTTTTTCCACTTATTTTCTACATATTCCAGCTTCCCCTTTTCTTACACAACTAATAAAAATATATAGCAACAATTTTGGATAAAAACGGTTTGTACGACGGGGACGCTCTCATAAACTCGCGCACTTCGTGGTTTGCGCAGGAATTTTCATGCTTTGACAAATTTAAACTTGCATTGCTTTTATCACTATAGTTGTGAATTGTACTCGTTATCTTCCCGCGATCGTAGAGTCAACTTATTCTAGGCGGAGGTTCTGTTTCCAAGTTGTTTAGATTGTGTAAAACGGTATAAATTTTTTTGCTCCGGTATTTTCAAAGTGAATTGTAGTACGTGAGTGTTAGTTGTGATTAAGGCCCGGTTTTACAAAGTGCGGTGCCACTGCGGCACCGAAGCCCAACTATGCACACATAACCGTGAAATGAAGCACGAACTCATTTCCCGCCATTTGCGATAAATATTCTATCGAAGAAAAGTGTTTATTTCGCTTACTTGGTGTAAAATAAGTATATTTTGAAGCAAAATAGACGTTACTGGATATAACCATTTATTAATTATTATTTATATTCTATTTGTTTATGAAAACAAGGTACTTCAGAACGGAGACTGAAGTGCGGCGCCGAGGGGAACTGCGTTGCAAATTGTACGCAAGTTGGACGTGCGTCGCCCCAGCGGCTGGAAGCATGTGTGCACTGCTCCATTGGATCTAATGTATCTCAGACCGCACTTGCGTTGCGTCAGCGGTGCCGCACGTTGAAAAACCGGATGTGCGCACCGGGCCGAATACCGAGCATTGATTTTCTGTTTAATTATGCCACGCGAGTCTAAAAATTATCCCTATAGCTTATGCTATGTTTGCTGTGAATTGACTTCAAAAGCGCAATGAAAAACCCCGTTCTCCGCTTCTTAAAACTGCTTATCAATTTTACTTTGATTGCCAAGTTGGCGATCAGGACAAGGATTGAGCTCCAAAGTTTAGCTTCACTACTTGTTACAGTAGCTTGACCAAATGGCTCAAAGGTACCCGTAAATCAATGCCATTTGCTGTGCCCATGGTTTGGAGCAAACATCGCTGTCATCTCACACATTGTTACATTGCATGACTTCCACCGTTCACAACTATAGTGATAAAAGCAATGCAAGTTCATACTTGTCAAAGCATGAAAATTCCTGCGCAAACCACGAAGCGCACGAGTTATTAAGAGCGCCACCGTGGTACAGTGAATCTTCCAAACTTTCTAGCGAGGGATTCGGGTCCTCTACCCTTTTATCCGCTTTTAGCGAAAATTGTTGCTATATATTTTTATTACTTGGGGGTGTTTGGATGAGGAAAAGAAAAGGCTGGAATATGTAGAAAATAAGTGAAAAATTTGCGAAAATAACGATAATTTTAAATGATTTTTTTTTTACAATTTAAGGGGACAAATCCCATTCCTTCATACAAAAGTTCATGTTTTAGAGCTTTTCACCTCTCTAGTACCTCAGAAGAAGTTTAATGGTTAAAATAATCCCTTTCCTCACTCGAAATCAAATTTATCCGTAAAATTATATCGAAAAGTGATAAACATACGGGGGGGGGGTGCGTCCACAGAAAACGGTTGGTGAGGGGGGGGGTACGGGGGTCATATTCGAATTCAGGAGGTCATTTTACATATGAATCAGCAGGAATAGTGTCGGGCTGATTTTCATGCAGAACAGTGTTATTAACAAGATACATTAAGGCTCAATTTCAGCCAAATGCAGATAATTGATTATGAGACAATTTATTTTTACCCATAATTTTACCGTAAGGTGAGACTTACAAATCTATATATATAAAACACTAACGTACGTGGACCCGAAATCGACGTTATTTGTGTATAGTCGAATGGCAACAATAATCGTAAATAAAATAACCGGTACAGCTACACTCTACGTTTATGAGTGATGGCAACGGTTTGGCGATTTTTTTTGGCGCACTTCTAGTAGCGAGTTACGATAAATTAAGGCAACCCATCTTTCGTTGCTGTTGTTGTGGTTTTCATGGCAACCTCGGCAAACGGAAACTTTCAATTTTCATTTTGAATATTCTAGAAAGTTCTTTCAAAATCCGTTAAAATCGTTTGATTTCATTGATTCGTTTGAAATTTTTTCTTTCCTCCCATTGGTTATTTTGTTTTTAAAATATCCTTTGATTGCATTGGTCCTTTTAAATCGTTTTCTGTGATACCATTGGTCCTTTTATTTGTATTTTGACAGTTGTGGAATTTTTATCTATATATATAAAACACTAACGTACGTGGACCCGAAATCGACGTTATTTGTGTATCGTCGAATGGCAACAATCAACGTAAATAAAATAACCCAGATATTTTTAATTCTTGCTGTTTTTAAATAGCCGAGGTCAATTTCTATGCAAAGTAAGGAATTAAATTGTAAAAATATATGTTTGAACTGACTTCTTATTTCTTCCTTTGATGTAAAAGTAATTTAAACGTAATTTTGCTACCCGGTTTCTGGCCACTTCAGAATTAATGTTTGCTTTTTTAATTTGATTTAGAATTCCGTGTTTGCGTATTTGAGTTGACTGCGAGATGTTGTGGACATATTTGAGGATTCCCAAGTATTATAAATATGTATTTTTTTTGTTAATAAATCATTATTGTCTTTGTCAATATCGTTGAAAAGTCTTTTGTCGCATTATTCTATTTCACAATATATTCAGGAAATCGAAATTCAACACGTTTGAATAGATACGTACGTATTTTTTTTCTTCGGAATTTTGCATTTTTTCAAGGATTGGAATTTTATTTTTGTTTGCATTATGTGTTCTGGTATATTACCTATTGTAGAAATATTACTTAGGAGTTAGATTTTAATGATATGTCTATTTCCTGCAAACTAGACATGTATAATTTTGTAGCGGTATATGTATATTTCGACCAACTTTCCTTAAATATTTGATTGAATACGCTCGCAATGATTTGAAGAATTGTTTCATAAAAATAAATAAAATATACAAATCAAAACATGCTTGATTACGGTGCGTAAAAAAGTTAAAAAAAAGCACTATTACACACCGCCGAGCGCTAGCCGGCGCAGCCCGGCTAGTTTTGTTATAATAGTTTTCATGGCAGGATTAAGAGTTTTGTTTTTTTGACCATTTTCGTTTTCATTATTTTTTTTACGAGAGAATTCTGACTTTATCAGGTATTATTTCTTGCTTTTTTTCTTTTGTAAATCTTTTTTCTTTTTCAACATGCTCACTTTATTTAGTGTAATTGATAAGTTTCAGGGTATTCTTACCATTCGTAGCTTAGTTTCTCTGCTGGTTCACAAATGTGTTTTGATAAGTGCTTAAGCTTACTACTTTTTGTGAAATTTTTTTTTAAATATACTTTTTGAAACGTTCTGAAATATGCTTAAAAAGTGTGTTGTAAAAATAAAAAAAAATTGTGACATTAAAAGAGTTAGAAAATAATTATTTCCTTGGCGACTTTAGAAGTGCGCCAAGAAAAATCGCCAAAGCCGTTGCCATCACTCATAAACGTAGAGTGTAGCTGTACCAAATAACCCAGATATTTTGAATGCTTGCTGTTTTCAAATAGCCGAGGTCAATTTCTATTCAAAATATAAGGAATTAAATGGTAATATTTATGTTTAAACTTACTTTTTATTTCTTATTTTGATGTAAAAGTAATTTAAACGTAATTTTGCTACCCGGTATCTGGCCAAGTCAGAATTAATGTTTACTTTTTTAATTTGATTTAGAATTCCGTGTTTGGGTATTTGAGTTGACTGCGAGATGTTGCGGACATATTTGAGGACTCCCAAGTATTATAAATATGTGTTCTTTTTGTTAATAAATCATTATTATCTTTGTCAATATCGTTGAAAAGTCTTTGGTCGCATTATTCTATTTTACAATATATTCAGGAAGTCGAAATTCAACACGTTTGAATAGATACGTACGTGGTTTCTTTTTTTCAGAATTTTGCATATTTTCAAAGATTGGAATTTTATTTTTGTTTGCATTATGTGTTCCGGTATATTACCTATTGCAGAAATATTTATTTAGGAGATAGATTTTAATGATATGTCTATTTCCTGCAAAATATCACTAGACATGGGTAATTTTGTAGTGGTATATGTATATTTCAACCAACTTTCCTTAAATATTTGATTGAATACGCAATGATTTAAAGAATTGTTTCATAAAAATAAATAAAATATACAAATCAAAACATGTTTAATTACGGTGGGTAAAAAAATTAAAAAAAAAAAAAAAGCACTATTACACACCGCCGAGCTCTAGCCGGCGCAGCCCGGCTAGTAACATGTATTTTATTAAGAGACGGAAAGAAAAATAAAGCAAAACAATCACTCAATATAGTTCACAAACTTTTATGTTACATAAAAACAGCTACAAAAAGTTTTTAATTTAACACAGTTACATACGTCACAGAAATTTTATGACTACAGTCAAACCCAGTTACAATGATCCCTCAGTCATAACGAACTTTTCAAATGGTCAAAACCAAACTCCTATATCACTAATGTACATTTTAAAATGCTTGTAACGATCTTCAAAAACAAGGAATTTGGATATAGTGATCCAAAATTCCCACTTTTCAAGCTTAGTTTCAGGTTTTTCACGGGACTTTTATTCACAGGAAGCAAGTTCAGGTCCTTCAATTTCTGATGCGAAGGCAGCTGTGAACATTTTTGTACAATTTCTTTGCAACAGAAACTGGATAAGAATGTAATGGACTCTTTTTTTAATTATTGACAAAATAGATGAAATGTATCTCAAATCTAGATGCTTTCAATAAAAAATCACTACTTATTTTCATACTTTAGAGAATTAAATGTAAGTACAATTAATTTCATTGTTTAATTATTTTTAAGAACAAATGTTTATTTTACTTTATAATAGCCCATTACTAATTTTAATTCAGTGAAATTAATTTGTTCAGCACAGAAATGTTTTAAAGGATTTTTTGTATCTCTAATATTATAAAAGGAAGTGTTTGTCTGTCTGTTTGTTTGTTTCTTGCACGCAAAGTCCTGACGAATCTATGGCAGTTACAGTAATGTGATTTGGCACACAGGTAGTCCAAATGTATTGCAAATTTAGGGTCGCGGCGAATTTTAAAATTCAATCTAGAACAGTTTTAAATGAATTTAATAATTATTGAATGCAACAGCATAGAAGAGATTAGATTCTAAATTTGTTTTAGTTTCCGTTTTGATTTTGCGCGGAGGAATGATTTTCCAGCCAGAGGATAAAAACAAATAATCTTTTAACCTTCGTTATGTAGTTCTTTTTTCTATCTCCTAGACCGTTAGAGATAGAGTAAAAATTTCAACGGATTAGAAATCTGCGGAAAACTTCACTTTCGATCGATACCTAAAAATATGATTTTCTTTTAATAAATAATTTTTAAACTGAATATATCTTTTATATTTTCGAAAGAGATTGTGACGTCACCTGAACTTCGCTATCCAAAAATAAACAGATTGCATCATCTGCCCTTCGTGTTAAAAAAAAAAAAAAAAAAAAAAATCACACAGATTACATTTCCTGCCCGATTCCATTTCAGCGAATGAGAGCAAAACTATAAAAAAACATTTTGACTGGGATTGTTAAGTTCTTTTTCGTAAAATCGTAAAAGATAGATTGAAAATTTCAATGGATTTGAAATTTGCGGAAAATTTTATACTCCAGATTTATACCTTACATCACGGTGTTGCCCGTGGTGTTGGTTTGCGAGCACGGACACGATATGGTTACTTGCTAATATTTGAAAAATCGGATATATATCCGATTTTTCAAATAGTGAACCCTTGATTACAGCGTACTTGAATACTTTCCCGAGATGGCATGCGGGCAACATAAAGGAATGTCACTGTACCTGCATGTTTATGTACAAAGGGGTGCATAGCCACCCCCTGCCGTTTTTTTATCATCGACTTGAGAGATGACTGCCTGCTGAGTGACAACCTCGCAGCTTCGCTCTCTGTTGTTACTTCACCATGCATCCGTTTTTTGTTAAGACTGAAGTCCCATTCTTTTAACTCGTCACGCACAGAACGGGAGCGATTGATGTGTCCAAATAATTGGGTTTGACTGTATAAGAACAATACATTTAAAAAAATACATATAACCGAATATATTCAGGGTGGCAACAAAATCCTCGAAAAAAAGTTCCCTGATAGTGTGACGAAAATGTCCATGATTTTAACAAATCCATTAAGAAATGTCGTGATCCGTAAAAGGTATCGATATACAGTACCCACACGACAATAATTTTAAATATTTAGGGTCAGATGGATCATTTTGTACAAATATTTTGTATTTTTTCTCATCAGATATTTTAATTGTTCTTGCAACCCTTAATAAAACTCTTACGGGAAACACTTTTACACCTGACCCTACATTATCCAACAACACATCAAAATCAAATATGGGAGGAAAAAATTGATACAGCTTCAGTCTACATTTAAAGCGGTGGTAACGGTCTGGGCGCTTTTTTTTTGGCGCCCTTAAATGTAGTTGATCTTTGCATTGGTGATGTTTGAATCATTAACCTTCAGACAACGGACGGTACAGCAGTTGTAGCATGATCGCGCCAAGAAATAATTTAGACTACGGCCGTTACAGCAGTTGTATCTTGAAAGTTATAGGAATCGCGCCAAGGAAGAATCCATCTCCTAGACCGTTAAAGATAGAGAAAAAATTTCAACGGATTTGAAATCTGCAGAACATTTCACATTAGATGGATACCGAAAAATATGATCTTCTTTAAATAAATAATTTTTAAATTGAATATATCTTTAACGGATTTGAAATCTGCTGAAAATTTTACACCAGTGGTCCCCAACCCCCGGGCCGGTACTGGTCCGTGAATCAAATGGTACCGGGCCGCCCAAGTAATATTAAATTATTTCCATTTTATTTACTTTGTTGTATTTATCTCGGGTTTGTGCGGTTCTTATCTATGAAATGTCCACTCAAATTAGGAGGTGGTAAATCAGAACTGAAAATTTGTTCTGTTACTAGAGCTTCAATTATGATTTCTGTATGTCTCTATTTTCCAATTTTGACAACTATTTTCAAGTTGCCGGACAAAGTAGCTGCATTTAAAGCCAAACTGAAGTTGTGGGGACGGCGCGTGAACAGAGGCATTTTGGACATGTTTTAGACATTAGTGGGGATTTTAGGCGAGACTGAGCCTAAACATTCATTCTCCTAGTTGGTGCACGATCACCTGTCTTTGCTTAAAAAAAAAGAGTTCGAGCGCTTCGTGGGTATTTTGTAGTTGGGAAACCACAAAATACCCACGAACTAGTAAAGAATGGATCCGCAACCCATTTGTCAACAAATCAGGCGAATCTAGCATGTCTGTGCAAGAAGAAGATGAACTGCTTGAGATTGCAAATGAAGGCAGCCTTAAAACTACGTTCGAGACAGCAACTCTGCCGGTGTTCTGGATTAAAGTCATGGCGGAATACCCTGAGATTTCCACCACAGTACTTAAATCAATATTGCCATTTCCGACAACCTATCTGTGTGCTGTGTGAAGCGGGGTTTTCTGCAGTAACAGCAACCAAAACAAAACAACGGAATAAACTGGACATAAGCAACACACTTCGGGTGTCATTGTCTCCTATTACCCCCAGATGAAACCGTTTCGTTGCAAAGAAACAAGCTCAGGGTTCTCATTTTTTTAGCGTTTTAGTGAGTTAAAATGTTAAATCACTTTAAATTCATTTTTTGGTGCAACTGTATTTTATTTTGAAGGCATGTTTTCATACAATTAAATTAAAATTATTAAATCAAAACAATCCAAAATATAAACAATCAACGCTTTTTTCGACCTCGACACCAAACTAATAGCCTAATCAGAAAAAAATCTTCTCCATCTTGTCCCCTGTACAATTTTGAACAAACCAAGTTAATTTCCCAATTTTCTGATCAGCTTACTGTCGGGAAACAGTCAGAATCGAGCGAAAAAAACGAGTTTTCAATTCTGCTGCGGCAGTAACTTCTTTTTAATATAGATTTAAAATTTTAGTTTAAAAAGAATCTGATATTTTCGCAAAAGATTGTGACGTCACGTCAAACTTCGCGTTAAAAAAAAAAAAAAAAAAAAAAAAAAAAAAAACCGATTATATTTTCTGACCTTTTACAATTTCAGCGAAAGAAAGAAGGGGAAAAAAAAACCCCATTCATTTTGACTGGCATTGTTTAGTTCTTTTTTGTAAAATAGGGATCGTTAAAGATAGATTGAAAATTTCAACGGATTTGAAATCTGCGGAAAAATTGACAACAGATAGATACCTTACAAGTTTGATTTTCTTTTAATAAATCATTTTTTTGGTCAGAGATTGTGACGTCACGCCGAATTCCCATTTGGTTTGCGAAGCAAACCAACACCACGGGCAATTCCGTCATGGCTGTTAACCAATTTGTGAAGCAAACCTTAGTTCACAATTTGGTTTGCGAAGCAAACCAAATTGAAATTCGCAGGGAATTCATTCAAATAGGCTACGAATTTCCATTTGATTAGTGAGGCAAACCTACATCACGGTAAGACGCCATGATGTGGCTGTAATCGAATTTGGCCGCATTTAACAATGACGAGGTCATCACGGCATTGCCCGTGGTGTTGGTTTGCGAAGCAAACCATAGTTCATAATATCGTTTAGGAAGCAAACCAACACCACGGGCAACGCCATGATGGCTGTTATCCAATAGGCTACGAATTCCCAGGGCATTAGTATTAATCTCCGGGGGTTAGCGAGCAGTGGACACACCTGACCCCACGAAAAGAATTGCCACGGGGAACGCCGTGCTAGCCACGCACACGCACACACACAGTGGCTGCTAGTATTCTACAAAGTTCTTTCAAAATCCGTTAAACTGTCGTTTGATTTCATTGGTTTATTTAAAATAATTCCTTCCTTGTCGAATTTAGATGTGCGCCAAAAAAAGCGCCAAGGCCGTTACACCGCTATAAACATAGACTGAAGCTTTACCAAAAAATTCTACAAAAATGTAATTGCAAGCAAAAATTATTAATTTAATGCACAAAAAACACCATTAGTTGCACACATTTCAAATTGTATACTACAAGTTGTATCGCTGCCTCACGACGACGAGACGCTCCGGCCGCGAAAACTACGGAGGTGGTTTTAGAACATTACGACGCCAGTGTTCTTTATTCGAATTACAATTTCGGCGAATACGATTTATTCGATTCTCAAAAGTACTTGTAATCGTGCATCTTTAAATAGGACAAACGACGACAGTTGCCGTTAATATCAAATTTTTAAGAATTCCCTGATTATTTGTGAAATTTGGAAATTTTTCCTGAGATTTCCAGAATTAAAAAGTTCCCTGAGAATTCCCCGATTCTATTACCACCCTGTTATTTGAATTTGGTAATAACAAATTTAATTTTAACAATACAGTTTAAACAGTTCATCTTCAATGTCATCTTTGTAGAATATGGAGGAAGAAAATGTCTTATTGATACTAGTAGACTTTATGCTTCCTTGATTCAATTCAATCTGTAATGTCCTCTTAAAAACTAGTTTTTTAGATGGTTTTTGAACTCTTTTACGACCAGTATATGCTTCTACATGAGCTAGATATCTTTTTGAAGAATCTGAAAAAATAATAATTTAAAATATATATTTCTGATACGAAAGAAATACAGTTCATCATTATTTAAAGTGTAAAAAAAAATAATTAGAAGATAAAAAAATTTGATAATAAGGTAAGCCCTTAACACTAGAAAAATGGGAAGATGAATTACATCTAGTAATATGGAAGTGGCTAAGTTAGGCACTGGCTCTTATGGAGCATAAGATTATATTATAAAGCATATTTTAGGTAATAAGTATTATAATATATACCAGTATTCAATTTATCACTGACCCCTACTTTTTATATCCTTTTATTTTGTTCATTAGTTGAAGCAATCAATGCATTTTACTTTTATCGATGAGCATTTCCTTCATGCTGCCTTTCTGCAGTTCATGCAACTATTTTTTGTGTGATGTTTAATGCAAAATCTCCACACTCTACATATCAATCTTATTGGGGATGTTTCCTTTTATAACTAAGTGCGACAAAATCCGAGTATTAATGTAAGGAGCACGAAGCTCTTCACAAAGCTGTAGGATGAAATTTCTACAGCTAAGATTCTGCATTCCTGTCATTTCTTTATGAAAACCAGTTTAACACAAACATGTCTGAAATATTAAAAAAATACTTGCGCAATCCAGCGACACGATGCCGATTTTTTCGAGTATTCTGGTCATAAAAATGTAGTTCCTGGTGTCTTCTCACTGTAATCGGTGGTGAATAGTGGGGTGAAGAGAAATAAATAACAGAATATTTTTGTTGATCTTTCCCTGCTAAGCAGTAGTGTTATATCTGAGCTTTTTGTGAACAATATTGCGGAATGAAGAAGTTTTTTTTTTTCTTCAGCTTTGCTGTTGGTAAAACCTCTCTGTGTTCCTACTAAGCTTGAGCATTTAGATTTCAATTGTTCAGTTTTAAGGATGTAAAATGTGTGGTTCTGTTTCTCCCTTTTCCCAAAGTGTGTCACCAATAACTACTAAATCACATTTATTGTGTTACTAATCTTTGCTCACAGCTGGGAAGAGTTTCCAATGCTTTTAAACAGGATGGAAAGGGAGAAGACAAAACAAAACTACTTTTGATGTCGTTACAATGTAATTAATAGCCATCAACCAGGAAAAATTTCTTTCTATCACTGCAAAAGGGGCCCATCTGGCCCCTTCCTATCTTTCTAGGTATATGGTCCATTATCTCCGCTTTTACGACAGCAAGGCAAAAGTGATTGAATACATATTAAGTATGAGCTAAATAATTAAGTCATGAAATACCAACTAATTCAATTCACAGACAAGGGAGTTACGGGACAGGAAACAATGTGAGGGGCCCATAAAGGTATTTCTATTTTTCTAGTTTTAGTATATCTTCCTTTTTGGGAGACAAGGTTGGTTGATTGCTTGGATTTTATGGCATCATGTAAATGAAAATACACATACACAGAAGGGAGCAATACTCTCTGGGTAAATTACAGGAATTGAAACTGCACAGCCTAAAACTTGCATATTGGTATTATAGTGGGCTAATCCATGAAAACACATTCAGAGGGGCTTCGGGGACAGAGTACCCACCTGAAATTATCATTCTTGAATCCCCTGAGCATGAGTCGAGATATTACAAAAATAAATGCTTAAAGTCAGCTTAATAAATATAAATCAAAGTTTTAAGCCCGTAACTAGACAAATCGTGGACGATCTGAATATAGTTCAATTTTTTAGTAAACAAAGTGCTCATCTTAGTGCTGGGTGATTGTCTAAATTGTAAGGGATTGTACAAGACAAGAAAAAAATTTTTGTATATCCAACAAGAAATGAGTGACGAAGAATGTATTGAGATTTGACAATAAAGAGACACACGAGTCCTCTCCAAAATATCTTAAAGTTAAAGCAATTAAAAATACAAACTGAATCAGCAAAAATCGAAATATTGTGTTTCACATAGGTAAAATGCACAAAGATATATCGGTAATAGTAAAAAAAGCACAAACGTAATATTTATTTAGTAGTACAGCCTTTTGATTGGAATACAAAACAAGAGAGAAGATTCGGCCACCGAAATGTTACGAATACGTATCTGCTTCAGGGCCAAGCTTTGAGAAAAAAACTTAAATTGTGCATTAATTTGCAATTTTTTAAATTTAATATTGTGTAAATCTACAAGTTGAACAAAAAATCAAATATTAAATTTTCAAATTAGTGGAATAATTTTGAAAATGTTTAAGTTGCAGGCACATAGTACATTTATTTCTTTCAAGAATCCAGTTATTGGTACCTTTCCTTATTTCCACTGATAATGCAACTCCCATTAAAATTAGCATGTGAACTACAAATTGTCAAGTTCATTTATAAGAAACAATTGATTATAATACTTTGAAATTCAGATTTTAAAGTAACCATATTTTCATTTTCTAGTCTTTAGCTTCATAAGATAACAAAGGGCTAACAAGATAAATTTTAACATTCCAAAAATAAGCGGTTGAACAAAGGCCTCCTATAAGAATGAATAGTTATCAACTGCAGTTTCGGATATTGTGCAGTCACTGTTGTATTTAACAAAATTTTTAAACTTATTATTACAATTGTTAATTAATAAATAACTTAACAATACAACAGAACTACAACTATCACACTCTTTTCTTTAGAACTCTCTGTTGACTGGCATCTTACTGCATTAGTTATTTCTGTTCTTTGAAGCAATCCCATTTATTCAAATTAAAACATACTCTTCATTACAGGAGTATTGTGATATTGTAATCTATAAAAGATCTACCTATCAATATGCATATAATTTTTATTTTGCCCTAAGGATTGATGGTCAGTCTTTAAATAGCTGTACAACAAGAGACCAATTAGCTATTGATAAGTTTCTGCTCTAAGCCAAAATATAGTAAGGTGATTGATGTAATGTATTCTGCTTTTTAAGTAGTTTTTATAGAAAAGTTGTGAAGGTGTGCCACTTTCCAGATGCATGATTCAAGAATCATCCCTGATTTTAAAGTTAAAGCTCTGGCATACTTTAGAACATGGCTCGAAAACCTCAAGCACTAACGATGAACTCATGAATTCTGTGAGTCATGAGGAAATTATCTGATGCTTGTGAGTGGTTGGCTGAGTTTTATGGCACAAGGGCAATATTTAGTCAAATTGAATTAGGCTGATGGTCATGAGTCGGAGAATAAAGAAATAGATGATAAAGTTTTGCAAATGGTAAGCAATTCTGATACTTTAGATTGTTTTCCAAAGGTATGGATGGTAAAGTAAAAACAAAATTTTTAATTCAACTGAACTAAAGAAGTTCTGATATAGTTAAAAAGGCTGGACAACCCTAACAAAACAAAACCGCATTAAATCTTCAGTGGAAAAATAAAAAGGTAAAACATCTGGGATTTGCATTTATTTTTAAAATAACAATATTTTTTCCTGTTAAATGTATATCCCATAGAAAAAATACTTGCATCTTATAAGCAGGGCACCTAACAGGTTTAAAGGTCTAAAAAGGTGACAAAAGTGACTAATTTAACCAAAAAGGTGACAAAAAGTGACTAATCAAGCAGAAAAAGGTGACAAAAAGTGACTAATCGAGCAAAAAAAAAAAAATAATAATAACAATAATGCTAAATATATTCAAGTATAAAGATAGAAAATAAAAAGGTCCTCCTCTATCCTTTCTTTAGAAGGATATTTTTATTTTCTAAATTTAAAAAGTACATCATTTTAAAATATTAACATAAAAATTAAAAAATCTTAACGATGATTTTTTAATTTGTTCATTTTTGACACAGATTTAAGAATTTCTTCCTTTTCTTTGAAAGATTATGTCTAATTTTTTTTGTTGAAAAAGTCTGAAATTAATTTTGTCTTTTTCTTCTCAATAGAAGAATGTGCATTTTTTAAAGTCTGTCTTTGCTGATCAGCATCATCTGAGACTTCAGCCGCTCCTTCAATCATAGCCTGAGCAAGTGCTGCTTCCTTAAAAATTTTATTTTTTAAAGCCTTCTTGAGCCTATCCATTTTATTTTAGAGGATACCTCCTTTTTATTTTAGAGAAAATGAATGATTTTTACTGCGCACCAAAAATTTTTCTTCTCTAAATAAAATTTAAGAACTTAAAACCCCTGAAAAGGTGACAAAATGTCAAAAAGGTGACAAAAAATAAAAAGGTGACAAAAAGTGACGTGTTAGGAGCCCTGTATAAGTAATAACCGTATGCTTGTACTAATTCATAGTTACATCTAATTTGGTACATTTTTATCACCTCAAAATTTTGCTTTTTGAATACATGCTCAGTCCCATCTTGAAAATTGAGGTTTTGTACTATACTTTTTGAAAACTAATTTGTAAATGACAAGCTACACAAATACAAAAATATTGCCTGGGTAGTTCTTAAATGTGTATCAAATGGGAAGAATTTAGTGCAATACCTTTTAAGTCTAAGCATGTGTTAAACTAAATTATTGATTGGTTGGTTGGATGTTTAACCTATAGTTTTAGACATATTAAAACATCTAAACGAAAGCATGTAAGTAAATTCTGACAAAACTTTTAACAGCTGTACTTTCAGAAGAAAAGTATAATCATAAGTATATGAGAAGGAGGTATTAAAAGAATAAACACATATTTATCCATAAGAAAAGAAAATATTCTTACAATATGAACGAGGTTTCCTAAACTTTCGGTTTTCTCTTCTTAATGTACAGGCATCCTTCCAGTTTTGCACAAGCAGTGTGGCCCAGCCTTTAGTTATGATGGGATGTATACTACTTTCAGATTCACTCAATTTTAATGAACATTTATTTTCAATCATCTCTATACCTTTTTTCTAAAAATAAAGTTAAAAAGTGGTAACTCAAATTAATCGAATACTTGTATGTTATTCAAAATCAAATTAGCTTATATTTCTTTTGTGAATGAAATGTGATTACAAGAATAAAAAAATATACACATAAGGTATATGAAATGTAAAAAATTATGGAATTGAACTTTCAATTTTAATGGATTCTAAATTTTACGAATTGGTATAAAATGTTTAAAAAGAAAATACTTTCATTATAAAAATTGATATTCTTACAACTTAATCACTATTGTCCTCTTTTAATTATGCATTGCTTCCTGTGTTTTCTTCATTTTTGAAAGTTATATGGAATGGTTCGTAAGCCCTTATTTTTTCATTTAAACAAATATGTTGACTTTAATGGTGGATTTTCGCCACATAAAAATTTGGAAGATTAAAACTGAAGATTGAGGTGGCTGGGAAGTTAGTCATTAAAATAATTGTATTATTAGAACCATTTTTGTAACCAGGCACAACAATTTTAATTGTATGCAATTATCTATGTGTGGTAATAATGTGTGGTTCCCAATACATCGAAGGCAGACTTAAGAAAGCAAACAAAAACTTAAAGCTTAATAATTAGAGTTACTGTTCTAGTTTTTTGGTGTAAAAAATGAACTGCCAGATGAATGAACATAGATGAAATAAAGAGGTCACTATTGTTTTTTGGAAGATAACTTATTAAAAATTGGTAGTTGGGGTTTGTGTATGAAAGGTCCAATATAACAGACAAACTCTACACATTTAAAAAAAAAAAAGTATTTTAAATCAATTTTTCAAATAAGTATATATGCAGGTGTTTATTGTAAAAATATGTTAACTGAAAGCTGCTTAAAATAAGTGAAAGAGGGCATTAGGGATAGTACTTATTATCAAAGTTCAGTTTCAACATACACAGAACTTTTGGGATAGTAATGAATAAATGAAGTCATAAGATAAGCTCTTCATAAAATGCAAATATGTATTCCAAAAACACAGTGTTTAACTTACACAAATGTACAAATTTTTAAAATTAATCAACTTTAATGATGCATGCTAAAGGTGAAAATTAAGAAATTTTGTAAGTGGCCAGTGGCCACTAAATTAGTTTCATTCAGTGGCCACATATTTTATAGAATACACACATGTTGTGCGTGTCCATACTTTTTTCTTTCCATTTTTAGAAATTTTCATACGTTCCTGAGGGAAAAAAAACGTAAAATCGGAGGTTCCACCATATAAACTAATGTTTTTAAGAAAGTGTGGCGATTACAGCACCGTCAATTTTCACCTTTAATGCAAGCTCATATAGTATATCATTGTGAATATGAAGAAATTTTTAACATTTTAACTCAGAAAACATTGCACATTGGAGTACAGAAGCTTTTAATTTTGGGGGCCCCTCTCACTCCTTGGCCCCAAACCTTTGTACTGACAACACCCATGAGTAGGGTCCTTGCTAAAAGAAACTGCATTCTGTGAAAAGCATTTTTGTTCTAAGCAAAGCATTGGGTCATCTCTTAGTAATATTTGTTTCTGATAGATAAAAATGAATGATTGGATGGTTTAGTTATTGCATAATCATAAAATGTATTGATTTATTAAGATTTATGGAGTGTTTTAAGTAATTTTGCATGAGTTTAATTTTTCACAGATCAATTTAAGACATAAACATCATCTTGGTAATCAAAGATTATCTATATTAGGATTTACTTCCTGAAAATCAAATCACCACTGAAGAACTGTATTGATTAAACTGACACAGCTAAAGCAAACTACTGATAAAAAAAGACATACACTAGCTATCAGAGAGGGCATATTTTTCATCATGAAAAGGCCTGACCCCACAAGGCATATGAAATGCTGTACAAATAAAGACAATTGGAATCAGAAATTATTTTATGACTCAATCGCCATATTTTCTTGATCGGGCATATACACAGTCCAGTCACATTAATGTGATCACCTGTCAAAAGCCAGAATAACCACCTTTGGCAGAGCAGACCGCTGCGAGACGTGCAGGAAGAGAGTCAATTAGGTTTCTGAAGATGTTCACTGGGATGTTGAGCCATGTCGACTCCAGTGCCGTGGCCAGCTGCGCTAGATTACCTCCCTCCTCAAGCCTGGATCCTTCAGGCAATTGTTGCAGGGTGTTTGCTTTCAGATGTTTCACGCCGTATACGGCAACGTCCATCTGTACGATGGATCATAAAACGTGATTCATCAGAAAAAGTCACCTGTCGCCACTTTGTGGACGTCCAGTTACGGTACTGGCGTGCAAAGTCCAGCCTTCGTCGCCGATGGACAGCAGTCAGCATAGGCGCATTAACCAGGCGTCTGCTGCGGAGGCCCATGCTCAGCAACGTTCGCTGAACCGTTGTTGAGGATGCACTCTTGGTAGCCCTTTGGTTCATCTGGGCGGTCAGTTGCACGTCTATTCGCCTGAACGCATCTCCGTAGCCTTCGTTCACCTCTGTCATCTATAGCCCGTGGTGCACCACATGTGCCACACCGCTGATTTTGGATAGTGCCATTTTGCCATGCACTGTATACTTTTACCACGGCGGCACGCTAACAGTTCACCAAATTAGCTGTTTCCAAAATGCTTCCACCCTTGGCCCGAAAGCCAATAATCATGCCCTTTTGGACGTCAGATAAATCGCTACTTTTCTGCATTACGCCAACGATTGAAATGCTTTCCGATGCCCTAGGACATCCTTTATATACACTCCACTGCAATGTGCCGTCACCTACCTTTTGTGATTGGTTATTTCACGTTGACGTCGAAGATAGGCGGTGGTCACATTAATGTGACTGGACTGTATTTTCTGATATAATCGAACAAATACTGTCAGATTATATCTTCATGAGACTTCAAAACCACATAATGGGGAAACTTTTGAAATTGGAATATATCTAAAGAGTTTAATTTATTCTATGGCTTAAAACACAAGAGCAAAGAAAATTTAAATGAAACAAGTTGTAAATAATAGAAGCAATTATATCTTAAGCTTTTAGTATGACCAAATATTTTAAGTAGAATTTCAAGTTAAACTATAGCATAAGTACATAACAAAAAAAATTTGTGATTCTGGCATATTGGCATCATAGAAGACTTTTAAATTATGCAGGGGTGAAAACAGTCAAAATGTAAAAAAGAGGAAAATATATGCAGCGTTATTTAAAATACAAAAATAGCCGAATAAGATTACTATATTTGTGTACTAATGTGTGTACAGAACAATGGTGCAGCCAGAAATTTTTTTCTGAGGAGGTAGGCAAATTTTTAGTCTGATAAAAACCCTATAAAGTCCACTATGAACAATGAAATTTGTCTTTGGAAAAGTAGGAGTGGGCACCTTGAGTGCAAACTCAAATTTTGTAAAAGAGAAAAAATATCTAGGCAACTATAAACAGTATAAATAAATTGGATGAAGTTGAAAATGTTATTTTTATGAATATTTTTGAACACTTCACCAATGGTAAGATTTTCTTAAGAGTTGCAATTTTTCAAAAACCTTGATACCAAAAATTAAATTAACAGGAAATCAAAATGCTGTTACAAAAGAAAATCAAATATATACTATTTTTATTAAATAGCATAAATTTTATATTTTTATTAAATAGACATTTTTTTTAATTAAATAGCAAAAATAAAAATGGTACAGCTTCAGTCTTGGTTCATAGAAATGGCAACGGACTTGGCGCTTTTTGGAGCACTTCTAGTAGCGAGTAATTACAGGTTAAGGTAACCCATATGTACAACGGTTATTGCGGATTTTAATACAACCAGGTTAAGTGGAAAATTTTTAAAATTTAATTTAGAATATTCCAGAAAAATCTTTCAAATTCCGTTAAACTGTAGTTTGATTTCATTGGTTCATTCGAAATAATTCTTTCCTTGGCGACTTAAGGCCCGGTACACATCCGGTTTTTCAACGTGCGGCACCGAAGCCCAACTATGCACACATAACCGTGAAATGACACACGAACTCATTTCGCGCCATTTGCGATAAATATTCTATCGAAGAAAACGTGTTTATTTCGCTTAATTGGCGTAAAAAAAAAGTATATTTTGAAACAAAATAGACGTTACTGGATACAACCATTTATTAATTATTATTTATAATCTATTTGTTTATGAAAACAAGGTACTTCCGAACGGCGCCGCGGGGAACTGCGGTACAAATTGCACGCAAGTTGGACGTACGTTGCCACAGCGGCGCTGGAGGCATGTACGCACTGCTGCATTGGATTTAATGTATCTCAGACCGCACTTGCGTTGCGGCAGCGGCGCCGCACGTTGAAAAACCGGATGTGTGCACCGGGCCTAAGTGCGCCAAGGGCAGGTCGTTGGCACAGCTATAAACGTAGACTGAAGCTGAAACCATGTAGGAAAAATATTTCTTAGTTCAGTTTAAATTTACAACCTATTTTCGAATATTTAATAACTTTTTTTTCAAAATCTCTATATTTTTCCGTAAATATTCTTATTTTCTATTTGAATCAAATAAACTTAAAATTAATAACTTATTATCCAAGAAACAATTTAACTTATCATAATATCTAACAATCATAAATATTGCCTTTAAAAGAAGCTTGGCGTACTTCTAAAGTCGCCAAAGAAAGAAGTTTTAACGGATTTTGGAAGTAATTTCTAGAATATTCAAAATGAAAATTTAAACTTTCCGCTTGCCGAGGTTGCCATGAAAGACAAAATAACAAAGAATCTTATTTCTAGTTGAAAGAAAAATCACATTAAAAGCTGATTAACTTAAAATATTTCATTTATACCTTTTCCGCCGCATCATGACGTTTCACGGCCTTTAGATAACAGCTCCGCTTTTTTAGGAAACCGTAGCTTTACCTACGAAATATGCAACAACGTACGCTAACTAGTTCAAAATCCAAGTTCTCCAGGTTTACCATTAAACTAATAAGCTTCTCACAAAGGATTCTTTTCAAAAAGGAATTAGCAAGACTTATTTGTCTTCTATAAACGTAAAAAAAAGCTAATAAGGGCAAAAATAGGATTTTTTTTGTAAAAAAAATGATAAAAATCGGTCATTTTTTCAAAATTTACGAAAAGTCGGAAGAATCTACTACCTGATGTAAGGACACACTTTCCTTATTTTTTTTATATTTTTTTATTATTATTATTTTTTTTTACATTTATTCTTTGGCTGTAATTCCATGACATAATTTAATTCAAAGAAAAAAGCAGAAATTTTTGGAAGAAAAAAAAAAGCGGAAATCCGCGTAAATGCGGAAGATTTTCACCCCTGATTATGTGTAAGGCTCCTCTAATGGTCTTGAAAAATTAAAGAATACATACTGTCAGATTTGATTCACTAATTTCTAAAGACTGCAACTTTTTAAACACAGACAGCCAAGATGTCATACCGTCAGTGAATTCGTTCTCTGCAATGGGTAAGAAAAATAAGTAATAAGCATAAAATGAGGAAAACCAACCATAAAAACACATTGTTTTAATATTAATCTATCAGAACCTATTTATAAACTGCATTGTTTTTGACAATCATAATGATCTTCAGTTTATACTGTAATGACAAACACAGTAGATTTGATAAATCAGTCAAATTATATTTTCAGACATTAAATTACCGCTAATGCTGACAAAAATTTAATGATATAGCTACTGTTAGACTGCAAAGAGATTTATACTTGATACTGCTAAATTAAAAAAAATAAATTAAGAGTAATGCTTATAGACCTAACAGGTTGTTTCTATTTCTAAACTAAAAGGTAGAACTTAAATAATTTAGATATTATTCAACCCATGTGTGAGCTTTAAAATATATTCTGTTGACAACAAATCTTCTTTAAATACTTTTAAAGTTCTTCTAAATTAATTTCATAATTTAGAGTAGATTAAGAATTTTATGTTCCTTGAACTTTAATTTGATAAGACAGCTTTTGAAAATCACATAAAAATATTCATAAAATAAAAAAGACAAAATAATAAGTGCTTTTTAAAGTTTATGGATGCTTCCTTTATTAAATTTTTATAAGTAAATAGTTGAAATGGTATGTTTTATATATATATTACCTGATAAGTCTAGAAATTCAATATCTTTTGCACCTTTGTTAAACATCCGAATGGGCAGAGTAATTTTACGAATAGCTTCATCTTTCAAGTAATTATTTCTCAAGCACAATTTCCTTAACCTGTAAATTATAAATAAATTAGAGAAACATAGTTAATTTCAACATTTAGAAATTATTAATACATTATAAATTCATATTTCTGTTTTGTCTCATCAGTAAAGTTGCATAATTCCCACACCTTTATTAAAAAAAAAAAAAAAAATTCAAGGATTTTTCAAAACCCAAAAAATATTTTTCAAGGACCTTTTTTATAACGACCTAAAACAAGGGATACACAAAAGTTGTCAATTGAAAAGAAAAATGTGAAAATATAAAAAAAGACAATTTTTGAACTCTATTTTTTATATTACTGATAGTCAAAAAAAGAAAGGTTATCATCAATTTTTCTACTTGCACAAATATCGATTTTGGTCGTGCGATAAAATCTTTTGGTGGCACAAAGAGTATGGGAGCTTGCATCCAGTGTCCTTTCACAGTCTCTATTTTGCTGTCGTTCACTGCAACTACAACAGACGGCTGTTGTGGTTTATTTTGTTTGAGAAACATAACAAAACAAAAGTTTTGACAGGTGTTAGGGTTGTATTGGTGGTTGTTTTTTATTCTCTAGTCTAAGTTTCTATCTTTGCGATCATTAAAAAAGATTGACAATTTCAACAAATTTGAAATCTGCAGAAAATTTTCCACATAAAAACTATCTTAAATGTGATATTCTTGAAATTAAAAAAAAATTTTAACATTTATATTTTTGCAATAAGAATATGGCTTTATTTCTTTGGACACATGCCAGGTTTTCAATGACGTCCTGATTGCTACAGCTACGGTTTCGTAAGAAAACAGTGCTGTTATCTTGCAGCCGTGATACGTCATGATGCGGAGGGCATAACAAGGCAGTTGTCTTAACAGAGACCAGAGGTGTCAACTTAGACGGACAGAATATGGTGGAGAATGGAATGGACAATTCTAGACCAGGGATGGCGAACCTATGACCCGTGGGTCCACTGACACACACAGGCTGTTTAAATGACCCACATATTGATTTAAAAAAACTAATCATTTCATCATATACATAAATAATTTAAATTATTTTTCGAACACTTCTTTTAAAAAATATGAAAAAAATACAAGTGTTAATAAAAAACTTAAAAATGAAAAAAAAAAAATGCATAAATGTTTTAGATTTATTGATTAAACACAATGCTGTTTTAAGATTTATAAGAAGGCCCAATGAGTAGAATATATAAATTTATAAAAATACCGCTTGAGAATGAACAGATGTGGTAAATACTAATAATAAAGACAGATTTATTGAGGCCCCCTTTACATAAGGTACGTAAAATGCGCGTTTGGCGAGGTCCCGCTCTTCAAGGTCGCAAAGATAGTTACTTGAATTAGAGGAATAAAAAATCACAATAAACGACAATCTGCACAGTTATTAGAAGAAGTGGAGTGCCAGTATTCAGAGATTTTGACATACAACAATATTCGATGGCTCAGTTACGGTTAAGTTCTTAATCGGTTTGTCCTTTTATTAGAAGAAATTATGCTCTTTTAGAATGAAAAAAACATTAATTTTGACGAATTTTCAAATATGAAACTTGACATCTTTACTTGGGATTTGGAAATGAAAATCATGAAATACTTTCCTCAATTACAAAAACATTTTCAAAACACAATAATGGAAAATACAAATGATGTTCAAGAAAAACAATTAAAAAATATTTAATGATTATACAGTAAATAAAACAAGCCTTTGAGGATAGATTTAATCAATTTAGAAGTATGGAAAATACATTTCACTTTTTTTTATATCCATACAAAATGAAATTCGAAACAATGGAGTTAAACGAATTTAAGTGGTTAGGTATCCATGATTTAGAAATGGAATTAGTTGAATTTCAAAGCAGCATAGTTTGAAAAAATAAATTTGATAACATGATTTACGAAGTAGAAAGGAAAATGTTCGAAATTAGAATGACCCCTCACTAATATATTAAACGTATGGGATTCTTTAACAAATAATTTTATTGTTATTTGACTGTGGCTCAAAAAAATGTGGTGGTGTCCTCAAATCTTTTTTAATTTTTTATTAAAATAATTTTTTAATTAAACACTGACTTCATTCAGAATGACGCTAAAATGGCGCACCTGCACCATATGAGCTAGTACTAGTCTGGACAAATTCAAAAGCCAGACGAAATTACACAATTATGTACGTAAAAAAAATCAAGTACTTTTCAACAAGTTACTTAGTTTTCAAGAGCCCCTAGTTCGGAAAAAAAAAATTCAAGGACTACCACTTTGAACCATAAAAAGTAGTTTACAAACTCCAAAAAATTATATTTTATAAATAACTATAACAAAATTGATTTTATTTTGTGAACTATTTACATACAAAGTGAAGTTCTGCAAGTTTTCGAATAGTTCATGATTATGTCCTAAGTAACAGGAACAAAGACACAACTCCGTGACAAAACGGAATAATTTAACGAAAGATTCAAAGTACTCGTTTATAACAATCAAACTTTGGGATAAATTGATAGATTTCAATAAAACTTCTTGATAAGCTGTCTGAAAAACGTGAATAATTTTAGCTTGGCTCTCTGGAATTGCTGGTACTAATTTGCTCAGAACGCTATGACGTTGAAAAATTTTCTCTCCGATAACATCTGGGAAATCATTCAAATTTTCGATTGCTTCAACGTTAGTCGAAACAAAGTTCAAAGCTGCTTCAAAAAGTGTTTTCGGTTGTGCCATCGACATGCAATTGTTTGCTATCAATGCTAAAATGTTAGGTTTATGAGACAAAGAAATACTCTTCTTCGAAATTCTTGAAAAATTAGAAAATATGAGAAAAAGAGGAAACAATCGTGTTTCCTTTTCACTATTTTTTGTTTCCCGCTGTGGCTTAGTTCAATTTTATTGTCACTTGTTAAAAAACAAACAAAAAACACAGGCGCCTCAATCCCATGATAGTACTTTACGCAAGTCCAACTTGATTGGCTAATCGGATCACATGACCTAGATACGTATGTCATCAGAATTCTACTGTTGGCAATTTATCTCTTCCTTTGGCGTACTTCGAAATTTATGTGAGGATAAATTTCTTTGCTGTGAGGAGATACAAAAAGACTTCAAACCGCATTCCGCCCCTTAGGGGCCAGGCTAACATTGCATACACAGACCCTGACAAAGCTGAATTACTTGCTTCCAGCTATGAACAACAGTTCAAGGAAAATGACAATAATGACCCAGAAACAATTAATTTGGTTAATGACTCACTTACTGAATTTCTTAGCACCACACCTACTGACTCTATTCAGCCTGCCAGCCCGTCTGAGGTTATTGAATACATTGGGAAGATCAAAACCAAGAAAAGCCCTGGAATAGATGGGCTTTCAAACACTATGCTCAAAAAACTCCCTCTAAAAACCGTTTTTCAAATCACCCACTTGACCAACTTCATTTTGTCATTACGACATTTCCCCCAGTCTTGGAAAACAGCTGTTATTGTCCCTATACTGAAACCAAACAAAAGCAATAGATCACCTGAGAGTTACAGGCCAATTAGCTTGCTCCCAGTCCTCAGTAAAGTTGCCGAATTTATTATTAATAAACGGCTAGAAGCTTACTGCAATGAAGCCAATACCCTTATACCTGACCAATTTGGTTTCAGAAAACAGCTTTCTACCACCCATCAACTCCTAAGAGTTTCTGAGCATATTTTGGAAGGTTTCCAAAACAAAGAATAAGTACTGGTGCGATCTTCCTAGATATAGCCAAAGCCTTTGATAGGGTCTGGATTTACGGACTCATCCACAAATTAATTACATTTGGCATCCCTGCCTCACTCATCAGACTCCTTTTTTCCTACTTAACAGGTAGGCACTTCGTCGTTCGAGTAAACAAGACCCTTTCAAACACTCATGCCATTCAGGCTGGCACTCCACAGGGTTCAATCCTAGGACCCAAACTATTCAATCTGTATGTGAACGACATACCACAAGATCAATCATCAATGCTTTGCATGTTTGCAGATGATACAGCTGTGTTAGCCAGACACCATGATCCTACAGATGTCATGAATACACTCAACAACTACTTACACTCACTTGAATCCTGGCTTACTGCTTGGAAAATAAAAATCAATGTTGACAAATGCCAAGCTGTTTACTTTACTAAGAAACGGAATACTCCTGACCCCCCTATTTTTTACGGCAATGAATTACCTTGGTCCCCTAAATGTACTTATCTTGGAGCCACTTTAGACTCTCGCCTAACGTGGAAACCCCATATCACTTCTTTAAGGAACAAAGTCATCGCCGCTAGGTCCACCCTTTACCCCTTAATAGGTCGAAATTCTATTCTTTCAATCGACAACAAATTGCTCCTTTACAAAGCCATGATTAGACCAAAAATCAGCTACGCCAGTCTTGTCTAGGGATACGCAGCGAAAACTACCCTCCAAAAACTTGAATCTCTTCAAAATTCTACTCTACGTATTATCAGTGGTTACCCCTGGTACTACCGAAACGCTAAAATTCGCGAAGATCTTGAAATTACCGAACTTAAAATTTACTTCAGTAAACTTGCTACTAATTTTTATGCTAAACTTGAATTAATTGATAACCCTGCCATCCAGTGTATCCCCAGATATGACCCTCGTCAACCGGAATATAATAAAAGACCCAGAGTCATTCTTAATCCTTAATGTTTTACTTTTTAAATCTCCTGCTTTACTTTTTTCTTTATTTAATTTAATTAGTCTTAAGCCTTCCTTGTCATCTTGCATCTTTTGTACTGTACCAATTGGACTCGTCCTTGATCTGCCCAATTTCTAAGCCACCTGTTTTTCATTGGTCAACCAACTGCACTCACTCTACCTTACATATTTCAGTGAACTTGAAAACCTGCTCTGTTCCCAACTACTTTCCGAGGGAGATAGAAGGCCTTCGGCCTAAGTTCTCCGGCTCACCCATTATTTCATTTCATTAGTTGACTCGGTAACTTTAAATTCAGATCTGCTGTATAATCAAGAGGGGGGGGGGGAGCTATAGAAAAAAAGGAAATAAGGTGTGTAACATGATTTTCATTGATCTAACAGCATCGAAAATTGTATCCTTTTATTATATAAGTTAATAATTATATAAGTTAGTGTTTTATGTATGCTTTTTGTTACATCAGAATGGTCCTAAGCCAGGGGGTGGATACGACACCATCATCCTAAAGCAAAGGGGACGGCAGAGGGGTGGGAAAATATCAGTTGGTAGTGAGTTCAGGAGTGGTTCTTAGATTATTTATGTAAAATCAACGGAAGCTTGGAAAAATAAAAAAAAGGGTATTAAAAATTAGGAAAAGTAAATTAGAATAAAAAGGAATTAAATTGGAATTTTTTTTAAAAATAATTTGGAGGATCTAAAAATTTTTCCGCCAGCTGGGTTCGAACTTGGGAAGTCATCCGCCGCTGCCGAAGCTGATCTGAAGGTAAGTGACTTAAAAAAGAGCTCTTTAAAGTATAAGTACCCTTAATATAAGTTGGCAAGAAATACTACTAACAACAACTATACAACTTATATATGAGGAGCAAATCAGAGTCAACTTGTCGGACACTTACGCTGTACGCTGAGGCGCTAGTGTAAGTATTGCATTTCTACGAAACAACGCTCATATACGAACGTCTCAACGGAGTAAGAACTCCACACTCTGCACTGTCTGGCTCTTAATACTGCGCATGCCTGAAGCTGTGACGTAGTAAAAACAGCGTTTTTGGCGACTATGTAGTATTTTGATCCATTTTGCCTTTGTCATAAACTGCCAAAAAAGGCAATCCATTTTTGTGTAAGGAAGGCGCGTTTTCACTCCCGTTTCCCGCCTTTTTAAGATTCCCCGAATCCGAATGTGAATCGAGCCTAGGTTGATGACCGCGCTCGCGGGAAGAAATGTTGTTTCATGTCGCGAAGGGTGCTGGATCGTGGCTGGATGCATGGAAGTAGGGATGGATAATAAAAACCGGAAATTTGCTAAAATCAACAAGTGAATGGAAATTAAAGTTTTTAAATACGTTCTTGGGGGGGGGGGGTCAATATCAGGAAAGCTTGTAAAGTTTTGCGAAGGAAAAATATATCGTCCCAGAAAAACAAGGTTTTTTTTAATAGAAATTGTTTTAACTGTAAATTATAGAACTAATAATAATCATTAAAGCTTGATTCGTAAGTAATAAGCTCTTTGGAAAGAAAAAAATCACATTGAAATTTATGGTAGTTTGCACAAAATGTCTTGTAAATATTTTAATGTTTTGTTTGTGTCTGAATTTTAGAAACTATAGATTTGATTACATGAATTCTTTGAGAAGAAATACAAATTTGCATTTTTATTTATTTTTAGTCACTTTTTGCACACATAATTAAGAAATCTTTTCCCTGGCAATTTCAACATAATTCAAGTGCCATCCAGTTAACTGCTCACAAGGGGGGTCCGACTCAAAATTCAAAAATCTTCAATTCTAAAGAGTTTATGTTTTGAATTTTTTTTCAGTAGGTATACATTTTTTTGTGCAATAATACTATTTTATATTTTTAAAACTTTAAAATTTTTCTTATTAAATTAAAAAATGTCAAATTTTTGAAGTTGGCCAAAATTGATATGTATAAAAATATTTTGTAACAAATCACTTCATTTTAGCATTAATTAACTTCAAAGAATTCATACTATAAATTGTGTCCGTAATTTTTGATTAAAACAATTGGAAAAAATTTTTTAAATATTTTGTTCAAAAACTACATAAAACACATAGTATACAAAGTTCGAAAAATTATAGAAAAAAAACTAATACATATATACACAATTGCTGAAGAGAAATTAAAGAAATGTATTTGAAAAGTAAATGTTGAAAATTTAGTTCGTTTATGACAATTGAATCATTTTTACAATTGAAACCCCATTTAACACAAAAGGAGAAAAAGAGCGTTTAAAATTATGAAGGCTCGTTAGATTTGCAGCTGTTATGTTTATAAGAAGTTGAATATTTCCGGTTCTACTTATAGTAGAAACAAAATTTAAGTGTCCTCTTATTCATAAATATCTATATTATTTTTTTAGATAATAAAAAAATATTGGACATTTTTTCATTATTTGAGTCCTAGACCCCCTTAATAAGTTTACAGTTTAATAATTTTTCAAAATCGTGCTCTCAAAATCATATAACTCAAGCACCAAAAGGAATACGTATAATTTTTTAATTAAACAAATCAAATTGATTTATTTTAAAAATTCCTTTTTAATAGCATACTACAAATGTACATTAAATAATTAAAATGCATCAAATTGTGAAATATTTGCCAAGTTGACTACATTTTGCTGAGCACTGCTTTGCTGACAAAAACAGGTTATGATCACATAATTTCTTTTATTTTAAAACCAGGTTCTAATTCACATGTGAACAGTTAAAAAAAAATTCCTTTTTATTACAGCTTTACTTAAGGGATAAATTTGCAATTTAGATAAAAAAATGTACGTCTTGAAATTTCGCACTTCTTTGCAATTTCTATCTACCATTTGAGAGCAATGAGTATTATTAGTTTTAATTCGATGATATAAGTTACTGGAAAAAGGGTTTTTTTCATCTGAAAGACCCTATTATAAAAATCGAGATTCAATTTCTACCAACTATTTCAGATTTTCCACTACATTCATCTAAACATGGATTTATCTAAACATCGAATTCAGTAAAAGTGCAATTTGATGATGCAACTACCATATTATTGAATCATTTCGAAAAATAGATTTTAAAAAAAGTATTTGATACTTACAGGTTTGAATTGTTTTGCAAGTGCCTTTACTTTGCTCGCACATTAAAATGACATATATAGGCTATAATATTTTAATCCATTTCATCAAAATATTCATTTGCTTTTTTTTTGTGTAAATATTTGGTTACACGTAAACGTTTGTATGGATAGGTAATTGTCTAAATTATTTTTAACATTTCAAATTTAAGTTGTAAAAAAACATTTAAGCAAACATCAATTTTTATTATTTACATACCCCAAAACAAACCGAAGTTTTATATCCAACACAATAAAATGTGATATGGAAGAATATTTTTATACTCATCTATTTCTTTACGTTTATTATCTGTACAATGGTAAAAAGAGCTTGTCTTATAATTTCCAAAGAAAAAATAATCAATGTTAGTTTAATGTTTCGAAAAGATTAACCCAAGTTTCTAACGAAATTACATTTTAAATATTTAAGAAATAAAGTTAGAAAATTTGAAAAACATATTGAGAAATAATTCGTTTTAATTATTCATTTTTAGCTTTTAGTTCAGTTCTTAACTATTTTTTCAACATTTTGTGTTGTTTTTTATTATAATGACCAAAAAAGTATCAGGGCCGTCGTAGCCCATTTGGAAGAGTAGCAAATTAACAACTCGAGCTTTGCGAGTTAGAAACTCGATCTAACCAATAACCCGTTGTATTGCTGCTGTGCGGCAATTAAAATACCTACCATCTCTAAAGATCATGTAATAAAAAAAATCATCTGTTCAGAAGTTAAACTTTTGGTTAATATTTAAGTAAAGTTACTCAAAGTTAATATTTTGAACCTTCTTGTTTTGCATTTCTTCAAATATCTAAGCAAATTGCTAACATGTGTGTGTTAGGTAGGTAGTTAATTAACCTTGCGCGGAATCAATCCCGAAGGGAAAGTAATGTGGACCACGTTATTGGAACCACGATCAGATGACAACACCTGAGCTGGCACCCCACTCTCCAAGCTTCCACACCAAGCCATCGTGAGGAAGTTTGTTTCCACGACACATTTAACGTTTACACTTCCCCCTGTATATACGACGGTCTTTGGTTGGACCTAGTTTCGAACTCGCAACCTTCAGGTTGCTAATCCGTTATAACTGGCCTACAACAGCCCTAAGTGTGTGAAAAAAAATTCTAAGTTGTAAAAACACTAGTCTGCAGGGACCTTGCAAGTGCTTACATAATGGGGCCGACCAACCGGTAAAGTGGTTACGTTGTTAGCCTCTAGATCCAGAAGGTTCCTGGTTCGAATCTGGGTTCGGGCATGTATGTTTGTAAGCGTATGGTGTAGAGGCGGCTGGTGCACCTTAAATCTGTCGTGGCCGAAAGTCCTCACGTTAGTTGGTGGTTTGGAGAGTGGGGTGCCAGCTCAGGCGTTGCTTCGTTTCCTGACCGTGATTCAAAATTACGAGGTGTTGTCCTCGGATCTTATCCTTAAGGGATCGATAACAGACCGTCGTTAATAGCCCGTTGTGTTGCTCTAGTACGACGTTGATTAAAAATTACCAATTTTACATAATGGGAAGGGGTAAAGAAATATAATTCTAAACCTGTTTTTGTAGAGAAGTGTGAGTTTTGCTTTTCTTATGCAAAGCACCTGAATCGAGAGTGCCTTTTTTTAGCTTCAGACATTCAATTTAAATCCTAACCTCAATTCCAAAAAATCGCTACAAATTTTTTTCCCAAAAAAGTATTTCTTTATTGTACGCTATTTGTCTCTGCTTTATGAAAGCTTTAAGTTGGAACAGTATGGGGATTCATAGAATTTTTTTTTCAAATACATGTAATTTGTACACATTATACGTACATTATCCGTATCGTTTGATCTAACTATCCGATCGATTCATATTGGGGTTATTTTATGCTTTCTGATAATTTATTTTGTGCCACTGAGAATGCTTTTTTAATTTAAAGTCTCACAATTCAACTTTGAATTACAAAAACTGTGTACGTAATTTTTATACCCTCTTTCGTAGTAAAAATAAAATGTAAGCAATTTCCATAAAAAACCTATATCCTTTGACCTGATAGTCCAATCGAAATTAAATATTGGTTAATGAAGTGAAAGATACAGAACCACCTTTCTGAAGACCCTGTGAATAAGTGCACACACGAGGGGAAGGTTTGGTATTTTAAATTTCCCTCAGAGGATATAAAGCAAATGCCTTTATCAATGGAAACATTCACCAAGGGAGATAAGGGAGCATATGCCACCCTAGTCTTGAAAAAAAAAATCACCTTTTAATTCACAGGAGCGCACCTGCGTACCGGCTTAAGCCCACCTACCCGTATGAAAGCAAATATATATATATATATATATATATATTTTCAATTCATGGGCCACATAATTCATTACGCTCCTCAGGCCCGAAAAAAGCAATATATCCTTTTTAATTCATGGACGTATCTACGAGAATACATAGAAAAGACATGTATCTGTTTTTGATTCATGGGTGCACCTAAGAGGGTGCTATTAAAATTTTACCAGAGACCTGAAAAAGCAATATCCTGTACAAACCCATTAAGTCATGGGCGCCCATGGGAAGATGCTCAGTGAGTGCGCTCATTAATTAAGGGTGTTGCATTATACTTGAGCCACACAGATCTGTAAAAACGTAAGACAGGTGCATATCGTTACGTAGAGCTACGAGTGGGTGGTGCGAGAAAGGAAACAATGAAGCTAAAGCCTTCAGACTTATTAGCCTAACGTCATTTCTTCTTAAGAATTTGGAGAAATTGATTGAAAGATACATTAGAGAGAGAGACGAGGTTCTAAAAATTGAATCCCTATCAAGATTTCAACACGCCTATCAGCCTGGGAAATCTACAGAGACTTCCCTATGCGATCTTGTTACGGTCCTTGATAGAGCGGTTAATGGAAAGGAAATTGCTTTGGCAGCCTTTCTAGATATTGCGGGGGCCTTTGATAGAGTTCCAACGGATGTAATCTCTTATCAAACGAAAAGTTAACCCATTGGTTTGCACCTGGATAAAATATATGCTTGAGACAAGTATGGCTCGAGCTGGGAAACACACTCACTGTAGAGCTGGGAGACACACTCACTGTAAAAGCTGTCCACAGGCAGGTGTGTTGTCACAATTATTATGGAGCCTAGTTGTTGACGAGCTCCTAAACAGCACTCACTTTCTGGGCCAGTACTGTCTAGGTTATGCTGATGACAACAATGGTCACAAGAGGTAAGTTCCAGAATACTATAACTGATATCATGAGCACACTGCCCTAAAAAGATTGAAAACTGGTGCAGAGAGGTGAACCTGTCGGTTAACTCCAGCAAAACTAGCCTAGTCCTGTTTACCCCGAAAAGGCTGCGAGATATGCATTAGCTAAAAATTCTTTGGAACACCACTTGTATATTCAGACGAGGAAGTATTTAGGAGTTACCTTGACATGGAGCTTACATGCTCCAATAGTGCACGAGCAGGGCCAAAAGTGTTCTGGGCTTGCAGACGTGCCGTAGGAATTAACTGGGGTCTAACGCCAAAAATGTTGCACTGGATATGTACTGAGTGATTACTCCAATGGTATCTTATGGGGCCATTGCCTGGTGGAGTAGAACCCGTAATGAGACAGTGAAGAAGAACTCACTAGTCTACAGAGAATGGCAACCGTTGCAATTTCAAGTGTAATGCGTACCATTCCATCACAGAGTCCAGAAATGCTTCTAGGACTCCTACTACTACATAAACAAGTGGGATTTGAGGTATTTTCGTGTTCACAACGCCTCAAACTCATGGGTCTATGGAAATCGCCCTATGAAATGTCTATGTTTAAAAATGTTGCTAAGCAGGTAAAAGAACATCTTTATCTACTAATGAGACGTGATTGGATGTTAAAGCAGTTTTGCTTTCAAGCCAAATACAACATTATCTTTACAACTTGACATTTGTCTCCAGTCTGATCAGGGGAGGTGATGAAATTTGGTATATACAGATGGTTCAAAAACATATCATGGCACTGGTTCAGGTGCTTTTTGTCCTAATCGAAAAATAAAGCTATCTTTCAAGGTAAGATCTCCACTGTATATGAGGCTGAGGTTCTAGCGATCTCTACTTGTACTTACAACTGCCTCTATATTGGGGTTGTTAAGATGGTCTTAAAGATCTTCTCTGACAGCAAGAAGGCCTAAAGGTTTTGCAGGGACACTGCTTTTCTTCAATAGCAGTGTGGGAATGTCACAATGCACTTGTGGGTTTGGCTGAGAGAAACGAAGTGTCTCTTATGTGGGTCCCTGGTCATTGAGGGTAATGAAATAGCAGACCAACTAGCAAAACGTGGATATGAAATGCCATTTTTTTAGACCAGAGCCTGTTTTGGCCTGGCTTCAGCATAATGATCTGTTATGTGGTTGGATGCAAAAGGTATATTTAGATAAAAATAGATTATCACTACAGATCAAAGACAAGCCAAAGAGCTCAATCAACAATCTCTCTGGTCGAGGGAACTTCTGAAATTGAGCAGAAAAGAAATCAGGGTAGCTATGGGCCATTGTATCCTAAATAGACGCCTCAACCTTATGGTTGTTATAGATGACCCATTACGTAGATGGCAGAGGAGGGTCCTGTACACGTTTTGTGTGATTGTTACTCTACCCAACGTTTCGAGTATCTGGGATACCATTGTATTGAACCCTAGGAATTACCAAACATTCCAATCGGGTACATGATGAAATTTATTTCGGCAATCTGTTTTTATTAGATCAGTCGGGTTTTTTAGTACAATAGACTACTGGTCACGGTGCTGGCACTCTTTAGAGTTACCCCCACAGTAAGTCACATAAATATATATAAAGAAAATAATTCAATATTTAAACAAAAAAATGTTGTTTTATTCAGAGAATCACATGGAGATATGAAAAAATACAGGATTTCATATATTCGAATGCAATTCCAGGCTACAGCGGTTTTTTTTTTTTTGCAAATTTTTAATGTGTACGAACATCTTTTGGGAGCTACTGTATATATATAAAAAAAAACAATTAAGTTAAAATTTAGACATTTTTAATAAAAAAACAATATTTTTTCTGACAAAAATATTTGAAAAGGCATTTAAAAGTTTTATAAAAGATTAGGGGCGAATTCTTTATTCTCTAGAATAGCCTCAAAATCGATGCATACACCATTACTAGGAAACTACAATGCTTGAGATTTTAGATGCAAAGCTGGTTGAATGTAACATTGACAAGGACAAGAGTTACTTAATTTGTAAAAGCCATATTGAAGATTTTCTGAACATTTTCCAACACTATTCACTGTACTTTACTCAAGCACTTATTAGTTAATTAGGAGATTGACAAATTATTTAGGTGTTCCATATAGTTACCAATTTTTCAAATCAACGCTCGCTTTTTTGTAGTATTACTCAAAAAAATGTTTTAATATTTGATAAATTACCTATTCATATATGAATCCTATATAATTCCATTGTGCTTGGACATTTAATTAAATAATGTTTTCTCTTACTGTTGGTAATCTTTCAACAAAAAAGGTGTCCCAATTACATGTCTTTATGGTTGTTAAGTTATTTTCCTAAAGATATATATATATCCAATTTCTGGGTGACATGAGGTGAATATACATACATTATCTACAATACCCCACTAGATAGGTTATCATTATAACTATTTAAAAACGAATAACTGAACGTATTGAAACTTCACTAGAGGTTAAATTTCAGATTAGATGCTTTTTTTTATCTTGATCTTTGAAGATTATTTACCTGTTTGGCTAAAATATAATTCTTGTAATGAAACTTGCAAGTTTTCCAAACTATGCTGTTTAAATTTTACAAGTAAAACCTAGCTAAGGGATGTGTATATAGAATGCTTTAATTTTATAAATAAAAATGGGTTTTTCATAAAGAACTATAAATAAGGCACTACAAAATATTCGTTACTATAGTAAATGAGTAGGTAAAGTGGAAAAATAATTAAAATAAGTTTTATTTCACATTTTTAAATGAAGATTAATTACTAGCATTATGATTTTCCAATATACAGGATTGAATAAGTTATTTTCACATATTTTGAGATCATAAATTTGAATCAGTCACATATGTCCACAATATATTGACAATTTTTATTTAAAATTTGAAGATCTGCGTTCTGTGTAGTAATACATGTGTTTGAATGACAAAAATCTCATTCAAGTAAAATTTAATTGATATAAAAAAGGTGTTCTTTTGACTACTTGAGTGGTTACTCAATACAGTAAAATAAATAAAATCTTATAATTTTAATAAATTTTCAAGTGCACATTGTGTAATGAATCAATAACATTAAGAGCAGCTGTGAAGATAATGAATTTTTTCAACAATTTTTAATATTGATGCTTGTATTAAATTTCTTTTGGTTGGTTTTTATGCTGCAAGGGCCATGCACTTTTGGGAGTTTTGCAAAGTTCATCGTCACTTCTAAAGGTGTACATGATTAAATAATATAGCATATACTAACTTTTTTTAGCCATAACACTTATAATTTAATACCCAAATAACTTTCACTTAACAGTCTGCCCTCCTGGACTCCAGATGTGTGTATTCTATTCTACTTTGTACAGTATTCGATATTTGAATATAATTTAAAAATTAAGAATTTTATTATCTGCTTCAAAAATCTTTGAATAGAAATAAAAGAAATGTGCTTAGTGATCAATAACTTCTATAGATCTTGCTTGGCAATTTAAAATGTTATTTTAATGGTTCAGGTTGGGTTTTTATGGAGAAGGGCCAAATTCGACCGTACTGCACAAGGTGTAGAATATAGAATATCAAGTAATGGACATACACAAACAAAGACAGTTTTACTGACATACAAGAGAGAAATACATTCAGGAATTGAACCCGTGCCTCCTACATTGCAGGTTGTTAGAGCAATGGACTGTGCTGTGGGAATAAATTATTGAAATTTAAAAGAATTACTAGCATAAAGAATGAGTTGAAAATTATTCTCCAAAAATAAAAAGTTTATATATAACATACATTTGAGATCAGTGCAAATTGGCAGAATGAAAATGAACAAGTTTTTATTGAATGTAATATCTACTTTCACCTTTAGAGTAAAATGAAAATCCTGTTTCCAGTGATAAGGAATGTGATCCTACATCAATTCAGTGACAGATGGTTGGGAGTAGAGGCTGAAATGGGACGTACAGGTTTTTTCAAGCAAAATAAATTCTTAAATTATTTACCATCTTACATTCTTAGCTTACAATAATAATTAAAAAAATTCAACTAAATGAACTCACAATAAAGGAATTAAGATATTTTCAACACATCTAACAAATCAGCAGAACAATTTACCACAGCAAGAAAATTTTTACTTTAGTAGCTGGTAAAAAAATTGATGAAAGAAACACATACATCACATCTATAAGAAAAAGGAATATTATTTAAACACAAAATATACTCAGTTAATTTTGATAGGTAGCATTAAAAACAAGCTAACTCAATGTAACTTGCAAATAATGAATAAAGTGAACAATACGTATTTAATATTCAAATATGTGAATGAACAAAACTTTTCACTGCCCAGCAAAAAGGGAACTTAGTTGAGTAGCATTTATAAACAAGCAAACGCAACACGATTCACCACTTAGCATTGCAAGCAAATAATATATACATTATTAGGGATTACACCATAAAAAGCAATTTATATTTAAGGAGTTGAATTTGCCACACAGGTAAAACATAACATGCTATTGACTACAACCTAGGTTCAATCCCAAAGAGAAAGATGCCAGAAGTGTTGATTTTTTATGGTGCAAGGGCCATATTTGGCCTTGTTGCAATAGACGCATGATGTACAACATCAAGTAATACATGCACAAAATGAAATTTTTACTGGCACAGGAGAGAGAAATACAATTACAGAGGAATCACACCTGTACTTCCTACAACTCACAGGTTGCTAGTGCAGTGGGCATAATCATTGTGCCACAACCAAGGAAAGACGGAGGGACAACCTAACCATTTACCATATTAATTTAAAAACAAGCTAACCCAAAGTTATTCACCATTTAACGAAGCAAATGAACAGTACAAAAAAGGGATATAAATAAAATATGCAACTGACCGAGAATTTTCATCTGCCCGTCAAAAAGTCAATTCCGTTGGGTAGCACTTAAAAACAAGCTAACTCAACGTTACTAACTATTTAACGAAGCAAATGAACAATACAACACATAAAGGAATAAAATACGTAAAATATGCAACTGACAGAGGATTTTTATCTGCGCGCCAAAAAGTCAATTCCGTTGGGTAGCACTTAAAAACAAGCTAACTCAACGTTATTCACGATTTAGCACAGCAAGGGAACAATACATTTCAAAACGGGATATAAAATGCAGGAAAAATAAGTAAATGAAGAGCCTTCATCTGTCCGTCAAAAAGTTTATTCCGTAGGATAGCATTTAATACAAGCTAACTTAAAGGAACAAAACAATTTGCGAAACAGATGGATAGGAATGAAAATCTTCAATAAATTAAAATATTATTGCTTACTAAAATTTGGCTTCTAAATAGAAAACATTTGGTCGGCACACAAAAGACCACTACTCAAAATTCCTTGTCCTTCCGCTTTCATCTATACAATCCAAATGGCAAATGCTGATCTACAGCAGGACTGCTAGAATCCTACATTAAATTGGCGACAAGAATAGCGAAATCACCAAAGAAAGTTCGCTCATGCGCATTGCATTTTCGGCTCCTTCGAAATGTCTCTCGCTTGTCTGGAGTTCTTACTCCATTGAGGCGCTCGTCGCTCATATTCAAAATCAAATGGTTACTGCAACAATCAGATTGGCGAGATATCCAAGTGTAGCCAAGCCCGTGAAACTAGCCAATCAAGTTGAACTTGCGTAAAGTACTATCATGGGATTGAGCCGCTTCTCAAAAAAAGAAGACAATTTCGGTTGCCATCTCTACTATTATAAAAGGTAATTGGTATGACGACGGTCCGGGATCAGTCCCTTAAGGGAAAGATTCGAGGACAACACCTCGTAATTTTGAGCCACGGTCAGATGACGAAGCAACACCTGAGCTGGCACCCCACTCTCCAAACTTCCACACCAACCCAACTATAAAAGGAAATGTTTGTATCGTATATGTAAAGCATACCAGTGTTATAAAGACATTGTTCCATTTGGCTTGCTCCGAAAATATTTGATCAATCCAAAACCTACGAAACTCAAAAATTCAAGTTTCTGGATTTTATTTGAATTTAAAGTAAAATTTGTTTATATTTTTATTGAATGTGTGGGCGTGGTAACACATGTCATCTCAGAATGTAAACAGTAAACAGCACAAATGTGTTAGATGATACATGACCGATTTCTTTTCTGAATAACTATGATTTCGCTATTCTCTGAAACAATATGTTCAGTCTTGTGAGAAAAAATGTTTTGGACAATCTATCGATTCATTTCAAGAAGGAAGTAAAATGGATTTCCTGTCGTTTTCCCATGAATAACGTATCTTTATCAAAAGCTTTTCTGGGAATATCTTTTACGTTTTTATTCCGTAGCATCCAATGCCTGCAGAGAAATCCTAAAGTGCAACTCCATTCAACCGGTTTAAAACAAGCTTGTCAAATGAGTGATGATTTCATATCTACCAGCATTCATGCTGCTCACATAGAAGAAATTCATGATGTACCTTTTGAAGTCTTAATACGTCCATTCCCATCGGAGTTGGAGGAAGAAAAAGTTCTAAGTCTAATGGAAACGCTAAAGGTAAATCAAACGAATTGCAGTTAATTGTAATTTTAAGAAAACTTATGTTACTTCTATGAATGTAAATTAATATAATTGATTAATTTAAAATAACTTCATTTAAAGTACATGCCAACTATATTTTATCAACCAAACAAACAAAATTATCTAAAACTTGATTTTATTTCCTTATCAAAAGTGTAACACCAACCCCATGGTATTAAGAAAAAAACATGAAATTCTGCTGCAATTTGTACAAATTTTCATAGCAGTGCAAGATTTTAAAATTCCTGTGTTTTAAGTGTACTTTCTCAAGTGTTCCTTTATTTTAAATCTTTTCTTTGTGGTGAGATTTTTTAATAAATGTGTCACGTATTTCATATATGGATACACACCAAGTTCTTTCATAATTGCTAAAACAAACACCTCTGCAACATTGGGAGCTAAAATTGATCACCTTTTTAAAAATTGCCTGTAATTAGCTCTTAAGAAACTAAAGAATTTTCATTTTCCATGCTCCTGAATGTATTTAAACAATTGTAAATATTAACCTTTCTTATTAATTACTTATTTCATGCATTTTTGTATTTAAAACTTTCAACATTGTATTTTATTTGAAAGTTCTACACAAATGTAAAATATTTTAAATCATACTACGAATGTTAATTTGCTTGGCCAGATTTGGTCCGAACCAACCAAGAATGTTGGTGCAATCACTGAATGTTTACATGTAAGTACACTAAATTTAAAATGCAAATTTTCTTATCAATTTATTCAGAAAAAAATTCACTGTAAACTTAAACTAAAATGTTCTAATAAGGCATATTTATCGTTAAAGAAAAGCTAATTAAGTTAACGATTCAAAAGCAAATATTAAGTAGAATAAAAGTGGATAGACTTTTAAAAGATATTTAGTTTCTTCCTAGTTGATTTTTTTAGTTGATGTTTAATTTTTCAGAGTTTTGAGGATAAAAATCAATTTTCTCTGAAAATTTCCAAGCATCTAAATTTTTCTTAGGTATTGGTAATGGATCCAGTAATTAACTTTAAAGAATATGGTTCAATGTGGAATTTAGCTCATTGATTTATTGTAATTTAATAAACAATTTTTGTAGTTTCAAATCAAAAGCATGTCAATATATTTTCTAGGATCCAGATACAAAAGGAAATGTACCACCTGTTGATATCCTTTGGATAACTGGTAGAGAAGGTGGGAATTATTATTATTCCTTTGGAGGCTGTCATCGATATGAAGCTCATAAAAGACTGAAATTACCATATATACGGTGCAAGTTGATCAAATCTACAGTAGTAGATCTTACAACTTATCTTGGAGGTTCTACACCTGATTTGCTGTAGAATATATGATGGCTTAGAGATTGTCTCAAATCTTTTATTACACTTTAAATGCAAAACATGCAAGTTAAAAAAATGCAAACCTACATGGTCATAGAAATGTGTAAAAAGAGGACTATGCTTAAAAATGTTTTGGTGAAACTGTTGATATGTATTATGTTTGTAAAAGAAAAATATATTCTTATGTACCTTTTTCACAAGTATTTGTTATACTTAAAACTGGTTAATTACATGAAACAATTCTTAAGTTGAGCTCCATCCATAACTATGTTTCTGAAACTCATGTAAGATCAATTTTTAGTGTACTTAAGCTGGTAAAATGAAATATGTAAGAGAGAGAGAGAGAGAGATCAATACATTATGGCGATAGATATAAGGTTAAGCTAAAATTAGTGATGAGGCAAGTATCACCTATTCAAAAAACTCCACTAACTAATATTTACAGTGTAATGCTTAAGCACAAGTTACTCTAAACACCAGATTTTAAATATTAGAGGGAATTTGGTCAAGTGTAAAGCCAGTGTGTTAGGAAAGGTCCCCTAGCCATTCGACATGAGTTGATTTCTCAGTTAAAAAATTTTAATAAAACACTTTAAATGCATGAATTTTAATTAAGTTTTTGAAATTAACTTTTATGGAATATTTTCATACTTGGTGATCAGACATTAATATTCAAAGTATATAAGCAATTGTGGAATTTTTTTCTTCTTGACAGCCATTTTCTTACATGTTCACATATTGTATCAATCTCTGAACACAATCCAACAGTAGAGAATTCCTAAGAGTTTTCGAATTTTACTTTTTAAATGTGATTAAAAAATTTACGAATAACCATTGTACTTGGAACCAAATGTCACTTTTTATGTACTTACTATAATTCTTTTAAAATTTAGTCGAGTAGGCAAATGCAACCTTCGTTTTTAATGTTTTAAGATTAGCAATTCTATTTTTAACTTTGGGTTGAATATAAAACCTGTCTGATCTACTGCGACATGGTATAATAAGCTCAGATAACTTCAGGGCTGTGGTAGAACAGTTGGTAGGAGCACTGATCAAAATTCAATCCAACCAAATGAGGGGGCTGGTGCATGTTAAGTCTGTGGTGACCTCTAATGTTCTCAGGTTGGCATGGTTTCAAAAAGGATTCAGGTTGCGGAAAAGCATAATATTAACTCTTGATATGTTGCAAGTATTGAACTAAACTTGCTCTAAATAGGATACAAAGCAGAGTAGAGTAACTTATACCTTTACTTTAAACGAAAGTGTTTCTTTTACAAACACGTTATGTTGAACATATTGTACTACCTGTATACCTTGAGGTAAGATGGTTTACTAGTATAGATGTTGGCAACAAATAAAAATCCCAAAACATTTCAAATTTTCAGTTGCTGCTGTTAGAGGTGTAAAATTCTTGGTAATAAATCTTTTGTAGAATATTCTCCAGTGGTAGGATAATCGAGAATTTTCTTTTCTAAATGCCTAAAAAATAAAAGTATGGCACATATTTTTTAAATCTAAGAATGAATACATGAGATGAAAAAAGACATCATAATTTAAAAATGTAGTATTTCGTTAAGTCTAACTTTAGAAATAAAGAAAGATGTAAACATTTCACTAATTTTTGTACTTTTATTTTCAAGTAAGTACTTTAATCTAATAATCACTTTCTGAATCCACTGAGCGTAGGGTCTCAGATATATGCAGCATAGTGGAGTGGTTTTAAGAGAAGTTGAATTTTTCCTTTTTTTACCATATCGAGAATGGCCTTTTCTTCACTTTTTAGAAGTGGAGCAGATGGTAAATATTCTTATCTTTTTTTTTAATTTCCTTAAATGCTTCAACCACTATGCTGATTATTGGACTGTCTAATTAAAGAATTGTAGTCCATTTTACAATAGGGGCCAATAAATTATGGACTTTAGTAACGCAGACCCAGAAAACAGATTCGTATAAAATAGAGAATACTACGTTTACTCAAAGTTTTGTCCAATTCCTCTTGTACAGCTAATGATTTCAATACATAATTAACACCAAGTAAACTTTTTAAACACTCAAATGTTAATCCCCATCTGGTTTTTACAGATATTTTTAAAGAAACACTACATTCATTTATTTTTTAATGCTTTCCAAATTTTCTCGAAGTAAGTGTGAATTATTTATTTCTTTGACAGTGCATGTGTACAAGTATTTTCAAGCTCGCTCAAAGAGCTAGTTTTTAATATATCCCCAACCAATAAGTTTAATGTGTGCACTGCACAACTTTATGTGGAAATGTGGGGGTATTTGTTGTTTATCATATCTTTGTTTTCACCATGGTAGCAGCATAACCAGTAATGATGGCACAGAATTTCTCAGGGCTTCTGTTACTACCTCATCCATAATCTGAAACATAATCTGCTGGATGCCGTCTTCCTTTAGTTGCTATGGTTTTGAAAAAAACCAAACAGGGTTTGATGGTGTTAGAATGAAATTGACAATTGACTCATATCTATGCGTACTCCAAGCATCACATTATAATCCCAATGATCTAGCATCACCAATTTCTCTTTTGACATCTGCTTCTACACGACAGTACTCGGAATCCAAAAGAGTTTAGTTGACAAAGTGTATCTTGATGGCAACAAAAAAGAGGGTCTAAGTTTCTGAAAAAATTCTTCCTCTCTGTGATTGACAATGGAGTACCGGAAGCAAACACTGCTCTTGCAAACATCACTTTAAGTTGTTCATTTTCAGCTTTTGCCATTGTATCAGAGTATTTATTTATGTTACTTTGACAGCTTCTAGATGAACCTGATGAAATGAAGTAGCCCCAGTCATATCAAAATTTACACTGTCATCACCTGTAGTCACAAAAAGGATAATCATTAGGGAAGTTAAAAAAGCATAATTCTGAGTGTCCTCAGTAATCATTTAACAGAAAGTGTTTGATTTACCAATGTTATATCCACAATTGTTTACTAATGTTAATACATGTGGTATCTTTTGATCACAGATAGGTTTAATTTCCCCATCATTTTAATGTGAATGGACTGTAGACTGAAACAGTATTTACTATTTATTTACTATATATAATTGTCAAATAAAGTATTAAAATAATATTGAATATCGTTTACAAATTGTTCTTAGTATATTTAATCATTTGTTGTAATGTAAATTGTTAGATATGGTAATACATAAATAGAGGAATCTGAAATAGAAAGCTTAAAAAAATTGAAACCTTGAAATTATCGAATTATCAATAGTGAATAAACGTGTTAGAGAGGTTAATATGCTGTTTGTTACTCCACTCATTTTACGAAACATGAGGGTTAATGAAACAAGAGTTCAATGCTTAAAATTAATTATGAATCAATACCCATGCTTAAGTATCATATTCAAACCTAAGACTTGAACTCTGTTGCTCAGCGATGCTGGTTTCCGAAGCAAACCAAATGGGATTGCGTAACAATCCCCGGGGGTTGGCGAGCGTAAGCGCCAGGGGGCGGAACCCCCTAGTAATGTAAAAATATTTTAAGTATCCAATACTTTGAAGTACTATCCAGTTAATAATAGTTGCTGTTAAGAAATTTTTTGAGAAACATCTATAGTTCCATGAATACGTTTCTAGCAAGTACCTTTAAATCTTCTGCGATACAAAACTTGTCCACAACCATCCTTTCCCATATTTTGGTTTGTATCTGTGGAACAGCTTCAAGTTACAGTAGTTGGTCACTATGCGACTCCAAAAACATGGTCTTTTGGTTTGAGCCTTGGCCAAGAGGATTGGCAACAACAAATGTTTTATGAGAATTATTTCAAGCGTTTATAGCAGCGTTTCTCAAACTGCTCCGCAAAAAGGTAGGACATATTTATAATTAAAAATATTTTTAGAAATTTGCAGAAACAATTAGAAGTTTCGACACTTATCCAGAATTATCGGAAAAAGCTAAGAGGTGCAGCAATATAGCCATTGCGCACTTCACCGTCATGCTCTTGTAATGAAGAAAATGCCGCTTTTTATAAAATAAGTGCTGGACGAAACTGTTAAAATAATAAATTTTATAAAATCACGACCTAAGAATACCAGGTTGTTCAAAATCTTATGTGATGACATGGTGAGACTGCATACATCGACCTTAAAATGAAATAGACAGCTTCATGTTATGTTTTCCAGTTCTCGGTTTTAAGATGTGTCACGGGGTTGTGGGTAAAAGCATGAATTGATTGGTTAAAGCAACAATCCACCGTGATCAAAAACACTAGTCTGCTGTTCCATAGCCCGGTGAATTCCATTTGTGATTTACCCTTCAGAGATCTTACGACAGTGACTCCGCCTACATGGTCCGTCTATTTCATTTTAAGGTCGATGACTGCATACGTCTTTTACTTCTTCATACAGAAATAAGGTGGCTCTCTCGTGGTAAAAGTTTCATGCGTCTCTTTGAACTAAGAAATTAAGTCAGAATCTTCATGAGTGACTATGATTTTGCTTTGGGAGAGAAGTTGTGATGATCGTTGGCTAATGAAATTGGCGTATTTGGCAGATATTTTTACAATCGTTATGATTTATGTCTCTTCAAGAAAAAGCAGTAACTGTTTTTGATGCTACTGATAAAGTGGAAGGATTTAAAAAGGAACTGAAGTATTGATCAAAACGAAAGCCTGGATTGTTTTCCTCTAACAAAAGGATTTGGAGAAGAACTCTAATCAGACATTCTTGCGATATCTTAAACGAGTTTGAAGTTCATCGCTTGCGTTTGATTGATACTTTAAACTGTTATTTTCCAAAAGGATTGCATGAAAACATAAAAGAAAACGTTTGGGTTGTCGCACCACCAAAAAAACCATCTCTGACATCACAGGAATATGAATTCTTGCTTGATTGACATCATATACAGCGATAAGATCAAAGTTTGAAACTGAGAAATCAATCTCAGATTTTTGATGTACGTTAAAAGATGAATTTGAAATCCTATCAGATCAAGCGAAACTTATTCTAAAGCCCTTCGCAACCACATATGCGAAACATGATTCTCCGTATACGCCGCTACTAAAACAAAATACAGATCACGTCTCAATACAGAGCAAGATATTCAGCTGCACTATTCGAAATTCAGCCAGATATAATCTCATTGTACAAATCAAAACAGCCTCATCCTTCTAATTAAATTTTTGTTTCACGAAACCAAGTAAAAATTTTTAACAAGTGTAATAATGCCATATTAATAAAATAACAAATTGTGGATCTGCAATATTTGCCCTGAATTTATTTTCAAATATTTTTTTTTCATGTGTGTGTTTTCCGTCTGCAGTGGGAAATTAGTGTAGAAAAAAAACTGAACTGTGAAATCTAATGTCCGGAAAGCTTAAATGACAAAACTACCTTGTATCGCTAATGGTATTTTGTCGTTCTATTTACTAAATACAGTATTTTGCTCCTCTTTGTATTTCCAATTTCAAAGGTGCTTCGTGACTGAAAAAGTTTGAGAACCTTTGGTTTATATAGTATTAAGAATTTTTTTTTTTATCTTGGTGCATTAGGTCATTTTTTGCAAGACTAGGTCTGAATAGACCGGGTTCTAAGGCTGAAAGTTTCATGTAAAGAGAAACAATTATACCGTTTTGTGCCAGTTAAACATTGAGCCTTTGAAATATAAAAAATATACGATTATCATGAGATATGCATCATAATGACTTAGTACTGAGGTTCTCAAAGCAGATGTGATGGCCTTAAAGGTCCGAGGATGCCACAATCCACATATTACGTCTAAACTGGTCCCTATTCATAACCATGAATTTACCATCCTTCTACATAAGCAATTTGGGCATCTGGAAGACTAAATGAATCTGATTTGTCTCATGAAAAAACAAATGAATTACCATTCTCTATTCAAACTACTTTACAGTGGCACTTGGAGTACATCTGTGCGTAAATTTAATAATAATGCATAATTTATGACGTGCTGTGTATGTTTAGAATTTTTTTATTTTACAGATCTATAATTAATGACCATAACGCTGAGTGAACACGTTTAACTATATTTTAATACCGCTTACATCATTTGAAATATTTTTCACTTTTTGCAGATGTTAGAAACATGAATTAGTACCAGTTAGAAGTTAATTATATCAAATGTTACTTTATAATTTTGATTAATTTTACTTCATTAGTAGTCACGAAACATACTTCTATTTATTATATATGAAGTTAGTTAAGGTATCAGGTGTGTTGTCTCATTTGCCATCAATTGACCTAAACAATTTAGAATTGAAAACAACCGCAGATGCTATGCTCTGGTCTATTAGTTGACATTAATCTCCAAGTGGTTTTGACAAGAGTGGTCCAATCCATCAAGATCTGGCAAATTTTGCTGATGACGAGATATCTCTTCAACAAGATATTGCCGATTCCTTTTTATGTTAAAAAAAAAAATCAAGATCGTGTCAGTTTTCTTTTAAAGACGAGATACCCCGTCGAGACAACAAGCACCAGAAGACCAGAAGGTTTAAATTCTAAACTTATTCTAAACAGGACGAAGCACTGAGCTTGACAACAAAATGGTAATGTAGTTAGTGCATTCTTCCACACACAATCAAACGCAAAACACTATTCTCTCCGCGCAAACCTTCCACAAACAATGAAGCACAGATATCTGAGAACGTTTTGCGAACACAGAAGAATTTAGCCAAAATGGACGAGTCTTTTAGTTCTTTCACAATCCAAATAAATAAACGCTTGTCAATGGGGGCCGCATAGCTAATATCCACGCTGTATTCACGCGCATCTGTAGGCAACCAAACAAGGTATCCATTCTTGTTGTCTTTTGCACGAAAATTCGGAAGGTCGAAGAACAAAACGAGCTGCCTCACGTCAATGCGATGGCATATGGCAGCGTCCGCTTCAATAGGCCAAAGCGGTTAACCTTTCCATCCTCTGCCAACCTTGGGAATGATCCACGGGCCTTTATTTCTATTTTTATTTTCGCTACTCCGAGAATTTATGGCACCGTAAAACGACATAAAGACATAATTCGGGCGTTTTACCGTAATACCAATCACAATGCAAGGTAACAGTTTGAATTCGTGTATGGTAAACACTGAGAAAGGACGGAACGTGGAAGAGGAGGCTCAATGTGTTGTCTGCCCGTACTCCGACGAACATTTAATTCCACAGCACAAACTCAAAATTTTAAAATAAGATTATTGAATAGGAAAACTAAAATTATAAAGAAGAGCGTTTGTTATTCCACTACGGTCATTTTTTTTGTTACACACAAGGGCGAAAAAGACTGGAATTTATAGCTCAACTCTTCAAATGGCACTATTGGGAAAAGTCCCTTTTCTTTTCTATTATAAAAAAAAATATTTGCGGTCTTTTTCAGTTTTATTCGTTTTATGATTGGTAGATAGCGAGTCACGTGGTAGTGAGTCTTGTGGTTCAACGGGCTAATCAATTTGGAGCACGCTCATACGATAAACACAGTTATATGTTTTAATTAATTAATTCCTAAAATTTGAGAGGACGCGCTAGAAAGTTGGAAAAGTTTACTAGTATCCTTTGTACAGTGGCGGATTAAGCGGCCGCGTAAGGCCCCGGAATACCAAAGGGCCCCGAGGTCTTAAAATGTCTTTTCATTAGGGTTCGAGAAAAGTTGTGACAGCCTCTTTACAAAGTGCGTCCTTAAGTGCAGTGAAAAGACACATGGAATAAATGCTGCTAGTAAATTACTGCACAATCAGTGAAATACGAGCTATTAAAAGGATCTATCCTGAAGTCTTTAGAAAATTTTATCAATAATTTCAGAGATGGTTGAAAAGGAGGCAACTGATTTATCAGGACTGTCATTTAATGTGGAAAATAAACAAACTCGCAGACCAAAAATGAGAAAAAATGTTTTTTGATGAAAACAAAGAAGTCGGACATGAATTTACAATAGAAAATTTCATAGTTAATTCATTTTATGTCATATGTGATAACATCAAGGCAGAATTATCTCGAATAACTCAGACGTAAAAGTTGGTGTGGAGCCTTTTCGAATATTTTTTTATTGGGATTCATCAATAGAAGAAAAAAAAAAAGAACACGATAAAAAAGTTGAAGGATATTTAGAAAAATGACATTATAGTATATGTCATAGACTTCTAATATAAGTAGACTGAGCATCGCTATTGAGAAGAGCTTCGCAAAGCGTCCGCAACATGTTGTCAGTAGTCACGTGACTGCTCCACGAAAATTCAGCTTGGTTGCTTGATTTGGCCTTTTATCGCCTCTCTTGGCGACATTTTCTTATAAAAAGTTACCGATTCGATGAGTATAATACTGATTATTTTTAGAATTTGAGTTACAATTTAACATTTTTGGGCAATGCAAATGAATATTTACGTTTTCACTTCTGAATATATTTGAATTCGTAATTCGTTTTTAGTTTTTTTTAAAATTAAGTTCTCATTGGGATTAAGGTTAACCAGTACACTTAAGATAAATAAATTACCGTCAATAGATTAATTCCATGTTTTATATATAGTTCTTCAACTGTATTAGGTGTGGAGAAATTATCTGATTTAATTTCAGAAAATATTTCAAACTTTTGGAAAAAATTATTGAGGTTAGCATGAGTTAGAATTAATTGAAAAATATATACCCATGTTTGGAAATAACTTCAATTAATGTGCATGATATTGAATATGCATAATACTGAATGCTCCTTGAATTTGAGTTACATTTTACTATTGTTGGGCAATGCAAATGAATATTTACTATTACACTGCTGAATATGTTTTGAATTCATATTAATTTTTAATGTTTTTAGTTATTTGAGCTGTTTTATGCTTAACTGAATTTCTCATTGAGATTAAGGTTAACCAACACATATACGAACAAAACAGTACGCTTGAGATAAATAAATTGTATTCAATAGATTGCTCTCAGGTCAGGAGTTCAGATTACAATTTGGTGTAAGATAGTTGTTCTAAACCCGACATTCTTTAATTAATACAAAATTTTATATATATTTCTTCAAAAACTGTATTAGGTGTGAAGAAATTATCTCAAAGATTTCATTTCAGAAAATAATGTAAACTTCTTTTAATGTAATGAGGTTAGCATGATTTGGAATAAATTGAAAAATAAATGCCCATGTTTGGAAATGACTGCATGAATAAATATTTTACCGATGCATAAAATAAAAATACTGAAAACAGATTAGAAGATTTCCTGTTCAAATGACGTTTGTGTAACCACTAAAGCTTTTATTGATATTATGGATTCTTAATTGCTTACGTTTCCATAAACACAAATTTATTCAATGAGTTTCGCATAAAAATACTAACAAGAAAAGTTATATATATAGTCTTTAAGATTGAAAGAAACTATTTTAAACCATACCCTTGATGTTAGCTATTTTGCAATTTTAGATTTCTGGTTCAAAAACTAATTAAGTTGCAACTGTGTGTCCATATATGAATTTTGAATTCATCAAAGTGATGATGTAAATAACTCTTGACAATTTTTATGCTATTAAGCATGTACAAAGTTGGATAAAGATTTTTATATTGAATTTTTATTATTTATTGTGTGTGAAATCAATATTTAATAAATACAAAAGATAAATAAGAAACAGTAAACGAATGAAATTTATTGACACATTCATCACATTTTAAATGTGTGTGTGTGTGAACTAAAATACAGAAACAAAATTCTTCAATTAATTAATTTAAACGATTTTCTTCTTTCTTCATCTTTGGGAAAACTAATATAGAACAAATAAATAAATGGAAATAAATAAAAATTTTAAATACTAAAGAACTGAATAAATGAATTTTCACAGCAGGTGCACATCTTTACAAGTTCGTATTACAAGTAAATACAAATTGTTTTACTTATAGTTCTAAAAAAATCATAAATACAAATTCACAATTATAATACGGCTTAGAAAATGCTTTAATCCTATTTCTAACAAATTGATTTTATTTAATATATAATTAGAAATTTCAAACGTTATCTTTTATTTTAAATATTATTCTTATGTAATTACAGTTTGCACAGATGGGTGGATTCAAAACAATTTTTCTCAGCAAGAAAAATAATTTATGTGATGTACTTAAATTGATGTTACCAAATTCATAACATTTACATCAAGAATCATCATTAACATCAAGAATATAGTACTCTTAGTTGTGTGCCAAAACATAATCGCCAAGACAGATAACGATTTCGCACAAGTTTTTACATTTCGGTTAACTATTTTTAATATTTTAAGACAGTATAAATTTCAATTTACAATTAGAAACACACTCCACACGTTATTTTGTTTCAAATATTATTTTAGATACATACTGATTGCAAACGTATGAAATATTTTCATAGAACGGGGAATGTCCGCAGGTTGTATTTATTAATTTCTAAGTTAGAATATCCATTTTTATCATACTACAGGGTGTCCTAAAAGTTCCTGTACTGACGATTCGTGAATTTATTATACATAATCAAAAGACTTTAAAACAATTATTTTTATGCTAATGGTGAAAAGCACTTTTAACATAACTAAGGGGGAAAATATGAACTTACATTTGGTTATCGTTGACTGTACTATCCCCCTTGGCGACTTTTCAAACAAAATCGCCAAATTTAAGATGGCGTTGATGAATAAGCCTCAAACAGCGAAATTCTCTGAATGCGTGATAAATTCATTTTGCAATGAAGAACAAAATGACGTGGAACTTTATTATCGCACAACTTGAGTGCGAAGAAAATCAAACGATAAAAATTAAAGCGTCGATAAAAACATAAGCAGACGATAAAATTCAATAATTAAAAAAAAAACCACGGGCAATAATTTGTTTTTAAGTTGGAGTACGGGAAGTTTTAGGTCAACCTGTAGAAAGTATTGAAAAATACAAATGTGAAAGAAATGTTTTTCGCTCACCTGTGAAATGTAATATTTCCGCCTTTAATAATTTGGAATTACATCCATATACGCAGCACTGTAGATCCATTTTAACTTGAGTATTCAATGCATTTGCTATTTTCTAGGGAAGAAGGAATGCGCAAACAATATGCGTGCAGAGAGAAGGAGTCACGTGACTGCTGATTTTGGTCACATGATCATGCGGACATAAAAAGGTTGCCATAGCTCACTCTACTATTATATCTCCTCTATGGGCGTCACTATTTATGTATTTTTAAATGAAAAACCCTCAGACTATTACAGAAGGTAGGAAGTTAATTAACGTCACACTGGAGGAACACAACGTGCTATTGGGCACGGCACGGGATCAATCAGGAAGGTAAAGATTTGTGAACGGCTCTTAATTTTCAACCACGGTCAGGTGATACAGACTAGAAGAAATGTTTTCACATTTCCTTATAATAGTCTTTTTTTTTATAATTAATAGTAATTTTCTACAGGTGAATTTCATATGGGTCCTGATCTAATTAACATTCAGATGTGCGTTTCTTTAGTTTCTATGTGCAAGTAATTGGGTCACATGGAATCCGTGGCGTAGCTAGAGTGAATGCTCTGTGTGCCTGAGCCCCCTCCGAAAATGCAGATTGTTGGCTTTTCAAATTTCCCACAGATAAAATACAGGGTGTCCTAAAAGTTCCCTTACTGACGATTCGTGAATTTGTTTATGCAAAAACAAAAAACTTTACAACAATTATTTTTATGCTAATGGTAAAAAGCACTTTTAACGTAACGTAGGAAAAAAATTTGGACTTATATTTATAATAAATGTTTAAAATTTCCATCCTTTTCTTGGAGGCAAAGCTAAAGTCGTTTGCGCATATTTTTGAAACGCGTTTCAAGATGCTGGGAGTGACTTTTTGTATCCTTTGAGTAATGGCAATTTTCAGATCACCTATTGTTTGGTGATCGCCTTCATAAACTTTGTTCTTTAAAAAACCCCGCACAGAAAAAAGCCAGGAATGCTCAGATCTGGGAACAGGTGGCCAAATATTTCTTGAGATGAGTCGATCGCCAAAAAAATCTTGAAGCATGCCCATGGTTTCATAACTTGTACGACAGGTTGCAACGTGTTGTTGGAACCAAGAGGCTCGTTCATTCACTTTTAATAATGCAACAAATTGTTGAATAAGTTGATGTAGCGTATCTTTACTCGGTATTGCATCATTTGGATATTTATGACGCCAAAATTATTTACATCTTTCATTATATGATTTACATTTACAATAAGACTCAAATAGCGTAATTCTCTGAATACGTGATAAATTCATCTTGCAATGAAGAACAAATTGACATGGTACTTTATTATCGCACAACTTCAGTGCTAATAAAATCAAACAATAAAAATTCAAGAGTCGATAAAACTATAAACAGACGAAAAAATTCAATAAGTAAAAAAAAAAAAAAACACGATCAATAAATTTTTTTAAAGTTGGTGTACGGGAACTTTTAGGACACCCTGTATAATAACAGCGCAACATGCTTTTAAAATATTTTTGTATGTAACTAATGAAGTAATATTCAGCATACAATATAGTAGTTTAAGGATTTAATATTCAAAACGAAATGGTATAGCAATGAGAGATTCAGCATAGTTTCTTCTTTATTACTCATATTATCACATATCTAGGCATCGTATAAATCCCTCAAAAGTGATAAAACAGCAAATTATACATTTCAAGAAACAAGGCTTGAATACATTTAATGTTATTTATTTTGTAGATTTTGCAGAACAACCACTGTACAGTAGATTCGTATACTCGGATCAGCCATATGTGTAACCTTTTGATCGGTTACAGGAATCCTTTAAAATTCATTGTCTGGTAACCAAAAAGAACATGAAAGGCCTTTTTAAAAATGTGACAAGATCTTAAATTTTCGCAATGCGTTTTATTTTTAACTTTGAGCTCCATCCGATATAAAATCCTGGCTATACCATTTTTTAGAATGATAAATTATATTCTGTTCGGTCAGCTTCTGACGATATTTTTTGTGTTTTAGAATATTAATTAATGCTGAACTGTAGCAACACAGCGAGGTATTAGCAACGGTCCGGGATATATACGGAACGGATAATTCCGCGTTAATCTCTCAGAGAATAATGATATAAGCTACTATATTCGTGTTTGGAATTTGCCAAGAGATAAATCCGAGGGCAACAGCACATAATTTTGAACCATGGTCAGATGACGAGATAACACTTGAGCTGGCACCCCACTCTCTAAACTCCCACATTACGACAACGTGAGGACATTTAAGACCACAGCATATTTAACGTGCACCTTCTCCCTTTGAACACACGACAATCTTTGGTTGGATTGTAGCTCACAACGCTTAGGTTGCTAATCCGTTACTCTTCCAATCGGATTACCGTCTCCTTTTTGGACACTCACTTCCAAAAGTTAAGCACGGAGATGAAAATGTTAATTTCCAGAAGCCAATCTGAATTTGAAAGGTTGCAATTTGCTGCAGAGGTAGATGGAAGTATGCAAATGTGTTATGTAACAGCCAATCACGGTTTCGTGTCGAGAAAAATACAAAAAAGGCAGTCGTATAAGAAGGCAGCAATGTGAAGGGTTAGAGGAGTTGCATGTAAGTGCTGATAAAAAGTGTTTAGAACTTTCGTACGATTAGTTTTCAAGACAGACGTGTTTCTATGGCTTCCAGAAGAGGAATGGCAGATAGTGAGCGCTGGCGTTCTGTGGATCGCCTTGAAGCAGGGCAATAAATCACTGATGTTGCTCTTTTCTTCGGCGTTCATCATTCCGTCATTTCACGATTATGGAAACAATTCCAAACAAGCCAAACATTTGTACAAAGACCTGTGGCCGGTTAACCAAGGGTTACGACCCCCGCGGAAGATCGATACATTGCTGTTCTAGTGAAGCGGAATCAAAGAGCAACCTACACACGTGTGACATCTATGGTTGCTGCGTCCATTGGTAAGACGATATCTGCTATTACTGTGCGACGAAGGCTACACATGAATGGACTGTACGCCTGGGTACCACGAGTTTGTGTTCCTCTATCCGTCAAATCCAGAAGGGCATGATTAAAGTGATGTCGGCAACATGTGAATTACACAGTGTCTGGATTGGGCTAACGTTATGTTCAAGGATGAGTCGAGATTTGCCCTGGAGCCAGATGACAAACGTGTTAGGGTCTGGAGTGAACAAGGCACACGCAATCGGCCTCAGAACATCATCGAGCATCACGCATTTCGAGGTGAAATCATCATGGTGCTGGCCGGGATCTCGTTGGGATATCCCACCAACCTGCACATCTATAGACGGGGTTCTATGACGGCTGTCCAGTATCAGGATGAAGTCCTAGAACCCACTGTGAGATTGTACGCTGCAGCAGTTGACCCTTCTTTCGTTTCAATGGATGATAATGAGCGTCCCCATAGAGCTGGCATGGTCGACGACTACCTGGAGAGTAAGGGGATTGCGCGTATGGTTAGGCCCGCGTACTCACCCGACCGTAATCCCATTGAAAATCTTTGGGATGCCTTCGGCCGTGCTATGTTTGCACGTTTACCACCCACAGCTACTCTCACAGAGTTGTAGATTGCTCTACAGGTGGAATGACGATTACTTGTCTCTGGGGTGGTTGATTACCTCATGGAAAGCATGGTCACACGCTGTAAACTTTGTATGAGGATGAGGGGTGGTCACATACCCTATAATTGTCGGTTTTGTTTATTTGTTTTGGATTTAAATATCATTTTGTTTATGACTTCAACATGACTTCAACTTATAATTTATAAAAATTCAATAGTGTCTTCATCTTTGTATTAATTTTCTTTGCTTTGTTTCATGCATAAACCTATTTGCTACTTTCCTGCTGCATTTCGTGTCAATCAAAGCTGTACTTGTCGTTTTTTTCGCACTTTACTTTTCGTGCTTAACTTTTGGCAATGAGTATATTTTTGACACTGCTCCTTGATTTCCTACAGAAATATTTTTTGTTTGACGCGTGAAAAGCAATACTTTTTGTCTACTAAAAAGTACTTCGTGGAGGATATCGGTTACCCTGCTATATATACTGCTATATTGTAAGTTAATTTTAATATTAGTGGCCATGTTCAGCCCAAACTCCCCTCCAGAATTTACTGTGGGTAAATTCAATCGATGTTCAATCGATGTTAGTTGACTAAATGCCATACAGTGGTAGCATCTACTAAATTCAGCTTCATTAAATTATATAGGGTAAGGTAATTTTAAATGAAATAATACTAGAGCAACACAACGGGCTATTGACGACGGTCCGGTATCAAACCGCTAAGGGAAAGATCTGAGGACAACACCACGTAACTTTGAACCACGGTCAGATGACGAGGCAACACCTGAGCTGGCACCCACTGTCCAAACTTCCACACCAACCCAACGGGAGGATTTTCGACCTTGACAAATTTAAGGTGCCACAGCCGGCCGCCTCTACAGCAAACACAATATCCATGCTTACAAATATCCATGTACTGACCCGGATTCGAACCAGGAACCTTCCTATCTAGATGTTAACCCCTTAACCATCAGACCTGTTGGTCGGCAATTATAGAGGAGTATTATGAACTTAGCTACCTCTATCAAAATCAACTTACAATATGGTAGTATATATAAAGCAGTGCACTCCACATCCTGATTTGAGTACTTTAAAGTGGAGTTACCTAACATAAAAAGAACATACTACAGGGTGTCCTAAAAGTTCCCGTAAATTAAAAAAAAGTTCCTTTAAAAAATTATTGTAAATTTTTTTGAATTATTGCATTTTACCGTCTGCTTATAGTTTTATCGAGTCTAGTATTTATCGTTTGATTTTCTTCGTGTTCAAGTTGTGCCATAATAAAGTTACACGTCATTTTGTTCTTCATCGCAAGATGAGTTTATCACGCATTCAGAGAATTGCGCTGTTTGAGGCTTATTTTGAATATAAATCATATGAAAGATGTAAAGAATGTTGGCGACATAAATATCCAAAAGATGTAATACCGAGTAATTATGTTACTATATGAACTCGTTCGGCGATTTCGCGAGACAGATTCGGTGGAACACAAAACACAGGACTGGAAGACCGAAAGTCGTTACACCAGACTTTGTGCAAGAAACTCAACGGAGGATATTGTAATCCCCTCATCAATCCGTGAGGCGTTTGTCGTAACAAATGGGCACATCACAGGGATCGATACATACGGTTTTAAGATCTTTGCATTTTAGTGCTTATCGTGTAAAAATGTTACAGGAGCTAAAGACACCGGACAATGAGAATCGGCTTTATTATTGCAGATGGCATTGCGATCGACTCATCTAAAAAAAACCTTTGGCCACCTCGTTCCCCTGATCTGAGCATCCCTGAATTTTGTTCTGTGGAGATATTTATAAAACAAAGTTAATGAAGATAATCACCAAACAATAGGTGATCTGAAAATTGCCATTACTAAAAGGATACAAGAAGTCACTCACAGCATCTTGAAACGCGTTTCTAAAAATATGCGCAAACGACTTTAGCTTTGCCTCCAAGAAAAGGACGGAAATTTTAAACATTTATTGTAAATGTAAGTTCAAATTTTTTTTCCTACGTTAGGTTAAAAGTGCTTTTTACCGTTGGCATAAAAATAATTGTTTTAAAGTTTGTTTTTTGTATAATAAATTCACGAATCGTCAGTACAGGAACTTTTAGGAGACACTGTATTATATTGTACTTTAATTTTGGTAGTGGTAGCTAAAATCCCCACCGATTCTTTCCTGGATGGTTTCAAACGATCAAGTTTCCATTTAAATTATTCAAAATATTCCTTTCAAGTATCGCAAAATCAAAATTAAATTACCATATTTCTCTGACACCGGACGAGCTGGAGGTTAAACAGCAGACGGGGAAAAGCATTTTTCTTTCAGGATTTCCGCTAGCATTCGGCCCCATCACGGGAACCTCGTTGCTCCAGTGACCTAGCGCAGGATTCCGCGCAGCTGATGGATTACCGATTTTCCCATCTTTTGTGAAACGGTAAAACTGCTAATGGACGGTTTCGACAGACAACAATGCTTCTCCGTTCAATCGACCAGCAGCGATTCACACTTATTGCTGAAGCACCAGTTAATTGGATGACAATGATTAAAACTTGTATTATCCCTTTACCTTGATAAACAATTCCATTAGACTTTTACTTCAATTGGAATTTTGTCGATTCAACTTTTAAAGGAAAAATATGCTAAAAAAAGTTTTTAGTTTGAAAAAAAAAAAATTATGCGAACTAAGTATTTGTCAGTGATGGCGACATCTGTCCCAACAGAAAGAGTTTTTTCCCGAACTGATGAAAAAAGAAGTCGGCTTAAGGTGGAGAAAGTTAACAAACTTTTTTTTTACAAACTGTAAATAACAATTATTAAAGCCTATAATAATCATAGGCCCCAATATTTTTTATCAGTAAAAAAAATTTACCTACTTCACCAGCGACTTTCAACATTGGATGCGACATCGATGTTTTCAAATCATCGATGTTTTATAAGAACATCGATGTATTGGAGCCGATGTTTTTGTAGCATCAATGTTTATAACTGTCGAAGTTTTTACGTTGTCAGTGTTTTATTTTTAAATAAAAAAAGTACCCATTTTGAAAATTTAAAAAATAACCAGGTAGCATAATTTTCATAATCAGTAAATTGAACACACTTTTAGACCAAAGTGGCCAAGGGTGAAGGGTCTGAAAGTAGGGATGTGACATCGATGTCGATGTTTTGCAAAAACATTGTTGTATTTAACATCGATTTATTGGAGCCGATGTTTGTTTAATATCGATGTTTTTACGTTGTCGATATTTTATTTTTTATGAAAAAAGCACCATTGTAAAAATGAAGAAAAATAACCTCGCAACTAAGTATTTCTCAGTGATGGCGACATCTGTCTATCAGAAAGAGTTTTTTCCCTAACTGATGAAAAAAGAAGTCGGCTTAAGGTGGAGAAAGTTAAAAAAACTTTTTTTTTTTTACAAACTGTAAATAACAATTATTAAAGCCTATAATAATCATAGGCCCCAATATTTTTTATCAGTAAAAAAAATTTACCTACTTCACCAGCGACTTTCAACATTGGATGCGACATCGATGTTTTCAAATCATCGATGTTTTATAAGAACATCGATGTATTGGAGCCGATGTTTTTGTAGCATCAATGTTTATAACTGTCGAAGTTTTTACGTTGTCAGTGTTTTATTTTTAAATAAAAAAAGTACCCATTTTGAAAATTTAAAAAATAACCAGGTAGCATAATTTTCATAATCAGTAAATTGAACACACTTTTAGACCAAAGTGGCCAAGGGTGAAGGGTCTGAAAGTAGGGATGTGACATCGATGTCGATGTTTTGCAAAAACATTGTTGTATTTAACATCGATTTATTGGAGCCGATGTTTGTTTAATATCGATGTTTTTACGTTGTCGATATTTTATTTTTTATGAAAAAAGCACCATTGTAAAAATGAAGAAAAATAACCTCGCAACTAAGTATTTCTCAGTGATGGCGACATCTGTCTATCAGAAAGAGTTTTTTCCCTAACTGATGAAAAAAGAAGTCGGCTTAAGGTGGAGAAAGTTAAAAAAACTTTTTTTTTTTTACAAACTGTAAATAACAATTATTAAAGCCTATAATAATCATAGGCCCCAATATTTTTTATCAGTAAAAAAAATTTACCTACTTCACCAGCGACTTTCAACATTGGATGCGACATCGATGTTTTCAAATCATCGATGTTTTATAAGAACATCGATGTATTGGAGCCGATGTTTTTGTAGCATCAATGTTTATAACTGTCGAAGTTTTTACGTTGTCAGTGTTTTATTTTTAAATAAAAAAAGTACCCATTTTGAAAATTTAAAAAATAACCAGGTAGCATAATTTTCATAATCAGTAAATTGAACACACTTTTAGACCAAAGTGGCCAAGGGTGAAGGGTCTGAAAGTAGGGATGTGACATCGATGTCGATGTTTTGCAAAAACATTGTTGTATTTAACATCGATTTATTGGAGCCGATGTTTGTTTAATATCGATGTTTTTACGTTGTCGATATTTTATTTTTTATGAAAAAAGCACCATTGTAAAAATGAAGAAAAATAACCTCGCAACTAAGTATTTCTCAGTGATGGCGACATCTGTCTATCAGAAAGAGTTTTTTCCCTAACTGATGAAAAAAGAAGTCGGCTTAAGGTGGAGAAAGTTAAAAAAACTTTTTTTTTTTTACAAACTGTAAATAACAATTATTAAAGCCTATAATAATCATAGGCCCCAATATTTTTTATCAGTAAAAAAAATTTACCTACTTCACCAGCGACTTTCAACATTGGATGCGACATCGATGTTTTCAAATCATCGATGTTTTATAAGAACATCGATGTATTGGAGCCGATGTTTTTGTAGCATCAATGTTTATAACTGTCGAAGTTTTTACGTTGTCAGTGTTTTATTTTTAAATAAAAAAAGTACCCATTTTGAAAATTTAAAAAATAACCAGGTAGCATAATTTTCATAATCAGTAAATTGAACACACTTTTAGACCAAAGTGGCCAAGGGTGAAGGGTCTGAAAGTAGGGATGTGACATCGATGTCGATGTTTTGCAAAAACATTGTTGTATTTAACATCGATTTATTGGAGCCGATGTTTGTTTAATATCGATGTTTTTACGTTGTCGATATTTTATTTTTTATGAAAAAAGCACCATTGTAAAAATGAAGAAAAATAACCTCGCAACTAAGTATTTCTCAGTGATGGCGACATCTGTCTATCAGAAAGAGTTTTTTCCCTAACTGATGAAAAAAGAAGTCGGCTTAAGGTGGAGAAAGTTAAAAAAACTTTTTTTTTTTTACAAACTGTAAATAACAATTATTAAAGCCTATAATAATCATAGGCCCCAATATTTTTTATCAGTAAAAAAAATTTACCTACTTCACCAGCGACTTTCAACATTGGATGCGACATCGATGTTTTCAAATCATCGATGTTTTATAAGAACATCGATGTATTGGAGCCGATGTTTTTGTAGCATCAATGTTTATAACTGTCGAAGTTTTTACGTTGTCAGTGTTTTATTTTTAAATAAAAAAAGTACCCATTTTGAAAATTTAAAAAATAACCAGGTAGCATAATTTTCATAATCAGTAAATTGAACACACTTTTAGACCAAAGTGGCCAAGGGTGAAGGGTCTGAAAGTAGGGATGTGACATCGATGTCGATGTTTTGCAAAAACATTGTTGTATTTAACATCGATTTATTGGAGCCGATGTTTGTTTAATATCGATGTTTTTACGTTGTCGATATTTTATTTTTTATGAAAAAAGCACCATTGTAAAAATGAAGAAAAATAACCTCGCAACTAAGTATTTCTCAGTGATGGCGACATCTGTCTATCAGAAAGAGTTTTTTCCCTAACTGATGAAAAAAGAAGTCGGCTTAAGGTGGAGAAAGTTAAAAAAACTTTTTTTTTTTTACAAACTGTAAATAACAATTATTAAAGCCTATAATAATCATAGGCCCCAATATTTTTTATCAGTAAAAAAAATTTACCTACTTCACCAGCGACTTTCAACATTGGATGCGACATCGATGTTTTCAAATCATCGATGTTTTATAAGAACATCGATGTATTGGAGCCGATGTTTTTGTAGCATCAATGTTTATAACTGTCGAAGTTTTTACGTTGTCAGTGTTTTATTTTTAAATAAAAAAAGTACCCATTTTGAAAATTTAAAAAATAACCAGGTAGCATAATTTTCATAATCAGTAAATTGAACACACTTTTAGACCAAAGTGGCCAAGGGTGAAGGGTCTGAAAGTAGGGATGTGACATCGATGTCGATGTTTTGCAAAAACATTGTTGTATTTAACATCGATTTATTGGAGCCGATGTTTGTTTAATATCGATGTTTTTACGTTGTCGATATTTTATTTTTTATGAAAAAAGCACCATTGTAAAAATGAAGAAAAATAACCTCGCAACTAAGTATTTCTCAGTGATGGCGACATCTGTCTATCAGAAAGAGTTTTTTCCCTAACTGATGAAAAAAGAAGTCGGCTTAAGGTGGAGAAAGTTAAAAAAACTTTTTTTTTTTTACAAACTGTAAATAACAATTATTAAAGCCTATAATAATCATAGGCCCCAATATTTTTTATCAGTAAAAAAAATTTACCTACTTCACCAGCGACTTTCAACATTGGATGCGACATCGATGTTTTCAAATCATCGATGTTTTATAAGAACATCGATGTATTGGAGCCGATGTTTTTGTAGCATCAATGTTTATAACTGTCGAAGTTTTTACGTTGTCAGTGTTTTATTTTTAAATAAAAAAAGTACCCATTTTGAAAATTTAAAAAATAACCAGGTAGCATAATTTTCATAATCAGTAAATTGAACACACTTTTAGACCAAAGTGGCCAAGGGTGAAGGGTCTGAAAGTAGGGATGTGACATCGATGTCGATGTTTTGCAAAAACATTGTTGTATTTAACATCGATTTATTGGAGCCGATGTTTGTTTAATATCGATGTTTTTACGTTGTCGATATTTTATTTTTTATGAAAAAAGCACCATTGTAAAAATGAAGAAAAATAACCTCGCAACTAAGTATTTCTCAGTGATGGCGACATCTGTCTATCAGAAAGAGTTTTTTCCCTAACTGATGAAAAAAGAAGTCGGCTTAAGGTGGAGAAAGTTAAAAAAACTTTTTTTTTTTTACAAACTGTAAATAACAATTATTAAAGCCTATAATAATCATAGGCCCCAATATTTTTTATCAGTAAAAAAAATTTACCTACTTCACCAGCGACTTTCAACATTGGATGCGACATCGATGTTTTCAAATCATCGATGTTTTATAAGAACATCGATGTATTGGAGCCGATGTTTTTGTAGCATCAATGTTTATAACTGTCGAAGTTTTTACGTTGTCAGTGTTTTATTTTTAAATAAAAAAAGTACCCATTTTGAAAATTTAAAAAATAACCAGGTAGCATAATTTTCATAATCAGTAAATTGAACACACTTTTAGACCAAAGTGGCCAAGGGTGAAGGGTCTGAAAGTAGGGATGTGACATCGATGTCGATGTTTTGCAAAAACATTGTTGTATTTAACATCGATTTATTGGAGCCGATGTTTGTTTAATATCGATGTTTTTACGTTGTCGATATTTTATTTTTTATGAAAAAAGCACCATTGTAAAAATGAAGAAAAATAACCTCGCAACTAAGTATTTCTCAGTGATGGCGACATCTGTCTATCAGAAAGAGTTTTTTCCCTAACTGATGAAAAAAGAAGTCGGCTTAAGGTGGAGAAAGTTAAAAAAACTTTTTTTTTTTTTACAAACTGTAAATAACAATTATTAAAGACTATAATAATCATAGGCCCCAATATTTTTTATCAGTAAAAAAAATTTACTTACTTCATCAGCGACTTTCAACGTTGGATGCGACATCGATGTTTTCAAAACATCGATGTTTTATAAGAACATCGATGTATTGGAGCCAATGTTTTTATAGCATCGATGTTTATACTTGTCGAAGTTTTTACCTTGTCGGTGTTTTATTTTTAAATGAAAAAAGCACCCATTATGAAAATTTAAAAAATAACCAGGTAGCATAATTTTCATAATCAGTAAATTCAACACACTTTTAGACCAAAGTGGCCAAGGGTGAAGGGTCTGAAAAGTAGGGATGCGACATTGATGTCGATGTTTTGTAAAAACATTGTTGTATTTACCATCGATTTATTGGAGCCGATGTTTGTTTAACATCGATGTTTTTACGTTGTCGATATTTTATTTTTAATGAAAAAAGCACCATTGTAAAAATGAAGAAAAATAACCTCGCAACTAAGTATTTCTCAGTGATGGCGACATCTGTCTATCAGAAAGAGTTTTTTCCCTAACTGATGAAAAAAAAAGTCGGCTTAAGGTGGATAAAGTTAACAAACTTTTTTTTTTACAAACTGTAAATAACAATTATAATAATCATAGGCCCCAATATTTTTTATTTACAGTAAATGAAAAATAAGTGTGTTGTGTTTTCCTCCCATAAGTTGATAAATAATTAATAATAGCTAACAATAATTATTGTTATGTACCTACCTAATTATACTGATAGTGAGTAGTAAATATGTCAAATTGTAAATATTATTTTCGTTTATGTAATTCAATTTGAAAATAAAAGAATTGTTAATTGTTCTTATTAATTTTTTTGACTTTGTTTTGCAGTTAAAAAAAAGTCTTACTTATAAATTAATAAACACAGCGAATAAGAGACAAATTAAATCCCCCCCCTCCCCTGGTTTTTTTGCGATGTATTATCAACATCGATGTTTTGCTGTCGATGTCGCATCCCTTCTTTCAACCGCTGTGCCGCAAGAATGGCATGAGTGTGCCATAGGGATGGTGAAATGGTTTATAGTGAAACATGTATTTCACGTCAACGGCTGTTTTAAACTATGTCAGGTGTGTTCATAAATAATTTCAAGTAATTATCCGTGTACATAATTTTGAGTATTATTTTTTTTTTACAAAATATCACAAAGCAATTATTTCAAAAATGTTTTTAAAATTACCACTTTAGAGGTAAATAAAACGGGGCTGGGATGGAAAGTGCAATTACTTCTTTGTAAATACAGCAAAATGAAATCTATTTGTATGTTAATTAAGAGATTTTGTCTTGGGGAGGCGTTCCGCAGAACCTTGTCATCAGTTTATGCGTGAAATGGATGAAATGGTTGAAAATAGCTCTTATATGAATACATTTGTTTCACCTTATTTCAGGCCTCGAAATAGATCTTCTAATACAAGTGCACCTTTTACACCTAAGTTTTTAAATTAGGTGCACAGGTTATATTTTAGATGCACATTAAAAAAAAACGTAATATAAGAGTATTAATGTAATGTAAACTACTTTATTAGTTGGGTATGTTTAGATAGGTTAGTAGTAGATTGTAAATAAAAATATTTAAGCATCTACATTCTCCCTTCTCAGGCACACGGCTGTCGCGACAGTCGCTTCAACAGAGCCACCTGCAAAATGTTTTGATCATCGGAAAGTTCTGGTGGCAGTGGCACAAGTAAACCTTCCTCCTGTATAAACCCGTTACGGCCCAGCGATTTTGTTTTCGTATAGTGTGTATTTAGGAATTTTAATTAAGTTCCTTTAGAGCGAGAGAGGTCGATACTAATATTTTATTCAAACATCAAAGTAACATAAAACACGTCCCCCCCCCTTTTTTTTAACGTTAGATGCACTGTGTGCATCTAGCGGGAAAAAATTAGGTGCACAATTTTATTTTCATGTGCACGGTGCACCTGTGCACCCGGGTATTTCGAGCCCTGCCTTATTTGAATATACGAATACAAATTTAGTTCTTTTATAAACAACTAAGTGATGATGGGTCCTGTTATGTCTCACAGCTTATGAAGAGCCATCCTAGACAAGAGGAAGAAAAGGAGAGAGAGAGAAGGACGAAAGATTTCTATATCTTAGCATACTTAACCACCTGTGTGTCATGAGATTTTTGTGTAGTGTAGTACGATTTTTTCACTCTGTCACATGAATAATTAACCACATATACATATGTGTATTGGTGAAGAGGATCCTATGAAAGATTCTATTGGTCAAAAAATTCAAAACTGGTCAAATGCAGGGAAGACTGATGTCTGCAGAACGAACTTGTACTTGTGAGCACCTCAGAGGGTTAATGTGCTCAGAATATTTATAAGTTTAGCTTTAACCATTTAGAAACGATGGGATACCAGACTTCCCTCAGGATCTCGCTATTTACTGTGTTACAAACGCGATAATACACACAACTGATGAAAGAAAAAGAAATCCCAAAATAGGTACACTCAATAAAATTGAAATTGCAGTACGCAGAGATAACTCGATACGTATTAAATAATGTAGTACGTAGAACGTAATATCAGCACATGCTAATTATTATAGTTTCCTACAATCCCACAGAAGCTGTAACTAATACAAGACAGAGTTTTTCTGTAAAAGTTCATGTTCAGTTGTTCTGTAAAAGCTCATATTCAGTTATTCTGTAAAAGTCCTGTAGTTCTTTCAAATGACAAATTCGAAATAAATTAGGGGGGGGGGGGAAAAAGCCTTGTTCGGTGGATTAAATTTCTCCCCAAGGTCCATAGAATCCGTGATCTCATAGAAAATTATCAGTTAGTAAGCAGTTAAATGGGTGAACAACGAAGCTCAATTAATGAACAGTGGATAATCTGTGGTAAAAGCTGCTGTATTAATAGTTCGGCCTTAAGATAGAAACAAAAACGATGTATTTGCCATCTTTAGAGGTGTTGTTTTGCGACGGCGTGATGCGTTAGCAGCACGTGGCATGAAGGATGTGACCAAGACATAATTGTTTTTACATTACTAGCTATTACCACGAAGTGTAAAAGACAATTGATACCTTTTTTGCGAGGAAAATATTCACAAAAGCCAGGTGATATGTCTGAACGCATAGTAAAAAGGGCAAGGGTGGCCGAAGGACAAGCGCAGTAAGCTTCGAATTTTAAAAGTGGGAATTTTGAGAGTGGGGTACCAGCTCGTGTTGTTCTCATCATCTGACTGTGGTTCTAAAAAATTACCAGGCGTTGTTCTTGGATATTTCTTTTCGTGATTGATCCCGGACCGTCGCCAACTGCCCATTGTCTTTCTCCAGTACGACGTTAATTTACTATCTCTCTTTTCTTTACATCAACCTTTAAACTACGGCCGGTACAACAGTTGTACCATGAAAGCGTCAAGATAGAATTTAGACAACGACCAGTACATTAATTGTGCCTTGAAAGTTATAAGAACCGCGCCAAGAAGGAATTTAGACTACGGCCTTTACAGCAGTTGTACCTTGAAAGACAAAAAAAGAATCGCGCCAAGAAAGAATTGCGTTTGTTATATATATAGCCGTAGTCAAAAGGTTAAGCTATATTTCATTATCATCTAAGGGGAAAAGATGAAATCTCTTCTCCATTTGAAGCCCAATCACCTCAAGACGCTAATGCAAATTTACAAAGAGGTGAATGGAATAAGGTGCGACTCTTACCATGAAACATGGACAACAGAAATATATTATTGAGAGTTTTTTACTCCTATAAAACAAGTGATAACAATAACGCAAGAAATTAATACTCTTCTCCATTTACTAAATGGCCGACCAACCGGTATAGTGGTTAAGGTGTTAGCCTCTAGATCGGAAGGTTCCTGGTTCGAATCCGGGTTCGAGCATGGATGTTTGTAAGCGTATGGCGTAGAGGCGGCTGGTGCACCTTAAATCTGTCGTGGCCGAAAGTCCTCACGTTGGGTTGGCGTGGAAGTTTGGAGAGTGGGGTGCCAGCTCAGGTGTTGCCTCGTCATCTGACTGTGGTTCAAAATTACGAGGTGTTGTCCTCGGATCTTTCCCTTAAGAGACTGATCCCGGACCGACGTCAATAGCCCGTTGTGTTGCTCTATTACGACGTTAACTAAAATTACCAATTACTAAAATTACCATTTACTAAATATACCTTGCACTCTCCAGTGGATCCCAGCTCATGTTGGAATTGAGGGGAACGAATGTGCAGATGCCCTTGCAAAGGAAGCACGCGACAAAGATCAACCTCAAGTAATCACCTGTGCAGATGCGAATGCCGTCGCCAGGCGAAGGATCTACAACCAGCATTTTAGCAAGGCAACAATCCCCGATCTAAACTGCCCAAGAAACCTCTCCTCTACAATAGCTAGGCTACGTACTGGACATTTCAAAGGCATGAAGATTTCACGAACTAATATAAAATCCTATCCCATCTGCAGGTACTGTTCCCAATCGCAACTAACTCCATATCATGTTTTCGACTGCCAGGCCATTATTGGTTCCCTCTTTCAACTTGGAGCACCCCCAATCGAAATCCTCCATAGCCATCGAGCTCCAGAACTTGCAGATCTTGTCACCAAGGCTTTTGGAGGGCTCCAAACTTTTGCACTAGTACTGTATGCATAGACACGACAACAACAACAACAACAACAACAAGTGATAAGTAACAGGGATCGTTATTCAGCCGTACGTTTCAATTACACATAAGGAAATCGGTAAATAATTCAACCTATTTAAATAAAGAACTGCAATACCTAACAAAATATGATGAGCAAAAGAGCATGAAAGAAATGGTTACAAACTACTGTCTAATAGCTATACTGTCTGAAGACGTAGTTCCAAAAATTTCCTTTAATGTTACATCGATTATAATGGCAAAAATAACGGTTGTACACTGTTTCGCTCACTACTACAATCTACACTGTTTCCGAACGCGTTCACAAAACGAGTCAGGATAGACGTAGTATAACCTACCATTAAAAAAAATATTCATTGTAAGTTTTTATATTTTGTCAGAAAAACTACTGTGTAAGTAATGAAAAGTAATCAAACACACTTCTGTTAAGGTATGTAGATATATCAGTAGTTTAAGTATGAAAACATTTGTAGTAATTTAACTAAGAAAAATTTAATTAAATGAATGTGTATAGTAAATGATATTACAAAAACCCAATTGATTTAGACAAACAGAATACGACATAAAAACTCGTATTTTATCGACTTAACCCTTTTCACGTACAATATTTTTTTAATGTATTCAGTAATTTGAAAAAATAGACGCACAAAATCTTTACAAAAATTTATTATTGTATAATCTAATTAAGAAAAGCAATTAGTTTTAATTTTAAATAAAGAACAAAACAAAGGAAGTTAATATTTTAAAACAATAGACAATCAGAAACGATTCTTGAATTTTATTTGCGCAACAATGGTCTTCTATTGTTGTTTTAAACAAAGAAATTTTATGCCATAACAGTGCTGGTAGACTATATTTCTTCCCATTTGTGAATTTTTTGCGAAGCTATAAGCATCTTTGATATTCACTGCGATAAAAAAACTTTGTTAGTTTGATATTTTAGGAGTTTTCTTGCGGTTGTAAAGATTTCTATTGAAATCAAAATGGCCCCACGACTTCTGAAGTGGTTCCGTAAGAAATGGTAAGTTTTGTTGATTATTATTGATATAAAGCTTTCGTTTCCGAAGTAAATTAGGATTTTACGGTATTTTCTAACTTTTCTAAATTACCTTGTATTATTATCAATATAACGGCTTAGTTTCATAAGGGAATTTCGACTAAACTGTAGTATCGAACTCAAAGGAAAATAAGCAATACTACTATTTTTTTCGCATAACATTTTACCAAATACAGGCAGTTCACAGTCACATATTTCATGTTTAAAAAGAAATCAGACTTGAATAGAAAACGATAATTCTGAATTCGTATTGTTCTTGACACATATTCCTTCTTTCATTCCTACTTGAATTCTATTCTACTTACCCCCATCTTTAAGAGTTTGTTTCGGCGAGACTCAAGAATCTGTTAGCTGCCGTGCCGAATTAATCCAAACTTGTTAGGATATTAAACTTAACGATTACTTAAACATTTAAACACAGATGATACGATACATGTTAAATATTAGAACATGGAGAGATTACAAACGCTAACTTCTGAAAATAATCCCTTTGCTATGGAGACACTCAACTAGACGGAGTCCGCAAGCTAATTGCCTTTGTTTCATGCGCGGACGCGAACATCATCATCAAGGCTCTTGAGCAGCCGGGAACCTCTGAGAGCCATTTTAAAAAGGTAGCTGGCCACTTAATCGAGACAGCTGGCGCTTATACTCTACACTCCATCATCGAATTTGCAACTAAAATTTTCATTGCCAAGCGGCTATTTGCATTTCTCTATTGATTTCTTCCACTTTCGCGTAAGTGCATATAGAAATCCTTTTAATTATTACCAACTGGCGATGATAATCATTGCCAGTTTGCGATGGTACGGTTAAACCTAATCATATTATAAGTGTAAATAATACTTTTTTGTTGTTATTACAGTGTTAAGTTTATTTCCCGCCGAGGAAATGACCTCACGTTGAGTGAAGGCGAGATCGGAGTTTTAAGAACACCCAGAGTGGACTGTCCAGACCGTGTCCACACCACCCTGAGTCCAGGAGAGGTCGTTCTAGTTCCTGGGATGCCCGTGAACTTCAAATCATCGTTCATCCCGATGCATCCTTCAGGCGTTATTATTCATCCCCGGAAGGCTGATCCGGAAGAAGAAAACGAAAATCAGCATTCAAGTCCGGTAAGCACTTGACCCATTAGACAGATTCATAAAAAGTATTTATTTGTAACCTTATTCACTCAGAAGAGTTAATTTTTATCAAACGCATTTACAGGAAACAGACACCAGTGCTGGTGCAGAGGTCGTTCCGCCCATTCTATCGGCCCCTGCAACGCCCGAGAACTTGACATCGATCATGAAAAGGTATCCTTCAGGTGCCATTCCATCTTGGAAGAGGAGCGAAACAGAAAAGAACTACAGACGGCATCAGAATCAAGTAAGTAAATGATTCCCAGGATGTATTTTTAAATGGAGTGTTTCCAGCTGCCCTATTTTGCATGGAAGTGTTAGTTTACAGCAAATTATAATATGCTTCTTGTGCTATTTTAGAAGAAGTACACCCGTGAAGATATGGATGCTGTCCGTTGCCGTTTGTTCAACTCGGATGACAGTTTGATATCAGTCATGGATAGTAATGTTTCGAGTGCCACTCCTTCCTGGAATAAGAGCGAATCAGATACCAGTTCAGTCCTGGATACCGGCCGATGCAGTTTGCTCGACGTGGCCCCTATGACGCCTGATAACAATTTCACATCAGTCATGAAAAGGTTTCCTTCAGGCGCCATTCCTTTCTGGAAGAAAGACGAAACAGAGAACTATAAACGGCATCAGTATGAAGTAAGTAAATGATTCCCAGGATGTATTTTTAAATGGAGTGTTTCCAGCTGCCATATTTTGCATGGAAGTGTTAGTTTACAACAAATTTTAACATGCTTCTTGTACTATTTTAGAAGAAGTACACCCGTGAAGATATGGATGCTGTCCGTTGCCGTTTGTTCAACTCGGTCTCGGATGACAGTTTGACCTCAGTCATGGATAGTAATGTTTCGATTGCCACTCCTTCCTGGAATAAGAGCGAAACAGATATCAGTTCAGTCCTGGATACTGGCCGATGCAGTTTGCTTGACTTGGCCCCTGTGACTCCTGATAACAATTTCGCATCAGTCATGAAAAGGTTTCCTTCAGGCGCCGTTCCTTCCTGGAAGAAAGACGAAACAGAGAACTATAAACGGCATCAGTATGAAGTAAGTAAATGATTCACAGGATGTATTTTTAAATGGAGTGTTTCCAGCTGCCATATTTTGCATGGAAGTGTTAGTTTACAACAAATTTTAACATGCTTCTTGTACTATTTTAGAAGAAGTACACCCGTGAAGATATGGATGCTGTCCGTTGCCGTTTGTTCAACTCGGTCTCGGATGACAGTTTGACCTCAGTCATGGATAGTAATGTTTCGATTGCCACTCCTTCCTGGAATAAGAGCGAAACAGATATCAGTTCAGTCCTGGATACTGGCCGATGCAGTTTGCTTGACTTGGCCCCTGTGACTCCTGATAACAATTTCGCATCAGTCATGAAAAGGTTTCCTTCAGGCGCCGTTCCTTCCTGGAAGAAAGACGAAACAGAGAACTATAAACGGCATCAGTATGAAGTAAGTAAATGATTCACAGGATGTATTTTTAAAATTATTTGCTTGTAATTGCCATATTTTACATAAAAGTGTTAATTTTCATCGAAGTGTAATATGCTTTTTGTATTATTGCAGAAGAAGTATACTTATTCAGACATGAATGCTGTCAGACGCCGTTTGTTCGATTCTCCCCCTGGAATGCTCGACAAGTGCTTGGCATCCGTCTTAAAGAGAAATCTTTCAAGGCTCATTCCTTCCAGGAAAAAGAGCTTAGCAAAGATAGACTACAGAAGACGGTATCAGTATCAAGTAAGTACTCAATGTATTAGAGATATGATTCTTATCGTTTGCTCCTAATTTTCCTATATTTCATGTTAGAATTAATTTCTATTAACTGTATTTCTACTGTTACAGATAAAGAAGACCAGTGGTTTGGATGCTGTTCGCAAGTGGTTTATTCGCCGCATCAGGAAGGAATAAACTGTTCAATTATGTAACATCATATGACGTTTTGCGTTTGTGACTTGCATGTTGCAAACTCCCGATTGTGACTCCTGAATTGTGACATCTCGATTTTGACACCTATACTATGACCACCCGATTGTGATTCCTGGATTGTGACATCTCGATTATGACTTATCTATTGTGACATCTCGATTATGACTTATGTATTGTGACATCTCGATTATGACATATATTGTGACATCTGGATTATGACTTATCTATTGTGACTTCTTGACAGACCTTATTACTTGCTGCTTTACTACTTCATTTATTTTAACGGCTCTAATAGAAATAGTTGTACAATAGCTTTCGATTAAAAAATAGTTTGAACAATAAACCTCAATATTAACAATTTTTGTTGTTGTGTTCTTTAGTATGAATAAGTTTCGCTTCATAAATCAGATATCTAACTATGAAATTACATTTCAGTAAAGATTTTTACGCCTGCAAATGTATTACTTTCCTCGTTTAATATAAACTGTTACAGTTAGACATAAGATAAACCTGTTGTTGTTGTTGTTTCTTATGCCTACACTGGCAGACCAGAGGAGTGCCAGGCCCGTCGAAGACGGCAAGAGGCGAGGGGGGTGCGCCTTCCATGTTATTGAGCCCCATTGGGAGGAAGTCCGACTTTGCTCGACATACATGACACATCCGTTTTACAGGAAGGTCCCTTTCATACATCCATTCACTCACACATATCGTAATTTAGATCCCAATCAGAGGCCGATAACCCCCTGATCAGGTACCCCCAGAGGTATTGATTTGGTATGGGAACATGGGGGACATTGTGACCACGACCTATTTAACGTGCCCCAGTCACCATTAGTGAACACGACGGTCTTTAGCCAGGTCGAAGCGCCGATCTAGATAAACCTAATTAAAATATTAAACATTAAACATAGGTTAAAAAAAGTTTACTAAGTAGTTTTCTAACTTTTCACAGTAATAATCTGAAAGAATTCCATGACATTTTAGGTCACATTTTTATATACGTGGTTAAAATGCGGTAAAAATACACTTTATAACAAAAAAAAAATCGACGCACAGAGACGGAGTTGTCCGATTGAGATAAAAATTGTTGGATGCGAAAAGCATACATAGAAAAACAAACGATTAAAATTTCAGAAAAATTGAATGATTTATTTCAGAATTTGACCGTTACAAAGGGAGGAAGTCAATAAGGAGTGGGTCCACCTCTGCATGGATACAAGCTGTCACCTGTCGTGGCATAGACTGAAAAAGTTCCCGGATGGTGTCCTGCGAAATTTCTTGCCAAATTGTCTCTAACTGTCGGGTTTAATGGTCAATATTCCCCGGGATGGTTGCAATAGCCTTCCCATAACGTCCCAAATTTTCTCTATGGTAGAGAGATCAGGAGACCTAGCTAGACAAGACAGTGCTGGGAAAGCTTGAAGACAATTCATAGCAACACGTGCCGTTTGCGGCCCGACATTATCTTGTTGAAAAGTAAGTCCGGGGTGTCGCAAAAGGGACGGTAACACAACCTGTCGTAGAATGTCGTCTACGTACCGCTGTGCTGTAAGTGTGCCAGAAATGACTACCAAAGGGGGCCGGCTATCAAAGAAGAAGGCGCCTTGACCATAAAGCCCTGTTGTGGGCATGTGTGGCGTGCGATTGTAAGGGCAGGATCCCCACTCTGGACGTCTCCAGACGCGTCTGCGGTTGTCGTCAGGACACAGTTGGAAATTTGACTCGTCATTAAAGACTATACGTTCCCAGTCAGCGATGTTCCAAGTGGATCGAACCCGGCACCGCTATAATTCTGCACCTTCTTAGTGCGTCGATTTTTTTTGTTATAGAGTGTATTTTGAATATTCGGTACTATAGTGTAAAAAATGCTGAATAACCGAAACACTAAATTTCACATGCCTCATTACGCAATAAATTCAACTAAATATTTAAGGCATATTTAAGTATCTTTGCCACCACATTCAGGTAAGATTTTGTTACGAAATGGCAGGATTTATTTATACGTACTTTCTATCAAAGCTCTAAAAAAATATAAACTAAAGTTAAAAAAAAAAAAAAAACTACAAAACGAAGCAAAATTACTCAGGTTGAAATTTACTTAAAATTTGAACATGAACTTAGTGTATGCTGCCGACCAACCGGTATAGTGGTTAAGGTGTTAGCCTCTAGATCGGAAGGTTCCTGGTTCGAATCCGGTTCCGGGCATGGATGTTTGTAAACGTATGGTGTAGAGGCGGCTGGTGCACCTTAAATCTGTCGTGGCCGAAAGTCCTCACGTTGGGTTGGCGTGGAAGTTTGGAGAGTGGGGTGACAGCTCAGGTGTTTTCTTCGTCATCTGACCGTGGTTCAAAATTACGAAGTGTTGTCCTCGGATCAGTCCCTTAAGGGACTGATCCCGGACCGTCGTCAATAGCCCGTTGTGTTGCTCTAGTACGACGTTAACTAAAAAATTACCAAATTTAGTGTATGCTACAAAAAAAAAAGAACACTAACTGTAAATAACAACAATTTAAAAATTACTATTTAGGAAAACTTATAGCAAGAATTTAAAGATGACATGAACTAAAAAGTTCGTGACTATTCATATCATAGAAAAAATAATGCATATGATGTTGTGTAAAAAATTATATGCTGCAGCAATTATAATAATTAAATATAACAGCAATTATAATAATCAAATATAACAGCATTTATAATAATTAAATATAACAGCAACTATAATAATTAAATATAACAGCGATTATGATAATTAAAAAATATTAATCTGTTTTCAGACAGTATGTTTAAGGTTTCCATAAATGTGTTCTTCTTAGGAAGTAAAATTTCTTTCCGTCATTTAAATTCTTTTAGAACATAATCAATATCACACAGAAATTCAATTTATTAACTGCCATCAAAACTGTAATCTTTTTTCATCAAAAGAGGTAAAACTCTATCAGGAACACCACGAATCATGTTTTTGCTAAGACTAATACTAAAACCTAAATAAAAAGAAATGCAGAACAGTACATAACATTAGCCAACCAATAAGTTATATACTAGTACATTAGTTTGATTTTATCTTTGATCCATTTGGGCGAGGTAGCTCGTTTGGAAGAGCAACTGATTAGCAACCGGAGAGTTGCGAGTTCGAATCCAACCAAAGACAGTCGTGTTCAAAGGGGGCTGGAGTACATTAAATCTCTTGTGGCCTCAAATGTCCTCACGCTGGCGTAGTGTGGGAGTTTGGAGAGTGGGATGCCATCTTACGTGTGATCTCGTCATTTGACCTTGATTCAAACTAACGAGGAATTGTTCTTGGATCTTTCCATTCGGGACTGATCTCGAAGAGTCGCCAATTGCCCGCTGCGTTTTCCAGTGCAACGTTAATTCTTACCTACTTTTGATCCATTGATATTTCAAAGGTTTTCTTGAATTCGGCTTATTAACAGTGTCTCACGACTCTAGGCAACTGTATTTACCCTATGACACTCAGTTATTAACTTAATAACCACTTCAATTGACTGAGAGAATTCTAGGAAAACTAACATGATTTGTTAAAAATTGTACAGGGAACAAGATGGAGAATATTTTTTTCTGATTCGGCTATTAGTTTAGTGTGTATTAAGTGTCAAAGTCAAAAAAAGCGAAATTTCTAACGCGAGTGAACAAAACCTGAAAAATTTTCAGTCTTCAGCCATTAGATTTTTCAGAGAACCTCAAAACATAAATTTTTGCCTGTCGCCGAGTTTTTTAGAAATTTCAATTTGGTTCCTGGTAATATTTTTTGAAATTCGGGAAATTTTCGTTTCTTTTTTGTTAAAACTGTCATATCTATAGCTTATTACTATTCGTTTTTAATTTTAAAAGCATCACGGGAAACCTTAGAACGTACTCTTTCTTATGGTACAATTATTTTTCCGATTGGTTAATAAATAAATTCGATGCGATTAAAAGCTGGTCATACAAATTTCGCTCTTTTTAGATAGTAATTTCCGATACAAAACTAAAACTGTCATATCTATAGCTTAATACTATTAGTTTTAAAATTTGAAAATACCGTGTAAAAGCTTAGAATGCACTTTTTTTTATGGTATAATTATTTGTAACATTGGTTTATAAATAAATTTTTGATGCGATAAAATGTATAATTTCACGATCGTGTACAAATTGTTCATCGCGGAGATGAAACGTCAGATCGTTCTAGCTGGCCTTGTAAATCTCACTGTGACGTCATGGCCCGGAGAGACGATTGCAAAAGGAGTGTTGGTTTGCGAACCAAAACAAATGGAATAGCGTAGCAATCACCGGGAGTTGGCGAGCGTAGGTGATCAGGGGGAAGAGCCCCCTAATTGATCAGAAAGTCGCAACTGGTTAGTTATCTTAGAGGAAGGACTGTATGTTGCAGAACGGTAGGTAGGTACTTTAATTAACGCACTGGAGTAACACAACGGACAATTTACGATAGTTCGGGATTAATCCACCAAGGGAAAGATCGGAGGACAACAATACGTAATATTGAACCAAGGTCAGATGACGATAGCTTGCAAAACGATTATACATTCTATGTGTATGAACGCCTCAAAGGGATAATATATAATAATGCAATAACTCAAATAAAATGTACTAAATCAAACATTGTTTGGAGTAGCCAAGGAAACAATTTAAATAAACTCTAACGGATAAATGATGGCTAAAAGTAATACACCAGATCGTTTAGTTTCACAAACATACAAAACATGAACTATGTGGCTCACAAAATAATTTCAGAAACGTAACCTTCTTTGGATTACAAAATTTCGGAGTATGTTGTATTGCATCTGATGACTAATTAACAATGTCTATTGCTTGAAAGAATTAAATGGAAACTTTATTGGTCACGAAAGTGTCAAAACTAGTTAGCTATATCGAATGGAGAACTGCAGTTTGTAGAACGATATACGTATGTGAATGCCTCAGAGGGAAAACATTCAAGTGTAATTATTCAATTGGAATCTAAATACTTGATCAAACATTGGTTTGGGGTAATACACTCTAAAACAAAACAAAAAATCGACGCACCAAGAAGGAGTTGTCCGATTGCGATAAAAATGGGTGGATGTGAAGAACATGCATAGAAAAACAAACGATTGAAATTTCAGAACAATTGAATGATTTAGTTCAGAACTTGACCGTTACAAAGGAAGTCAATAAGACGTTGGTCTACCACTGGCCTGGATGCAAGCTGTCACCCGGTGTGGCATAGACTGAAAATGTTCCCGGATGGTGTCCAGCGAAATTTCTTTCCAAATTGTCTCCAACTGTCAGGCTAAATGGTCAACATTACCCGGGATGGTTGCAATCGCCTTCCCATAGCATCCCAAATGTGCTTTATGGGAGAGAGATCAGGAGACATAGCTAGACAAGGAAGAGTTGAGAAAGCTTGAAGACAATTTATAGCTACGCATGCCGTGTGCAGCTAGGAATTATCTTGTTGAAAAGTAAGTCCGGGTGTGCCAGAAATGACTACCAAAGGGGTTCGGCTATCTAAGGAGATGGCACCCTAGACCATAACGACCTGTTGTTGGCATGGGTGGAGTGCTATTGTAAGTGCAGGATCCCCACACTGCCCTGGAAATCTCCAAAAGCGTCTGTGGTTATCGTCAAGTCACAGTTGGAAACGGGACTCGTCACTAAAGACTGTTCGTTCCCAGGCAACGCCGTTCAGTGTTGATCCAGCCCGGCAGAACTCCTTCTTGGGCCGCCGATTATTTTTGTTATAGAGTGTAATTTAAATCAAATCTAATGGCTAGCTCGTATGTAAAAGGACTTAAGTACACTACAGATTGCTAATTTCACAAATCTAATACAGAACCCGAACTATGTAGCTCAGAAAATAATTTCAGCAGCTTAATCTTCTTAGCGTTGTATGGATTTCAGAGTACGGATTATAACTTTTTCTCAGATCTATTGACTACATAAACATACTGATTGGTTGAAATAATTCTAGATATTGGTTTGGATTTTATGGCACAAAAGCTATGTTTGACCAAGCTGCGCCAAACATAAGACAGGCAATGTCAAGTAAATGGACCTAACCAGAAGGAGAGTTTTCAGACACAGGGGGAAGAAGTATATCTTTGAGGGGGGGGGGAATTGATCCTATTAGGAATTGAATAACCTATAACTCGAAGTAATCGTAGGAAAAACAAATAAATAACGTAAGAAAAAAGAATTTGTGATTTTATAAATTTTTTTAATGATTCATCTGAACGAGTTTAATCTAATTTTTCTTGATTGGATACATAAGGGTCTAGTTATTAACTAAAAATATACACAGATTGAATGTCATTACTTGAAAAATGCTTACATTAGAATTAAATAAATAATTGTTTGACGGAAAGCGGGACACCTCATATGCAACCAGACATCCTCAATACAAGAGCAAAATTTTCAAAAATTGAGAAACCTGTAATCGAAAATCTTATAAATAACGATAAAGCAAAACAATCAAGAAATAATTATTTAAATAAGGGTATTTATGCACAAATATGAGTAATGAAATGAAGCATGCATTTAATTTACTTTACATGACTGAAATCAAGTCCTGGGAAAATACTGTTAAGTTAACCTTTTTTGGGTTATCAGGGTTCTCTCTCTCTCTTCAATACAAACAACCAAATAGAATCATTGGACTAAAAAATAAACTAGCAGTAATGATAATTTTTTTATGACATTTCAACTTTATTATTATAAACTTACAAAATTTTGAATTGCTTTAACTTTTTTTGCTCATAGCGAACAATTACAAATGATTTTACAATATTTTAGGTACCTTCATTTCGATAAAAATTTATTATGATTTCTCACCTGTCAAATTATAGAACTTGGCAATATTTCTCGACAGTGATTATTTCCTATGGATAACCGTTTAAGAGGACAGTGCTGTCATAAGATGATCTCGATATATATTTGGTAGTGATTAAGCAGTTTGAGTTAACATTGCCAAAAAGCTATTTTGTTTTCGAAATATTTTTTTTAGCATAAGTTTACAGCTTTTGATTAAAAAACTAGTTTTGGAGAGGCATAACTATAACTATTTCCATCTGTTATTGTATATTTCCTGCTTTATATGACAAATTGATTTCAATTGGTAAAAGTGTCATTCAATTGTAAAGCAAAAAACTTCGCTTTTTTGGTACTGAGACACCTAAAATTTCACAAAAAAGCATAGTTTAAGTAACATTTCAAACCAACATTTCAAACTTTGGACGCATGATGAATTTAGTATTTGCGTGCACTTAGATATATACAATCGATTGCAAGGATTTTATCCAAAATAGTTTTCAATTAAATCAATTAAAACCTGATGCGCAAGGTTTATTGGCAGTTGAATTTACGTCACACTGAAACAAAATGACGGGCTATTGACTATGTGATGCTAAGAGATTCAGCCATTTCGAAATTAGAATTAAGGTAATGGTAATGGTAATTTTAGTTAACGTCGTACTAGAGCAACACAACGGGCTATTGACGACGGTCCGGGATCAGTCCCTTGAGGGAAAGATCCGAGGACAACACTTCGTAATTTTGAACCACGGTCAGAGGACGAAGCAACACCTGAGCTGGCACCCCACTCTCCAAACTTCCACGCCAACCCAAAGTGAGGACTTTCGGCCACGACAGATTTAAGGTGCACCAGCCGCCTCTACACCATACGCTTACAAACATCCATGCCCGCACCCGGATTCGAACCAGGAACCTTCCGATCTAGAGGCTAACACCTTAACCACTATACCGGTTGGTCGGCCAAATTAGAATTAAGAAAAATCTCAATCGAAAAAACGCGTTTTGTAGTAGGTTTACCATACTTATATCTATTATATATTTTATGCTGAATTTGTAATACCTTCAAAAAGATCGTATTTGAAAAATTCTTTGTACTATTTACAAAGTTTGGATCGATACATTTTTGGAACTGAAATTTTAACAATCGATTTTTCGATCAACTTCAATAATTTTGAAAGTTTGCTGTTCCCTTAAACTATATGTGTGTGTGTGGATTAAGAAATTACATTGATAAAGACACGATAAATCCCTAGTTGTAAGAATATAAAATTGTCCAAACTAAAAACAAACCTCCTTATGTTTAGACCTTTGAAATTCATTTTTTTTTGTATCATGGGTTTCTAATGGGACTTCTAGATTTGTTTTTTCAAAACCATTCAATGAAATAGTAGCAAAAGCTTTAGTGAAACACAGGGAATTTGAACAGTACAATTTAATTTTAGTTTAAATAGCAAAATTCGACCTTCTGCCAAATTCAGATTGCTTGATTGAAAAATTAGCCGCCTTGGAATGGAAATACTATTTCATTAATCGGAAACAAAATCAACTAACAAGTACGTTAATGTTGAAATTATGTGTAGTGAATTTGGAATTTACAAAGTTAACAAAGACGTTTTGTTATGAAACACGAGTTTGTATGAATAAAAACTCGTATTCTTTTAAAAAGAAAAGTTTTAGAAATACGGTTATAAGTTAATAGAGAACAATAAAAATAAAAGAAATTAAATAAAGAAAAAATATACAATTTTCAATTAATTGCAAGGTTTATTAATTACCATGCTATATCTACCTCTTTGAAATCATGTATATTTTAAATTTTATTACTGTAACTTTGAGACCATTTTCAGTGATTCAGTCAGTTCACAAGATTTTCACACACCGTACAAGTGTTGTACATCTAAAAAAATCGTATGAAGTTTAGCAAATCCTGCATTTTACTTACAAATAGCAGGAAGATTTTTATTATAAAAAATTCTACTTATTTATAAGAAATATTTAACTTGTTACCACCGTCCCAGCCTAAGTCATTCGGTGCATCACCAAGTAATTTTGAACCACGGTCAGATGACAGGTAAAAATAAGTATGTGACTGTATATAAACAGAAACTTCCATAAAATTGCATCACGTATACTGTAGCATACGATTCCAGTAATGCAATATCCAGACAATTATATTTCATAAAACTATCAACTACTAACGCATCCAAAATTTAATTTCAGAGGAAAATCAATGTTAGTAATACATCTTTTAGGCCAAATGAAGATATGGGCTGATATTTAATGCCAGTTTCACCAAGTGAACATTTTATCTTACATTTGGTCACCATTCTGGTTTCTCAAGCGATCCGAATACAAAGTAATACCCGTTATGTTGCCCCCCCCCCAAGTGAGACTTAAATCCAACTACCTACCCGAATGCAAAGTAACTCTGCAACGGTTGTGTTTGTAACATCTTTTAAAGGGCGATATCATTAGGAAATATTGAAATCTTGTTTCTGGAAATTTAATTTTCGCCTTTGTAACAATTGAAACTGTGTAGTGATAAGCGAATATGTGAGATGGTTATGTTGACGGAAAAACCAAATTCCGTCTTCAGACTTTCCTAGTGAACTGAAGAACGTAACACACACAAATACGCATATTTATGCTACACTATCTACGAATAAGTATTTGGACACATGTGATAGAAAATAAATACAAATTTATTCATATTCAATAGTTGGTAGAGCCTCCACAAGAAGCAATTACATTCTCAATCCTCCGGGGCATGATTTCCACAAGTCCTTGTATGACGGCTAGTGGTACTTTCTTCCACTCGGCTTGGAGAAGACATGTAAGTTCCTTCACCGATTTCGGACGGTTGTTGCACCCCTTAATTCGGAAATCCAACTCGACCCAGAGGTTGTCGATAGGGTTCAGGTCTAGGTTCTAATCAGACCAGTCTATTCGGTTAACCCTATTGTCACCATACCAATCCATGGTGGACCTCGCAGCATGACAGCTGGCATTGTCGTCCTGGAAGTAACATGGGTCCAACCCGTAAAACTGTCACGACGTAGGAAGTACACTGTCATCCAAATTAGTGCAGTAGGCCTCGGCGTTGAGCTCACCATGAATTTGGACCAAGGGTCCCAGTCCATACCAGGAGAAACATCCCCAGACCATAATTCCACCTCCTCCGAACTTTACTGTGGGCAGATTACATTCTGGCAGGAGGCGTTCTCCAGGCAGACGCAAGACACAGAACCTGCCATCGAAATGGTAGAGAGTAAACCTTGATTCTTTGCTCCAGAGAATCCATTTCCACTGATATACGGTCCACTTTCGACGTGCTTTGTACCACATTAACCGAGCAGCGCGGTTGGTGATGTGATCAAAGGCTTATGGGTGGCAGCACGACCATGAAAACCAAGCAGATGTGATTCCTTACGGATGGTATTAATCAAAAGAACACTCCCTGATGCCTGTTTAAACTCCTTGGAGTATGGGGGCCATCGGTTGGGCGCGGTTCTTCCGAATTTATCTGGACAGCACCCGTCGGTCTCTATCTCCCAGTTTCGTGGGTCTGCCGACTCGGGGCACATTCCGACAACCGCCGCTCACCTTCCACTTCTGAATCACATAAGTCACTGTCGATTTTGGGTAATTCAGGTCGCTAGATATGTCCCTTAAGGAACGGCCATTTCTGTGACACCCGACGATTACATTTTTTACGAAATTAGATAACTCTGCACTTTGTGGCATCTTGCATGCGACTAATGCCAATGTTGTTTCCTACACGATATTTAACGGCGGAAGGCATGACGTATATCAGGACCACATATAACGTCATTTGCATGGGTGCCCAAATACTTATTGGTAGATAGTGTATTCAATTGACAGAAAGATATAAAAACAAGGAATCAATATTTTCGGGGATCTTGAGCTCCCAGAATCCTTTTCCTCAGCCCACTTCACTCTAACTAATTACAGTTTATTAATTTTAATACGTTTTGTTCTTTAGGGTTTAGAACATAAAGGAGAGTATATGAATCGAATGTGCATGCGAAATGGAATGCGAATACATTTGGAAATTGAATTGGGTACTTACTCCTAATTTCCCAGCGGTAAGGAGAGGCAAAAATAAGAAATACTGGACTCAGACCAATACACGGAATAAACGGAGGAGAAATTTAATACTGGTTTGATTTGTTCCTTGACGTTTACAACTCATAACCTTAGCGATTTAAAGGTTTGCTTGTAGCGGACGCATGTACCACCTGTCTAACCCCGTTGAATGTCCAAGTTCGAAACCGTTTCCGTAGCGACCCTTCACCTTTCACCCCACGGAAGGGATCCAAAAGTTTCGGTTCGCATTAGAAGAGAGGTTTTTTTTCGCTTCTTCGGTTGTTTGTTTTTTCCTCCCGCCGTGATGTTCTCAACACGTTTCAAGATCCCGTCGTCTCCTTTCCTTTACCATCGCAGCATCCGCAGTTCAAATACTCAGCCTTCCCGCATTACTGTCACTTTACGTTTGGATTACATAGTAACTCTCAACAAATGAATGACAAACCTTAACTGAAGTGTGGTAAATAATTTCAGTGCGTCGATTTTGATACACGTTGCCTTGATTACAGAAAAGGGGGGGGGGCGAAGTTGGGAGCAAAGTAATAGTTTTTATACATATCATCGGCTCACAACAGAAACTCATTTACGACCATTTTTTCGCAGTTACTGTATGCGTAGTTTCAGAATCATAAGAAAAACAACAGTAACAGATAGTCGTATTGTATTTTGTTTAAAAGATATATAATACTATCAAAATGCTTCTCATTTTTATATTTTGGCCAAAACAACTAAGTCCATAAACAGCTGCAGAGTAAAAAATATTTTTTTGTCAGTTTATAAATTCGATGTTTTCTTCCATTTCCCAAATCAAATATTATATCAACTAAAATAGAGATTGCATTTTTCATCGAAATAATACTTTTACCTGAAAGCACGAGGCTCCACCTGAGATGGCACTCCAAAATCCAAACTTCTACGCCACGTCAACATACCTGATCCTATGGAGAGATGCCACTTGTTTCACTGAATAGGAATTCAGACACATATTAGAGATTGAGAGAACTTTAAGGGCAATAATTCCAGTAATGTTTCCTTTTTGTTCTTGTCTGTCTGCTGTACTGTATTAGTTTGTGTTGTATTTCTTCTCTTGTCTTTATCTTGCTCTGGCCATTGGAAAAAAAATATTTGCTCATTGCTCAATTTATATTACGATCTTTTGATTGGTACGGAAAATCGAAAGAGAAGATTGACGTACCACTTTCGAAATTATTCTCTGAAAACGCGCCTGTATATTGGTATTTCACGAGGGCCTGGAGTGAATTAAAGGATTCTCTTTTCACTCCTCAGGTAATACTGTGAACTACTAAGAAAGGACATAAGTAAAGTTTAAAAAATTGAATGGAACTGATTTCATCTCGCAAAATCCATTGGATATACTTCTAGCCCAATACAACTAGTAGCCATAGACAGGTTGAGATCATGGTTGTATGGTCCGGAAAGATATGACAGAAGCGAATTTATTTTGACACACATTTCCGATTCAAGTATTCAGACAAAACCAAGAACACACGCATGAATACAGTTGGCGCTATGGTACAATGTTATTGAAAGGACATTAGTTTGTTTATAGGTCATTGTTATGCTGGTGGAAAAAACACGCTTCGCTAGCTTGTGTAGCTTTAACTTTCACTAGTCGTATTCCATTTGGGATATATAAATTATTATTATTTTTTGTTTCTAAGCTCACATAGGAAGGGGCATATCATTGCTTCTTTAGCACACTTTTAGGGGGAAATTGTCCCTCATTTGGACGATATCGTATAGAGAAAAATAGGAAGATAGAAATCGTCAAGAGCATAGAACATATTCATTTGACTGTTTTTAATCCAAACAAAAAGTTCCTTTATTGAACGTTCCGTTGCTTGATAAACCTCACACATTACGTCATTAAATATACTTTACGCGTATTTTTAAAAACAACTATAACAAAACGTTTATGTTTATTTTCTGTATTGTTTTATAAGAGGACTTGTCAGTGTTAGCATAAACTACGAGAATAAATATATTTTTTCGATTGATAACTAGTAGTTTGATTTATGATCGCTTAGATGATATTTTGAGTTAATTTTCAACTTAAGCAATGGACTGAAATTATATGCTAGTAACAGAACGTTTTGCCTTGTTGCAAAGGAGGGTTACGGAAACACTTAACACTTCCTGTATTTAGCTTTATAAAAAGGCTCTTTCACAGAGTATAGACATAGATACACACATTTCTGTAGTCAGGGGGAATAAGTAGATGAGTCTAAAAACTCTTTTTGTCAGGAGCGCGTTTTTAAGATTTGCACTTTTCTTGTAAATAGAGTTTTTGTAATAATTTAAGTTTTAGAAACTATCTCGATTTAATATAGATAGTTTCTAGAAAATCGAAGCGAGTTCGAAACTAAATCCAACCCAAAACCGCCATGTACAAGGGGGCTGGTGCACGTTAAATTTGTCGTTGCATCAAATGTTCTCACGTTGGATTGGTGTAGAAGTTTGGAGTGGGATGCCAACTCATGTCTGATTGTGGTTCAAAATTACGTGATGGTCTTGGATCTTTCTCTTCTTGTTTGATCCCGGACCGTCGCCAATAGCCCTGTGTATTGCTCCATTGTGATGTTAACTTAATACCTACCCACACTCACTACAATACGAATCTGATCTATTTTTATATAATTGTAAGAAATAATGCAATTTTTACTCAGAGAAGGGAACTATGAATTTTCAACAGTTACCGAAAATATTCTGAAATGTCTCTGGGTAAACTAATAGAAAATCGCAATGTTAATTTACAATGAGAGTTTATATGGAAATGAAAACTGTGATACTATTTCTTTTAGCGGAATTACTATTAAAATGAGTAAGAGGTCACAGAATATGTAGTAAATGTAGTAGTAGTTTAATGCAAGAAAACGAAAGTATTCATGTGATAGTAAAAAGAGAAGGTTTTTAAGCATTGCACAAAATTATCTCTATTATAAAAGGAAGTGTTTGGGTGTATGTATCTCTGCAGTGTCATTCGAATCTATGGCATTTACAGTAATACAATAATGAAATTTGGCACACAAGTAGTCCTAATTTTATGCGAATTATATGTCCAGACCGAATTTTAAAATTTAACCTTGAACATTTTAAAATTAATTTATTAGTTTTTGTTCTCTGCATTCATTCTTTCGTGGAGCTGATTTCACAGATCCTCGATCGAAGAAAGAAAAGTTAATGGTAATGGTAATTATTAGTTAACGTCGTACTAGAGCAACACAACGTGCTATTGACGACGATCCGGGATCAATCCCGTAAGGTAAAGATCCGAGGACAACACCTCGTAATTTTTAACCACGGTTGGATGACGAAACAACACCTGAACTGGCACCCCACTCTCCAAACTTCCGCATCAACCCAACGTGAGGTCTTTCGGCCACGACAGATTTAAGGTGCACCAGTCGCCTCTACACCATACACTTACAAACATCCATGCCCAGACCCGGATTCGAACCAGGAACTTTCCGATCTAGAGGCTACCTTAAACACTATACCGGTTGGTCGGCGAAGAAAGCAAAGGATTCTGCGTTTTTCGTCCTAATGCCTTTGGAACCATGCCAATGTAGGACGTCACGTTTTGAGAGAGAAAAACCGCTAGCGGTTATTCTTAGTCCAAGTTTCTATCTTCGCGATCGTTAAAGATAGAGTACAAATTTCAACGGAATCTGTGGAAAATTTTACACTAGATCGATACTTGAAATATGTTTTTCTTTAAATAAATAACTTTTAAAATTCATTACGAACACAAAAAGGACTATTGGAAGTTTTCTATTTTTGCGATCGTTAAAGATAGAATAAAAATTCCAACGGATTTGAAATATGCTGAAAATTTTACACCAGATCGATATCTCAGGTACCATGTTCGTGTCATGTCGAGTAAAGGTGTGACTCATTCTTACAATTATTGTTTTTTTCTTTTTAATGTTTTCAGTATTAGTAACGACACGAAAAGAAATGTCACGGGCAACGCCGTATGACCTGCTAGTCTTTACTAATGCAAAATAAAATATAATTTTCAGCCTAAAAAATATATATATATATTTTTTTTTCACATACAGATTAAAATAACTAGGTATGACCGACAAACATCTAACTGTATGTTTCTTTTAGTTTTATTATTGACGAATTAAAAAATTTGTTCAGATTTATACAACAATGTTATTACATCTTTTAAAATCACCCTTTGCAGGTAAACAATCTTAATTCATCATGCCATTGGTGTATTCCATAACATAGTCGAACACTTTCAATATGGATATTTTTTGGGGGTCTGAGAGAAGTTGCTTAGAATGCATCTCCAATAAAGGATGCCAAGCAGCGTCATTCAGATTAATATCAACAGTTATTTATTTTCTGCGGTGGTTTTATTAACTGTATTTTGTAGGGATATAAATGTGGAATTTTACATTACAATTACCAGTTTGTCTAGTTCAATATACTCAATTTCGGTATTTCAGTTCATCCTCAAGTTTCTGCTAAAATAACTTGTGGTGATCAGTATCGTTACCTTTACTTTTAAAGATCAACTAGCAAAATACCCGACCTTACTCGGTTTGAATTGGTTTACTCTAGATTGAAAAGATGATCAAAATAAATAATCGCTTATGTTTTTCGTAGAATAAAATAATATTTTAACACCTTTCGCCATCTTTATAAACACGCTTTTATATCTGCACAAACACACAAACACAAAATCAAACTTAGAACAGAAAGACGGGCAGACAGACTTTCGCAACAAAGTTTTCTCCCTAAATGAAGATAAGTACTCACCGTGTGCAAATTTCCATGAAAATATATTAAACCTTGTGGACGTGTATAGGGCACATACAGATAGACAGACAGATAGACGCGCAAAAGGCGGATTCGGCATCAGAAGGGTCCAAAACGGATAGAAAACTTGAAATGGGTCGAAAATATTCAATGTAAAACAAACACTCCATTCTTATTTATATAGATTAGTTTTATTACACTACTTCACATGAGAGTTTTGGCTGCTTCAAACCCAACTTACGTCTCCTCAACAGTTGATCAATTTTTTGAGCTTTGTCCGCTTCACGTGTTTGATTTTTTATTCTTTCAATTGCTCCGCTCTTGACAGCTTTTAGCTAAATGTATTGATTCAAATCTTCTTACGTTATGTTCTGCATTAAATTTTACTTCTACGGTTATAAGAGAACAACGTAGCAAGCTGAAAATAGTTGCGTTGACCTATAAATTCCATACAGAATAAGCTGTGCAAATTTCATGACATCAGAATACAGCATTCGAGAGTTTTGGGTGGTTCATACATACAGATTTTCTGCTTAAATAGTCAAAAGTCAGACAGTTAAAAATGTAAGGGTTAAATGAAAAATGGTTAAAATAATTTCCGACCCCAATTTCAATGTTTCAGGAAACATTGCGTTCGACTATTATAATATGCAAGGTGATCAGTCGTTTGGTGATGAAAATAAACCAAAATTAAAGCTTTATTCTCAACTGCCCATTGGGTTTGTTCTGAATGCAGAGTCACAGAAAATAGTGCAATCATTTAGAACTAATAATTTTTGAATGTCCTTAATTGCATCAAAATTTTGTCAGTTTCGAATTTATAATAGAACAACCCTGAGCGAAGTGAGATTTTATGAATAAATCTTTCTGTTGAAGCGCTTAGATTTCACTTTGAGCAATGACACTTCCATGTATAATGGCACAAAAGCATTCGATGTTTCGAAAACGACCTTCATTGTCATTGTATTAATCCAAGCGCGGAATTAATGAAACCCAACAATAAAAATTTCGCATTAATTCAAACGGTGCAAACGACTTTTCTCCCCGGATTTGACGAAATCCTGAGCTTTTTCACTGCCACTTGTAAATCGAAATTCGACATCGGCAAAAAGAATAAAAACCACAAAAGAACCGAAATAACGGCGAAAACACACTTTACGTCCTTCTCTCTTCGGCATCTCATTTCCTCATCCGGAACCATGACACAACCAAAGCTTTAGAAAACTCCGTTGCGTCACGTGGTATACTACGCGACCGCCATTTTTTTTTTACTTTTTGTTCTTCTCCACTTCTGATTGTTTGATTATTTTTTTTCCAGATCGTTTTCACTTTCTGTCGTGACGGGCTCGCGCGAGTCATCTCGGCTCAACACGCTTGCACGCAGAGTTCCATACCGTCTTTCGCAATTTACGATCGTTTGAATTTGCATGCCACATTCCTAAGTTGAGGATTCTACCGAAGAGATATTAGCCGAATGCAAGCATGTTGGAGGAGCAATTGTTCGAGAAAGGTGTTCCGGTCCGAGGATTAAAACTTCTTCCACAGGTAAGACGAACAGTAGTTCCGATTTTTCGGAACATTTATACACTTGACGAAATGTCTTTCGTTTTTCAAGATCATTCATTGTTTTCTGCAGAAACATCGGAGATAATGGAATATTTCTTTTGCATTGAAATGCATTCGTGACTCAACGATTTGCCAAAAAGTGAAATTCTGAACAATCATGAGTAATATTTTTGGACTAAAAAATCGTTGCGTTGAAAAGGCCAGTCTATGGGCAGTTAATTTTATTATTTATAGGATATGTGGGGGCATAGAATATATTTCTGAGTGTACATTTCGAAAACAATATGCAATGAAGGTAAATTTATGCTAGATAAAAATGTAATTTGCATTTATTTTAAAAGTGAGATTTTCACAATCTTGCTGAATCACAACTGAACACACTGACACATCAAACTTTTTTTTAATTCTATTGTTATTTCACTTCTTATTGAAATAACACCCACTTTGATTCCTTTGGTCACTACCTATTTAATCAAATAAAAATATGCTTAGTATCATTCAGCCCAATAATATGGCAATCTAAGACAATAATTTTCATTATCGCGATAAAAAAAATGGTAATGCATAAATTACTCCATTCGACTATTTATTTCAATACTTATCTGTCTACAGAGATAAAAATGTACGTGTTTAGAATATTATATATATATATATATATATATATATAAAATTCTAAAGGCCATTTTAAACTAATTTAATTATGATATATTTTGTAATCGTTCTAAGTTCATGAAGTTAGTTCTTATATAGAACTATTTATTGTTATGAATAGATGACATGGAATTATGGTTGCCAACTTTTTCTGAGACAATTCCGGTATATATTGCGCAAAACTAAAATATTTATATCGTCACTTAAAGTGCAAAAAGTAGTTTTTCTAAAAGCTGTATTTTTTTCAGAATAAAAAAAAGAATTTTTCCTTATGGTTTGATTGTATTATTATATACTTTGGATTTTGTTCTCAGTTTATTGGATCAGCTGATGACATGTAAGATTTTGCTACCCGGTGGAAATCACCAAATGCCAGATATAGCAATAAAAAATAATAAGTATAGAATTTTTAACATTCGACCTTTTTCACTTTGAGTGACGATACATAGTATTAGCTTGGTATAGTAGAGGACACGAAGTCACGTGTGACAAAAAGAATTATTTTGGAATATAGGTGAAATTGGTCGATACCTTTCTCTTAAATTCCGGGACAGTTTGACATTCAACCGAGATTCTGGACACAAACTTCAATTCCGGGATAATCCCGGCCAATCCGGGACGGTTGTCAACTCTACATGGAATCCAAATCCAAATCATCTATATATATAATTCTCTTACGTGGCACGCAAAAAAGACGTTATTTGTTATTGAGTTTTGGCAACACTTACGATTGTTTATTTTCCACGAAATCTCGCGTAATAATTAAATTTATAGCATTATCGGAAAAAATTTTATTGAAAAAAAAAATGAATATTAGTCGAGCTGTTGCAGCTTACAAACGACAAGTACTCGATTTCAAAAGCAGCGTTCACATTTCGAGTCAAAATTTGCTCGAAGTTTTCATTTGAATTCTGGATTGTTCGAGTTCTGATTCCAGAGGTACTGTATACCTTTTCTGTAGTACAACAAATTTATATTTATAAAATATTACTTTGGAACATATCATATTTTGTAAACAATGTCTTCATTGATGCGAGCGAAGCGAGCATAGTTCGCGCAGTGAACCAAATGGGATTGCAAAGCAATCCTCAGGGGGTCGGCGAGCGTTAGCGAGCAGGGGGCGGACCCCCTAGTTCCATATAATTGCTTGGTCTTGTCACTCAAATGTTATATTTTGCTAGTTTCATTTTGTTATCTGACTTTTTTTAATATTATATTTGGCTATCCCGTGTACATGTGAGGCAAATAATTGTCTATAAAATTCGTATCTGAAATATTATGTATTCCTAAAATGGATAAAACCGGGTATATATAGGAATAATTAAAGAACGTTTTTGATTTTCAACAGGAATATGTATTTATAACAATAAATTAGTATAATGGCCTTCCAACACGGAACAAAAGTAATTTTGAATGTGTTTGGATTGTATAGTAAATTAAATTGATTGATCAGATTTATTAGAAGTTTTAAGAACAAAAATCAAAAATCAAATTTTAAATCATGCTCCTCTGCCTTGCTACAGGCTCCATGCGCCCATCCTTTACAGTTGAGACACTATCTAACCTTCCTGAAATTTTGACCGGGCGTACAATTCATTCCAAAAGATACAGACTTCGTCACATTCCACGTCGTCTTCATCTGATGCCGAGGAGTCTGTTTTAATGCTGAACTTCTTTTTCTTCCGTGTTTTGACAGTTTTTTCCTTTGTGGCCTAAAACAGTTTCTGCATTAAATTTTTTTCTTCATGTTTTTTCGTTTTTTCTTGTTTTTCCAGCTTTAATTCTAACTTTTGTACAAAGTAGTATACTACAGTATAGTAGCCTATATTTATACAAAGTCCCTTCTAAAAAGTTATTAAGATACATTTTTATACCATTTATAAAATGATTCCTGCTCTTTAAGTAGGTATATTTTACAAATTACACAAACTATTTCCATTTCACACAGTAAAAAAAGAGTAGTTCGAAACCGGGTACTACCCGGTCCTGTCCGACTGTCGAGGTTCCGGTTTCATCCGACAACGCCATTGATCAGAAAATATGGCTTATCACATTTCAAACATGATGCAAAACGTGGTTTAATTATTTAAAATAATAGCTGTAAGAGGTGTTATCAGGTGTTGTACTTACATAAAATAAACCTTCAAGCAATTCGAAACTGAAGAGTAAAATCAGTGAATTAAAAATCGAACCTTTTCTACTCGAATTTTTCAAAACATCAGCATCGAGAAACGCCTAATCTATACTGCCTTTCATTCAACTCCAAATAATATGGAGTGGAATGGTATATATGGATATAGCGGCTGTCTGCAGCCAGTTTCATACGTTTTCTGACAGATGGCAGTAATAATCTAGCCAAAACTGCCGGGTCCCGGTTTTATCCGCCGTCCCGGTTATGTCCAACTTTCACCTACTAATATTTCATGAGTTAATTCTTAAATACTTATCGAATAAAACTGTCAATATCATGGAAATAGTTACAATTCGATTTTCTTGAGACAATTTGATATTTTTAGCATCAAAACTGCATGGCCATTTCTGTCTTATAACATTGTAGATAAAGGTGTTTCCAATAATTACCACCAAAATCATATAGTAGTTTGACAGGTTTGAGTTTGAATTGCAGTTTCATAGTTGTTCTTTTCTTCGTTTTCTATTTATATTGAACCCATAAAAGTCACGTGGGACATACCACGTGGGTTACCAGAGGGCCAGACCGGTGCGTTGTACGGTTTCCGTCGGGAACTATAAGTTGTCCAGATTCTTCAGAGAAATCCTCAATTGAATCCAAATTAATCCAAATGGTGTATTGCTTGTATAGCTTTGTGTACAAAAATGTGTTGGTCGTTAACGTCAATTAGTGGAATTGTATGGTATTTTTTATTTAAGAAGCACTTTTTATTTGTAATACTGTTATTTTTTATTTGTGGTAATGTCTTTTTCACCGTTTCAATGTAAATATTTTCCTATTAACATTTCATCAATTCAGTTTTATCTTTTTGGAATTTCCTTGAAATGTTGGAGATTCTAATTCTGTTCGTCAGTCATTTTCAGTTTTTTGTCTGGTAACTTTACGTTGTACAGGTTTGAGCTATAATTTTTTTTCAACTTGGAGTGATATGTTTATATTGCTTCTTATTTCATACACTAGGATTCGTACTTTCTTTTCAAAAATATTCTAAACAACGAACTTCAAGTCGAACAGAATAATTATGTACTGAAAAACTATTAACCTATGGAAGGAAAAGTTATATTTTCAACTTATTCAGAATAAATTTTTTTCTAAATTCACGAGGCATATGAATAGACGTCGTCCTCAGAAAACTTAGCATATGACCCGATCTTCTACGTCTGGAAAACATTTACGGGTCTATTAGATTTTCATGCTCTTGGTTGAAAAACAATGAAATTCAATTTTTCTGTAAACAAATTCTACAATCGTTTTTCATAAGCATCTAAAGGCAAACCGTATTATTCAACGGCAACATATTAAAATAAGTCCGAGTATTTTATACGTATTGCTTTTATGTACAATGCAAGTGGTAAATTTCTGCATTATAATAGGCTGAAAGGGAGTTGGAAGGTTAAATGAGAAGGATTTTTAGTGTTCATAAGCATACAGATGGTCAGCGAAGATTTTATTCCTGCTGTTCCAATGCCCTGGTATGATACATATCGAGGTTACCTTAAAATGTAGTTTGTTATCATTTCGACAAAGTTTGTTGTTTAATCCAATTGTGTGTGTGTGTGTGGTGTTGATCAATCAATTGTCAATACCTTAATTCAAAACTTATTTTTTAGAATTTTTATTGGTAACACATACTTAAATCATGTTCGAAAAACAAGCCAAGTGACGCTAGATCTAGAGAACGTATACGAAACGCGTATCACTGCATAAACACTACCGACACCTACATTTGATTTAACAGAATTATGTCTCACAAACAACCACTGCTAATTTTTATGATTTTTATAAACAGTTTCTATATACTTAGTCTTCATATATACTTCAGTCATGTCACCACAATTATCTTCTAAACACGGATTGTCTTGCCAACATTTTTGGAAAGGAATAAAGCAACCTAAAAAAATGCGTCAATGATAATTTAAAAGACAGAAGGATATAAAATCCCTTGCAAACTACTAGAACCGGTTTTACACCAAAATAAAAAACACAAGATGTATACTTACTAAAAGTTATTCATAGTTATTTATTACGATTAAGTTCATGGAAATTACTAGTTATTCAGACATAGAGAGCAAACATTTTATTTCTCTCTGCTTTTTTTATATTGAAGACCCTGAAAGACTTAATTTATACAATACATTCCAATTCCGCGGGTAATGAGTTTTGATATTATATTTAATTTTTACAACTTAATTTAGCAAACGTTGATCCATATTGTTAACTTGCTTAGGTAATCTAGTTGAATTCCGTGAATATAAAAACAATTAAAATATTTTCTATTTATTTTCCATAAAAATTATTTATAACTTCGATCACTGAAATTGTAAACACGAAACATTCAACTATTGTATTTGAAACGTTAGAAAATTGCAAAGAGAGGGTTAAAGTTAAACGTTCTATGAGTAAGTGATAATACGTGAAGTTAAATACTTGAAAATCCGGTTGTGAAGTGAAACCGTACACAATTATTTTGTGTTGTTACTTATTTCTTTAGGCAGAGGAGTCACACTGTTAGAACATGTATTCAAACACTCAAAGCGTTCAACACTTGATCAAGACTTCCAAGAGATTCTCTCTTACTAGACCAACACAGGATGACTTGGGAAGGATTGTTCAATTTTTTTACATTTTAGGCTTTACCTTACGGGGCCCTGAATAAAGGTTAGTAATCAGATGTGTCCACTCACAAGTTTAGAAAGGGTACAGACATTTTCTAGCAACCGTAAAGTTATTTGATGGTTGTCTCTATGGTGACAGATATGAGTTGAGGCTACATAAGTTTCATTGAGTTCTTTTATGTGGTGAACAACTCGAGGCATGTTAGTTCGCAAAGAGTGTGAAAATGATCTGCCTCTTACCTCATTGAAAAGTCTATCTTTCATCTCATTATAAATATTTGAAGTCTACAAAGAGATGGAATCTATTCAGTATGAATACCTCTGACTGGAGCATGCCTGGTTTTTTAAAATGTCTGCTCCAGTTTCGGCTCTAATTTTCCTCCAAAGTTATTAGATGGAGACTATCTGAAAAGATCCAAATACAAGGATAATAAAACCATATTAAGAACACGGTTTTGAAGGAAAATCCGTGTATACGGATATTAAATACATGCACATTGAAAATACGTTCAACATACATGTTCAAATTCCCTGATAAATGTAACACGTATACCTAGTACATTTTCAGAACCACGCGATCTCTATATACAATGCATTTGGTGAACACCTGTGTTAAGTTCTAAGATTATATCGAACTTGTGGTTTTGGTTCCAGCTTAAGTCAGTCATTAGTTTCTTCCTTTTACCCTAAATCAATCTTAACATGGAAGTACTGTAGACTCTTTGAGATGTAAATATCCCCAAAGACAACGTTGTGTAAGTCAAATATTCATGATTGCTTTGAATGCTCAGTTTTTATGATACTCTGAAAATGTTTATAGTTGGAACTTTCTTTAGAAAAGTGCATATAAAATAGGACTCGAATTGAAAAAAAGAAATTTAATTATTTTTTATTAATGCATTTAGTATAAGTATTGAAAATGGCCTCGACTTCACACGTGTGGTTTGGGGAGATGATTCTTCTGGAAACCTTAAGCATTAATGATTTTCAAATCTTTGTAATTGAATTATAATCCTAACTCATTAAGACAATTTATTAATTTAATATTAAAAACGAAATAAATTTTATTTTTAGACTTATTAATTTTTGGATGTAGTACAAAAGTATAAAAGACAGTCAAATTATTATTTTGAAATAGTTCCAAAATGATTTCGCATAACCTAGACACGAAAATGAATTACTGTCAAAAGATAATTTTTATTTCTGCTTTTTTTTTTGATGAATCATACACAAAAACGTATCGGTTTTCTATTATATTGTAATAGAACTATTTAAACTAATTTAAAGTATGTCTAACAATAAACTTGGAACATACTGAAGTTTTGTGAATACAGCAGTCTAACAGAGTTTCAATTTCTAATGCGATAAGTTGAATCTATCCTTTGAGTTCATTATTTCTAAAATGTTAAGTTCGATATTTGACACTTCTACTCTAAAATCAGACCCGCATGTCAAGCCGATTTCTGTACTTGTTTTTCATAAAACACATGGTGAATGCTTGTTCACATCAATATGTGGTTGCGAATGGAAGGAGTTGTTTCAGTGTCTTCTCGTCAAGTTCTCGGTAGTCCTTACGAGCTGTTAACCAAAAGTCAACAATTTTTTCATCGCTAAACACACTTTTCATGGCACTACTTCTTGATAAGTCCACAAGTTGATCTTGTTCCTCTTCTGAGAGACTACGAATCTTGTCGATTTCGGGAAGGCTAAAAGGATTACGAATCCAAGAGTCATCGGGATCGGGAAAATATTCCCTAAACGTGGTTGCTAACCTTCAAAGGTGGTCGACCATTTCTCCTTTATCTGGCGAGGCAAACTTGCATCAGATGATTCCAAGAGCTGTTTTAAAGTGGGGAAGTTCGTAAAGGACTTTTTATCAATCCTTGATACTCAGATCTGACACTTTTTTACCATAGCAGTCACCTTGTCTTCAACTCGGAACAAGTCTACCTAGTTTCCTTGTAAACTTAAATTTAAGACATTTAATTGTTCAAACACATCAGCTAGGTAGGCGGTCGTACCAAGCCAAGAAAAGTCAGTGATAAAATTCCCGTACTTGCTGTTGAGAAGGAAGATTCAGACCTCATCTCTAAGCTCAAAAAACCTTGTGAAAATTCTACCTCGAGAGAGTCATCGCACTTCGGTATGAATAAGAAACTGCTCATGTTCACTGTCTATCTCTTAGGACAACAAGGAAAACAACCTATTGGAGGATTGGAGCGGTCGAGTTTTTACGTAGTTTATGAATTGTACGACTTCATTAATTGTTTTTTGCAACATGTCAGGCAATCTTTTGGCTACTAAAGCCTCTCGGTGAATGCAACAGTGCGTCCATTTCATGTTAGAAGCTACTGTTTGAATACGTCGAAGTCCTGTTTTGTACCCAGACATGGATTTTGCTCCATCTGTAGATCAACATACACATTTTCTCCAGGTAATGTAATGTTTATTTAAAAAATAGTTTAACGCAGTGAAAATATCTGCTGTTGTGTGAAGTAGTTCACAAGAAAAAAAGAAAATCTTCAAATAACTGTTCTTCGCAAAAATAATGTACAAAAACTGACATCATTGCTTTTTTGATATGTCTGTGCTCTCATCCAATTGCAGAGCAAACATATCACACATGCAAAGCCTGATCAACAAAGTCTCTTTAATATTAACGCCATATCATTAACTCTCCTTTGTACAGTACTGTTAGAGAGCGGTACAGTATACTTACTCGTTTAGCGGCTGCATCGCCCAACATTCTCTTGCACAGTATAACTGCTGCTTGTAGGATCAGCTGTTCAACAACTGTATTAGCTTTACCAGAGTCTGGCACAAGCTGAGACACCTCATACGATGCAAAGGTTGCATTTCATTAATATTTGCACCATAATATTTTGTTATCACTGTTATGGTTTTTTTCAGATCTCCTAATTTAATTTTTAAAAGTCTAATGACTTACTTTTGTGGTCCTGGTGCTTCAAAATGCCGACGAAGTTTCACAGGCTTCATACACTCATTGGAGAGGCTTTCGAAGCAAATGGCACATTGAGGTTTTGGATCATACTCAGCTCCAGTATATGTGAAACCGATCTCCATATAATCACAGTTGTATTTCCTAATTTTCATAGTAGGCCTAACGCTGGTTATAGAAGTGTTAGATACACAACTTCTCCTGAACTTTAACAGTAACATCTACTTCCTTTTCATCTTGATCTGCTTAGATCAGATTTATCTGTAATACGAACTAGAATTGTCCCCACAATATTCAACTAAATCTACAGATTCTTAAGAATTGTAGAGAAGACACTTGACAATTTTAGCTCATAAATAGTCATTTTTACTTATATTTATTGTTTTTATTTTTATTGTCCTAGCTAACTTGAATTGAAGTCATATTTATGACACATTCGTTGCAAAATTTCAATGGATTTTGCGATTAAATCTGTCTGTTTCAGAACATTGAGCAACTCCATACCATCATATGCAGGAATGAATAAAACAGCAATTTATAAAGATATGATTCACCAGTTATGGCGGAACAAACATAAACTTATTTTCTCATCTTACTTTATTCATTTTTTTACCTATGCCCTTTATTACAAGAAAGGTCATAGTGTTGTAAAATAGATTTATATCAGGATGACAAATCTCTTATTAGCTGTGTGTCAGAAATTTCTATTAAAAATTCATGTGAGTCAACGTTGAAACGAATACCGTGAACATCTAGGAAAAATTATAATTCTTCAACAATTCTCTACATACGGGTTCACGTTTTTATGTTATTATCTACATACATTGCATTGAAAATACGCCATGAAGACAAGTCGTTTTTATTATTCAAATAACATGGAACAAGGGAGAAACGATTGAATTGCAGCTCCATTAGAATACGAAGAAATCAAAATGTTGTGTGGCTCCTATGGGTGGGAATAATTGCTGATACACGTTGTTTTGGAATTGAAAAAAAAAAGAGGCATTGAATGTGTGTTTGGGAAATGCTAGTCCATGTATTGCCAAAGTTGATCTGATGGTGTTCCAGTCGTTGGCAATTATCGACCAGATGCGTTCGATGTGCGACAGATCTGGTGATCTTAAGAAGTAAAACTTGGTGGACATTGAGGAATTGTGGTATGTTGTATGGCACTTACGGTCTCGCATTTTTGTGTTGAAAACTGCTCTTGCAGAAGGTAAAGAAGGGAACAAGTACCAAAACTTCAGAGATGTAGCGGTGGCTGTTGTGTGCCGGTAATGCATACTAGGCTGGTACTGGAGTAGAATCCAATGGAGCTCCATACCATAACGCCAGGTGGCGGACAGGTAAGGCGATGCATAACTCTAAAGTTACGCAGTCTGTCACCGCGGTGTCTCCAGACTAGGATGCTAACATCGTGGTGTTGTCGAAGGAATCGATATTCGTCTCAAAAGACGATATAAAGTCATGCGACGCACTGGAACGAAATGGAACTGTACGTGCTGATATAGGTTGTTGTGCGACGCACTAAGCTCGGGCTCTTGATCGTGCTGTACGATACGTAATAGCCATGCTCACAAAATGCCTGTACTCTCGTTCTCTGATGACTCATGTGACTTTTTGATGAGACATCATTAAGCATCATAAACACATGAAACGGCAAGAATGTATAATTCTAATACTTAAATCCAGCTCTTTATTCTCTTTTTTATTTCTACCTACAAAGGGCGTTATTGTCGCACATAATTTGCATATACACTATTCAAGGCTATTGGAGTCATCCTTCACGGTGTTGCATTTTCGTTTGGTGTATTCAGCAGTGCATCGTATAGGTCAGTAATGGAAGATAAATAGACAATATTTGTTCTTCGGCGAATGGAAACAAAGGGTTATAAATAATTTAAAGTAAACAACTACTGGATTTATTTGCCAATTTTGCCTGTAAGTTTAAATATGTTTCAGTAGGAAGAGAGAAGAATTGAAGAAAGAGAGAAGAATTCCAACTGGGAATCCTAAATGGTCCCTGAATCAGTACGAATTTCCAAAAAGGTTTTGCGAATGATTTTTACGGCCAAGAAAATCATCTCATAAAGCTCAATATACAGTACTGCCTTTTACGTTTGTAAAATACGATACAAAATGTGAAAAGTCCTACATTGAATAATCCGAGCAAAAAGATAAGTACTTACTGTAGCAAAGTAAAATATCCTATAAATAATGGCGTATGTGTTGTTTTTATGTTGCATAAGTGAATCGAGATTTCTGAACTTTCCAAAACTACCTGAAAAGGAATTAACTCCAGAAAATAAAAATGTTATTTATTAAATATTATTTCAATTTTTAAATGTTGCAAAATAAATATTAACTCAAGGACGAAGATTCTGTATTCCGAGAGACTTATTTGAGTGTTATAAGCCTCAATTATTTACACAAAACTATATAGTAAAACAACATTAAAACAATAAGTGGGAAGATGAAACCATCTTTGCATTTAAGCAGAAGTAATCTCACTCGTCAATTCAAGCTTCCAGCAGAATAACGGTCTCTATGTTACATATAACTAATTTGACAAGATAAATCAAAAACCATATTTTTGAAGTTAGTGTTGCAGAGTGCCACATGGATAATTTTTCTATTCACCGTTTGTGAATTTGCATAAGTTAGTTCAAGACATGGTGCTTCTAATGAAATATATGCGACTTTATGCTATTTCTGTCGGTCTATCGGTTTGAATATGTGTCAAGTGGTTGCAAGGATATAACATGAATCATAATGTGGGAAAAATTATTGATTTGTTAAGGTGATTGATTATCCAGCGTGTTTTAAACTACTAGTCTGCACTTGGATAAAAAATTGGTGATTCGTCAAGAAAAATCTCGTAGTTAACTTTTCTGTCTGTTCTCTTTCCCTCTACAGCACGTAGTGATGCTAGAGTGCTAGTTGCTTTCTCTGTAGTATTTTCATACCTTTTCTTTGTCATTGTTAATTGTTTAGGTTTTTATTTGTTATGAATATAATAATTATATAATACTTATATAATACTTATTTTAATATATAATACTTATTTTTAAATAAGAATTCAAAACTATTCATCCAATTTATTACGATCTAAATTCATAGAAGAGGTTTCTTTTCCGTTAGAAGATTCAAACAAAATAACTAGAACTGACAGAAGTCTTGTCATTGCACAGCTCTTATGATGTTTCTATTTTATAATATGCTTTTTTAAGACATGTTATTTAGTATTTCATTTTTGCCGTGCTTATTTTAATACCGTGGTCCTGAGGCTCAGTGGGGTATACCTAATGCACTAGCAACCTGTGATCATATAAGGCAGTGCGTCTTCTGTGTGTCGACCAACCGGTATGGTGGTTAAGGTGTTGGCCTCTAGATCAGAAGGTTCCTGGTTCCAATCCGGGTCAGGGCATGGATGTTTGTAAGCGTTTAGTGTAGAGGCGGATGGTGCACATTAAATCTGTTGTGGCCGAAAGTCCTCACTTTGTGTATATGTGGAAGTTTGGAGAGTGGGGTGCCAGCTCAGGTGTTGCCTCGTCATCTGACCGTGATTCAAATTTACGTGGCGATACACCGAATGGCTTAGGCTGGGACGGTGGTAACTAGTAGGGATGCGGCATCGATATCAATGTTTTTGTAACATCGATGTTTATACTTGTCGATGTTTTTACGTTGTAGATGTTTTATTTTTAAATGAAAAAAGTACCGTTATAAAAATTTAAAAAATAACCAAGTAGCATAATTTTTATAATCATCAAATTGGAGATACTTTTAGACCAAGGTGGCCGAGGATGAAGGGTCTGAAAAGTAGAGATGCGACATCGATGTCGATGTTTTCAAAACATTGATGTTTAAAAAAAAACATCGATGCATTGGAGCCGATGTCGCATCACTAGTTGTTAAACCAGTTTTAAGAAATGGGGAAAAAAGTTTAAATACACTGAATTTTAAAAACGTCGATGGTTTTGGGGGCGATGCATTATCAACATCGATGTTTTAATTTTGAACATCGAAGTTTCAAAACATCGATGTTTTGCTGTCGATGTAGTATCACTAGTTGCTAAACCAGTTTTAAGAAATGGGGAGAAAAAGTTTAAATACACTTAATTTTAAAAACATCGATGTTCTTGGGGCGATGTATTATCAACATCGATGTTTTAATTTTGAACATCGATGTTTTACTGTCGATGTCGCATCACTAGTAACTAGTTGAATACCCATTCTGTATATGCAATTCTTTTCTTGTGGATGTATGTTCAAAAGATAATATTGTCTGTTATGTGTTTAGCGCAACTTGGTCAAATATAACCAATAAAAAACTTATCTCAATACCACTTAGCATTCTTTAGTTGATATTCATTACGCACGTTTTGAATTTTCATATTTAAAGGGGTTCAAGCACACTTTTATTCTATCAACTTGGCAAAACTAAAATTTCCTTACGATTGGCCGTTGAATGCATTAAATTTTTTTTTTGTTATTCGAAAGTAGGGAGTTCTACCGAGCACCTGTCGCGTGGTTACCCGAAAAATCACTATACAATTAGTCTATGAATTTTTAGTGTGGTTTTGTGGTGAAATCACGTCAGTTGTAAGGTCACTTTTAAACCCACAACTATAAGGCACTTGCCATTTTTCTAGTGCGCACAGTCAGCACGGAGATCCAAAACTCAAGCACAATTTAACCGCACAAAACTTTTATGTTCTTGTTGACGGTTCGTTATTCTTAATTCCTTGTTTTTCGAATTTCCGACAAAATTTCGCTTCCCTCTGGGGTTTTGAAACCCAGCGGATGATCCTACTTTTTCTTTCTTCCTATCGGACTACAATGAACGGCGACCTTGCCCCTTAATGAAAGCGAAAAGAGGCGGCGGAAAAATGTGTGTCTTCCGTTTGAATGCAGTCAAGCGCTGTTGTTCTTTTTGCTTTTTTACTATCAGAACTGTCGATTTATTCCACGCTTGGCTGGGCGCGTTTCCAAACACACGGCTGTGACTCGTGCGTTTCGAGATGTGTTCAGTTGAAAATGTTGACAGATGCCACATATTTATAATTTATACTCGTATTTTAGATGCGGACCAAAGCAGCAAAAACGTGTCGACAAGTAGTATGTGTTGTGGAGGCATTATTTTCTTAATGATTGAGATCTTATTACTTATCTCAGTATAAATTACATCAAATATGTTAGCCCATGAGACTTGAGGTACTCAAGAACCATCCCAAGATGGCGAATAAGATGGCCTGAGGGACAGCCGAGTCATTAGATTTTGAAATTAAATTACGTGGCGTTGTCTTCGGATCTTTCCCTTAGGGGGTTGATCCCGGATCGTCGTCAATAGCCCGTTGTATTGCCGTTAAAAATTACCATTAAATTATATTTTGTGTTCGTACGAAGCATTGGCTAAGTTGCATTTGGAGTAACTGATTGAAAGGCTAGTATCCCAGTTCGATATTCAAGTGTCTACTGCGAAGCCTAGAAAGAGCACTCTGGTATTTTCTGCTGCCCATTTTACCTAAGGAGCCATCAACCTGACTGGAAGGGTACGAGAAACGAGTTGGAGGAGTAACTTTAATTTCTAAAGTCATTTTTTCATCAGAAAGTTTGCCGTTAGATGATAGAGCATCTAAATTTCCATCCTCAGTCAAAAAGCCATCAAAATACGAAGTAATCCCTAAAGATGCGGGGCCGTTTTAAGCTCAGTAACTAACCAGTTAAAATTGAAGTCCAGTGTGATTTTTATGTTTGTTTTCTAAGAATACATCCAATCATCCCATGTATCATGTAGTGATTGCAAAGTTAGAGCACAAGCAGAAAGCATCAACAAAGATACATACAGAAAAACTAAGAAGAGTTCAGCAACAAGTCTCGATCTAACTTTAGTTTGTGCAGCAAAAAATGTCTATAGAGCAACAAATCAAACCATAGACCTAACTATTTAACGCAGCACTTAGTAAGTGTGTATTCCTTATCACATCGAGTAAGGGTGAATTCCACATCATGTACCCTTACTTGATTTGATGCTCTGAACTCAAATATAGCCACTTTTGTAAAAGTCAGTTGCTTTACTTCTCGATAATTGAATTAAGTTCAGATTTTAAAGAGGTAATAGGCACATTATTTTTTCAATTGTTTTGATAACCTTACTTTGTCAATTGAGAAACCATATCAAAGTTATAGTTTGATAGTCAAAGCTGTCTTCGAGCATACTACCGTGATAGTAAAAATGTCAGTATATGTCGTAATATCTAATATTTAATAGCACCAGATAACAATATGATCAGCCAATTATTGATTGAATATGCTCTGTTTTCTGAAGTTATAAGGAGTATTTTGTATGCAACATTTTAACAAATGTTACCCTAAGCACCCCACACTTATATATGCCACCCTACGATATTGATTCGCAATGTAGCATAGTAACTTTTGTGATCCAGATATCTTATATTGCATTATCTTCGAAAAATATTATTTTTTACATTCTATATCCTTATTACCCGACCGACCTCGTATAAGTTTATGCTGCTTCAGACCAATTTTTCCTCAGCAGTATCTTTTGCATCGTAGAATAGGTTTGTCCGTTTCACTTGTTTGTGTTGTTTGCTCTTCCGATTGCTGGATTGTGACAGCTTATGACATTTTGTGTTGATTCGTGTTGGATTAACAATTGATCTAGAGTAATATTATTTTATAAATTTTACTTAAACGTTTCTAATGAAACGACGACGTGGTGAACAAATAATAGTTGTTTTTACAAAGAAATTCCTGACAGAATAAAAAATACAAATGCGAAAATTTCATGTCTCTAGAACTTAGTGTTCGAGTTATGGCTGCTTCAGACAAACCAAGTCGCACTTTTGTTTCCTCAGCGTTTCATTGTTTTGTCGAACAGATTTTTGTGCTTCGTCCGCTATGCCCGTGTTTGCGATTTTTTCCTCTTCGGGTTACTCGCACGTGACAGCTTTCTACATTTTGTGTTGCCTGGTCTCTTTTTCCGTAATGTTGTATATTAAATTTTATTTTTACGGTTCTTAAAGAACGATACAGTGAGCTGAAAACAGATGCTTTTCATAAGAAATGATGACAATAAGCTGTGAGAATTTCAAGACGCCGCCAGAGCTTAGCGTTCGAGAGTTTTTGCCGCTACAGATTTTCTGTTTTATACTTAAGATTTTATTCAATTCCTTTTCAGACAGTCACTCTTTCAACTATGATTATTGCATTCATTATACACCAATGCAAACGTTATAATTTATTCTAAGTGAAACAAAATGCGTTTTTTAGTAGTTTACATTTTAAATAAAATCTCCAGTATCACTTCTTTGTTTCACACCACTCCTTTTAAGTCTGCATCTGAAAGTAACATTTCACTCGCCATAGACCAGACAAGAAAACTTTAACGACTCAATTCCGCCTCAATATATTATCCCTAATTGCCGAATTTACATCCCACCTTCACTCTCGTCTCTTACGTATTATTACGCACGGGCCATGGACCCTGAAACTGAGTGAAGAGCTCCATCACGACCACTATTGTTGAAGTTACGACGGGTATTACGAGGCATCATAAACTCCTAAGGACACTTTAAAAAATTCCTATCCGAAAACAATCGCATCTGTGGAAGAACAATTCAAGCACGTAATGCTAACGCAACTTTCAGAACCCTCGTCTCTCCAAGGAGCAACTCGGGTGTCTTCGTGAAATCGGAAACAATGCGGAATTGAATATTTATGTAGGTTTTTTCCTAAAACGGCGGTATTTCGAGCTGTTAGCAGTTAGGTATGTTTGCGAGGTAGTGTATTGTTTAGCACTTCCTGTGTGTTTCATTTGCCGATATTTTATTTGAATTCCATTAATCACTGGTTTTGAAATGAGATGGAAGTACTTTTATCAGTTATTGAAGTGATCGGATAGGTTTATTAAACGGCCTATGAGATAATATAACCCTTCAGAGCTATAATTTTCATGGTGTCATCAGAATCGCTATATCGTAGTAAATTTTGTTTATGAGATTTCGTGATTCAACTTCACTACAACCGGAAACATTTTAAACAGGAATTAAGCTATAGTGTTTCATTCATAAAGTATGGTGTTGTTTATTTCAAGAACAAAACAGTTGGTAAAATGTTTAGATATAGCATGTGATATCTTGATAAACATCCCCATAAGTATTGTAAAACGGAATTTAAATCTCATAAATTTTGCTTGTGGATTTCATTCCGTTCCTTTCTGTTCACAACTTCGAAAATTTTATGTTATACATGCCTGTTCTATCTACTTAGTTAAAACTGAATTCAAATTATTTTCCCTATTAATTGAATTAAATTCTTATCCATACGAATATCATACAAGCTACAACTATTATCGAACTTTGCAGTGGATAAAAAAACAATATATTTAGAATAAGTATATTTTTAAGCATTCATACAGTTAAATTGTTATTCATACGAATGTCACATAAGCTACAATTATCGTTGAATTGTACAATGAATAAGCAAGCAGTGTCTTAGAATCAGTAAATTTTACAACATTCCGAGAAATAAATTCGTATCGATATAAATGCGTAAAATCCTGCACAGAATTCCTGAAATGGTACATAAGTTATCACAGAATATTAATGAATTAAAAACGATTAATTAAAGAAATATATAAAACAAGTATTTCAATCAGTTTGTTAAAAGATTTTAGTTATCTCATGGCTCTTTTTGTTAGTCAGTAAGCGACACAGAATGATTGATGGCTGAATGACACATTTACCTTAACTATATGCGTGGTCAAATGGAGACAAATATAATACTTCTGTGTACAGATAAATCAAAATGTTACTTCATTTTTTTAATTTTTCGTGACAGCAATTTTAAGATTCAAGATTCAACTTGGGGTTCTGGGTTTTTTGACTTATTACATTTTTTTTCCACCTTTGTTTTCTCATAAACTGAAAGGAAAAGACTTCCGACATTTTGCCATCTTCTAAACATTAACAAACCAGACTCCAGAATGAGACTTACACAAATTTTTGGGAAAAATGACTTATAAAATTTTGCCATCGTTGCACAGATTTAACGAATGAATAGATCAAAACAAACAATCCATTCTTACTGTAAAAAAGTATTGTTCTGAAAAAACGAAGGGGGGAAAATAGTACATCCTAAGCTAAACTCACTAAATGTTTTGTTAGATTTAGTCTCAAAACAATTCAAACTTTCATGCAAAGAAAGAGAGACTTAATGGGCACCATCAGTCTAGAGATAGTTACATCCTGGGCCAGAAAATCTAAAATCTTATAGTTGAAAATTTGGGATTAGTGTGTTTGATTTGCAAGCCGACAATATGAAACAAAGCATTTAACGGTTACCATAAGAAGATGCCATTTAACAAAAACGGTACTGTTGAGGATAAACGATACGAATTAGTATTCCTTCAATTATAAATTTAATGAATTCATGTGTGCTAATTTCAGTTTGTTTAAAATGATACCTTTATTATTTGAAAGTTATTAAATGATATAAGTATGGACGTTCCTGAAGTATGAGTTGCCAACTAGCAAAACTCAGCAAGTCACCTCATCATCTCACAAACATTTGAATAACTTAAAGAAATCCTTCTATTAAACACTTATTAGTATGTCTTGTTATAACCGTATAATGCTAAACATTGCCTTTAATGATATTTTCCTCAGTATTCAGACTATTCTATTCAGATATAAATTTCAACATTTTACGAAACGTGATTTTCTCTGATGTAATTTGTTTCATAATGCATTCGGAAAAATCACTTCGGGAAGTTTTAGAGCCTTGTGGGCTATCTCCCATCTTCCGTGAGCAGTTTTTCGAATATTCTAATGTAACGAACAAAATACACCGATGCATAAGCACCTGTTATAATCTCAAAAATAACTTACAAACGAACATACAAAGAAGGAATTAGTATAAAATTAATAATATCGGAAAATCGAATTGTAGAGTGTATTTATTTAATGCTAGAGGTGTACTAAAACTGTCTTTTGGCTGCCCCTATATTTTCTGACTACGTGCGAGGCCATCGTGAAGAAACGTTCAAAACAAAGGTTTCTTTACCATGGCCCCTCTACAAGCAAGTGTATGCCCAGCATCCACACATAAGCGGAACTGGATACAATTGATTACATTAACATTGGCTGTTCTCATTGGAGAATATTAAACCTAGTATTCAAATATTCAGCGCTTTGGTATCTGTTCAACAGGCTAAAGATAAAATCCTGTCTAAAGTTGGATGTTTGTAATGGTTAGGAGTACGCTTCAAGCAGTTGAATACGATCTAATTAACCCTCGTATGGGCAAAAAAAATACCGTGAAGTGACGAAATAAACCTATAAGGCATAAATATTTTCAATTAGTAATTATGCACTGCATCGTATAATAAGATAAGGTTATACAACAAACATTAATGTAGTAGGGAGATGAAACGTTGTAATGTAGTTGTGTAGATGAGTACATATCCACAAGAAGACATTGTTGATCAATTTCACTGCCATATGGTTCGAGCACGGACAAGTAAAATAGATGACTGTGGCTAAGGCTGCAGGACGTATCGCTTTGGACTATCATGTAATTTAATGGGTGTTAAATTCAATTACTCTTATTATTTCCTCTTATGGTACATTTTGACAGTCGTCAAGCGAACCGGCAAGCTTTCTACTTACAGTCACTCTCAAAACACCTGGGATTAATGAAATATTTTGCGTTTGAAATGGTGAAAAATAATTCTTATTGAAACTTACGTTTACCGTTTAAAATATTTATTGTTAATAACGGCGTTATTTTCTTAAACATATTAAAAAAAAACTCACATCATTAAAATTAAGAAAAGTAATTAAAAATAATCTTTTGAAAGAAATAATAGTCACAAAATTGAGTACATACTACAATTAGCAGAGCTTTATCTGCTACTTATTTTTGCATACAACTTTTGTATCAGGTATTGTAATTTATTCTTGCACAATATAGTGTACATTAGACTCCTTTATTGGCTATTTCCTTGAAATATTTAACTTAATCGAGTGACCAAACGGGGATTTCGGTTCAAGGATAATGTTAATCAGCTAGATATGGGATCCAATTTCATCTTTCATCAGGATAGCTATCCAAAATAATCTACTGAAATGTGAAACTCTGGCTATTGTATCGCTTCATGCAAGCAATTATTGCATACGCCCAGTATACAGACTTTAGTATAATAGAAATTAATGTAAATGTTTTCAGAAAACGCTGTACAAGATCACCACATTATATGCATGAAATATTTGGAGATAGTTTTGAGAGGAGTAAAAACTTCAATCGAATACAATCTATAATCAAGAACACTTGGAATCTGTAATTACATCAAATGGATGAGCCACAACATATTGAGCCAAATTGATGAAATTTTCAATGAAAGGTGTATTCTCAATTTTGTGTCTCTATTTGTTTCACTAGATTCTTAATTTTTTTAGAATTTTATTTTGGTATTACATTAGAGTTTTTGTAATATTTTGTTTGAAAATAATTCTCAAAATTGCTTAGAAAAATTTCAAATAATTTATGAATTACTTTAATGTTAAAATTTTATCTTTAAATACAAATTTCCACACGAAATTATACTTATATGTACTCAATTTTGGGACTGACTGTATAATAGACGCTGACACTTTCCTTCCAGTTGTTGTCAGTATGTACAGATAAGAGACAGCTACAAACACCCATTAAATAATGATGTAGTTATCTTACAAGTCTTGCCTGTTCCTGTTGCTGATTTCTGTTTGTGGGTGAAGGTTAACCATAACAGATATATCTGGTTTGACCTTTGAGTCTGGGCAACGTAAAATATCTGAACTTATTCTACAATATATACAGCTTTTCTTCAAAATTCGTATGCGAGCAGTAAAAAACTAGTACTTGTTCAATATTGATGACCATCTGCAGAAATCTTTACAGCATCATTTACTATTTGCATTCTAAAACACGAAATACTATGTACATTTATATTTTCCAGCTTTATGTGTTCAGGTTTCACGTATGGAAAATTGTAGGGATTTTTCAATTTGGTCCTTAATTTATAAAACCAATGCAAAAGGAATATCGAAGTAAATTTGTAAAATTGCCATATAATTGACATCAGAACATATTTTTGTATTTTCTATTCATTTTTACTAGGCGTACGCTACAACTTATTATTATAATTTCATGTAAGCATTTATTCTTAATCTGACAGCTTGAACACTGGTTTGATGAAAATGATGTAAAAGTCAATCAAACAATAGGCACAGCATTTTTAATAATTTATTAAATAAAACAGGTAGTCTGGTAAGCTTCGAATTTTAAAATTCTGGCGTACAAATAAATATCAAAACATTTCCTGTTTTTAAATATCACTGATCGGCTGTGTTTTTAATTTGAATAGAATTTACTTAAGCACAGCTTCTTAAAAAGTGGTATAACACTATAATGCGCTCTCTCCTTTATAAAGTTGTTGGAATGTATCGAATAGAATATATTAAAGTGAAATAAGTAAACCAGAAATAAATAGAAGCGAGGAAGTTAAATTCGAATCCATTGATTTCTCTCTCTAAAAAATCCATTGAAAATTTAATTCAACATTTTTTTTCTTCGGAAAAAGTACGGAAGAATTAAATATGACGAGCACGTTTTGTTGTCAATAGCATTCACAGAAAATGTTAACAACACACATCCAACGATAAGACTTTTCTGTTCTTAGCGCTCGCATTATTTCATAACAAAGATGGCGTCTAGCGGATTGTGCGATAATGAGTAATGGCCCGTTGTCCCGAAAGAAAAGCTGAATGCGCTGTTCATCAGCCCGCATCTCATTCTGTGTATGACTGTGGACGGCATGTGTCATATGGAAGAAAACTGTCGCTCTGGGAAAAGTGGATTTCCGGGTCAGCCGGTCGAAGACACGGTCTCATTTTAGTTTCGCGCCCTACCGACTGGAAAATCTGCATAGTCATTTCCACTTTTTGAATGGGAGATTGGCAACGAAAGTGTAGATTTGAATGAAGCGTCTTAAATGGGGTACAAGTTCTGTAGCGTAAGGAAGGATAAGATGGTTTTACACGTAATTAGTACACCCTTACATAGCATTCTTGCCAATATGCATTCATGACAGTATCGTTACTCATATTTCACGCCGTAGTCAGCTCTCTAAGACCCTCTTTCGACGAGATATTTCGTCCAACAATATCTGACCAATTTCGTTAATGACGAGATATCTCGTCATCAAGATACTGTCGACTTTTCGATGACGAGTCAGTTTTCTTCTGGTGACGAGGTATCACGTCTATCAAGATCTGGTAAATTTTCTTCTAAAATAGAGATATCTCGGTGAGACAACCATCAAGAGAGTTAAGGCCATTTAAAAATGACTATAAGAATAGATAAGCACATTTTCTATCCTCCAACGTAGTAAAATAAATCAATAATATAAAGCAGAAATTTATGTACTACCTCTGAGGTAAATTCTAACCATTTCCAAATAAATGCATGCCACAAAGTTCACCTCTGAGTAATGTCAGCAGTTAGATTCTGGGCAGTAATTTAAATTGTTTTCCATTGTCTTGTTCAAAGGAGATTTGGTATTACATCACGTTTAATCCTATTTTAAAGTTCTCACACATCTCCACTGATTTCTATATTTCACATTTCTCATTACTTTCTGTAATTAGATTTCTGAAAAATTCTTAGGTGGTAAGAGCTCTTTAGTTGTAGTTTTAGTAATTTTTGCAGCCATATAGCTCAAATAAATTACATTTAAAATATAAGCATACAAAAAAAATCCCGTATCTGTTGGTTTTTATATCGTTTAAATAATTTTGTTGCCAATTATAAGCATACAAATAACAATTATTGTGTCACGTAAGCTAGTTTGTCTCTGAACGACGAGGAGACAACAGACATTTAGAAATAATTAGCACAAACTTAATACGTGCTTCAATTAAAGATATTCACATTCAATAAATTCCATCTCACGTGGACCTCAAATTAAATAAAATTGCGGATGGATTTGGCAAGGAAATCACGGCTGAGATATTTCATACACACCGTACCTAATAAGCTATAAACATTAATTCTTTATTAAGAAGAGCTTAAATAATCAAATAATCTGGTATCAAAGAGATTGGATCCTGGAGCCTCGCTCAAGTATTCAGGTGATAGAAAATGTCAGACAGCCCTTTTCTAAACAGCGAGAACATCCGTTATCCATCAATATTTTTTTTTAGTGTTCGGACTCACGGATTTGTTTTAGGTGTTTAGCTAGAATTACGAATAAGTAACAACAGAAAGTATTTGAAGAAACGAAAAATTTTCATAAACTGATCATATTAACGAAGGTTATTAAATCTTTTAATTCATTTCAATTGTAGAATCATGGTGAGTGAGCAAGACTATCGATAAAATTTGGATTTCGAAAGTGTAGAACAATGAAAATAGGGTAGCGAATGGAAAAGTGTTAAAAGTCTGCGATAACAATAAAATTTAAATATATAATCAAAAGTACTGCTTAATGTCTGCTAAGTTATGGGTTTTCATCCAAATATATGGAAAAAGGCGAATTAATATTTAGATTAAAATATAATTTAATATGCCACATCAGCATTATGATTAAGGCACGGATTCCTAAAATCATATTGTTTCAAGAAACACAAGCTTAAAGATTACACGTTACAAAAGTGATTTTCAATGTAAACAAGTAAAACCCTGCGGGGTAAAGATTTTACTTCTGTTACTCAAATGCATATGGGGTTATCTTAAAATTTAATTTATCGATGTTTAGGTAACGTTTAGTGTTTATAATCAAATTAGCTTTGATAAATCTCATGTATCAATCGGGAATACATTCTTTGGAATTTTTTTTGGATACGTGCTGAAACCATATTCTATAAACAAGTCAAGTGTCGTCACATTCGGAATACGTGCCGGAAACACGTTTCACCGTATAAACACTAACGTCATCCCCTACATTTAGCTCGAGAGAAAATATCTCTCATAGGAATGTGACGGTAAAATAGCATAGAATCTTTTTACTTTGTGGCATTTTTTTTTATGGTTCGGGTTCTTTTATAAAATAAAGTAAAAAAAGACTTATCTTAAATTTTAAACTTCGGTTTTAAGTTAAAAGGGATGGAAATTTCAGTCATCACCATCTCATCAGAGTTTTCATGAGATACATTGCATCACAGTTATTTTCATATGTTCTTATGTATGGCTCAATGAATTTCTATCGACTCTACCAAGTGGGCTATAGTGAACCCCTTCCCAACATATATTTGTGATAGTTAACTAAGAAAAAAACCAGCTAAGCTCTGGTCCTTAGTTTATCAAGTTTAGGTCAAATGCCAGTCAACACAAAGCAGTTGGGATTACACCCTAAGCTGCACGTCCTGTCTATTTAACCCTCGTGTAGCCAAGAATGACTGTAGAGTGACAAAGCAAAGCCAAGTAAAGGAGAGGAATCTTCTAAAGAAAGAATATACAGTTCTAGAATTTCTCCAGCACACAGAAACATATATTTAGTCTTTCTATGCATAAAACTACATTGGCTGGCTGGGTTTTATGGCGCAATGGCCACATTTAGCTAAGCTGCGACAAACGTATGAAAGTCAACGCCAAGCTTCAAGTTAACTGAGCTGCGGTAGCTTCATTAAAGAATAAAACAATTTTAAAATGTTATGGCTTTTTATTTCGTTTACCACTATAATCACCCTACTCCATATTGAGGACTTACAAGTTAAACACACTTAATCCACAAACATAGTTCTGAAAAAGCGAAACTCTACTCACTAAGCGTATTCCGCAAGAAAAAAATGTAACCTTCATGCAAAGGAAAGAAAGACCGTGTGTGTGAACTTCAGCCTGCATATCTCTACATTCTGGTTCTGAAGAAAAGTAAAAAAACCCATTACTCGGAAATTTGGACTTAGTGTGTTTCACTTGAAAGCTGACGATAGAAAGCGGAGTGTTTTTAACAATCCCCAAGAGTCATAGTAGGCCAAGCTGCGTCAAACACAAGACAGTCAATGACAAGTAACGGTACATACGGAAAATTTTGCTGACATAGAAGAGGATAAATACACCTACGGCAAGTTAAAGGAATCGAATATGCAACGCCGAAACTCTCAGGATATTGACGCAATGGGTAATCCCACTGAGCCATCGAACGAGAATGTCATTTAAAAAAAAAGTTATGGTGACAGTGGGCCGGTACTCATACTATTGTAATCATAACTCCATTCCATATCAAGGATTCACGAGTGAAACACACTAAATAAAAAAAATTTAGTTCTGAGAAAACGAGGGGGCGATTCTATTCACTTTTCTCTACTCACACATTCATAGACTTAAATTCGCATCCATATGAATGCGTAAAAGCCTGCACAGAATTCCTGAAGTTTGCACTTATAATCTCAGAATATAAATGAATTAAAGCGGCTGAATTAAAGAAATATATAAAACAAATAGTATCATTATCAGCTTGTTAGAAGACTTTAGAACCCTTCTAGCGCTTTTCGTCAATCATTAAGCGACACAGAAAGATTGATGGTCGGATTATATTTATAAAAATGTATATAAATGGAAAAATTAAAATAAACGAATTAATAGATCAAAACAATCCATTCGTACTGAATAAGAGCATATAATCGGTTTAAAAGTGAAACAAAACGAAGTCAGAAAACATTTTTCTGAGAAAACGAAGGGGGAAATTCTACTCCCTAAGCTAAATTCACTAAGTTAGATTTCCCAAGAAAGAATATTTCCTTCATACAAAGAAAAAATGACTTAATGGGCTTTCAGTTGTTTAAAGATTGTCACATTCCGGTTCAGAATAAAATTTAAGATGTACGTATACATTAGAAATGTTTTTAAAATTTTGACTTTAAAAATCCATTTTTTTTTTACCACAGGTAATTGGTGTATTCATAAAATAATTTCAGGGAGAAAAAATCCAATTGTGCAAATAATTAAGATATAATTATCTAATCAGCATGTTTTTTGAAACGCGATATCTCAAATTCTAATTTGTTCAGAAAGACGATTCGTGTTGGAAATTATTTCTAATGATATTTTTCATGTTTTAAACCTTCATCAAGTTGCTAGAAGAAATAGTTTTTTTGTACAATTTTTTAATCAAGGAAGCGTAAAAAAATCAATATTTTTGCAGGAATTTCAACATTAAAAATCAATAAAAAAGCCTTTTCTTGATAAATACTTTGATTGAGCTTCAAAACATCCACTATATCAGGGCTCGAAATACCCGGGTGCACAGGTGCACTGTGCACATGAAAATAAAATTGTGCACCTAACATTAAAAAAAGGAGGGAAACGTTTTTTATGTTATTTTGATGTTGTAACAAAATATTAGTATCAACCATTCTCGCTCTAAAGGAACGTAATTAAAATTCCTAAATACACACTATACGAAACAAAATCGCTGGTCCGTAACGGGTTTATACAGGAGGAAGGTTTACTTGTGCCACTGCCACCAGAACTTTCCTATGATCGAAACATTTTCCAGATGGCGCTGTTGAAGCGACTGTTGCGATAGCCGTGCGACGGAAAAGGGAGAATTTAGGTGTTTAAATATTTTTATTTACTATCTACTACTGACCTTTATAAAGATACCCAACTAATAAAGTAGTTTACATAAATAACATTAATGCTCTTATATTACGTTTTTTTTAATATGCACCTAAAATATAACCTGTGCACCTAAATTAAAAACTAAGTTGCACAAAGTGCACCTGTATTAAAAAATCTATTACGAGGCCTGCACTATATTATATAGACCATAATGATGGATGACAAAATAATTATAATAGGTGAATTAATTTTGTAGTTATCACGTTTTGAACAAAGTAGGTATCCTATTGCAAAAACACAGTTCTTCAGAAATCGAGTTTAAAGTTTTCGAAACATGTCTGTTCATAGAGACAGTACCCAACGAAAACCCTTGTAGCTAAAAAACTATTTCGAATATTTGCAAGATCTTGGCACCGTTTGAAAGCTGCAAAACTGTACAGTATTTTGAAAAATATTGATGAAATAAAAAAATATTGATATTGTAGTCGATTTTTGAGATTTCTCTAGTGTATACGTACACCTTAAGAAAATTCAAATCTCAAAACTTTTGTACTAGCGAAGACGAAGACATGAAACAAAGTGTTCCAAACGATCCCCAATGTCTGTTTATGGAGACTACCTAACAAAAACCCTTGTAGCTAAAAAACTGTTTCGAATATTTGCAAGATCTTGGCACCGTTTGAAAGCTGCAAAACTGTACAGTATTTTGAAAAATATTGATAAAATAAAAAAATATTGATATTGTAGTCGATTTTTGAGATTTCTCTAGTGTATACGTACACCTTAAGAAAATTCAAATCTCAAAACTTTTGTACTAGCGAAGACGAAGACGAAGACATGAAACAAAGTGTTCCAAACGATCCCCAATGTCTGTTTATGGAGACTACCTAACAAAAACCCTTGTAGCTAAAAAACTATTTCGAATATTTGCAAGATCTTGGCACCGTTTGAAAGCTGCAAAACTGTACAGTATTTTGAAAAATATTGATAAAATAAAAAAATATTGATATTGTAGTCGATTTTTGAGATTTCTCTAGTGTATACGTACACCTTAAGAAAATTCAAATCTCAAAACTTTTGTACTAGCGAAGACGAAGACGAAGACATGAAACAAAGTGTTCCAAACGATCCCCAATGTCTGTTTATGGAGACTACCTAACAAAAACCCTTGTAGCTAAAAAACTATTTCGAATATTTGCAAGATCTTGGCACCGTTTGAAAGCTGCAAAACTGTACAGTATTTTGAAAAATATTGATAAAATAAAAAAATATTGATATTGTAGTCGATTTTTGAGATTTCTCTAGTGTATACGTACACCTTAAGAAAATTCAAATCTCAAAACTTTTGTACTAGCGAAGACGAAGACGAAGACATGAAACAAAGTGTTCCAAACGATCCCCAATGTCTGTTTATGGAGACTACCTAACAAAAACCCTTGTAGCTAAAAAACTATTTCGAATATTTGCAAGATCTTGGCACCGTTTGAAAGCTGCAAAACTGTACAGTATTTTGAAAAATATTGATAAAATAAAAAAAATATTGATATTGTAGTCGATTTTTGAGATTTCTCTAGTGTATACGTACACCTTAAGAAAATACAAATCTCAAAACTTTTGTACTAGCGAAGACGAAGACGAAGACATGAAACAAAGTGTTCCAAACGATCCCCAATGTCTGTTTATGGAGACTACCTAACAAAAACCCTTGTAGCTAAAAAACTATTTCGAATATTTGCAAGATCTTGGCACCGTTTGAAAGCTGCAAAACTGTACAGTATTTTGAAAAATATTGATAAAATAAAAAAATATTGATATTGTAGTCGATTTTTGAGATTTCTCTAGTGTATACGTACACCTTAAGAAAATTCAAATCTCAAAACTTTTGTACTAGCGAAGACGAAGACGAAGACATGAAACAAAGTGTTCCAAACGATCCCCAATGTCTGTTTATGGAGACTACCTAACAAAAACCCTTGTAGCTAAAAAACTATTTCGAATATTTGCAAGATCTTGGCACCGTTTGAAAGCTGCAAAACTGTACAGTATTTTGAAAAATATTGATAAAATAAAAAAATATTGATATTGTAGTCGATTTTTGAGATTTCTCTAGTGTATACGTACACCTTAAGAAAATTCAAATCTCAAAACTTTTGTACTAGCGAAGACGAAGACGAAGACATGAAACAAAGTTCCAAACGATCCCCAATGTCTGTTTATGGAGACTACCTAACAAAAACCCTTGTAGCTAAAAAACTATTTCGAATATTTGCAAGATCTTGGCACCGTTTGAAAGCTGCAAAACTGTACAGTATTTTGAAAAATATTGATGAAATAAAAAAATATTGATATTGTAGTCGATTTTTGTGATTTCTCTAGTGTATACGTACACCTTAAGAAAATTCAAATCTCAAAACTTTTGTACTAGCGAAGACGAAGACATGAAACAAAGTGTTCCAAACGATCCCCAATGTCTGTTTATGGAGACTACCTAACAAAAACCCTTATAGCTAAAAAACTATTTCGAATAATTTCAAGATCTTGGCATCGTTTGAAAGCTGCAAAACTGTACAGTATTTTGAAAAATATTGATGAAATAAAAAAATATTGATATTGTAGTCGATTTTTGTGATTTCTCTAGTGTATACGTACACCTTAAGAAAATTCAAATCTCAAAACTTTTGTACTAGCGAAGACGAAGACATGAAACAAAGTGTTCCAAACGATCCCCAATGTCTGTTTATGGAGACTACCTAACAAAAACCCTTATAGCTAAAAAACTATTTCGAATAATTTCAAGATCTTGGCATCGTTTGAAAGCTGCAAAACTGTACAGTATTTTGAAAAATATTGAGGAAATAAAAAAATATTGATATTGTAGTCGATTTTTGTGATTTCTCTAGTGTATACGTACACCTTAAAAAAAAATTCAAATATCAAAACTTTTGAATTTGAGAAAACGAAGACATGAAACGAAGTGTTCCAAACGATCCCCAATTACCGCAACTGTCACCAGACAATCCCCTCGAACAAAGCGAAGGAGCCCGATTCGAACCACTTGCTCCCAATTCGCTTTTTGCGGAGTGGAAGACTCGAAGGGAAGAGATGAGTCCACTAATGACAGGCGAGCGGCGGGAAGCAGTGCATTGTTCTGCGCCAAATGAGTAAGCAACTTTCAGGGACGCAGCCTTCCCGCCTCGGCTATAATAGAAAAGGAAAGCCGCTAGAGATGAAGGCTTGTTGTGTGACCACTGGATGTACGATCGACTAGGATAGCTCTCGAGGTAAAGCTTCTCTCTCTTCTATTGCCGCATGCACTCGTAATCGCCGTGTAACAACTCTCTTTTAGAAAGGATATCGGGATTTAAGCGACAAAGCGGATTTCCGGCATTTATTTAAAGATACAAAATTTAAGCCAATCTTTGAACAGTTAATACACCAATAAATATTTTAATGAAGAAAGAGAAAATGTGCAATAATCTTAAAACAGTTATTTATTAACAGAACAGTTAGTTCTTAAGGCCAATCTAATCTTTGTTAGTAATTATTTACACCAATCAATTTTCTTTAGAGACTGAAAATGTGCAGTATTTTTGTCGGCTTATACAAATGGAACTCACTGCCTTAAAATTTTTAGATATATGTTTTTCAGTTTTTCAAGATCAAATTGCGGTATTATTTAGATTGGTGAACACTAAGTCATTTTTTTCTTTGGATGAAAGTTAGATTTTTTCCTTGAGAAATGTTCGTAATGAGTACAGCATAGAGAAGAAAATTCTTTCTCATTAATTTTCTCAGAATTATTATTTTTTGATTTTGTGTGTTTCACTTTTAGGCTACAATTTTAAAACAGTTAGTTATATACTTCAATCTTTGAACTAATAGTTATTTTCCTCAATCTTAAAACAGTTATTTCCCCATTTTAGATTTGCTAGATTTTGCACCAATCTTATGTTATTGCTTCCTCGTATTAGTTATTCATGTGCTTATTGCAGGATGGAATGCATTTTAGTGCGTAATTGTCGGATTAGAGCATTAACTCATTAGCTGGAAATATTTTTTGAATGTATAGTTTTAAAGATAATTATTAGTCTTTTAGGTCAAATAATAATTATAATCATTTTGATAGTGCTATAATATAGCATCTCCTAAACAGAGAACATTTGACTATATATTTATTAGCATCAAGAAAATATGCATTTATGTCTCCGAAAAATTGTCAGTTAATGAGTTTCCACTGTAAGTCGGCGATATTATATTCAGTTATGCAATTTCACGCTTGCATGTATGGATATTTCTCTTGAGAAATTTGACTTCCCAAGCTATATAGCAAGCTTCCCTAGAGTAAGAAATAGTTGTAATAGTAACGAATTTCCATAATTGTTGTTTCTACGAATATTAAGGGTTCGAGGACTAAGAGATTGATTTTGGATAAGCGGCCACACCGGTGGAATATTCCGTTCATCGGCAATCACAATTATTTAAACTGGTATACTGTCTCACGGCACTAGGTACTGGAGTGTGTGCTTGTGTTAGTTACACCAATTTTAGAACAATTAGCTATTTACATCCAATTTTATTATTTCCCCAAATCTCTTATGTACCTATTGGAGAATTTAGCCTTTTTTAATGGTTTTTATGGCTATATAAAGCATTGGATATAAAGGTAAATGAACCTGCATAATCGTTGCTTTTACAAATATTGAGTGTTTTAGGACTATTTGAGGGAGATAAGGATTTTGGATAGGCAGTCCCAACAGTGGAATATTATGTTCATGCCAGTCGCAATTATTTAACCTCCTATACTGTCTCACGACACTAGGTAATGGAGTGCGCGCTGTGTTAGGTATACCAACTTTAAAACAGTTAGTTCTTAACACTTACAATTATATTATATCCACAAATCTCTTAATTGTGTATCTATCGGAAAATGTGGAGATTTTTAATGGTCTTCCGTGATTAGAGTAGGCATTGGATTGTAGTAAATAAACTTTCATAATACTTGTTCTTAAAAATATTATGGATTCTCTCCAGATGGGTCGGTTGCACTGATATAATTATTCTGTTTATTCCAGCCACACTTATAAGATGTACTGTCTCATGACATGGGTAATTAGGCGCGTGTTTGTGCTAGTTACATCAATAAAAATAGTTAGTTATGGTCGAAATATTTATAAAAATAGGAAGTAGAAGAATTAAAAATATTGGGTGAAATTCCCATAATTTTTATCAACTAAAGTAATCACATTTTATTCTGGTAATTCTTTTGACTGCCTTTAATTTTACATGAGAATGCGTGAAATTTATCTACACATTTTAAAGAAAAATGCTCCATTTGCACTATCTATGAAATGTTAACTCTATCCTTTGGAAGATCTCCCATGAGTTGATTTAGAGTACCAGGTTTAGTATTGAAAACATCCATTTCTCTATAGAAATTCCGCTGTGATTTGATATCATATTATTTATTTTCATTCGATGGTAATGAAAGTAATGTATTTTAAAAATGAAAGTAATAATTTTAGAATTTCTCCACTTCTCACTGTCCTAGTGTGTTTCCATCAAGAGTAAAAGGACAATGAAACAATGATTGGGGAATAGAGTAGTGTGATGAAATTAGAAAAAGATCGCTTGCATATTCCGGTAGCTTGACCCCCGTGTTTATTAAAGACATAAAAGGAAATATCAATATTTTCGGAAAAGAAAAGATCTCTAGGTTACCTCGGGTCCATGCACCCCATACACTTAAAGGAGATATGTCCACTAAGGGATCATTTGTCAAGAATTCAGCAAGTTGTTTTATTTGTACTTGCTCCCATTGAGATAAATCCCATATGTAGTTTAATCCTACAACTTAAGAATTTACCGCTTTGTTATGACACAGATCCCATGAGAATTGATCAATAACTGGCACATCTTTCTTTAATGTTTCCAAAAGGAATTAATATTTTATATTATTCGATTGGCGTCCCAATTTTTGAAGAACAATTTTGCTTTGCTTTATTTGCTATCTACTTTCATTTCTCAAAAACTGCAGGAGTATTGTTAAAACGGATCGCCGCAATTTTTAGATCATTGAAATATATATTCATGATGGATAATTCAGTAAAACTATTTTGAACACACAATAGATCTGTCGAGTTTTACTCTGCTCATTTTGAAAATAATTAAGTATTTCGACGCCAGCATTTTTAGTGTCATATTTATTTACACAAAATTTCACTGTTTTGTGTACCTACTGGGAGAGATATTATTTTTAACTCGACTTACAAGTGAAACACATTTGCTCTAAAAAATATAATTCTGAGAATACGAAGAGGAAACAAATTATAATCCCAATGAGTTTTTTTTCAAGTAAAAATTTAATTTTACGCAAAGAAAAAATGACTACGGACTACACCAGTCTATAGATAATTTAATTTGAGTATGGTAAAGCCAAAAAACTCATATCTCGAAAATTTTGACTTAGTGTATTTCACTTGTAAAAAATATAAGTCTGAAAATACGAAGAGGAAACAAATTATAATCCCAAAGAGTATTTTCTAACAAGAAATTTAATTTTACGCAAAGAAAAATGACTATGGACTACACCAGTCTATAGATAATCTAATTTGAGTCTAGTAAAGCTAAAAAACTCACATCTCGAAAATTTTGACTTAGTGTATTTCACTTGTAAGCTGACGACTTTATCTTCAAAATATTTAAAAACAAATACAATACTGGTATTTGGTAGTTCAATTGATGTGCATTGAACTGGAGCAACGCAATGGGCTATTAGCGACGGCCAGAAAAGATCCGAGGAAAACACCGCGTAATTTTGTACCACTTTCTGATGACGAGAACACACGAGATTGCACCCCACTCTTCAAACTTCCACACCACGCCAAAGTGAGTACATTTGAGGTCACGATAGATTTAACTTGCACCAGCCCCCTTTGTACACGACGGTCTTTGGTTGGATTTAAAATCGCAACCCTCCGGTTGCTAATCAGTTTCTCTTCCATGACTACCACGGTCCCAAAAGAATACTGAATTGTGTATTACAGTACTATACAATTGGAGAACTGCATTTTGGGGTAAATTTCTTTGTAGGTATGCTACTTTGTATTAACTAGCTAAGTATGTTAGTTTATATAAACCACAACTAGAGTATGTTTTTAAAAATAAGTAAGTACAATAGCTTCCTAGGAAAATTGACTTCCCGCCTAATACAATAAATACGTATATGATTTATTTATACTATTTTCAATTACACTATGCAATACGAATTGTACTAACGTAGTAATTAAAATGAATGCTGGATATGGTTCTATATATAATTTGCCCGGATATTAAACATTTTATACCACTATACCAATTTCTATCCAGCTACCACAATTTACTTCTTGAACTTTTCCACTTCAATTACATCTCATTCACTCGTTTAAAGACAATTTGATGTCTTTTTAACCTCTAAACCTATCTTGGTGTTGACTCGGATTTTCTTCCTTCCTGAATTATGATTGCCTTCTGTAATCTGATTGCCGAAAAATTTCTTTAGATGGGCTAGGGCTCCTCCGTGTAAGCTCTGGAAAAATTGTGCAGCTCGTAGCTCAGTTTAAGCCCATTTAGACTTTACTCCAAAATTAGTCTTGCAGCGGTTGTTGTCCATAGTAGAAAGCCAGTATATCAGTTTTTCCGAACTGGATGAGTATAGAACTGCGGGCCCGGATTTTATTTCTCAGGGGGTTAAAGTTAAAAATGCAATTTTTATACTTTTTTATCTTATCATATATTGTACTTGAAATTATATATTCTTATTAGATCAAAATAAATATCTGGATCTAATAAGAATTTTTAAAACCTTTACTAAGTTTTTTATTTCCAATTATGCTTTTAAGAGTAACTCATAAAACATGACTCATCCCTGTTGATCCTATTACACAAAATGACTTAATAAGATTGTAAATACTTTTGACAGTTAAATAGCATTAAATAAATATAAAAATCTTGTTTCTAGAACTTTTTTTAAATTTATTTCTCTGTTAATTTCGTCTCACCTTAGATACACGCCTGACTGAAAGACAGGTGCAGTATGTATTCAATTTTAAGTATGTCCTACAATAAATTTTCTGATATTACACTCTATTACAAAAAAATCGACGCACCAAGAAGGAATCATCGGATTGCTTTGAAATTTCGTATGCAAAAATGTTTTGACCAAATATGCAAATGATTAAAGTTTGGTGTCCAATGAATGAATAATGCGATCTCCAGCGCATCGGAACTGCGCATCCAGCAGATGTATAAAAGGAGTTGTTCTTGAACTGTTGATAAAAATTTCTGCTGCATTGCGATTTAGGATACCTTTCAACGACTGAAAAATTGCCTCGCCGCAGGATTCGAGCTCATTACGAGCAACTTTCAGAGTTTGAAAGAGGTCGTATCATTGGATTGAAAGAGGCAGGTTGGGCAAATCGGAGAATCGCTCCTTCATGTGAGTCGAAGCGATGAAGCGATTAGAAGATGCTGGCAAGAGTGGGTGGACAATGGCAGATTTCAGCGTCATGATGGTAGCGGTCGACGTAGGGCCACAACAGATCGCGAGGACAGAGTGATTGTCAGATGAGCTGTCACAGCGCCTGATTGCGCCTATCAACCATCAGTCGTGCAACCCACACACGAGTGTCCACCATGACCATTCACAGACGGCTGAGAGAGCGAAATCTACGCTCGTACCGATCGTTAGCCACCTGCCACTCACGCCTGCACACTGTCGAGCCAGATTACAGTGGTGCTTAGCTCGATCAGGCTGGAATGATGCTGACTGGGGACATATAGTCTTTAGCGACGAATCCCGCTTCCAACTGTGTCCTGACGATCATCGAAGACGTGTCTGGAGACGCCCAGGGCAGCGTGCCGATCCTGCTTTCACTATTGCACGCCACACGGGCCCTCAACAAGGAGTTATGGTCTGGGGTGCCATTTCCCTTGATAGCCGGATCCCTTTGGTCGTCATTAGAGTTACACTTACTGCACAGCGGTACGTTGACGACATTCTGAGACCTGTTTTGCTACCGTTCCTTTCGCAGTACCATGGGCTTATTTTTCAGCAAGACAATGCCAGACCACATACGGCACGTGTTGCTATGAACTGTCTTCAAGCTTGTCAAACACTTCCTTGGCCAGCCAGATCACCAGATCTCTCTCCTATCGAGCATGTCTAGGATATGATGGGAAGGCGACTGCATCCGGTAGGGAATGTTGATGACGTAGTCCGACAATTGGAGCAAATTTGGAAAGAAAAAACGCAGGAGACCATCCGGGAGCTTTATCGGTCTATGCCACGCCGTGTGGCAGCTTGCATCCAGGCTAGAGGCGGTTCAACACCTTATTGAGCTCGTTACCTTAACTCTGAAATAAATCATTCAATTGTTCTGAAATTTTAATCATTTTCTATTCTGTACATAATTTTCTTATCCACCAATTTTTGTCTCCATCGGACAACTCCTTCTTGGTGCGTCGATTTTTTTGTTATAGAGTGTATATACTAATTCGTTGCTTATAAGTTAATGATATCGGAAAAATGATATTTAGATTAATACTTATTCGATCTTTGTCGGCTCTTCTGGCGATTGTAATAAAAAGTATTTAAGATGGAAATAAATTTAACCAATTCCAAATAATTCACACTTTAGAATATTCAAAATGCAGTCATCAAGAACTAAGTGTACTGAAGAATGCCTACCGCTTTTGAATCCTTCTCGAAGTTATTTTGTATACAAACTATCAAAAAATAAGAGACTCCAGAGATATGTCAGAGAAAATCGAGTTTTTGTAAACCAGTACGGTGAAATGCAATAGCGTGAAAACAGTCGAGAAAACCATCAAACGCACTGGTCAGTTAACATTAAGGCATACAGGGAGAAAGCACTCTAGGCCAACCCAAATAATTTTTAAACGCATGATTGATGAAGGGCGATCTTTTACAAAGTTTATTTTTTAGGAGGTGGGTGGCTGAGATATGCATTTTGGAATCGTATATTCCAGGAACGGCTATGACTTAGGGGAAGGGCCCGTGGGACTCCAGTCTACAGCGAAACATTTCTGATGTTTAAAGGAATCAAAAATACAGTTGAAGCTAACCCTGCGGAAATCAGAGTCTGTTGATCACACAGGTAAAATACACATAGACCACGCTACATAATAGAAAAAAATATTGAACTCCTCACTCGTGTAACGTTATGACAATTACAGTAGCGTAATGTAACATTAATAACTGTAGATGCCGAGATAAAATCATAAGAAAAAAACTAATGCTGAGCTTCTGGCAGTTTCCTATTTTTTTCTGGCAAGTCCTCTAAACGCCATTCTTTCTCATTTCCTCAAAGACAATAGCATCCAAATAATTTTTAGATCAAAGTTAAAAAGGAATCCAAAAAGAGCAATAGCGCTCAATTCAGGCTATTCTATCACCCTGGCGTGGTGCAAAAGTTAGGAGAATGGGGTGCCAGATCAGGTGTTGACCTCGTCATCTGACCGAGGTTCAAAATTACGAGGTGTCCTCAGATATTGCCTTTTGGGATTAGTCTAGTTCCGTCGTCAATAGCCTGTTATTTTGCCTAAGTGCGACGTTAATTAACTACCTATCTACCTTGTAACTGTATAGAAGATCCAAACACTGTCTCAGAGTTTGATGGCGGTCTTTTACAAAGGCGAAAAAATGAGGAGATAATGATAAACCATGCGCAAGGACCCACTGTTCATATTATCTGGATAAGATGCTAGCTTGAGTCTTAAGCAAGAGGTAGCGACAAATCTGTGATGAAGATATCCATTGCGCATGTGACAAACATCTCTAACCATAATAAGAAACATTTAAGGTTGAATGAATGTACATTAAAATACACACATTAAAATAGAAACGCTTCACTCAGATTTACCTTCAAAAACCGCAGTTTTGATTCAGATTTTTTATTGACTATCATTATTATTTTGCTACTTTACAAGGGTTGCCCGGCTTCTATGGTATCTACGTCCCTGGAAGATTCCATTAGAAAAGGGAATCGAATGAAAATTGATAGAGGAAACTAAGGCACCTGAAAAAATTATTTTATTAAAGGGTGTCTGTATCACACCCAAACACTTGTTTCTTCGTCATTATTTTTCACCTCTCCAACTGTTTGAACATTGATAACACATACGAGCACGTCTAGTTCAAATACAATAGAAACCCCTGATTTAGAGCGTCTTTAAAGCCAGGATACTTACTTTCATTCACGCCACAGTTGTGAGAAGAATCCATGATTTCCATATCGTGTATGTAGAACAGGAAGTGCTTTATCCCTTTCACGGAGGTTCTTCAACTGTACGACTCAAACCTTGAAAATCAAAAGAGCACTTGAGATCACAGGGTGGGTATTTCAATTTTTGATTATCCATTTCTATCAAAAAATAATAGATTAATTATGTATATAAGAAATACCCATTCTACGAGGGAAATATCGTCCTGTCGTTATTGCTTTCGTACACCTAAAACATTAGGTATAGTCTTGATATAATTGTAAAACTATCTAGTATTTTTTCTCGATTTATATTAGCAGATCCATGAGCAGGATCTGCGTTAAATTTTCATCTGATCTCAAGAGCACGGTACTACCGCCAATTAGTGATAACTTTAAAATATGGTAACCCGTCGTAAGGCTCTCCAAATAGCTGTAATGAGACGGACAAGTATCGTGCTCTTGAAATACGAAATTTTCGTCATTGCTAATATCTATTGATGACAATGTGTCACGGGGATCACATTTTCGACCTTCATTAAATCCATTTATTATAAATATTTGTATCAATATGCGTAGTGCATACATCCAAATAAAATAAAATCAATCAAAAATATAACGCTTACTGCTCGTACTTATTCTTGCTTCCAATAAAGTACATGACAAAAAGTGCAGTCTTGTCACAACAGTCAGTTCATAAATTTCCATTTCAATTGCCTCCCTCCCATTCACCAAGTAAATTCGATACATTTTAACATCGAAACCGATTTTAATGCTTGCGTACAAATTGTTTTCTGTTATGATTTCTATCTTAGAGATTTCTTACTACCTTCTATAATCAGGCGGATGGAGAATTGCATCAGAGTCTTGATTATATGATTGTTTTAAGCAAGATGTGTGTGCCTCAGATTTACTATAAACGATAAAAACTATTACAGACTAATAAAAAATAACTATTGTAATCGCCTGCAAATGGTGGAAAAAATTTAAATGGCTTCTAGAAACTTAAGTTAGATAAACCTCAACTCTAGTTTGTTTAACCATACTTATATAAGTGATTCCAATAGGAAAAATAATATATGGGTGTTTAAGGTTTATGATATTTACTAAAAAAACGTTCACGATTTAAAATTTGTTTTATATTAGTAGAGGAAAATCTTAATCAAATTGGTAGAAAAAAGTATGTAAACCTTCAAAAACCACTACTAATAATGATTAAAAACAAAAACATCCACGTCCAGATTTTAGTGGCTTAGATGGGTTAGTCCACTACGCTAGCAACTTCTGAGTTGTTGGCGTCAGAGATTGGATTTCTCCCTAGATGTACGTATTTCTCTCTTCTATGCTTGCAGAATTTTATTTCCGTTTGTTTGTCCATTACTTAACATTGTTGGTCTTGTAATTGGCGCAGTTTAGCCAAATATGGCCCTTTCGCCTTAAAAAACACAATGCAAGCAACCAACTAATTTTAATGATTGAAAACAAACGTTCAATATTATCAAGACTTCTATCCTTGTGATGGTGAGCGTCTTGCTCAACTGAAATGACCAATGACGATATTTTCTAAACATTAGTAGCCGTTTTTTAGGTATTTCATCAATTTTAACAACAGGTAGAAGTATTCCAAACCATGAAAGCACTTTATAATTTTGTAAAACTGCATTATTTATAATTTTGCAAAATGCAATTTATAAATTTTGTTTAAAATTGTAAAAAATTATAATATTTCTTGGTAAATATATCATGGATTTAAAAAAAGTATGTGTTATAAATGAAATTTTACCAGAAGTTATATTTTATTTAATTACAATGATTGGATATGTATTTACCCGGAAAATTTCGAATTTAATATTTACGACGAGCTTTTAAATATTTATTTTGAAAAGATCTTAAATGGTCATTTATCTGTTTTAGCAGCATGGATGACGTATCGACATACACCAAGCTGATATATCATCGGTATTTGCATCTCACACTTGCTTGTTTGTGGACGATATTACAGATATGTCAGAGTAAGTAAAATTATATTTTATTTGTTTAAGTTAATATTAGATTAATATATGAAACAGAAATTTCGAAAAACGAACAGTACAAAATTAAACAGCAGCACAAGTTAAAATTATGGTTTGGGACAGTAATTCTTTGAGTTTTTCAAGATTGTTTTGAAACTTTTACACGTGTAAAACAAAAATTGAGCCAAATAGGTATTATTTTTTTATACCGGTAATAGGTATGTAAATTCATATATTATAAGTGATTGGGCAGCATTTGGATGTTCTAAATAATTACGATATAGTTAGAGATGAATTAATATGTTATGTTCTAGCAAACGAATCTTATAGTTAGCTACGGTAAACATTTGAAATTAGTGTATTTAGAGGCATAGTGTCCATTTATAAGCACAGAAGCCCCGGTATATCCCATAAAAAATTAAAATTCAGCGGGATAAAAGAGAAAAAAATAACTACTTTTTAATAAGTAAAACCAAATAAAACATCAATTTCTATTTTAACATCCTTCGTTTTCACCAATAAAAGCCAATCATGCAGTGCCGATGTCCCATCGTTTCAGCCTCAAATTTTTTTTATTTTTTACCAGGATTAGTTAATAGCGTTTCCTATGCGCAATGGATACCTTTAGTACAGACTCTTCACCCTAGATTCAGTCAAACATGGGTAGGCTCCATGTTTAAGATTGGAACTAGCATCCAGTCCAGATCATATTTTGTAGTAGCTCCTCGCACATGGTCTATCACTATCTCTCTGCCTTCTGATTTTAGTACCTTTGTAAAAGACAACCTCACACACAAGCGCGCTTAGATCAATCATCAGGATTATGCGCGATCATCCCTCTTCGGCTCCTATTCAACTTGTCTATAAGTTATTTGTATTTTATATTTGCTTTCAATCGAATCTAGACATCTCCAGTTATCAATGTTGCACTATAGTACTGTCTCAATTACAAGGTATTTCGCAATCCATAATGCACACCTGCTTCACGAAAAGACGATGCACGAAACAACTTCCAAGGTGAAAGAAAAACCACCTCTGTTACTTTCTTTTTGTACCAAGTTCTTGGAAGTAGACACGAATCAGCTCTTCTAATTTAACATCCACGGAGAAATTCTTTCAGGGACAATAATTCGTAAATCAGAGAGGAATTCAACTCTCATTTTCCCTTTTCAGTGCCGTAGTTTTCTGCGAAGCAATATAGCCTTTGCAAGAAAATTTCGCAATCAAATATGGTTATGTGCGGTTAAAATGTTTGAAATTCATACTCTTTTTGACTGATTTTTCCTTTGTCAGAATTGCAGCGCTGAGTATGATTCCAGACATTTTCTCAACTATAAAAGCATGTAAATAATTTCGTATCTTTATGTTGATATGAAATCCACTTTATTGCTAGAAACGGAGAATATCTAAGAAGATGTGTGTGATTAATAGAAATAATTCCACTGGTTTAATACCTTCCTGATGTTTTAAGAAAGTGTAACATAGGATTCAAGTATAAAAAGATTAAGCTAGAATAAATTAAAATTTAACCAAAGGGTGAGCGCGTGCCGGAAGATTATCGTTTGCGCGTGCATTGATATCTTGGCTTGTGAAGAATTAAGAGCAGTTAGCAGTTTAATTTTTTTATTTTTTATTCTTTAAACGCAGTTGTGGCAACATTAACATATCTTTAGAATTTATGAACTTGTTATTTCCCAACTGTCCTTCTTCGACTAGCTAATGCAATTTTTATGCTTTAGTTCAAACTTTGTACGGACATATGGAATCTCTCCTCACATAATCATTACCCTTCAAAGTCACGGACTCTGTTATTGTACACAAAGATTATTCACAACCAAAATGAAACTTCAAATGTCAAATTTGTAGCATAACAATTAACATGGAATTAAAAAAAAATGTACTTATGCTTTAGAATGGGACTTACCTGGAAAATGTGAATAGGAGTGTATGCAAAAAGATTTTGAACAGAAATGTATGCTTAAAGTAGAAGAGCTTTCAATAAAACTCAAGTTTTATCTGTCAAAGCATTCTTGTGCCGAGTAGTACTATTGAAACAGCTTCGCACAGTATTTTTTAGAGTACTTTAAAATAACATCTACACTAGCATATTTGGTGTTATTTTTTCAAAATAACACACACAGATACATAAAAATATTTTATGTTCCACTTGAATCCCTTCGACAAGTCAATAAAACATTGTTTTTAACTACGTTTTAAACTGATCTTCAAGAACAGTTGAACAATTGCAACTGATGTTCAAGAACAGTTGAAGAATTGAAACTGCTCTTCACAACATATTTTGATTTGAAGCTATTTTTAAATTTTTTGAAAAAGTTAAAACGAATTTTAAAGTAATTCTGACCATAAAATTAAAGAAATTTTTCTCAAAATTCGTTTAAGAACTATAAACTACTAACCTACGAACTGTGCACTTTCACTGTGCACATACCACTAGTGAAGGATCACATCATATGAAATTGGAGAACGTTGAATCGAAAGTTATTTTGCACGAAATTTATATTTAGTTATCATTAAATTGCTTATCGAATTATCATCTCTTCTCGTCACTCGGAAAATGTTCAGTGATATTGGCTGTTATTTCCAACCAACAGGTCAATGTCCGCTTGGATCTGTATCCTTCGAGAAGGTCGCCGGGGCGTCCCTGAAGGGCGTCCGTCTGATGCCCCTGTACAAGGGGTCGGCGGGGGAGACGTCCATCACCAAAGAATGTCTGTCTCGCTGTCGTTCCGTGTCTGACTGCAATTCCCTGCTGCTCAGTTATACCGCCATGAACTGCATGAAGTCGTCCATGACATCGGAAGGGCGGCGGAGTGACGTCACTGTGTCATCTCCACCTTCATCCACCAGTTACTTTGAGAAGATTTGCCTCACAGGTAGTCATTATATATTTGTAGAAACTGAATTTGTTAAATATCGTATAAGAAATTCCATGGTTTTTGTGGTACTTTGTAAATCAAGACTCTATTGTGTGTGGTCGCAGCTTTAGATCCACTTCACATCAACCTTATTCGGTTTAACCCGAATCAGTCTGAATCCAGTAAAACTAACAAATATCCGGTAAAGCCGTTTCTATACGAAATAGCATATTCATGTTTGAACCTTTTATCTGCCTGAATCCGGGAAGCGTTCCACTTCAATCCACTTCAAATTCCACTTCAATTCAGTTCTTTCAAAAATCCAAATTCACTCGAATTTATGTTAGTTAGTTTCTACAGGATTCAGATTGATTTGAATTTACTCGGATTCTGTTGGTCTGAAAGGGCGCTTATGTTAATCATTGTATTGTATATTTCAAATATTCACAAGTATAGACGTGGATTTATATTACGCCCTCACAGACGTGGAATCAAAATTACATCATTGATGTAATTATATTTTCTCTTTTGTAAGCTCCATTTAAAGTTCATTTTGGAAATATTTCTTTTTATAATTTAGTTTTGTAAAACTATTTTAGTTCTATAATGTTTGAACAAATTGGGGAAACGTTGTACTCATAAATCCTTTATTGAACGACTACTTTAATAGACACATTATACTTCACTCATATTGAGAGAATCCGCATATTTAATCTTCATAACTTAACCATTCATAATTTTTACGATATAAAAAATTTAAAAATAAATTGCAATTGTATTTATATCGCTAATATATCCCGGGGATCAGAAATTCATAACTGACAAAATAATATTGACAACAGAAAACTACTAAATGTTTTTTTTTTTTTTGTACAGGTGTTTAAAGATTAACAAAAGTTTTTAGGTCAAAAAGCGAAAATTAAAAGCATTGTGATGTGTTGTAATCTTTTAAACCGATTACAATACGACAATGGATTTCTCATCATTGTGAAAATAAGCATTTAGTTCCTCCGAAAAAATTCAGTGAATTAGTTTCTGCTCTTAGTCAACGATATTAGGTCATTAATTGAAGTAAAAAGAACTAAAGGAAATGAAAAATGCTGACCTAGTCGACATACTGCTCAACGAGTGGCTAAGATTTTACGGATAACTCACAAAGTTACCAAAATTTGATAGACCGCTTACTTCACCTCAATTGCAAAATGTTGCAATACAATACAAACGGTTGCTATCGAGTTGTCAACCTTTTGAGTACGGCTATAAATATAAATGGCGCGATTCTTATAACTTTCAAGGTGCTGTACTGGCGGAGGTCTTGATTCCTTCGTAACACGATTCTTTTAACTTTCTCAATGTACAACTACTGTACTGACCGTAGTCTAAATTCCTTCTTGACGCGATCAAGTTACAACTGCTGTACCGGCCGTAGTCTAAAGTTTAAATGGTTCTAAGTATGACCTGGGATACTTCAGCTGAAGTTTATGCCATCTATTACAACTAAAATACACAATCTATTTAAAGCGGTATTTTAATAATGCATCCTACAGAGTGTTAAAAGGATTTGAAAAACTGGGCTGAATGGGTAGATGAATATAAAATATGTAAAGGAAGTTGTTAAAACCAGTTTATAGTTTTCAATTATAGCTTAGCATAATCAATTTATGCGTTACTTGTAAAAATCTCAGCCCCGTAAAAAAAAAAAAAAAATATATATATATATATATATATATGAATTAAAAAATATGTAGGTTGAAGTGGGCATGGAGGGATACAAACTTTCAAAAATAATCTAAACCAATTGCAATCCTTCTAGTCTTTTTTTTAAATGATATTTTAACCATACATTTCCAGACCCTTTGCTAATTTGTGTTTATACTCTTATTTTCATATTTGTTTGAAATTATCTATAAGTATAATGAAAGAAAACATATTCCACTGCTATGTCATCTCTTCCCTTTGTTCTGTCTACCACGAGGAATCAACTGTAACGTAATTTAACTATGTTGTTCCGCTAATGTCGGTGGAGAAGAGACGGTTTACAAACGTCGACTACTAAAAAAAATTACTCTCCTCAGTGACTACTAAATATCTTAGCAAATTTAGTTACAAATTGTCCTCAATGGATAAGGATGTCATTTCTGAGGCAGCATACTAGATTAGCTGACTGACTAGCAACAAACTAGACTAGAAGTATGAGTAGACTTTGTGTTTGGTGCAGTTTTCGTGGTAAACAGGAAATATCATTTACTACTTTCTTGTTTGTAACGTCATAGGATTGTTAGTTGGCAAGAGCATATAATTTAATTTATGCTCTTTGGTCTGCGCCAAAATTTGACATTTTCTGTCAAAATTGGAAGCAGTCTTGCGATGAAACCTATCCACATTAATCCAAGCATTTCATACATGTGGATGTCACTATTTTAATCACAGACACGTTTTATATTCAGTGGATGCACTTACAACACCCCACCATATAAAAAATGCAATAAATGAAAAAGATAGCACAATTTATCTATCTATATATTCTTTTCTAAAACAATCTGCAGCTGTTTATGCGTATGGTTTAACACAATCTTTCTTATTTTTATTCTTAATCAGTTCCTAGATCGATGTATATACTAACTTTTTTTAAATCTGATCGCGATGTAGTCAGTTCATATGCCAGAGTTGAAATATAAGTCTGAAATCACACTGGCAAATTGAAAACCTCATAACGGACAGAAAAAAAATTGAAAAAATGTTTTTTAATTTTAAAAAAATTTATTTTAAATTTTTTTTTAAATATAAAGAGGATTTTTGATTGTAAATGATTTGCAATGGGCTGTTTTTGTATTTTATAGTTTAAATTTTGACGGCCATTTATTTAATCCATAAATTTAGAAATAAAATGTCTTGACCCCTAATCTAAACAAAGCAAAATGTTTAAAAAAATATATTTGTAAATTTGTGCTTAGGTGGTTAAAAATTATTTACGATCCAAGATATTTTTCAAGAAATACATCGCTTTGTAATTTTACCAATATAATTTTTTAATATCACGAATTCACCTCATTAAAGAGACCAGCGCAGTCATATCTCCGTAATGTTAAAAATGGTAAAATTTTAAGGAACATTTTCTTAGAATCTTTTATGTGTATTGATTTGAATTTTTATACAAGTAATGAAGGCGAAGATGGGCACTTTTAAACACTTCACAAATTTTTTTTTAAAGCTTTAAATTTGAAATTTTAAGATTTTTTTCCTTTAACTGTTTTTTTAAAACCAATTTTCATTCTTTTCAACAGTTAAAATGAACTTTTTTGAGCAGATTAAAAGAAAATGCCCGCGTTAAATATGTTATAGGGTATGTTACACTTGAAGTTTAACGTAAATTGAAAATTGAAGTTTGAAGCGCATAAATTTAATCTTAATTCAAAACGTACAGGTATTTTCAAAAGATTATTTTAAATACTTCTACTCAACGTATCTCCATAAACGATATATAATTTTAAGCATAATTGTAAAATCATTTATTTAAATTTATAAAAAAAATAATCGAAATTTGAAAGATTTTTGAACTAATCCACTTAAAGAATGCAAATTGCAAAAAAAATGTATTGTTAGGTTTATTAAATAAAATAAAAGATAGAAATAGCTTTATATCTTGTACAGAGATTACCTTATACCTTAAACAGAGAGCCTAGATAATTATCTTCTACGGAGATAAGGAAAGGTACTATTTGAAATCAAAATTATACTACAATTGAGAATTTATCAAAAGGTTTTTAAGGCCCCCCTTGAAGTACTTAAATACTTTTAATGTATGATACATGATGTAACAATGTTTAAAATTTGGTTTCAATCACACAACAAGTGTTGCTGCTGTCATGGTTACGAAAAAACTTTCCTTGGTTTCAGCTTCGCAATATAACCTAGTTGCAATGTGACCTAACTAGGATAGTTGTTTTTGTGTTTTGATTGAATCCGCTGCCAACCACACGATTTAGCGTTATTGCGAAAATTCATAAGAGACGTTTTCTCAGTAGACAGCTTTTTGTCTAACTTAGAGCTAGCTATCTTTGATAATTATAATTAAAAAACATATACACACAGATAATTTAAAAATATCATTTGAATTTGTATTTATTTCTTTTGTTTTCTGGTTTTCAAAAAATAGGAAATTTTGCATGACTTAGAATGAACTCTCCAAACTTAGAATGAATGTACTCTCCAAACTTAGAATGAATGTACTCAATATGTTGATGAATGGGTACTCAAATATGCTGTTCGTTTCTTTCGTACAAAATGGACATAAAGTGAGCTATTCAATATTATGCAGGGAATATCCAACAAATTTATTCTCGTATGTTTTGCTTTTATATATTTAAAATTCCTGCAAAGATTTTTGTAAGCGATTTCAAATGCAAGAAATTAAAAAGTTGATTTTGTTCTTCAATTCCAACAGGATTTTATTGCAAATTACTTGTTTATGAAAAACAATTATAACAATGCTATGTAAAAACGATATAGATTTACTAAATGTTTTGGCATTGGACTTTTTGTGTTAACGTGTCGACATAACCAAAAATATGTAATAAAAGGAACTAAAATAATTTTAAAACTACTGATTAAATTATGGCATATTATTGCTTAAGAAGAGGGAATAATTAACTACGATTGAAATTTGTCAACAATTGTTTAAAAGTTAGTAACATATTTATAAAGATAAAAACAATATAAAAATAAAATTTGAAAATAGTGTACGAAGGATCCTAATATTCACTGAATGAATTAGACTGAATTGACTCAGATTGAATGAATAGCTTATCAACTGAAGCGTACATTTGGTGTATGAAGAGTTCTATAAAGTTAACACCATTTTTATCGCACGAGAAAACACACGTGTAATCAAATTTTTCATAATAAGAATCAATGGAAGACAAACTGGCTAGGACCGGTTGTAACCTAAATTTGCCCCAGGAAATTCACTTTTGAAGAAGTAGACTCCTTGTACAAAAATGAAAATAAATACTGGTAGGATACCATAATACCATTGATTTAGAGGACCAAGACCTGGAGAAATAGATAACTTTAAGTTATGTAGAGAAGTAATATAATTTTCAAGATTTAAAGTGGTCACACTTAAGCTATGAAATATGTGGAAAGAAAAAATATTTCTACTAACAGGATAATAACATGGCTAGTCCTGAACATACACTGCAGTGTATCGAGGTGTCATGGAACGACATTTATGATGATCCAAGACATCTTTTGGGCATTAATCGCTGTGGCATATCATGGAACGGATATAATTTTGATCTCGGGAGAAGAAAAAAGCCTACAATAAACATGTACGTTGCAATGGAGGTTCCGTTTCACTAAAAAAGTGTATTTAATGTTCCCAAGATGACTGCTAAATTGAATCATTCCATTAATTGTTTAAAAAAAAATCTTTTAACGATGTCAATGGATGAAGCTATCATAAAATGCGATTACACAAAATAATTTGGCATCAAGAGGTGGGCGCGGTCAGACGTTTTTACTCACTTGTGACGTAGGAGAGAGATTCCTTCCCACCGTACAACTTTCACTTCATTGACAAAAGCAGGCCAGACCTTTCACGATTTCGTGATAGCTCAAACCTTTTAGGGATGGCCAAAGAGCATTTAATCCTATGATGTCTAATTCCATTTGTTTGTTTTGAGTTCATTGTACTAGATGTATCCGGCATTCGTAAATGCCATTCTGAGCTTTATTTAAAAATAAAGAGCCTTAAGAATAGTTTTCTAATTTGAATAATTTAAAAATCTATCTGAATTTTTATTTTACTAACGTACATGGCATATAAATCGACAGTAAACGGATGTAAACAATATAAAATCGACTGTCAGCAGTATTCGTCAGCTTTGCCACTTAATTTTACAGACACTGAGCGAGTTGTTTTCGTTTACTTCAGCTCAAAACGGAAAGAAACTGTGAAACTAATGAACTGTAGGGTAAATTAACCTGGTCTTATAAAATCCCACTTTCTTTAAAGATTATTGTTGAATGTCTTAGTAAATCCTCTTAGCATCAATTGATACTCTTTTAAATCCTTTAAAATTTAATTTTCCTGTTTTCGAGGTAGATGATACCAGGGCTGGAAATCAGATTTTGAAGAAGATGGCAGTAAATATTGATGTGAGCTTTTATTTATAAGCTGGCAGCAAAAACTTTTCAGCTCATTTAAAACCTAAAATTCCCGTAATAACGGTAAATTGCAGTTGCAAATTTTTCGCTAAACTTTAAAACAATTGAATGGATAATGCAATGAGCAGAAGAAAAAAAAATGCTTCTCTTTTTTTTATAAGATTTCTGCAAATTCATATGAAACCATAAAATACAAATGAGATAAAAATGAAACACTCAAATCGTATATTCTAGACACTCGTTTATTTCATTATTATCAAGTTTACGAAGGAAGAAGACTAGAGAAAATTTCAGTTGTTTCATAACTACACACCTAAAAGCAGGGTTTGCGATCACATGCACGAAATTATTTCTAAACTGCTCGATCAGCCTTAAAATTTGAAAGCGAAGGACCATCCAAACGTATCCTCATTAAGGCACATAGTATTTCCTAAAGACTTTTTTTTAATAGCTTGTATTTGAAAGCGAAGTAATGAAACATTCAGTTTCAAATACTCGTAGCATAACTTGCTGTGAGAACCGTTGATCGACATGGCGATTTAAGCTAAGGTCATGGCATTTGCTGTAATTACCGTGACTTATTTCGAGCCCTGGATAATATCTTTTGGCCTTCTTTTTGGAGCGCCTCCAGTCGAATATGTCATTTTGGTATAAATTTAAATTCTATTTTGGCTAGAAGAAATGCAATCAACTTGTGACATGACTATAGTTTTCATCAGTATTTACGTTTAAATTTAATTATTACCCCCATTGACGCTTCTTACTTTTCATCAATTTAGTTATAATACATAATTTAAGGATGCTCAACGAGTTCAGAATTCGATTCACGAATTTGATATTGAATTCATGAAACTTTCTGTTGCTATTTATCTCTGTAAACAAGTCGAAGTTTGGAGTTTCAAAATTACGTGGTGTTGTCCTCGGATCTTTCCCGAAGGGGATTGATCCCGGATCGTCGTCAATAACACCTAGTGTTCCTCTTGTATGACGTTAATTAAAAATTACCACTACCAATACACAAGTCACAATCTCTATATGTTTCACAAACGTACATGGAGTAAAAATAGACAATATATGTATGCAACGAATGACAAGAAAAAACGATTTAAATAAGGTATAAACAACCACTTAAGGATTTTGCCGCTTTGTTTAAATATGTTTTATTTGAGTTTATGAGCGGAAAAACTCGCCTCTCTAATGAAATTTACAAACAATCTGATTACTGAAGGCAGTGAGAAATATAAAAGGTAGAAATCTGAGCAGAAAAGAAAATATCAGGAAACGCGAAAATAGGTTTAGGCTACAGAAAAGAAACCGAATCATCTTTAATGGAGTGCAATTGAAGCGAACATTGAGAAGCTAACTGTGGCAACTAACTGAGTTGTACTTTTCTTGGCATGCACTATTAAAAATAATAATTATCATCAGTATTAATTGGTTATTTTTATTTCATTTGAGGTATAAAATGTGAATATCGATGCCTATATTCTTTATAGAGAATTTAAATAAGGTAACAAATGTGAATAAAAAACGACACTGTCATCAACATAGATATGATGAATTGTGAAAATGTGGTACAGTTGCTATGCACGTAACTGCTTTTTTTTTGTTTAAAATTTAGAATTTCAGTGAAATAAATTTGAAAGTTCAACGTCCAAAGAAAGATTATTGTGCTTCTTGGAAACTTTTTTTATTTATGTAATTTGAAATAAATGTTCTATTAATTCATTTTATGGAAAATATAATTATATCTCGTGCTAAACACATTATCTTTAAAATTATTTTCATAGTTTGCTTTGAACCAGTAGAAAAATATTTTATGGATTTGAGTAATAAAGTCCTTAAATTTTGCTCTCTGAAACCTTAAGGTTATTAATACATTTTCGAACAGCGATCGAAATATGTTTGAGTCAAATCAAGTGTGGAACTGTTTTAGTTGCGTCTGAGTATAATAATATTCAGATTATATTTCGTAGGAGCAATTTAAGTAAAAAAAAATTCTTGATTATTTTATTTATATGGACGAAAGCAAGAAAAGCCGGTATACCTCACAATCGTTATTAGCTACTCGTATGACTAATCGTTTTCTGTAAAACTAGTTTCCCAGCCGTGTTTCAGTAACTTGACAAAAGCATTCGGTAGGCCATCTCACAAAAAACTTCATCACCAGTCAATAGATGGCGCCTTTCGCACATTTGATTTTTGTGTTGAAAAGCAGTGCAAATAAACGCAAGTCGTGCTATATTTTTTTTGGATAATTTCATTTCATGTAGAGGTATGAAATCCATTTATTAGTATGATTGCTTTTTTCATTATAGATGAATTAAAATATGATATGAAACGTGAGTTTAATACAACGTAATGAAAAGAATAAATGTATAAAAAATGTATTATTTATTTATTTAAATAACATTTTTGCAGTTATATATTTGATTTTTAGTATGTCGTAAAATATGCTACAAAATTTCTAAAAATGAATAATTAATACTTGTGGAACTTGAAAAGAAAACATTGAGCAACTCACAGATACAGTGTGATCTCACTTGTTAAAAAATAACCTCGACTAATGGAGTGTTAAGCTTGTCAGAGGACTTCATTAATAATTTTGTCCAATAACTTATTTTATTAAATAAGAAAATCCGATCAAATAACTAAAATTTTACCACATTCTAAACTTTAAATGCATTATAATTGTGGCGTCTCCCGTTAACTGTAATTTGCTATATGGAATTTGTAACTAAAATTGTAAACAATTTTAATATATAACTGCCAACTAACTAGCCTAGATAACTCGTTTCCAAGGTTTTACCTTGTTTTGTACTAGTGTTTGAATGTTATAAACATCTTGTAATAATGAATAAATAAGAACATGGTACCATCGTCAATTTGCGATAAATTTCCATTACGAAATGGCGATAATTTTGAATATGGTAACTCGTCGTAGGACTAACCAAATAGAAGTTTGGTCACAAAGATTTAAATCGCCAATTTGGAAGGGGTCAAAATTATGTTCCTGAGGGTTGTCTTAAAAATTAAAAACTAGCAAACACAAGTATAACATCCTTCTTAATTGCTTATATCTATTGATGATAATTTCAATCAAAAGCAATATAATTTATAAAGGATGTGTCAATGATATTCAACAAATGGATTTCAAACCTCTATATGAAATAAAATTATTAAAAAAAAATCTGACAGCATTTCGTTTACCTTTCTAGTATTAATTCCTATTTTCAATAAAATGCACACCTCAGTAGTGTTATCGCAGTTAGATCTTACTTCAATTTCAGCCCATTCCCTTCAACAAAGATGACTCGGCATTTTTTGAAGCTAAACCTATTTTCATTCACGTTTTATTTCTGTGCCTATTTATGTCTTCAATATTTCTCATTGCTTTCTGTAATAAGACTGCGGAATTTCATTAGAGTGGCGAACTCTTCCTTGCAGTTTAAGTAATATTATACTGTTTTGGATCCCGCATGTCAACAAGGAATTGTACAGCTGGTGGTGGATCTGTAACGGTGAGGGGTTTGTTTATAAGGCTAACAATAGAATCTCTATAACGTCTTCTAACGTCCCTGACGGATGTACGTTGAGTTTGAATCCTCTCTGACGAGTTACACCCGTTCATGTCCCGAGTTCGTATTGATGGGTTTAGCCTCTCTTAACAGGATAATACGCAGCGATACAAGTCAAATATACGCCAAATTATGGTTAAAGGTCTTGAAATTCTAACCTAAGTTAATAGATGTAATCGAACACATCTGGGATGACATGCAACGCTTTAGAAACCTTACACCTCGGAGCATAAAAGAACTGTGAACCGCTCTGTTGGAAGTATGGAGTTCGATACTTATAGGATACTCCCACCAACTTGTGAAGTCCAGGCCCGTCATATTTCTGCAGTTCAACGATTCCTGGGAAGAATACCAAGTATTAGACTGACGTATCAGTTTTACTGGCACGACATTGTAAATATACGACACGTAACAACCCGACTATTATAAAAATAATAGCGATTACTAATTAGAAATAACTTTATTAAATGAAAAATGAAAATGTGAAATTAAATATTTGTTTTCTTTAAGATACGTGCTGTTTTATGTCGTGCATTTTAGAAGCCTGATTACACTTTATTTTATACAATTATTATCCAATACCCAGCCCCCCGCTGTTCCCGGCTATGGACCTTCGAGCGGGTGATTGGGTACGAGATCTCCGGCTTCGACGACCGCACGGTGCCCGGCGTGAGCACCAGGCTGCAATGCGAGGAGCTGTGCCTGCGAGAGAAGGGCTTCACGTGCAGATCGGGCGAGTACGACTACGCCTTCCAGCAGTGCCGCCTCAGCAGCGAGGACAGGCGGTCCCAGCCCTCTTCCTTCAGGCCCGCCTTCGGAGATGTGGACTACTTTGAGAACCAGTGCATTACAGGTAACGAGTTTGTCCTTCAAATGTTTCAACTTGATATCTTGTACATCCAGATCTGGTCAGTTTTGCTAATAACGAGATATCGCGTCGTGAGAAAACAGTCCTATTGCTTCAAGGGGAATGAGAATCCAAGAAGGAAAAAAAAATTGTCTCTTGCCCAGAACTGCTAACAGTTTGGAACATGTTTTTGGATCCGAGGCTGGCCACAAAGGGAAGTTGATAAGATAACTGATGGTTAATGTCAGCAAAATTTCAGTTTTGTTCTCTGAGTTCTTTCAGTTACATGATGCTTACTTATTCTCTGGATCACTCGAGAAGGCAGTTGAGTCACCTCGTCATGAACGAGTCCATTCTTTAAATTAGGTGATAGCATCGATCATAAACGAATAGATTCCACACTTGGCAACTTTAATGCAAATTCTGGTTCTAGCTTTATTGTTCGGTGAAGCGATAGCAATAAAGAGTTGGGGTGGATAAATCATCCACACACACACCACGATCACCATTCATGCTTTTGATATAGCAGCTTTTCTACTAAAAAGCTGTCAATCAACCTATTCAAAATCGACTGACCCAATGTCGACTGAATTCATGTCGGAGCCAGCCAATAACCGGGGTATTTCTCTCTCTTATGTGTAATTTAAACCTTCCTTGTGTGTATGTCTACTAGACGTCTTCCATTTTGTGAGCAGCTTGGCAAAACATGGTCATTGCGTCACAAAACCAGCCCAAGTAGTTACATGATATGAATGAATCTGTACACATAGAGATCCATAATCTGAATCTCGATTGAGCGTGATGCTCTACTACAAGAACATTGTCCTAGCTGACCATAATATAAATATTTAAAATGGTTGGTTGGCTTGTATGGCCCAAGGGCTTCATTTGGCCAAGCTGCTCACAACAAGACGGAAGAAGTCAAGTAATGGCATATACACACAAGGAAAGTTTAAATTACATAGAAGAAATACACCCATTGTGTAAGTTACAGGAATTTAAACTTCACCACCTATAGTTTGCAATTTAGGAGAATGAAACTCCAAAGTTTAAGTACTAGAGTGAGTCAATACTTATTCGCAATGCAACTGTAAACTTTATTTCAGTAAAAATAGGCATCTTATAATAACATAATTTCCCAACACAGTCCCCTTGTTTTTCAACGCACCAGCAGACACCAGCTCAGCTGAAAATCTTCAAAGAATAGGGTTTTCTTATGAGTAGAGAGACACGCATCCTGATTGCATCAGTTATTGGTCTGTGTTGAATGACGAATTTGCCACGTCATTAGCAAGGGCACTCGTCTGTGTAAACAGAACCTTGCTGCATACGATTTTCATGGTAACTCACTGTAGTCTTACTTATGCATGAGCAAACACTTGATTTGAACTCTACAATCCAAGTCTAATTACTTCATTCGTAGACACTCCTCATTGAAAAAGACCGTTCCCACACTGCTCAGAAATCTTTCGATAAATTTTGATCCCTGATACATCTAGACTACGAACGAAATAGAATCGCTGAATGCGGCATGTTTGGCACAAATGGAAGGGTGGAGTGTCTATGATTAACGACAGCGACGATGGAACTGAGGTAACAATTTCGAATATGAGCAGAGATAAGACATAAACCTTGCGTGCGAAAACGGCATTGATGCCAATAGAAACGAATGCAACTGCATCGCGGATTATAATTTACTCACCTTGGAAAATGTCATGAATTGTGAAAAAGCTATCGATTGCTATTGAGTTGTAAAAACGTATAAGATAGACTTGTCTCCATGATGATATCGTATCATATCTGCCTCCTAGCAACTTTATTTATCATGTACTAGGGGGCCCGCCCCCTTCTTGCTGACGCTCGCCAACCCCCGGAGGATTGCTTTGCAATCCTCATTGGTTCGCTGAGCGAACTTTACTCGCTTCGCTCGTATTAATGAAGACATGTGTCCTAGCAGAAGAGATTGTTTACAAAATATGATACTCCAAAAATAAGTAAAATTTGTAGTACTGCAAAAAAGTTATATAGTACCTCTGGAATCAGAACTCGAACAATTTGGAATTCAAATGAAAACTTTGGACTCGAAATGTGAGCGCAGCTTTGGAAATCGTATACACAGCATGTTGTTTGTATATAAGCTACAACAGCTCGACTAATATCTATATGTTTTCAATAAAATTTCATCCGATAACGCTATAAATTCAAATGAGGCGCGAGACTTCGTGGTAAAGAAACAATCGTTCAGTGTTGCCAAAACGCGATAACAAATAACGTCTTTTTTTTCGTGCCACGTAAGAGAATTATATATATAGATAATTTTTGAGGATAGTGACACTATTCTCTCTCTTCGGTACGCTGGAAAATCAGGCTGTACCACGTTAGTTTAAAAATCAATGGACACATTTTACGTTCCTCAAGTTTCAATGTATAAGCTTTCTATAAATGAAAGAGAAACAATTATTACTCGTTCAAAATTTTTCACAAGATGAATTTTACCCACACATTTGCTCGTGTATAACAATGTCTCTTTCCATCTCTGAAGTGTTCGGAACCTCTCGGTCGACTGGCATAATCCATGAGGGCATGACATTTTCCGGTTTCGCACAGGAGCATTACAAATTCTTAATTGTTTGAAATTCTGCACTTGTCTGTTGGGGAAGCATTCAAAATGCAATCCATCATCGGCGCCTCAATTTTAATTTGCAGCACTATATGTTAGACGCAGATATGCCATCTTGTAATTCGTGTAATGATCCATCACTCATGAAATCCACATTGCGAATGACGAATTAAAAAAAAAAAACGACTTGCAGCCAAACAGCGCCCTCTAGCACCTACGTGCAACAGTGAAGGATTTTGACTAACATGCTTAGTTTTTTGAAACCTAAAACTTCGAATAGATAATGATAAGGTTCCAACAAATCGTGACCTTTTGAACTTTTTTCAGTACATGGAGTGTTTATGCTAGTCCTGCTTGGACAATTTCTGTATAGTATTTTGATTTTATTACGAGGACATCTTGCTTCTAGGAATTTTTTCTGTATTTATATTGTACTTACGATAGTTGCAACTTTCTTTATTGTATTTATTGATTTCACCAATAGAAGGAAGTTGGAAGCGGTTTTTCCTGAGGCACTGCTGCATTGTCTTTTTTTCTGTCGTTTTGCATGTAATGCGTCACATTTGTATGCACACTTTCACTTTTACTGCTACTTTAGTTCTATATTTATGTGTTTTCTCACACATCCTCCGTAGAGTCATCCTTTTGTGATTGACTCCGTAAGTTGGTGGAAATCAAATTCATCCTCAAACACGCGTACTATAGCAGAGTCTAATCCATTGTTCCTCCATCTATTCGCAGATGGAAGCACGGGGTGCGACTACGAAGAGAAGCCGGACACGGACATCGAGCGAGTGGACGCGGCCATAACTTCGTCCAGCCAGTCCGAGTGCCAACAGCAGTGTGACGCGACGCAGAGCTTCCTTTGTCACGCCTACAGCTACCGACAGAGCAGCGCTTCCTGCAAACTGAGCAGCGACGACACCTTCAACCTGGGATCCAACGCCGTACGCAGGAGGATGGGGACGTCCTACTACCAGAGGGCCAATTGCTTGGATTGTAAGATTTCTTTTGCATCCATAGATACGAGTACCAAATGGCATAGGCGTCAAACTGTCCAAAATAAATTTTCCGCGTTTACAGTGAAAATAATTGGGCAGTTTTTTTAATAGTATATTAATCATCTGAGGGGTTCAGATGCCTATATACGTTCTGCAAATTGCAGTCTTCCCTGCATGGCTTTTAACCGGTTTTGATTTCATTGGCAAATAAAATCTTTTATAGGATTCTTCCAACCAGTAGTTGGGGTTATTTAACCACTATATATATGTTCGCAGAGCATTATATGTGCTGACTGGCATAGAATGGGGGACGTCCGAACTGCAAAGAGAGCCAATTGCTTGGATTGTAAGATTTCTCTTTTGTATCCATAGATATGTGTACCAAATGGCATATTCACCTTGTTCAAAAGAATTTTTTCACGTTTATAATGAAGATAATTAGTAAGAAGTATGCCAATTTGTTTTGCATATTGTGTTTGTTAATAGTATATTAATCAACTGAGTGTTTCACATGCATATTTGTTGGTTCTGCAAATTGCAAGTCTACCCTGCATGGCTTCTAAGAAGTTTTTATTTCATTGGCCAATATAATCTTTTATGGGATTATTCTAACCAGTAGGAGTTATTTAGCCACTATATATGTGCGTAAAGCATTATATATGACGTATGGCAGAAGTGCTACCCTGTCCAAAACAAAAATTTTGTATTTATAATGGAAGCAATTAAGATAAAATATATTAATTCGCATTGCATTGATTTTGTTGATAGTACATAAACTATGGTTCACTCGCATATATCCGTTCAGCAACCGAAAATACTCTAACTGACTTCTAATCAGTTTGGATTTTCTTGACCAATGTAATCTTTTATAGGATTCTTTCAGCCTCTAGTTGTAGTTATTTATTCACTAAATGTGTTCTGGTGTAAGAGCAATGCTACGCAACTCGAAAATCCCGTTATGTTTGGAGGGTTAATGTAATTAGAGTTAATTAACTGGCAAAAGGTGGTTGCCTAGAACCACTTCCATCGACATGTGGGTTAACTATTGAGGAGATTTACGGCAAAGGAAATATTTTCAAACAACGGCCTGAAGGTCTTACTTGTGACTAGTATCAAGGATATTGTCTCGATGCAATCTCCCTAGTTGTCTGGGATCGGGTGCGTCAAACCACCTTTTCCATGATTCAAAAGCAGGCAGTAATGGTCTATGAAGTTTGAAGGAAGATTAACGAATTTGGTTTTCATTTTGAATTAAGTGTGCACGACTGCTTCAACTTGGTCTGAACGTCCTATTTCCTGTATTGGAGTCGCTACGAAGGATTTCTGAAAAAATGTCTGAATCTAATTGTGAATGAACTCTGGAGTAATTGTCTTTTGGACCATGTATAGAGCTCAGAATAAGCCAAGTGAGATAAGCAAGATGTTTCCAATGGTAATTTTTGATTGCAATTAATTATTGACACGTAAAACTAGCACAAGCTTAGCTCATGGCTCTTCGAGTTCAACTAGGATTAGGCGATGGTTAATTAGTAATTGTGTGTGTTGTGGGGTAAAAGCGATGTTATACTACTAGGTAATCTCAACAGCTACTTGATAATCTCAATGATCCAGCACACGCTTTATGACCCCTTGCCTATCTGAACCTATTAATTTGAATATCAGTGGTGCAGACCTTTTCTAACTCTACTCCTGATTATTCCATATTTGATATCAACGGAATTGGAAATAGGATTCGCCATAGCTCCATTTAGAACAGAAATTATACAGAACAATTATTTTTGTTAATGCATGTGTATAATGGTTTTATTTATAGTATTTTGTTTCAGTGAAGTTAACGTGTACCGACACCACCATGCAGTTAGTGCTGAAGACAAGAGAACCATTTGATGGCCGAATTTATGCCCAGGGTAAACCTTATGCGTGTCAGGTGTTTGGAGAAAAACAAACTGTTACAAAATTTGTTATGGATGTCAAAGGACAATGTGGCGTCGAATTGGAAGTAAGATATTAAATTCAAGTACTTTTCAATTACAGTAAGGATCATATTATCAAAGTAATTTGATAAATCAACAATTTCATATTTAAACCATTTATGAGAGAAAAGAAACCCTGGTTACATCGAATTATTTATGCTTTTTTTTATGTAATGTCAGGAAATTTCAAATAAATATTTCAATGCTGTTGGTTTTATTACTGGTCATATAGCCGCCATCTATTTTTACGCAAAAACTCAGTAATGGTAATACTAATTTCTAATTCTCGTCGTACAAGAGCAACACAACGAGCTAATGACGACGGTCCGGGATCAATCCCCTAAGGGAAAGATCCTAGGACAACACCAAATAATGTTGAACCACAGTAAGATGACGAAGCAACACCTGAGCTGGCACCAAACTCAACAAACGTCCATACCAACAGGAGGACTTTCGATTACGACAGATTTTAGGTGCACCAGCCGCCTCTACACCGTACGCTTACAAACATCCATGCACTGTCCAGAATTAGAACTAGGAACCTTCAGATCTAGAGGCTAACACCTTAATCACCAGACCGGTTGATCGATGCGCAAAATTCTGAAAATACCTTCTTTTTGCAATGTAGCTCTAATAATAATTTTATCACCTGTAGAATTTCTTACTACATACAAGTTGTAATAAACTTAACACTTCATTCAAACACTTTGATAGTATGTCTATTAGCGTTTGAAAATGAAAATTGAGGACGATAATAACGCATCGCTGTTGGACAAGAACAATAGCACAATTGTAAAATATGGGCTTTTTGAGTTAAATGCGTCACTTGTCTGCAATAATTCATCTTACCAATGGAATAACGACACAATTGCATTGCCACTCTTCTCCACTACAGAGCATTGAGTCATTTTTCAAATTTCTACAGTTTCTCATCCTTTATGTTCAAGTGTTAGTTGTGACCCGAATTTTGATACGGGAGGTTAGCTCTTCAGTGCAACAACGACGAGTGCAGTTTAGAACGGTTATATTAGTTGTGCGTTGAAATTGACCAGGGAGCAATGTAAGTGCATATTGTGTCATTGTTAATCAATACTCTGTCCCTTTCATGATATAAATAACTGAATAAATAACAATGGGATTAAACATGTTGTAAAATCAATAGTTGTAGGTCTATAATTAAATATAATAAAGTATAGTAAATGACTGTTGAATATTTCACTCCAAATTTTAGGAGAACAACGAAGCAGTTACCAAAATGAGGTTGAATTTTAAAAGTATGTCTAAATAAGAGGTATTATTTAAAATTAACATAAATATTCTATTACGTATCTCACGAATTACCCTTTGTGTAATTGTTGTTCCGGGACAGCTCTATTTTATGAAGATAAACTCACCTTAAATTTCTAAAGTTGCCAGAATGATTCCCTTCGATTATTCGAGTTTGTTTTAATTTCAAGCAATATAATATTTCAGAGCGAAGATCACCTGACAAACACAGTTGTCATCCAGTACCATCCATTGATTCAACAGAAAGGAGACAGAGTCATCAAGTTATACTGCTCACTCTTTGAAGAAACCAACAGAACTATCACCAAGACATTCAGAGTTTCACAAGGGTATGTTGCCATGGTCTTAAGAATTTAGTTTTCAAGAAAATGTGCTAGTCATTCAAACTCATACAAGTCATGAATTTAGGGGTTAAATTCATCATGGTCTGAAAAGTTTTAACTAAAAACAAGCACCATAAAATAGTTAGCTAATTCAAAAGAATTTTTTACTAGATCATAATTTTTTATTCAGATTTTTTTGCTTTTCGGAAAGGGTATATCAAATATTGTCTACTGTTCTCCATTTACATGTTTTGTTACATGATACTTTTGTAGTTTTTTCGTCTTTGAAATTGACCAATTTTATCATCATTAACAGTGTTTCAAAGTGTATGAATAATTAAATGGAATTTATAGTTTAAATTTCCACATATACGAACATATTAAAAAAGTTTTCACTATCAATTTAAAATGAGTCGTGTAAATTCTAGAGTAGATCTCTTCAAGAGATCATGGTTTGTTGGTTTTTGGGGTTTTATGGCGCAAGGGCCATAGGGTCAGGTGGTGTAAAACAGTTATAAAAAGAGGTGTTTTTCATTTATACCTTATTTGCAAAAAATATATTAGTTACTTGTGCAAAAAAATTGTATCAAATATGCAACTTAATATTCCTCTCTACATTTTATAAACAAATTTAGCAAAAAAATTACAAATTAGTAATTATAATGCTGTTTTAAAACATGTTGTCAATTACCTATTTTACCCCATACCGTGGGGTAAAATAAGTATAGTCATTTAAATTTTGCTTTATTCTTTATTGAGATCTAATATTGCACACTAAGTTTAAAGAAAGCTAATTTTAAGTTTTTAAATAATGTACACACATATTTAAGAGAAAATATAGTGCCCTCTGTGGTCCATCAGTGGATCACACAGGACTCTCACAATTTGGGACACATCAACCTCAGATATGTCTTCATTTTCTGGGAAAATAATGTATGAATTTCCACTTTTTTTGGCAAATTTGACAGTATAGTCCTGGCTACTTTTAGAAATTATTACTCCAACAAATGTCTGAGTCATTGTTTTTCCAGGAAAATTCACTTCAACCTACTTTCCGATTTTTAAGGTTGGGTTATCACTAATGCTCTTTGATGAAGTAAAGCATTCCTCTTCTAAAGAAATTTTGGGGTTTAGAATCTTTTTCTTCGCTAGGCTTTTCAATTTAATGTCTCGATTGATTTTTTCTCCTAAAAGTCTCTGATGGATTCCAGTCACTGATTTATTACTTGTGAGGTATTTCGAGATTTCTTATCCACATTAACTTTATTTGCAACTGGATTAGTAGTTAGCCCTGTCTCATCAGCATTAAACATTTTATGAAGTTGATCGCACAGTTTATGCTCATTAAGGATGCTTTCAGACTTTTCAAAAAACTTCTCAATAATTTCTTTTGTGAGACTCTTAGCCCGTGACTTAGACAATATTTCAGGCTTGCGCTTTCCCAATTCTTTTCCCCAAAATGTCTCAAAATTTATTTTCCAATTGGGGCCAGGAAAGTTATTTGGGAAAAGATTCACTTTCCCTGATGATTCTAAATAACCTTGAACCATTTCGATAAGATCATTTAGATCAAAGGGATATCCTCAAGAAGCTGTAAATTGCATTGCACGAACAAGAAACTACTCTTCCACTTTAGTGAAAAGAGTTGCTCTACCAGAGAACCTTTGTATGAAGGAGGTTTTACTGCCCATCTTCTCAGTGTATAATATGGAATGTGATACTTTTTAGCTATGCTGTAAATGCTGCACTTCTTATTGTGTATTTCTTCAACTGCCTTCTGCAGTTCTCCTTGACTGTAGTTAGTAATAGTCTTCCTCTTATAAGTTCTAGGCATTTTCTGGGAAATTACGATTTTTAAACATTAGAACATATTTGGAATCTAAGTAAAAAAAATCACTAATTTTGATGAGTAATTAAAAGTTATTAATATTTTAAAATTAATTTAATTATAAATTAATAGATGTTGAAAAAATAATTTGAATTTGATATTACTTTGAGAAAAAAGTATCTCAAAATAATAAAAAGTTAGGAAATTGAATGTGTTTCTTATGTTTTGCTAAGCCTAAAAATATAACTATTTTACCCCACGTGGGTTATTTTGTTCTAAAATATTTATTTTTCAGAATTTTGCCACAAAATTAAAGAAAGTCAATCATGAATAAGAGTTTTATAAAATAATATACATAAATATTCAGAAACTTATCTCTTGTATACTTTAAATCCAAAGTTTTTTTCACTTTCCCTATCAAACAACCAGATCAACAAACATCAAAATGGCCATCAAGAATAAAATTTCAGTAGAAAATATTTAATTCTGCATTAGAAATGATGACTGACACCTATAATATATAAATCTAACAAAACATTTACAAAAATATAGCTTTTTGTATTTAATATATATTTATTTTTGAAAGCTACCTATTTTACCCCATTACTTATTTTACCCCACCTGACCCTATTTGGTCATGCTGCGCCAAACACAAGACAAACAATATCCAAGTAATAGGTAGAATTTTACTGACACAAAAGAGAGCTAGCACAGTGGACATACCTACTGATCCAAAGAGAATATGATGGAATAAATATTATTTCTGTAATTATAAACTGTTCAATGCCAGCTTTTACGGTAATCGCTATAATGGTTTGTACACTGACTAATCCTCAGAAGAGAGATATGCAACTGTTTATTTTTGCTGCGCGAGAAGAAACAAGTAGGACAGTTCATGAAGCGTTGTTGTCTTGAGTATCACTGAAATCAGAAAGTTGGACAAGGAAGACATAATTCTTCACATTCATTTCCATCTTACCTGAAGATGTTTTGAATTTAAAACATCTTCGGGTAAGATGGAAAATGCTCCAGTCAAAGAAACTCTGAAAAATGTCCCAGTGGTGATATTGGCACACCTCTGCACTGCATCAAACCCTTACTGCACCATGGCATATGAGGACATATACCAAAAATCTTAAAATCGCATGTATTAAGAAAATTGTTTATAACAAATGCTCGAGGGTTAGAATTATTGGAATAGTGGTACTAACCAGAACTTGATAATCACAACAGATTGACTTTAATATGCATGTTATGTATATACAATATAATATACTATAACGTATAGATGTAATTAATGTGAAGACCTAATAATGTATAGATGTAAATAATTTGAGGAATGAATAATGTGTAGATGTGTGTAATTATATATATACTATACTAAAAACCTAATTTTCTAGAAAGATATGCCACATCGGGGGCATGTTCTATTCATCCCAACCACCCACATTTATATTAACTGGTACGGTTTCTAGTAGTGGTTATTAACTGGTACTGGTTATTTTAACTCATGACACTAGACGCGGGAATGTGTGATGATTTTAGTTAAATCCTTTCATATTTTACTTCAGCCTCGAACCACCTGTGACTGCTGTTGTGAATGCCACAGCCCCAACTCCAAACATTCGATTGAGGATTACGGATGCCAACGGAACGGATATCACAGGAACTCGAATAGGAGAACCACTCTATTTCCGTATCGAGATTGATGAAGACAGTATGTATCTGTGTGAAAATCTTTATAATTAGATTTTATCCATGTTTTTTTTTAATTATTTAGTGGGTATTCTTTATTGCATTGACCATAACAAGAATGAAACACTTCCACCTATTTGCTCTTAAGAGTTATTACACTACACTAAATTGATTTTCACTATTTTTCGTCAAAAAAAATATTAACTTTACCAAGGTAGGTGGGTATTTAATTAACGCCGCATTGAAGCAACACCAACGTGCTATTGATGACGGTTCGGGATCAAACCCGATCCGAGGACTACACCAGTAATTTCGAACCACGGTCAGATGACGAGGTCCCACCTGAGCTGGAAACCAACTCTCCAAACTTCAACACCATGCTAACGTGAGGACGTTTGAGTCCACGATAGATTTAACGTGCACCCCCCTGCTCTTTGTACACGACGTCTTTGGTTGGATTCGAACTCGCAACTCTCCGGTTGTTAATCTGTACTCTTCTAACTGGGCTACCACAGCCATATATCAAGATTAAAGAGTTGATATTTTATAATGCCATCTAAGAAATTCTTAATCGATTAACATTAAAATATATAAAGGTTGCTATTGATAATATTTTTCAAATTTATTTTATAATTGATGTAATAAAGTAAGGATTTTACCTAAAAAAAGTTACGTTGAATTTTGAGTTCTTTGACAGTAACACAATAAAGAATAAGAAGCATAATAGCAACGTTATTTCGGAAGATATCAATGTCTGAACTTATTCAACATAAGCATTCAGTTTCCATTCTCATAATACAAAAACGGGTGAATCGAACAACTTCAAACTTGGATATTCGAAGAAAAATTTTGATGTCGATGTGAAATTGAACATTTAATTTTAGAGTTGTCATTGGAAATGTTGACGTTTGCCAGATTCACCGCAAAGACGACTTAAGTAGATTGTATGCAAAACTTATAAGTTTAAAAGGGACGTTATGGTGCTTTTGAAAAGGACACTGCGAACAATGTGCGAATAAAAAAGGTTGATTCGATCTTTCCCCGTAGATTTACAATGTGTTATTTTTATTTTCTTCAGGTGTTTTCGGAATATTTGCTCGAGACATGACTGCTCGGAACGGTAGAGGTGACCAGCAGATTTCTCTCGTAGACTCAGAAGGGTGAGTGTTTCTAGAAACCTATTTAAGATAATTCTTACATGGCTTATTAGAGGCATTGTCTATGAAGGTGAATGTTGGCGGCGATAGTGTTTCTGTAACGATATATAAGTTTCTTACACTTGTTCTAAACGCGACGCCACTTCTTTTTATAATGCGATTTCAACACTTCGCCAATAAAATTTCCACATAATGAACTCCGAATCGATAAATAATAGTTTATTGGTAAACTCCAGTTTAGATTTATAGCCAAAATGACGAAAAACTACATTGTAAGTTAACCCCGATGTGCATCATGCGAGAGCGTTTGGACATCAGACAGATCATCGCAGACAGTCTGGTTTGTTTGTTTAAGCTAAATTTACCTTTCATATTTTACTATTTGGATATATAGCATTATTATCAGGATATTATTAGAGGGATTTTCAGTAAAAACGAACAAATCACTGAAAATCTAGAATTTTATTTTCGTTGATCGAATACGGAATATAAGCACAGGATGCACACTCTATCCCCCAAAACTAGTGCCATTTACATTTAGCTTTACAGAAATAGCCACGCATAGTGTGGTTTACATCAAGAATATACCATCGTGAAAGATAGAAAAAAAAGGGTATTCACCCCTATTTTATTATAATTTGGAATATAAACACAACTAAAAACACATTACTGAAATAGTAGTGAACATTTTATTCAGTTGAATTGAAAGTGTAATTTTAGTAATTTTCATAACCCCATTCAAATTTATCCCTAATTTAATTGGGGACGTTCTTGTGTGCAACATACCAGTGTTATTGTCTGACAGGAAAATATTTCTGAATACTACTTTCACAGTTATTGACACAAGAAAAAATACTTCATTCAGTTGTTTTCCAAGGATGTTTCTTCGGTACACTGTACAGAGTCAGCTGGGCCAGTAAAAACCACTTGGAAAACTTCAATTGAAGAGGCCTGGAGGCTCTTTCTAGGTTCTTCAGAACACAGTCGTAAGAGAGTTTTATTGCAATATGGCTCTGGCGGTTTGTTTATACCAAACGGCAGTTTTGAGTAAGAAATGAAGTCATGTAGACATAACATCAGAATGGATAAAACTTGCTTTACTATAACATATTTGCAAATCCAGAAATTAGCTTAGTTCGCAGTCAACGCGTCCGTAGCCTGCGAGGCAGAAAGCTAGATTGAATATAAAACTCAAAACGAACGAACGTTCCTTCTTTTGTTCTTAATTTTTGCATGTTCGTAGCTCACAAGAACTTTCGAAGCTTCGATCGGAACGTCAGAACACTAAGAACAGTTGTCATTGGTGGTCAATGTGGAGGCCATTCCGAAAACCCAAGCATCTGACGTCACCGCATGTTTTTTTACTTTGCAGATTTTTAGTTGTTACCTGGATGTAGTCTTGCCTCTACATGGCATTAAATATGCAACTACTTATTGCTCATTCCATTCATTTGCAAGAAACGTATGAGAATTTGACTAGTGTTATCGATAGTGGTACACCTATGGAGATGTGGAAGTTATGTATGTAATACTGGGACAAAAATCAGGCTGTAAAAAGTATCCGTGTTTTCTCTGGGAGTGGGACAATCGAGTAAAAAAATTACATTGAGTTCAAAAGGCGATCATACAAATAAACATTACAACCTGGCTCAAAAGATTTAATACTGTTGAGCTTTTTTTTCTAACCCATATAAAGTGTTATTGCTGTCCCTTCATATCAAGCTCGGACTAATTAAACAGTTCGTCAAGGTCTTGTCTAAGGACGAATACAAATACAAATACAAATACAGATATTGACGACCAGCTACAGGCTCAAGCCCAATTGTTTTGAATGCTGCTTTTTTCGTACCAGATTAGTAAGTTTTCAGCTTTATTGCATGTGTAATTAAAAGAGGGAATATTAACTGTCATCATTGATCAATCATTTGAAAATTTATTTGATTCAGAGTTCGAAGCTGGCATAAAATACAACAGAGTACGACACTTGAATTTCATTCAAGGTGAGCTGTGAATGAAACTCAAGCGTTAATTCCTTAATGGAACCTTTTGCATTGAATAGGTAAATTAGAGCCATCTTTGTGCAAAATGCTAGAAGTATCTGAAAAACATTTTAATTGTGTTTTTATGTGAAAGTAAAAATATTAAAAACAATTTTACTGAGGCTCAATTTTACAGACCTATGTTAGTAAAACTTCTTCATCGGTCTTACAATCTTATAATTTCCTTCATTTTTTCAAAGGAGCTTTTCTCCCCGAAGTTTTTACAGGACTAAGCTTATAACATCTTCGTGCGAAGCAATAAAATATATCGTCATACTAATTAGCATAACTCGTAACTTCTATACATTAACAATAGAGTTACGAGTTTTGATAAGTTATGAGTTAAGTTTGATGAGTTATGAGTCTATACAAAATATTTCCTCTATCTAGGAATTGTATTGCGATTTAAAACCCAATATTGTAACTTCACTGTTTTGGCCTGATGCATAGGATTAGACAATTTCTTAAAAACTGTCTGACATCAATTTCACTTTACATTGAAACAGCTGTGCTGCAGATCCGAGGATATTCCCAGCATTCGAGAAGATACCCGGAACCAAGTCCTTGCAGTCCCGATTCCAAGCCTTCAAGTTCTCCGAAGACCCGGTAGTTCGCTTTCAAGTGAATGTCCACTTCTGCTTGGAGGAATGCAACCCAGTCGTCTGCCCAGGTGGAACCCAGTCCTGGGGTAAGAGAAGGAAGAGAGAAGATAGCAACGAAATACCCATAGTGCCCGACTACCCCTTGGTGGCAGCGATCGTGGTGGAAGGCCCACCTTTCGGTAACAACACAGGACCGACAGACTCCCAATACATTGGTAAGAGGTTTTCTTTTCGTAAAAAAATGCTAGGGATCTGAATCCGTTTTACTCCTTGCCTCACCGCGGCACTACGACAAAATTAGTGACACCCCCATCTATATACCTGCCCAAAAAATTAAGGATAATATTGAATTTGTATCAAGCAAGATAACCTTATCTCAATCCAGTAGATCATTATCTATAGAGCATATTCTCGGGCGTTGCATGTTATCTTACACAACTCCACCAAGCAAAGATATGCTTTAGTGTGCGAATAGGACTCCGTTCCATATGAACTCTTGGAAAAGGATGCCTGCAGCGTTTTGAGGCTAACATTGTGGTTAGAGGCCAGTCCATTTCCCCCTTGGCTGCATTTAACAGAGAACAAATGTTTTTTTTTCATAATAACTAAAACCTACAATGGGTGTCATCTTTATAATTTCTTTAGTTCCCAGTAGCACCACTATGCATATGGGTTTCTTATTTTATTCCATATTGCTTGTGGAATATTCATTTGTCGTTCTATGGCACTAGGGCCATATTTGGCCTAGCTGTGCCAAACAGTCAAGTAAATGGACTAAACACTCAATGACATCTTTACTGATACAGAAGAGGAAAAAATTCTCAGATACCATTAGTTTTTGGATGTGTGTGTATATGAAGAAGTATGATGTTGAAAGGGTTTTATAATACTTATAAATCAATAAGCAACGAATAATTTAATTATTAATACTACTTCAACCTTCTGAACGTCATCTGATTTCTGCGAAGTATTCTATTGATTTTTCCTACAATAGACTTGATAACTAAAGTCTGTCTGAATCATTTATTATGTCCTTTTTTTATGATAGATCAAAATATGCCGTATTTATTTTAAGGTATTCTATTGTTCTTTTTTCCACAGAAAGATTTTAAAACGCAATTGAAAGCAGTGGTATGGAATTTAATTCACCTAATTGAATCAGTTTAGATGAATTATTGTTATAAAATGTGTGTTTCTGTAGTTTAACTTACTACACGACATTCAAATCAGTACCGGTAGAATATTCACTTTCCCAGTCCCTAACAAAGAAAATTCTGGTTGGGCGCTGAAGAACACCAACTCAAATCTGTTGTTACTCAACAGTTGGGAACATTCTTATCATTCTGAATTTAAACAACCAATATTCGATATATATTCTTGAGTTATTGAAGATATATACATTAGAAAAGCCGTATCAATTTGGGCCTTATCAAACAATTGCCCATGGGGGTCATTATGCCTTCTTTGTGTGCCTCCTTCCACCAGATAAGACTCTTGTGGTGCGTGTCTTGACGAAAATTTTACGTGGTGCTGATAAAACACATTAGATGGAGATGTACTGTGAGGCCTACACAACTGCGTATGTGTCATGAAAAGTTCTAATTGAAAATTGAGTGGTGACTACATAGCATATCGTCGACTTAAAAGTGAAACACACAAAATCTAAACTTTCAAGATAGGAGTTGTTTAGTTTATCTAGAATAAAATGCTGTGATCCTTAGACTGGTGAAATCTACAAAGTTATTTTGTTCTCTACGCCCAAGTCATTGTGGTTTTCAAGTCAGTAAATTAGTGGAGGGATTAACTAAGTTTGGTGATAAATTATCCAGCTATATCCTCCCATTGAATACTATACAGTAAAAAAAGGATCATAAATACCTTTAATCACACACAATATAAAAAGAAACAAACATTTCCAACAATATTTACAAAGGCGTAGCTAAAGAGAAAGATTAGAACTTACTAGTGTCTCACCTGCTACAGGATCTACCAAGAACTACTGGAGTCGCTTGTTTTAGTGATCTCAATGAAACCCACTACCTACAAAATCCTTTCGACCAAATTGGCTTGTCAAACTCTTCAACTCACCCTCTCAGACATGACAGGAACCCGTCTCAATAGTTTCCCTGATCTTAATGCTGCTGATCGAGTGACATATTTTATTTTTGTTTCAAGACTATATTGAGCTGCCAGGTAGAGACTTATAGCGAAAGTCTTGATGTTTAGCATAAGATAAATCCCCCCACCCTTTGTTTGAATGTTAGATTTCTTTTTAAGAAACACATTTAGTGAGTAGACATTAATAAGTAAAATACCCCCCCCCCCCCTTGTTTTTACGGAACTATTTTTGGCTTAGTGTGTTTCATTTGTAAGTCGATGACGTTTTAAAATTTTCTTTCCCACTCACATTTGATTTTGTTTTTGATGTGTGGTAGCTGTATTGATTCGCCCAAATAGCTATTCGCTATTTTTGTTTATGGTACGTTTAAAGATTTTTAAGCTTGTATAAAATTAAATACCATTTTATATAATATTTCTAGATTAACTTTTAAATATTCCAGATGAGCGAGAGATGGACATGTCTGAAGAGCTGGTGTGCACGACAAAAACAGTAGTTGTCGTATCCTCCCTGGGAGCCCTCTTTCTCCAGATAGGACTGCTCGCAGCCTGTGGTACGTGTCTTCTACTGACCAGGAAGGACCAGAGACCAAGGTATTCTGAAGACGCTGCCTCCACCATCACCGAAACACTGCCACCTTTCGGATCGGACATACACCACCATTCACGCCTCCGGTGACCAGAATACAAACTGTAGATAATTTATAAAAATATAAACTCTTTTATGACAATGAAAACGGTATGCTCCCGTAGAACGAACGGCTAACCCCAGCAGATTAACAAGATCTACTGAAATATCGTACGAAAGAATGTTTTTCAAATTCAAGCGTAAAAAATACAGTTATAAATATATCATATTTCCCGATTTTCCTAATGTTGTTCGATCCTGGATTACGACTTTTACTGTAGTATGATTTTATGGACATCCGGGTCACCAATGTATGGGATGATGTGGAGATGGTATAACTTCCGTCCACCAATAGTAATTCACGATTCTGATTTATTGCACTGCTACAGATATTGTAATTTGTACAGGTATTATATTGTAAGTTGCATGAAGTTCTGGTGGATGTTCCCTATCGGCATAAGCGTGAAACAAAATGGTACTTTAATATTTTTAGTACCACAATGACTTTGTCCCATTCTGGGTTCTTTTTGTTTGGGTTGAATAAGTGGCCATCGTATTTTATATTATAACCGATTACACATTCTATATCTAAATTTACAAGTGACATTATAAATAAACTTAGGAGGTTTTTTTTTGTGTAAAGTAAAATTGGGAGGGGGGTATAAGTAGTTCTTGTTTCGTAACGTGATTTAATCTGACATGGTACTCGAATATAATTTCAGGTTGTCACAATATGAAACATAAAAATTTGCTTCCCGTCGTAAAAACAGTGATAACTGAAATTAATTCAAAACCGCAAGTAATTCTTCCATTTGTTTCTTTATTAACACGGAAAAACCCTCCTTATTGAACCAAGGTGTTGTATAACACCATAATTCGTAGCAGGTTGGAGAATACTATCCACATGGATTCTTAAAACATCAATCGATAAACAATGATATATTAACTTGATGTATTGAGAATTCATATCTTAAACGACTTGCATGCATGATCTTAAGGATTCACTTATCAATCATCAACTAATGAGCATCCACACAAAGAAGTCTTTACTGTTACAGAAGAGAGAAATGGACGCATGTAAATTACAGGAATTGAACCTGCATCTCTAACAGCACACATGATATAAGGATAGTAGGAAAACCCATAGGAGAAATGTAAAATTAGAGAGAGCAATGGTAAATCTTTTAATATGGCCAGAATCATGTGACCCAAGCTAGTAGTAACGGGACCCTTAGATTATTTTCGTTTCTAGGTTGGAAGCAAACATCTATCACCTGATTGGCTCATGAGACGGGAGAAGACCTCATCTATTGATTCATCTGATTGGTCCGCGTGACATAGTACTAGACTAGCGATTTTACTATTTTTGTCGCCACTTTATAGAAATGAGCCTTCGCACATCTACCAGGTCAAGATAAATTATATGGCCAAACGAGGAAATAAGATTTAATCGGTCAATAAAGTTAATTCATCTCAAAACAGTCACGTGACTACTAGTCGATACGTTGGTCACACTTCTTGGAAATGTTCCCAAGAGACCAGTCTACTTACATTTCACATCCATCTGTAAACAAAGTCATGAGGCCCAAAACTTAATATTCATTTAAGCCCATCTCCTGTTTTTATGAATTGTTACCTAAACTTATAACAACTTTTAAAAATACCAAATATTATGAAAATAATTACATGTATTTTTACAAATATATTTAATTGTAAATATAAGCTTGCAAATATGGCGTCCACTGGGTTTTCTCGGTTACAAGTGAATCCATACTTCTATTTAAGGAAATTTATCGTTTTGCTGGGGGTTGTGCAAAGACTTCCATTTACATGGCAGCTAGTTCTTTGTAACGAAGCCTTTCACTGCCGAATAACTCTTTACAATTTGAGATACGTTAAATGTAGTCTTAAATGAAGACTGGATGACTTAAATACTTTTGAGCATTCAAAAGATGACATTTGATGAATGTCTGATGATTTGAGAAACGTCTACAAAAACCGAAAAAATCAGTTCACTTTTGTAGGTTTTGTTGTTGGAAAATCTTGTTGAACTTAAGTTGAGTTCCTTAGAATTGTAAGGACAAGAGCTTTATTGATTTGAGAGGTGAAAGTTAAGGTGTGAACAACATGATACATTCAGTTTAGCTGCGAGAGAAAGAATTTAAATACTGCCTTTGATATCGCGCTATGATGGTGCTCTTTATTTGTAATAATGTATATGCTTGCTATTTGCATAAAAAAACCTGTATGGCTCTTCTTAATTGCTTTATAACATAATTTCTTAGATCTTAACATTTTTTACTTTAATTTATATCAATTTTTGTCTTAAAGTAAATTTGATTTCAAAGAAATTTTCCTGATACTTAAGAATATTTGTATGGTTATTTGACTACGAATTAAAAAAAAAATCAATTGGTGATAAGGATTATGAGAGAAAAGTGTTAAATCTAGTCATTGTGATGATAGCAATTTTTCTTATTGAAAAGTTACTATACAATTAGAGGACATTATAAGTATTACAGAAATGAAATGGTAATTGCATACAATAATGTTAGATTGATTTTTGGTATTCTTCAATGATTGGACATGGGTATTAGGTACTACTTTATCGTTTCTAGAAGCTTATAGTTATGTATATCAAGAATACACACTTATGAAATATGTTTGATATTTTATGCTTTTTGAGCTACAATTCGGAAATTGATAAAAATAATTTGTTTTGACAAATTTAAATGCTATTGAGAAAATTAAGCATTCATCTATGTTGTGTGTACCTTAAAAGTATGGAATACTGAGCCTTATTCTTACTTATCTTTAGTGATAAAAATGTAATCAAATCTTATTTATATATAATAATAGTAGAATAATTTTAATAAATCACTTTTCTATTCTATTATATCTAAAATATTTTTGTTTTCATGTTAAGTTAGTTAGAAAATTAGAACTGGAGCGTATAATTTTGTGATTTGTAAAATACACATGTATTGAAATAATTACTCTCATTCGCAATTTTTAAAATATTATATTTCATCATTAATTAAAAATATGTTAGTATTATCGTACAACTCTAAGGTCTGGTTGTATAGAAAATGTTTTATTTACGCTTTCCAAGAAAATGTAAAAGGAATGTTCTAAGCAATACTGAAACAGTTGTATTACTTTTGAGATTGATGCTTATTTCTACAAACTTGATTGAATAATAAATCAAGACTATGTCATCTGTTTAACTCTATTAAAAATAATAGCATTTAAAAAAAACATTTACTCATTACGTTTTTAAAATTTTGCAAAAACGTTTGTTATATCGTGCACCAGATGTTGTAATGGAAGATATTTTTATATTTATTTTCGTAAACTATTTTATGTTATAATCAGAATTTTTATTGAAATAAAAAGTGCTTACAAGAGTTGTATGTATGTTATCTAGTGTAATTATGTAGAAGCAAACACACATTTTGAAGTATGAAATTTTCTTCAATGTCTTACAAAACATTGCATTATATTGGTAAGAAAGTTCAACTTCAATTAACCTACTAAGAAAGAATTATAATTTAAATTATTTTGACCATTTTAATGTTCCATGGTGAGTATCAAACATAGGATTTTTAGTGTTTACAAATCAGACGGAAGACAGAAATTTTTCTTTCTGTCACTCAAATGCTCTTACAGGAAACATAAAGGGGGTACCTAAAAGTACACACACAGTTTATCGTATCGTTATACGTACAAGACCACTAAGTAATAGTTTCTTCCACTACAAAATCAATCCTTCACCGTAATAGAGTTGACATAAAAAGTAACGTAAGTCCACATTAGTTTCTTTTTTGTTAAGGGGTTTAATAAGTATGTAATGTCAGTTAAATATCAAATACATATTAAATAACAGTATTTAGTACAATATGATATGCATACTCCACAGAAAAACTGCTCGTGCATATCAGCTTGAAACCAAAATTCATACATCGTAAAAGTATTGTGAGACAAAAATAGATCAATAGCCGAAATAGAGATACTTGATTTTAATCTAACTCCTTTAATTTGACCGTTATTGTGAGGAGAAAAAACGACTACGTGACTAGAGATAGTCTCAGACACATTCCTTCATCGCCTCAGATTAGTATGGCTGTAAAAACTTATCTTAGTACTAGAAAATTTGCAAATATTTATGTTATCTAATTATGCTCTGTAGATATTACTCGCTCTTAGAAGACAGCGAGATTTAAGGGACTCATGCCAGATAATGAATGTCGAGAGAGATGCTTGAATGAAAAACGTTAGGTGTGTCCCAAATACTAGAGCCAGAGAGAGATAGAGAAAGGGCGATGAATGCCATAATACTACAATTTATAAGCAAAAACTGATTGTTATTATTGATAAGTAATTTAACTTATTTGTTCACAAGTCTTTGAACTGGAGAGGGCGCGACACTGAACAGGGTATCATGAGACAGAAGGTTAACTGTAAGAATTTGCAAAAAGGGAGGTCCTTTGATGTAGTATGAGTACATTGATACCGGGTTTACATAGCGTTCGCATTCAGCGAACAAGGTTGCGATGGAGTTTTTGATGTAGCAGAACCCATTCCTATGGTAAAGCATCTGACGTCCTTATTCCAAATTTTGAAAATGCACTAGGTTTCTACTGTTTTGTTTAATTTTAAGGTTGTAACCTCTAAAATGGTGTTCTTAAAGTCTTGCATAGCTCAAAAAAAGCCGTGAAATTCATCTATTGGCCGAACAGAAATCATGATACAATGATTTTTGGTTGGTTGGGTATTATGGTGCAAGAGCCATCTTTGGTCAAGCTATTCCAAGCACAAGACAGGAAAGTAATGTCGAGTAATGGATATACAGAAAAGCAGAGGTTTACTGATACAGAAGATAAAAATACACACACGGTAAGTTGTAGGAATCCAATCTGTGTCATCTAAAACTCGTAGGTTGCTAGATGAGTGGGAAGTATATTCGTTCTGCAACTTGTAGAACCTCTAACTACTATCGACCATAGAATAAATATAAAAGTAAAGTTAGCAATGATAACCTTTCTATGTTTTTATATTTCTTGCCAGTTTGGAGTCATTGCATGGTAAAACACAAGAGGATAAAAAAAAAACATAATTGAAAAAGTAAAAAGAAAATCTAAAATTAGGTTATAGTAAACTCATCAGTGTGTGTACTTACGGAGCTCCATCAATGATAGATAAATCAATGGCACAACAACTTTACTTGAATTTTTTTTTTAAAACGTCCTGTACTAAACTATCACTGCATTATACTCCAAGAGGCACTGTGTGGAAAAACTTTAAAATTAACCATGTTATGTTACCGGTTGTGAAATAATGAATAAAATTTGAGCAAAACAGCATTATGCAGACGAAAATTCGGAGAATATTCTGAATTGTTATATTTGGAATATGATTTTTGTCGTTCATTGTGAGGTGCGCTGGCTTTCCAGAGGACAGGATCTGAGTAGATTTAGGTAATTGAAAAACGCTGTGTATAATTTTTTAGAACAGGGAAATGAACTATCTGAGGAAATAACACTATTAATTGATTACAACTGGCTATTTAATTTCGCATGTTTAGTTGCTCCTAGCCTTCTCATTGATCTAAAATCGAAACGACAAGACAATAATAAAGTATTTCCTAGATTAGAAAATAGCATCAATTCATTTAAATGAAATTAAAACTGTTCAGCTCTCAGTTGGAAAATCAAGATTTGAGTCAGTTTCCATTTGAAAGAGCAGAGAGCAGGCACATTTGTGATACTAATGTGCCACAGATAATAGTAATTTGACCAATTATATTGAAAAAAAAATCAAGTAATTGCAAGGGTCGTTTGAAAGTCGTTTTCATGATTTGGCTAAAGAAGAAAACTGCATGCTCGCATTTATAAACAAACTGGCAGAAATACCCGGCTTTGCTCTGGTTGAATTAAAAAATATGTTGATTGAAAAGTCATCAATTCTTTTTTTTCATAAAGAAGTATTAGCATCATTAAGTGTACGGAAAATTTTTTAATACCCATTTCAACTTCTCCATCGCTTCTACAATTACTTCGGACTCCAATATGCACACATGTTGTATCCATCCATATAATTCAATTCATATTCGTCTCACTTCTGCTGAAAGTTTTTTTTCTTTCTAAAGTGATTATTACAGAAGTTGATTTTGAATTTTGGAGTGACTACTAATATACCGGTGCATTCATTTTCAGTGAAAATGGCGGATTTTTGGCGGATAGTCTTGTACTTAGCTTTCCTATGAATGTTTTACTCGCGCCATTCTTGCACCTAGTATGCTATATATTCAAATTACATTATATATATGAGAGGATAGTAAGTTAAATTGTTACGTTAATTTAGTTTGATGACTAATTTAGTTTGAAGCAAACACAATTTTTCTTGAAAATTCCATTCAGCGGCAGGTGGAATAGCGGAACTTCTGTTAGATATATAAAGCAGAGTAGGCGTATCTCTGTTCTCTATACAAATCTTCACCGTTTGACCAATCCATACATTTGATACACTTATATTTTAGAACCGTGTGGATATGATAGGCTACATATTAACCCGCGTTCCATTTGTCCAAGGGGGCTAAAAATTTACGGCATTCATGACTAATTTAGTTTGAAGCAAACGTAATTTTCCCAAAAAATTCCATTCAGGGGCATGTGAAATAACAGAGCTTTTGTTGATTTTACAGCACTTTTACAAAAAGAAAAGCACTACATTCAAAGAATGATTCAGATGCATCTAAGTTGAATAAGTACAGCTTCAATATGTAGAGTAAGCAACTTCAACGTTTTGTCACTTAAGACAAAAAATTTCAATTTTTCAAAATTACTAACTGTGATATTATTTCAAGATCAACAAAGTCTTGTTAAAAATTTCCTTTTCTCCAACATCCATACAGTTTTAAATTGAACCCTTATGGATGGTACTTTTTAAATTCAGAAATTCGGTTTCTAAATGGAAAGCATGTACCTATTTAGAATGATAGATGTAGTAACTTGACTATGGAGTACAGCTTTCAATAACACCCGTAAAACACGAAAAACAAATGAAATTTATTGATTTTTTCATCTTTCAATGAAAAGCTGTATCAAAATTTTGAAATATACACTCTATAACAAAAAAATCGAAGCACCAAGAAGGAATCATCCTATTACTTTGAAATTTCGTATGGAAAAATGTTTTGACCAAATATGGAAATGATTAAAATTTGGTGAACAATGAATGAATAGTGCGATCTACAGCGTATCGGAACTGCGCATCCAGCAGATGTATATAAGGAGTTGTTCTTGAACTGTTGTTAAAAATGTCTGCTGCATTGTGATTTAGGATACCTTTCAACGACTGAAAAAATGTCTCTCCGAAGGATTCGAGCTCATTACGAGCAACTTTCAGAGTTTGAAAGAGGTCATATCATTGGATTGAAAGAGGCAGGTTGGGCAAATTGGAGAATCGCTCGTCATGTGAGTCGAAGCGATGCGGCGATTAGAAGATGCTGGCAAGAGTGGGTGGACAATGGCAGATTTCAGCGTCAGGATGGTAGCGGTCGACGTAGGGCCACAACAGATCGCGAGGACTGAGTGATTGTCAGATCAGCTGTCACAACGCCTGATTCATTGCTATCAACCATCAGTCGTGCTACCCACACACGAGTGTCCACCATGACCATTCACAGACGGCTGAGAGAGCGAAATCTACGCTCGTACAGACTGTTATGCCACCTGCCACTCACGCCTGCACACTGTCGAGCCAGATTACAGTGGTGCTTGGCTCGATCAGGCTGGAATGATGCTGACTGGGGACGTATAGTCTTTAGCGACGAATCCCGCTTCCAACTGTGTCCTGACGATCATCGAAGCCGTGTCTGGAGACGCCTAGGGCAGCATGCCGATCCTGCTTTCACTATTGCACGCCACACGGGCCCTCAACAAGGAGTTATGGTCTGGGGTGCCATTTCCCTTGATAGTCGGACCCCTTTGATCGTCATTAGAGGTACACTTACTGCACAGCGGTACGTTGACGACATTCTGAAACCTGTTTCGCTACCGTTCCTTTCGCAGTACCCTGGGCTTATTTTTCAGCAAGACAATGCCAGACCACATACGGCACGTGTTGCTATGAACTGTCTTCAAGCTTGTCAAACACTTCCTTGGCCAGCCAGATCACCAGATCTCTCTCCCATCGAGCATGTCTGGAATATGATGGGAAGGCGATTGCATTCGGTAGAGAATGTTGATGACGTAGTCCGACAATTGGAGCAAATTTGGCAAGAAATACCGCAGGAGACCATCCGGGAGCTTGATCGGTCTATGCCACGCCGTGTGGCAGCTTGCATCCAGGCTAGAGGCGGGTCAACACCTTATTGAGCTCGTTACTGTAACTCTAAAATAAATCATTCAATTGTTCTGAAACTTTAATCATTTTCTATTCTGTACATAATTTTCCTATCCACCAATTTTTGTCTCCATCGGACAACTCCTTCTTGGTGCGTCGATTTTTTTTTGTTATAGAGTGTATTTGAACTACAACGTATAACTACCCGTTTTAATTTAATGTAACTCCTTTTATTTTAAAGTTATTTTTAAAATTGGACTTGTTATTTTAAAATAAGAAATCATCCACTTTAAAAATATTTTGATTCTTTTATTTTATTTATTTTTATGATACAGCAATCTACAAACTATTCTGTATTTCTGTAAACTATTCTGTGCGGTCATATTTGAGGATTCCCAAGTATTATAATGTATTCTTTTTACTTATAAATCATTATTGTCTTTATCAATATCCTTCAAGTTTTTGTCGAATTGTTCTACTTCAGAATATATTCAGGAAGTCGAATTTCAACCCGTTAGAACAGATATTTTTTTCAGAATTCTGCATGTTTTGCAAGGATCGGAATTTTTTTTATGTTTATATATATGAGTTCCGGTATATTACCTATTGCAAAAATATTTCTTAGTAGTTAGAATTTAATTTTTTTCAGATTTCTGCCTTTTTTAAGGATTGGAATTTTGTTTCGGTTTGCATTTTTGTGTTCCGGTATATTACAAATTCCAGAAATATTATTTAGGAATTAGATTTTATTTATCTTTTTTCTGAAAAATATCACTAGACATGGGTTTTTCGTGGCGGTATATGTATATTACCACCAACTTTCCTTAAAATTTTGTTTGAATACGTAACAGTGTGAAGATAATAAAAATAAATACAATATACAAATAAAAATATTTTACGTGCTTTCCATTTAGAAAAAAGTTGGAGGTAATATAGATTTTCCGTAACAAACCGTGAACAAAACGTATGGAAGAGGCCTAGTAACATACAAATGGAACTTATTGATTTCAAAACAAATTCATTATTGACAATGTAATTTAATGAGCTTTATACAGATCAAATTTTCTTCGTACATGATTAATTTCTGGCGTTCATTACACTGTGAGCATTTACTACAGAACTAATAAAATTTGTAAACATTTATTTATGTTGTTCCGGATACAGCATTTTCAAGATAAAAAGGAACAAGCATTTTCATCCAGGAAATTTATTAAAAGCAAAACGAGGTCGCGAATGACTGATTCAAATTTGAAGAATTATCCGCTGCTCTCAGTAACAAATTTAACACCAAACATTGAAAGACTAGCGAAATACAAACAGGCTCAAAAGTCTCATCAATGGTAAGTTATGTTTATGTACTGTAAAAGATATTGTTCTACATACAATAATCAAATAATTTAAAAATCTTAATTATGTCTATAAACATAGTTTTATTAAATAGGTTATTAAGGATATGCCGGGGGAATTCTTCAAGCAAGCAGAGAAATCAGACGTCTCCAAGGTCCAGCCTTATCTCGTTCTCGGTGCCCCATCTCTTTCAGAGCTCTCTCTCTCTCTCATCACATTCGACAACTGTGGTTCAGAGTTATCTTCACCAAACTAGCGTATCCGGCAGCTGTAGCACCATCAGCGGGGCCCACAACAGCGAACGCCCTCAAGTCCAAGATATCATCTTTCATAAATGTAGATTGGTGCTCTAATAAACGTGTGCCCTTTCAATTGATGTACATTAATTAATTTAGTTGCGTGATCAAGTTATCCCTTTTGCTCACCTAAACGAAGCATATCCTACCCCTCTCCCTATTTTCTAACCCAAACCATGAACGTAAGAATATAAAAAGGGTACTTGAGACGTATGATGAATCTGAACTCGTATGTGAAAAAAATTGACGCATGGTATGTAAAAGTTTGGACACCCCTGCTTTACATGTTTCTTAGTTATTAGAGGAAGCATTATGTTTTGGGAAAATAGAAAATTGCAACAAATACTGTTCCCAAATTTGTATACATAATACATTTGTATCTGTAAAACAGTATATTTTAATAAAAGTCGATTCATATTTGCCAATGGATAGAAAATTTTTTAAATATTATATCTTCAACATCAATTCTTGGAACCATGCTAAAATTAAAATGTCTTCAGATTATTTATTATTTTAAGACATGTCATACTTTTCCCATGTTCATAATTTGTGTTCTACATTAAATGCTTTTCATTATTTTCATCAAGAATAAAATTATGCCACATCATGAGGAATCCCCAACCTGTTCGTCTTGAGTGCCATGTGTTAAAAGTAGTTCGAATTATCGTTTGCACATTAGTTACTGTTATACTTCATACTATCGTTTGTACACGAATTACTGTTATATTTTCGTATTATCGTTTGCACACTAGTTACTGTTATATTTTCGTGTAATTTCGTTTGATAATAATGGCAACAGTATGAGAGAGTGAGTGAGAGAGAGAGATCTCGCAGCTTCTGTGATTTCCGCTTTCATTCCAAAAAAGAATGTCTGATAATGCAGCCGTGTAAATATTTTTATGTGTGGAGTCGGGTAAAATCAAGTACATTTTTTTATAGAGAACGATTGAATAATTTGATTCAAGGAGAGTCTCGTAACAAGTGGTGACCCGAACGACATGATATTTAAAGGTACGCTACTGTCATTCTGACTCAATTTTGTTTACGCAATGGATAAAGCACATAAGAATCGGAAAATGGTTGGAAGCTCATTTACACGGCTTTGTAACCAGATAACGGGAGGAGTCAATTCAGATAAACTTTTGGATATTGGAGGAAAGTTTGAAAAATATAATACGAAATTCTTGGAACTGCAAAGATTGCGGATCAAGAAATTTTGGAACTTTTGCTGAATAGTTTATACATTATAGAATATATAGTTGCTGAATAGTAGTCAAAATATACTGATGCCCAAAATTAAGGTCACAAACATAAAATCTGTGAGAACTGGAGAAATATTCAGTTTATTAAAACGAAATTTGGCACAGAACTATATTATTATGAGAGAAAGCATATAAGAACATAACAATATGAAAAAAAGTCGAATTTTTAGTTAAGATACAGGGTATGTCAAAACCGGTTAAATCATGATGCATTTATCTCGGGATAGGTCCGTCTAATATGGAGTGTGGTCACCATGCACTGTTATACAAGCCTCACAACGAGCCCTCATACTGTTAATGAGGATGTCGAGAAAGGCTTGCGGCCATAAATCCCATTCTTCCAAAAGCGCGCCTTTTAACCCCTGGAGGGTCCTGGAAGGGGGCTAACGTCGTGCAATGGCTCTTTCACACCATCAAAAACATGTTCTATAGGATTGAGATCAGAAGACTTCGCGGGCCAGTTCATACGGCGAATATCCTCTTCTTCAAGAAAATCATCAACAATGTGAGCTCTGTGCGGCCGCGCATTATCGTCCATAAAAAGGAAGTCCGGGTCTGCAGCGCCCCGGGACAACCTCACATAGGGTTCAAGGACCTCATCCCTATAGAGCTGTGCGTTAACACTACCCTTATCAAAGACGTGCAGTGGTGAACGACTGCCCAACATGATGCCGCCCCAGACAGGGATTCCTCTGCCAAATTGGTCGATTTCCCTTACTTTGGAGGGATGATGGCGAGCTCCACGGTCTCTCCAGATGAAGACTCGCAGAGAATCACTATGTGTGCTGAATCTCGACTCATCAGTGACACGCCCCCATTATTGGTGTGTCGAAGAATGGTGTGTTCGGCTTTACGACAGTCGGGCTCTCCTTTGTGATGCGCTCAAGGCGAAACACACCACTGGACGCCGGGAGTAAAGGGCCCTCTCTGCTAGACCTCTCTATACTGTTTAACTAGAAATTATTTTTCTAGACGCAGCAGCAAGGCCACGAGAAAGCTCTGTAGCCATTGTCTGCCTATACCATCGTACACTTAATGCCAAGTAGCGATCCTGTGCAGGTGTCGTCGCTCTTGGGCGGCCTTGGCCGGGCTTCCTGGTGATAGTACCACTTGTTTGGAATTGATTACACAATCTGGATGCCACTTTGATGCCACTTGTAACCATCGAGTCACCTCTGCTTGAGACTGCCCAACTTCAAGTCTGCCAATGGCTCTCCGTCTCATTTAATCATCAAAACGATGATGAGAACTCATTCTCACATTCACACATCTAAACAGTCAAACTTGTGGGTTTTAACGCACTATTCACAACACTGCAAGAGAAAATCCCAGACGCTTAAACGGTCAAATTCCACGTTGTTGTACAAAACTAGCGCCAAACACCATTTATTCCAAACTGGAGACTAACATTGGGTTACCCGTTCTTCAAAATACATAAAATACAAATTTTATTAAATTATCTGCACTATTCACAACACTGCAAGAGAATATCCCAGACGCTTAAACGGTGAAATTCCACGTTGTTCTACAAAACTAGCTTCAAACACCATTTATTCCAAACTGGAGACTAACATTGTGTTACCCGTTCTTCAAAATACATAAAATAAAAATTTTATTAAATTATCTGGTAGCAATTTTGAATTATTTTGAAAAACTTGCTTGTGTCCTTAATTTTGGACACCATTGTAGTTTTTATAAAATTAAGACCATTTTCAACAAACGAGTTAAATAAATGAAAAATGTTTTTAATTTATGTGAACAAACAGAAGCCCGAAAGTTCAGACTTCAGGCCGGCTACAAAAGTTCAAGTTAATGTGGAAGAAGTTTCTGGGGGAAAAAAGGAAAGGTATTATTTCTCCCTTTTATGTTCACCGGTTCGTCAACATTGGTATAGTAAGCACTTTTTAAAGTATTCACAGATATTAAGAATGATTAATTGGATGTTTCGATTTGCCCACAATCCTCTCAGATCCATCAAGCACTAAGAGAGAACTGATAGTCACTGAACTGGAAGTTGCTGAAAAGAAATTAATGAAAATTGTTCAACAAGAGGCATTTAAGGAAGATGACTTGAAACTCAAGCTCAAAACTCTGCACTTTTATAGACAATGAGGGTTTCTTTAGATTAAAAACAAAAATAACCAGATGAGACGATAAGAATTTTCTTTGCACAATTGTCCTCTCTGCAAATCATGAGATAGTTGATAAGTTAATTCAAGAACAATATCTGCGATCTATGCATGCTGGAACTCAAGGTGTGTTAGCTGTCATACGACAACAATTTTGGATTTTAGGAGGTAGAAAATAATCCAACGAGTAACTGCAAAATGCGTTCGATATAGAAGACATGAAACGAAAGGAATTGAGACCAGCCCTACGTCTCTTCCAGAAGATAGAATTAGGGAGGCTTTAGTCTTTGAAGTTACAAGAGTGGATTTGGCAGGGCCGTTGTACTTGAAAGATGGGAAAAAAGCATGGATTTTCTGCTGTTCACTTGCGCCATATACCGTGCTTTACATCTCGAACTGATACAAAGTCTTTCGACAAATTGCTTCATTTTAGGGTTACGACGATTCATTACAAGAAGAGGGTGTCCGAAAATAATATATAGTGATAACGAAATCTATTTTGTCGGTACAGAAAATCTTATGAAATTCATCATCTGTGATCAAGTCAGTTGTGATACTTCCATCTTAAGAATCCAGTGGAAGTTTAACCCCTAACTGCAGCTTGGTGGAGCGGCTGGAAGGAGAGGATTGTACAGATGATTAAGAAATTGTTAAGAAGAGTTCTTGGAAAAGCCTCTTTGACGCATGAAGAAATGTTTACGATTTTGTGTGACGGTGAGGCTGTGATCAATGTTAGACCTCTAACTTATCTATCTGAGGAACCTAAAGATTTGACTCCCTTAACACCCTCCATGTTCCTTCAAGATATCCGAATGTTGGGAGTTCCAGATTTAGACCACCTGGATAATGTCAACCTGTCTAAAAGATGGAGGTATCAACAACGTCTGATAAAGGACTTCCGAAGGAGGTTTCAAGATGAATATCTTAGTCTTCTAGTTCAACAACCACATAAGCATAAACATCTTGTGAGAGAAGTTAAGGAAGGGGACATAGTCCTTACAAGTAGTGAAAATTAAGAAAAAGAATTGACTGACCATATTGGAACTCATCATTGCTACTTTCCCTGGGAAAGACAATATTATTCGAGTAGTCAAGGTGAAAACTGCAACCGGGGAACTCATCCGACCAGTTCAAGCTGTTTATCTTTTAGAAGTGTCAAATTTGATCAACTATACAACAAAGTGATACCTAAATCAGTTAAGACTGTTCCTGCAGCTGATAACATACTTCTGAGGAGAAAGGAACTGTTACTCCTGAGAGGGCAGAAACTGTTCCTGTTAACCTTAAAACTAGAAGTGGAAGGAAAGTTGTTCAACCCACAGTGCGTTATGGATTCTAATTTCTTCATTTTAATTTAATGTTAAAACTATTTAACAGATAATTTGTTCTATGGTATTGAAACCTAATGTGCTGATTTCTTTATTTTTGTGTTTATACATTTTACAATAACCAAAACTGAATAGGTGGGAGGATGTTAAAAGTAGTTCGAATAATCGTTTGCACATTAGTTACTGTTATATTTTCGTATTATTGTTTGTACACTAATTACTATTATATTTTCGCATTTTCACACTAGTTACTGTTATATTTTCGTGAATTTCGTTTGAAAAGAATGGCTACAGTATGAGAGAGATCGCACAGCTTCTGATCTCCGCGTTTATTCAAAAAAAAAAGAATGTCTGATAAGACATACGTGTAAATATTTCTATGTATGGAGTCAGATAAAATAAATTGTATTTTTGTAGAGAACGACTGAATAATTTGATTCAAGGAGAGTCTCGTAAAATACAATCTAGAGGTTTACTTTTGAAAAATCTATGAATAAATAAAAGCTGAAAGATAGCATCAAAATCCTAATTTATGTTATAGTAGGAAAAGATTAAACAATCAGTTTGATAGCTTGTAAAGTTTTGTAATTTTTAAATTAAAAATTTTTGGTAAAAGCAATGAAACAAAAAATATAAACTCAAATAGGGTGACTTGAAGTTATATTTTAAGTTTCCAACTAGACTAATGATTATAGATTACCAACACTGAACAATAATATTAAATTAATTTTGAACCAGAAACAATTATCCATAAGCCTGACACCTGAATCTCACTACCTGAAAGATAACTTTTTATATTCATTGAAGGATTTGATTTTCTGTCTCTTGTTATTTATTTACGAAACAAAGTTCAAACATTTGTTATCACCCCGACGAAATCAGAAATCGCTTGTTATGGTTCAAAGGTGACACAACAACTTTCCGTCTTTTAATTATTTCTCGCTCACGCTTTTCAAAACGATATATCTGGTACATTCTATAAAGTATTTAGTAAGAAAAATGACGACAAACCATATGTTTAGAAATTGTTTACTTTTTCTTTAGAAATTGATTTGATATAAATGCCTTTCCTTTTATGGAGGACAGAAAATTTGACAGAATCTTCAAGAAGGAATGCTAGAATCATTATTTTATTTCCACAGAATTTCTGGAACTGCAAACTAGAGATATAAACCGATAATTGAATCTGCTAAACTGTCGTCAGTTCCTTGTCAACTTTCCTCTTTTTAAACATAGTTGGTGTTTTAATAAACTGGCATTTGCTATGACGATATTTTACATAACGTACATACTATCAGTACAATATTTTACATAAAGATTTGAAAGTAACAAAATTTTTAAAACTTTAGTACAGTATAGGTTTAGCTCGTTTTGTTTTTATTTTGCGTTAAAGACGGTGAAAACGTGATGATAATTGTTTATATTTTTCTGTAATTAATGTATTAAATTTATAAGATATCAGGTTAAGGTACGTAATAGGAACACATAATTTTAAAATCTTGCCGATAGGGCCAGGTGGAGGAAAGTGAGTCCATGGGGTAAAGTGGGGGCATTTTGAAAAACACTTATTTTCTCTTTTCAAATTAAATTATTTAGTTAATCCTTTTTTAGAGACATATATTGAGATTATGGCAAATATTTTTTATTTTAGTTTTAGAAATTGGCAAGAAGTTTAAGGTTTACAAACTATGTTGTTTATACTTATTGCACATCGTATGTTAGTTTAAGCTGATGATGAACTTTCTTCTAAAATCATTTATTAACTGACAGAAACTGTTAATTTTATTCCAGACTTGTAGAGGAATATCTAAGGAACAGATCTACATAGAAGGTTAAGAATAAATTTTATAATTCTATTTATACTAAGTTGTTTTCTGAGGTGGGGTAATTTGGGGGTATTTTTAGGCTTTGCAAGTGTTGTATGATAGCGATATTTTTTACCTCCGTGTTAACTTTAGTAAATGTCTAATATGCAACCATTAGATGTTGGAGTGTTTTCTTCTATGAAAAATGCCTGGAAGGAGATTTTAAAACATTGGTTTAGAGAAAGAAGATTACAAAATGTTTCGAAAGCATCATTTCCATTTCTCTTGAAAAAAATGTTTGAAAGAATGAAGCCGGTAAATGCAGTAAAAGGATTTAAAGAAACTGCACTTTATCCTCTGAACAAAAAGACCATCCAACACCGTATTCTCATTACAGAAAAGAGAAACAACCAAATGCATTGTATCTTCTGAAGCAGTTTCTCTCAACTCAACTTTAAAAGATTTAAAGAAAGCAACGCTGCAAAATCCCTCCCACTTCATCTGTAAATACTGTTTTAGCCATTGAGATTGAAAAAAAAAAGTACAGAGCAAGAGTGGCGAGGTTTTAACCAATGAAACGGCTTTGGAAAGGTTGGATATCTTCTCAATTCGAATTAGGCCGAATTTGACAATGAGCGTTGCCCGTGGTATTGCGAAGCAAACCAACACCACGGGCAATGCCGTGATGGCTGTTATCCAATAGGCTACGAATTCCCATTTGGTTTGCAAAGTAACAAACACCACGGGCAACTCCGTTATGGCTGTTTTCCATTAGAATACACCAATTTTAGAACTACACCCACTATCCCCTACCATGAGGTAAAGTGGGGCTATCAAAACATGCTCTTTTAAATGCATCACTGTGAAAAAACAATCTAACAAAATTGAATGGTTATGCTTCATGTTTAATCTATATGAGTCCAATGTATATAAAATGCATCAAAAGTTTCATTAAAATAAATTTAATAGCTTAGCTTTAGGGGCTTCTCTAAAAAAAAAGCTTTACTTTCCCCCCACTTTCCCCCACCTGACCCTAGTAAAGGAATGTGCGTTTTGAAACCACGACAAAATTATCTAAGATTCACAAGTTGTCAATAATCTCACTTGGCATCATTCAAATTACACTATGGGAGTGATCCCGGATTGTCACCAATAGCCTGTTGTGTTGCTCTAGTATAGAGGTGCACAACCTGCTGCCCGCGGGCCACATGCGGCCCGCGAATCGTCAATTTGCTGCACGCAGACTAATTTTGACTAAACTTTCAAGAGGATTCAAGTTAAGAAGCAAATTGAATGACAAACATTTAAAATGAGTCTTACGAGTTTCTACTAGCAGTATTGAAGCTAACATACCTAAATTAGTAAGTGAAACTCAGTATCAGTCATCCCATTAGCAAGCTGTAACATAATTATTGTTTATGCTTTAGAAATTTTAATATTAAATATATTTGATGCTGTAATTTTTATTTCTAATTTTGATGATATCATTAAAATTTCTGATACTCATCTTTATTGCTCATTGTACTATTGCTGTTATTAAATTTATAACCTAAAATAATTTGCTGAAGTACATAAGACGTTCTTGAGACACATTCTTAAAAGTAATTCTAAATGATTGATCATTGCAAATGTTTGTTAACTTCTTTTTTTAAACTATTCACAATATCATTCATTTAGCTCTATACTGACTCCTAGATTTTTTGAGAAAAGATTTGTAAGTTTAATCTTAAAAAAAATAAGCGATTATTTTTTTACTATACATATTAAGTATAATAACAGCAGTACATAATTGGGTTGTAGCACCTTCATTGTGTCTGTGCTGTAACTTCATTTGCGCCCCCCCCATGCCTCGATCAACGGTGCGGGTGGCCCTTCTGCCAAAAAGGTTGTGCACCCTACTCTAGTAGGACATAAATTCATCCACTTACATACCTTATGAGAACATGAAACCAGTACTTACAATGCGTTTTATTTTGTGACAAAATAATTACTTGAATATTTATTTCATATATTTTCCTTACATATCCTTATCATATTTTTTATTTTAATGTGTTTTCTGCGGTTCCATCTTTCATTTAAATTCGAAAAATCGCAATTTTTTTACACGAGTATGATAGTATGCTTTGAAAACCTTTAATTCTTTGCTTATAAAAGCAACTGAAACAAGAATTTACTAATGAAGTTTGGATATCGAAATATTTTAGACTAATGAGAATCAATATCTGTCTCTTGATAAATCTGGCCTTATGCATACAAGTTCAAAAGAACCGTTTATTTAATGAATATTATTACAAGGAATATAGTAACGTTCATGAATTAAAATTCTGAAAACACTTACAATGCAATTATTGAAGTCAAATAAAATAATTTAGATAATAATAATTTTAAAAGTTTAACTTTTAAAAAATAGCTTTTGAAATAAGTTGCTTCAGATTGACGACTGTAGTTCTCAGTTCTAAAAATATTGCTCCATGAAAAATTTTAAAGAATGAAAATTTCTATTCCTAAAAATATAAAACGTCTATATTATCGAAAATATGGGATAAATGACCTTTAAATAGTACCATTCACTTTATCAATTCATTATCACTCGATATCAGTAAAACATTCGTTTTGAATATATTGTTTTGATAATTTTCTGTTTGAAGTAATTATCGTTATGATCTGTTTTTAAGTCGAAGTTCAAGTACCAATTCCTAGACTGACCGATATTCGCTCAGAATCAGGCTCGTGTGGGCCCTTCAAAAGATTACTACTATTTACGTAATTCAAAATTTCATTGATTACAGATTAATCTTACTGGTATCTCTCTTTATTGCACGTGCAACTGCCAAAATACTTTTTAATTCTATAGTGGATTCAGATTTTAATGTAAACTAGCCGGGCTGCGCCGGCTAGCCCTCGGCGGTGTGTAACAGTGCTTTTTTAACTTTTTACACACCGTAATTAGACATGTTTTTATTTGTATATTTTATTTATTTTTATAAAACAATTCTTCGAATCATTGCGTATTCAATCAAATATTTAAGGAAAGTTGGTCGAAATATACATATACCGCTACAAAATTACCCATGTCTATCAGCGATATTTTGCAGGAAATAGACATATCATTAAAATCTAACTCCTAAATAATATTTCTGCAATAGGTAATATACCGGAACACATAATGCAAACACAAATACAATTTCAATCCTTGGAAAAAATGCAAAATTCTGAAAAAAAAACACGTTCGTATCTATTCAAACGTGTTGAATTTAGACTTCCTGAATATATTGTGAAATAGATTAATGCGACAAAAGATTTTTCAACGATATTGACAAAGACAATAATGATTTATTAACAAAAAGAACACATATTTATAATACTTGAAAATCCTCAAATATGTCCGCAACATCTCGCAGTCAACTCAAATACCCAAACACGGAATTCTAAATCAAATTTAAAAAGTAAGCATTAATTCTGACGTGGTCAGATACCGGGTAGCAAAATTATGTTTACATCAAAGGAAGAAATAAAACGTCAGTTCAAATATAAATATTACAATTTATTTCCTTATTTTGCATAGAAATTGACCTCAGCTATTTGAAAACAGCAAGAATTCAAAATATCTGGGTTATTTTATTTACGTTGATTGTTGCCATTCGACGATACACAAATAACGTCCATTTCGGGTACACGTAAGTTAGTGTTTTATATATATATAAATAATTCATAAATTGCTCGTTTAGTAAAGTACTCGTGTTTTCTGAATTTCTCCTTTCAAAATGTTTATAATTTTTATTTTTAAACTGAATGTAGGTTTCACTTTGGTGGGTGGGGTGACTTCTTGGCTATTTTACACTGGTTGAGTAAAACTATACAATGTTGTTCCACCTTACAAAACGTAGTACAAGATAGTTTATTTAAATGAATGAAACTGCATTCAGATAACTTTCGAGTTGTGATATTTGTTTATCTTCTCAAGTTTGCATCATGCAGCTTTTTCGACAAACGTTGGACTAAAGGGTCTTGGAATTCTTCAAAGAACAAGTATCCAATAAAGCCCAGGTGCCAACAAGCAATTGTAATTGTTCTTCAGGCATTTTGTCCGACTGTTGAAAACTGCAGTAAAATCAAAAACAGACGTAAAACACAATTATCGGCTAAATATGTATTGCATATTTGTAATAAACTACATCAAAAGTAATTAACTTACTTTATTTTAAACCAAGGCATACTTTCAGAACTTGCAATTCTGTCGATAACTTTTGAAGTTAAATATTTTATCATTGACATAGAAGACGTGTTATTTATAAAGTGTTTGTGGTAATTTGGGCGGTGTAGGGAGGTTGTTCTGTATTTGGAAAAGAAAAAAAAAGGTGTGTCAAGGAGCGCGCTTTGCTCTGCAGAACATTGTAATTTATGATTGAAAAAAAATCGGCCAGAATTTTGATAAATTAAGAAAAAAATTGTTCGTCCCACTTTTAGCACTTTCTGTTCCCGGGCAATAAAGGAACCCTTTTTTTTTTCCTTTTGAATAATTTCTTATGAGAGGGTTACATGAAAACAAACCCGACGAACTGCGAATATTTTTCCTCTGCTATTTGCATGCTTTCACATGATACATATCTGGATAATCTTCAAATACAGTTTAGCACCATTTTAACAATGTTTGTCGTTTAACCCTTCAAGAGGTTTTAGGCACGGTGCACACATCCGGTTTTTCAACGTGCGGCGCCACTGCGGCACCGAAGCCCAACTATGCACACATAACCGTGAAATGACGCACGAACTCATTTCACGCCCATTTGCGATAAATAATCTTCGAAGAAAACGTGTTTATTTTGCTTAAATGGTGTAAAAAAAGTATATTTTGAAACAAAATAGACGTTACTGGATACAACCATTGATTAATTATTATTTATATTCCATTTGTTTATGAAAACAAGGTACTTCAGAACGGAGACTCATGTGCGGCGACCGTGCGGCGCCGTGGAGAACTGCGGTACAAATTGCACGCAAGTTGGACGTGCGTCGCCCCAGCGGCGCTGGAGGCATGTGTGCACTGCTCCATTGGATTTAATGTATCTCAGACCGCACTTGCGTTGCGGCAGCGGCACCGCACGTTGAAATACCGCATTTCTTTCACCGGGCCTTAATGTAGTATCTCATTTATCAAGGATCCGGTCAGATTTGCTAATGACGAGATAAAACTAACTATAACTGACTATAACCTTGTCGAAATATAACTAGCCTATTACTTCGAGTCGAAAAAAAACTCTGACCCTTGCCCAGAATAGTTTGGATTTTTTTTGTTCGAGTCTGGTCACTACAGGTCAGTTTTTGACTCGGTAGACAAACCACCAGGAGGGTTAATCTAATTGACCAATCAATAATCTTATGTCAATAAGGCAGGGCTCGAAATACCCGGGTGCACAGGTGCACAGGTGCACTGTGTACAAAATAAAATTGTGCACCTAATTTTTCCCGCTACGTGCACTTGGTGCACCTAACGTTAAAAAAAAAAAAAAGGGGGAGGAAACGTGTTTTACGTTATTTACATGTTTGAACAAAATATTAGGTTCGACCTCTCTCGCTCTAAAGGAACGTAATTAAAATTCCTAATACCATGTGAAAATAAAATCGCTGGGTTGTAACGGGTTTATACAGGAGGTAGGTTTTCTTGTGCCCCTGCCACGAGAACTTCCCGATGATCGAAACATTTTCCAAGTGGCTCTGTTGAAGCGACTGTCGCTACAGTCTTTTGCCAGATAAGGGAGAATTTTGATGTTTAGATATTTGTATTTACTATATACTACTAACCTATCTAAACATACCCAACTAATAAAGTAGTTTACATTACATTAATGCTCTTATACAATTTTTTTTAATGTGAACTTAAAAATATAACCTGTGCACCTATTTTAAAAACTTAGGTGCACAAGGTGCATCTGCGTTAAAAAATTTATTTCGAGGCCTGCAATAAGGAATGTATTCCTCAGAATTTGTACTATCGAAATGCTAAAATGGTATTCGAAAAACAAGTTGACGTCATTTCCGGAATCCGTGTGAGAAAGACGTATTGTCGAAGAAATTCTACCTCCACCTATATTTGATATAAAATTCCTCTCATTTGACAAGGTTCAAGAGTATCTCGAAGTCCTTAAACTAGAGCACATTCCAGAGATGGATTTTCGGTGTAAACCAATAAAACATACAGAAAACGGGGATTTTATTTCCTGCTACTTAAATAGCGCTAACTTGATCATATCGAGGATTATACTAAAATGTCGTTTGTCGTCGTTTTGAAATCGTTTGACACTTAATGTAATTGGAATTGACCAATTAATTATCATACTCATAAATTCAGAATCCATTCTTTGGAATTTCTTTAGGCGACTTGTTAAAGTGGTATTCGAATAACATGTCAAGTAACGTAACGTTCTGAATGCCCACATGAAGCTTCTCATACGAGACAAATAAAGTCTGCCAGAAGATTCAGCATACACACAAAGTATTAAAAATATGACAGAAATTTAGAAAATATGGAAAATTTCAATTTTTTGCTCAATAGAACAAAAAGTATATTGTTTCAACAATGTGTGTGATTCCTGCTAGATTTCGGACAAAAGTCAATTGACCCAAAACGCGTTCACCATCGCGCACAAAACACTACCGCCCTTTGTATTTAGCTTGATAGGAAAAAAAAGTTCGAATATTATTTAGTTATCTATGTAATATTTAATTTTATTAGTCATTCGTAATACACGGACTTTATCTCTACTGTTTGCAGTAAAATTTGTTTAACAATTTTTCAAAGAACACGGCATATCTAACAAAGGAGTCCTTGTAAATTTGCCTCGTTTTTTAAATTAGTTTATTTAGGTAATATTAATTTTTAATTAACGTCGTACTAGTGCAACACAACGGGCTATTGACGACGGTCCGGGAACAATCCCTTAAGGGAAAGATCCGAGGATAACACCCCGTTATTTTGAACCACGGTCAGATGACGAAGCAACACTTGAGCTGGCACCCCACTCTCCAAACTTCCACACCAACATAACCAAGTTTATTTAGGATAGTAGCATTAAAGCACAAACACAAATAATAACCATTATCTTGAAGCAAATAAATAAAAATTCGAAAACTTTCTAGAAACCATCAATTTTTAAGTTGCCTGACTACCTAAAGTGGACGGGTTTCTTTATATAACTTCTGTTTACAAATAACACACTAAAATCGTGTCGTAAGCCATAGGTTATCAGAAACAACATTTTCAAAGTTCTATCCCTTCTCAACTCTTGTCTAATCTCTGCCTGATGTGTTCTGGTAAATGATATGGTGTGTGCTACTTTTTCCTGAAAGGCAAATACCTTTCAAAATGTAATGTTCCGAGGATTTGGAAAAAAGAATGCAAGTAATCGTTCATCCATCTTAAAATATGGAACGATAACGATAAGGAGTAAACGATATGAAAACTAAAATGAATGAATGGGTTATTCTATTTTAAGTAATACGTTTTTTACCATTCAAACACTGATATGGACGGTGAATAACCTCTTGTAAAAGCTTGGATATCGGTAAATCCAAAATTATTGATACAGAACATATAATAAATATTATTCCATGGTATATGTAGAACCCCTATAAATTTTTCACTATCCCATACCAATTTCAAATGCCAGTTCGCGATCCGTTTCTTCAATTCACAGATAATAACTAAGTTAAATAAATTAAACGTATCTAATAAATTAATCTAAATTTAATTGAATACTGGAGTGAGATATATTCAAAATATATTTTATTTCTACACTGCAGTAAACGGACACATTGTTGTATTATTATTATTTGTGTGGAAAATGTGGTTATCTACTAAATTTTACTTAGTGGTTCTAAATTTTTCCGAGTGATTACGACGAGGTATCTCGTTTTTGTAGATCTGGCCAATTTTGCTAACGACGAGATATCTTGTCATTGAGATTGTTGCCGATTTTGAGATGAGATGAAGATAGTGCTGATGAAGAGAACCAGATTTAGTAAGTTTTTTCTAATGACGAGGTATCTCGTTCATTTAGATCTGGTCAGTTGTACTAAAGACGAGATACGTAGTCGAGATAATCTCCAGGGTGGGTAGGTTAAAATTCATATCTGTTTGTACACACCAAGGATAGCAAAGCACGTGAGACTACAAAGTGAAACAACAAAATGGAAACTACAAGACTTAAAATATGAGCTTGTATTTTACTCGTGCATGTAACACAGAAATCGCCATTACGTGACGATTTCCCTGTATCTAATTTCAACTACGTCCATATTTCTTTAACACTTGCAGCGTCACATTTCTGAGTGGTGTAGTTTTGCTTTTTACCCCACAACAAGTATAATGAATATATAATACATCTATTGGCTGAAAGAATCCCATGAAAGATTTTATTGGTTAAGAAGGTTAATACTGACGAGAAATCACTCAGGAAACACATCAGGTTGCAGAGAACGTATAGATGCATGTGAACCATTTAATAATTTTTATAGAAGAGTCAGCATCCCACCCTTGTGGTAAGCCTAAAAATGAAATTTTACCAAATAAGATGTTCAAAAAGCACCCACAAGAGGGGGCATTTTGGTGTTTTTATGATTGAAGGCTGGTACATTTATAACATGAGGGATGAATAATGCAAACTTAAAATACCAGGACCCAAATACGCACTGACAATGTCACTCATTAGGTAGTGTGATTACTGTATCAGGAAACTGAGCGCAAAGCCTTTGCGTTCCAAAACACATTAGTTAGGAAAGTAACCCTAAAACACTAGACACCCTAAATACTGAGTAAAGTAAAGGAAACCTTAAAATATTAAGGCACAAAGGACTTTTGGCCCATATATTTTAGGGTTCGTACATGTTGGATAAATACTACAAAAAGGGAATACAAAGTGATCCGGGCAACTATAGACCAGTAAGTCTAACATCAGTAATTTGCAAAATATTTGAATCTCTGTTAAAAAAGCATATAATGTTATACTTGGAGGAAAGGGGACTGTTATCAGAGAATCAGTATGGGTTTAGAAAGGGCAGATCCTGCTTTACAAACCTTTTTAAGTTCTACGAAAAAATTACCGAGGAACTGGATAATAAGAGCAGTGTGGATATCATGTACATAGATTTTCAAAAGGCTTTTGATAAAGTACCTTATGAGGCATTACTGTTTAAATTGGAAAGGCTGGGGATTCAGGGAAAAACATTAATATGGATAAAGAATTGGTTATTGGGTAGAAAGCAGAGAGTGCAGGTAAAAGGAAATTATTCACAGTGGACAGAAGTTATAAGTGGGGTGCCTCAGGGATCAGTTTTGGGATCAATTTTATTTATAATTTTCATAGATGATATAGGTCAGGGGATCAAGAATAGAATCAGTATATTTGCAGATGACTTAAAAATATGGGGGACAGTGGATACCAAGTTACAGATAGAAAATTTACAAGGGGATTTTGATAAGATATCCGAATGGGCTGTAAAATGGGGTATGTCATTTAATGTAGGGAAATGTCAAGTTCTGCATATGGGTTACAGGAACAGTGGAGCCGAGTACTGTCTGCAGGGAGTAAAGGTAAAGGAGGGAGAAACAGTCAAGGATCTTGGGGTGATAATTCACAGGGATTTTAAAATGGGTCACCAATGTTCAGCTGCGGGTAAAAAGGCTAATAGGTTATTGGGGTATATTAAAAAGACTGTAACTTCAAGGGATAAAAATATAATCTTGCCGTTATATAAGGGTTTAGTAAGACCACATCTAGAATATGCTGTACAATTCTGGGCTCCATATATGAGAAAGGACATAGAATCAATTGAAAGGGTTCAGCACAGAGCTACAAAAATAATAAAGGGGCTAGCAAATTTCGACTATAAAGAACGTTTAAGTAAGCTAAACATATATACACTGGAAAGAAGAAGGAGGAGGGGGGATTTGATTCAGCTTTTCAAGTTTGTAAAACAAGGGGACACAGAGGGCTTAAATTTCAATAGGGATAACAGAACAAGGGGCCATGGGTATAAATTGAATAAGACACATTTGAATCGGGATTTAAGTAAAAACTACTACTTTAATAGGGTAATAGACAGTTGGAACGCGTTGCCAGAGAATATAGTTAATTCAAAGGGAGTGTACGAATTTAAGATACAATTGGATAGTCAGTGGGAATTGGGGAATTCATAAACAAAGGACCAGCCTTGTTGGGCACGAGCCTGTAGCTGGTCGTCAATATTTGTATTTGTATAACATAGTTTTGTGTTGAACGAATAACGAGTATATAACAAAAGTATAAATACTTATATAAACATACATGTGTAGAAAGCAATTGAGATTATACTTGCTTCAAAGCAATTATATCCCAGCCTTTTTCACATGTTTGGTCCATGCCTCCCTTTACCTAAACGTAAATTTCAGTTACTCTTATTAAATTACTTATTTAAACTTATTCTATAGTTAAAATCAATCTCAATTTTACTATATAAAATTGTAAAAAACTATTAAATTGTAAACTATTAACTGTAAACTATTTTGAACCAAAGGGGGAAAAGAAAAAAATATTATTGGCTGCAGTATTTTTTCTTCTATAAATACTTATAAATATGACTTGATTGTTTGCAAAAGTAAATCTAGACCTACTGCTTCTGAAAATACAATAACTGTAGAAGAGTGGTAGCTTTAACCTTTCTGAAGAGATTAATTCTTATTCTTTACAATACCTCGTTTCTTTTTCTAACAAAATCGTACTATATCATTCCACTTTTAGCAGAGATTCTTTTTACCGTTATCAGCAGTTTGAATTGTTAACCACTTCGGTTTTTAATTGCAGTTGTCTGAGCTAACTCCACATCAGCTTCAAAACTAAATTTAATTTTTATAAAATACCCTCAACATTAATAGATTTGCTCTTGGTAGTATTTCACGAAACACCAATCATCTTACTGAACACGAAGATTTTCAGAGCTATGAACAAGTCTCCTTTGGTGACAGGCCCGACTCCCACGAGAGCCATGACACACTATTTGAAAACCTCTATAGTAGACCCTGACCCTGTGAGGTTTACGAATAGTACACTACTACTTTTATCGAACAACACTCAAAATGGCTAAGTAATAAATCTAATGTTTGAAAGAATCCTAAAAAAGAATCTATAGGGCAAGCAGTCCAAAACTAGTTATAAACGTTTTATATGGAAGGCTATAGGTGGAATGAGGTAATAATGCACGCATAACCATCAGAGGATTAATTCCTTTTGCCTATAAACAAAGCACGTTTTGGACTCATTACTGTAACTTGTTCTTTGTTTTCATGTGCTTAGATCCTTTGTAAGCCCACGAAATAATGCTATTAAAATTAAGCTAAAGACAACTTCCTTTAGACCAGGCCTCGAATTAGATTTTTTAATACAGGTGCACCTTGTGCACCTAAGTTCTTAAATTAGGTGCACAGATTATATTTTTGGAAGATTTAAGAGTATTAATGTAATGTGTAAACTACTTTATTAGTTGGGTATGTTTATATAGGTTTGTAGTAGATAACAAATAAAAATATTTAAAAATCTCGAAATTCTCCCTTCTTCGGCGTACGGCTGTAACGACAGTCACTTCAACAGAGCCATCTGGAAAATGTTTCGATCATCGGTAAGTTCTGGTGGCAGTGACACAAGTAAACCTTCCTCCTGTATAAACCCATTACGGCCCAGCGATTTTGTTTTCGCATAGTGTGTAATTAGGAATTTTAATTACGTTAGAGAGGTCGATACTAATAATTTGTTCCAACATCAAAATAACATAAAACACGTCCCCCTCCCATTTTTTAAAAGTTAGGTGCATAGCGGGAAAAAAAATTAGGTGCACAATTTTATTTTCATGTGCACTGTGCACCCGGGTATTTCGAGCCCTGTTTTAGACACACAAATAAAAATGGTTTTCTAACAGCTTCGTCAAAATTTGGCTTCTGTAGTCGTTATTCACAGCAGATCCAACGGATGCAAGGGATCAGTCTAGAACAAGCAGGTGATAAGAAGTGGACAGCGATTGAAGAGCATTTATCTTGTTGACCTCGGGCTGTGGTGTGGGGAGTTCAATTGTAGATAAGCCAGCCAAAGTCGACTCAGATAGGGTATATAATGGTAGGCCGAGGGGCCAACGTTTGAGAAGGGTAGAAGCATGCTTGGCCTAACCCTCCTGTTTGCAGCTTTGGCTGGTAAGTAATCCTTAAACTCGTATTTATAGCATTCTTTAAGACGCAGATATGATCTTATTCCCCCTTGTGTAGTAAAATCTGACAGCTGAGAGAGAAAGACAAAACAACCTATTTGTTACTGTTCTACTGTTCTGATAAATAATTTTGAAATCCGTTTGCGCAGTCAACATCCTATGAAACTAATTCCATCCTTTGCAATGAATAATTACATTTTTTGAATACTCTTCAGTACTCCAATGTACCACATCACCAATGGAGTAGCCAGAGGGAAGAAGGACGATTCACGTCCTTCGTACTTTTAATTTCTTATTACGCTTTTAATCTCTCCGGAAGAGCACATTAAAAATTCTTTCGACAAAATTTCCAAGTAGTTTTAAGAAACATCCTAACACATCACAAAGTTAGTAATAAAAGTAGCCAGCTTTAGAACAACACCATATATTAAAACGTTTCTAGCTTAAGAAATTACGAAACTAACCCTAACTATAGTTCAAAATGTTAGATATTCAAAAATTGAAAATACGTGGTTACTCACCAGATTGTCTGATTCCTCAACCCCGTAGTACACAAATAGGATTAAACTTTGAAAATAAGGGTGTCTATTTCATTTTTGCACTCTCTTACTACAGCAACATATAAACTGCAACCCCACCTGTGACTAAATTAACTGCTTTTAAGAAACTGGTGGATTAAATCCGTGGTTAATCACAACATTGTCTGATCCCTTTTTCCCCGTACTATAAAAAATGGGATTACACTTTGAAGTAAGCGCTTAGTTACGTATTCGAATCTTCTATGTGGCGAAGTCTGATTGGCTGCTTGAAGTTTCCTGGATTCTTCAATATGATACGTCGATGCAGATTAACTGACCTAAAGTCTTCCAGGAAAGTTTGTTTAACCTTAGAGTTCACAGCGCGTGGGATGTGGCAGACACTCTTGGGTTGGCGAAAACATTGGGTTGGAAAAATGTACAAAGTGGCACAAAAACGTAGGACTGAATAAATATATAAAGTGGCACAAAAACGTAGCATTGGACAAATATTTTTACTGTAACGTAACAAACTGCAGTTATGCATACTATAAAGTTTGCATTTTAAGTATATATATATATATTAAGTCTTTTGCACATATTTATTATTTTTTGACTTCTTAAATAAACATTTCCAAATAGTGTAACATTTAAATATGCTTCTCAATAAGGAAAACGATGTTGTATACTACGATTCCTGTTATTTGTATAAAAACAAATCCTTAGAAAAGTTGTAAATGCCTAAATACAAATATTGACGACTAGCTACAGGCTCAAGCCCAACAAGGCTGGTCCTTTGTTTACGAATTCCCCAATTCCCACTGACTATCCAATTGTATCTTAAATTCGTACACTCCCTTTAAATTAACTATATTTTTGGCAACGCTTTCCAACTGTCTATTACCCTATTAAAGTAGTAGTTTTTCCTTAAATCCCGATTCAAATGTGTCTTATTCAATTTATACCCATGGCCCCTTGTTCTGTTATCCCTATTGAAATTTAAGCCCTCTGTGTCCCCTTGTTTTACCAACTTGAAAAGCTGAATCAAATCCCCCCTCCTACTTCTTCTTTCCAGTGTATACAAGTTTAGCTTACTTAAACGTTTATTGTAGTCGAGATTTGCTATCCCCTTTATTATATTTGTAGCTCTGTGCTGAACCCTTTCAATTAATTCTATATCCTTTCTCATATATGGAGCCCAGAATTGTACAGCATATTCTAGATGTGGTCTTACTAAACCCTTATATAACGGCAAGATTATATTCTTATCCCTTGAAGTTACAGTCTTTTTAATATACCCCAATAACCTATTATCCTTTTTACCCGCAGCTGAACATTGGTTGACAATGCTTTTACATTTTATGGAACAAAATGTTGTTTATGAATGCTAACCTTTAACTATCATTCCACTATTTCACGATCCCTACATACCTCTGAACGATAGAACTAAAACGTACAAGTGCAGGGAACGTGTCTTTGTCCAGCAGTCATAAGTTGTCAATTGATTGTAACATAAATTGCAGATTGGGTAATATATAACTCCAATTCAAAAAAGGTGAGCAAGTAAACAATCGGTGCCCGGTCAACATTTTGAAACAAACCTCCACGGAGTATCGTAGATAGCAAAAATATTCTCATCGAGCACACAGCCAAGCTATAATCTTTGGACTGCCGTATGCACTCTGTTTTATGGCTCTTTTTTTAGTTTGATTGATGCTATTTAACTCTCTTGATGATTGAAACACAACCAATCTAGTGGATCGCTGAGAGATCAAGACAAAACATAGGGATCTATACTCAATTAGTTTTCAAATAAATTTATTTTGACGATTGGAGATACGAAATATCAATCAAACTAATATTAATTCATAACGTATATTTAAATTTACAGTAAAAAATGTGTAACAGAAATGTTTAGTTGTCAGTTGATTTTTTTTCGTTCCATGGCATAAGAGGATAAGCTGCTGAGTAAAATCGTACCAACCGGTAGCCTCATATTTTCGTAACCTTACTTATCAATTTAGTTTTTTGAATAAAGAGGTAGATATTGGATTGCGCAAATAATATTTTGAATAAAATTCTTTATAATCAAAACACAGTAAAATACATTTAAGAACTCGGTTTTAAACTTTACTGTTTGTGTAAATAGATATAATGTGTCCTTTATTCAATTGATTTCCATGCTTGTTTATTCCTTTCTCAAATTTTACTAATTCTTTAAATATTTTACTTTTCAGCCACTGCCACTGCGACTGGTAAGTTGTTCCTACATTTAAAAAATTTAGTAATTGACTTTATAGGACATAAATATTCAGTAAATATTTTAAATTGCAAGTTATTTGAAGGATTAAAAGGAATTATAATTGGTTAATTGGGATATTTTAAAAACGGTAGCTTACATAAGATTTAATAAATGCATTTTTACTTAGTAGCTTTTCAATTTTTTTTCTCAGTATTTTAACTGACAAGTAATTAATAATATATACTTAATTAAGCAACTAATAAATAAATATAACTGATCGTTAATTATTTAAATATTATATTTTTATACGTATTAGTTGTATTTTTTTAATGATTATAAATAAAAATTGTTGCGTAAATTTCCTTGGTGCACCTGCTGTATTTTAATACAGGCACATCTACGAGTATTAGCGTATCTATTTTCGTATACATAAACTAATATTACAATTTTACCATCATTAATGTCAGAAATTGAAACTAATATTGGTAACAACTACATTATGAAAGAAATAACAACACTATTTTGATACTTTAAGGCATCTCGCCATTTTGAAAAACATTACTTGAGACTGAACATTAAAAAATATTTCTGAAAACGAAATTGGGGTGTAGTTGAGAACCAAATTGGTTAACATTCAGAGTGAACAACAATATTGTGTTTGAATTTAATTGAGGGATCACTATGCAATAGCTGCTGTATCTACTGTGGAATATATGTTCGGAAGCATAGTAGTAGAAATACAGGACAGGCAACGTCAAATAATGCATACTAGTAAGGTTTTTTTAAAATATGATTTCGCGACATGAACCACTTTTCTTAATGAAACGCGATTTATGTTTTTAAATTGTGCTTTGTTATTGTATGCGAAAATCGCTATTTTAATTCGTAAACTTTTTCCTAGTAGCAATAAATTTTGACAACTACTTTTGTCTTCTTCAGCTTTGAAGAGGGAAAACGACTGAGCGCTAAAATAACTTTCATACATCCAAACCCAATCTTTCATTCATTTTATCGGATTGAAGAACATATTTGAATATTTAGTTTTTTCTGACGAAATTTGTAAAAATTAGATGAATCTTTATACTATGTATGCCCATCGAATTTATAAGATTTACATACAAGTATCTTGTATTTTGAAAAATTAAGCCAATGCCTACCATCACTTAGAAACTAAACTTTTTAGAATACTGACGGTCAGATATATGAGAGGGGTTTTAGGTATAATCTTACATAAAATACAGGAGAGAACAAATTTGATTCAACGTCTTTTCGCCGATGTTCGGTATTAATATGATAGTTTGCATTGTAAACAAACAAGAGACGAGGAATTTACTTCCAAATATTTATTTCCCTGTCAGTAGAAGCCTTAAAATGAAGCCAGGTGACATCACTTTCGGAATACAGAAAGGAAACACGTTCGACCACAAAAACACTGCGTTGTCTAGGATTAAGCCTTTGGAAATTTTAACCGTTTTGGTAACATTTTGCGTTTAATGCAACTGGTGTTGACCAATCAACTATCTTATATCAATTCGGAATTTATGTTTTGAAAATTTTATTGGCGAAATCAAGTTTTGAAAACAAACCAAGTGAAGTTGCGTTTGGAATACGTACAGGATACGCCTCAGAAACGTTACCGACATTTTCTTTTCGTGTGACCGAAAATACCTCTCATAAATTGTCCTGTTCTCTACAGGTTACATCGATGGACGCGAGTATGTGTACTCGTACAAAGGACAAATTTACAGCGGGTACCCGAGGATAAAGCCACAGTACAGCGGGTACGCATTCAATGCCGATGTAATCATTCAGCCCCAAGGGGATTATGCCTTAGTCAAGGTAAGGCTGTGAAGTTTAATTTTCGTACTTTCTTTATACTCTAAAAAGTTTTATTTCAACTTAACAACATCAAGCAATTGTAATGAAAAATACTTTTAAGGTTTCCATAAGTTATTTTTATTTTTAAAAATAAAATTGCAATTCTACGTTCAATTGCATTTTTTCTTGTATGGAATTCTATTTGAAAGATTTTTGTTTTGATTTAATATTTAAAGAATGACATTTGTTTATGTTGTAATACTTCAAAATTTCAATACTTTTATAAAATGTTTTTATGATTTAAATAACAAGTAAAAATGTTTAATAACAAACATAACAAAATCTCAATTAAATAAATGTTTTTATGACACAATTATAACAAGTAAAAATGTTTAAAAAAAACATAAAATTAAATTCCCAGAGTATTTTATCAATTATCTTCAGAGATGTAGGAATTTGAACAGTCCAAAGCAATAAAAATAGCCACACAAAATTGCATTTTGTAGCAAATAAATTGGGAAATCGTCTGAGCACTTTCATCTGTAGCAGTTGAGTGACCTGGGTGACGCCAGATGCGGAGCAATAAACCTACGTTATCTTCGCTACTTTTAAGTTAACAAGATCATCAGTTCCGATCGCCAGCTGCGAGATTTGAAACATCTAACCGTAAATTTGCCCTGATATATCTCACCCCGGCAAGAAAAGTGACACAACTCAATATTGTAGAATTTGAGAATCATCAACTTAAAGGATACTATAAAACTTATATTGGAATAGTATAAGCTTCTTTTAAATTTTAGGAAAGAATTTATGGCTGTAACTTCTATTATATTGTATAGGATAGTAATATAACACGCTGGGGCACTTCATACATATTTTTCAACGACATAACATCAAAATTTTTATTTTTTGACTTGTGTCACTTTTCTTGCCGGGATGCGATATGTTTTATTTGTTAGCGTCTAAGACTGGGGGAGTTTATGTAATTTTGTTTAAAACTGCCGTATTAAGCTTGTGTAATTGGATGGATTGGATTCGTGTCTCCAATAGAAATTTAGTTTCCAAATGTAGCAACATTCAACCGATAGATGCCTGCAAAAATGTTTATAATATAGCACCCCGGCAAGAAAAGTGACACAAGTCAAAAAATAAAAATTTTTATGTTATGTCATTGAAAAATATGTATGAAGTGCCCCAGTGTTATATTACTATTGTTTTCTACTATTCTATGATAGAAGTTCCCACCATTAAATACTTACCTAAAATTTAAAAGAAGCTTATACTATTTCAGTATAATTTTTATAGTATCCTTTAAGTTGATGTTACTCAAATTCTGCAATTTTAAGAAGTGTCACTTTTTTTTGCCGGGGTACGATATATGTATTCAAATTATGTCCTTATAGAATTTTCAGGGTAATATAATAGTATAAAACTAATATTTCGTGTTCAAAACTTAAAAAATCCATGTTTTGAAAGAATCTTATCAAAGCTTAGTGTTTCTAAGCCAAAAAGTAAAAATTTTAGCATTTATTATATTCCTAGATAAAATGTTCTTAGTCTTTTTTTTTAGATGTTTTATCAAGCTATTTTTACGTATTTCAACAAATCAGATCACTTAATAAAATGCAAATCCTTCTATTTTCTATAGATAAATGCCTATAATTTTTTTACTCTTGTAAATTAATTACCTATAATGTTATGTTTTCTTTGGAACAAATCCATAACGCCCAATCCTTCTAAATATTGAATAGAACTATAACAGTGCAACCCCCATTTGGGCTGAACTTCAAAGAATAAAATCACTCCATAAAATAGATTTTTTATTTTTTTTCTCTTTCAATACCTATGCTTATAAATAATTTGCTTTGTTTTGTTGAGACTCTGAAAATAATGTCGTCTCTACTGTCCAGTGATTTTTTGAACTACACTGGTTCCCACTATCACTTAACTTGATTACAACTCTTACGAAAAACTTTTATAGAGTTGAATACAATTTTATAAGGAAAGCGAGCATTGATTCATAGATATGTATTTCTATAGAGAAGCTCTATGAAAAAGTAAATTCATGAAACAAAAAAATGAGCTTCTGTAGAATCCTAAAGAGGTTTCTACAGACACTTTTTATAGGGATTTATACAGACTTTCTATAGAGGTTACTTATTTATACAGCTTTTAAAAAAATGGGCCATAATCTATATATATAATTCTCTTACGTGGCACGCAAAAAAGACGTTATTTGTTAACGCGTTTTGGAAACATTGAACTATTGTTTGTATACCACGAGGCCTCGCGCTTCAATTGAATTTATAGCGTTATCGGATGAAATTTTATTGGAAAAAAAATTAATTTTCGTCGAGCTGTTGCAGTTTATAATAAGAAATCGAAGAAAGCGGTGGATCATTTCAGGGCCATTTAAAAACAGTCCTTTTCAGGAGTAACAATTATATTTCAACAAAACGCTTGCACTATAACTTTCGACAACAAACTCAATGAAAAAGTGTGGGTGAGTCGAGAGTGCTGGAAATGTACACACAAACAACATGCTGGGTATTCAATTTCCAAAGCAACGCTCACATTTCGACTCAAAATTTGCTCAAAGTTTTCATTTGAATTCTGATTCCAGGGTACTGTATATTTACTTTCTGTAATACAGCAAAATTAGATTTGAAAAATATTTTTTGGAACATCATATTTTGTAAACAATTCTTTCTGCTAGGACACATGTCTTCATTAATGCGAGCGAAGCGAGTATAGGTTCGCGCAGCGAACCTATGAGGATTGCAAAGCAATCCTCCGGGGGTTGGCGAGCTTTAGCGAGCAGTGGGCGGGCCCCCTAGTACTATAGGATTCTAGTAACCACATTCCATGCAAATTTTCACAGAATTCTATCGACCAGTCTATAGAAAATTTTAGAGTTCTATAGAATGTTTCAAAAGAAATGTAAATTCCATTTTCTGTTTTCAGGTTGACAATGTCCTAAAGGCCCAGTTCAATGGAGAATTCGAAAACGTCGTGAGACATCCTCATGCTTACGTAGATCTTCCAGCTCACGCGGAAATTCTGACCAGGCCTTTCAAAGTCTACAGAAAGAACGGAATCGTAAGTGTCAATCGTTGCTTACAATCATATGCAATCCCCATATCGAAGAAATATTCCTGTTTATTTTCTGTCATGTCTCCAAGACTAATTCCGTTTTTGATTACAGGTGACCCACTTCGAAGTGACGAAGGGTGAGCCAGCCTTCTCTGTCAATTTGAAGCGTGGTTTGGTTGCTTTGTTCAACCTCAACTTTGACGAAGTTGAAGCTTCTCCGTCCACTGAAGACAATGAGTTTCAGAAACCCGATCCAGACAGGCACTACTACAAGATTTATGAGGTATTTGAAGACTTTTGAGAATTTTATATTTGTTGATATTTCCAATGTTCCTTCCTCTATTAACTATTATTAAGTTAAATATTTGATCATTCATACCTATGTGAAAAATGATGTGTTACATATTCTTTTCCATTTTGCAGAAAGGTGTGCTGGGCGATTGCGAGACTGCCTATGTCATCGGCCACCATCCCTATTATAAGTCCCCCCAAAACAACATCGTTCTCAACGTGACAAAGGTCAGAAACTACCACAAGTGTCATTCTACCCCAAACCAAGTATATGGAGTTTTCCATGGACACGAATGCGGACAAGCAGAACACGAAAAATCGGTAAAATTTGTTTTAGTTCTGAAGCTACACTGTATAACGCGCTGGTTAAATACGAGTTCGTTTAGTACTTTGGATGCATTTCAAATACATTTTCAATTTCTATTGCTTCTCATGTTTTAGCATACTCTGCACGGAAATGCCCAATACCATTATGATATCCGTGGATATCGCCACAGTTACGTCATCGAAAAGATCGTCACCGTTGGAGAAGTTGCTTACACTCCTTATCCGATTGAAGGACAAACCGTTGCCACCAACATTAAGTAAGTCAATGAAAAAAATATTTTGAATTTGTGATGGAAATTTTCCAGATTTTTAGTTAAGACACACCAGACGAAAACTATACTTTCTGTGAAACAATGCTCTCATATGTTGCAGATCGGAGTTGCCTTTAATTTAGTTAATCGTGTTTTAGCTACGTTTTGTGTTTGACACAATTGACGTTGACGAACTATCAAAGCTAATTCGTAATTCTTTATTTCAAATTTATGTAGGCGATGTTCTGAAATTGCATTTGAGAAACAAGCCTAGTTACGTCATGTCCGGAACACGTGCAGGAAACACCATTTTGACACCAAACACTATAGCCACCTACATTTAGTTAGACAGAAAAAGCCATTATTTGCAACAACAAAAAAATTAATTCCATTAATTGCTTAAAGAAAAGTACTTCGGTTTCAGAAACCAAGAACAGAACCCTGAAACCTGATTAATCGTTGTTTTGGCGAATACATTTCAGTGTTAATTTTCTCAGGCACTAAATTATTCGTGGGAAAAAGTTCGATTCAGAATTCTTCGAGTAGCGATTTGCAACACATATATATTCAGCATGTTTTCAGTAAAATAGAAATCAAACTGAAACTTAATAATTTTGTAATCGACATGTTAGAATTGCATTTGAGAATATGCGAAATTGCGTTTCTGCAATTTAACGTTGAAAAAATATAAACTGAAAAGTATTATGCTAAGAAACGATATAATCAAAAAATTTGAATTTTTTTTTTCAAATTGTTTAACGCAATTTACATTTATATTTAATAGAGTTTTTTTCTAAAGGGTGGAACTTTGGATAGCGAAAGCATGCTATATTTTGAATTATCTTATCCTGGAATAAATTATTCATGCAACACATTTATATACGTTTCACTATCAGCACTTGTAAATAGAACTTTAATTTTTAAACTATTGCTTTTATGTAATTTGTACATAAATTATACATATTGTACATTATGTTTAAATTTAAAATAAAAGGTTGTTAAATACATTGAGCTAAAGGCATAATCTTGTTAAAATGGCCACAACGGTTAAATGTCCTTCCTAATATAAATAAATACACCAGAGCGTGCTCGGAATTCACTAACTCATTTTCTCGATATTCTCAACGTTTAGAGGTACAGATAGATTCTTTTCTTTATATCCATAGTCGTTATTTGGAACTCAAGGAAGAGAGGCCAGTGACAGCTGCTTTAGAATTAGGTGCTGACATTGACACATACGACTCACTTGAGTACAACTTTGGATTCCAGAAGAACTATAAAGATCCAGTGGATCTGAAGAGCCCACACTATTTGTTCCACATCACTGGAAGGAAAGCCCCACTTGATTTGGTAAGACACTGATTTGAGATGGAATTATATTTATGTTTGGATTTTGAAAGAAAAAGAAGTATAATTTATAATTTTAAAGGAATAAAAGGTTAAATAAAAAGGATTTGAAGGAATAGAAATAACTGATTAGAATGTAGAATAGGATACTTTAAACACTATCTCACGCAAAAGATATTTTTTAGAGTTCTAAAATTACCACAGCCAGATTGAATTTCGTCAACATTATCATTATTACGGTTATTATAGGAATTGAAAACCCCAGTACTTTCGGCGTGCGGAAAATTTCCCGAAGTGAGGAAAAGAGGGAGGTTGCTAGAGATTAGTTGACAGGTTGTAACTTGTGGAATTTTCTCTCAGTAATAATAAATAGGATTGGTTATGGAAGACAGTCTGCTGGAATCGATAGTTTTCGTTGTAGTAAGTTTACTTTTGGCCAATTGTAGTTTAAAACAGACATGTTCTCATCACAGGTTAGCGTATTTATGGATGCGTATGTGTTACTTGATAAACAATGAAAACAGATTCTTCAGAATTAACTACAATTTATTAATTAATTTATACAAGGGAAGTTTCGAGTAAATATCATTAATACTCGTAATAAAATTATATGTATTTTAATATAAAAAATGAGCATTTGAAGGGAATAAAAATTACATTTCTATCTTAAAAATATTTTCGATTATTCCATAGTTTATGTACAAGTTTCACGCTGGTGTTTTAAATGCTAATGTCTTTTTAATTGAGCCTTTTACCCCCTTATAAAACCTAAACTGTTAAAGATTTTAAATTAAACCAATGTTTTGTGATATCCTAAAAGTAGCCTTAAGCACTAAGCTTTATTTGTATTCTAAGAGCGTAATATGTGTGGTAAATGGGTTATATTTATTATGTAGTACGATACTACCTACTATAGGCATGTAATATCTTGAGATGGATATTGTATATTAATATGAAATAATTTCAAAACAATAAAATCTAACTTTATGCTTTAAATATTCAAGCATAAAAAACTCTAAAATAGTATTCATGATAATCTTGCTATCATATCCAAAATTTGCGGATACATTCATGCAATCCATATAATTTACGATTTTTCAATTTATTGTAAAACCGAATATATACAAGTGCCAAAAAAGTTAAACCATCAGTCATTTTTATCACTGCTTTTAAAGAATCTTTATCTTTTACGAGTATTTTTATCAGATATAATCGCCAAAGATAGTTTTATATATAATCATGCTTTCTGCAAAGTGGAGATAAAAGTAGAGTTACGTGAACTCCTCTAAGGAGGTCACGTAAAAACCTTAACATTGACCTCTAGATTTCAATCGTGTCATTCTTCAGTCTATTTAGATTCCTCTAGAATTATATCAATAACATGATTGATTCTGAACTTTTAAGAGGAAAGGTCACACACTTTGCACACTATCTTACGTGCTATTAATGAAAGAGAGGAAGAGAATTTTGAGAAATTGAGGTTGTAAAAAAATGCCTCGATGTATATCTTTCATTCACATTTACAGAAGAGTTATTGAACTCAAGCGTTTGATATTTTGGAAATGATTGATTATTTTACTTGGGATACGGTCGAATAAAGCTAAAAAATTAAAAACAAAGTAATTCGATTGGTCATGTTTGACTAATGTTGTTGGCGTCGGCTAGAGGTTTTCGAACTGTCCTGGTTTTCAATGCAGCCACGGCCATTTACAAAGTTAATTTGACTGCACCCTGATAATCGTTGTGTTGTGAGAGATTTATAATGAAGACAAAAATCATACATATTAAAGTAGAGAATATTTTTTAAAAACTCTCTTGGGTTATGGAGTATATGTCGTTAGTGTTTGATCACTGTAAGAATAGAATGAGGTGCATAATGGTTGAGATGCCAACATTGAAAAATTAAAGATGACTCAAGCCGATTGTGGTACGCTACATTTCGATTTTAGTTTTGTTTCTTTCGATTACAAAAAGAGAGAAATGGTAATAAGAATTACAAATACTGAAGAAGAATTAAGAGAACGAGAATTATCATTCTAGAGGAAGACTAAGATAGCCAAAATTACAGTTTTAGAGGAAGAATAAGAAAATAAAATTTGCCAAAGTTACAAAGGCACTTAACTCCAATGAGATGTGGTTTCCCGTATGTTATGCAATGGTTTTGTAACCTAATGAGTAAGGTCTTATAACCATACGTATTTGTTTACCTGTTACATCTCTAGAGTTATGTTATTCCCCATGATTGCTGGTGGCCTGCCTCAACAGCAAAAATAAAAAAGGAGACGAAGGGTTGGGGCATCTGTGATTTTGCACTCATGTAGAAGACTAAACCTAAAAACAAAGTTGTGTGTTTTCAGATGGTTACAATCGTTATAACAGTGTCGTCGTGAAAATATTAAGCACGTTGGTATTTAGAACACTAAAAACACCATTTAATTCAATTTCTTCTTTGATTAGATCAAAGGTCAAGTAGAAGAACTGACTCAAGTATACAATGATGAAACCTACCAAGAGAACATCAAGGACAAAAATTTCCCAGCAAAATTCGTTGAGCTTCTGAGAACAGTTGGAACTTTGGGCTACGACGAAATTAACGATTTGTACAAGGCGTACGGTGACATTCCCAAGAGTGGAGCTACCGTTGAACAAAAGAGATATAGGTAAGCACAATGGTTCGATTTTGATTTCTTTGGCGTCTCCACATATATGGCACCCTTAGTGTGATAATGCCATTACTAAAAATCCTTTTACGTCTAGATTAATTATAAACGTCTCTTGGTTGTCTCTGTACAATTGACATAAATTGTAGAAACTATTATTGCGAAAAGACTTGTCCTTATAGTGTCTTTCTATAATTTTAAACTTTTAAAAATGCATCTGAAATTATTTACTACACAACTAAGGAATATACTATTTTAAAGGTTGTGATCTCAAAATTAATTAAAGCAGTACATTACCGAAGATATTTGGTATAAAACTGGTGAATATGTTATGTAATTATAACATATGCACCAGCACCACTTCAGTTCATATGTTATGTAATGATAACATATGCACGTCACCAGTTCAATTCAAAGACCCTTTTACTGTTCATTTCCGTTCTAGTAAATGTTTTATTTTTAGTCATTGGGTCGTTGATTATAGACCTACCTTTCGTATTATTTTCCTAAATCCAGGTCATTACACAGCAAAGTAGCAGCTGAAGACTTTACTTTTCCTCAAGTTTTTCACGGCAGTGTATCTGACTTATCATTCTTACTATACGTTCTGACTTATCATACTTACATTTGGCGTAAGTATGTTTAAGAACTTCAGTAACATTAACAGACTAATGACAAATGAATATCATACAATAATCATGTGGCTTTTCTTTGAAAAACGCCATTTTTCTTGAAACAAGTTCCATGTAGTGAAATGCGCAACGCAAAAAAGATGTAAATTTCTTCAGTTCTTGAAAATGGCAAACATGAAATACTTCTCAGAAAATTTCTTTCTTATTTTGTAGGGCACAGAGTTTTTAAACTTATTTTTTTGCATTGCAGAAGTCTGTTTATCGACACCATCGTCAATCTTGGTACAAATCCATCTATTCTTTTCGCCAAGTATTTGATAGAAAGCAAGAAGGCCAGGCCACAGGAAGCTAGCTATTTTTTCCACCAACTACCTGTCCACGTGAAGGAAGTGAGCGAAGTCCTGTTCGATAGTATTCAGGTGAGTAAGACTCATAGATACGCATTTGAAAATCTTTTACAATACTGTCAGTAATATGTAGTTGCTACATTTAAATTAACTGTTTTATTGAACTTATATTACTCTTACTGAACATGACTAAAATAATTATTCCATGCTTAGAGTTTATGTGTAGGTGCAAATAATTTACTCTTAAGTTGAAATCAATGAAAAGCTAATCGAAAAGAATTCTAACTAACGAGAAGTTCTTAAGATAACAAAACAAAAAGTTCATAAAACGAAAACTATCCGCATACAATTATCCCACATACAATTATAAAAAAACCGTCATATAATTAACTCTAAGATTATACAATAAGAATAAATATTTGCATGAATCGAAATTGTATCACAACAACTAAATCTCAATGCGAAATGAAAAGTATGTGTGTGTACTGTACGATCAAAATATTTAATACTATTGGCAGTGTTAAAAAGAGGATGTTTGAAATAAAAACTGTCATACAAAATCTAGATTGTCTTGTTGACATTCCTTTTAATGCTTCTGAAAGTTAAATTTAGGTTTAGTAAATCTTTTGTGATAAAGTCTCACTGAGTTGAATTGTTTTTCGAAGATAGTTTATTTTGAGAAAATATAGGGTATGAAATTCAAAATTTGTGTTAATTGAATTGAATAAACTATTAGTTTCATTTGTATTTATTTTCTCTTGAAGCCTTCTAATAAGAGATGAAGAAGAATGAAGTATCATTAATTGAAGGAGAAAACAAAAAGTTAACTATCTAGATCTATAACTTGTCGAATTTACGACTTAAGACCGATTTCGCTTGATGCATTTTTGATTAATGATTTATTTTAATACCATTTAACAATTCATTCGTAAATTATACATGTCATGTATAGATGAGTTAAATCATGTTTTTTTCTTCAGGAATTGTGCGAACACGAGAATGTAAAGAAACACCAGCAAGTTCACGTTAGTTGTGTGTTTGCCTTAAGTACCATCATCCATGATCACTGTATTGCCAGATATCACCCCGAGGTACCAGTGTCCACTGATACGCACAGCTGCCAACCTCTGGATGTTATCAAATACTTCGAGGTATGTTTTAGAGAGGCGCTTTGTTCTTTCTCAACTAAAATTTGTATGAATTCAAAACAAATGCTAGAGGTTTCTTGTGGAGCTAAAAGTAGAAAGCTCTAGTGTTTTGATGGGTACAAGTAGCTAGTTAGCAAACAAGACGGAAGCGGAGATTTCACTTCTGCTGTATCAATACATTCCCATGATACCGTAACGGGGTTTACTTAAAATATAGTATATCACCGTTTCGGCGACGTTTGCCCGTTAGTCTACTTGACGTTGACCAATCAACTATTGTATCAATTCGGAATTCCTTCTTCAGAATTTTTATGGAAATCACATTCGAAAATTAATCTATGACTTCATGTTCAAGATACATGCAGAAGCACTTCACATGCTAACTACGTTTAGTTTGACAAGGAGAGACTCTTATGGAATGATTTTAAAAAATGAGCCAGACATCGCGATAAAACGACTTTTAAACAAATTATGTTCTAACCGGGAGTATATTTTCTACTTCCAGTAGGAGAGATATTTTCAGTGTAAACAAAGTAGACATGTCTGCGAAGATTTTACGTTTGTTGTCCAAATACTATTGGATGATACTTATCGGGATCACCATAAAAGTAGTTAATCCTCGTTCCGAAAAAATAATTTGAATAATTTAATTGGTGTTGACCAATCAAATTCCGAATTCACATATGTTATCACATATTAATTTGAAATTGATTCTTCGAAATTTATATTGGTGAAGTGCTGAAATCGTATTCTAAAAATAAACCGTATTGTGTCGCGTTCTGATTACGTACAGGAAGTACGTATCACCACAGAAACACCATCGACACCTATTTATAGCTTGACAGAATATAACTCATTATTAGCCCTCGAGTAGAAAAACTTAACCGTTAAGAGACAAGCCAAACTTTACTCAGTACTTTTTTCCTTTGCTCTGAAACACTCTTTTAATTATTGGCATGAATTCTGATTTTAGATTTTGCTAGTGATGAATGAGTAAATGATTTTATAAATACGAGCTAGTCGAATTCGGAAAAAGAACTGTAAATTTTTTGGTACCTTACGATGATGCTTTTCTATTTGTGTGTGCTCGAATCACGTCATAGTTCGAGCACTGGAACACTTATAGGGTATCATATCATCACATAGGGTTGATAAATATATATCAAATGTACACTCAAGTGAACTCTAAACTAAACCTTTTTTAAAAGCTTATGAATAACAGTTAGTAACAACAAAAACATCTACTCGTTTAAAAGGAGCTAAACGATGTAAACCATGTTAAAAGAAACAATCTAACAGCTGTGTAGTATATATTGAATCAAAATGAAGTAGTCATGGGCCTTTCGGATAAGATTTATAAAAACCAATTTATTGCGATATAATAAATACAACGAACGTTATGAACATCAATAACTGAAAGCGGAATCAGGGGTGGGATGTTCTAGAAGCAGAAAAATTACAAATGTTCTCGATAATTATGATGAACTACGATAACTAGATGAACGTCTGTTATTGAATTTCGTTTCCTCATCAATTATTCCACTTATTGCTCATAGAGTACAATTTTAAAATTTACCTGTTCTCTTTTAATAGTACGTTGCCAGAAAATTCGAAGAGACCGAGGACGAGACTTCGAAGACAGCTTACCTGAAGGCTGCAGGTAACATTGGCCTAAGGGAAATCTTACCCTATATTAGACCTTACATCGAGGGTGCAGGAAATCCAAGTCGCTACTTCAGACACAACGCCATCTGGGCTATTATGAACGTCGGCTTCAGGTTCCCAGAGAAGGTAAACGAAACTTTAAAACAACGTTTTTTAAATGACGTTCTTTTAACTTGTACCAACATTGCTGTGCTTCGTTACTTGTGAAACTGAACTTGGTAATTTCCTTCTAAGGTCAGAGAGCTGTTGGTCCCTCTCTTGTTCAACCAGACCGAGCACTATGAGTTGCGACTGTCTGCCTTTAATGTTCTGATGATTTATAAGCCCGCCCTGTACGAGTTTGAGGGCGTCGCAAGAGCATTGAAATACGACAAAGACGATCAAGTCCGATCCTACATCTACAGCACCTTCAAGTCCCTTGTCAACTCAACTCACCCCTGTGACAGGAAAATGTGAGTGAACCATTCTGTTCATTAGTTGTCAAGGAGATTATGTCTCTTTATGATTAATGGTCGTTAACCCTCCAGATTTCGACAAAATATCTCGTTCGATAAGACCTTGCCAATTTCGCTAATGACGAGATATCTCGTCATTAAGGTTCTGCTAATCTTATTATGATGCCGTTGTCAAAATCTGGTCATTTTTGTTCTAATGACGATATAACTCGTCCATCAAGATCTGATCAGTTTTGAGGTAAGGACCACCAACACAACAACCAGGAGGGTTAAAATACTGCGAATCTGACAACATAGCACAATCCGATCATCACTTGATACAGAGCATTTTAAATATTCGTTCCATATTTACATTAAAACATTTATGCTTAGTTTGAATGTAGAGCGAACATCAGGCAAAAGCTATTGGAAAATCTTGCGTGAACTGGCTGATGAATCAAATTCTAACCGAACTCACAAGGAAATACAGATAATGTTTGATTGATGATTTGACACACTACAACTCTTTGAAGACTGATCTAAATAAAATTATAACAAAACATTCTGAACTCGCATGACTCTACTGAAGAAAGGAAATAAGAGAAATGGCTAAAACCCTTCATTCTTCTGTCATAGGATAAAAAGTATTTAAGAGCGTTTCTCGAAAAAGTATTAAATATAATTTTATTTGTGCGCAGCTAAACGTTAAGAAAATTCAATTTAAACCATTATGAATTTATTCAATCAATATTTACAGCATTCATCACAAAATAATAACCGATAACTAGATATTATGATATAAATTATGTCTTCCAATTGAATTCTGACTATAATAATACCGTTTATTAAATATTAGCACATATGCTTCGCATTTTCGTATTCAGTTATACAGTTATTGAATAGTCAATATATATCACTTTATTTTTTTTAGATCGAAAGATGCCCAGTATGCTTTGAGAATCTTAGATGATGTTCATCACGAGTTCGAAAGATACGACTACAGCTTTTCTAAGCATCATTATTTTGGAGGCTATGATGGTAAGTAACTTTATCCATTACTCAGAAAAGTATCGCTGTTTCAAAGTACCTTAATTATTTTACCTAAGACAGTATTAACCAAAATAATTCTATTGCTTATTACGAACACATTTCTCATCATTACGTAATAATTCAAATTCAAGACACATAAATAGATTTACAAGTCCAGCTCTGTTAAAATGTTATATTTTTCACGAAATAAGACAAATCTTTAGATCATTTACAATCAATGACTCCAATATACAAGGAAAACATAGAGTTTATGAATAATTTTTAATGAACTAAAAAGAAAGGTAAAATTGACTAGAGGTAAAAATTTAAATTGCAATCAGTCAAATACATAGTTGTAGTATCTATAGAATTCAGTTAATGTAAAATTCCGGAAGCTAAGATAGGTAAGGCTTTTGGTAGATTGAAGTTTCGCTGTTATTTTTTCAAGTTCTGAAGCGATGACTGGTAGACGTGCGCATTCAAATAAGTCAGATGGTATCATACAGGAAATATAATAGTAGAGTGAGCAATGGTAACCTTTTTATATGCCCAGGATCCTGTGTTCAAAATTACAAGCAACGTAGCCTTTAGACTACTTTCATCTACTTGATGGAAACGAACATTCATCACATGATTGGTGCACGGGACGAGAGAAGACGCCCATCTATTGATTCGCCATCTGATTGGTCCTCACGACATAGTAATATACTTTGTCGAGTTCACCATTTTTGTCATCACTCTATAGAAAAGCTCATTCAGACATCTACCTTCTCAAAAAATGTCGATACCGAACGAAGCGATAAGATGCCAAATCCGTCAACTAAATCAATGTTTCACAGAGCAGTCACGTGATTACTAGTCGACACGTTAGACACACTTTTTGAGAAACTCCTCTCATTAGCAATATACAGTCAACTTATCTTTTTTTAAGTGCATGTATAGCACTCACGACAATCAGCATACACTTTGATGGACGATTCATGATGAACAGTTGAATTACCAATGTTATGCAAATCACTACCAAAAGGCAAAATCTCTTAAAACCGAAGTGTCAGAGCTTCACTTTTCATTCCTGCACAGCCTTATTTCCTGTCAGTCAGCACATACTCGATTGTAATCAGTCACAATCATCTATAGTACAGTTCAGCCTATGGTAGTACATTAGTGACATTAATATAGAGCTCACGGTCTACCGAAATCGACAAGACAATCATTTGGCTAATGGTGGCATGCATCGAATTCAGTCGATACAAAATTCCAGCGAGAGATAACTGATGAATTTAACCACTAGTTTAAAAAAAATACAATATAGTAGCATGCAAACCAATGAAAGGAATCTCAATCATGAAGTCCCTTATGGTAGATAGAAATTGAAGGAGCCCGGGCAGAGCATGTGATAAGCCAAATAAATATGAAAAAAGTTCAATACAAACTATTCAAGGTAATCAGAATTTCTGATCGTTTGAATGAGTGCTTAACTTGAAAGTTTAAGGTGACATGACCTTTCGAATAGTGAATAAATCATTACGATTTGTAATTTCTTAAATCTTGGAAATTGCTAGCTTGAAAACAATGAAAATTAGCTTACCATTATTACTGCTAAATGACCTTCAATTGCTCACGTTTCTCAAACTCTTACTACAAAGATAACACTTCCACCGCAACAAGACCGCTTCAGACAGTTTAAATATTCGAATGATCAAATCTTATTCTTTACAGGTGACTACGACTTCGGCGGTTCCACCACATTTGCCTACCTGGCCAGTGACACCGGTTTCATTCCACGGGCCTTCTACCTGGGAATGGAAGACTACTTGGGTGGAAAATCCTTCCAAACTCTCGGTTTAGGTTTCAAGCAGCACGGACTTGAGAAGCTGTATGACAAATTTTTCGGTCCAGAAGGATCCTTCGGCCGCAGATCGTTGTTCGATCTCTTCAAGAAACGTGGAAAGCGAGACACCAGTGGGGTTGAAAAAGAACTCAACGAAATCAAAGGAAAGGTGAGATCCCTTCGTATTCTGATTACCGACACCTTCGTGTTCTGATAACAAACACCTTCGTGTTCTGATAACCAACGCCTTCGTGTACTGTCTCGTTCTGGTAAGGTCACGCGAGTTTCTTTTATGGTGCTCTGTTGTTACTTACCCCCACTTGGCATAAATGAACTGCACCAAGTCTATTAGCCCGTGAGACTTGAGGCCCTCGAGAACCAGCTAAGGAAGGTGAATAAGTGGCCAAATGGACAGACGAGACAGCGTGCTCGGGTGAGAGCTGAGTTTAACTGCATTTAGAGCACATAGGGACATGCTTTTGCAACTTAATTTGACCTCCAATTACTTTAAATGTTCACTGCGAAACCTAGAGAGCTTTACGGATGCCCATTTTACCGAAGAAGCCATCGGGTTGATTGTAGGTGTACGAGGCACGAGCATACCTACAAATTCTGTTCATAATAACTTCGGCGCTCTTCTTAGTACTTTTGTCAATGAATAGTGACGTAATATGTTGTGAATTGTGATAAGGAATCAATAAAAATGAACTTCCAAGGTCTGTATTTTATAGGAATATTTTTAAGTATGGGAAACAGTATTATTTACAAGCAGTTTCAATGAAACGCTAATTGGAAACAGCACTATATTAGGAAACGGTTCAAGCAAAATCGGACATTATGAGTTAGAAATTCATTCTATCAAAAGTAACAGATAATACGAACTTTGTGGTCTTTAAAATATCTTCTTTTATTCCAAAGGGGATATTGGGATTACTAATTTGTTGATAAAGACTAATAACGAAATGTCTTCAAAACTTTCATTATATGTTTTATACTGGAGCAATTAAAATAATCAAACATGGAGAATTCGTCCCATTTCTCGCCCGCCATTGGGGGAAAAAAGTTTTACTATAACCTAAGCTGTAATTAAAACTTTTAGCAAAATTTATTCGTGTTACGAGCTTTATAGTCTATATTCACCTAATTTTGAGTTTTCAGTCTATAAAGATATTATTAAAATAAGTTGAGTTGAGTGAAATTGATTTGGAACTTGATTCAATGTTAAGTTTTTGCCAGTTCAAATTTGATTTTTACTGTAGGAAACTAAATCTTTCGAATTTCATTTGCAGATTCACTTGCCTACGATTGAGTACGATCCCATCCACGGAGAAATTTTCTTCAAATACATGGGAGGCCACGTATCATTTTATCATTTCGATGACAGTACGTTCGAGGACTTTTTCAGAAATGGTGAGTACATTTGCGACTTTTTTATTTAAATGATATTTCTCAGAAGTAACGAGCAAGATTTCAAGATATTGGATTGTATAAGCCTATATCATGCCTTTGTCAAAGCAATTCACTGCGGCCCCTACTCATCCACGGGAATAAAAATATAAATGGATAGTAAAAAGAACCTTGAATTTGGTAATATCTCCATATATGTATGTATACTTCATAAACGTATGCGGTATAGAACACCATTTTTTATTGACTAATAGCAAAGAGTAGATATAAACGATACAAAAACAATCGACATTTCGTTTGACAATTTTGCAGCTTAGTTTGAATGGGTCTAATTTTGATCTATGGAACTGCCATACATATAATATCGCTAAAACTACACCAAAAATGTCAAACACAAATGAAATTATCTAACAGTCTGATTACAGAGGGCAATGAGGAATCTAGAAGAAATCAGAGCAGAAAAGAAAGTCGAGGGAACACAAAATATATAGATAGATGTCCCAAAAAAACGAATGGACTTTAACAATGCGAATATGGGAAGCTAGTTGGTTGCTGACGCTTTATGAAATTGGACGCTAATTGGTTGCTGACGTTTTATGAAATTGGACGCTAATTGGTTGCTGACGCTTTATGAAATTGGACGCTAATTGGTTGATGACGCTTTATGAAATTGGACGCTAATTGGTTGATGACGCTTTATGAAATTGGACGCTAATTGGCTGCTGACGCTTTATGAAATTGGACGCTAAACGGTTGATGACGCTTTATGAAATTGGACGCTAATTGGTTGATGACGCTTTATGAAATTGGACGCTAATTGGTTGAAGACGCTTAATGAAATTGGACGCTAATTGGTTGATGACGCTTTATGAAATTGGACGCTAATTGGTTGATGACGCTTTATGAAATTGGACGCTAATTGGTTGATGTCGCTTTATGAAATTGGACGCTAATTGGTTGATGACGCTTTATGAAATTGGACGCTAATTGGCTGCTGACGCTTTATGAAATTGGACGCTAAACGGTTGCTGACGCTTTATGAAATTGGACGCTAATTGGTTGATGACGCTTTATGAAATTGGACGCTAATTGGCTGGTGACGCTTTATGAAATTGGACGCTAATTGGCTGCTGACGCTTTATGAAATTGGACGCTAAACGGTTGATGACGCTTTATGAAATTGGACGCTAATTGGTTGCTGACGCTTTATGAAATTGGACGCTAATTGTGTTTTATGGTGCAAATGCCATATTTGGCCAAGATGCATCAAACAGTGTCAAATAAACCGACATACAAAGAACGTTAATTGTGTTTGTAACGTTCAGAAGCGAGTTGTGGTAATACCACTAAGGAGTGACCTTTCTGTCACATGCACTTTGCTGCAATAAGTACGGGACGCAGATGAAATGCGTCTATGTTTTTGACTAGTTTTCATGTGGAGGTATTAAATGTGCATATAAATGATTTGTCAGTATAAATGTATTTAAGTAAGGAATGAAATTTAGAGGTGAGTAGCGATTTTTCTCTCTGCAAAATATAATAATTTTTCGTGTTCCACAGGTCGTATTACCATCCCCAATTTGCCTGCCTTGTACCAGAAAATCCCTCAGTTCAACTACCAGCGATTCATGCTGACTGTCGATAAATTCTACGCTATTCCCAGTGAATCTGGTATCCCGATCCTTTTCGACTACAAGCAACCCGTATACTATTACCACCAGAACAAAGAGTCCAGTTTCAAGGTCGAACCAGGTTTCTTCCCCGAAGAGCGAGGTGGAAAGTGGCCAGAGCACGTAAAATTTGAAACAGATGGATATATGGCGTGAGTATTCTGAATATATTGGATTTTTAAAGAGAAATGTAAAACTCTAAAAAAGGAGGATATTTGTGTGAGTTTTGATATTGAAAAGAACTGTGTTGACGCTTTGAAACGAAAGATACCCAGTGAAAATATTAAAATTAAGATATTTCTGCTTTTCTAGGGCAGGGGTTTCCAACCTTATAGTAACTGCGTGCCACTTGAAATTTTTGGCGTACCACCAGTCTTATATTTTTTTAGAAACATATATCTAATGTCAGAAAAGTGTGGTCTAAGGTCAGTGTGCTAGCAACCAACGACTTGTTTGTGGCATAGGTTCGACTCCTCTGTGGCTGTATTTATCTCTTCTGTGTCAGTAAAACTTTCCATGGGTGTGCGTGATGTTGTTAGGCACAGCATGGCCGAATATTACTTTTTACTTTACATTAAAATCCAACCAACCAATCATTCTTTTATTCTTACAGCGTTGACAAGAACCTTTTTGCGTGCATGGGAGTGATCATTCCATTCGACCAGATAATCTTCGGAGCTGGAATCAACCGACGTGCCACTCTTTCCTTGCCCTTGAAGTTGAAGCTGGACTTGGACGTGAAGGAGAAGGAACTCCGTTCGACATGGACTCCAGTGGCCCCTCACCAAGTGTACCACTTCAAGTACGAACCTTACACCTATGTCGATAACTATTACAACAGTATTCCCACTCCTCTTGAAGAAAACTATCTCCCTGTACAACGGCTGAGCAAGAAGCAGGTAAGGATATGAATGAATTGCCTTCTTTAACTAATTGATTTCTAGTTGGTTTAGCTTTAACTAAGAGTTAAACTTAAAATGTCCATTAGTTAAACAATACCTTACATACAAGGAATACTTTGAGACTTATATTGAAACAGATGAATTCGGAAAATAATTTAGAAAAAAGATGAATCTTATAATTATTTGAATTTCATTTTGAAGTGTTATCTACTCAATGCAACTCATTTTAAATCAGCTTAAGTTTTTATTTGATTCATCGTTAACGGTCATTTTTACACAAGCACTATTTTATCACCGGCCATTGCTATAGAAACATAACTTGTTCATTATAAGTATGGCTGGTAGGTAATTGAATTAGCGTCACACTGAAGCAACACAACGGGTTATTGGCGACGATCCAATATTAATCCCAAGAGAAAAATCCGAATGAAATAGGGATGGCTTTCAGGGATTTTATTTTGTTTCTCGTGTATGTTAGAGGCGGAAAGAGGTAAGTTACTAGTAAAAATATCGGCGGACAGTAAAAATCAGGACACATATACATGCAATTTGTCGTCAGGTGCGCGAATGGTATCAATTCAAAACATTTCTTCAAACATCCCCAAGGAAACAGAGTAAGGTCCATTTCTGACAGACAAAGGCCGATATTGAGTCTGAAACAGTTCTCGAGGTAGACAGACATTAGGTGACCTTGTCTAAGGTAGGCAGCAAGGTCTATAAGATTTTACTTTACAGTAGGACACGTGATATATTGTGCCATTTCCACGTGAATTGATTTTGCTTAGATTCTGCTGTCGCTGATAAAATTATGAGTTCTCCCTGGTCAATATAAGGCAGTGCTTTTTGCGGTAGAACGTGCTTCCTGCATGTATCACGGCATTTTTTTTAATGAATACACAGTTTCAGAAGTCCCCAATATAAATTCAAAATAATGAATTACGGATTCATTCAATACCGATTCATGACTGTTGCCATTCGGAAGCAAGATAATAATAATAGAACATCGCATTAAATTAATTTTAAAATTTTCAAGATTAAATTTTAAAAATCGGGCGGGTCTTAAAATCGCAACAAAAAAAAATTCGTACTACATGCGTGCCAAATTTCATTAGTGTGAATGCCATAAATTCGTCAGGGCACCCCGTACACAACCATACACACACACACAAACTTCATTTTATAATAGCAGAGATTTCTTCTTCAACAGTGTCACGAAAGTTACCTCCACGATGAGTTTGGCGTTGGTTTCGACATCAATGCCGCCTACGAGAACGACTTCAATGACAAAGGATCTTGGCTCAGCTTCTTCTTCGAGAAGGACTACCGTGAAAAGATCTACTATCTTTATGCTAACCCTAACTTCGAGCCTTACCATGTGGACGTACAGTTCAGTCATGCCAAGGAAGGAGCTACTAAAGAGGTACGTATCGTTTCTTTAATCGAGTTCATCATAGTTCTTGAACCTGAGGCCCCTTTCATTTCAATACAATAACGAAATTGCCCAGGAGTAGGTGAGCGTCTTTAAATTAACAGAAGAGTGAACATATTGCAAAGACGAGCAAAGGGATGCTCGCCAGTTATGTTTACATAACCAACGAGTGGGACAACCTGGAGAGTCCGAGGGTCCAATGCGAAATAAATGAGCCTGAAGATAGTAATGTTCAACTAGGACCCTGAAACAAACGATCCCTGCATCACTAGGTAAATTGTGCTGAATGTATTTGTGGTGAACCTATCTTCACCATGAAGTCCTTTTCGATAGACGATATTACATCGTCTACCACACGGCTTGATAAGTATTAAACAAAAAGGCTGGTCCAATCCTTTCCAACATTGGTCTATGTATCTGAATTTTCTCATTTCACGAATACTTTTCTTGGGGATTTTCTTAATGTTTCGTAAATGATCTGGGTAATGAGGAGAACTTAGAGGAAGGCTCCACCTTTGCTCGTTTATCAGCGCGCTCATTCCCTTGTCACTGGAGATTCATTGAAGAATGATCTCCCTTCCAGAACTCAGAAAAAGTTCAATAAGTTTGTATTCAAACACAGATGGGTGTAATTGATGAGGTGTGTACCTTTAACATTAATATATTATTCAATACTAAAAATGGTTCGAGTATTTTCTGAAAATCAAAATTAACATGGCATTAATATTTAATCGAGGGGAGCCTCTTCGACATTTTTTACATCAGATTTACTAACTTGTCATAATTATTGTTGAATTTGGGAAAGGCATAGATTACTTTTCATCTCCAGTCTCGATTATGAGTTTGTTTTATTTTGCTGATCTAACAAAGCCTTTTATTTGCTCTTCAAGTATTTAATCTATAATATGTAAATTTGAATAAATAAGCCCCAAAATTGTATTACTTTTTTTTTGAAAAAAAATGCAGTTAAAGAAACAATATTTTGCCACTTTCTATCATCTATAAGAAAAGGTTAAAATTAAAATGTTCTTTTGTAATATCTCGTCTGTCCGTCCGAATTCTTATGCGATTCCTCATTTTGTAGCAAGTTTCAAAATAAGCACTCGATTAGTTATACACATTGCACTGCATCAAGAATTTACCATGCTTTAGAAATTAAACTACTTAATGTAATTTTCTATAATCCAGGTTCAAAATCACTCATTTTCTTAGATTTTTTTGTTGGTATGGTTGTTATGGCTTTGAAGTAAAGCGTTTAAAATATTTTTTGCTGAGCGTAGAAGTATCAGAAATTGATATTAAACACTTTTGCTATCCACATAAGTGGCTTATGTAGTTTTTTAAACACATTTTGGCTAATTGTGATATGAGTTCACAGATAGCGAATATTTCCGTTATTAAAATGAAAAATGTTTCCAATAGGTTAATGCACGAGGTAACTCTCAATGACAGCAAATAGATGAAAAAACATGCCAAACAACCTACGTTCCAATGGCATAAAAATATCATTTAATCTGTGCTTTGTTATTTAATACCTCAACAGTTCACTGTTACGTAATATTTGATGGTGGTCCCTTGCTTGCTGAAATATGTTGAGGTATCTATATTGGCTGTCATACTTTGACAATGCCGCTATCGTGGTGCTAATCATGCAAATAAATTAAAATCATGTAAAAAAATCAGAACACATCAGGTAGTCAAAAAAGAAATATATTCTCTCAGAATTCAAGAGAATGTTACATAATTGATCAAAAACAAAACAGAAATAATTACTGCATTTTTAATTTAACAAAAATAGGAACAAAATTAATTTTAATAAACCTGTCTGGTGTCTAATCCACCCCCCAACACTTCGGTGGTGAGTAGAAAAAACCTTGCCCGTTACTTCCAGACGCGCAGAGTCCCCTGAAAAAAGAGTTATTTTTTCATCACTTGGCACACTTGTTGACATATCTCGCCGGTTGGCCTTGTGAAACTCGGCACACTCCAGCCCGCGTCATATTTTCAGTATTTTTCCATTGACCCCCAAGGATAGCGTTCCCACGGCAGGCTGTCCATATCGGTGGACTCATTTCTCATGTTTTTTGTCGCACGCAACTTGCGCCAAACTCAAGCTGAGGAGCCAACCCCGCATGGAAGTTTCGATAACATGTTCCCCATAAGGTCAATGTTCGCTGTGTGGAGGCGTCTCAGGCAATTTTCTCGCCAAAACAAGATGGCCGCTGAAGTCAGTATTGCAGCCATTTTGGCGATTTGATTAGTTTTCTACCTTTATATTGGGTTGCCATAAATCTTATACGTAGAATCAAGGTTACGATGTTTGGCAAAAAATCACTGTTGCACCGTATACTGCATACCACCCTTCCACTGTACTGACGAGAGTCGAGGCAGAAGGGCGCCTTACCACTCTGAATCGTCCAGAAAGAGAGAGTCACTCCAAAGACAGCTCCGGAACCAAACCAGGGTTCAGGCCATACACTCCCTCTTAACAATGTTCGTGATGTTCCAGCCATTCCTCATCAGACAGAGGTCCCGACCTCTTCCTTAGTTCCAGCGGATCTGTAGGTAAAATCTATGTACCTTTTTATCGGGACACCACCGAAATAAGTACTGATGCAAATCCCAACGACGAAGCTATCACACAACTGTTGAAACTCATATTATCTGTCTACAAAGAATAAATCTATACCAAAGAATAATAATAACTGCGTATTTTGCTTAATAAAAGGAAAGCCGAGTGACAGTAGATACTACCACTACATCACTCGATGTCTTTCATGTTGTATGTATCGGTGTTTTCACAAAAGATCGGTGTTTTAATGCGCGCGGGTTTTGGACCATTTTTAAGACCATAGTTACGTGAAATTACGATACATTTAAATAATGTTCTTGTATTCAGATAGGCCAAAATTAAACTTTTTTGTTGCATTGCCCCATTTCATCTTTTGTCGATCATAACGATAAAGTGTATTAAACGGTAAATGTCTCTTCCTCAGGTTGAAAGCTCCATCAAGTACAAATTCTACGACTCTGAACACTCCCAGCCACAGTTCTCCGACTTGGGATTCGAGGACTACAAAATCTCAGCCAGTGGAGAACGCTCCCACTTCTGCTCCTGCGAGTTGGAGGCCAAATTGACAGGACGCGGCGACAAGGAAAGGAAAGCCTATGGCTCTCTGTCCTGGACACGGGATCTCCTCAGAACCTACAACAAAATCAACGTCTTCTACGACAGATCACCCTTCACGAGTAGCGAGACGCAAAACCTCAAGGTAAAACATAAAATAATCATTCATTATTCCACCATGGCTCATGAAGTCTTTCTTGCGCGACTACTGACCAGTTTTGACTCCTTCACCAACAAAATCTTTCCAAATGACTCTTTTCTACTCATAAAAGACCAATACAATCTACCTAAAGAATTCTATTCTAAGGAAAAGATCGATATAACATTTCGAATTACTATCTTGGTCCTTTATCCAATAAATATTTAGTCACTAAGTGCGTTTTTGGGTAAAAAATACGACACTAATAGGAAATGTGACGTTCAGAATGTTACTTTGTACGGTGGACATTGTGGTAAATACTAACCCTCTATGAGATCACGAGATTATGGAGAGGTAAAAGAAGTAAAGCAATTTTTCACTGAATAACATTCACGTGACTTCTAATCGACATGTTGATCACACGTTTTGAAGCTCCTCTCAATAGCAAAACTCAGACTATTTATATTTCATGTCCATGGAACTAACATTTCTTCATCCAGTTAAAAACAATTCAGCATTATTTCAACTCTTTGGACATCAGAAGATTTCCAAGTAGTGTAGCATGTCCTTTATCCCACAACACTCGTAGTTACGAAATAGCCACATGGAGTGGCTAAAATTATTCAAAAAAAAGATTCCGTTGGTCAAGGTCACAACTGATTAGAAGTCATTCAGAGAAGATTATAGGTTACAGAACGGAAATATGCATGCAACCTCTTCCCTTACACGGTTAAAAAAACTGATTAATAAAGACATATTATAAGGAAATTCAAATTAGGAATTACAAATAGTGGACACATGGGTTAGAATGGCGAGAAGTTTTACAATAGAGTATGTGCTGGAAAAACCTTCGTTTTCAGTTACAACAAACACTTCATAAGTTTTTAATTCTATTACAGGTTTGCGGAAGTAGCTATCTGAAGTACCCCAAATACGACCTCATCAAAGTGGCCACTCTCGATACTTTGGGTATGGACCACACTGTCCAGAGCGAACTGAAGGTACACTTCGGAAAGGACTGCTCAACCGACCAGAAGGTATTGACTTCTAACTTCTTCCCGACCTTCCATTTATGAGTGATTTCCCTACATTTTACTAACCTATCCGATTGCTTTTCCCGATAATGCAGATCAAGGTTCAAGGACTCTTCAAAACAACTGAGGAACAGAGGGAGTTCGAGGCAAAACGGGAAGTGCCAGACACACCTGAACACTACAATCCGTATGCACACTACTACCAAAAATGCTTAATTGAAAGACAAAAGGGCGTTAACTATGGAAAGTACTGCATGCTGTACTTTGAGTACATCAGTACTGTACACGAGTACAATTTCCATGGCAAGCATGAAAACGTAAGTTACCGATTTATGAATTATTTTTGCATGTAAAGTTGTTTTATCTGTATGTATCAGCGATTTTCAATCTTTTTCATGGCCACACGTATTCTCCAGTTCCTCTTTTCCCTTTTTAAGACATTTTACTTAAAGTTTTTTCTGGCGCAACTTGGGTCAAATATGGCCTTTGGCCATAAAACTACAAAACAAACAACCATGGCACACAAAACGTAATTACTGAGCTTCTACCGAATAAATAAATATTTTTTGCAGATCTGGCAAAAAATAGTTATAATTTTGATTGATTAATGAAAAATATAATGATAGTAATTATTTACCATTATTTGCATCAAAGTGACTTTTTCAAAAGTCTTTTTGAAAAGAATTATTTATGATACTTTGTAATGAAGCCGACCAACCGGTATAGTGGTTAAGGTGTTAGCCTCTAGATCGGAAGGTCTCCGGTTCGAATCCGGGTTCGGGCATGGATGTTTGTAAGCGTATACCATCTCAGGTGTTGCTTCGTCATCTGAACATGATTCAAAATTACGAAGTATAAATTGTTAGGGGCAATGATGGTCCTCCCACTGGGTGCTCCTTCACAAGTGGCCATCAATTCTGGCCTTGAAGTGGCCAATGACTTAGGTCAAAATGCGCCCGCCATTAGAAAAAAAAAACTGTGTAATGAAAAGTAATACTTAGATTTATTTATACGGGTATTAAAAATACGAGAATTTTTGGAAAATATTTGAGAACAAATTTCTTACACACTTATCTCACAGATCTCGTAAAATTTAAATAATTTATCCACTCGTAGGGCACACTAGTGTAGGGGTAGATTATGAAGAAACTACAGCCAGCTTCAGCTTATTTGCTTACTTCTACATCTTTATTACGAAGTGTTGACAAATGTCATTAGGCCACTAGACCACGTGTTGATATGTAGAACCACAAAATTGTAGTGTTGTAAATTAGTGTAATCCAGGGAGGAACGTGAAGAGGCCTAATGTATTACATCTCTTTATGAAGTGATGTGACACTTTAAAATTATAGAATGAAAGCAATTTTATGAAGTACTCCTGTAAAATTAACTTATCATGTTTTGAAATTACGTATATAATCAGAACAATGTTAATATTAAAAAATCATACGATTCTATGAGTTAAGACTTCCTAGTCATACAAATTGTTAAATAAAATAACCATTCAATCAACTTCTTTTTGATACCAAGCATGAAAACGTAAGTTACTGATACAAGAATAGATAAGTTATTCTACCTATTCAGTGGTACTGAAGAAAATGCGATCAGCTTCAATTTATTTTTGCTCATTGTTAGAAATTAAAACACCCTTTAAAGGTATTTAAGCAAATCTTTTCTATAATGCTCACTTGTAAAAAAAACAAGTTTGAAATTGCATTACTGAATTTCGAAACGGATACTAATGTTGTACAATAATCATACGGCACGTTTCCATAGGGCAATGTCTTCCTAGTCCCCCCATGCTAATCTTTTAAACAAAACACACATTCAAATAACTTGTTTTGGTTATTGCAGCTTTCTCCAGGATTCCTGAACTTCACCTACAAAGCCGGCGGTTTCCTCAGACACGTTCTCTACAACTACGCTGACCACAACACCATCGGGGTGGAGAACCCAACCGATGAATACCACCTGCACGCAAATTTCTCTTTGAGAAACCCCGTCGCAGATATCCGTGTCACCAAGCCGAAGTCCGACAGTCACTTCACGCACGCCTTTTTTCCAAACTACCATGGATTCAGGTCATTCCCAGATTTCGAAGACATGCACATCAAGAACTCTTTCAGTGACAGTAAGAATTTTTTATACTACTAGGGGGCCTGCCCCCTGCTCGCAAACGCTCGCCAATCCCCGGAGGATTGCTTGGTAATCCTCATTAGTTCGCTGAGCGATCCTTTCTTGCTTCGCTCGCATCCATGAAGACATATGTCCTAGTAGATTTTTACAAAATATGATATTCCAAAAAAGTATTTTTTTAATGTAAATTCATAAAATGTCAAGTAATACAATACTTCTGGAATCAGAACTCGAACAATTTGGAATTAAAATTAAAATTATTTTGATCAAATTTTGACTCGAAATGTGAGAGCGCTACTTTGGAAATCGAATACCCAGCATGTTGTTTGTATGTACATTTCCTCAGCACTCGAGCCACCCATACACTTTTTCACTGAGTTTGTTGTCGAAAGTTGTAGCGCAGGTGTCTTGTTGAACTATAATTGTTGGCCCTGAACATGGCCGTTTTCTTAAATGGCATGAAAAAAGCCCTTGTTTCTGACATTTTGAAAGAAAATTGTGTAATAAACTTTAATTATTCTTTTTTTTTGTCAATAAAAAAAAAAAGAAAGAAAAAAAAAAATATATATATATATAGATAGATAGATAGATATAGATATAGATAACTTGCAGGAAATACAACTTCAAGGGATCATAAATCTTTGTACTTCCTATTATTATTTTTGTTTGAGCACCATACTTAAATGTAGCGATAAAATAAACAAACGCTGATAGATGGGTAGAGCAGAAACATGAAAATTAAAAAAAAACTCGTTTAAAAATTAAGGAGATAACACAATCCAAGATTAATCCCCTGCCAAATACCTGAACCAAAGTACCTCAAATGACAAATGAGATTATTCATAGGCTATGTGGATTGAACATAGCTTGTGGAATAAAACATAGATGAAATAAAAACATTCACGGGCCTCGTGGTACTACTGTGTTGTAAAGAAAATAAAAAGTGCTTACTTGAACAAATAGCAGGTTTTAGTTAATGTCAATTTTTTTGTTGTTGCTAAAAGTTACCTAATAGGGAACCTGGCCCTATTAAAAGACTCACAACTTGCAGACATACTTTCCACAGGACTATCCAAGATAAACTTTTTTCCCTTTATAGCATACTAGTTATGAGAAAATTAATTAAAGTTTTCACTGTTATCAGATTTTCAAATAAGTTATATTGTATCAAACTTTTCTTGTTATTACACTATGAATTTAATTTAATAATTGCACGATGGACAGCTAATGAGTACTAAAATGATTTATCTTAATGATGAAAATATTTTATACAAAAGTTTACTGATTCAAAATTTAAAAACGTGATAAAAATGTATTTTGTTTCGAATTTTTGTCAAAAATTGAAATATATGTAGTATTTTCCCACAAGTTTTGAATTGAAAGATTCGTGTTGACGTAGAACGTTTTTAAAATCCCTACAAAATCCATTGCTTCTTTTATAGTTCACTGCAAACTGGAAGGTGACCACGTTTACACATTTGATAGCTATGAGTACGATCTGCCACCAATTGACTGCTACAAAGTAATTGCCAAGGACTGCTCACCAAGTGAACACTTTACTGTCCTCGGAACTAAGATCACTCATCCCAAGTACCATAAGGTAAGGAGGGTACATACCCTCTCAGAAACTTTGTTTTATAAATTCAACTGGCCAAATAAGAGCCAGACAGCTTTTAGTATAAGGGCCATTTCTGGACTCATGGTTACAAGAATGGTATCAGCCCTTGCCAGCCTTATATCACCACTCTAGCCTCCTGTACCCGGTTAGACAACTGACGCTTAACGAAGTACAAATGTGAATTAGAAGTATTAAAAGGTAAATGACAGCTAATAAATGACAACTAGTAAATAATACCAGGAGTCTAAAAATATACCATTTTGTTTGGATACCTGTTACAATCGTTCAGGATAAAAATGAACAGCAGAAGCAAACTTGAGTTTTTTAATAAACTTTCTTTGCTCAGAATTGTTTCCAACACTCATATTTACGAGGAAGCCATTGCAGACAATTATTCGATTTAAAGTAAAAGTTTGGAAGCCCTAGTATTTTACCTTCGTATCGCTAACCTCGTGTTAACAACCTAATGTTCCAGTATTATAAGTTTTAACTCGTTTTTTTCCGTGAGCGTAACATTTCCTAGATGAGATTCGGCGGACTATTAAATCATAGGATTAGTTGTGAATTTTGAGGGGAGAGTACCTCCTTTCTCACAAAGCTCTGTGTTAGCTCCAGTATGATCACTTTCTCAGCTTCTCTGAAAAAGCCATTTGAGAGCACGCCTGTGCAATTCAAGATTGTTTTTGGATCTGGTGTATCGCAACTATATATAATGTTTATGTGAAGTATAAACATTGGAAACGTATCGTTTAATGCCAATACTGTCTTAAAACCCAACGACATTGGTTTGAAATTTGTTGGGTATTACCGTATTCCTCCCTGTTGATCCTTAACGACCCGATAAAAGCTAAAATTCTTAGTATTGCGAAATCGATACTGTTTTTATAGCATTTTAAGGAATATGAAAGTCGTGATTTCTGAACACATTCCGTATATGCGGTACACGTACAAACTAAATTTGTTAACCCCATTGGATACGGATGTATTTGAAAAAAAGTAGTTCGGATTATATCGTTTGCACATTTGTTATTGTTATATTATCGTCTATACACTAGTTACTGTTATATTTTCGTATAATTTCGTTTGATAAGAATGGCTACATTATGAGTGAGATCGCACAGCTTCTGATCTCCGCGTTCATTCCAAAAAGAATGTCTGATAACGCAGCCGTGTAAATATTTCTATGCATAGAATCAGATTAAATAAAGTGTATTTTTACAGAGAACGATTGAATAATTTGATTCAAGGAGAGTATCGTAACGCCAATCACTCTTGCCATGAACAAGACCAGTGTATATGTTTAGTTTTGTCCCAGTTTGAATGACAAATTTGACTCGTCATCCGTAATTTTGCAAAACAAGTGCATGAGGAGTCTCAGTCGTCAAATTTACTCAAGGAGTAAATAACAGAAAAAACTGACGATTCATCAACAGAATAGTTTGATTATTGCAGAATATTTTATAGATGTATATGTTAAAGACTCAAATTAACTGTTTTTCATTTATAGTCCGTAAAAGTATTCCTCGGCAAACACAAAGTCGAAGCCCTTCCAGTGTCGGACGATTCCGACATCATCGTCAGAGTGGACGGCAAGAGGGTTCCCGTCGCCGCCAACGAGCCTTATCTTCACCACGATGATGAAAACCACCACACACCACTCTTCTACATAACCTTCAGAGACTTCTACTACGCCCTGCACTCTGAGAAGTATGGCCTCATTGTCGAGTACGATGGCCACGGCATCATCGTCCAGGTGGCTCCCTACTACAGAGCCAAGGTGTGCGGTCTCTGCGGTAACTACAACGGTCAGAAGTACGACGGTTACCACACCTCTGAAGGCTGTTACTACGAAGACGAGAAGGCTTATGCCTATGCCTACGCCATTCCTTCAGATACTTGTATTGTCCCTAAGTTTGAGCCCAAGTGTCCTAATGAGGGTAAGTTGTTGCATTTGGTCTCAACTTTGACTAGCTCATACGTCAGCAAAGCAATTATATAACCATCATTTGTGGCTCTTAGAATATAGTCACGAAACTTGAAGCCAAACCATTTTCACCTAAGCCTTGAAGATGTATTCAAAACGATATCTTCTGAAAGGAATTGCATCAATTCATGTTATGCCAAACTATCCATTTCAATTGCTATATCGATTTCATATTTTAATGGCAGATTTAGAATTCGTTTCCCATTTCTGTAGTTTGGCCTAGCTAGGCCAAATAGGGCCCTTCTTCCATAAAATTCAATCAATCAACCCTCTTCTGCAAGTGTCTTTCGAGTTGTGACTGTGTTCTACTGGTTAATTTATAAACCTAAATATATGGCGTGTATCAGAAATTCTTATTTCAATTTATTTTAAACTTTCCCTAAAAAATCACCGACCTAACTTTAAAAGCGACCATATGCTTTGGATGAGTTATAGTAATTTCTTTTGGTGGATGGGGTCACTGGTTTAAAATTACTCGCAATCTTAAGGTATTGAAGTTGTTTGGTGAGAATTGCAGCAAGATTAGAATAAAAGTTCAAATTTTCTAGATTGTTCTTCCCAGAACATCTATTTAGCTATAGGGTTTAATAACGCACATAAGGAATCACCGATAAAATTATTAAGAGCTACTCTTTCCTCTTAAATACTTGCTTACATCTTTTTCCATTTCTTTGTAAGAAAAATTTTCAATTATGTGACTGAACGAAAGCCCAATGCTTGAAGACATTATTACATTTGTTTTATTTTTATGCCTCCAGGAGGCTTTGGCTGTACCAAGCTCCGCACTAAGATAGTCGAACACACCGTCGGCAAGGCCCAACACACCTGTTTCTCCACCGAGCCAGTTGCCGAGTGTGCAGCCCACTGCAAGGCCAGGAGTACCAGCAGCCAGAAGCGGTCCTTCCATTGCCTGCCAACCTCCGACGATTCCACCAAGGCCCTCGTCAGTCAGCAGCCGAACCGCATCATCCACGAAGTCAGACGGAAGAGCAAGGACCACGAGGTCGCCGTCGAAGTTCCCGACGTGTGCCTGAAGGCCTAAGTTGCTTCCGTTGCTATAACCTTCGATGAGGACACTGAAAACAGCTTTTAGACTCTGATGCGAAACTTCAAAACTCGTTCATGATTCTGATTCGAGGGACTTCAAAACTCTCCAATCAAAGCCCTTTACAATGTTAACTTCCACAATGCACTCTCTCCTCTTGACGTTCCTCTTGACGTTATTTTAGGATCTTCCAATTCTGCTACAAGAAACAGTTTCGTTTCGTGGAGCTTCGTAATTTGTCCTTGGAAAACGATTTTACATCATTCCCTTGATGACATTTCTGGTTTGATTCTGCTGAAAACACATTTGAGATTCCATGGACTTGGTAACATAAAATCCGTTGTCAGCATAATCTTTCACATTACATTCTCAATACGCCATTTTTGGCTGTGTTTTTCGATTTTGTACAGGAAACCTAGTCTTGTGAAGCTTCATAAAAATGCTTACGTGAAACCTGTCAATTTCATCTTCCACAGTACATTTTCTGGATGCCATTTTAAGAACCACGATCATCCGCCATATTGAAACAGCCATGGAATTCGAATTAATGAAGGTTCTGTTCAAAATTTTCGTTTGGTGTCCTCGTCGAATGTGTGTTAACAGTATCAATCGTCTATAAGTGGTCATTCTGTAAAGAGCTTCACTTTAAGATGAATAATTCTACGAAATAGTGCATTTATGTCCTGCAATGAATGTTCAACTGTGTTGTATTAGTGAATTGTCGTTTCACGTTGTTCTCAAATAGATTTGATGAAATAAAAGTAATTTTTGTGATGTATGTGATTTTTTATGAGTTTTATAACACTTGTTAAAACATCGACTGCTGAAACTAAAGTTCTTTAGACCCACTCAAGCCTTAAGCTACTAAGATATCTTTATTTAAATTTAAAATAATTTGTTGTAAACTCCATTTAAATTTTTCATTCATTTATAAAATATAATTACATAATTTCTTCAAAACTACAAAGCCTTCATATTATAGTCATTTACTACCAAGATAAATTAATACCATAATAGGTGGAGGTAGTGTTTTTGAGATGATGTATCCTGCACATATTTTGAAGGTGATGCAAGTTTGCTTATTTTTGGAATACTATTTCAGCCTTTTCCAATAAAAATTCCTGACTGATCCCGGACCGTCGTCAATAGCCCGTTGTGTAGCTCTAGTACGACGTTAACTAAAAATTACCAATTATTACTTACCAATAAAAATTCCAAAGAATAAATTCCAAATTGAAAATGAAAATTGATTGTTCAATTACAATTGTTTGCTTACACTGAAAAAACCTCTCATGTAGAATAAGTAACATTTATTTCGCTCAGTACTTTAACAGTTGTGTTTAGGAAGTTTATTTTGAATTTTTTTAAATTTAAAGATAATAAAGCATACACACAGAACATTAAACATTTATTTTCAAAAGATACACTGCACACAATTCTTGATATGAAAATCGTTTTTCATTTTAAATGTGCTTATTATATACAGTGAGTGTTTTTCAATAACATAAAAATTTCCAGAAAAAAAATGTTCCTCAGGATAAAAACAAAATAACTCTCTTAGCAATTGTCATGTGATTATATATAAAACTAATAGCATAAACATGTGAGTCAAAATCAAAATAGTTATTTTATTTTCGCTTTCAACTTCTTTTAATAATAAGCAAATATTTATTGTAATTGATTACAAAATAAAACTAATTATAACTGACTACAGAGAAGCTAATCTAGAATGGATATATTTTACACATTTTCTCCCTTACAATTTAAATTTTAAAACAGGTCTGTGAACAATTTTTGTGCTTTCAAAAACCTTTTATGATTTGTTTCCTTATAAATCTTTGAAAACCCGAAACAAGAGAACGAAACAATCACTTGAAAAACAAAAACATCATATTTAATAGAAAAATAAATACACAGGCATAGTTACATGTTTAATCTCATGCAATAATAATGTCTCAGTTTAATCAAATACTCCATGGAATTCTATTATAATCAATTCATACTCCTGGAAGTATCTGATGTCACATCTATAATTCATTCAGTAATGTCAAACGTAAGTTATCAAAGGTATCTGCACAAGATGTTTCAAAATATTTTATACAAACATCAAGAGGTGGAGGAGGTAAATTAAAGTTATCACAAGGGTGTATATCCGCACCCGCCAACTGTGTTGGCAGCACGGCAGTTAGCCAGTTTTTAAGCAAACTCATGCGTTGAAGCTATCACTCGTGCATCACTGTTGATGATAGCAACTTTGAGTATCTAGTCTAACGCTGTATGTGTGTGTGTGTGTGCGTACCCTACTACCGTCAAAGTCCAATTGTTTTAAGCAAATTGATGCTTTGAAGCTATCAGGAGCACATCAGTGTTGATGATAGTAACTTTTAGCACCTAATATAAAGCTGTATGCGTACAACTACCTTCAAACTGTAATAGTTGAGTTTATAAAAAGGTTTATGTACGTGTTGTCTTCCAATTGAGCAGCTTACAGTACATATGGGTGGCACGTTTACTCATGCATCTTTACGAGAATAAGGTTAAATTTATGTTCCTCTACCTCTTCAAAAGTTACACAGTTTCGTTTTAAAACAGCCTATGTACATTGTTTTAGATAAAAGCGCACTAGAAAACTAGCAGCTAACTAGTACAGCTAATCCTGAGATATAGATCCGAGGTAAAGAACAGAGTACATAGAGTGAGAATCGGATAATCACCCCTAACTGATGAGGTGAAATTTTTTATTAGTTCCATTTAATACAATTAATCCCGGTTTTATTTTGAAAATATTTTATCATTTTTATATCTATTTGTAATATAAATCAGAGTTGGATAGAATGAACAAACTCCTGCTATATCCAGGAATCAAATAAATTCGTTTCAGTCTAAAAAATGTACGATTACTTATTTACAACCAAATATTGAATGATAAAATGCATGTTTTTTGTCTGAAGATAATAGACGTAGGAATACATGCTAAATTTAACAAGGTTTGTGACTATTTGAGAGCTTTTTTTTCTGTCAATCTATAGGTAGACATTGTTTTACTGGAGCTCCCTGTACAGATTCTGCACGTGATGTTACTTGACTTGTATTTCGAATATGATTTCAGCAAGTCGCATCACCAGTAAAAATTCCAAGCAATGAATTACGGATTAAATTATGATTCTTAATGAGTCGATGCCAATTCGATTACATAAATACGATAAACTTCGCTAAAACTGCAATAAATTAAATAATTTCACAACTGAGAATATCATTTATTTTTTCCGACAGTTTGTTTACGTTTTCCAGTAAAATAACACCTTTCACAATGAATAAGATTTTGTGTTAATTAGGTCAGTTATGTGGTTTTAATTACAAATGATTTGAGTAGTTCCCCAAAAGTACAACTTTCTAGTTAGAAACAAGTAATCCTTAAATGTCTTTCCATGTTGCATTTTCTTGAACTGGGACATTATTTACTAATACTGAGAAACGCAATAGGGCAGCATGTAATATCCAGTGGTATAAGCGTAAGCAAAGAAAACTGAAATGAAATAATACATAAAAACATGTCAGGACTTCTATCAGAGTTCTCAGTTTCTCAACGTCTTTTTAATCATATCCCCATCAGCACGTTCCAACCCTCCATGTAGTTTCGACGAGATATCTCGTCCGTCTAGAATGACCAATTTTGATAAGGATAAGATATCTCGTCATTTTTTTAGGTTGTTAATGACGAGATACCTCGTCAAGTCGACCACCAGGAGGGTTAATTATGGTTCACTCTCTGGAACATGCCAAAGAAGGAGGAAGGTTCGTACTTGTATCGTGTACATCTTCCCTCTCAGCTTATTTTTGCAGTAGGGGGCCTCACTATAAAATTAAAACAAACAAGATTAATATACAAATACAAATATTGACGACCAGCTACAGGCTCAAACCCAACAAGGCTGGCCAACAACACATTCAAGAACATATAAGATTTGCTAAAAATACAATATAAATTGTAGCTTCACACATGCAAGTATTTAGTTCCGAGGTCTTTAACTCTCTGAGAGCAGCTGTAGATAGGTTTTCTATTTAACGTCGCACTGGAGCAACACAACGGGCTATTGGCGACGGTCCGAGATATATGAGGTACGGATATATGCGTGTGAATCCCTCAGAGGATTAATGCTATAAGCTGATATGTTCATGTTTGGATGGCTTGATATATCAAATTTGATACTGTAGGATTGGTTTCCGCCAAAACCCCTCTCGCACAATAGGAGTTCCCTCCTAAAGCGCCCTCTATATAGCAGTTACTTCCTCATAGATAGCTGCTAAGATGTCACGCTGATAAGATGTGTTAAGATGTTTCTAGCTTAGATGTAATTCTCAGATGTAACTTAATGTTTTCCTTAACTTTAAATTTTGTCCCAACCGTGTAGCTGTCCTCAATGTACCAATAAACGTTTAAAATTAACTAATATAGTGTTCTGCTTGAACATTTCTGCAATACCATCGTCTCAAACATGTCGTTATTACATTCTGTACATTTCTGTTCTGTTAATATTTACTTTCTCTACTTTTATAGTTTCTAAAAGTCCTTCTTGAGAGGCCAGAAAAATAACTTTAAAAAATTGTTTTGTCTTATATTTCATGAAATTTACTCTGTAATATAAAATTTCAAGGAATTTGTTTTGCGGTAGAAAATTTCCTGAAATTTCAAGGGATTTGTTAAGTAGTCTGAAATTTCATTAGGTTTTGATTTGGATTGATAATTAATTAAATTTGCTTTACGGATTAAAATTTCGTGATGTTTGGTGGTCTAAAATAATTTAAATTTGGTTTCCGGTCTGAAATTTCAAAACATTTGATAGTTGTCTACACTGTTTTTCCACAGACCCGATAGCATGAGCTGCCTTTGGAAATGTGTAAAGTTTATCTTTTGCCCTGATTTTGTCAGTCTTTTTTCTAAGTTTAAACCGTATAAATCTTTTTATTGCCATGAATCTGGTCAGAGCAAGTGTAGCTATAAATTAAAAAAAATTGTGTTCTTTGTGAAAGTTGGGAACTGAACTTTATTTTGTACTCGCATTTATATTTCATGAGTGACCCGTCATTTAAACAAGTTTTTCTATCCTAACACTTTAAAATACAGAGGAATGAGTATAGGACCGTGTATATTCATATTAACGGCGAGAAAGTGTGAGCGTTTCGAAAGCTTTTCTATGAGCTTTGCTTCCTAACAGGTAGTGCCATCTATAGCTATTTCACAGAAGAAAAGTTGAGACATTCAAATTCGCTGTAACATTATTCAGATTTATTGCTTTCACAGTGGTTAAGAGATTTAGATCTTAGATAAGGCCATTCCAGAAAAATATATATTACCAAATTAAATTAATTGACATTTGATTTAATTTTAAATGTCTGATCGCAATTGGCATAAGCAAAATAATTTTAATGCCTTAATTTTGTTTAACGTCTATGTTTGATATTTGTTAGTTGGTTATGCTGTATAGTGACAGTGGTGTTTTTGTACTAAACGTGTAACAATGAAAATAAATAAATAAGTAATACGTACGTGCACATGTTGTTGTGTTTGAAATTGGAGCCATAGAAAACTTTATATCATCTAGAACCCATCCGGACTTTTGTACCGTACTAATAAAAGCAACCTGAAAAAATAGATAGCACATTTAGAATTTAGTAAATACTTCTAAACAGGTGTTAGTAGCCTTTTTCTAAAATTTGTATTCTTTCCCCAGTGCAGCTGTCAATGGACAAATGTTCTTAGGCAGAGAGAACAAAAACATAAAATGCAAATAATACAAATAGACAAAGCAAAGGCCAAATATAAAAGATCAAGTACAATATAAGTAAGTCTTTTGGAGTGAAAACAAATATCTCTAGCCTCCCAGTAACAGGGGATAATAGCACCTTCTAAAGAAAACAGGTGATACAGCCAGATGAGAAGCTTCCACAACATCAGTATCATTTACATAAAGGTAGTCAACATGTAAGGGAAAGGACTCCCATACACAAAATCATGCATGACTATCACCACAGACGAAATATTTGTTTCACCCCAATGCGAATCAAGAAATATCATTAAAGACCGTAAAGAGTGTAGGAACGCATTGTTTACATTTTACATGCCCCCCTAAGTGAGCGAATAGATTCTTTCGAAACCACGTGACTCAAATTTCAACTTTTCAGACAAGGGACAATACACAGCTCTGTAGACTAAATAACCGTAAACCCTCCGCAGGATGGTTATTGTATTGAATATTATCCTTCCAGAAAAAAGGTTTGGAAACACTGATATAGAAGATTATCATCTTCACTTTCTTATTGTTGGTATTAATTCTCTTGGTCTAGATATATAGCCTAGATTAAGGCCCGGTGCACACATCCAATTTTTCAACGTGCGGCACCGCTGCGGCACCGAAGCCCAACTATGCACACATAATCGTGAAATGACGCAAGTACTCATTTCGCGCCATTTGCGATAAATATTCTATTGAAGTAAACGTGTTTATTGCGCTTACTTGGTGTAAAAAAAGCACATTTTGAAACAAAATAGGCGTTATTGGATACAACCATTTATTAATTATTATTTATATTCCATTTATTTATGAAAACAAGGTACTTAAGACTGGAGAAGCGTGTGCGGCGAGCTGCGGCGCCGTGGGGAACTTCGGTACAAATTGCATTCAAGTTGGATGTGCATCGCCGCAGCGGCACCGGAGGAATGTGTGCACTAATGTATCTCAAACCGCACTTGCGTTGCCGCACGTTGAAAAACCGGATGTGTCCACCGGGCCTTAGACTGAATGACCAAGTTGCACAAATCGAGCAGAAACCAGCTCCTGATACTCCAGGACCTGTCCCGCAGACTTTAACTTATTCTAAAATAGGAGAATGGTGATAAAATATGAGAGCTGTGGAGCATGGACAAGTTGTACTGATCTCAATTCATCTCACAAAAGTTAATCATTTAGGGTGTCAATTCTTTGGTCATGTCAGGACAGTCGGGCAATCAGCAATCTGAACCCTTAAAAAGCATTGACATTCCAGGGGGTTTTGCCGGGTACCAAGAATATGAAGGAGTTAATAGTAAAGGTAATTTTAGTTAACTTCGTACTAGAGCAACACAATGGGCTATTAACGACGGTCCGGGATCAGTCCCTCAAGGGAAAGAATCTAGGACAACACCCCGTAATTTTGAACAACATATGAAGAAGGGGTGAATAATGTTTTTTGATTTTTTAAAAATTTAAACAAGTACATTTCCTTGGCATTAAGGGCATTATTTGTTAGCACGATCCTCTAAAAACCCTCCTTTGACAGCAAATCAGCACTCATTACTAAATAAACCTTCGTGAGATGATGTCCGCGGAAGCAAACATAGCCCGTCAGCGCCTTATAAGACAAGAAACTCTTTCCTTACAGACTGCATATGGTGAAAAAAGAATGTAGCGTCGTAGGGGGTCTCTCTGACCACAGCTTTCATGGTGGTCCTTGAATTTATGACCGGATGGGGGTATCCCCTTGTCTTTGAACTGAACGGAAGAACGTGTTTCGGAAGAACGTGTGGGGTCTTCTCTGGAGGAAAAGAGGAGAATCGTGGAACGCATGAACGTGAACGGACGCAGAACGACTCTGCTCCTATGAAGCCGCGGGACTGAAACCCTATTTTTATTTTCCATCTACAATCTATAACAAAAAAAATCGACGCACCAAGAAGGAGTTGTCCGATGGAGACAAAAATTGGTGGATAGGAAAATTATGTACAGAATAGAAAATGATTAAAATTTCAGAACAATTGAATGATTCATTTCAGAGTTACAGTAACGAGCTCAATAAGGTGTTGACCCGCCTCTAGCCTGGATGCAAGCTGCCACACGGCGTGGCATAGACCGATAAGCTCCAGGATGGTTTTCTGCTGTATTTTTTGCCAAATTTGCTCCAATTGTCGGACTACGTCCTCAACATTCCGTACCGGATGCAGTCACCTTCCCATCATATCCCAGACATGCTCGATGGGAGAGAGAGATCTGGTGATCTGGCTGGCCAAGGATTTTGTTGTAGAGTGTATTAGCCTCGAAATACCCTTAACTTATATGTATATCTTCAATAATTAATAAAATGTGCTGTATTTTTTAATGTTTTAATTGCCTTCAAGCCACTCGCCACGTAAATTGTACTCACGACGTTACAAGACTCACCGTAAAGTTGGAAGAGAGCGTTACGTTCAGTTGTCCGTAGTGGTAGTGTGTCTGCAGGGTGGTGTCTCTCGAGAGCTTCCAGAGCTCCCGATGCGTGTCGTTGAAGTGTGCCCTCACCAGGAGGGAGGCTCCCTCCTCGGTCTCCAGAGCTAAATACCAGAAGCTGAGGCAATACGTGATGTTGGGGTTGCCGTACAGAAGAGAGCTCTGCAGAGTACTGCTCACGTGGCTGGGGGCCGAGAAGACGTCCATATACACGAAGCCGTCTGAAATTACACAGAATACCTTCAGAATATACTGGAGTTATGCTTCTGAAGTACAACAATATTTGCAAGAATAAAGTTTGATGGATGTTATGGCATTCAATCATATCGCATCCCAGCAAGAAAGGTGACACAAGTCAAAAAATAAAAATTTTGATGTTATGTCATTGAAAAATATGTATGAGGTGTCCCAGCGTGTTATATTATTATTCTATGTAATATACTAGAAGTTACCACCATAAATACTTACCTATAATTTAAAAGAAGCTTATATTATATCAATATAAGTTTTATAGTATCCTTTAAATTGATGTTTCTCAAATTCTGCAATTTTGAGTTGCATCACTTTTCTTATCTGGGTGCGATATATCATCCACCCAATGCGACATTCAATAATTTATTCACCGATCTGAAAGACGAGTGGTTACAGACGAGTGGAACATTCTGCTCAATGGTTAAATATGCTATGGTTCGAATACCGATCTGGGTGTGGATGTTTGTCGGGATTCTGAGTCTACTTCAAGCTATAACGCTTGGTCTATTTAATTATCGTGCTTCAAAATAAAGATAGTTAAGAGTGATAAAAAAAAAAACGTTCGAAGTCATTAGAATCTGCAACAAACTCTACGATCTCCACCAGACACTATTGGTGGTGATGGTAGAGATCGTTGTAAGTGCTAAAAGGAGACTTCGTTTTAAATGGAATGGTTTTCTTCAAGAAACAAGGAGCAGACGAGAGCAGATTTTGAAGGATACAGGTTCTTGTGTTCCGAAAATGATTCTGATGATGCAATGAGTGCCTTCAATGCATTCCGGAAGTAGAGTTACGGTGACCCGAAGTAGTCGCAGAGTTAATGGCGACCCGAAGTAAAGCTAAATTGTCATACGTTGTGGAGATCCAATGTAGAGTTAGGCCAGGTGCACACATCCGGTTTTTCAACGTGCGGCGCACCGAAGCCCAACTATGCACACATAACCGTGAAATGACGCAAGTAATCATTTCGCGCCATTTGCGATAGATATTCTATCGAAGAAAACGTGTTTATTTCGCTTACTTGGTGTAAAGAAAAGTATATTTTGAAACAAAATAGACGTTACTGGAAACAACCATTTATTAATTATTATTTATATTCCATTTGTTTAAGAAAACAAGGTACTTCAGAACGGAGACGCGTGTGCGTCGAACTGCGGTAGAAATTGCACGCAAGCTGGACGAGCGTCGCCGCAGCGGCGCCGGAGGCATGTGTGCACTACTCCATTGGATCTAATGTATCTCAGATCGCACTTGCGTTGTGGCAGCTGCGTCGCACGTTGAAAAACCGGATGTGTGCACCGGGCCTTAACTGATTTCCGTTTACTGCAACCAGGACTGAGTTAAATTATTTCCGTTATGGCAACCTGGATTAGAATTAAAGCGTTATACGTTATGGCGACCTTATATAGAGTTAAAGGGTTAAACGCTATGGCGACATGAAGTATTGTAATCTGTTTATACATTATGATGACTTGAAGTTAGTTTACCGTGTTCTACCTTTTAACATCTAAAGGGTAAAACTAGGAAGGTCATTAAGACATAAATTTTTACCCAATCAGATGCAAATCTGAAGACCGTCCACCTATTTCACAATATAATCTCCACCTATATGTTTATTCTATCATTTTATCAGTACCTTGATATCTGCAGAATAAAAGCAATCCCATTCCGCTTTATGCAAACAGCGATTATGTGACTAATTAAATTTCAAACACACTTTTAATGAAGTATCTTCTTTTTAACTATAGTTAAAACATCATTTCGAAATTCATTTCCCTTACCTCCTAAAACCTGATAGGTATGATCTTTGACGGTTGCGGGTTTTGTATTTCCTGCGGGAAGTCGCCATTTAGGACCCGTTGTCGACGAATTCACTACTTTCCAATCACAGAGATCTCGATCAAATGCACAGTCACCTGGTGAAATAACACATATAAACTTTCAGAATAACAGAAGGATTTCTGAACCTATCTAAAGTACCTATTATCAGAATCTAAATGTCTCTTTCATAGGTATTGTATTTTTTTTTACCATATGTTCATTAGGTAGTTGTAGATATTTTTACCAGTCTCATTGTTGGTAACATTTTTTTCTGCTGATATTAAAATATGTGATGATTGAGTTTTACTAAATTCCCCCTTATTTCTTTTATTTCACAGTTTAAATACCCATAAAAGTCCAGGTTAAAACGTGAATTGGAGTCCTAAGATTAAAAGAAACGTTTCAAGTGCTACCGTAGTTTTAATGAAAATGTACATTATGTGGGGTTAAAACTACTTTTGAGAAATCAGCCATTACAGGATAATTAAATAAGCTCCAAAATGAAATGATGTTACATCTTTAAAATATTAAAAAAAAAATGCTTTCTGAATAACTGCAAAAAAAAGTAACACATCATTTTTAAGCTTAAAAATTATTTAAAGCAAATGTATCAAAATCGATTTTTTGATTATTTTATTCTCAGGTATACCTTAATTCACTCTAGCCTTAAAGAAAACTTAAAAAAACCGCCTTCTTGTTTCTGGAAATCAGAATCGTCAGGAATCATTGATAAATGCCCCAGATTATTACAAATATGATGACCAGTTACAACCAACGTCTTTGTCTTATTAACTACAGTTGTTTGGGTGCGTCTGGGATATGAGATGTTTTATTTTAAGATATTTAGTTTCAATAAAGATTTGAATAGAACTGGAATAATTGCTATTCATATCTTTTCAACTAATCATAACTTCCGGTGTTTCACCAAAGGATGCTAAAACACCTGCACTTCTTTTAAACATCGTTCGAAGAATGGATGTAAATATAGCATGTGCTTTTATTATCCTATTCACACGAAAAACTCATTTTCACTTACAATAAACCTCACGAGTCAACTATTCAGTAATCCTTATTTCCGTTCAAAAGCATCAAGGTCTATTATTTGTTAGATATTTTATGGTTTCAAGAGAATTCATACATAATTTATTCTAACATTCATATTCGGATATGAGATGTAGTATAAAGATAGTAATGACAGTATTATTATAACCTCCATTCGCATATCAGACGTTTTACGTTAGGTTAGGGGATGAATAAGGGGATTATAATTTGCATACTCAGATACAAATGTGACCTTCCACTATTGTAAAATAAATTTAGAGAAAAAGTCACCTGCTGTTTTTCGGTGTATACTATGCCATTCCATGAATCAGATTTCATCTCTTGCCAAACTTAGATTGTTATTCACTTCAAAAAAGAAGATGGATTTTCTGCCTGACGAAATTTTAACATAACAATCCTGTTTTATTATAGTCTAAAAATACATCTGGTTAGAGATAATTAAGTAGGTAGTTGAATTAACGTCGCACAGCAGCAACAAATGAGCTATTGGTCCGAGATGAGACCTGAAGGGAAAGATCGAGGACAACGCCTCGTCCTTTTGAACCACGTCTTTCAAAATGTGTTGTTCATGTGTTGCATCCTTCTAGATAAGGCACATTTTCAGTTGCTACAGATGTCAAAACGATTGACAAAATACTTGGTCATGCAATTACGCCATATAAATAATCCTAAAGCCGCCACCGCTATATCACAAGTGCCTGTAATGGACCTTCTCCATACATTAAGTTTTGTGTTATCAGCCACTCTGAATTTATACCTGTATTTTAAGTTATTCTTGATTATTCGAACTGTAGATTTCAGGGGTATGTCTTGTCTACAGGTGTGGAAGTATGCATGCTCCCCTTTTGATCCTCCTAAAAGTGGTCCGCAGAAGGATTTGGTTGGTCAGGCCAGCTTTAACCAAACTGTTTCGATGAGATATCTCGTTCAACAAGTTATGATCAATTTTGATAATGACGATATCCCGTTACCAACATAGCGCCGGTCTTTATATGATGACGAGAGTGTGATCTGGTCAGTTTTTTTCTAATGACGAGATATCTTGCCCACCAAGATTGAGTTAGTTTTGCTAATGACCAGATAAGGCGTCAACTATATTATATACCGAGTGGTTCTGGATAAGAGCGAAGTAGTTTAGAGGTAACACCTTTGTTAACCCTTAACTTCTGTGTAACTAACCGTCTCGTAACTAGTATGGAGGGGTCTCTCAGACGTCGCTCACTAAAGTGCTTATAAAGTTGATTAATATTATATATTAATGAAAGATTCTTTAGATAATTATTTATACATTTTAAATTTAGATAATTCTATTCTTAACATGAAATACATTTTATATTATTATACTATAAGTAAAGTAGATTCCATGTCTCTTCAGGCTCAGCTTTCAGACTTAATTTTGCAGGACGTTTCAACCCTGGAAACTGTAAAACTATGTTGCGTTTTGGTGTTTCAACGGCTCTATTAGGTTTCACCCCAGGGCATCCTATTTGAAGTTATTTTTTTCGTAAAATATTATTCTTGTGAAGACGCACTTGAAATGTCTTCATCTTCATTGCCTTTCGTGTTCGCTTTCAATAATATTCGAAATTTCACTGTCCCAGTACTCTATTTCCGATCCATTATCAACAATATCCTGAATTTCTTTTTGTGTAAGATACACAGGTCGTTTTTTAGTAAAGTTTGTTGCCATTTTAGACTCTCTACCGAAATTCCCTACTCCAACTTAGACGATTTCATTCAACAAGAACGGTAACGCAAATGCTGTGATGGGGTCTAAGAGACCAAGCGGGAAATGCAAATAGTGTAAAACAGGAAATAGTTGGGGCAGCCAAACCAGTCTTGGAATGTGGCTTCTGTTGGACGTAGTAGGAAGGTACTGAATAGAACAGGGACCAATATTAACTATAAGGGGTGGAAACGACCTGTCAAAAATGACTCGGGGTCTGTGAGACCCATGACAGCAGTTAAAGGTTAAGTTTTTTTTTCGCCAAACGTTTTCGAAGCTACCTTTATTTTTATTTTTCTTTTGAATTTAAATAAAATTATGGTTTAAATTTTTTCTATTTAAGCAATATTATGATGGGGAGATGAGCTGCTATTAAGCACGTGCTCCGAAATGATAGGTCCAGTCCAATCGTCGCAAGAATATTGTAATTGAGCATAGAGAATGAAATGTGTCATCCATTTTGTTCTCTCGTTTCCTTCGCAAAAAGAAAGAACTGCGCATGTATCAAATCTAACTCGCGAGTTAACTCGCCGATTTCTGAGGATCAAAATGTAACACCAAAACGGCAGTTTAAACCACGGATCAGGCATTGTGAATACGATTTTTTCGATAACTCGAGGATTACATCCTCGAGTTAACTCGGACTTGTGAATACGACCGTTAGAGCGTTTGTACACACACCATAATTATCGGATGTCGGAGACGTAATTATCGAAGTGGCGGTGTTCAGGTATGGTCCCTTGTACATTGATTACGATTTTTATGGGAGATCTGCGTCATTTTCGTTTGAAAGTGAACAAATTGTATAAACGATTTTATTCGACGTTTTTAGCAGCTTAGTTAGAATTATAGTAAAGTGAATATGCGCGTATCATTAAAAAATAAATTGTTATTTTGTACTGGATGTACTTACGAACGCGTAGAAATTTTAGACGCTTTTGGATTGATCCACTAATAGCCGAATGATATGTGGAAGGTGCGTTTTTTACAATGTTTTATAAGCTCTCCGTAAGTATTATAACACTCATTTTTGTATCGTATCGATAACTTAAATCCGACTAATGCGACTAAAATGTAAATGAATATTTAAACAATTGAAATTCTGAAATGCGAAGCTCGGTTGCACTGGATATTTATCGGTCCGCTTTAGCAGACCGTCCGACTATTCAAAATGTCAGATAGCATTTTTGGTGATTCCGATAATATCGGATAGTCATTTGCAAGGTACGTACCAATATAAAACAATGTATTTTGAAAGTGTACAATTCCGTTATCCTAAAATTATCGGTATGTGTACAAACGCTCTTAGACTTTGCATAGCAAAAATGATCGCAGAAGGAAAACTAAAACGAAACCTCACGTTATTATTTCAAATTTAAAAACGATTAGGTTGAGAGAAGTAACTAAAAGTTCAAAGTCAATAGAGCTCTACTAAGCCAAACAGATTGATCGGTTAAACTACACTGAGGTAATGTTTCTTAAACTTAAATTCAACTTACCCGAATGCACGCTAGCCTTCATCGGTTTGACTGAAAAGAAATAAAAAATTTACGTCATTGAAGTTTGAAAATAATTACATGTTTAGCATAACAAGCTAAGGAATCTAAGATTTGAAAATGAAGAGTAAAATTGACAATATTTTCAGTTTTATGCGGGTATCTGTTAGGATCGTGGTTGCTTTGTTTTAAAAAGTGCAGAAATAATTAATTCCTAAATAAGTTCTTAAATTTACAAATTAGCCAAACTTATGTCATACAGACAAACTTTGATATCTTAGTTAAACTTTAAAATCTTAGCCTATGTTAAAGTGTCAAACCCTTTTTTCAACATTTTATTTAACCTCATTTATGAATTAAAATTGTGTTTGTTTAGTTAAAAAATATACCTCTAATTATTATAACACCGTATGGATAATTCTGTCCATTGTAAAATTCGCAGGGAAAAAATTGTCGAGAAAGTCTTGGAATTACGACTTACTCTTAATAAACTTCAGTCTGAAATCCAGCAATTATCATCTTGTCTAACAAGGTATATAACGAAAACAATTATTGACCTATTAGTGGCAAAAAAATAACATTTACCTAGATCCTTAAGTTTCTTCTGATTTTTAATGCTTTGTGAGTATGCTTAAACAGTTGGGAACCGTTTAATTTCATCTTTTTGAAAGGGATTTTCAGTGTGTGCAAACCAGATTTTAAGCGAAGATTTAACTTCAAGTGCCTCGCATGATACATATAGGAGAGTTACATAATTAGCGTAAACCAATCTGTTATCATACATAAATTCAGAATTCATTCTTTGCCATTTTTTTTTACCAAATAACGTCATAGTCGAAATGCAACAGAAAAAACGTTCGCAGAAACACTATCGGCAACTAAATTTTGCTGGACAGAAACAATTTCTTATAGTCTTTATATACTTTACATTTAAAAACAAAGATAGTACATAACAGGTCAGTATACTTCTTGTGATTATGTAAATTTTATATAATGAGCTAATAGAACACTTATAAATAATATAAATAAACACACAAATTTATTGTGTTATTTTTATCGTTCTAAGCTTATAACTGAACTATTTCGGTTAAAAATAATTTGATGGCTGCACATTCGATTAAGAATACTATAACTCACTTGTGCAGTTGTAAGGAGTCGTGAACGTAATGTCGTCAACTCCAATAGCAGCCCTTGTATCACCGCCTTTAATAGCTTCAATAATAACCTGAAAGAAAGTATGGAGAAATTGGTTATGGACATACTCAAACAAATTACATTTTCAGAGTTTTCATTTGAACAGTGCAAAAAAGGATTGATGCTTATTGATATAATTTCTAAAATTATCATTTTAAATTATTAAATGTACTTAATAATTTTCCCTGAAACAAATTTTAAAATTTATTCTTACTTATCTCACTTGCCATGAATAAATTACAACTCGTCTATTATCACATGAGACTTAAGACCATCAACAACCAGTTCAGTAAGATGAATAAGCTGGTCTGAGAAACAGCCTAGACAATGGATGGATGTGCGTGGACTAAGCATGAGATGAATTGTATTTAGATCACAGAGGGGAAAAACTTGTGGGGGTCCAATTTAATATTCATTGACTTCAAGTGTCCACTATGTAGCCATTATGGTCTTCTATGCTGCCGATTTGACACAAGGAGCAACCAGAAGGACTGCAAGTGTACTAACCATGAGTTGAAAGAGTTCTTTAAATTCTGTCTATACACCCTTTAATTTTGGAAGTTATTTCTTCATAGGTGCGAAAGATTATAATGCTTCTGTACTTCCCTTCTTTACCAAAATGTCATAGATTATTAGTAAAGAGAAAAACGAATGCAGCTTTTACTTGTCGAGATACACGAAGCAACAAAACGAAATCTAACTTTGAATCTGCCCGCTAGCTTTAGCGTACTGGCCTTCCCGTATAGGATGACCCTGCCAGGCACTACATACAACGCATATTCCTCCCAGTGATATCTCCCGCACTATGAAGCAGCATAGGATTTTAAGTATTTAAAAATATTCTTTACACAACTAAAGAAGTTATATGCAAATTATGAAACTTTTTATGTACATGTAGGTAAATTAAATAAAATGCATATGTTCTCCCCTTTTGGCGCATCTTCAGGTATGCCCGGACTTCCAAAATACCCTAGTCCCTAGTAATCTAATCTTTTTCCTTGGAGTTTACTGCTTCTAGTGGTAAACTTGAGAACGCAGCCCCAGGATGCACACGTAATCTTTTTTCTTCTCTCCATCCTTTTTTTCACAATTACTTGACATTTTCTGTCTTGTGTTTGGCACAGCTTGATTAATTAGGGTCCTTCCACCATAAACCCCACGAAGCAACCAACCAACAACCATGTGTTATTAAAATATTTGAATTCAATAATATTATAATTTTTATTTCATGATATACTGTATTCCAACTAGAATGACTGATTGCAGCTGCATTTAAAATTTGTAGATGTGTATACAAGGTTAACGATACTAATGCTTCTCCAGCTTTACAAGTGGTATTAACAGTTAAACTTAGTTTAAAAAAGTGAGCTTAAAAATACTACATTTAAATTAGAATTTTCTTTTTTTTGTTTAATTCATGATGGGCTTAGCACGTTTTGACGGTGAACGTTTTTATCATTTAATTTTATTAAATCACCATTCAACCGCTCACCTAAACATGGAGCAAATTGACTTCCAAAATTTACACTGGAAAATTTTTAAGAGGCCTGTAACTAAATGTTTGAAAAAATTTTTAGCTAAAAAAATTATCTTCACTTTATTTATGGTTTTATAATTTAATATTACGTTTAACGGAGCAAACGAAATTTCCCCATTAACTTTTTTTTCATTTAAATTTAAATATTTTATTTTTACTAGTGGCATCAAAGAATTTTCTAGAAGCTACTTGGGTAGACAATCCTACAACATCAAACGATTTTTAATGTCACATTAACATTGATTATTCTTAATTTATTCCGATTCTCCACTTCTGTTATGCTTTAATTCTCTGTGTACCACAAATGAACCTTTCAAATTTTATTCTGTAGAATTTTTATTTCTATTTGATAATGATTTTATAATTTTTAATTCAACATTTAACTAAAAATTATTTTTACTCATAGCTTATTAGTTCATGTAGAACTAGTATAAGCTAGAGAATCGAGATACATGGGCAAGAGAAAGAAATACCATTTTTTATTGTGATTCTGAAAGTAATACAGTTTTTCTTTATAGGCACTCGTACAGCTGATGATAGCTTACCCTTTTGAAGGGTTCACAACCATATATTTTTTTCTGCAACTCGCAGTATTCACGTGCTTAACTTCAAACCAGTTTGAAATTTACTAACCAATAGAACATTTTATAGAATTTTTTTAGAGAATACCTGGGGTATTTAGTAATTATGAGTGCTGTAGGACAAAAGAAATGCTAGACTTCTCGGAAATATTTTGGTGTTCAAAGAATTAAAACAATGTACCACTGGTTTTAATTTAAAGCAAAGTTAGGCCCATGGATATGAAATATAAGTAGACTTCGTATTGCTATTGAAAGGAGCCTCAAAGACGCAAGACCAACGTGTCGACTAGTAGTCACGTGACTGTTCAGTGAAAAATAAATTGATTGGCCTATTTGGCTTCGCATCATCTCGTTTGGCGATATAACATCTTGTGAAGGAATAGGTGTTTGAATGTGCATTTCTATAGAGTGGCGACAAAACTGGTGAAATCACCAGTCTACTACTATTAGATCAATAAATGAACCAATCAGATGGTAAATGAATGTGGATATACGCTTTCTCCCTTCCCATGAACCAATCAGATGATCAATGAATGTGGATCTACGTCTTTTCCCTTCCTATGAACCAATCAAATGAAAGCATAAAAATAAATTAGGGTAACGTTATTACTGGTTTGGTCATATGATCTTGGGCATGTAAAAAGGTTATCATTGCTCTCACTCTTATTTTATTCCTCTGTGAATGGGCCGGTTATAGCCAATATAAGCTAGCTACAAATAGGGCAGCCTGTACCCTATGTTTTATTGATTAGAAAATCATGTAAATTTTATAAATCTTCTTATACGATATAAATTTTCTCAAATATGCATGCCCTTGAAAAGTTTACAACACCCTCCACATAGCTAGTACAGGCTCTAACTCCAGATAAAATGTCTGACTTACTCGGTCAGACTCGTTGAGGTGCGAGGGAAGCTGCAGCTGCGAATGAACCCAGTGCGACGCCTGATGGTTGTCCAGCCTCCAGAGGTTGACGGAAGTGTTGTCCGAGCGCCGAATTTTGACCTGAAGACCGCCGATGGGTACGCCCGCCGTGCTCGCGTACATGTACGTCCAGAAGCTCAGGCAGTACGTGTAGTTGGAGTGGGGAATTGCAGGACTGATCAGCTGGCCTTTGTCCAGCGGGGCGTGCTGGTAGCTGGCCGTGTTGAACATCATGTACGAGTCTGAAACAGAGAACGTTGGAAGTCACAAGGTTATGACTATGGGGTAGTCAAGAATAGTGTATTCCAGTTTGGACACTGAAGGTGCTGTCCATCTACCACGATAACGGACCCACGGCACCAAGTATTGGTGACGAAATATTTTTTCTTTTGGGGTATATGTAATTCTTCAACTTGAGAATCTAATTCAGATTTATGACTTTTTTGACAATGCTTAGGGTTAACATTTTCTAAGCTAAATTTACCTTCGATGAACATGGCAAGAAACGTCACAAGTTACTATGCTGGTTATGGATTCAACTCCGGAAACTTTCTGCATTTAGCTTTAAGCTTAGTTCGAATATGAGGGACAAGACACAAAGCGACACGTGTAGATCAATCAGAAGTGCCGGTGCGACGGGAAAAACGCTCTGATTGCTTTGAGCGTGTCTTCACTTTGGGCTTCCTATCTAACAGAAAAACATCATTGCTTCTGAATTAGTTTAGCTAGTGCATACGTACTAAAGTACCATCTGTATACCACAAGAGCCATGTCTGGGAGGTTGCTATAGAAACAGAGTTCGTTCATTTTGAATAAGGGTGACAAACAGGGATGACGATATAGCTTCTTGCAAATGATAGTGACGGAAAGAGGTTGTTTATTGGTACAGACTTACAAATAAACTTTAAATAGCTTTCTAATTTGTCACCAAGTACATCAATATGACAAACTCGAATACATTTCTTCAGTCATCCCTCCTTAGAAACTATTATTAAACCCGTTTCTAAAGCAGCAAACGAGGACAGACATTGTCTAGAGCAGTTATCGTGCTAGGCAAACAGTAATGGCTAGGCCACACCTCTAGTGTTTTTAAATATCATATACTTAAATAGATAGAATACATCAATCGTCAACTCGAAAGATCATACTTAGAGATACTAAACAATTAGAGATAAATAGAACATTATTTATCCACAATTAGTTCCTTTTCACACTTACCTTGTCTAGACACTCCAGCCATAGAGGAATGGCCGTCTGGACTGAGGACTGTTCCTTCTCCTGTCACTCGACCCCAAAGGGGTGGACTTTCGGGTCGAGTTTTAGTGTCCATCTCTCGCCATCCACAAGAATCTACGATGAAAGCACAGTCTCCTGCACAAAAGGGAAGGAAAAGAAAGCTTAGCTAGCATAAAAACAGAATTAATTCTAAAAATATCTTTTTTTTTTCAACGTCACTAATCAGTGAATCAGAAATAATTCTGATGATGATGAAATATGAAATGTTCACTATATTCGTCCCCATTTCGTTGTATAGAGTTTAGAAAAATTCGACATTTAAAAAAATTTGAGAGTTTAATTCTTACAACAAAAACCAATTATTAACGATTTTTCTTTAAAATGAGAGAATATTTACCAAATTATTGTTTTAAATAGTTAGTATTTATTTATTAAACCTTTTCCCTTTTTATGTACTGGAATGATTTTTCTTCCAGTTTAGACATTTTTAAAAGACCAAAATTATTCGTTGTGAAATAATTATCACAAGATCTATAGAAATTTTGCGTGTATTTTTTAAAATACTTTCACTTTTCCTCAAGAAGTTAAAAAGGTTTATAGCATTTATTATAAAATCGTATGTACTAAATTGAACTTCTCTGATATAAATTGTAGATCTAACGAAACAAACCTCATTCTGGACTGATGTTTAGACAAATATCATAACAAGAGTGCATTAATAGTTTTAATTATATGTACAGAGTGAGATAAAGTTTAATATTTATTTCTAAAATTTGTTTGAATACTTTTATATAAGTTAAATTAGTTCATTACTTTATTATAGAAACATTATCGTTAATATATTACACTTATTTAATTTCTAAAAAAACTATTTACAATTTGTTTCGCTTCTACTTTTATGTGCATAGAAAAAATAATACAAAATTCTAGATATCGATGTTTTGAAATATATTTATTAGTTATATAAAAATATATCAAATTACATTGGTGCAAACGATCTTTATACAGGGTTTTTATTCGTTTTTTTCTCAGGTTGTACCAAATTATGTTCTTTTTTCATTCGCCTGATTACTTCCCGCTCTTTTGAAGTAGACCCTAACTCTCTCTCTCTATATAATGAGAGCTACTAATTCCACCAATAAGATACTACATAATCTCCTACCATTAGCTCCAGTAATATATTCGAGACACGATTTCAATTGCCGAAATTCCAGAAGACCACCTTGCGTATGCGAATAGTAATTGCAATTATTATCATTACAGGAATGCATTCGTATCCATAGCGACGAAATATTCCGGGAACTGAAATAATTACGAACTGTTGATGTACGACTAGTTAGCGGTGAGTGAAGTTGCTAAACTCGTGAAGCAATGATCATTAATTTTCATCCCTTGAGGAAAAGTTTAATATGTTTTGCAGTTGAATGTGTAGCTGTAGTATTTGAACTGTATACGTGACTGGAAATAAGTTTGTGGAGCTAACTTAATTGGAATTCATAACGTTATATGCTATTTTGATAAATGCCTGTAAATAGCATCGAAATACATTAATGATTGAATTAGGTGTTGACGAACGAAGATTAAAGTGTCTAAAATTTGCCATAATCTAAAACAGGAAAAAATCGTAGTGGCATTTTAAAAATGAATTGTGTATTTATTTTGAATTATTAATTAGTACTGAGTGATAGATTATTTTAGAATAACGAAATAGCTTATTGTAGCTATCATATTTAAAAAACTTATTGATTCATAACTTCACAACTTCCCCCCCTCCCCTTCTATACTTCTCTTAAAAAATTTTACTATTCTTCAACGAAATAATTTCATTACTATAGATCGGAAAAGAATTTGTCATGCCTTTTTAATGTAAAAATAATCGAACGGTTCGTATATTTTATTTCACATTCTTATACCTTAAATACGTACCTTTTCCCTTGTTACCTTTAATTGCAAGATCAAATAATTAGTCTTGAATTTTATATTTAAAAAAAGCAGTTCCACTACATTTCATGTAATTTGCAAGAAATGCACATCACAAACTCAACTGTATAAAAAGCAGTTGATAAAAGGATAATCATATTTATCAAAATTAATCATTATATACGTATAATGGTATTTTAAAAAGTAAATCTCATTGAATTGAAAAAAATTAGAACAAGCTTAAAAACATTAAATTCATTGTCATATATAACGATTCTCGTATCTGATTTAGGGCATGAATTATCTCCATTTGGTAACAACGGAGAGAATTCGAAGAAAAAAAAGAAAAGAAAAGAAATAAAAGAATAAAGTTATTTACCTGATTTACTTGCTTCCCGAGGTATACCTATAGGAAAGCAAAGAAATAAAATTATTATTGTACCTTTGGGTTCAAAGACAAAATATCTACATCGGAAAACTATCAAAAATTAGATTAAATATTTTTTCTTGTAAAACATTCTCTGTAAAACCGATAAATCGTATCCTGGATAAGTCGACAATTTTCCTCAGTCTACTCGTAAATTAAAATGCTACCCTGGACAACTAGTCACTGTAAAGGTCTTTAAATATTCAGGGTTTGTGTCTGACGGCAAACAAAATGAAGTTGAAAAGGAGGAATCTGATCAAGATCCTTTATTAAATCTTTTTGAAATAGTAAAATTAAATGTGGTATTCGTGATATAAATGACTACATAGATATCGATAACAACATTGCAGTATGTTCAGCGGGTGGGAGAAAGATAAACTCAAGTCCAACGGTAACAACAAGAATTTAATCAACTCCCAAAAGGAAGGCATACATATTAGCTGCATCCAAGGCGAGAGACATTCGTATTCTGACCCCGAGATCGAATCAGAACATCGTCGCAAAACCACGCATTCCTCCTTTTTTTAACAACTTATTTAAGGTGGGAAAGAACATTCCGATTTTAAGCAGAATCAGCTGTTATTCGCTTCGAGCTACTGGAAACACATGCAAACGATTCCAGCGAAATAAATCAAAGAAAATATAAACATCGCTTTTGAACGTGTGCTCCAACATAGTATGTTTCTCAAAGCAAACATAAAATATTTAAATGCCGAAGTTTTAGAAGAAACGAGTGAAAGGGAAAATGAAAAAATTTATACATTGCCTCTCTCTCTCTGGTGAAACAAAAGTTCTTAAAGCCTTAGATGGTAGGTAGGTATTTTAATTAACGTCGTACTGGAACAACACAAAGGGCTATTGACAACCTTGAAGCTTAAAAGCAATTAGAAGTTAACATAAATCAGTTCAAGATACTGAATTTTCAAGGTACCATGTTGAGCACCGTGAACAATTTGAAATTTACATGACAGATTCAGTAATGTATATTGATTACACTAAGTAGTTTCTTAGCTTCAGTTATCAAAATTTCTTAGTCTTTGAGGGACGACTTAACAAGGTTTTATTGATTTATAAAATAAATATTATTTAAAATATTTTTCGTTTAATGAACCATGTTCTGTTCTAAAATTTTTTTAATTGGAAAGTGTATGGACACAAAAATAACAAGTCTTACTTGGGCATGTTCCATTATTCAAGGCGATATCATCAATTGCTATGTCGCTTTCTCCTGGTAAATTGATTTCAGCTTCGAAAATAACCTACAAAACAATTTAAATTCAAAGTAAAATATAAGTTTGCAGAAAGTTATTACAGTTAAAAATGTTCCAGTTTACAATACATAACGAGAGCAACTACTTTAAGTTTTTAGCAAGACTTGAAAATAAAATCCAATTAGTAGTTAATTTTTGTAGTAATGGTCATTCATCGACAACAACCATCCTGAATTTATCTAATGATAGTGGCCGAATTCACTAATGCTTCCACTTGATGCATGATAGATTGCTACTTGGAAAAACAATCAAGGCTGCATTTAGATCACGGCTATACCTAAGTATATTAGCACATGGATGTATAATTGCGACTATGGACTGTCCTGCGTTGCCGTTAGTAACTGAGTGAGTGAAGAGAAGTCTGAACAGCAACAAAGAAAGATAGAAATAGTAGCAGTATCTATTTTCACAGGGCTTTAGACTGTTGGTGGACTTTAACTGTTCATCGTGCACCATCTCAACTTCCATTGAAGTGCGTACTATTGTTGCGAGAACCATCTTGTATTATTGTCAGAAGCGCTATCATGGATGTTATCTTTCGAAAATGAGCTTGTTCATAATCACATCCCTCAGTCACCAATGACTAGCGCGTCTTTCCAGGAATGGCTCTTCGTAGCGTGGACGATTCTATTTTGGGACGTAGGTAGGTCGGTAGATATTAAACTCGTGGAAAGTAGAGCCTTAACAGTTGTTGAACAAATACATGCAGATATATATGGACTCAGTCAATTGAAGATGAGAGATTTTTACTTCTAAAAGAGGAAAATGAATCTGAAGTGAAGATACAGTTAAAAATCGTCGAAATACAAACTTGAAGAAAAAATTTAAGTGTTGCGTGGTGACAGCAGTACAAGAATAACCAACAGAGCTAAGACGGGAGACGCACAAAAACTATTGAGGTTTCCCTCAGTCCGGTCCTGGTAATATTTTAACAAGTAAATAATCAATCATAGCTCACTGTGGATCAAAACAAGTTACGAAAGAATCGAACTGAAGAATCGATTCACTTATCACGAGTTAATATCTACCGACCAACCTACGGTCCTGAATAGAATCGTCTACCTAACGAAGAGCCATTCCTAGAAAGACGAGCTAGTGTCACCAATGTGCCAAGACGTGTGAAAGACAGTGCAACTTAGTCTACCGAAATGTACTTCAAGGTGGAGATAGGTTACACTGCTATATATTCTACTATATAGCAACTTTATTTTGGTAGTGATGGCTAAGTTCACCACAAGTTAACCAGTTACTGCAATCAAATGAAAGTAGCTCAGGTATGCTTTTAATAATTATAGCATTACCTCAAGAAGTTAATCAAAGATTTAAAACAAAAAAAATCATGCTAAATTTATTAGTAAAAGACATGTAAATTTGATTTGATTACCCTGAATGGCCTTGGTAAAGACAGTGGTACTTCTCCTTTGTACCATTGGTCCGGAGTCCTGGTACCGGTATAGAGTTCCCATATTGGATCCCCAGTAGCATTTGTCGTATTATCGTACATATACACCCGCAAAGCCCCGACTCCTGCACCATACAGTGACGTCCAGAAACTTAAGCAGAGAGCACTTCCATTTCCTATAATAAAAATGCATTTTTGAATTTAGGAGTCTAGCAAACATAACAGTACATGAATGCGTAAAACAATACAGCCGATGCACAATGATGCGTTTTAAATGCTTTCTTTCACTTGTAGAGGTAGGGATAAGATTGTTGAGGTAGGATACCAAGCCATATTTTCATTATTTTAAGAAAACACTCATCAAATCCACTAAATAACATGAACATTTATTAACAATTTATTATCTACTAGCAAAATACCCGACCTTACTCGGTTTGAATTGGTTTACTCTAGATTGAAGAGATAATCAAAATATATAATGACTTACGTTTTTTGTAGAATAAAAATTTATTTTAACACCTTTCGCCATCTTAATATTTTCTACAACTTACTTTGGACACAAATACTACACATGCATATCCATTCATGTAATACATTTCACATACATCGAACAATTGCTGTATTACAAAGCTACAAAATGACGAAAGGTGATACTAAGGTTACTACTATAAAAGACGATTTATAGGAAGATTTTGAATTCCCTTTCTTAAGTTCTTTTCATGTTCAACTCAATTAATTAAAATTACGATTTACGGCAAGTGCTCTCGCACTCATAGTCAACAAAACAATATTTTTTTACTTGTGGCACTCTTGCCTCCGGTATGCGACATTGTGAAATTTTGCAATCTTCTAATGTCATTATTACAACGAATTTTTTAATGTTTGAAAAAGTTCCAGTTTGGATTAATAAACATTATTATTCTTTCAATAAAGGCATTATTCTTTAAATAACGGCATTATTCTATAAATAACGGCATTATTCTTTCAATAACGGCATTATTCTTTAAATAACGGCATTATTCTTTCAATAATGGTATTACACTTAAAATTTACTGAAAATTTATACTGACTTACCTAACATTTTTAAGTCTGATACTTTGTGGTGCTGTTGCGTGTGATGAGAGGGAAAACACATTTATTAAAATAATAAATATTTAAAACAGGAAACAGCGAAGTAAAACAAAATAAAAGATGTCGCAAAAAATTGTTCTAAAGATATTAATTTGTGATTCAATTTTATCTCTTGATCTCGCACAGTTGCCACAACTTACAACTAAAAGTGTACAAAATTTAGAAATGTGAAATTAATTCAGAGCGAAAGAATCAGAAAAAATATCACTGCTCGCGCGATCTTGTTCATTCACGTTTAATTGAAAAATATCGTCTGTAACAAATATTCTTAAATCGTTTTCATTTAGCAAAGAATAAAAATAAGACTCGAAATAAATGAAGTATCAGAGATGAAATTCCATTAAAAAAAATAATTTTTTGAAGAATAATTACTTTTTCAGCAGTACTGGTAAAGCAATGGAAGTAATCGTAATATTCAATAGACATTCCAATTTTTCCCAAACTACCAAATTATGGTTGATTTAAGTATACTTACTCAGGTGTTTTAGCATGAAACTCAACTAAATATAACAATAAAGAAATGTTTAATATTGCATTCACTAAACTAATAGATAGTGTATAAAATACAATACAATGCAATCAAATATCTGGAATACAATTCATTTGATGCTTACACAAACACACAAACACAAAATCGAGCATAGAACAGAAAGACGGACAGACAGACTTTCGCAACCAATTCCACTCACTAAATCAAGATAAGTACTCACTGTATGCAAATTTCCATGAAAATATCTTAAACCGCGTGGACGTGTATAGGGCACAACATACAGACAGACAGACAGACAGACAGACAGACACCAAACGAGAAAAAGGCGGATTCGGCATCAGAAGGGTCCAAAACGGATAGAAAACTTGAAATGGGTCGAAAATATTGAATGTACAAACAAACACTCCATTCTTATTTATATAGATTGCTTTTACTTGTACTGAATAGAAAGCTTGGATAGCTTGGATAAGAAAACAGACTAAATGCAACTGAGATACAACAATAATTGAAACAACACACTTATTCCATTTTCATTACGAAATATTCTGGTTGTTCCGAGTGTTTCCACTCTACTGTTATACAGTACTTTTATTTAAAAATACATGCATTCCTTTTATGTGCAGACTACATTTCAATCATCAATGTTATTATAGGACTCAAACAATAAACATTTCTAAAACGACTCGGAAAAGAAGAATAGTAATATTATATTGTTACATTTGAATTTTGTTCTATGTTGGAATTTATTGGCTTTATAAAAGAAATTCTCGAAACTAGGTCGTAGTATATTTTTTGTTTACATATTGGGTGGGATTCGGCACGTTTAAGGTCTACCAAACATGTGACTTTTCATCTCTGACCCTAGCCCCTTGTGGTGAGATCCACACCCTTTAAGGGTTACTGTCCAGGGAAACCCGTGGGAAAGGATTCTATTGAAGCAGGCCGCTTCTTTGTGGACCATCTCTCCGATTCTACGCTATCCACACCCGTAGGGAGTTTCTCATGGGAACGGAATGTGTCGGCGAGTCCGGACATTTTTTGGACTGACCAACAAACGAGCCAGTCGGTTCCTTTGATCCGTACCCTAAATAGAAGGAATTGGTCCCCAGCTGTGAGGTCAGCTATAAGAAGGGGACTGGAAGAGACTTTCTGGACTTCTGGAGAGAGCGTACGGTGTGCCTCTTTCGTATGATCTGTGATAGATCTCTGTGCAACTAAACGAGTGATGATTTTCACTCTCCTCAGTTTTGAAACTGCATTCCTTCATGTAAAAAGTGTGTAAATAGTTTATCTATCCAAGAGATAATAAATATATTTTTATTCTAAAAATATTCTATGTTTGGCTGGGCATAACGTCACACCCTCAATTATGGTTTGAGACAAACTTGTAAGAATTGTTCAGTTGCATCTGATATCCTGATGTATGAGTATGTAGGAATCACTGTTTCCAAGACAATTTTGTTTTCGAAAATCATTAAAAATAACTAAAAATCATTTTTACAATTTGAAACAACCAGGAACAAATACACCAAATCATGAACGAGACAATTTTCATTGAAATGTATGTCCATTGCATGTATCGATTTATTTTACTTTGAGATGACGATTTAATGATAATAAATTTAGAATTTAATATAAGTTACGTATCAATCTGCTGTCTAAGGTATTTTACATATAACATCTGTGATTTTTGAAGAACGTCAATCTTTCGTGCTCATTTTAATGTTCAAAAATTAATTAATGTATGTAAGATGAATGTATTATCATGGAAATTTAAAACATGTTATAATTGCTGCGAAATCAAACATTTTTTTTTATTATAAAAGTTTAATTTAAACATAAGAAACAAAAATCAAATGGAACTGCAATATCATTTGATTATTTATATGCCCTTAGCAAAACAATTGGCATGTGCTTTGGTTGGAATGATCTTGTTTAATAGCATTAAAAACACTCCAGAAAATATTCAAAGAAAAGCAATTCAAGAAGTAGAAATATTTTACCATGCGGATTTAAAACAGGACTCCATAATTGAGCTTTGTCACCTGGCTTGTTTGGGAAAGACGAGTCTATGAAGGCATAACCACCTGCAATGTAAAAATTGATATTTAAATAAATTTTTAAAGCATGAGAAATAAACTGCTAAATTCTTTAAATGATGAGGTCCAAGCAGTTTGAAAAAAAAATGCATTCATTCAAATATTATTTTACAGAAGTGCGTGAGAAAGTAATGCCACAAAGTTCCTTACGAAATCTGGAAAATTATTCTTATTGAGATAAAAAAAGTGATCATTTTATTAAAAGTAATACACACTAATAAAATCCAAAGTAATTATTCAGGTAATTTATTTTCCTTTTATTGACGTAATAACATTTCTAATTATGGTTAAAAGATGTTCTCTGGCAAAAAAAATCTAATTTTTATTTTGATGAATATTTCAGTTAATATCATTCTAAAATTATTTATTTACGTTGTCTTTAAATAGACGTAGATAGACGTATCGTATAGAATATACCTAAAATTGAAACCTTGTAAAGAAATTTTTAAGTTTGAACTGAAATTAATTTTGTCTATTGGAATTAGATTGGCAACTGGAATTTCTAAGGACCTATTGATTGAAATGTTCTCAACTTTATAATAATTGAAGGGCTTCGAGCAACACAACGATAAACCGCTTTTCTAATTTTCAGAAAATCCATTTTCAAATTCAAAAATAATCCAAAGTTACATAATGGTTTTTTCACTATTCAAGATGGCCCATTATTTAAACTTTAAAATATAAGAACTCATTCAAACAATAAATTCTTTTGATCATCTTGAATATTGATATTTTAGTTTTGTTTACTTTACGAAAGATATTTTGTATCGTACAACTATGTTGACCGAAGCCTTCAATTGTTTTACCTCAACCATTTGAGGAGTTGAGAATTCTCATGCGATGTTGATATGTATACTATGCATCAGTATTAAGTTACTTTGCAGAAGCAACTGGAATCATTATTATCCAAAATATACTATATATTATTGTGAAATTCACATAACTTTTGTCCATAAGAGGGCACTACGGGTCTAAAGGGGAACAAGTTGTCAGAGTGGAACCCCCTTTGGAAGTAATGTTTGGAAAGACAATCACTGTGTACAGGGGTTTCAAAGGTAGGCGTAGGTGTGTTCTGAAACAAGAAAAGGTTGGTGTTTAGTGTCCCGATTTGGAACGTGCGAGACAGGTTGATGTAACTCTGGACATCGCGTTGTAAATAAACCATCCCCACCACTGGAATGTGTACCACTCAGCTATAAGCTGACACATAGGACCATTAACTACAAGTTGCCCTTGTAAATCGATAGAAAAACTTGATTATCCGAGGTAATGTGGACTGAGGCCATCTCGAATAAACAGAAAGTAGGATAATCTGGACGTATTAACACAAAATAGGACTATTACCAAACACAGAAAAGATGTGTATTATACTACATGGTTAGTTCATCTTCGGGTTTTATGGCACAATTTGGCCATGCTGAGCCAAACACAAGACAGACATCATCAAGTAATGGACATATACACACAAGGGAAGTTTTATCAACACAGAATAGAGAAATACATCCCGGGAGGAATTGAACCTGACCAAAACAGAACCTTCGTCACCTACAACTCCCATGTTGCAAGCGCAGTGGACATACCCAAGGAGCCACGATGGCCTTGGAGCTTGAACAATCGAGGTTCTACTGAAGCTTGTATAGTATCAGTGCGATATCGAAACTTCTCAATCTAATTTTTAGTGGTATCTGGCCTAAGTACATTTTGGATCGCAGTACAGTTTAAATAGGGTTTCTAATGAAATAAAAAAAATTCTTTCAAGCATTCCAAATGTTTAACTTGCTAAAAATTTAGAAGCACTTTCTTCTTGTATTTTATGCAAATGTGTAAACTTTTATTATTATAAACACAACAAATTCATAACTTTTTGAAATCAGAAAGCAGATTTAGCAGTAAAAATTTTCATATTTCCCGAGGATCAGAGACCATAGCTCCGCCAATGCTCTTGTAGGGACACAGAGTGGTTTATATTAAGGATTCATATTTTAGAATTATGATATAAAGGCTTTCATATTTTTCACAGCATTAGAAGCCTACCTGTTTCTCTCCAAGTAACACTGCTGCCATGATCTCTGGAGGGTCCAGTGACTGAGCTGCTACTACCCCTTCCCATCTTCCAATCGAATTCGTCACTGGCGTTCGAATTCGTCCAGTTGCAAAAGTCGTGCTCGAAAGTGCAATCACCTGTAATTCATATGGAATATAATCTCTTAAATTTCGAATATCTCTCAAGAGATTGTTGCAAATGATTATTCAAAATATTTCAGATCAAATGTATTCGATTGATTTTACTTCTAAATTCTCACATATATAGTTATTATTTTGACATTCAAAGAAGGCTGGTTATAAAGGATGAAATGAAAGCATAATATAAATTAATTAAACACATTTGGTAAAACATTCTTACCAGCGCAGAATCCATCTGTGAGGAAGATGTCATCCACTGCGACAAAACCTCTCCGGCGAAGGTACATCTCCCTTGGAAACGCTTCCATCACCAACTGGAACAAAAAATTAAACTTCTTCAGAACAAATCATATTAAAATATCATTCTAGATAAAATCGTCTGTAATCGAGATCAAAGAATGATTACCAGAAATATATTCTTTTCCGTGCTTATGGGAAAATTTTACAATTCCCAATAGACTGCTGGGTTTTCATATTAGTTGTGCATAATTAATGTTACAGTATGACTCTGCTTTACTATAAATACAACTATACAAGCACTCGAACTTTAAAGCATCGATAATAATAAATCACCAAGAGCATGACATTTTTTTAGCAGCTACCAGATGCATTTGATGGCAGTTACGATGATGGCATTGTATGCTCTCTAGGACCACGATGTCTGGATCTCCGACATGTACCCTACGCGATTCATTCCACGTCCTCTTTGAATTTCTAATTTAATTAAGGCTTCAAAGCAATTTTTATGTTGTGGAAAGTCTACACCCTCATCCTTCTGTCGTAGTAATTTTTTTAAATTTGAAACAAAGTAGCTAATGTTATTACTTCGGAAATTCTCTATTATTTATATTTCATGTATCCCTGGAAATGTATATGTAACTGGCGTACCTTTACGTAGATACTATAAAACTATCATTATATTATGGGATTAAAAAAACGTACATACACTGTTAAAGAAAAGAAAAATCTAAGCAATGCAAAACCAGTGTTCAGAATGAAACTTAGCATATGTGAAGTTCATGAAGAGATAAAAGAAAATTATCACACTTTAAAATCTAGAGGATTGTTTTTGTAGAATAGCATCAAAACGATTTTAAATTAATAAATTGCAAAGTATTTACCACATAACACCCAAGAGGTATGCGTACCCCACGTTGAAAACCCATGCTTTATGTTATAGCTGTAGACAAGATAGTCTGAATCCCAAGATCACATATTCTTTAATGTGAACTGGTCACGGAAAAACATACGGGTAACTTACTCTGAAAGGAGTCTCGCAGGTGAATGAGACCTTCCCGCTCATCCATTCCCCATCCGTGGAGTCCCTGGACTCCCAGATGGTGTAAGTGACGTCAGTGGCATTGACCAGGACTCGAAGTCCTCCCACCGAGAGTCCGTCGATACTGTAGCTGAAGTGAAGACACTTGCCTTTGGGGGAGGTGGCGTTCAGGAGGTGAGTTGGCAACCACGCTCTGTGTACGAGGCCAGCCTCGTCGCTGGACATTCGGGATAAGTCCATGAAGGCATAACCACCTGGAAGGAAAGATAGTACTTGTTGTAGAAGTTATGTCGCAGAAGGAGAAACCTCGCCTAAATAAACCATCAACATACAACCTCCAGCATACAACGTAAACATACAACCTCAACCGTCTAACTGTGAACTGTACCATCACATCAATGTTCGCGTGTTCATCTCCAGAAGAAAGAACAGTGTCTTCAGGTGTCGACGTTTGAGTGGTGACCCCCTTGACACTCTCTGTCAAATTCCCAGTAAAATATCCCCTTTTATGTTTATTTAAATGTTTTTTCTTCTAATTGTATAATTCTGTCTCCCAGAAGACATAATAACAGTTATGGTATAAGTATAATTTGAAAAGACTCCCTAGTAAACTCCTTTCCTGGAATAAGCAGACGTAGTAGCTTACCATAGCATTAGCAAGTGGGAATGACGAGATTAGATCCCTATGTATGAAAAACCATACGTCAACTCCATTTGCTGTTTCATTTTATCACAACCAATAGCCATGATTTAATAAGAGCTCAAAAGACGTAACTGCTATCATTAATTGCAATTTTTTTGTGGATTATTCAAGCGCTGTCTTAGCTTTACGCTATTGTGCAAAGATTTTACAAGCTAGATGCAATGAAACAATCGTTATATAAGGAAGTTTTATTAAATAATTAACATTTAAAATATGATCACCATCAAACAAAATGTCCCATGCAACCGAACTATAAGAAAATATCGTGTCAAATTTGGAAAGACTAAGCCGCAACACATAACTCGGCATTTTAACTTAGTGTCAAGCAGTAGCTCTGGTCACTAAAGAAGTGCCATATCAAAATGAGGGGATTTTCATGTCAAACTAAATGTTGATATAGGCAGTGTTTTTATGTAGTGAAACAGTTTTCCTGTACGTATTTCGAACATGACATCACTTGGCTTGTTTTTCGAATATGATTTCAACAGTTGTCAATAAAAATTGTAAAGAATGTATTCCGAATTATTATATGATAGTTAATTGTTCAACGCCAAAAATTAGATTGAAAGCTAAGCGTCATCAAAACTACGAAAAACATTTTAAGGTACCCCTATATGTATCACAGAAAACGGAAGTCAAATCTCTGTTTCTGGACTGTTTTGCTTGGTATTCTCACTCAAAATCCCACTCATATTTATAACTAGGGGGCTCCGCCCCCTGCTCGCTAACCGATTCCGAATTTTGTATGACCAACTTTTGATCGCATCAAATTTATTTATTAACCATTTTCAAAAAAAATTGTACCGTAAGAAAGATTACATTCTGAGGTATACTGCTATATTTTTAAAACAAAAAACTAATAGTAATAAGATATATATATATATATATATATATAAATTTTAAAAAAATAACGAAAATGTCCAGATTTTTCTCGATTTTCAAAAAAATATTAACAAGAACCAAATTGAAATTTCTAAAAAAACTCGACGAGCTGCAAAAATTTACGTTGATAGGTACTCTTAAAAAAAACTCAGGGCTGAAGTCTGAAAATTTGTATGTGTTTTGCTCACTCGCGGAAGAAATTTCTCTTTTTCAACTTTGACACTTAATAAACACTAAACTTATTACCGCATCGGAAAAAGATCTTTACAATTGTCCAGGGAACACGATGAAGAACAAACCTTGTTAATTTCATATTTTTCTGATCCCAACTTTCTAGGGAAATCGTCTAAGAATCGAGCTAAACAACAGTTTTCAATCCTGCGGCGGAGACGGCGGTAACTTTTTTTTTTAAATAGAGAGATTATTGTCAACAGGCCTGCTTTGAGGCCTTGGGTGCCAAGTTGTAACAAACATAATGCTAGATTCAAAACAAGATCCATTCTGTATGAGGGTAATTCGGTACAATTAGAAAGGTAAGGATCCAGACCTTTCGCAGTTCCGTTGTTATCTACAGGTGGTCCACCCATCCAGAAAGCGCCTTCACCACAGCCGAGGTCCCAGTTGAACATGGACAGGTTGTGTTGTGGGTGGTGCAAATCGAAGTAGCATGGCGAGGAAAATCCGTCTTTGTCAGTAAAATTACATGGGCCCAAAGTGTAATTGTTATAGGCTGAAAACAATGGAAACGCAAAAACATTGAATTTAGTTTAAATACTAAGCAAATATCGAATCATTCAATTATGATCGTCTTCAAAATAACGTTATTGGTAAATTTCATTAGGTTGACTATAAAGATTGTTACGTATTGCATACCTGAAGGTACAGTTGGAAATTAATTCTCGAAATTCAGGAGAATTGAATTCTCAAGTGAAGACACGTAATTTAAGCAGATTGGAAAACATGCGTTAGTTTTATTTTATCATGATTGATTAGTATTTAATTTGTATAGCTAACTTCTTTTATTATTTTCACTAGTACACTAAGCATTGTTTGGTGTAGTAAAGCACAATACGAGAAACTAATGAGTCCGTGTTTTACGTACTGTAACCGCCTAATTTGAAATTTTTAAATGATGTACTATAGTTTCTCTTTGATACACGTATTTTAAAGGTAAGGCCATTTTTTGTTTTACTGCTGTCATTCGAGTGTTATCCGAATATATTACAGTTTCTAAGCAAAAATTGGTATTTTTTTCAATGATAGAAAGAAGTTTACAACTTCAATTAAAATTAAAGTCCAAAATTATTGATGATTAATAAATATCATCATGACAATAACAAAACTCGTAACTGCTATACGTTAACAAAGGAAGGACGAGTTTTTCTAATTAGCATGACTATATGTAATAATAGAGAATATATTTATGTAGTAAACATTAATTTTTACTTCAAATAGATCAATTATTAAGAGTTCAAATATTATTACATAAAAATTATTGCTGATATCGATGAAAAGTTTATGGTAAAAACTTTGTACAAGTCCACTTCCAAGTCATAAATAATGTAAGAAGTTACACTAAAATTTACTTTGGAGGGAAAAGGGCCAATGTTCATTTTGCAAGTTTTTGGTAGCATCTGATTTAATAATTTTTATAGATTTAATTTTTAGTTTTTTAATTTTTAATGCATCGTACAAAAATGCCTTTTAGTGTTCTATTTCTATCATAATGTATTATGAGGAGAGCATCCATACTTTTTTCTATTGCAACTTTCTTTTCTTTGGTAATTTGTGGACAACCCAAAACCTTCGAATTTGGACATTTGCCCCTTTTTTTTTCCAAAGTAAAGAGATATTTTAGAAGACGAAGCGTATGTAATCTTTAAATAGTAGTTTTAACATTACTTTCTGATGCTGGAGTGAATGTAAAGCTTAAAGCTTTTCTATCTTTTAGATTTTCAATGAGTATAAATCTCAAGAAATTTCATTCCCTTCTAATTTACTAGATGTTAGCTAATTTTTATTTCAATTTCCTTTCTGGTGAATATGTGGAAAAGAAGGAGACATATTTAAAAAAAGCTAAATTAATATTTCACTTTACTATTTTGATGTAAAAATAATTGTTGATTCAGTAAAAAATGATATATGTATAAAATTACCATAGTTCAAAGCTGTTCTAACTACAAGGGGACCAAACTGAAAAGCAAAAAATATGTATTAAGTTTAAACAATGCTAGATGAAGCAAAAGTTTTCAAATTCCACAGGTTTTACAATGAAATGAACATATTATGGTTAAAACGTAGTGAATATTGTTTTCTAAAAATTGTTGATTTGTAAGTAATTAGCTCTGATAGAAATTATTTATAAGTTGCTATTTACTTATGTTATTTTCTATAGGCTACAAATTTACACACATGGAACATTCTTAAGTCTTAGAACATTGTTAAGTCTCCCACATATCATATGATATGTGCAGTGTGAGTGCATGGGTATAATTTTGATGCAAGATGCAAAAGAGCATGCTTCCAAAACAATGGGAATGATATTTTCAATCCCTTGTTAATATAATCGTTTTTAAAGTATTTTAGTTACAAGATTTGTTTAATTTAGATACAGTCCTACAATCGAGCTGTTGTGACTTCATCCTTTTATAAATGTTCTACAGATTTAAAATGGTTCACCGATAAAAAAAGCTCTTACTCTTATTTTTATAAATGTAAAAAAGAAAATAACCACAAAATGAAAGAACTAAAACCAATCACAAACCAGTAATGATATCGTTGCTACAGCAAACAGACATCTTAGCATGAAGGTCAAGCGCATGTCTTTTCCATGGGCTCCCATTCAGTGTCTGCGAACCTACGAAAAACATTTCTTCAATTTTATGTTATTAATTTTAATTCAAATGGTCATTTCAGATCATATTTTGCAGAATAATCGTTGATAACTTGAAGAATTTATTTTCAGTAACAATATAGAGGACCTTATTTTCTTATGTGTGTGTTGTGAACAAAAATTTCTCAGAAGTATTAAAAATAATTCATTAAGTTTTTTAAAGGTTTAATACTTTTTTTAATTTATTCATTTTACCTACTTTTAGTAACACTTTAAATTATCCCTACGCATAAAAAAATTAAAGAAAATAGTGCGAAAAATTTATTTTAATTTAATGATAATCAAGTAAAACCTACATTGCAATTTTCTATCAATTTTTTGCATGTACATTTTTGCTATTTCCTTTTTTTGTAAACAAATAGTAAAAACATATACATTGTGAAATTGTATTTATGTAATATATGATGATAATATGTGAATGACATCTATAGTAAAATGTGTTTTAATACTTACAAAAAATCTACATAGAGAAAAACTGAGGGTTTGCAGTGATTTAATAGTTCTTCATAATCTATTTCTACCAACAATAACAAAGCTATTTCAATTTTTTTGATTCAATAGTTATATTGGATAGAATTTTAAAACAAAATATTGCGTGTTTTTATGGCCTGTCTGTTACTTATGTACAAAAATGTCAGCTCTGGAACAATTATTTTAGAAATCTGAATAAAAGTCTGGGAAATAAATAACAAATTTAATCGTAGAAGCTTAAATCTTGTATGTTTACAATCCAAAAACAACGACTGAATAACTTAAAACTTGGTATCCCATGTTACATTAGACTCATTGATTGAATCTAATGTAATCTAATCCCCTGTAACGTTATGACAAAAAATTGACCTCAAAATAAAGTGGGAATTGCTACCACAAATTATGAAACAAGCGCCCAATTTGAATGAAGATTCTTCCTTACACACATTTTGCAGAGATGTTTGGGTCTTCCTTGTTTTCCAAACATAAAAGTTACTTTAAATGTAGCAGTTTCTTCAATACTAGTTTTGTCACAAATTTTGCACGGTTCATCCCTTTTAAACCTTGTTTAGCATATTTTCATCCATTTAATAATTTCCCCGTCCGTATTTTTTTCCTGTTTGATATTGCCTCTCCTAGAGATTTGGTTGAGACAAAATCTTCTCGTTTCACTGCATACACTATGAAGCTATTTTCTTATATTCTTTATTGTATTATAATAGTCTTGAGCAGTATATAATTGATCCTTTTTCTTTAGTGCTATTTCCACAACTTCAAAATCGTTTGGAAGAAATGAATGACCCGACAGTAGAGATTTGTGGTGAATAACATTTATGTTAATGTCAGTTGATTGAACAATCCTTAACCACAACAGTGCAAGTTTAATATTTCTGTTTTGTCCGGTACACATGTCAACTTTATGCCATAATATGGTCTTGGGAAGTAACATTCTGAATATGTTTCAGGCAGAAAGATGATACTTCTTCCGCACCTCTAGATGCTACACAGTTTCCTCCCATGCATACATATGAACTTTGTTGTCATGAGAATTATGAAAACCGTCATTAAGAACATACATATTTCGCTCTTATAGTATGCAACATGAACTGTAACAACAAACCCTACATTCTTATTTATATAGATACTCACTCTGCAATCGATTAGTATAAGAAACACAAACCAAACTAAACTAAACCTAAACGAAATCAGTGAAATTACTTCTCACCACCATCATTATGGCTACTATACCGTTATCTTATTTTCGATGTCTTTAAGGTACTAGCTAATATCTGCTAAAGGGCAGTGAATACTCTGATGAAGTCGTAATAATCAATAATAATTTCAATTAGAAGTAGTTTTAACTATCATTATTAGAAATGGACTTATTCCACTTTCAAAAAATTATTTTTGTGATAACATTTTATAGTTAAAATCCGTTTGATTCTTTACCAAGAAATTGGGCTCCATTGAATGTATGATTATAAATATTATAAATATAAAAAGCATAGTAAGATATAGATATCCTCTTATTATGAATATAAAAAAGAGGATATCTATATCTTACTAAAATTACCATTAACTCATTTTTTTAAGTGGGCTTATATCACTTTAAAACAAAACTGCTCGATTTTCGAAACGAACTTATAAATTTGCTTCAGGCTGTGTTTATCAGATAAATTTCTTATTTCTTAACCTTCTGTTTTTATCATACGTCTTCATTTTCGCTGTAAAAGCTTGAACAAAATTGAAGAGTATATGAGGCGTTGCGAATACGAAGGGCGAACTCAACATTCGGCAAAAATTGTTTTCCCCATATTTTAGTTTATCAAACCATACTGAAAAAGAATATTAACTTTTTTGTCGAGTTCACCCTTTCTAACCCTAGAAAAGTAGGACTGACACTAACTCTTCTACTAAGAGAGGTAGAGCTTCGTGTTTAAATTAGGGATGCGACATCGATGTTGATAGTATTTAACATCGATGTATTGGAGCCGATGTTTTTGTAACATCGATGTTTATACTTGTCGATGTTTTTTACGTTGTCGATGTTTTATTTTTAAATAAAAATGCACCATTATGAAAATTAAAAAAATAACCAAGTAACATAATTTTAACCATCAGTAGATTGAACATACTTTTAGACCAAAGTGGCCAAGGGTAAAGGGTGTGAAAAGTAGGGATAAGACATCGATGTCGATGTTTTCGAAACATCGATGTCTTTTAAAAACATTGTTGTGCTTACCATCGATTTATTGGAGCCAATGTTTGTTTAACATCGATGTTTTAACATTGTCGATGTTTTTACTTTGTTGGTGTTTTATTTTTGATTGAAAAAAGCACCATTGTAAAAATTAAGGAAAATAACCGTGCAACAAAGTATTTGTTAGTAATGGCGACAACTGTCTCATCATAAAGAGCTTTTTCCCACACTGATGAAAAAAGTAGTCGGCTTAAGGTGGAGAAAGTTACAAATTTCTTTTTTTTACAAACTGTAAATAAGAAATATTAGAGCCTTTAATAATTATAGGCCTCAATATTTTTTTTATTTACAGTAAATAAAAAGTAAGTGTGTTGTGTTTTCCCCCATAAGTTGATAAATAATTAATAATAACTAACTAGTAGTACCTATGTCAAATTGTGGTATATATTACTTTCTTTTATACTATTCAATTTGAAAATATAGGATTTTTTAGTTGTTCTTATTAATTTTTTCGACTTTGTTTTGACAGTTAAAATAAAGTCTTACTTATAAATTAATAAACACGGCAAATGACAAATTTAATCTCTACCCCCCCCCCCGGCGAACATTAATGTTTAAGGTTGCTAAACCAGTTTTAAGAAAGGGGAGAAAATAGTTTATTAAATACACTGACGTTTAAAAACATCGATGATTTTTGTTCGATTTATTATTAACACCGATGTTTTGATTTTGAAAATCGATGTTTCAAAACATCGATGTTTTTGTTCGATGTATTATCAACATCGATGTTTTGATTTTTAAAATCGATGTTTCAAAACATCGATGTTATGTGGTCGATGTCGCATCCCTAGTTTAAATGAGTGTTTCAGGAAACCTGCATTTGTTGAGTTCGCACTCCGTATCTACAACGCCTCATATACAATTTTAGAATTCTGAAATACGTCCTTTATCCGGAACTGGTGTTAAAGTTACTTTTTGGTCAAAAAGATACTCCAATTAATATAAGGCCAATTAATTGTTGTCCTTGTTTTCGAATATGCATGTAAAGTAATTACAAATTTCAGTTTGCATAAGAGTGTTTTAATTGCATCATACTTATGCTCGATCGTTTCCTCTCTAACTTTTATAAATTTTTCACTCAGGCGAATGCATTTTGTCCTCACTTAACCATCTTTCGATTCATGAACAATGGCCGTTACAGTTACAATGAGTGGAGATGTACAGTGTAATTTATTCGTTGCACTTCCATCATGCACCAATGCGTGTCGTGTCGTTGATCCAGTTATCATGGGCGTTGGACAGGTCCGGATTTCGTCCTTCCTGCCCCACAATTCGAACAGGGTCACCCGGACTGACGCTTTTTATAGGTCTTCCTCCTCACGTTTGAACGGACAATGGTGAAGTTCAATAAAATGGAGAGCATGAAAGAGTTCAGAAAGACGTAAAAAAGCTTTCCGTTACGCCTTCCAGAAGAGGGAATGAAATCTCCTCTGGTCATCAGGTCAAATGCAAGCAGTAAAATTTTGAACTTCTTCGGTGAAGGCTAAACTGATCCCCCTTCTGATATTTAACACCTTTATTTGCATAGTATAAGTAGGACGTTCATTTCCGTTATGGATTAAACTATGTTTTTTTAGGACACGCTGACTGGATTGAAAAAATGCTTCTCCTAACGACTGTTGCTGTTGTATTTTAAAAACAAAAATAAGAATCGGCCTACAAATCTCGAAAAAAACTTTATTGTAACGATAAAATACCCATTCGATTATATAATGCTAGGTATGTGCTAATCGTGCGCAAAATATTATTTCTACTATTCTTTATAATACAATACGAAAATTAAACAGTTTATATTCCCTTCCCTGTTTACTTGCATAACAATATGCTAAAATTTCATTCAAATTTATTTTTGTACAAATTAGTTTATTGACAATTAGATAAGTTATTGCGCACAAGGTTTTTAAAGTATCCAAAACTACTTTCAAGTGAGATTTCATAAACTCGTGTTTTCCGTATTTTAATTGTATATGTGCAATGTATAATCAAGAATAGCGTAACGAAGATGTTTGTTATGGCTAGTGCTAATGTTATAAAGTTGAGGATAAATCAGAATGGATGATGTTTAGGGAATTTATAACAGAGAGGTTTTTACTTGAATCAAAACACTTTACAGGACTACACGTAAATAGCATGATATTAAAACTAAATGCAATGCTCAAATATGTTAAAATTTTTTAATAAACACTTCGTGATTTCAATGCACGCAGTAAATTAATTTTAATCCTCTGGATTTCACTAATATTTCCTGAAAATGTAGTATTGTATTACCCATTCACTTGTTGAAGGGATCTGTTATATTTCATTAAGGACGATATATCTCGAATGAAAATCCGGGTAGAAATATAAATTGTTCCTTTCCTAAAACTGCTGAAGGTTTGGAACATGTTTTCACAAAAGAGGCTGATCGCTATAGGACATTTTTTGACTCTAAGATAAAACACCAGAAGTGTTTACGGTAAATATATAATTTTGAATTGCACTGTTTTCAGTATTTTAAGCCAATTAAGTTATTATTTTCACAAAGCAGAATCATATTGAGATCAGTTTTTTAAGAATAGTAACCAGTCCTATCGGAATGCATTAAAGATAAGTAACATAATCCTAAACGAATTGTTTTAAGCCCTGAGTGTTTTCTATTTCGAGTACTTATTAAAAACCTTGCAATTACACATTAAATTGATTGCAGCCGAAGTTGTATTAAAAAATTAATTTTGTAAATTATTTAGAAATGCCAATTATTTTCCTTCAAGACATGCAGCAATATCGAAACAGAAATGATGGATGAGTCCGTAGCACTCACGAATAACTCAAAATAATTGGAACCTTTCGTGGACTTCTTCCAAGAAATTTCTATGGGTTTTAGTTAATGCTTTTGATTAAATAAGTCAGGATTTCTAGAAAAATAGTCGGGGAAGAAATGTCACGCACCTTCTGTTCAATGTCCTTCATAATTCAACTATCACTGCACTCTGACATTTCCTAATTCGATTTGATCTGTTTTCTAAACTAATGTACTTGTCAGTTCGTGGGTATGTGCAAATCGTTAAAGTAATTAGTTGAGTATAAGCTGTGTTTTTAAGGAGGAAATCGTATATGCGAAAACTTTTGAACACTGTTTCAAATGTGAACTAGTTTAATTTGTGACTTTAATACCGGTATATGTTTTAATTTCATTTTCGATAAAAATATTCTCTCTGTATCCTTAACTTCATAAATTTTAAATAAAACTTGTTTTAACTTTTACTAACCTCTTTTTTGTTTATATTTATGTTTATTCAATTAATATTTTGCCTTCATATACAGTTGAAAATAATAATAAAATGCCTTAATATACTGCTAAAGCACACTATTTTGGGTTTTAGAAGTTTAATGAAATTTTCAGTTGTATTATAACATGATAATATTGAATTTGTAAAAAAATTTATTTTTTCAAAATTGCATCCTATATTATTCATTATAATTTCCTCAGTCATCCTGAATAGATTTTTGTGTATAGATAAACTTATATCTTATCAAATTGACCAATGTCCAGGTTCATATGTGCCCGCCATTGGAAAAAATATATATTATAGAATAAAATGTATGTACAGTTTTACTTAATAAAACATTTCTGTTTTTACAATTTTGGTTCGATTTTATTACTGAAAATTCGAATGTTAAACTTATGGAATCAAGAACCATTTTCAGTGACAATAAAAGTAAAATCAAAAGTGATTAGCAATGATACCATAAATAAAATTGGACATTACTTGAGCTATTAGACACTAAAACAATTAAAGCTGTTTGCTTTATAATTAGATAATCATTATTCGCTACATATGAAATTCATTTTATTGCAAATTCATCAATGATTAAGTTAGTTACAATTTAAAATTACATACATCGTCTATACCATGTGGAACTACCGAATGTGAAAACAACAATTTTTCAGGAAAACGAAAAATACCATTGTAATTGGGAATTGAAAGGAATGCACATTCGAAAATTTACCATAGATATTTCCAGACTTCTAAATTGGCCACAAATTCGACGATTTTCTACCTGGCGTATCTTATCTAGAGTAATAGTACGGTAACGAATATGAAGAAAAGGCAATTTTTCAGATCTGATTGCTTACTTTCATGATATTTTTGGTTCCTGTATCTATTAAAAAGGTATTCAAACCTAGTTTGATTTTAGTCAATTGCAAATGTGTTGATAGTGTTTACAAATGAGAGTTGATCTGAAATAATTAAATGTATTGGGGAACAATTTTTCTGAACTTCTACCTTTCTTTTTCGTGCAGTCAGCTTGAATAGACTCAAAAGCAATTTCATGAAATGAGCAATATGATCTTGTGCCTGATAGATTCTGTATAGTTGCTATTACTAGATGTCGCGAAAAAGTTTTGGTTTGTATATAACGAATGATGCAACTTTCGTAAACCGACTTCTTTCAATTTTGAGTCAAATCCGTACTGTTACTTTTTTTAAATCCCTTCCTGGGAATTGAAAAAGGTTTGGCGAGTGGGTGGAAACTCAAGTGTGACCTCGTCATCTGACCGTGGTTCAAAATTACGCGGTGTAGTCCTCGGATCCTTTCCTTCGAGTTTAATCCAGGACAGTCGCCTATAGACGTTGTGTTGCTCCAGTACAACTTTAATTAAAATACCTACCAGGGAATCGACTGCATTAAGTAGCTGACCTTATTAAATTTTTAGTAACGGGAACTATACAAGGTGGGACAACATAATATTGTGACGAGCTTGTACGACGAATGAAGGATCATGATTCACTCCAAAGTCATGTGTTAATAGTCTTTGTAACTACTTAACATGACTTCAAATTTAAGCTGTATCACTCAAAAAATGCATAGATTCAATAAGATTATCAATATAACAAAGATTATGTTATGGCACAAGTTGTTGCAGTAAAAACTAATAAAATCTTTTCATTACAAAAATCTAACAATTTTAGTTTCTCTGATTACAAAAGTACAAAAGCTATTCATTTAAATTTATTGTTAACGCAAGTTTGGAACTTTTAGAAATACATTGTTTGTGAATTTACTGCAATAAAAGTATTTCTGTTCAAAAAGAAATTATCTTCAAGTTTTATTGAATGAAGGAATGTAAATTCATAATTTATTCCTTCAAGTTTTATTTTTTATTAAGGATTTATTGTGCACACTCACATGCACGCTTTATAACTAAAGTGTTTTCCACCTGAATTATTTCAATGACACAATAAGTTTTAAAAAGAATTTAGAAACTGAAAAAAATTTAAAAATTACAAAATATATTAATGGAAGAGAGTTAGAAACTACTAGTATCAATTACAATAGAAATAAATGCAATTTTTCAAATTCAAATTATTTTTTAAAGTCATTAATTTGAGCAATAAGAGTGATAATAAATGGTTCTTTAACAAAGTTTGGAACTTACCAGGGATTCTAGGGAGAGTCATATCCTACACAGTGAAAGATAATAGCAATCACTGAATCTCGTGCTGTAACAATGTTCAGAAACCATTCAAATAACACTCGAAAAACGCGAACGAAATAGAAGAAAAGTTGATTGAAAATTGTTCTCCGATGTTGGCATCAGAATAAGCAATTATGGAAGACAAAAGGAGCCAATCATGTAACAAGGGCTGGGTTGCTATGGCGGACATCCGCCATTGCTGAGAGGTCTGCCATAAAAGTTAGTCAATCCCTTTTCTTCTTCGAGGTCAGGTAGAATAAAATGAAATAGAGTATTCCATTTTTCAGAAGCAATTTGTCAAGGAAATTAATGGTCAATTTGCTTGACTGTACATAAAATTTATTTAGATAATTAAATATTTTTATTAAAGAGCATTCATTAATAATATACCTGGTATAAGAGAGACTATAAAATTAATATTTGTTCTCGGAAATTTTTTTTCTTAATATTTTTGCTTCTACCAAAACCAATAATAGTCATGAGTTTTAACTTCCGAATTCTTCCACAAATAATTTTCTGATTAAAACGATGAAAACACAACAGGAATAGTTTAGTGGAAGAAGTGTAGAATCACTTCAATGATTTCATTGTATTAAACTCACAGAAAATAAAATATTTACATTTAATATTTACTTTTAAATTTATCTTTCTTGAAAAATAATCGTATTGGAAACTAAACATAGCTTAGTTGGGAGAACAATATGGTTTCTAGCTTTATATGACTGATACACATTTCCATGCATTTGTCTTAGTGTGTATAATTTACATTTTTTTATTGTATAATTTGTTTTACTTGTGTACATGTTGCTGTTTATTGTATATTTTGGGAATTTTAAGAACAATTTGGTAAATTAGCTGTTACTTTTAGAGTACATAATAGGTTGAACTGTTTTCCAAATCGGCTACATTTAATTTATTTTTATTTTTCAGCAGAGATTTCTACAATACTTCTTATTTTTAAACTCATGTCTTTTATATTCTGTATTTTTATTGCTTTTAAAATTTCACTTATATAAAAAAGAGCTACGATTCTAATTATTCAACACTTGTTCATATATAATTGGTAGAGCAACAGATCGAACACGATTGACATGTTAAATTGCTCACACGAGTTATAGAGTTTATGATTGCAAACTAGCAAATTAAAAATAGCTTCCTATTCAATTAAAACATAATTTATTTATCTCTAATATTATAAAAGGAAGTGTTTGTTTGTTTCTTGCACGCAAAGTCCTGACGAATCTATGGCACTTACAGTAATGAGATTTGGCACACAGTTAGTTCAAATTTTTTGCAATTCTAGGGTCGCGGCGTATTTTAAAATTCCTTCTAGAACATTTTAAAATGAATTTATTGAAATTTAATTATTATTGTATTCTTTCGAATGGCAACAGCATAAGAGATCATATTCTAAATTTATTTTTCTGTTTTCATTTTACGGGGAAGAATGATTTTTCAACAGACGATAAAAAACAAAGTTTAAACTTTAGTTCTTTTTTCTATCTCTTAGACCTTTAAAGGTAGAGTAAAAATTTCAACGGATTTGAAATCTGCGAAAAATTTCACATTATATCTATAACTAAAAATATGATTTTCTTTAAATAAATAAAATTTTAAATTGAATATCTTTTATATTTTCGCAAGAGAATGTGACGTCATGCTAACATTCGTGTTCCAAAAATAAACACATTACATTTTCGCCCCTCTTACGATTTCAGCGAAAGAAAGCAAAGAAAATAAAAAACATTTTGGCGGGCATTATTTAGTTCTTAATTTTGTAAAATTGGCATCGTTAAAAATAGATTGAAAATTTCACCGGATTTGAAATCTGCCGAAAATTTGACACCAGATACCTTATACGTTTGATTTGTTTAATTAAATAATTTTTCAATTAAATATTTATATTTTCGCAAGACGTTGTGACGTTACGCCGAATTCCTATTTGGTTTTCGAAGCAAACCAACACCACGGGCAAAGCCATTATGGCTGCTATCCAATAGGCTACGAATTCGTAGCAATCACTGGGGGTTAGCAAGCAGTGGTGTTACAACTGACCCCACTAAAAAAACTGTCACCGGCGTCGCCGTGCTGGCCAAGCAGTGGCTTGTAACTCATAATATTCAAACGCAACTAATAAATACATACAATGCGAAAATTACTCTCAATAATCCCACAAATGATCCGTAATACACTAAAAACTTAACAGCACAAAACTACATCTCTAACAATTTTTAGCAAGTATTTAATTCCGATTTTTTTTAAATACGTATTTACCATTAGTTTAATGATATTAACAATTGGGCCTTTTGCAATGTTTCAAGCAAGAATAGCCTTCACATATCTAACATTTTTATTGTGAATATTATAGCTTGCAATACTCGGTTACGACACGTGGGGAATAAAGAAAATATCATATCATGGATTCTAAAGTTCTTCACACTACAGTCAGTCAAAAGTAAACGTACACTCTCTCTTTACAATCAAATGCATCACGAAAACTACAAATTTAATTATAATTTGAAAACTTTTATGTGAAACTGGTATGGTATTTAATTATGTCAACACAACCACCGAAGAAAATCAAAGGCGGGAATATACAAAAACGCCGCTAACGTATTTGTGACGACTATCTGAAACCTGAGAGTCAAAGGTGATCGTAGGTACAGCATGCAAAATGTTCTTATTGGTTTCCGTTTGCAAATTACTTTTTGGTCGCCCAGTAAAGCAGGTTTTCTGAAAGTTAGATTGAGTAAAACTTCACTTTGCTCATTTTACGTGTTATCTAAAGTTAAAAAAAACGTGTCGTGAGGAAACTAGTTAGGAAATACGTAAAACATGAGGGCAAATCGGTGAGAAAAGGAATAATTGTGAAAAATAAGTCACTAAAAAAATCAATGTATCATCACCAAGAGATTTTTCGACAGGTTCTGTTCAAATTCTCTCACATTTCGGGTTACCAACCAAACTGTAAAATGCAGATATCTGCTGCAGTTCTCCGATAGGTTAAACAGTATCGCCGTCAAGCTTATGAAAGCCATTCCCATTGTAAGAACAGTGTTTCGGGCAAGTACTATTGGAACATTGATTTCTGCTGGATACCACTGCAGTTACAAGGAAACACCTGCAATCATTAAACCGATTTGTCAAAAACGTCTGCCTTTTGTCTAAATGCTACGATGGTCATCTCAAAGAGTATTGGGAAAATGTTATATTTAGTGTTGAATTTTTAAAACATTCACCAATCCAAAACGCGGAAAATTTAAAAGTCTGCAAATGTTGATCTGAAACTATAGAATTGTGTCAAAAGTAAAGTATGGTGATGGATCCGAAATGGTTCGGAGATGTTTGTGGTGACCTCTCAACTGTAGGTGAAATTCGATTTTGTAGAATCTAAAACTGAATAGTTTTGTTCAATTTAAGATACTGAAAAATAGTATTATAGTGTAACTATGAAATTGGGTCTGCGAAACTTCATTCTTTCAGCAGGACACCGACTATTATAGCGAACAACTAAAATTGGGAAGCTTTGCTTGTTTTTAATAAATGTACATTTTATTAATAATTTTTTTTAATTTGAAGGCATATTTGTTCATTTTTGACACTGACCATATAAACTCACCACACTTTATATAGCAAACCGCACATTTATTTAAATAAAAATTTGCTGCAGAGGTTCCAAAAAGCATTTAGCTGCGTATTATACAGCTAATCTCTGAACTAAGTTGAAATTGTTTCTTTTATTCGTGTCGTAAATAACGAAATTCAAGTATATCTACAATTAAAATCAAAATCATAAAAGTATAAGACATTAATTTGTTATTTATTTCTATACTGTGACTTTATTATATGTATTTCAGAGCGTTTAAGGCCCTTAAATTCAATAATACTACTTTTATAAATTATTCAGTCCATTTTCCAATCTAAGACTCCATTATTTGAATAATATCCATGTATTAGAAGTCTTAAGTTAATGTTAGCATGTATAATAGATACCTTGTGGATTGTTTACCACAAATTGGGAACTGTTGATGGATTTAGAAACTAGAAAATAAGTAAATTTCAAAAACTCATCTTTCTTGATACGTGGAAACTCTTCACTCACACTGATTATTAAGCTTTTCTAATTATCAAAAACTCAAACCAATTGTAAAAATTGCCCTATCCATCTTTTTTAAATCAACATTTACATTAAAAAAATTAGTGAATTTACTATCTGTTATGTTGTTCGACGTATTTTAAACTTATAATTAATACTTTTATACAATTCGCCAACTGTTCAAAGTTTGTTCTTTGTTTCCTCTGACCAACATAATAAAACCTATTTTTCAAATTATTTTAACTACTTATTTTTATTTTTTTGCTGTGATTTTTAAATTGAATCTGTGCAGTTTTAGAATTATTTTTTCTTAATTAAGTTTTTACAGTTCTAAGTTTATCTTGCGATTTATTGCAGCGTATACCTAAAACCTTAACGCCCAAACCATTCTAAGATTTAAAAAAAATTCCAGCTTTCATTCTGTCAGTAGAACGCTGAATATCAATGAGCAGATTCACTCATGTTTAGTGATGTGTGGTGGTTAAAGGTCAAAATTCCGTTGAACTCTGTTCGTTGTTAGGAAGGTCAAAAATAATTGATTTAGCGTCATTCTAGGTCATCTCTGACCATCGCGCGGCCATGTAGACAATTCCACACTCCAGGAAACAAGACACAACTTGTCACAAATTCAATTGCTGACAAGTTATGCGTTGCCAAACTAATTGTTCTGTAAGCAACGAAAATGGAAAGCATTGAAATTTCGTTTAAATGGGAAACTCTTTGGTAGGAAATTAATATATCAAGTTAATGTTATGCAGTGGAGATAAATGGGCCACGTGATCTCTAAACTGGATTTTTTTTAAAAGGCGAATAAATATAAAAAGTAATGCAGGCAATTATTATTTTCGAAAGCACAAAAATATTATTACAATACTAAGCGTTATTTATTTAATGAATAGTGAATTATTAGTTTTTATACATAATCGATAGAGACAAAGTAATTTTTTTTCACACTTTGATCGTATTTAAGCGAACAGGTTAAGATTTGTTATACATTTTTATTTCATTCATTTTATTAGAGAGACTTTAATTTTTACTTACTTTATTATATCTCTTTTGTTAATTTGTATTTCTCAAAAAATATTTTCGAGATTATCTAAAGATTTATTTGCATATTTTGAGAACTTTCGGAAGTGCTGATTGGTGTTAGATAGTTTCAGCGTAACAACTTTTGGAGAATAGTATTGTCTTACAATCCTTACCATATATTTATATCTCTTTTGAGACTGGAAAACCATTCGACAGTGATTCTTTTGTAATTACAGCTAGACATGAAGAAGTGTTGTTTGTTCTCCAAAACACTTTTTATTCATTGCTTGTTCATAAAAGTCCTTTTATTACATTTTGTGGCATTTTCGTAGATCCTAATACCATTTTTGTGTCAATATATACCACATTTCGTATGATTTTTTCCAATACATTAAATATGCTTAAATCTGTAAACTACCAGAACTATTGACAGTGTAAAAGATACTTTGTACCAAATCTAAAAAAATTTTACTGCTTGCTTTAAATAAAATTATTTGCTTTCATTTAATTCAAACGGTTATTTTTATTTTATGATATGCAATGGAGAAAAAATAATTTCATGTAGCTCGTATATTAGTTTAATTATATTTATTATTTAACTTTTGACGCTGGTAATTTCCATTAATTTTTTTTAATTTGATGACATAGTTCTCAATGATCCGATTATATTATATTAAACTATGCCTCTATATTATCTTATTTACATTTTGCCTATTAATTTGTATTCAATGCATAATAACTTGAACATGTCTTAGGGGGCCTTGTTTGTCCTCGATATTTGAGATACAAAGGGAAATTTTGTTAAAAAATGTAGTACAAATTGATTTCCAATGAATCAGTTTAATTTGTATAGGTTCAACGTAATTTTCGAATTTTTATGAGACGAAAATAAATAAAGTATTGGTGACATAGCACAGAGTACTTTATGTGTACTTTCCGAAGACCGTAAAAGTATTGAATTATGACCCCAAGACAAAATATTCAATTTTAAATTCTAAACGTATTTTCTAAATTCTAAACTATTAATGAGACATAAAAGGAATTTTGTTAAAAATTATATATTCAATTGCAAAGTCGTATCAAATGTGTACGACATATTGATATTCAATGTATTTGTGTATACGATGGTCAACATTATTTGCAAATTTTTACGGGATAAAAATAAATAAAGCATTGATGGCAGAGCACAAAGTTCTTGATGTGTGCTTTCCAAACATCATAAATCTATTGCATTATGTGACAAAATATTTAATTCTAAATTCATTTTTTAAACTGGTTGGAGCATTTATATAAATACTCCAGGTGTTAAAATGTTTTGTATTTATTAATAATTCTTTTAAGTTAACAAAATTCTGATTACCTATCTAGTTTTTTGACACTTTTCTGCAGATACCCTACAAGAATTTGATTAAGCTTTATAATTAAGTTAAACGTTTTCACAATATATAGAAAATACTTATTTTTAAATAAATAAGAATGAATAACGTTAAAAATAGTTTAGTCAAGATTTTATATTTTTTGTTCATTGTACAAGTAAAGAAAATACGGATTAATAAATCAAATACATTTCGACTAAAAATAATGGAGGATTAACATGTTTTACAATATTTGGTTGCGCCCAAATAAAAGTCACAACATAAAAGAACAAATTTTTAAATATATAGTGTGAAGGAAAAATAAATTCTATACTTCCAATAGGAAAAATTTGTGTACCATAATAAAACTCTTTGAAATTCAAATTCAAATTAGTAATAGGGTAACTTTGTGATATATATTTCCTCATTCAATCTCCAAGAACAATAATATATATGGTGCAATATATTGAATCATATACCTATCTCAAAACTGAAAATATAGTACAAAAAATTATTTTACATTACCTTCACTGTCGTAGAAAAAACAAGGCGATATACAGATATAAAATGCAGCTTAAAATATTTGAATCTGTTTCCCGCAGAGACATTTGAAAAGTGAAAGTGTGTTCGAGATGGGGACGATCTCTACACTTCTGACACCCCTACTTGCGACCTTCGAAAAGGTCACGTACAATCTGTGGTTTAAAATGCACAACAATAAAGATACAGTGGTCAAATAATGAATAGATTCAATTTTGTAGAGCGTGTCTATCATATTGTACTATCAGGACAACAAGCGAAAATCCTTGGCCTTGAGCTCATCGTAACAACAGTGATTTTATTTTATGGCGTATGTTTTTAAAGAATGCCGTTTGAATTTCAATGGTGGGATTTTCTATGGTTTTTACCCAGCGTGGATTACTCTTAAATATTGCATTGTTGCCCGTTAGGTGAAAATATAACGCATTCTCAAATACAATGGATTGTAATTTTTAAACTTTTACTTAAGTTATAATTTTTTTATTTATAAAAATATGAATACCTTAATGCAAAATTAAAGAATTTATATTAATTTGAAAGAGCACGATGGTTACAAAAAGTTATACAGGTTATACAATGGACACAAAAACAAACTAATCAATTAATAACAAATGTGATAAAATAATCAATAAATAATAATTAATCCTATAATAACACGACCATGCCTCTTATGCGAAGGTTAGCCATACTAAAAAGTTTTCCTACTTTTCAACATTGATTGAACGAATTATTTTTTTCACAAATTTCAAAATTACATAATTTTTTATCTGACTGGAAATTTGGCTAAATACATATGAGCCGTTATTTTTTAAAGTGGTTTTAGTTTACTTTGAAAAAAAAAACGAGAATTTATCTTCTTCAACCATTTCAATAATTATTTTTGCATAATAAAATTTAACAGGTTTATAGTGCTTAACATCATCCAAATTGAGTAAAGTTTGCCACTTTTTTTTAATTAATTCAAACGCAAACCCTTAAATATATCGATGTATGAAAAAATGGACTTATATTACTTTCAATAATAACGCCTCATATATAGGTTTCATCTTAGGAAAAAAAAGCAGTCACAAGAAGTGGGGTCATTTGCTTTATAGTTGTCCCTGCATTTGAAAATTCACGAATGTGTCTTCAAAATTATTTGAGGTGATTGGGTAAAACATGGCCTGTGAAACTCGATGGTTTTGTTGAATCTAATCTGCTTTTCTTCACATTTGTTAAGTTCAAATCTTGTAATTTTAGTTAAATTGTTAAATTTTATCTTCCGATGTATCTTTGATAAATAAACTTACTTCTGTAAGCCCCATGTCGTACTTCTGTGGTGCACGGGGTGTTCACTTTTGTCCAAAAAAAACAACCATGAAATAAAATTCTCATGTCTTCGACGTCTTATTTATTTACTTCTCATATGCATTTCCTCTGCGAGAACTTTCCGTGAACTTTAACAACAATTTGATAAAATCCAAACTGGATTAGCATATTTTGAATCTTCAGCCATCTGTGAGTTGGTGTCATTTCGATTACACAATCATACTTACTGTATAAAAGACCCAGATTCTATAGGTTGGTAGGTATATATTTAATTAACGTCGTACTGGAGAAACACAATGGGCTATTGCCACCCAGATTCTATAGGAGAATTGCATAAAGCTCTTGATGAATACCTCAATGCTGATAAAATTTGTATGAACTGACGATTTAAATTAAACTTAAACTGTTGAAATTGGGTTATTTACTGTCAAGAAGATACATTGAGTTCACATCTTGCTACGTTTAGTCCGAATCCGAAATTGTTCTATCAATTGTTGTTACTGAACGATTAGATTCAAATCCCAATTGATTGGTTGAAACTTAAATTTTTTTTTGATAAAATGGTTTATTTTAACTGTGATAGAATTATTCCGTAGGTTATCAAAACACTAACAGTTCGTTGCAGGAAGCTGCGCTTCAAATCAAACAACCCCCAACCACTTATAACTACTTTTGTAGGAAACTCAGACACCATAGTCAGCAGCACACTATTTTGCTTAAAATTCGTTGAAATTGATAAAGCAACTGCTTCATGAACAGATTCTTTTACTTTAATAGCCATGTCGTTAATGGCAACTGCTCGCAAGCTCATTGCACAAAAACAAATCGCGATCATGAGAGCCAGAACAGCTTCCATAAATATAATTTCAGTATCCATCTTTGAAAGATTTGCTCTTGCAAAAAATGTGGTGACATTAAATAAGGAACATGCTAAGTAGGCGTACAGAACGAACACCAGGAGCGAAAGCGAATGTTTAACTTGTTCCGTGATGTCAAATATTTTTCTGGAACGCTTCAGATACAACTCGAACATCGATTTCGAACTGTGCTTGTTCCGACAAATGTTCTGAAAAGAATCCACTAAACGTCTCAGTTGGCCAAATATGTAACAGCAAAGAACAATCAAGAAGCCTGGCATGATGAAGAGCTGGCAGAGAAGGCCCGTTTCTATCAGAACAAGAACAAGGCAGTTAGTCCATCTGCTGCCAGCATCCCAACCGTAGCAAAGATCCCGCACCAAAATTTTCACTTCTTCCTCGGATTCGGTGAGGCAGAAGACCAATATTTCAGGCAGAGAAATCAAGGGTAATACGAAACAGGAGGAAAACCCCGCCAACAGATGCAGTTTTCGAGTAGAGTTCTTAGATCTTAGAGCTTCTTGGAGAGTTTCCATAGTCGACAAAATAGTTTTCGCTTTGCACATGAGAATTATGCGTAGGACTAAGGTGCACGAATCCTGTACTACGATTGTGATAGTCATTCCGAATGGTACCCAAAACACGGAAAATGTTATGTTGAACATGTCTCGTAAAATTGATATAGTAAGAAGAAAAATCGCGCTATATTCCAGAACCTTTTTGAGTATCAATAGTATTTTTGACTTTTCGTCATTGGATGGAAACACGTGTCCTACTAAATAAAAGGCTCTAATTATGAAAACACTGTCGGCATGATTCTTCTTTCTTCCTTGATGAGTTATTGGATACAAAACATTAGAAGCTTGCGTAAAGGAATTTTGGGGCACAATTTGCCGTCGAAAAACGCGCGTGAAAGCTTCCATTTTGAAAATTTCGTAGTCTACGAACTGCCAGTGTTAACAAATAGGCAAAACATATAACAGACTAAAACAACAGGTGCCAGGACTGTAAATTTCAAGACTTTGATGCCCAAGAGAGAAATTAACACTTTTAAATATAATTTAAATAAAAGTTTAAAATATCTACTAAAATTAACAGTTTCTTTGCGATGACGTACAGATTCAATGCAAGAAATTTTTCTTGTCGAATACCGCATGGCAAAAAATCATAGCACAGGTATCCCATTTGTGTTAAGATCGAGAATGAAGTGGCAAATTTTTGTTTAGCCTACAGGTGGCAGAAGAGTAGGCCCAGCATGGTAAACTGTGCAGGTGTGGTATAGATAATGATGTTCTTTCTGCCAAGTAAGAAAATATTTCTGAAAGAAGTTGCCGAATTGTTCTGGGGGCGAACAAATAAAGAAAATAACATCAAGACGCTATTTACAAGATATATATCGATTCTTCTTAAGCCCATTATTCCGTCTTTTTGCTCTGTGAGAATGTCAAATAAATCGATTTAATCAGCAAAACATCATTTTGTCATGAATATATTCTTAATTTTCCCACACTGACAATAACAGACACGAATGCAATAACACCTCTTTGATTATGAGGTAATTATGACCTTATTTGGGAAAATGGAACACTTTTCCTACAGTTTTTATACTCTTCTATTTCTTGTAAACACATTAGAGCTGTTCTCGTTGAATTTCATAGAAATTTCAAGAAATATGTCCTTTGACTAAATAATTTTTAAAAGCACCTTATCATGTACTTACAACTTATAATGCTTTGAAATTTTCCATTTTGGTAACAACCTGATTTAGCTTTGCTATATTTGGTTCTTCATTCGACAGTATTTTAGAAGTTAATTAGTGGTACTTATATCGTACAACAGATGGGTGAAAGATGACTCTAAACATGCCAAATACACTTTTACCATTAAATTTTTTTAAACAATAAAACTATTTATAATTACTTACCTTGGTAGAAAAAGTATTAATGTCCATTTTGCAAAATTTTAATAACAGCTGATTTAGTAATTTTTATTATTTTTTAATTTGAAATGCAGTGTATACAAAAAGTACTTTCTACTCTTTTGATTCTTTTGTAGTATATTGACAGGAAGATTTTGGCATTTCCTTCTATTGTTACTATTATTGACTTTAAAGTGATTTGTGGACGTAACTAAAAATAATCTTATTTGGACATTGACCCTTTTCGACCAATCAGGGAGGAGCCTGACCCAAACATTATAAAATGTTTTGTTCCTATATATATATATTTCTATATAATTCAAATACCACTCACTCACTGACTCATCACTGTATCTCAAGAACTACAAGTCCTAGGAAGCTGAAATTTTGCAGGGGTGTTCTTCTTAAACCGTAGGGGTGCACTAAGAAAGGATTTTGAAAAATTCGAATCCTAAGATGCCTAAAATTGGCCTAAACCAAAATCAATTTGAAATCGCCATTGAAATAACATTGAGTGCAAAACGAATGCTACACGCATCTCAGATTGCTTTACCAGTGTTGATCGAAAAACAATTTTCTTAAAATAAATTAAATTATAATGTTCATGTTTGAACTGAATTTTTACTTATTTCCATGATGAAAATAATATTTATAAATATTTGATTGACGAAGAAAGAATATTTAGAACATTTAATTTTATATTTACTTAAATTTTATAATGGAGCACGAAAAGCACAAACGATAAAATAATTGATCATAAAAGCGTAATTTCGCTACTCGGTAATCTGGCAACCTCAGAATTAATTTTTAATTTTTTTGTTTGATCTATAATTCTTTTTTGGGTATTTGAGTTGAAAACGAGATGATTGCGGTCCATATTTGGGGATTCCCAAGTATTATAAATATGTGTTCTTTTTGCTTAGGAATCATTGTCTTTATCAACATTGTTCCAGTTTTTTGTCGAATTGTTTTACTTCAGAATATATTCAGGAAGTCGAAATTCAACAGATTTTTTTTTCTTCAGAATTCTGCCTTTTTTAAGGATCGGAATTTTGTTTCTGTTTGCTTATGTATTCCGGTATATTACCTATTCCAGAATTATTATTTAGGAGTTGGATTTTATTTATTTCCTGCAAAATATCACTGTACTTTCGTGGTGGTATATGTATATTTCCACCAACTGTCTTAAAATCTTTGGTTGAATACGTAATAGTGTGTAGAAAATAAAATTTACAAATCAAAATATGTTTTAAGTGTGTAATTTATTATTTTAAAATGACATGAAAAATTTCAAAACTAACTTTAAAATAAGATGGGTTACGTTTAATTAAAACGGGTAGTCATACTTTGTAGTTCAAAATATATTTCAAAATTTTGATATAGCTTTTCATTGAAAGCCGATTAAAATAAACTAAATTTCATTTGTTTTTCGTGTTTCATGGATGTTATTGAAAGTTTACGCCATAGTCAAGTAACTACATCTATCATTCTAAATAGATACGTGCTTTCCATTTAGAAACCAAATTTCTGATCTTAAAAATACCATAAGGGTTCAATTTAAAACTGTATGTGTGTTGGAGAAAGGGGAATTTTTAACAAGACTTTGTTGATCTTGGAATAATATCACACTAAGTAATTTTGAAAAATTGAAATTTTACGTCTTAGAAAAAAAAAGTGACAGAAAGTTGAGGTTGCTTACTCTATTTATTGAAGCTGTTCTTACCCAACTTAGATGCATGTGATTCGATCGTTGAAAATGATTTTCTTTTTGTAAAAGCGACGCAAAATCAATTAATCGATTGGGTTTAATGATGACATGTATTTCTAACAAAAGCAATGTTATTTCACATGCCACTGAATGTAATTTTCGGAAAAAAATTGCGTTTGCTTCAAATTAAATTATTTACGAATGCCGTAAATGTTCAGCCCCCTTGGACATATAGAACGCAGGTTAATATGTAGCCTATCATATCCACAGGGTTCTAAAATATAAGTGTATCAAATGTGTGGATTGGTCAATAGGTGGATTAGTGTAGAGAAACAGACAAACGTCAACTCTGCTTTATATATCTAACAGAAGTTCCCTTATTCCACCTGCCGCTGAACGGAATTTTTAAGAAAAATTGCGTTTGCTTCAAACTAAATTAGTAACGAATGCTGTAACAGTTTAATTTACCATCTTCTCATATTGAAGATGAAATTCGAAACTGTCGCATACTAGGTGAAATAATGGCACAATGAAAACATATTCATAGGAAAAGTAGGTACACGACTATCCACCAAAAATTCGCCATTTTTACTGAAATTGAATGCACGGGAAAATTCGCAGTCACTCCAAAACTTAAATCAACTTCAGCAGAAGTGTGACGGAATATGAAATGGATTACATAGTTGGATACAACATATATACATATTTGTGTCCGAAGTAAATTGTAAAGGCGATGCAGAAGTTAAATTGGTATTATATTTTTTTCCCCGCACACTTAAATGATGTTAACATTCTTTTATGAAAAAGAATTGATGATGACTTTTCATTCAACATATTATTAATTCAACCCGAGCAAAGCCGGGTATTTCTGCTAGTATATATATATATATATATATATATATATATATATATATATATATATATATATATATATATATATATATATATATATATATATATATATGTATATATATATATATATATATATATATATATATATATATATATATATATATATATATATATATATATATATATATATATATATATATATATATATATATATATATATATATATAAGTTTAAAAAAAAAAAACTAATTTTTTAAACTTGGTTTTTATGTACACTGAAGTTAACAGAAAAGAAGTTTCACCAACTAAAATATTACACACATTAAGATAAGTTAGGATGGTTTGATTTTTATCCCACAAGAGTTATTTAAACTGAACTCTATAGATTTTAAAATAATTGTTATTTAAATATAAAAACATTGAACACGGGTATAATGAAAAACATTTCATTTAAAAAACAAAATAAGATGGTAAGAATTTCAAAACATAAAGCCGGATAATTGTTTCACAGGTTATTTCCATGCTTATAGAAATTTGTAGACAGTAAATTTGTCTTAAAGTAAGAGGCGTTGTTATAAATTGATTGTCATAATAACAAAAAATAACTAAGAATAACGGTTTATAGATAGGTCAATAACTCACAGAAAAACAGAACCAGTAACTTGGTTATTAGTTTGTTTTCTGTGTTTTGTTGAGATTCATGGTAATGCACCTGATGCCATGGTAATGCACGTTTATCTTTATGTGAGAAATATAATTTCTTTAACCTGAAATTTGAGTTAATGGTTGGAGAAAACTCCTGATTCTCAAGTTGCAATTTAAAGTGAATGAAGCGACATAAGTACATTATAACATTGATAGTGTGGATCGTTACCAACTCGGATAACCGAAAACTCGAATAATAACATAGTAGCACAAAGCAACCAACACGAAATACATAAAAAATCTATTTCTACATGTTACTACTACTGTTGCTGAAACATTAATATACCAAGAATTTAGGATGCATTTATTGTGATAATTTTACAATAAATTTGGATGTCAGCTGTGTCCCTTGACAAAGTCGATAATAATTCACTGTTTCCCAGCCTTCTTTGGACAAAGAGCTACACTCGTTCTCACGCTTTGTTATTATTTAACTTTATTTAAAACTTTAAAATAACTCATTATTAATTTTGAATGGATAGTGCGGACACTCTTGGATAATTCAGGTTCTACTTTTAGTACAACACTAAAAGAGTTATAACTCAAAACAATTAAATTCTAAAATTAAATTAAAACAAGGTAAATTAATACAATAATTAATTTATAGCTCTGAAAGCTTAAAAATGCATCTTACCTCCTATGCTCTATGAATTATTCGATACCTTTTGTTTTGAAAGTGGAAATGTGGTATACTTTCTGTAAGACCGATCTCTATCCGTATGTGATTGCTTTTCCATTTGCAGTCTTTGCTGGACATTTCCACCAACTATTTTCCACTTCCGGTCATAAAGAAAAGGATTAAATTGGAATGGGGCTACATGTCACTCACTTTTGATAGGAATTTCGCACAGTTAAAGCAACAGCTTTGATAGACTCCAACGAACTGCAATAAAATGGTTTAGTTTAAATATTTCATTCTTTTCATGTCTTTCATGTCACTAAATTGTGTGTTCTTCCGCTGTAGTTTGAAACTTGTCTTTTATTGAAGCCCTGTCGTATCACTGTTGTATTGAGAACAAAAAAATTTACATATTGTTTCTTTTCGTGTTTTGATAGTTGATATCGGCGTTAGTTTCGAATTCAATTTTACTTTTTAGTTATTCAAGCTATAAATAACGTCAGACTCATTCGAATTTAAAGTTTTGTATTTGTTAGACTAAGCCTTTATTTGAAAATATATTCTCTTTACCATATAACTAAATTTAACAATTTCGTAAACAAAAGCTGTATTTTTAAAATTGGGTTTCTTTTATTTCGTAAAGTTATCAGTCTCAATCACTTACATTTTGCACAAAATTCTTCTGGATATATTCACGTATTAATCCCTTAACTGCATTTTCCCCTCGAAAATTATTTTGAAAATTACGAACTGTAAATTTCCCTCCACATATTTATATTCTTAAGTATTTTCAGTGTTTCCCTCCATTTCCTATTTAACTTTCTAAAAATATTCACTAGTTTTTCGGATAATCTCTCTACCACAAACTTCAATAGTTCCATGAATAACAAATCCATTTCACTCTGCTGATTAATCCTAGTATTGCTAACCACCTAATATTGAATGAATTGCAATCATAAAAACTTTGTTCTTCTAATTTAAGCTCGAAATTATGATTGAATTTTTTAATTTCACTCACAATGATTATATTATGCACATTTCTCGAATAAGAAACTATCTAAATTGGAAGCGTATATAAAGATTAATAAGGCATAGAAACTCAATTTTTTAACTCTCTGTTTTTCAACAGTATAACATATTAGTTAATAGAACCTAAACCCCCTGGAAGAAATTTTATTTAAATTTTAAAATGGTTAAGAGGTTAAGAGATAAGCACATGGAAATGCGCATTATTCTTATGATATTATGCTTATGTATATTAATCGTAGCGTATTATGCTTTATGCGCGTTATGCTTAGCAACAAAATAGTGTTTCTAAGATGTACCATTCCATACCTACGTTTCTAAGACGTACTATGACTCCAAGTTTGGTCTTTTTGTTGTTAGGTGCTGCATGTATAAGTTACCGACAGTATTAACAATACTATTCAGCAATATTTTTATTATTCCGGGATAAAAATCATATCAGTTCCATAATGTAATCCACCGAAAATGGTCAAAATGTATCAGATCAACATGAATGTACTTCCATGAAAACCCTAAACACTGCAGTATGTAGTCAGGCTATCTATTCTGTCACTCCGACAGTTGTGACATTCAGGGTAAATTTATTTTCCTGACACATCTTTATTGCTTTGGTGTAACTACTTTCAAATATTGAAAATAATATATTTCTCTAAATAACTTCAAATTGACTATTTCTAAATATTTTCGTCCCAATACCAACTGTGTTTTGGCACCCTATCCTAAATTTTCTTTTCTTTTGTCAGACAGTGTGGATTCAAATTAGTGTTGATTGAACTTAGAGCGGCTTCAAGCGCTATTGAAGCATCAAATACTTTTATATGCATCACTTTAACAATTCTTAACTCCAAAGACTTTAATGAGAAGAAATAATAACCACTGTGTTATGATTTAATACGAATATGGGCATTCATTGTGATTAATTATGAATATGGCTATGGATTTAAATTAATATTTACTATATTTAATCCAAAGTTCAGGTTTCGCTAATTCCTAGAATGCGATGACACAATTTTGTAACAACTGGATATATGTATCATGCATTCAGGTATATACAGCTAGTTATTACTTCTCTTACAATGAATTTTTAACTTGTGAATAATACATGAAATCTCAATATGTTTCGACAGAATTTTAAATTTAAGCATTATTTTTTTTAATCAGTTATCTTAAGCCGAATTACTAAAAAGTGTTTTCTATCTCAAATGTGGATAAGAAGACATTACTGTATTGAAAAATGTTCTATATTTTAGTAGAATATTTAGAGTCTAACCATTGACTTTAGATTTAAGTTGTCGCTTTGCATAATTTTAAACAAAAAATACCAAAATGTATCACATAATTTTTTATTTCTAATTAAATAAATTTTTCTCAATCCACATAACATCACTCCCCTCGACATATTGCGGTTTTTCCTGGTCCGTCTAAAAGCGTTATATATCGAGGAGGTCATAATAATTTGATTATATTCAAACCACCAAAAGGAGGGGAATAGATCTCATACTCTGCAAATGTAGTGTGGGTTATATTGATCAAACCGAACGAACATTGAAATTAGTTTGTTTTTAGATCCTATGATAACACCTCATAATTTTCAACAACGATCAAATAACGATTAAGATATAGGACCATATGCGTAAAATAAAGTATTTGCAGGGAATATATTTACCTCAGACCCGCAGATAAGGACCGTGGGTCATATATGGCCCTCCGGATGCGTTTAATTACCCCCAGACTGAATAGGTTTAATCTCTTAATAGGTTTAACCTACCAGCAACCTATAATAGCTTCGTATTAATTTCACTGTCCTGAAATCCTAATACGACTATCCAGACAAGTTTACTCTTCCGTATATCACATACGCACATCCAGATAAATTTAAACTGACCTGCAGACAAGATATGAATACGAGATATTTCTAGAGGATACTTATCCTTAAAATTAAATATTGAAAACATTAGCAAAACAAATCCTAACGTTATCCCTCAAATAACTACCTTGAAATTTGCGCTAACAGATATATTCTATAATTGTTCTGTCTTTTTGATCTTGGACGTTATGCCCTCCATGGAAAAAAAAACGCTTTTTTAATATTTATTAGACATACTTTGAAGTTTTTTACATCTTTGACTACAGTATTACTTTCTTCACTAACACCACAGAAAATACTGTATAAAGTGCTTAGAAAATTACGGAATGAATAAAAACGTCAAATTAATAACTACATTCAGAATCGTGGCTATATAGTGAATAGCTAACAAGCTACAATCCTCTCTTTCATATCCGTTTTCTTAAATTGATATTCAACTCAAAAAACGGCCCATTTGGGTATTCACCGAAGCACATCGAGGAAATTCGTCACTCAATCCATTATTTATTTTCTCCCATTTCAGAGCAGAAATGGTCTTTTTACGACAGCCTCTGTGATGAGATTTAGTTTTATGATTACCGTGAGAAAGGGAAGGAAAAACCGTTAAACTGGAAGGGCGGTCTGAGTTTCGTTATTGTTCATTCTGTATCTTTTTTAATGCGTTATTTTGTGTCCGCTTATGCACAGTCTCGAACAAGCAAAACGAAGTCCGTAAAGGAAACTAGTACTGCTTTTTCAGTATCTGGTCGGGTAGTTACCAAAAGAACAGTTTTAATCTTATCGTTACCTAATAATTGGGGAAATAATGTGAGAACATAAGATCAGGTAACTTCGGAGGGGGACCAATAATATCATATTTATTTGTATTTCAACCGAAGGCTGTAAGTGCAAATAATTAAATGTCGTTAAATGAAAGTCAAAAATAAGGATTAAGTAAATGTCTGAGTGTACTTTGAATGCTTTCGAACAAAATGAAATGTATTTTACTTGTGTGATGAAAGGAGCTTCGATTAAATTAGTTTTTGTGTACCTGTCATTTATACGCATTACGTGTATTTTAGAAGAAAATTTTCACGTTAAAAAATTATTTATTGTCGATGGAGAATCAAAAACCATCTTTACCATACACTAGAAAATAAGTGATAAAAAGTCCTTGTTTTAAAATTGCACATACTCAATTTGAGGAAAGTTTTCATTTATAATCCTCTCAGACGTTTTTTGATATTGATTTATTTGTAGTACTAAAATTTTATAAAGCTGGTCCACTTTAAAAAAATACAGTCTACGTTCAAAGAAATTCTGACACGTTATACAATTTCAAAAACTTTATTCAAAATCAAATGAATACATGAAACATCGATATAGATATAAATATATATTTCAATAACATCTCAAAACTTGGAATAATAAAAAACACACGCGTCCTTCAGCAAAACCTGGACTACAATCAAAAACGTTCAGAGTGCAGAGCTTCACGAACGAAAACATACAATAAAAATTGGGATTGATTGACAACTGTGAATGTTTACTTCGTTTTCCATCTCTTTTTCACAATTTTAAAAATAGAAATTCTCCGACGCTCTCAGTCTGCTTTCAAAACAGCAGGTGGTGCAAAATAGATCGAGCCAGATGCAGGTACTGTTCCATTTTTTGCTAACTAAATGCTGCCTTCTATTTTTAGTTTCGTTCTGAGAAGAATACAAAGTGGGTGGGAATAAAATAGAATTTCAATGAGGGTTATAGAGTTTGCTTTTACGCACGTTTACGGGTCTCTTCAAAGTCCTTCGTCTGAATCTGAATTTTATCAACTCGACTCGCCAAGGTCTTCTCATTCCTGGTGCGATATTGAACTGTCGACTTCCATCTGTGACAGATGTCTATCTCATTTCCCACAGCAGCCCGACTTCTTTGGTCGAGACTCACACAGCTGCATTGTGGATGCCGACAGCTGAAGGTCCTGGTGCGTCGTCATAGACCTATACACAAAAACAGAAAAGTGTAAATGCGGTTGGAAAATATGAGAATGAAGAATCTAAAAATTGAAAATGAAGCGCTTGAATAAAAAAGGGTTTGCAAAGTTACGACATTCTCATCACCGGTAAATTACATAAGTAAATTCTCAGCACCAATTTTAAGTTCTACAGGGTGTCCTAAAAGTTCCCGTACTCCAACTTTTAAAAAATTTATTGCCCGCGCTTTTTTTAATTATTGAATTTTATCGTCTGCTTAGTTTTATCAATTTTTAATTTTTATCGTTTGATTTTCTTCGCACTCAAGTTGTGTGATAATAAAGTTCCATGTCATTTTGTTCTTCATTGCAAGATGAATTTATCACGCATTCAGAGTATTGCGCTGTTTGAGGCTTATTTTGAATATAAATCATATGAAAGATGTAACTAATTTTGGCTACATAAATATCCAAATGCTGCAATACCGAGTAAAGATACGCTACATCAACTTATTCAACAATTTGTTGCATTATTAGAAGTGAAGACTCTTGGTTCCAACAAGACGTTGCAACCTGCCATACAAGTTATGAAACCATGGGCATGCTTTTTCAAATTTTTTTTTCTACGTTAGTTTTATCACACAACTTAAGAGTGCATTATACCATTGGAATAAAAAAAAAAAAATTTTAAGTTTGTTGTTTTTGTATAGTAAATTCACGAATCGTCAGTACGGGAACTTTTAGGATACCCTGTAGTTTTTCATTAGCGAGCTGTATTAAGCACATTTTTCGAAGTGACAACAATTGTTGTCGTGAAACTTCGAAACCTTTTTTTGTTCTAGTATATTTAAGTAGATTTCAGTTTGAAAAAATATTATACAATGTTTTAAGCTAATGTAATTTTGCGTTGTTTAATCCTAGTTAAATTTATTTTCAAAGTTTCAAAAGTATTCAGTAAATAAATTCAAATTTTAAATTTCATATTTGAATATCTGTAAGTTTAGCCTAACACACTTTATTAAGAATGTTTTTCATAGATTGTATCAAATGGGCTATTTAGTACGTAGAACAACTTTTTAATAGAATTATGTTGATTTTTCCAATTCATAAAAGCTTTGTCCATAAAAGTAAAACTTTTCTATAGATATTAATGTTGTTGAGAGTGTAACCCAGTTAATTTCAAAGGAACCACGTCATACTCATGCCTTATAATATAAATGTAGAGATGTGAAGATTATATTATACCACACACACTCATTTCACGATTATTGCAACTAACTTACCAAGTGACGGAGCTGATAATGTGAGCGATGTTGAATAGATTTTGTTTTTCTTCTTTCTACGTAAGTAAACAAATGCTTAAATTTTAATTGTCATCAAACATTTGACATTTTTGTGAACTATGTTATATAGTCTTCAGAAAAATCGTTTTGATTACGGGTCACAATATAACAAGTCACTAAACAATCTGCAATATTTCAAGAAGCAACTCAGTAAAGTACCAGAATAATCTACATTCAAGTAGATTACCAAATTAAATAGATAATTTATTCATTATTAATGCAGTGAAATATGAATAACACTGCACAGAAAAATAATTACATAATTTTTTTTTAATTTATTAATTGCTCTACTGAACGTTTTGTGTTTTGTGGCTTGTCATGTTGTGCCAAGCCCTTCAATTTTAATGTTTGCTTTCAGGACATTAATAAGAGGTATATGGCCATCACAAACATTTACAACAACTTTTCTTGGTTAACTTATTTTATAGTTAAAGTTTATAAAGTTTCAATTTTTTAAAAGTCATTAACGAAAGCTTAAAGTTATATGATGTACTGAATATTCTAAACTGATAATATCATTTAACATTGTCTAAACCTAATACTCTTTCAGCTACATGTAATTATAAAAGTAGCATGTCACTCAAAAATTTCTTGTAGATAAAAATCGAACTAAAAAATATAGTAATATATAGTAAAATTATTAAATAAGACTCTTTACTTGCATAAATTGTCCAAAACCAGTTAAAGTATACCTTATCAGATTCGCTAAAGTATGTAGAACGTTAGATCCCTCCTTTGCACTGGCTTCCATAAATGTAGTATCACAGTCCTAAATGTGATGTTTAAAAACGATTACTATTTCTATTATTATCTATAAAAATCAATATATCATAAAAATTTAATAAACTATATAACATAACAGTTTGTCCATATAGCATCAAACAAATTCATTAAACTAATAAAAAATAATAATTAAACATTGAAAATTGAAATTCAAATACGTAAAGGTGTGTAAAAATCATTTTGCATCATATGTTTGTTTCGTTATTCGACTTAAAAGCAACTTACAACTATTTACAATTGTTGTAATAACGTTTGTACCTAATTTGCATGTTCTTAAAATTGGAAGTGCTTAAATGTTTGCATATCAAGGTAAGTTTTTAAAACGATCCTTGATTTCAATAGCAGAATTCTAAATAATGAAGATACGTTAACTAAAGTTTGGAACTTTTGGTCCACTTTCATGCTTGTTTGGTAATAAATATATTTTTTTTCCTACCTTCGCCAATTTTTCTCCTTGTTCTCTTGTAATGCAAGTGGTCCCTGTCTTTACAGCTACTTCTCGGAGATCTATCTTATTAGCAACAATCATCAATGGTATTCTTTGTGTGGAAGATTTCTAAAAAACAATATTTCTCATTGGCACAAATGGAATTTATCTTATTAAAGAACCCAATTCTAAAACATAAAGAAATTGGAATAAAGACGCGATAAACATAACATACAGCCTCTGTACAACACTTGAGAAAGTTTAGTTAAAATCTAGTTGACGATACGACTTTGTGCTTGGCGTTTGGTTTTTGTCACGAAGCTGAAAGACACAGTCGTCTACCTTTATTCAAGTAATCAGCTTAGTAATGTGGAAGAAGAGGTTTACTGAAATTGGGAATCTATTACCATGCAATCGTCAAACTTACGCCAAATTCAAGGGCCCTATATCGTGAACTAAATTTCAGCCGAAATGTTTTTTTTCTCTCTCTTTCTCTCTTTGTATGTATATTCTCTTTGTATACTTTTACACACGAAAGTAAAGTACTTGACGATGAAAGAAATTATTATATATTATACAGTAAATTACTTTCATTCATTTGATCATGTGAATCGTCACCAATGTTTTAGTGTAATGATTATGAAAAATATATTTCCTATCTATTTTTTATTTAAAAATCGACCACGTAAATAAAAATTTAGTCTTCATAATTGATACGTAATGAAAATTTAGCTTTTCCTAAATTTTAAAATTTCTCAAGTATAACTCAAAATTGTGCTTTTTTTTAAAATTAATATGCTTAATATAACTGTAGAATCTTTCGTACAAATCTTTGATTCACAATATCTAACCAAAGTAACACGTCAATCACAGTAAAAATACGCAGTTTATCTGAGAAAAGCATCAACATATTCTATACATTGATCAATAGCAAATTTTAAACCTGCAGCAGAATCCACACGCATATCGTTGAAAACTGGTTTACTAGTTGACGAGGTATTTGGCTAAAGTTAGGACAGAATGAAATTGATACCTCTCCATGTAGATTACATACAATTTTAATGATATCAGATTGATATATTTTGAGATAAATGAAAACTAGACTATTTTGTCTTTAACCTCCCTTCCCATCCTTAACCTTCCCTTAACCTGACTCCTTAACCCTCCAAGTGTTTCGACGAGATATCTATTAAAAGATCTGATTTCTTTTGCAAAGGACGAGATATCTCGTCGAGACAGAACTGCCCTATTACTCAAAGGGGAACGAAAATCCAAGTATGAAAAAACAAATTATCACTTTCCCAGAACTGGTAACAGAATTAGAACAGGTTTAGAACCGGTTTAGAACCAGAGGCTGGATACTACAGGGCAGTTTTTGACGCACGAAGATAAAACACCAAGAGAGTTAAGGCTTTGTTAAAACAGCTAGGTCAAGTCCATGAGTCCAGAAGCTCTCTAATCGCCCAACACTGGATCAGAATTTTCAAAGAAATCCATCCTTGACAGACCAGGGCAAGCCGCCAGAAAGTGACTGGAAGAGGCTCGTTCAGTGTTACATTTTAGAAAATTTGAATATGCCGTATGACTCTGTGTGTTTGAGAGAATTAGTTGGTTTGGGATTTTTGGTACGAGAGCCATACTTGATGGTACCAGATTGTGTTGATAGTACCAGATGTGAGCTGTCGGGACACACCAAATTTTATTATTTGAGCTCTTAAAGGTGAATAACTCTTAAAAGGTTATTGAAAACTAAATTAACTGTTTGAAAATAAAGTTATTTTATCTCGTTACGAAATCTATCTTTTTAAAAAGTCCATCAAGTCTGCTCTAAATCTCCTCTTATAATTTAAATTCTCTCTCCATGTCAAAAGCAAAAGTACCCTAATTAAACGGAATAATCAGGTTCATCTCATTTGCATTAAAGTGATATAATGAAGGCTAACGCTGATGCACAAAAAAAACTAGCTAATTTTGCTGCAACAAATCTATTGAATTCATAGTGACTGATATTAATTAAGTTAAATTCAAAATCTTTGCTGGGGAAAGCGGCGTACATTGCAAAATTACCATCACCAAGTGCAATTTGCCACATTAAACAGTACAACACATATCAGTTAGGATACATAAATAGAAGGGCTCGTCATTACCCCGTTAGAGGACGGTTTTTCGGCCATCATGCTGTAGAAGCAGGACACCTATAAGACCAAATGAAACACCACATTCACTGCAAACTCAAACTCTACTAACGCGATTGATTATACAGGGTGAGTCATAATGATTTTCGAGACTTTGGCGAAACATTAAACCGTAACGGTAAGGTACAGACTGTCTAACAGGAGAACTACTCCACACACAAAGTCTAAGTACTGGTGGGTACTAGAAACAGGTCCCGTGCATTTTGTGTAGATCACATCTACTGAATCGGCTTGTCAAACTCTCCAACTCGCCCACTGTGTGGCCTTTTAGCCATGACATGGATCCACTTCAATAGTTGTCCTGATCTTACTGACGTCGCTGTGAATAATACTGCGGATAGATAGATATTTTTTGTTTCTGTTTCGAGACTATGTTGGGCTCCATTGCAGGCACTTGTGACGAAAATTCGGAAGTCTAGCGTATGGCCATGTTTTAAAAGAAATGCTTTTATAATTTTAACTTAATATGATTGAATATATGGCATAATTTCCTCCTGTATATAAATATATCTATTGCAGTCTGAAAAAAATATGCTTTATAACATTTACCAACTCATTCAAGTAAATTGAGTCTCCGATCAATAAAACGGGCTTTCTGATTAAGATATTAAATGGCAATCTCATTAAGATTTATTTCACATATAAATAAATTTTGCAAACTAAAATGAGTCCTTACAATAATAAAAATTACAATAATTAAATATAAAAATTTTAAGCTTTTCATATTCCTCTTAGGACATAATTTATCGTGAATTAAAAATTAATTACCTACTGATTTTTAATCAAATTCAACAATAATTATCACCTATATTTTAATGTTCCTATCGTTTACTTTAAACTGTTGCTGTATTTGCAATAGGATTTGTCAACAATTAACTCACTAGTACCTTCCCTCAATGGAACAAGTCTCCGCACCTGGCCATTTCTCGAAAGAAAGCAAATTGCTATTTTAACCCTAACATCCATTTCATGTACGAAATTAATGTCTCAAATCAAAGCTTGATAGTTTTGCATTAATTGAATTATACCCTTTACATCTGAATTAAGTACTTCGTCTGAGAAAATCTTACAAAATATGTCTAAAATATTTATTTACGACGATAAATACTTTAAGTCGAATCTTTCCGTACTTATTTTAATAAACTATTTTTAAACAAAGATTTAATGGAATTTAACAATGCATCAAAACAATGAGTTGTGGTGAACTTAGCCAACTCAGTAAAAATTAACCTGCTACATTAGTGTGTAATGTTAGTGTAGTTAATGTGCAACACATCTCCAACATTAAGTACTTTTTGATAAACAAAATTGCACTGTTTTTCACACATCTGATGAATCAGAGAACTAGATCTTAATACTCTTACCTCCATTTTTAAACTTGTGCATAACCTATCTCATCATGGAATATCAGCAACATCTAAGTAAATATCCAAGTATCAAGAATGCAGTCCGAACATGTTTATTAGTCATCTGACCCCCCTGGTTCAAAGTTGCAAGCTGTTGTCCTCTGATCTTTCCCTTCATAATTGATCCTTGACAGTCATCAATAGCCCGTCCAGTTGCTCCAGTGTGACGCTAAGTCAACTTCTTAACTATCAAACCTGTTTACAATGTCAACGTCCAATGATACACAAACTCAAAAACGTTTTTACCAACTTTTACTTTAGCTGATGAACGTTTTGCATGTAATCTCATCGATTTTTATAGATCTTCCACCATCAAAAAGTCAGCAATACTGTTTTACAATCACCGTCTACTTGACTATCTCTTAATTTCCTTCAGCAAACGAATCTGCCTCGCCATGTGAAGAAAAAGTTGAGTAATAGTCAATATTGGTAACATCTATCACATTGAGCCTATAGATTCTTGAGAGGGAGTATTTTGATGAACTTACATTGTATTGCAAAAAATAACTTATTACACATAGCAGTGCAACCTATCTCCATCATGAAGTATTTTTGGTAGACTAAGTTGCACTGCCACGCGTCTTGAAAAGATCTGCAAAAATGAATCAGGGCCAAATAAGGATACTGTATCAAGGTTACTGGATAAACAAATATTGCTTCTTTTCCATTACCGTTAACTACCCTGTCCCTTCCGTTACAGTGGCGTGGAACACTAAAATTCCGTTGACCATCATGACTCAACGTGTACTATAAATGCAAAGAACGTTTAAGCTACTATTTAAAGAACTTTTAAACTCAAGAGGCATGAAATAGAACAATTTTGATCACAGATTTTACGGTCTGACGAATCTGCTTACAAACCCTTTTAACCTTTATTCCCATTCAATAATTTCACTAATTCGGGGATATTGCTAGAAATTGGTCATGCTCAATAAGCTTGATTTCTACTTACGTCGATGTCTTCCACCCACTGTCGGACGTTCAGGAAGCTGTGTTCGCAGGTGCAATCGTACAATAGCATGACACCATCGGCTTTTCTGAAATACGTTTTCGTAATGCTGCGGAACCTAATGAGATTAAGGATTTGAAACACATGAATTTAACCGTAGAAAAATTACAAACAATTCATTGACCCATGCCCTCGACTAAACAAAAAGGCTTAGAGCACCACAAAGGGAAGGGGGGGGGATACTTATTGCAATAACATGGACTGGTAGGTCCTGGGGCCTTGCTGAATTTAATTTGAAGAACTTAATTCAAGGAAAGTGAAATAAAAAGTTCACTTATATAACCATTGAAATTATGGTACAGCTACACTCTACGTTTATGAATGATGGCTACGGTTTGGCGATTTTTTGGCGCACTTCTAGTAGCGAGTAACGATAAATTAAGGCAACCCATCTGTCGTTACGGTTATTGTGATTTTCATGGCAACCTAGGCAAACGGAAACTTTCGATTTTCATTTTGAATATTCTAGAAAGTTCTTCCAAAATCCGTTAAAATCGTTTGATTTCATTGGTTCGTTTGAAATTTTTTCTTTGTTCCCATTGGTTATTTTGATTTTAAAATATTCTTTGATTGCATTGGTCCTTTTAAATCTTTTTCTGTGAAACCATTGTTCCATTTATTTGTACGTCTACAGTTGTGGAATTTTTATTTCATTATAATAGTTTTCACGAAAGGATTAGGAGTTTTGTTTTTTTGCCATTTTCGTTTTGATTATTTTTTCAGCAAGAGTTCTGACGTTATCAGGTTGTATTATTTCTAGCTTTTTTTCTTTTATAAATCTTTTTCTTTTTCAACATACCTACTGTATTTAGTGTAATTGATAAGTTTCAGGGTATATATATATATATATTCTTACCCAACATTCGAAGTTTAGTTCTGCTGGAACCCAATTGTGTTTTGTAATGTATTTACTTTTTGTGAAATTAAAAAATATATATATACTTTTCAAAACATTTTCAGATGTGTTTTCAAGCTTTCATTTTCCGTTGTGAAAAGAAAAATGTTTTTGAAAAAAAAAGATTTTATAAATAATTCGTTCCTTGGCGACTTTAAAAGTGCGCCAAAAAAAAATCGCCAAGGCCGTTGCCACCACTCATAAACGTAGAGTGTAGCTGTTCCGAAATTATTCTTTCTATTCTGATGGAAAGTCGTGTACTGTCTAGCTTCTTCCACTACTGAGAATGGGTTGTGGCGGTAACTATAGGAACAGCAACATACAGAGCAACTAATAGGCGTAGACTTGGTGAGGGGGCAATTTATATGGTAGACAAGGAGTATGATACACAATTTTTATACTGTATTTTTACCTTTCTTGTCCTGCTGTGTCCCATAACTGAACTGCAACGTTCCTTCCATCGACGCGAAGAGTGCGCATAAGGAAATCAAGCCCTATAATGAAGAAAAGCAAGTAACTGAAACAAAAAGTGTATTCAAATATTTTTCAAATCTTAATAATCATTCAAACCAATCAGTATGCCGTATGAACAAAATTTTTACCATTGTTTTATTGTGACACACGTGTATCTCAAAATATGTGAATAATACACTCTGTGCCGTTAAGCTGCTACTATGGGATTCCTATTCAAATTTCGTGAAGGAGTCCTCATCTAATTGGTCACTGGAGCCAGAAGTTGAGAAATGAGAGGACTTCAGGCACCGCTTAGGAAGAATTTCGACCCCACGGATTCACTTCTGGGGAAAACGAGTAGTGTACATTCGTTCATTATCGTGCGTATATAGACCCTCGAAGAGATGACATAAAAAATCAACTTGATACTTGGCAGATTATTCCATCCATGTAATAACATTGGGGTGATATCATGTGCCGCAATGAGGCACCAACCGAAAAACTCTTCACGTTGCTATATCTCTTGGCTCGAGTGGCATCAGAAAAAGTTTGGAACAAATAGAAGAAGCAAAAACGTTGTTTTGCTCCTTCGCTTTTAAGTTTACCTATTGCCTTACGCATATCTCTCTCGTTAATAAAAGCATTTAGAGAAGTTTGTTCTTTATAGTTTATCCGGCTTTATTCAACGAACTTCATTGGTGACCCGGACGTGATTTGAACACGCAACCTTCTGATACTTGGGAAATTATTCCATCCATTTAATAACATCAATTCAGTGGGGAATCAAACTGACTCCCGTCTGTACTCACGGGCTAAAAATGCATAGCTTGTAAGCTTGACATGCCTAAAGTTAACATTGTTCTGTTTCTCACCTAAAGTGGAGCTCATGTGACGTACAAAGACTCCTTTGCTGATTCGTAGGGCGAAGGAGGACTTGCCTACCCCAGCGTCACCCACGAATATCACCTTGAAGGTCTGCTCGGCTGGTCCGGTCGGCTCGTAGTTCTGGTCTTCTTCCACTGAGTTACCGTTGAATTCGGACTGTCCAGCATCTGAGAAATCATCATCCTGGGTTCAAATAAAAGATTACCTCAAAGTTATCCACGTCAAACCTGTTCTGAACAATTTTCAAACAAAGTGGAAAACAGGCGTAGAAAGCCACGTGAAAGAGGAGAGAATGCAAGTTTTAGCTGTTGGATATATTTGTGACGCTTACTTTAGTGTTGTTGTGGTTCTACCTCTGTTCAGGCACATGACAAGATTTAGAATTCTTAACACACGATCGGGAAGGGAGCCTTTTTCTTAGATTTTTAATAGTTGCAGCAATACGAGGGCGTTTCAGAGTAAACTAACAAACCAGACGGAAACCTTGTAGACGTTTGGCGTTTCCTCCAATAAACGTTGACCTATCAACTATCAATTTTCAATCTGGAATTCATTCCTTGAAATTTTTACAAGAGACGTGCTAAAATCGTATTCGAAAACAAGCTACGTTTTTACGTCAGGAATACTGCATGAAACACGTCCCGTCGAAAAAACATTATCGCCATTTAACCTTGACAGACAAGTTCTCTCATAGCTATCCAACTATGTTGAGTTATAATTCCAAATTGCAATTTAATAGCCCGTTGTGTTTTCCCAGAGCGACGTAATTCAACTACCTCCAATCCAATTGTAATTTACAATTTTTAAGTAGTTTTCTCTCGTGGACCTAGTTTAATTCTCCAGAAAGTTTCTTTTACCCAGAGGTTTTAGGAAAATAGATTTCAGTAGCAACGGTAATAGTTAATAGAAATTTACTAAATATGATCAATTGTAAAAAATAATCGACAAGGTTGAAAAAATTTAAACTGACAGATATTTACCATAACATCAATACGCTGTAAACTAAAATATTCAGTTCTTTAAAAAAAAATTTATTTTCGAAATGAAAAAATTTACAAATTTTAAAAAGAAGCTCGGTGTATAATTAATCACGATTTATTAAATGTACAACTAAATCCCCATAGTTTTAAAATTAGCATTTTAAAAAACATTAAAGAAGATACTCTTTTTCAAAATTTCTTACATTGTCAAGGGATTCATAAATACTATTGATTTTGGATGTCCTTGGCATCGGAGTCGGTATAACACCATTTGAAGGTTCAGCAGGAAGAGGTCGTCCTTTCGGAGTTGAACTCTGAACTGGATTAGGGGACCAACTTCTATTGCAACTAGTGAAACAAAACGAGTCTGAGTATAAAATTATATAAACGTAACTGGTCTGAAAACAAAATGAAGAGAAAACGAAATAGATTGAGGATTCGTTTTGACGCGTGAATTGTAAGCGTGTTTTAGAATAAACTACTATATGTAACCACGTAGCGGTTCTTTTGGAAAAAATAATTTAAAAAGTCAAGAAATCTTTACATATAAGGTTTTAAAGCTAATTTATATAACCTCAATATATGTTTCATCCTCTAAACTGAGTAGGATGCACTAAGATGAGTAGGATCAGTTTCTATTTAGTATTTTATCAATGTTTTATGAGCCATTCTTTCAAAACCCCAAAAAACAGACTGAAACATTGTTCCTTGTAATTTACACTCTTTAAGACTTTGCAATGAACAAGAAAACATACTATTCAAACGCTTTTGAACCATACGCATGGAATTCTTTAATATACAACCACAAATTGACCTTGCAGTGATCAGGAATATAGACTGTGATTCAATTAGAAACTGACCCGTTAATTTAACATACTATTTTCTTACAACAATCTTATAAATGTTATGTAAAAAATTATTTTTCTTTAATCTTTACCTACATTTTAAACCTCTTTGGAATTACTGCATAGTTGAAACAAATTTAAGAATCAATAACTAATATACTAATGCATATTATAGATGCGGAATTCGCCGTTGAAATTAGATAAACTAGGAAGAAACTGGTTAAATATTGTTTTTCATTACAGAAGACACTGATATGTAAGCGGAATTTTTTTTTGTTTTCTAACTAACCTTTATTGACTTATAGATCTTCAGAAATAAATGGTTAGAATATGGTTTTTAATCCCAGTTTCCTTTCCCACGATCCTTTCAGTTTCTTCTGAGGTTTTCAATTACCTGATTGGAATCCTTTCAATTACCTGATTGGTTTTTCTTCGATTCCCAGTTGCTTCTTTATGTCAGAGATCTTTCTTCGGGGCATCGTATCAATATTCAGCAAAGAATCTTGGCTGTTACAAGATTTCATATCCCTAATTTCAAATCCTCGTTTCAATTGAACATCTCCTTTAAAAACCTAATGGACAGTAGCAAAAAGTAAAGTTTCTGAAACATATCGTTACACATTAATATAAATTTACCCAATCCTTAAGAACAATGGAATAAAAATATCAAATAACGAATTCCGATCAGTTACATTCCAAAAGACAGTTGTTTAAGGTTTCTAACCCTTTGAGGGTTGGCTGTTTGGAAGTTGTACTATTATATTTGACACACAGATGATATCCAAGTAAAAATTTCAACATACGATTAATAAATATTGAAACATGAAAATGTGGCTAATGGCTGTTCTAGTAGAATGAAACAAAGCATCCATTCATCATCAGAACAGAAGTCCTGATGAATCTGTGAATTGTAGACGGCGCAAATTCGATTCCTCCCTGTGCGTATTACTCTCATATGTGTCAATAAAACTGTAGAGGCAAGACTACATCCAGGTAACAACTCCTCACCTTCAAAGCTAAAAACCGTGCGGTGACGTCAGATGCTCGATTCTTCGGAATGGAAATTGACCACCAATGGCAACTGTTCTTTGTGTTCTGACGTTCCGATTGGAGCTTTGAAAGTTCTTGTATTTTACGAACTTATTAAAAAATTAAGAACAAAAAGAAGCGTTCGTTTTGAATTTTGGATTCATTCTAGCTTTCTGTCTCACAGGCTTCGGACACGCTGAATGTGGAATTACTTTAAATTCTTATTGATGTAAGAAGGCTAATTTCTGGAGTTGTAAATATGTTATAGTAAAGCAAGTTTTATCCATTCTGATGTTGTGTCTACATGATTTCATTTCTTTCGCAAAACTAGCGTTTGGTACAAACAAACTGCCAGAAAGCTTTCTATGTGTGTATGTCAATTTACATGACGTTGTTCCGCAAGCAGCTTGGCTAAATATGGTTCTTGCGCCATAAAACTCGACCAACATGTCTTGATCAGGATGAACGCTTTGTTCCACCGAAACAGATACTTACCGTTTCACACGAGTTTTAATCTTTATTAGTCATACGTTGGAAATTTTTAAATTTTTACAATATTATTGTATTGTAAGATACATTTTTAATGGTGCCTAAATTTACTACAATACCCTCTACGATTTAGAAGAGGCTGAATTCGCTAGATACTATTACTAGTTGAATCCCTGCCAAAGATGTGAAAGTGTGGTTGTTGCACTAAAATTACTAGTGTAGTTCTCCGTGCATGAGTGTGCAATGGTTGATTGCGACCGTTTGTCTGTCATGTGTTGCCTGCGACAGTCAAGTAAGGGTGATGTGGCGTGTGTTTTCAAGATTGAGTGGCATTGAAGACGGAAGCCGTGATATGATTAGCAGATGGGTCTGTTAGCACAAAACTGGTATCACGATGTTGGAAGTAATTTGTATCCCCATGACAATTTAACGGTTCATCGAGGAATGAAGAAGGTTGCCAAAATCCACAGTATCTTTGTATTAATTTATTTCAATAAGACAAATGGCAATACATGGAGTAACTTACCGTTTCCGGTGGAGGCATGGAAGATGGCCTGCTCGTCCTAGATTGGCCAGACTCCCTTCTGAGTCGATGGCGCCTGGACACTCCTTCGTGGTCGAACTCTTCCTCTTCGCTGTCCACTTCGTCCACGGTGCACCGGGGAGATATGTCCCAATTCTCATCCACCTCACCTGAATCTCGAACAGTGGATACTCCGCTGTCAGAATGGTTAAGGGATCGACAAACTAACATGAAAGTAAAATACAGTAATATGAACGTAGTACTAGCTTAATACGAGAATTTCTAAAACAATTGTGTGCGATATACTGTGTTGTCTAGACCAGAATTAGGTTTAAAATCTCTTAAACTACAAGGTCATTCAAAATTAGTAATCCAAATTAACTTAAATAAGTGGTTTAAACCTGAGTAGTAAGACGTTAAGCTAGTCTTGCGAAGCACGTGAAAACGACAATACTACCAACAGAAACACAAATGCATTGCAGATAATTACAGTTAAACTTCGATTAACCGTCAGTGTCGGGTACGGGGCCATAACGGTTTATCAAGTAAACGTATAACAGAAAAACCTTGAACAACAACCCACTCCCATTCATTGCATGTGAACGAATGATAAAAAAAATGCACGTTTATGAACTGGAAATACACTATATATACATGTATTTTATTTTACAGAAACAAACAATATACAATTTATATTAAGTACAGTTATATTTGTTACAAGAAATTACGCTTTAGACGTATATACATATTCAAATTTTAAAATAGTCTGCCATTTTATTTTGTTTCTTCGAGGCTCGTGCTTTCTGAGCGGCAATGTTCTTTAATAAAAGACTGATTGTTAATCGAAGTTTCACTGCATTAAGAGGGTCCAGGACAGAAAAATCGTCAAATTTTCGAATTTTTTTTTATTATTTTAAGAAATTCTCTGTGTTTTTCTGCTTAAAATGACGTCTAAATCGTGTTTCTATCTTAACTAGAACTAGCGATATAATAATTTTTGTGGTGCGTTGTTTTGAAAATCTAACACTCTTGACAATTGTTGTCATGGCAACAACATCTGTCTTTAAAACTTTAAATGCGTTTTTCTCCATGATACATTTTTTCAAGATTTCCTGTATTCAAATTGCTATAAGTCGAAAACCGATAAAGTTTAAGAGTTGAAATTTGGAGTATATCTTTTTCAAACATTATACTTTAATTTTGATTCAGCAAATTTAAAACAAATATTTACTTTTAAAAATATGATTTTTTTTTAAAGTACCTTTAAATTTTCAAATATTTACATTCAAATATTTTTTATTTCTTATTAAATTAATATTTTTTAAATTGCTGAATCAGAATTAAAGTTTATAAATTTGTGAATAATTTACTGCAAAAATTTTGAAAATTGATCAAGAATATTTTGAGTTTTAGCAATTTAAAATGACCCTCTTTTTTTTAAAAACATTTTAATTTAAAATTTTTAAAAAACTTTTGAAAAAATTTTGTGCTGTGATTTTGCTTATTAGTTAGATGGGTAATCAGTACAAAAAAATTCTAGATTCTAAATTAATTAATAAAAAAAAAAAAATTTCAATGTGTCGGACCCCCTTAACTCATTTTTGTAGTATTTGCATATAAAGTGTACTGTTATTCTATTAATTTTGCTTGGTTGTATTATTCATCAATCTTGTACTTAAATCCAAAGTATCAGTCTTTCGTAATTTTATTTACGAATTCAAAATATTAAATTTAAAATTATTTCGTTGAATCTTATAAGTTTTATATTCTTTTAATTCATTAACAAATTAAGTTATAGTGAAATATAACCAAGTATTCAAACAATCTTTTTCAAAACAAGTATTCGTTTACCTAGTTGCCTCTCCTTTACTTTAGGTCGTCTTATCGAAGAATATGTACAGTCCATCGACTTGGGCCTCCGATTTACAGAACAAACATCCTCCTCTTCATAATCATCTTCCTGAAATCTAATAATCCATTTTTGATTTACTTAACTACCGATATATTCTATTAAAAACACCATCTTACAACTATTTTAAAAATCTTTTTTGTTAAAAGCTGAAACAAAATCACGTTTCTTATTAAATCTGACAGAATAACAGAAAAATAAAAAGCGTTCAAATGGATTTACTGCAAAAATTAATATATCGCTTAAAGCGTTTATAATTTATAGAAAAATTTTACTTTTCACAAGAAAATATTTTTTAATGAAATATTATTATTTATTTTCATAGAATTTAAATTAGTTTAACGTAAATATTTTCAATGAGTCAAAAATTATCTTTAGATTCCAAACATCTCTGAAAACCGCCTTTCAACAGAATCCGAAGTTCTTCGTAGGGAGGAAAACGTACTTAATAACGGCTCTGAAGTTTGGTACACGAAAAATCTGATGTCAGAAGTAATTGTATTTATCGGATTTCCCATATAATACTGTTTGAACAGCAAGCGGATTTGTAGCACAACAAACAGAATCATTACCGGCGTCATTAATTTTTCTGTACATAGCATTTCTATTTTGAGACAACAAATTTCATTTATGTGTTTATCCACAGTATCACCACATTTTATTTAGGATCTATAAGCTATTTGGATAAACAAAGAGGAAATTTCAGTTTTTCTTTAGACCAGGACGAAAAGACCTTGACAACGGGACTCGAGTTCTCTAATAAGTTTTTTGAAATCTAACTATCTTAATTCCATCCAGTCTAACTACACAACTGTAAATGGCTTATAACAAGTGAAATTGTGATAAATGTGTTACGTTGATTTTTAATTATTGAGTTCTGCGTGTATTGTGTGGCTTATTTTTTCTTAATCTTGGCTGAAAGAATTAGGGAAGGGGTAACGCAGGTGGATGACCTCCACGCTCGATTTACTCTCGAATAAGAGTGTGACGTCTTAAGGGGTTACTTTCTAAGATACTCCTGAGGAAAGAGATTATTTCAAGGGGAGATAATGGATGTTACGAGGGACAAGACGAGAGAATTTCATGATAGGGGTCGGAGTGGTTTGAACAGATACCATGCATATTGCCGGATTGGATTAGATTTTGAATTTTATGATGCAAGGTTCTAAGAAGAACAAGCTACACCAATGAATAACGAATGAATTCTGCCCGAATCTCCTACTTTAACGAACCGGTAAAGCTGAATAGAACGAAGTATCTAAGATCTAACTACACATTCTTCGTCACGTTCTTTTTACTACGAATATCTTCAAGATATATGGTATCGTCCTCGTCTCCCCATTCACCTTCTAAATTCATTCCGCAGTAACTTATTTATATAAATAAGGGCCCAACCTTAATTAATTGTACTAAATTAAAAACTGATGTAGTCCTTGAAATCTTCAAAACAAAATGCAATTGAAGTTTGAACTCAGCTCCAACGAACTGAGTTCCTGAATAAGAGTAACAAGCGGGCCAACATCAAGTGTTACAGAAATTTTCTAACGGTACAAGGAGTCATACAATAAATATACTAACATATTTAGAAAGTATACCTACACTATAGATACTAACCTACCAAGAATGTCATGCGATAGACCAAGGTCCAAGTAATCTCCAATTATAGAGCCACTCTTACTCCTGTGAATACCCTAAAAAGTCAAATGAATTATGTTAAAAATTAATGAATGTGTTAATGTTTTCCTCTAAACAAAAATACCATTATTATTTTAGTCCTATAGTCTCTTTATTGGGGTTTGCACGCATATATATATATATATATATATATATATATATATATATATATATATAATTCTTAATCTGTTGAATCCCTACATGACTTCTAGCCAGTTTTGACGTACTTGAACCAATAGAATCTTTCCTGGAATTATTTCAACCAATAGATGTGGTTATTTATAAAGATGGGATTATTTATAAATATATTATTTGAATATAAAGGTACTCGTGAACTTGATTCTTAATGGCATTCATACTCAATTCTATCTGGCTGTATCCGAAAAAAGTAGTATTAATCCAAAGTATTCTAATACCTCAGCATTCAGATACAAGAATACTAAAATACAAAAGTATTCTTCCAAAGTATTCAATAATGAAGTTCTAATATCCAAAATATTCAGACACAAAAGTATTCATAGCCTAATAATAACTAGAATATATATATTCTAGTTATTTCCACACTTAAAATTCTGAAAATAAAAATGCTTTTTTAGTGTATACGGTGTATACTTCGGACCTTTTGATTTGAAGAAAGAATTTCCTTGGCCCTCGTTACATATCTTCCCCAAGAGAATGACACTTTTGGTTCCTCAAGAAGCGAGATATACGACGAGTTACTGTACTGATCGATATTACTGCAAATATTAATGTGAAGTAATTGATCATTTTGTTTAGTGTCTTCGATAAGAAAAATATCACACACTAATGTTTAAGACGGCTAATGTACATGAGTTATGCTGCATACCTGTTTGCTAGAACTTTCAACAGTACTGCGAATGGCGTCATGGGAGTCCAGGAGCCTTTTATTTGCATCACTGTTAAATAATATCAAAAAGAAAACTTAGAAAAAGAAACAGAGTAACTATTCAAATTACAACACTTTTCTATACAATTCTTAATAAATAATGTATTTTCATACTTATTTTTAAATGTATTTACGAACGATTTTCTCTATTGCAGCAATTCTGTCACCTATTATACCTGAGTTGAAGAACAAATGCAAACATTAGCTCAGAGAGGTTTATTTTTTTGCTGAGTTTTTCATCAGTTTTTATAAACATTGCTTCGTTTGTACTCAATTTTTTTTATGCAATTAAGTTTAAGTGCGCATAATTTCACTCAAAGTGAAGTCAAATTGAGTGACTCAAAATAGACACCTTCAAAGAGGGATCAATATGGAAGCTTGTTCTTTGAACTCTCCATGACTAAAGTTGCTATATTACTCTCCATTACAAGAGTTAGTGTCTCTATGGCTATGTTGGCATATTACATCGATATCATGTTAAACTATTGAATGCGAAAAATGCTTTCTTTATATTCGGCACCTTATTACGCATGGGAGAAGATAAGTCTTGTAGCAAATCGTCGAATTTGTCGTCGGCTTAGAAGTACGGAAATGGCTATGGCAAACTTTCATATTTGCATACTCTTCCAATCCCGATTGAAAAGTTTTTTGCTTTCCTGAAAAACTGTTCTTTTAATATTCGTTATTCAAACATGATATCGATTCCTTTCAAAAAAATATAAGCACAAGTGCTGGATTTATCTTAAAAATCCCTTTAATCCCTTAGCAGTTTACGTAAAAATCCATTTTTAACGTAAACTGCTCACATAGGACTCCAAAAATTAATCATCTTGATAAGAGTTGCTATTTTATTTTATGAAACCTTTAATCCCAGGAAAGCAACTCTTAGAAATGAAAAGGATCGCGGTACAATAAATAAAACTTATCAAGTGTTAAACGAAATATAGTGACGGGGTTCAATATAAGTCATCATTATCATTATTATTAACAAAAGATTGCTTATGCTTGGAAAACGCCCAAAGAAGCATAAAAAAAGTTTTTCGCTGAAAACTTCAATCCTGGTTTGAAGAACATCAAGTTGAAATTTAACATCTTTGTAAACATTAGGTTAATTCACGGCCTGATGTATATAACATCGTTACTGTGAACAATTTGGGGAGAGTAACCAAAAAACAAGTTTCTTCATTCCACATTTCTGGAAGAAATTAGCAGATATTTAATTGAAAAATGGTATAAAATTCCATCTAAGAACATTTAAAGGTTGTATGGTATTTAGGTAGTTAATTAACATCACACTGTAGCAACACGATTACGCCAGTTACTCAATTAGTTCTTAGTTTCAGGATATAGGTATTTCCAAAGTGTTCGTATTAGTGTGCCCAACCACTAACTTACAAAGATGTAACATTATGCTACAAGGATGTTAATAAGCATAAATCCCTAAATTGTTACATTTTTTACCATTACTTTCTTTTCTTAATATCATTAACTATACGTTCATTTTAAGTTCTCGTAGTATCTACTGAGTGTAGAACAGGGCACAGAAATTGACGATATATGTTTATTGTAGAATGACAACGGATAAAACTATATAAAATTGACCGCTTCGGGATTCATTTATAATTTTTACCGCTTAAAAATGTCGAATTATTTTAAAACAACGGACTGAAATGTGATTGAAGTAAACGTTCAAAATCTGTAATCTGTGGTAACATGACAGAGGTGTGTTTTTTCGGAAATAAGAATTCTTCATTTTGTTGATAACACGAATTAACATCATTTTGCAATACGAATTAACGCTATTTTATTGGTAGTACGAATGAACATAATTTTATTGGTAATATGGATTAACACAATTTAATAACACATAAGTAAACGAAATGCTGTTATATACTTTTGAATACTTTCATTTCATTTAGAGGTATGAAACTAGTTTATGTGAATATGAAATCTATAGATAAATAGATTGAAATTAAATATGAAATGGGAGCAACGACATTTTTTCATCGATAGAAAAAACAATTAAGGAAGTTTACCGTATGTGCTAAGCTCGAATTTGATCGCGTCAATGTTATGAGAATATACTATAAGAATAGTTCACACACACACACACACACACACATATCTATTGTATCTCCATTTTAGCAAATACATATCACAACTTTAACATTTTTATTTATTTATTAAAAATTTTATTGGTAAAAGATACACTTACTGCAATAAATTAAGCTGACGACTTAAGTGATCCTGCTCCTGTAAAACTTCCAAAATTCTTTCTCGTTCACTGTAAAGAAATATGCATCAGAAAATATTCGCCGAATGAAAAATATATTTGCCCCATCATTTGATTCTGAAATCCAAGAATAGAGTCTTGACTGTGGTCAAAATGATACACTCTGTAACAAATCGTAGTATTGAAATGGTGGATAAGTTCACCTCAGAAGCCGCGACCTACGCTTTAAAAATCTATTACATTCAATGCTAACCTGGTACCAGAGAAGACATCACACTGACGACTTCAAATTCAAGGGTGATGGAAGTCAGCAAACTGCGCCTTTAGACTGGACAGGACATTTAAGATTTAAAAAAAATTCATTTTATCACAGTTTCTTACATTTTCTGACAACGCTCTCTTTTCAAATAGTTTTTAACCCTTGCCTCCTCTGGTAAACTATTTCAACGAATAATTAATGTTAAGTGTAACTGTGAATATAACTTTTGAATTTTACCAAGATACTTTTGTTGCTTTGTGAGAAGTTTTAGATCTCAAGAAGGGCTAGTTTGAAATAAAGAAACTTGGAATTAAAATTACAAAGCTAATAATGGTAATGATTTTTTTTTGTGGGGGAAACCACGCTTCAGGTGTTCAATTTTATAGTGTCTACAGTTTTTTCTTCTTCCAAGGCTTTATTTGTAAAAAAATTTTATTATATGATGAAATTCTTTGGGTCAATTTACATATTTTCATATCGTATTGGATTCACGAGGAAAATAAGTGAAAATAAAGCGTTTCAACTCTCGTCAAAGAATTTATGTCTAGATCCACTTTGGGACACTGTGGCTTAGAGGTTTCCTCGACCTGTTGGGAAGATGCATATGTATCAAACCTCTCATCATCACTTCCTTGCTAGTCTGTGACTGTCCAAAACTTATTAGTACAATTGCGTCCAAGAATGATCTAGTCAAAAATTATTAATTTTTTGCTCGGGCTAAGACTTTTTAGTGCGTGAACTCACAGACACTATCTCGTTTGTCTAGGCCAAGTGGGATACGAAACAACAACATATTCAATGCCCCGTAAACCTACATGAATCACCTGCTATATATTTTAAAATAGTAGCAGGGTATAGCATTGGATACACCTGGGTAATAACTGAAAATTAAGCGTTTCAACTCTCGTCGAAGAATTTATGCTTAGAATTGGGAAACTTTGGTTTAGAAGTTAGTTTCCTTGGAATGTTGGAAAGATGCGTATGATGCAAATCTCTCCTCGTCACTTCTTTGCTAGTCTGTGACTGTCCAAAATTGATTGGTACAATGGTGTCCAAGAATGATCTAGTCAAAAAATGATTAATATTTTGCTCGTCTAGGACTTTTTGAAGATGCCTGAACTCACAGACGTAATCTGATATGTTTAGGCCAAGTGATATACGAAACAACAACATATTCAATGCCCAATAAACTTATATGAATAACCTGTTAGATATTTTCAAATGGTATCGCATTGGATTCATCTGGGTAGTAACTGAAAATCAGGCGTTTCACCTCTCGTCGAAGAATTTATGTCTACGCCCACTTTGGAAAACTGTGGTTTAATGGTTTCCTCGACCTGTTGGGAAAATGGGTATGAAGTAACCTCTGATCGTTTCCTTGCTATTCGGTGACTGTACAAAACTGATTGGTAAAATGGCATCCATGAATGGTCTAGTCAAAAAATTATTAATCTTTAGCTCGTTTATGATCTTTTGAAGGTGCATGAACTCACAGACAGAACTTAATTTGTGTAGGCCAAACGGGATGAGAAACAGCAACATATTCAATTTCCAATAAACTGATATGAATCACCTGCTAAGCTCCCGACACTTCTCTTCGTACATGTTCCTCAGCTGCAGTAGCTCGCTTCTCATCAGAGCAATGCTGGTCTGGGTGTCCAAGAGTGACATTCTCAGCTGGCGGTTGTCGCGGACAGCCTCGTCCAGTTTGGTCCGCACTTCGTCCAGACGGGCATCGCTTTTCTCGGTCGGCTGAGTCCGCAACCATGAATACACCTAAAGGCAACAAATCAGCATCATACGCTTCGTATGGTCTAGAAATAGCAATTATGAATGCAACCAAGACGCACTGAGAATGATACACGGTCGTGATGACCCTTAAAAGACTGGAAATACTGACTGAAATACTGGAACATTTAAAAGACTGGTCACCCTAAGAAGGAGTCTGAGCTATAGTATAATTCACAAAACGATTGAATTGTGTATTCAGTATCGCTAAATGCTGCTTACACTGAGGCTCTAGACTCCTAAATAAAATAAGTTAGGTAAGGTAATTTTAATTGACGTCGTACTAGAGCTACACAACGGGTTATTGACGACGGTCCTGGATCAATCCCCTAAGATAAAGATCCGAACAAGACCATATAGTTTTTAATCACGGTCAGATGACGAGGCAACACCTAAGCTGGTATCCCACTCTCCAAACTTCCACTCCAACCCAACGTGAGGACTTTCGGTCACGACAGATTTAAGGTTCACCAGCCGCTTACAAACATCCATACACTGACCCGGATTCGTACCAGAAACCTTCCGATCTAGAGGCTAACACCTTAACCACCAGAGCGGTTGGTCAGCTAAATAAAATATGACTCAACATAAATAATAAAATATACATATATGTGTTTAAAAATAAATAAGAGTCTGTAATTTATTTATTCAGTATTCTAAAAAGGAAATTGACTATTTTGGTAAAGTTTATTTGAGACACAATTAAGGTTTCCTATTTTCATTAGAAGACAAATGAAAACTCATCTGCATTTATGTTTCAGCCTATTCGAATATGAGCTTTCAGTGCCTCGAAAAATTTCCGTAGGTCCTGAGGAGATGAAGAGAACGAAAAATCACCTTTTCCATGAGTGCTAGGTGTGTTTGCAGTTTTTCCAATTCCGTATCCATTCTAGTCTGAAGATTCTTTCTTTCGTCCTCTACTTGCTCCTGAGCCTGAAAAAGTAACCAACTGAAAAATAAACCATATTTCACGTCGATATAGAGATTTTCATAAAGGAAGCTTTTGACATTTGTCTTAAATGGAATTAAAACCAAAGGTTATTCTGACTTTAAGCCGCAGCTTGAGTTCTGCTTCTTTGACTTGATTGTCCAGTTCCTCCTCCATTCTCTTCAGATGTTTTTCGTGCTCAGACTTCTCCCTGAAATGAAACTCATACATAGTGGCGATTACTCTTCAGATGATCAAAATGCAGTTATAAATCATAATAAATATTATTATTAAATATAGTTATTAAATCATAATAAATATCAAAGTTGTACAGTTAAAAAAACTATACCTATTCGGTTGTATTTAACCGTAAAATAAGTTCCGCACAAAATTCAGTGTTGAATCTAATGAATAGAAAATAAATGAGCTGATATTCTAATAATGAGTGGATAAATAGGATTCTTGAATGTAATGGTAATTTTAATTAACGTCGTACTAGAGCAACACAACGCTATTGACTAGGATGCTTGAAATAAATGTAAGAACAAAATTCTCATAACGAATGGATAGATGAGATTATATAAGAATGAAAGAAGTAATAAGATTTTAAGAGGGAATCTAAGTCTTGATTCTAAAAAAGAATATATCTGAATCCTTATTAAAACTCATAATTAAAAATAGCTGTTGGATAAACAAAATCATTACTGAAAGTAAAATTTCCATTAGTTTTAAAAGTTTTACATTAAAATACAAAAATATAATTCTACCACAAACATTAATTTTGTATAAGAAACGCAGAAAATTATGCTCTTGGTATATTTTCTCTAAATTCTATTAAGTAAATAAATTTTCTTGCGTTTCTTTCTTTCGTTAAATTTTATGTACAGTAAAAAGGTTTATAAATACATAATTTAATAACAACGACAAACCTATGCCATGAATCTTCTAGTCTTGCTTTTTCTTCTTGGAGTTGATGTAAATTTCCCAGTAACTCTTCTACTGCACTCTCCAAGTACGGCACGAGATGACGTTGTTCGGACATTTGCAGCTCGTTCAGAAGCCACTTGAGCTTTCCTTCGTCACTAAAACAGAAGCAATTTGAATTGTTGGAAACTGAATAAGTTCTCCAGAAAATCTACATTTCTACATGTGATAATTTACAATATCAAGAAAGAGTCTCATTATTTATTCAAATGAAATTTAACTACAGATTCCGAATGCGGAAAATTTAATCATAATCCTTATGTTCAGATTTTCAAAATCACAATGTTTTTTGCCCCAAAATTTAGTATTGTATGATCACTTCGACAACAACTTAGATACAGTCTGACATTGATAGGAAAAAGCTTTCAATGTAGCTGAGAAAATAACTTTCCTACGCTGTTTCACGCGAGTCCAAAATTCATTTCTTGAGAATGAAGGCGTTTGACATAACATTCAGTTACTATCCCCCTGACATGTTCAAACAGGAAAATGTCTGATGGACGTATTGTCCAGATGTGGAGCTGTATCGACAGATCGTGGATTGTTCAAGAACTATTTGTAAATGAGCATTGTCCTAGAATGCAGTACCAGCAAAATTTTGAAGAGGTTAAGACTCCATTCTTAAATTATTCCTGATGCAAGTTGCAGTTCAGCACGATGCCTTCTAACATATTTGTAACCACGAGAGATAGTCAACACTTATGCGCAATGCATTTGTATTTCTCTGTTTGCAGTACCGTCGACCTATAGTTAGGTCAGACTTTTTATCACCTTATCACAACAAGCCTTATCACCACAACGGAGTTTCTTAGAATGGATTATAAAGTTTAAAAATTGCCAAGTGTTACACAGGAAGAAACCAGGTGACTATCTGCTATCCCAACAATCGAAAACAGAAATTTACAGTGTATGTGTAATCTGATTCTGTTTCACAAACAAATGACTACTGTTGAAGTGGCAAATATTTATCCTACCTTTCTGACCAATTACTGAAAAATGTAATGAATGCGTGGCTCTTTGCTCAATCGCAATCCCTTTTATTAGGGCATAAAAAGCTTGTGCAACTATGGAACAAGTGCGTTTCGAATATGTTGAAAAGAGATGTCATTATAAGTTGCCTATTCTTATTGAAATAAATAATATTGTAACTCCATTGTGGATAGTTAGTTATTTACATCCTTGTATCATGTTATAATTTCAATAATCACGTATCAGAAAATAAATCTTGTAGCAATTTAACAGGTCTATGTCCATCGTTAAGACACCTTTAAGCATATGTCTGGGGTTCAGAGCCAAGGAAATTCTTACTAAGCCAATGAAGACAAGATGGCAGATGTCAAGCTGTGTTGAAAAACAAAGCCTGAAATTTTACTGTTTTCTGAATCAGTGCAAACGCCATTGGTATCGTTAAGTGATCATTTGCTGCTAATCAGTAGAATTTGTGAGTAGATAGGTGTTTTAATTAACATCGCACTGGAGCAACACAGCGGGTTATTGGTTACGGTTCAATATCAATCCCGAAAGTAAAGATTCGAGATCAACACCACTTAATTTTGAACCATGGACGACGGTCCGGTATCGAATCCGAAAGGAAAGAACGAGAAAAACACAACGTAATTTTGAACCACGGTCAGATGAAGATGTCACACATAAGCTGCAACCCCTTTCTCCAAACTTCCAGGCCACGCCAAAGTGAGAATATTTAACATGCACCAGCCCCGTTGTACCCGACGGTCTTTGATCGGATTTGAACTCGCAACTCTCCTGTTGCTAATCCGTCATATTTCCAACAGGGCTATGGCGAACCCAGCAGAATTTGTGATTTGTGTTGTGCGATTAGGTGGTTCTAGTTCACGGATTTCTGTGATCAAAAGTCTCAACTGACAATTGATACCTCGTTTTCATCACTCCACTAGTATTATGTCCTGCCCCGGTGGTAAGAAATTAAACGTATTTCTTCACATCAATATTTCCACCATGTAAGCCATTCAGGTTTCGAAGGAAAATTTCATTGAGATAGAAAGACTCTCAAACCCTTTCGACTCTATATCGGATCTTTATTAATTCCAATGACAGGTTGGAGTTACTTATTTAAGAGGAAAGTTTAGTGAGAAAATTTCATGATTTAAATATCCCCACCGGAGATACATATCCTATGAGATTCGTGCTAATACTATCAGCACTTATGATTCAAATTTTCACATAGTAGTTTATAATTAATTCATATATACAGGGTGTCCCTGAATTCATGGGCCAAACTTTAAGGGTAAGTAAAATACATATAAATAAGCATTTTTTGTATAGCAACATGGGGTCGGAAATGAAAAGTGCAGGTGGAAAAACAAGAAATGCGGAGGAAATGAAAAAAAGCTCTCTAAATGCATAATATTTTTAGAGCAGACGATAGAAACGTTTAGTAACGTAGCTTAAAAAAATAAGATGAATTTTTGGGAAGAAAAATATTGAATGGAAGAAGTTTATATAGTTTGCATTATCAAATCGTCTGCAAAACAATTTTATTGAATTTGAATGGCATTACGCGAGCTGCAAACGATTCTTTGCTGTTAGAGAATTGGCTTTCGGTTAGAATCTTTGCTGTTGGAAACGATTATTTGCTGTTATTTTTGCGTGATGGAGCAATTTACCTTCTCTGAGAAAGCAGACATGCATCTTATGTACGGGGTTGCGAATTATAACGGAAGAGAGGCGTTAAGGTTGTACCATGAACGCTTCCCCAATAGAACAATGCCTGATCACAAAAATTTTCCGCATTTACACCGCCAGATTTGCGAGAGCGGTTCATTTCATGTCAAGAAACCGGATGCGGGTCGCTGGAGACATGTACGAGATCTAGAAATGGAAGAACGTATTCTGAGAGAGTGTGAAGATAATCCAAGCACTAGCACAAGATCGATTGCACGAACTACAGGCGTGAGTAAAAGTACTGTTTGGAAAATTTTGCACGAGGAAAGACTTTCCATACCACTTACAGAAAACGCAAGCACTGAAGGCAGCTAATTATCCTCGGCGTGTAGATTTCTGTCGCTGGTTTTTGCAGCAGAGTACATTCACTCCTAGCTTCTCTGCAAATGTACTTTTCACAGATGAGGCCAGCTTTACTCGAGCAATTTTTAATTTTTAATTTGCACAATTCCCATGTGGTGGGCTACCTCTAACCCATATGCTACATGTCCGCATGCTTTCCAGGAACGGTTCTCGGTTAATATGTGGACAGGCATTGTGAACTATTTCCTCATTGGCTAATACTTGCTCCCAAATCAACTTAACGGCAGAACGTATCTAATCTTTCTGGAAGAGGTATTACCAGAATTACATGACAGTGTTCCAGTTGCTGTTCGAAATACCATGTGGTTTCAGCACGATGGGGTTCCAGACCATTCATGCAATAATGTGTGTAGTTATCTCAATGCCATCTTTGGCCCTCGATGGATTGAACGAGGTGGACCAGTCGCTTGGCCAGCACGTTCACCAGATTTATCAAGTATCGATTTTTTCTTATGGGGACACTTAAAGGCACGCGTCTACGAGACTCCAATTTATGCTGATGAGGACCTCATTGCAAAACATTCAGTCGCTGCTGCAACAGTTTTTGAAACACCTGTCACCTTCGAAAGAGGACGCCAATTACTTGCTAGGCGCTACCAGGCCTGTATCGATGTTGGTGGTGACACACTTGTGCAGTTATATGTATTTGAGCTTCTTTATATGTATTTTACTTACCTTTAAAGTTTGGCCCATGAATTCAGGGACATTCCTGTATTTCGATGTAAATTGCTGAAAATAGCTAGCACATAAAACTGATACGAATATCTTCTTGAAGGTTGATAAATATCGTTCTCTAGCAATAAATATCAAGACTAAAATTAGTAAATAATAGTTAATGCTCAATAAATCGACGTTAAAGGGGTCCGGGACATATTGAAAAAAATTTTTATTAATTAACTAGCAAAATACCCGACCTTACTCGGTTTGAATTGGTTTACTCTAGATTGAAGAGATAATCAAAATATATAATGACTTACGTTTTTTGTAGAATAAAAATTTATTTTAACACCTTTCGCCATCTTTATATTTTCTACAACTTACTTTGGACACAAATCCTACACATGCATATCCATTCATGTAATACATTTCACATACATCGCACAAGTTGTATGACAAAGCTACAAAATGACGACAGGTGATACTAAGGTTGCTACTATAAAAGACGATTTTGAGGGAGATTTGGAATTCCCTTTCTTAAGTTCTTTTCACGTTCAACTCAATTAATTAAAATTGCGATTTACGGCGAGTGCTCTCGCACTCATAGTCAACAAAACAATATTTTTTTTTACTTGTGGCACTCTTGCCTCCGGTATGCGACGTTGTGAAATTTTGCAATCTTCTCCTTTCATTATTACAACGAATTTTTTAATGTTGGAAAAAGTTCTAGTTCGGATTTTTAAATATTATTATTCTTTCAATAACGGCATTATTCTTTCATAAACGGCATTATTCTTTAAATAACGGCATTATTCTTTAAAAACGGTATTATTCTTTAAATAACGGCATTATTCTTTCAATAATGGCATAATTACACTTAAAATTTACTGAAAATTTTATACTGACTTACCTAACATTTTTAAGTCTAATACTTTGTGGTGCTGTTGTGTGTGATGAGAAGGAAAACACATTTATTAAAATAATAAATATTTAAAACAGAAAACAATGAAATAGAACAAAATAAAAGATGTCGGAAAAAATTGTTGTAAAGATATTAATTTGTGATTCATTTTTATCTCTTGATCTCGCACAGTTGCCACAATTTACAACTAAAAGTGCACAAAATTTAGAAATGTGAAATTAATTCAGAACGAAAGAAACAGAAAATATCACTGCTCACGCGATCTTGTTCATTCTCGTTTCGTTGAAAAATATCGTCTGCCTCACAAATATTCCGAAATCGTTTTCATTGCGCAAAGAACAAAAATAAGACTCGAAATAAATGAAGTATCAAAGCTGAAATTCCATTAAAAAATATAATTTTTTGAAGAATAATTACTTTTTCAGCAGTACTGGTAAGACAATCGAAGTAATCGTAATATTCAATAGACATTCGAATTTTTCCGAAACTACCAAATTATGGTTGATTTAAGTATACTTACTCAGGTGTTTTAGCATGAAACTCATCTAAATATACCAATAAAGACATGTTTAATATTGCATTCACTAAACTATTAGATAATGTATGAAATAAAATACACTGCAATCAAATATCTGGAATACAGTTCATGTGATGCCTACACAAACACATAAACACAAAATCGAGCATAGAACAGAATGACGGACAGACAGACTTTCACAACCAATTCTACTCACTAAATGAAGATAAGAACTCACTGTATGCAAATTTCCATGAACATATCTTAAACCGTGTAGACGTGTATAGGGCACAACATACAGACAGACGGACAGACAGACAGACACCAAACGAGAAAAAGGCGGGTTCGGCATCAGAATGGTCCAAAACGGATAGAAAACTTGAAATGGGTCGAAAATATTGAATGCACAAACACTCCATTCTTATTTATATAGATTTTGAATCTTTTTTGTACTGATTACCCATCTAACTAATAAAAAAATCACAACACAAAATTTTTCCAAAAGTTTTTAAAAAATTTTAAATAAAATTTTTTTGAAAAAAAGAGGGGTCATTTTGAATTGCTAAAACTCAAAATATTCTTGATCAATTTTCAAAATTCTTGCAGTAAATTATTCAGAAATTTATAAACTTTAATTTTGATTCAATAATTTAAAAAATATTAATTTAATAAAAAAAATATTTAAACGAAAATTTTTGAAAATTTTAAGGTATTTTTTCTTTAAAAAGTCACATTTTTAAAAGTAAATATTTGTTTCAAATTCGCTGAATCAAAATTAAAGTATTATGTTTGAAAAAAATATATTTCAAATTTCAACGCTTAAACTTTATCGGTTTTCGACTTATAGCAATTTGAATACAGGAAATCTTGGAAAAAATGTATCATGGAGAAAAACGCATTTGAAGTTTTAAAGACAGATGTTGTTGCCATGACAGCAACTGTCAAGAGTGTTAGATTTTCAAAACAACGCACCACAAAAATTATTATATATCTAGTTCTAATTAAGATAGAAACATGATTTAGACTTCATTTTAAGCAGAAAAACACAGAATTTCTTAAAATAATAAAAAAAATATTCGAAAATGTGACGATGTTTGTGTCTTGGACCCCCTTAAACAAGAGAAACAAGAGAAACAAAGTAGAAATAGGCTGGTCGATCAAATTTTTTATTTTATTTTTGTTCAAAGGATAGATTGAGCTAAGCTGCGTAAAGAATGTAAATGGACAAAAACACAAAGGTAGGTAAGTATTTGAACTAACATCACACTGGAGCAATACAGCGAGTTATTGCGACTGCACGGGATCAAACCTGAAGGGAAAGATACGAGGACCACAAGTAATTTTGAACCACGGTCTCTAGTTACAGGAATAGAACCTGCCCCGCTGACGATTGAGACTCGTCATAAACTTGTTTAGCCTAAGTTACGAATGACGAGTCCAATTCGTCATTCAAATTAGGACAAAATTAAACACGCACATTCTTGTTCATGGCAGCCGACCCACCGGTATAGTGGTTAAGGTGTTAGCCTCTAGATCGTAAAGTTCCTGGTTCGAATCCGGGTCCGGGCATGGATGTTTGTAAACGTATGGTGTAGAGGCGGCTGGTGCACCTTAAATCTGTCGTGGCCGAAAGTCCTCACGTTGGTTTGGCGTGGAAGTTTGGAGAGTGGGGTGCCAGCTCAGGTGTTACTTCGTCATCTGACCGTAGTTCAAAATTACGAGGTGTTGTCCTCGATTTTTTTTTTAGTTAACGTCGTACTAGAGCAACACAACGGGCTATTGACGACGGTCCGGGATCAGTCCCTTAAGGGAAAGATCCGAGGACAACACCTCGTAATTTTGAACCACGGTCAGATGACGAAGCAAAACCTGAGCTGGCACCCCACTCTCCAAAGGTGTTGTCCTCGAATATTTCCCTTAAGGGACTGATTCCGGACCGTCGTCAATAGCCCGTTGTGTTGCTCTAGTACGACGTTAACTAAAATTACCATTACCATCTTGTTCATGGCAAGAGTGATTGGTGTTACGAGACTCTCTCCTTGAATCAAATTATTCAATCGTTCTCTACAAAAGTATATTTTATTTAATCTGACTCCATACATAGAAATATTTAAACGGATGCGTTCTCAGACATTCTTTTTTGGAATGAACACGAAAATCAGAAGCTGTGTGATCTTTCTCATCCTGTTGCCATTCTTATCAAACGAAATTATAAGAAAATATAACAGTAACTAGTGTGCAAACGATAATACGAAAATATAACAGTAATTAGTGTACAGACGATAATACGAAAATATAACAGTAACTAATGTGCAAACGATAATCCGAACTACTTTTCAAATAAATCTGTACCCAAGGGATTAAAGTCGCACTGTAGCAACACAAAGGGCATTTACGACAGCGACAGTCTGGGATCAAACCCAAAGGGAAAGATTTGAACCTCCTGCTAGCGTATTGGTGAAACCCACTGGGCCACGGCGGGCTCTTCAAGGAATGGAAAGTATAGATTTACACATATGGATGGCTAAAAAATTCCACCTACCCAATATTTCTAAAAACAATTTTGTAAATGAGTTTAAATGTCACAATTACAAAATTACACCTAGCAGTCCAGAAAATAGAAGCATCACATAAATTAACTTTCATTGTACGTCTAACGGCGAAGCGTTGAATTAAGAAGTTTTTACCCTGATTTAACGTTTTTCAAGGGACCATAAAGAAATAACATTATATGCGGGAAAACGTTAAATCGGGGGTTTTAATTAAACGGGGTTTTAATTAATAAAATTTTAATTAATTTTAAAAATTTTAATTAACGTTAAATCGGGTGAAAAACAAAACATAGAGCACGAAATAAAGACCAATATTTAAGCAACAAACCTTCTATTTCTTCCTTTTACAATTGTTTAAAGAAATCTGTTATTTTCTTTAGTGTTTTGCTTTTACTAGCAAAATCATTAACATCATTCTCCACAGATATGAGTTTTTGCAAGCTTTTTAATATGATATAATTTGCATTTGACGAAGATATTCATTACGAACACAAAAAGGACTATTTGAGAGTTTCTGTCTTCTCGATCGTTAAAGATAGAGTGGAAATTTCAACGTATTTGAAATCTGCGGAAAATTTTACACCAGATCGATACTTCAGGTAGTCGAATTTTATGCAAATTTGCGACATGCCCGTGTCATGTCGGATGGAGGTTGTGACTCATTCTTAAAATTATTGTTTTTTCTTTTTAATGATTTCAGTATCAGTAAGGACACCAAAAGAACTATCTGTCTGTTATTTTAAAACCTGACTATTTTAAGAAAATCGCTTCGAGTTCAGGAAATATTTTGAAGTGATAACGTTAAATATACGGGATTTTTTAACATTGAAAGTATAGGAAATTATTTGGGGCGAATGATAAATGATGTTATATGCGGAAAATCGTTAAATGGATACATTAAAGGTTTCAATGTATATTATAAAAGTACGTGGTTCGTACTCTATCAATAAAGGTTTCAAATAAAAACAGAGACTGCCGAATCGGATTTGAATTTGGGTTTAACGGGGCAATGTTAAAAAACTGATGAACTGCGTACCACATGAGCTGTCAGAGGACACGGTTACAACGGTAAAAAATAGAGGAATATCACCTACAGGTGGTTTTTTTTTTTTGCAGAATCCATGCGTAGTTAATATTTTAACAATCCAATCGAATATGAAGGTTATCAGATAGGCTCCATGGTAGATTATTCATAATAATAAATGTAAACTATATTTTTACAAATCTTAATAAAAAATGCAAACTATATTTTTACAAATCTTAGTAAAAATGTAAACTACATTTTTACAAATCGTAATAAAAAATGTAAACTATTCATTTTACGCTAGCCGACCAACCGATATTGTGGTTAAGGTGTTAGACTCTAGATCGGAAGGTTCCTGGTTCGAATCCGGGTCCGTACATGGATGTTTGTAAGCGTATGGTGTGGAGGCGGCTAGTGCACCTTAAATCAGTCGTGGCCGAAAGTCCGAAAGTTGGGTTGGCGTGGAAGTTTGGAGAGTGGGGTGCCAGCTCAGGTGTTGCTTCGTCATCTGACCGTGGTTCAAAATTACGAGGTGTTGTCCTCGAATCTTTCCCTTAAGGGATTGATCCCGAATCGTCGCCAATAGCCCGTTGTGTTGCTCTAATACGACGAAATTTAAAAATTACCAAATTATCATATTACGCTATTATTAAAATTATGTTTCTAAATTCAGTCGTAAGTTCATTTCAAGTGTGTCTCACCAGTTTAAAAATGTGTTACTACGAATATTCTGATTAATCTATCATGTTTTGAATGCTTAGAAATCATGAATTGACTGTAAAAAAGCTAACAAGCTCAACCTTGCACCCAGTACATTGCTATCTAGTACTTGAAGACTCAAATGCTCAACACGTTTTCGGCATTGAACTGTAAAGTGTTTAATTCTAAATGAAATCACTGCAATCCTAGTAAGCCTTTTATGATATTACGTACTTTGTTACGTACTACGTTACGTGAACTTTGAATAGCCATGTGGCTAGTAAATGAATACTTGGACTCTATTTAAGTATAAGACCATAATTCTTCTCTTTATGTAGATCCCTTCAATCATATTCCTGAATAGGAATATGATTGGAGGGATGGATTAATTTTTAAAGGTATCCCAAGAATGGAGTGCAGGAAAACCTTCACTTCACACGCATATAGCACTTCAAAATTATGTTAAGTAAGGACAAAATGGCGATACAATTAAAACCTTTTTCTATGAAAAGCAACAAATCTTTCAAATGAGTATTTCTGAAATATCGCTCTCTTAGTCATTAGCGCTCATTCACTGCTTATCCCACCTCAGATTGAAGAGGTATTGTTTTCTAGCATTATAAGGCATCAGGTATTCTTATAAGACGGGTTTTCAGTGCAAACAAACCAAACGGATTGGGAAGATTTTTCTTATGCTATCTAAATGTTCCGGCATTTTCAAATCGGGGGTTTACCTAAAAATTTGTTTATCACGTTTAGAAGCTTAAATACCTGACGTTGATAATTCAACTATCATATGTACATCATGAACATGTTCGGAGATCATTCTTTGGAATTGTTTTTGACGAAGTGCTGAAACTGTGTTAAAAGAACAAGCCAAGTGTGTGACGTAAAGTTCGGAAAATGTATAAAAAAAACATTTTGCGTCACAGAAACACGTTTAGTTTGACAGACAGAAAATGACTCAGACTTAGAATTTTTTTTTTAATCATTTTTAACTCAGGTAGTTAAAATCCTGACCACCAAACTTGAATATTACATGCTTGGCTAGCATCTCAGTAATATAAATACTAATAATATCCATAATAATTTAGTACCGTAAGGAGTTTGTGCAAAGAAAAATCACTTGAGATGCAATGAGAGACCTGGAGGATCTTACTTCAAAAATAGCTTGTCAAAAGTATATATGAGAAAAAAATAGTGTTAAAAGTTTCGATAGTTGTATATTTCGATACAACTTTGACCTTTAATGGTCTGTTAGTATAAGAGATTTATTTCTTCCAGAGATGAGCGATTAAAAGAGCGGCTTTGAATTCCAAGAGGAACACCTGGCGACGGTTATATTCTATCTGCAATCCTCTGTCTCTGCAGGGACATTATTCGTGAGGAAGTTGCAATACTGTGGTCTTGACATACTTTCGTAGAGGTGCATAACCAGCTGCCAGAAATAAGCGACGTTTCATCAATCCTGCCAATTACTTTTATGAAACATGCCTGTAAGGTGTATGCCTCGTAAAACTAATTCTTTTCATGCTGATGTTTTATGCTGAAGAATAATTCAGGGACATCAACATGAGGAAATTACATAGAAAATAAACATTAGTAGCTTAAAATATATAAGTTTAGGAACATAATTATTTTGTTTACATTTTTCATTATCCAAATTACTTTAATATTTATATATATTCTTCATGTGACGATCCCAATTCTGGGGCCTTTATTAGATATCGACCCTGTATCCTAATATTGTGGTGACCTACTCAATAAGATTGAATGACCCTGCTTATTTACCTGTAATGTTGTCTGTACATTTGTCATATATCTGTGTCAATAAAATTCAAAACAACCAAAAGCATTTATCGATAATCATGAAATTTGGTATGCCTGTAAAGGTGTATGCCTTGTAAAACTAATTCTTTTCATGCTGATGTTTTAAGCTAAAGAATACTTCAAAGACAGCAACATGAGGAAATTACATAGAAAATAAATATTAGTTGCTTCAAATATATGAGTTTAGGAACATAATTATTTTGTTTACATTTTTCATTATCCATATTACTTTAATATTTATATATATTCTTCATGTGACAATCCCAATTCTGGGGCCTTTATTAGATATCGACCCTGTATCCTAATATTGTGGTGACCTACTCAATAAGATTGAATGACCCTGCTTACTTACCTATAATGTTGCATGTACATTTGTCATATATCTGTGTCAATAAAACCCAAAACAACCAAAAGCATTTATCGATAATCATTAAATTTGGTGTGCAAAATTATCTGCAGCAGACCTGAAAACGATTGAAGTTTGGGACAGATGAACATCAAGGGCGTTCCCTGGTACATATGCGCATACTAAGGGTTATTGAAGAGATATAAGATAGGCTAACTGTGAATTTTCTAGTTTGATGCTGTTGAATTGCTATCACTCGAAACCTAGAATACCTGGACGACAAAATTGATCACCGGATACTTAACTGAACCACTTTCATAGAGATCGTATTGAGGGACTGTGGGTTGCAGGCTGGTTTTGTCGACGAATATCCCGTTTACTGGCAGAAGCGGTAAGCTACACATACATGTCACGAAGGCTCTGATCAGCTCAGAACAAACGTGAGAGCATACGCTGTAGTAAGTTAAAAGTCTTATCCGACAGCTCCCTTATCTATCATCCAATGACTACCTATTTTGCACCTCATGTAGGTCGGTAAATATTAAACTAGTGAAAAGTGAATCTTTTCTTCAATTCGATTAATCAATGAATATTATTAATTATAAAAAAAATGTGTTTGTTCCTTAGCAATTGTCAAGTAGTGTAGGATATCGGTTTGTATACCACACTCACATTCATCTTCATGTCCCCTAAAATAAAACAAGTTACGAAAGTTAAAGAAACGAAACTTAGTAAATATATTTAATGACGATACTGTGCATTAAATACAATGCAAAAGGTTACTGATTTCAGAATATGGGAAAGCAAGATAGTAAAAAGAAAAAAATCTGCTCCTGGAGCAATTTCCAAAGTCTCAAAAAATGTTCTTTCGAGTCGGAGTCATGACAGATATAGTCTCTCAGTAAGAAATGTGGCCACACTAATGCACATTTGGCATCTGCTATGCATGTTCTCCACTAAACTGTCGAGGAGTGCTTGTGGGATGTTGTCCCATTCCTCTCTCAAAGCAATTTTGAGCGCCTGCGCAGTTTGGGGTGGTTGATTACTTTGTGAAACACGTCTACAAAGATCATCCCAATCATATTCAATAGGATTTAAGTCCGGTGAATACGCAAGCCATTCCATGCGCTCAATATCTTCGCTCTCTATTGTCTCAGAGACATCAACTGTTCTGTGTGGGCATGCATTGTCACTCATGAACAGAAAGTCTGGATCCACTGCACCCCGAAATAAACGAACACGATCCAGGAGAATCTACGTGTAATACCGCTGCAATGTAAAGGCACCTGCGTCAAAGATGTGTAGCTGTGTTCTGCGATTATGCATAATGCCTGCCCACACCATGTCCCCTCGGCCATAACGATCAACCTCACGAACATTCGGTGGTGTGCAACGGTTCCTCTCTTTCTCCACAGTAGTTGGTGCCCAGAATCACTCTTCACGGTGAATCGGGATTCGTTGGAGAATATGACTCTGGACCACTGTTGGTGATTCCAACGAATATGTTCTTTACACCAGCGTAACCTTTCCCGACGACGGCGTGGTTGTAGCGGAACGCACTTAACAGTCTTCCGTGCATACAAGCGAGATTGATTTAATCGCCAAGAAATTGTTCTGGCAGATACACGAGTGACGGTAGTGGTTGTAAGCTCTGAACCAATCTGACCCGGAGTGAGATGTATGTTCCTTTTGCTGTTAGGGATATATATACTTCCTCTCTGGGTGTGGCGCTCCTCTCACGACCATCAGCATGCTTTCTCAAAGCAATTCCACTTTCCGCGGCTCTTTTTAACTGCGAAATAAAGTTTTTTGACACACTTATTGCTGCGGCTGTTTGGGTGACACTGTGCTTAGCTTCGAGCCGCCCAACTGCTAGCCCACAATCAAATTCACTCATATGATGCTTTACGGACATTTTCCACTTGATACTTGCAGCATAAGACGGAATTTAACTGAACGGCTTTCAATACCCTAAATCGTGATTTTCTGTAGATACTCCACTGTTTGCAATTTCAATTGAATGGACAGTTCGTGTGGGCTGCCTTTTATACAGATAAGAAACTTTGCTTTACACTTGCGGCACTTGCATTTTCTGCTATTGCGCGGCTGTCCGAATCGCAGTTTTAATTAAATCGGTTGTTCCTTAGCAATTTTAAAGCACTGTAGATGCGATTTGAAATCTATATAATTTGAAATTGCGCGCAACAGAGTTTCAATAGTAGAAAACGTTGTCTGTACTGGGGAAATGTGTAAAATGCAAAAAATAATTTGTACATGTTTGTGTTTAAAATCTGGAAAGATACCTTTAGGGTTAAAATCCAACATCGGTATCCAAACAAAAATGACAAAAATTTCAGAAAGATTCACATTATAGTTCAAGTTCTAAACACACGAATTCAAAATCCTAAAGAAAAACACACGAAAAAAGAACAGACTATCAGACCAAGTAAATAAATAAACATAGTTGCAGTACTGTAATACTGTAGAAGCAATCTACGAAAGTTAATCGAATTGAAGAATCGATTCACTTTTCACGAGCTTACTACCGACCTACCTGCGGTTCAAAATAGAATCGTCCACGAACATGCGTTGGCTCTGATCCCTTTCGGAGCCATTTCAGAAAAGACACGCTAGTTCATCCAATGATGCATGCCATCCGCTGTACAGCTTTCCGCAGCATTTCGTGTCAGATGCTAGCACGCCCTGTAGACTTACAACTTTATTGCCAAATGTCTGGTGGGGTCAGGACTGCAGGAATGGTAGCCATCTACGTTTGACTATCGAACATCGTAGTTTGCGTCTGAGGTAGTGCCGTACCCGAGGGTCGTAGACAAGCAGCTTCTCATATTTAGTTGCAAATTCCGTTTTTACATTGGAGCAGATAATCATTGCCTCTGCATGTGGTGGAGGTCCAACCGGTGCTACCTTTCTCATTTTAATGTAGAATGGCACACCGTTGTAACCCATAGTATCAAGGATGTAAAAGTCCATGTTGTTTTGTCTTTCATGTAGTGTTCAAGGGCTATATACCAGCACGATAACACCCGCTACCCAGATAGCATGTGTAGTACACATACGACCCGCTCTTCGATGGAATCTTCAATGGCGTTGAAATATTTCCTTGGTCAGCGAGATCCCCAGAGCTGTCACCCGTTGAGCATGTTTCGTGGCCAGGCCACCAGTGACACCACTCTTAAAATTTATCGAATCTGAAGCATAAACTGCAGAATTCTTGGTATCATTTGCCACAGGATAACATGAGAATTCCACTTATTCCATGTCACCGCTAATGAAGGTGATCCATCAGCATGGGTCACCGCCACTAGGGTATTACAACTTACTAATTTATGACATTTTTTGAAGTAGTTCTACAATAACAATTCTCTGGATTTGATATTGTGATTATTTCTTCATGTACATCAATTAAAATTCATTCTGATCAAACACTGGCTGCGGTTTTTTTTTCTTGCACAGAGCGTAATTATTCATAATGTTAGAGTGGAGCAAGCCTCGATAAAGTCAAAGTAAACCTACCTGATGATCCAGTATTGCATGCTCATATCTATATGTCTCAGTAACAAGTTAGGTGAATGCTCCAAGTACCAGTAGAGATGACTGGCCCATCAAGAAATGAAAGTATGAATACCTGAGTGGCAGCTTAACGACTATCAAACACAATCATGCATTAATGTTACATATAAACTGCTTCTTAAGGGCTATCTCCTATGGCTCTGAGCTCATTGGGACCTCAATACTTCTATTATTTAAAAGACTAGGGAGCTCCGCCCCCTGTTCGCTTACGCTCGCCAACCCCCGGGGATTGCTACGCAATCCCATTTGGTTTGCTTCGCAAACCAACACTCTTTTCACAGATGCCATTTGGTTTGCTTCGCAAACCAACATTCCTTTCGCAGAGTGAAACTATCTGAATAATTCGTATTATCCTGATTTCACTTTCCGGTCCTTGACGTCACAGCGAGGGCTTCGTCCCCTGCTCGCTTACACTCGCCGACCCCCGTGGATTGCTACGCAATCCCGATAGTCAAAAATACAACCCTCATATGCGAGCGAAACCTGCTACGCGAAATAAAAAATATGAAGTTTGTGTGACCAATTTTGATTGCATCGAATTTATTTATGAACCAATTTTAAAAATAATTGTACCGTAAGAAAGAGTATATTCTGAGGTATACTGCGATATTTTCAAAATTAAAAGCTAATAGTAATACGATATAGATATGACAGTTTTAGTTTTGTATCGGAAATTACGATCTGAAAGTTCCGAAAATTGTATGACCAACTTTTAAACGCATCGATTTTATTTATTAACCAATTTAAAAAATAATTGTACCATAAGAAAGAGTGTAATCCAATGTATTCAGTGATGTACTCAAATGTAAAAAATAATGGTATTTGCTGTAGATATAACGGTTTTAACAAAAAGTAGCGAAAATATCCAAAGATTCCGAATTTTGTATGACCAACTTTTGATCGTATCCAATTTAATTATTAACCGATTTCAAAAATAATAGTACTGCAAGAAAGAGTACATTTTGAGCTATACTTCGATATTTAAAAATTAAAAACTAATAGTAATAAGATATAGGTACTGCAGTTTTAAAAAAATGTCCCTATTTTTCCCGAATTTCAAAAAAATATGATCAAGAACCAAATTGAAATTTCAAAAACAAACTCGACGAGCTACAAAAATTTGCGTTGAGAGGTACTCTCACGGTAACTCACGGCTGAAGACTGAAATTTCGCTTTTTCAATTTTGACACTTAATAAACCCTAAACTAATAGCCGTATCGCAAAAAATCTTAATAATCGTCCAGGGAATACGATGAAGAACAAACCATGTTAATTTTTTTTTTTTTTTCCGATCAGTACTTTCTAGGGAAACCGTCTAAGAATCGACCTAAACAACACAGTTTTCAATCCTGCGGCGACAACTTTTTTTTAATATAGAGATAAACTTCACACACACTCACAATAAAATAATTACAATGTTCTATTAAGCCATTTAAAAAAATGAACTACAGTTCTAACATTTGCGGGCTGGATTTCGAGATTGGCGTAATAAATTGTAAGGAAACCTCTCATCAATATATACAGAAGGAAACATTTCGTTACCTCATAAAAAACCTTTGCATTTATATTTCAGAGTTCATTAAATAAATAAATATTTTTATATTTTAGACGCAGAAAGGCGTTATTGGTTCATTTTGCATGAATGTTTCTATTATTATTGAGTCAGAGAGATGTAGTCGTTTGTCATTAATATAAGAACAGTTAACGTGTCGAAAGCATTTTTTTCCATTGCTAAGAGTGTTTATTGTTTTTGTAGTGGGAACACCACACACACACACACAGAAATAAAGAGTATAAATATTTAAAACAGCGATATATAAAAATACCACAATATAGGAAAGATGAAGCTTTATTTCTTAAACTATACACTCATTGAAATTATAGTTTACATTTGAATGTTAAACTTCTGACATTCAAAGTTTCATCATCTGGTTTCAACAATTTCATTATTTCTTGAGAAAATAGTGAAAAGTAATGCCTTGAAAAAAGTGAACAGTGGTGAAGGGATAATCATTCCTACATCTAAATATGAACAAATTGCATATGGGATGCACAATTTAATAATGATTATACTACATTAATATTAATTACCAAATTTGATATGACTCTATCGAACTATTTTTTCTACATCGAGATTCTTTTTCCGTACTTTCTCTACCGAGTAAAGAAGTATTTTAGACTTTTAACCAACAAAAATATTTTAAAACGTAAAATACATATATGTATTTTTATAATATAATAGTTTTTCAATATACCTAATAATTTTAATCACCCCCCCCCCCCAATCATGTTTTCAATAATTCTTTTTGGAAGCCATTTTGCTAAGTTTTTTTTAGAATCGATTGTTTAAAAAGAACTTAAACCGTACGATTGTACACCACAACCTTCAAATGTAAGAAAAGCAAGCATTGTTGCTTAAAAAACACTAAAAGATAATTCTATAAACAAGGGTAGCGTCCTGAAACATATCTCTTATCTTATCGCTCGAATTCTATTCCAAGGGAATAGCCATATGGAAGACAGAAATTAAACTACAGCTGAATGTATTTTAAACACGAGTTACATTGGACCATTATTCAAGGCTAGCAATCCCATTTTAAGGAAGAGATAAAAGAAACATTTGTGTTATTTTATTGTATTCCCTCGTTCATGTCGACGGTATTACCAAACGCATCGAAAATCTGGAAAACATTGGAGTTGAAATAGAAGTTAGGTACTTTTTAATGCTCTTCATCGGTAAAACAAAGAACAATATAAAAACATTTCTCGACTTTTCATAAATAGTTATTTTTATTATCATAACAATGTGGTTTTGACTTTCTACATTAGAGAGAGATTAGGCAATTCACACACGCAAACACATACGAATCTGATTTATTAACCTTTTGACTACGGCTATATATATATAACTGCGCGATATCTTCTTGGTCTGATTCTTATGACTTTCAAAAGCTTCACTGCTGTCCTAAACATTGTCTAAATTCTTTCATGGCGCGATTCTTGTAACTTTCAACGTACAACTCCTGCTCTGGCCATAGTCTCAATTCCTCATTGGCGTGATCAAGGTACAACTGCTGTACCGGCCGTAGCCTAAAGGTTACGTTATATGCAGCGTTCTAGTTATGAACATGTAATACGAAACTAAAAATACTAATGCGATTATAAATATTAAAGTTTTGGGCCGAAAATGTGATACTGTGTCTTTAAAATGAAAATGTAAAAATTTCGGAAGAACGTATCTGGTTTACGGGCCGGGTAAACCTATCCAGAGGACCGTATCTGGCGTGTTGGTCGTTGAAAGCCACTCGGAGGACAGTATATGGTCTGAGGGTGGGTTATATCTATCCGAAAAGCCGTATCTAGTTTGTGGGTTAACTTATTGCAGTTTGTTAGGTAGTTAGTTATATTTATTTTATTGCAGTTTTTTTTTTTTGTTAGGTAAACTTATTCGCTGTAACTCTCTTATCTTACGCCAGATATGCATAAACCACGACCTGTAGACCACAAGCGAATCTTCGTTGTTTTTCTGTTGTCCCGCCTCACCATATGTTATTTTAACATCAACGTGTCGCACGATAGGTAATTTTTAAGTACAATGACAACTTGAAGACTGTATATATTGAAAAGATTGATAATTTATTGTTAACCTTCAAGAATTGCTTTTCTAATTTTCAAAAAAAGTACAGCCAATGCTTGATTTATTCAACAACCGTTTGACATTTTACCTGAAAGAATTAGCACAGCCTTTACAACATCGATAGGGAAAACGAACCAACGAAAGAAATGTAATGAAGACAATTTAATAATCTCTTATTTATTTGCGTCGGAGGGAAAAATAATTGTAAATGTTTGCCAAATAATGCATTAAAATGCGCAAGATTCTTTGGATCAACGTATATCTGTGAACAGACATTTTTAGTCATGAATATTATCGAATCGAAAAATAGGAACCGTTTAATTAATCAAAATTTGGTATCCATTTTCCGCTTGGCTACTACAAAAATCAAACCAAACATTAAAATAATTTTTAAATCAATGCAATGCAATGCATACGATTAAATTATGTATTTATTTTACTATCTTTCTTTGTACCAATATATGATAAATATAAATAAAATAAATAACATATGATAGATAACTTTCATGTATCTTAGAGGTCCTACCATGAGTCACAGAGAATCTGTATAGCCATTGGTCTAACAGGTCTGTGCATTACTGGTTTAATGTATGCAACTAACGTGTTTGATCAGTATTCTAACCCTCCAGGTGGTTTCGACGAGACATCTCGTCTACCAAGACCTGACCAAATTTGCTAATGACAAGATTTCTCATTTCAAGATATTGCCGATTGTTTTGTGATTACGAGATCAAGATTTGATCATTTTTCCTCTAATGACAAGATGTCTATCCAGATCTGGTCAGTTTTGCTAGTAATGAGATGCCTCATCAACCATAAGGAGGATTAAAGCTTGACATTACATTTTGTTACACATGCAAATTGCACTTACCTAGATAAATAGTTATTAGTTTAATTTGCTTTCTTATCTCACGATTTACTAATTTTACTTTAAACATCACAATGAATGATAATAAACACAGTTATTGATTTAAAGATGTAAGTAGGGAAGATCAGAGGCTCATTTGGACATTTTTTGCTTTTGATTTCAAAATTTAGTAAACAAGACATTTTTGTAAAAGCAAACAACAATTTTTGTTCTTCAAAAGTGTTCTAAAATTCAATGCAAAACATAAAAAACGATAAACAAATGAAGAATTAAACTGAAACTAATAAAATAAATTTTAGCATATGTCCCGATGTAGAGTTATATTATACATTTGTTTTATGTAAGTTAAGATTATTTGTTGGAATATTCATTGTATTACACTATATTAGCTATGTTCAACAGACCCTCATAAGTATGGGAGTCTGAAAGAAGACGGAGTATAATTGACTGTTAGTAGAAAGATGTTAACCTTTAGACTACGACCAGCACAGCAGGTGTATCTTAATTGCGCCTAGGAATTTAGACTACGGCCAGCACAATAGTGTACTTTGAAAGTTATAAGAATCGCACCAAGAACTAATTTAGACTAAGACCGGTAAAGCAGTTACACATTGAAAGTTATACGAATAGCGCCAAGAAAGAATCGTGCCAGCTATATCTATAGCCATAGTCAAAAGGTTAAATTATTTTTAACGGTTCCCACACATTGGAAAATGGGCAGTGAAATACTAAAGAGATACTGAAGAGATAAACAGTGTTCCAATTCTGATCAAAGATTTTAAAGAGCGTGGAAAATTTAGTTGGCTAACTTTAAATCTTAAAAATTTACTTTTCAAACAAGCTACAAGAACTAGAATTCTGAATAAATAGGTTGCTTATATTACAGATAGTGGTAAAATATCACCAAAGCCTCTACTTTTCACTAGATGGTTATCAAATCAAATGTTTCAATTTGCTACATGTTCCAACATACTTTATATCGAATTTAAGAAATTATTAAACATACAGACATGTAATAACTTTATGTATGATGAAAAATTACCACCTTTGTGCTGTGAACACAGTTTAAACTGCACATGAAAATTATCTTCGAAACAGTTGAGAATTATCTCTTTCACTAGCATTCAAAATGCAGTTGATACTTTCAATAACTTTTAGAATTTGCAATTTAACACCCCATCGGACTTTCATTGGAAATTCTTTAAATTCATCTTCGACTTGCACTATAAAATGTAATGACGTGATCAATAAGTTGAATAAACTTAAATTTGAGTTTTAAGTAAATTTTTATAAGGAAAATGCATGAGTTTCTCATCTTTCTGAATTTAAATTATATAATGTGTTATAATTATGACCATACTATTATTCAAACGTAAAACAATGATAATCGCAGTTAAAGCGATTTTGCATCGAGCTTCTATTTCTGAACACAGTGCTAAGAAAATGCCAAAACACAGGAACCAAATAAAGTTGCTTTTAAGGATTAAAAAATATATAGAAACGTTTTTAGTAATTTTTTAAATTAAAGTTGTATTAGAGCAACACAGAAACGTTATTGGTAGTTTAATTGTAAGGTCCAAAAATATGAATGATATGTGAAACTTGCACATTTCTATACCTAATTCTATATTATTCAATTTCTAATCAAGTAATCCTTACCTGCTTTTCTTGCCAACTCTTTCGGCCTCAGTGGTAAGAGTCGTCCAAACGTGGTGTTTGGTGACTTCGTCAGTATGTTCAGTAGCACCCTGGGGCTGTTGGTACGATGTCGTCGCGTTGTCGCACATATCCGTGTTAGACAGAAAATTCGAAAAGCCACGCGAAAAATCTGTAAAACTGATCCTGTCATCACGATCATGGTCTAAATCCTCAAATATCACATCTGCGTCTTCAGTAGCAATGTTCAGACGACTGCACAAGTCCCGAAAAGCTTCCCGGTCCACAGATCGGGTTCCCTCCGGGTCGCATGCCTTGAAGAAGTGCTGCAACTGTGCTGACATTGTGGATAACCCGCTGGTATCCATGGCCAAGTTTATGGAATTGTTTTGAATCTGTAAGTAACTTGGCGTGGTTCAAATATCAGAAGCAAAACAAGTTTGTTTTATCGTCACAATCATTTGGTTTTCTTTCTAGATAAAGAAATTTGGAACATGGTACCATTTGATAGAAATGTTAATCCGTTTAGCATGGCAATGCTCATTGGTAGAATGACAGCAAAAAGATGAAGACTAGCACAACAAATTCCGTGCCGTAGTAGAACAAATCACCAATTTCCAAAGTATTTAAGTAATAAATACTTTATAAAACACAAAGTATTTAACTCTCCTCGTTTATCAGAAATTCCACAATTTCAAATCAGAATAAAATTATGTTCTTGTTTACAAATAGCGTTGTTCCAAATTGAATATTTCAACTATATTCAGCAGGAAGATACATTCAAATTCTGTCAGATGCAAGAACACTTTTAAATCGTTTTTACCGTTACATTTACGCTCCGTGTTTTGACATGGAACTGTTGTATTCCACTACCGTTACAAGTTTCCATATGTCCGCCATAATATTTTGCGGAGCCTTCAAGTGACTGCAAATCATTCCTTATCACCGCAGAGTCATCCTCAACAAACACACACGCAGACGCGAGCTTGCGTAAACTATACGTGTACTATTTGGTGTTGATTCGTTTTGTGTATCTTCTTCCAGCTGCTGGGGAAAGAGAAACGATCTTGGATAGGTAGGTCAACAGATGCACCTGTCGACATGAATACTGGTGGGCGGAGGAAAAATGTCTCACTGATCTACTGTGGGTGAATCAGACTTGGATTACATGAACTTCAATTTCGTTTGCTCAGATTCTCACGTGAATAAAGCTAGGAATTGTTCGGGATTTATACAGCAACCATGTTAAAGAAGCAACAAAAAAATCCGATACAACGGGAAATAGTTTCATATCAAAGCATGCTGATATTAAAAAATCTAAATTATGTTTACAAAAAATAATTCGTGTTTGATTTGTGCTGTTGATAAACAAGCGCGCATGTTAAAACTTTTTACACGTTCATAATAAATCTATCTTCGATATAGCTTGCGCATAAACATACGTATATTGCGCTGAATAAGTCGGTTGAGGTATGTGTAATGAACTCACTTATTTTTCTTCACCAACCAGGTATCATTTATTATTACGGCCCACGGATTTCAAATCTGATGGAATAATATTTATGTTTACAAATTTTTTCCATTGCTGATAAATTGAAAAGTAACTGATAATTTTTTAATTGGATCAAAGTTAGAAAAATCTTTAATAATTCAAATTTGTTTTATTGTTTATAAATTTGTGTCATCTATATGTATAAAATTCAAATACCACTCACTCACTGACTCACTGATTCACTGACTGATTGACTGACTGACTCATCACTGTATCTCAAGAACTACAAGTCCTAGGAAGCTGAAATTTTGCAGGGTGTTTCTTCTTATACCGTAGGGGTGTACTAAGAAAGGATTTTGAAAAATTCGAATCCTAAGAGGCTTAAAATTGACCTAAGGCCTAAGCCAAAAGCAATTTGGAATCGCCATAGAAATAACATTGAGTATAAAACGATTGCTATTAGCATCTCAAATTGCTTCAGCAGTGTTGATCGAAAAAAAAAATTCTAAAAATAAAATAAATTATTATGATTATATTTGAACTGAATTTTTACTTCTTCCCATGATGAAAATAATATTTATAAATATTTTTTGATGAAGAAAGAATATTTAGAACATTTAATTATTTACTTAAATTTTATAATGGAGCACGGAAAGCCCAAACAATAAACTCATTGATCATAAAAGCGTAATTTTGCTACTCGCTATCTGACAACCTCAGAATTAATGTTTAATTTTTTAATTTGATTTATAATTCCTCTTTGGGGTATTTGAGTTGAAAACGAGATGATTTCGGTCATATTTGGGGATTCCCAAGTATTATAAAAATATGTTCTTTTTGCTTATAAATCATTGTCTTTATCAATAATGTTCAAGTTTTTTGTCGAATTGTTTTACTTTAGAATATATTCAGGAAGTCGAAATTCAACACGCTAGAATAGATATTTTTTTCAGAATTCTGCCTTTTTTAAGGATTGGAATTTTGTTTCTGTTTGCATCATGTGTTCTGGTATATTACCTATACCAGAAATATTATTTAGGAGTTGGATTTTATTAATTTATTTCCTGCAAAATATCACTAGATATGGGTACTTTCGTGGTGGTATATGTATATTTCCACCAACTTTCTTTAAATCTTTGGTTCAATACGTAATAGTGTGTTGATAAAAAAAATAAAATTTACAAATAAAAGTATTTTTAAGTGTGTAATTTATTAGTTTAAAATTACTTGAAAAATTTCAAAAATAACTTTAAAATAAGATGGGTTACGTTAAATTAAAACTGGTAGTCATACTTTGTAGTTCAAAATATATTTTGATATAACTTTTCATTGAAAGACGATTAAAATAAACTACATTTAATTTATTTTTCGTGTTTCATGGGTGTTATTGAAAGCTTACGCCATAGTCAAGTAACTACAGCTATCATTCTAAATAGATACGTGCTTTCCATTTAGAAACCAAATTTCTGATCTTAAAAAGTACCATAAGGGTTCAATTTAAAACTTTATGTGTGTTGGAGAAAAGGGAATTTTTAACAAGACTTTGTTTATCTTGGAATAATATCACACTAAGTAATTTTGAAAATTTGAAATTTTATGTCTTAAGAGACATAAAGTCGGGGTTGCTTACTCGATTTATTGAAGCTGTTCTTACGCAACTTAGATGCATGTGAATCGTTCGTTGAAAGTTATTTTCTTTTTGTAAAAGCTCTGTAAAATCAACCTTCTGTTTATTAAAAAATTGTTATCGATTGGGTTTAATTTGTCTACTCTAATGACATGTATTTCTAACAAAAACTCTGTTATTCCACATGCCACTGAATGGAATTTTCTGGAAAAAAAGTTCCCCGTTTGCTTCAAATTAAATTATGTACGAATGCCGTAAATGTTTAGCCCCCTTGGACAAATAGAACGCGGGTTAATATGTAGCCTATCATATCCGCAGGGTTCTAAAATATAAGTGTACCAAATGTGTGGATTGGTCAAAAGGTGGGTTAGTGTAGAGAACAGACAAACGTCAACTCTGATTTATATATCTAACAGAAGTTCCGTTATTCCACTTGCCGCTGAATGGAATTTTCAAGAAAAATTGCGTTTGCTTTAAACTAAATTAGTAACGAATGTTGTAACAATTTAATTTACCACAGGCCTCGAAATATATTTTTTAATACAGGTGCATCTTGTGCACCTAAGTTTTTAATTTAGGTGCATAGGTTATATTTTAGGTGCCCCTTTAAAAAAAAACGTAATATAAGAGCATTAATGTAATATACAAGGGGGCTTCGCCCCTGCTCGCTTACGCTTTTTCAACTTTGAGACTTAATAAACTCTAAACTAATAGCAGCATCGGAAAAAAACTACAAAATTGTCCAGGGAACACAATGAAGAACAAACCATGTTAATTTCTTAATTTTCTAATCCGTACTTTCTCAGGAAACTGTCTAGGAACAACACAGTTTTCAATCCTGCACACGGCTGTTGCTTCAACAGAGTTAGCTAGAAAATGTTTCGATCATAGGAAAGTTCTGGTAGCAGTGACAAAATAAATATTCCTCTTGTATAAACCCGTTATGACCCAGCTATTTTGTTTTCGCATATTGTGTATTTAGGAATTTCAATTACGTTCCTTTAGATCGAGAGGTAGATACTAATATTTTGTTCAAACATCAAAATAACATAATTAACAAATGAATAAATAACAATTAACAAATGAATAAATAACAATTAACAAATAAATAAATAACATAACTAACAAATTAATTTTAACGTTAGGTGCACTGCGTGTACTTAGTGGGAAAAAACTAGGTGCACAATTTTATTTTCATGTGCACAGTGCACCTGTGCACCCGGGTATTTCGAGCCCAGATTTACCATCTTCTCATATTGATGATGAAATTCGAAAATATCGCATACTAGGTGAAAGAATGGGCTCAATGAAAACATATTCATAGGAAAACTAAGTGCAAGACTATCCACCGAAAATTCGCCACTTTTACTGAAATTGAATGCACGGGAATATTCGTAGTCACTCGAAAACTTAAAATCAACTTCAGCAGAAGTGTGACGAATATGAAGTGGATTATATGGTTGGATACACAACATGTGTGTGTGTGTGTGTATGCATATTTGCGTGCGAAGTAAATTGTAGAAGCAATGGAGAAGTTAAATTGGTACTAAATTTTTCTTTCCCGTACACTTAAATCAGGCCTCGAAATAGATTTTGTAATACAGGTGCACACTGTGCACCTGTATTTTTAAATTAGGTGCACAAGTAATATGCTAGGTGCGCATTAAAAAAAAACGTAATGTAAGAGTATTAATGTAATGTAAACTACTGTAATAGTTGAGTATGTTTATATCGGTTCGTAAGTAGATAGTAAATAAAAAATATTTAAACATATCGAAATTCTACGGCGCACAGCTGTTGCGACAGTCGCTTTAACAGAGCCATCTGGAAAATGTTTCGATCATCGGAAAGTTCTGGTGGTAGTGACACAAGTAAACCTTCCTCCTGTATAAACCCGTTACGGCACAGCGATTTTGTTTTCGCTTAGTGTGTATTTAGGAATTTTAATTACGTTCCTTTAGAGCGAGAGATGTCGATACTAATATTAAGATACTGTTCAAACATCAAAATACCATTCCCCCCTTTTTTTTGTTAACGTTAGGTGCACAGTGTGCCCCTAGCAGGAAAAAATTAGGTGCACAATTTTATTTTCATGTGCACCTGTGCACCCGGGTATTTCGAGCCCTGACTTAAATGATGTTAAGATTCTTTTATGAAAAAGAATTGATGATGACTTTTCAATCAACAAATTATTAATTCAACCCGAGCAAAGCCGGGTCTTTCTGCTATTGGTTTTGAAAGCGAAAAACGATATTTTACCTTAGCATGATAATAAAATATATTCTATACCGGACCAACACCTAGATAATATCGACAGGACTACCCTAGACTTATTTTTTTGGGCCCACCTAGTGATATTAAAGCCTTGATGAAATAAAATAATTTGTTTAAGCTAAATGGATTGTAATTACTATGATAAAAGGTCTAAAGTGAAGTTATTTATCATTTGGTAATAATGGTTACGTTTGGAATTATTAGTTGTTTGAAAACAATGACGTTTCTATTGCAAAGATACTGTTTTCTAAATTAGATCATTACTATTTTTGTATCCTGGTAGTAAAAGGGTCAGTGCCCTTTGAAAAATTTTAGTAACAGCTGATTTAGTGACATTCATAATTTAATACAACGTAACAAAATATTAATTACAATATTTTTATTTTTTTAAATATGTTGGTAAAACATTTTGGCACTTTTTTTTATTATAACTTCTATTACTTTGAAGTGATTTGTGGACGAAACTCAAAATCAGCTAATTTCGACAATGGCCTATTTTTTTAACGGAGGTAAAACTTTATAAAAATTAGAAAAATTGTTCAATCATTTTAAATTGATCAGTATTTTTGTCCTTTTTTTCAATGAATTGATAAGAAAGTTTCAGTAATCGAGACGGTTCAGTGATCAGTGAAGTAAACCTAAAAACAAACTATCATGAGAAAAGCAAGCAAAGAATTGCATATACTGATGCATTTATGGAGAGAAAGTGAGACAAAACTTTTTTATGTAACTATATTTGTTATTTTTATAACTCTATTTAACTACATGAGACCCCGCGAGTGAAGAACAGTTCGTTAAGGTAGTCCGTGGAAGGATTTGAGATGGCAAGGCCTGATAATGTGAAATCTGATATATTTATTCTCCATAGAATATTTGAACAAATCAAACAAATGTCTCTTTTGAAATAGAAATGCCATTTTCAGATGTCTTGTTTTTTTAACTTCAAATTGGTATAATTCATAAATAGTTTTCACTCATTATCTACATTTTAATGTAATCAAATGCATTGAAAAAAAATTATCGTAAAAAATCTGTAATGTCTTCGAGGAAGTTGAAATAGTTTGGAAAGAGACTAAATTCAAAGCTCTTGCCACAAAATCACGGAGTAAATTAAAATTCTCAGGGCTTTCACAGTCAACGATGGTAGGTAGGTTGTTGAATTAAGATCGAACGAGCAACACAACTATCTTATTGCGATGGTCCATGATCAGCTTTTGGAACCAATGGAAGTGCAACTGGGGATTCAACGAAGTTTATGAAGAAACCAGTTTTTAATTCCAAGATTAAAGACGATGATTTACCGTGCAAGAGAAAGACTTCAAAGATAAGTCCTGTCTCAAATTGTGTGAACAAATATCCGTATGAGGTACCAAAGGCAAAGCACCGCCTGTTTACAAAAGAAAAAATGTTGCAGTCAAGAAGTTCTACACCTGCATTGAGATATACTGAGGAGCAAACTCCTAAAAATAAAAACCTTGATGAAATTTGGCCTCCGGGACAGATAACTTTATACCTGGTTCAGCTTATTTTATGGACAATTCACTCTTCTATTTCGAGCACCGTTTATATTGGGCCCATTTGAAAAACAAGATGAAGTATAAGCCAACTTTGGAATCTATTGATGAAGGGAATGAAGACAGAGGACTAAGTGCTGCAGTTGGGGCTACTAGAGGCACCGAAGTCGCCAGTGGTACAATCAAACTGTCAATCGAACAAAGACTGGCCTCAGTATTGACGAATAATACACACAAATATTGAAAAAAAAGGAATGTTTTTAAAACTGTTATGAATTGACTATTGAAAAAGTTTGCCTAAATATATTTCTTGTGCAAGAAATATTTTCAGGAAAATATATATATATATATATATTTATTTATTTATATTTATATATTTATATATATATATATATATATATATATATATATATATATATATATATATATATATATATATATATATATATATATATATATATATATATATATATATATATATATATATATATATATATATATATATATATATATATATATATATATATATATTTATATATATATTTATATATATATATATATATATATATATATATTTATTTATTTATTTATATTTATATATTTATATATATATATATATATATATATATATATATATATATATATATATATATATATACTCTTTACTTCAACTGTATATTCAAAACCTCTTAATGTTCTGAAATCTAGTAAAAATAAAAAATAATTCGTTCACCAAACTGTGTGTTTAATTCTGGAAAACAATTTTGTAAATTATTGATGTAATTTAAGTATCATGTCAGGGAGATGGCGGTGGGCTAAAGTGAAAGTATTATATTATTCTAACAATTTCAAAAATTAATTAAATGATCTCAACAACCAACTAGATGTACATACATTAACAATTTTCCCCCAATTCAATAGGTTTATCCGTTTTGGGTCATTCTAATGCAAAATCAGTGGTTCCCAAGTTTTAGGTGTCTGGGTGTGGGTGTATGTGCCATCACTATGTCATAATGGCTGCATAATATTTTCATGAAACTTTGCATGCTATAACTACTTTCATTCATTTAGTGATTGAACTCCGTTGCGTCAGTCTTGCCTATCCATCTTCCCGTTTTATGTATGTTTATGTGTTTGTGCAAGTATCACATAAATTTTATTCGAGATATTTTAAAATATATATTTTATAAAACATAATTAAGTTTAGTGAATATACATTATTTGAATTTTCTTTGCACTTACATATTCAGGCACGTTTCGTGCTAAGACACCTGAGTAACTATACTTAACCCTCTTGTGGAGGGTTGGTTTCTCGACGAGCTATCTAGTCATCAGCAAAATTAGTCATGTCTTGATGGACGAGATATCTCGTTGAAACCACTTGGAGAGTTAAATATTTGTCTTGGTTAAATCAACCACACACTTTGATAGTTATGACGAGGCTGGAATACATTTAGAGTATTGTGATTACTTGGATTGTTTAACTAGTTCTGCTGTAACAAGCAAATATTTTTTCCAAAAATTACTTTTACGGTATTTAAATTATAACTAGGGGGCTTGCCCCCTGATCGCTAACGCTCGCCAACCCCCGGAGGATTGCTTCGCAATCCTCATTGGTTCGCTGCGCGAACCTATGCTCGCTTCGCTCGCCTCAATGAAGACATGTGTCCTAGCAGAAGGGATTGTTTACAAAATATGTTACCCAAAAAATGTTTTTCAAATATAAATTTGCTGTGTATTACAGAAAAAATATATACAGTATCTCTAAAATCAGAATTCAAATGAAAACTTTGTGCAAATTTTGACTCGAAATGTGAGCGTTGCTTTGGAAATTGAATACCCTGCATGTTGTTTGTGTGTACATTTTCCCAGCACTCAAACGACCCACATTTTTTCATTGAGTTTGTTGCCGAAAGTTGTAGTGCAAGCGTCTTGTTGAACTATGATTGTTGGCCCTGAAAAGAACCGTTTTTTAAATGGCCCTGAAAAGATCCTCCGCTTTCCTTGATTTCTATTATAAACTAACTGCAACAGCTCATTAAAATTTCCTTTTTTTTTTTCAATAAAATTTTATCCGATAACGCTATAAATTCAATTCAAGCGCGTGAGGCTACGTGAAAAACAAATAATCGTACAATGTTGCCAAAACGCGATAGCTAATAACGTCTTTTTTGCGTGCCACGTAAGAGAATTATATATATAGATTCTTCACTTCGTATTTTTTTCTTTTCGAAATAGATAATTTCCGAATATTTGGGACAGATGTTCCAGAGAAAATAAAACATTCAATTTTTCACTAGAGCAGGGATCGGGAACCTTTCGTAAACTAAGAGCCATTTCAATAAAAATAAAAAATAGAAATAATAAAAATTTAGGGAGCCGAAATTTTAATTCGATTTATTTTTTATTTGTTCCAATACTTACAAACACATATACAGGTGCAAGTTTCAAAAACTTCTCCTATTTATTTATAATACTTATTGTTTTTTGTGGGTAAACGTCATTTTTTTGTAAATTTTTTTTATTCGTATATGCGTAAATACAACTACAACAAAGTGTTGCAAAAACAATATTACAATTATTTATTTCAATATTAAGTTCACACTAAATGCGATTTGTAGACTTGGATTTTCTCTGCCAATTTAGTCAAATTTGGAGGATACGTGCATTTTAGAAGGAGTTACCCTTTTAAGCTTGCATCCGTTAGTCTACTTTTCTGTTTGCTTTTAAAGTAGTTCATCGTAGAGAAAAATTATTTGCAATTACATGTAAACCCAACTAAGGTCAAAATACCAAAAGCTAATAACCTGGCATTTGAATAATTAGTTGGAAAAGAGTTTCAGCATTTAAATATAATGTCCTGTGAAGTTTCCTCCATATTTGTCTCATTGTTCTCAACCTGTGCTAACATTTCCTGAAATTTATGCACCCAGGATACTTTTATTCTGAATTTCCAGAATCTCCATTTGTATATCTGCAATAAATATTCCAGGAAAAGTTTTGACGTCAAATAATTTTGAATCACATTTCAACGGATTTAATACAAATTTAATCATCTTCGAATGTTTTATGAAATCCTAAAACCTGTTTTAAAATGAAACTAAATAAAAAATCTATCATTTCAGCAAATATTTAGCAATACATTTTTTCTTGATTTAAATTCGACCACATAATTTCTTATATTTTCAAAAAATACAAATTCATCTTTGACAATGTCTTCCAAAATCACTCTTAATTTCTGTTCAAATGTAATAACTTCCAATAATTGGCAAGTTGTATTTCCTTTTTCCCTTGTAACTTCAAATTCTAAATGTTCGGTCACATTAACCAAAGAAAATTTGAATCCATTCGGGATTGGTGAAAAGTTGTAAATAATTGTAATTTTAATTGATGTTTGTTGTAATTTTTAGAAAGTTAAGAAAGTTATTTTCTTTCGAACTCGAAAAACCGTTTTAATACTTTTTCCTTGATAGCCATCTTACAAACGTAAATGTTACCATATATGCATATATTGACAACCAACTTCTAACAATGCATCAAAAAGTCTGATTCAACGCTTTAGATTGGATTAAATTAATCATTGGTGCCACAACGTACATCACTTTTTTCAGATGAGGTAATAACCCTAATTAATATTTTGCAACTAAAGCTTCTTGATACAAAATACAATGAAATGAAATAATTTCATGAGAAATATGAGTGTAAAATAATTTAACAAGCCTCTTGTTTTTTTTTTTTTTTTTTTTTTTTTGCAATATGACAGGATGCATGCATATTGTATTGGTCGCAATGTATGCTGTATTATCAACATTTATATTTTTGTTTTATACTAGGGGCTCAGCCCCCTGCTCGCTTACGCTCGCAAACCAAGACTCATTTCGCAAGTGATTTACCTTTTTTTTTATTTAACACTTAATGCACCCAAAACTAATAGCCGCATCAGTAAAAACCCTTCTCCATCTTGTTCCCTGTACAATTTTAAATCAACCATGTTAATCTCGTAAAATTATTACTTAAGAGTACTTTTTCGGAAAAGCATCTGAGAACACAGTGAAAAAAAACAAGCCCTTTTCCTCGCCAACTAAAAAAAAATCGTCTTTATGGCAATTGTTGCTACGACAAATTTGATACCTGGCAAACCCGCTAGTCAAAAATATAACCTTCATTTTGGTGAGGAACATGCTCCGCGAAAAAACAAATACGAAATTTGTATGACCAACTTTTGATTGCATTGAATTTATTTATGAACCAATTTTTTTTTTTTAATAATTTTACCGTAAGAAACTGTGCATTGGTTTACGAGGTATTTTAAAATTTTAAAACTAAATGTATTAAGCTATAGATATGACAGTTTTAGTTTTGTATCAGAAATTACGATCTAAAAGTTCCGAAAATTGTATGACCAACTTTTAATTCCATGGACTTTATTTATTAACCAATTTCAAAAATAATTGTACCATAAGAAAGAGTACAATGTAAGGTATTCAGTGATGTTTTCAAAGATTTTTACATATTTGAATTTAGGTTTATTGAATATAATGCATAGTTCATATAATAAAATTATGAACTAAAAAAATTGTTTCCAACAAAAAAAACTCAATTTGATACATATTAGATAATTTTATTATTCATCACCACTGTCAAATATTTGCATTTTAACCCTTTTTTTCTAATTAGACCAAAAGTCCTCCTCACTTTGTAAATGTTCTTCTTGGTTTTCAAATGATGTTTTATGTTGTTGTTCTTCCAAAACCTCTTTCTATAAAGCCAAGCAATTTTGAAATTATCCTCAAAATTTTGCACTTCGGATCGTTGAAAGATCATTTTGAGTTGACGTTATAATTCTTATCAAATCCAGCCCTTTTTTTACATCATATCCGAAGTTTGAAATGAATCCGTTGTCCGTGTTTTCTACCACAAATGCATTTGAGGTAGACTCATCAATTAATTCCACCAATTTCTCCTCATTTATCTCTTCCCGAAGTAGTTCTCTCTCTCTCTCTCTCTCTCTCTCTCTCTCTCTTCATGTCTTATATCTGCAAATCCTTCGCTGCTCAAAGCAGAAGCAATGTTTATTATTTCTGTAAGTGGAGCTGTAATATAATTTCCCTTTTGAACCATTTGAGATAAAGAGGCCCCCAGCATGCATTAAGTGTTGACGGTTTAATTTCTACAAAAGCTAATGAGACAGTTCGAATGCAATCTAAAATAGAAAACTCATTCCAAACTTGAAGAAGAGATTTACCTTCATCATTTTCTAACCTGTCGTAAATTGCTTGAAAAAATTGGCGTATGTAGTACATTTTAAAAATTTGGATGACTCCATGGTCCAGCGGCTTTATCAATGAAGTGCAATTTACTATGTATGCTACATTTCCTTACTGAGACTACTGGCGTTATCAAGAATCAACAAAACTTTGAAACTAAAACTTTTTTCAATCATATAGCTTTCCACTTGGATAAAGCGATTATATAAAACCAATCCTTAAATAATTCTTGAGTCATCCACGCTTTTTTATTAGCTCGCAAAAATACGGGCAACTCAGATTTCTTAATATTTTTGAAAGCGCGAGGAGTTGAAGAACAATTTACTATCATAGGTTTTATTAACAAACCTCCTGATAGATTGCTACACATATGGAGAGTGATACGTTGTTTAGAAGCTTTAAACCCGTCTTTCATTTGTTGAGATCGGAGATGGAAGTTTTTTCCAGTACAATGTTGTCTCCTCAGCTTTAAAAATCTGATCTGGTGCATAACCCCCTTTACCAATAATCTTCGGGAGTTCAATTTTATATTTTTCGTCAGCCTCGGTATCAGCTGAGGCCTGTTCTCCTTGAAATTTGATATTGTACACTTTTCTTTAGCTTTTGTAACCATCCTGTGCTTGCAGTAAATGTATGACTGTGTCACTCTGAAGAAAAATGGTCAATCCCTTTAAAATGTGCATAGATTTTAAGTGCTTTCAGTTTGATAAGATTTCCGCGCTGAGGTATCTTTTTGGATATACAGTCATCCAACCAGATCATCAGAACTCGTTCCATTTTAACCATATTAACGTGTCGTTTACGAGTTGACGCAGAATGGAGGGATTTCTAATATCAAATTGTTCAGTGGTATTTTTTGTTCCATACAGAAATGACGATTGGAGAGATTCTTTCAGTTACATTAAAGTTTAACTAGTATGTTGTACCGTCATGTAAGAATTAGACGGACAGCTGGTTTAAAATTAAACTATTTATTTAGATAAATTAAATATTTACATTTAAATTTACAAGATTAATTAAGGGCACAGCCATCGACCATCGATGTCCTGCCTGGAGCCAAAGTAACAATGGCAAACAGAGACGTCTGTCTCTCGTTGAATCTAGAATCAGTCTCCTCCTAAAATCTACGTTCGCTTGGTTCCACAGAACCGCAGCTGCCAACGAGAGGGGGGGTGAATTATCAGCCATGGCAAGAGATGTTTATATGTCCTCCACAGAACTCAAGACACCCCCACACAGATGCAAAAACCGTTTGTAACCGACTTGGGTTCCCAACAGCAAATCTTCATCCCAGACATGGGATTAGGGAACCGACGGAAACTCCAGCTGTGTCGGTGAATCAAACGGAACGCCGGGCCGCCGATGAGAAAATACTCTCTTTCGGTATTTTGTCAAAACCCGCACATGCAAAGTCTGAAATTGTTTTCGTCACCGTCTGGCTGTTGAGCACATTCCAGCGTCCACGTGTTAGAGAAAAGGGTCAGCTAGTACCATATGGTACAACCGCCCCCACTACTGAAAAAACTTTTCCCAAAGGTGAAAAGTTTTCAACGCACCCATCCACAGACGCACGGATAATCACCCACTGGCAATTCAGAATACAGATCACTTACCACTACCATATCATGAAAGCGTGACTCAAGAATATGTGTAAGGCAAGTTAAATCCAATCAATTTTAAATTCATATACCGGAGTAACTTTCTACTCCCTTACAGTATGGTCACTCAAGGTTCAAGTACCAATTTAAAATAAAAACAAAATAAACACTAAACTTTAAGAATTATACCAAATTCGTTAAAACGAAAACCAAATCACATTAACCACATCACATATTAGAGTTTCGTTAAGCGAAACCCAAAATTTCAATACACATTACGAACTATACAAATTCCATTAATCACACCAAAATACAACAAAGCACATTTCTAAATTCAATATTTTCGCTAAGCGAACCCAGAATAAACAAACCACACGAACTGTAATAATAATTTCATTAAACAAACCAAAATACGCCAAACATATATAAAATATCAATCTTGTTAAGCGAAAACCAAATTCCTAAGTTTCACTCAACACACGTCATGAGTTGCAATTTTAAGACTACAAATTTTTGACAGTTGTTTAGAATGACTGAGTGTAAACATCCTAAACACAAAATTAATTTCCACTCTACACAAAACATAATTTAAATTGGCACGTAGCTTTCAGCGAAATGTACTCGAGTGAAGAACATAGTTACAAAAATCAGTTCCACCATACGCAAAACATAGTTTACAACTTTTAACATTTAAAATCCTCAGCAAAAGATACTGAAATCATTGAATGAATATTTCATAATTACAAGACTACCAATTTCACTCCGCGTAAACATGATTCACAATTTTAACACTTAAAATCTCCAGCAAGAATAAAGAAACATTTAAGTGAAATGCCCATATCTACAAAAATCTCCATTTCACTCAACACAAAACATGATTCGCAATTATATTACACTATACAACACAAATCTTCCTCAATTACATTTTATTTAACTCTTAGAATTTTCGTGAAAAGCGCGACTCAAACTGTCGGCATTAAAAATTTTTTTATCTTTCCCTGATCGGTGTTCGATCGCGGAATTTCCAATTTTTTTGGTCGACGTATTGCCAAAATCCTCAATACCCTCCCGATTTCACATTCCTGCCAATCTCGTGACAATTTTGTTTGGGGTCCTAACCATTTCTCATACCGCAAGGTGTCTGGGGTTTTTATACTCTTCCCGTGCACCAATTCTGCCGTGGCGTAAACTCTGCTCACGTGTACCGTGGAAAACACTAACGGTTCTAGTGTAAGTCGTGGGTCCCAATCTGATCCGGCTCCGGAATCTGACGCTAAAGGTCTTGGCTTTACCCCTTCACTCACTAGCAACTATTTTCTTTTCCCCTTTTGGCCCACGTGACCTATTTCAAAAGTTTCCTCCTGAACAGAAACGGACACCTCTAACTCTTCTTCTAACCCTGGGCCACTTTCCGTTATCTTTCCCTTACTGCTATTCGGTATTTCCAGGAAAATCATTCCCGTCGTTTCACTTGCTACCCCCACTGGAATAACTAACGGTTCTTTCGATCGCACCTTTGTGTCGGTCTGGATTACCACCCTCGGAGAGTATAACTTGGCTACTTGGGGACTTACTTCCTCCCTTCCGTAAACATCGTCTCTCTGCCCCTTCAGTTCTTTTTTCTGGTCGTTAGTCTCTGTCATAGGAAGACTAATCGGCTCGCCCGACCTCAACTCTGCGTCGGTCTTATTTATCGCCAACGGGGCCGCAACCAATTGGACAGACCGTTCTTCCCTTCGCGAAACATTTTCTCCACACTTCTGCAAGCGGGTTTCTACTGAATTAATTTGCTCAGATCTCTTTTGCAGATACGGCATCAGTAATTCATGTTCGGCCTCCCCTCCGAGTCGTTGATTGAACGGTTCTACTAACACCATTTTCCCCAACCTCGGACAATTTGGCCTTAAATGGTCGCTCGTGTTGCACTCAAAACACCTCGGCGTACGTCTCCGGTCAGAAGTGTCAAATTTCCCTCCCGGGGAACTAGGCGGGAAAAAATCGTTCCTCTCTCGAGTGGGGGCCGGATGGTATTTCTCCTCCCTTACTTTCGCTTGGAAAAATGTACTTCCCTGGGGTTTTGGTCGGGATGCCTCAATCCGTAGTTTTTCAAGCTCAAAGTTATACCGTATTTCTTGTTCCCTATCTCTAGCCTTTCTTTCTTGTTCCCTATCCGCTCTTTCTTGTTCTTTTTCCTGCCTCTCCCTCTCCCGTCTTTCCTGTATAATCCTTTCTAACGCCATTTTTGCGTATTCCTCATCGTAGGAATCGTGCGAGAGGATTAACTCCCTAAGTTGGGATACCGTTAATCCCGGAGTAACCGTTCCTTTCAAAAATATCGCTAGTTCCTCTAGATCTTGTTTCCTACCTTTGCCCAAGTACGCCATTTCGAAAATTCAAAATTACTTCTCTATTTTGCTCTTGCACAACACCCAATTCAATACTTTTTACGACATACAGTATACAACATACCATACCATAATTTAGCAATTCTCAGATACACAATACAGATTCAAAATACTTAAGCTAAATCCATTTCCTCTAGAGTGACCACACTAATTGAGATTAGCAAAATTTTTATCGATTACACATATTCTTGAAACTTAGTCACAGTGACAAAATAGGGAAATGGCACTAACCTGTATCTACTGACTTTGGATCACTTGGCACCACTGTCCACAAGCTGGACCACGGGTGGAAACACTGCACTGCACTATCTTCGGCTAAAAAGCCCACAAACACACTCTTCGGCTGAAAGCCCACTGGTGTAGGTCGTCTCGACCTCTTCCACAACGCGCACAAATAACACTGTGCCACCGACGAAAAACGGTTCGCGATGAACCTATATTAAACGGTCAAGATGACCTCTGGACGCACCGGTGGGAAATTTTTCCCAATAATAAACGGTCAAGATGACCTCTGGACGAACCGATGGGAACTTTTCCCAATAATAAACGGTCAAGATGACCTCTGGACGAACCGGTGGGGAATCTATTCCGTGATGAACTGGACTTGTCGAACTTTCCATCGATTCCGCTCACGCTCCGTTGAAAAGGACCGGCAACTCGAAACCAAAACCAGAACTTCTTGCGACGAGTTTCCGTTTCGGTGATGGATGGGGTCGGTGACTCCGGTACCTCCTTCTCGCTTTCTCAACGCACAGGGAACAGTCTCCGCGAAAGCGAAAAACCGAACTTCTGGTTGCGAAGTTCTATCGGCCTTCTCTTTCAGGCAAAATGGCAGGATCGATTTATTTGTCGAGGCTGTTTTAATCTATCCAACCCGCTGCCACCATAATAATAAGCTGTACCGTCATGTAAGAATTAGACGGACAGCTGGTTTAAAATTGAACTATTTATTCAGATAAATTAAATATTTACATTTAAATTTACAAGATTAATTAAGGGCACAGCCATCGACCATCGATGTCCTGCCTGGAGCCAAAGTAACAATGGCAAACAGAGACGTCTGTCTCTCGTCGAATCTAGAATCAGTCTCCTAAAATCCACGTTCGCTTGGTTCCACAGAACCGCAGCTGCCAACGAGAGGGGGGGTGAATTCCCAGCCCTGGCAAGAGATGTTTATGTCCTCCACAGAACTCAAGACACCCCAACACAGATGCAAAAACCGTTTGTAACCGACTTGGGTTCCCAACAGCAAATCTTCATCCCAAACATGAGATTAGGGAACCGACGGAAACTCCAGCTGTGTCGGTGGATCAAACGGAACGCCGGGCCGCCGATGAGAAAATACTCTCTTTCGGTATTTTGTCAAAACCCGCACGTGCAAAGTCTGAAATTGTTTTCGTCACCATCTGGCTGTTGAGCACATTCCAGCGTCCACGTGTTAGAGAAAAGGGTCGGCTAGTACCATATGGTACAATGTACAGAAAAAAAAGGATTATATATTAATGCAAGATTTCTTTTACAAAACGATTAAACTAATTAAAACTTTCTTTTTCATGTTTCAAACAAAATTACTTGGATTTATGAAATCTTAACTCAATAGGGAAGTAAAATTTAGTTTTGCATTTTTTAATTTTAGTCTAGTTTTAGTTGTAAGTTGTGGCAATTATGCAAGATCACATGATAGACAGTCGTGAAATGATAAGAAACGGCTCAATCCCATGATAGTACTTTACGCAAGTCCAATTTGATTGGCTAGTTTCACGGACTTGGCTTCACTTGGATATCTCGCCAATCTGATTGTTGCAATAACCATTTGATTTTGAATATGCGCGTTGTTTCGTAGAATTACAAATACAATACATACACTAGCGCCTCAGCGTACAGCGTAAGTGTCCGACAAGTTGACTCTGATTGGCTCCTCATATATATGTTGTATGGTTGTTGTTAATAGTATTTCTCGCCAACTTATATACTAAGGGTATTTATACTTTTAAAGAGCTTTTTTTTTCGAGAAGTAACGAGAGAGAGAGAGAGAGAGAGATGGCCTAATGGCTAAAGTCACCTACCTTCAGATTGGCGTCGGCAACGGGGGATGACTTTGCGAGTTCGAATCCAGCAGGCGGAAAACATTTTAGATCATCCAAATTATTTTTAAAAAATTCCAATTTAATTCCTTTTGAGTCTAAATTAATTTTTCTAATTTTTAATACACTTTTTATATTTTTCCAAGCTTCCTTTGATTTTACATATATAATCTAAGAACCACTCCTGAACCAGCTGATATTTTTCCGCCCCTCTGCCGTCCCCTTTGCTTTAGGATGATGGTGTCGTATCCACCGCTGGCTTAGGACCATTCTGATGTAACAAAAAGCATACATAAAACACTAACTTATATAATTATTAACTTATATAATAAAATGATACAATTTTCGGCTCCCACCTCTACCCACCCATAGCCATGGATCTGAAAAGAAAAGAAGAAAGCAGAAAGGAAGAGATAAATTGTGCCAACAGAAAAATTCTCATGACATACGTATCTAGTTACATAGTAGTCATGTGATCCGATTAGCCAATCAAGGTCGACTTGCGTAAAGTACTATCATGGGACTGAGGCGCCGTTGAAATGATATCTTAAGAAAAGCGTTTTTGTTTATCCGCTGATTTTATTTTTTTTATTTCTTTCTGATTTCTATGGTTGTAAATTTAATAAATATGCATTCTTTTATTAATTGAAATTTCGATTCATGCGCAAAAACTAACTACAAAAAAGGATTCAATTTAAAAATAAGTACGATATATATATATATATATATATATATATATATATATATATATATATATATATATAAAAGCTTTTGAGCCTGCTTTGTGAGTTTAAGCTATATTTAAAAGCAAATGTTAAAAGCTTTTTGAAAGCTTGGATTTCCTTTAAAAAAAAGTTGTCAAATTTGAATCGGTTACCTTTTTTTCATAGAAATTATAAAAATGTCGAGAAGGTGTTACTAAATTATTTTCCTGACACTAAAATGATATTGGTATTTTTCTACGAAAGAGAAAAATTAATATTCTGGTCACTTTTTCAATCAACATTTAACGAATTGAACCCAAGTTAGGTTGTATAATTCTGCTAATAAGGATATATATACACAGTCCAGTCAACAATAATGTGACCACCACCTACTTTCGACGTCAACGTGAAATAACCAATCACAAAAGGCAGGTGGCACCACATTGCAGTGGAGTGTATATAAAAGATGTCCTAGGGCATCGGAAAGCATTTCAATCGTTGGCGTAATGCAGAAGCGTAGCGATTTATCCGACGTCCAAAAGAGCATGATTATTGGCTTTCGGGCCAAGGGTGGAAGCATTTCGTAAACGGCTAATTTTGTGAACTGTTCGCGTGCCACCGTGGTAAAAGTATACCGTGCATGGCAAAATGGCACTATCCAAAATCAGCGGCGTGGCACATGTGGTGCACCACGGGCTATAGATGAAAGAGGCGAACGAAGGCTACGGAGATGCGTTCGGGCGAATAGACGTGCAACTGTTGAGCAACTCACCGCCCAGATGAACCAAGGGGCTACCAAGAGTGTATCCTCAACAACGGTTCAGCGAACGTTGCTGCGCATGGGCCTCCGCAGCAGACGCCTGGTTAATGTACCAATGCTGACTGCTGTTCATCCGCGACGAAGGCTGGAATTTGCACGCCAGTACCGCAACTGGACGTGCACAGAGTGGCGACATGTGGCTTTTTCCGATGAATAACGTTTAATGCTCCATCGGACAGATGGACGTTGGCGTATACGGCGTGAAACGTCTGAAAGCAAACACCCTGCAACAATTGCCGGAAGGATCCAGGCTGGAGGATGGAGCATTATGGTTTGGGGAATGTTTTCCTGGCATTCACTGGGTGCACTCATCATTGTGGAAGGCACGATAGATCAGCACAAGTACGCATCTGTCCAAATGTGGTTATTCTGGCTTTTGACAGGTGGTCACATTAATGTGACTGGACTGTGTGTATGAGAAAAGTTGGAGAAGTATAGATTGATGAAATTAACGTCGCATTGGAGCAACACAGCGGGTATTGGCAACAGTAGGGGACCCATTCCGAAGAGAAAGACACCCCCTCATAATTTTGAGTTAGATGACGAGGTCAACACCTGAGCTGGCACCCCATTCTCCGAGTTTCCACACCACGGCACCGCGAGAATATTTGAGGTTATGATAGATTTAACGTGCACCCTAGGGTACGATGGTCTTAGATTGAATCTAATTTCGACCTCGCTGCCTTCTGGTTGTCAATCTACTACTCCCTTTCAAAGCACTTTCAGAAGTCTCCTGAGCCCACTCACTGGGTTCGGATCCCTTATGTTACAAAATATGACCGAAGATTATCTAACCAAACCGTGTCCCAGGCTCTCACATCTGCACTATAGGACCTAGTACCAATTAAATGAGTTCATTTATTGCTACTAGTACCAGAGTTTACATGATGAACCCATGCGATTAAAATATGCATCCCAATTACTCAATACTTAAACGTACGTAAGTGTATCGACTTTTATCTTTTCAATGCTTTAACTAGAGATTCAGTGGATTTGACCACTGTTACAAATAATATGCGAGTTGGCCCGAGAAGGATCGATTCCCATAACAACCCTGGTTGTATTTCTCTATTTCGTGTCAGTAAAACTTTTCTTCTGTGTGTGATTGTCTATTTACTTGACGTTGTGCGTCGTGTTTGGCACAGCTTGCCCAGGTACCCTTGCGCCATAAGACAAACGACAAGCTCTTTCAAATTTTCTTGGGTCAACGCACCCATTGCTTAAACATAAATCGAAAAGGTTCCTTAGTGCAAATCGGGTTGGTGTGGAAGTTTGGACAGTGGGGTGCCAGCTCATGTGTTGCCTCGTCATCTGACCGTGGTTCAAAATTACGTGGTGTTTAACTTTGCTCTTTCCATTAGGGGATTGATCCCAGACTGTATTCAAAAGCCCGTTGTGTACGACACACATGAATTAAAAAGTACGTTATTATTACCTGATACCACTCGTTGAGGAATATCTTTGAATTCCGTTGCATAAAGGACCTTATTAAAAACAAAATGCGCAGAAATTTAAATTTCCAATGGAGTGCCGACTTTTTTTGAAGGGGGCAATTGATAAAATATTTAAGTTTTTATTTCGATAGGTTCGTAACGGTAATGCAATGCAACGGGCTATTGGCGATAGTTCGGAATCAATCTCGAAGGTAATGGTAATTGGTAATGGTAATTTTAGTTAACGTCGTACTAGAGCAACACAACGGGCTATTGACGACGGTCCGGGATCAGTCCCTTAAGGGAAAGATCCGAGGACAACACCTCGTAATTTTGAACCACGGTCAGGTGACGAAGCAACACCTGAGCTGGCACCCCACTCTCCAAACTTCCACTCCAACCCAACGTGAAGACTTTCGGCCACGACAGATTTAAGGTGCACCAGCCGCCTCTACACCATACGTTTACAAACATCCATGCCCGGACCCGGATTCGAACCGGGAACCTCCCGATCAAGAGGCTAACACCTTAACCACTATACCAATCTCGAAGGGTAATGGTAATGGTAATGGTAATTTTAGTTAACGTCGTACTAGAGCAACACAACGGGCTATTGACGACGGTCCGGGATCAGTCCCTTAAGGGAAAGATCCGAGGACAACGCCTCGTAATTTTGAACCACGGTCAGATGACGAAGCAACACCTGAGCTGGCACCCCACTCTCCAAACTTCCACGCCAACCCAACGTGAGGACTTTCGGCCACGACAGATTTAAGGTGCACCAGCCGCCTCTACACCATACGCTTACAAACATCCATGCCCGGACCCGGATTCGAACCAGGAACCTTCCGATCTAGAGGCTAACACCTTAACCACTATACCGGTTGGTCGGCTCGAAGGGAATGGCATTGATCGAGATTAGTATCGGTATACATCTAGGCTGATAACAGCTGAGGCACCGCCTTGAAATATTAAAGCGCATTTGAGCTGACAATGAGATGATACTTTTCGAAAGAGACAAATTATTAAAGATCTATATCGTCAATAACCCGTTGTGTGACTACAGTACGACGTTAATTGAAATACCTACCTACCTTTCTAGAAAGAAAATAAATGTATTTGTGGCTTTCTCTCTTTTCTGAAGCAGTAAGAGTCTGAACTTTATGTTATCGTAAAACTGCCAAATTTTATATTTATACCCTTCTGAGAAGTATTGCAATTTAATATTTGTTTCTTTTTGTTCATGAACGCAGGTTACCGTTTTAATGTATGGTTACCGTGTATGTATACACTTCTCATCGACCGGAATATCAATAATATTTTTATTAATTCAAAATATTTTCAAATTTCTTAACTTTAAAACTATGCTAAATTAAAAAAACAAATTTTAAAAGAAATCTTCTAGCATATACGTACACCTGAAAGACCTCTAACAAACCAAAAACGGAACATCAGATAGTATAACCGCAAATGAAATATTGATAAAACACTTGAGAAAAATTATCTGATAAACATCTTGTTCCCTGAATGGCTCGTGTGTGTGTAGATATTTGATTGGATGGGGTTTTATGGCGCAAGGGCCATATTTGGCGAAACAGCAACAACGTCAATAGACACACACGAGTAAAACTTTACGGACATAGATGGGGTACGTAGTTGCATTTACGTCCAATTGGAAACAACGCATCTGGCGATGGTTCGGGATGCTATTATCCAAACCCTCATAGATACTACAACTGGGGGCGGGGCTAACCAGAACGGCCAATGAGACTGAAATCAACCAAATATAAAATGAACTCTTCTTTTAAAGAGCTTCTTTCACGTGAAGCAACGATGGCCTAGTGGCTAAAGTCACCTACCTTCAGTTTGGCGTCGGCAGCGTAGGGTGACTTCCCGAGTTCGAACCCAGCTGACGGAAAAATGTTTAGATCCTCCAAAGTATTTAAAAAAATTCAAATTTAATTCCTTTTGATTCTAAATTACTTTTCCTAATTTTTAATACCCTTTTTATATTTTCCCAAGCTTCCGTTGATTTTACATAAATAATCTAAGAACCACTCCTGAACTCACTACCAGCTGATATTTTTCCGCCCCTCTGCCGTCCCATTTGCTTTAGGATGATGGTGTCGTATCCACCCTTGGTTTAGGACCATTATGATGTAACAAAAAGCATACATAAAACACTAACTTATATAATTATTAACATATAATAAAAGGATACAATTTTCGGCTCCCACATCTACCCACCCATAGCCATGGATCTGAAAAGAAAACAGAAAAATTATTTAACATGTTTCATTTATTACACTGCAAACAGGATCAGACAGGATTTCAGTTGTCTTTAGCGTAGTGAAAGATATTTTATCCAGCGCTCGCGATCATTGGCCGTTACGGTTAGCCCGCCCCCAGTTGTAGTACCTATGAGGGTTTGGAAAATAGCGTTCGGGATCAATCCCAAAGGGAAGGATTCGAAAACAAATCAAAATTTTATATTTTGTACGAATGACGAAGTCAGCACCATAGCTGGGTGTTATTCTAGTGTGATGTATATTCAACCACCTTCCTACATCTACTTTCGTCCTCGGATCTTTCCCTTAAGGGACTGATCCCGGACCGTCGTCAATAGCCCGTTGTGTTGCTCTAGTACGACGTTAACTAAAATTACCAATTACCATATTACCTACATCTACTTCCAAACCCTTTTAAATAAAGGGGACAGCGAACTTTCAAAACGAACTTTTGAATTTATACTATTGTAATGAAATTTACAGACTTTTCTATTAAAAAGCCTATGTATCAAAAGTTTGGTACAAAAATATTAATTCATTCGGTAATTCGTAATTTGTAATTAACGTCGTACTAGAGCAACACGACGGGCTATTGACGACGGTCCGGGATCAATCCCTTAAGGGAAATATCCGAGGACAACACTTCGTAATTTTGAACCACGGTCAGATGACGAAGCGACACCTGAGCTGGCACCCCACTCTCCAAACTTCCTCACCCACCCAACGTGAGGACTTTCGACCACGAAAGATTTAAGGTGCACCAGCCGCCTCTACACCATACGCTTACCAACATCCATACCCGGACCCGGATTCGAACCAGGAACCTTTCTATCTAGAGGCTAACACCTTACCTACAAAACCGGTTGGTCGGTAATTTGGTAATTTTAGTTAACGTCGTACTAGCTATACAACGGGCTATTTACGACGGTCCGGGATCAGTCTCTTAAGGGAAAGATCCTAGGACAACACCTCGTAATTTTGAACCGCCGGTTGGTCGGCATTAAGTCATTCGGAAGTTATAACACAAAACAAGATAAATTTTTTTTGACAAATTAGCAAAAATTGATGTGTTTCATGTGCATTACTTTTCGATGTATTGTGAACATATTAATTCAGAATTTGTGTATGCATCTTTATTAAATTAACTCCATTTGGTAAGGGGCCGCGAAAGCCGCGTTGAAAGAGCAACGAATTGATAACCAGAGGGTTGCGAGTTAGCTATATCCAGCGAGACTGTCGTGTGCATGATTAAATCTGTCATGACCTCAAATGTCTTCACGCTGGCATGGTGTCGAAGTTTGGAGAGTGGGATGTCAGTTCAGATGTTCTCGTCTTGTAAACGTTGTTCAAAATTGCGAGGCGTTCTCCTCGGATCTTTCCTAAGGGATTGATCCCAGTCCGTTGCCTACAGCCTGTTGTGTTGCTCCAGTGTGACGCTAATTAACTACCTACCTACCATTTGGTAAGTGCAATGCTCAGTTGGAAAGCAGAAAATAATTGTTCCAAAGAACTAAAAATAGAATATAATAAAAAATAGAATATATTAAAAAATAGAATATAATAAAAAAATAGAATATATTAAAAAATAGAATGTAATAAAAAAGAATAGAATAAAAAATAGAATATAATAAAAAATAGAATATATTAAAAAATAGAATATAATAAAAAATAGAATATGTTAAAAATAGAATATTATTCAAAAGAATATAATAAAAATAGAATATAATAAAAAATAGAATATATTAAAAAATAGAATGTAATAAAAAAGAATATAATAAAATATAAAAAGGAGCCAAAAATCACCACAAAAAAAGCAAAATTTTGAACAAAAAATTTCAAAATTCGATAGCATGATGTATTTTTTATTCGCACTGAGATGAGGCGTTCAGAACTAGAGTGGATAAGTCCACTTTCTCGTCAAACTGATAATCACACACACGAACTCCTTTAAGTTGAATGTTTTAAGTGCATCTTTGAATCGTCCCTAATAGCTTTGGTTCTCGAGATGGCAGGAAAAAAGCAGCCGAAAAGAAAAAGTACACACTAGAATAAACTTTATCGCGATGCATCTCAAAATGATATAAAATTGACTTATTCACTTGTGTTCTGAACATTTCATATCTCTCTATATTAAAAAAACGTTGCCGCAGCCGCAGGATTGAAAACTCGTTTTTTTTCGCTCGATTCTTAGACGGTTTCCCGAAAAAGTACGGATCAGAAAATTACGAAATTAACATGGTTTGTTCAAAATTTTACAGGGAAACAAGATGAAGTTTTTTTTTTCCGATGTGGCTATTAGTTTAGAGTGCATTGTGTCAAAGTAAAAAAAAAACGAAACTTCTTACGCGAGTGAGCAAAACACGTACAAATTTTCAAATTCAATCCAGAACATTTTAAAATGAATTTGATGGAATTTAATTATTCTTTAAGCAGGTTAACTGGAGCAGTTTTAATTGGAGTTATGTATTATTTTTTTTTCAATCTCATAGATCGTTTAAGATAGTAGAAATTTCAACGGATTTGAGCCGACCAACCGGTTTAGTGGTTAAGGTGTTAGCCTCTAGATCGGAAGGTTCCTGGTTCGAATCCGGGTCCGGGCATGGATGTTTGTAAACGTATGGTGTAGAGGCGGCTGGTGCACCTTAAATCTGTCGTGGCCGAAAGTCCTCACGTTGGGTTGGCGTGGAAGTTTGGAGAGTGGGGTGCCAGCTCAGGTGTTGCTTCGTCATCTGACCGTGGTTCAAAATTACGAGGTGTTGTCCTAGGATCTTTCCCTTAAGGGACTGATCCCGGACTGTCGTCAATAGCCCGTTGTGTTGCTCTAGTACGACGTTAACTAAAAAAATTACCAATAATTACCATTTTGATTTTCTGAGGTAATGGTAATTTTAGTTAACGTCATACTAGAGCAACACAACGGGCTATTGACGACGGTTCGGTATCAATCCCTTAAAGGAAAGATTCGAGGACAACACCTCGTAATTTTGAACCACGATCGGATGACGAAACAACACCTGAGATGGCACCCCACTCTCGAAACTTCCACACCAACCCAACGTGAGGACTTTCGGCCACGACAGATTTAGGGCGCACCAGCCGCCTCTACACCATACGCTTACAAATATCCATGCCCGGACCCGGATTCGAACGAGGAACCTTCCGATCTAGAGGCTAACACCTTAACCACTATACCTTGATTTCCTGAGAAACGGATTCGACTGAAGGAAAAGAAATAAAGTTATGACTGGTGTTCTTCAGTGCTTTTTTCTATCGATCGTTAAAGATAGAATACAAATTGTAACGGATTTGAAAACTGCGGAAATTTTTACACCAGTTAGACATCTTAAATGTTTGATTTTCTTTAAATAAATAATTTTTCAGTTAAATATTTTTTTTTTCGCAAGATTGTGATGTCACGCCGATTGGATCTCTTCCCAATTCGAATTTGGCCGCATTTGACAGTGAGAGTTTCCCGTGGTGGCTGTTATTCAATAGGCTATAAATTCCCAGTTGGTTTGCGAAATAAACCAAATTGAAATTCGTAGCAATCACCTTAGGTTAGCGAGCAGTGGTCACATCTGACCACACGAAAAGAACTGTCACGGATAACGCAGTGACTGTCACGCAGTGTCTAGTTATACCATAAGATAGAATGCTTTCACGTGGTATTTTTAAATTTTAAAACTAATAGTTTTTAGCTATAGATGTGAGTTTTAGTTTTGTATCAGAAATTACGATCTTAAAGTTCCGAAATTTGTATTGACCAACTTTTAATCGCATGGACTTTATTAACCAATTTAAAAAATAATTGTTTCATAAGAAAGAGTACATTTTAAGGTTTTCAAATTTAAAAATAATAGTATTATTAAGCAATAGATAACACAGTTTCAACAAAAAATAAAGAAAATTTCCCATTGTTCCGAAATTTGTATGATCAACTTTTGATCGCATCGATTTATTTATTAACCTATTTCAAAAGTAATTGTACCGTAAGAAAGAGTACATTCTAAGGTTTCCTGTGATGTTTTCAAACTTTAAAACTAATAATCAGTATCGGTTATATGGTCAGCTCAGCGGTCTAGAAAAATCAGACCATATAAGCGGGGTGACCATTATATGCGGAACAATCTTATTCTTTTTAATTATGGCAGGATTATATTCACCTATCAGAATAGTACTCATAAACAAATAATTTAACTTTAAAAAAACTAATTCTATTAAACGGGTTCTCCGGAGCGATGCATCTAGGTTCACCCTCTACCGTTCGGATGGCAGGGTCTGGCGTCTGCCTGGAGAACGCCTCCTGCCAGAATGCATTGTGCCCACAGTAAAGTTCGGTAGAGGTGTAATAATGGTCTGTGGAGTTTCTCCTGGTATGGATTGTATCCTTGGTCCAAATTCATGGTTAGCTCAACGCCGAGGCCTACTGCACTACACGGTTAAGCGTTCCTTACTTCTGAAACAAAGAATTCTGTCTGGCAAAATCCAACAATAAAAGGTCTGCATTCATCAACGTTAAACACCTTGGCAGATTCATCTTTCAAGGACTTTTAATTTGCTGATTAGAAAAATTATGCTACTTGGTTTTTTTTATTTATTTTTTTATAACGGTACTTTTTTTTATTTAAAAATTAAACATCGACAAGTATAAACAACGCCTCCAATACATCGATGTTTTTTGAAAATATCGATATCGCATCCCTACTATTAAGTTAGACGGGACTTTAGAAAACTGACCATATAAGTGGGGTGACCTTATAACAGGGTGACCATATAGCCGGTACTGACTGTAGTAACAAGCTATAGATGACAGTTTTAACAAAAAATAACGAAAATGTCCCGAATTTCAAAACAAATTACCAGGAACCAAATTGAAATTTCTAAAAAAATTCTAAGAGCTGCAAAAATTCATGTTGATAGGTACTCTCCGTACTTTCTCGGGAAACCGTCTAAGAATAGAACGAAAAAAGTGAGTTTTCAATCCTGCAACGGCAACTTTTTTTTAAATATAGAGATAAAAAATTTGAAGGAAATGGAACATTTTACTCGTGTTAAAAGTTCTCTATTTAGGCTAGTAAAATATTGCATGTTTTCAACGGTGTGCATGTTTTTTTTAAACTACAAACATGCATATTTACAGATGCTTAAAATTATCGAAATTTGGCATTGTCAAGTTAAAAAAGGAACTTGGGTATGAAATTTAATCACTGCATCAATATTCATTTTGAAAACCATTTTCTGTGAAAATTTTAATTTCTTTAAGAGATGGTAGTTGTGGAAAAATTCTGCTTAAAACTATTGCAATGTGTTGGTTTCATACATGTTTTAAAACGATTCTATGGTGTCTCAGCAATATAAATTTCATAATGCTGTCCTTTATGTGTGGGTTTATGTTTTCCATATTCTTCAAATGTAGAAAATAAACTATCTAATATACAGACTTTTTAATTTTTTATTTGATACCTACTTACACCACAATATAACTACACATGTACACGCCTTTCATACCAAACATATGTTACAAATCAAATGATTTATGGACTGAATACATAGAGATGAAATGCAAACAAAAAAGTAGGATTAATTTCAATCTTGGATTGAAAGTACTTTAAAAATTTAAAAGAAAAGATCAAATATAAATTGTACAATAATCTAAATTGTATTTTTAATGTACAACCAAATAATTCCAGATCTATAATAATCTACACATCACAGTATTGCACTGAGAATCAATGGGGACAAAGTAATACTAGTGCCAAAAGTTTAACCCCATCATATGGAATGAGAAAATGTTAAAAGCAGCAGAATTCTCCATAAAAAATATATTATTGCTTTGATATATCATTCAATTGACTGCATTACAATTAGAAAGTTTAAAAGGTGGCAAGATGGCTAGGCGAGAGAATTTATGGTGTAATCGCATCTGTGGAAAACTAACACATGGCGATCACACCAAACAAATGCTGCTGCTTGAAACCAAAGAGTGATATTCCTTGCATATTGAGTTGGATATTTGCTCTAATGGCACAGTGGGGCAGAAAAGATGCATTTGATGCATTCATTCCCGTCTTTGCTATAAACTTAATTCCCAATATAGGGAAATAATATACAATGGAAGGATAATAGATTTGCTTAGTCACAAAGCACCAAAAAACAGTGTACAGTTAAAAAATTCATCTGTAAGGTATAGTTCTTAAAAATCTTGATAACAATACCAAAATTCACATCCAAAACAGGTCATTGAAATTTTAATGCACTATTATCTTAAAATGAATATTGTTAAACAATCCTACAAATACAAACTATCAATTTATCTCATCCTTGAAAGCAAAGAACAATAGTAGTAGTCTGAGAAAAATTTGACTATTAATTCAGCAGGCTTGTTTTTTAGATGTGTGGTTACATTTTTGTTATAAATATAACTTATAAATTTTAACAAAACTCATTTGCATACAAAAAAACCATTTCTATAATAACTCAATTCTGACTATTAATTATAAGTTACAACTAAAAAAATATTATACAATAGATTTTGTGCTAGTCATTCATTCTGAAAGATTCAAAATATGTTTAAAGCACCACATTCTAAACATGGCATCATACATAATTATTTCTTTTGGGCTTTGCATATATAAACATGTTACTTTAATTTTAAGCACTGCAGCACCAATTGCACCTAATTCTGCAGCGTGCAGAAATTCGAAAAACCCACATCTTTGTTTCATTTTGCCTTACAACTCCCACTTATACGCTAAAACGACTTTTGATTGAATTTTCAAAATAAATAACTAAGATGGAATTTGGTTTATTGGGCTACTGTATTCTTCAGACATGTGGTTTTAACCAATAATGGCTCATTCCAATGTTTTAATAAATTTTTCAAAAGCCCGTAAAACAATGTTTTTAAAATGACTTATTTTCTTAAAATATACAGTACCCATGACTTTAATTAACTTTCAGGAGACATTTCAATAACTCAATTGATATGTTTAGTTTATTTCCTAAAATTTAAATAAAATTTACTTCTAAAAAAGTTAAGGAAAAATGCACAGCAAAATAAAATGATTCATTTAACTTTAAAATTCATAAAACTACTCTTAAATAATTAAAGGATTACCAAAATTTAGATTTGAATTGGACTAAAATAAAAGCTGGATTTTAATACTATGACAACCACAGCCCCCTAACATTGGATAAAACTAGATAGTAAACTAAAATGCTGCCAATTTAGATTTTTATACAAAGCTCATGAATTCTACATTACTTTTAAATATTAATTTCACACAGCACTTAAAAATACAATACTAACAGGAATAAATGAAAATTCGCACAATTCAAAACCAAAATTGGTGAAAAAAATTTATGATTTTCTTTCCTCTTATACATTTTTTTAAATTGAAATAAAATTTTAAAATAAAACTAAATATCAGATTAAAATATAATTTCAACAAACCTATATTTGATTCTCTTCTGATTTGAATACTTTCAAATCACACTGAGGTATATAAAAATCAATATAAAAACAAAAATCAACAGAAAATTAAATAACATATGGGATCCATTATATATAAACAAACTTTTACATACATTACTTGAAGGGGAAAACAATCAATTCAGTTTAAAATATCAAAATAAAGCAAAACCTCATAGCCAAAAATATGTTAAACAGCAATCAAAAAATAATTCGGACATTTTATTTTTTAAAACTCACTTATCTACTTGACATGAGTCAACTGATTTTTAACAGTGAACCCATCAGTAAGGTTTAGGGGTGATCACAAATATTGAGAAAATTAGATAGTTTCAACTACTAAATTTGTAATTATGCCTCATGGGATTTACTTACTAAAAAGTTTGATTAATAAAATAATGTAATTTTATCTCATACACACAACTAAAGGTTCATTTACAATTAAAACTGGAAATTGCAGGCTAAAAATTAATTTACCGGACTCCAAGAAATACCTAAATAACAAGAATTGGTAAGAAAAACAACCAGGCAATCGGTAAATAGTTTCACTCATTTCCCATAAAGCTCATAACAGGCAATATAATTATTGACATCTGCAAACTGCCATTGAATCAATGAGTGGCAACTCAAGCCTGATGAAAATGTCTCAAGATTTTTTCCCCTACTGAATTGGTTTGTTTTAATGCATACAGCATAAATTTTGACTTCATAAACCATTAATGTATGTTTGAAAAGTAATAAAATGAAAGAAATAAACATTACTCTAAAACTTAGTTGCATTACTTCAAATACAAAATGTACCATATTTTACATTGAGATTTTAACTGGCAGCAATCAAACCAAAAGAGTGATATCTTTTCAAAAAACATATCCACGAGTGGTGTACAAGAACATACTAAAAAGCACCACACTCTTAAACTCGATAAGACACCAGGCACTTGCTTATCAGACCATGACAAAATAGAGTGAAAATATTTAAAAAATAAGTCTTTCATGTACAATTTTTCCTTGTTAGCAACACCAGACCCTATATATTCACAGTGCTGCATTTTATTCCTAAGATAGGTGCACTTCTATGTTTTTTGCAAAACTATGAATAACAAACAGTTAAAATGCACATTCAATATTGGTGCAAGAAATGTTACACTGTAGAGAATTCTTTGGCTCAATTAGTCATTAAAATTAAAATGGGCGTGTGTATCAGCTTAAATTATTTTCACACATTTATCACTTCAAATTTTAGTTTACACCATGTATTTTAATTTTTTAATTATAAATTTTAAATAATTCAATTTCAAATTGTTCAAATTCTTATTTTCAACAATTTACCACTAAACAATGAAGAATGAAACGAATGTTAATATAACATTCAAAAAGCAGTCAAATATGGACTTAGACTAAATTTTACCAAATAAAGTCGGAACTATGAAACTTAGGGCCTGTCAAATAAAGAGGCACCATACTGGGTAATGCAGTTTCACTGTTAGAAAATGCTCACAATTTTTATACAGGTGTACACACAAGTACAAAATACCCTTTACACATTTCCAAGACAGAACAAAAATTAAAAATCCGGGAACATTTGACAACACTCTGGTATAAAATGTGATTACTTTTGAAAATTGTACTTGTGCATTCACATAAGTAGGTATTGAAATTTAACATCTTTCCCAAGATTGGAGATATTTTTACAATGAATACCTGGATTTTGAATATTTTAAAATTAGTTTAATACTGACAAAACTGAATGAAATATTATTTAAGGAAACACTAATACTTATATAGATAGAGGCAGGCTGAATTGTGTGTGATAAAAATTAATATGTATAATCTTGATGAGATACTCAATTTAATAAGGAGGATAAGTCATTTTCTTGTTGCATAAAAATTAGCTTGCATGCCTTTCCTAAATTTTCCTTTCATAAGTTAACAATATTGAAACCCAAAATTAAAGGTGAATGAAATAAGCATTTTGTAGAAAGCAATATTTTCAAACAAATGTAACACCTGTTGCATAATTTTTTTACAATTAGTCACTTAAAAAATTTAATTAGTTTCATGAACAAAATAATCAAATTCTATTATTAAAAAGTGCAAAGCAAAATTTTTAATTTATTTTCCAGTAGCATTTTTCAAATGATCATAAAAAATTTTGCAATCAATTTATTAATTATTTTAATTAATAAAACAAAGAATTTCATCAATTAAGCGTTTTTCTTATTTTTAAAACAGAAAGCAGATTTCAAGAAAAAAATGTAAGGTAAAAATAAGTAAACCATTCATTACAAACATAACTGAAAAGTAATAAAAACAGAAATAGCTTTGATGAGACTAAGTTCAGAAAAAAACCATGATAGATAATAAACAGAATTGCAACACAAAATTAATTGACTCTTGAAATATAATGTGCTCAATCTTCTTGTAAGTACCGATTCAAGCTTCAGCACTTTCATACGAATTGAATGATTAATAAGCTTGTATCACATAGCTTGTAACAGAATAACTGATTGTAATTTTTGTCAGCAGTTCTTTTAAGAATAAAATTAGAGGATCAGTAACTTGAGCATCAGGGCACAGCAACATAATTGCTTGGATGACATAAATCTATCCAATGCCTGTAGGCAATATTGATCATGAGCAGTTAAATGGGGAAAGATCTTTTGGCATCGTGGGGGGAATACAACCTTACTCTAATATCACATCCATGCCCATTGTTAATACAGCCTGCCCCTGGCCATGTGTCCTTGATAAAAAAAATGCATCTTCTCTTGTGACTAGCTTCACATAAAAATGGCAAACTTAAGAAATCAGTAGATTGTCTCCATGCATGCAGGGTAGGGGCCACACAATAGCATTCATTGTTTGCTAATTAATTAAAACATAACTTTGAGCTAAAAGGTGAAGAATCGACACTGACCACTTCATATTTACAGGAGGTGGCCATTGATAAGAGTTCAAAAAGGAGGAGCGAAATGGTCAGTGTGAATAAGTCTCTCACAGTGGTTCTTTGGCAAAGTTTGTCATGCAATGAAGTTACTCTTAGGGTTCCTCCTCCTCTGGATTATCTGAATCGAGAAATTCCACATGGGTGAATGGAAAATGGCCGACTTTACCTCTCAGCTCACCTTCCCACTGTCCATTGATGTTCATTTTCGTAACTTTAATAATGTCGCCCGCCTAAAATACAAAGATATATTACAGAATTTGGCATTGGTACAGAATCAAACAATAAAGATAGCTTGATTTTATGCACAAGGCAGAGCCGTAATGGGCATCAAGTGCATTCATTACAGCTAGAACCAGGATCCTCTTTTTAACTGTTAATGATTTCTTGTCTATTTTGAATCAAAATGCTTTACATAAACACAATGTGTTCCACACTTCAAATTTTTGAAAAATAGGCACAGGAATCACATAAGACAGTGACATTGTTTCTACACCCAATGTATCTATTCATGTTGCTATAGTTGCTAACAAAATCAAACTAATGTGGTTTCTTCACACAATACATGCCAGCCCAAGACAGTCATGTCAGGGTGGCAACAAAATCCTTGAAAAAAAGTTCGCTGATATTTCCTCACAAAAATTTCCTCAATTTTACAAATCCCTTAAGAAATGTTGTGATCCGTGATTGGTATCGATATACAGTATCCACACAATAATATTTTTTAATATTTAGAGTCAGATAGAGGTAAAGGGATAATTCTTCAAAAAAAATATTTTGTATTTGTTTAATTGTTATTGTAAGGGTTGAAACCCTTAATGGAAATCTTACAATAGCAATTGAAACAAAAAATATTAATTTAATACACAAAAAAGACATTATTAGTTACACAAATTTCAAATTGTATATTACAAGTTGTATCGATGGCGGTTTACGCGATGTTAAAAAATTATGACACCAGGGTTCTTTATTCTAATTACAATTTCGGAGAATACGAATGATTCAATTCTCAAAGGCATTCATGATTGTGCATCTTTAAATAGGACAAACTATAATAGTTGTTTAAGCTATCAAAATTTCCCTGATTTTTTGTGAAATTTGGAGATTTTTCCAGAATTATTAAGTTTTCCGATTTCTTGGTTTTGTTACCACCTTGCATGTGGTTTTGAATTAGTCTACTCGTTAAAATAGGGGGAATTTAAACATAAACAAAGCATGCCCAGTTTACATATTACGACTTGGTGATTGAAGAGATAGTGATTCAGAGTGGGGAAAACAAATCATATATGTTTTCAAATGTTAATTTCCATATGGCAGCCCTTTATGAAATGAATCTAACCACCATCTTAAAATGTACAACCCCAAGGTATTTGTTGCCAAATCACAAAATCTGTCTTCTCATTGGAGAAGCACCATAAACGTTATTAGACACTCAAACAACAGTTAGAAATGTCCACTTCTTTTCAATTTTCTGAAATTTCTATTAATGAAGAACTAAAAAATAACTGATCACATTTGAGTTTATACTTCTAAAAATCATAAAAGGGAGAAATAGCATTTAAATAACTTTCTTATTCAAATAATTTGACTTTTACCAATTTGTAATTTAAAGTATCGTAAAGCATTTCAATTCTTCAATTTAAGCCTCTAGATGAAACAAAATTCTTTACCTGTTAAATAATAACCACTTCTTTTTAAATCGGTTGAAAAATTCTATTTATAAAATAAAATTATACGAAACTGTGTACGAATCTAACTGGCTACTTTTCTCCAAAGTGTCTGTGAAGCCATGATCAATCATTTTCCAGGTCATTGAGGCAATTTTCCAGGTTTTCGACGAAAATGCACAATTTTCACTGATTTTTTTGTACAAAATTAAATTTCCTGACAATTTTAGGTTTTTCCTGACCCATGGGAACCCTGAACAAGATAATAATAATTTGTTGGTTTTAGGCAGTTCATCTTTTGTTTTTTTTCAACCCTTCTGGTGGTTTAGCTAGTGTGCCATTGCTAAATCAAGTTCATATAATCAGCATAGGCATTAAAAAGTAAACAGAAAAATATTTTAAAAAAACTGGGATTAAATTTACAAAACTGCTTAGGATATTTCTTACCTCTAGTTTTAAAGCAGTTTTATCATATGCATTTGGAACTCTAGCTTGTTTTACTCTTGCTAGTGCAGGTAAATTTCTCTACAAAAGGAAGAAAACAAACGTTTTTTAGAGTAAAATAAGTGCAGCATATAAATTTTCTATAGTAAAAAATTACAGTAACTGTAACTTAGTATTTAAAATTTTTTAAAGTTTATAAGAAATATTTGAAAATTTAAAATTTAATAGTTCTTTATTGGAAAAAATACTTTCTCCAGTATAACTTGAATAAAAATTATAAGACTTAATACTAAAAGGTTAAATAAAAGTTTGTAATTTGTAAGACTATTATAACTTAATTTATACATTTAATTTTTACAGAAAGAAATGCTGGTTGTAAAGCATATGGCTAAGTTAAAAAGCATTGGCAATCAATTCATATTGCACATATTCTTATTCGAGGCTTTAATATGAAAATACATATATTATAATTTATTTGACCTTTTCAACAAACATAAAGGAATTACAACTCATAGAAATTTCATATTCAAATTTACATCTTTATACTTTCCATACATTAAACATGAAAGATTATTTTTCAAAAACAAAATTTAGAAGAAAAACATGCAAAGGAGTTGCAGGAAAGAATAATTAAAATTAAGGGATTCCGACATGCATTTAAAACATTAAAGGCCTCGACATTTAGTAAATTCACCCTTGTTGAACTTGACATAAAATACTCCAACATTTAAGTATACAAAACAATTGTAAACAAAATGGGACCTGCAAGACCGCATTTAATGTTGTTAAATAAAGTGTAGTTATTTTTAATATCAAAATCAGAATGCATAATCTAAAAGCTGAGCATATGGAGGTCCAGAGAAAATCACAAACTACAGCAACTGTTCCCTTACTTGTATGTTAGGGGTGTTATATCTTGTTGGATCTGTAGACGTTCTTTGAGTTTGACCAGATGTTGGGGGCTGAGAATTTTGAACACCATCAGGTAAAAAATTATCATCCACCTACAAATAGCATCAATACCTTTACGAATATGAATAAATTCAAATTTGAAAATTTGATACGAAGTTATTATAAATAAATACAGCACCAATGAATAATTTAATATGTATCGAACTAACAAAACCTTCGAACATTTAGCCATAATTTCAGAAATATTGCTTGATTTGTATTTAAATAAATTAGTTTTAGAGAAACAGTAAAATCTTGATGGTTGAATATGCAGAACAGTGACGTGGAGCAGCAGCCTTGAACAGAACTGTCGTAGTGGCATGCAACGATTTTATATTAATGTTCTTTACTTTCGCTTTGAAGAATGAGATTGAAATATTGTAAGCAGCGGCAATTACGTTGTGCTTTCTCGCGCTGACCGACTAATTTTATGTTCCCTCTTTTCTGTTTCTGTAAATAAATGTTAGATATGTGTTACCCTCAACGTTTTAATTTCCTACCCCGGACATCTTAATTAAGAAGATTCAACAAAATAGATACTGAGATAGTGGTTCAAAACAGATATGCCAAGAACATTTGATACAGGGTATTACAGGGATTAAACCTTCATTAAGACCCAATCTCTCCAGGCAATTAACACAATACACCTTTTATTCATCATAACGCATTAGTTTCTTCAGTTTTATACCCACTAAACAATGTTTGCCTAATTTTTTTCATCACATATATATCGACATTGTTTTTTCAAAGCATAAGATGACAGAACACAGAAAGTACAATTTTGATCAACTGTTCACAAATTATTAAGCTGATCGACAATGCTATTTAAATCAATTTTCACACAAGAATTTTATTGAAGGGTATTTTGAATTCATTAGATAGTTTTATTAGATATGTATATATCAAAGTAAATAACTGGTTTAACAGCTTTAACTCCAAATTAGAAAGAAATTAAAGCCATTTTTCTGGGGGTTCAACTACATTTTGTGGTTTTCTTGAATTCGAAGGGGGACTGTCAAACAGGATTGTAAATGGACTGAAGATATAAATAATGAAGAGCCAAGTCGAGACAATACGATGCAATGCTCTTTATATCAGATGGAAATGAAAATTCTCTATGGGAATAGATATGGAAATAAGAAACATATGTTGATGGGAAGACATTTCCTTCACAGGATTTTCACGAGGATCATTGAAAAATTAGGTTAGATTCAATAGAAACTGCTTTCATGAAAAACAACCTATTTAGATACGAAACGAAATGTGAAGAATCAGAAAACCAGATACTTTATCAAATATAGAGAGGACAATTTGTTAACATTTTATCAACTGCTAATTTTAACAATTATTGTAGTGACTCTCATTTTACAACTAAACAAATAAGAACTTTTTCTCCAGGTGATCTTTTGAGAACAGAAAAAAAAAATGACATTCAGAGAGGGATAAAAGGACAAATTTGGAGGATTTAATAACACTTGCATTTGGTATAGGTTACAATTTCCATTCCAGAGGGAGGTATTCATCATAAGGTTTCCTGTGTCATGCAGTATAAATTGTGTAAAAACATACCTTTTCTATATATGGGACAGGTATGGAGCCTGTTTGACCCAGACTGTTTTTAGCTGTCCACCACTGATCTTCATCCTTTGAAATTACAGTAAGTATTTCTCCTTTCTTGAATGGTAAATCATCTGGATCACCCTACATTTAAAATAAGCAGCTTTTTAAATAAAATAGGGTAGCCAACCACCTTTCGGATAAATTACATCAGAAGCTCTCCAATACAATCAGATTATAAAATGATTTCAGTATTTCTAAAAATTAGCAAAGCAAACTGTAACCATCTATACAATCTTAATCACATTACACTTTCTTTAATACAAGAAAAAACGAAATATCAATACATACACTGCCATCAAAATCATATTTTGCCCTAACTTTTTCAAGTTTCTTAGGAGCCTGAAAAATTTAATACATAAATTAACAATCAAACATCTTAAATAAATTTTGTATGGAATAGGGAAATTCGTAAAACTCACATTGCAAAACAAAATTATAAAAATTACAACAGGAAAATCATGTCATATTTGAGGCTATTAAAGTAAGTGTGGCCTAACCCAACATACCCAATAGAGATAGATATGATTTGTTTATTTTTTATAGGGTCATACGGAAAGTTCTGCAGGATTTTAATATAAATACCAACGAAGCAGTACAAAAACATAAGAAAATTTTATTGAATCACATAAGCCCCATTTTATTCTATGGCTTTTTGCCATTTTTTTGGCAGCTGAAAAATTCCTTTAAAAAAATCATTAGACTTATTTGTAAAGAAGTTATTGAGGTGCTGTTTGACAGTCTCCATAAAATTGCACTCCAGGCCGTTCAAAGAATTTTGAAGTGACCTGAAGAGGTGAAAATCTGAGTGGGCAAGGTGAATATGGGGGTGACACAAAACATCCCAGCCATACTCAATAAGTCTTTGTCTGACATTCAGCTTGTTGTAAGGCCGAGCATTGACATGCTGGAAAACAACGATTGGTCAGTTCTGGCTTACTTGCCCTGATTTCTGCTTTTCATACTACTATAACGTCTTGAAGATACAGAATCATTATCGAGAATCGTGGGAGCTCACAACGGGAATCGGTCCCGAAGTCTACCCCCTGGTCCGACTGCGGAAGTGAAGACTGGAGGAGGCGGGCTGGGAAGAGAGAATTTTTGGAGAGAGGCTGTTGCTAGCCGCAGACGATTTGAGGAACTTTAATCTTACGGAGGCTGTATTGTATCGGTGATGGACATTGTTTTTAAATATAAAACTGTAGCTGTACATATTATGTAAAAACTTTAATTCTTAATATAAGTATTTTAACCAGGAAGTGGTTTTACTTTTTCGTCGATACGGTACACTACCATTTGAGAACAGTATTTTTCCGAATTTATTGTCTGATTTTGTGGCAACCAATTCATAATAACCAATTCCTTTCTAGTCCCACCATACAGAAAGCATTACTTTTTTTGACGCAGTCCCCTTCTCGGTATTACTTGGGGAGGTTCATTTCTTGCCCCATGATCTTTTCCTTGTAACATTATTGTATAGTATCCACTTCTCATCTCCAGTAATGAGCCGTTTCAAAAAAGGAGCTTCTTTATTTAGTTCAAGCAAAGAATCATATGCCAAAATTCGAGCAAGCATATTCTTCCATACACATCTAATATTCTTCAGATGATCATGAACTGTACTTTTTGGAATATTTAGTCTGTGTGATAGTTCCTGAACTGTGCAACGTCTATTTTCAGTGATAGCATCTTTTAATAGGTCCTCATTTACAGAGGATGTTCGCCCAGAGCGGGCATCATCTTCGAGGCTGAAACTTCCACGCTTAAATTTATCAAACCACCTTCGAACTGAGTCCTCAGAAGCAGCACTTTGTCCATATGCAGCACCCATTTTACAAGCAGTCTGACTAGCATTTTTTCTTTTCTTAAAATAAACGAGCATAATATGGCGAAAATGAACTTTTTGGTTCTTCATTCTTAGCACTCCAGTGAAACAATAATTATGTCACAACACATGCTAGAATTATGCAGTGTAAGCAGAAAAAAACCAAATTTACACATATGCTTCAATCAAGGTCACTCATCAGCGGTAGCAAAATAATAAAAGCTTGTTTGATTTGAAAAACCACAGAACTTTCCGGATGACCCAATATGTATTCTTATTTATCCACTAGATAATTTGAGATTCTGAAAATATGTTTTTCAGTGATAAACACTAAGTTATTTTGTAATTTTAGAACACTTGAACTTGTACATTTAAAAAAAATTAATAGTCTTATTAAAAGGTGATAAAATTTTGGATTGTTGTAGGTTAAGCCATATTTGCTCTCATAGCCCCTGCATCTATAAGGTTCACCATTAATATATAATCCTTTCCCTCACTAACAAAATCAATTTATACTGAATTTAATTTGCCGAGGAAAAGTTAAATCAGTAATAAATTTACTTTTGTTCTGTTCAAACATATCAGTAAACAAAAATTCAAAAGCACTTGCATTGCAATTGCACTCAGTAAATCAACATGCAATAATTTTTTTCTATTAATAAAAAAACTAAATAAAATAAATGGAAGGGAATAACATATAAAAAAAATTGAAAATAAAGCATGCAAAACAAGTATATTTACTGTGCCAAATTAAAAAACACATCAACCATTTTTAGCAATGATATATATTAGAAGTTGTATATATTAGACTAAAAACAAACATTCTGATGCAGTTGGTGATTGGGTGTGTACAAGGTCAGACAGACCTTTTGATGTCAGAAAAACAGATAAAAGTTAGAAAGTTTTGTAAATAATTTATTTTTCTGTATTCTTTTAAAATTTTAAAGTTTGATAGCATGAATATTAAAATTAAAAAGGAAATTGCTTGAAATCTTCTATTAATTAAATTTTTATGTTTATGAACAGTAACCACTATAACTAATTGTGACCAAGTGTTTTACTTGTAGTTCTGTGGTCAAAATATCTCAAAAACTAATTACAATAATGAAACTTTCCACTTACAACAGGATCCAATACCTATATAATTAACGAAAATTATAATTCAGAAGTGAAAAGTTTCAATACTGTAGAGTAATCAGTTTTTGAGATACCTTGCAAAACCGCAAAACTATAAAAAAAAATTGGATAAAATTGTTTTTTAAATATGTGTTCAAATTAAATAATACGTAATATTTATGAATTCTGACAAATATTTATGATAATTAATTAGAAATTAAAGTATTATAGTACTTACAGGCCTAATCAGTGGTGTGGTATCTAAATAATGCAATTTGTAAAAATTTAGAAGAGACGGAACATCAGGAAACATTTGATCACCAATTCTAAACCTTGTCTGATCCTCTTGTTGCACTCTATTGATAATATAGTGACTAACTTTATTGTCTTCTCTAAAAGAGAGAAAAATATAACATAAGACATATTTTATGTTAATGAATACCAATTTACTGCAGTTAGGTAAACTAGCTAGTTTAATAGTGACTTTAGTGGCACTTGATAGCCGATTTAGGATGTTGGTAAATCTGCAACTTGATTATCAACATGCTAATTAAAGCATACTTATGTGATAATAGTAAAATTAAATAAGAGCACACATTGCTTTTCCCCTGTATTAAGTGACTCAGATAAATCACATGCCATATAGAATTGTTCATTGAAGTTTTTAACTGGCTTTAAATAATTTCCCCAGTGTTCCACCCTATGCTTTTTGATCGAGAAAAAATTATCTCATTCTAAAAAGTATTTTGTTGTTCTAAGTGGCCATTATAGGTGTAGGTTAATTATTTTTTATGGGGGTGGGGTGCAAGGGCCATGTTAAGCCTAACACAAGAGAACGTCTAGTAAAAAATTCCATGAAGGGGGAAAAGTGGGATCGGGAAACACAGCAGTGGATGAAAGCAAAAAAATATCACTTGGCTATCCCAGGAGTCATAGGTGTAGGTAAAAAGAGTAAAAGTTCCTGGCAGTGTAAAGAGTGTAGTCCTTCATTTAGAAGAATGTTTTGAAAATGTCATACTCAATAATCATAAAATTGGAGTTCATGCTTTCAAAATTATGCCTGAAATTTTAAAAAAACCTAAGAAAAGGGAAGTGACAATGTTAGTAAATTGTATTCTAACCCTTCTTCCTGACCCTTAATAAGATAAACAACATTGGGTTCAATATTAGTAGTTTAAAATTAAACTGCATTAGAAATGTATTCTAGCTTATTTCTTTATTTTGTTATTATCGGAATTAAAATAGCTAAAACCATGTATGAGCTGGAAATGCAAGAAAAAATAAGTACCACTTCAGAAAATTTTGGATAGTTTTCTACAACATTTATAATTGTTCAAAAGTAACTTAAACAGGAACCACAGTCATGTTTATAGGTAAATACGTTATTTTGGCCTACTTGATTGACCTCCGTAATTATTTTTACGACCTTGCTCTATCTTCCCTAATTTGTGTCACTGTTTCCCCAATTCACTCTTGTCATTCAGGATGGAGGTAATCCAAGTTAACCAAATTAAATATTACCTGTACAATGATATCATATTTTTTATCGACCCCTAACAATGTTATACCAACCGCTTGACTAGAGAAAGGAAGAATTGGAAGTTGAAGCCTGAGGACTAGGACAATCTTTGATGAACAATAAACTGAACAGAAGGGTCAGCAATACAGAACCAGTAAATCAATGCACCTGAGGTAGCCAAAATTATTCCAAATGCTTGGTGATAACACATTACTAACGAGACAGCATGGTTGGTTGGGTTTTATTAAACAAGAGCCATATTTGGTCAGGCAGCATCAAACATCAAGTATGGATATACAAACACACAGTGAAATCTTTGCTGATGCAGAAGAAAAATACACCTTCGCATGAATGGTAGCATACAAGACCTTGGCAATTTTTCGCCAAATGTGGTAACCTTTGATTTCTTAAGAAGTTTTAAGGCAACCCTATTCAGAATTTTCTGGAACTGAAGACGTTTTCCGTTTAGAATTAAGACGTGCTCCAATAGGTTCAGATTTGTATTTTTTGGTTAACAATGCTTTAAACGGCACTTCAGTTGTTTTTTTTTGCACTGTAACGTGCAGTTGTGTGACATCTTTACTACGTCTTTTTTTTTTCGATTGCGTTTAACAACTGTTTCTGTCCTTCGTCCAGGAAATTAACAGAATTTACAATGTAACGGAGGAAATGTAATGAGGGTAAATTTCATTTATCTCTACCTTTCGATAACTTATCTACCAAACAATTACTATCAAATCCATATATGCAAAGGTTCAGTGTGGATTTTGCTTCATGGGTGCCGCCATCTTGATTTGGCGACAAAAAAAGTCTTAGTGACAAGGTCTTGTGTGCTACCACTCCACAGGATGAATTAAACCTGTGCCAACAACTAGAACATGGTTGAGCAATGGACAAATTCCCACTGAACCAGTGACCTCAATGTTGATAGATGAGAGCACTTGTTCATGTTATCATTTTTTTTTATAAAACTTCAGATGTCTATAGCTATAGGCATATCAATATATTATAATGACTAAAAAAGGACAGACTGAAATCTTACCCTGGATAAAAGCACATTCTTATAAATATTATATAAATTAATTCCTATTAATATTTAAAACATGATATAAATATCTACAGGTAGGCATGTATTTTAATTCACATCATACTGGAGCAACACAACAGTCCTTGATCAAACATGAAGGGAAAGATCAGAGATCAGAACCACATATTTTTAAACCACGGTCAGATGAAAATATCTATAGGAAATTTATTTAAAGAGTACTTCATCAGGTGAATTTTGCTTGAAACATGTTATTGTTTTAAAATTTTTGCTGAACTCTACATTTGTAAAAAAAAAATATTTTTTTTTAAACACTAAAATAAGGAATGCAAAAATTATGAGCCATTTCACTTCCTGCAACACAGATCATTTTCCAAAAAATATGGAAAGCACAAATAAAGTTCTGACTAAACAAGGAGAAAATTAACAATCAGTAAACAATTTCCGACTTACCTGACACAGAGTACTAAGTCACCATGTATAGTGGCACTATTTCTAACTAGAAAAACTCCAGTTTCAACTTCACTCAAAAGAATATCAGTAGCTTCCTGCCGTGTGAGAGGACCAAAATACCAACTGGAACAAAACATTAAAATATAAATGTAAATAATAAAAAAAAAATCAATAATGATGCAAACTTTGTCGTAGTGTGTCCAAAATGTGTTGAATGCTTCAAATACCAGAGAAAAATTTAATATTTTGTCACTTTTCCAGAGAAAATGCTGTGTGTTTTATCATCTATTACCCCAAAAAAATTTGTGCAACATTTTCAGTTATTCGATTAATAGAAAAAGTTGCACCTACCAAGCATGCTTTTACAGAACAGTTATAAAAATGGAAAACAGCTAATAATATTTAAAATAAAATCTTGCAGTGAAGAATTCTCAACTTTTATTACCATATTATTAAGGTTTTTTTTATTGTCTGACATTTTTAAAACTTTCTAATCATTTAAACTTCTTGCTTTATTATGTGGATACATTTATCAATGACAGAAATTGTTTTCTTCAAATCTGTTCGTTGAACAGAAATAGTTTGGAAACTGAGAACTTTCAGACATAAATTACTGGTATTACTTGGCCCTGTGTTGAAAAAGCAATGGATGTGGAAAAAAAAGAATTAAATATATTTTATAATTAGTATACTCCCGGTTTGAAAATGTAAAATCCCATTAGATTTGAATTAAATCGAATAAGAATGTGTTTCAAATAGTCAACAGTTAGACATCGAAGAGAAAAATTGTGTGCCTTCCAGTGAATAGAATCAAGTTTGTCCCAATGAGTTTCCCTATAAACCTAAGGAAATAATATGTGAAAATTCAACCAGATTTAGACAACATTTTTTTGTCTTAATTTAAAACCCATCAAATATTAAAATTTCACTTTTGATCAAATTAAATTGGAAATATAAGTAACTAGGCTTATGTCAAGGCCTTTCACTATCACGGTAAAAAGAGCGAAACCGGTTACACGCATTCTTTAAATACCAGGAAATATGTACTTTCTTCTCAGCTTACCTATGCTTATCATATGGATCAAAACTAGCAGCCATTGTGGCAATTTTATTTATTATACTATAAATAATTTATTTGATTTCAAAAGCAAGCACAATAATATTAATTAAAATTTCTTAAGACCAACGCCTTTCCCTTTGGCTTTTAGCAATTGGCAGACGTCTGTTCATACGTTGCCAGATATGTTATAAGTAGAAATTGATTTTATATGTTTTCTTCTAAAATTACACATAATCAGCAAAATTTGTTAATTTGTTCATTTCTAATGCATGTGATCAAAAAAAAACTTGCGAAGCCCATATAAATAAATTGGTTACCTGCAAGTAATTTCTGAATAATGACACAAACTTAACACGATTAATTCTGAATCAATTAATGAAGCGAATCTTTTCGAAAACGAATGTTCTTCGTTTTCTACAAAATTCGCTGAAACTGAAAAACATTTTCAATAATTTTTGTGATTTCTTTGGGTTTCGTAAAAATTTGTGATTTACAATTATAATGTTGTTCGAAAATACTGTATTGTGGCAATGAATAGTTTGTTGTTTGTGTTATTGTTTAAAAACGTGGTTGGAACGTTTCGGTGTATGTTTACATCTACATATGTTAAAATTTAGCCATGATTTAGTGTCGAGAATATACACACGAATTTCTTAATGTAGTGTCAAAATAAAGTAATCAAGCTTCTTATCGACAACAACATTCTCACTCAGGAGAAATATGTTTAAACCTGACAAGTACATTTACCAGTAGAATTGAAAATGTTTTTCACCAAGTTTTCTTCTCAATACTATACGCAAATAGTCAGTGTTTCTCAACACTTTGCATCACGAGGTATCTCACGAAGTGGAAAAATGTTTTCTAAAACATTGCGTCCTCTATTTACTCCGAAATTTCAAAATTTTCATTCAAATAAAGTCACAACTTTAAGATACTTTTTCAGAAATGACCTCTGTAAATCCTTTCATCGAACAATAAGCTGTTCTACTTTTTCACGAATGAGTGAAAAATCCGGAGGCAAAGGGAAAGCTTCCATGATCACCATTTCGCAAGAACAATACTTTGATGACCTGTCAAATCGTGTATATCTCCATCCTGGAGTGGGACATAAAGTTCTATTAATCCAACCGAGGGTAAAATCTGGCTCTGATAAGGAAAGGAAACCCGATTCAGAATTGAAATTAGCTGAAGCTGTTTCTTTAGTTAATACTTTAAAAGGTTGGGAAGTTCTTGAAAAGGTAACTGCAATCACATTAATTTTTTTATTCAATAAATTATTTAAAATTAAAGTAGGTATTTCAATAATTAGATCATATTATACAATTATTGCAAATAAAAATTTGCGCACCAAAAAAGTGTTGTCTGAATTGAACAAAATTTGATACATGCATTAGTACAACGTTGATATAAATAAGTGATTACAAAATAAAAGCAAAAGGAACATTTCTTACACTAAAACTAGAAATGAATGAAGATTCTAGTACCCTGTTGGGCCACCTTTAGCTTGTATACATGATGGGATACGGGTGGGCATTGAAGCATACAGGTCCCACATGGTGCCCTGCATCATCTCATTCCACAGTTGCTGTAAGAGCGCCTCTAGTTCGATCAAACTCATAGGCTGCCCAATTGATCCCAGATGTGCTCAGTTGGTGACAAATCTGGGGATCCCGCTGGCCAGGGAAGGGTGTTGATGTGTCAGTTTCATTCCTGTGACTCCCTTGCTGTGGGTGGTTGAGCATCGTCCTGTTGAAAAATGCATCCTGGGATTCCTGCCATGAGTGGCAACACATGTGGCTAAAAGATGTCAGGAATGTACCACTGGGCTGTCATGGTGCTGTGGGTGATTGTTAGAGGTGACTGGGTGCTATTGCAGTGTCACCCCTCACCATCACACCAGCTATAAATATTGTGGGAGCGGTGTGCACAGGCATGAATGTGGCATTCACCACGGGGCCTCCACACACGTACACGGTCGTCATCACTGCCTAAATTGAATCTCGATTTGTCGCTGAATACGACCTGGTTCCATTTGGTTGTGGTCCAATTCCATTGAAAGCAAAACCACTCTAAATGGAGGTGAGGGTGTCATTGGTGGCACACGTAATGGATATGATACCGTGTCCTGCAAGGTGCAACAATACGGACAGACACAGGAGCCTGCAGTGAAAGTAATGCCTGTGTCTGAATAGCGGACAATGATGCTGTTGGCGCTTTTTCAGGTGATACAGTGGTCTTCTCGGCTATTGGTCTGCCAATTGCTTCCTGAACCAGGCATCCGTGTATGCAACCTCTCATCCACTAGTCCCATCACCTCATCACAGTAAAGTCAAATTGGCCTAAGTGGCGTAGCCCGCCAATCGCCTCGCTCAGCTGACCACCCGGCTTCCATCATCCCGATTATTTTCCCCTCTCAAACACTGACAGCTGATCCTATTGTCTTCGAGGGTGGTATAATGGCATCCCTAATGAAAAAGCATCCCTCTGCAACAGATTAAGTACAGGAAAATACTTTACATACTTTTTTTTATACTCCAGGGAGAACTAGGTTCAATGCCTTCTGGTGGCATTGTGCAATCACACACTATTTCTAAACATTTGCATATGTACCAGACACATACCTTCATGCCAAGTTTCATTAAAATCTGACAATTTTTTCTCTATGCAAATTTTTATGGCCATGAGTGTATATTTTACAGGGTGTCCATAAAGTCTACAATTTCAAGAATTTATTACAAAGGCAAATATAAAGACCTAAGGGCAAATTATTACGAAATTAGATGTATATATTTAATTTTTTTGCCTCATTTAATACGCCTCTATATGGGCACCATTAGTTGCTATAATCGCTGTTGCATACCCTTATCAACTGTGGCAATAACATCAGTGATCCTTTGCTTTACATTAGTGATGTCCCATACCTTTGTACGATACACCACCACATTGGTGACTGCATGTGCATGGGTTTTTTAATGAAATGTTTCCAGACCGGTGGATTGAAAAGGGTGGCCCAATTCCCAGGCCACCAGATATCACTCCCCTCGACTTCTTTCAATGAGATTATGTTAAAGATATAGTGTACTATGCCATTGCCACCATTGGTGAGGGTATGCTGCAGCATACGTAGCAAGAAATCAAGTACCATATTGATGTGGATCATGCAACTAATGGTGCCCATATTCAAGGGTGCTGAAAATGTTTCAGGGTACAATATGTCCACAGAACACAATTTGTTTTGTCCGAAATTTCCCTGAAAATGTCCCCGTATTTTCATTCTAGTTTAAGCGACTATTAGAGTATGATGTTGATGATTAAGAACTCTCCCCTTAATACTATTACTTACAAAATTTAAAAAAAAACTAATATTTATTCCAATAAAAAATAATTTTACAATAATAGATTATATTAGTTGTTACCAAGAAATGGCAGCCTTCCTGTCTCTTTGTGTAGGTTGTCCATCACCTTTGACGTCATATACACCTTGAGACGAGATGCTGAAGAAAACCATGTTAAATGGTATTTTCCACCTTGGAAACGCCTGTACAAGGATTCCTTCAATAGTTGCGAAGCCTTATGAATAGGAGGCTCATTCCATGAAATGAAGACTTCATTGAAAAGTGTGTTGAACTGGATGTTTCGATTGTGTAAATAGATTACGAATTTCCATTTCGTTTGCTTCGCAAACCAACACTACAGCAATGCCATGATGGTTGTTATCCAATAGGTTACGAATTCTCGTTTGGTTTGCGAAGCAATCACTGGTGGTTAGCGAGCAGTGGTCACACCTAACCCTGTAGAAGAGTGCTTCTGGCCTTGCAGTGGCTAGTGACAGATAAGAGAAATACTGCCGTTTTCCAAATGCAAGCTTATTTTGCCGATTTCAGTAAAATATGACCATTTGAAAATTTGTGTCACTGCAAAGAAAAAAAAAAGGGGTGCGTAATAAATCCAAAATATTTGTTTGTCACTGATGACAATTGAATCTATAGAGATTTTTTAATACATAAATTTGGCAATAATTTCATACAGCTACCTGAATTTCCCCCGAACCTCGTTCGCGCGTTCGGACATATTCTGCACCCCTGCCCATATTGAGATGTATTAAATGAGTCTCATTTTGTAATAATTTCCACCTATCTGTTTTTCATTTGCCTATGTAACAAACTTTCGAAATCGTAAAGAGAATTATTTGAACACCTTGTATACAGGGTGATTCAAAACTTAACGTACAAACTTTTAGGGGGATAGAATACATAACCAAAACAGAATCATAGGAATATGTGACCAGAAACCCCAACCTGATTAGCTGGAGGATAAATGCAGAAATGACAAACCAATGACCACCTGATTTATCTTGCCTGGATTTATTTTTGTGGAGGACCCTAAAAGTCATGTTCTATGTGACCACGATTGACTCTGCCACCTACCTTGTCGCAAAAATCTGTTGCAGTTGAAAACGACGGCAAAATGCAGGGTATTGTTGAAAGATTCCAACAATTAATTGTTCGCTGTTGCAAAGCGTGTATAACTGGATGGTAAGAACAAACACTTGTTTGAAAACTTAATATGTACACATACTGTCCTAGAGTAAAGTATCGCTAAATAGAGTTTTTTCATCCATTATTGGCTTGTCATTTCTGCATCTTCATTTATCCACCAGCTGATCAGGTTAGGGTTTCCGGTCATACATTTCTTTGTGATTCTGTTTTGTTTTCGATCTCCCCTAAAAGTTTGTACGTTAAGTTTTGAATCATCCTGTATATATATATTAGGGTGGCTCTTATTTTTCAACTCTCTAAAAGTTTAGCTCCCACCCACCCCTTTATCTTGTTTCAATCAACAAAATACTGATCTGCAAAATTTTAGCTCAATCGGACAACTTTGAGGCGATCCTCATCAACCATGAAGTTTTGAAATTTTCACCATAAAAGTAATTTTTCCAGATTAAAAAAAAAATTTTTTTTAGTTATTTTATTTGTAATCACTTGTTGAAAAATCACCAAATGTTTGCAGTATGAATTATGTTATGCAATTTTTCATTAATAAATAAACTTATACCATTCATATATTCCTAAAACATAAACTTATACCATTCATATTGGATGTACTATTATTAGTAGTATTAGATAAAGTTATTTTATAACCTCTGCATTTTTATGCTATGTACTTTGTTTACTTATTTTGTAACCAAGTATGAGTGTGTGTGATGTTGTCTTTGAATGATTTTTCAATTATTGTTTGAGAACTGTTTGTGCTGCTGGTGTAAGGTGACTTTTGTGATGTGTTCTTCATAGACTTGCAAAATGGCATCAACTTTTTCAGGTAGTTCATCACACAAGTTAAGAAAATATTTTTTATGTCCCTTTTGTTGGCTACATTTCCAATCAAATTGTAGGAGCCAAAATACCTTTGAATCAGCAAGTTTTAAGTGTTTTTTCTACTATGTAAGAGTTGTAAATGTAACAATGAAGGAAAGTGCAGCATTGGTGATTCAAGAAGTTTCCATTTTTTGGCAAAAAGCACAAATTCCTACTAGAAGAACTGACCACTGTGTTGTTAACTTACTCAAACTCTATGATGAATGGAATTGTTTACAGAAAAATTTGACATATCTGAAACAAATATAGTTTTAAAACATGTGCTGTATAATAGTTGTTGCTAAACATGTATAAAATGTACTCCAAAAAGACATGTTTTGCAGTTTGGATCAGATAATAAAGATGTCAATTTTGTACTATGATTTGGAGGAACTGATGGAATTCCCTTAAACTGAATTTAGTTTCTGTATAATTGGTGCAAATCCTTTACTTTATTTTAGATCATTGTGTCTGTGACTAATACAGAGTCTTCTCTTGTCTTTGGAAGTGGAAACCTTGAGAAACTGAAATTAATTCTACAACAAAATCCTCACATAACTGCGGTTTTCATTGGAATTGATGTATTAACTTCTCTTCAAAATACAAAATTAGAAAGTTACTTTGGAGTTCAAGTTTTTGATAGGTATGCTTCTTATCAAATAGTTTATTCCATGATCTTTGTTTAAGTGTAGTTTCTTTTATTATATTTAAATTATTCTAAAAAAGCTTTATTAGCTCAGATTAACTAAAATTGACAAATTTCTCTGGGTTAATCTTTATTTTCCAAATTTTTTTAATTAAAAAATTTGTGACTTCAAAAGGCACAAATTTGAATGCCCAATTTTAATTTCTCATGCTGTTGATTGTTGAATATCGTTTGGAGAAAGTAAGTAAAACAAACCATTTCCTCTTTCAAACATGAGGCGCCACGGTTCCTCCGATCGGGTTGCCTGCTGTTGTGTAATAACTCAGAACTTTAATGCGGAGTATGCGATATGTATTACGATGGAATTGACGCTCGTATTTTTGTCTCCAGCTGAATTGTATATAGATTAATGCTTGATGAGAATAAATTCTTATATTCGAACCTAGAGTTACCTGTGTGTTTCTCACCCAAAACATGCTGTTTATTTAACCTTCCAGCGGTCTAGCCCTCCACACCAACATGTAAGGTCGCGGGTATTTCATAGATACATTATTTTGAAATGTAAAGGGTGTATTTATTGAAATTATGATTTTATAACATCAATACAATTTATTTAAAAAAATACTATTCACATTTCTATATTATTTCTTTATATTGTTAACTTTTTCCCCTCTAATTTTAAGTAAATGCTAATATTTAACACATATTACATTTAGCTCCCACTTTTTATTAAAAAAATTTATATCAATACTTTGAACAATTGTAACTGGAGCAGATTTTTTGTGCTACAGGTCTCATTCATACAGCATTTACAAAGTTATTTTAATTTTTGAAAATACGAACTATTTCACATTCTTTAGCTTTGTATTTATTAAATCTGTTTTATGTGAATTATTTATGTATTTTAGGTACCAAGTCATTCTACAAATATTCCATGATCATGCTCAAACAAATGAAGCAAAATTACAGCTGGCCTTGGCTGAGATTCCGTATCTTAGGTATTTAGAGCTTCAAATTCTACTTTCACTTAAGGTGTTATTTATCTGAAAAATAGGTTACTGGGCATAATGAAAGTATAAACTTATATTTAGGATCAAGCTGTGTAGTTATTCTTATACAAGAAATGCTGATACTTTTTCTGGTATTCATCATGTTGGTGGAGATGGTGAAAGTTTCATGGAAATGCGAAGACGAATTTTAAATGTGAGTTAAAATCATACACGTTTGGCTGATAAATATTAACAGACAGATAAATAAGTATAAAAGTTTTTTCCTCCTAACTCCCAAGAAAAATATAAAAATTTGTTTTTCAAAACTGAAATATTTGTTGAGGAAAGAAACACAAGTTGTTGCAACAAAATAATATTTTTGATTAGATTCATTAAATGGGTTATGATAAATCAGATTTATTTGATTTAAATCAGATTTTTCTAACTTTGATTAATTTCTGATATTCCAATATAATTTATTTTGAAATTACAGTATAGTTTCATGATATTGGTTTATGTGAAACATTAATATATATAGTGGTTTAGGATATATATCAGGCAAATTTTTGAAAGATTTAAACAGTTAAAATTATTCTTTTGACTCGTTTTTATTATTTTTTTTTTCTCATTTGAATGCTATTTCATGATACAAATCCAAATACTTGTAATTATAAATTAAAACAATAAATGTGTTAGTAAGTGGAAATAAAAAATGTTAATTTCCTTCCCTTTTCAAGCACAAAATTTGTCAGTTGCTTAGGCTATTATGTTGAAAATTTTCTTTCTACGAATATTTAAGCAGCTGTAGTTGTAATATGATTTTTTTAAGTATGGCATTCTTGTCTTCATAAAGTCATCTTCATATAATTTAAATCAGCATACCCTGACATAACATTACAATTGATGACTCTGAATTGGGAATAATGCTAAAATGTCTGAGGCAGGTAAGCAGTTTAACAGCTAATTTTGCACCCTGGTTAGCAAAAAACTTTGATAATCACACAAGATACATTTTTATATACAGCGCCCTTTTTCAAGCCAAACTTAGTACCTTCAAAGAAGTGAACTCAATCAAAGTCATCTACCTTCTTACCAGCTTTTTAGAGCTTTAGCCATCACCAGCAAGCTAATTTACAGTTTTAATATATTAAATCATTAAAAATGGATATTCAAATATTTATATATTCTGTCAAAAAATCTGAAATTTTACTGCTTTAGACTGCAGTTTGTTCATTTAAAAATGTGACTGATGGCATTTGTTGATTTATCTTATGCCGGTTTAGATTTAATCATACGTGTTTCATGTTTTTTAGATTGAATCAGTAAAGTTGAGTTACCCCCGGTTCTAATATGCATATTTGTAATAAAATGTTTTTATCAGAGTATGATTATTTGAATTAATTTAGGCTAAAATGTGTGCACCTAAAACATAAATTGGAGTTTGATAAAGTATTTATTTGTAATATGTGATTTAACAAAAAAATATACTTGATATTTTATAAAAATACTTTCATTTGATATTTTTTAAATACTTTTAGCAAAAAAATACTTAATAATTTCAGGATATACTTGATAATTTTAGGAAGTGTAAATAATTCCAATATAAAATAGTCTTTGTTTCTAGTAAAATATTTTTCTTGATAAGGAAAGAGAACTGAAAATAAAAAAAGAAATTGAAAAAATCAAGAACCAGAGGCAAATTCTACGCCAGAGTGAAATGCGTAATTCTTACCCTATAATTGCTGTTGTGGGATATACTAATTGTGGTAAGCAATTTTATGAATACTTTGAATGCTATAATCTGATTTGTGTAAATTATGTATTGAATCTAAAATTTTATATACTTTAATAAAATATTATATGTATAAGTTCTTAAATCAATCGTTGCATGTATTTTATACTGTACTATGCCATTTTATCTGGTATGTTTTGTTTGAATCCAGATCTTTCTTGAAATGGTTTGAATTTCTTATTGATGTTTGGTATGTTCTTCACTACAAAGTTGTCTGTTACCACCTTTTTAACTGCCATCACCAGCAAATTAATTTGTACTTTTGAAATTTAGCAGTTGGAGACATTTTTTACGATGCATCTATTTTATCCTGTGTCCAAGTTTGTCAGGATTGTTATCAAATCTTTTGAAGCATAAAAAAGGTTAAACATTATACTTTAAATGTGCCATGAGTTAATCCTTTTTAAGGTTTCAAGTAAGAAAAATCGTGAAATACATAACTTACATTTCTGTTCTAAAATCCAAAAAGAATTGAAACATAGATTTGTTTAAAGGGGATCTCATACTGTTAGTAATTCAAATCGTTCAATCTTTCTAATTAATTTTTAAGATAATATGAAATCATTGTTAGGCTGACTGAAAATTGACCTGATTAATCCCTTTACTCCCTGGAAGTACTCTGCATGTGTCCTCATGTTTTATTGTAACCAAGTTGTCTATTCCATGTCATTCACTGAATGTCTTTGTTCAAGTTTCTTAACCTAGTCAGTAGGAGATTAACATCTTGTATACCTCAGTCCTTGTTAGCAGGTGATCTTTAGGTTTAAGCAAGACTAATTTCTTATTGTTTCTACAGGTACTTTACAGAATTAAACAAAATGTTTCTTGTTTCGACTATTTTATGTTCAAGTCTTGTGTCAGACCTGTTGGCAATTTAATGCTGCTTTAATGCATTTTCTCCATGAATGATTGTCCTATTTGTATTCTGACAGATTCTATTGCTGCCCTTTACTGTCTTTTCCAGCATAGACCAGGCAGTTAATATTTTAGAATTGAAGAAATTAGACAGCTTGTCAAATTAAAAGACAAAGACATCACTTTGCAGTGGGTGCATTGCGACAATGGCAATAAAATGACCAATAAGTTAACTAAATTGTCAACCACAACTGCCCAAGTTTTCCTTTACCAGCAACAGCAACTACTCTTTACGAGTGTCTAGGTGAGGTCAGGAGAGAGGCTCAATCACTTTTGTGTACTTTATGGAGGAACACTGGAAAGAATAACTATCTTTTTCAATTTCAGAGTGAGCCATATATATATAATTTCAAAACCAAGAGGAAATTCAAAATAAAACCAAAAGGAAATTATAGAGAATGAAAGTGTTGGTGGATCAGAGTGTCGTCAGGTAAGAGCCTGATCCAGGCAACACAAAATGGTGTTTTCTACGTATATGAGCAGCAAAACGCTAAAAAATTGTTCATACACTCCCCCAAACACCATTAAAAAGCAAACAAATAACAAAACATTAAAAAAGAGTGGGAATAAAACAAAATAAACCCAACACTAACCGGTAGATCGATAATACCAACTACCTCATCCAACTAAACACAAAAAATTAAACTTCTGTTGCACCAAAACCATAAAAAAAAAAATAATAATAATTTAAAAATGAAAATAATTTCAGCCTGCATGCATGGTTAGTTTCGTTTTCCGGTTTATTGCAACCCGGCTGTTTGGTTCTTTTTTTTTTGTGCATGTTTTGTTAAAAATATATATATATATATGATGGGCTGTATTACCTCAAAAATATTCCTATAGTAGTTACCACTTTTCCTGCTAAAGCCAGACTAGGCCACATAGTAACTCAGGCTTACTTGAATCATTTTTCACCTAACTGACTCCAAGTGCCTTATTTGCCTTAAAATGCATATCTTGTTCAACTGCACTGAAAAAAAAAAATTTTAGAAATCTCTTTTAAATATTTTTTATTTGTCTTCTATTTCTACTGTTTCTTCTAATGTTCATTTCATATATATTGTTTCGCTGGTTTATAGAAGGAATGAAATCAGCATTAATATGCCGAACTCTGGTAACAAAATGTAAGTACTTGAATGCTACATGAAAAAGAGTCGACGAAATCGAGTAATTTCTTCATCGCTCAATATTTTACTGTTTTATGTTAGATATCTTTATAAACTGGAACTAAAAATTTTATTTGTAATTTCTTTACAATGAAAGTAGAGTTTATAAAACATGTCATTTCAAATTTCAGGCAAAACGTCTCTCATTAAATCTTTAACAGATGATAGTTGTTTGCTTCCTGAAGACAAACTGTTTGCAACGCTTGATGTCACTCTTCATTCAGGTTTGCTCCCATCTAATCAAAAAGTGTTCTTTATTGATACTGTTGGTTTTATATCCAATGTACCAACTGCCCTCATACAGTCATTTCAGTCTACTTTAGAGGAAATAAATATAGCTGTAAGTTGCTGCAGTTTTATTATTTATTGCATATTTGATTATTTCTCACATTTTCAAATTAATTTATCATTTGAACTTGGAAAACAAATTTATAAAATTACGCTACCTTAATTTTTATGATGCTTTTTTAATCGAACTAGATGTAGGTGGCGATTGTGTTTTTACAGCATGTTTCCCGTACCTATTCTGAATGTGATTCCACTTGTCTTTTTTATACGGTTTCAGCACATCACCAGTAAAATTTCAAGTAGGGAATTACAAATTGATAGTTGATTGGTCAACACCAATGATATTAAATTCGCTAATGTGGATAAAACAGAATTTAAAGAACCTTGATATATGTCATGTGAAAACATTTAGGTAGCAGAAGTAAAATCTCCACTTTCCTAATGTTTTGTTTATGTACTTTGAAAATCCCTCTTATTCTATGCACAAAATCATGCACCTATAGTGTCAAATATATAGGTGCTATAATTAACAAAATATTTATTGATGAACCTCATTAGTGTCTGTGTATTAAAAGAATAATTAAATTGCAGTAAAAATCATCATTGATTTGCAGTTTATGGCTGCGGATATAAAATATGAATTAAAAATTAAATTTAATTGAGGATATAATAACAACAAACTGATAATCGATTTTTTTTATGAACAAGGCCTGTTCCGAAAGTTTGTTCACTACAGTTAAACATAAGTGTACCCTCATTTGTGCTAGCCCTAATGGTATTTTGTATTATTTTGGTTATGTTTACAATTGTACATTTGTATGTTTAAATCAATAAAGTGGCCTGTATACTAGGAAGTCAGGTCTGATAATAATTTTGAAAACAAGAAATGTAATAAGTATTTTATTGAAGAGTAGTAAAAGCCACTATTATGGTAAATGAATTACTGATCTAGAAATAACCTCAGATAATACCAAATCAATAATAGGTGCAGCAAGAGCCGATTAAAGAATATTGAGTTGAATTACAGAAACTGACAAATTCCTGATCCATCAAACTATTTGTAAAATGCATTGAGGGAAGTAATGTTTTATATATTTCAAAGCAGACCATATAGACATTATATCCAAACAATTCAAGCCGATAAAATAGAGAAAAATCATTGTAATGAAAAAACAGGAGAGAATAAATAGACAATCAATCGTCCAATACAAAAACTAAAGAAAAATTTTTGATTTCAAAGACAAATTAGACAAGATTTGTCTTGCTTCCCAATATTGGTGAAAACATATTCGTCTGATACTAGTGAAGCAATGTACCAAAGGGAATTTTGATTTAATGGAGAAGATCATGAATGACATAGCAGTTGACTATAATAATGGGGAAGATTTGTTGGAAAATTCAAAATTCTAAACAAGAGATGGTTCAAATTTGTTTTTTGAAGCTACAAGATCATTAAAGAAAATAGCAAACAATTATGCTTATTAGTACCAGGCATTACATCTTAAAACAAAACTTGGGATATCTGCTTTGGATTTTTTGTAGCATTAAGAGAAAGAGGGCAGTTACTGTTAACAATATTCAAGAGTAATGAGAAAGGCCCCAGATTCTGATATTTTTACCTGTTTATTTTCATGCACCTTTTTTCAAGCCTGTTAGCATATTTTTATGTTTTAGGATGTCCCGAATGAAATATATAAATTTTATAATACCTAAAAATACTTAATTAGCAAGTTTACAGCATATACATTCATTTTGAAGAGCAAAATGTGAAGTTTCATGAATACACTGTATATAAAAACTAGAAAATACATGCATCTGTACATTGAAAGTTGAGCAGAAACTGAAAAATTTTGTTTCAGGTCGTGAAAAACTATTTAGAATTTTTAAATATTTTATTTGAAATCTGATCAATAACTGTTTCCAGACTGAATATTAAGTTTAATTGAGTGGTAGTTATGGCGCCGATGTCATGAGTTTCAATGATGCCATAATGTGTGTAAGCCCCAATGAAATAAAGAATTTGAAAATTTGTTTTCCCTTCTTAACTTACTATTAATTAACCCAGTACCCAATAGTTGGGTTGAGTTTTATAGTGCAAAGACCATGCTGTGGTAAACACAAGACATAACTTTAAGTAATGGACATACACACACAATGAAAGTATTACTGACATATAAAAGTGAATTACAACCAGGGACGAATTGAACCTGTGCTGCCTACAACTCGCAGAGCATCAGCACCCATTAGCAAAACAATAAAAAGATAATTTGCTAAAATACGTAAACCCCAAACTACTTTGTTTGCAATATTCATGAAAATGTGATTGACACTAGTATTTGATAGTGCTTGTTTTTTGTTTGAATATTTTACTTTGTTTTTATACACTGTGTGGATCAAATTTTTGTGATTTGAAGAGGTTTAAAAAGGATATACAAAATTATTCCACTGTGGAAAGGTAAAGATTTTTCGTTACAATCACTTGATTGAAGGCAGGTATTACACGTGATTAGGGTCACCTGAATTAATCCAGTTCTATGGAGAAATATAGGCTAAATGTTTGATGTTTTTCACTGTCCTTATTCGCATCACTTAATCTTTGATGACTGATTTGATAGATCTCATAAAAGAGATTAAGAGTTTTTATGCCTATGAGCATAGAAAATAACTATCTGTTCTCTCTTTTCTATAAAAGGATCTTGTAATTCATATTAGAGACATAAGTCATCCGGATACAGAAGCTCAGAAGAAAACTGTTTTAAAGACATTGGAAGAGCTGAAATTGCCTCCTGCATTATTAGAATCAATCGTAGAAGTTAGAAATAAAGTCGATTTAATGGAAGAGTAAGTAAATCCTTTTTGATAACAGTACAATTAGAGCATATCTTACATGTTTTGACAAAACTAAACATGCTCTAAAAATGTAACCTACATGTTTTTCCTTGCTCCATGTAGATTCTGGCATTTCAATCTATAAGATCATTGAGGTCATGACAAGGGACTTTTTATGTAACAGCACTACAATTTCAGTACTATACGTTTAGAAACAGAATACAGAATTTCTTTACAGCAAATTTTTAATGTAACTTAATTCTCAAATTAAAAACATCCTGTTGTGTTGCTTCAGTGCGATGTTAATTCAACTACTTCATGTTGCAAACATATTTTTCAATAAATTTGTGAACATGGAACCATTAGCAGTTTCCACGACTAAAAACGGAGGACTTTTACCAATAATTTCTATTTTAGAATATTTATTATGAAATTCTTCGTTTTGCATTCCTATTTAGTCTGTTTCGTGTTTGGCTGATTCCTTGTATTTGCAACATTTTTGAGAAAAATACTTGGACAAGTGTGTGATTTAAAATATTTGTTTTTCTGCAAATTGTGATTTGATAATTCTTAGGTTACCTTTCATTTTCATCTATTTTATATCCTTTTAAAGTGTTAAACTTCCACATGTCAGAACATTTTAGCAAGAAAATTTATCTGGGAAGTGTTATATATTTGAAATACGATAAGTAGTTAATTAACTTTGCACTGGAGCAGCACAATAGATTTTGGCGATGGTCAGGGGTCAATCCTGAAGGGAAATAACCGTGGACAATGCCATATAATTTTGAACCACTATCAAATGAAGTTTTGATATATGTAAGTAGTTTATTTTATTTAAAGGTAAATAGCACTTCTCATTATTTTTTAGGAGAAAAGTTTTGATTTAATGATGAGAGGTGAATTAGGAAATAAAGTTTGGAATCTTGATAAATATTTTCAGCTAAATATATATTCAATATACCAGTGAAAAAATCTGATATGGTGCTATAAAAAAACAAATTTCATTAAAGAGTACTTAAAAAATTTTGGAGTGCTTGTGTGTTCTATGATAATTTTTTTTTAGTTTCAAATAAATAGTAAAGCCATTTTAAAATGTTCTTTTTTATGGATTTCCATTTTTATTATTAAGTGTGATTCATATTGCATTCTTTCATTGTAGACCTGTGCCATCAGATGACTCAGACGTAATATATATCTCTGCAACTGAAGGAACTGGATTATCAAACCTTCTGGAAGTCGTTGAACAAAAGCTTTTTGAGAACACAGGTCACACTTTTGCCTTGCTTAGAATACCAAATGGTGGGATGGAATACAGGTAGTGATGAACATTTTGTGAAAATATACAGTCACAAATTCTTTTCATGTTATTTCCATAAAAAAATATATATTTCCAGTACTAAATATAAAAGTTTAAAGTTTTTTTTTATCAAATTTTGTATTTTTCTTGCATAACTAACGAAATTAGTTTCCTTACAACCATGTACATTTCTTCTTCATTTAATGTTACTCATTTTTATTTCTTCCATTAAATTCAACTAGCATAACTTGAACTGAAACTTAATGTTTCAAATATTTGGGTTTAAATACCCATTTAAATTTTACAGAAACGCTGACTGAATAATATCAGTGCTTGAAGGATAATAAATAAATTCATTTTACATTATTTCCTCAAAAGCATACATTGGTTTTCTAATAACTTGTCTTACAGAAGGAAAATCAAACTTGAGTTTATTGTTAATACATGAAATTTTGCATCTGATTTGTGAGAAACTTTTAAAAGACACTATAGTCCAGTTATAGGAAGAAGGCAGCTGTATCACTGGGTTTGTAACAAGTATCAATTAAATTAAATGACTGGTGGTTACGAAACAAATTGCTTCTCTAATGGCCATCGTTAGCACAGATTCTGACTTAAGTTTGATGCAAAAAGTGACAGCAGTGATGTGTTGTTGGGGGGAATAACCAAAGCTTATTGCCATTCATGCTTTTGCCTATGGCAGCCTTCTAACAAGGTTTCACCTTTTCAAAAATCAACTGACATGTGTCAACTGCGTTCTCGTTGAAGCAGCACTTTAAAACCTTGCAAATGTAGGCAGCCTACATTTGATTTCCTAACAGCGTACATTGTAGGCTGTTAGGAAATCAAACTCTTTCAAATTAATTCATCTAAATCTACTGTAAAGCAGTTCTTCCGCAGAAATGTAATTTTTGCTCATTTTTGAAATTTGTAGCTACTTGGTATTGAAGAGTCACTGAGTACACTTTCAAGTATCCAACAAAAACCGACTTTTAATTTCTTTGGTTTACCTAAGGATGTTTACCTTATTTCTAATGTATATTTTATTTCAGTTGGATTCTGAAAGAAGCAGCTTTAAGAGATGTTATGGCAGATCCAGAGGATGCTAACTATTTAATAGCAGAAGTAGTCATGTCATCTAAAAACCTAGGCATATTTATACACCAGTTTGGTGATTTAAGGATTTCAATAGAAGATATCAAAATAAAATATTAGTACTGATTGTTGCAATGTTTATTGTGTAATGTATTATATGCACTTCATGATACATTTATATCTACATGAAAACTGCCAAGCATTTTTGAAGGCATTATTACTGCAGATAAAATTAGTTTTGAAAACAAATTTACAATTCTTATTGATAGGGTTAAGTTGGTTTAGAAAATATTTACAGAACACTATATATTTATGATAAATACTGGGTGATTTACTCAAGACTACCCTAAAAAAGTTATTTTTAACTCCACCCGATTACTTATAGGGTCATTTGAAAGGTACTGTATACAGCAACCAAACAGGACTATTCAGCAACCGAAAAACATATTTGACGATATGCAGTGACAAGTTTATCACTGGGTGTTAATGACAGACATGTTCAGTATTTTGGGATATCGGTATGACTGTGAAGAGGTGGAGCACTTTTTCAAATTTCAGCCCTATCAAAATTATAGGATTTGTTTGGGTTGTTTTGAGTGAATCAACCTGTAGAAACAGTTCAAGTTTTCTGAAATATACATTTAGGAAATTATCAGAAGATACCTTAGTTTTAAATTAGTCAGATTAAAAAAGTTTTATTCGTTCATGATACTTAAATGTACTGTTCATAATAAGCAAATACATTTTTTGAAACTTGATTAGTCTGAACAATTCAAACATGAAACTTGCCTATGTTTGGTTAAGTTTTTTTCAAAAAAGCCATCTCTTAAAGATCTGAAATTTTTTGAAAGGTTCATTAAAATGCTTGTTAATTTAGTATTATATAGCAAATGCAATTCCTCAAATGTTGATTTTTAACAGCCTCCAACGCAAAATATTGTCGAACTTTCAACCTCTGATGTGTGCTTACTAAGTACTAGCTCAAATCCCCTCCCCCAATCGCAGCTCTATCACATATATCAATACAGTGTGATATACAAGATTTTCTAGTTTTATAACTACATTAAAGTTTATATATATATATATATATATCTTTCCAATTTTATATTGACCAGGAAAAAGATTAGGAATATATATTGTTTCAGGGCTTTGTTTGCATTAAAATTTTCAATTGGTCATTAATATAGCCACCCTGCTGCATGAAAATATAAAACAAATTAGCAAGAGATACACTAAAAGCTGAAGACAGGTTTTTATGCAACAAATGGGCTGAATCTACCCAGCTATTCACATGGAAGATATTTCTTTTATAAGTAATTTTAACCAGTCAATCATTACATTTGTATAATTAAAGCTTATTCGTATAAATCGTTTAGGCATACTTATTTATGGAACCGTTATGGATTGCCCACTGCACTAGCAACCTACAGCAGACAATGCAGGTTTGATTCCTGTCAGGTGCATTACTCCATGGATGTATTTCCCTGTATTACTATTTATATGAGCCAAATACCCGGGTAAAAGGAGAGTTAAACCGGTTTTTTCTACTCCGCTTCCCCTACATGGGGGAAAAAGAGAGGAAATACGCAGGCCGATTTCAACCCTAGTCAAATCCTGGGTTTTTGAGTTTACCCTCCTTTCCCATAATGCAACGCGGGTAATCTTCGAAAATCCCTTTCACCCTCGAATTACCCGAGTCGATTGGTTTGGTCATGTAAACGCAACTTGTGTCAGCAAAACTTTCATTGTGTACGTCTATTACTTGATAGTGTCTTTAGTTTGGTGCAGCATGGCCCAATATGGACCTTGCACCAGGAAACACCCACTCATTTACTCTTATTTCATTCTTGGATTTTAGAATGAGTTTATGGCGCATAATTAATAAGGTGATAATACATTGAGATTTGTGAAATTAACCACAAACTGATCTATGTAAAATGGAAAGAGCCATTTCAAGAATTTAGACGAGAAATCAATTAAATGTACTATAATTGATAAAGCTGCATGAAAATATTCCTGCAATATAAAAATAGTTCCTGGTGGAAGTTCTACAGTGGCGCATTCAGGACAAAGTTGGCCTAACAAGGTGTCTACTAAATTTTGGAAACTTAATTTCATGACCTTAACTTTTAAGTACGCACATTCTTCTAAGAGTTGCAAACATTTTTAAATAATCCTTTTTTAACCTAATATGTATTAAAAAATTTTTTTTGTATATTTAGCCTTTCACTGACAAATATTCAGGGCTTTCATATATCTCCCAAGCTATCCATTAATTTCACATTTAAACATGCAATAAAATTTAAATAGCCATGCACTGAATAACAGAAAATGTAGAAAATTACATAAAAACCACAGTAATTCTATGCACTTTTTTCTACATTTTAATAACACCAAACCTGTCCTATAATGCCGCTATAGATCTGATCTAATGGTTAATCACAAAAAAAAACTGAATAATACAACAGCTTGTGTTGACTCTAGTCAAAAAGTTTAGCTTTTCTTCAACACTTGGATTTTTACAAATCGTGGCGGTTTTTTTGATGTAATATGAATTTTTTGCAATGAACTCCTCCAATGCTGGCGTGATACGATTAAATTTAATGGTATTTCCTAGCATTATTCAAGGAGATAAGCAAAACACTCCCTTGACTATATGGTAATGCAATGGTAATTTGTTAATCATTTTTAAATATAATATAATTAAAAATATCTTACTATCAGAGCGAAAAGCAAATACAAGAGATTCTTTTACACCTTTGCAGATTGCTGCAAGACCAAAACCAACATTTACTGCCCTAACATCAAGTTTATTTTGTTTTCTGGTATCTCTCCAGTAAAATTAGCTGACTAGTATTTTTGATAGATTTTATAACAACTTTTAATATGAAACGTATAGCTATATGCCGTACTAGCTGCATACAAAAAAGGCAAAAGTGGTTGATCACTAAAATTTTCTTAAAAAAGGTTCTACTTCAAGGCAACTGGTTGCAAGAACATCAGTTTTGAAAGTAAAAGTTTATCTTTCAAATATCTTTGTACGACTTAAAAATTACTTGAAGCAACATATGGAATTACTTTTATGGCTCTTTCAATAACTACAATTTTCTATCCACCTTATTGAGCATAACTTAAGAGGAAACAAAGTTGAATCAGAATGGAACGTATAATTTGCTCTTTGAGAAGGAAAATCTTTGTACAGAAAACACAGGCAACATAAAAAGGTACTCAAGTCCCATCCTGACTTTTTCATGGTAGTCTTGTACGCTCCATGGACAATATGTAAGCATGTACCAACATTGATCCATTTTACCTCTTCCGAATCTTGCTTAGACTTCATTATCGACTGAAAATTGACATAATATGGGTAAATGCACTTAGTAGATCAACACAGTTGTGAAGTGGCCCCAAAACATCAAAGTGAGATATCACGTCCAACCTAATGTATAGTATCCCAAAAACAGATTATTACGTCCCATTTGGCCCTTCTGTGCTACTTTATTTAAATTTTTGTCCAATGACACAAAATAAAAATCACATTTATTCAGATCATGACAAAGCTTGTCTTGAATATGTAGACCCAATCCATAACTTATAACATAACTTGTATTTGTGCATTTTACTACCTGAAAACCTCTCAGGAAAGGCTGCCATGTTTACCAGAAGCATGGCATACAACTTTGTTTTAAAGTCCATGATTTCTGCTCTGAATACACTTTCGTTTGCTATAAAAGAGCTTAAATTATTCGGTTTTGAAATTACAGGTGCAGAGGAGTCTGAATATTTTCAAGTCCATATCTCTATTATAAAAGGAAGTGCTTCTCTGTACAGTGTCCTGACCAATCTTTGGCACTTACAATAATGAAATTTGGCACACAGGCATTCCTAATTTTTTGCAATTTTTGTGTAGCGCTAGTATTGATACTATTCGATTAGCTGAGTGAAAAAGTATTTCTATACAAATACAGAAAACATTTCCTACTGGAAGTTGAAGGGAAATCATATTTAGTAATGTGGGGAACTTTTTCATCCCTTTACAGGAAATTTGACATGCACTTGGGAATTTGTCGTACTTCAAAAGGGCTTCTGATGGCATTTCATAATCTTCTAATCAAGTGAGTTTCAGATCATGATTTGTACACAAAATTTATTTAAGCTTAACCTTTTAAAAAACATTTTCAGACATGTATTTCAAAGAAAATTTTTTTTTGTCAAGATCATAAAATATATGCTGATTAAGGTGATACAAAATGTACACCCGATCGCAATTGCACAATTTACATCGCAGAACAAAACAGAAGGTAGCAATGGATGGAGATTAATGTTTTTTACAAATATCAGTACTTAAAATTTGTCTAAGGGGCCCCTCTTCATATTAAATTGGATGCTTGCCCCAATAATTTGAATATGAACCCCATCTTTTATCACAAATATGGATTCTACATTCAATTTTATTGGATTTTTCACCAATTTGGAAGTGTTTGAAAATTAGATATCCTAATGTTAAATTGGTGTTTAATGTTTTTTGTTATATATTTGCTACAAACATTAATTTTTTTTTTCATCCTTTGCTACCTAAAAACCCAAACACAATCTATAAATATTTTAATTATCAAACTAAATTTACTATTTTTTTATTAATTATGAAATTAATATTCATAAAAATTATGAATAGAAACATGGATAAATTTTGACACCATGCGATTCAACTGTTACTGAAACATCGGAATTCCAAATTAGAGCTCTTTACGTGCATAAATAGCAGCGCAGTCGGACCATTTGAAAAATTCGATTATTGTCGTTATTGGGGATTGTTTGTTCACAAAGTAAAAACAGAAATTTCTGCCAACAGATCCTGGGATTCAGTCAGAATGGATTCTGACTTTGTCACCATCTTAATGGACTCTATACCAAGGCTCCTGAAACAAGTCATTGACTGAGACAGCCACTGCACGTCTTTATTAATATTTATAATGTGTTTGAATTCCGAACATTTACACACTCCCTCAATGGTTTTTATGATTTTTCTCAGTCAATTTTACACTGTTTTACATAATGTTTCATCAAATCTGCCTGAAATTGTGTGTAGAATCCAAATTTGTGGTAAAAGATGGGGTTCGTATTGAAATTATCGGAGCAAGCACCAAATTTAATATGAAGACGGCCCCTTACACAAATTTCAAGTATTGATATTTGTAGAAAACATTAATCCCTATCGATTGCTACCTATCATTTTGTTCTGTGATGTAAATTGTGATTAGGGGAATCGGTTTTTATTTTTATGACTGGTATACCTGTGAGCAAAATATCATTGGAGATGGTAAGGTGCACAACCATTCCTGGATTCACTCATATCTTCAATGAAAGAACAAAGAAGACTACAGTCCTCAAAGAATAAGTGCATACTGCCTATAACTTATCCAAGTATATTTTCACTATGCTTCGAAATGCTAAGAATCACAACTTTTGACTGAGTTTCAAGTTTTTTTATTTACAAGTGTACAACATGCAAAGTAACAAAGTAAATGTCGCAACAAAAACAGACAAGTCTCAGTTTCCTAACAAAGGAATAAGTTTTAACTGATTTACGGATTTTAGCACCGTTACGATACAAAAATACAAATGTAAAGTAATTAGAAATACATTGATTTCCTTTCAATTATTGTTTGAGAAAAATTTCAGTTTTTATAAGCTATTAAACATATTCTTGAAGCATTTCAAAATACGTATCATGGCTATTAAAAAAACTCTTACATTAACAAATTTAATTTCAATATATTTTAATTTGTTTACTTTGAAAGATAAAGCATTATATGTATCACTGAACAAATTCATAATATACACTGTCACTATACAAATACATGAAATAAAACATATGCTATAATTACAAATGTGTAACTGATAGTTTCAGGTACATTTTATGAATATTGCCTAGCACATTCCAATAACTGCAATAACTTTATGCAGCTAAAATACTGATATAACCCTCCAAATTATTGGCATTTTACTGAAATGAAGTAAACATTTGATAGTTCTTAGCCGAAATGTAGTTAACTATTGCTTTAAAAAATATTGGCAAAAATGCTTAAAAATGGATGATTTAAAATTTTAATTTTCCCTTGCGTATAAAAATACTTGTATATTAAGCCTCAAAATTATACTTTAGCAAGTGTGTTCTAATGACTGCACTTTACTTAGATAACAATGGGTATTAATATTTTTAAAAGCACACTTTTGCAAGTGCAATGTCCAAAAAATAAAAAAATTTAGTAGCTGATAAATTATTTTAGAAAGCATCAATATGCTAATAATCCAGTTTAATAACATGAGTAGAAAAAGATACAAAACAGTTCATACAAAGAGCTCAGCAAAATATAATTAGTAAAAACATGCACATTCCATGGTTCATGAACTAATAAGATGAAATAACAGTTTGATGCACCTTGTAATAAAAGTTTGTAAAATATGGAGTTTATAATTTTGGTTTTCTTGTCATGTTTAATACAAAAATTAATTTTCTTTTATATTTAAAAATGTCATTTTGCAGTAGATTTCTCACAAAAAGGGGGTTAGCAAGGGAAAACTTGTGGAAATCGTATTCATATAAATGACCCCACAGGAGGGTATTGAATAGATCATATATATTAGCAACAATAAATAGTGGCATACTGTTAGCACAAAAGCTTTATTCCTCCAAACATTTAAAATTGATTGAATAGCCCAAAAATTTTACTAGGGAATTCTACAGGATAACTGATTGAAAACTTTACTAATCACTGGATATTCTTAACTCTGTTTGAGCTCTAAATAATAAAATGCTAATGAGCATGCAAAAATATTTAATCTATAATTCAGTCTAAAGAAAACTTCAGGCATAATAGTAAATTAATATGTTAACATACCAAAAAGCAAAATACAATTATAATTCTGGTCTAATGGGAACAAATATATATAAAATTGCAAAGGGAAAAAGTAATCAGTAGCAGAGAAATCAAGAAAAGATATCCAAAATCTTCATACAAATTAATATCTACATGCAAACAAAGCACTTGCAGATTTCAGTGCACTTTGGTGTTTCAAAGTGATCGTTAAAATGACTAAATTCACTTTATCTAGAAGCTCCGAATGTTATCTTCGATAACGCTGCGATTCTCTTTCATTGTCATGACTAGACCATCGCCTAAAAGAAAACAGTTGTATTATTTAAAAGTAAAATTAACAATAAATATGATCGTACCTGTTTACACAGAACTAACAAAGCTCTATATCAAGAACTATATCAAATTCTTTGTATTATTCCAGTTTTATTGCAGTAATTTAAATACACATTTAGAAGTCTTTTTGTTCATGTGACGAAACTTTACAAATACCCTTACATATAACTACATTGATGGCAAAAACGAACCCATTTCAGGGCACATAACAGGTTTTAAGGACCAAAAAGTGACTAATTAAACAAAAGAAGTGACTAATCCAGCAAAAAAATAAAAATAATAATAATAACAATAATGCTAAATATATTGAAATATAAAGATAGAAAAGAAAAAGATCCTCCCCTGCCACTCTTATCGTTTCCTTTCTTTGAAAGGATATTTTATTTTCTTCATATTTAAAAAGTACATCATTTAAAAATATTAACATTAAAAAAATATTGTAATTATGATTCTTAAATTCGTTCATTATTTATTGACACAGTTTGAAGAATTTCTTCCTTTTCTTTGAAAGATTATGTCTAACTTTTTTGTTGTTGGAAAAAGACTGAAATTAATTTTGTCTTTTTCTTCTCAATAGAAGAATGTGCATTTTTTAAATTCTGTCTTTGCTGACTAATCTTTCTAAGTGACTAATTAAACAAAAGAAGTGACTAATCCAGCAAAAAAAAAAAATAATAATTAACAAATAACAATAATGCTAAATATATTGAAATATAAAGATAGAAAAGAAAAAGATCCTCCCTTGCCACTCTTATCGTTTCCTTTCTTTGAAAGGATATTTTATTTTCTTCATATTTAAAAAGTACATCATTTAAAAATATTAACATAAAAAAAATATTGTAATTATGATTCTTAAATTCGTTCATTATTGACACAGTTTGAAGAATTTCTTCCTTTTCTTTGAAAGATTATGTCTAAATTTTTTTGTTGTTGGAAAAAGACTGAAATTAATTTTGTCTTTTACTTCTCAATAGAAGAATGTGCATTTTTTAAATTCAGTCTTTGCTGACCAGCATCATCTGAGACTTTTGCTGCTCCTTCAATCATTGCCTGAGCACACAAGTGCTGCTTCCATAAAATCTTTATTTTTATTGCCTTCTTGAGCCTATCATTGGCTTCCTTTAATAATTTTGAAGTACTGTCCAATGCCTCATCCTCTTCTTTAAGCATAATTTTAAGTTTTCGTTCTTCTGTCACCTTTCTTTTCTTTGCCAGCTGCTATACATTTTTCTCTTTGCTTCCAGTCTATCTTTATCTTTCCTGTCCTTCTCTAATTTTTCTTGTGCCTTACGTTTTACATATTCCAAATAGGCATGGTAGGCTTTATATGCAACCCTTCTCATATCCATTAGCTTTGATGTGATCAGCACCAAATAAGGTTGATTGTCAAAATTTGCCAAGCTACTTTTGACCGTAAGTCATCAATGCATTGAGTGTGCGTTCTGATATTGATGCTCTGTCTCCTGCCAAAGTTCTTCCTGAGGCTGAGAAGCCATGTTCAATGTCAGCAAAACCACAAGAAAGTGACAGAGCAGCCTTCACTATCTTTGACACAACTGGGTATTTAGGATCCACACCACTCATCCAGTAGTAAGTCTATTGGGACATACCATGGCATTGCTCTTGCAACTTTTAATACTTGTCGAACACTCTTCTATATCTAATTCCTCCTATATCAAATTCCTTAGCACCAGGCTGTGACCAAGGATATTGTGGGGAACTTCCGATGAAACGGCGTTCCACTGCCTTTTTTACGAAATTACGAAGGAAGGGAAGTATTTTTCTGCGCCGTATTTAGAGGGTTGCTATCAGTTCTTTAATGAATAGATTATTTTATTTGTTGATACTTGAGGATCCAATTCATTTCGCAAACCGAAACTAATATTACAGCAGCTGGCACCAGTTGTAGCTTCGTAATACGAATGCCTCATAAAAAGTATTAAAAAAAAAAGGTTTTATTTTGACGGAAACATAGGCATCATTCAGAAGGATGGGGGTAATCCCCCCCCCCCTTTCTAAATGACGCTCAAATGGCGTACCTGCCGTGGAGAAAACTAGTCTGTACAAGTTTCAACGCAAGACAAAATTACACAATATATACTAGTGTCAGAAAAGAAATATTCACAAAAGTGATTGAAATAAAAAATGAATGAAAAGTGCAACATCAACGACAACTGCGCAAAATAGGGCTTTTCAAGAAAGCAATTCAAAATCGACAAAGCAACCCTGGTCTCAACTTAAATATTTGTTTGGTGTTAGTTCAAAGTTGGCAGATAAGTTTGTGATATTTTACCCAAAATAACGATAAATATGTTAAAATAACCAATTAAACGGTTTTTTGAGTGTTTTAGAGGTATATTTGTAATGTTTCTTGAAATTTTGTGTCAAAGAAAGATTTTACAAGTCTAGCAAACACTGATTCCACCACCATATTGTTATATTTATAATTTTTCATCCCTAGAATTAGCAAGATTTTTTCCACCTATACACTTAAATTGAAACTTTTTCTAAACAAATTCAAGATTGAGCACATTTTATGCATCTATCTGCATGTTATGCATCTTATGCACTCTGCTTTACTTGACTCTGAAATGATTTCCGATGTGTCTGTGGGTATTTATCTCCCTATGAATAAAAGTTTTTAGAGAATAAAATCCACTCACTCTATATTCAAAGACCACTATCTAATGTATCATTTTTAGCACACTACAAAAGTACTGTAATTGACAGGCAACCTGATCAATATTTATCAAGATACCAAAGAAATACATTGTACTTTTTAAAATGCTCATGTTGCTACATACTCAACTACTCAAAATGCCACACAACCTGGTCTTAAACTTAATTTCCGCCTTTTTTAAATCAAAATTTCAATAAAAAATAAACAGGTTTTTAATTTATGTTTTAAATGCAATGAAATCCTGAAATTTATGAACATCAATTCAATAAAACCTATCGAAATCCAAACAAAAATACGTATTAAAACTAATCCATTAAGAAATAGTCATGATTTAAGAAATTTTACTAACATCAAAAGTTTATTTCCTAGTGAGTTGGTTAGTATCTACAATTTGAGCACTCTATATCATTGAATACAATTTGTGATCATTAACTTTCATGCAGAACAAATAAGAAACAAAGATAAATTTAGCAATAAGTAAATCTTATAAGTTTAATGTTCTATCATAATGGCTTTCCCTTGACTTAAGATTTCCTCCAAATGACAAATGAAATTTAAGATTCCTTCCAAAATGATAAATGGGGTTAAACTGTAATAATTTAAATTTTCCTAAATAGCAGATTGTTAAATATTTAATCTAACTTTACTTATGTTTTTAACCTATCATAAATATGCGAGCTTCCTCGGCCTTAAATAAGACACATTGTACAATTTTCTTGCAAAAACTATAAATATTTCTTTTTGCACAATGCAACATAAAAACACTTTTATTCAAAGCTTAATTTTTATCTAATAGTTATTAATATCATAGAAATATACTAATTTTAGTATGCAACAAAATAAGGTTAATAAAATAGATTGCATTATACAACTAGACTAGAATGTCATATTAAGCCACATTTAGATACTGTTAACTACCTCATTATTTTCTTGAAAAAAGTAAGCAAATCCTCACATATACATTTACATTAAAAAGTTTTAAAAAAGCTGCAAAACAATTATTCAGTAGTCTAATATAAATATATATACAATGACAGATGAGATTGTGTAATGAGGTATATTTTTCAAGTATATCATGCCAGACAGACCTGATATATTATATAACTTTTGTTTGAATGATTAAACAATAGATTTCTTTTTATTTTACATGCATGTATACAAAGAAAGACATGCTATTGGATATAAAAAGATTCCTCACAAATGTTCCCTTCAAGAAAACACATTACTTTTCTAGACGTTTAATAAAGTGACCAGACATAAAGCTGCCAGACAAAGTCTAGTCATTTCACCTTAAAAACAAAACCACATAAATAGTCTTTCGAAGAAAAGAAATTTAATAGTCACTCCTAAAGAAGATTCGTGAACAGCACCTTTTTCTTTTGCGATCACTTATGCTTTCTTTCCCTGAGTCATCGCTCTCAGAACTTGAACAACACGATGATTCATATGATGATGAAGATGAGCTAGAGCCACTTGAGCTATCAGATGCAACGCCCGTTTTAGAGTTGATATCAATGCGATCTGCGATTGCCACTAATTCCGGCCGTTTCTCCTACAACAAACAAGAATATCAGATGACACACATTGAAATCTATCAAGTGAGTCTGAGATGCTATTTTAATCAATTAATACAGCACTGATACAAAAATGGTATAACGTATGTTAAATAGAGCAAAATCTACAATTATAAGCGATTAGTTCATACCCTTAACACTCGATACCATTTTCTAGAAAGCTTTGGCCTTCCTCTAACTGTTTTGTGCCAAACAATGGGGAAGTTTGTCAGGCTACAAAAGTTTTGTGTGACTGCAATGGTAGTATCCATGTTTACAACAACATGCCACCACCCCCCAGGAACGAAAACAGTTTCACCAGGCTTCTGCAATATCTCAAGCTGTAAAAGAAAGGGAAAATTATTTTTATTAATATGCAAAGAATTGCTTTCAAATAAACATAGTATTTTAAGTGTCATAAGTAGAGTACATATTTTGTTGGCATAAAAATCACTTAAAATGGGAAAAAATAACCTAAAATTATTACTTAATATGCTTTTGATTTGCAAAATAATTTGTATTTTGAAAAATAGAAAGTAAAATGCATTTATATATATATATATATATATATATATATATATATATATATATAAATGCGAAATTTGATACATTGTATTGTAGGCTAAACCTTGTTTTATTTGTCCTAGGTGTGCAGAAGGGGCCAAAAACAATTTGAAATCACTATAGAAATAACAAAGAGTATAAAACGATTGCTGTACACAGCTCAGATTGTTTTAACAGTGTTGATCGAAAATTGAGTTTTACAATATCATTTTATCAATATTGCTAAAAAAAAAATATATATATAAAAAATTAAATTATAATATTTATGTTTGAACTTACTTACTTTTTTCTTTCCATGATAAAGAATTAAAGTACCATAAGGGATCCATTTGAAACTGAATGTTTGTTGGATTAAAAGGAATTTTAAACACAATTTTGTTAAACTTAGAATATCAGTTAGGAATTTTGAAAATTTGAAAGTTTTTGTCTAAAGCATAAGAAGGTTGAGGTTGCTTACTTCACCATATCAAGGCTGTTCTTATGCAACTTAGAAACATGTGAAAGATTCGTTGAAAAAAGTGAGTTACTTTTTTAAAAACAATGTAAAATCGATCTTCTGTTTTTTGAAAAATTGTAATTGAATTTGTTTAGTCTACATTGATGACAATTGTTCTTAAAACAAGCTCTGTTTTTCCATGTGCCACTGAATGGAATTTTCAAGAAAAAAATGTTTGCTTCACAATAAATTAATCACAAATGCCGTAACAATTTAATTTACTATTCTCTCATAATTATGATGAAGTTAGAAAATATCCTATACCAAGAAAAAGCATATCCACAGGAAAACTAAGTGCAAGACTATGCACCGAAAATTCGCCATTTTTTCTGTAAATGAATGTATGGGGACATCGTAATCACTCCTAAACTCAAAATCGATTTCTGTAGAAGTCCCCTCAAAAATTTTTTTTAGCTTGCCTTCCAACAGATATGCAATGAATATGAAATGGATTATATGGATGGATATATCATGTCTGCATATTTGCATCCAGAGTAAACTGTAAAAGCTATCAAAAGTTAAAACAATGTTGAACAGAAGTGATTAGTCTGATCACTTTTCAATCAACATTTAATCAACTGAACCTGAGCACCGCTTGGGAAATTCTGCTAGTATGTAAAAAATATAAATCTTGACAATACATCCAAATATTTAACATCCTCAAAGTTTGCTTCATAGTGTTACAAAAGAATTCAAATAGGAAATCCACTAACTGACCAGAAGTGATCATTTGATCAGGTAAATCCGCCATAGAATAATTGCTACTGCAATCAATCTCAGTAACACTCAAGACATTTTCATAATATTTTGTAAGTCGACCTTTTTATTTCATAGAAACTGATACCAGTTCATTGACCAGTTTGGAGAATGCTGTCATATTCCAACTAACAATTCAAAAGCTCTTTCTGGAATCAATGATTCACCCATCAATAGATCATAAAGGATTTGTTTTATGTTGAAGGGTAGATCAAGAAATCTTTGGGGACAGAAGCTAACCCAGTTCAAGTAGCTTGGTAAAAATGAAAATGCAACTAGGGAATATTTTAACAAACATTTGATCGAAACAAAACAAGCCAAAAACCTGAGAAATTATCAAACAAATTCCCTAAATATGACTTTAACGGTCATATTCAAAAGTTTCGAGTTAACACGAGGATCAGTTGATCCGCGAGTAAGAGTTAACTCGTGGATTATAAAGAACGCTATTCTCAAACGGCGTGTTATGTGATCCAGGGATTAAAATGAGACGCTCACTGCGATTGGCTACTGTCTCTTCATGATCACGTGATATTGTTTATGACGCTCGAATCTGCATTCATACTGATCAAGCACATACTTCACCGTAGCATTGATTCTAAATTGTGATTAAATAGAAGGCATACAGCATTTTAATTTGGGTTTGGGGAAAGAAATGCAGTTATTTAGTTTCAAATTGAATTTTTAAGGAAACCTAAATTTAGCAAGAAATAATAGTACACAATGTCTTGACAAATGAAAGTAATCCGATTATCTTTGCACTTGTCAGTATGGGTGTGTGTTGGTGGTGTGAAAAGTAACTTGCATTGTCAAAATTTTCCTTCATTCGTAATAAATCAATAGAATAATTTTTTTTCGACGAATTTGCGTCTGCCATTGTCATGTTCTACTGTTCGCTTTCTCATTGGGTTCTACTCTGGCGACTCAGAATATAGTTCAAACCAGAACACATCTGGTCATATCTAATTTATAGAAAATGTAATCATGTTCTTGTTCCAATTTCCTAGCACAGGGTGGCAACAAAATCCTCGAAAAAAAAGTTCCCTGATAGTGTGACAAAAATTTTACCGAATTTACAAATCCCTTAAGAAATGTCGGGATCCGTAATTGGTATCGATATACAGTACCTATACGACAGGATCAGGCATTGTGAATACTGTTTTTTCGATAACCCGGGGATTATCGTAGATTCGCGAGTTAACTCGGACTTGTGAATACAGCCCTAAAAATTGTACACATTAGAACCAGAAGATTGCAAATAGAAATTCTACCTGTATTGTCATTGTTTTAAAGTGCTAACAAAATTTTAGTCTTAAATAATTTTGTGCCCGCATTATACAATACTATTTATGTAATTTCAAAATTTTCAGGATTGACAAATATCAGGATCTAAATATCTATGCAGTGAAACTAAATATTTAATACATGCTATGAACATCATTTTTCATGCAATAGCTTAAGTTTTTTTTAAATCGTCCCTATGAAGGGAGATATAAATCATCTTTACAAGAAATATTCTATTGAAATAAAAGTGGTCTTCATATGAATTGGAAAATAATAATTGATTTCACTTATTTTAAAATAGTCTTTTGATAAAAATATCAGAATATGAATTTACTTTGATAACAACCATAGCTACAGGAAACATACAAGGTGGTCCCGAATTCATGGTACAAACTTTAATGGTAGGTACAGGACATTGTAACAATGATTTATTGTATAGGAATGTATAGTCGCAAGTGACGCGGTGAGGCGAAAACAGGGGAAATAACGGCCGAAAGGAAAAACAAAGATTTTATTCAAAGCGTTGTTGACAAGTGTCATATTTACAGTAATTGTTCAAAATTGCGTCCACCAGTATCGATACATGCTTGACAGCGTCGGTGGAGCGATTGGCGTACACGTTCAAAGATGCCTGGTATTTCACGCACACCTGCAGCAGCTACAGATAAGCGAGCGACGAGATCCTCATCTGAGTCAACTGGAGTCTCATAAACAAGATGCTTTAGATGTCCCCATAAAAAGTAATCGAGGCTCGATAAATCGGGAGATCGGGGTGGCCAAGGGACTGGTCCACCACGCCCAATCCATCGAGTACCAAACGTGGCATTCAGGTAATTCCGTACATCAATGCTGAAGTGTGCTGGCGCCCCATCGTGCTGAAACCACATGCGGTTACGAATGGCGATCGGAACATCATGCAGCAGTTGTGGTAACACTTCTTTCAGAAAAATAAGATAGCTTCCGCCAGTGAGCCGCGTGGGTAGTAAGTATGGGCCAATCAAAAAGTCGTTCACAATACCAGCCCACACATTAATACTGAAACGTTGTTGAAACGCATGTCGACGCGTTGCATGTGGATTATCGGTTGCCCACACATGGGAATTGTGCGCATTAAAGACACCCTCGCGTGAAAATGTCGCTTCATCTGTAAATAGCACATAATCTACGAAATCCGGCTGCAACGCACATTGCTGCATCACCCACAGGCAGAAGTTCACGCGGCGAGGATAATCTGCCGGATTCAATGCTTGTACTTTCTGAAAATGGAAGGGGTGTAAGCGATTTTCGTTTAACACTCTGCATACAGTCTGATGACTCACACCTACGTCACGCGCAACAGTTCTTGTGCTTGACTCGGGTCTATCAGCCACAATGTTCAAGATGCTTTCTTCCAGCCTTGGAGTGCGTACAGCTCTTACTCGACCAGCGCCATGTCTGTTGACGTCGAACGCACCTGTTTCACAAAGTTGACGATGTAACCGTTGAAAAATTCTATGATCCGGCATTCGTCGATCAGGATACTCCGCGCGATACATTCGTAACGCAGCTCTGCCGTTACCATTTGCACGGCCGTACATGTAATGCATGTCTGCTTTTTCTGCATACGTAAAGTCACCCATCGTCTACGGCAGCACAATTGTGAATGGCGCTTTTCCCTACTGCGATGCATCATGTTCAACAGCGGCTAGACATCTACTGCCCTCTACCGGCAATGATACCAACCGATCACTCCATTTCTCTTTCCTTTTATTTCCCCTGTTTACGCCTCACCGCGTCACTTGCGACTATACATTCCTATACAATAAATCATTGTTACAATGTCCTGTACCTACCATTAAAGTTTGTACCATGAATTCGGGACCACCCTGTATACTGAACTTTATACCGAACATACATATACCAAACAATTCTTTTTCAAAGAAATGCCAATTGTAAAACACAGAAGTTATATGCACACAAAAATGAACAAAGAACTCACAGGTTTACATTCACTAGGCCAATCTGGAGTTTGTGTGCGTGGATAAATGTAACGAAACCATGTGATTGCTTCTTCGCCTTGCTTGCCCCCTTCTTCTGGACGTACTTTTATGAGCTCTTTCGGTGTGTGAGTTGGAAATAAGCACCACCTTCATAAAAAAGCTATGTTTTACAAGAGATCCTATGTATTATCAAAAGTAAGGTTTAGATTCTAAATTACTTAGATGATTTTAAGATATAAAGTAATTAGCACAAGAAAAAATGAGAATGGGCATGAATGGAAATCAAATCAGTTATGAAATTGTTTAGCATGCAAAATATCCCTACAAATGTGTCTAAATGTGATCTTTTAATAAAACTGCCATTGGAAGTACTCACACTCAACATTAAGGCAGAATTTATAATTCCACAATTTTTGTCAAATTTATAATATTTAAATGAAGGACCAAATTGAACATTTTGTTCTATTCAATGTGTATTCTGTTGGATCTTAAATATCATCAATACATATGCTTACATATCACAAAAGTGGATATTTTTATATTTCCAAGCAAAATCTGAAAATGTTCAACGATTTCTGAATTCTCTAGATAAACTAACATTCTATATGTGCATTGAAATTATTCACAGAAACTTAGTATTTTTAATGTATGCATCTAAATAGAATACACATTGTCCTAAGCAATTCAGAAAAATCTAAATTTTATTTTGATTTCATAAAATTTAAAAATAAAAAATTGATATCCAAGCTTAACTTTTTATAATAAACCAACTACCCCCATGATTTGATCGTTGAATGACCATGAAATTGATCATAGAGCAAAAAACTAAATTATTCAGCTTGTTCAATTATGAAGTTTTAAAAGGTAATGTAAACAAGAATTGGATCCCCTGAAATGTCAAACAGAAATAATTTAAAAGGCAGTTCAAAAGATTAAAATTTCTTTTCAGAATACAGATACAAATAACTTTAGATAAACAGTGCAGTAAAACAGAACTACTCCAATAACAATAAATACAGGTTGTTTCTAAAGCACCTATCCATTTATATGAAAAAGTTGAATGATTATTTTCTTTTCTAGGTTTTATAAATCATGCTGACAACTGATCATCAATAGTGGAATAGCTTCTGCGAGTTAAAAAGCAGTGATGGACCCCTTTTCTTTGTTTGGAAGAAAATAGCGACATTTACCTGGATAAGTTCGAAATTTGTTTTCTCAACTAGTTTGATGGAATTAACAAGTGTTGTCTTCCACCAAGATGAGTTGTCATCTCTTTTGGCAACAAATGTCCATAAATACCACCATGAAACTTTTATGGGAAGGTGGACAGGAAGTGGTTTAACCAGATTTTGGACTCCACCATCACCTGACCTCTAAGCTATCAAAGGAGTTTTTCTTAAAACAAGGTGCACAAAATTAAAATTAACATCTTCAATCAACTTAAAGAAGGGTTGACAACTGCAGAGTTAAAACACCTTGTGTAACATATTCCAGCAGTCTGAAAATTCTGTTGCCATCCCACAAATCCAAGTTTTCATCACAAAAAGTGTTCATTGATAAATAATGGAACAGAACATTTCTGGAACAGAAATTCTACTAGCAGGTTTTGAAGCTGGAACTTTATTCTTTTATTACTTTAATATTTGAATAAATTTTATTTGGAATTTCTAACATGTGGTAATATTATATTGAATGTATAGTCATAGTATGGCTAAATAGAATATTATATTTTAGAAATTACATTCAGTTGACATAAAATGAGATTTTAAATTTAGACCATCTTTCCTCAAAATCCTTTGTGTTTTCAACAATTTGTTTAAAAAGAGGAAACTAGTCTAAGCTTCATTTAAAAAACTAATTTAGTCATTTAATTCAAAATATTTCAAAGATTTAGAGATGAAAAAATAATTGTACAGTGCATTTATGATACAAATGTGTTCATACTCAATTTTTCTCCCAGTGGCAACAATAAAATAGTCAACAAATAGAGCTTTGAGGTAGAAAAGTAAAACTTGATTTGCAACAAGATATTTTCAAATCTGGACAGCCACTACTGGAAGATTTTTATCAATTCAGCTAGCAAAGGTCATGCTGATCATCAGCAAAATATATTTTCTGTTTTCTAGGGATTATATCCAAAATATACAATACATAAATTTTGTAAAATAAACAAAACAAAGTCTATTGAAAACAACATTGTAGAGTACTCTTGTAAGACAAAAAAATATATAAATAAAACTACAAAGTTTTTACCTTTTATGTCCTTCAATAAGAGAATTCCAAGCACTTGTACCCAATGGGTCAATATGTATACCCGTACCGGATCTGCCAGATCCCATAACAAACCATCTGTATGGTGGTCTTTTTTCTTCCCCAGCATATTTAAAAAGGTCATCTTGAAAATATATAGGTATATCGTAATCATCCAAAAGTTTTTTTCTACGAGGATGCTGAAAATTAAAACCAACTGGCTATTATGTCAATGAGCCTGAACAAAATAAAAGCTATAGAATTTTTATAACAATAAAAATGACTATATCTTTCACAAATGCACATAGCACAGAATTCTAAAGTATTTGTTTAGTGTCAAATGGCAACAAAGGATAAATCAGATGTTACGAGACCAATATGCCAATTTTCCTTAGTTTAAATATGCTCGTTTGTGCTATGGAGCTACTTAATATTGCTAACTACACTCAAAAACTCACTAAAGCTACTAACTCTAATAAAAGTCATCAACAATATGATCATAGAAGGCAATGGGAAATCTGGAAGATAGAAATAGGGCAGATAAGAAAACATGAGTAAAAAATAAGTTTAGCATAAAACAATGCCGAATCGCATTTGAACAATTGAAATGGTCTCAAATAAGATTGGATGCTCAGAATGTAACTGGTAATGTGACAGGTGTGTTCTTTTGCCATATATTTAATTGGAAGAATTAACACCAGTAGAGATAAACAGAATGTAATAACATATCTCTACCATTATAAAAGGAAGTGTCTGTGTAGTGTCCTGACAAATATATGGCACTTACAGTAATAAAATTTGGCACATAGTCGAATTTTTTGCAATTTTTGAGCAAAGCCCAAATTTTAAAATTTAATCTAGAACATTTGAAATTAATTTATTGGCATTTAATTATTAACTGTTTTCCTTAGAATGGCAACAGTATAAAGAGATCACACATTCTAAATTTTTTTTTCTGTTTCATTTTCCGAGCAACGATTTCAGCGGACAAACGAAACAAACAGTTTTAACTGGGGTTATGCAGTCTTTTTCTATCTCCTAGATTGTTAAAGATAGAGTAAAAATTTAAACGGGTTTGAAATCTGCAGAAAATTTTACATTGGATCGATACTTAAAAATATGATTTTCTTTAACCCTCTAACGTCCAAGACGCCCGAAACGGCTTCACATGCAAAAGCCCAGCACCCGCCCGAACCGGCTGAAGTCATTAAAGCTACTGGCTATCCCCCTAACCCAGAGATGGGCAATCCGTCATTCCCTCACTACAATGCTCCCTCCTTTCGCCTGAAGCAGTAGGGTAGTTTCCTTTAATGACAAACAACAAGTTAGGGATCGGCTTTTAACTGCGCCCTTTCACATACTTCTTCCAAGCTAGGCTTCGGATCGGACAGTTTTGTGCGGCTATTGAATAGAGAATTTGGTTTCTTCACTATCGAACTGGCTCGTTATAGGAAAACATTGTCGAAAGAAGAAATAGAAAGAATTCTTTTCAATGATACAGATGAGTCGGATTTAAATTCAAGCGACGAAGACGATGTAACAAAATATGATTTGAGAATTCAATCCAAGAGGATAGTGTTTCCGATAATGACAGTGACGTAGATGAAGTCCCGGAAATTGAAAGAAACGATGATATTTTTTGAATGGGAATCGAACAATATACGGAACGATGATATATCCATTCCAAACTTTAATTCGCATGCTAGTCCTGTTCATGACTTGCCGCCTGGGTCTTCACCATTACACTATTTGAAACTCTTTCTGACGGACGCGAGAAATCACATATTTTCACGGTAATTAATATCGCAGAGTTATTTTCAAACCTACAATTTGGAAATGTAATTTTCTTGTATAGCATGTTAATAATTTTACTTAAAAAATGAAGCATTTTAGGAACATAATTATGTTAATGCTATTCTTTTAGCATAGGTTTCTCGGTCAAATTAATAATTCCTCTTTATGAACTGAGAATATCTTATAAAATGAGTATATTTATGAAACATAAAATAATCATTTTCGCCCCTTATAAAAAGTTCTTACTACGAGTTTCAATTTGGTTTGCTTCGCAAACCAACACCACGGCCACTGCGTGGCCAGCACGACTTTTCTTTTAGTGGGGTTTGGCCATCACGAGGTTGCCCGTGAGTTCTTTTCGTGGTGACGCATATCTGTTGCAAAAATATTAATATTTAATTGAAAAAATATTTATTAAAAAATCAACAAGAATAATTCAATTCTATTAAATTAATTTTAAAATGTTCTAGATTAAATTTTAAAATTCGGCTTCGTACAAAAATCGTAAAACATTCGGGCTTCCCTGTGTGCCAAATGTCATTCTTATAAGTGCCATAGATTCGTCAGGATAGTCCACGCACGCAGACAAACGTTTACTTTTATAATCGTAGAGATGAGTACTTTCAAATAAAATTTTACACACAAATAATTAATATGAATACACTGGATAGGAGAATTTTTAATAAAATTAATTTGATTTTTATACGAATAGCAAAATTATAATTATAACTAATTATAATTATAATATATAATTAATATTATAATTATAACAAAATTATAATTATAATATAACCCAATCGTCTAAGTAAATGTTCTACCGAAAAACATTTTTAATATACATAGGACTTAACAGACTTGAAAACGCTTTTTAATCACATACTTGCTTATATATTAGACAGTCGGAGATACAAGAGAATTTTAAGATATACGTTATGAAAATGAAGTAGCAGTCAAGTATTAGAAAATATATTAATTAATTTTTTTTTCTTTAAAAATGTGTTAGTCTAATCAAAGATTGAGGAATATATTATTTAGGAAAACCATATTTAAGTATAAAGAATTAACAAGTGATAAGAAATAAACTGTAGTCAATTATTTTTCGCTATATTTTCTTCACAACTAATAAAATGTGCGATAGATACATATAAGTAACTAATATCCAACACCCAATGCGACTTACAAGTTGAAACAAGCACTTCATATACACCCCCTTACAAAGCACGGGACATCCCGTGCACTAAGAAAGTACCTAGATGACCATAGATGATGTGTAAAGGGGGAAGAAATCATTTGATTTTCCTAATGGTTTCTTGGCCGTTCTGGGTTTTTGAAGACATCGTCTTGAGACCCGTGTGGCCGTTAGAGGGTTAAATAAATAATTTTTTAATTGAGACTTTTATATTTTTTCCAATACGAATTTCGCCGCCGCAAATAATTTGACCTCTTTGTGGTTAGAGATCAGATTCATTCATTTTGATTACCTGAGCAACAAATTCAAGTGAAGCAAATCAAATAAAAAGTTGTGACTGTGGTGTTCTTCAGTGCTTTTTTCTATCTCACCAATCGTTTAAAGATAGAATAAAAATTTCAAGTATTTGAAATCTACAAAAAATTTTACATTAGATCGATAACTAATACATTTGATCTTCTTCTTAAAAATAACTTTTCAACTGAATATCTTTTATATTTCCGCAATAGATTATGACGTCACGCCTATTGGATCTCTTCGCAATTAAATGGGAATGCGTAGCAATCACCAGAGTTGGCAAGCGTTAGCGAGCCTTATACCTTAAGGTCACACATGACACCATCAAAAGAACTGTCACCTGCAAGGACAATTTTACAGAAGATCAATAACTTATACATTTGATTTTCTTTTAATAAATAATTTTTCAATTGAATATTTATATTTTCCCAAGAGATTGTGATGTCATGCCAACTGGATCTCTTTGAAATTCGAATTTGGCTGCATTTGAAAACCACAAGGCTATCACGGCCTTGCCCGGGGTGTTTTCGGGCAATAGCAGGGGAATTCGCAGCAATCACTGTGGGTTAGCAAGCAGCGGTCACACCTGACCCCACAAAAAGAACAATCATACTTTTTGCACTTTTAAACTTTTATTTTATTTAGAAGTATTTTTGGAATTTTAATTAACGTAGCACTGGAGCAACACAAAGGGCTAGTGGCGAGAGTTCGGGACAAACCGATGGGAAAGCTCAGAAGACAACATCATGTAATTTTGAATAGAGACAAATGACAAGTTAACACTTGATCTGTCTGCCCACTCTCCCAACTTCTGAACATGACGGTCTTTGGTTGGATTTGAACTCGCAACCTTCTGATTGCTAATATGTTACTCTTCCACCCGAGCTACCGTGGCCCCTTTATTTAGAGTTAAGAAATCCATTTATGTGAAAATGAATGTTGCATTAATTTTTCAGGGGTGAAAACAGTCAAAATGTAAAAAAGAGGAAAATATACGCAGCGTTATTTTGAACTACAAAAATAGCGGAATAAGAATACTTTATTTGTGTACTAATGTGTGTACAGAATAGTGGTGCAGCCAGAAATTATTTCTGAGAGGGGTAGGTAAATTTTTAGTTTGATAAAACCTAATAAAATCCACTAAAAACAATAAAATTTGTCTTTGGAATGGAAGTAGGGAGGTTAACCCATAACCTCTCACCGCTGCGTCACTAGTACAGAATGTGTTTATGATAAGCAGCATGTATTCTTGCCTATTATTTAGCTTAAAAGCTCCACAAAGTCCACTATAAACAATGAAATGTGTCTTTGGAAAAGGTTGGTACCTCATGACTAAACTCAAATTTTGTAAAAGAGAAAACATATGTTGGCAACTTTGTAAACAGAAAAATCAGTTGCATGAAGTTGAAAATGTTATTTTTATGAATATTTTTGAACATTTCACCAATGGTGAGATTTTTTTTAAGAATTGCAATTTTTCCAAAACCTTGATACAAAAATGAAATCAACAGGAAATAAAAATGCTATGTTACAAAAGAATAAATAAACTACGAACGCTAACTAGTTCAAAATCCAAGTTCTCCAGGTTTGCCATTAAACTAATAAGCTTCTCACAAAGGATTCTTTTCAAAAAGGAATTTGCAAGACTTATCAGCTTGCAAAATTTAGGAGTGCAACGTTGGCAATATGTCTCATTTGGCGCATTTTACGTTCATAGAAGACAAGAAAGGGCAAAAATCTGAATTTTTTTCGTAAAAAATGATAAAAATCTGAATTTTTCAAAAATTTACGAAAAGTTGAAAATATCTACAAAAGTTAGAAGAATCTCATCCCTGAAGTAAGGACATATTCGCACTTTCCTTATTATTTTTTTTACATTTATTCTTTGGCGGTCATTCCATGATATAATTTAACTGTGAAGAAAAAATTGTAGAAAAAGCGGAAATTTTCGGGGGGAAAAAAAGCGGAAATTCTCAGAAGAAAAAAAAAACGGAGATTCTCGGAAGGAAAAAAAAAGCGGAAATCCGCGTAAACGCGGAAGATTTTCACCCCTGATTTTTAGTCTTCAAACTTAAAAAATAAGAGCTTGTGAAACAATTTTTCGAAAAAAGATACCCTTAGTTGCCAAGATTGAGAAGATCTTCTCTTTGGAAAATCTTCCGCGTAAACGCGGAAGATTTTCACCCCTGATTTTTAGTCTTCAAACTTAAAAAATAAGAGCTTGTGAAACAATTTTTCGAAAAAAGATACCCTTAGTTGCCAAGATTGAAAATAGTAATAAAAAGACACCTTTTAACTGCCTATTGCTTTTGCAGCCTTAGATTAAAACTTTCATCTACCTTAAAATATTAACTAAGACAGTTTATACTCTAAACCAAATTTGAATTTACAATTCAATGCAAATTCTTTTCATACCATCTTTATAAATCATGCTTGCATAAAAATTTTAAAAACAAGATTCCAGGACAAAACCATTATGGAAATCTTATCAATACAAGAGGTGGCCATATAGAAATTTAATTGCAAAACTCTGCCATTTTAGTTTATTCCTTTGTTAGTGCTATGGATTTCATGATTTTGCATTTGCCAAGAGATGAACAAGCAGTAATACTATTTCTTCAAGAAAGAAATATTATTCAGAAAGAAAGATTGTGGTCGAATAACCATCTAATGAAATTAAAATACGAATCGAAGCCGAAATGTTTATGTATGGAATGTTGGGAAGAAAATGGCGTCTGGTTTACTGGATCACATATTCCTTTCATTACTGCCTTACGATTCATTTATTCATGGTGTCAAGAGTTAACACCTACTGAATCCCATGAATTATAGCTTCAAATGAATCATAACACAATGGTAGATTGGAATAATTATATGTGAGAAGTATGTCCCAATTCTTTGTTATCTTGTCCTAATGTTAAAATAGTTGGAAAACGTAAAATTTTGAAATTGACAAAACCTTACTTACAAAAAGAAAAAATTACGCCTGTTGTATTTTTTGGCAGATTGTCTTGAGAAACAGGAGAATGTTCACTGGTTGCTGTTCCAAGTCGTTTCGCAAAAATTTTAATGACTGTAATAGAAGCGATTATTGAGGATGGAACAACTATATTTTTAAAGGTCAGGCGTGGATATAACTACTGATTAGGAATCTGCCAAATACCAAACACTGGGTGTCATACCCAAACTTTGTAGCGTGTGTAAGGTAGAGCAAAATGGTGAAATAAACGCCAAACAGGCACTGTCCACAAAAATTAAGACTCATATCTAATTGAATTTATGTGGTGCCTGCTACATTCTAAAGAGGAAATGTTCTATGCCATGCTAACAGCAATTTCTAATTTTATGTTTACTGTTTTATTATTACTAACTTTTATTCTGTATTTGTAAATTGTTAGTTGGGCCGGAAAGAAATGGAAATGTGTAGTGTGACCTTAACGGAAATTAGGGGGCGGCTTTAACAGAAATGAGTGCTTTGGCTTTAACGGAAATGAGTTATGAGTGCATGGCTATAATAAAAATCAATAGTATGGCTATAATGGAAGATTACCCTTCAAATAAAAAGGTATAAACATCAAACGTACTTCCCCATAACTACTGTCGAATATATAAAGTGGACTATCATCTTTGTTGTGTTGCATATAATGTACAAAATATTTCATCTTGAGCTTCACACTGTAACCTTCATTATCTTCTCCGCATTTAAACTTTTGGTTTCTGTACTTGCGAGCAAGTCTCTAAAAATATAAAATAAAATGACATCAAACAAACTTGAAAATAAATCCAACTTAGTGTAAAAAACGTTGAAAATTACTTTAGTCACTGACTTCACAGGGAAGTTATAAGTTCAAAAAAAGTTCATTTAATGCCATCTGAAAGATATTTTTATTCATAGATGTGCTATTTACAGTGATATTCTTAAAAACCAATAAACTTGTCAAATCATGCAATTTTTCATTGTGAAGAGACAATGTTATAAATAACATATATATAGACATTCAGATACTTTTATATATTAATGTATGCCTAGATTTGTAGTTTTTACTTAAAAAAGGAGAAACAAAGATGTTTTGGGGGAAAGATAGGTATGATATTTTAACTAATGTTAACTATTGGCAACTTGGGGAAAAGGATATTAATTTCATTTGTTGATAACTGTACTAAAGCATTAACACATAAACTTCCATAAAGTGTACACTTAGTTCTAAGAGGATCCAGAACTTTTTACTATGTTTGCTATTCACTTATTTTAAATAATATAGATGAAAATATAGATAAATAAAAAAAGAATGTTGAGTTTTGTAAAATACTTTTAATTTAAAATGCGTGATTCACTTTGGTTGTGTTTCCAACATACCTGTAAAGTCCATTTATAGCGTGCTTTCCAGTGATCTGTACAACCTGTGATAACAACAGGTTTGTAAATTTTTTCATATTTTTCTATGAAGACATCTGGAGGCACATCTTTCACACAGATGCGTTCTACATTATCTTTCACGTCCTTTAAATTAAGCTCAAATGTTCCAGAATAGTTCAATTTGGTCCATCCATTTCCTTCTTTGTCATTTAACTCTGAGAAAGAAAATTTTCAACTTACAACTTGTCACATTGATGAAAGAAATTAAAACATTTAATGCAGGGTGCAAAAAAAAATCATGATTTTTTTTTTATTATTTAAATTTCTGTATAGACTTTATACAGTTTTTATAATAATTATATTTAAATTTGTTAAGTAAAAAATTGAGTTTTTGACATGGTAAATCCATATTTATTTTACCAAAAACGATAGTTTGTTTCATGGTAATACCTTTTTTTAATGAATTTTTAAAACAAAAAGGAAAATGTAAAACATTTGTTTAATTTAAAAACATAAGTTGATATTGTACACAGTTTTTCTTAAGTAAATTAAATCATCATGTTAACAAATTTATCAGTAGGGTAATTCCATGTAAATGTCAACACAGAGATCCTTTTTCCATCTTTCAGTATATATATATATATATATATATTGTGTCATATATCATTTTAAAGATAATATTACAAATTATTGCTCCAAATCAATAAAAAATGGCTGCCAACATGACATATGCAACTAACCAACATATCTTATTAGTTTCCCAAGTTTTTATATTCATATTTTATTAATAAAATTGCAACTAACAGTTCCATTTTTTTTTCATTGAAACATTGTTCCTTTCTCTGTTTAGCAAAACAATTTCTTTCTTCTCATGAGATTATATTAATATTGCAAATGTAAATGGCATTTAATCAGATTCACAAGTTATGTTCGCCACAAAAACATAAAATAAATTCCATTTCACCCAGAAAATCATACTTCATTTTTTCCCCCTTTATCTCTTCTATGTGATGGTTACAGTTAGAAATTTGTGATTGAACATAAATAATTTTCTTTATTTCTGGCAACAGTACGTGTGACTAGCATAACATGATAATTAAAAAGAACTAAATCTTGAACAAACATTGAAATTATTTTAAGAACAAATGAATATATTTCATCCCACATTATAATAAAGAATTTATTTTTCAATTTTAAGTAAAATTTTATATTTTTGAATTGACAACGTGAAGTTAAAGAAATGTTGATAGATCAAATAAAAAATATCTTAAAATATTCATATAACATTTGGAGGCAAGCTGAAGAGCTGCATAAGAAAAAGAAAAATTCAAGAATAGAAGAAATCATTCTGCAAACGGATTTCGCTGAAAATTATTCTATAAAGCATCAAGATGAAGTAATGGAGGCACATTGGAATGCAGGGCAAGGAGTTTCTGTGATAATTTATACTGCTGTTATTTATTTTCGATGCACTGCTAATGAGGATGTACCTGAGACAGTGCTATGCAATAATTTCTGATGCAAACAAGCCCTCATGACCTTATGAAGTAAACATTTGTAATCAAAGAATTATAAATAACTTTACTGCAACTTGTGAAATTAATATGAAATCTGTGATCTTATGAATGGATGGAACTGCTGCTCATTTTAAAAATAGATACTCCATGCTGAACTTAACTTCTTCTATCATCTACAGGTCATGGAATTTTATAGAAACCTATCATGGTACACCGTCTTCCGGGCGAACAGTTTCTCCCCTCTTGTACAACAGGTCTAACACAGGCTGGTGGTGGTGGATGGAAAGGGTCCACACAATGGAGTAGGTGCTGTCGTAAGCACAATATGTGGAGCAAAGTTTTGAGAGGGCAAGCTATTGTGAACAATACAAAAGAATTCTGTCTGGAACTAAAAAAAAAAAAAACTGAAAATGAAAACAAAATGCTTGTTTGTTGGTGAAACTGAGGTTTTGTTTAAGAATGTTAATCAGTGGAAGGCATTCAGTCGTCACAATGTGTGAATTCAGTGTCACATGGGAAAATTTAAGGTATGCATATTTCAAAACACAGGAAGTGACGTTCCCTTGAAAGAATTGTAGTCTTAAAAGAGAAACTGAAGTAACTGTTAATGATTTTGAAGTAGATTCTTCTGAACTGTTTCCTGAGACAAAAATTGTGACATTGGGCGATTTTGTCGTTGTGGAATTTATATGTTGGGCAAGTGTTAAACACTCATGAATATGATTATGAGGTGCTGTTCATGAAGAAAAGCACTGAGGCAACCTTTGTGTTTCCCACAAATAAGAACAAATCTTGTCTTAAAACAGCACAAATTATTAAAGTTTTGTCACAACCCACTGTCATGTCCACTGTCTCATGGACATTATCGATTTAATTATAAGATTAAACTATAATTTTTGGTGGAGTGGTAGCATCCGATACGTTAGGCCGCCAAAGCGATTGTTTACGCCAAATCAAGATGGCGGCCGATATAAGCAATTCCAAGATGGCCGCCATATAGCAAAATCCACACCGTGAACCTTTGCATACAGTGCATAAATAATAATCATTTGTTTAAAAAATTAAGAAAAAAGCAATATAAATTTCACTCGAAAATTTTCTAATATTTCAGTCTGGTTTTCTCTGAACATGTACGCAATTTTGCGTCAATTTCATCCTAGTTTTGTCCCTTTAAAAAAAAACATTTTTTTAATTGTTTAAAAAAAAAAAAAAATTAATAAAAAAAAAACGCGATTTTTTTCAAAACGTCCGGATTTTCATCAATTTTTAATTAGAGACTTTGCAATGCATAGAAAATTCAAAACAAGATATCTTTTTTTAATAAGGTAGTTCTTTTCTGTGATCATAATCCACACAAAGGTTTCTGATGAGAAAAAATATCTAAAAATTCTTCTGCTATCCATAAGTGTGAAAAAATATTTTTTCACAATTTTTCTAGCAATTAGCATTATGTGAGCAACTCAATGGGGATATTCCTGGTTATAGAGCCATATATGGAAAAGCAAAACAAATGTTTTTATTGTAACGACTTTACAAGAGGAAATTGTTTTTTAGAGAAGTCAAAGCGTACTGCGCTTAAGGTTTCAATGCGTTTAAACCAGTATACCAGGAGAAATTTGTTTGTAGATAAGTCACAGCATATAACGCGCGATCCCCGCCTGCAGGGACCTTTCGACGTTGGCTTCCATGCATATAAGTCACCGTATTGGGTGCCCACCCAAGCATAGTCCAGTGTTTGTAATATAACCAAAAGCTAAACAAAAATCAAACTTACCCTCATAGCCGGGTCCTTGAAATTCTGACAATGGTTAACAGTCATATGCTCGAATCGATAACCCTTGAACTCTTTGTCCTTCGGGTATTGATACCAGCATACGACTTCCAATAGTCAGAAATTTTTGTAGTTCCTTGCAAAATCCAGCTCCGAATTACCTCAGCCAAAACTTTCTGGTTCCTATTTTTCACCTCAACCATAAAACATTTATCCGTCCCTCGTTCAAGTCCTCCAAACACCCATTTACCCTCCAATTTCTTACTCCTGTTATACTTTCTTTTGCCAAACTTTTGTCCATTCTTTCTACATTTCCACTCCTACCTATCACCAGCATCCTTTCTCAATGTTAAAATCATATCATTCTCACATGAAAGACATTTCACCCTCTTCCCAATCAAGCTACTACACGTTTGGAGAAACAAGGTCTCTCTTGTTTGGGTCCCTGGTCACTGTGGCATTGAAGGTAATGAAACGGCAGACCTATTAGCAAAACATGGGTCTGAAACACCATTTATTGGACCAGAGCCTGTTTTGGGTCTGCCTCACAATGTGGTTAGAGGGACTATAAGGGATTTGCTCCTTGCCGAGTCCTACCAAACATGGCTTCAGTCTAATAATCAAAGACAAGCCAAAGAGCTCAATCAGCAGTCTCCATGGGATAGATCAAGAGAGCTGCTGAATTTCAGTAGGAAAGAAATCAGGATAGCTATTGGCCTCCTAACTGGCCACTGTACCCTGAATAGACACCTCAACATTATGGGTGTTTTAGATGACCCACTATGTAGAGGTTGTTGGATGGTAGAGGAGAGTTCTGTACACGTTCTATGTAAATGTGACCATTACTCTGCACAACGATTTGAATATCTGGGATACCACTGTATCGAACCCTGGGAACTGTCAAACATTCCAATCAGGTACATGCTGAAATTTATTTCGGCCATCGGTCTTTAGTGGATCAGTAGGGGTCTCAGTACAATAGACTATTAGTGGCAGTGCTGGCACTCTTCGGAGTCACCCCTTTACAAGTCATACTACACGTTAGCAAAAAAAAAAAATTTAAAACGTTCAATAACACTATCCACTGCTATATCAAATCAACTAAGGGGAAATGAGCAACCAAAAGGGGAAAAAAATTCTAAATTCCAATCTGCATTTTCAAAAATCAAATTTAATCCAAATTTTTTTTTGAAATTTTAATCAAAATTTAAATTAAGTGACAAATTTTAAAAATTGTAACTTACAATCTGCTTTCCAAACTTATCCTAAAAATTTTGAAAATAAATAAAACAAGTCGATTTTATAAATCAAGAGCAAAATTCATAGGCACCCAACAATTTCAAAGACTGTCTGAATTTTAATTCCGTTCTACATTAAAAATAAAAGTGGAAAATCGTATTTTCTTCCTTAACCAATCATGAGACCCGTTTATTATCGTCAGGAGAAAATATCTAGGGTTGCCTTATAATTTTTATGTGTACATATACAAACCTTTAATAAAATCATGTTTGCATTCTTACACTTGTGTCAATATTATCTGCAATACTTTAAGTTAAATGTGTATTCACATGTTATGTTAGTCACGTTATGTTAGTAACAGGTAAGTTTTATTAAAAGTTTGTTTCTTTGTATTATAATTTAAACATATGTGAAATTTGCACTTAATAATATAAATAACAATAACCTTTCACAGATACTATATCAGAAGAAAATAATTAGTTTGCTGTTTCAGTTTCAGAGAATTATGGCTATGAAAGTTAATACAATATCCTAGGGTTGCATATCCGTTATGTTAGTCGCATTGGTCAAAAAGCTTTCTGAATGTCCAAATAAACAATTTTAAATATTATTTTTGTATTTACTAGCATAAAACCATCTGTCCAAAGAAGAATAACACCTGTTTTAGGTATTATGACAAAAATAAAGTTAGTGCATAGAAAAAGACATTAAAAAAATCATTCAATTGTTATGTTAGTCACCATGGAATTACCCAGTAGTTGTGAGTGACAGGCCGAAATTACAGTCTGATTATATAAATATTTGTTACAGGTCACTATTCTTAAAGTGACAAATGACTGTTTCAGAGTGCAATTTTGCAAAATAAAAGGTGTTCATAGTGTTTAAACTTTCATACTTTCAAATACCCTCATGTCTATAATTAAGGATAATGCCAACTACGGCAAATAAAGGTTCAGAAACAAAACAAACACGACTTATTTGAAAGCCCATTTATTAAACAAAAGATAAAGAACAAAAAAGGTGTATGTATGATACCATTCATAAAAACTACGATTTTTGCTCACTGGAGTAATTACAAAAAAAAAAAGACCTTACAAAGACTTAACATGACATGGTTGGTATGACGGTTAATACATTGTATGTCTCCCAGACGATGAATTACAGTCCGTACAATGCCTAGGCATGTTGAGGATCAAATTATTGAGCTGATCTTGGGAAAAATCACTCCACTCAGCAAGCAATGCTCTCCGAAGTTCCTGTGCACATGTAAGAGGTGGTTGACTAGCTGCAACTAGTCGGCCAAGCTTTTCCCACACATGCTCTATCGGATTCAAGTCAGGTGAGAATGCTGGTCTTTCCATACGGGTGATGTCCTCAGATTCAAGGCATTCGTTTACAATGTTTGCACGGTGAGGACAGGGTTGTCATCAATAAACACAAATTCTGCGCCCATGGCACCCCTAAACATACGCACATGCTGTTCCAGAATGATGTCACCATAAATTTAGCGTCTCATGGTTCCAATTTGAACATGTAGATATGTTCTGGAGCCTAGTATAATTGTGCCCCAAACAAGCAAACCTGCACCACTGTAACAGTGTCTTTCAATGATGTAGTCTTGGTGGTAGTAGGTACCTGGCTTTCTCCATATGAATGTCTACCATGAATCAGACAGCTAGCTAAACCTGGACTCGTCGGAAAAAAATCACACAAGCCCATTGTGACGATGTCCACATTGCATGTTCTCTACTTCATGCTAACTATTGCCGATAATGAGTTGCAGTGAGCGGAACACATCTGACAGGCTTGCGAGCATAGGTAGACCAGTGATTCTCAACCACTGGGCCATGGCACTTTTGTGTGACGCCAAATTTTAGAAATGTATTTAGTTAGAATTATAATGCTTTTATTTTATTACGAGTAAAGTTTGTTTAAATTAAAGAAAAGTACACTGTAAAAGAAAACTGTTATTTTAACAGTTAAATACCATACTTTTCACTGTTTTTATCCTTAAAACTTTTAAATATAATAATAACTATAAGTTTTACAAACAACTTTTAAACTTATCTTTTTCTTTGTGTGCTGCCAAATTTTAAAATTGTTAAAAGTGTGCCGCGACAAAAAATGGTCGAGAATCACTGATATAGACCAACATGTCCCAAACGTCTGTAAACAGTTTGCCTTGAAACTGTCGTACCCATGGATGAAGATAGCTCACGAGAAAGGTTGGATGCTGTGCTCCGTCTGCTTCTTTTTGCAATTACTCCCAAATACCGGTCGTTATTCGGCATTGTAACTCGGGGGAGACCTGTACTGTAATGTCTACTGACATTTCTATCATTTTGTAATCGTTGCCAAAGCCTGGAGATAACACTTTGGGCGATTCCAAATTCCAATGAAATTTACGACTGAGTACGCCCACATTCCAGGCGGCCAATAATTCTACAGCGTAAAAAATCCTCTACATGCGTGCTCTGTGCCATGACTATTCGGTTGGGGCACTGAGCGGCTTGCAGAACGCTTATGAACAATTTTACTTCTTTGATACCATCTTATATACACCTCTCTTACACTCTCGTCATTGTGATGTACTATCGGCATCATTTGATGGCTTCCTGTAGTTTGAATATTATTCTTGAAGATGTGTGCAATAATACTTTAAGAGTTCGATTTCTGTGTGATTCTGAATAATCCTTAATTTATGGACATGAGAGTAGAAAGCTCAGTTGTATGTTTTTAATTAATAAATTATTAATCACATTTATTGTATTTGTGTCTCAATTTTAAAAAAAGTAGAAAATCACTATAGTTAAGCCATTGGCCACAGTAAATTAGAGGGGTAACAAGTAGTTTAGACCTCCTAGTGGGGCTTTTCTTTGGCTGTCTTGACATTTAGAAGTAGGCCTACTAGTTATGGACAGTATAAATAGCTAAAGATTTTTTAAGTCTTACATTAAGGTACAATAGTTTCCCATGCTTCCCACACTTGAATGAATGCTTTAAATCAATGATTTTTTTTAATCATGATTTTAATCGTTGATTTAAATCTTGACACTTTGATTTAAAGAGACAAAGAAAAAGTGTTACAATAAAACAAAGGGATGGTATGTAGTATCCGATACGTTACAACTTTCGAGCGATGTATTGCCAATTGTGGTAACCTTCCCGTTTTGGTCTTTTCTTAGTTTTAAGGCAACCCTAGATATTTTCTCCTGACGATAATAAACGGGTCTCATGATTGGTTAAGGAAGAAAATACGCTTTTCCACTTTTATTTTTAATGTAGAACGGAATTAAAATTTAGACAGTCTTTGAAATTGTTGGGTGCATATGAATTTTGCTCTTGATTTATAAAATCGACTTGTTTTATTAATTTTCAAAATTTTTTAGGATAAGTTTGGAAAGCAGATTGTAAGTTACAATTTTTTAAATTTGTCGCTTTATTTAAATTTCAATTAAAATTTCGAAAAAAAATTTGGATTAAATTTGATTTTTAAAATTGCAGATTGGAATTTAGAATTTTTTTCTCCTTTTGGTTGCTCATTTCCCCTTAGTTGATTTGATATAGCAGTGGATAGTGTTATTGAACGTTAGAATTTTTTTTTTTTTTTTTGCAAACATGTAGTAGCTTGATTGGGAAGAGGGTGAAATGTCTTTCATGTGAGAATGATATGATTTTAACATTGTGAATGGATGCTGGTGATAGGTAGGAGTGGAAATGTAGAAAGATAGGACAAAAGTTTGGCAAAAGAAAGTATAACAGGAGTAAGAAATTGGAGGGTAAATGGGTGTTTGGAGGACTTGAACGAGGGACGGATAAATGTTTTATGGTCGAGGTGAAAAATAGGAACCAGAAAGTTTTGGCTGAGGTAATTCAGAGCTGAATTTTGCAAGGAACTACAAAAATTTCTGACTATTGGAAGTCATATGCTGGTATCAATACCCGAAGGACAAAGAGTTCAAGGGTTATCGATTCGAGCATATGACTGTTAACCATAGTCAGAATTTCAAGGACCCGGCTATGAGGGTAAGTTTGATTTTTGTTTAGCTTTTGGTTATATTACAAACACTGGACTATGCTTGGGTGGGCATCCAATACGGTGACTTATACGCATGGAAGCCAACGGTGAAAGGTCCTCGCCGGCCCCGGAGGGGCGGCGAGGTAGCCGGCAGGCGGGGATCGCGCGTTATACGCTGTGACTTATCTACAAACAAATTTCTCCCGGTATACTGGTTTAAACGCATTGAAACCTTAAGCGCAATACGCTTTGACTTCTCTAAAAAACAATTTCCTCTTGTAAAGTCGTTACAATAAAAATATTTGTCTTGCTTTTCCATATATGGCTCTATAACCTGGAATATCCCCATTGAGTTGCTCACATAATGCTAATTGCTAGAAAAATTGTGGAAAAATATTTTTTCACACTTATGGATAGCAGAAGAATTTTTAGATTTTTTTTTTTTCTCATCAAAAACCTTTGTGTGGATTATGATCACAGAAAAGAACTACCTTATTAAAAAAAGATTTCTTGTTTTGAATTTTCTATGCATTGCAAAGTTTCTAATTCAAAATTGATGAAAATCCGGACGTTTTAAAAAAATCGCGATTTTTTTTTTTATTAAATTTTTTTTTTAAACAATTATAAATTATTATTTTTTTTTAAATTTTTTTTTAAGTGACAAAACTAGGATGAAATTGACGCAAAATTGCGTACATGTTCGGAGAAAACCAGACTGAAATATTAGAAAATTTTCAAGTGAAATTTATATTGCTTTTTTCTTAATTTTTAAACAAATTATTATTATTATTTATGCACTGTATGCAAAGGTTCACGTTGTATATGGCGGCCATCTTGGAATTGCTTACATCGGCCGCCATCTTGATTTGGCGTAAACAATCGCTTTGGCGGCCTAACGTATCGGATGCTACCACTCCACCAAACAAAGGCATATGCACTGTCAGAGTAATAAATATTGTAAACAAAAAGCATGAAAACACACCAGAAAATTACACTGAACAGTAAGTGAACGTAAAGGATTCATTTAACACAAATCAATAAGTGTTTGTTGATACAATTTAACTAAATAAAACACAACATTTATACTTTCACATTCGAATAACATGGAACAGAAAATTAATTATTTGGAGTGCAAAATTTGGAAAGAAATTTAAAAAGGAGAAATAAAACCAAAGCATAAAAATGGATTGAATGGAAAAAATTTGTGCAGTAACATTGAATATCCATTTGATATAAATTCCAGTTTATTCCCAACCAGTAGACTTCGTTATGTGAAAGTAACTTCGAAACGATGAAGCAATTTTCATGTTTGTCATGTTCTTGACAGTTTAACCAGAATTTTCAAAACACAAAAACCAGTAAATTTTGTAAAATACAAATTCGTCTTGTTTTGCTCATATAGAAACAAAGAGCAATTTTGAGAAACAACTGACAAAAATAGATCGTATAAAAAAGAAATTTAAATACCTGGTCTAGCTCTAGACTTAGCTTCTTCGATTCTTTTATAAGCGCGTCTCAAAAATCTGTCACAATCTTGCTCCATATAATGAATGTTGATACAATCACAATTCAGCCTTATTAAATGCGAAATATTATAAATAAAAGTAACAAAATTTGTTTGTAAAAATAAATTTCATAAAAAGTTTGCCGAGAAGTTACTGAAGAACTGCCCTAGAGTTTAGTTGTTACTTGTTATTGGGTATTTAATGTCGATTTGAATTTTATATTTTGGTTCGAGGTAAGGTAAGGTAACGTAAGATTTTATGTTTACTCTATCGGTTATTCCTGGTGTTTGTAGCATAAAAACACTAACATCGTAACAAAAGGACCCTAATATGAATTTGAGGTCTTGAAATAGAAATTATATTTTTGGAAACAAACTCGAAGATGAAGTGAACTGAAAAAAAGTTATTTGTTTACCTTCTAGAAATTGATTTTATATCAAAATGTTGAAAATAATCGAGCACCACAAAGTTGGCAAAACTTTCCTGAACAACTTTTTGAAATATAAAGAACCAACTGCAAATTTTCATTTTTTTTCACTCGCTTCGAAGCAAACTGGAGTAAATACCTCCAACGGTGTACTTCCAGCAATCTCCAAACCAACATTTTCTGTGTTAAATCGATCGCTTAGAACCGGAATCGCTTCTTTTTCTAATGCTGAAGCTATTGATGGCGAAGAAAACAAGCCCGTTTCCAACGTAGATCCTTCCAAAGACAGATCTAAAGTTATTCCACCAGAAACCAGCATTCGTTATTTAAAAAGTAAAGCATACAAAACTACATATGGAGACGAACCAGTTTGGGTTAAATACCGTCGTAATTTTAAGGGTCAGTATGTTCCACGAATGACCCGAGAAACTTGTATAAAAGCCGGTGTCATAAAAACCGGTAGTCCGTGTCCTATTTGTCGAGATGAAAATTTAGTCCTTCATTATACAAATGTTGATCTTCTAAAGCAGTTCATCCATCCTCAAACTGGAGAAGTCTATGATACACGAAAGATTCATATATGTCAGAAAAGGCTTTTGGAACTGGAGGTTGCCATACATAAAGCAAAATTACATGGATTGTTAACCTATGAAGTGCCTCACAGGAAATATGATTATAGTGAATACTATCCAAACTGGAAAGAGTGATTATATTTGCTCTGTAACTTTCAGCAATATTAGTATACTCGTAGATGTTCTTGTTCAATCTGAATAAAGTGATTCTGTTTATAAAATTGTATTAGTTGAACTGTTAACAAGTATTTCTTAACTTTTCAAGTATACTCACATTATGCTAAATACAGTAGCAACCATATTTTTATACACAAATACAAAACTAAGTAAATTGGTAGTTTATACAAGTACACAAAACTTTAATCATTGAAGATTCAATTTGTTCATTTCCGTGCATGCTTTTTCATTTTATAAATATTATGGTTTACTTTAATCAAGTTGAATATATACCACTGTTATAAGCACAATTAACTTTTCAACATAAATTGACATGAGATTTAAAATTCCTTCAAATATGTATTAATCAATCAGAAAAGACAACTAAGAGATTTCATGTAACATGGAATGAATCACTCTTGCTCACATAGTTAAATCCTTGATTTATACCTTAACTAGCCACTGGGTTGCTAGCCCCATGCCCATGGTGTTGCCTTGATGTAAGGTATTAGTCTGATGTAAAATTTTCCGCAGATTTCTAATACATTGAAATTTTTACTCTGTCTTTATCGGTCTAGGAGATAGAAAAAAGAACTACATAGCTAAAGTTAAAACTTTTTTTATCCTCTGCTGGAAAATCCTTCTTCTGGGCAAAACAGGAAAAATAAATTTAGAATCTGTCATATCTTTACGCAGTTGCCATTACAAAGAAAATAATTAAATTAATTTTTAAATGTTCTAAATTGAATTTTAAAATTCGCCGCAACCCAAAAATTCAGACTACCTGTGTGCCAAATCTCATTGCTGCAAGTGCCATAGAATCATCAGGATTTTGCGGCCACGAAAAAAACAGACAGACAAACACTTCCTTCTACAATAGTAGAGATTACCACAATCTTGTTTATTAAAAGTAAATTTTTATTAGAGTTCCTATTAAAGCAGACCACATATGAAAAATGTGAAAGATAAATTTTGCTAAAATAAAAAGGAGATAGTTTTAGTTTTAAATTATTTGAATGAAATATCAAACAGATTGTTCAATCATTAATATCTAGCAATAATTTCTATTCTACTTTGATGAAATCAATTGTTGATAGAACCTATATTTTCTCTTGTTAAGTAAAATGGATTACATAAATTTGAGTAATGTTATCAATGAGTTATATCATCTTACTATAAGACATGTGTGCCTTAGGACATGTACCCTTGTGAAGACAGACCACTATATATCCTGTCATGGAAGTAGTTTTTTGCATTGCATCATTCAAGATACTATTGCATGTTTTTTCTTCATATTTAAATCCATATTTTTAGTTTGAGTGGCCGTTTTTATACCCTTTACCCCATGGTATAGGGTAAAGTGGGATAAATCTATAATTCATTTAAGTTATAAAATCATTCTGTGGTAAAAAAAAAAATTGACACAATTTCTCAATTGAAGAGTGCATTAAATAGACCATTTTTAACTAACTATTTTAGTTGCCTTCAAGTATCAAATTTATGTGTAATGACATTTTTGAACACTAGTGCTCAAAATGTACTTGAACAATGTTTGAATGTTCCTTTCACTGTAGAAAGTAGTAAAAAATTCAACATAATACAAAACACTTTATATTAATTTTGAGAAAGATACAAGTTACATAACTACGATTATCAAATGTCACTTCTGGCACATGGTTTCCACTCTTTGGTGGGAAAAAAATTCAAGTACTTTTCAAGGCCCATTTGAAGTTTTTCAAGGACTATTGTAAAAAGACAAATTCTCTCTGTAACCCCCCATTTTAGTAGACAACTTTTCTGAAGAACCTCTCCTTTAATGTATATAGTGTAATCTCTTCATTACCATTCACATACTTAAAAATTTCAAACAGTTCTAGTCAATATTCAAGCATGTTATGGGAAAGAAAAAGTAAAGTAGCTAAGTTATTATACTTATGTTCGAATTGACACAGAATCCCACTGACCTTGAGCAAAGAGAATAAACACATGCCTTGATGAACAAGCGTATTCTTTGGAACTGGAATAAAACCACACCTTCTAAGAACGTTGTGAGCAGATTCATTCAAGAAAATTCCAGATTAAAAATTTTAAAAATAAATTCAAGTATTTTGCATCAAACTCAAGTACTTTTCGGGGCCCTTGAAAACGAAAATCAAGTAGTTTTCAAGGCCAGTGGGAACCCTGTGGCATTGTATGAATACTTCAAACATCTATTATGTTTACTTTCCTTTTCTAGAAAAGAATACTATTCACCAACTTGGGATATTTTTAGAAAGATTACTTTGAATGAATCTTTTCCAACTTCTGTTACTTGCCCAATAAATTGTTCAACTGATTTTTTTTTCCTACATATTACCCAAGAATCCTGTATAATATTGCTGCTGTGAATTTTGCCATTTGGTTCTGTAACTTCATTTTCACTAAGAGCCTTATCAGGTTTTTGTTTTTTTCCCCTGGATCTATCAATATCTTGAAATAAACACTAGGGTACAAGTCTGATAATTCCTTATCCATTTTGCAATATTCTAAAATCAGTCAACTTAGGGGTTAATTTCAGGTCCTTTAACAGTGAACATCCTTTACCTAGTGTGTAAATTGCTTGAAAAGTATTTCCTGCAAAGCTTGATTTCCTTCAGTTTGGGTAATGGTAATTTTAGTTAACGTCGTACTAGAGCAACACAACGGGCTATTGACGACGGTCCGGGATCAGTCCCTTGAGGGAAAGATCCGAGGACAACACCTCGTAATTTTGAACCACGGTCAGATGACGAAGCAACACCTGAGCTGGCACCCCACTCTCCAAACTTCCACGCCAACCCAACGTGAGGACTTTCGGCCACGACAGATTTAAGGTGCACCAGCCGCCTCTACACCATACGCTTACAAACATCCATGCCCGAACCCGGATTCGAACCAGGAACCTTCCGATCTAGAGGCTAACACCTTAACCACTATACCGGTTGGTCGGCTCCTTCAGTTTGGGATGAGCTACCATTACACATTGAACTTCATGCTGGGAAATAAATATATTTTCTGTCTGCACTATTCTGCTTTCCACAGCCTGTCAGTTTACTGGACACTTCCCATAAACATTTCAGAACATGGTCGATTTTAAGGATTTATATAACCATTTCTATAGATATGGCAATGTGACTTTAAGAATAATTTTTCCTTTTACTATTTTAAAATTTCTTTCCACATTATTTTCAGTGGCATAAAAATCCCAACATCTTAGTAAGGCAAGACTTGCATTTGGAGTAGGCATTTTTTTATACCATATCATGTCTACTTACACATACATTATTAAATGTATACTGTTTTGAGTTTTGCTGATTTAAAATTACCTCCAGCATAAGAGCCCACAAAAGAATTTTCATCCAAGTTGTCACAAAGCCTAATGCTATACCTACTTTATTTAAAAGCAATCTGCATTAAAAACAATGTAATTTCATGTATGTTTATTGGAATCTGTTAACAAGTCCTTTAGCTCTGAACAAAAAATGTAACTTGTGTGTGAAAGACATAAATGAACAGGAAGTTTCTCAGATAACCACAACTCGGCTGGATCCATACATACAAGAGGACTAATTAATGTAACCACTAAAATTTTTTTAGTTGAAAACTTAAATATAATGTGGGTTCTATTTTTTCATCACAATAGGGTTTAAAGGTGAGGAAGCAATTATTTCAAGTGTGCAGATAAAATATTTGATGGGAACTACAAATAACAAAATGGACTGCTTTGAAATCATTCATATAAACGCATGTTTCGTTTACCCTCCAATTAATTTCCTCAAGATTGAACCACTTGATAACACTTTACTTCCATGACTTAAGCTTAATATACTTTCCAAAAAATTTCTAACCAGCTATGTATGGTTTATTTTCTGTCTGATATTCACTCAATTTGTTCACAGTACTTGTATTCAGTTTATACTAGTTTGAACTATATATATTTTAAAATTAATATTTGTAAGTTTTTTGTTCTAATATGGCAAATATAGATATGACCCTAAAAATCTCACTAAAATAAAAGGAAAAGATCTTTGGGGTCCTCTATAATTTTTAAGACCAGGATGTCTTGAACAAATGTTACAGTAGGGCTGGTGTATCTAATCTTAAATCAGCTATTTCCTCATCAATAATAAATTTTAAGTATCTTATTTTTTAACAAATTATGATACAAAGCATAAAATTCCATAATGAATAGGTACTTTAGTTGCCTTGAAGTATATGTAGGAGCATATAATTGTAGTTCATCAGAATGGTAAATAATTTCCAATCAATCTGAATTCCATTCTTTAAAAAAAATCAACTAGAAACTGTTTATAACATTTTATTGTCGCACAACAAATTAAAAAAGTTAAATCATTTCCATCTTGATTAAAAGTTCACAGCAAAGTAAGATAGCTACATGAATCACATACAATAATATCTGTAATAACTAAATACAAACAGTCCCAATGGCTACTTGATTCACATTAGCTTCATCCAGAATAATAGAAAAATGTCAATTACCTAGCACACTAAAAGAACTTAGTTTTGCCAAATTAATTAAATTCTTTAATTGCTCTCTGAAAAGAGGATCGCTGTTGGAAGCTCTTTTTTACAATTGTGCAACATTAAAAGTAAACAATGACTAGTCATGCTCAGTAGATGTATAGCAATATATGAGCATTTTTTAAGTCAATGATTTTTTTTTTAAATTTATCAGAAGAGAAATTAGTCAGGTTATTTTTCAACTTTCTGGAGGGAAGTATTAAATGACAGACAGCATTTTATCATAAAATAGTTGAACTATATTTTTATAAAACAGCACATACACATCTAATTCATTTATCTGTATTTTACAATTTACTAAACTAATGACATGTTTTACAAAATTTGTAATGCTTTCAAATCAAGTAATTTTCCTTGTATACCATTTAAATTTGCTTTTTTATGTAAGAAATATTTATATGTACATACTCTAGTCAAGATAAACCATACCTAAGTTCATAACATCACATACATTAAACAAAAAACATCCTAAACCAGAGCTAGTGATTCGGAATTTTCTTTTTTCTGAGTAGAAATATCACTGGTGGGTAAATGTTTCATAGAAAAATCCACATTAATAACATTATTTTTCCTGCTAAATACGTCACTAAGCAAAAATTCAGAATCATCTTCCTGTGATTGAAACTCAAGCCAGTGGTCTAATTTATTTATGGTTATTCTGTAACTCCTTAATGTATAAATAGAGCTTGGGAGAAAAGAAATAACCATGGTGTACACAGTAGTGCATAGGAGCAAGGGCCGAAATTAACATTAAATTATACACATTTTATTTAAAATTAAGTAAAGCTACAAATTAAGCACAAAATTAATGATACACCTTTAAAACAATACTGATGATGGTAGAGAATATTTTAGAAAAAAGAAATTCCTTATAAACACTTTTGAGACAACCAATTTTCCCCCCAATTCAGTTAACCCTTTTCACAAGAACTTTAGTGCATTGTGCACATGCATTATGACAAGAACGTTTTCAAGGGTAGGCCGAAGCCTAAACCACTTCTGAAATATTTTTGGGGCTAAAAAGAATCAAACTTAAAATCTCAAGCTAGATTTGCGAATTAAAAAAATTTAAAGGTAAACAATGTATATAGAGTATGTAAATGTTGAAACAATATAATAGTATAAGTAACATTAAAATTACCTAACTTGTATTTTACCACCCTTTTCCACTTTTTTCAATCAAAAGTAGCATTTGCATAAAAGATTTAAATACATTGTCTACTAGAGTTAGATGGGATTAAAGAAAACTGAGTTTACTTGGGTGATGCTGTTTTATTATATAATTAATATTCTATGCTTTAAGTAAAAGAATTTGTAACACATATACTACTTCTAAGCACTCATATACTTAATATATATACAGCAATGTGTATATATGTACAGGAAAAACAGGACAAGTCTAAAAGAATCAATAATCTAAATAGAATATAAATAATTATTATGGATAATAAATAATCATAATGAAAATACAATGAAAAATATTGTTTTTTATTTTAAAAAAGGGTGCAGATTATGAAAAAGTAAAGTTAATTACGAAATATTGAAATAGTTTTCCTCCCTTTAGAGATCTTGCACCATGAAAATCAAAATCCAATCCCAGGCTTTTGTATCTTTCAAAGCAATCTTTCATGGTGATTTGTTTTCTCGCATTACTATCAAAGTATCCAAATAATAATGATGTTTTAAAATGATTTTTGTATGCAATATGAATTATGGAATTAATATTCAAAAACTACTAATAGGCAACCCAAATATGACTATATGTAAAATTTCATATTTCTCTTGGTAGTTTCTCAGATCCATAATGCTTAAAACAGATGCAGAATTACATTGAATATTACAGTGCATCTATACATTTTGAAACAAATTCCTATAACTGGATAAAGGTATTACCTATAACTTTAGAATGTAAATATCCAAAAAAATTTCAGAATGAATATTTTTAATTCATTTTGTAAATGGATATTGACGAAAATTGTTAACGTGGAAGAGAAGACAACAAAAATCACACTGGTCATTGATTAAAAAAAAAAAATTCTATAACACATAAAAGATCTTATTAAAAAGCAGTTACAAAAACTTTCATCATTGAATATAATGCACAAAAAACTATAAAATTAGTGAATCTTGTGATTAAGGAAATGCATATAAGTCCAGCTTCGAGAACTGTAAATATATACATACATTTTTAATCATTTTAGTGACTTAAGTCTCGTAAATTTATGTCATGTCTTGAGTTTTCCAAATACACATGCTGTAAGAGCACAGATGAAAGCATTATATAAACCATCATTAAATCATTTTTTATGCAGAACAAAACAAAACCGAAACTTTAAAACTGAACAACAAATCATTATATTTATGCAACAAATGTAAAATTAAGTATTTGTGCTTGCTTTGTTAAATCAGGGCTACACAAAAATAAGCTCTCTTCTACTTAAGGGAATAAGTTAAGATCCACTTATAAACATCATAGGCTTATAACAAGTTGCAAAAAAGTGGGAGTTCAGAAATTAAATAACTAACAAATACTTTGTGAAATTATGGAAATTTTGACTCACAAAGAATAGTTTATAAAGTGCTATTTGAAGTATCTAGTCGAATGACGAAAAAGAGATTCAACAAAGAGAGCATGACCACATAAATCAGAAAAGCCTAAATTCAGGCAAGGAGTGTTAATTGCAGATGTTTCTGACAGGAGATAGAAACACCTACACTTTCAGAAATGTTAAGAGTAACATATTTCAAATGATTTGTTTAGGAAACATTGTGAAGTCATTTGATGGCAGTTTTTAACTATTTTGATCAATTTTGCTTGGAATCAGTTTTACTCATAAATGCTCTGCTTGAGAAAACTCAAATATGACCTTCAATTTCGATGCAGAAGCATGTTCTGAAAGCAGTTTTCATAGGTTGAACTATACAGCGGTTGAAGTTTGACTGCCACAGCCAAAACCCTTTTAAAAAATTAGATTCAGTAGCATAAATTCATAAAAGTAATAGCATAATAAGTCTTTACTACCTACATCCTTAGCAAAGGGGCTGTGTGGAGTAGAAATAGGAAGTATTTGGCGTAGCTTGGTGCTTAACTAACAGCTCTTACTTTTAACATAAGAATACAATGCACTGGTACACAGGTGTCTCAATGAAACGATCATAATATTCCTTTTACAAAATCCTTGATACCATTGGAGTGCAGTAGGCCAAAATTATAAAATCATTTTACCCATTCTTGAAGCAGAGGGTATGAATATTTTGATTGAAAAAAGAATTCTTGCCTATAGGTGTAAACAATTACCAACAGCCTAGGGAATTTTCAAAAGCTGCCAAACTTTTTCTAGCCACCAAGAGTTTGAAAATAGAGTTTTTGAGACAATTTTACTTTAAAAGATAGACCTAGTTGACAAAGTTGAAAAATAGTATTAAAAAAATCACATGTGGCAACCCTGTTACTTTGAATATATATTGTTTTGAACTCTTCTAACCTGTTTAATTGAAATAGTTTAAGCTAACACCAATATTTTCTAAATTTTAAAAACAATTTTAGAAGAGTTCTGAAGCATTAAATACGATTTTGTGAATATTTTACATGAAGAACTGAAACTGCAATTTCTAGTTTAGCCCATTCCTAACGACAAAAAAAATTATTTTAATATAAAATGTGAAATCAATGAATTGGTTTATTCTCAAGCAAAACAAATTCAGATTAATAGAAATTTCTGTACCTGCCAACCTCTATGAAAAAAAACATGATTTTAAGCAGCAAAAAAATTAATGGGGAAATTTTAAATGAACGCAGCACAGTGAATTTATAATAGATGCGTAACAATTGAAAAATTCTTTCATAACATGAGTAAATCCTTTTATTCAAAACTCAACTAACTAAAAGCAAACTTTCCTGGTAACCTGCCAACTGATTACACTGCTGGTACTTCCATTTTGAAAATAAATGGTACTTATCGGGCACTTTTTCACAGTATGCATGAACTCTGTTTCCCAAACTTGAGTTTCATAAAGTAAATTTCTTTTGTTTAATCAACCTGATTCCAATATATTTTATAATTCAATCTTTTGTAGATTACCCCAACGTGACACCAAATGTTGAATTTGGTTTGCTTTGAACATTTTTCACTTTGTGTGAAAATAATCATATTTTTTTATCTGGAAGACCAGGATACAAAATAGTTCTTCAGATGACTTCAAGAAATCCCAAAAGAATTTGGCAGGTATAAATTTCAATGTTTCCTATTCAACTTAAATTGTAGTAGGGTTTACTTCAGCATCACAGTATTGCAGGGTCAACAGACAAAGTTAATAATCTTCCATAGCACTTATAACAAGCTAGTAGCCTTATAGATAGCCTTGCCAAATTAATGATTTCTTAGAAATCAAAGTAGAATTCATGGAAATTAAAGAATTAAGACAAAAAATATAGATGAGAGTTACTATTTTGTGCAACCCTATTTATGTATTTTAAAAATTTTGGCAATAGCACATAAAAAATCATCTTTTAACAGGCTTGTCTTGACTAGCTACAGATGAATACTTGTCAACCTTTTTCACAGGATAACCATATAACATAGTGGCAATAATAACAATTGTGGCTCCCATGAAAAATGTACTGAAAGAGAAATCATTAATAACATTGTGAATGCATTTAATTTTTAAAATACATTACTTTTCTCAGAAAGAGCAGAAACAAAATAAAGCCACATGCAAATTAGCAAACAAATCATTTTAATGCAAATGAAAAAGTGAATTCTAAGAAGAACCAATGTTTGTCTCTTTTCTTAGAGCTAATTCGATTGAAAAGACTCTAAGCCAGGATAAATGAATGAGCATAACTAATGCAACATAAACCTTCTATTAACATTTAAACACTAAAAATTACCAAAATTACCAGATCAGAGGTTTTCTAATTGAGTACCATGGCTGGATTTTGAAAATTACTTCCATTCTCAGCTCCTGTTAATTGTGGATGAATGTTCTCAATACTTTTCCTTAGTGGAATGCACTGACTAAATCAGGAACTAATTCCATGCTAAAAAATTCAATGACTGAATTTTCTCAAAACTCTAAAACAGTAATTCTTATTAAAAAAAAAAATTTCATTTAAACTAAAGTGTATTACCTCATCATCAGCACAATTTCTTTTTTTATGATTCATGCCCTACTTTTTTCCTGCCTTAAAACGTTCTAAGATCTCAAGATACTAAAAATAATTGTGTATGGTATGAGGGAGCACTAATCCCGACAATATTTTTATGTCAACATGCAGTCAAGAACTACAGTGGATAATCAAATTCAACAGACCTGTGAAATTTAGCTTCAGAACAGTTTGAAATTGTTTTTTGGATATTTTTACTACCACGTGTAAACATAAAAATGTTTCCAAGCATTTCTATCACATTATATTTCTGCGCAAAACTAGTTTCAAGTTATAAATATTTAATATACTAGGGGGCTCCGCCCCCTGCTCGCTTATGCTCGCCAACCCCCGGGGATTGCTACGCAATACCATTTGGTTTGCTTCCCAAACCAACACTCCTTTTACATATGCCATTTGGTTTGCTTCGCAAACCAACATTCCTTTCGCAGAGTGAAACTATGTGAATAATTCGTATTATCCTAATTTCACTTTCCGGGCCATGACGTCACAGCGAGGGCTTCGCAACCTGCTCGCTTACGCTCGCCGACCCCCCCCCCCGAAATTGCTACGCAATCCCGTTTGGTTTGCTTCGCAAACCAATACCTCTTTGGCAAGTGATTTCACTTTTTTTTACTTTAACACTTAACGCACCCTAAACTAATAGCCGCATCAGTAAAAAATCTTCTGCATCTTGTTCCCTGTACAATTTTAAGTAAACGATGTTAATATCTAAACTTTACGATCTGTACTTTGTACTTTCTCGTTAAACCGTCTGAGAACAGAGAGAAAAAAGCGAGCCTTTTTCCTCGCCAAATAAAAAGAAATCGTTTTCATGGCAATTGTTGCTACGATAAATTTGATATCTGGCAAACCCAATAGTAAGAAATACGACCCTCATCAGCTCCGAAAATTTGCTCCGCGAAATAAAAAATACGAAATTTTTGTCACCAACTTTGCAACTTTGATTGCATCGAATTTATTTATGAACCAATTTTAAAAATAATTGTACCGTTAGAAAGAGTATATTCTGAGGAATACTACGATATTTTCAAAATTAAAAACTAATAGTAATACGATATAGATATGACAGTTTTAGTTTTGTATCGGAAATTACGATCTGAAAGTTCCGAAAATTGTATGACCCAGTTTTAATTGCATCGATTTTATTTATAAACCAATTTGAAAAATAATTGTACCATAAGAAAGAGTGTAATGCAATGTATTCAGTGATGTTTTCAAATTTAAAAAATAATGTTTTTTGCAGTAGATATAACGGTTGTAACAAAAAGTAGCGAAAATATCCAAAGATTCCGAATTTTGTATGACCAACTTTTGATCGAGTCCAATTTAATTATTAACCGATTTCAAAAAGTAATACTACCGTAAGAAAGAGTACATTCTGAGGTATCTTGGGATATTTTAAAAATTAAAAACTAATAGTAATAAGATATAGATACGGCAGTTTTAAAAAAAAGTAACAAAAATGTCCCGATTTTTCCCGAATTTCAAAAAAATATTATCAAGAACCAAATTGAAATTTCAAAAAAAACTCGACGAGCTGCAAAAATTTACGTTGAGAGGTACTCTTAAAAAAAAAACTCACGACTAAAAACTGAAAATTTGTATGTGTTTTGCTCACTTGCGGAAGAAATTTCACTTCTTCAATTTTGACACTGAATAAACCCTAAACTAATAGCCGCATCGGAAAAAAATCTTAATAATTGCCCAGGGAATACGATGAAGAACAAACCATGTTAATTTTGTTTTTTTCGGATCAGTACTTTCTCGGGAAACCGTCTAAGAATCGAGCTAAACAACAGAGTTTTCAATTCTGCGGCGGCGGAAACATTTTTTTAATATAGAGATTTGTTAAAAAAAAAAAATTTAATATTATTCAAATTATTATTTTTATATTCTTTTTATCATTACTGTTATCTTCTTCATGCTTAAAAGGGAAATAGTTTAAATTGAATATATTTTGTATAAAATGTACAGGCTTTTTCCCACTTCTTGGTTTTTTTTAATATCTAAAACAGTGTTTAGTGGCATGACACGATACTGCTTCAAGTTCATCTCTTCTAATCACTCAACATTAATCCGCCATCTTCTCATTCTTGGTACCTCCTTACCATGTTTTTAATATTTTTTTTGGTGGAACCTTTTGCCTTGATCCTAACTCATACCTCACCTTGAATGAAATCCAAATATCATGCTTTCTGACGTTCATGACCACTTTGAATTTTGAGTCCAATATGAGTTTTCTAAAAATTTGCTCCAGTAAATATTCTTTCCTTCAATTTCGGATTGGGTAAGCTGGAATCTTACTAACTTGGTTCTAAAAGCAGTTTACATCTTTAGACAAGGCCTTGACGAACAGTTTCATCAGACCAAGCAATAGCACTTTCTCAGGGTTAGCCAAGCGCAACTGTACTGGGATATGTACTGGATCAACTGTACTGGATTCTTGATACTGGGTTGAAAGGCTTGAATGAGTGGCCATTCTTTTTTAAATCAAAGTATATTGTTTGCTTGGATGTCACACTAGCAGAGAAAACATGGATACTTCATATTGAATCCCATAAACTCTGCTACATCTTTAGGAAGCTCAATTTCTAATCACTTAGTTTGCATAGAATTTAGGTTTGTAGCTCATAACTTTAGGTCTCAGTAATGAATTCTACGTCATTACTTTCAGAAACTTCATTTGTGAATTCCACATTTTTGTAGGGATTGAAAACATCAGATCCACGTGGCTCATGTCTAACAGTAGACTGGAGTTTGAATTAGAAAATGTCATTTTTACATTTTAGTAATAGCAATGGTATTTTGCAAGATCAAAAATAAGTCACTCCTCTGTTTGTTTGGTTCCTTCCAAATCAGTAGAATACTTAAATTTCTTCAACACAAATAGAGCAGATTTCATGTGGAGCCCTTTGTTTTTCTTGATCCCCGAGTTGCATGACAAAACATGCGTAGTAAGCTCTTTTCACAAAATCAATGTTTTAGCTCTGCTTCTGGATAACAAACTTTTCATATACGTAACAAAGATAATTTGTACTGTTAACACAATCTCTAGAAGCCGTGTTTGTTTCACCACACAAAAACACTACACGACACTCAATATTAAGTTCAATTAAAATTTGTTATCATAAGTTATGTTATAAAAGAGTATTGAATGTCCCTTTAAAGGTAACTGGTTTAAAGGTTTCCCTTTTCATAGAAACTGGTTGGAGTATAAAATTTTTAATTAACAAATAATAAGATTGCTTTTTAATAATGTGATCACCCACAGTACTCCTTTTTCAGAAGCATACGAATAAATTTCAAGCAAACACAGAAATAATTTTTTACTCTAAGACAAAATTCCATTTTCACATAAATGATGAGAGCAACTATAAAAAATACGATAATCACTTATTGTGAATGTAGTATTTTCTTACTGGCGTTTATTTAATCTTGAAATGGCAATAATTACTGTTCAAATTAGATTTTTGACAGCATTATATTCTTACTGATTGCATTTATTGTAACTGTTACCATGTAAATTGATTCCAAAAGTATGTAATTAAATATAAAGCTAAAATAAAATATCATAACTAAGAAAACCGGTAATTATAATTCTCACCAATTTCCAAAACCCACAATATTGGTATTTCCTTATATTTTGATACCCTAATTGATCCCTTAAAAGCTGTAGCCTTTTTTCAGGATAACCATGGAAGTTTGACTGTATTTTTATAACCGAGTATTTCATGAGATGGTATCAGGTATTCCATGACTCAATATCAAGGGAAAAAACAAATCCTTACATTTTGCAGGGCTGCACTACAAAATGCACTAGGGAAATACTAGCATTAATAGCATAAATGTTTTGCAATGCTAGAAAAAAAAAGTTTTCATTTAAACACTACTTTAGTAGCAATTTTAGTTGATCAGGTACAAAATGACTCCACTAAACACAAAATGTGCTAATTAAGTATGAAACATACATAAAAGATCACACCAAGAAATTTCAACTTTTAAATTAAAAAATTAAATAGTGTTCAACAAGGTTTTCATTACAATTTGGTAACTAGCTTCTGATATATGCTATTCAATCAAACTTTTGTCTTGGAGCCAAAATTATATATCCTTCGGAAAAATTTCTAACAAAAGATTAAAAAAAAAAATTTGTCAGCTAATAATTTTAGAAAAGGACTAAATTTTCGCTGACCTTTTAATGAATTTTCAAAAGAAAGTCGCCAAAATTTTGAAACTAGCTTCAGAAAGTTTTGATTAAAAATATATCCCAGTTGATAAAGTAGACAGGGTTCCCACTTAATTTCAGAAACAGAATTTACTGACTTTTCCAGTTCTTACAGACAAATTTTTACAAAATTACAGGTCATACTTAAGCATTTCATGATATTTTAAAGATGAAAATCCAAGAAATAATTTAGCATGCAATAGCCAATAATAAAAACCAATTTTAAGAATTAAGCACTATTAATTTTGCATTGAAATACCTTAATCAAATAATCCAACATATTTGACTAAAACCATTTTTTAATTTAAAGTATCATATGCATAAAATTCATCAATCGAAAGCCAGTGGGCGAAATAAATTTTTTACCTATTAAATTTTAGCTGTTTCTTTTAAAATCATTTGAAGAATTCTATTCATAAAATAAAGTGATAAGAAAATGTACATGTCTTACAGGCTACTTTTCTCCCAAATGTCTGAAAAGCCACAATAATTTTGCAGGTCATTAAGAGGATTTTCCAGGTATTAGATAAAAAGCGCATAATTTTCCCTGATGTTTTCGACTTGTTTGGACAAAATTAAATTTCCTGACAATTTCAGGTTTTCTGACATGTGGGAACCATGGATTGAAAATTAGTCACAAAAATCCACTGTGGCAGTCCAATTTTGGGAATCTCTAATATTATAAAAGGAAGTGTTAGTTTGTTTCTTGCACGAAAAGTCCTAACGAATCTATGGCACTTACAGTAATGGGATTTGGAACACAGTTAGTTCAAATTTTTTACAATTTTAGGGTCATGGCAAATTTTAAAATTCAATCTAGTACATTTTTAAACGAATTTAATAGTTTTTTCACTGCTCTTCCTCTGTTCAGAAATGAATAAGCACTAAAAATTAGACTTTTCACCCTCATGTCACTATTGACGTCAGCCTTTGGAACCATGCCAATTTATTTTCACCTACTGTCTCGAATAGGAGCGAACAGATTGAAATGACCTTTGTTCAATTCAAGATTCATTCATTTTGATTTCCTGAGAAACAGATTCGAGTGTGAAACAAAAGAAATTCTTAAAGTTATCACTGTGGCTTTCTTCAGCACTTTTTTCTATCTCAGCGATTGTTAAAGATAGAATAAAAATTTTAATGGATTGGAAATCTCCGGAGATTTTTACACTAGATAGATAGATACCTTACGCGTTTGATTTTCTTTGAACAAACAATTTTTCAATTAAATATTTATATATTTTAACCACATACCCATAACCACGGGCAACTCCATGATGGCTGTTATCCAACAGGCTACAAATCCGCAAACCAAATGGGAATCCATGATGGCTGTTATTCAAGAGGCTATAAATTCCCATTTGGTTTTAGAAACAAACAAATAACCCCATAAAAGCAACTGCTATGGGCAATGCCGGGCTAGGCACGCAGTGGCTAAAATTCCATATAATAAAATGGGAATCCATGATGGCTGTTATTCAAGAGGCTATAAATTCCCATTTGGTTTTAGAAACAAACAAATAACCCCATAAAAGCAACTGCTATGGGCAATGCCGGGCTAGGCACGCAGTGGCTAAAATTCCATATAATAAAATGGGAATACATGATGGCTGTTATTCAAGAGGCTATAAATTCCCATTTGGTTTTAGAAACAAACAAATAACCCCATAAAAGCAACTGCTATGGGCAATGCCGGGCTAGGCACGCAGTGGCTAAAATTCCATATAATAAAATGGGAATCCATGATGGCTGTTATTCAAGAGGCTATAAATTCCCATTTGGTTTTAGAAACAAACAAATAACCCCATAAAAGCAACTGCTATGGGCAATGCCGGGCTAGGCACGCAGTGGCTAAAATTCCATATAATAAAATGGGAATCCATGATGGCTGTTATTCAAGAGGCTATAAATTCCCATTTGGTTTTAGAAACAAACAAATAACCCCATAAAAGCAACTGCTATGGGCAATGCCGGGCTAGGCACGCAGTGGCTAAAATTCCATATAATAAAATGGGAATACATGATGGCTGTTATTCAAGAGGCTATAAATTCCCATTTGGTTTTAGAAACAAACAAATAACCCCATAAAAGCAACTGCTATGGGCAATGCCGGGCTAGGCACGCAGTGGCTAAAATTCCATATAATAAAATGGGAATCCATGATGGCTGTTATTCAAGAGGCTATAAATTCCCATTTGGTTTTAGAAACAAACAAATAACCCCATAAAAGCAACTGCTATGGGCAATGCCGGGCTAGGCACGCAGTGGCTAAAATTCCATATAATAAAATGGGAATCCATGATGGCTGTTATTCAAGAGGCTATAAATTCCCATTTGGTTTTAGAAACAAACAAATAACCCCATAAAAGCAACTGCTATGGGCAATGCCGGGCTAGGCACGCAGTGGCTAAAATTCCATATAATAAAATGGGAATACATGATGGCTGTTATTCAAGAGGCTATAAATTCCCATTTGGTTTTAGAAACAAACAAATAACCCCATAAAAGCAACTGCTATGGGCAACGCCGGGCTAGGCACGCAGTGGCTAAAATTTTATAAATGTATACTTGGTTGTTAAACTAATATTGCTCAAAATGTTTTCTACCGACTATATGTAAATAGATTTTAATCTCTGATGGAAACAACTTATTGCAATAAAAACTGTTTTAAGTGTGACGTGATAGAAATGACATACAAAACGAGAAATAAGAAAATACTTATTAACTTACTCAGTAGGCTTAAAGTCATCTAATAAATAATACGAACAAACAGTAGACAGCACAATTGACACTGATGTGGCAAATCCTTTGAGGATGTTGTCAGCATATTTAATCACAGTAGATACAACTAAACCTCCGAATGCCTAGAATTATAATTTAATAACATTAAACTTGAAAATAATAATCTGCATTTTAATAAGATTTCGATAACCACACAAGGAATTTATCAATAAAAGATTCCATACCTCTCAAATAAAATAAATGTTTTAATCCATACTTAATTCTGAAAATGTTTTTTCCAAAAATAAATGTCTTAATAATCTGAAACAAATGCTGATCTTACATAGAAACTAGTGGAAGGGATTTTTAGTGTAAACAAACAAACCAGACAGAAAACTGGTATTTTACTTAGGTACACAAAAGCTTTTGAATAATATTTAGGATACCTTAAAACACTGTAGATCAATTTTGATACAAAGTTTAAAAATCACCATTAAGGGCTTTATAACTAATGTGGACTTGCTAGCTTTTGAAACATGTTTAGTAACTATTTCTAACTAAATAACATGTGGAACTTGGCAACATGCTAAAATTGTATTTTAAGAAACAAGGTCAGTGCCATCGTGTCTCGAATAAGTGAAGCATTCAGCTTGACAGAAAGATTTTCTTAAAACTAACAATGAGATTGAAGTTAAAGACATAGAAATGCATTGCAAAATAAATATTCATTTATTTTCAATTTTTTGTTTACCCTGAAATACATTATGTTATTATGGAACATTGACGCTCAGAAAGCACGAGCCTCGAAGAATCAAAAGAAAATGAGACTATTTTAAAATATTAGTATGTACATATGTCTTGAGCATAAATTCATGTAATAATATGTACATAAGTATGCAATGTTCTTAATGTATATTGTTTGTTTCTGTAAAATAAAATACATGTATGTATAGTGTATTTCCAGTTCGTAAACATGCATTTTGTGAGTGCAACTGTCCTGTCTGCAGAGACTAATTTGGTAACTTTTTTTAATTAACATCGTACTAGAGCAACACAACAGGCTATTGACGAAGGTACAGGATCAATTCCTGAATGGAAAGAGCCGAGAACAACACCACGTAATTTTGAACCATGGTCAAATGTGTCTGCAGAGACAAAATTGAAGTTATAACCATGTATCTCTAGGGTATATTTATGTCTATATTCTATGAAGATAATGAAATAAAAATTTAAAAGTTCTAAAATTTTTTATAAACCAATTTAATTTGCTAATTTAAATTCTAGAGTACCTTAAAAAGGTAATTTAAAAGTCGTGGAAATCAAAAAGTCAATTTACTTGCAAGAGTATAACTATCCAAGTAGTTGCATAGTATCCTTGGAAAAATCCATGCTCAGCTATAGCATGAGAATCTTGAATAAAAATAGCCAATGAACCCATTATGATGCTGAATAAAGCTATAAATAGAAAAAGATTGGGGGAAAAGTATTAAAGTAAAAACATTTTTTAAGTTAATTTGCAATTACTTTTTGAAGTGTGATTAGAACATATTAAATAATTTATTTTCCTAAATATACAAGAGGAAAGAACTTTCAACACAATGAAACCCCAATTTACATTTGTCATGGAGTCAGTATCAAAGACATTTAAAGTGGAAAAATGCAGAACAGAGATCAGAGAAAACCACTTTTGTAGAAACACAAATTAACATTAGTAGCTGCAATATCTACTAAATTAACTAAATGTTAATTACTGATATTTAATTACAGAAAATACTTACAATATAAATATAAGAGAAAGATTGTTTTAAAAGATATTTTGGAATTGCAAAATATGACGTACAAAGTGGGTAAAATGTAAGATTCAGGAATATAAAATCAGGGTTTCACTGCATTATCAAACTTGTTTCAGTATGTAAGATACAACAAATATAAAAAGGTATAAGACAAACCTAATTGTATGTTTCTAATCGATAATGACTGTGGAGAGCCTTTGACAAGTTTTTCAAAGTATACGCCACTGAATCCACTGGAAAAACATGCCACTAGTACCACAAATAAACCCAGAAATTTAGAGACTGTACTATCAACTTGCACATCATTTGATGAATCCGATGATGGCATCTAAAACATAAATTTGCTAATTGAAAGTTTTTCGAGATGCAAAAAGATTAAAATGGAACCATGCATCTAAATATAATTATAATTCAACAATGAGATCAATCAAAGCTAATATAAATGGATTAGATATAAAATTACAGGATTAAATCTAGTTTTCTAGTCAGTGACAGCAATTTTACAGTACTAATGATTTGCACCCTTTTTCTCTAAATTTTTCACAGGTTTATATACAGGGTGGTCATAAAAAAACTTACCTCTAGCGTCCGTTCCGTTCAACCGATCGAGATGAGATTTCAGATATAGTTATTCAGAGGTATGAGCTCGGGATTCTGTGAAAGACAACAAAGTGGCAATCACAGTTACAGTTATAGGTAGAGAAACTCGAATTTTTCAAATAGGAACGCCCACTTTTTCCCGTCGCAAAATGCTCAGTGCATGCGAAAACCCTAAAGAGCGTTGGAACGGTATGTGTATCACGAAAAACGGACACGTTATGCACGCACAAAAAACAGCTCTGTGAACGTTTAACAAAACCACGTTCGTGGCGCATGAAGGAAATTTGCATATGACAGATGCAAGACACCAATTACTGATGACAACACAGATCGGAAAAAGGAAATATTATATTTGGATTACATATTTTCCACATGGGTGCCATCACAGGTAATTACGCATTGCATACGGGAGACTGTGTAGAGTGAAGCCGAACGTAACATAGCATGAGGGATGTTTGTAATCTCACGTTTGATAGAGTCTTTCAAATCCGATAAAATTTGCGGATTGCACATGTACTCTCTAGATTTTAGATATCCCCAGAACCAGAAATCCATAGGAATGAGGTCGGGGGATCTAGGAGGCCATGGAAATGGAAAATGGCGTGAGATGACGCAGTCGCCAAAATGCTGTTCCAGAACCCTGCGATTAGACAACGCTATATGTGGAGGTGTGCCATCTTGCATTCAAACGATGTCATTCAGTGCATTTCGCTGCAACAATTATAGTATGACGTAGTTTTGCAGCATGTCTGTATAGCGAGAGCCTGTCACAGTGTGCGGATTCGTGCCTGCCCAGTGTACACAATTTTTGGTGTCGACGTTGGCAGTTAAGGTGAAACGCGCCTCGTCCGTTTATAATATGCGAAGAGGCCAGTCGTTATCGCCATCATATCGGATAAGGAATTCATTTGCAAAGTCGATACATTGTTGATGGTCACCAGCGTGCAACATTTGGACACGCTGATACTGGTATGGAAACATGCGGAGTACAGAGCGCAGTAGCTTTAAGACCGTTGTTTTCGGCATATCCAATACACGTGCTGTACCTCTTGCAGTTTGCATATTCCCTGAAGTCACTGTGTGATGCACTTCTGTAACAGCGTCCTCAGGAACAGTTGGTCATCCGGATCGTGGTCTATCACAGATGCAGCCAGTTTCTTCGAATTTCTTTGCTAAATCACGCAGAGCTTTCGGGCTTCATGGGTCACGTATTTGGCGATGGTTTGGACGATAAACATGCAAGGCTTCCGCGGCATTCATCCCATTTTGATAATAGAGTTTTACCAATTCCCCACAAACTTTCGCTGACAGAGTCATTTCGTTGGTATGTGCGAGCTCAGGACTGAAGATCTGGCTGAATATCTGGTGAAAGGCGTTCTGTGATTGGTGTCTTGCCTCCGACATATGCAAATTTCCTCCGTGCGCTCCGATCGTGGTTTTGTTGGCCGTTCGCAGAGCTGTTTTTTTTGTGCGTGCATAACGCGTCCGTTTTTTGTGATACACGTACCGTTCCAACGCTCTTTAGGGTTTTCGTATGCGCTGAGCATTTTGAGACGGGAGAAAGTGGCCGTTGCCATTCGAAAATTTCGAGTTTCTCTACCTATAACTGTAATTGTGATTGCCACTTTGTCGTCATTCTCAGAATCCTGAGCTCATATCTCTGAATAACTATATCTGAAATCTCATTTCGATCGATTGAACGGAACGGCCGCTAGATGACTATATATCAGCCAAGTTTTTTTATGACCACCCTGTATATTGCTTCCCTATCTGTCAAATTTTTTTTTACAGTTTCCCTGTGTGAGATACATCAAGAAGAGAGATACATCAGAAGATACACGTGTAAAATACATCAAAAAGCTATTTATTTGCAAAAACTTTTGAAAATAATTGTGAAATTCTATTCTTGTATAAATTATAATATTCTGTGTTTACTGCTAAGAATATTCTATTTAACTAATAAAAATTTGTGTGCTGACTGCTATGTATATTTTATTTGACGAATTAAACAATTTTTTAAATAATAAAGGCAGGTTATTTTTACAAGATGGTGATCAAAAAGTTTATGGACTTATGCGAAAAATGACATGAAGATAACCATCCTCCTGGTGGTTTATCTTTGTGTCGAAAACTACCCTGTAGAGGCTAGCCTCTGGTGCAATAACCCATTTTAAGTTGTCACTCATTCTAGGCAAGGGATAATTTGCTTTTACTACTCGAATCTTCATTACGCTTGGAGTAAAAAGGCCATTTGGCCTCGGTGAGGTATTGCAACATTAGCAAATTTACCAGATCTTGGACGAGATATCTCGTCAAAACCACTTGCAGTGTAAAGAACTACATAACAATAAAGAAATCTGTTTGGCACAAAGGGAACTTGGACCCTATAAGATGTTCCATGAATCACCATCTTGCTTTTTTTTTATTATTTTTCAATAGCTTATATTTTTCTACATTTATTATCTTTATTCCTATAATTTTAATGAAATCTACCTTTGAGTCATTAAAGTTTATCTTTGATACAGTACAAAGTTCTTTTGTACAGTGAGAGCAACCATTCTCTATCACAATTATGTTAAAAAATTTTGTTTTCAATTATTGACCACAAGGTCAAATCTTATCATATATGGGATTAATATATGTTTTATACCACAATGAGAACAATATTAAACCACCAAACTAAATTCTGCGATAAATGTTTTTAATACAACAAATTTAAATGTATTAATCTGAGATTAATGTTACATAAATTTGAAATACAAATATATGTACATAAAATAGGCAAACAATTATGTGTTTTAGATGTAAAATCTTTATTTACCTGAACAAGAGCAACCCCAATCATAAGTAGGACTAGTGCAAGCCATTGAGTATGTATTAATCTTCTGTGAAGCATCATCACAGAGAACATAGCAGTGGTGAGAATTTTCAACTGATATGTAACCTAAAAATTCTTATAATCAATCAAAATGTACAATGCATATGTATGTACACTAGTTGACAATTGGGTAAAATAAAAGTTTTTCCTCATTTTAGAAGATGCTAGATTCAAATATGACTAAAAAATCTCCATCATATAGTTTTTGTATATTAACAATAGCTATATTTCAAAATATGTATACACAATACAGTATTAACATGTCTAAAACATGGAAGTAAATGTCACAATGTATTAAATACCAAGTTCTTTCTGTTAGCTATAAAATTACAGTGACGAAAATTATGTTACCAAATTTTATCAACCCCTGTTTGATATGAAGTAGCCCAGTAAAAGTATTGACCACTTAAAGTTGTCATATATAATAGCAGTGAGATTTTTTTTTAATTGACTAATCTCCTTTATTCTTACAGCATGTGCAACTGTAATGCCTGGGCCTTTGGTTTCAATTGTACAAAAGGACACCCATTGAGCTTAACTTGGATGAGTTGATAAATAGACAATTCCCTGTGATCATAATATATCCCTAAATCTGTTCAGCCATGGAATATATGAACAAAAGTACATACAATCCTGTACTTCATAGAAAGACGATAGAACAAAAATTTCCATTTTTTAACACAAACACGAACTCTTATCAAGATTCAACTCTTGAAGTTTGGGAATCCAAGAAATCAGACTGTTTGGAAAGACAGGTCTTGAAGGAGATCATTACAAAAAAGGGCTCATTTTGTGTTTTCTTCAATTTTTGTCAATGACCTGCTAATATTCTAAAATATACAGTCTACACACACATTGCAAAACATATCTGGAACATTAATGCATCCCCAACAATGCCTGTTACAATTTTGATCCATATTTTGCTTACAAACATGCAGCACATGTTTCTCTTTCTATGAAAATCGAAATACAATAGTGGTTTACATAAGGTTGATATTCTCAACCAGTGAAAATTTGAACCAGTCATTTTGATTTAACATGAGTGGGCCAAACCAATTTTTAAGAATTTTTTTCCCTTAAATTCTAAGAATTTTTAAATTTTATTTGTTGCATAATAGTATTATTTCTAGATCACACGCATTAATGAGAAACACGCTGGGAAATTTTAATGTGAACTGAAGCTGTTGACAGCTTCTAACAGAGGTATTATTAAGCAGAGGTATTAAGCAGCCTCTAACAGAGGTATTATTAACAGAGTAATCAAATAATTATATAATGGCCTAACCAAAACACGAACACAACAATTAATAACTGAATTCGTTCGTAAAACCAGTAAAACATCAGCACCAGAGGAGACTCGTGCCGATTTTGCTCAAGAGATCACAGAAAGAAATTCATTGATAAAGGAAGAAGACTATGTCCAAAACATTTCTAGTGATAGCAGTGACATTCCAGTCATACGCAAACGTATGCGCCTTATATCATCAGAAAGTGGATATGAATAAAATCTTGTTATGTGTTAAACAGATATTTTTTGTTCAATAAGAATTTGTCACCTTTCAAATGCAAATTTTCTTTAATACATTTTCATTACATGTTTATTTTGTTGAAATACAATTATACGTTTAAAACGAATATTTTCATATGGTTTTAAAAAATTATTTTTACTAATATTTTAGATACTGGACCCCAATTGTCTATCCATCCATAGAAACATCTTTTCTTACATGAATTGTTTTTACACATATTCTTCAGGAACATATCTATTGTGTAAAAACTGAATTAGGTGTATTTTATTTAAATATTTGTATTTATTTTAATTTAAGTCATTTTCATGAAGCTGTATGTATTATTAGGGTTGCCTTTCCTATCATTCTTACCTCTAGTTATATTTTGCGCCCACATTTAGTACACAGGTACAACTGGCACCCAGATAACCAAAAAGTACCAAAAATTATTGCCTGTGAAAATTAAACACCTTAATCAGATTAATTTTACTAAAGGTGCATTTAAAGAAGTATAATAGTATATGATTTCAGTCTTTATTTTGAAATGTTAATTATAAAAAGAAATCATTTAAACAAAATAGAACTTTCTTGAACAATGACGTTATTAGACACAAGACATATGTTAATTTGCTAATTAATTTTAATTACAGTGAACTTAAAAATCCAGAATCCATAAGAAAGGTTACTACAGAAATCAGACACTTTCAGATATTTTTCTCATTTGTTGGTTACATTTAAAATTGTTATTTATTTTGACGTTCTTATATTGTCCGAGGTAAAACAAGTATAATTTCAATACACATTTTGTTTCATTCTGTTCTATACAACTTGTCTTTCTGAGGATGGTAGGTAAACACTTTCCTTAAAATACCTCATAAATGTATTTTACAGATAAAAAGAATTCAAGACAATTGATGATACCTAAACACTTAAAGTAGTTGAAATGAACAGATATTTACAAAAACTTAAGTGAACACTGTAAATACTGAATACATACATATGTACGGTCATTTAAAATCTGTCAGAATTTTTGTTTTGTTTTGTTGTGTGATTCAGAATGTTTTTTATAAAGCATAATACACATATTTTTTATAGTAACTTGTACATGTTACATGTAAGTACATGCTTTGCATGAGTCCCTAACGCAAATTTGGGATAGCTTCAGAAATCCAGCACACCTGGTCCCATTGATGCTAGATTTTTAAGCTTTTACTGTATTCATTCCAATTTAATATAAGGCAGAAGAAACTAAGTTATAATTTTTCACTCACTTGATATGTTGCAGCATCTAAAATTGAGAGAGCAATAAATAATAAATTATTTTGAACTGTATATAAAAAAGCAGGAACAGTAAGTTTCAAAGTTTCCATTGGCTTTCCCCATATTTCTTGGAGTAGCAGACGGCTTAAATTTGACAATGACCAACCTGAAATGAGATACAATACCATTTACAAAAGGATCCAGTAAACAATAGTTAAAAACTTCATTTCTTTCAAAATTCCACACAAGTAAATCAGTATAATGTAACAGAAATACTTACTGTCCGCACTAACAAATATTTAAACACATAAAAATTATCTCAATTGGAAGATATCTCAATTGACATGCATGTTATGAAACAAAAAATATAAAGACGGAAGTTTGTTACACAATAAGTGCAAAATACCTAGATAAAGTTTTAAGACTCAACTGTCAAATTCACTGAGCCTGGTAAATCTATGTAATAGGCTTTGCATGAACAGAAAATTTAACTGCAACAAGCAAAATCAAATGTTGGGATATGTGGTTTAAGAGACTGTTAGGACCTTTGGAACTCACATTATAGAATATTAGACATGGAAAAACAATTTATGAATTTTGTATTCAGAAGAATAAATGCTTCTAGTAAGTTGTGGTAAGATCAGATATTATGGACTCGATAGTAACCAAATGCATTTTAATACTTAAAATATATGCTAATAACTTTCATGACTTTTTACACTTTGAGGTGGCTCAGACCTCCCTTTGGATAAGCTACCACCAAGATAGATGCTGTTTGTAAAATTCAAACACCACTTAGCATGAACGTATAACATAAAACAGATACAAATGTTAACACATCAAACTATTCACTTGCATAACTACACTTATATGCATCAACAATTATAAGACCATGCCAATTCCTATTCACAGTGAAAATCTTCTGTCTGTAAATTTATTGAAAATACTTTTCAGCTTACTGTTTCAGTTTTAATTAATAATAAACTCTTAAAAACAATCACCCAGGTCAAATTACTCAGAATTTTATGGGAAAATACATGAAACTAATATGTAATGTGGATCAAACTCCTATCCCAGTCTACACCACAAGAAATACTCAAGAAGGGAGTGTGGCAACTTAGCCACAGATCTCCATATAATCCCTATGAAAGGGAATTTGCAACGCGCATCTTCCCTACCCGATGGGGAATTCGTCAGATTGATTTGGAACGTCGTAGCAGAAAGACTACGTCGGAATGAACCTATCAATTATCTTTGTGTTTCATCGTCTTTGTGTCAGTGTCCTGTCTTGTAAATAAATAGATGTTCAAAATAGAAATGGACTCGATGTAATAGTTATTACGTCACGGGGAGTTCTGCGTAACAGCAAAGCAAAAGTTTATAGTATGCTATGTGGACTGTGTTTTTTGCCTGCTTACTTAGAAGCCTTTTAAACCAACGAGTGATGGACAAACTCAAAGAAAATCTTCATTGAAGCAGAAGAGAAAATTCAACCAATTAAGTACATGATAAATTACACGAAACAGTTGGAAATCAAATACATAGTTCTGGTGAGCTGAACTTTGAGTTTATAGTTTGCCAAAAATGATAGCAGTTGCCAAAACAAATAATAAATCAAGGTAATCATCATGCATGATTTTGTATATAGCAACCCTTTACCTTTATAAGCTTATTACATTTCTAGAAATGGACTTCCCCAAGGATATTGCCTTTTCAGCACAGCGACAGTATACCTTGATGAGCATGAAATACATCAAGTCAGGTTTTTTTTGCAGTTTGCAGATATAGGGCATGGAATGAATTCTGAATGGTGCAGAAATTATAATGTATGCCATTTCTGGAAAAATTACAGTAAGAATTGAAACTATAGAGATTATTTTTAGCTGTATACTTTAGTATTATTTTTCTATATTTCTGTTTAATTTGTAAAAACTGCTAGGTGTTCTGATGTTTGATTATAGGAAAAATCTATAAAATAAACAATATTCAAAAATAGCATCTATCTTGAAACCTATAAATCATGTAGAAATATATAAACTAGCAGCTAGATGTAAATTTTGAACATTTAAAATCCTTTGTAAGTAAACTGCTATGACAAATGTTTTAACTAGATAATAAAGTATGAACACAAAGCACTCATATGCATTTGTATGTAAATTACTTACCACATTCAAAACATAACACAGTTAGACAAGCTGTAATTTTAAGAATTTCTGAAATCAGAACAGTTGTTGATGCTAGGTATCTTGGTCCACTCTGTGGCACTGTCCGTGAATATCTAAGCACCAACACAATCGCAGTTGTCTGTATAACCAACACAGCCAGAGAAACATATTTTACATGCGGTACCATCTACAAAAAAATAGCATTATTTTAAAAGCAGAAACTGCAATGCCAGGGTGCATGCACAACACTTAGGCTACGGCCACACGAGCGTTTTTTCACGCAGAAACACAGCTTAAAAACAAGCAACAGAATATTGACAAGCTGCTGCAACATACGCGTCATCATACGCAGCTTGTTTACATGTTGACGGGGGGCTCACCTGTCTCATTCTCAAGGTCGCCCGCTGGAGGATGGAACCAGACCCATTTTTCAAGCTCAATGGGTGGTCACACATGCGTAAAAACACTTCGCTGCAAATAACTGTTTCTGTTGTTGCTATATTCATGTGTTCTCGGCTTAAATTTTTGATATTTAAAATAACTATACTATGGAATACAACTTGAAAAGTGACAGTATCACGTTTTCTAATTGAATCTTCAACCTTAGATAGTAGTGTTTTAGATGAAGATATCGATATTCTATTTCCCAAAACACTTGTCTGGGTATCCTTTCAGCTTACTATGTAGAAGTGTAAATTTTCCCTTTAATGATCTGTCATTTACAAGAGGATGTACCCAGTACTTTCTTTGACGCCGACAACATCGTCGGCGAACAATTAATAAAGCACATAACGTGTTAACATTATTTTTATTTATTGATAATGGATTGTTGTTGCACTGAAGAGCACAAACAAACGACTAAGCTCGCATTAGAGAACACGGACATGAGCCAGCTTGTGTAGATTTTCAAGATTAGAGAAAAGAAGGTGCGTTTAAACAGAATGAAAAAATTTGCATGTGGCCGTACAGTTAGGCTGGATCAGGCCCACAAAGATCTTACATCTTTTATCTCTGGACAGGACTACAGAAACTTGTTTTCATTCGAATGTTTCTAATCTATTTGATAGACTAAAATTTCTAGGAGGAAGATACAAAAATGTTACCGAAATAAAAAGAGAAAGATGTAAGTTGAATTCTAAGATGCGTTTAGAGAATTGCATTAAATGTGAGGAAGCAGAGTTTCCTCTCCTGACTAAGGAATAGCATTTCTTGAACCAGGTAGGCACCAACCTTCAACCCCTACCTGATGGTTTACTTTATCATACAGAATTGAGGAAACAAAAGGGTACTTTTGTAAATACTGGCTCCAGTCATAATTGTGCACCAAAAGCTGCCACAAAATTTAACTGCAAAACAATGTATTCAGCATCATTTCTAACAATTGTTTTGTTTTTAAATAATACACAAAAGATTTTATCACAATTTCAGATTACACAGGATACATATAAGCTGCTGATATCCTTTAACATTTGTCTTCTTATGTAATTGATGCCACGTGAATTCAATTGTAGGAATCTAAGCAGTGGCATGCAGTGCTGCGCTAACATTAATTGTGAACAATTGCGACTGGCAAATGACTGGTAAAATGAAAAGTCATCATATGAAATAAATAATATACCACATTGGTGCACAATTATAACTGGCACCCTGCTAACAGAAAAGTACCAACAAAAGTAGTAAGTGCATCTTATTCTAGTTCATGCAAACAATCGACTCCATAATCATTTCAAAGAAAACCAGGCACTCAATTCTCACTTAATCTGTCATGTGTATGGTTTTTGTAATAAAGAAGTTAAATTTTAAAAATGTTTACATAATTGATTTCTACAAAAGCCCGTGAAAGGATAAGTTTACAAATTTGATATGGACAGTCAAGGAAATGATAAGCATCTTTGTAAGCTGAGGCATGCGAGAAAACTTTCAATTCTGAACTAAAATAAATATAACTTGCAGAGTAATATATAAAGAATAAAATTTGCTGATATTTTGAAGATTTCTTTTACAAGATTAACTCCCATCTGCTAGTCTTATAAATGAAGCAATAAAGGTTAAACCCCATTTATGTTTAGTAAATAATTCCATTCCCCCTAAAAATAAATATTATTGCTCAGTTCCTTCCACAACACATTCCCTCTTTAAACACAATGTGATTTCTTCACGATCTGGACCACAGCAATCATGAACTTAAACACCCTTGCTGTAATGGAGCAAAATATATGGATATTTCGTAGTAAGTATCAAGTCAGACTCAAGAACATGGTTCCATCGCAAATAAGCGATACATATAGTAACCAGTCGTAAGAACATTCTAGACGATGGATTGGTTCTTGAGTTTTAAAGTGTCATCTTTCTTGTTTTCTCACATTGTGATGAAAGAACCAAACAAAGAATTTTCAAAGCGAAAACATTGTCACGAAACATTTTCAATGTTTTTCGGTAACCCGCTATGCATAAATCTTCCTATCCTGCAACATATTAAAAATAACTTCACAAGCATGTATCATGATATTTAATTTTTGTTTCGGAAAATTTTCCAAAATCTTGGAAAAACATTTCAAAATCTGATGAATTGAAAATTCGAACTGACTGGGCAAGTGTATTTAATTACCTTTCCCAAATCCGACTGAAATCATACCATACTGAAACTAATAACTCATTTACGAAAACAACAAAAATATCAGTGGTAAACAATCAAGCAATTTTTTAGGTACACGTAAACTAGTACTTGTAAAAGTAGTCATCACTTACATCAGCCTTTATTATAATAGAAATAAAAAAAAAGCAGACTTCTATTGCAATCTTTTAATCATTGTATACATGTAGTTTCTTCTTTACCGAAACCATGAATCAAGAAGTTCAGTGATTGCAAACAACACGTGTTAAAAGATAAAAAGGTATTCATTCCGTTGCTTGATGATTTCCTTATAAATACGGTTCAGGAAAGCGAAATCGAAAAAAATTCAGTGAACTGAACGTAAATATTGTTTGTTTCAGTTCAGTTCTTTTTGTTAAATATTGGGGCTTTGCACAAGTAGGTAGGTATTTTAATTAACGTTTTACAAAACAAACCCAGAGAACTATTGACAACGCTCCTGGATCAATCCCAACGCGAAAGATGCAAAGACAACACCGGACTTTGTACAGAGTTAATAGATAAGAAAACAAAATCGTCACTATCTGGTATTTTTAATTAACGTCACACTAGAGCAGGACATCAGGCTATTGGTGACGGTCAAGGATCAACTCCCAAAGGGAAAGATTCGATGGCAACACCACGCAATTTTAAACCAGGGTTAGCTGACGAGGTCACGCCTAAAAATTAGTCTTTATGATGGACAAAAATTGGTATTTTTTTAATTAAAGTCGTACTGAAGCAACACACACAACGGGCAATTGACGACGGTCCGGGGTCAATCCCCTAAGAGAAAGATCCAAAGACAGCCCACGTAATTATGAACCACGGTCAGATGATGAGGCAATACCTGAACTGACATCCCACACTCCAAACTACTATCATAGGATATATTAGCAAGTAGACATTAACATAGGATATATTAGCATGTAGACATTGTAGTAAAAAAACATTGCAACATACATATACGGCAGCGCTCTTGAATGTAGAAGAGTCAACACGGTTATGACAATAGATATTGCTTTGTTTCCATAGCAAAGGAAAATATTGGCAGATTGTATTTATTCTTCTGGAAAAAAGGGCATTTTAGGTTTTAAAAAAATTTTACAGTTTTTCTCTCGTTACTTTATAAAACAATTTGCCATCTTGCTAAAATTAACTATTAAATACACTCAGGAACATTGAAAATAGCGCACCAAGAAGGAAGAAAGGCGCAATCGTGAAACTTTGCAAATAAGTACAGTGAGATCCGACTTGCAAATGATCCGCTTGGTGCCAATGCGCATGACCAAACACCCTGCAGTGGTGCTGCAAACAGGAAGTGGGACCGGCCCCCAGAGTGGAAGATTCATAAACGTGGCGATCACTTTCCGACTGTAGGAGGACTTCAGTAAGTGAAGAATGCCAGGTAGACGTGTGAGAAGACATTTCTCACGGTTATACGAGTTTGAAAGGGGCCTCATCATCGGCTTGGTAACCGCAGGCTGGTCGACGCGCCGTGTTGCTCTCCAGGTCGATCGTTCGGAATGTGCTGTCAGAACATGTTGGGAGCAGTGGACACGAGAGTGGACCACGTGCGGCGTACCGGGTCCGGAGCGACCAGGAAGACGACAATGTAAGAGGATCCAAGGATCGTGCGGCAAGCTTTTGTGTATCCCACAGTGACTCGTTCCACGATACAATCAGATGTAGCGGGTGCCCGTTGTTCCACAAACCATTTCCACCCGCCTTACGTAAGCGAATCTGTAACGAACTGCCTTTAACACCGAAACATTGGCGACTCTGTGTACAGTGGTGCCATACCAGAGCGACTTGGAATGCCACAGACTGGCAAAACATGGTGTTTAGTGATGAACCCCGGATCGTTTTGGGGATAGATGATAACCGCGTACGGGTGTGTAGGTGCCCTGGTGAACGGTACGATTCCACCCACGCTATCGCGCGACACACAGCCCGCACAGCAGGCGTAATAGTCTAGGGGCCATAGCCTAGAATAGCCGGTCCACTCTAATTGTGGTACGTGGAACCTTGACTGGCCAGTGCTATATGTTAAATATAAAACACGAGGAGAGTTCAATCAATATAACAAACTATTTATTTAGTCAAACATTTAGTTACTGTGAGAAAAACAGGTTGGGAAAAATCACATGGCAAAAAAGCGTGGTGGAAAAAGGGAAGCGACAACACATAACAAGTGATGCCACTCTGCTGATACAAAAGTATGCATTGCCAGGTTTGCAAGTAATAATGGGCATATTTTAACACGCCCCCTTGCTCATTATATTTCAAAATTTAAATAACACATATCTTCATGATTAATTTAAATCATATCTTGTACTAAACACACATTGTAAAATACAATAAAAAGAAAACACGTCAAAATAAGCAAGCTACTAAGGATACAAAAAATATGGGGTACATGAACTATCAAAAATAAGTTGAATAAATTTTCAATTGGGCAATTAATTCTCAGTGCAAATAAAAATGAAAATGTCAGTTTAAAACAGTCATTCCATACTGCAGATCTCTCAGAGCTGCAATCTTAATTCTCTTAGTGAGAATATCTGCAACATTCTGTTTCGAAGGCACATGCTCAAATTCCAGTGTCCCATTTGAGACTAGCTCACGCAAAAAGAAGTGCTTAATGTCAATGTGTTTACTCCTCTCCGAAGTTACATGGTTTTTCGCCATGAAGATTGCGCCCTGATTATCAGCAAACACCCTCTGAGGCACTGAAACAAGGGGCTTGCATATCTCACTGAGTAAGCTGTTTGTCCACAATATTTCCTTGGCTACATGGCACATAGCCACATACTCAGCTTCGGTCGAGGATAGGGCTGTAGTGGACTGTTTCTTGCTGGACCATGAGACTGGTCCTCCAGCGAGTGACAGCAAGTAACCGCTGTAAGATCTTCTGTCAGTTCTGTCTCCAGCCCAATCTGCGTCTGAGTAAACCTTTAGTTTTTCTCCTAATCTTTGAAACTTTAATTTCCTGTGAACAGTTCCTTTTAGATATCTAAGGATGTGCTTAACTCCACGCCAGTGTTCTTCGTTGTTCTTTGCATTGAATTGACTCATGTAGGATGCTGCAAATGCTATATCTGGACGTGTGCCACATGCTAGATACAATAAGCTTCCTACAGCTTGCCTGTAAGGTATCTTGCTGCTGTTTTCCAACTGTTCATCTTCCACTTTCAGGTATGTGATACTAGGGTCCAGAGGTGTTGAGGCTGGTTTAGCTTCGGTCATCTTGTAGGTTTCCAATATTTCTTTTATATATGCAGACTGATCCAGCGTTATAGAACCATCTTCTTCTTGAGATATATTCATAGACAATATCTGGTTTACAGGGCCAAGATCCTTTGCGACAAACCTTTCCTTGATGTCCTTCTTGAACTTATGGATGTCTTCAATATTACCAATTATTAGCAAATCATCCACATAAACACCAATAAGAAGGGTTGTCTGGCAGCTATAGTAAACACATGGATCTGCACTGGATCTCTTCATTCCATATTGGATGATGAACTCGTCTAGACAGGAATTCCATACTCTGCCTGATTGTCGAAGTCCATACAAGCTTCTCTTTAGGTGGCAAACCAAGTGTTCCTTGTTAGGTACTTCACATCCCTCTGGCTGAGTCATGTAAATATCCTCTTCCAAGACTCCATTTAAATAGGCTGCTGTGATGTCCATTTGGTGTGCATGAAGATTCATCTCTGCTGCTATGGAAAGAAGTATTCGGATGGATTTAAGCTTTATGACTGGTGCAAAGGTTTCTTGGAAGTCGACACCATAGGTTTGCAGGTATCCCTTGGCAACGAGTCTGGCTTTGTATTTCACAACGGCTCCTGTCCCATCCCTTTTCTTTCTGAAAATCCATCTTGAGGCAATGGTCTTTGCACCCACTGGTTTAGGGACAAGTTCCCAGGTTTGATTGTCCATGAGATTCTTTATTTCATTGTCCATTGCTTCTCGCCACATCCTGGATTTATCTGATGACAAGGCCTCCTTCACAGTTCTTGGGTCCTGCTTCAATCTTACAACTTCAGCACCATGTTCAATTTCTTTCTCTTTTACTTTATACAGAATATAGTCATTCAAGTGTGGTGGGATCTTTCTGGTCCTCTTGCGAGGGGATGTTGTAGAATCTTTACTGCTTTGATTTGTTGCAATATCAGTTCCATCTTTAGATTTATCCATGTCTTCTACATCCTCTTCTGAATCTATCACCTTGTCTCTTGAATTTGCTTCTTTTCTAGCTTTAATTAACTCAGATTGGTTTGATGGTTCAATCAAGTGACTTGGTTGGTTCTGCTCTGTTGGATCACTGGACTCTAATGCAGGAGGGTCAATTTCAGATGATACTCGGGGCTCATCTATGTCTGGAACAGCCTCTTCATTCCTTGTGACATTTTCACTTGCAGAGTCTTCTTCCTTTTCATTTTCAAAATCTAAAGGTTTAATAGTTTCTTGGAATGAGTTGTTTGTTGTTGTTCGAGGAGATGAACTGCCCTTTCCTTCAGAAGTGAGGTGATCTTCTATGTCTTCATTTTCGACAAGAAGAATAACATCTTCATATCTCGCACTCTCTTCTCCAGACTTTGTGAAGGGAAAGACATTTTCTTCGAAGATGACATCTCGGCTGAAAATGAATTTCTTTCTTTTCAAATCATATAGTTTATATCCTTTAACACCATCAGGATATCCAACCAATATGCACTCTGTAGATTTAGGATCTAATTTGCTTTTTCTTGCAAAGGAACGTTGAAGACTCCATGCTCTGCATCCATATACACGTAGATGATCCAGCTTTACTTCCTTGGATTTCCATCTTCTTTCTGGTATGTCTCCGTCAATTGAAGTGGATGAGCATTTGTTTCTAAGATGAGCAGCTGTGTGTACTGCCTCAGCCCAGAACTTCTTATCCAAACCAGCTTCGATCAGCAGACATCTGGTTGTATTGAGTAGGGTCTGGTTCATTTTTTCACTAAGTCCATTTTGCTGGGGCGATTCTGGAACAGTGAGTTGTCTTTGTATCCCGTGTTCAATGAGGTATTGATTAAATGTCCCACTTCTGTACTCACCTCCATTGTCACTCCTCAATACTTTTATCTTCCTATCATGTAGGTTTTCTGCCATACTTCTGAATTCTTCAAACCTGTTTAAGACTTCGTCCTTGAACTTCATAGGGTACACAGTAGTGTAACGGGAATATTCATCTGTGAAAGTCACAAAGTAGTTTGAACCACCAAAAGAAGGTGGAGTAATCTTCCCAACAACATCTGAATGAATAACATCTAGTACTTGCTTGGCTTTTGTATAGGCGACCTTGGGAAATTTCTTTCTTTTCATTTTGCCTTGAATACACACCAGGCAAGGTTTGCTTTCAGATGACGATTCAGTTTCTTCGATGGAATCCACAGCCTTCATTCTACTCATATGAGGATGCCCTAGGCGGCGATGCCACAGTTCTTCATTTGCAGCCTTCGTGACATATGCTTTGGGATGGTTTTCTTCTGTGATGTATAGTCTTCCTTTTCTCACAGCTGTTAGGACAACAGAACCATTGCTATCCATGACTTTAGCCTTTCCATCATTAAACTGTACTTGATAACCTTTTTCTTCTATTCTGCCAATGGACAAAAGGCTCCCACCAAGATCAGGCACATAAAGAACATTTGACAGAGTGATCTTTGACTTCTCTGGATAGTTCAGTGGAGAAAATGAAATCTCACCTCTTCCAGTTACTTCTATCTGGTCAGCATTGGCAACTTCTACAGTTGAGGTGTAATCTATCAATTTGGAAAATTTCCTGATATCTGAAGTCATATGCTCTGTTGCACCACTGTCCATGATCCACTGGTTTGAGTTACTCTCTCCCTTACCTGCTGACAATGCCCAGCTCTTCATCACAATTGCAGTCTTGGCATGTCTCTTTTGAGCTTCATCACAGTTTCTTGAGATGTGTCCCCATTCACCACATGCAAAGCATCGAGTTTTCTTTAGTTGTGGAACTTCATCCTCTTTATTATTTTTCGAACTCCTTCTTGCATTGAACTTGGATGGCTTCTTCGACTGATGATAGTTTCTAGTGTGGAGGGCCTTCTCTTCTGAGCTGTCTGGACTTGGCTCATGCCTGTGGATTCTCTTTTCTTCCACGAGTAGTCTTGACTTCACAATTGAAGTCGTCAGGCTTCCTTCATCTTTCTCCATGTTCAAGATGAGAGGCTCATAGACTTTAGGTAGGCCAATCAGCATCACTAGGGCAACTTCACGATCTGTAAAGGCATATCCACCACTCTCAAGTGTTCTATGAATGTTCATGAGTCGACTTAAGTATGATTGCATGGTTTCGTTGGGTTTCAAGGTAATATTGAAAAATTCTTTCATAAGCTGGAGTATATGTAATAGTCCAAACCTTGTATGCATCTCCTTCAATGCCAGCCACGCATCTCTTGCTCTTAGAAGTTGTCCTATGTCGTCGAGATAACTGTCCTCCACTATAAGTAACATTAGCGACAACGCTTCGTCATTTCTTCTTCGTTGGTCGTCGGACATGTCCAAGCCATAACCAGGCTCCACGGCTTCCCAACATCTCTTCTGTGTCATTGCAGCACGGGCACGTATTGCCCAGCTGTGATAATTCTCGCCAGTAAGTTTTGGCAGTCTTTGAAAGTCCTCACCCATCGTGAATATCTTCGGCAAAAAAACGAAATCAAACTTCTTTTTCTTCTTCGAACGGGCAAATCGTGCTGATAACGTGTTAAATATAAAACACGAGGAGAGTTCAATCAATATAACAAACTATTTATTTAGTCAAACATTTAGTTACTGTGAGAAAAACAGGTTGGGAAAAATCACATGGCAAAAAAGCGTGGTGGAAAAAGGGAAGCGACAACACATAACAAGTGATGCCACTCTGCTGATACAAAAGTATGCATTGCCAGGTTTGCAAGTAATAATGGGCATATTTTAACACTATATTGATGATATTCTTTGATCACACGTGGGATCTTTCCTAAATGGTCCTGCAGGGGCAATTTTCCAGCAAGATAATGCTCATCCGCATACAGCTCTGGGTGCTCAAGACTTCCTACGTCATGTTCAGACTCTTACAAGGCCGACCCGCTCCCTGAACTTGTCCCCTATAGAGGATGTGTGGGATCAGCTGAAACGCCAGATACCGCCGTGTCACCGTGTACATGATTTGAAGGTGGCTGCTCAAGATTTGTGGGCCCATCTGCCTCAGGACAACATCAGACGTCTTATCAATTCAGTACTGGACCTTGTTGCGACATGTATTGCAGCAAGAGACGGTCGACGCGCTATTGGAGTTGCACTGTATTTGTCTAATTGTACCCACCCTATTTGTTTAATTGTCTTGATTTTGGGATCAAGTGAATCTCTCATCTGTATCATTATGTGTATTAAATTTCATTTCAATCTAATGCTCCCTTCTTTGTGCGCTATTTTCAATGTTCTTGAGTGTATAAGCGAACAAGGACCGCGTAAGCGAAGGTGACAGAGGGCTCAAGCAACTCCACTATCAACGAAAAAGGATGGAGCCACAGCTTATCTCACTCTCGTGACAGAATGAAACAAAAACATTCTCAATTCGATGAAAGAAATGGTTTAAAAAATTGAAAGAACAAAATCAGCTATAAATGTCATAGTTCCTCACCCTTTCAGAGGTGTCAAGAACTCTCATGACGTAGCGGCTACTGCAGCGCCATCACGTTACATTCGTCTTCCCCCGCATCTTTGTGTCAAGCAGTTGAAAGCGATACGAGACCCCCTTCGCATTTGTCAAAAACGATCAAGGGAGGTTCTCGGTAATTATGTTCTGAACTGGACAAAGGTCCTATTGAAATGTGTACAGTTATTTGTGTGTAACGTGATTTGTGTGTGATTTGCGTCATTAAACGTTAGTTTGTGTTTCAAAATACGCTTCTTTATTGAATCAATGTCCCACACCTTTGGATATTACTACCTTTTCAGCGGCAGCCTGGAATGAAAGGTGAGTGATTCTTACCTTGTATAAATTGAGATTGAAATATTTTTTCTGTTGTTTTAAGGAGAAAATAACAATCTGGCGCCCGAACAGGGACTGCCATAGAAACGGTAGTAAGTTTGGACATTCGAAAAAAAAAATGAATGACGAAATCACCAAATGCAAAAAGAAACGCGGTCACATTAGGACAGCTGTTTCAAAAATGATAAAAAAAATGAAAACAGAACTGGTAAATCCTTACCTCAAAGTAGAGGACCTGGAACTGTACTTGGAACATTTAAAAGAAAAATCAGTTGAATTGAAACTAATAGATTCCGATATTGAAAAATTAACGAGCGTTGATGATTTAGATGAGGAATTAGACGGTGTAGAAGAATTTAGAGAGAAAATTACAACATACATGTATAAAGCGAGAAAAAAGATTGAAGAAATTAATAGCGAACGACAACAACTGTGTACTTCTAAAAACTCGGAACAATTAAATGAAACCCCTAACGAAAACCGTAAAAATGAAAATCAAAACATTAAATTACCAAAGCTCACAATTCAGAAATTCTACGGCGAAAGTTGTGACTGGCTGACATTTTGGAATTCTTTTTCATCAGCCATACATAAAAATAAAAGTCTCGATGCTATTAGTAAATTTAACTATCTCAAATCCTTTTTGGGCGGAACAGCCTATAACACTATAGAAGGTTTTGATCTCTCCGAAGAAAATTATGAAACTTCTGTAGAGTTACTTGCTGAAAGATTTGGAAATAAAGACATACTAATTAATGCACATATCGATAAATTACTGAATACGAAACCACTGAAAAATTCTGATGACGTGAGAGGTTTTCGGAACCTCTTTAATCATATTCAGAAAAATATAAGAAGTTTAGAAAGCTTATCGGTTAAAAAGGGTAGTTATTCAAGTATATTGGTTCCCATTTTAACCAAATTAATACCCCGTGACCTACTTTTGGAATTTAACAAAAGAGAAAGAGATCCAACTGGTTGCGAAGTCGATGAGTTGATCAACTTTTTATCGTCACAGCTTATAGCTAGAGAAAGGACTTTTTTAAATATAAACAACTCTGTTTTGGAAACCAAACCACAAAACAGATACAACGTTAAGCTGAATCGAGAAAACGACGGGGGCGCCAACCGAAGTCAATCGACGGCGTCAGCTTTAATTAATGAGTCCTGTCAGGACAAGAAAAGTGAAGTGTACCAGATGTGTATATTCTGTAAATCTAGTAAACATTCCTCTGTGTTATGTACAAATAATAAATTGAGCTTAGAAGATAGGATTGACATTTGTAAGCGGTCTGGCTCTTGTTTTAGATGCTTGAATGATAAAATTAAAAAAAGGCATCTTTCTTTTGGGTGTAAAGCCAACGTTACGTGTGAATTATGCTCGGGTCGGCATGTCAGCGTAATGTGTATGGGAAAGAGAAAATTAAAAACAAGAGAGGATTTTTCGAAAGCGAATACAGATACGGATTGCGCTTTAGGTAATTCTTCTAGGGAAAAAGTCATGTTGCAAACACTTATTGTAAACATTTCGGGAAATAAGCAGAAAAATTTGATGAGAATTATAATTGACACTGGTTCTTCTTGCAGTTATGTTTCAGAGTTTGCAGCGCGCAGGTTAAAATTAAAAAGCGTAGGGCAGGAAATGATTGTACATGGTTTATTTGGAGGGATACAGAAACAAGAAGAGCATAAAAAATATGTTATTAATTTAAGTAATGTTGATAACAGTTTCAATTGTACTTTTAATGTAATGGAACAGAAAACTATTTGTGCCCCAATTCCAAAATTAGAAAATGGGGAAATTTTGAAAGAAATTAAAAGGTGTGGAATTTTCCCCAGTGATGTAACAGTGAATGGAAACTTCTGTTTGTTCGATAGCGACGCCAACGAAATCCACGGACTTATAGGCGCGGACTATGCAGGAAAACTGTTTACAGGAGAAATTAAAAATTTGTCAAATGGGCTCGTTGCGATGAATACTTACTTTGGCTGGACTATAATGGGGGGAATGGGGGAAAGCCATAGTACAAATGAAGTACTTTTGTCTCTTCATGTAAGTGACTTGAAAATTTGCGACCTATGGTCACTTGACTCGCTGGGAATTACGGAACCTAATATTTCTCAAACGAGATCGGAAATTGAGGAAGCGGCGAAAAATCATTTTGTGCACTCGTTAAAAAGAGATGACGAAGGTAGATATCAGGTGTCGCTCCCGTGGTTGGAAGTTCATCCTGAATTAACGGACAATCGAAACCTTGCCGAAAAGCGGTTAAAGTCGTGCGTAAGAGCGCTTCAAAAAAGAAACTGTCTTCAAGAGTATGATAGTGTATTCAGGGAATGGGTGTCCGAAAAAATTATAGAACCTGTTGACGCTGAGGAGCTGACAAAAGACAAGGGTCATTATTTACCTCATCGACCAGTTTTTAAAGAGAACTCAACAACTAAAATCCGTCCCGTTTTCGACGCGTCAGCAAAAGAAATAAACTCGCCATCGCTGAACGATTGTATTGAAAAAGGGCCAAATTATTTAGAGTTGGTTCCTAAACTCATAAACAGATTTCGGCATGGGAAATACGGGGTAATTTCGGATATCCGTCTAGCTTTCCTACAAATAAACATAGATCCCTCCGATAAAAAATTCCTCAGGTTCTTATGGTGGGAGGAAGGAGATCCAAGAAAACTGATTGTTTATTCGCATTGCCGTGTCGTTTTCGGAGTAAATGCAAGCCCATTTTTACTTGCCGCGACAATCAATTACCATTTAGAAAATATATCAGGATCTCAAAGAGACATAGCTCTAAAACTCAAGGAATCTATGTATGTAGATAATTGTGTAGCGAGTGTGGACACCATCGAAGAGTTAAACTCTTTTATTTCGATATCTAGGGAATTGATGGCTTCTGCGCAATTTGATTTAAGGGGGTGGAAACACAACCGATCAAGTAATGATGAGGAAAATTCAATATTGAACCTATCTGAGGATGAATTTAAAGAAATAGTTTTAGTGTCGGGCCTTAAATGGAATTTATACAATGATACTTTATCCTGTGAGATAAAGGAGAACACCCATTATGTATTGAGTAAACGAAACGTATTGTCAGTTTTGAGCCAAATTTTTGACCCTATTGGATTCACGAGCCCTGTAACTCTTGTTCCTAAATTAATCCTACAGGAGTGTTGGAAGGAGAAAATTAATTGGGATACAGAGCTCCCGGATATTTTAGGGAAAAAATTTCTAAAATGGGTCAATGAACTAAAATATTTGAAAGATATAAATATCCCTAGAAAACTCCCTGGACTAGATGAGAATGCTACGATGCACGTCTTCGTGGACGCTAGTAAATCTGCTTACGCAGCTGCAATTTTTATAAGCAATGAGTATGAGGGTGTTGTTACCTGTCAATTATTACAGGCTAGGTCAAAGGTAGCGCCCTTAAAACCAATTACAATTCCCAGATTAGAAATTCTTGCATGTACCATTGGAGCCAGGCTTGCTTACACCGTAAAAGAAGATCTTAATATGAAAAACATGCGCACTTTCTATTATACTGACTCAATGAACGCTTTATACTGGATTAAAAAACAAGATAACTGGGCCACTTTTATAGCTAACAGAGTCAGTGAAATTCGAAAATTGACAGATCCAGAGACTTGGCGACATATTCAGGGGAAATTTAATCCCGCGGATTTGCCATCGCGGGGATGCGGTCCTAGAGAATTATTGAAATCCCGTTGGTGGGAGGGACCCGAGTGGCTGAAACTACCACTCGAAGAATGGCCAACTAGCGAAATTGCTCCTGACATCGAAGTAGTCAACTCAGAGAGGAAAAAGACTATAATTTCAGCTACAAACTTGGTTACAAACAGATTTGAATTCTTTCAAAAAATATCTTCTTTCAACAAAATTGTAAGAATAATGGCTTACATAATTCGATTTTATCAGAATTTAAAGAGAAACCCTAATGACAGGAAAAAAGGAAAATTGGAGAAAGAAGAAACTGAAGCATCCGAGAAAGTAATTTTAGGGGAAATACAAAGGGAATCTTTCACTGGAGAGGAAAAGTTAAACTTGCGAACTGTGAAAGACAGTGACGGTCTGCTGCGAGTTGAGACTAGAATTGCATCTAGGAAAGATTTAGAAACATTTAGATTTCCCATATTATTGCCTAATAAACATCAAGTGGTTGAAAAACTCATAATGAGCAAACATATCGAACTAGAACATGCAGGTACGCAAACCTTGATGTCTTATCTCAGGGAATACTATTGGATTGTTAAGAGCAGAAAGACAGTACGAGAAGTGATAAGAAACTGCACTAAGTGCAGAAGATTTTCTGTTCATCCATTAGAAGCCATAAGCATCCCTCTTCCAGAGGACCGGGTAAGAGATGCGGCTGTCTTCGAAATTGTAGGTACCGATTTATGCGGTCCGTTGTTCCTGAAAGAAGGCACAAAATGTTGGGTGGTACTATTCACGTGTGCCATCTACCGTGCTGTGCATTTTGAGTTAGTGACTTCTTTATCAACTGACTGTTTTATTCTGGCTTTTCGTCGTTTTATTGCAAGAAGAGGACGCCCGTCCACTGTGTGTACTCTGACAATGGTAAAAACCTTGTAGGGACAGCTAATCTCCTACAAAGTATTGATTGGGAGAAGATTGAAAATTTTGCATCAGAGAAAAGGATTTCATGGAAATTTAGCCCTCCATCTGCTCCTTGGTGGGGTGGTTTTTGGGAAAGATTGGTGGGAATGTTGAAGAGTATTCTAAGAAGGGTTCTGGGAAGAGCTTGTTTGAATAACGAGGAGTTCTCTACAGTCTTGTGCGACGCTGAAGGTTTGATTAATTCTCGACCTTTGACTTATCTCTCAGAAGATCCTGAAGATCTGTTAGCTCTTTCACCTTCTATGTTCCTCCAGGAAATTAGAGAAGTTGGTGTTCCGGATTTCGATGTAATCGATTCGACAAAATTGAAAAGGAGGTACGCTTACCGATTAAAATTGCGACAAGATCTAAGAAACCGATTCAGAAGTGAATATTTGGGATTGCTGAAAGATTATTCTAAAGTTAAAAAACAATCATTAATCAAGGAAGGAGATCTAGTACTTATTGGAGACAACAACACCAAAAGAATCAACTGGCCATTAGCGAAAATCGTAATGACCCATCCTGGACGAGATGGAAGAATCCGTGTGGTCGAATTAAAAACCCAATTTGGAAGTCTTCTGAGACCAATACAGAAGCTATATCCATTGGAACTGGCAGCGAATGAACTTCCATCATTGAACAATCCAGTGAGAGAAGAGGAGGCCAATACTTGTCCTGTCCAAGATCAAGTTCCTGTGAAACAAGAAGTTCGTTGTTCTCGTTATGGACGAACCTTGAAACCAACCAAGAGACTAGATGATGTCTAGCTGTACTACTTTTGTGAATAATTAATGTGAAATTTTTGTATTTTAATGTGATTTGTTAGTTTTTTTCAGAGTAGCGTGGAGACATTCTTAACTTGTCCTATGATTTCTGTAACTGGTGTTTAGATTCCTCATGACTTTGGAATCCAAAGGTGGGAGGATGTCAAGAACTCTCATGACGTAGCGGCTACTGCAGCGCCATCACGTTACATTCGTCTTCCCCCGCATCTTTGTGTCAAGCAGTTGAAAGCGATACGAGACCCCCTTCGCATTTGTCAAAAAACGATCAAGGGAGGTTCTCGGTAATTATGTTCTGAACTGGACAAAGGTCCTATTGAAATGTGTACAGTTATTTGTGTGTAACGTGATTTGTGTGTGATTTGCGTCATTAAACGTTAGTTTGTGTTTCAAAATACGCTTCTTTATTGAATCAATGTCCCACACCTTTGGATATTACTACCTTTTCAGCGGCAGCCTGGAATGAAAGGTGAGTGATTCTTACCTTGTATAAATTGAGATTGAAATATTTTTTCTGTTGTTTTAAGGAGAAAATAACAAGAGGAAAGGGAAGGCGTTGATCTACTATATCTCAACGCCTTGAAAAAATTAAGACTTTGAATCAGGGCAAAGTGGTGATTTTAAGCCACCCGTATAAGTACCTTGAGGCGCGGAGCCCAGCTTCTTTTCTTTCATGCGAAAAAAAAAATAAACAATACACAATTTGATGACAGTGGTTAGAAAATATGTGGTGTTGCCCTAGGATCTTTCCCTTTGGGTTTGATTCCGAACTGATAGCCCGTTGTGTTTCTCCAGTGTGAAGTTAAGTAATTGTCATTATCAAACCTTATTCCTCTAAACGAACTTTAAACCACTTTTAATCCCCCCCCCCTGTTTCACTTTCCCATAGCTCATAAAATTAAAATTCTACCGTCTTATGACTATTTTTAAATTACATGTATTTTTTGTGTCTTTCCCTCGTGGTTAACAATCATACCTTTTTTCAAGAAATTTAAAATATTAAAAATAAGAAATGTATCCACAAGAGAGTTGCCCATTTTCAGAATTTTAGATGGTGTATTAATTTCTTTTGTTCGTTGAAAAAGCAATAATCATCTAAAATCTAATACTAGTGCTCGATAATACTAAAATCCGATTCCCAACAGTGACCAAATGAATACATAAGAATTAAGTTTATGTGTTATGTACACGTGTGATGTTATTTGTAGGAGAACGACTTCAAAAATTGTGAAGCATTTACTCATTTTGAGAAAGTTCACTCTTTAATTCTTATAATACAAAACATTTTTTTAAATTGATTAAGTCATATTAACTACAGATGATCAGATAAATCTTTTCGTTGAATATGAAAGCAAAACGTAGCTTCCAAGGTAGAGCCCTCTTGAAGCTGGTTGATCTTGTTAGATTCAGTTAAAGAAGCGCCACCTATTTGTGTTAACATTTAGTGAACGAGATTAAGGTTTTATAGAATGCAAACGATTTGAAGAAGCAGTCGTTTTTTAGTTTCAGTTCCGTATTGTAATATCAGAATTGTCGTGTTCCATCCTTTTGTAAAATGTGTAAATAAATGTAGAAAATCTATTGGATTATGGTTTGATTTGTTCACGAGGAAATATACTGCATTCTGTGTAATATCCAATGCCTTTAGAACTTTTGTCTCGAGATATTTAACTCAAGATTGATCGTCCTCAACACTTATCTTGACAGGAGAGCTTTTAAATCTGACGACGTACTCTGTCTTTCAGGAACTGTTCCAGCCATAACGTTTGGGTGGGGGCGAATGCAATATTCTCTGTAAAATCGTATTTCATTTCACTACACAATCAGATTTTTTTCGTCAGCTCCCTTCACACACACTATTTTACCATTTCCAAGGTCCTTGAAGCTTAACCTTCCAGATACAGCGTATCAATCTTTTTAAAAAGAAAATTTGTTTTAATTCGTCTTTGGAACTCAAAAAGCACCTTAATTTATCAAAACCATTTAAGCATAAAAAATTAAACCAGGGTGTGAACTTGCTTCTTTGATTTCAATTGTTTATTTTGGAAGGAATGCTTTTTTTGAAACACGAATATTCCAAAACCTGTGACCTATTAGATAGATGCTTGTTGATTTCTGTTCATATAGTTTAAAAATATTATTTAAAGTAACAGTACGTAATAAAATACCTTTATTTATATAATAGCAGGTATATAGACAGTAACAAGACAAACTCTACTCAGTATTTGCTGTGTTGTCGAGAGCGTAGAAAGTAACACGGGATAAACAACAACACAATTTATTCGATCAAATGGGCATCAAATGCAGAGACACGGAGAAAAGAAAGAACATAACGTAGTACAAGTAAAAAAGACACACAATATTCATCAAAGTAGACATAAAAGTTATAGTCCGAGAGCTGATGACGAATTTTGGGAAGGTACTTTAGGCAAAATAAAATTGTAAAATAATAGAAATTCAATGTTAGTTGAATAGGGAATCGAAGGTCGGGAACGCCGTTTGCGGTTATTACGCTACTGCGCAGCATTGGATATTTGCAAAAAATTCATCCCAGCGAGTATCCTTTAGGCACTTAGAAATTTTTTTAATCTCTTAATTTAGCATTCATAGAATGCAGAAATAAAACTCCCAGACTGTTTGGACGGTTTTAAAGTACAACCCGACTGCCCCGAACTTGTATTATAATGAACGCAAAAAATATTCTTTAGGCACTCTGAAATTTTTATAGCATGTTTATTAATTACTATTGAAAATATGTGCAAAAAGCCAGACGAATACGGCGGTTTTAAATAATAACCCGACGCAAATAAAGATTTTACATAAGTATCGGCAGTTGCCGGGGAACTGGCTACCCTAGAAGGCAGTGCCTAGGCTCGCCGGTCTGCGCTTGATTGCGGAGGAACCAAGTGACTCGAGTTTGTTGTGCAGCTCGAGCTACTTAGCCCGGTGCACACATCCGGTTTTTCAACGTGCGGCGCCCCTACCGCAAAGTAAATGCGGTCTGAGATACATTAGATCCAATGAAGTAGTGCACACATGCCTCCAGCGGCGCTGGGCGACGCACGTCCTACTTGCGTGAAATTTGTACCGCAGTTCCCCACGGCGCCGCACAGGAGTCTCCGTTCTGAATTAGCTTGTTTTTATAAATAAGTGGAATATAAAAATAATTTATAAGTGGTTGTATCCTGTAACGTCTATTTTGTTACAAAATATACTTTTTTTACACCAAGTAAGCGAAATAAATGCGTTTCCTACGGTAGAATATTTATCGTAAATGGCGCGAAATGAATTCTTGCGTCATTTCAGTTATGTGTGCATAGTTGAGCTACGTTACCGCAGTGGCACAGCACGTTGAAAAACCGGATGTGTGCACCGGGCCTTATAAAGCATTTTGGATGAGTTAATTTTTTTTCACGCAAATGTGACCACGCTGAAAATTATTTTGAGCTCATTCTAATTTTTTTAAAGGTTTTTTAAATACGGTTTTGCTATTAACACTTTAAGAATTAACATATGTACATGTGTATATAACTGTGTATATACATAGTAGTCCGAGAGCTGATGACGAATTTGGGGAAGGTATTTTAGGCACTGTGAAGCTGTAAAATAGTAGTAAATCAATGTTAGTTGAATAGAGAATAGAGAGTAGGGAACGGCGTTTGTGGTTATTTCGCTACTGCGCAGCATATGATATTTGCAATAAATGAAACCCACCGAGTATCCTTTAGGCACTTAGAAATTTTTTTAATCTCTTATTTTAGCATTCATAGAATCCAGAAATAAAACTCTCAGACTGTTTGGACGGTTTTAAAGTATAACCCGACTGCCCCGAACTTGTATTATAATGAACGTAAAAAATATTCTTTAGGCACTCTGAAATTTTTATAGCATGTTTATTAATTATTATTGAAAATATGTGCAAAAAGCCAGACGAATACGACTGTTTTAAATAACTACCCGACGCAAATAAAGATTTTACATAAGTATCAGCTGGATGCCGGCAGCTGCCAGGGCCCTGGCTAGCCGGTGTGCGATTGATTGCTGAGTAACCACATGACTCTTGTTTATTGTACAGCTCAGGCTGCTTGCAAAGCATTTTGGAGAAGTTTTTTTTTTTCACGAAAATGTTACCACGTTGAAAATTATTTTGAGTTCATTGTCATACTGTTTTTTAAGGTTTTTAAAAATCTAGTTGTGTTATTAACATTTTAAGTATTGACATATGCACATGTATATAACTATGTATACATGGAAAGAATCAATTATTATAGAGATAATATTTGTTTTTATAGAGACTACGTATTTTATATGTTATATATATCATTAATTTATAATAGAATTTAAAACTTTGAGTTGTGTAATTTGTAAAAAAAAAATAAAAAAAAAACAATAATGATAAAGTGATTATTTTTAACGAAGAAAGACTAGCACAATGCAAAAACATTTAAAAAATTCGCCTAAAAAACGTATTGAAATTTGCTAAAGTGATTCTACCATAAGATGCAACAACGACAAAAGGGTACCATGTTCGATGTTACAGAAATTTTTCAACTGCGATGAAACAACAAGTTTATAGTTTTCAAGATGTTCAACGAGCCAGAGCCCCGGCAACTGCAGGCGCAGACGATAAACGTTCTCTCGTACTCATATCTACCCATAAGACTTTTTTGTCGCATTCATGTAAAATCTTTATTTGCGTCGGGTAGTTATTTAAAACCGTCGTATTCTTCTGGCTTTTTGCCCATATTTTCAATAATAATTAATAAACATGCTATAAAAATTTCAGAGTGTCTAAAGAATATTTTTTGCGTTCATTATAATACAAGTTCGGGGCAGTCGGGTTATACTTTAAAACCGTCCAAACAGTCTGGGAGTTTTATTTATGGATTCTATGAATGCTAAAATAAGAGATTAAAAAAATTTCTAAGTGCCTAAAGGATACTCGGTGGGATTCATTTTTTGCAAATGTCATATTCTGCGCAGTAGCGAAATAACCACAAACGCCGTTCACGACTCTCCGATTCCCTATTCAACTAACATTGATTTACAACTATTTTACAACTTCACAGTGCCTAAAATACCTTCCCCAAATTCGTCATCAGCTCTCGGACTACTATGTATATACATAGTTATATACACATGTGCATATGTTAATGCTTAAAGTGTTAATAGCAAAACCGTATTTAAAAAACCGTTAAAAAAAATTAGAATGAGCTCAAAATAATTTTCAGCGTGGTCACATTTGCGTGAAAAAAAAATTAACTCATCCAAAAATCTTTATAAGGCCCGGTGCACACATCCGGTTTTTCAACGTGCGGTGCCACTGCGGTAACGTAGCCCAATTATGCACACATAACCGTGAAATGACGCACGAATTCATTTCGCGCCATTTGCGATAAATATTCTATCGTAGGAAACGTATTTATTTCGCTTACTTGTTGCAAAAAAAAGTAAATTTTGTAACAAAATAGACGTTACTGGATACAACCATTTATAAATTATTATTTATTTCCCACTTGTTTATGAAAACAAGCTAATTCAGAACGGAGACTCCTGTGCCGCGCCGTGGGGAACTGCGGCACTAATTTCACACAAGTAGGACGTGCGTCGCCCAGCGCCGCTGGATTCATGTGTGCACTGCTTCATTGGATCTAATGTATCTCAGACCGCACTTGCTTTGCGGCAGCAGCGCCGCACGTTGAATAACCGGATGTGTGCACCGGGCTAAGTAGCTCGAGCTGCACATCAAACTCGAGTCACGTGGTTCCTCAGCAATCAAACGCAGACCGGCGAGCCTAGGCACTGCCTTCTAGGGTAGCCAGTTCCCCGGCAACTGCCGATACTTATGTAAAATCTTTATTTGCGTCGGGTTATTATTTAAAACCGCCGTATTCGTCTGGCTTTTTGCACATATTTTCAATAGTAATTAATAAACATGCTATAAAAATTTCAGAGTGCCTAAAGAATATTTTTTGCGTTCATTATAATACAAGTTCGGGGCAGTCGGGTTGTACTTTAAAACCGTCCAAACAGTCTGGGAGTTTTATTTCTGCATTCTATGAATGCTAAATTAAGAGATTAAAAAAATTTCTAAGTGCCTAAAGGATACTCGCTGGGATGAATTTTTTGCAAATATCCTATGCTGCGCAGTAGCGAAATAACCGCAAACGGCGTTCCCGACCTTCGATTCCCTATTCAACTAACATTGAATTTCTACTATTTTACAATTTCATAGTGCCTAAAGTACCTTCCCAAAATTCGTCATCAGCTCTCCTACTATTATTCGAAAGTCGTCTGCCACTTTCCGGCTTGCGCTCGTACTCATATCAGTATTGTTCCGCGGAGCAATACCTTGGAGTTGGCGCAACGCGCGTTTATAAAGGCATCACTCCGCGGAAGCCAACTTTGTGAAGTGTGCAAATGTTTCTAATATGGGGTTGGAACTGTATTCAAATCAAATGAGTTAACTATTTTATGCTCTTTCTGTGTTTACTTGGAAAAAAACTTATATGACCCCCAACATATGGAACTCTTAAACTTCAGTCAAGTTTCAAAACCGAACAACTAGTCAAGTACTTCGATTGGCGAAGGTTTTGAGTGATAAAAAATGAGAATATAATAAAGATAGAATGCATGGATGAATCGATAGTTAGAGAGAGGTGACACATTACGAAAGGTAGATAATTTTATGATGGGTGTTGGATGTGTTCTTTCTGTTGCTTCCAAAATCATAAAAAGTCAAGCCAGCAGTTTTTGCCCCAAGATAATTTATTACATGAAAAGGGACACGATACATAACATAAAAACTACATAACCAGAAAACATTGACTGATTGATAACGACGGTAGCGTAGATTATCTTAACCCGGAAGAAAAAGCAATCGGTCACTTCCACTCGTCTGTCTCAAGACTCTCCCTGTCATCTTGGCAATCCTTCCGTAGGCCGTCGCGCTTGTCACTCGCAAACCGCTACAGTTGGCACTCGCCAATCTCTCCACTTGGCGACAGCTTCCTGACACCCCCCAACCAAGAGTGAAATTACGCCTTCTGTGGCTGATTTCACAATTATTAAATGAGTATTTCACATACACTGTAAAAAAAATCCCGTAAAATTTACGGTTTTAAACTGGCAGCTGGGTTGGTTGTGCTTAACCGTAAAAATTACGAAGTTAATCCGTAGAAATAACGGTTTTTTACCATACGAGAACAAGTTTTTCTCGTAAAAGTTACGAATTAAAACCGTATTCTCGACGGTTTTCCCCATATGAGATCAAGTTTCCCCCGTAAAAGTTACGAAGTAAAACCGTATTCTCGACGGTTTTCCCCATATGAGATCAAGTTTCCCCCGTAAAAGTTACGAAGTAAAACCGTATTCTCGACGGTTTTCCCCATATAAGACCAGGTTTCCCCCGTAAAAGTTACTAAGTAAAACCGTATTCACAACGGTATTTTGCCATATATCACATTTTTTCTGTAAAAGTTATGAAGTAAATTTGTAGTCGCAACTGTTTTTTACCATGAGATCTAGTTTTCTCTGTATGTTTCAGTTTTCACTTGTTTACATAAAAGTATTTAATCGGTGAAAGTTACAACCAGTTACCACAGGGCTCGAAATACCCGGGTGCACATGAAAATAAAATTGTGCACCTAATTTTTTCCCGCTAGGCGCACCTAATTTAAAAACTTAGGTGCACCTTGTGCACCTGTATTAAAAAATATATTTCGAGGCCTGAGTTACCATAAAAAATACAGTATAATTTCGCAATCAGAACTATTTTTAACTAGTCAAGAACAAGTTTACTGTAGTTTTTAGTTTATAACTGTTTACAAAACCATATGGAATTGAAGTTACAACCAGTTACCATAAAAAATATGCTGCAATTATGCAGTGAATATGGTTTTACCACAAAATAATGCAATTACACTAAATACTATAAGGTTTACAAATTGTGTAAAAATGTAAATATCAGCTATACAGTTGAAACAGTTTTTGCGCACAAAATAATGGGTTTTCTCTGAAATTTAGTTTTGAAGTTTGGATAAAATGATAAAGTCATCTTTTAAAATAGCATAGAACTATTGCAGAGCAAATAAATTAAAGAAAAATACTGTGCCGTACACAGTACCTTTTATTCATAATACTGTCAATATACAGTGAAATCTGTGTGTAACGATACTGTCTATAACAATATTTTATTTAGGTCCCTACAGAATGGTTATAGACAGGTTTCACTGTATAATATTTATTACTTTTGTTATTTCAAAAATGTTCAAACATTTAAATTAAATAATCTAACTAAATTATGCTAGAATATTATTCAATTATACAGAATAATAAAAATTAAAGTAAATCATTTTTCAATATGCATGTTGAGGATACTTATTAAGTAACAAACTATATAAGCATGTAGAAAAAAGTCTGTATAAATGAAAAAATAAATATTGTTGTCTTCTTATAATGTCAACAGTGGTAAATTTTCAAAATATAGAACTCTGGAGCTTTTCATTTAATTTTAAGAAACCTTGATAAATTTTATTAAATAGCAAAACACCTTTAAATATGGTTACATTATACACTGTGCTGTGCTGAACACGATAATTACATAATGTTTTGTGAGGTACATTTGTTTGTTGCATATAATTTAAGTAATACAAAATGAGCAGGCAAAAATATACAATAAACAGAAATACAAATATAATCAGGGTTCATTGATTGTAATTTTTAAAAATCAAACCACGATTACAATAGAATAACTTTGATGCAATTAACAGAATCAAGATACCTAATATTTTCATATCTATTCAATGAAATGTTCAACACCATTCAAAGTCCATAAGTTTATTTTATAAGGTCAAAACTTTTTGATTCATGGATTTCTTTTTTTGGAGGCTTTGGATGCTTTATCAGGATTTATCCTTAGAAAACACCTGTAAAATACAAATAGGACAGAGAAAAATTCTTTAGTGATTTTGCTTTATTCAAAGTTTAACAAGTTTATTTAACCTTTAACTGCTGTCATGGGTCTCACAGACCCCGAGTGACAGGTCGTTTCCACCTCTCAAAGTGAATATTGGTCAATGTCCTATTCAGTACCTTCCTACTACGTCCAAGAGAAGCCACATTCCAACACTGGTTTGGATGTCCCAACTATTTCGTATTTCACACTATTTGCATTTCCCCCACGGTCTCTTAGACCCTTCACAGCATTTGCGTTAGTGTTCTTGCTGAATGAAATAGTCTGTTTGAGTATGGAATTTCAGCCGAGTCTAAAATGGTAACAAACTTTACTAAGAAACTACCTCTGTATCTAGCACAAAAAGAAGTTCAGGATATTGTTGATAATTGGTCGGAAATAGAGTACTGGGACAGTGAAATTTCGGATACTATTGAAAGCAAACATGAAACGGATTCGGAAATTTATGCAGATGAAGACATTTCAAGTGCGTCTTCACAAGAATATTTCTACGGAAAAAAAACTTCAAATGGGATGCTGGGAAGGGGGGGGGGGAAACCTAATCGTGCCATTAGAACACCAAACCACAACATAGTTTTAGTTTCCAGGGTTGAAATGTCTTGCAAAATTAGTTCCGAAAGCTGAGCCTGAAGAGACATGGAATCTACTTTACTTGTATAGTAATATAAAATATATTCATGTTAAGAATTGAATTATCTAAATTTAAAATGTATAAATAATAATTATCTAAAGAATCTTTCATTAATATATATTAATTAACTTTATACACACTTTAGTGAACGAGGTCTGAGAGACCCCTCCACACTAGTCACGAGACTGTTTGTAACACAGCAGTTAAGGGTTAAAGCTAATTTAAAAAATACAATCAAACCCTATAGCACCCAACCCTTTTTTTTAATAAATGTCATGTGAGAAATTAACTGCGACAAATCAGTTAAAGTAATGTTCTCGCATGTACTTAAACTGCAATTTACAATTGTGCCTTCAATTCTTCACAATTCTTTGACAAATTTATGATCTTGAAAAACATGAATTGTACAGGGTGTCCTAAAAGTTCCTGTACTGACGATTCGTGAATTTACTATACAAAATCAACAAACTTTAAAACAAATATTTTTATGTTAATGGTGAAAAGCACTTATAAAAGAAAAAAATTTGGACTTACATTTACAGTAAATGTTTAAAATTTCTGCAATTTTCTTGGGAGGCAAAGCTGAAGTAGTTTACACATATTTTTAGAAACACCTTTCAAAATGCTGGGAATGACTTCTTGTATCTTTTGAGTAATGGCACTTTTCAGATCACCTATTGTTTGGTGATTATCTTCATAAACTTTGTTCTTTAAATATCCCCACAGAAAAAAAGTCAGGAATGTGTAGATGACGGAACGAGGTGGCGAATGGTTTCTTGAGATGAGTCGATCGCCAAAAAAATCTTGAAGCATGCTAGTGGTGTCATAACTTGTATGGCAGGTTACAACGTCTTGTTGGAACCAAGAGTCTTGTTCATGCACTTCTAATATTCCAAAAAATTGTTGATTAAGTTGATATACTGTATCTGGGTCATTCTGAAATTAAGTGGAAATTTGAGTCGCATGTATTTTTTTAATTTTTTTTATGAATTTCATGTGTCAATTGATTTTTATACAATAGTAATAGATCTTAATTGAGGTATATTTTCATCAGATATCTTCAAGTGAATAAATATTTGCATATTTATACTTAAAAAAGTGAATTAAACATGGAAAATATCACCTCCGTGGCTGTTCTTAACCCTGTTTCTAGGTTAAGAAATATAGTTGAAACTTAAAAAGTATAAAAATTCCTTTATTTAATAGCTGTATTTAATATTAATAGTTTCATTGTTAACTGTTTTCATTTCATTGCACCAGAAATTATTATATTTTTCATTAAATTTAATGTTGAAAAATCAGTAAATTATTTTGTCCCTACTATTTTTGTCAGCTCTGCATAAAAAGTAAATAACCTTTAAAAAAGTCTACTAGAAGGCAGTACATGTCTGAAAGTGTAATTAAAAGAAGCTCTAATGAGCCATCTTTACTGTAAGATATCTTTGACTCAATAGCAAGTATGATTTTGTCTGTTTCTTATATTTGCACTCAGAAAATTATTGAGTTCTTTTAACAATGTCACTGCCATGGCATTTTTTAACTTAATATATTTTCATTTATTGCTGAACTTTTTTCAACAACATATAGTTAGAAAATGTACAAAACAATCTGGAAATCAAAGCACATGGCTGGGATTGTTTTAGGTTAGGCATAAATGTGGTCCAACCATTGAAATTTCACCTCCATGGAGGTGAGCAAATATTTCTTATCAGGAATTTGTACAATGATATGGTAAAATAGTGATTATAAATGGTTATTTATTAAAGTAAGAACAATCTTGGGTAAACAAATAAGCAGTCCAATTGTTTTTTCTCTAACCAGTACCGATTTAACTTGCCAATTGGTTCTGATTTGAACCTGTAGAATAAAGCCTAACAGCTTTATTTGATTTACAATGTTTGAACACTTGTAACTTTGGGTCTGATTACGTACGCTGATAAAATCTTTTAATTTTTCCTTAAAAATATGCCATTGAGTTGGGAGATAATTTAAGTATCCTCATGACTGAAATTCTCTTTGTTGTTTCTGACATAGTACTAGTTGGTATCATGTCAATCTGGCCTAGTTGGTACCATGTCTAAGAAATCTGATATAATCAAATTTAGGAAAGTCTGGAAAGAGTCTTAGCAAAAAAGAAATAGAATTAAAAATGATCCAGAACTTTACGACATAAAAGAGGGCTCAGCAAAAAAAATAGGTTGAAAAAACAAGAAAAATTTGTTTGAAGGAAAAAAAATTAATATTCCACCAAACAGAGTGGAGTAGTTAACCCAGATGAAGCTGTTGGGTATTGCAACCTGATGTAAGAAACATGTGCATGTGAAAAGCATGAAAATGTTTTGTTAACTTTTGAAAAATTAAAAAGCCTCAAAGTTCTTAATTACAATGATTTAGATTAGATGGTTAAATCTCTGCTGTCAGGATGTAGTAAAAAGTGAAGAAGAATGTCTGGAAAGAAGTGCATTAACAAACACGTTGAGACAAATGATTACATGTGTTGAGCAATAGAAGAGGAAAGTAGTTTACAGTGAAATAAATAAAAAAAAGTCAGCTAAGAAAGTGGTTAAATCAAAAGTTGAAATAGAAGTCAAAGCGCTAGTTAATAAATTTAATGATATGCTTCGTTACTTCGTGAAGCATGTTTGCAACATAGTCCCATCAATACAGGTCAATTTTCAACTTAAAGATAACCTTGGAACAAATGAGATACTGGTACATGTTGATTTGGGGAGATACAACGTGTGCATTTCAGAGATTCACATGACCAAATCACATTACATAGATAAATTGAAAATAGTGAAAAACTTAATGTTCTGTCATTCTACTCATTGTCTGAATCTTTGCGACCCGACTCAAATACATTTAATGAATATGTAATTGTCAAAGTATTTGGTAGAAAGAGTGTTTGCTATTATGTGGCAAATGTCATTGAATGTTTTGAGGCTTCTTACCAGATCCGCTTCATGTCGAGATGACATGACACTAAAAACAAATTTGTTTCCTATGAAGAATGTGAAGCAACAGTTCAAGATGAGGTTATGGCCATTTTAAAACAACTGACAATGAATACTCATGAATAGTACATTTTTGATTAAATACCTGAAGACTATTTACATTGTGTTAGATGAATCTGAAACATCTCGTCACCTCCACGTTTTAAGGAAATAAAAAATTGGCTTTAATTTGCTTAAAATATTGTCTTGACCTGTTTCAATTGCACAACTTCATTGCCCTAACATGACATAAATACATAAAATAAATTCTAAAACTTTAATTTTATTTTTCAAAAAGTTTTGACTGTCAAATTTCTATTTAATTTCAAAATGATCCATATTTACTCGGTATTGCATCACTTGGATATTTATGTCGCTAAAATTATTTGCATTCAAAATAAGTTTAAAACAGCGCAATTCTCTGAATGCGTGAAATTCATCTTGCAATGAAGAACAAAATGACGTGGAACTTTATTATCGAACAACTTGAGTGCAAAGAAAATGAAACGATAAAAATTAAAGAGCCGATAAAATTCAATAATTAAAAAAAAACAAGGGCAATAATTATTTTTAAAGTTGGAGTACGGGAACTTTTAGGACAACCTGTAGTTTTTAAAACAGAGATGGCAAGATTGAGCAACACAAGGGAATGTTACTCCGTGAACATTTCGATGCAAACTCCAGAGGACAACATAGGGTTTGATTAATTTTGTTTTGAAATTACAGAGTTCACATTTAAACACAGACATTACGGTAAGAATCTAATTTCTAAAAATTAACAAAAGGAGCATGAAAAGTAAGTAAAAGCTCACCTGATAATTAGAGTTTAAACTATTTGAGCACTCGTCGATCAAAAATGGCGCCCAAACAACATACGACCTGGTTGCCAACTGATGAATAACGAAAAGCTTAAATAAAAGTCGAATCGCACTTTTATTTACATGATGTTCAAAACCATAAAATAATTGCTGAAAATAAGAGCAAGTGTAGAAAATAATCTTAAAATGATTTAAGAAAAGGGAAAGTTATCGTACGCAAAGCAATACCGTAATGACGAGAACTCGAATTTGAACTGACGGTTTTAAACCGTATATGGCTAGAGTGAAAAACGGTAAAAAACCGTTTTGTCAACAAAACAGCTTTAAACCGTCAAATATACGGGAAAAGTCCGTAAAAACAACGGATAATTTTTGCAGTGTATACATATACAATAATACGATAAATAAATCTATTGGATTAAAGTTCAGCTGTAAAGGAAACCAACTAAAATGTCCACACTAAAAATGTCTTTAGAATGTTCTAAGTGTAGAAGTGAGCAAATGGTATCTGTTTCCGAAGACATACAACCCGCAGGGATTCTAGGGTTTTACATGGCGAAAAATAAATCAACCATACACCAACTTATATATATGTAAAATGAATTAAATACAATTATACAAATTAATTAACAAAACAACAAGACATAAACCATTAAATTCCTACAATAAAGAAACAGTAAATTTTTTATTACATAGTCAGATTTCATTCTGACTCCTGCTCAAGACGAGACATAGCATCTGCACTCCGGTGTTGGAAACCTGGTCTATGAGTTATAAAATGGTTTCACCTTTGCAGTGCTAAGGCCCATCTTGTCAACTTAGGACTCTTGGGGGTGGTTTCGTTTAGGTACTTTAAAGGGTTATGATCTGTGATTATATCCACCTTAGCCCTATAAATCCATTTGTCGAATTTATTCAAACCAAAAAGTATTGCCCAAGCCTCCTTTTCAATACCCGACCAGTTTCTCTGCGTTTGAAAGCTTTTGACTGGCAAACGCAATAAGGCAGTATTTGCTTTCAGAGTACTTGAGTTAGACAAGTACCAATAGCGAAATAGAAAGCGTCACAATGGACCTGGAATGGTAAATTACTATCAGGACAGGAGTACCTAAAGAAGTTACTTAAAATAAAATTTCTTTTAGCTTATCGAACGCTTGTTGTTCGACCTCCCCCAAGGGACAATGTTAGGACCCTTTTTCTTGGTTAGTTCAGTGAATGGAGTTGACGCTTCTGCATTATTAGGAATATAAGTGCGGTAAAAAATCCCATCAACCCCAACACTGACCGAACCTCCTTCTTATTGGTGGGTTTCGCTAAATTTTTAATGACTCAAATTTTGTCTTTGTCGGGCACATGTTCGCCCCCCTCCTATCGTGTGACTCAAATATTTGATGTTTTTCGCAGCAAATGTACATTTGTCAATGAGAACGGAAAAACCTAATTTCTCTAAATCAATTAATACTAACTCTATATGTTTCAAATGTTCTTTTAAAGTCTTTGAGAAAATCACGACATCGTCCATGAACGCTTGTGCATAATCATTATGTGATTTTAATGCCCGGTTCATTTCTCTCTGAAATGTACCTGAGGCTTCTGACAAACCAAAAGGCATTGTTTTCCACTGATAAACTCATTGTGGGTGGTGAATGCAGTCAAAGGTTTGCTTGACTCATCCATTTTGATTTGGCAATACCCCTTCATTAAAACAGAATTAAAATTAGTCACATTATCTGATGCGATAATGTTTGGAATACAGGTCCTAGAGAATATGTGTAACAATGCTTCTGAAAACCTACTCATAATTAAGTGGATGTTATGCATGTGAGTCCATGGAATAAAAGTCACAACATACCTATTTGGTGGAGCAAAGAAGACTAAACGTTTATTGACAAGAACATGTCGATATAGCAATATGACCGTGCTGCCATCTAGTGGCAGAAATATATACAAAATTTAAACTGAACTATTTTCAACACTCCCACTTCACAGTTTTAAATACAAACATAAAACAATCCGAATACATACAAGTTTCTATATTATCAGTGAAACCAAAAAATAAACATCACAATAAACACACAAATAATGATCTCAAAACAAGAGAATCAAATACAATAGTATTACAGATGTAGGCCTATAGATGTGGCACAAAGTTCGTGTTTGCATCTATTGACAGTTTTCGTCAAGAAATCAGAGTACATAGTCGCTGTTGATACACTAAGGACATCAATATGTCCAAATTTTGAGTCTTCGCGCACAAAGTGATGCTGGATATCAATGTGTTTTGATCTACCGTGGTAGACACTGTTTTTAGACAATGCTACTGCACCTCTGTTGTCACAATATATTTTTATGGGTTTAACTTCCTCAATACCCAATTCTTTCACTATTTTAGAAAGTCATATGGCTTCTTTTGCGGCTGCGTACAAAGCCATATATTCAGCTTCGGTGGTACTCGTGTCTATAGTCGGTTGACGCTTACTACACCAAGATACAGCACCTCATCCAATGCTAAACACATAGCCAGTTGTTGATCTGCGATCAGCCACTTCACCGCCATAATTGGAATCACAGTACCCAACTACTTCACAGCCATGGTTTCGTGAGTAGTTGAGTGTAGCAGCTGTTGTACCACGAAGGTACCTCATTATGCGCTTTACGCTCTTCCAATGGATGTTGCCAGGATTTTTGCAGAACTGGCAAACCGTGCTCACTGCATGGGATAAATCAGGTCGGGTTGCCTGAGAAGCATAAATTAAACTCCCAACAGCGGCTTGATAAGGTATATCAGATGTTTTACACTCTGCTATGCCCTCTTGATTCGTTGGTGATTGAAGTTTTGAAAGAATTTGATTAGGATCTAGAGGTGTTGTGACAGCATGGCACTCATGCATGTTATATCTACGCAAAATGCTTTCCACATATTGAATTTGGTTTAGGCTAATGGACCCTGTAGATCTATTACGTTCAATTTTAATGCCTAAACAATAATTTGCAGCACCTAGATTTTTCATCTCAAATCTTTTACTTAGCTCTTCTTTAACCCAGTTTTTAAGATTAATAGAATTACTAAAAATTAGCAAATCATCTACGTAAATGGTAACAATCACAAGTTCTTTGTTTTAATTTTGTTTAATAAATACACAACTATCAAAAGAACTTTGTCTCAATCCCATTTCTTTTAACCCTTCTTCTAGCATAAGATACCAAAGCCTGCCATTTTGTTTTAATCCATCTGAAGCTTTATTAAGTTTTAGGACTTTCCCCTTCAAATTTCCATGATAATACTCATTAAAAGTCTCTGGTATTCTCATGTAAATTTCCTCACTCAATTTACCCTGAACGAAAGCCATAACCGCATCCATTTGGTCAACTTCCCAATCACACATAGTTGCATATGCCAACAAAACACGCAAGGTAACATATCGTACCACGGGTAATAATGTCTCATCATAATCAATCCCTTCATTTTGAGAGAACCCTTTTGCTACTAGCCTAGTTTTAAACCTTTCAATTTCTCCCATAGAATTATGCTTAATTCTAAAAACCCATTTACAATCAACGATATTTCTGTTTTGAGGCTTATCAACTATATCCCATGTATTATTTTTAACATGACCCGATATTGTTTCACGTAAAGATTCCTTCCAATGGTGTGCATAAATGCTATTAAGTGCCTCAGTAATAGTTTTAGGTTCTGAAGAAAAATCATTAGCTATTGCTGCTAATGCCTGAACATAACACGCACGATCTAAATTTGGAATTCTGGCATACCTCTAGTATCAAAACCCTGATAACGATTTGGAAGTTTAACTTCTCTATGTGGACGTGCTAAAGTAGGTGCATCATTAACTGCATCACTAACATTCAAATCACCATCATTATTATTTACGGAATGAGGGCTCTCTGGTCTGACACCATTGGAATGAACATCTTCATTATCATTATCTGCATCGTATATATCAGTTTCCTCACTATTTGAAGAAATACTTTTAGCAATATTCCCACTGAATAAAGAATCATCATAAAATTCTGATGTTTTACAATCCTTTTGACGATACATATCATTTTCCAAAAATCGAATATCTCGTGCGTTTATTATTTTGTGAGTTGTCGGATCAATTAAACGATATCCCTTTCTATCTTGGCAATACCCAATGAACATTAACTCTTTTGCCTTCTCATCCCATTTCAACCGTTTCTGTTTTGATATATGAGCAAATGCGCGACACCCAAACACTTTGAGATACTCAAGATTTGGCCTTTCCCCACTCCATTTTTCATGAGGAATCATACCAGAAACTGCAATGGTGGGAGATATATTTGTGCAGTGATTTGCAATTTGAACTGCTTCAGCCCAGTAGATTTGGTCTAGATTGGCGTCAGCTAACATTGACCTTGCTCGCTCAACTAGAGTCCTATTCAATCTCTCCACTACCCCCATTTGCTCTGCTGTGTAAGGAATGGACTTTTGATGCTGAATCCCTTTCGACATTAAGTAACTATCCATTTCCCTATTTACATACTCTGTCCCATTATCAGAACGTAACACTTTGATAAACCTGCCAGTTTGCTTTTCAACATACACTTGAAATTTTTTTAATTTGGAAATAACTTCAGATTTGTGTTTTATAAAATAGACAAAAGTCATTCGTGACAAATCATCTATGAAAGAAATGAAATAACGAGAACCACCAACTGTTGAAACACTCATTGGACCACATAGATCACTATGCACAATTTCTAACAATTCCTTTGCACGTGTAGCTTTACCCCTAGGAAATGGCTGTCTATGCATTTTCCCTTTTATACATGGTATACAATCTGTCAGACTGCCCCCAAACTTAAAGCCTTCTACCATATCACTCAATCTTTTCATTCCTCCTTCACTTAAGTGACCTACCCTTTTATGCAATAACTCATTTTGAACACTTACAGTACTAATTAAAGCCCAATCATTATTTAAATCAAGTGAGTACAAACTATCACTTACACCAGTTCCACTAGCTACTAAATGATCCCCTTTGTATACAAAACACCTTACCCCAGTAAAAGTACGAATCATACCAAATGTTTGATTCAAATACTTAATTGATAACAAATTGGCTGATAACTTTGGTACAAGCAAAACATTACTAAAGATTACATTAACTTGTTCCCCATTTCTTGACAAAAGAAATGCTAAGCTTCCTAGATCTTCAACTTCAATCACAGAACGCCCTGTTTTTATTTGCTGGACACTACTCTTCATATAGTTTTCAATTAACCCTTTATGTGGAGTCATGTGATAGGAAGCACAATAATCCATATACCAAATTTTAGGATCTGGACTAGAGTTAGGACATCTTCAGCCATTAAACACGTTCTAATATTATCAACAGTTATATTCTCTCCGCAATTTTTTAGCGCCATTATAAGAGGTTCAAAACAATCCGGTAAATTTGCTAGAATTATCCCAGCAACTAACTCTTCATCAGCTCTAATACCAGTCGATTTTAACTGCTGATATGCTGAAATAACCTTGAGTAGATAATCAGACATATCCCTACAATCTACATAACGGGTATTAACAAATTCTTTAATAATTGATACCTTTTTAGTAATCCCTTTATCATCATAAGTCTTAGCCAAAACATTCCAGGCTTCCTTTCCGCTACTTAAATCCCTTAAATCATCAAAAATGGTCTCGCTAACCCCTTCTACTATGTAAGACAAGGCATTGGCATCTTTTGCTACATCTTCTTTAATTCCAGCAACATAATCCCATAAATTCTTTTTAATCAAATGCATTTTCTTAGCAAATTGCCAATCAATAAAATTAGCCCTACCAACTAACTGTTTATGAAAGAATGAATCTCATCCAGGCATGTTTAATTTTTAACTTAAAGTTACAATCAATCCTATTAGACAAAAAATTTACGTTTGAGATTAATTTCAATAAATTTTCTATCGAAATAAATTACTAAATCTCAATTTGGAATTGCCTAAAAAATATTAAATTTGATTACAAGTTAAACTAGGCCTAATATGAAATTAAGCCTAAATATGCAAAGTCACAAACAAAAAACGTTTAAGTATAGTTATCCTACAATTTAACATAGAAATAAATATCTTTAACTTTTTTTAAAACTATTCCAACATTTTATTATTGAACTCTACTGGGCCCATAACCTGAAAACCTACTCATAATTAAGTGGATGTTATGCATGTGAGTCCATGGAATAAAATTCACAACATACCTGTTTGGTGGACAAAGAAGACGTTTATTGACAAGAACATGTCGATATAGCAATATGACCGTGCTGCCATCTAGTGGCACACATATATACAAAATTTAAACTGAACTATTTTCAACAGCTTCACACGTTGCCTTCGCTGTTAAACCCGTAAGTGGTACCGTTTCAGCCCATCTGGTGTGCTGGTCCACTAAACATAGAATATACCGGTGACCCTTAGAGCACGCTGGATCAATCGGACCTATAATATCGATATTCACCACCTGAAATGGCTACTCCGGTCTAGTCACAGGTGTTATCGGTGCTCGATCAACACCTCCTATAGATAAGAAAGCCCTCCAACGGCAACCATAAAAGCTGATGACGTAGACGTAGTTAGTTAGAGCGCCTTCACACGCTCAGACCGGTCTGAAGGCAACGGAACTTACATAGAAACCATAAGAGCACTTCACACGAGAAGACTATCACGAGACCGGTAGAGAGACTAAAAAATAGTCGCCTAGGAAGTTCAGTCGTCGGCGACTTTTTTTGTTTGAAGAAGACAGATGTTACATTGCGAGGTATAGCGTCATTCACACGAGAGAGACTATCATCTGTCGATTTTTGATTCCTAGCCATATCAGCTGCCGTTCTGAATTTGTTTTCCTTGTTTCTTCGTTTTATACTTTTCTTATTTTGGAAAGTTTAGGTATTGATAAGTTAATTAATACTTTGCAAATGCAGCCTGCATTGTGGGACAAAACTCACGAAGATTATGCGAACAAAATAAAAAAGAAAACGCATGGAGAGTGGTGATGGTGTTTATTTATGGCGAAGAAATGCAAGAGAATGTGATAAACAAAAGAAAAATATGTTTAAATAGTTCTTTATTTATTTTATTACAATAATTTAGCATTAATTTATGTTGACAAACTATAGTAAGAATAACGAGGTATAAAAAAAGTAAATGACAAACGATAGCTTGTATATATTTTAAATAAGTTACATTAATTTCTTATAGTAATTTAACATAAATTTATGTTAATAAACTAATAGTAAGAATGCGAAGAAGTAAAAAGTAAGCGACAAAACGGTAACTTAATAATATTTTAAACACGCTGATGCATTATTTTATTATATTTTCATATACTGCCATGGCAAATCGCCTTCACTTACAAAATACAGACGGAAATGAACTCGACGAGCCGTTGGCTCAATACCAGTGTAACCATTAAAAACATTATTATCGTTTTCCATCAAACCGGTGTGTGTTAAGGTGACTTCGTGCGAATAACCACCCCTCGTTCGTATGAAAATATGCAGAATTACACATGCTTTTATTATGTCAATTGCAAATCAATATTAACGTAATTAAATATTCTTTTGTTCTGTGATAAATTTTTTCCCATCATACTAACCTCAATGTTAACGACAGCCTATCTTGTGGTTGTATATTGTCTCTCATATTTGTGTCCTGCTTCTTAGGCTCCGTTCACACTAGGCGCGTAAAATGCGCTTTTGGTGAGTCTATCGGTATCCCGCTCTTCAAGGTCGCAAAGATAGATACTTGAATTAGAGGAATAAATAACATAATTTAATGGCGGGACTTCGTTAGCTTCGCCATACGAGTGTTGAAACGCCTCATGTGAACGTGGCCTTAATGTACCTGCTGAAGTGTTCTCTAAAAAAAGCTACTGACACCCGGAACTAATTGAAAAATTTAGTCGAGTCGTCTTCCAGTTCGCGATACAAAACATGGTATAAACCTTTCTGCACACGAAATTCATTGATAGGGTGTACCAATACTTCCTTTTGACATTTTTGTTTTTCTTATGATTAAAATACCATACTGCAAGCATTTCCAGCTCATTCATTCTGAAAGCAGGCAGGATTCCAAAGGACGTAAAAGTCGTGACGTCATAGTCTATTGCGCGCCCATATTCGTGTTGCCAAAAATTCAAAAGTTACAATTGAAAAATTATTTATTTAAATAAAATCAAATGTAAGGTATCTATCTTGCTCAAAATTTTCCGCAGATTTCAAATTCGCTGAAATTTTTAATCTATCCTTAACGATGCCGATTTTACAAAAAAGAACTAAACAAGGCCGATAAAATTTTTGTTTTCCTTCTCTTCGCTCGAATCGTTTGTTTGCAGGAAATGAATCTATACGACTATCACAGGTGACCGTTGGGAGCGATCGATCTCCTTCGTGTAAAGGCGCCCTAACACTTGAAAAACGAGCCACATAAGCAGGCCCTGATTTACCATTAGGCCCATGAGGCACGGGCCTAGGGCCCCCATAATTTAGAGGGCCCCTAAGTATCAAAAGTATCTAAAAAGTTTTTAAGTAGTTACATAAATTATTGGGTATTTACGTAAATGTCCATCGACCGTTTCCCTCACTATCACATTCTTGTAATTACATTAATTATCTAACTATTATGTTTTTAATTTTCATCTGCTTTATTTTGCTTTGCCAAGAGTTATAAGTAATGTCACGATTTTCTCAAACTTTTTGGTGACATCTGTGAAACGGTCAACAGTCAAATATGTAAGTACCAATTATTGTTATAAAATTAGTTTTTGTGATGAACAAATAACATGGGGGGGGGCCCTTCCTGCGTGTTGTGCCTACTATACCAAATTTTCTAAATCGGGCCCTGCACATAAGCCTCCACTTTAAAAATAAAAATCGTAAAGATGTCATACATAAAATATATCTTAAATCGGCAATAAATAAGAAAAAATTACTTCCAGTCTACGAAACCAAACAAATGATGCTTTCAGGGTTATATATATATATAAAACCTTGAAAGCATCTATACGACAACATGTAATTTACAACATGTATTACCCGAGGTGAAATATGTAAATGATTAGAATTTCAGCGCAGACGCACATCACGCGTGCCTGTGGCGCCACTTCAAAGCGCTATTTAAGGCTTGGAGATTTCGACGATATCAAGTACGGCAATTGTGTTTTTCTTGTGGTTTTTTCAAATAAACGATCAATTATGCCTCGTAGAAAACAGCGATCATCTTTTGATCAAGTATCCGAGTTCGACAGAGGAAGGATAGTGGCCTACCGAGATTGTGGATTATCTTTCAAGGAAATCGGTAGTTGTGTTGGACGAAACCAAACAACTGTAATGCGGATATGTGATCGTTGGATGTAGGAGTTTTACGACGGATCGACGTGTTCGATCGCATCCACCTCAGTGCACCACTTCACGTGATGACAGGCATATTGTGCGTATGGCAGTGACGGATCACTCAGCCGCATCACGAACCACAGCACAGCACATTCAGTCTGTAACGCATCATCCAGTGTCTGCGCGTATCATTCGACGCCGTTTACAGCAGAGTGGTCTGTCCGCAAGACGTTGATTGCTTCGTCTACCCTTGACGCAGAACCACAGACGTCTCCGCCGTCAATGGTGCGTTGAAAGAAGGTCGTGGACGGCAGAATGGAATGAAATTGTCTTTACTGACGAGTCACGCTTCTGTCTGCAACACCATGATGGTCGGATTCGAGTCTGGAGACACCGTGGAGAGAGGATGCTGAACAGCTGCGTTATGCACCGCCACACTGGTCCTGCACCGGGTATTATGGTATGGGGCGGTATTGGATATCACTCTCGCACTCCTCTAGTACGCATTGCCGGTACTTTAAACAGTCAGCGCTACATCTCCGAGGTGTTGGAGCCAGTTGTCCTTCCTTACCTTCAGGGCTTTCCCACAGCCATATTTCAACAGGATAATGCGCGACCACACGTGGCACGCATTGTCCAAGGGTTCTTCGTCAATCGCCAGATGGAATTGCTTCCCTGGCCAGCTCGCTCTCCGTATCTTTCGCCGATAGGAAACATGTGGTCCATGGTTGCTCAACGATTGACCCAGATTACATTCCCAGTTGCCACACCAGATCAACTTTGGCAACGTGTGGAAGCTGCTTGGTCTGCTGTACCCCAAGAGCACATCCAAAGTCTTTGAATCAATGCCGAGGCGTGTGGCAGATGTGACCTCCAACAATGGCGGCTACTCTGGCTACTGATTTTGGTAGGAACCACACTTCACAGAAGTCTATAAATTTAATGATTTGATACTTGGTCAACATGTTATCTACAAAATAAATTTTGTTGTGATATCTCTTGTCTTTCTTAGTGTTGCAATTTAGGTGGCCAGCAGTGTATATACACTCATTGTAATAAAAATTTGCACACCAAGAAATAATTGTGGGATTGTAACGAAACTTGGCATGAAGGTACATGTCGGTCAGATATGCAAATGATTGGAAATGCAGCGTGATTGCGCATTGCGTAATGACACTAGAGGGCGTTGAACTTCGTTCTCCTTGGAGTATAAAACAGGAAAGCAGAGCTTTTTTGAGTGTACTTAGTCTTTTGCAAAGGAAACGCTGAGGTAGACATGCCGTTACGCCGCCATCGAAGACAGTATGTGCAGCTGTCATAGTTCGAGAGGGGAAGAATCATCGGTATGATGGAAGCTGGATGGTTAGTTCGGCGAGTAGCTCGTTAAGTAGGCCTTTCTGATTTTACTGTGACGAGATGTTGAGACCAGTGTACAGAAGAGACGTCATTTACACGGCGACCAGGCTCAGGACGCCCTCGACAGACCAGTCGCCGAGAAGACCGTCACATCATACGAAACGCACGCGTAGAGCCAACGGCCTCATTAACCGCTATCTAGACACAGGCAGCACCTTCACAGGCCCTTGTGTCCTCCCGAACCATCGCAAGGCGCCTGGCTGAAGGATATCTGGTATCGCGGCGCAAATTACGTGTGCTGCCAATGCCCACGAGTGAACAATTTTATTTCTTTGCTACCATTCCTTATATACACCTCTCTTACACTCTCGTCATTGTGACGTACTATCGACGTCATCTGATGGCTTACTGTAATTTGGACATTATTCTTAAATATGTGTGCGATAATTCTGCAGCTGAAATTTTTTCTTTAGAGTTGGATTTCCGTGTGATTTTGAATTATCCTTAATTTAAGGACATGAGTGTAGCTAACAACCTTAAGAGTATATGGTTTAAAAAGCTACCTTCTATCTTGCAAAGATTTATTCATGTTAACATTTTTATGATAGTAGACCTGTGTGGAGGAATATATCGGAGTGCAGGCTGATCAAGCCAATTTGGAGAACCGAACCTGATAAAAAATATTTGGATGTATCTTGATTGTGGGTTAAGTAAAACTATCCTGAAGGCCGTATCTGGACTGCCTGGAGTTTAAACCTTTCCAGTATCTGGTCTGCTGTAATAATAGATATATTTCTTCAGTCAAATATTCATAAACTATATATATTATGAGAAGAAATAAAAATATAGGTTCAAACATAATTATTAGAATGTAATTTGTTTTAGAAAAAATTGTTTTTCGAGTAACACACACTGGTCAAACAATTTTATTGGAAAAGTTTTTCGATCAATACGGATAAAACAGTTGCGCGAGTATCGCAATAATTTTACACTCAGCGTTATTCGCATGGGGATTTCAAATTGTATTTAGACCCCCCCCCGCCCTCTGCACACCTAGGACAAATAGAACGGGGGTTAATATGTATCTTACGTAACCCACAGGGCTGTATGGGAATAATCACCTAGGGTTTTCCTGACCTCCTCACTCAATATGACTACGACTATAACCCACAGTGTTCTAAAGTATAAGTGTACCAAGTTTGGTATGGATTGGTCAAACGGTGTAGATTTGTATAGAGAAAAGAAGACAGAGATACAAACTCTGTCTTCGTATGCCCATATATATTATATATTTGCATACTTTGAAAGTCTCCCTTATTTAACAATAACTATTAAAAGAAACTAATTCGACCTAGCACTAACATGAGTAAACTATTTATCATCTTCTCTTAACGCTTTTAAGAATAAATAGTAATTTTTTTACTTGAAATTTCAATAATTCGTAAATTTTTAGAAGCGTTAATTACTTAATAATATATCTGTACCTTGGTCGAGAAACGACCAATCTCCCTTTTGCAAGCGTGTTTAATAACAGATGATTCAAAAGTTTCATAATTTTTTTAAAATATAGTTTACAAAAAAATGCTTTCCAATATTTCGATACTTTTATGATGTATTGGCAGGAGGACATAGTAACTTATTTTTAATATCACTTTCATCACCTTGAAGTGATTTGTAGACATGACTAAAAAAAATCGCCGAATTTGGACATCGTCCCTTTTTCTATCTAAGTACAGATATGAAAAAAAAATTTATTAACATTCAAGTAGTGAAGCACATTAGAAAAGGTAGTGTTCATTTTTAATGATACAGAAAAACTGTCCTCGTTTGGTTGAAATGCAAATGAAAAACATGAGTCATTTCCTATCAATTTGTCCGCAACAGCCCACTACAAAAACCCGACACAAGACTTACATTGTAAAAGCAGTAGTATAGTTTTCTATTGAACAAGTTGAAGACACACATTAAAACCAGATTTTCTGATCGTTGATGAACTGTAGTACATTGTCCGTAGTAGACAGATTCTCCGGAAGGCATGACATTTCCGTGTTCCGGCTGTTCTTTGTTCCTGATGGTCCGGAAGCAGTCTAATAGAAAATAATGGACAGTAATATTCCAGTCAAAGAATAGGTAGGACATTGGCCGCTGTGAAAACATCATGGCAAGTCGCAGTGAGCCAATTTTTAAAAAAATCAAAGCTAATTTTGTTCTACACCTTACACAAAATTTAGGAATGGTGAGTTGTGACAAGTGCAAACCCAAACCTTCAAAGCTCATATTGAATCAATTACTACTGTCCCAACAATAAAAAAATCCATTTTTATTATCACACTCCCAAAGCCTTTATTTATATGTTACACTCTTATTTGTTTAAACTTACTATATGTATGCAAATTTCACTAATGTAAATGGCCCAGAAATTTACGTTAACCTTTCGACCACGGCCGGTACAGCAGTTGGGCAATTCCCTATGTAACGGACGTAGCATTAGACAATAAAAGCATTCCTCACAATTACATAATTCAGGTATGGGAAAAAAAATTTGGTATTTATATAAAATATAACTATTTCTAAAACTATCACTAATAAAGATTTTTATTTTAAAAATAGAAATAGAGGTAATACATACTTTAGAGGTGTAATGGACGTATCCCTTTAGGAAAAAAATTGTATCACTCCGAACACAAATGACAAATTGTCTGATGTTTACAAAGGAAAGTAATAAAAATTTGTTTTTTATAAATAAGGAAGTTTCAAAGATATTACAAATACATAGATTACTCATTTGCGGACAACTTTAATTTTTAATAAAATTTCAAATTGTAACGGACGTATCATGTAGTATTTTTCTTCTATTATCTTCTGAAATATTTACAATGCTTTATGATTACTTATTGTACAAAAAACGTTACAATAAATTGTCACCATAAATAAAAGAAAAAAATAATAACAAAACATTACCATAATAAATAGCAGAATTAAAAAAAAAATCCAATGAAATTTTTAAAAATTTCGTTGTACTACACACTGACAAAACATTTTTAAGTTACAAATTTTACAAATTAAATAATGTATCAAATGTCAGTCTAAGTCAATTATCGATTGTGGATTCATCGATTATGTCCATAATAACTTCTATATTAACATCTGAAATGTCATCATTTTACGGCAAAAATTTTTTTGCCCAAGTCTTCTCTTAAAAAACTTTACAGTGATTTGGCTATGGACCGAAATCACTTGTCCAACAGTATTGTTTGTTCCCCTTTTCTGTAGTCAGTTTAAAAATGCCCCACGAGCCGAATGCTATACTGTCATTACTGGATACAGATTTATATAGGTCTGCTGCATTTTTATTAACTAATGAGAAAAATGTTTTTGATCTATGAAGTTAAAAAATGTTCCAGATTTACTTGAAATTTCTGAAACGAACACGATATTTTTTTAATTTACCGTTACACTGAAGATTGAGTGAGTGGAATTGTTCGTATGCCTTTAAATCGGCAATTCAAGATGTTAATGCTGCTTTCAATCTGAGTGTTTTCCCTGAGCACAGTAACAAAATTTTCTGCATTCAGAATTGTTAATTGTCTTAGTAGGGTCGGTATCCCATGACGGAGTTAAGTCTTGATTTAATTTTCTTACCACATTTGAAATTTTCCTTGGCCACCTACACCAGTGGTCCCAACCCCCGGGCCGCGGACCGGTACCGGTACGTGGATCAAATGGTACCGGGCCCCGCCCAAGGAACATTAAATTATTTCCATTTTATATACTGTGGTGTACTTCTCTCGGGTTTGTGCCGTTCTTATCTATGAAATGTCCACTTAAATTAGGGTCAACAGCCCGTTGTGTTGCTCTAGTACGACGTTAACTAAAATTACCATTACCATTACCATTACCACTCAAATTAGGAGGCGGTAAATCAGAACTTGAAACTTGCTCTGTTACTAGAGCTTGAATTATGATTTCTGAATTTTGTATGTCTCTATTTTTCAATTTTGACAAATGTGACAACTGTTTTCAAGTTGGCCGACAAAGTAGCTGCATTTAAAACCAAACTGAAGTTGTGGGGACGGCGCGTGAACAGAGGCATTTTGGACATGTTTCAGACATTAATGGGGATTTTAGGCGAGACTGAGCCTAAACATTCATTCTCCGTTGGTCCACGATCACCTGAAAGAGTTCGAGCGCTACTTCCCAATCACAATAGACCCACGAACTAGTAAGGAATGGATCCGCGACCCATTTGTCAACAAATCAGGCGAATCTAGCATGTCTGTGCAAGAAGAAGATCAACTGCTGGAGATTGCAAATGAAGGCGGCCTTAAAACTACGTTCGAGACAACAACTCTGCCGGTGTTCTGGATTAAAGTCATGGCGGAATTCCTAGAGATTTCCACCACAGCACTTAAATCCCTATTACCATTTCCGACAACCTATCTATGTGAAGCGGGGTTTTCTGCAGTGACAGCAACAAAAACAAAACAACGGAATAAACTGGATCCAAGCAACACACTTCGGGTGTCATTGTCTCCTATTACCCCCAGATGAAACCATCTCGAAGAAACAAGCTCAGGGTTCTCATCGATTTAGCGTTCTAGTGAGTTAAAATGTTAAATCACTTTACATTCATTTTTTGGTGCAACTGTATTTTATTTTGAAGGCATCTTTAAATACGATTAAATTAAAATTATTAAATCAAAACAATCAAAAATATAAACAATCAGCGTTCCCCCCCCCCCCCTCTCAGCGGGCCACGTTAAAATTATCGAACGTTGATCCGGTCCGCGGCGATAAAAAGGTTGGGGAGCACTGACCTACACCATCAGGTGCACCTTTGCCATGGGATCTGGCGAAGAAATGCAAGTTGAGTTTATCTCCAAAATCTTCTTCTCCATACGTAATAATGAGAAAATTAAACTTATGTTTGAAATGTTGAGAAGCACCATCATTCCCTATGGTGCCACTTTCTTTAGTTTTTACAACTCCACTATCCACTGAATTACATTGATACCATGTTCTTTACTTTTTTCTTCTGAAATTTAGTTTGTGAGACTCAAAATTTTGAAGAATTTCACATCTGACGCAAATGTTTGACATCACGATCCATATTCCATTTAGTGTTGCCAGATATAGATATTAGATACAGGTATAGATATTTTAATTTGTCATGCCAAATAACAAACATTACAAAAAAAAAAAAAGGAAACATGCCAACACAAATAAATATTTATCAAAGTAGGGCACAAATTGTCTTTTTCCTGATTAAAAAAATATTTTCCACTTAAATCTTTTGTTCTTATGGATACATTAATAATTTCCTATTCTTAAACCAATGTGTTAACTTTTTCCTAACAAATTTGTAGGACCAATGTTCATGTTATACAAATGATGTGTTTGCTACACATTAGTGATACGTCCGTAACATATCAATGATACGTCTGTTACACATTTTTATAAAAAAAATACAAAGTTAAAAAAAAAGGTTTTTATCATACATTAGTATGCCTGTTGTGATTGATTTACTTTAATAATGTTTAAGGTCTATACTTGTTTCTAATGTTGTCAGAGATCTTTTACCTCAAAATTTGTAACTTCTTCACTTTTTATCAGTTTTTTTATAGTATACTATCATATTGTTACTAGAGATTTAAAATATTCAGATATTATATTTTCCTTGGTCAGAAATATAGTAATAAATATGATATGCCTAAACCAGGTGCTAGAGTAAATATTTCTTTATCCAAACTTAAATTACTTCTGCATTTATACAGAGGTATAAAATTACTATTCCTTGATTGATTCAAGTAGACAAAAAAAAATTACCTTTGTTTTGACGTATAACACTTATTATTTTACATTTTTTGGTCTTCTGGTTTACTTAAGGGTGGAATTTCCCTGTTGTACCTTGAACGTGCCAAGAAGAAATTTAGACTACGGTCAGTACAGCAGTTGTACCCTGAAAGTTATAAAAATCACCACCTTCATCTAGCTTGACAGAAAAGTAATTTATGTAACTAGGAGCGTAATTCTTATTTTGCAATACTCTCTGAGGAATTCGAGTAATATTTTCCCTTCAAGTCACGAAGATATGAACTTTAAAAGAACCCCAATACGTACATCCTAACGACCTCACCACTTTTACTTATTGATATGGAAAGTTTTATTACAGTAAGAAACTTGCTTATGGAAGCCCATAATTTAACCCTTCTTTGAATAATGGTGGAAATTTCCATCATAACATTGAATAACCAAAAATTATATAAAAGAACAAGTTCGTTTTAATTTGATCGTGTCTGGATACCTTTTTAACCTCCATTGCATAAAAACAAACATAGCTGTCAAAAATAAGCAAGTGTCACTATCAGTAAAACGAGCTTGAAGTTGTCATTCCGCTGTTTGTTGTAGTTTCAATAAACGTATGATTTCGTTTTTAATTTTGTTTTATTATATTTGAGTTTCTATTGCTAAAATAGTGAAAATGAGTGGAAGAAAGGTTTGTAACATGTGTTTCTGTTATTTTTAGAGCAATTTCTGAAAAAGTTTGCGTTTAATTTAAAAAATACCACATGATACCATCATATTGTCTTTTGCTAAATTTATACTATAAATATATACTAAGATTTTTGTAACCATTTTTCCTTTAATTTTGAACATGAATTATATCACCTTGATTTATTTCACCAATAAAGAAAAAAATCATGCAAAGAAGGGTTAAAAACAATCCAGTAATGAAATGTAAGATAAGTAACACGGGAAATTAAAGTTAGCTTAAATACTGGCGCGTTGCCAACTGCGCCATCGAACTCCTAACAACTCTTTCTTCCAAGTAAGAAATAATTGTCTCTTTTCCGGCGCATGATTGCGCTGTTGTTCTGTCGTATTGTTATCTTCTAATGTTCCCTCTAAAAATGCAAAAATTGTAAGTACATTTCAGTTTATTTTAACCCCTAGAGGCGCTCACTCCTCTCACCATCAAATTCTTAAGCCTGGTGCACACATCCGGTTTTTCAACGTGCGGCGCCGCTGCGGCTACGAAGCCCAACTATGCACGCATAATCATGAAATGACGCAAGTACTCATTTCGCGCCATTTGCAATGAATATTCTATCGAAGAAAACGTGTTTATTTCGCTTACTTGGTGTAAAAGAAGTATATTTTGAAACAAAATAGACTGGATACAACCATTCATTAATTATTACTTAGATTCCATTTATTTATGAAAACAAGGTATTTCAGACCGAAGAAACGTGTGCGCCGAGCTGCAGCGCCATCTGTAACTGTGGTACAAATTGCACGCAAGTAGGACGTGCGTCGCCGCAGTGGCGCCGGTGGCATGTGTGCACTACTCGATTGGATCTAATGTATCTCAGGCCGCACGTTGAAAACCCGGATGTGTGCACCGGACCTTAAAGGTCTAGTACTCCATTTGGAAAAAAAATTACATTTATAAATATGGCCCCCCACCCAAATGATATTCTGACACGCTACATGTCTCGCCTTATGGATGATGTAATACAATTTCGCAACCAAGTATGTTCTGTCTCAAGGAAAATTCAATGCGAGTACAACCGTTGGATCGACGTACGACGCAAATAACTTCGCTTTAAATGCTCTATTTTTTGGAGAAGCCCACATCATTTTATTCCGATTACTAGTGAGGTCTTACATTCTGGAATCAATTTTCATAATTGCAATACGGGTGTGATCCAGTTGAGCCTTGTGAAATCTTTCTGCCCTGTATTCATTTTTGTGCTCTCTTATACAGCTTAAAGACTCTCAGCCGCTCAACGAAAAATGTAAGTGTAGTTGTTTATTTTTATCAATATAGAAGCGATGAATTTAAGGTCTCATTTTATAACGTAATATAACGCATATAATATGCAGAAGAGCAAAAGTACATAGCAATTTGCTATTTAAATAGATAAGAACCGTGTGCCTAACCATGCTTTCTATATTAACAAAATCACAATGTTGTTTGTCTTAAAGCGTTTTCTTAGTTTTAAAAATCAATCTTATAGTAGTGTAAATGTCGTGTTTCCCAATACATCATTTACGAGTGTGGAAACAAATCTGTGAATTCTCTCGCATAAGAATCTGTTTCAAAACATATTCATCATGAATTATCGGAGATTTATTAAAAAAGTTAATTTTTAAACCTTTTCTTGGTTATTGTTTAGACTGATTGCAGATTTTTAGACTATGATTACTGTTGAAAAGAGTCATGGGTATGTAATGTTCTCAGAGTAACAAAAATATCCCATTAGAGAAATCTCAACAATGATATGTGTATCTTTCGACATATAAGTTATTAAATGTTTTCATTATACAATATCCAAAAATTACGGATAATACTGAATTCGAATCAAGCAAGCTCCTCTTATCTAAATTCATTGGAGCATGGTTGGGATGATCTCGGATGTCATATTGCAGCCTACAAAGGATCATACAAGATCAGACATGCTCTAGTGCAGGAATGGGCCTCCTTTCCACATTAACTCTTGGACCAAAACATTCCGGCCTAGATATATATATATATAATTCTCTTACGTGGCACGCAAAACCACGTTTACCACGTTTTGGCAATACTGTACGATTGTTTGTTTACCACGAAGCCTCACGCCTCAATTGAATTTATAGCGTTATCGGATGAAATTTTATTGAAAAATATATATGTTAGTCAAACTGTTGTAGCTTACAAACAACATGCTGGGTATTCGATTTCCAAAGCAGTGCTCACATTTCGAGTCAAAATTTGCTTAAAGTTTTCACCTGAATTCTAAATTGTTCGAGTTCTGATTCCAGAGGTACTGACTAACTTTTCTGTAGTACAACAAATTTATATTTGAAAAATATTTTTTTGGAATATCATATTTTGTAAACAATCCCTTTTGCTAGGACACGTGTCTTCATTGATGCGAGCGAAGCAAGTAAGGTTCGCGCATCCAACCAATGAGGATTGCAAAGCAATTCTCCGTGGGTTGGCGAGTGTAAGCGAGCAGGGGGCGGGCCCCCTAGTTTAGTATAAACTAAGTGTATCTATGTATGTACTACGCTTATCAAAATTTCCACATGGAAATTTTAAGCTGCTTTCTTTAAACTACATGTTTTAATCTGCAGATTGCATATCTCATTCTATCATGTATAAAGAGTGCTTCAAAATTTCCGGTACAAACTTTAATCGGATTTCGAGAACACAAAATTAAACCATGTATGCAAAGGGATGTATTTCCTCTCAGATACTTTTGGGGATCTAAGGATTGACTGCGTGGGGTACCGCCAATTGGCCACAACGATTTTCTTATTTATTATGCTTTGATTTCTGCTTATGGGGATACCTCAAAGGCATTGCCTTCGAATCTGGCATTGCAAGATCATTGTCTAGGATTAAAGTGTACGCAAAACGGCAGGAACAAGAACAGCAATTCATGTCTGCATTGTCAGGCATTCATTACTGCCTGCAACTTCTGTTAAATATAAAATTAGGGCAAGTAAAACAAATTTTCTCACATACTCTTCCTGTCTTTCATTTATGCTGTTTAGTGTACCTCTAGCACACACGGTTAGTTCTTTTGGACATACATTCATGTGTGAGTACGGTTTAATTTTGAGTTCACAACCCCTCTGCAAAGTCTGTACAGGAAGCTTTACGATACCCTGCATACAAAATAGATTGATGTACAATCTACATACTTTTGGAAACTACAGGAGAAAGTTGATAACTGTAGTTACATAGATACATACTCACATAGATACCGTGGATTTGTGCACGATTAGTTTAAAAGATTTGAAACAGGTTTGTAGTTTATACGTTTGGGTTTATTTAGTTACTGTTCATCTTGTGTTGATTAGAATTTAAATATTTCCGCTCTACTACGTACGTATTCAATAAAAACATATATTACATCAAACACAATATGGTGCATTTAACTTTGGTATGCAAATATCTTACAACAGATAGTAAAAATGGAAACAATGTAACAGTGCGAAATCCCAAAACGTTGTCATTCATGTATCTAGAACACACGAATACCAATACCTCCACCAAACGAAAGTTACAAAAATAGACGTTATTGTCGATAACAAATATCATAAATAAACTACAACAAACAAAACCTGCGAATTTCACTGGCGGGTATTGCTCAGTGATCGGCAACGAAGCGTGCCCCTGCCGAGTTGAAGGATTTTTCTTTCACTTGTTTTGGGTCAGTGACGCGAACAAACATTGGACGGATGCGCACAAATTTCAGAAAACGGGATGTTTGAACAATCTGAACGCGGACCGAGGGGGACGTAGTTTGGAAGGAAGGGGTGGACGCCAGAGACACCCTCGCTTCAAGGTCCAGCGATGACCACCACGTATCGTGATGAAAGTGAACATGAAATCAAATCCGCCATCTGACGGATTCGTTTCGGCATTGTTGTGGAACTAACGCGAATCGTTTTGTAGTCACGTAAAAGTTTGAAGGTTGTTCATACTTGCAGAGGGGATGTTGTTTTGTTTCCATGGTTTTCGCAAAGGAATTTTTCAGTCAACCTCGGAAACAATGTGTTCCCCTTTGTAGAGCCCGTTTGGAGAATCCTGAATAAGCGATATCTTTTCCTGTTTTGGAGATTCGTTGAACAGTTAAGCAGATTAGCGCTTCTCTTTACAACCTGACTTATAATGTTCCATTAAAGTCCACCAACCAACTAATCTCACTGAGATACATTGTGATAGATAGGGATAGGGCCGTTTCTTTGATATTAGCTGCTCAATATTAACTTCGAAAACATCCTCAAGCCGCCACCTCTTCTAAAAATATTTGATTTCCTCGAAGAATGCTTGTCATCAAGCATCTGTTCAGAAAATTTAGGGAATACCCAGACTTTCAACTAGTTCCCTAAAGGACATTATGTAAATCGAGCATCGTGTTTAAAGTTGTAGTTTAAGTTCTTTATTTAACAATTACATTTTTATTTTGTACTAGGAAAACACCCGACCACCTCTCGGTTTGAATTGGTTTACTCTAGATTGAAGAGATGATCAAGATATATAAGGACTTACGTTTTTCGTAGAATAAAATAATGTTTTAAGGGGGTCCGGGACACATTGAAAAAAAATTTTATTAATTAATTTAGAATTTTTAATTTTTTTGTACTGATTACCCATCTAACTAATAAGCAAAATCACAACACAAAATTTTTCCAAAAGTTTTTTAAAAAATTTTAAATTAAAATTTTTTGAAAAAAAGAGGGGTCATTTTAAATTGCTAAGACTCAAAATATTCTTGATCAATTTTCAAAATTATTGCAGTAAATTATTCACAAATTTATAAACTTTAATTTAGATTCAGCAATTTAAAAAATATTAATTTAATAAAAAATAAAAATTATTTGAATGAAAATTTGTGAAAATTTTAAGGTACTTTTTTTTTAAACAGTCATATTTTTAAAAGCAAATATCTGTTTCAAACTTGCTGAATCAAAATTAAAGTATAATGTTTGAAAAAGATATGTTCCAAATTTCAACCCTTCAACTTTATCGGTTTTCGACTTATATCAATTTGAATACAGGAAATCTTGAAAAAAATGTATCATGGAGAAAAACTAATTTAAAGTTTTAAATACAGATGTTGTTGCCATGACAACAACTGTCAAGAGTGTTAGATTTTCAAAACAACGCACCACAAAAATTACTATATCTCTAGTTCTAATTAAGATAGAAACATGATTTAAACGTCATTTTAAGCAGAAAAACACAGAGAATTTCTTAAAATAATAAAAAAAATTCGAAAATATGACGATTTTTGTGGCCCGGGCCCCCTTAACACCTTTCGCCATCTTTATAATTTCTACCACTTACTTTGGACACAAATCCTACGCTTGCATATCCATTCATGTAATACATTCCACATACATTGCACCCTAGCTGTATGACAAAGCTACAAAATGACGAAAGGTGACATTAAGGTTACTACTACAAAATACGATTTTGAGGGGAATTTATAGTTCCCTTTCTTAAGTTGTTTTCTTGTTCAACTCAATTAATAAAAACGACGATTTACGGTGAGTCCTCTCGCACTCATAGTCAACAAAACAATATTTTTTTATTTGTGTGCCACAAATGAAAATCTTACATCCGGCATATGAAATTGTGGAATTTCGAAATCTTCTGTCATTATGACAAAGAACTTTTTAATGTTTGAAAAGTTCCAGTTCGAATTTTTTAAATATTATTATTCTTCCAATAATGGCATGATTACTCTTAAAATTTGCTTTATTCTGACTTACTTGCCACTTTATGTCGAATACTTCGTGGCGGTGTTGCGTGTGATAAAAAAGAAACATAATTATTAAAATAATAAATATGTAAAACAGAAAAAAAGAAAACAGCGGAATGAAACAAAATAAAAGATGTCGGCAAAAAATTGTTCTTAAGATATTAATTTGTGATTTGTTTTTATCTCTTGATCTCGCAGTTGCCACAACTTACAACTAAAAAGTGCACAAAATTTAGAAATGCGACATTAATTCTGAGCGAAAAAAAAAGTTTCCGCTTTATTCCCGTTCTTAGAAATATATCGTCTGTCCCAAATATTCGGAAATAGTTTGCATTGCGCAAATAACAAAAATAAGACTCGAAATAAATGAAGCATCAAAACTAAAATTCCATAAAAGGTTTTTTTTTTTTTTTTTTTTTTTTTTTTTTTTTAGCAGTACTGGTAAAGCAAATCAAAGTTTTCGAAAAACTCAATAGACATACCAATTTTTCCAAAATTACGAAATTATGGTTGATTTAAGCATACTTACTCAGGTGTTTTAGCATGAAACACATCTAAATATAACAATAAAGAAATATTTAATAATGCATTCACTAAACTAATATATTATGTATAAAATACAATACATTTCAATCCAATATCTTTAATAAAATTCATGTGATGCCTACACAAACACACAAAATCGAACATAGAACAGAAAGACGGACAGACAGACTTTTGTAACCACCTTCACTCACTAAATGAAAATAAGTAAGAAAACTTGAAATGGGTCGAAAATATTCAATGTACAAACAAATACTCCATTCTTATTTATATATATATATATATATAGATGTACATGAAACATTCTAGATGGATCGAGCAGAAATATGTACAAGCAAGTAACATAAGAGCAAACGATATTTTTCTGCATTCAGAACTATGAAGTATTTATCGCTCCAATTAAGTTAAGAAATATACAATAAATCATAACAATCTTTGTTTCTGTTTACAGGCTATTAACATATGTTTTACCTATGTGGCTTCCGAAACTCCCTTTTCACTCATAAAACTATCATTAGCATGTAGTTTGCAATAGTTTTTAAATTCCAAAATCAATTCGGGAAGAATTCTATCCTCATGGGATGTCCCCTGAATACTTGATGAGTGCTTTTTGAACAGTCTAATGTATGCTATGAACAAATTATACCGAGTCATAAGTTTCTTTTATTACAATTGCAGAACAAACCTAAAATAACCATAAAATAATGTAGAAAAATTCATTCCAGAACACGTTTATAAAAAGTTGGAGGTGTACTGCGCCATCTTTCGGTTGTTCCTATTTTTCTGATTATATACAAGTGCACGCTCGGCACACCACTCTGAAACGGTCGTGGATGAGAAATAAGATATAAGAATAAGAAATTTGAGCCTTCGCTTTCAGTGCTTTTTTATTTCACCGAAGGTAATTTTAATATTTTTGTCTTCAATTAAATATCTACATGTGTGGGGAAAATGAGGCTATGTTTTGTAACTAGATGCGCATATATCGTCTTATTCGCACACGTTCCACTGTGTGATATAACTTGTCCTAACACTTGTGAGAATATTTTACTTAAATTTAGAATAAGAAGCAAATTTTTAAAACTTCCTCCCTAGTATAAACAGTTATAGTTCCACCACCAGTCCCATTAAAATCCTTTTCAAGAGGTATAAATCTCCTTGTCTTAATCTGTAATGATAATTTTATAGTTTTGACTTATGCCACTTTTGTAAGAACGTGTTATGCCTCGTGTTTGATAGTGAAATGTATTTTATTGATTTCTTAGCGCGGCCACACGCACGAGAACCATGCGACTAAAAATGCGTCATGCGCATGCGTTCTCCGTTTCTGTATAGAAAATATGTCGGTCGATGTGCATGGATATTTCAGCCGATTTTGTGTCTCAAGACACGTTGGGTCAAAGCTTGGCATTCTGTATATATATATATATATATATATATATATATATATATATACTTTACATATTTTTAATAAATAAACTATCTTAGTTTTTACACAAGTAGGAAAACCTTGGGACACATTGACTAAATCATGTCTACTAGTCATTATAATATAATACATACCAAAGCATTATTTAGCGGCAATCAGTACTTCGCAGTGACATCTGACTATCACACAAACGTAGAACATGTTGTCAGATCAGTATGAAAAAGTAATATTTTATCCCTCTTTTGACCCCACCCCACATTTCTCTTTTCAAAAATTTTGTAATCTGAATAAGGTAATCTCAAAACCCATTATTCGGAAGAATAAAGATTGTTTCGTGTCTAAAAACTATATATAAAAATTAAAGAACTTGTATAAAAATGGCCGTAAATATTCGAATACATATAAAAACACTCATTTACAGTAACAAATACACAGATAAGCACGTATAAATGCACTTAGTTCAAACAAATACACAACAAAACTCAACCAGACTTGAACAAACACACGAACAAAACGAAAGAACATCTATACAAAAGTACACTCAAATAACCATACCCATAAAAAGTACGGAAAGGAATAATTGGTATAGATAACACATATAATGTTAAAACACACAAGCACACACAGGTTGCTGAAAGAGAAATACATAATCTGGAAGTATAATTTAATTGACTTATCCCGTCTCTCTCTCTCTCTCTCTCTCTCTCTCTTTTTTCACTGTTTTTTATGAAATGGATTTTCATTTTTAATCGTTCAAAGATATGAAAAGCATCATCAATGTGCATTTTAATTGAAAGAAGTAAAACTTATTTCCATATCAATGGAAATATAAAAAGGTTATTCCCATCAATACATAAATATCTGTTCTCTTAGATACACATATTGTATTTTTTTAATTCAACGGTCTCTAAAATAGGTTCATATATTTCTAGCTTTTACGTTTCAAACATGCGACTTAAAAATGGTACGTATACTAATTCAATGTCTTTGACGTGTGATAATGTTCAGACAGCACGATTGTGTTTAAAAAGGAAGAGGAAACGGCAATAACACGCTTAATCCCTATTCTACGAATAACTAAAGTTGTCATTGCGTGCATAATATAAGAACGTTTGCTGCTAATATCGGAGTAAATATGCTCACGACCTTGGAAAATGATCAATATTGAATAGAAAGGCTGATGAATCCAATTTATTGTGGTAAAAATACAATGAGGGCCTGCTGTAAAGCGGATCAAGAGAAGTGTTCTTTTCAATGGACGGTGGTTGTATCCTTTCATCTATTTCTAGTGTCACTTTTTTGTGGAAAATATGAAAACATTTGTCATTGACGTCTGCACGGAAAATTGACTCGTATTTTAAACTTTCGAAACATGGGTGCAGGAGTATCATGGACATTTGTTTGTTGAAGCTTTTGAAATCCGGAAGATCTATATATTCAGAATGCTGTTAAATATCCGGCATGTCAATAAAAGACATTTAAAGCTGCGACAAATGAAAAGTACTTTAAAGCTGCGACAAATGAAAAGTACTTTAAAGTTTGATTTTCTGAATAAAAAAATTATTACTTCTGAAGTGTATCACTTATTTACTTGACAAAGTTCATGCGTCTCTCGTAGCCATAGAAATTCTTGATACATTAATTGTCTCAACAAATCCTTTAAACATAATCATAGCTAATAAGATACAAAAATCTAATTTCCCAATCTAAGGGTGTAAATCAATCCCGACTTAATTTACCGTAAAGACTATGCAGGAATCACACATTGAATGAGTTTTATACAGAAATATGAATTGATCATTGATATCCTAAAGTACAACTTTTATTTCGTTATCAAATTATAAAATGGTCTAGAACAGATCTCGAAAATTTTTTTTAACACAGAGACACTTTTAGATATTCTAAGTACTATGAGGTTACGCGTACTCACATACTCAAAATTAAGGATGATAATTGTCTGCTGTGATACTACGTAAAGACCCAAGTGTCCTGCTAATTTCTAAAGTGGACGATATTGCGAACTAGTTCATGTGGAAGCTACACTGGGATTGATCCCGTACCGTCGTCAATAGCCCGTTGAGTTGCTGTAGTACTACGTTAATTACAAAATTACCAAATTAACTTGCCATAGGAACTTATGACAGCCTTGTGGAAATTATGTTTTCACATTTATGAAAGCTTACATTAGGGTCATTGGTCAGAAAATTCCCCAATAGATTGCTTTTAACAGAAGACCAAAAAGGTTTTTCTGCTATACCTAAACCCTACAATGTGATTACCAAAGCATATTTGTTTTTCATTTTAAGTTCACAGTAGCACAACATACTACTGGGATGAATGAGGGAAATCTTAATTCATTCCACATAGCTTTTGAAATGATCATTTGTCATTTCAGGTACTTCGATGCATGTGTTTGGCACCAAAATCATCTCGTATTGCACTATCCTTAATTTTGTTACATGTGTGTGTTTCATCTATCTTAGAAAGTTAGCCATAAAATTTCAGTTTAACGTAAAGCCACGTAAAAACTCTTTTTTATTTAATCTCTTGAAGTAATCTAACAATTATAAAAAAATGTTTGATAAATATAACGTAACCTGTGAAAAGGTTACGTATTTAATTTATAACTAAGAATCAGGAACACAAAAGTGTTTTAAGCTAACCAAGAGCTATAGGTGTCCATGTTTTTGTATTCTCACTAGACAAGAGTATCTATTAAATCATCTATAACGAATTATGTTGTCAAACTTTTCAACATGCCTTCTGTGTGACCTTTCAGACATGACAAGAGCCCACCTTAATAATTGTTCTGATCTTATTGATGTCGCAATGAATAAAACTTCTGATAGATTTAGATATTTCATAGTTTCTAGTCTATAATGGGCGAAGTGACAGAGACTTATGGCGAAAAGGCTGAGATATGGCTTAGGTTAAGAAATGAAACAAAAATTATTAAGATGTAAATTGTGGGATAATTTTTAAAGGCAAACTTGAAGTTTTGACTTCTTCAAACTTGAAGTATGAACGAATATATGACAACTGAATGGCTTAAACGTTTTGGTACCCACTGAATATCAAACACATTAGTTACAACAATTTTAGAAAACAGTTGAAACAATTGGGTTTAAGTTGAGTTCATATTCGGGCCAATAATTTTATGTTTTGAAACCTTATGTTTATAGGAATGTAGGTAGTTGAATTTACGTCGCACTGGAGCAAATCAATGTGTTACCATCTTCGTTAACGTGTGCATTTATTTTGTTTTCATTTCCTTGTCTACTTCAGTTGAAAACTAATTAAATTCCGATAGGTAGGTGGGGGAATGTACTTCACATGGGATAAGCACAACTAGTTACTGGTAATACACTCTAAACCTAACGGTGAGTGGGTCCAGGGAGGGTCCAAAAAAAAACTAGTTACTGGCGACGGTTTGGAATCAATTCCAATGAAGATGATCTGAAGACAACTATTCATACTAACACCTCAGCTGGCACCCCAATCTCCAAACTTCCACGCCTCGTAAGCATTATCATATTTGAGGCACAGACATATTTAACATGTAATACCCCTAAGTACACTACGGTCTATGATTGAATGGAGATTTGAACTCGCGCGCGCGCAACCCTCCGGTTGCTATTATGAAATTCTACCAACTTGGCTACGACGGCCACGCTATGTTTGTAGGATAAAAAAAATTCATAAAAGCTGCGTAAGAAATTGTCCCTACGTTCTTTCAAAACCTCATTGTTTCAAACTTTTTATGAAGAATTATAAATCCAATGATAAATAATCCAACAAAAGTAATTTCTAAAAATAATTTGTATAACTCATTCTTTTATGACTAGTTATTTTATACTTATCCTAAAGAGTAGTTGTTTTTTTAAGATTTAACTTATTACACTTAAAATTAGGGAAGAAGGCCTGAAATCAAACTAACAAATTTTATGCTTTCAGTTCTTAATTTCTTTTTTTTTTTAATTATGAAATTATTTAAGAAATAAATTTGAAAATAGCCCCAAAATTTTAAATACATCAAACCGACATAAAGTATATACTTATTCACATTAATTAATATGTTCTACTGCTTTCGAACAAAGAAATTATTGAAATGTAAAGAGTTTTGTTCTGTAAAGTGCAGTCTGTTTTCTTGGCTAAAATGTTTGTGTTTATCTTTTCATGATAATAATGTACAAAAGTTTTATTAAAAAAATAGAAAAAAATTACCCACTTAACGCAATTTAAATATTAAACACTTGGGAGGTACATTTTTATTTCATCATCCAACCTGGCATAGCGATTGTAGGGGCCTTTTAAAATCAAAAGATTGTCAAAATTCAGTAATTCGCTAAACGTTTTTTTTTATCAGATAACTTAAATGAAGTGTACGAGGTATGACAGGTTATTTCCTCTAATGCACCAGTAAAAAAAATTCCTTTAGAACTGTACATTAGTAGCTACTGCTACCAACAAATTAGTCCCTTTCGAAGGCAACAGTAGGCAGTGGTTTAGATTGTGTTCCTATTTCTAGAAACAGGCCTAGAATTCTTTCTCCGGAGTATTTTTGATGCATCAGAAAATCTATGTCTTTTTAGCACTGTCTTTTTATACTAGGGACATTCAGTAAACACATGGATCTAAGTCAAGTAAACAAGCAGGTTGATCTAATTCGCAATCAAATTTTGTCCAGAAACTCTCTCATGATGAGTACACCAGTCTCTGCACATTATCGTGATGTATAATCTATTTGTCGATGTAGTATTTGTATACACACAATCCAGATATTCCTCCAAACAGAATCTCGTAACCCTTTCAGCATCTCTAAATAGCATTGTTGGTTGACCAAATTTCGCATTCTATTCATTTTTAAATCATTAGGTACATTTGACGACTGAGAATCGCCATGCACTTGTTTTGCCTAAGTTACGAATGACGAGTCTAATTCGATATTCAAACTAAGACAAAATTAAACATGTACAATTTTCTTCATGGTAAGAGTGATTGGTATTACGAGACTCTCCTTGATTCCAAATTATTCTCATTCGTTCTCTACAAAAATAAACTTTATTTCATCTGATTCAATACATAGAAATATTTACACGGCTGCGTTATCAGACTTTCTTTTTTGCAATGAACGCGGAGATCAGAAGCTGTGCTATCTCATACTGTTGCTATTCTTATCAAACGAAATTATACGAAAATATAACAGTAACTAGCGTGCAAACGGTAATACGAAAACATAACAGTAATTAGTGTACAGACGATAATATGTACATAACAAGTAACTAATGAGCAAACGATAATCCGAACAGCTTTTTTCAAATAAATCTGTAGCCAAGGGGTTAACCGTCATTTTTGTTACTGACTGTAAACTTCTGAAGTCGTTTTTTGCATGCTCTGGTCCATCTGTATTTTTCATGCCACTCAAATAAACAACTTTCTAGAGAACTCACACCATATACTACACTTTCAACAGCTCTAACGATTCAGTAACAATTTTATACCGATATTTGAAACAAAAATTTGATGTTAACACGCTGCTCTAAATTTTCATCACTCATTTTTACGTCAAAGTTTACATGCAAATATCTATTGTTTTCACTATGGCTAACCAACATAAAGATTGTTTGTGGTTTACCTCACCCATTAGTTAAAACATCGAACTCAAATCCCCAAATGATTCGAACCAAATACTCACACCGGTGAAATTACGCTGCACGTCCGAGAATTAAACTGTCACATCTCGCCTTTTTCCTTCAACATATATTTCCAGAATGAATATTCAAACCCCTAAAAAATTATTTCACTCCTTGACTGCACCACCCAAATATTTCAAACGTGTCTGTGACCTGTTCGGTATTATATGAGGCTATCAGAGCAAGTGTCGCCTTACCCACAATCTTATTAAATTGCCTTTTGTGTTTTTTGGAAATGTGCAGATTCAAGTCTTCTAAAATTACAGAATAACTTATTGTTGATCACTGAAAAATAAATTTTTAGAATCTCAAATCTTATTACGGTTAATAAAGATGTATAAAAATAGTGACAAGAAAATCGCATAGTCTCCATTAGGTATGTTGGTGTTTTAGACCACTCTTGCTATGATAGCTTCATACAATGTCGCAATACCCCTGTGTTTGAAAGCATTCAATTTACTTAAACTTAGGATCCATTTGTGAGGGAACTTTTAAAACACACGTTTTCAGTATTTAGGAACCTCCAGGTGGTCGCTATCATAAAGTGGTCAAATAACTAAACGAATCCAGGTACCGAATATCCGAAACTAAATGGTGCAACAATTTGTAGAATAAATTCGAAAACAAATCTCGAATTCCTATTGCTTAGAATTAAATTAAGAATTTTCTAATACTCACTAATAAATATGTTTCTAAGACTTGTGTTTCAATGAGTTTCAAACACCCTATTTAAAAAGGAATTGTTCAAATATGGAGTTGCAAAAAAACAGAATAAAACAATTAATTGCATAAAAATAGCCTTGCAATTTTAAGAGACATTTCAAGTACGTATATTATATTTCTTCATAACTTTATTCTTCCTACAATCATTTATGGAGAAAATTCAAAAATACACTTTGAATTCTAAATAATATGTTTATTCACCTTAAAGATGTTGTTTACAAATGCCGGACATAGCTGTTACGGCCATGAGTCCTTAGACTCTGATACTTTTGAACGACTAAACCTCCAAGAGTATTGCACGCGTATAGTCAGTCTAATCTTATCCAGAGTCGCGTATAGTTATCCCGAGTCGCAATTTACAGAAGCAATCTACAATACTAATTAAAAAAAGATGAGCTTATAATCAATTGCACCTGGTCAACTGTCTAAAATGAACAGCAGGTGCTTTCCATAGATCTACGAGGATAACAGAAATTGTCTGATTGAGCACAGCCCCGCAAGACAGCCACAGACGACTGCAAGCACTTCTTTTGGTTTCATTGATGTTTTTAACCTTCAATAATGAAAAATTACTAGTCTAGAGCAATGATTCCCAACTGGAGGGCCGCGCATTCTTATTGAGAAATTATTTGTTTGCTTTTCTAGCCTCCTAGGACAATAAACACCTAATAGTATTAAAATATAACAATAAAGATTATTGTTTTATTAAAAATATTTGCCAAGTGGTAGCTTGTCGTAAGAATTATTTTACAGACGCTGTCAGCATTTCCTCTACCGACACTAGCGCCGTTATACTTACTTAACTACTTAAGAGAACGTAGTTTCACCGATTTGCGCTAAGGGTTCGTGACTGTCAGTTTGTTGTTGACAAGCCACAGCCATGCCCATTTCGTTCGTAGCAGTGGCAGTGCTGTCAAATACCAGGTTATTATACCGCCTACCTAGATGATGCGTTTGGACAGTTAAATGTTTTAAATTTAAGTTTACAAGGAAACTAGGTAGACATGTTCCGAGTTGAAGACAAGGTGAGTGCTATGTTAAAAAAATTTCAGATCTGGGCGGCAAGGATCGTTAAAAAAGTCCTTTACGAACTTCCCCACTTTAAAACAGCTCTTGGAATCATCTGATGCGAGTTTGCATCACCAGATAAAGGAGGAAATGGCCGACCACCTTCGAAGCCTAGCAACCACGTTTAGGGAATATTTTCCCGATCACTCTTGAATTCGTGATCCATCTAGCTGTTCGGAAATAGACAAGAATCGTAGCCTCTCAGAAAAGGAACAAGATCAACTTGTGGACTTATCAAGGAGTAGTGTCATAAAAAGTGTTTTTAGTGATGAAAAAATGGTTAACTTTTGGTTAACAGCTCGTAATGACTACTGAGAACTTAGCGAGAAGGTACTGAAATAACTCCTTCCTTTCGCACCCACATAACGGTGTGAACAAGCATTCTCAACCATATGTTTTATGAAAAACAAGTACAGAAATCGGCTTGACATGCGGTCTGATTTTATAGTAAGTGTCAAATATCGAACCTAACATTTTAGAATTAATGAACTCAAAGGACAGATTCAACTTATCGTATTAGAAATTGAAACTCTGTTAGACTGCTGTATACACAAAACTTTTATCTTATCTATAAGATTTATCTTATTTATAAGATAAACTTTTATAAACTTTATCTTATCACCAGTGTGTTCCAAGTGTATTGTTAGACATACTTTAAATTAGATTAATTAGAATACATTAATATGCAATATAATAAAACATCATGCTTGTAATGTTTGCTTGTATGTCTATTTCATTTTGTAGTCGGCCGACACCATACAGTATACCAGACGATTTTTAGATTTAGTATATTAAGATAAAGAGGTCACCGCCATATCGGCGTTATGGTGAGGGGGGTCCTCCAAAAAAAAGTAAACGGACCTATGTTATAAGCAAGGTAACGATTACTATGATTGTGAATATTAACGTTAACTACCAGACCGTTGTCTATTTCGTGCAGTTTTACATTAATTTTGTATTTAAACAATTGTTTACTGATGTTTGAAACCTATCGAAATAAACTCGCAAATGCATGTTCGCATTAACCCTTCTGGTGGTTATCTCAATGAGGTATCTCGTCATTAGAAAACAAAACTAACCCGTTTCTTGATGGACAAGATATCTTATCACCAGAAAAACTGATCAGATTTTGATCTCGTCATCCTAAAAAAAAGTAGAAACATCTTGATGATGAGGTTTCTTGTCATTAGCACAGTGAGAAACTTGCACCCGTGAGGAAAATGCTCATTTCCGTGTTTTATTAATAGATTGATCTTTAAAATGTTCGAAAACGATAATTAAGGCCCGGTGCACACATCCGGTTTTTCAACGTGCGGCGCCACTGCGGCACCGAAGCACAACTATATACACATAACCGCGAAATGACGCATGAACTCATTTCGCGCCATTTGCGATAAATATTCTATCGAAGAAAACGTTTTTATTTCGTTTACTTGGTGTAAAAAAAAAGTACATTTTGAAACAAAATAGACGTTACTGGATGCAACCATTTATTAATTATTATTTATATTCCATTTGTTTATGAAAACAAGGTACTTCAGAATGGAGACTCGTATGGCGCCGTGGGGAACTGCGGTGCAAATTGCACGCAAGTTGGACGTGCTTCACCCCAGAGGCGCTGGAGGCATGTGTACGCTGCTCCATTGGATCTAATGTATCTCAGGCCGCACGTTGAAAACCCGGATGTGTGCACCGGGCCTAAAACCCATAAAATGGGCTTCATTAGTTAAAATTTCAAGTTTTAAATTACCGAAAAGTCCGGCAAAAGCACATGACCTCAAAACGCTATGTGATTGGTTTGACGTCATTGTGCTCCACGATGTAATGTTTACGTTTGTCTAGCGCGTTGAAACTTCATATTGCTTGCTCTTTTAATTTTTAAACAATCAATTTTAATTTTTTTTTCTTTCTATTTTGTGTTGCTGTTTGTTTTTGTTGTTTATTCCGTTTATTTTTGTAATTATATATTAACTATCTCTTAATTCTAACTTGCTTTTTTTTATTGCTATCTTGTTTACAATGGATGCAATGCTTGGATTTGTGAAAGGATCAGCAAGAAAGAAAATACCGTTTGCTATTTCAGCGTCGCTATCAAAGTAAACAGACCATCTTGGGGCACAGTGACGTCATAAGAAGCGGCGTAGGAAAACTAGCGCTTTTGAGATGAAGTTAATATTGCGAACTTTAAATTGTTTCATTTTACCTTTTCGGGCTCTAAAAGTATAATAGAAAGATACTTTCCATCATATTTTTTCATTTTCTATATTATAAAAATATAAACAGAAAACATGCAAGTTCCTCATTGATCAAATCTTGTTGGAAAGCTATCTCGTTAAAACCACTTAAGGGGTTTACAATTGATTAACCCATTCTGCGAGTTATGTTTCGATAGGCTTCAGACATACAAAGCAATTGTATAGCGACAAAATTAAAAAAAGCGGCACGACATAGACATTTGTATAATTTTTTATTGGAATAAATGGAATTGGAGGGTAATCATGTTTACCCTTCAATTCATGTTTAAGATTGAAAATTAAGTTCCTGGAAAGTTAATAAAGACAGACCTGTCTGTACACCCCTCTAATGAAACGTCCCGATCGCGTCTCTGACCTGTTCGGCATTACGTAATGTCGTAACGCCACTCATTCCATCCGCTAAAATTGAAAAAGCCATTTGTGAGGGAATTTAAAAAGAACACCATGTTTTCCAGTATTGATGGACCTCCGAGAAATCTGGGTCAAAGGGTGGCGATATCATTAAACCCTTTCAGATACCGAATTGACGAAATGTCGACGATGCTTTTCAACCCACAGACCGCCAGACATTTCCTTCGTCGATGAAAAAAAAAACCACGCAAATTAGTGACGGAGCGGCACGTTCGGAAACAAAGTCCGCCCCGTGTGTAATGGACCCGGGGACAATAGCGGACAGATGGCCAGTGGTCAAAGGCGGCGTCCGGCCGGTCCGAAGGCCACCCACTTTGTAAAGGATGATGTCAGGGATATGTGGGACAAACCGTCCATCAATGTGTCTTGGGCTTGATCCCGGGACTGCTGTACACCCTGTCTCGATTTGCACGCAGCACAAAGAAGCCGTGCCGTGTCCATAAAGCGGCAGTAGTGTTTTGTGACGCCGGTGGATCGGTTTTTAAGTCCATGCGTTTAGCTAGTGCATCGCCTTGCACTGTTTCAGGTAGGTGGTCGTTTATGTTATCAGATTTAGAAAGGTGTTGTGTTTTGGTTCAGATAAGACTGATAGTAAAATTTGTATTCACTTAAGAGGACGAAGATTTAAATAATTCTTAATTCCCAGTAACTTTGAACAACTCTGAATTTATTAATAAACTTATATTACGCTTTTGTTTTAGATGTATAAATGCAACTTGCAATTTTTGAAATAAAAAGAAATTTGATATACTTTATTGAAATACCCAATATGCCTTTCTTTAGTATCGCTTCCAATGTAATAATATGAGCCTTTTATGCCACTTAACACTCCGTTAGTTTGGGGATATTATTTTAACAAATGAGGTTATGGTGCATCTATTAGGCACTCGACGTTTAATGCCCTAGTGGCACACGTATAAATTATCCGTTTTAGGAACACGGTAACTTGTAATTATTGAAATGAAAAGAAGTTTGATACATTTTATTGAAATACCCAATATGCCTTTCTTTGGTATAGCTTACAATGTAATAATATGAGCATTTTATGCCACTTAATACTCCGTTAGTTTTGGGATATTATTTTAACAAATGAGGTTGTGGTGCATCTATTAGGCGCTCGACGTTTTATGAGCTAGAGGCACAGGTATAAATTATTTGTTTTAGGAACACGGCTCATGTTTAAGAACATACTAAAAAAATAATAGTTTGAAATTTTTAAAATTTATAAATAACATATTTTTACAATTATTCCTTTCAATGAGTTACATTGAAAAAAGTCACCGTGTACCTATTAGGAACAATGGGACTAACGGAGGATTAATAATTGTTTATTTAAATACTATATGTTCTTTAAATATATATCATAATATGATATATTATGTAGATGTGCAATATTCTCTAAAAATTATCAATTAGCATCACTAATTTAATATCATGCTTGTTTTTTTCTTTACAGAATAAGTTATACTTTGTTTATATAAGTTTGTATTTATTGTAAATCAATTTGTGTAGAATTTCGACGGAAAAAATAGCAAGTTACAAGTTTATACTGTCGTATGAAAGGGGTAAAATTGGAAAAAATAAATTTTCATCAATCTGATACTCTAATTTAAATATGATAAGTAAACTTTAGGTATAAACTTTTGATTACTAACTTTACACATTAGAAAAAATAATAAAGTTGTTAAAATAGAAGCATTTATAGTTTTTACTGTAAGACTTATCATGATTCAAAAATCAATTGAAGTATACCTCAAGCTCGTATTATAAGGTAACGTCCAATGAATTCTCCTGAGAACGTGGGCAAATTTTAGCTCGAGGTTTTGCAGCGTATTTCTTTCAGTTTATGCGATATGTTTTGAGTATATCTCAAAAATTAGTACGCGAATAAATATCTTTTAAATTACAGCTCTAATTTTAGAAAAATTAAAGTAATCTCTTTTGCATATATAGGTTGATCAAAGAGTCACTATGTGCTTGATAAAAAGTGGTATTTCCTGTACTCAACGTTTGCATGAGTTATTAAGTGACTCCTGTATGCCTCTAGACAAAAATGGATGTGACAAATGTCCTTGAACAAAATTCGAAGTATGCAATCATACAAATGTTGTATGTATCCCACAATGTCTGACTTTATTTCATTCACTATGTGAAGATTAGTCAAAGGTTTTCATTGTACCCAAAGAAAAATGCTGGGTGGAATGAGGTACTTGCATGGCATAGGAGTCTGAATATCATGTATTATAAAACGGCTTGCAACTCTGAACGTCATGATATTTTCGAGTAACGTATTATTGCTTTTACCGCACAACTCACAAAATAGAAAATAATTACATCGATTGGTTGAAACAATTCTAGAAAAAATTCCATTGGCCGACAAGGTCAAAACTATTTAGAATTATGCTGAGAAGACTGTATGTTTCAGAACGGATATATGCATGTGTACCTCTTCAGAAGGTTAATTTTAATACCATTTGAGCGGGCATTCTATCTTGTTGAGAGTTGCCCGGGTAAAAATTGCATTCTTTCAATTGGTAAATGCAAGAGGCACCTAATTTCATCATGATCTCACGTCAGAGTTCAAAACAGATTAAATCACTTTTCATCAGGTGTACTGTGACGTTTTGATCACCTTGTACTACATAGCTTACATTGCAATTCAGAATGCTCAAAATATCAGTTTTTGTTATAGATAACAAACTAAGGGCTTCTATATTCCGTTATTACGTTTGAGCTACTAAGAGGCACATTTGTTACAAAGGGAGATTATTTAAAAAATATGATTAATGAACTGTACAGTTTCGACTAAATGTTCTGTACTGAGTAACAAAGTTTTCCTGAAAGTGCAGCAGAAATTTTACGCCCTTCTAAAGTAATGATGAATTCATATTACCACACTTTACAGAAGTTCGTTGATAGTTTTCTAAACTCTATTTGGTAATGTGATGACTTAAACTAGTTATTTTTAATCTAAGTGTAGATTCCCATTTCTTGTTAGAAGCATTAATGTGTACCTTTAATGTTACTATTCCTAGTTTTAGTGTCCGTCGTTTATAAGATCAGACAAGCAAATCACCGGCACAGATTCATATCAATACACATTGTACGTTTCATTGTAAAAATTAATTCAACATTATTACTTATTAAAAATAAACAATATTCATCACAAGGGTCTAGTAATGCAGTTACTGAACAACAAAGACTAAAATATAAAATTGCTAATTTCTTAGAATCCCTCTATAACTATACACTTAAAAACAAGGTTATTTTAGGAGACTGATGTCGACGAGTTGTCCCAAGATAGACAAATGGATATCTAAGACACCCGACATAGAAATTTACAGTCAATTTTGTAGAGATCTAGTAAAAACGGTGCATGATTATCGGCGAGCAATTTTTCTTGCCAAAACAAGATGGTCAGTATTGTAGCCATCTTGGCGATTCGATTAGTTTCCTGCCTTTTCATAGGGTTGCCATAAATCTATATGTAGCATAAAGGTTACTATGCTTGGAATAAAATCGCCGTTGTACAGTATACTACATCTCACCCCAATTTTCTGTTATACAGGTATAACCATAATTAAATGATCAAAGACAGATTCTAACTACAACGGGAAATTATGGTAAGAAAGCTCGTTTGATTTCCAAGACGCTAGATATAAAGTTTTATACAGTTCATAGGGTAGAAGGGTTTGAAAATTTGTTTCGTCCTTTGTAATTCCTGTAACGGGAAATAAGATAAAGCTCAGTGGAGGTTCTTCAGACCTCCGGCGTAGTTGGGCTGACCTTTCTCTCCACTGTCATTTTTTAAAATTAAATAAAAATTAAAGTTGTGTGAGCAGAAGGGATTTAATTAAGAAACTAACAATTCCTTTCATATTTTAACTGAATAGAATCTGAGCTTGAACTCATTTCCAATGAATTAGCACAAAGTGCGATGAATTATTCGTTTAGTATTCTTTACTTCTACTTTTAAAATGTACTTAGAATTAATTTTTAAGTATATATTCTGTAAAATTAATGAGAATTTTTGCTTTAAATTAATTTAATAACATTTGCAAAGGACAAAATACTGTATTAATTAGTCTCGGTTTAAAAGTTAACTGCTTCCTTTTAAAGAGTTCCTTAAAAAATTACATCAATAAATAGGCTTACCCATGCACAAGGTTTGTACAATTGAGGTAGAGAGCAGAGAGGTACAGAAATAATTTACGCTTATATAGATGTTTTAATGAGAACTACATATTTATAGAAACTTTACACTTTGGTACAGCTGCACTCTACGTTTATGAGCGGTGGCAACGGCCTTGGCGATTTTTTTTTTGGCACACTTATAGCAAGTCACGGCAGATTAAGGCAACCCATCTGTCTTTACGGTTATTGTGGTTTTCATGGCAACCTCGGCAAACGGTAACGTTGAATTTTCATTTTGAATATTCTAGAAAGTTCTTCCAAAATCCGTTAAAATCGTTTGATTTCATAGTTTCGTTTGAAATTTTCTTTGCTTCCATTGGTTATTTTGATTTTAAAATATCCTTCGATTGCATCGGTCCTCTTAAATTTTTTTTTCTGTGATACCATTGGTTCATTTATATGTATTTCTACAGTTGTGGAATTTTTATTTTATTACAATATTTTTCACGAAACGTTTAACAGTTTTGTTTTTTTGCCATTTGTGGAATTTTCGTCTTCTTTATTATTTTTTCCCGGAACAGTTCTGACTTATCAGGTTAAATTATTTCTTGCTTTTTTTCTTTAACAAATATTTTTCTTTTTTATCATGCTCACTGTACTTAGTGTAATTGATAAGTTTCAAGGTATTCTTACCCAACATTCGCAGCTTAATTTTTCTGCTGGTTCACAAATGTGTTTTGAAAGGTGTTTAAGCTTTTTACTTTCTATGAAAGTGCTTAAAGAATATACTTTTCAAAACTTTCGCAAATGTGTTTTCAAGCTTACATTTTCTGTTGCAAAAGAAAAATATTTTTGAAAGAAAACGATTTTTGAAATAATACTTTCCTTGGCGTCTTTAGAAGCTCGACAAACAAAAATCGCCAAGGTCGTTGTCACCGCTCATATACGCAGACTGTAGCTGTTCCGAAACTTTAAGCATCTAAATTATATCTTTCTGAAGATCTACAGTGGCTCCCGAAATTGAGTAAGCACACATGAAGAAACGTCCTTAAAAGCCCAAAACTTTGTAATAAATAATAATCTAATCTTACTTATTATAATAATGGTGAAGTACTCGTTTAGAACCATGTTAGGCTGAAAATAATTCCATATTAGCTACAATACTATAATAAATATGTTTTAAGTATCAAATTTATGAAATTCAATGTTACAAAATTGGGTACACACTCAGCCAGTTTCGTATAGAAACGCAATACAAATGCAAATTAAAGTTGTGTTGTACGTTTATTTTGAGCACTTTAAGTTTATTTTGTTTCTTCAAGAAAGCTGAATATTTCATTTTTTTTTCGATGACTTCATCAATAATAAGTTCTCAGTCTCTATAGCAGAATTCAACCCCATACAAGCATCGAAACATATTCATGATTGGTGTAGTGTGTTGAGAAAGCGATTCACCATTTAAGATTCTGATAAACCTATCTTTCGCCGTCATTCCGAGAAACATTGAATTTGCTTTATTAGAGAAAGGAAAAGAACTGATTTATATTTTTGGTGGTATTGACTGACAATTGTTTATCATAATCATAAAAGTGAATCACTTCCTCCGCACGCTTAACTGCTCCCATTCATGAATGTGTTTAGGATCGTGTATGTGGTTGTATTTTGGCTGGAGTGGTTGAAGGGGTAGGAAGAATATAGTTTTCATTGATCAAGTCATGCAAATGAAATATTTAACTTTGTATTAAAGAAAGTATTTTTTAACTTCTCAAAGTTTGGATTTAGAGTCGAATTTTTAAGTCGACATATAGTCTCCAAAGAGAGAAAAGTGGTACAAAGCAAAAATAGTTAAATTAAAATTTCTGTTCTACTTTAAACATAAACTATATACTTCACCATATTATCAGGACGACTTCAACGAACTTGAAAATGTTTGGTTCTAGTTGGAAAAGTGGTAAAAATCCTAATTTTCAGAGCAGAGAAAGGAAAACAATCCTATGAAAGAAATGAGCACAGATAATCAGAAAAACAAGACAAATTCTTCATAATAGTGCTTCTTGTCTTAGAAATAGTTCTACACACAAAATTACGTGGAATACAACTTTAATTTATCTTTTTATTGCATTCGTGTATGAAATAGGCTGGATGCGTACTGCATTTTGTGACAGAATTCTATAAATGTGATATTTTAGACCTACCTTTAAAAATATTAAATTGTGGAATTGTTTTATAGTCTACTAAATGAGTAGTTCACCATTTTCCTATAGAAACTAAGTTCATATTATTATTTATTAGAGTTTTGGACTTTTTTTTAAATATTTTCATGGCGTATATTTAATTTCGAGAGCTACTGCCTATATATGTACTTTAAGCAATTTCACAAAATTTGCTTTGCCGAGAATAATCGAAATGTCAAAGCTATAAAATTATGAACATTATAGGATCTTATAAAGGGTATTATTTTATACATTTTACTTTATTTTAGTTATAAATTATTACAATTTAAAATTCGTTCATGATGTACTTTAAAATTTGTAAGCTGTCATAGTTAACAGTCAAATATTAATACCCAAGAGAAAACATTTATACTTCTTTTAATAAAGAGCTTTTTTCTTCGTGCATTTCATTTTGCTTGAAAGGGATATACTGTTTTTAAGAAACAAATTAAGAATCTTAACCTGTTTTACATTTTAGAAAAAAAAATGTTTTACAATTTTAATTAGGTATTATACTTTTGATACAATTATGTGTTAAATATATTTTTTAAGAATGTAAAATTTGATATTTAAAAAATTTAGTTTTTATAATAAAGAATAATAACTCTTAAATCTGGAAAATCTTTATTAAACCTTTTTTCTAAATTTAATAATGTAAAATTTTATATTAAAATATTTTAGTTTTGTAATACAGAAAAGAACTCTTAAATCTTTGTAAAAAAATGCAATTATACATTACATGAACAATGTTTTGTCGTATGTTTGAAATGACATAAAACGAACCTATTTTTTTAAATTTTTACTTTAAAGTAGGATTTTAAATTAAATTGTACTCAGTAAGGTTTCCGCATGCACCTTAAATATCAATGATTTGCTCGCCAATTGCAAATTTTTCATGAGTTTTAGGTATTTTAACTAAACAAAATGTAAAATACATTCTTTGAAATACTTGATGTTTGGAAGATAAAACTTACACAAAAAGATTTAAATAATTTTAAGAGGTAAAGTTGTAGTTTAATGGACGAATGAAATGAACTCCACACACACAATGTTAACTATTCTTAATTGAAACTAGAAAAAGTATATAAATATCCCTTGACTAAATATTGATTAATTTGTATTTATTTGACTATACACATAATTATTGATTTACTTATGGCACATTTTGCAGTTTTATTTCATAAAAATAACGTAGACTAAAATACATTCTTTTATCGCATTAAAACAAATATCGCGAATCATTCAGAAAAAAAAACTTCAGGTGGCGCTCTAATTGAAGTTTCTGTAAATGTTCTTACTTCGCAGCATCTTGAACTTGGCAGGAATGCTAAGAAAAGGAGCACAAATTTTGGACTCCTTTTCTTAATATTTATCCAATTTCAAACTTTGTGCAATGTTATTTGCCTTATTGAGTTGAAAAATAAGTTCCTTAGTTAAGGTCAGTGAGTTGTATACTACCCTCGGAATAGATTTACCCGGCCCTCGGTCGTATAAAATAACGAAAAGAAAGTTATAAAATTTTACGATAACTGTTATCAACAATAAGTAAATTTAATTAAATTCGAGTCATAAAGTGGAAATATTATCCGATAGCTTTACAAAAAAAAATTTTACTTTCATGAAATTTTAACGTACATTTTCGGTGAATCAAGTTCTCAAACGTTGTTCGCCAGATATTTATTCACAATACTTTCATTTATTACCTTATGAATTACTCACCTTATGAAATCGCATCAGTTACAGTAACATACTTGCTTTTCAAACTTATAAATGGTTTCAATAAAGTATGATTAAAGTATACAGAAGCGCATAAAATACAAATTTTAGGTAAACATATTTTCACATTTCACTTATAATGTGTTAATATTGGAGTTATATTTAGATAATTTATCACGTAATGCATATTTGTACTATAAATCATGAAAGAGAAAAATGAAATTGATAGATATTCGAAATGTATGCTATTTAAATAATTAGTTAGTTTTGATCAAATAAATTTTTCTCAAGTTTATGAAATATGATACAAATTCATAAACACTAAAAAATTTAAACCAGAAAAATTTTAAGTAGAAAATAAAGTTTATCCTAAAATAAATATACTTATGTATCATCTGAGATTTTTTGAAATCACAATCAATCTCAAACTAAAAAATAAACTTCTCTAAAAAAAACATTTATTAAAGAAATGCCAATAAAATATATAATGTAGCAAAATAAATATTTTGTTCTTGTGGGAAAATTTAAAAATGAAAAAAAAAAACTGAACCTTAAAAGCAATGATGCAAGGCAAGACTACAGAGAATCCTCTAACAAAAAATCTAATACAATCAATTCGAAGCTAAATAAAATGTTAGTTTTGAAAATTATTACAATTTAGTTACCAATATTCATTCATTGTTTGGAGGAAATGAAAAGGGGACAAAAAGGAGTTTTTACATAAAAATATTTATTTTTGGAATTTTTGTTAACTATTATAGTAAAGGTATCCGTCCTCTGTGGTGTGAAAAAATCCTGATGGATAGTGAATCATATTCAAAATCAATAGATAGATGAAGTCCAATCTATGTATCTTTCATGGCTGGTATGTTGCACAGTGAGGGTCAATGTTGCAACTAATTTTTCTTTAAAGAAAATATAGAGAAATTCTAAACGTGAAAACGTTTCCACGCATTTTTTCTTCTTTCCAACGTCTAACGGATGCGAATTTAAGGGAACGATGGCGATTTTCCTTTCACAAGCCTTATACAACGCCAGTTGGGATAAGCCGTGTTAAAAAAATTCTGTTCTACTGACCCAAATGTTATTTGCCATTTTTTATGGTGTATTTCTTTATGACTTGATCCCAAACCCATGAGAACTTTATCCCATTGGCAGAATCGTGTCCCCGTTATCCAGCATGAACCAAACAAAAAGTCCCACCACGTCACAAGCAGACATTGACGAATCCCATTCCACCAAATTTGCCCAATCCTCTCCTCTATCCGGAAGCGAGGGACTCCAAAATAAAAATACATTCCAAAAAAATCTCCAGTTCGTTCACCCATGGAACATCTTCCCGGAAGGCGATTTCGGAATCCAATTCGAATGGTCCTCCATCCCCCTTACAATGGGAAGAATTGAGAATTTAACAAAACTCTAACTGCGCCAATGGTCGAGCATGTCCAGCCACCGTAACGACGCTTGTGGACGGTGGACAGCCGACTTTGGCCACAGCAACTCTGGGCGATCAATGAGCCAACATGTTTTTCTTCATGTAGGTGTGACCACAAGATGGTGATTTGCCGGAAGATGGTGCCCCTGGTATCATTTTTGGCTGCCCTTCGCATCCTTACTGAAGGTAAGTCGCTACAACTTTCTTATATTACTGCATCTCATTACATCAATTTATTTCATATTAGCACTGGATTATCTCCACACTAAAGTCCCATCGTCTGTACTTAAGGCGACAATTGCAGAAGATTGAATCTTTGTACCAGGTTTCCAAAGACGACCTAGTGTCAAGGTCACGTCTGTTTAGCAAGGTAGTGTTCTTGGAGAAGAGACCTTAACCCCTCACATTGACATGAAGGATTCCAAAATACAGCTTCAATTTATTACAGAAATATCGAATGCTGAACCTCTAACAAGCAGAAATATTCTTAAATGAGGTCCTTCATCTTGCTCAAGGACATAGAAGTTTCAGGAGACAAAAGATGCCTGGAGTAGAGACCTCAAACACCATCAATGAATATAAATGATTCCTAAATATAGCTTCATTTCAGAGCAAAAACATCGAATGTTTAAACCTCTACCATGTGAAAGTATTTTTAATTGAGGTTTCTTATCTTGCTCAAGGACGCAGAAGTTTGTTGGGGTAGCATGGTGGTGGGTAGGTTAATTCAAATATTGATCTCACTAGTGTAAAATCTGACACTATATAGAATTTTCGTTGATAGAAAAATCGAAATGTAGAACAAAAATATCGAATATCGAACTCTTAACAAGTGAGGCTTTCATATTGCTGAAACTTTATGGGACAGTAGTTCATTTTGAGTAGACGATTCAACAACCTATTGATAATAATTAAAAAAATAGATGTGGAATAAACTGTTGGTACAGTATAATTCAGTTCAGTGTGGAGTACAAAAGTGCATTCTAACAATAACACATCATTTCTTCTTTATGTCTGTAGCTTCCTGTTAGCCTTTGTTTTAAAATTTAAAAAAATCTTCAGAATGTTTGTTCAAATGCTTATTTGAATAAACATTCCTATCATTCTTCTAATGATGCTTTTGAAATAAGCTAAATATTAGTTAGTCTGCAAATCTGAAAAGGGGAATCCGCGTGTAAGGCAACAGATAAATGACGAAGATCCTTACATATATCTAACAAATAAATTCAACTTCTATTCCATGTTTTCTATTCCTAACCTCATTTTAAAATCTTTCATTCATTCAGCATGCATCCTAACTTAGATTTAGAAACAAGAATGTATGCAAGAATTTTTTTAAATAATTAACACCGGCATTAATTTACGTAAAAATTATAATATATTAGCAGTTTTAAAATACCAGTGGTTTGCTTCTGAGAGAAACAGATATTGTATGAAATAGTTATAAATATGCATATATTTTACAGACCCTTTTTATAAAATGAAAATTTGTGTTATTACATTTCAAGCCTTGGTTATACAAACTTTATTGCCCATTGGTGGACCATATGACCATATGAAACACTCGTGTATCACAATTGATATAAATACAAAACATTTAATTTTAAGGCAATACATTTTTTATCACAATTTATTTTTAAATGTGCGTCTACACTGAGCTTCATAAGCTGCGTATTATTCTATCAGAACACAAAATATTGCAACTGATGGTATCGTTAATCTGTAAAAGTTATCATGACATGCAATGTGTGTTGAATTAAATTTTATATCCAGTAAAAATTCTACGAAAATACATTTTTTAATTCAGTGCATAATAATTGTCATTTATGTTTGCTTCCTTTCCTGCCTTCGTATGTGTGTTTAAATCAATTTTACTTTACAGCTACCATTGGACTAAACAGTTGAATTTGTGTAACGAAATTAAAAATCACTTGTTGAGCAAAATACGCTGAACTTTTTAACTCATTCCTTGCATTCAGCAGTGATTAATGAGAAAAATATTTTTTGATAGTGATATTAATTTTAACGTAGAATTTGAAACCAATTGAAATGTTAATTTTCTTAAAATATAATGTGCATATTGACTTATTGCAGTATAGCTACAAATAACATTCATCTCTGATGTATGGGATTAATCTTCATTCTGATAATTTCTAATAATTTGAGACATTATCCTCCAAATCAGTAAAAAAATTCAGATCTGAGTATATTTTTGTTTAATTTTCATACCTTTACAATGTAAGAGGGTTTTTAGTTATCATTTAAAGAGTGTCTGATAAATGTCCTTGGTTGAAAGTTCATTCAGCGGCTGTGTGTGTTCAGTCTCGATGCTTCGAAATTCATACTTTCTTCAAGTAGACATGTAAAAAAAGGGTTCATTATCTCAAGACCCTCAAGAAGGCCGGTATCGGTAAAATATTTAGGAAGTAATTTACTCAGTTCGAATAAATATCGTCGAATTTCAAACGTGGTGGTACTAATCGGATAGGATATATATCAAATTTTGTATATTTATACGGGCGGTATTGTCACAGGGTCATTTCCTTTTTAATTCTAAACCCAATTAAGAGTTAAAATCCGAAATATTTGCTACAGTAGCGCTCTTTAAAGGATTGTTAAAGTTCTCTGATCCCTACTGCCTGATTCTAACATTATTTAGCTGCTTTTAGATAGGAATTTCAAATTTCGGGGTTCTTTTCTCTTTCACAGCATGTTTCGCATGTGTGATAAACGTATCTTCGTACATTTTACTTATTTTATGGATTAACTTAACTGATTTACGTTGATTAAAATAGTTTTAGCGCGTAATTTTAATTGTTTCTAACATAAAATTTATTTCGGGGATCGCTCGAACTCCCCTGGTTTGGTTGTTTTAAGTTTTTATGGTCCAAGGGCCATATTTTACCAAGCTGCTTCAAGCAATCACCGTGGGACTTCCCTTGAATTCTTTCCTGCGTCTAGACGAATGGACAATAAGCCCAGCGTTAAATCAATTTTTTGTCTTGTCACATATCTTCTCATTCGAAAACAGTCACCTTTGCGTATTGCTGAAATTCTGAATTAGCATTTTGTTTGCACTTATCTTTAACTATTTTAGACTTATCTGGGCTTTTTCTCCTTAAGGATTTGTTTATTTTTCGTAAAGTTAGGAGCTATTTAGTGATAGTCCAAACTCGTCGTGCTCCCCCTTTGAATAAATCCTTGATGATTTTAATAAATCATTTTAGGGAAAATTAACAACTTAACACTTTTCCTGTGATTTTTCTTCCGGTTTTTGAAATAACACTTAACAAGATAAATCTATTTCAGCATAGATTTATTCACATTTGTGAAAGGATAAAACTGTCGTTTATGCGAATGACGTTATGAATATTTCTGTAAGCAACCTCATGGTAGGAGGGAAAGTTATACATTTTGGATGTTTATCGCTGAAACTTCAAGGAAAAAAGAACCTAATAAAACTACACATAAGTACTGATTCTTGTAAATATGAACATCCATGCCCACAGACCAGGATTCAAACGTGATAACCACATGGATACCAGACCGGCAAAATTCTTTATTACAAATTGTTCATCAATATTATTTTATCCAACTTAACGTTTCTTAAAATGCGGTGTTACAAGCATTAATGAATGCTTTCTACCTATTCTTCAGTTACAGTTTTATTAAGTTAAGGATAATTATACATTATTCAATGGAGAACTCTCTTACTTTTTGTTTATAATACATGGAAACTTTTACTTTACGGAATCTGTGTACTTTAAATTGCAACAGGTAGTGAAAGTATTATTTTTTATCCCAATATCAACATCCGATTCTTTAGCTTTCTAAATAGACAATAACTATCTACTTTTTTCGCAAATAGAATGCAAAATATTCTTTTAAGTTTGGGGATAGTTTTTGTAACATGAATGCTATACATTTTCAACTTTTCCTCAAAGCTAATTTTTCTTTTCTTGTTATTCACAATGTACGGTATCTCGTCAAGTTCTGTTCTAATGGTTAAGGCATTTTCTCTGAATAATTTTAGTATGGTTACTTGATGCAGCGAAATTTAATCAAAGCACTAAAATTAAATTGTTATGATTTATGGATGGATTAAACGTCATATTTACAGTCAGTTTTGTAATCTTCTTACTGCGTTTTCGGCACATTTACCTGTTTTAACCTTTTGACTACGGCTATCGATATAACAAGCGCGATTCTTTCTTGACGTGATTCGTATCTTTCAAGGTACAACTACTGTAACGGCCGCAGTCTGAATTATTTCTTGGTGCGATTCTTATAACTTTCAAGGTACAACTGATGTACTGGCCGTTGTATAAATTCTGCTTGGCGCGATCATGGTAAAACTGCTGTAACGGTAGTAGTCTAAATATAAATGTCCCATTATGAATCACAATCCAAATGTTAACTTCTCTTTGTTTTAACTTAAGAGTTCTCTTTATTTTCTAGCAAAAGTAAAGTTAGATTTTTTTTTTGTTTTAAAAACAATTGCATGAAAATTTCTAAACATTTTGCTTTGGGAATAAAATTTTATTGGAATGCAAACGGATACCAAATTAAACGGTTCTACTATTAAAGCAACTGAGAAGTGGAGGAATTTTTCTTATAATAACTAAACCGTTACGTGATGTATGAAATGTTATTTTTTATAAGATCCTCTCTCTCTCTCTCTCTCTCTTTCTCTCTCTCTCTTTCTCTCTCTCTCTCTCTCTCTCTCTACTCTGTAACTAAGAAACTCCCAATTATAAATTCTACTAATTAATGAAAAAATATTAATAATTCTATGTAGAATATTTATGAGATGCATTTCTCTGTGGTTAAACAATTAAACTACTCCTCTGATAGTTTTATTATTCATAAAAAACGTGTCTAAAGATATATATTCATTATTCAATGGAGAATAACATTTTCTTATATGCCTAAGTGATAGCACCCAATATTAAATTAGCTTCCAAGACTTTTTCAAATTTTTACAAATGATCTTTCAATCAGACTAAAATACTTCGTTTAAATAACCCAAACAAAATTTATCTAATGCTATTTTTAAGTTAATTTTTACTATACACTATTAATTACGAAGTTATTCGAAAAAATTACGAGTAGAAACTAATGGAAAGTGTATTTTTACGGCAAATAGTGCAATTAATAATCATTTTAACATCCAAACGGTTTGTTTTGGTTTTATGGTGCAAGGGGAGACATATTTGGCCAATCTACGTCAAATTTTAAGACGGATAACAGCAAATTGGAATCTCATCAAATAAGCCTCATTTTTGTCCCCAAACACAAAATTCATTGTTCCCTAGTGGATTCTAGATAGATATTTTAGCCTGTTATCACGGTAGATATTACCATTAAAGCCTATGAACTAAGAAGATATTTTTATTCAGTATTTTGTGCTTCTCCCCTTTATCAAACGTTATGATACGGAATGCTGAATAACTTGCATTTCAGGTGATGTAACGGAGCATAGCTTAGTTAAATATTAAGATATGTAATAATGCATTTTATGTGAAAATAGTTTATTTCGATCTCAACAGCGTTTAATAATTTAAAACAAAAAAGCAGCAAAAATATCAGAGAATTTCGCAGAACGAAAATGGTTTACATAAATTACTCTACTGATGAAGGTATTGGAGGATATCGAGAAGGTTAAGAGGAGTAAAATCCGTTGCCTTGTTAGCCTATCGTTAAATGATAATTGAAACTCATGTTACATATATATATACTGATGATCTGATACAGCATAGCTCAATTAGGAATTAGGTTCATCTAATTGTAATGGTAACATTCGGTTGGGTTTGTCACTCTAAGATCATTTTTTGCAACACGAGGCTGATTATACGGTATCTACGGTTTAAAGGAGATACGATCCACTATTAACAATCCTGCCGTACCAAGACCAGAGTTCTAACCACTCCGCTATCCTTGAACATTAGGATTTGGATGGGTGCTATACGAGGATCTCATTGTTTCGTGACCTGAAAAAGGCCACTTTTTGAAGACTAGGGACCCAATCACCCATGTTAAGTGTACGTATTTGATTAACATAACACACTTCTACTAGAAAAGTACAACAACTCAAAACGTGTGGCTTTCCATGAGAAAAACATTTTAAACAATTTGAAGTCATAGGAAACGCTGTGAGTATTAAGCTGTTAGTCGCCCTAGATTTGACTCCGACAATTTTAATTACAGAAGGAGTTACAGGAGTCAAAAGATAGGATATTAATAATCATTCAAAGACTGAAAATCGATTTCCTTTTCAATTATAACACTTGCAGTGGGAGGATTATTTTTGACATGAATTGTACGATTAAAACTCGACATATATTAATACGGTATTTTTCTCATGAAAAAGTTAATTAATGGACATAAGAGCATCAGATTTTATTTGGAAATTATTTCAACTTTTTACTATGTCTACTACTTCCATAAAACCTCGTATTTTGTCTCTAACTCTGAATCATTCTGACTCAATAAAAGGTTCAAGTAAACAAAGTGAAGGAGCATTTAAGATATAAACACCAGTATAATACTTGGTAAGCCTTTCAGGGGAACGTGTAGCGGCAGAAATACTAAGAGTCATGAACTCCACGAGCTTGCAGAAGTATTCCTTAGGTATTGAATACCATACTTCCAGCAGAGCGGTCCACAATTCTGTTGTATTCCTGGTTGTGACATTTCTGGTTTCATGGCGTCTAAACTGTATTCGATAACGTTAAGATCTGGTGATTTATTAATGACAAGACCCAAAAACTCTGATTTGTGTTCCTCTAACTATAGTGTGTTTAGACTTGTGTGCACTTCTTAGAAGAGACCAAACCCATCAGAATGAACCCAGAACATGAAGATTAAGTCGTCATAGAGAATTCTCAATAGTGTTCACCAGACAGAGACGTACATGGGGTCCCATTGAAAGTCAGCAAATTAAACTCCCTTCCATTACGGAGCTCCACCAGTTGTCTGTACAATCCCCAGTTTACATGCAAGATCTATGGCTTAGTGTGGTTTTCTCCATACACGAAACCTTTCATCAGCCCGAAACAGTTGTAAACGTGACTCGTTAGACCAGGCTACTCGTTTTTATTCATACCGCCAGTGGCGGTATTCCCGAGCCCAGGCGAGACACATAGTTGTGTGTCGAGTTTTCATCAAGGTACTCGAGGTAGACGATAGCTCTTAAAGATTATATCTTTGAGGAAACGTTTCATAGTACTCACACTTATTTTTCTTTAGAGCCCAGCATTGGCATTCCTATGTTATTTAAGGTAGTGTTAAACGCTAGCTCTAGATCTCGCTCTTAAAGATCATATCTTTGAGGAAACGTTGCACAGTACTTACACTTATTTTTCTTTAGAGCCCATCATTGCATTTCGATGTATTTTTCAAAGTAATGTTAAACCATAGCTAGTTAAACCAGGCTTCTCGTTTTTATTCATACCACCAGTGGCTATATTCCCGAGCCCAGGCGAGGCACATAGCTGTGTGTCGAGCTTCATCGAGGTACTCGAGGTGGACGATAGTTCTTAAAGCTAATATCTTTTAGGAAACGTTGCACAGTACTCATACTTATTTTTCTTAATGGCCCAGCATTGTATTCCTATGTTATTTAAGGTAGTTTTAAGCCCTTATCTCATGAAACGATTCTTGCCACACTGTCAATTACGTTCAACCAGAATCCTTTTACGACTACACTGCTTTCATAAGTTACAGGTTGTGCCAGAATTTTTGTGGTCACTGTACACCCTTTAAATGGTAATATGTGAAAATCTTCACTTTTTCTCTTCATCCAAAAAGCTATAGCCCATCTCAAGAGCACCCACTATTAAACCACTTGAAAAATCGCTTAAATCGTGATGACTTGCCATTTTCACTGTAGAAACTACTCTAGATGGTTCCATAAATGTCTATAGCTTTATCAGAATTTTGGAAGACAGTTGTTGAACGTACTGATAGATGCAACCAATGATGTGCATAGGGGCGTTGCTATGTATCTTGCATAGGTTCTTCTGAAGCATTTCTGGCACTTCAGCGTAAATTATGAAGTTTTAAATGTTTATTCAAAAATATCATAGTTCCTTTTAAATTATAATCACGCTGTTAGTGACCGATTTTACGTTTGCATTTATGTTTAATAGCATATACCATATGGTATTTAAGCAATAAATAGCTACTAACCAAGGTATTTAGTGATTAAACGCTAATTTCAATTAAAAGAAGGCATCATTCAGTGACACTCAAAATATGTCTCAAGAATAAAACATGTCTCATAACTCTTGTTACAAGACCAAATAGTTCATTTAATCTTACAAAAAAGACAAACTTACAAAACATATAGATCTTGCGGGACCTTGCGTCATTAAACCCAAACATTCAATCCAAACCCTATAGATCTTTGCGTCAGTAGGTAGTTCTGTACTTTTAAAAGTTTCATGATATCCAGTGAGTCATGGTCGGTTTTTTAACTTCAACAATGTTCTTTGAAGTTCCGAAATGACTATTCCTGGAGTAATTAGTCATGAAAATATGTTTATGATTCAATTCTCTTTAACAATTGTGGAATATTCCATAGTACTCGTAGTATGAAAATGTTGTAATTATAGTTCATAAGTTTTCAATTTAGAAATTTCATTGCTCATTAAAATATTTTAAATAGTATGAATAATATTATAAACATTTCTAACAAAAATTAATTTTTCAAAAAAAAGGTCAAATTAGCAACGTTTGTTTTTAAATAAATGTTTTCAAAGAATGTTTGAGATACCAAATTTGCATAAGAATACCTTTAAAACACAAACGCCCTCGACCTTTTACTACGTAAGACATAACTTTAATCTTTTCAGAGTTAGAATATTTTATAACTTTGATATTATTCCAAGATCAGCAAAGCTTTATTTAGAATTGGTTTTACTTCAACTGGAATATGTGCAATTATAAATCAATTCTTTGTTTCTCTTTTTTTTGTGAATTCATAGATTCGGTTTCTAAATGGAAGTCACGTACTTATTTGGAATGATAGATGTTGTTTCTTGACTATATTTAGTGCAGCTTTCAATAAAATACAATAATATAATGTAAGTTTTACTGATTTCAATTGTCTTGTAATAGTAACCCAAGTCAAAACCTTAAAAAATCTTTAAATTACAAAATACACTGAAGTGCCTAAAGTCATGGGATACCTCCTAATATCGTATAGGACCTCCTTTTGCCCGGCGAAGTGTAGAAACTCGACGTGGCATTAACTCAACAAGTCGTCGGAAATCTCTTGAAGAAATATTCAGCATGCTGCCTCTACAGACGTCCATAATTGCTAAAGTATTGCCGGTGCAGGATTTTGTCATGAAGTGACCTTTTGATCATGTCTCATATATGTTCGATGGAATTCATGTATGGCGATCTAGGTGGCCAAATCATTCGTTGGAGTTTCCAGAACGTTCCTCAAACCAATCGCAAACGATTTTGGCCCGGTGATATGGCGCATTGTCATCCTGGAAAATTCCATCGTTTGTTTGGGTACATGAAGTCCATGAATGACTGAAAATGGTCTCCAACTAGCTGAACATAACCATCTACAGACAATGATTGGTTCAGTTTGACAAGAGTATCTAGTCCATTCCATGCAAAATCAGTCCACACCATTATGGAGCCACCACCAGCTTGCACAGTGCCTTGTTGACAGCTTGGGTTCATGGCCTCGTGGGGTATACGCTACACTAGAACGCTCCCATCAGATCTTAACAACTGGAATCGTGATTTATATGACCCAGCAACGTTTTTCCAGTCATCTATGGTCAAATCGATGTGTTCACGAGCCTATCAGAGGCACTGCAGCCGATGGCGTGCTGTTAGTAAGGGCACTCGAGTCTGTCTTTTGCTGCCATATCTTATCAACGCCAAATTTCGCTGCACTGTCCTCACGGACACCTCTGTCGTACGTCCCACATTGATTGTTACTGTTATTTGAAGCAGTGTTGCTTATCTGTTAACACTGACTACTCTACTCACACGTCGCTGATCTCGGCCATTAAGTAGACGCGATCGGCCACTGAGTTGTCCATGGTGGGAGGTAAAGCCTGAAATTATATTTTCTCGTCACACTTTTGACACTGTGGATCGAGGAATGTCGAATTCCCTAACAATTTCCGAAAGGGAATGCTCCATGCGTCTAGCTCCAACTAGCATTCCGCGTTCCAAATTCTGTTAATTCACGTCTTGTGGCCATAATCATGTCAGAAAATTTTTCACGTGAATCACTTGAGAACAAATGAAAGCCCTGACAATGCACTGTCCATTTATACATTTCTTACGAGATGCTACTGCCATCTGTATATTTGCATTTTGCTATCTCATGATTTTTGACACTTCAGCGCAGTTACCCATCTTATATTTTGAATTTACCATTTTTTGTTCAAAATGTGACTTCTTTGGTCATTGAAAAAATGTAGATTTCTGAAAAATGAAAGATGCGAGTGAACATGTCAGATTTTGACTTCGAATCTGCTCAGGAAAAAAGCAATTCGAGATTGCTAAAAAAAGCAATAACTATTTATATAAAAAAGAACATATTCATAATACTTAGAAATGTTCAAATATGACCGCATTATATCACTGTCTTAACTCAGATACAAAAACTCAGATTTATATAAAAATATAAAGTGAAACTTTAATTCTGGAGTTTCAAGATGCCGAGTAACAAAATATCATTTTTAACTATCAATAGATTTTTTTGATTGCGCTTTTGGCATTAAATAGACTTGATTCCCTACAAAATGTAAGTTATTTAAAATGAAATACTTTTAATATTTTCATATCACCAATCAATTATTTATAAATTATTGATATTTTGGATAAAAATAAAAATATGAATTCAAACATAAGTGTTAGAATTTAAACTTTAAATGTAGTTTTTGAAGAAAAAAAATTCCCGTCAATACTGGTAAAAAACTTTTAGCATCGTACCTCAATCTTAATAATACGCCATATTATTCCTAGGGGAATTTCGAATTACTTATTGCCCCTCTGCATACCTCAGACCAATTGAACAGGAGTTAATATCTTGCCTGGGGTACCATCAGAGTTCTAAAGAATTAGTGCACTAAATTTGGCGTGGATTGGTCAAACGGTGTAGATTTGTACACAGACAAGCACCAACTTTGCTTTAAATAAAGATTTTTTTGTTTAGTTTTTCATTTTCTGCATTTGTTTGACCACTTTTTCAACGAACTCTATGCTTTTTGTGTGTGAAAATACTTGTCAATCCATTTTTTGAAATGTTTAATGATTGCGTATATGGACCAATGAGCAAAGTTTCTGTCCATCCCAATGATCTGATTTAAGTCTCGTCAATAGCTATTTTCAGGACTCTTGTCCACCACCTGGTCACTCCGCTCTGATCTAATCCATTCTGTCATAAGATGGAGATTTTATTAGTTAGCTCAAGATGTTCTCTTATGCCCTAATTTTTGTCCTCAAATATCCTTTATCTATAAATGAGCTTCTGCATCACCAAACAACCTTTTACTTAAAACTATATTTTAAAATAGGCTAAACCATGTTTTTTCTAGTAACAGTGATAATTTTCACAAAAAATGGAAAAGCATGACTGTTTTAATCTAATCATTTAAATTTATTATAGTGAAAAAACAACAGGTAGGAAAGAGATGAAATATTTGTGTTGTCATATTGAAAGTCCCTCGGAATCGACTTATCAAAACTTATCAAAGTTGGTGTTCACACGCTGCCTTACAATCATGGACAGGACAGCAAGATGTGATATAAGAAAAATAATTCATGCTTTAATAGGGGGAGGGTCCCCACGTGCTGCAATTACACTAGCAACCCTTCTGGGCACACTTTCAACAAGGTTTTGATACACAGCTATGGGTATTGCTGCTACAAGAATATCGTCAGCTCAGCTGTAGATTTCGGACATGATTCCCTGGTCCGTAAGCGTCGCTCTAACTCGTCCCACAAATGTTCTATGGGACTCTGAGCAGGTCAGGGAAGACGTTTTACATCCATATCTTGATACCACTGCTTGACAAAGGCTGCAGCATGACATGAAGCGTTGTCTTCCTGGAAGTAATATTCGTCCATTCCATAAAATTGCCAGAGCGTAGGAAAAATATGACTGTCCTTAATTTTCAGATAGGCGTCGGCGTTTAATTGACCAGGAACAACATGCAAAGGTCCCAGGCCATACCACGAAAAACATCCCCAAACAAGTAGTCGGATTTTATGCAAATCCGCTGGCGTCCGATCCATTATTGTAGCGTAGTGTATTTTTTTCGAATATTGATTGCACGATTAACATTGTGGTACTAACAATTATTTTTTCCAATGTTTTCTTAATAACTTAACAAAAATATCAATGGGATATCTAGATTATTCAGGAAGCTATGAAACAAAGTCTAGGAACTAATTTAACGTTGAGCACTTTAAACGTGGTATCCGAGTTCGTCGTAAATTCCTTGGTGACCGGAATTTGAAATAAATTAGATACACACTTTAAAAATTAATGGTTAACATTGGAAAATAGGAATTTTGTGCACAAATTGACATGATAACAGCCTCTTATGCAAAATTAATGCATATGAATTGAAAAATGCTATTTTCCATCGAATGATACATTTCAATTTCTCTATTGTAAACGATGCGCGAACAAGAGAAAGGGGTTCGATTTTTTCAACCGCAGATGTAAATCATCCCTCGGTTCGTGTTTGAATTAAACAACTATTCATCGAGTAGCATCCCAATTCATCCACGTTCCAACCAGGCTACAGCGATTACAAATTCTACTCAGCAATAGCAAAAACGGAAAACACTACAATTCAAACATGCCGCACGCGAACGGTATCAGTTGGCTAAACCTCAAAAAGAGAAAATCTAGTGAAAAAAGAACTTCCGTTACAGATACTTCTTATCGAATTCAAAAACAGAATTCTACACTGAAGTGAAACAGAAAATCGAATCGCGGGATTTGAGCCCGATCCACGACTTCCTATAACGTGCGGGTATTTGGACTCGGTTCTCTAGTTTGTTGAGCTTTTGAAACCGAACCTTAGGGTTGGAATACAGCGGGACAATGTTTACGTGCGGTGCATAACAAAAACACGTTGGGATGGGGATGGAAGAGGAAAATTGCTCGCTCATGCGATCAGAGGATGCCTGGTGTAGGTGTGAGATCAATGTCCGAAGGGGAACGGTTTCTAGAAATAGACGCGACGACTAATGGCCGAAAGAGCATATAATGATTTGTTTTCTATCGTTATTCACCTGTCTTTTGTGGCATCGGGAGGAAAGCGTCATTTTTGTCGTCAGTCGATGTGTGATCCCTTGACGAAGTGACAAGATGTGATTAATGGTTCACACCAAATGTCCTTAGTTGACTTTTTTTGTAACGAGTTTTAAAAAACATTCCCATGAGTTTTAATGCATTGCGAACACCAGGTACATATACGAGCCAAGGTCCCGGTCTAGTTAGCCCCTGTGAAGCAAAAAATAACCATGGAGCGATACGACAGACTAAACCTGATCTGCAGAATAGCTTTCTGATCTGATGAGAGGGATTTTCAGAGTTAACATACAGACCAAACGTTAATACGTATCGGGGTTAACTAAACCTGATCTGCCGAATAGGTTTCTGGTCCGATAAGAGGGATTTTCAGAGTTAACATACAAGCCAGACTGAATAGCAAACTACCCAAAACATCTCTCGCATAATACGTATCGGGGTTAACTAAACCTGATCTGCCGAATAGGTTTCTGATCTAATGAGAGGGATTTTCAGAGTTAACATATAAGCCAGACGGCATGGCAAGCTATGTATCGAAGTTACCTTAAAATGCAGTGCGTTGCTACTTTGACGACGTTTGGCGTTTAATCAAATTAGAGTTGACCAATCAACTATTATATATCAATTCGGAATTCATTGTTTGGAATTTTTATTGACGACGTGTTAAAATCGTATTCGAAAATCAAGGCCAAGTCACTCCATGTTTAGAATTGGTACAATAAACGCATTCCTTCGCAGAAACACTATCACCACTTACAATTAATGGGACAGAAAATTCATCACATACGCTCCGTATCAAACACGGGAAACGTTCCTGTGTTCGATATTCTTTTGTTTTAATTTAAACGCTTGAGAACTTAAAGATCCATGTATGTGGCGTGCGATGGTAGTTCAAAATACTTATGGCTGCAGCCTGACCTACCGAAATTGTCAAAGTTTGTTCCTTCCTGTCTGTTTGAAGACTATCATTGACTCTGATTTGGAGATCCTTTTGAAGAGAAACCAGAGAACATTCTCTTCAACGGGGACTGATAAGTGCATTGAAATCTGAAGAGGACCCTACCATCCAGAAAAATGGCAGCAAACAATTAAAGCGAATATTGAATTGAAGAGAGAAATAGAGTATGACCATTAAAGTTTCCAAGGCAACGATAAATATCAAATATTAATACATGCAAAACCGCTTGAGCTTATTGATAGAATTAAAGTTGTATTTTCTACAATGAGATCTACGATCTATACCTGCGATCTTTAACGAATAATAAATTTTCAGAACATTCTAAGCCCATACTTACCCTACTATACTAAAATATGGAAAGATTGCATCAAGGATAAGCAAAATGTTGTGAAGAACGTAATAAGGATACGTATATGCAATTCACTCTTGTTTCGCGAAAAGTAATACCAAAAATTAACTCCAAATTAGACTACGAGCTTCTCGTTTGTTACGGATGCTCCCCAGTTAGCCGAGAGGAAATATGTAGGGGGACTCAATTCTAGCCACCCAACCGTAACCTTCTGGGTTGTTTAAAAATACACCAGAACAAGTCCGAATCGCATATTGCACCTTGAATAGTAGGAATTAAAGAAAACTGGTTGAAATTTTTTATAGACGAGTATTAATTCTGCTTCGTCGTCTTCGGACATGTAACCATTTCAACTGAAATTGGAATTAAGTTTGGTATTAATGTTTGAACTTCCTAAAAGGATTTACTAGTTTTTTACGACTGAAAAATATTATTTTAGGTCACTTTAACATTTTCCACGTGAAAAATCTTCGACTGGAGTGATTGTTGGTGGTGCCTTGCGGAACTGCCAAAATGCCAGAATTCCAAGCCTTCCCCTATGATATTTTATTTAATTTTGCAATAAAATAATAAGTATGTTCGTCTGAGATAGATTAGCAAACTTTTATTATTGTTGGAGTTTTTTCGGGTGAAATTCAATTTTTTTCATACATCGTATTTTACGGCCTCTTTATGAATACAATATTATAATGTATTCAGTATAGTTGGGAGAAGACTTATAAATTTATTGTACAAGAAACTTTCATATTTAAGGATTCCGCCACCATCTTCAAGCCCATGTTAGATACAAACTTTATTAACAAAGAATCTGTTCTTGAAATATCCATATAAGCTGAGCGAGTATTCACGAATTATTAAATATTCCATCTCAAATCGAACGGCCGACTCTTGGATAGCGTAGAAATCTTTCGGATGCGTATAAAAACTAAATTGTGTGAAAAGAATTATATAAAATTATTTAATACTACATTCTTGAAATTCGGAGAAAATTCTCATATCAGTTTTCAAACAAAACTATTATTGAATGTCTAATTTTTTTAACATACATAACTAGAGATAATTATAAAATGCCATTATTTTATTAAGTTACTCGTGTATTTGCTTTTTAACAATCAATTTTCAACTTCGGGCTTGTCAGAAAAAAAAGTAAATTTTCACTCTTCGTTTGCCTTTGGTATTGTATTATTATTTACTAATAATTTGCGATTGGGTATTTCATACTTAGCCAAATAGCTGTAATATCTATAACGCTATAAGACAGAACAAACACGGTACCTTTTCAGGCCTATGGGTGCTTGTTTTTGCTTGAAGACTTCTTGCATAACTTGCTTTTTAACAACCTATTTTCAACTTGGGGCTTATCAGAAAAAAGTAAATTTTCACTTTCCATTCGCCTTTGGTATTGTATTATTATTTACTTATCATTTGCGATTGGGTATTTCATGCTTACCAAACAACTGTGAAATCTATAACGCTATAAGACAGAACAAACACGGTACCTTTTCAGGCCTATGGGTGCTTGTTTTTGCTTGAAAACTTCTTGCATAACTTGCTGAATAGAGTAGGTCAAACATAGATGCTACGAACCCATACTTGTTTGTCAAACGAAATTTCCTTCAGCCATCTGAACAACATGCGTCAATAGACACGAAGAAACTGCAGCGTGTAATTTCTGTTGGTGTAACTGAGAACAGGTCTTATGTTTACTCAGGTGCCTCAAATATACATTTCCTCTTGATCAAAAATGGAAAGTGAATTCCAGCTGCAAGCAAGGAGACACAGCTAATTACACTAGTACATCTCCGGATAGCCATCTTCGCTGTAGTTTCTTAATTGTTCGTGGGTCGCGATAGCCTGGTTGTAAGAGTAACGGACAAGCAACCGTAGAGTTGTGAGTTCGAATCCAACCAAAGACCGTCGTGTACAAAGGGGGCTGGTGCACGTTAAATCTTTCGTGACCTCAAATCTCCTCACGTTGATGTGGGGTGGAAATTTGGGGAGTGGGATGCCAGCTCAGATGGTATCATCTAATCGTGGCTCAGAATGTTTTCCTGGTACAGCTACACTCTACGTTTATGAGTGATGGCAACGGCTTGGCGATTTTTTTTTGCGCACTTCTAGTAGCGGGTTACGATAAATTAAGACAACCCATCTTTCGTTACGGTTTTTGTGGTTTTCATAGCAACCTCGGCAAACGGAAACTTTCAATTTTCATTTTGAATATTCTAGAATGTTCTTCCAAAATCCGTTAAAGTCGTTCGATTTCATTGATTCGTTTGAAATTTTTTTTTCTTTCCTCCCATTGGTTATTTTTTTTTAAATATCCTTTGATTGCATTGATCCTTTTAAATCGTTTTCTGTGATACCATTGATCCATTTATTTGTATTTTGACAGTTGTGGAATTTTTATTTATTATAATCGTTTTCACGAAAGGATTAAGGGTTTAGATTTTGACCATTTTCGTTTTCATTATTTTTTTACGAAAGAATTCTGACGTTATCAGGTTGTATTATTTCTTGCTTTTTTTTCTTTTATAAATATTTTTCTTTTTCAACATGCCTACTGTATTTAGTATAGTTTATAAGTTTCAGGGTATTCTTACCCAACATTCGTAGCTTAGTTTCTCTGCTGGTTCACAAATGTGTTTTGATATGTGCTTAAGCCTACTACTTTATGTGAAAGTGTTTAAAAAATATACTTTTTAAAACGTTCTGAAATATGTTTAAAAAGTGTGTTGTAAAAAGAAAAAAATTTGTGACAGAAAAAGAGTTAAGAAATAACTATTTCCTTGGCGACTTTAAAAGTGCGCCAAAAAAATCGCCAAGGCCGTTGTCATCGCTCATAAACGTAGAGTGTAGCTGTTCCGTTTTCCTTTCGAAAGTTGATCCCGGACCGTCACTAATAGCAGATTGTGTTACTTCATTGCGACATTAATTAAATAAATACCTTCCTACCTACCTTAATTGTTCATATCTATTTATGGCAGTATAGTTCCTTCCATTTCATACTTTATCTAAATCCATTTATAATGAATGTAGGCGTTGAAATGCACATTTCATGCATCCAGATGAAATAAAACTAGGCAAAAACATAATATGGTATTTTGTTTGCATTTTTTAAATGTACTCTTACTGGTGTTAACTCTTATTTCCAACAAAGTACGTGGTAAAACATTTCCACCTCAGTCATGTTACGATGGTCAGTGGCTGCTGAACGTACAATTCAATTGCAACTCAAAAGCGATTCTATATTTTTTACCACTAAACTTATTTTGCGAGGGATACGATCTCCTTTTCTCTATATGAGATTTTCATCCTCCATATTTCTCATTCTGTAATCAGATGGTCGAAGAATTTCATAACAGCAGTGAGAGCTTTTCTGTACAGTTCTAGCAATATTATGTAGCTCTTGCCTCAAATGAAACATATTAAAAAAAATACTGCGATAAAAATGGCGATTTTACCTTGTAGTGGTTGATTTCGAATTGTTTATATCCGTTTCTTGATCCTTTATTATAAAGAGCATTTAGATTTCATTATTATAATTTTTTTAAAGCATGTGTGCTACAAATGGGAGATTAGGAGCATCAGATCATTCACTTATTCTATTTTGTACTACTTTTGTACTTATTCTATTTTGTACGGCACATTTTCTCAATTTCTAGAAAAATTATTAACATGTAACATATTTTTAATTAAACTTATTTTTAAAAGGGAAAAAAACCTGAAAAATAATTAATCAGAAATTAGATCAGAGAATGTGCTTTGAGAATGTGCCTGTACAAAAGCTTTGTTGAAACTCATGTGAAATTGAGTTCAGTGAAAGAGAGTATAAAACACCATTTTTAGTCTTTTGAGATATAACCGTTTGGTAACAAATAGTCTTCAAATCATAATGAATATAATGAAATGTGTTTACCAATTTATTGTTAAACTTTCACGTACACTAATATTTGGATGTACTCTGAATGACTACTTAAAAATATTTCTGTTACATTCTTCATAATTAAGTATTTTCATAAGCAAAATCACCAGCAAAAGCAAAGGATTGTAATCATTATTTCCCGTAAATAAACTTTCATCATTGGCTCTGTGGATCGATCCTAGAAATACAGTCCAAATATTTTCACCCTCAAGCGGCACTTTCCTTAGTATCTGTCAAAGAAAAGGTACCGCTAAGTACACTTCTTGTCACAATAGGACTGCGGTAGCCGGTTGGATGAGTAACGGATTAAGAACCGGAGGGTTGCGAGTTCGAAAACATCCAAATACCGTCGTGTACAAGGAGGCTGTTCCACATTAAATCTGTCGTGACCTTAAATATTCTCACGTTGGAGAGGTGTGGAAGTTTGGAGAGTGGGATGCCAGTTCAGGTGTTGCCTCGTCATCTGACCGTGGTTCAAAATTGTGGTGTATTGTCCTCGAATCTTTCCCTTTGAGTGTTGATCCCGAACCGTCGCAAATATTCCGCTGTGTTGCTCCAGTGAGACGTTAATCAAAAAACACCATACCAGACCTTTTCAGGCTTCACTTGACTTGCTTGCCTTCTTAAGTTGAGTTTAGACGCCACCCCGAGACTTCGTGGGATTCTCATGAATATGAATAGATTGGTTAATAAATTCTGGATGCGTGAAATAAATTAAACAAGTTAAATTTAAAATTTTAAACCTTTTTAAAGCCTACACACACAAATACCATAATAAAATAGAAAAATGAATCTACAGTAAAGTTGGAGGGGTGAAAGTCGTTCTAAAGATATAGGAGAGCCTTTTCTGTACGTGTTGATGTCCAACTTACAATCGAAAAACAACACTTAAAACTGAGGAATTAATACCGAGCGAAAAGTCAGAAATCAATCTCATTGCAATGTGGTCAACGAATGGGTTTCGTTTTCGTTGGGCACGCTCAACAACTCCTTATACTATGCATATTTTCACCTGATCCAATCAGGACAACAGCTACTTTGCAAATAGTTCATAATTTGGCCGAAATACGATTTCATTTCTCGTCTCTATTCCATATTTCCCATTTCGAATTTCTGGTAAACATGAGCGCCGCGACACCAGGAAGTCTAAGTTATCTTTCTCTACTCTCTACTCTCCGCATCTCTTTTCCTTTCCTTTCGTTTCCCAATAACTTGATGGTGTCTGCCTTATGTTTATCAAAGCTTGGCCAAATATGTCCCTTCCGCCATAAAACCCAAAACCAAACCATCCATTTTGAGTTAGTCCTTGAGGTTTTAAGTCTCGCGAACTTATGGATTTATCATGTTCAAGCCTTTTTTTTATTCTATACCAGAAGACGGGGAAAATGTGCTTCTTTGTCTATCTTTTTTCTTGCCGTCCAGTAGAGGCTTTAGTTTACATTCGGTAGGGAAAATGGACACAGTAATAGCAAATATCCTTCTCAGTCTTTTAAATTATTGACCTTCATAATTGCATTCATATCATTGCATTGATGGGTGAATTCACGACACACCGCACAAATAAGCCACACATTCAAAGCCACATCCCGTTGAAAGAAAGACCACACATTCATTCCAGACGAACAGAAATCCATGCCTTAACCCGGATTCAAAGCAGAACCCTTTTGATCCAGAATCCTGACCACAAAACCAATTTACCCAACGAAATTTCTTTTTCTTTAAAAACAACATAATAAAATCAAATTACATTCAATCAAAACACATTTTAAATTATTAAAAGATGCAAGTAAAGGCCGGGCAATTTCTGAACCGTCTTTCACCAATCGCTTAAGTTCCATCAGTTTTTTTTATCACATCAGTTTGACATTCTGTGTCGTACAAATGTAATACTCATTCTTATATTCATATCTGAAAAACGTAGCAGGAAACTTAACGTCCCTAAATAATACGAATGGTGATTTATGTCAAGAGCCACTCACTCACTTTACATGACATGAGAATTTTCAGGTGAATTACTTAAGATTGTGCACATGTCGGAAAGATAAATAGCCACGACGAATTCTCAGAGTTTATGTATCTTGTATTCGAATGTCGTTGATCGTATTTCATGGATATTCCAAGAACTTGATCAAAAAGCTGCAAGTTATGTAAGTACAGGTGACCAATAACCATCAAGGTTAAAGCTCATTTACTTCCGTCATTTATTAAAGAGCGTCACTACAGATGTTATTTATTTCATCTTGGATCAACAAGGCTCTTATAAACTTCTATTTTAATCTTCTTTTTATTTAAACTGACAGACCCGCACCTACCATCTGCGCTGGAAGTTTTTAATTGCTTATATCGGCAGATGGCTGTGTCGTTACTTCCCATTCTATGTCTAATATTAATCCATTTATATTGAATTTCAGCATTGGCATTCACAGTTCATATACCTCCAAATGAAATTAAATGAGTCAGAAAGAATATAAAGCAGCCATTCGTGTATTTGTCACTATTTCCAATTAAATATATGGCAAAAAATTCTCAACTCGGTCACGTTTCCACAGGCAGTTTCTGAGCGTCCATTTCACATGTTCTCATTCATTTATTCATATGTGGTTCGCCATTTTTTGACGTCGATGCAAACTTTCACGATAACTCAATTTTCCCTTCTAAGCTAATTTCTGTCATCCAGATATCTCATTGCGTTCTGTAATCAGCCTGGTAAATAATTTCGAACTCTTCTGTGTAGTTTTAGAAATTTTATGTGACGAATGTTTAATTTTACTTTATTTATATTCATTTGTTGCCATTCTTCAATATTCAAATGACGTCGATCTCTGTGTCAGGTACGTAGACTGTCGTTTTTCATAGGCAATGTTTAGCAATGGAATGCATTATATCGTTGCAAAGAAGTTTGTATGAATTACTCAACAAAAATGCAAACAAACCCCGAAGTTTTTAATAACTGTATTAATCTAGAAAATATATAAAAGCAGTAATTCTACTCGATGATCAACCCTCTGACAGTTACACTGGTCCTGACAGATACACTGACATTTTCAATATTATTTATGAATTTAAATAATACAATTTTTTTACGGTTATTTGTTTTTGGTTCGTACGAAGATCTGCTACGTACTTTTTAAACGAATAATTAATAAGTGTGTAACTAGGAAAGTACCTCACAGATACACTGTGATGTCATTAGTTATAAAAAGTTGCTGGGTGAATTGACGTCGTACCTAAAACAATACAACATGCTATTAGTGGCAATCTGGGACCAACCCAAAGGGAAAGTTTCTAGAACAACACTCAGTAATTTTGAAACAGGGTATAGAAAACCCACGATTGAAGAAAAATTAAAAACTTTTTTTTATTTACGTTGAGAAATGGGTCGTATTGACCATTTCCCTTTGTACAGCCCAATATAAACTAGCCTTTGAAATATAGTTGTCAAGAGGTAGAGCATTAAAATTTGAATTGGACAAAGTAGCACAAATTGTCAAGGGGCTAAAATTCATAGTCTTTCCAGTGGAACACAAAGGGCAGTCAGAAATGTCTTGTGGAGATGTCCTTGGAGATAGTCATGTCCGTTTAACCCACTGGCTGATTATCCCGCGATTTCCACCGGCAACTCAAATGTAGCAAAATTTGCTCATCCCGCGATTTTCGCGGGCAGGTGTTTTTCTATCTTTATTGAGGAGCGCATCCCGCTTTTTCACCGTTTAACCAATGAAATAAATTACATACAGTGTTAGACGTTAAATTTAGATTTTGGTCAACAGATATCGCTAGTCGTCCTCTAAATTGCGGCATTTGAAGGTACTTTGTATTTACCGCTCTAACTTCGTGCCTTTGTTTGGCGCCTTTTTCTAATCAGAAATGGCTGCTAGAAAACGTTCAGCGATTGACAGAGTATATATTCCTGATGATTTATCAGATTCTGAAAGTGATTTTAGTTTTGATAGTGATAGTTATATAGATTTTTCGGACTGCTCCTCAGATAGCGAATGATTCAATAAACTTGCAAAGCGTTAGGCAGTGGTGCAAAATTGATATGAAGAATATTCCTCCTCCTCCAGTTCCATTTCGTGGAAATCCGGGAATTACTGTGCATATAGCTAACAATGCAAGTATATTGATTTATTTTGATGATCAAATATTACGAATGATAGTCCAAGAAACAAATGGATACGCTGAACAATATATCCATAAAACAGTGTGTAAAGAGAATTCTCGTTGGAAAAAATGGAGAGAAACGAATGTTGAAGAACTAAGACTATTTTTTTGCAGTTTTGTTACTCCAAGGAGTCATAAAGAAGCCAGAACGAGAGCATTTTTTTTTTCATTTTACTTTTTTATATTATGTAATAAATAGAAATTAACTGTAATTCAATTGAAATTATTTTTTTTTTTTGCAATAACATCTGAAATTAGGTTTTCTGACAGTTTAGTTTCTCATGATAAAAATCTATATAAAAAGTCTTTTCTAGAAAGAAAAAAATGCATATTTCAATTCTCCAATATATATAGATTTTTAATATGCAAAAAAAAAAAAAAAAAACTCGATTTTTGTAGCGATTTCGGTCCACAAATTGAGCAGTCAGGGGGTTGATATTCTGAAGTTGGCCGCAAAGATCTGTCTGGGGAGATCCATTGGGACCGGATTACATAGTAGGCTTTCCCAGATTTTACCCTTAGTATCAGTCTCTTGAGTTTTGTGTATGTATCTCCCCGCTGATCTTACAATGGTGGAAAATGCCTTGTTGTATGATAAGGCAATAAGAGGTTGTTAAAAACTACAAAAGTAAACAAAATTATAACAACGAGAAATTAAGTACTTCAATGCAAATGCGCAGATCATTAGCATTCTATGGCGCCTTACCTACAGTAGTCAACGAAGCGCCCAAATTTGTGGTTTGAATTGCGCAGTTTGTGTCATCGCCTACCGTGTTCATAAAGATAGCATCAAAAACAAAGCCATCGTTTAATCATTCCTAACGGTGACGTCACCCGCATTAGTGCAGGGGTCAATATGCCCGGACGAAAACACAATGCGGGTCACAATTAAGAAATGTGTGTCACTAGTTGGCTTGCACCGTTTTCGGAACAAACTGCCACTGCCGTTAATGATTGGGAAAATGTGCTCTATAGAGAGCAGGATGGTGAAAAGTTTGATCTGAATGACAAGCAACTGTAAATGACTTTTCCCCGAAACGTTGCGATACGCTTGTGTCAAGCCCTGTTCCGCAATGTTTCGTGACTGTATTCCTAAATTAAAATACGAAATTGGACAACACTGCGTCCTCTTCTGTAGTCGTTACCGAACTTTGAAACGATGAATTGTGCCGTGTTCTTGGTCTACCTGAGGATTCTGGTGCTCGTTTATGAAAAGTGCTCTGTATGATAAGGACTCACCTACGCACTTTTTCAAGTGCTGTTATCACTTAAGAAATAAAAATTAAGATTTTTTTTAATGATCAAAATAAAATATGTGGATATATAGATATGCGAGCGCATTCTTTGGTATAGATGTTTGTGATTCATTGGCTAACGATGTTTAAAAGAAATCTTACCATTGGAATTTGTGTTAGATCTTTCACTTTTGAGCACTTTTTACCCTGTTTATCCCACTTCGTATAGTCTGAGCTGAACCATGTCCAAAAGATTCTGAGGTCAGTGCGAGTCAGTACCTTCCTAGCCACCTTCTCCAGAGCACAGGAAATATAGTACTCAGGAGAAGCCCTGGTACTTCATACAAGATGGAAAATTCCTTTCTCATCCAAATTTCATGGGCCTCAAACGCCTACTTTTGAGCCTTGAAAAGGCTGTCTAATCCACCCTATCCCAAATTAAAACTCGAGGGTTGCCCCTAGACGATCCCCTTAATACCCTTCATGTACAAGAGTACTTCTCCAAATCGTTTAATTCAAAACCTTTGCCTTTGTGTATATCACCTCACCATCACCTATAAGCTGATGATAGTGGTTCTAGGTTCCTCTTTTGCCAATTTTCGGCCTTTTCATTATTAAATACTTCTTAGTCTATTTAATTAACTACAAACACCAATTTGCTAGATTTTGTTACAAGAGGATGTTTATATTATGCTTTTATATAATTGTGCTAAATGTTTTTAGGCAATATTAAAATTACATATTGAAGTAAACACACAGAATTCGTTATTCGAAAATCATTATACTTGTATTTATTGTATTTTTTCTCATCCAGCTCAAAGTTGTAACAATGGTGTTGGGAAGTTGATGTTTGAAAGAGTTGCTGAATACAAACTTTCGGGAACAAGCAGTAACTTTGGAGGTACAAGAAGAGCGGAAGTTGTGAGTACATTACATAACTTTTTAATTTAGTTTTAGAATTCATGACATACATTCAATTTAATTTTTTTTCAAACCCTTATAGTAAGTAGGTAGTTGGATTAACGTCGCACCGGAGCAACACAACGTGCTATTGACGACGATCCGGGGTCAATCCCGAAGGGAAAGGTCCGAGGACAACACCACGTAATTTTTAACCATGGTCAGATGACGAACAAACCACTTACGTTATGAGTTGCTTTGTTCAGTTGAATTTTTAAAATAGCAGGGCGGTTTGGTATTCGTTTCGCTACGCTTCACAAAATTTTACAGATACTTCGTTTAAGTTAAAAATACTCTTACAGATACGTCGTCTAAGTTTTTGGAGTTAGGCCGCAAGACCGCCATAACTCAAAAAAGTGACTATTTAGTATCATGTATAGAAAGAACTGTAAATACATACTGAAAAACTGTCACAACTAAATATTCCAGTATAGATAAGTTGAGGCTCCAATAGAGGGATGTATTAACGGTTTTGCAGCATATAGTAACGTATTTAATCTGCCTACGAACAAAACTTGACTAGAAAAGGTATTCCAGCTGTAGTGCTTGTGTAAGCAGCAAGATTAAATCTAAAAACTGACATCACAAAATCAAACGCCTCGAAAATTTATAAAACCAAAGCTGCATGTTCATTGCATTCAACAGTCATGATCTACACTCTCATAATTAAAAAAAAATGATCAAAAAATAGTCGTGTTCGTGAAATTGACTAAAACGGATTAATAGGTAAGGAAACGATATTCAAGTACATAAAATGTTTAAAAGTAGGAAGGTTAAAGTTTTTGACTTAACCTTAAATCATCAATTAGACATAAAATATTGCCACCAACCGTCTCATACCACTTTGTGATGTTTCTTTTCCCTTACAGATCACGAGGAAGGACTTGCCCATTCGGGTTCTATCCGAATGCATACGAAGATGTGCCGAAGATCGCACAACAACACAACATGTGCCACAATGTAGGTCCTTCGATTTTCTGCCGGGCAAGAGATTGAGTCCGGTCCCAGCTCACGAAGGAAATGACGTTTCCGCAGCAAGAAACGGAGTGGTGGCTGAGTATGAAGACTCCAGCTGCTATCTCTACTACGACCAGGCATCGCCAGATGGCACAGAGACTCTAGTACGGCAAAATGATGTCTGGCACTTCAATGAAGTTTGCATAACGTGTAAGTGCAGTGTAAAAATAATGTCTGTTAAATACCTGGAAGGTGCAGCTACGTGTCGAAAATCAAATCATCCTCTTTACTCGAGCATTGTTCATTGTTTTACAAATTAAAAGATACCGTTCAATGGTGAATAATATCTATGAATATTCATACTTAGAAAATGTGCGTACGAGATCGTCTTCATATCGAATTGCGCACAAACTTTATTAATTTTTAATTACATAATCTAATTATAACCGCTAAATTTCGAATGATATCAAAATTGTTCTTAAAGTTTCAATTCATATGATCCAGCCGTTTCTGGATCATGAGTCTGAAAAACTTGAAGTATCTACTTAAGCCCGGTGCACACATCCGGTTTTTCAATGTGCGGCGCCGCTGCCGCAACGCAAGTGTGGTCTGAGATACATTAGATCCAATGGAGCAATGCAAACATGCCTCCAGCGTCGCTGGGGCGACGCACATCTAATTTGCGTGCAATTTGTACCGCAGTTCCCCATGGCTCCGCACGATTGCCGCACATGAGTCTCCGTTCTGAAGTACCTTGTTTTCATAAACAAATGGAATATAAATAATAATTAATAAATGGTTGTATCCAGTAACGTCTATTTTGTTTCAAATATATACATTTTTTACACCAAGTAAGCAAAATAAACACGTTATCTTCGATAGAATATTTATCGCAAATGGCGCGAAATGAGTCCGTACGTCATTTCACGGTTATGTGTGCATAGTTGGGCTTCGGTGCCCCAGTGGCGCCGCACGTTGAAAAACCAGATGTGTGCACCGGGCCTTATGGACTAGACTTGTGTTAATAACTTTCGTAAGTATCTTCACATCACACTCAAATTTTTTTGACTATGTTATTATAAGTCATGTTAGGCGGAAAAAAACACTGAGCGTCAGGGGATTCACGAGTATTGATTTTACCCATCATCATATTTAAAGACTAATCAACAACACCCCTGTTAGTTAAAAGAATCCCAGTAAACAAATTATTTGCTAAAATGGCCAAAAACTGGTGGAAGTCATACAAGGAAGGATGCGGATTCCCATGTCGATTAATGGGTGAGAGCCTCTCAGAGAGTTATAGAACCTAAACAAAATCTTTGCGATGTGAATTTTCATGGATAAGTTAATTTGAGTATGCAATATTAATTCTGAAATTTATATTCGAAGCAATTATCAACAGCAATTGTTATATATTTTGGTGGAAATACATCTAGTACTTTTTAAATAACTATGCGAACTTTCAGATCTTTCAGTTCTTCACAATAATAAATTCCAACTATACTATAAACGTAATATATAAAAATAATTTACATAATAGAAAAATTATGGTAAATTTGTTATTTTTAGCCATATTTTTTTAGAAAAGGATATACTAATTTCTACGAGGAAAGAGCTGGAATTTTGAAGAGATGAAAATATAAGTTCTTTGAACAGAGAAACATACTTTTTTAAGAAAGGAAAATTAACGATAGAAACATTATTATTGTTTTTTATTTCAAAATCTATGCTTCAGTCTCATAGAGTATTTTTGTATTCTATTTTTTAAGAAATTTAAATAATTCCTGACAGTAGTAGTAGATTAAAAAATATTCCACTTCCGCTCTTTGGGATATATTAGTCAGCATTGAAACCCTATGTTCTGTATTACTAAGTTCGTTCTAAGACATACTCACTTGAGGTATTCAAACAGCATTTTATCCGCTAGTATTTGAAAATAATATTTTTCTAGTTATTCTCCGAATTTAATCTCGCTTCATTGTCTTTCAGCCAGCAAAGTGAGCACGGAATGCAGCAACCGTCTGTACGTCATGGAGAGAACGCCCGGTTTTCGATTCGAAGGGACAGGTGACCGAGAACTGTTTGCCGTGAACCGCACTGACTGCGAGAGCAAGTGCATCAATGAAGAAAGCTTCAAATGTCGCTCTTGCAGCTTCGATAGGGCTGGATCCGTGTGCCGATTGAGTAGGGAGACCAAGGCTATGAACCCAGCGGGTTTCACGTCTGACGCCAACAGCGATTACATGGAAAACCTATGCCTGTCAGGTAGGTGTGCTTGCCTTTCGAAAGACTTTTTTAATTAATTTGATAGCCAAGTTAGTTATTTTAAAGGGTGGCCCAAAATTCCCGCAAGAAGTAATTTTGATAGAAAACACAGGTTTATAATTAAAAATTGCAGAATTTTTTATTGATTCATAAAGTATACAATATAGGGTTATGTATGGAATAGCATATCGGGTAAATGGCCTCCAAGGCCTTTGCTAGCACATACGTACTCTTTTGTTGAAATTTTCCATGACCATTTTGCATAAATGTGGCTGAATTTCGTTGATACAGCGCTCAATTTCCTCCATCAATGCGTAGGTGGTCATGAGCCCATGTTGGCATAAACCTTAGACTTCAAAACAACCCAAAGAAAAAGTCCAACGGCGTTAAATCGCATGATCTGAGCGGCCAATTCTGATCACCAAAACGGGAAATTACGCGACCAGGAAATGACTCGTGGAAGAGTGCAGTTAAAAACGTTATCCTTTAAGTAGGCCCAAAGAAAAAAGTCACATGACGTTAAATCAGGGCATCTGGGTGGCCATTGGGTTAGTGGAATGCTGTTATCGGCGTTTCGTCCAATCCATCGATGAACATGTTAATAGAGGTAATTTCGCATATCACCTGAGTAGTGTAGTGGTGCATCATCCAATTGGATGAATAAAGTTTTTGACGACATCTGCCGATACATACACTCGGTCGTCCTGGCTTTGGAACTTTTCACAAACTGCCCGTAGTTTCAAATTTTTTAAACCAATCGTTAATGAATTTTCTGGTTGGAGGTTCTTTTCCAAAACGTGATCGAAAATGCCGTTGCACAACGGTGACAGATTCTGTTTTGGCTCAATTCAAGAACACAAAACGCTTTCTCCACAGCAGACGCAGAAATTTTCACTGACTAGTCACGTGACACGCTCTTTATCGCCTACGTCACTTTGCTTGGGAGGGGGACACAAACTTTTTGAGTATACCTAGCTAACAATTTGCATTTGAGGATTGTGTCTTAAACTGTTTATGTTTTACAAAATCTAGAAACTGTATACCTAATTATGAATCTCCCTGCATAAGGAAATATCTCAAATATTTTATCGTAATTGATCCCAGGCCGTTGCTAATAGCCTGTTGTGTTGCTTTCCAGTGCGAAGTAAATTCTAATACCTTCCTTAAATATTTTGTTTTCCTCTAGGTTCAGACCTCTGCTCAGCGACTGCTTTGATTCTCGAAGCCGGCAAAGAATTGGAGGGAGCCTACGAGAGAGATCTTTTCTCGGTCCGAGACTTCAAGGATTGTTCGGATAAATGCATCCACAGTTTGACCGAAAGGGGCTTTATGTGCAGGTCGTTTCTGTACTACGACAAGAGCAAGACGTGTGTACTCTATCCTGATGATCCCGTCGGAGATGCCGAAGGGCCAGATGTCCAGAAACCTCTCAAGTCCAGTAGCGGAGACTTGTATCGGTTGTTTTGTGGAACTTCAGATAGAGGTGAGTGATAACATTGCTATTTGTCGAAAACTGTTGTTTCCTGGAAAGATTCCATCTGTATATTTGCCTCGTCATCCTACCGTGGATCAAAACTACGTGGTATTGTCCTCGGATCTTTCGCTTAAGGGATTGATCCCGGACCGTCATCAATAGCCCGTTGTGTTGCTCTAGTACGACGTTAATTAAAATTAACTTACCTTCCATCTGTATATTGCCATGTTAGCCTGAAAAAGGCAATGTCTCCAAGTTTGGTCTTGACGGTTGTTATATGCTCAGGGAGTTGGTAGTCCCGTCATTTGGCTTTGAATGAATCTATTAGTTAAATTAAGGGACTGGTGGGAACGTAAACAAATCCCTTCCACAACTACCGTCTATTCTGTTTCCAAGTTTATCATTCGGTGCAGAAAGCAAAAGCAGAAATAACACATTGGCGTATGAAACCAATCTAAAAATCGATCGACATTCGTGCTTTTGCGTATACCAGCTTTCTCCTAATGCCGTTTCACACCTTTTTCAAAATCGACTTACCCTAGGTTGACTGCCTTCTCTTCGGAGACGCACTATATGTGTGACAAATTTTCAGTGTTGACGAAGAAATCAGACGGAAAGCGAATATTTTACTTCGGCTACCCACATGCTCTAGCATGAAACATACGGGTTACCTTGAAGTGTAGTTTATCACCATTTTGATGACGTTTGGCTTTAAATCTAATTGGGTAGACAGACCAATCACACAATTATCATATATGAATTCTGAAATCATTCTTTGAAATTTTTATTGCCATCTTGCTGTAATCGTATTTGAAAAAAAAATGACGTGACATGGGAAATCAAAAGAAAGAGGTACAGGAGGCACCATTTCTGCATCAAAAATACAACTACCACCTACATTTAACTTGGCAGAAAATAATTATTTCCTATCTAATTCTTGACAGCACTAGATAACAATATAACTCAGTAAGGTATTGTTTGAGAGTGCTCTGGTTTCTAGCATTATGAGACAGGTACGCAGCATTTTAACAAATCCCCCCGATAATCCCATACCAATTGTTTTGATTAACACTGTAGTATACCTTGATGTGTGCTGTGATAATACAAGTATTCCTAACTCCAATTCAGCAACATATTTATTTTCCATTGCCAATATCTAAACATTTCAAATTACTTTTTTATTTTCAGAGAAATGTCGAATTCCAAAAATAACACAATCAGTGTCTCCAAAAAATGTCAGTCAATGAGTTTATTATCTAAGCCGACTATATACTGATGTTTTATGCATTTGGATATGAAATTTAATGTTGATATTTTCATTTAGCCATATAAGCGGGGTACCTTTCAGTTTGTTTTACCCTTACCGTCATATTCTTCCTATATTTCATCGATATTTTGTGCAGACAAAACAAATTATCTCTAGTCTATTTGGTTATTATAAAAGCGTCTACAGTCAATAGTTTTCTGTAAAAACCATTAAAAATATAATATCAAAACAAAACAGGATGTTTCGCAAGCAATCAAACTGGATCTTATGAGACGTGGTTCATGCTTCCGTCAAAAAGATTCTGCTTTTGATGAAGTGAAAGAAGAAGCATTATCTGGATTGTCTCAGCCTGGTTTCAATATCCGTGTTCAAATTGGAAAGTATAAAGTTCTGGTATCTTCCAACGGTAGATTCTGAAGTTTACAAGTGGAAAAGTACATCGTTTTTAGAGATAAAATTTATTTTCAATTAATAATTAAAATTAGTGGTGCAAAACCTTTTGATTTGCTATCAATGCGTAAAATTATGTGGTATTTGCTTATGGAATTGTGCCTGAATCTTAAACCATTTAGGATTCCAGTATCTGTATTTTTTTCTTATGGAATAACTTTTCTTTACTTCATTGGATTGCACAATTTCACACTCCGTTCAGAAAATTAGACCATATTATCGTGTCTTTTATGTAGTTACCAGTGAAGGATGTGCTAAAGAAAAAAAGATTTAAAGCACATCACATGCTTACCAGATAAGTGTCTCTCAACATACTTAAGTAAGACCATCGAACTTCAAAACTGACATTAAAAAAATGGCAATTTGTTAGTCTGTCTGTGCGTTGTCTTGTCGTTTGTTATGTCCTTATCAGAGAATGAATGGTTTCGGTGTGTTTCACCTTTGGCGATGGTGGCGAGTGGACCTAAAATTCCGTTTTTTCTCGTTCAGATGCCTTGATCAACAATCTGACGTTCGAATGTTACCGTCGGAAGCGCCTAGACGGGCCCCACCAGGCTGAGACCAAGTCCTATTCTTTCCAGGAGTGTCTGGACGAGTGCATGCGGCGGTACGCCCGCGACTGCAGGTCCGTCGAGTACAGTTCGAGGTATCAATCCTGTCGGTTCAGCAGCTATGACGGAAGCATGAAACCAAGCCTCGTGGACGATGACTTCTACGACTACTACGAGTTCAAGTGGTGTACGTATCATCGAAAAATTCAATGTTTTCCCCATGCCGTGGGTCATTGTGGAAGCAGGCTTTGCACCTTTAATTATCCGGTCGACTTAAAGCGTTTAAAGGGAATATAAAATAGTTCGAAACTACCTTAAGTAATGCATAGTAGCTTGTCTAAGAATATGATAAGGGAAAACCTTTTTGTCACAATCAATAAACTGAATATATAACCTTTATTAGGACTGGAACTCTCTGGAAGTAGTAACTCAATCTTACAAAAGAGTCATTATTTTGTTTTTATCGTCTTGATGCATATTTTTTTTTAACATTTCTGTTATTAAACTTAACCATCACTATATTTTGTTCCTCATTTGTAAAATTAAATGGTAAAACTGAAAAACCGGCCCATTTCCAAATTTACGACTAAAATTTTTGTCCCCAAATGGTAATTTGGATAGACTTTTAAGGAGTCATCACATTCCAAAATTTTCGTCATTTGGCAATGGAAAATTATCGCCAATTGGCGATGGCACCTTTAGCTTGAGTAGTCAATTAAACATACACTACCCTACAATATTGGACCGGGCAGCAAGATGTGATGGTATAAGGGTAAGAATACATGCTTTAATAGAGGGATGGTCCACCACGTGCTGCAATTACACTAGCAGCCGTTCTGGGCATACTGTCAACAAGGTTTTGAACGCAGCTATGGGTATTTGAGTCTATTTCTGCTGCAAGAATGTCGTCAGTTCAGTTGTAGATTTCAGACGTGGTTCCCTGGCCTGTAAGCGTAGCTCTAACTCGCCCCACAAATGTTCTATGGGGTTTAGGCCGGGACTCTGAGCAGGCCAGGGAAGACGTTTGATATCCATATCTTGATACCACTGCTTGACAGAGGCTGCAACATGACGTGGAACGTTGTCGTCCTGGAAGTAACATTCGTCTATTCCATACAATTGCCAGAGCGTAGGAAGCACCTGATTGTCCAAAATGTTCATCTAGGCATCGGCGTTCAATTTACCTGGAACCAATTGCAAAGGTCCCAGACCATACCACGAAAACTACCCCAAAACAAGTATTCGGATTTTATGTAAATCCGCTGGCGTCCGGTCCATTATTGTAGGGTAGTGTATCTTCTGAATGACACAGAATTTGATGTACTTCAGGTAAAGATAAACGGTATAGAAGAATAGTGCTTGTATACTTTTATTTCCCTGTTGAACAGCTTAAACGACTGTATAACCGCTGTTACAGTAAATAATATTAACTAAAATTAACGTTCCTTTTTATTTAATTACGTATTTATTCAGTAGATTTATGTTTCCCGGATATGTAATAAGCTATGTAGAGTTCTAAGGCACATTCAGAACCATCATTTATTTTTCCTAAGTTACAAGCAATTAGCCCTGGTATGTAAAGAAATATTTATTTTAAAAATATTTGCATGAATAGGGATAGGTAGATAAGTAGTATGAATGAGATCTCCAAAAGAGCTCATCTAAAAACCAATTAAAATATTTGTAGACACTTACCACATCAAAATATGTGTGTGCGTAACAAAAATGACCGTAGAATAACAAACCAAACCCAATGGAATGAAAGGAAGAAATAAATAAATAAAGCAAAATAATTACAGTTATTATTTGTAAAATAATTGCTATTTTTATCAACAATGTCACTTCAATGTATGAGGGGGACCCAAGAAATCGGACACGTGCACTGGTGGACGGGGCTTATGTAGTATGTGGTTCTGCCGCTTGATGGACGTGTTGGTGGATCTCAGCTATCAGCTCAGAGGCGTCATCAAGCGTTGACTTTGAGCAAGTGAATATTTTTCTAATACTAATTTTGGACGGTTCGTCAATTTTTCTTATAGGGCTGAAATTCGTTTTTTTTTTTTTTTTTTTTTTTTTTCTGTTTGGAAAATCTGGTACTGAAATGGTTGAAATGATACAGACAGCTTACAAAGAGAGTGCATGGAAGAGAACGCAAGGTTTTGAATGATTTGCCCGTTTTGATACGGGTGAAATGTCGACTGAAGATCGATTAGGTCGTCTTTCAACCTCTCGAACGGACGAAAACATTCAGAGAATTCGCGAATTGGTGACGGAAGACCGACGGAGAACTATAGTCTTCCACTCATAGTTCGTTTTACCGGGTCAGACTATTGAGCAGGTGATTTACTTATAAGTTTTTAAGCATTTGCGAGATGTCATTCGAAGAAAACGGCCCGAAATGTGCCGAAGTATGGAGTGGTGGTTCCACCAAGACAACGCACATTCACACACCTCTGCTCGTCAAGCAGTTTTTGACCAAAACTGACATGACCCCCACTTCCTCACGTTCCCTATTCACCCATCTTTTCTCCATGCAACTATTTTTTGTTCCCGAGGATGAAAAAGGACCGTGAAGGAAAACGTTTTGTGGAAGTGGATCAGGTTAAACAAAAAAAAAAACACAAGTTTTGAGAAGCACCTCTTGGACGGAATTTACGAACTGCTTCCAGAAGTTGAAGAAACGTAATGAGTCAAACGGAAGTATCGTTTGCATGACCAAACCAATCGATCCGGGTGAAGGCGATTTTCAAAGATTACCCGCGTCGTCAAATAAAGCGTCGTTTGTATGCAAGCAGCACTCCTCTGAAAGCCAGTACTACGAAATATATTATGGGAAAGGAGGGTAACCTCAAAAACACAGGACTTGACTAGGGTTGAAACCAACCCGCGTATTTCCTCACTTTTTCCCCACGTAGGGGAAGCGGAGAAGAAAAATCCGGTTTAACTCTACTTCTACCTAGAGTGCCTATATAATAAGAGTGGCGACAAGGGACCAAATTTGACCCAATGCACATGCGCGGCAGCCATTTTTCTACCAGAATCGTCTCAAAGAAGGTTGCTGGGCGAATTAATATATCATTTCAGGGAGAACAAAAAGCATATGATTGTTATAATATGGATTCATTCGGTATAAATGAGTCATATAAAGGCTCAATTACATGCGTAATGGATGAGATGGATTGCACACACGCTAACTAAGATTGCGGGAAACACCATGTTGTTAAAAAAAAGCTATTTACTTCAAAAGTCTTCAAATTTATACTGACAAAACACTAAAATAATAATAAATAAACATTCTAGAACACGAAAAGGAACATGAATAAGCTATATTTTCTTTTTAATTGAATATACACACGTTTTTCTCGGAACACACAAAAAGTTCCCATGTTAAGTCTACGGGAGCTAGGAAAAGACCGCCTCGGGCGGTAGAAAAGGTCTCTAAGCCAATCACAAAGTGTTTCCCGTATGTCGCCACTCTTATTATATAGGCACTCTACTGGAGAGTACTTTGAGTGACTAAAGTATGAACTTGTAAAAATAAATACTTGATTTTTTTATAAATTCTGTCTGATTTCTTTTGGGTCCACCCTCGTATGCATCGACCTTCAAATGAAATAGACATATCATGTGTTCAGAGTCTCTGTCTTAAGATCTCAGAAGAGTAAGTCAGGTGGGCTTGGAAAATTTGTCAGATCTGGATGAACGAGTTATATCGTCGAAACCACTTGGAGGGTTAAATATTATGTCACATAAACATTTTTATTTGTTCTTTGCATAGTTCGTGGAGTGGGTGGCAACACGGCAAGTGGAAGCTTCGGCACGCGTGGTGGACCTTGGTCATCAGGTGGTGGAACCGCTGGTGGAATGATGGGGGGAGGTGCTGCCAGTTGGCCCAGCAGTGGAGGCTCGTCCGGAGCAGGAGGATCGGCAGGATCATGGAGTGGTGGAGGTGGAGGAGGAGGTGCAGGAGGCGGCATGTGGAGCGGAGGAGGTGGTGGAGGTGAGTTTGTATTAATCATAATCTTCACATTTTCCTGAACTTTAATGTAAAACAACTGAAGGTGAAATGAAAGCATCATGTAGTATTGTCTGTTTATCCTGAAAAGTGATTCCTCATTAAGCTTGGGTGTTGGCGGTCATTATAGGAGCAACGTTTGTTCATTTTAAGTAGTAATTACACTGATTGATGTCTCAATTATATTTTACTTTTAACAAATGTTGATAGCGGAAAGAGAAAAATTTAATAGTATCGGCAGCAAGGATTAGTCATAACAAATATATTTCCAACTTAGCAGTTAGTGCGCCACCAATGTTACAAACTTGAATGCCTATCTTCAAATCCTTATGGAAAATGCGATAAGATTCTATAACATTACATAGGTGCAGGCTTAGCGTCTGGAGTTCTCGTGGTAAAGATACAGTACTTTTACCTTACAAAACTGATACAAATAAATCTGAGGTTTCATCCTCGCATTGCAATACTGCAATAACTTAAGCATTATCATTTTCATGTATACCTTTTTCTACTAGATGGGATTATTTCTGTACCTTTATAGAAAAAAACCTATGTCCAAATGCACCACAGAGTTTTAGTTATGTCCACAAATCTCTCCACAAGGAAATGAACGTTATGTTAGAAAAAAGTCAACGTTCTCCTGACTATACATTATAAAAGAATCTAAACATTGAAAAGTACTTTTTGTACTCTGTATTAAAAAATTAAAATTATAAAAAGTTTCCTGATCAGGTGTTGCTAAAAACTGTTAAGTGGGCATTGCCTCCATTTCTACCAAAGTACCTATTTTCTTTTCGATTTTATTTATACCAGCTTAAGTCTTGACATAGCGATTAACTTTTTAAAGGTTCATGAAAATAATGGGACAAAGCTATTTATATCTGTCTTTTCGCCAATTAAGTATCCGCGCTCTCTTGGTGTTGACGGCTTTCTTGGTGGTGGACGTCATCCGTATATCATTGATAGTAGACAAGAAAAGGAATTTACATAAAGGAATCGAAAATTAGATTCATGTTTTTAGCATCGTGTCGAAGATACGTTCCCTTTCATACTGCAGGGGTGAAAATCTTCCGCGATTACGTGGATTTCCGCTTTTTTTTTTTCTTTTCTGGAGTTTTGCTTTTTTTACATTTTTTTCCTTAGAATTAAATAGTATAGAATTACAGCCAAAGATTGAATGAAACAAAATATAATCCGGAAAGTGTGACTATCCTAACTAACTATAAAAGTATGTTTGAAAAGATGCAAAAGAAAAATTGAATGAAGTGCTTTTGAATTATAAAAATACATACTTGTCATTCTGAACCAGTCTCTCTCTCTCTTTTCTCTCTCTCTTCTCTCTCCTCTCTCTCTTCTCTCTCTCTATCTCTCTCTTCTCTCTCTATCTCTCTCTTCTCTCTCTCTTACCTCTCTCTTCTGTCTCTCTCTTCTCTCACTCTCTCTCTCTCTCTCTCTAACTCGAGTGTAAGCAGACCCCACCGAGTTATTCAAAAACCACAGTTGATGTGTTGAGCCTCTAAAAAGAAACTTGAGAGGAAGGCCCTAGGACTCGCCGTCTGAAAAGCCCTCGTCCACCTGGGATAGGTGCGACGGGGAGTGGACGTGGTCGACCAAGGTGATGTGCGCGAGGATTAAGTGGTCCGGCTCATTGATATCAATCCACCTAAGTTATGAGTTTGGCCGGAAGAATGCCACGATGAGGGAGTTATGGGTTAAAGACCCCTTTCCAAAGACAAATTGCATTGTTTATAGTGGACTTTATAAGGCTTTATCAGACTAAATTTGCCTACCCCTCCCCTCAGAAAAAATTTCTGGTTTGCACCACTGTTCTGGACACACATTAGTAAAACTATTCTTATTCAGCTATTTTTGAAGTTCCAAATAACTCTGATTATATTTTCCTCTTTTACATTTTGACTGTTTTTACCTACTGACACATATAAAAATGGGCACAAATCTATCTACACAGCCACACACTTAATTTTAGAATGAGAATTCGTTGCTATAAAATTGACTTTTGTCTTCTTCAGCCTCGATGGGTGGTGGTGCATCATGGCCCAGCAGCGGAGGTTCCAACTCTGCACCCAACCCGTGGTCGTCTGGTGGCAGTGGAATGAGTGGTATGGGTGGCATGGGTGGTGGTGGTGGTGCTTGGGCAAGCGGACCACCAGATGGATGGACCAGCGGTTGGACCAGCAGTGGATTGTTTCCAAGCGCCGGAGCCCCACCTCCACCTGGGCCCGTCCTTCCACCATGGGCAGGGGCCCATTTTGGTTGGCCTCCCCTTCCACCACTGATAGGTATGGAAGATTGATACTTTCTTATTCATACTTTAATAGCTTGTGTATTTTAGGTATTTGTTTTACACTCCTGTTTAATATACTTAAATTGCATACGAGCAGATCACCATGCTAAAATTGTATTTAAATTATGAGCTGTAGTTCGAAATTTCTATAATGCAATTATGAAATCTGTGCACAGATGGCGAAATGCTATAAGTCACTTTTTTAGTTTTTCGTGACAGCAATTTTAAGATTCAACATGTGGTTCTGTGGTTTTTGATTTATTGCAATTTTTACACCTTTGTATTCTTACAAACTGGAAGAAAAAGATTTACGACATTTTACCACATCCCAAATATTAACAAAAAAGACTCCAGGATGGGAATTAGTCAATTTTTTGGGAAAAGTGACTTATAACATTTTGTCATCTGAAGACAGAAATTACGCAGGCTATAAAATGGATATTTACTGAAAATCTTTCCAATAAGCATAAGAAAGTTTAGGGCTTGAAACAGGTTTGTACAATTATATCAATGAATCCTAAAGTAATGAAGTATTTCATCAAAAATGTGATTGGTTTATTACATACCCGAGTCTATAAAGTTGAATAGGATGGCTTCTCATTATCAGTGCCTGTTGTTGAACTAAAAAGAGCTATGAGACGACTTTAAAATGCCTAAAAATATATGAAATGAGCTACGAAGTTTAAATGATGTACTTTCGATTTGCAAATACTTTTGCAGACAAGATCCTTAATAAAATGCTTACACCCAAATACATTTACTATAAAAATCGTAATTCTTATAAAGGAATTAGAAACAGTGCTTCTCATATAGGTATAGAATCCCCTCTTGACAGCCAAACTAAAACATTTTGCAGTTCTGAAATATTGAGATTTCACTAAAATCCAGGACGAAATTAAAACATTATGCTATAAACTCAAAAAATTACCCAAAATATGTTCTTAAAATTACTAAAAATGTCTAGGAAAAGTCCTAAAAGTCATGCGTAGGTTGCTCTTAAAATCAAAATTACAGAAACGTGTCCTAAAAAACTGTACATATATTGAGATAGGATATTTTTAGGAACTAATGAAGCAAGCATATTTGTTGTCTGTGAAACGTAACAAAACAATTACACCTCAACAAATTCCGGACCCTTCTCCAATAGAAAATGGATTAACCTTTACGCTGCGTCAGATAGAGAATTGTTACCACTAAAATTTCGTTTACACTAGCGGCATGGTATAGATCTGTGTACTGTGGATGTTATCCCCCTTTTATGTAACCGCTGGCATCGATCACCATTTACGAGCTGTCAGCGATTGACCTTCTAGAGGGTGCCCTCCTTTTGTTCGGTACCTTACCCTGTCGACCGTGAGGTGTAAACGCTTTTGGGGAAAGGTAGAAGGTCTCGCTCCGGTGATATCAATCTCACACCAAACGATACGCCACAAAATACTATGAAAGGAAACCGTCAGTCGTAATTTCCATTCAAAGCTCTATCGCTCAAGTTAGGTAATTAGGTAAAGGGGTCGGGCATGCAGGCTAAAGAGCCGTTCTGTGAGACGATTGAAAAAATCTAAGCGCCACAGCGTAAACGTTAATTCATCTTAGAAAATTATATCCATTTAATATAGGATAGATAAATGCATGGCACTTAAAATTAGTTAAGTTAAAAAGCTATAAAACATGTCCCATCGTAAATCTTAGTAAGTCTAATGTTTATGTTCTGTAATGAATGTTCGATATATCCAATTACATTTTGAAAAGATTGAATCCCATTTGACAGTTCATCAAAAAAATCTTTCTCTATTAAATTGTTTTATTCTTGTGCACGCAGGACCCCATAATGCTCATGGTCCACCCTTTCCTCCCCCTCCCCCACCACCTTATCCACCACTTCCACCCCCGGAACTCTGCGGAAAATCCGGAGGAATTGGAACTTTCAAGAAAATTGGATATGGAATGAGATTGAGGAGTCATTTCATCATCCGGGTCCTCCGGGCAGAGACTTTGCCCGACTGTGAAAGAGCTTGCATGGAAGCCAGGGACTTTGCTTGCCTCTCCTTTAACTTCAGGTAAATACGCCTAGTTATATGACCACATATTCCACCGATTTTAAATATCGGATGTTAATTAGATAGTTTGTTATGGATTTCTTTTACAAATAATTGTATAAAAAAAATCAATTTGCATATCATTGACCCACAAGTGAAACATACTAAGTCAAAAAGTACAGTTATGGGAACACGAAGAGGGAGGAATTCTATTCATTAAATGCGTTTCTCAAGTAGAAATATTCCCTCCATGAAAAGAAAAATTTCTAAGTGGACACACACACACACTCCGCCAGTTGAAAGATCACTATCATTCTGGTGCAAAAGAAAAGCTAAAATCATTCCTCGAAAATTTTTACTTAGTATGTTTCACTGGTAAGTGGACAGTAATTTAACCTTCACCACTTTCTATTAAAATAAAAAGATCTTTCCTTCTTTCTTCTTTTAAGATAACAAAATATCTTTTGAGCACTACTTAACCGAATGCTTTTAAGTTAATCAAATGTGTATGGATATACGATTCATAGTAAGTGATGGAATATTCAAAATCTGTAGTGTAATCTAAAATAGCAAGTAGGGTGTGTGAATATACAGACTATTCAGAGAGAGGAAACGTTTAGATATGTAGATGCATTGTTTAGTGATTTATAAGCATACACTATAAAAACGTTTAAAAATTAATTACTAATTGAAATTTTCAATGGACTCCAGTGACACAAGATGTGGAGAAAGAAATAGTTTTCTCTCACATTTAAATGTTATTATTCTCTTTTAAAAGGGATCACATTCATTTGTTTTACATAAATTCCATTTTGATCTCTTTGAGTGTGACGTCACTGATTGAAAATAATTACTGTCCACCTTTACCCAAAGTCTAGAATTCTGAAATATCAATAGTTGCACTTTAAATTCAATATTTGATTTTTGTTATGATACTCTAAAAGATACAGAACTGTTTGTACGTATGGCTGTGTTTACCGGCAATATTAGTCTTACTTTGACAAATATCGAATATATAATTCGAAAGAGCGAAATGCGATTTATGAAACATTACCTGGATATAAATGTACATCGCATCAAATATAGCAACAATTCTCAACACATAAAATTAATTCAAGCTTCAGAAAAGATAGTAGGTCCAAGGGACTCAAGATGGATAGGGATCTACACAATACTTTTCATCAGAATAATAAATTCACGGACATAGAGAAGCAGGCCGCGATTGAATCATTACCTAAATTAGATGGTTGTTTTCATCTTATCATAAATATCAAATATTAAGGCATTTCAAGAATTCTAGCTTTTCCTCGTGAGATTGATTTTGGTAAATGCTTTTATACATTCTCGAAAAAAGGTTGATATCGATTCAATACAAAAGTTTATAAACTTAAAGAAAACAAAGCTTTTTAACGCAAAATAACTTTATGACTACAGATTTATAGTAGTAAATTAATTTTTCAGATCCTTCTTTCCCGATAACTGTGAATTGAGTGATCAAGACAGTCATCTCGTGCAAATAGGTAGTCCATTGTACTTCGAACAAAACACGCAGTATGACTTTTACGAACGAGAACCCACTGGAGTTTCACCCGGATGTCTTGATGGTAAGTTTATCTGAATCGTTTTGATACTAATCTAAAATTCTGTCGTGCTAGTAAAAAAGTCAGTGTCTCCAAGTCTGGTCCTTACAAATTGACAGTTGTTATATCCTGTGTTATATAACTGATACAAAGCAATACTTGATACAGCAGGATCCCTCAACCAGTTGTTGGTTTAGTGATCCTGTGATTGTGTGTTGTGTGTAACTGTTTTCAAGTATTATAAGGCATCACATACCTTTATACGTAGGATTATAACAATCGTTAACAGTATAAACCAAACTTGGATGTCCTGCTTTCATGGCTAACGCAACATTTTTTTCTTTTGATGTCGATTTGAATTCATAAATATTTTTTCAGTAAGTCAATCTTGCACACTGGACGGCATGGAATTTTCTCTGAAAACTCCAGATGGATTTTATGGACGGATTTATACTTATGGATTCTATGACACTTGTTTCTATGATGGAAACGGAGGAAATGTCAATGTTTTGAGGATTTCTAGAGCGAACGGATTTCCTCGTTGTGGCACTCAGCAAGTAAGAATTAGTTCGTTTTTCAAGATGTATTTAATTTATAGCTATTGAAGGTTTAAATGAATATGATAAAAGCCGAAAGTTGGTTTCTTTGTGTGCATATTGAATTGAAATTTCTTTTTTCATATTCGCTCAAGTACGGAGATGTGATCACCAACATTGTTGTTGTGCAGTTCAACGACTACGTTCAGACATCTCGAGACAAAAAGTACAATCTTACTTGCTATTTCTCTGGACCTGGGGAGGCAGTTGTTACCTCTAACTACTTAGATACTAGAACAGATGGGTGAGTCCTATTTATAGTTCAGATGTTCTAGCTTAGAAGCGAAAACTTTGTTTAGCAAAGGCACTTAAACAAATGCATCTATTAACGCCATATGTCACTTATTGTCACACGAAGTTAGATTATAGAATAAAAAGTAGCAAAAATATAAACAATTCAGCTGCTTCAAAAGTTCTCTAGACTTTCAATAGCGTGTATCAACGCCTTGATAATGCCGAGCATTCTAAAAGGTGGCCAGTCCAAATCCCAACCATCTCTGCACAAAACACATTTCGGGTTACTATAAAGGCCAAAACGATGTAATGGTAAAATGCTAGTCAATCCTGCAGGATTAATAATCTGTAAGCCAAACATCGCTATATAGCGAAGGCCGATAGGAATGTCGTAAATGAACTCACCCCGGTTCTTATGTTTTGTGTTCTCATTCATAAAACTAAAAACTAATTAAGTTTAGTTTAAGCCTCCAAGATGGTTTCTACGAGATATCTTGTCCATCGAGATCTGACTAATTTTGTTGACACAGATATATCGTCATCAAAATATTGCCGATTGTTTGATGATGATGAGATCAAGATCTGGTCAATTTTCTCTTCGAATGACGAGGTATCTCGTCCATCAATATCTGGTCAATTTTTTCTTCTAATGACGAGGTATCTCGTCCATCAAGATCTGGTCATCTTTAATCATGGCGAGATGCCTCTTCGAGACAACTACCAGGATGATTCGAACATAACTAAATTGATTATCTTCTCTGTGGAACGCCATGAAAATATTTTAGTATCAGATCATTTTCGGGACCTTATATAACTAAAATGAAATCCAGATTTGGTGGAACTTTAACCTGGTATTAATGTTTTTATAAAATAATTATCATTAAAACGAGGTTCCATTTTGGTTTGTTTTTTACTAAATGAAAGCAAAAAATGAGCATTAATACGTGAATCAATTAACCAATTTATTTGACGCATGCAGCGATGTTAATTTAAACTGTGTAGTAAAAATGACTTGGGATTGTCGTTATGATTTACAGTACAAAGTTAAAAATTAAAATTAGGAAAGTAATCTCGGGTGTCACTCCTACCGCTGTAGTGAATTGGGGAATGCTGACTACTACTCGCCTGTTCGGCCTTGACAGGAAGAACGATTAATCCTCGTCTATTGGGAGGCTAAAAACCTTTTATCCTTTAAGTTCTTTAATTGCTGGAATGTACAGTTTTGTTCTGGTGGTCGAATGTATGGTTACGCGGACTTAATTTTACATATCCATTTGAAGATGTTGAATGGTTCAATGAATAACAAAGCAAGTAAAAAATAAAGTAACTTCAAATAAAAAAATGCATTAAAAGTTAAATAAACACAATAAGCTGACTATTCTACCAGCATAGCGCGTCTTCTTAGAGTAAAAAGGCCTAACATTTTATTCTAATACAGTACAAAGTCCCATTTCCGGAATCCTCCGAACCTAAGCGATTCCAAATTTCGAATTATTTGCAATTTTTGTCAAAAAATTTTCATCTAACCCCCCCGATCCCCACACACACACCTCGCGCAAATTTTGCGTTTGCAATAGTAAAATAGCAAATATATAAATATGAATAATTTTTTTTAAAAGGAAAAAAAAAAACTTTTTTATACAATGCAACCAATTTTACTTGCAAATCTTCTCATTTTTCTGTGTGGTATTTACTCTGAACATGTCCGTTATTTTGCGTTGTTTCTTCAATTAGGTCCAGGTTTAACTCCTTGTTCTTTAAAAATTGTCAGAAAGATGTATAAAAGCGAGAAAAACTAAAAAATGCCGGTTAGCAAAGCGTCCGGATTTCAGACTTCCGGATTTGGGACTTTGTACTGTACCTCAATCTTTGATAGCTGCATTCTAAAGATATTTCAATTTCCAGTGTCTACGCGCAGCACGACTGAAATAAAACGATAATTTAATTTGATCCGTTGCCAGAGTCACGCGACTTATATTCAATCGCAGACTGACTTGTTTTCATGAGCAGTCTGACTTATTTACATAAGCAGACCACAACAAATGTCTAATATTCTTTTGTACTGCGCTCTGTATTTTCTGTTATCTACCAATGCGTATTGAGGCGCTAAAGATGTTTGTCTGCAGCGCCTGCTGTATTGGAAATATCAAAAAAGTTTTTTAGAAGTATTAGAGCAATACCCTAAAAAGGACTTACTAAAATGATAACTATCAGCTAAAGTATAGACGAAAACGAAACCATGAAAATAAGCTCCTTACTTTCAAATTTAGTATTGTATTAATGGGTTTACTTATGTTTTTGTTCAGGAGATATCCGACGCAAATAGAGCATCTTCCAGCGCAGAATGTGCTAACTTCAAGCGTGGTTTTGAAAGTTCTTTATAGAGGTGCTCCCACTACAACCATTGCTGTTGGTGACCTTCTAACATTCCGGTTGGAAGCCCGCGGCAACTGTAAGTTTCTGCTTAACAAGTTATACTGTGAACAATATTGTTTGGTCTTGGGACATTTTATATACAGCACACTGCTAAAATGATGTACTAGTTTAAATTGGATAAGTGAGCCTCAAAGTTACCACATTCAGCTTTTTTTGATAACGAAAGAAAATTCTTTAGGTGGTGGTCGACTGATGAAACGTATAGTTTTCCTTTTCAAAGAAAACAAAAATTCAGTAAAGCTGACTTATTTTCATTTAAGCCTCTGAGTGTGAATAGTTTTGAATTGTTCTTGTGGAATAGTACAGAATTGCTTTTTTTCCCACAACATTTGTATTGATTAAATAACCACATCTATTGGTGAAGAAACATTGTGTTGGCTAAGTAGATCTAAACAGGTTATAAGTCATACAGTGAAGACTGCAGGCTGTGGAACAGATATATGCGTGTAAACCTCTAAGGGGGTTAATACAGAATGCAAAACTTAAATGTGTTATGAAAATCACTGAAATTATAATAATAATTTTCGCCGCTTGAATTATGGATGTTAACCTTAGAATTTTGATCAACATACCCATAGGTTTGTCTAACAAAACGGAAAAATAAAAGCAAAATATTAAAAATTTTTAACCTTTGTGGCCGTGTTAGATATTTTCGTCTTGCTCCACAAAACTGTTACAGGCCTTCAAAAGGTCTATGGAATATGTTAGACCTCTTTTGTGAAATAAACATTTTATTTTATCGTTACATATATAATTTATAACGAACATTTTTTGAAACACCTCGAACCTTCTCAATCGTAGCAACACACCAAATAAAAATTTTGAATTGCAACCTTTATTAAACACACTTGACATTAATATAATTATAACCAGTTGTGGGTTGAAAAAAACAATTATATTATTTCAATCGTATCAAAGATTACAATACTGAGTAAAAACATGTGTCTGATACAATCTTCCAAATTTTTTAATTCTATTTCGTGAATATGATCATCAATGTTTTGGTTTAGTAGTGTTGAATATTAAAAAATAAATGAAATTATATCTTCTAGCTTAAGATGACTTAAATGAATCAATCATCTTTTTATTATAGTTCATTGGGAATATTTTGCTGATATTTTTGCAACCAACGTCATAGCTAAAGATCCTTATTCTGGTCGACAAGTTCACTTGATTGATGCACGAGGGTAAGAAAATTGAATATTTTCTTTCATAAACTTTTCTTTGAATATTAATTTAAAAAAAATTCTGTTGTATATATTGATATTTTAAATTGAAAATAGACTGATGCTGGCATGAATTCGCCCGTATATTTCACGCTTTTTTCTTTTCCAGCTGTCCTGTAGATTTGTACGTTTTCCCAGAGCTGCATCGTACACCGGATGGAGCTTTGGAAGCAGAATTCTATGCATTTAAGATACCGGACTCCAATTTGCTCGTGTTCCAAGCAACAGTACAAACATGCCGCGGACCATGCGAACCGGTAAGTGTTAACAGAGCAAATTATGATATCGATAATTATGATGTTTTGATGTCTATATAATTTCTTGCTTTCTCACCCTGAGAGTGTTTTCTGCATCAGACAAATCGAGTCGCGCATGTTTCCTCGGCAGATTCGTTGCGTCGTCGAACAGCTTTTTCAGCTTTGTACACTTTTCACATGCATGCGTTCTTTCCTCTTACGATTGCTCTGCTCGTCACAGCTTTTCCCGTTTTGTCAAAGATAAGTCTGTTTTGCGAAATGTTCTCCGTTATATTTTGCTTCTACAGTCTTCAGGAAACGATGTAGAGGGCTTAAAATAGTTGCGTTTCCTATGAATTCTAAACACAATGATTTGTTGAAATTTCATGACGCCACAGATCAAAGTTCGAAAGTTTTCGCCACTTCGGACAAACGATTTCGGTTTTCGTATATTAACCTTTAGATTACGTCCGGTACAGCCAGTTGTACCTTCATCTCGCTAAGAAAGAATTTAACCTACGGCCATTACAACAGTTGTACCTTGAAAGCTATAAGAATCGCACCAAGAAAGAATTTATACTACGGCATTTTCAGTCAGTTGTACCTTTAATGTTATAAAAATCGCGCCAAGAAAGAATCGAGATGGTTACATTTATAGCCGTAGTCAAAAGGGTCGAGTTTATTTTAGCATTTAAAATTAGAAAATTGCACTTATAAAACTCTCGCTCCCACTCATTCTCAACCCTCCTGGTGGTTGTTTTGACAAGAAATGTCGTCACTGTCGTCAAAACTGACCAGATCTTGATGGACGAGATATTTCGTCATTAGAAAAACTGAATAGGTCTGTATCGTGTCATCAAAAAATAATCGGCAATGTCTTGATGATGAGATATAATGCCATTAGCAAAATTGGTCACTTTGATGGAAGAGATATCTCTTCGAAACCACTTAAAGGAATAATATGAATTAAATAATATGCACCATGGGGTAACTGGAGGAAGACTCTGACTCCATACCCCATAAGAGTCTTGGTTTCTTATTTCCATTTACCATTGCAAATCAAATATGAGTACATTACATTCTTTTGTAATCGCGAAAATTGCATTGGAGTTTTTGAAAACTTGAATACTGTTTTTTAAAGCAAAGGACAAAGTAATATGTTATTTTTTTTAACCTAAAATAGCATATTGGTTTTTCAAAAAGCAGAGCAGCAATAATTGTGTCGAGTTAGGTACTAAATAAATACATTTTCTATTACCATCATTCAGTGCGAATTATTTGGCGCTAATGTGAGCTTGGTACAGCATAAAACTTTCCGTTTTCCCATTATAATAATAAATTAAAACCGCACGTTCAATCTCTAATAGCAGTGTACAGCAGTTAAATAATTACAGTATACATTTTTGTAGAGGATTAGTTTATTTTAGTAAGAAATCAAAGTACGAGCCACACACACTATTACCCAGAATGCATGCAATAAATGTCTTCATGCCATTTAAAAGCAAATTTAGTTCATTGATTCATCATGTATTCATTTAAAAATAACACATAAAGAAATAAAACAGGTACTTACCTTTTCACGATCGATTTCTAGTCCAAGCATCGATTTGAAAATAATAAACTACAAGCTCGAAAGTAGGTTTAGAAAAAACAAATGCACTCATGAATGTAGTAATGAAAGCGTCTCTTCTTTTCTGCTGAAAAGCCTGGAATGTAAGCTAACGTATCAGGGACACTAAAACAAGCAGGCAATTAAGTAATCCAATGTGAATCAGTTCCAAATCGGTCTATCGGTAGTGGCCCAAACTTAACAGTTGGACAAAAGTATCCCTAATGACTAGTAAAACGTACCCGACCTTTCCTAATATAGCAGTATTCTTTTCGTTTGGATAATCTCTATTACGGAGAAAGGAAGTTTGTCATGTTTTACTGCTATTGAAATTCAATTTAAAACAATCATTAATTTCGAATATGATATTCACATAACACTGGATCAGAACGATTTCGGCAATACATTTACAAATTTATCAAAAGAGTCTTTAAATCCATTTCAGTATTTCATTTTCGAAGAAACGTTGAAGCCCACACAACCGTGCACGATAGAAAATAATTTAAAATGGAAACAGAAGAGTAAAAGCAATAAAATGCTTCATAAGTTGATTAATCCCTCTAAAGGTCATGAATGCATTATTCCAGCATGCTCAAGTTTTCTCTGCGCTTCTAAACAGATTTAAACTTATTGACCAATAAAATACTTCGGATTCTTTCAAGCAGTGGTATGTAGGTATATTGACGAACTTAAAATTAGAACAACATGTTATTGGTAACGGTCCGGGATAAAACCCGAAAGGAAAAATCCAAGGACACAAAACCACGTAATCAGATCACTATATCATATTTGAGCTGGCATCTCACTTTCCAAACTTTCACAACACGCCAGCGTGAGTACATTTGAGACGACCACAGATTTAACGTGCACCAGCCTCCTTTTACACGACGGTGTTTGGTTTTATTCGGACTCTTCAACCAGTGGATGTTGTTGTTTATACATTACGTTTGAACAAAAACTATTATATACATTTCGGAAATCTTGTTACACCTACCCAGAGGGTTAAAAATAACTTTTTAAATGTGATTTCCAGATTTCATTCTAAACCTCACAGTATTTCTTAAACTTTTATGAGCACAAACACAATATTAAAAACAGAATAACATAAGTTGGTCAGCTTTAAAAATCTTTCATCTGCAATTCACTAATCGCTAAGTTAAGTCGTCAATTGGCTTAGCTCAATTTTCAGCTCTTCGCCAATAAAATTTCCAAAGAATGAATTCCGATTTGATGACGACTAGACGCCAAATATCGCCCAAGCGGTGATAAACTATATTTTCGGTATCCACATTATGTATAATGCGAGACGATTTGGGTAGTGGGAGTAAAATATCTTCGCATTCCAACTCGTTTATTTATTTACACTGAAAATCCTTCTTACGTTCAATTAATTGGCGGTTTGAGATTGACTATCGGCTGATAAAAAGTGAACAAAACCCATTTCCCGAAAACGAATATTCGTTTGAAGCTTCATGGTTCATGGTTCCTTGAAAAAGTAACTTTATCTGGGCAGAAGTTTTCAAAAATTTGTTTCGTGGATTTTTTTTTCAGAGGATCCACGGAAGTGCGTTAATATATCCCTCGCAATGATATAAGTCTACTTTTGATATAGAATTTTTTGAAAAACTTGTCCTTTGTTCTTGATAATGTCATATTTAGAATTTTTCGAAAGCTAATATCGTTGAGACCAGCAGTTGGGATAATCCGAGGCGGTTAATCTGTCTCAGTCGCCAAACTTAAAAAATTAATTTGAAGTGAGTTTTGATTATTTTTAGAAGTAATTTCTATGGCGTGCCTTAATTGCTACTAATTGGTATTCGTCTTAATTAGGTGGTTTGTAGTGAAAAGGCCAGGCCTGGAACATTTCCATCGTGGGGTCGTAAGAAAAGGTCTGTGCAGACCGAAGAGAAGGTGGAAGAGAGGAAGATGCCAAGCAACGACACAGACATGGTAGAGGAGGAACCTGAGGAAGTTCACGAGTTATTGAAGGTCTACCTCTCCCGTTCCGATATCCCACCCGAAGAAATAGCGCCAGGTTTGAAACGGCACTTTTGTATAATCACTCGCCTATTATTAGTTTTAAGAAATTTATTATAAATATTTGCATTTACTCAATGTACTACTGTGATCAAAAAGTATCCGGAAATGCTTCCTTTAAAATACTCATATAGTAGATATCGTCTGCAAACTTTTATCAGGTATTTTTACAACTTATATAAACATGTGGCAACAATCAGGGATTAATTTAATTTTATCGTTTGAAAATAAATTTATTTTTAACTCGGAGAAGAATTTTCACTTCGTTGATTTTCCAAAATGTCGAATGTAATTGAGCAAAGAACATGCATTCCATTTTGTTTCCGCAATGGAATTTCTGCTATAAACACATTTGAAATATTGCAAAACGCTTTACCAGAGTGTTTTGAGCCGTTTGCGAGAAGCAATTCGTCGAAAACAACCTGATTTGTGACGAGATAATGCATAGTTTTAGCATCATGATAATGCGCCTTCTCACAATGCCATTATCATTCGTGACTTTTTGACAAAGCATTCAACAAATACGACTCCACAAGCTCCGTATTCACCTGATACGTCACCGTGTGACTTTCTTATATCCACGCGTGAAACTACCTCTTCGTGGTCACCGTTTTGAGTCCATAGATGCAATAAAAAAAAATTCGATACGAACCCCCTGAAGGGGTTTCACAAAAACGACTTTAAGGCATGTTTTGAGCATTGGAAAAAATGTTGGCAAAAGTGAATTGAAGTCGGAGCAGATTACTTTGAAGGAGATGTAATAAATTTCGACCAATAAATTGATACTTTTTGTTTTGTGACAGCGTTACGGGTACTTTTTGAACACTGTAGTATATTTAAATGCATAAAAATGTAATGGAGAGTAGGGAAATTTTGTGTTCGAATGTTCTTCTGTATTGAGATTTGCCCCCCCCCCTTTAAGTTATGTAATATAATTATGCAAATATTTAAAATTTGCATCATTTTAAATTCAAAAACACAATAGGTTCATTTTTATCTGACAAGCATGTTTTCCTCGACTCCCAATGTAGCGCTTTTTTCTAATGCCTTAAGAGGCTCGATAAATCGAAGGGTTATTGTATACGTATAACTTTCAATTAGCTTTATAAAGGAAATCAAGCAATATTAAGTACTTATACTATAACTTATTTTGTAATCCTTTTCTTGTTATCATGTCAGTATGAATGTTATTTCCAGTAACACAATTAACGATAATCACCTATAACTATTGTTTTCAGTGAGTGAAAAGAGCTCGACGGTATGTGTTGCACAGGCTGGATACTACGGAATGATATCAACAGTTGTCATTTTGATGTGCCTTGTTGTTGCAGTAGTGGCCATGTCTTACTTCTTCATTCGAAGGACCAGACGAATGGTAATTATATTTTGCTTTGTTAGTGAACTGCCGACTACATACCGAAATGCTATGGTCCATCTCACGAGTTTCAACTATTGTACCACCTTGAAAATCACCGAAATCGTGATAATTTGCTATTCTCAAGACGGAAACAGCTCTAGATGCTTCCATAGATATCTATCGATTTATAGGTGCACTGACAGACGCAACAAAAGACCTACATAGGGACAGTTGCTACGTGTTTTGCACAGGCTTGTCTGTCTGTACCAGTTTTTCTGGCACTTCAGTGTATAACGACATTCTAAACAAGAATGTTGCGATGATCGACTGTAGCTTAAAGTTGCCCAAAGGAAACTGATTTAACTTTTAAGAAAGAAATTCATTGTACAAAAAAAAGGTATTGGAAAGGGTATCATGACACACCATAGCAGTTTTGTCAGCACAGGGAAAGGGTATCACAACACCATTGAAATGGTGCACTAAGTCCTGGAGCAAACTTCATGTAGAGAAAAGTGGGCAATGTTATCAAGATTTAGTTGGATTGATGAAGATTAATTGGTCACATCAGAACTGATATACATTAGCAGGGAAAAGATTCACACTGTCTTTCACAACTGTCAGGATAGCAGCATAGCTAGTCTTGAACAATTACTACAATGTTTCGGGGGAACATGAAGAACATTCATGATGATCCGAGACATATTTTGTAAGAAGGAAAGGTGGAATTTTAATCTAGGATCAAAATTCTTAGTGTAATACTAGATCTATTTTTGATCCAGGATAATAATATGCATGAATTACGAACCCAGGCATTAGACTCAGTGCTGCGTGGCCGTTGTAGTCAGATGCGAAAGAATAGTACTTGCGAAACGGAGAACACGCATGTAATATACATAATCAGCAAATTCATGGGTTCAGGTCGCAGGCAGAAATAGTAACTTCATGTTTGTTGATATTTTGATATAATCTGTCCTTTGATAAATGATGGATAATTGATATGAACTCTTAGAAGAGTTCAGTGGAAATTAGTTGAATCTTTGATGGCGCTTGCGTCGCTGAAGTCATGTGCATTCCCTGCTCTTTCACACTTGCAGTTTTAGTCAGAAGTTATAATCATCTTGATTTGAATTTGATAAGAACCTACTTAATTTGATTAATGTTTCTATTTGCATTAATATGTAATCCTTTTTCAGTATCTGTAAATAGTGTGTAAAATAGTAATTTAACTTTAATTTAACTGAAGAATCTCTTCAATCGTCATTTTTGTATTTGTCAAACTAAGATCTAATAATACCACTCAACCAATTGATTATTGAAATCCGGCCATTCTGCGTCACATGCCTCTGAGCGTTGAATAAGTCTGTGCCGGGGAACACAATCAAGAAATGATTAGAGATTTTTAAAAAATTCAAGAGTTCGACAGATATTATAAAACATCGATTTTTGTTACATTTTCCTTGAGCTTTTTGTGTTTTACGAAGTTTTTACTTTTTGTTCTAATATTTTATTTTTTATTAAAAAAAACAGGTAAAGAAAATGGCAGCATCAGGAATATCTCCATCAGGTCCAGAAAACCCTTATGCCTCACAATTCCAAGTGCGAAATTTCGCCGACCCAAGTGAACCTATTTATACAGACCCATCCTTGTTCGAAAGACCCAGAAATACTCTACGAAGTATGACCGCCCGCACCTTAGGCAAACTCAACAACGATGTGGACTAATTTCGGAATTCAAACGACAAACTTTGCAGCATCGGATAGTGACTGGAAGGACGCTTCTTGACAATGTTACTTTTAAGACGGCATATTTTGAGAGTTTCGGAATGGACTTAATACGTATTGAGAGAAAGACTGCATCGTTTGCCACTGTGTATTTCATTTGGGAATTTGTTGATATCATCATTAACTGGAATGGATACCAAGAGACATGCATTTCACCTCAACAAAAAATTGCATCACTAACAAGTGTTCTATTCAATATCATTCGCGAAGTTTGAATCGAATGAGTGTTTAGTTCAGAAAGTTTTATTATGAATATTCGTCACTGTATATATGTTTATCATGGCGCATACTACGGGTGTTGCTTAAAAATGAAGTGTGTGCAAAATAACAAGGGAAACTGGTTTTTGAAAACTAATGAATTTAAGTAATACTTTTTCATATTTAATCAAACTTTCTAAAAAGTAATATCTTTTCACAGTATTTGTTATCCTGCAAGTATGTCTAATTTAATCTATATATCGTCGTTCTACCATCAAAAGATGTCTAGTTAAATCTATAATATCGTCATTCTACTATCCAAAAATGTCTAGTTAAATCTATACACCGTTTTTTTTACTGTAAAAAATGTCTAGTTTAATCTAATATCATCGTTTTCCCATCAAAAGGTGTTTAGTTAAATCTATATATCGTCGTTTTACTATCAAAACTGGGCACACACCAAAAGTATACTTCACGAGCGCAGACAATGTTTTATCACCTCGCTCCTGTATGGCCTCACTTGCAACTCCTCATATCCTTGACACCATCGGTGACTCCGAATTTATTAGAAGTCCGAGAAGAGGCAGCTTCCCTCCTACTATGGCCAGGTCCATAAGATCCTACTAAGGATCTCATGAACCTGGCATATCATTTTTTATACCAAGACAATAAGCAGCAACGCCATTAAATCTTGCAAGTCTAATTTGTTTTGTTAATGAGGTCTTAATTTGGTGACAAATATGGTTACTAAACTTGTTTCGAAACATCTTAACATCTACCTCAGTTATCAACCCCTCTGTCGAATTTTTAAACCCTGTATGAAATAAATTATATTGAAATTCATAAAAGTATGCTGTCTCAAAAGCATTTTATACTATTAAATGTTTATGCATTGAATAAATCTGTTACAAAAACTTTCTATCTATATCTAGAAAATCTACCAGTATACACCTATAAAGTCTATCTAGTCTCCATACCTATATCTGTTTTAATCACTTTGGTTTTTGTGGCTGTTTTAATCACTTTGATTTTGAAAAGGTTTGATTTCAAGATAGCTAAGTTTTGATAGCTAAACAATGGGAGTTCACCGATTTTGATAAGAGCCTATCTCTTTGGATTGGAATTCATTATAAAAAAATTAACCTTTTGACTAACTTTGGATTGGAATTGATTATAAAATAATTAATTTTTTGACAAACTTACCATATATTGATGATTGAAAGTGAAATTTTAATAGCCTTTTTAAGTTTTGTAACATACTTCAAATAAAAATATTTTTGTATGCTTCAGAATACCTTTTCTTGGCTGCGACCACATATTATGAGAACCACAATGTATAAAGGAGACTGCAAATAAAAAATGCTTGAAAAACATGTTTTGTATTTCAGTGATACTGAAAATTGGAGTTGGTTTACTTGTAAGCATAAGCTCATGACGCCTCAACATAACAGGGTAAAAAAGATATTTTAACACTTTTGAGCAATCAAACGATTCTCTGTTTGAATTAGTGGGTTTATATATTCCAGTCAGCTTGAAGAACATGGAAAATGCAAGAGCCCTGTCGTATTTTTGTACTGATTTTATCATATCCTCACCATTCTATCTGTATGATGTGGGTTCTGGAGTTTACTTTAGAATTCTATTCTCTTAATATGGAAGCTCATTCGTCTTCCTTGGAAGTTAGGAGCTGGTTGTTGATTGCGTTGACTTTTATCACAAGATACAGTTGTGTCCACTGCAAAAAACGGCATCACATTCCAGATTTATTCTGGATTTTCTTCCCTTGGATAACCTTATGCAAATTTTATACACATAAATTCCTGAAAGATATTTCCTATTGAACATATATTTGAATTTGCACATCTGTGAATGATGCAGATAAATAAGGTATATTTTAGGTGCATTTTAATTAACATCGTACTAAAGCAACACAACGGGCTATAAACGACGGTCCGGGATCAATAACAAAGGGAAAGATCCTAGGACAACACCACATAATTTTGAACCATGATCAGAAGACGAGTAGATAAATAGGGATGGATCGATTGTATTTATGCAACTGCACATATATGGGTTAATCCATTCAAATTCAGGTAATAAAAAATAAAATGTTTGCCTCACAATAATCGATTTTTTTTAAATTCAGTATATGATGGACAGTGAGCATATGTGAAACTATGCCAAATTTATTTATTTTTTTACATTTTTTTTTCGTAGAAATAAGACCTTTTGAATGCCGACAAAAAATATTCAATTTTACTTGTCAAGAATGTCGCGTAGCTCTAAACATTTTGCTACTCTCAAACTATTAGATAAACTTGTTTGGGTTTTTTATTCATGCTATTTAAATGTACTGTTCGTATAATAATCAAAACTAGTTTTAAAAAATATATTAGTATTTTAATAATTCATCATGGTACTTGCAAAAAATTTTGTGGAGATTTTTTCAAAAAGCCATCCTTAAAATTTTTGTATAAATTCATTATATTAATTTTGTCCCCTTCAAAGCAAGTGTAGTTTCTCATTTTATCTCTGATTTTAAGCCTTCAACGTAAAATTTCAACCTCTGACGCGCGTTCAAAGTAGGGTCAAGGGTATTTCTTCACTCAAGTACTCTTGAATCCCCATGCTCGCACCTCTAGACAGGAACTAACGACTTCTATAAGTTCAAATGCATAAAATTTGCATTAGGGGCAGTCTTCATAATAAATGGAGCAATAACTTCATAATTTCCAATAGGAACCTCCTATTTCGACACACAACTTCGAATCTATATCAAAATTTAACTTTCAGTTACCAAATTTCATGGCATTAGGTCGTACCGTTTCAAAATTATGAGTACAGAAAGATTGAAGTTCCTAATGTTAAATCAGTTTCTTAGACTTTTATGGATATCTTCCCAAATAGTATTTCGATAACGCTGATATTTTGTACCTTGTTACTGTTAAAAACCCAAACAAAATCCATCTAATATTTTATTTTAAAAATAGTGTTTAGTATGAAATAATTTTTTAATTAATGTTTGAAAAAATTATGAATTGGAATCTCATTATAGTTGGATAGGAATCGATTCAAAGAAACTTCTAGTGTGGACATGCAAAATTTCAGCTCATTCCAATTATTAGTTTTTGTTTTAATTTTCGTCAATGTGATTCTAGGAGCAAATCAAAAATTTAAAAAAGGTCTAACAAACCTCGGATAGTAATTCTCGGATCATTTACACTTGCATAGTAAATATAATAATTCCCGGATCTCTAAAAGATACGTTTAAAATAGTGTTCCAATTTGAGATTCAGATAACGGTAAATATAATTAATATCGATCAACGAATAGCGACTTCTTATGTGGAGATCCCTGAATTAGACACGAATTTTAGCATTGAAAATCTCAGGATATAAGGATAGTAAAGTCAAGAAATTTCATGTTTAGACTAATTTAACGATACAAAATCTGATTATGGCATCCAAACCCGGTGTTTCCATGAGAAATTTCGTTGCTTATGTGTGCAAAATTTAAAATAAAGACATACCCTCGTGCAATTTTTTTGGATTTGAATTTATAGAGGACGTTATTTTCTTTGAATTTGCTTTATTATAAATAGTGCTCAAACTAAAGAAGGTGGTTCGTTTTTTCCGCGTTAACAATGTATTTTTGGCATTTTCGGTAGTTTTATTACAGTAAGAACTCGTAGCTTAAAAATATATCAGTCAAAATCAATTTCCAATTACCGCACAGGGAAAACATTTGGAACTATAGGAAATTATAAATTAAAATAACAAAAGTGACTACTCTATAAAGTTCAATATTTTTTATTTCAACTCCTTGCTGGAGATTCGGAAATTTACTTCTCTACTATTATAAAAGAAAGTGTTTGTTTGCGTGCGTGGACTGTCTTGACGAATCTATGGCACTTACAATGATGAAATTTGGCACACAGGTAGTCCGAATATTTTACAATTTCTGTACAAAGCCCGAATTTAAAAATGTAATCTAGAATTTTTTTGAATGAATTTAATTATTATTATTATTTTTTTTTTGAAATGGCAACAGCATAAAAGATTGCAAATTATAATTTTTTTTTTCCGCTTCCGTTTGATTTTGCAGAGGAACGATTTGTCAGCAGATTAAAAAAAAGTTTTAACCGAGTTCTTTTTTTCTATCTCCTAGATCGTTAAAAATAGAGTAAAAATTTCAACGGATTTGAAATCTGCGGAAAATTTCATATTAGATCGATACCTAAAAATATGATTTTCTTTAAATAAATAATTTTAAATTGAAATTTTTATATTTTTTCCAAAACGAACACCGTTGCGTAGAATGACTTTCCTTTGATTCGAGAAATCAGATTTCATTTCCTACGCTCAGAAAAACAAATAAAATATTTTGACTGGTATTGTTTAGTTCTTTTTTTGTTAAAAACGGTAACGTTAAAGATAGATTAAAATTTTCAACGGATTTGAAATCTGCGGAAAATTTTACAATAGATCGATACCTTGCATTTAATTTTCTTTTAGTAAACTAGGGGGCTCCGCCCCCTGCTCGCTTACGCTCGCCAACCCCCGGGGATTGCTGCGCAATCCCATTTGGTTTGCTTCGCAAACCAACACTCCTTTCACAGATGTCATTTGGTTTGCTTCGCAAACCAACATTCCTTTCACAGAGTGAAACTATCTGAATAATTCGTATTATGCTGATTTCACTTTCCGGTACATGACGTCACAGCGAGGGCTTCGCACCCTGCTCGCTTACGCTCGCCGACCCCGGGGATTGCTACGCAATCCCGTTTGGTTTGCTTTCTCAAACCAATACTTCTTTCGCAATTGATTTCACTTTTTTTTGCTTTAACACTTAATGCACCCTAAACTAATAGCCGCATCAGTAAAAAATCTTCTGTATCTTGTTCCCTGTACAATTTTAAGTAAACAGTGTTAATATCAATACATTGTACTTTGTCGGTAAACTGTCTTGAGAACAGAGGGAAAAAAGCGAGCCTTTTTCCTCGCCAAATAAAAAGAAATCGTTTTTATGGCAATTGTTGCTACGATAAATTTGATATCTGGCAAACCCGATAGTAGAAAATGTAACCCACTGCTGTTTGCCGAACCAGCTATGCGAACTGAAAAATACGAAATTTGTGTCACCAACTTTTGATTGCATCGAATTTATTTATGAACCAATTTTAAAAATAATTGTACCGTAAGAAAGAGTACATTGTGAGGTATACTGCAATATTTTTAAAATTAAAAACTAACAGTAATACTATATAGATATGACCATTTTAGTTTTGTATCGGAAGTTACGATCTGAAAGTTCCGAAAATTGTATGACCTACTTTTAATTGCATCGATTTTGTTTATTAACCAATTTGAAAAATAATTGTACCATAAGAAAGAGTGTAATGTAGTGTATTCAGTGATGTTCTCAAATTTAAAAAATAATGGTTTTTGCCGTAGACATAACGGTTTTAACAAAACGTAGCGAAAATATCCGAAGATTCCGAATTTTGTATCACGAACTTTTGATCGCATCCAATTTAATTATTAACCGATTTCAAAAATAATAGTACCGTAAGAAAGAGTATATTCTGAGGTATACTGCGATATTTTAAAAATTAAAAACTAATAGTAATTAGATATAGATACGGCAGTTTTAAAAAAAAGTAACAAAAATGTCCCGATTTTTCCCGAATTTCAAAAAAATATTATCAAGAACCACATTTAAATTTCAAAAAAAACTCGACGAGCTGCAAAAATTTACGTTGAGAGGTACTCTTAAAAAAAAACTCACGACTAAAGACTGAAATTTTGAATGTGTTTTGCTCACTCGCGGAAGAAATTTCACTTCTTCAACTTTAACACTTAATAAAACCTAAACTAATAGCCGCATCGGAAAAAAATCTTAATAATTATCCAGGGAATACGATGAAGAACAAAGCATGTTAATTTCATATTTTTCCGATCAGTACTTTCTCGGGAAACCGTCTAAGAATGGAGCTAAACAACAAAAATTTCAATTCTTCGGCGGCGGCGGCGGCGGCGGCGGTAACTTTTTTTTAATATAGAGAGATAATTTTCCAATTAAATATTTATATTTTCGCAAGAGATTGTGACGTCACCCCGATTGGATCTCTTCACAATTGGAATTTGGCCGAATTTGAAAATGACGAGGCCTTTGCGGCGTTGCGGTGGTGTTTATTTGCGAAGCAAACCATAGTTCATAGTATTCGTAATTTGGTTTGCGAAGCAAACTATAGTCCATAATATTCATAATTTGGTTTGCGAAGCAAACTATAGTTCATAGTATTCATAATTTGATTTTCGAAGCAAACTATAGTTCATAATATTCATAATTTAGGTTTGCGAAGCAAACCAAATTAGAATTCATAGGGAATTCATTCCAATAGGCTACAAATTTCCACGAAACACCACGGGCATGTTGATGGTTGTTATTCAATAGGGTACGAATTATTAGGGGGAATAGTACGAATTATTATTAGTTATTCAATAGTGTACAAATACAAATATTGACGACCAGCTACAGGCTCGAGCCCAACAAGGCTGGTCCTTTGCTTATGAATTCCCCAATTCCCACTGACTATCCAATTGTATCTTAAATTCGTACACTCCCTTTGAATTAACTATATTTTCTGGCAAAGCGTTCCAACTGTCTATTACCCTATTAAAATAGTAGTTTTTCCTTAAATCCCGATTAAAATGTGTCTTATTCAATTTATACCCATGACCCCTTGTTCTGTTAACCCTATTGAAATTTAAGCCCTCTGTGTCCCCTTGTTTTACAAACTTGAAAAGCTGAATCAAATCCCCTCTCCTTCTTCTTCTTTCCAGTGTATACATGTTTAGCTTACTTAAACGTTCATTATAGTCGAAATTTGCTAGCCCCTTTATTATTTTTGTAGCTCCGTGCTGAACCTTTTCAATTGATTCTATGTCCTTTCTCATATATGGAGCCCAGAATTGTACAGCATATTCTTGATGTGGTCTTACTAAACCCTTATATAACGGCAAGATTATATTCTTATCCCTTGAAGTTACAGTCTTTTTAATATACCCCAATAACCTATTAGCCTTTTTACCCGCAGCTGAACATTGGTGACCCATTTTAAAATCCCTGTGAATTATCACCCCAAGATCCTTGACTGTTTCTCCCTCCTTTACCTTTACTCCCTGCAGACAGTACTCGGCTCCACTGTTCCTGTAACCCATATGCAGAACTTGACATTTCCCTACATTAAATGACATACCCCATTTTACAGCCCATTCGGATATCTTATCAAAATCCCCTTGTAAATTTTCTATCTGTAATTTGGTATCCACTGTCCCCCATATTTTTAAGTCATCTGCAAATATACTAATTCTATTCTTGATCCCCTGACCTATATCATCTATGAAAATTATAAATAAAATTGGTCCCAAAACTGATCCCTGAGGAATTCAATAGGGTAGACCTGACCCCACGAAAAGAACTGTCACGGGCAACGCCGTGCTGGCCGAGCAGTGGCTAGTTAATAATAGCGAAGTAGTAACTCTTTAATGTGCCAATCATCATTACCTTCGTCTGTGATTAAAATTTATTCATCTAACTCGTTTAGTCACAACCATTTCCTCTTATTTTATTTTCGGATTTGGGTATAACTTTATGGTGCATGATTCAGGAATAGTCTGGGATTATGTGAAATGAATCTCTCAAACACACACACAAATCTATGTATTATGTAGGAAGCAACTTCGTGGATTCAGAAGAGACAAATCAGTTAAATGTACTATTGTTGAGGAGGGCACATGAAAATGTTCCTGTGACATCATAGTTTTTAACTAAGTTCACTCAACTCATGTTGGAAGTTCTACGATGGTGCGTTCATGATCAAGTCGGCGTCTGATCCTACACAAAAATCCCATCTCTGAGTAATGTGACATGAGTGCAATTTTTCAAGAATCGAAGAGGATTGAAAGTAAGTTATTTATCAATTGCATTCGCTAAATTCAACCTCGGAATGGGCATTTATTGAAACATTTGCTAAATGCTTTTTAGAGTTCTATGTGGAGAAAGAGAGGGCTAAACACACATTCGACAAATTTTAACAAATTTCTGATAGTTGAATTTGCAACTCTTGCTAAAATTTCAAATAAATACATTTATATAATTTTATCTGTGAAGTTAAAAATTGAGTTCCATATTTTTCTTACCAATGCAGTTTTCTGAATGTTTTATGGAGATTTATGTAAACATTTTATGCTATTAGTAGGTTTTGTATGCACTATCTAAATATGTTTTAAAGGAATTTAACATAGCATAGCAATTTAAATATATAGTTTATTACTCCGTGTCCTGTTGTATCAAAACCAATTATAATGCATTTTCGAATTTCTTTTGTAATGTAATGAGATGAGCAACAGTGTGAAATTATGTGTACATGGTTAATATACACAGTCCAGTCACATTAATGTGACCACCAGCTACTTTCGACGTCAACGTGAAATAACCAATCACAAAAGGCAGGTGGCAGCACATTGCAATGGAGTGTATATAAAGGATGTCCTAGGGCATCGGAAAGCATTTCAATCGTTGGCGTAATGCAGAAACGTAGCGATTTATCCGACGTCCAAAAGGGCATGATTATTGGCTTTCGGGCCAAGGGTGGAAGCATTTCGGAAACGGCTAATTTTGTGAACTGTTCGCGTGCCGCCGTGGTAAAAGTATACCGTGCATGGCAAAATGGCACTATCCAAAATCAGCGATGTGGCACATGTGGTGTACCACAGATGATGATGACAGAGGCGAACGAAGGCTACGGAGATGCGTTCGGGCGAATAGACGTGCAACTGTTGAGCAACTGACCACCCAGATGAACCAAGGGGTTACCTCCGCAACAGACGCCTGGTTAATGCACCTATGCTGACTGCTGTTCATCGGCGACGAAGGATGGAATTTGCACTCCAGTACCGCAACTGGACGTCCACAGGCGACAGGTGGCTTTTTCCGATGAATCACGTTTCATGCTCCATCGGACAGATGGATGTTGGCGTATACGGCGTGAAACGTATGAAAGCAAACACCCTGCAACAATTGCCGGAAGGATCCAGGCTGGTGGAGGGAGCATTATGGTTTGGGGAATGTTTTCCTGGCATTCACTGGGTGCACTCATCATCAGAAACCTAATTGACTCTCTTCCTGCACGTCTCGTAGCGGTCCGCTCTGCCAAAAGTGGTTATTCTGGCTTTTGACAGGTGGTCACATTAATGTAACTGGACTGTTTATTATTTTGTGCTTGATAATTTATCCAAATTAAATAAATACTGAACATTACCCACACGCATAATATTCGGTTAGCAGTGAGTAAAAGGTATTTTTAAACAAATACGGAAGGCATATTTCCCACTGATAATTGAAAGGGAATCCCTATAAAATTTAAGAATTTTGATAACCTTTTCGTCCTTTTACAAAGAATTTGACATGCGCTTAGGGAGTTTTTGTCCTTTGAAAGAGATTTTGACAGTATTTCATTATCTTCTGATTACTTCGGGTTTCCCTATGAGGGTCAGTACGCGAAATGATTTATTTACACTAAACTATTCTTTTACACTTATAGAATATTTATTTAGGAACTTTGTAAAAATAATCATATTTTTTTAAATGGCTCTTTTGAGAAAAAATAATTTGAAATTAATCAAATTGTAAAAAAAAAGAAAAAGAACAATTTTTTGAAGAAAACAAAATTGAATTATTTTGAATACTTCATGAGATATGCCATTTTTAAGTAGGTGATGTACACTTAGAAAAATATAATTCAATTTGACGTCACTTTCACAAACCCACACATTGAAGACATTTTTTCCAAGAATATAAAAAATGGTGATTCAAGGTGACAAAAATGTACCTGTGTACAAATTATCATTCAATTCGATAATAAAGTGCACAGCCTATCCTGGATTTTAATGGATTCACCCATATAAAACATTACTAAGGAAGACACCTATTAGTAGTTAGTTGATTTGGGGGTTTTATGGTGCAAGGACCATATTTGGCCAAGTTGCACTAGACACAAGACATGCAACACAACAGGTATATCAACACATCATATCACAACAGGTGATATACCCACTGAGCCACAATGACCCCAAAGACGCATATTGAAGGTACATTGTTGAGTAACTATAGATTAAGGAGGAAGAAACTAAACACAATGTATAACTTAGTAATGTCAAGAAAATTAAGGAAAAACATCAACATGTTTAGGAAAGCTACAGAAATATGTTGTTCATAAGCAGATTTCCCATGAGATTCAAGCAAAAGGTCGAATTTTAAGAAGGGATTGAATATAAGAATTTGTGGATATCCACATAAGGTTGGTTGTTTGGGTGTTTTATGGTACAAGGGCCATATCTGACCATATTGTGCCATATTCAAGTAACAGACATACACACAATGAAAGTTTTAATGACACAGAGAGAAAAAAAACCAGGGAGGAAGGCACCTGATACAAGAATCGAACCTGCACTACCTACAACCCGAAGGACATACTGAGTCCCACAGTATAATATCCATGTAAGATCCATGAATCAAGTGCATAGTTAAACCCCCCCCCCTATTAATAAATGTGGTTTGAGAGCAAAATACTCATATTAAAATAAGGGAAATAAAACAAATGATATTTTTGGTAAGTAAAATTCTATTTAAATCAACACACACACACACACACAAGGGCAACAAAATTTTTCACTAAAGTGATTCATTATTGTATGTTCACAGCGAAAATTACTTTTTACAATAATTTCAATAACTGTGATAAATTGTTTAATAGTATACAGATGAAATTTCAATACAAATACTTGAAAGTATCAAGTAAGGAAACAGTGTGCAGATTCATGTGAATATTGGGAATGAATCAGAGTACATATAACATCAAACATCATACATTAACCATCACATTTCAACACTGAGACAAATTATGCGGCAATATTTCTTTTCAGCTGTGGTAGGACAAATAACAACACATTTGAAAATCCTAGCTTTGTCAACACTAAAGTTCCTCTTTATAAATTCTTTTATGATGATCAACTTTATCAACCATATTGTTCCACAAATTGTATGCTAGCAAAGCAACATTTTTTCCTGCTATGGAACTCATTTCCATCGCACTTGCTGAGAGTTCGATAGCATTAGCATAATAAAGCCCAGGATACAGGAAAAAGGGGGACAGATTTTCTGGTGGTGTGTAATGAGGGTATGCAAGCCAATCTTTCACTTTTACTTGCTGAACTTTTTTAAACATGATGTTGAGACTCTTTTGCGAAACTGGTCGACTACTAAACACTTTATACACAGCACTATCTTCTTTCCTTCCATCACTATGGACAGGGCTCACTTTACCAATGCTGTTGAACAGCAAGTTTGGTTTAAAAGTTAGTATTTCTTCAGGGATTGAATGAGCATTGAAAGCTAAGGGATTCAACTCTCCTTTGACAAAGGTCGCAACAGTTCGGTGGAATTCAGTTTCATACTGATGGAAATCTTTCTTAAAATTGGTGAATTTTATATTCGTTTTGCCTTTAATGAATGGAGTAGCTATGATAATGATATCGAAACGTTTTTCTAGACTTGAGCCACTTGAGGTTTCATTATACTTCAAGGAATAAGTACCATCTGGTAACAATACAATTTCTGTCACATCACCATTTACTGACTTTGCTTTTGATTTTTTTAACAGACCCTCTGGAACCAATTTGTTTCCACCTTCTATACTCCATAAATTAGAATCTCCACCAGCAAGGGACACGAAACCTAAAAAATAGCAACCGAATTAAAATTTGATACTAAATTATTATGCAGTCATTTCAAAACAGTACTTTTTATTGGATTTCATTTGCCTTACTTATTTTTAATTTCCATTGGCCTTAACACTCCAAGTGATTTTAACAAGATATCTCATACATTAAGATCTGACTAATTTTGCTAATCACAGGATATCTTGTCTTCAAGACTTAGTCAGGTTCCCAGTAGAATATTAGCAATCTCTAAATGAATAAAATGAAGTCAGCTTTGTATATTTTTATATTAAGGGTGACTTTTAATGACTAATAATTTGTAGTGACAATTCAAAGTCCTGGAACATACAAAAACTAGAGCAATAGAATTCTGAAATAAAATGTACAGTAATATACAAGCTTATTTATTACTTGAAAAGCTCCTAACTTGAAAAATTATAAAATTAATAAAAACATGTACTTTATTTATTATAATATACACTTTAACCCAGGGCTCAAAATACCCGGGTGCACGTGAAAATAAAATTGTGCACCTAATTTTTTCCCGCTAGGCGCACCTGTGCACCTAATTTAAAAACTTAGGTGCACCTTGTGCACCTGTATTAAAAAATATATTTCGAGGCCTGCTTTAACCTTAATATGAACAATAATGCTGCGTTTTAGCAATTAGTTCCTTTTAATGTTTGATAATTTCAATATTGAGTCCACTCTCTACTTCAGGTCTATTTCCTAACAGATTCCAAATATGTGAGAGAATGCAGTTTCAAACAACTTGTGAGAAACACAGTTAAGTACTTCCAATCTTTTCTTACAAGTTCAGGATAGCCAGCCCTAACACACAACCAAAAGTCAGTTGTACGTGTGAAAAATTTAATTTCAATGAACTGTCAGTTGAAAGATCTGCCAAAGAAAGTTCTTACCCAGAAGATGTCAAATTGTTTCAGAAAATCCAAAACAAAATTAACACAACTGTAGATTCCAGCAAAGGGCAGTTTTGCAACATGCAGAAACATGTCATTACCCTCACGCCAAAGGCACTAATCTGCAAAATTGATGTTTAAAAAAATCGACTTCAAAGTTTTGATGCTTTGGGAAAAATTGAGTTATGACTTAAAGGTTAATGCTTTTCTCATGATTATTATCTTGCGAGACCATCTCTTTTCCCACTGGAAGTAATTATCACTTTCGATTATATTTGGAGTCACTAAAACAGATTTGTGTTTTGAGCATGGTGCCTTTTGATTAAAATGCACTTTCGTGCTTAGATGAAATCAAAGACTTTAAACTAATATTTCATGAACTTTGAAATATAATCAATTCAAAAATGCAATTGTAATAAATACACACATCATAAGGTATTTGAATGGCAAAGGTAGGTAGGTATTCTAATTAAATATTATTAAATATAATTAAGTCGCACTGGAGCAACAGAATGGGATATTGACGACTTGAATGGCAAAGAAAATTCAGTGATAAATTAAAAGGTAAGCATTAAATTAGCATTAAAATCATTGATCATCTGGTACATCTTTTTCATATTCTGAGTTCTCACTAAGATGTGGTTCAGACTGTTATCACGAACTGTAGAAGATGGTTCCGCTGAATGAAAAAACCTCTTTCGGGTTTTAAGATCCTTGCACATCTTCAAGTCCTTAAACTTAGCTTCCCAAATTTTCAGTTGTGCATGTAAGTTCTTGATGGCTTCTTTGCTTAGCCTTCTTTTTGGACATTGAAATTAGTCTTATAAAATACTTCCATCTTCCCTTCTTTGTCCTTCTCAATTCATGCCTTTCTTCATGGAATAACACAATTCGAGGAAGTTGAGAAGTTGAAAGAAATCTTAGAATGTTATGTTATGGATAAGAAAGTGGACTGGGTTTGTTTGAGCTCCTTGAACTATTTGATCCCAACCTTTGGGAATGTAAACTGGCAAATTTTATCATTTTGTCCCACGTTTGAATGGATGGAGTCCATTTCAGTGTGCTCAACCTCAAAAAAAGTGACAAATATCAAAGTGAAAGGTATTTCAAATTATAAAAGAAAACAAGTGGAAACATTTAAAAAATTTAAATAAAAAAGTTTGTTTTTACTAAAAATTCCAAATATAATTACCTGCAAAAGCACTGATGTTGTTTGTTTGGCCATAATTGACCATCATCACAGATTGAACCAACTCTTCCATAAGATACTTTGAGAATTTTCCCTTTGAGAGAAAAGCAGTAAGTGTTTCTTGAGTCATATTCCGAAACCGAGGACTCATATACTCCAACATTCCATATACTGTTGTAAAAGCATATTCTTTTTCTTGAAGCTTATAAATACTGCAAATCAAGAATATGTAGGCAAATTATATATCAATTGATATCATTTCATCTTATAACACTTTTGTTGAAAAAATAATTATATTTTTTCTATTCTAATCATCGCAATACACTAGAAAAATTCATTTTAATAATACAGAAATGAAACTAAGCTTTTACTGTTACTATTTAAATACTGTAAGATTTTGTAAATTTGAAATTTTACATGATCAAAAGTATTATGTAAATAAACTATTCAAAAAGAAAATTTTCTTCCAGAGTCATGCATGCAATCTAAAATTCAATATACACAGTCCAGTCACATTAACGTTAATGTGACCACCAGCTACTTTCGACGTCAACGTGAAATAACCAATCACAAAAGGCAGGTGGCAGAATATTGCAGTGGAGTGTATATAAAGGATGTCCTAGGGCATCGGAAAGCATTTCAATCGTTGGCGTAATGCAGAAATTTAGCGATTTATCTATGTCCAAAAGGGTATGATTATTCGCTTTCGAGCCAAGGGTGGAAGCATTTCGGAAACGGCTAATTTTGTGAACTGTTCGCATGCCGCTGTGGTAAAAGTATACCGTGCATGGCAAAATGGCACTATCCAAAATCAGCTGCGTGGCACATGTGGTGCACCACGGGCTATAGATGACAGAGGCGAACGAAGGCTACGGATATGCGTTCAGACGAATAGACGTGCAACTGTTGAGCAACTGACTGCCCAGATGAAACAAGGGGCTACCAAGAGTGTATCCTCAACAACAGTTCAGCGAACGTTGCTGCGCATGGGCCTCCGCAGCAGACGCCTGGTTAATGCACCTATGCTGACTGCTGTTCATCGGCGACGAAGGCTGGAATTTGCACGCCAGTACCGCAACTGGACGTCCACAGAGTGGCGACATGTGGCTTTTTCTGATGCATCACGTTTTATGCTCCATCGGACAGATGGACGTTGGCGTATACAGCGTGAAACGTCTGAAAGCAAACACCCTGCAACAATTGCCGGAAGGATCCAGGCTGGAAGAGGGAGCATTATAGTTTGGGGAATGTTTTCTTGGCATTCACTTAGTGCACTCATCATTGTGGAAGGCACGATGGATCAGCAGAAGTGTGCATCTGTCCTTGCGGACCATGTCCACCCCTACATGCGAATTATTTTTTCTCAAAATGATGGCATCTACCAGCAGGACAATGCGAGGTGTCATACAGCTTGCAGTATATGTGCGTGGTTCGAAGAGCACCAGGATGAGTTTACCGTACTCCCCTGGCCAGCAAACTCACCGTATTTAAACCCAATAGAGAATCTGTGTGACCACCTCAATCGGGTTGTTCGCGCCATTGATCCTCAACCGCGTAATCTAGCGCAGCTGGCCACGGCACTGGAATCGGCATGGTTTAACATCCCAGTGAACACTTTCAGAAACCTAATTAACTCTCTTCCTGCATGTCTCGCAGCGGTCTGCTCTGTCAAAGGTGGTTATTCTGGCTTTTGACAGGTGGTCACATTAATGTGACTGGACTGTGTATTATGAAGAGTACCTGCCAAAACAAGTATAGACCTTTATTTGCAAACTAGTATAAATTCATTGAAAGCAAGTTGTCCATAGCATGTTTAAAACATAGCTTTTCAGAACATAAGTAAGTTTTAAGCCCCTGAGTGGTATGTCCATGCAGTTCTAAGCAGAGAGTGGCAAAATCAAAACGTTTCAATGAGTGAGACGTCAGAATATCTGGGATCTGATACTTACCAAACAGGAATTTTTCCAAGCTGTTTTCAGACAAGACACCAGGAGGATTAATCCATAAACTTAATGATGCAGATACATTAGACCAGGGCTCGAAATAAGATTTTGAAGCCGACAGCAAATATTGCTGCGAGCTTTTATAAGCTTGCAGCAAAAACTATTCAGCTCATGGCAAAAAAATTCTGTAATAACGGCAAATTGCAGTTGCAAATTTTTCGCTAAACTTTAAAACAATTGAATGAATAATGCAATGAGAAAAAGAATAAAGTACTTCACTTTTCTTGTAAACGTTCTGCAATTTCATATGAAACCTAAAATACATCCGAGATAAAAAGAAACACTCAAATAATATACTGTTGACACACGTTTATTTCCTTATTATCAAGGTTACAAAGGCATCAGTTAATAATTAATCAATAGAAAATTGCAGTATCATTTCTGAACTGCTTAATCAGCCTTAAAATCTGAAACAGAAGGACCCTCTGCACTTATCCTCATTAAGGCACATAGTTTTTTTTTTAAGTAGCTGGTATTCGAAAGAGAAATAATGAAACATTCGGTTTCAAATGCTAGCAGCAAAGCTTGCTGTGAGAAACGTTGATAGTCGTGGCAATTTAAGCAAAGCACACAGCATTTGTCGTGATTGCGGCGACTTATTTCAAGCCTTGCACTAGACATGTCTTTAATTAAATTATGAATACATTTTTCCTTGTACTTCAAACTGAATACAGAAATGTATACATATCTGCAAAACATACCTACTAAATTCCTCCAGCATTGATTGAACATCTTTCCAAAGTTGTAAGAATGAAAAACCATACCGCCAGAGAAATTGTGCGACAGTAACAAAATGCCAATCACTCTCTCTGAAAACAAATGTTTCACCATCATACATTCCAAATTTACTGCTCACTGGTTTTCGAGTGGCTAGTCCTGTAAGAAAAAAATGATAAATCCCAATTAATTGAAACATGTGAGGCTTTGATACGTAAGATAATATTAATACATGTTTAATATTTATATTACATTTTTATTCTTTATGTTCAATTATACAATACATAATTATTGCATATAGTTATGTGCTTACAAAATACAAAATTTATATCCATATCCTAAAACAGATCAAATTTTGAGTTTTTCAGATAGTTCAATAAATCATCCAAAGTGAAAAAAACTAGTAAAATAATCACATTAAATATTCATACTTGGTATTATTAAAGAAAATATAAAAATAATCAAGTTGTCAAGTTACAATACTTACATAACGACTGATTTTTATTGCAACTGATAGCAATTGTATCTGATTCACATGAAAGAGTTATCATTATTAATTGATCAAATTATTTTACAGAAGAAATGTGAAAGAAAAATTGCAATACCTAGTTCTTTCAAAAAATTCACTAAATGCTGATTTCTAGGATGGATTACAGCACCACCTTCTTCATAGTATTTCCCATCAATATTCACTAAATCAAGTCTTCCTCCAATTCTGTCACGTTCAAATAAAGTTATATCAACTGCTTCTCCAAATAGCTTCCTTAAGAAGAAAGCACTAGATGTGCCTCCAATACCACCTCCAACAACACCTGTAATGCAGCTTTTATGAATATTAGAAAATAAGAATAAATTGACAATTCAAGACATACTTTGTAAAACAAAGTATAGTCTGCATAAGAAGCAATTAATTTTTTATTAAAGCAAGCAGTGTAAAGATATATACCAGTATAATAACAAAATATTGATAAATTAAATCAGAAAAGAACAATAACTTATATCTTTCAAATCATGGCTTGTTTTCTCCAACAGGACCAAAATCCCATTTAGAAATGAAGTCAAGTGGTATCTGCCATTGCTTGAAAATAACCTGACCTCCTAACTAAACTTAATCCGTTAGTTACACTGGTCCTGATAAGTGCACAATGACTGCTTTTCAATATCACACAGTGAAAAAATAACTAAAAATGTGTTGCTTATAAATTTAATAACAAATTTTTACAATTATTTATTTGTTAGTATGTCCTAAAATGAGTTGAGTATTTTTTAAATACATAATTTGATGAGTGTGAACTGTGAACTAGGAAAGAAAACATTGTGCACCTCTCAGCTACACCACAAAATCAGGTTGTTGTTTTTTAAACATGACTAATGGAAGGATAATAAAACTATAATTTGTTTGGAAGTATTTTACTATCAGTACACCATCTTTGGAAAATATAATCTTTGTTGTTTCCCCCTCAGCAGAATATATATTTTATAACAATAAAATCGACGCACCAAGGTAATTGGTAATTTTTAGTTAATGTCGTACTAGAGCAACACAACGGGCTATTGACGACGGTCCGGGATCAGTCCCTTGAGGGAAAGATTCGAGGACAACACCTCGTAATTTTGAACCACGGTCAGATGACGAAGCAACACCTGAGCTGGCACCCCACTCTCCAAACTTCCACGCCAACCCAACGTGAGGACTTTCGGCCACGACAGATTTAAGGTGCACCAGCCGCCTCTACACCATACACTTACAAACATCCATGCCCGTACCCGGATTCGAACCAGGAACCTTCCGATCTAGAGGCTAACACCTTAACCACTATACCGGTTGATCGGCCAACGCACCAAGGAGTTGTGGTGAACTCAATCAACTTGGAATGGCACTGACTGGGGACATATAGTCTTTAGTGACGAGTTCCGTTTCCAACTGTGTCTTGACAACAACCACATACGTGTCTGGAAACGTCCAGGGCAGCATGGGGATCCTGCCCATACTATGGCATGCCACACATGCCCATAACAGGGCATTATGGTCTGGGGTGCCATCTTCTTTGATAGCCAGACACCTTTGGTAGTTATTTCTGGAACACTTACAACACAGTGGTACGTAGACGACACTCTGTGACCAGTTGTGATACCATTCCTTTGGGACAACCCTTACTTACTTTTTGGCAAGATAATGCCTGGCTGCACATGGTATGAGTTGCTATGAATTGCCTTTAAGCTTTCCCAACACTTCTTTGGCCAGCTATGTCTCCTGACCTCTTTCTCATAGAGCACATTTGTGACATCATAGGAAGGTGATTGCAACCATCCTGGAATGTTGACCATTTATCCCGACAGTTGGAAACAATTTGGCAAGAAATTGTGCAGGACACCATCCAAGAACTTTTTCAGTCTATGCCACGCTGGGTGACAGCTTGCATCCAGGCCAGAGGTGGACCAACGCCTTATTGACATCCTCCCTTTGTAACGGTCAAACTCTGAAATAAATCATTCAATTGTTCTGAATTTTTAATCGTTTGTTTTTCTATGCATGTTCTTCACATCCACCAATTTTTATTGCAACTGGACAACACCTTCTTGGTGTGTCAATTTTGTGTTATAGAATGTATATTCTGGAATGTAACAATCAATTTACTATAGTGTGGATTAATAACAGGACACTTGAGAATCATTATATTAGTTAGATCTTAAGGTTAGGATCATTTTACCTAATTAGTGGCATTAGTAATTCTTTCATTGTGTGAAATAGTGTTGAATGTAATTTGCTACCTTCACGCATGTACAAAATGACAAACCTACAGATCATTTACAGATAGGAGATATTTCGATGGAGCTGGCATCATAACCCACTCATTGCATTCTTATACATCATAACTATTACATTCTGTATAGTTTAATAAGACTATTTGAATAGATTATATAGTTCATTTACCACTGTTGCAGTCAGTTAAGTTTTAAAATATGTCTTAGTAAACTTTAAAACATTTTTGTAAATGATGCAATTTGGAATTGAACTACTTAAACTTCAATAACAAGCAATCAAACATGTTCTAAGTACAATGAAAAGCTTGAGATAATTTTATTCAGGCATGGCAATGTAGCAAAAACAATTGGTTAGACTTGCGAACACAGTGTCATTGACAATTACAAATAGTTTTCAATCGACAATTAGAATGTGGTAAACTGACTTGGGCATACAGATATAGTCACATGGCAACAAAAATTTGGGTCGCAAATTTCGCATATGGCCAGTATGCTGTGTTCTTGAGTTTTTCCAAACAATCTTCAATTATCCTTTAAATGTGAATTTTTGACATTTTTCATCTGTCGTCTTCAAGAACAAACAAGTGATACAAAACAAATTTGGAAGAACAAAACAAACGTCGTGAAATAAAATTTGCATTTCAAAAAGAAAAAATTATACAATACTTATCCAGATTAATAAAAGCGATGAAATATCATAAATATCATATTCTATATCATAAATATAACGAATCAATGATTGTTGAAAATGATTAAGAGTAGATTATAAATTCCAAAAACATTTATTACAATAAAACCATTCAATAAAGTAAGCAAAAGTCGTGTACCAATTTTAGGAAGATTCAATGAGGTGACAGATGGAGAAAGTAGACAGACACAGCAAAGCGTAAAAAGCAGTTTCAACATCTTCGTTTTCAAGTTTTAACACTTCTATACTTGTAACTTTTGGCAAACACGAAATTGTTCTTGCCTAATGATAATAGTTTATTTGCGTTCAGGTATTTTTGATCGCTAAGCGATTATCAAAAGATATCTGTTTTCAGTTTCACTGTTTGTGTTTGTAATAGAGGTTTGAGGCTTTTCAACTGCTATTACACTTTTATAGTTCATACCTCTGTTGTTACGTACCTTTTTTTTGTAAGAGATAGTAGATTCGTACTAGACAAGCGTTACACTGGAGCAACAAACATAACGAATTGCTTCTTTTTTATAAGAAACATAAGGTAGATAGAACATGGAGAATCCAAGAACAGCATCTTGTAATTTTGAACCACGGTCAGATGACGAGAACAACACCTGAGATTGTACTCCAGCGCTCCAAACTTCCACACCAAACCTAAGTGTGAGGACACAACAGATTTAACATGTACCAGCTTCGTGTACACGATTGTCTTCAACGGGACCTAGCTTCGAACAGTCGACCCTCAGGTTGCTGATCCTCCACTCTACCAAATGCGCTACCGTAAGAAAAGCAGTCGTCAACATTTCACAGAACTCTTCGACGGTTTCTGAAAAAAAAACAGTTGTGTTTGTGGCAGCCTTTCTTGTTATGATTCGACAAAAACTTTAAATTAGTGAATATCTCCACATTTAAAAGGCACTATTGCATTTAAAGAATTACTATCACCAAAGTGAATGTGAGTCAACTCTTAACATTTTACTGCTGTGGTTTTTTTTTCTTACATCTTGTCAGTTTAAACTACATGGGAAATGAATATTATGATTAAAAAATGTGGTAGTGGTAGGTAGGTAGGTATAGCAATTGTCGACTTCCAGGATTCCAGGATCAGTCCCGCAAAGATTCGAGGACAACACTTCGTAATTTTTATCAATGGTCAGATGATGAAACAGCCGAAGTTGGTACCCCAATCTCTAAAATTCCACACCAAGGCAACGTGAGGGAAATTGAGGCCATGATTGATTTAACATGCACCAGCCTCCGTATATACGACGGTCTTTGGCTGAATTATTTTTCAACTCACAACACTCCATTTTCTAACCAGTGCTCTTCCAAATAGTCTACCATGGGTCATGATATCATAGTGTGAGCTTATTCAACACCTCCTATAGAAGGTGATGGCTTATTGCTCTATGTCGGTAATGAACTCGTGTTTTGTGTGATTTGTTTATAATTCATCTACTAACCAGAAGATGGCAGCACTACTGAGCTGTAATTCGTTTTTCTGAGAATTTCCAGAAATTTTGGTAACCCTATTCCATTTGAACGGATATAAAAAATGTTGAACAGTTACAAAAATAACCTTGAAGTGTTTTTAAGATCCTATGTTTGTCTTGCAAATTTTAAAACCAGATCACAATAATGTTCGGTTTTGAGAGATTTCTTTCTGGAAACAAATAGTATTTCGAAGATAATTCTAAACAATTAGCATGATGTGGAATATATTTATCTAAAATATAACAAATGGGTGTTTTTAATAGAATTTTAAGAGGACTTTGTACTTCAAATATTTGAACTTACTTTTTCATTCTGAATTGATTTTACTTTAAAAGCAACTTTTGTCTATTTTGTTTGGTCGTGGTGATAGTCAAAATTTCATTTTTGAACAGCAAAAGAATTAGACAGGTTTTAGTATACCTACTTTCAGAGACGATAAATTAGTTTTTCAGTGATTCTTTTCAGTATGACAAATTAAATTTGAACCATATATTTTGTATGGTTATAAAAGCTCTGTGGATTAAACTTCAAAAGCAAACTAAAATTTTCAATTAAATTTTTATGATCAACAACATTTTTTTACTTTAAATAGCAGAGTGATTATCGCAACTATTAAGGAAGAAACTATCTCAATCTTTCCATCAATAAATTCGTCTTTTTATCAGCATCATGATGATAGCAACCTTCCTTTCTCACTCAAAGAAAAAATGTGGGTACGCACATGTTGCGTAATAATTAAGAGTCTTATAATTAATTTATAAATTATCTTTGAATAGATATTTTATGTATGTATATTGCGTAGTATAAATATCTTTGACTTCTTTCTGCATGTTTATCAAAGTCGAAAGATTTGCATCGAAGTAAGTTTGTGAACTTTCGGTCAACCGAATCCGAGGCTGCAATGTGCATGAGATACATTTTGGGTGAAACTTAATTTAGTGCTGTCTTAAATGCAGGCACAAGTGTTTTAATGATAGAACATGCTTCTTGTCGACACGTTCTTCTACGTATTCGATTTTTATTATGGTAACCGGAAGTAAAACCCTCATCTTGATGGTTTCTTTCAGAGAAAATTCCTCTCATAGTACAAGTATAGTTTTAAAGTATTCACTAAAATCAGTAGCATAGTCAAGATATTATTTTGCAAAAAATAATTATATTTTTTAGGTGAAATTTTTAACTCTTTTTTAAAAGTTTTGCTAAAAGTCTTAGTGTTTCATATTTGGCTCATAGCGTATGGGAGTATTGTAGCAGGGCCGCCCATAAGGGGGGACAAACCCGAAAATAAATTATCTGCTTCATTTTAGGGTTAGTTTCCGAATTTGACAAAAAGATATCGAACAAAAAATATTCTTTTCAAGTTCTTAAAACGGCCCCGTCAAGGTGGTCTCACATTTTTACCAGTCTCCGGTCTACGACAACGACTAGTTGGTTTACATGCCATAAGGAGTAATGAAATAGTAAGCACGTTCTTCAACTTTATAAACCAGCTCTACAATTTCTTTAGTGCGAGCCCACGGCGATGGGAACTGCTTCTAAAACACACTGATGGGAGGTCTCTACACGTTCTTTGTGAGACAAGATGGAGTACAAGAATTGAGGCAGTGAAACCTATATCTGAAAAACTACCTGACGTTTTAAAGGCCCTTCAAGATGTAAAAAATCAGTAGTTTATCGTAAGAGGAAACGGCGGAAGAGTAAATGGATTCCTCAATTATTTTTCAAAATTTGAAACTTTAATTCAGTTAAATAATTGGAAGGACATACTAGAGCAAATTAATACCAGAAATTTAATCCTTCAATCATAATATATCTCCCTTGATATCGAAATGAATAACATCAAACGTTAACTGAAACAATAGATAAAGATTTAAGAAAACAATGGCCTGTATAAATAGAGCTAAAGAAACAGCTTCTATTAAGGGTATAGATACAGAATTTTCCAAAAACAAGAGGACGGAAAAGGAAGCTTTTGAAGTGGAAAGAGAAATGCCTGAGGTATTAGAAACCGAAGAAACAAAATTCAAAAGTTCAGTTTTTGTGATATAGTAATCAATAAAATAGTTTCTCAGTTAGAATCAATGTATGAGCAAATGAAAAAACATATGCAATACATTCGAAGCCGTATTAAAAATAAATTATAATTCTAATGACAACAACAACGCACTTAAAAAATTAATTGAAAGCTATTCAGATGATTTAAGCCCCAATCTCATCAATGAAATTCAGATGTACAAGAACGTTCGCGAAGCTACTTTTTCACATTAAGCTAAGTTAGACAATAAAGGTCTTCCACTCTCCCTTTAAATGATATCTATCGATTAAAATTGTAATCTATTTTCCCAGAACTTTGCATAGTTTTAAGAATTCTGTTCTCTCTTCCCATCACTGTGGCTTCTGGTGAAAGGATTCAGTAAACTATGTATAAACAAAAATCGTTTACGACAGGGCTCGAAATTCCCGGGTGCACAGGTGCACTGTGCACATGAAAATAAAATTGTGTACCTAATTTTTTTTTCCCGCTAGGTGCACGCAATGCACCTAACGTTAAAAAAAAGGAAGGGGGGGGGGACGTGTTTTATATTATTTTGATGTTTGAACAAAATATTAGTATCGACTTCTCTCGCTCTAATCTAAAGGAACGTAATTAAAATTCCTAATTACACACTATGCGAAAACAAAATCGCTGGGCTGTAACGGGTTTATACAGGAGGAAGGTTTACTTGTGTCACTGCCAACAGAACTTTCCGATGATCGAAACATTTTCCAGATGGCTCTGTTGAAGTAACTGTCGCTACAGCCGTACACCGGAGAAGGGAGAATTTCGATTTTAAAATATTTTTATTTACTATCTACTACGAAAACCTATATAAACATACCCAACTAATAATTTAGTTTACACATTAATACTATAAAATTTCGGGTTTTTTTTAAATATGTACCCAAAATATAATCTGCGCACCTAATTTAAAAACTTAGGTGCACACCTGTATTAAAAAATCTATTTCGAGGCCTGATTTACGATCTAATTTGGGCCAAGAAAAATTTGAATCATCTTAGAATACTTTCAATTGAGCATGAACAGGCGTGCAAAATGAGCTTCCTTTTTTGACGACATCGATAAATTCATTAATTCGAATAGAAGATTTACTGCTCCCTCCTCAGTACTGCAAAAGTTTTCGGTGTTTTGACTAGTCTTCAGTGTCCAAGTTATGTTTTTGCATGGGTTTCTTACAATCTTTCTATAGAGATATTTATTATAGTTTTCTTGTGTGTAATACTTCATTATCCTTATCGAAGTCCTGCTCGATCGCAAACTGGCCACACTTCGGGCTTTAGGCGTGTAACACATATACATATTTAATTCCATAATTACTTACCAGTTCATTATTAATTAACTGTGGGTTTGCTTGTACATTTCTGAAGTTGGGTATTTGTAAATATATGGATACTTGAGAAAATAAAAACTTCCTACACAAGGAAGAAACTTAGGGGCCCGCGCGAAAATTTTGTCGGGGGTCCCGGGAAATTTATGGGCGGCCTGATTGTAGGTACTTATTTTGGTAGATCCAAAGGAGATTGATTTTCAGTATAAACCTACAAACCAGACGATCTGAGGAGATTTTGGTTCTGCTGCCCAAATGCTCTCGTCTGATCCATAACGGGATTAACTTAAAATGTAGTTTATTGATATTTTGGCAATTTTTGGTAATTAATCAAATTGACGTAGACAAATCAATTATCATACATCAATTAGGTATTTATTCTTCGGAAATTTTATTGGCGAAATGCTCTGAAATCGTTTTCGAAAAACAAGACAACTGATGTCACATTCAAAATAAGTACAGGAAACATGTATCTATGCAGAAACATTAGTCATCTATGTTTAGGTTGATTGAAAATGTCTTACATAGAAATCCAATACGAATGTTTGTGTTTGCCGAATTTTTACGTAAAAGTAATAAATAAAGTTGAATAAATGTTCAAATCTGATTTCTCGAAACTAGTTTAGTTTCTTTTATGTTTCGGTCTCGATTATTAAATAACGGTATTCTGTTAGTTAATTTAATAACAGCTTATTATTAACATTTCATATTAAAGGGTGCGCACTTGCATTTGTAACATTCAATTTGTTAAGAGCTAGAAGAGTGAGAAACAACACTTTAAAGGAAGGCCTGGCTCACCCACAGCTCCGCCTCTGACTCAGTCACTAAGCCAGCACTAACACACAATACGGGCTACCATCCATTCTACTTCATTTTGTCAGTTCCCTTAATATTTAATATGTTATTCTATTAAAATTCTTTTTACTTCTGGTTCACCTTCTATAACATTGTCGAGTAGAAATACTTAACAATTTGGAAGGGAAAAAAACTTTAGTTTATTTGGACAAAAGAAAAATTCGTAAAATTTAATAGAAGAACCTGAAAAAATAATTATAAATATATAACAATCAACGTTACATAAAATAGTAAGCACCATTTGTTGTTTTAGAATTGGATAGTTGCATAGGAGAGATTACAAAAAGCTCCTAGAAAGTTCTATGTCATTACCAAAATTACAATATAAAATGTTTAAATTTTAATGAAATATAGAGAAACTTTCGTATACCATTAAAGTCTAATGGTATTTTTGTGTACCGCGACCTTTTTCTGTTTTCTTTCAATAATTCATCCTCTGCACAGTCTGGTAGGAAGGTAGGTATTTTAATAAATGGAGCAACACAACTCTGCACAGTCTGGCATGTGGCAATAAAAGAGGTATTTTCTGTAGAAATAAAATTTCCTGTAAACACACTACCCTACAATAATGGACCGGACGCCAGCGGATTTGCATAAAGTCCGACTACATCTTTGATGTGTTTTTCGTGGTATGACCTGTGATCTTTGCATGCTGTTCCTGGTCAATTGAACGCCGACGCCTACATGAACATTTTGGACAATCAGGCTCTTCTTACGCTCTGGCAATTTTATGGAATGGACGAATGTTATTACCAGGATCACAACGCTCCATGTCATGTTACAGCCTCTGTCAAGCAGTGGAATCCAGATATAGATGTAAAACGTCTTCCCTGGCCTGCTCAGAGTCCTGACCTAAACCCCATAGAACATTTGTGGGACGAGATAGAACGAAGCTTATGGATAAGTGAACCACGACCGAAATCTACAGCCGAGCAGGCGACATTCTTGCAGCAGGAATGGACACAAATACCCATAGCCGTGTATCAAAACCTTGTTAAAAGTATGCCTGAAGATTGCTAGTGCTAGTGTAATTGCAGCACATGGGGGGCCATCCCCCTATTAAAGCATGTATTATTTTCCTTATACCATCATATCTTGCTGTCCGGTCCATTATTGTATAAGTAGTTGTAATGTCTCTGCAACTATACATATTTTCTGTGCGTTATCTGAAGGTGACGTGAATGGGTTTGTTTTACAAATACTGTTCCAGCACTTCGCCAGTAAAAAGTTCAAACACTAAATTCGGAATTGATATGATAGTTGATTGGTCAGCCCCAATTAGATTGTACGTCAAACGTTTTCAAAAGGTGATAAATTATATTGTAACCTTTTGACTACGGCTATAGATACAACAATCGCAATTCTTATAACTTTCAAGGTACAATTGCTTGACTCGATCAAGGTGCAACTGCTGTGCCGGTCGCAATCGCGGAAACCCTCACGCTTTGAGCACTCCTTGGCGATATAAAGCACTTTGAGAACCAAAAGCTGGAGAAATTGGCAATTCTTCTCTATTTCTCGAGCAACCCTACTAAGTTGTTCAGAAGATCGCCATTTTTTTCTCGCTGAGTGCTATGATTTTCAGTCTTATTTTTTTTTTTTTTTTTTGTATATTCTATATATATTATGTTGACATTCAAGATATAACATGATTATTTTTGTTTTACTTTATCTATCTCTATCGTAACTACTTCGTAATATTGGTTGATATAAGAAGCAGGCGGTATAAGAAGTACCCTATGTAAACAAATTGTATATGTTTACATTTATTTGAAATTTAGTCAATCAATTGCGTTTCGTTATGATTTTTACAATATAAAATGATCACTTACTCTAAAACTCGTCAAATAGAAAGAGTTGATGAGAATGTATTTGTTTAAGATGCGAGTGGGGAGGCGGATAAATCAATTACGTTGTTTATTATGGAAATTATTCGCCTTTATAACCCAGTGTTTTTATTTTCATAATATACTTTCTTACGAATCAAATCTCTTGTTTTGATCGCATACTTAATATAATCCCGCCACTGTTTGGGGAGACAACTAGTAGTAGATATTTTTTATATTAGCAAAAGCAGTTATCAATAATAAGTATTAAGATTTAACTAAAGTAATTTTTTGTAAACAAATACACTTCTAGATTAGTTTTACTCATTTGAGCTCAAGATTACAAAATTTAAATTGAAAAAATATTCTATTTTGACTGTTTTCAATAACTTTCTTCGAAACAAAGTTTTTACTAACTCATATCCTATAATTATATATACCAATTGCATTTGGGCTGTTAAACATATATATACACAATGACATAACACAAAAACATATATTATTTTATGTATTTAATATATATTTGTTACTGAGGTAAAACATTTAAAGTAGAAAAAAACTTGTAATAAAAAGATTCCTTTCTGAGTCAACAGATGACAGCAAGAGGGTATATGAAAATGTCGTCTTGTCTCGCGTGGCCCGATATAGTTCTCGCAGTTGGCGATACAGCCGGCTTTCGCCAACTCGCCAAGGAGTGCTGAAAGCGTGAGGGTATGTATCGTATGAATGCATTTGGACAACAGAAGTGCAATCTTCACTGACCGTCTGGTTAGTTTGTTTACACTGAAATCCTTCTCCTAATATGTTACGCGAGGCTTCAAATCTCTTGAAATAAATATAAGATTCGGGTTCGTATTGGTATCTTATTAAAAGGGGTTGTCTCTGTTTATAAATCAATAGTTGCGAATAAAATGCTTAGTAATGCAAAATAATCGATGGAACTTTAATAAATACCACACTAATTGGATGTGAAACAGAAAAAGTTTGATATAACGTGACTGGTGAAAGTATCATTTCTTTCCGTGACTTTCTAGTGGTTCAATCTAATTGCTTCGATAAAGAAAAGACTACCAATTCTATGCAAAGAGTGGTAAGTACAGTCTGGGCTTTTCACTAATAAGCAATTAATGCATCGAATAGCAGTACGCTTTTTTAAAGTGCTTTTATCTTATCTCTTTAAAGGTACAATGTTGCTCGTTTCTTTATTATCTATTCAGGGGAACATGCCCTTATATCGATTCAGGGAGTCTGGTAAAAATCGTGAGTTTTAGCTTTTGCCCAGGTTTTTCGTCATTCTTCCTTTAAAGCAAGGGTGTTCAAACCAAGACCTAAAGTTTATTCTGTCCGCAGATATGTTGACAAGAACACTGAGTTATAAAAAAATAATAATGTTTAAATATTAAGCAAATGAATGCATCATTAATGTCTTTGAATTTGTATCGATAGTTATTCTGAAAATTACATCGAAAATTAAAGGAAGGTAGGTATGTAGATTGGTAATTAATTAAAGCGCACTGGAGCAGCACAACAAGCTATTGACGATGGTCCGGGATCAATCCCGAAATAAGAGATCCAAGGACAAAGCCTCATCATTTTGAATCACAGTCAGATGACTAAAACTACACCAAAGCTGGCACCCCACTCTCCAAACTTCCACACCACACCAACGTGATGACATTTGAGGCCACAACATATTTAACGTTAACCAGCCCCCGTGTACACTACGAACATTGACGGGACCGAGTGTCATACTCGCAACCCCACGGTTGATAATCCGTTGCTCTTCCAACTAGGTGATCACGGCCTCCATTAAAGAAAGGGAAAAGGGTATAAAAATGTTTCTGTACATTTTCTAATAATGTAGAATTATGTGTGCAGAGAATGACGATGCAACTTACCAAACAAAACAAACGGTTTTGTATGGCTTGGTTAGGAAACTTCTGTGTGTACTCTCTTCCTATGCACTAAACTCTAGTTCATAGGAAGAGATCTAGGATGACACATGAATTGTCGTTGTTGTTGCACATCCCCTAAGGCTAGCGGACCTAGACCAGGTCCAATGGCATTATACACCCTAAAGAAATCCAATACCAACAAAGGATCGGCAGCAAGATCCCGCTTAGAGAGCCTCCAAGCACGCTAGAATATGTTCAAGGGAAGCCTACTCTGTAGAACACTTGGTGCAGACCTCAAAACACTTAGAACCCTCAGTATATTTCAGAGATACCCACTGAGGAAGCGAGTGAGAGTGGTCTGGTCCCTCCTGGTACAACCAAGTGCCAGAGATCCACCCGGTCGAGTACTCTGATACCAGTGATGTACTGGAGGAACGAAACAGTTGGTATTATTTTCGCTTTTTGTCCTAGAAAAAAGCTCCATATAGGTGAGAGACACAGAAGTCGCCGAGGCATCACCAACACCCGCCATGGCCAAGATGTCTGCGATCTCATTACCCTCAAGGTCGACATGAGAAGGAAACCACTGTAGGTGTATCCGATGAGGCAAGGAGAGTCGTTTCAGCTTTTTAAGAATAGTCACTCCAATATTATCCCACACAGTATGCCAGTTGGCCAAATGTTGGATGGCGAATGGTGAATACGTCACGAATACACAAGAATTACTTTTCTGTTGTGAACAGGTAGGTAGGTAGTTAACTAACGTCACACTGAGGCAACACAATGGGCTATGGGCGACGGTCCGGTATCAGCCCCAAATAGAAAGATTTGAGAAGGCCTCGTAATTTTGAACCAGGTCCGATGACGAGGCTGATCTGTCACCCCACTCTTTACACCACTACAACATGAGAATATTTTGAGGTCGTGACAGTTTAATATATTCCCCACCCCCACCCCACCTCCATCCACGTACACGTACACCACTTTCTTTGATTGGATCGAATTTCGAACTCCCAACACTCCGGTTGCTATTCCGCTACTCTTCCATCCGGGCTACCGCGGGTTGTTCTATAGAGACCAGAGGCGAAGCTAGACTTTCTAGGGCCAAATGCGGCAAAATCTATTGAAAGGTAAAGTATAATTACTTTAATATTTAAGCTAAATTATACGAGTTAATCCAAAATGGATTTTGTTAATAAATTATCGTTTGCAGTATTAAGCTTGATTGCAATTAATTACTGACAACGCATCAATATTAGCAATAAACCGGTTTTTGTTACTGGCTTTCGTTAGGATCTTACCGAAATAAATCTTTTTTCTTTGAAATAAATCTTTTTTTTTTATAGCTCTCTAGACGGTTGCGAGAAAATGCTTTGTCTTTTTACCGAATAGTAATACGATTGAGTTGGCTCCATGAAAGGAAGAATTTACTTTTAGGCGTTGTATTCTAAAGATGGAGTGCATGAAAGCATTCATTCACGCAAAAAACTCTGGAAAATACTTCTGCAACAAGGCCCGAAATGCGTTTAAAATTATTAAGCATTTTCCCAAAAGAAAAACAAACCAATATTACAAATATTTCTGATATACCGCCCCTGTAGACATGGGCGCTCGGTACCCCTGTCTCTGTCGCCTTACCTTAGTTACAAATACAAATACAAATATTGACGACCAGCTACAGGCTCAAGCCCAACAAGGCTGGTCCTTTGTTTATGAATTCCCCAATTCCCACTGACTATCCAATTGTGTCTTAAATTCGTACACTCCCTTTGAATTAACTATATTTTCTGGCAACGCGTTCCAACTGTCTATTACCCTATTAAAGTAGTAGTTTTTCCTTAAATCCCGATTAAAATGTGTCTTATTCAATTTATACCCATGGCCCCTTGTTCTGTTATCCCTATTGAAATTTAAGCCCTCTGTGTCCCCTTGTTTTACAAACTTGAAAAGCCACTAACTGTGACACTAACTCAAGTAATACCGCAGATCAGGTAGGTAGATAGTTAATTAACGTCGCAATGGAGCAACACAACAGTCTATTGGTGGCGTCTGGGATCAATCGCCAAGGGAAAGATCAAAGGACAGCACCTCGTAATTTTAGCTACGGTCAGATCACAAGAACAACACCTGCGTTCGCACCCTTCTCTCCAAATTTTACACCATGCTAACGTGAAGACATTTGAGGCAACGACAGATTTAACGTGCACCAGACCCCGTGTACACGATGGTCTTTGAATGTGTACTCATGGTTTCAAACTCGTTTTGTGAAAACAATTTTAGGTGTTCAGTTCTTAAAATTGCACATACTTCATTTTAAACTAAAAAAAAAGGTTTTACAGTTTTTTTTCTTACTTAATAATTTTTATTTATTTATTATATATTTTGATGAAAAAATTAGAAATTTAAGAATATTTTTTAATTGCACGCAAGCTATTGTAGGTTTGATAAAACTAATAGAAAAGCTACATAAAATACACAGTTGCGTCGAAACGAACGTTCTTTAGTTATTGGGAAGATAAGAGAGGTTGTAAATTTTTCTATTTCCTTCACCTGCATACACACAGCTGGTGATAGTTTACTTAAAAAAATGTATAATTGCTTTCAATTTGACGAAGCAGTGTTAAACCGGATAGAACTGATAAAAAAAAGACCTGATAGAAATGGCAAATCGTCGGAACTGTCAATATTCTCGATATGTTCTTATTGATTTGAAAAATTAGTTTGCAAACTTTCTAATGTGTTATATAAATTTTCTCTTTAGTAAAAATTAAAGTATTCCCACCATTCAGACCCTCAGATATGCCCGACTCATGCGGAATTTTCCCACATAGCCAATGGGCCTTGTGGGCTCTACCGAAAATAGTTGCATTTGATTTTTCGGTAAACACGCAAACAAAGCATGTATTGTTCGAATAGTTTTACTCCTAACAAGAAGAAATTTACATATAATTTGGTTTAATCCGTGGTGGCAGGGGAGGTATAATTTGAAAATAGCACAAGAAAACCTTTCATTTAACTGCGAAGAACAACCATTCCGTGATTCAAAACTGAATCGTCTGCAATTTACAATCGTTCTTTAAAGGCAGTGATGATTCGGATAAGTTTGGTATTGACTTTTTCAGATTCAAGCTATCTAAATTGATATTTGAAATTGAAATCTCCTAAATCAAACACCGAAATCAAATATCGCACTAAATTGAGATAATCAAAACACGGTCGATCTTTTTTGATCGAGTCTGAGCTACGTCTGAGGAGGCTTATCTCAACTTACAGTATTTTTATCCAGTATTATAAATAAAAAATGGTATTAGTTAACGAATTTCTTGGATTTCTGATAACTTATTTTTATTTTTTACACAAAAGTTTATTTTTATTCCAAGGAAGATAAGGAAATTGTTTCAAATACAGTTGGAAGTTGGTTGGGTTTTGTGGCGCATGGGCACTATTTGGTCAAGCCAAATATTGACGTTGGCCAACTCACTTAGTTGACACTGTCTATCTCCAAACGCTGTAGACAACGTCAATTAATTGAAGTATAGAGGGCCTGAGGTATTAACTACCCGTACACAAAATCATATTTGATATTCTACGTAAATCGTTCAGAATAATCTAATGTAAAAATTAAGAAAAATTTTCAGGTTCTGAGATAGATTTTATTGTATCGTAAATCCCTCGAAAATATTGACATTCAATTATAGAAACAGTGTTGGGTTTTATTTTGCCAAACTGCTCCAAAAACTATAAAACCTGGGGAAATTGCAAAAATTTTACAAGTAAGCACTTTTATATATAGGCATGGGGCAACAACCACACTCAATCTGATGATTTTTAGTCAGTGCACGCCTAGTACACCACTCACTATCGGCCTAGAGGCATGGCGCTAAAAAGATTCACTGTGTGAGCAAATGAAATCGTTTACAAGTGTTTGAAGTATAAATTCTAAATTATATCTTCATTGAAAACCCAGAGCAAATCCTCTCAAAACACAAAATTGCGAAAAATCCCACACAATTACAGAAACCTACAGAATGGTCACTTGAAATGAGATTGACAGCATGGATGAATGGACGAATGTTTTCCCCTTCGCTCTCAAAAATTCCCTCGCTCCTGTGAAAGAATACAAAACGGGAATTCCTGTGAGTCACGGCACGACCTGAGAGTACTCCATCGGAAATCCCTCGCATCCGGTCGCTCTTGGCGGTGCCGAGGGCAATTCTCCCGGCCCTCTTTCTGATTTCCATCTCTGCCCCGAGGTGGGTAGGGGGAAAGGCTGCTAATAAGGCCGGAGGGAAGTTTGTCCTCATTAAGTGCAGATTAAAATGTCGCTTCGCCTATGGGGAAAAGGCCCGTTTTCCTTCCATCGGTTTTGAATTATCCCTCTAGGGAGTATTTTTAGGGATTTCGGGATCGTTTGCACATGTGCGTGTTCCAAAATAGTTCAGAAATGGGTTTTATGTTTGACAATGACTAATTAATAATATTTTTTTTTGCTCCAAAGAGAGAACAGTATAAAAATTTGTGAATGATGGTTCATGGACTTTTGTTCTGCCAGAAGCTGACAGACAAGTCAGACACTCTAAATGTGTTTCACAAAAAAATGAAACCGCAGAAAAAGATTATGAGAAGGGAATTTTCTACAAAAATTAGAATAAAACCCAGGACAAAAGAAAATGGGGGAATGAACGAATTGAGTCCTAAATATAACGAAAGATAACCAAAAAATACCTTTTTTTCCAATGCTCTGCATGATGCATTCTGTATCATGATGCATCATGCATTACCATGATAAACATTAATTACATGGTAATAAAAGAGCGGAATAAAGAACCAACTGGCGTTACCGTGGTGAACCATGGTGGTCGGTTCACGTTGCACCTCACAGACATACCATACATTCTAAGCCCAACCTATAAAGTTACACATTCACTCCAGACGGGCAAACATCTATGACTTTCCCCGAATTCGAACCTGGAACCTTTCGATCAGGAAATCAGCGCACCTTGATCATTAGACCATTTGGTCAGCAAAGAAATGCCTACAAAAATCTCAAAAATGAGCTACAAATCAAAAACTTAATAGTGACAGAAACGATGGTGTAAAAAATTGTAGAAGACTACAAACGGAGTTTCCATCTCTGATGGCATTGTCTGCAAAAGACTAAAAAAAAGATGACAGTTGAAGAAAACCAGGGTCTTGATTATAATACTATTCAAGCTTAGCTAGAGTTGAGGTAAACATAGAGATTTTGCAGATTTTAATGTTAATGACAGATTTTTGGTTTATAGAGTCGTTATAAAATAATTATAAGAATTGAACAAATTAAGTATTGCAAATTCCAATTAGATGGGGGGGAGCGGCGTGTCTCAAAGTGTATGCTAATTGCGCTAGCAACCTTCGAGTTGCAGGTGTCACAGGTTCGATTCCGGTCACGAGGGTGCATTCCTCCCTGGGAAAATTTCTCTCTTCTGTGTCAGTAAAACTTTCACTGTGTGTATGTTTATTTCCTGATATTGTATGTCTTGTGTATGGTGCAACATGGCTAAATATGGCCCTTGCACCATAGAATCCCCAAACCTTCCGTCCTCATTTAATTGATAAACCAAAACTAATCTGTAAAACTGAGAGCGTAGTTAACTTTGTTTTTGAAGTAAAATATAACATGGGAAGTGAAATAAATAAAACCTCTCACTGTTTCGATATTTGATGAAAATCTTCATATGCATTCGGTTTCAAATTCAATGTGGATTCATAGTAATCCCAAATACTAGAAGTCAAGATAACAGTGTCAGATTATATGAAGTGCTCTAGTATCGGGGTATATACTAGATAATGGGCCCCAGTACTAGTACCAGTTTGGACGACTTGCACCTGTACGAGTTTGGATGATGAACAAATCAGTATAGCTGACGAACTCCAGTACGAGTAATTCTGTGCTCAGATGGAAAAATGTTTTGTCACTTTTCCCAAAAAATTCAGTAATTTCAATCCTGGAGTCTGGTTTGTTAATGTTTATTTGGTGGCAAAATGTCGTAAGTCTTTTTCTTTCATTTTATGAGAAAACAAAGGTGTGAAAATTTTAATAAATCCAAAAACCACCGCACCCCATGTTAAATCTTGAATCTTAAAATTGCTGTCACGAAAAATTAAGAAAAGTTTCTTACAACATTTTGTCATCTGAGCACAGATTTTTCCCTTTGGGATTGATCCCAGACCATCGTCAATAATCCGTTGCGTTGCTCTAGTACGACGTTAATTTAAAAAATACCAGTACGAGTATAGAAGATGGGTATAGTAAAGGTACATCTAACTGCAAAAATGTAAGTATTTTTTTATTCGCTTCCTGTGCTTAACTCAATGGTTCTACCCACTGTACAAACAGCCGGCGATCTTTAGGCGGCGTAAGTGCGATTCTAACTACCCTGGGTGTATTTCTCTCTTTTGTATACTTCCTTATGTGTATGTCCATTAACTAGACGGAAAAATCTTGCCAGAGACAACCTGCAATGATTGCCGTGATAAAAAGCAACCATCTTTTCCTGTACATAATTGTGCAAAAATATGATGCAATAAACACAATGAAAATATTTTTAAGTTTTAACAGGTGTGAAGTTCTGAGGTTCTCCTCCCAACACAGTTAGGAATGGTTGGCGAAGGAACGAGCCATCCTCTAGGGACGTTGGCGGGGGTGTAATTGAAAGGTCACCCGGGCCAGGAGGAGAAAAGGGGAGAGGGGGAAAAAGAAGGATTCGATCAGCGGAGACGGGAGAATACGGACGGATGGAGGGAGGGGATCTCTGCTACTGTTTTATATTATTCTCTAACATATATACGTACTGAGTAGCTAGTCTGGCGTTGCTCGTGCCGAGATGTAAGGTATTATCTGGTGTACAATTTTCCGCAGATTTCAAATCCGTTGAAATTTTTAATCTATCTTTAACGATTCCGATTTTACACAAACAAACTTTCCAATCCCAGCCAATATGTTTTTTTATTTCTTTGCTCTCTCATTCGCTCAAATGGAATAGGGCAGGAAATGTAATCTGTTTCTTTTTTTTTTTTAACGCGAAGGGCAGAAGATTCAATCTATTTATTTTTTGAAAGAGAAGGTTCACGGTGACGTCAGAATCTCTCTTGCGAAAATATAAAAGATATATTCAATTTAAAAACTATTCATTTAAAGAAAATCATGTTTTTAGGTGTCGATCTAAAGTGAAATTTTCCGCAGATTTCAAATCCGTTGAAATTTTTACTCTATCTTTAACGGTCTAAGAGATAGGAAAAAAAGAACTAAGTGACTCCAGTTGAAAGATTATTTGTTTTTTATCATCTGGCTGGAAAATCATTCCTCCGCGCAAAATCAAAACAGAAACGAAAAAAATAAATTTAGAATCGAATCTCTTTTATCAACTCCTCGTATAGCAGGTGTTGCTTCTATGCTGTTCATTCAATTATGCCGACCAACCGGTATAGTGGTTAAGGTGTTAGCCTCTAGATCGGAAGGTTCCTGGTTCGAATCCGGGTCCGGGCATGGATGTTTGTAAACGTATGGTGTAGAGGCGGCTGGTGCACCTTAAATCTGTCGTGGACGAAAGTCCTCACGTTGGGTTGGCGTGGAAGTTTGGAGAGTGGGGTGACAGCTCAGGTGTTGCTTCGTCATCTGACCGTGGTTCAAAATTACGAGGTATTGTCCTCGACTCTTTCCCTTAAGGGACTGATTCCGGACCGTCGTCAATAGCCCGTTGTGTTGCTCTAGTACGACGTTAACTAAAATTACCATTACCATTACCATCATTCAATTATGATTAAATTTCGTTAAATTCATATAAAAATGTTCTAGGTTAAATTTTAAAATTCGCCTCGACCCTAAAATTGCAAAAAATTTGGACTTCCTATGTGCCAAATCCCATTACTGTAAGTGCCATAGATTCGTCAGGACTTCTCTTTGATCACAAGAAACAAATAAACAAACACTTCCTTTTAAAATATTAGAGATAACCAAGAATGTCCAATAAATGTTGAAAATACATCTATGAAGTCGTGGCCCTCTCCAGTAGATATAAATGAACCACACTCACACACACCAGAAAGAGATAGCAAAAAGAGGTGGTTATGATAACAGGAAATAAATTTTACATTTCTGTACAAAAAATTTCACATTTTACATGCCCCTATACCACCTCACACTCGCACCTCCCTTCATCTCACCCTAATGATAGGTCACTGATTCATTGTGCATCAGAACAAGTGTTGTAATTGTTTCCAATTTTTCAGTAGGCTTGCCCATCGCGTTAACAATCTGCGAGTTATAGGCGGTGTGTGTAACACTAAGACACACTCTTTGCGACATTAAAACTTTCTTTGTGTGGGTCCATTTACTTGAGGTTGTTTGACGCAGCTTTTCCAAATATGACCCAACTAGCCACTGCGTGGCTAGCCCGTGCCCGTGGTGTAAGGTATTAAGCTGATGAAAAAAATTTCCGCAGATTTTAAATCCGTTGAAGATATATTCAATTAAAAAATTATTCATTTAAAGAAAATCATATTTTTAGGTATCAATCTAAACTGAAATTTTCCGCAGATTTCAAATCCGTTGAAATTTTACTCTATCTTTAACGGTCTAGGACAGGGATGGGCAAACTTTTTCGGTCACGGGCCAAAAATAAAAAAATAAAAAGTTTGGCGGGCCAAGATAAATTTTTCTAAAATTTAAAAACAATATACAAGTATTACAATTTAAATATGTTAATGAGATAAATGAAATTCCGATTTCATTTTTAAAAGTTCCTTATATTGAGGTTCGAAGTGAGATGTACTGATTCTAAGGAACGAGGCTAAATGCTCATCTGTCAGTCTACTTCTGAAATAATTTTTTCTAAGGTACATAGTTGAAAACACTTGTTCACATGTTTAAGATGAAGCAAACATAGCACTGATTTTCTGGGCGTGAGATATTAAATTTGGGAAATTTACTTTCGATAATGGTTTGTAAAACTCTAACTTTGGCATATTTATAAACAACTGCATGAGATGATTGTTAGATTACAACTCAATTAATTCAAGCTGCAAATCTGACCTCACTGCTTCACAATTTACGTTGAAAGGCATGGTAAAACTATCAAATTCTGTTTGAATTGCACTGAAATCTTGAAATCTGCGTTCGAACTCAAAATGCAGTTTATTCAAGCCATCTTCATAATTCTTAAGTTTCTCTTCATTTACTGAGGGTATTGAATTTAACCTCGAGAAATGAGACAGGTCGTTCTTAGCTAGCTGCCCAGCAAACAGATTAAGTTTAAAAGCTTTGAGATGGGCCCAGATATCGTCGATAAATTGATTTCCCCCTTGCATCTTGACATTCAAGTTGCTCATATGACAAAGAAGATCTGTGAAAAATGCAAAGTCCGAAAGCCATTCTGTATCTTCTAACATTTCGCACTCCGAAGATGACTGTTTCTCATGGAAGAACGACACAATGTTGTCTTTCAGCTGCCAAACTCGCTCGAAAACAGATCCTGCACTAAGCCACCTTACTTTCGTGTAATACAGTACATCAGAGTATTCAGATTGCACGGACTGAAGAAATTCTCGAAATTCTATCCGCGGGCCGGATAAAACCTTCTGGGGGGCCGTAGTTTTCCCATCCCTGGTCTAGGAGATAGAAAAAAAGAACTTTGACTTCAGTTTGAAGATCTATCGTCTGGCTGGGAAATCAATCGCGCAAAATCAAAGCGGAAATGAAAAAAAAAATTATCTGCGTTTTGCGGATGAAAAAAACTTGGCATGATTCCAAACCCTGACTGCAAGGTCGCATGAGTAGAAAAAGTTATCCGCGTTTGAAAAACCAAAGGAGAATAAAACTATGAAAATCATTTTAAAATCTTCTAGATTTAATTTTAAAATTCGGCCAGACCCAAAAATTGCAAAATATTCGGACTACCTGTGTGCCTAATCTCATTGCTGTAAGTGCGTCAGGATTTTGCGGCCGGGAAACAGACAAACAAGCACTTCCTTTTATAATAGTAGATATAAAGCCCCAACCAAATCTTTTTCAATTTTTGTTTTGTTTGTATTCAAAACAAAATAAATTATGTAAACAGTAATCCCTCATTATATCACAATCGCTCCTTGTTACTTATTCTCCAATATATCGTTGGTTTGCGTATGAAATTTCAAAATTTGCCGAGTTTTAAGAACCCACTTTGGAGAGTACGGACTAGCAATCGGAGGGTTGTTCTCCAACTAAGTTCTAATCCAACCAAAGACCGTCATGTACAAAGGGGTCTGGTGCACGTTAAATCTGTCGTGGCCCTCACGTTGTCGTAGTGGGGAAGTTTGAAGAGTAGGGTGCCAGCTCAGGTGTTGTCTCGTCATCTGACAGTGCTACAAAATTACGTGGCGTTGTCCTCAGATCTTTCCTGGGCTGTCGCCAATAGCCCGTTGTGTTGCTACAGTATGATGTTAATTGAAATACCTACCTACCTTAGATTTAAAAAAGATCTCAATTTTTTTTTCTTTATAATCAGGAGCTCAAAGTTTCCAAGTAACTATGTATCTATAACTGAATTAGGAAAATAACATTTTGTGTCTCGAAAGCTTTAATGAGAAGAAATTGTGACGAATTTAATTTTGTTTTAAAAAGTGTTACTTTAAATAATGAAAAATGTGTAATTTAATAGATGGCTTGCGTCTTTTTATTTTAATAAGTTTTTCAGGTGTCTCAATAAGCACGATTGATCGAGGAGTCAATAATCTCCACTATTAAACTTCTGATTGAGTTTTTACTGTCATGTGCAAACCCGTCACAGCTTGTTTAAGTCCAAACAATCTAAATCTATTGCAACATACATAATGACAGATTAGGGATTGTATTACTAAATAGGATGGAGTCTTAACACACAGAACAAAGTCATACAACAGATAAATCTCAATGTCCTAATTCTTTCTCTCTGTCGTAATCTTTCATCTTAATAACTTAAAATACAAGTGATGAATCAAAATGATTCATTTTAAATTTTGAATGCTTGTTTTTATCTCTTCCTCGTATTTCTTTCGATACAACCTACTGTCTTTTAGGAAGGAGGAAGCTTTGATTTGTTTTCTGGATTGTGCCATTAGACGTTACATAATGAAATGAAACTGGTAAGCCGCGAGATGGTGGAACTGTTTAAATTTTGAAGGGTTCATTTGGACGGGTGCTGTTATGAAGAAACAATTATAATTATAAGTTTTTCATTTCAGTGGAATAACTCTGAACATTAAACAAGTGTGTTCACAAATAATTTCAAGTAATATATCCGTATAAATAACTTTAAGTTTTTCTTTTTTATTACAAAGTATCATGAATAATTTGTTATGAAAAGATTTTTCAAAAGTCTTTTTTTGGAACAAAAAAGGCATTTAGAGTAGAACATTAGTAATTTATTGATGTGTGCCATGGATGAAAACGGTTGAAAATCGTTGTATTAAGGCCGTGATTAAATCATTTCTAGGTCATATCAACTTTTTAACATTACGAAATAACTTTGGCAAAAAATTTAATTGAACTTTCTGATTTGCATTACAAATTATTTAGACGGTTTATTCGTTCTTAAATGAAAAGTTAGGAGTAAATTTTTTAGTCTTTTTTTTATTGTGATTGAAAAAAATTTATGTGTGTCATGGATGAAAACTGTTGAAAATCGTTGTATTAAGGCAGTGACTAAATCGTTCCTAGTTCACATCAACTATTTAACAGTACGAAATTAACTTTGATAAAAAATTTAATTGAACGTGTTGATTTGCATTAATAATCATTTAGACACTGTTTATTCGTTCCAAAATGAAAAGTTAAAAGAAAATTGCCATTAATGCTTATGGGTTTCTAGTTTTTTGTTTTCAATTCTCCCTTGATGCTGTACTCAAATTGCACACTTTGCTACTGAATTTTGTTTTCTCTTTATGCTATATTCAAGAATTAAGCAAGCCCATCTCAGTTTTATAAGTGCCTAAATCTGTAAACCCAGCGACCTGAAAAATGATATCGTATGTTTGTTTATTTTTCAATTGCAAAATTCGTAGTCTAATTAGAAATTTGCTCACAGAAGACAATGGATCAAGCTTATAGAATTACAAATTGCTGATTTGTACTTTCCTACAAAAACCAGCCGTTAAATTTATTTTCATAAATAGTTGGTTTTACATTAATAATTGTAACGAAATAACATCATGAGGAATTCTAATTATTACAACCCCCAATATTCTTTTCCTAATCAAATGTTGGGCGGGCACAGACATTTTGTTAACACCTAATTTTATAGCACACATAAAAAGTTAAAAACACCTTGACTTCTGAACCAGCCAGTTTTATGCGCATTTTATGGAGCTTTGTGGAAACGCCGCCTACACACAACTCGAAATAGTCAATGATATCACCTTTCAGGTCGCCCTTTAACTCTTAAGAACAATTAGCGATAAGTTAAGGTTGGACAGAGAAACGAAACGGTGATCAAAGAAAAGAATATTTTTACAATTTTAATTTAGGATAACTGGCAACGAATTGAATTTATAATGTTGACGAAATTAAATTTACAGCACGTGATTGGTTGGTTGGGTTTTAATGGTGCAAAGACCAGAGTTGGGCAATCTATGTCAAATAATATTGCAATAGTGGTAAAATCATATTTTATAAATTTTATGTAGAAAAAGAACTATACACAATTAAATTAGTTTATTGTAATTTAGAGATGGAACTAAACAGAGTCTAAAACCCCAATGTTTGTACTGAATAAAAATAAGTTTGTGACATGGAACTATCTGCAGGTCTTTAAAGGTGAAATGATTTACACCAAAAATGGTCTGTGGTGATTAAACTTAGGACATTCTATCAAAATGTGTCGCGCTGGTATTAACGCAGTTTCAAGTGGAACATACAGGAGCAGATTCTCCATGCCATCTGCCATAAAAAAAAGCAAAGGTATGCCCGCGCCTCGTCTTTAACTTGGTATTTTCTCTTTAAATTTACGTCCACTAATAGATGCTTGAATAAAATTTAACTTATTTTGAATTCCTTAATCTAATATATTTTACCACAGTAAATTTACTATTTGCTTTAAAATGGGTTCTGTATCTTTTGTACGCGTTACAGGAAAGAATAGCTGCGTGCAGATCCTTTTAAAGCACTATGTGTAGGACGTTGTTCTGTGATAACGCCCTATGAGAGAATCAATGCTCGAAACGATACTTGAGTAATCCAGCTGTCTCAGGAACGATACCTTTTAATGTGATTCGTTTCCAAACTATCTTCATTGTTCTTCAAATTTCGCGTTTCACATAAATCATTCGACTATTTATCAGAGACTTTCCTTTTAATCTAGAGTTATATTTTTCAGGAAGAAACCCAGCAATTTTGAAAACTCGTCCAATGACGGGCAATATTGAAAATGCGTACGGTTGATAGATACAGTTGGGCAAGTAATTCACTAGCTCCTAATTTGTTTTTTTCAGGTGAAGGATTGGGCGTATTTTTACAATGTAAACCAGTAATAGTTCGAATGTAAAACGCACTATCAGTTTTTTTTTTTTAGTTAATTCTCAAGCATTTCAGTACAGCAAGCATTGTTTTTTGAAACCCCCATTTTAAAAACAACAAATAATTAATTTACAATAAAAGTTATAAAATGAGGAAATATAACATATTAAAAAAATTTCGATCACCTATTTAAATTTCAGGTGAAGTAGAATCCATTAATTTTATTGAAGTTAAAATGCAAAGAATTCATTTTAAAAGTTAAAAAATGAATTCAGAAAGCAAACTCAAAAAACAGATGGACTATCAAAAGGAATTATCCGCGAAATCGTTTGATCACTTCCCGATGTATTATTCAAAAATGTTTCTAATTCTAGATTAATTCCTGTAACAAAGAGTACAGAAGATGTATGTTCACTCATGTGTATACATAAATGACTATATCTTCTATGATTCCCATTCCCATACATAATCAAATCCGGCAGACCCAAATATGATACTAAACTGATTTTTCTCCAAATCTGCTGGCATTCGACTTTCGACCGCAATACCTATTTTCTAAATAGGCTCAGTAGGCTGCATCCTAGAACCGTAAATTTAAGGGGACATAGTACGCTTTGAACAATTATTTCTGATTTTACATTTACAACAAACTTTCCAATGTATTACAGATGTTGAGTTCTTACTACAACAAATGTTTAATTCTCTCTTTCCAATACAAATAAAGTATGCATTACAAAGAAAAAAAAATCCTTTATGTGTACATAAACAATAATAAAAAAATTAATTATTTTTCAAAATGTTTCAAAATTCCTACTCCTGTAAATTTTTAACACTACGGCCACTTATATTTCTTCCTCGTCAGGGCAAAAGGGGTAAAGTTTGACTTTCGATGGAACCAAGTGCGTCATTCTAACTTAAAATGTTTTTAAAAAATGCTTAAAATTCAAACTATAAGAATCTACGAATAGATATTACAGTTATTTGTATCACAGCATGCTTCTTTTTCTTCCTTAATATAATTATGAGAAAGTAATTCAACTTTTTTTAAGATTCTGAGAAGCCATTTTGATTTAACCCCTTTTGCCCTTACACGGAAGATTTAGCTTCACAGAAAATGTCTTTGATATTACATTTTAAGAGCAATGCATATTTAAATAGGCTGAATAAATTATATCCTAGGTAATATTTAGTTGTTTTTACGTCGCAATGGATCAGCACAACGGGCTGCGGTCCGTATCAATCCCGAAGGGAATGATCCGAGAATAATATCTCGCAGTTTTAATCCCCGCTCGGACGACACGGTTAACACCTGAGCTGGCACCCCACTCTACAAATTTCCTCACCACGCCAACGTGAGAATATTTGAGGCCACGATAGATTTAACATGCACCAGCTTCCACCAGCTCCTGTTTCTAATCCGCTACTCGTTCAACCGAGGAACGCGACTAGATAACTCGTTGTCAAGGTATTGCCATTTTGTTGTATGATTACTTCAAGATCTGGCGAGTTTTCATTTATTGACGAGGTATCTTGTACATCAAGTTGTGATCACTTTTTCGAATATCTCGTCAAGACAACCACCGGAAGGGTTAAGACCCAAATTGTTCTGCGCCCCCTACCCTTGATGAAGGTCAGGGTGGGCCACGAAAAAGCAGCCGGTCTTGATCCTTTTACTGTATCTGTATGCAAAATATCAGGGTTATTTTTTTTCCATTCGTCTTCTATCTTGGGATTGTTGACCTACACTTTCCCTTTTAAATGTCCTCTCAGGTCGCGTGATTCTCCTCAAGGAGTAACTAGACCGAAACTCTACTTTTTCGAGGCCCACCCTGAAGAGTTATCTCGGGTTAGCGAATAAATAGTTAAACAAACAAAAAATGTGTCAATATATATATATATATATATAAAAGGATGTGTGGTATGTGTGTATATTCTCTATACAAATCTACACCGTTTGACCAATCCCCGCCAAATTTGGTACACTTATACTTCAGAACACTGCGGAAAACAGAGGCTATTACGTCCTTGTCTTTAGACCAATCTGTAGCATTTGCGACAATGAAAATTGGCACACAGGTAGTCATAAAAGTGCCCCTCGAAGCCCCAAATTTAAAATCTAACGTTTTTTTTCCTGCAATCAGTGAATATTGACAACAAAACACATTCTACAGGAAACTTAAACATCGAGAAATGTAGGGGTCATATTTGAGCATTACTAAATTTCATAAATCATTATCGTCTGTATCAATATTTTTCTTATGTCCTTTTCGAATTGCTCTATTTCAGCTCAGAAAGTCGAAATTCGACACTTTGCACAGATTTCGTTTCACAGAATATAACATTTTTTCATCGGAATTTATGTTTATGTTTATATATGTCTTAGTCTTTTCTGAAAAATTTATTTCAATATATTATTCAGGAATTGCATGTATATTTGCATCCGAATCTTGTAAATTGTAAAAGCTATGAAGAAGTTAAAAAGTAATTTCCGTGCAACAAATGATTGCATTTTTCTATGTAAGAAAAGTGATTATTCTAATTCACTTTTCAATCAACATTCAACCATTTTAACCCGGGCATCGCCTGGTTATTCAGCTAGTATATTATAAAGAGCCACACCATAGTTACATAGCATTAAGTATACAAAATCAAATTAAATTAAATTAAATTGATATCGTTAAATATTCTACACAAGTCGTAAGTGCTATGTAAAATGCACATATAAGAACATTTAATGAAGGGAAGAAAAATACAAAATAACTATTTAAAAATATCAATAAAAATAAAATATAATAAATATGTATTAATAAGAAGTATAACATATTTAACGAAGACCTTTGGTCAAATCTTTGAATTTCGACTAAAAATTTGTTAAAGTTGGAGCTACGTATAACTTGAGAGCTTCACTTGTTTCTTCAATTTAAAAAGATTCGTAAAAAAAAGTTCTGAAATGACAAAAATACGGATTTAAATTTTCAATGTGAGCCGCACTTGACTCAACGAAGAGTCGCCTTCTCCCACCTCTGTTACATAAACTTGTCTGAAATGTTTTCTTTTTCGTGGTGTGTATTCTGTTTTAAGTCTACTTCAATAATTGCTGAGAGTTGGAGATTTTCTATTGAAACTTCCTACTCAATTCGATTTGCAACGTTTTGGATTCGTTGTGGTAAAAAAAGTAAAAAATTCTGCCAAATTTAGAACATTTGAAAAAAAGATCTTCGGGGGTTCCTAATTTTCCTGACGACGTGCGTGTGCACGCACATCATCACTCAGGAACGATTGGTCGTCTGCAAATTTCTTGATTTTTTTCATAGCGATAATTTTACAGTAAGTTCCAAACTGCTGTTGGAATTCTATTACTCGAATTCTGATACGCAAACTTCGATTACTCGAATTTAAACAGCAATTACTTAATTTACCATTTTTTGTGCTTAAATCAAGGTGTTTTACGAATGTTTAGTTTGAAAATGGAATCTATTTAGTTTTGATTTATGTATTTCGTAATTTGTATATTTTAAGATCTGTCACGGTAGGTGTTTATATACAATAGTTTTTATTAAGTTTTTATCGAAATTTCGTTTTTATACTTTCGTGTGATTTTTTTATGTGAGTTGGCTAACGCAAACAATAATCCCAAGTATAATATGTATGTCCAATATATATATATCGTAAAAGCAAACTGAAAATAAACTTATAAATATCATGTATATAAAATTTTCAAATCAGATTCCACTATTTTTATGTAATGTTCAAATGCAAGAAAAACTTTATGTTGAGTATCTTTTGATATATTTCAAAATATGCGTATTCTCCATCCTCTTGGTTCTGATAACTTTAACCCCGCCTTCTTTGGAACGTGAATTAGACTCCTAATTGTATTAATTACTAAACTCAATTTTTTATCTCAATTATATTCCTTTTACAAAGTGCATTGTCGCTTTCTTTAACTTCCTCCCCCCTCTCATATAGCTCTTTTTTAATCAATAAATTCTGTATTAATTATGATGTGGAGGTTCGCATATTTCTGCTAAGTACTCCGTAATTCATACGTCCGTTTCTTAACGTATTTCAAATTATTATCTGCAAAAATCAGAATTTTGGATTATTTTGTGTTATTTTACGTCCATGATCTGAATTTGCTGTAATTGGATTCAATAAACAAAAAAATTCAATCCTTTGATGCTTATTATAGTTGAGAAACAAAATTATCTCGTTTGAGGGAACGAAAAAATTTACAATTGTGTCCAAAGCATTTTTAAACGACACACAAACTTATCTAACGCTTTTTTCTAAAAGCATTTTGCATCAAAATTGAAAAAGAAACACACCATTTGCACGTATAGAAAAAAAACGCACTCGTGAAATGTTTATGCACTTAACAATTCCTGTAATGAAAAACACTCTTAATAAATCACAGCTTATCGTGGGGAGAGAGAATTTTCCCGAAGGGAAAAATATATCCGCGTGTAGGGATTTTTAGAACTTTTCGTTGGGGTTGTGGATGGGGGGATTATTTTTACTTCATCCTTTTTCATTCATGAATGTACTGTGTGGTCATGCCTGGTCCGATTCTGAACCGTGTTGTGTTTTGGTTTTGACTTGTATAGTAAATGTTTACAAACTGTGTGTAGGAATTAAATATTACCTGCCAAAAGTTGAGCAAAATCTTTGAAAATGAAAGTTATTTTGGGAACAAGTTTTCAAAGGAAATATTGTGTGAAAGGTATTGAATTAATTTCTAAACTTTGAAAATTGTTCTCTGTTCTAAAAAAAGATACAATTCGTTTTTCCTTTAAATTTTTACTGTGTACTATTGCATGATTCTTTTAAAGTTCTATGTGCACTTTTTTGAGTTTTTGTCACCTTTCCTGTATGTCAAAAAGGACATATTCAAATTCGAATTTCATCACGGTGTCAAACGATTTGAATAGCAGTTTCGAAAACATTTTACGATTTTAATCACGTATAGCTAGATGTCTCATGAATATTCTTTTAGATTAAACTTTTTGCTGTGGAAAACATAAAATTCGAGTGCTTTTGGAGTAAAAATATTTTGCAGGTCTAACTTAATTTGGATTGATTGAAGAGCTTCCAACAAGATAGGTATGAAATCCTAATTTTAAAATTATGTCCATTCCCTAAATTTTATGTTAGTTACTGGAGCATTACTTACGCAATTCTTAGTTACCTGGAGTCAATATGAACTTTTCAGAAAATTTATATTTCCTAAACTTTAAATACAAATTAATTTTCAAAATCAAGATTTTTGCACATGAAACATACAAAAACAAAAATTTTAGCTGCCATGTTCTTAAAATCTTGTGATTATTTTATTGTAACAAGTTGCTGCATGCTTTCCAATGAATCTACTTTTTTATTTGTTTCTAGGTTCTCATTTGAAATGAAGTATGTGGTTATCAGATGAAGATGCAAACTTTGGTGATGACTGTGCTAAAGAACAGGGATGTGAAAAGTTTCGATTCAGATCTAATTCACCACCTTTTGAAGGTGGTGAATCCCTCTGTGAATTTTACATTGATCCGTATGTATTCTGAAAAATAATTGCATACCATTACAAAACCTAAAGTTTACTATTAAATTGTGTACATATTGATCTGTACTGTGGTACAGGCTTTTCTCAACACATTTGAAAGTAACCAAAACACATAGTAAATTTAGTTCACTCTTACATCCAAATTTAGGATTTTTAATCCACATGTGTATTTTAGGGCAATTAGGTGTCATGATTCAAAGAAATGTATTCCAGCAATTTTTCTGTTTTGTATTTCTACTTATCGCACCCTGGCAAGAAAGTATGTATGAGGTGCCCCAGCGTGTTATATTACTATTCTATAAAATATAATAGAAGTAACCACCATAAATACTGACCTAAAATTAGCTTTTACTATTTCAATATAAGTTTTATAGTATCCTTTAAGTTGATGTTTCTCAAATTCTGCAATTTTGAGTTGTCACTTTTCTTGCCGGGGTGCGATATGTTACAAACTGCTACTGATTTTCTAGCTTCTGTGACTATACTTTTATACTTTCTTCAGACTTCATGGATTGTACTATTTTTTTCTTGTTGCTGTTCTTTTGTATACTATATGTGTCGTACTATACATACTGTATTTTTAAGTAATACTATATCTAAGGTATATACATACTTTTTAAAGAATTACTTTAAATTTCAATTTCCATCGATTTTCTAAGCTCACAGGCATTTTAAAAGATCAAAATTACTAAATATTTGCTGCAAGAGAAAAATATTGAAGTTATTTATCCTTGTTTAAACATCATGTTTTGTTGAAAAATTATTCATTTCAACCTTCTAGTGCTCAGCAGTGTGAAAAATTGAAAGCCGCACAATTTTCTAAAACATTCTCTGAAAGTAGAGATGGATTTCCAAGCATTAATTCTGCTGCGCAGGTAAGAATGCCTTTATATTTTATTTAAGAAGTAGAAATTGATCAAATTTAGCTATTTGTTATGTAATGTGAAATGAATATAATATGCTTTTTTTTTATGACTCAAAAATTTTCATACTGTTTTCAAAACATCTAGAGTGATTTGTATTAAAGGAGACCCGTTAGGAAAAACCCAAAATTCTTATTATTCATTTTACATAACCAATTGTGTTAGTGATAATTAAGCACATATTTTAAATCAATAAAAAATAATTATATATTTTTTGCAATTATATTTTATATTACGATTTTAATATGTTTTTAAGCCGAAATACACACTTTTTATAAAACCTACTCGTCTGTCAATTTTTAATATTTTTGTCTGATATAAATTTCTACAATATTGTTATTGCATAAGCAAAAGACCTAGGGAGAGATTTTCTAAAATTTATTTACGAGTTTTCATAAAAAAATATTTTATTCATTTTTACATTAAATTTCTAAACAAAAATCCAATTTTATTAGGTTTATAAATTTTTCTGAAGTATTTATAAAAAAAGCTCTCACTGTGTCTGTTAAACAGTTATTCAAGACCTAAAAAATGTAAACAGTTTAACTCTAAGTGCATATATCAAAAAGCCTTAGTACTTTGAACTTTGGCAAAATTGCAAAAAACTGATTTTGAGATAATCGCATTTTAAGTACAAAATACAACAGAAGTTAACGAAAACAACTTACTTTTTGCAAGTACTATTTTTTTAGTAATTTCTATTACATTGAGACTCTTATCAAAACAAGAGTTCGTACCGCAAACTCATGTATATTTTTTAAAAGCCAGTTTTATCTCTGATGACAACTGAGTGATTTGTGATAATTCACTGAAAAATTATACATTTCTTGTTTAATAAACTGAAAAAAAATTATTTTATTTTATCAGTACTATTTAAAATAAACCACTAGTGTATAAACCATGCATTCTTTTTTCTACAGCTATTTTTTTTCTGTAAACGAGCCTTTTTGTAGTGATATGCTTGTGACGAAATTTAGCGTTATTTTTTTAATGTGTTTCCTTCAATGGCATCGCCACATGTTTTACATGAGGACCTGAATTTTGTCATTTAGTTTCCGTCAATTGATTGAAAAACCAGGAGCCTACACCTTAAGGGTATTTAAAATGTTTGGAATAATCATCGATAGATACACTATGATATAATGTTGCATAAATGGAAGTTTTCATGGAAAACGAAGCCAATGGTTGGCAGTCGATTATGTAGTTGGAAGGCCAAATAAAAGTTAAAAAGCAGCTGGTAGCAATTTTCTTCGACTCTGAAATTTTGTCCATTCGTTCTTGAATATCTGATGCATCGTTTTATCCAATAACCCGAAAAACAGTTTTTGAAAAATTTTTTTCTTCGAAATTTGGGGTTCAGGTCTGCCTTAAACACATTTGTTTCTAGACTATACTTTTTATTAATATCCATATATGATTGATTTCTAATTTTTTGTCAGTTACTTTTTATAAATTAATTTCCAGGTTTAACACTGTATATTCTAATGTTTTCAGAATGATGTCTTCCATTGTCTTGGTGAAGAAAAACTTCCATGCAGGAATTTTATATCTTTGCTCAATCAGGATCTTCTTCCTACTAGCACATTTACCCAAACATTTTTGCAAAGCATTTTATCTAGTGTGGACAGCTCAGATCCAGGTTGGGTTTTTATGTACAATATTAGCTGTTTAGTATTTACTCTTCCAGTCAACCATTTTCTCTGAATGTACAGGGTTTTACTGTGTGTTTAAATTAGTTAAACACTGGGTGGGGGGCTGTAAAACTATCATTAATTGTTAGGCAATTATGTGCGACAGGGGAAATGATACACAGAAGGACAATAAACACATATAAAACCTTAAGTGACCGTTCTGGCTTCATGGGTATTCCCACTGCACTAGCAACCTGCAAGTTGCCGGCTATGCAGGTTCGTTTCCTCCCTGGGTATAGTGTTCTCTTCTGTGTTAATGAAACTTTCCCTGTGTGTATGCCCATTACTTGATGTCTGTTTGGTGCAGCATGGCCAAGTATAGTCATTGCACCAAAAAATCCAACCAACGCTAAAGGGGCGAAACATTCTCACTGACTTCCCTGGCCACATCACCCCATGTGTGAGAGAGGGACACTATCCTTTTTCTTTTGTTTTTATTTGCAATGACCCACTCTTATTGGCAGCACATAACAATGGCTGCCCCCTCTAGAGGAACTGTAATGTCCTTATATCATGGGGGCTGCCCATTGCATAAGCTACTTGTGAGGTGGCTCAAGTTCGATTTCTGTAACGTACCTTGAGTTAATTTCTTTCTTCTGTGTCATTAAAACTTTCATTGTGTGTTGTACATTACTTGATGTGTGTCATGGTTGTGGTTCAGCTTGGCCAGTTATAGCCCCTGTGCCATAAAGCAGCCAACCTTTTATCATGAATAATAATCACAGCTATTTGAATGTCTTACCTTAAAATTTTCAATTTTTTTTTTCAAGATTTGTTTAACTATTATTAGGTGCTGTTTCTCCTCAAAATGGTAAAATATGTATTTATATCCAGCTCTTTTATCGAATTGATGTGGCTGGAGGCAAACCAATTTCTGAGATGGGTCCAACTGATTATTTGTGGCTCACAAAGGCAATGAAATGTTATTAATTTGTTACATTAAAAACTAAAATGCTGCTTTTGAATCGTTTTAAAAAATTGAGTTAAGCTTCAAAATTCAAAAGTATTTATAAATGTTTCTTTTTAAAACAAGATAGCAAAGCACAATTGCTGAAGCTAAATATCTTTAAGCATAAAATGTAGATGATGTTTTTGAAAGATTTTTGATAAAAAAATAACTTATGTCCATAAAAGCATCCTTTTTAAAATGCTACACTTTGCTCCGGTTAGTTTTCTATAATTGCAAGAAATATAACATGTTCTATTGATTTGTTTTATGTAATTCATCAGTGTCACAGAAATACCTTTCCCTCTTTTGTAAATTGTTAATGTAAGAGATTACAGATGTAAGTGATTCTTAGTGTATACTAATAACACACTTCAGTCTTTTTATATTAAAAGTATTAAAGTTTGACTAATGATTAGCAAGAAATACTAAAGTAAAGCTTATGCCATGATTAACAAAGATAAATAATATAATTATTTCCAACAATCACATTTCGCAAATAATATAGTTTGTATATTTAGTGGTTTTGATGTATTTATTAAAGTTAAGCTTATCGCAAACTCTAATTTTGTTTAGTTCCATTTTTGAATTATTTATAATTGCAGTGGTTGCCAATGCTTGGATGGAAACATTACTGGACGTCATTGATTTACTTCCCAAAGAAATTGTCAAAGGAGAAGTAAGTTTTATTTATTATTTACATTTTCATCCTAGTTAAGAATTTTTATTACATTTCATTGGTGTTGATTTGTTTCATTAATTGAGCTCATCTAAAACAGAAACAATCATTTTATATAACCCTGTGAATTCCAATTATGATGAACTTTAAAATACTGCTAAACAATTTTGCTATAGCAAGAGCTTTTTTATAATGAGTTATTAAATACCAACCATCTTCATTGGTTAGGCTATAAAGTGTGGCAAGAATCATTATCAGTTTTCTTAAGACGCATTCTTACGAATCAAGTTTAATTGACCGATTATAGTGGATCAACTAAAGTTGAATGAAAACTATTGTGACAATTTTTGTTTCAGTGGAGTGGATCAACTTTTTGGTGGCTCAAGTAAAGTTTGACTCATTCAAACTTTATCGTTCAAGTGATGAATCATCCTCCATCTGCTTTCAAGTTCAAACTTGTCTTGAAACATAAATTAACTTCAATTGACTCAAGTTCGCTTTCAACTGGTCATGCCATGCAATGTGTGTTCATGTGTTTTGTTTTACGATATAAAAAGTTTTAAAAATGAATCTCAAGTGATCTGAAAGTGTGGTGCTAATATTTTGCAATTGATAAACTTGATAAAGTAGTGCAAAGTAATAAAAATGTGACTGATGATGAATTTGACACATTTGCTAAAAATGTAGTTGTTCTGCTAAAGCAGATGCCTCTTTACAATGCAATCATCTGCCAGGAACAAATTTAAACTTTGATAAGACAAAAGCTATTAGGACTCTTTAAAAAAATCACCTGCAAGTTCACCTTCTCATCATACAACTCAATGGTGGTCGTCAGTTTCAAATGAATCGCGCAACAGAACAATGTCATGTTAAGTAAAATTGCATTTAGTTCTTTTAACAAAACAGTTACTATCTATACAACTTCACGCACAGCTGCTTTTGACACCATTTTTAAAATGAAACTGTTGATCAGTTTCTATTGAAATTTGTGAACAAAAACTTATTCAAGTCATATTTAACTTTTATTGATCAACTATAATCGGTCAATTAAACTTAATTTGTGAGAATACACTTTTAGTTATGATATTTTATTAGCTTCATTTGCTTGATATTTTTTAAGATCATTCTTCAGGAATCAATGTATAGGACAACAGTAGCTACAAATATTGTGTCAGCGTGAAGAAGTCTTCAGAAATTTAATCTGAACGACAATTTTTTGCTATGAGGCCAGTGGTTAAACAAACATTAATAATAAAATACCATATCCACGAAAAGCAATTCTCTTAGTTTCTTTATTATTTTTCATGATTTATCTGGGCATTTGAGCCTATAAAACCCAACCAACCATGATTTATCTGATAAAATGATTGCTATTCTACAATTAAAGGTTTGTTTTAGTTATACATATACCTTCAGAAAAGCAGATCTTGACTGCATAGCATCCAAAGTAATGTTGTTTCATTCTCCTGTTTGTAGTAGACAAAATATCTTATTTTTTTTCATTGAATGTTAGAATTCGGAACTAATTTAAATCCTACAATCATGTCTAGTCAAGCTTAAGAAAAAGTAGCACTAGAAACCTATATTGGTAATTTTCAAAGCTGCAGACCAACCCCACCTGTGAAGGGTTTGTTTATTACATATAATATTTACGCAAATTAGCTTGTAAAGCTTTTCTACACATTAGCATTATGATTTTCATACCATAATGGGGGGGGGACTCATTTACAGAAAATTTTAATAAAATTAAAAAATATGTTCTTGTAAATAAATGTTAACTTTTGGAGAGACTAAATTCAACATTTTCTCCAAGCATGAAAGGATACCTGAAGCATAAACCTTTGGTTTGGTGGTCAACATCTTCACTTTGCTCATGAAATACTGTCATTTAATGTGAAATCTTTCACTTGATCATGCTACAACATCTTATCTTTGGCATTTTGTATTAAGTGTTTTTTATTTTATATAATTGGAAAAATTATCTCTAGAAACATTTTTATTTTATTTTACAAAATTTACTCTGATTTAGTTAAGTAAGTTAGAAATTTTAATACACTATCATAATGCCATCTACTAGATCAGTCATAATTTCATAAAATAATTTTCATTGTTTCGATATTCTATGTGACAAGACTACTGAAGAGAGATTGACGATGACTTGTAAACTGGTTAATTTACTTTTCTGTAAATTGGCATGATAATTGTTCAATACAAATTTTAATCATTTGGATGTGTATTTATTTTGTCTTTTATCAATATTTTAAATAAAACCTAAAATTTTTATTTTTGTTTTAATAGATCTTGACCCTTGCTGTAAATAAAGGTCAAATGTCTCAACCTGTATCTTCACGTCTGTTGTGTTGCAAAATGTTAGGGAAGATTTGCTTAAAGTTTGATCCATATGTGTAAGATATTTTATACTGCTCTTTTATTGGGATGCTTTGTCTACGAACTATGTGGAATTATTCAAGCTTCTACTTTCTGTATTTTTTCAAGTAACTTTAACAGCAAAATTGTAATTCTGTTCAATTCCAGAACTGATCAGAATTTAATCCACATGATTCTTTAACTGGAATTTTGGGAAAACAATAAGAGACTCATAGTCCAATCAGAACATTGTTTAAAGGTCAGCATCATAAGTTCAGTTTGCACTTGGCCATAATCTCGAATGTTTGTATGGGAACTGTATTCTTTTTATGCTAATTAAATAATAGAGTTCCGTTGCAAATGAGTTTTTAGTTCACAAAAACATGACAATTTCATCATTTTAACCGTTGGTCAGGGTTCCCATGGATCAGGAAAAACCTGGAACTGTCAGGGAATTTAATTTTGTCCAAAAAAATCAGAGAAAAGTCGGGGGAAATTACGCATTTTGATCTAAAACCTAGAAAATTGCCTCAATGACCTGGTAAATGATTGATCATGACTTCACAGACGCTTTGGAGAAAATTAGCTAGTAAGATTCATACAGTTTCGTATCACTTTATTTTATAAATATAATTTTTTAACTGATTTTAAAAGAAACAGCTAATATTTAACAGGTAAAGAATTTTGTTTCATCCACAGGCTTAAATTGAAGAATTTAATGCCCTATGATCCATTAAATAACAAATTTATTTAAGTCAAGTATGTTGAATTATTTGAATAAGTTATTTTAATGCAAAATTACTTGGGTTTGTGTATTAATTTTTACAGGGTATTATTTTTAAATTGGTTTTTAATTATTGGCTATTGAATGCTAAATTATTTCTTGGTTTCCCACCCTAAAAATATCGTGAATTGCTTAAGTATAACCTGGAATTTTGTAAAAAGTTGCCTGAAAAACCTGGAAAAATCAAAGAATTTTATTTCTGAAATAGAGTGGGAACCCTGGTTGATATTCCATGTTATAAAAGAAATTGCCTGATTGATTGAAAAGAACATTTTGAAATTACGAATTAACTCTCATATTCAATACAGGAACTCTTTCTCTGCCATATTTTACTTTTGTCATAAGAATGTTACATTATTTACAAATGCCAGGCATTTAACAATTACATCAGCCTACTTGTTTCCCAATATCTCTGCAGCATGGCAAAATATATCCTTTACACCATAAAACCCAATCCAATATATTTTAGCCAATTTAAAACCATTAAGTGCTGTACACATATCTAAATGCTTACCATTCATTTGTCATCCAGAATAGCTTAAAGGACCATTAGGTGAATTCCCCCAAGTCCAATTCTAAACAAATTGGAATTGAAGCTATCGTGTACAGCTAGAGCAGCTTACCATGAGGAAAACTTGGAATTGGATATTTTGATTCAGCACATCACTCCCTTGGCTTCATTGAATATGTTGAATTTGTGAAGAGATAATGTAACATAATATTTGTAAATGAATTTATTAAGAGAGAATGAAACACACACACACCTAGAATTTTTTTTACAATTAAATTTAGAATTTATTTTTATTATTATGAATGATTACTGGCTTCTTCGGTCTTTGACACCACAAGTGATGGACTGACAGCTTTACTTTTGAAGTAATAAGTGTGTAAGTTGACAGTACTCCCAATCACTAGCATCCATGTGCTTATAAACCAGGATTCGAACCCAGCACCCACTAAGTGATACACCATATTATCATATTTAGAAAAGTTTCCAGTTTACTTTCCTGAAGGCAGGATTGTTCAAACAAAGTAGATAATGAATAAAGAAAATAAATGACAATCCCATTTTTTAAATCGGAACAATATGCATCGTATGTATAAAAATCATTAGTTAATAACTGTTTTGTGGAATGTGAGTTTTTTTACAGTATTTCCTTTTTTAACAAAAGCAAAATTATTAAAATAATTTTATTTACTATTATGTATTTCCTTTAGTGTTTAGTATACTATAAGTTCATACATATGTTTGTCTAACTGTTTAATCCAAACAAATTTCATTGTATGTATAAAAGTCATTAGTAAATAACTGTTTTTTGGAATGTGAATTTGTAATCATATTTCCTTTTTTTAACAAAGCAAAATAATTTTATTTGCTATTATCTATTTCAGGCTGTTTCCTGCATTGCATTAAAAATCCTATAGGAGAATTCGTTGTTTTAGATCCTATTTCAAAAAATCGTGTGTTACCCTCTGTTAAATTCTCTTAAACCTTTTTTTGTCTGAAGTTAATATAGTTTTGATATGTTTCCAAGTGAAGAAAACTATGTAGTCATGTTTTTATTATTATTCTATTTAGAATTTCTCTGGTTATTCTTAAAAGGTTCATTATTCATACAGAGAAGTAAAGATTATTTAAAATTTTATAAATTCAGATTTAGTTCTCTATACCAAGTTAATCTTTCTAGAATAAAAAAAGAAGTGTTGCCTGTTGTTTTGTCTTTATGTCAAGATGTTGATTTTGAAGTGCGAGGTTATATGTGCAGACAGTTGGATGTAGTTGCTAAAGGAATAGGGTATGTATAGTTTATGTAATCTATCCCAAAAATTGATGCAAAATGTCTTATACAAATTTATATTTTTTTAAAGCTGAAAATATCTACCTTTCTAATTTTCATGTGAATTCAAATTCTTTTATAGGCTTGAAGCCACAAAGAGTGCAATTTTACCTGAGCTTGTAGAATTAGCTAATGATGAAGAGAGCTTTGTTCGCCTTGCTGGAATTGAAACAATTGTTCAGATGCTTCCATTATTAGATGATGGTAATGTGCTTAAGTTTAATTATACATGTTTCTATTTTAGCACTTTTTCTTTAACGTTATTTTAATTAATAGCCCTTGTAGTAGTTTTACATTGTATGCATTTCTGAATCATATTCCCAAATAGATGGGTTTCTGCGAATTCTTTATAATTTTGCTTTGTGATTCAAAATAAGCAATCACCTTAAATTGACCTTAATCTTTAGTTTGTATGATTAAATATTTAAACTAGTTTCTCATTTTCCATTATCCTGTTAGAAAGCTTAGCAATAATTTTGAATCCTCATTCTTTAAAAGGTTTATTCAGTGACTAAAAGTCAGCAACTTTGGGAGAATTTATGGCATAAAAAGTTACTTTAAAAATATTTTTATAATTGATGATGTTTAAATGTGTGTAGAAAATTATTTTTCACCTGTTATTTTAAACAAGTTGATGGTTTACTCAGCACATTTAAATATCTCTAATATAGTTTTTGTTTTGAGAAATATTAAATTTAGGCTCAATAGAAGAATAGTACACATTATGTTTGTCATATCGCTTCTCTGGAAGAACATTGACACAAGTGACAATTATACAGTTCTTCAGAAAACGCAGTTGAAAATTTTCAAATGCATGCTTACAACAGATAAAACGTAATTGGAACAACGACACAACTAGCTAGAGCAAATATTACAATTATGTTGTTGTTCCACCTGATAAATAACATATTTGCTTACTGTTGTCATATTTATTTTTAAAGACAAAATTTGCACTTGCATCATTGTTACTCTGGAGAAGCAACATGTGCATCTAAGCTAATCAATTTTATCTTAAGCACATTGTCTGCATGTGCTTTAGAACTTTGTTATGAGATTCATTCATTGTTCAGTAGAATCTTAATCATCTGGGCATTAATGTTATCCATGCCGAATTTTACTCTGAGTTGGATGTTTTATAAAGCTTTAAATAAAACTTTAAGCACACGTATGCATTTTGTCTATGATGGGTCTCATTTGGGTTTTATGCTGCAAGATCTCAAAATCGGTAAGTTGTGCCAAATACAAGAAAATAAGATTCAATTAAAATATTTTAAAAATATTGTTCAATAAGCAGACCAGCATGAAAACACGTTTAAGTAAACATGAAACAAAATAAATGCCTCAAAAGTATGGAAAAGTAAATATATTAAAAACATCTCATCATAAACATGAAAGGTAAATTGCTATTTATCAAATGCATCAATATGAAAGATGAAATGATGCAGTTTGTAATGTATTGCAAAACAGAAGACTTAAGGACTTTTTCAAGAGAGTAAAAGGTATGTAACTAACATCCAGATTTCTTGTAAAATTAACTCAATAAATACATACCACAAGCACAAATCAAAGGGCTGCAGACTGTTTTGCATGTAGTTAGCCTCAGTCTCTGCATTACTTTGAATAATCAACAGTCTACTGTGTTTTAAATTAATTCATGATATTTGCATACTTGAGAATTTGTTCTCAAGAATTAATGCAAAATTGTTTATTGTATAAATTTTGAAAGAATGGAAAAAGTTTTTGCAAAGTTTGTTTTAATTGTAGTACCAATTAAAATATTTTAATGCCATGATATTTTTATTCTGTTGCTACCATATGCTGTGCTTAATTATTTAATAGTTCTCAGCAGAATTGGAATGGTGAATGTCATGATTATTCTCTGTGTATTTTATCTTTCTATTAGTTATGTGTTTACGTAATTTCATATAAAGTAATATAATTTTTGCATAGAATAGTTTTTTATAATTTCAGCTTTTGAATTTTAAATCTAGTTTTGTTACCTTTTGCTTTGCATGATTTTGATTGCTAAGCTTCTTTTTGTCTGTTGCCCATGCTTCTATTCTGGATATGATGTGGTAAGTATTATTTGCCAGAATTTTTAGTTATCGTTTTATTTGCCTTTTTTTATAAAAATCTTTTTTTTAAAACAATTGTAGCTGAAGTTTGTTTGTGTCTTGTGTACTTGCAAAATTTCTTTTTATTCAACAGATTCAATTAATTACCAAAATGTAAGTTTATTTTGCTACTTTCTGACAGATACTTGTACTCAAGCAATTATCCCATTGGTTAAAAAGTTATGTGAAAATTCTTTAAGTTCCAAAGACTCCACCCTCCCTGTGGTATCTAAGCAGTTTGGACGTCTTTGCTGTGGATTAGCAGGTATCTCCTAATTATTTCTTAATAACTCATAAACCCTTTTTAGCATTAGATATGTTCAACTACCTTAGAACATATGGCAATACACAGAATATAGTTTATCACTAATCTATGAAGATTCTATTTATCCAATTTAACAATATCGGAAATATAATTCGAGTGCATAATGCCTCATAATTTCTTATATTATTGATACTCAAGAGTGGTAAAATCTGAATGTGTGAGATAATTTCTTTATACTCAAACTTTAAATATAGTATTTAAAAGTAATTTCATTTTTAATTTTTAAAGTTTATTTGGTAATTTTAGCAAGTATGTTTTAAAGATAAATTTGTTGTGCAATAAGTTCGCTGATTTTAATATTCCCTGTGAAATTCAAGACAAGTATCTATAAAAATTAATTAAGAATTATCAGTTATCTGAAAAAAGAGTAAAGTAAAATATAGTACAAAGACCATTGCATCAATTCAAGGTGGCGTCTTGTAAAGAAATTTTAATTTGAGTCAAGCTTCTAAGAGCTTTTCAAATTGTATTTGCTTTAAAAATTGGAATTACCTATTTTTGCTATTCAATTATTTTCAGGTGAATGTTTGTAGAAAAAGATTAACTGACTTGTGAATACAAATTTACCAAGTTATAAGTTGAGGCTTCTAAAATTTCGATTATTATTTTTGTTTTAATCTCCTGACAAAAACAAAATTGGTTCAATTTTTATGGCAAACTCAAAAATTAAATATATGTGTAAAAAAATAACAATATTTTATGAGTTATTACTAAGTCTACAGAAAATGGTGTACAATAAAAACTGAACTGTATTGATTTATGCTTTCAAAACAAAGTAAAGTGAATGTTATTCACCGTCCTTTTTATCCACATTTGTAGTATCAATATCTAAGAAGAAATTAACTTACTTTTGCATTATGGATTTCCTTTTAAGTTACAGTATGCAATGAAATTTTAGCAGTTGAACACATTTTTAGTGATTATCCAAATATTTGAGTTCACCGACAATGCCACTTCTGATTTTAACCTCAGATGTATTCTAAAACAATTCTCACAAGGAAACGTGTTTTCATTTCTTTTAGGCATTAGTTTTTACAGTTTAATTTTAAAATTACATGCATGTGATGTCTCATGTGAATCCAGCCCTTATGTGGTATTAGAGTAATAATACAAATAGGTTCACAAATTTACCCTTGTGGTGCCAAGAATAATGTCCAGTTGGCTGAACATTAGAGCAACAAGTTATTTATTAATTCTGCAGTAAATAAAATCAATCAAAATTTTTTCAACTGCTCTAGTTTAATGATCTCTGTGTAGACTAATTGTAAATCTTTCCCTCCATAAAAGATAAAGTTTGTCCAACAGATATAAATGAATTTCATGTACATATAAATGTTCCACTAAAATTCTTTCATTGTGCCTAATTATTAATACTAGCCACAGCATGGCATTGCCAATGACAGTTCTTTTCATGGGCTCAAGTGTGACCACTGCTTGATCCCTTGTTGCTTCGCAAACCCAATGGGAATTTGTAGCCCATTGGATAACAGCCAACATGGCGTTGCCCGTGGTGTTGAAAATTCGTAGCCTATTGGAATGAATTCCCTGCGAGTACCAATTTGGTTTGCAAAGCAAACCAAATTATGAATATTATGCCCTATAATTTGTTTCGCAAACCAATGTCATGATGGCCTCATCATTGTCAAATGCGGCCAAATTCTAATTGCGAAGTGAACCAATTCGGCGTAACATCACATTCTCTTGAGAAAATTAAATATTTAATTGAAAAATTATTTATTAAAAGAAAATCAACTGTAAGATATCTATCTTTAACAATCCCGATTTTACAAAAAAGAACTAAACAATGCCAGTCAAAATGTTTTTTATTTGTTTTGCTTTTCTTCACTGTGGAATGAATGGTTTGAGCACAGGAAATGAAATCCGTGATTTCTCGAATCAAACAAAGGTCATTCTCTGCAATGCCATTCGTATTGGAAAAAATACAAAAGTTTCAATTTAAAAATTATTTATTTTAAGAAAATTATATTTTTAGGTATCGATCTAATGTGAAATTTTCTGCAGATTTGAAATCCTTGAAATTTTTACTCTATCTTTAATGATCTAGGTGATAGAAAAAAGAACTACATAACTAAATTTAAAACTTTATTTGTTTTTTTAGTCTGCTCACAAATCCTTCCTCCTCAAAATGAAACGGAAGTGGGAAAAATAAATTTACATTCTGTGATCTGTTATGCTGTTGCTATTCCAAAGAAAACAATATTAATTAAATTCATTTAAAAATGTTATAGATTGAATTTTAGAATTCAGGCTTCATACAAAAATTGCAAAAAATTCAGACTACCTGTGTGCCAAATCCCATTACTGTAAAAGCCATAGATTCATCAGGACTTTGATAACAAAAAACAGACAAACGCTTTATTTTATAATAGTAGAGATTGAGTAATCTTTAAATACGATTTTATTAATCAATGCTTTATTTCCATCTGTGACTTGTTCTTTTTTTATTTTACAGATAACTTTACACCAGAGCAAAAACAATGGTTTATAAACTTTTTTAGGGAATTAGCCAAGTTAGGTTTGCCTAGTCATCCAAATAAACGCTCATCTGTATATAATCCAGTAAGCAATATTTTAATTTTCTATAATTTATAGTTTGGTATAGAAAACTAAAATTTAACAGTTTTCTGCAAATTCTGATTTTTTATGTATGAAATTACAGAAACTTTAGATGAAACTACAAATTCTAAAAATTTATGTTTAAGATTTTTAAGTTAAATATTTGTCTTTTCCAACGTGTTTTAATTGGTTTTCTCCTAAAACATAAGAACTGTTTCAGTTATGTTCAAATTTTTTTTACATGAAAGAATTTTAAAAATTAAAAGAGTTTTTCATTTGTGTGAAGAAATTGAATTATTTAATGTCACGTTGCTTTGACTGATGTACCTAGTTAGGCTGGTTACTTAGATTTTTACTTAGATAGGTGGTTACTTAGAATTAATCAATTTGTTATAAAATGAGTAAACCCCATTAACTTATTTTTATAATTAAGTTTATTTTTCCAACTATTATATTACTTTATATTTGGTCCTGTATCACTTTACACTTTTTTATTACATAGGTAAAATAATAAATTATTTGTTTATTGCCTTTGATTTTTTTTTCTAGATGCCCGATTTACTTCCCGATGTTGAATACAAGGATAGATTTCGTGATTGTCGTTGTGCTTGTGCTTATAATTTTCCTGTGAGCAAATTTAACATTATTTAAAAAACTTGAAAGTTTGTTGGCTATTAAGTATTGTACATTTTAACATTGTTTTTATTTTATTTTCTTAGGCTATGGTTGTCTTCAGTGGTCCTGAAAATTTTGAAGGAGAACTATATATGACTTTTAAGGATTTGTGCATAGATTATTGTCAGAGTGTGAGGCAAAGAATGGCATGTGGGTTTCATGAGGTAAACATTTGTTTTATAAAATCCTTCCAATCATTCATTCCAATAAATTACTCATTCACAAGAAATGTACTCTGTTTATAAAATAAATGTATATTTAACCCTTTTTCTGTATTTGAACATTTGTATTTATTCTTGTTTATAGCTTCAATTAGCATAATGCCTATTCTGTAATGTTTATCTTCAGAAATAAATTTTAGGACACATTTTTTTAAAATTTGCTTTTTACTTCATATGCATTTTAGCCATCTGGTAGTAATCTTTTCATCTGCCTAACGGTTTAACAACATTTGAACTGTTTTCATTATATTGTTGCATCATAACAACACTCAAATACACATTAGGTTTTGTCTTTGATACAAATTTAACAAATAGATTATTTTGTAGATTTTTCCAACTGTTATGTAATTTTATAACAACTAAAATGTAAAATTTGTATTGTTTTAGAAATTTTTTTAAGATGAAAAGGAAGAACGTTTATAGTTAGTGTTTTAAATTGCTTTCAGTTTACATAACTTTATTTTAATCGTTTTTATTAGTATTCAATCTATTTAAGTAATCATACCAATCTCGTAAATTAGTGTTTCCTTTTAATCTTAATTCTCATCTAACATTTATGCATATCACATGTTTGAGTCTTCAAATATCTAGTCTGCTTTTACTAATAGTAAAAAACTGTTTAAAAATACAAATTTCAAAATTCATCTTTTATTATTACTTATTTTTATAATCCACTACCTGTTTTCTCCCTAAACAACTGATGACTTTGTTGTCATTTAGGGCCAATTTGTCACAAGCCAATTTCCCATCTTATTGATATTCTAAAACAAATTATTAACTTCGATGAACTTTCTCCTTCTAATATTGTATTTATTGGTTTTTTTATTTTTTTTAGATTACAAGGCTTTTGAACTCTAAAGCATCTTCAATCAAAAAGGAGCTTGTAATTTTATTACAGGATGATTCACTTGAGGTAAATAAATTTCAGTTATTTCTATATTTTATGTTTTTCTTGTATTCACCTTTACTCCAAGGAAAAGTTTTATTGAATTATAATTTGAAGTGTATTTTGTGGAATATTACGAAATGTGAAATAAATATTGCATAAATTTTTACTTAAGAAGATAACATTAATGCAAATTTTAAGTTGATTGTCTTAATTTAGTTACTTTTAAATTTAACTATTCTAATCAATGACATTCTCAATATGTCAAAGCAGTAGTTTCCAAACTTTTCAGTCCAAGGACCCCCTTGGAAATTTTTGAAAAATGTGGACTTCTTGGGATTATAAAATTAAATAGAGCATGACCATAATGGTCCAAATACAGCCATAAATAAAATAATAAATTTTTCTAGTTATATGTGTAGTATGGACTAAATATATGCTTCTAGATGCTACAAAATTGCCATAAGTGTAGATTCCAGTAGAGGGCAGTTTTGCAACACGTAGAAGCATGTATTTGGTGTCTTTCTACACAAAACTAGAAATTAATTTTCTTAAATCATAGTGACGACAACCGCGGTGCAATATCAAGATTATCAGTAACTGGGAATAGCTCCCTTTGTTGCAAGTTTAGCTGATCATTTTTGGAACATATAAGTAGACATTTTTTGAATAATTATTTTTAGAACATGAAAAAATTAGAAATTAATAGAATATTTTAATTTTTCTTGGTAATTTTCTATTTTGGTGAATGAAAATGTAAATGTTTTTCAAGGACCCTAAGATCTGCAGATCATACTGGGTTAAAGTATTAAACAATCAAATACATTTTTCAACTTCTCATTTTTTTAGATCACTTAAAACTCTTGATATTTGGAATTGAAGTACATGTAATTCATTTTAATGTACTCTTATGTATTTTGCAAAAAACTTCAATCAGTTTGTATATATTTTAATTATCAATATTAAGAATGTTATTTTTATTAATGGTTTTACAGGTCCTAAAAGGATTAATTCCATCCCTTCCTGAATGTCTGAAAGCTGTTTGTTACTCATCTGATTTACAGGTTAGCAAGACACTGCTTTTGTATAAACATAAAAATTCAAAGATTATCTTCTTTACAATTAAGAATGTAGTCTTAAGAACTAAATCTTCAATATTTTTGCTGTAGAGAGTATGCACACAGATACAATTAAATTGTACTAACTCAACTAGTGCATTCTTTATGAAGAAATAACATGATTGATGTGTTAGAAGTTATACCATATATTTTTATTTTATAAGTACAACTTGGAATATGTGTTTCTAAACCAGAAGTTTAACTATTTGTGTTATCCTCTTACATTTATCAAAATTCTAGTATACTTTTTATTTAAGTAATAAATTATTTATTATGGTAATAGACATTAATTATAATTTTATAATAATTTATAATCAATCCAGAAATATTTTATTTAGCACTTATATATTTGACAAGGGACTAATTTCCTTTCTAGCTAAAGAAATATTCAATCATTAATAAAAATATAAAAATTGGCCTTTCTCCCATAAGTCCAAATGTAGTTTTATTATTATTCATATTGAAATTGAAGTAAATTTGAGATTGCTTTACATTTCATGCAGTCATAAAACTGCCAAAATATGTATATATGTTTGTTTTCAAAATGTTCAATAAAAGCAATCTAAGACCTGAATTTTTTAATAAGGCAGCTAGAATTTTATTAGTCTTTTTAGCTTTCAATTACATAAAAGATAAGTATTTATTTCTTTTACAATGTATTTTATTAATTCACTTGCTTTTCTCCTACTGTAAAATAAAGAGTTCTATTTTATTTTCGAAAATGTTATGAAGATATTTTTTAATTTTCTGTTGTCCTGGACTTTTATTCTTTTAAGAAATTAAGGTTCACTAGGTCCTCATGATACCTGAAAATACAAAAATTAATCTTTGTCCTAAAAAAAATCCCTGAATTTTACCTGCACCTTATAAACAAAATTTTGAAGGGGGGAAAAGAAACTTTTTCTATTTCATGTATTTTTTCCTTGTCTTTTCCATTGCATACTTCAATTGATTTCCTAATTTGATTTAATAGAATTTATTTGCAGAGTGATAAAAATCTAAATTCTGCACTCGTGTGCTGTGTTTATTTTGATGCATGCTCTGTTGTGTAGTGTTTAAAAAGCAAATTTGTATTACTTTTTTAGGAGATGAGTTTATGTTTAAAAATACTTTTGCATTACTTTTTAATTTCTTGCTGCTCTTTCACACATTATAGTTTTATCTCATGTTTCATATTAGCGTAGTACTACATGTATTTAAATATACTTTTTACTGTTGGTTAAGTAATTTTGATGCATTACATGTAGAATTTTACCAACAAATAATTCAATGGACCACCAGCTGTCTTTTCTAGTTTAATTTCACACAAGAAATCTGTACAATTTAGGAAAAATATGCAGATTAATTTATTTAGTTTTGGATTTCGAAAGTTATGCAGTAAATTATCCATGTCTGTTCATTGCTGAGGCGTTTCAGCGTCTATTACAAAACATTCGATGCTGTGGTGTCACATGACCACAGAACAAGAGGTGTGCATGTGCCAACATTACCTATGTCCATTGGGTCATATTTTATCGCATTTGACACAGCTTGTCCATTTATGGACCTTGTGCCTTAAAACCTAAATAACCAAACAAATTTCACATTTCAATTCTATTTAATCTCTTCGAAATTAATGCTGGTCTGTTAATTAGGTGCAAAATTAGGTGCTTGAAAAATTTTTGGAATTTTGAAAAATAATTTGGATTTTTTTTTTGTATGTAACTAGGGGACTCCTCCCCCTGCTTGCCTATGCTCGCCAATACCCAAGGATTGCTACACAATCCCATCTGGTTTGCTTCGCAAACCAACACTCCTTTCAAAGATTCAATCTCCTGCGATGGTGAAACTATCTTAATAATTCGTCTAATCCTGATTTGACTTTCTGAACCATGACATCAGATCGAGGGCTCCACTCCCTGCTTGCCAACCCCTGGTGATTGCTACACAATCCCATTTGGTTTGCTTTGCAAATCAACACTCCTGTCGCAAGTGATTTTGCTGTTTTTTTACTTCAACACTTTATGCACCCTAAATAAATAGCCACATCAGTAAAAAAAACATGTCCACCTTGTTCCCTGTAAAATTTTGAATAAACCATGTTAATCTCATAATATTCTGATCTGTACTTAATCAGCAAACCGTTTGAGAATCGAGCAAAAAAAAACTAGCTTGTCGTCACAGCGAGTTACAAGGGCATCTGGCAAACCCGTTAGTCAGAAAATGTAATCTTAATTTCCCTAAATAAGAATGAACGCTATCGCTCCGCGATCTAAAAAGTACGAAATTTATATGACCAACTTTTGATCGCATCGAATTTAGTTATTAACCAATTTCAAAAATAATTGTACCATAAAAAAGTGCTTTCTAAGGTATACTGCGTTGTTTTCAAATTTAAAAACTTATAATAATAAATATAAATATGACAGTTTTAACAACAAAAAAAATAACAAAAATGTCCTGATTTTTCCTTAATTAAATATATATATATATATATATATATGCCAGTAACCAAATTGAAATTGCTAAAAAGAAAACTCGACAAATTACAAAACTTCATGTTTAAAGGTACTCTTTAAAAAAAAGTCATGACTGTTGACCAAAAATTTGTACGTCTTTTGCTCACTTGCCTTAGGAATTTCGCCTTTTCAATTTTGACACTTAATAAACCCTTAACTAATAGCCGCATTGGGAAAAAGATCTTCAAAATTTGTCCGGGGAACATGAGAACAAACCATGTTAATTTAGTAAATTTCTGATCCATACTTTCTCTGGTAAACCGTTTAAGACTCGAGCGAAAAAACCCAGTTTTTAATCCTGTGACAGCGAAAACTTTTTCTAATATTGAGAGAAAGAGTGGAACCCTATTTAAATTGTTTGTGAGGAAAGTAAAGAAGTAATTTTTGTTGTACATTTTTACAGGAAAATTCTAACAGTGATTTGGTGATAGCCCTCATTGCCTGTGAGGAAGCCACATCTGTTACCAGTAGCTGGCGTCTTCATGCAGATTTTTTAATCTGTCTCTCCTGCTTGACTTCATGTATTTCGTCTGAAACTATTTTTACTACTTTCGTGCCTTTGCTATTTATAAAACTGCATACTGCTGTAAGTCTTTTTTTTTTCCTAACATTTTATGCAATTCAGAGATTGAGACTTTGACTTACATGCTATGAGATATGTTTGTAATATCTATGGTATATTATAGCCATGAACTACAAAAAGCATTTTGCAAACCAAAATATTTACAGTTTTTGGAGCTTTCCAATTTTAGTGAGTTTTAAGAACGTAGACACTTTTTACATCAGAATATATTTAAAAGAAGTTTGGGATTGGATGATTTTTATTGCATCTGTGTAGTAGTTGAATGTGTGTATTATGCAAGTGCACTTTCCTGTCCCTAAATCGCTGACTATACCCAGGTCAGACAATGATGGAAAACAGATGTACCCTTTTCATTGATCCTGTGAGCATTAATATCTCATAATATATTATTTAGTCCACAATTTAAATAATTGAATATAGTAAATGTTTTTCAAATTTAAGTTTCTACTGTTCCACTAATACAAGGCAACATTTAAGCAATGAACAATTATATGCATCTAGATCTCATAAAATTGTCTTATTGTTCAAAAAATGTAACTATTTTTTAACAAAAATGTATCAAATACATTTATATTGTGTTATATGCTTTAAAGAGTACACACTTGTGGCTAACTTGAATCAGCTATAGAAATTCTGTCAGAGCAATGGAATGAAAAATATTTATTTTTGAATGTACAGTAATTCTAAAATGAGAACTAAATTTGCTTATAAACAGTGTTGAGTACTGGGGGAAGTAATTCACACGATATTTAATGCAACATATAGCACAGGTTGGGTACCAATGGATTGAAAGTTGGCCAACTTAACTTCAATTTTCAAAAAGGGAATACAAAGTGATCCGGGAAACTACAGACCAGTAAGTCTAACATCAGTAATTTGCAAAATATTTGAATCTCTGTTAAAAAAGCATATAATGTTATACTTAGAGGAGGGGGGACTGTTATCAGAGAATCAGTATGGGTTTAGGAATGGCAAATGCTCTACAAACCTTTTGAACTTATACGAAAAAATTACTGAGGAGCTGGATAATAAGAGCAGTGTGGATATCATGTACATAGATTTTCAAAAGGCTTTTGATAAAGTACCTCATGAGGCATTACTGTTTAAATTGGAAAGGCTGGGGATTCAGGGAAAAACATTAATATGGATAAAGAATTGGTTATTGGGTAGAAAGCAGAGAGTGCAGGTAAAAGGAAATTATTCACAGTGGACAGAAGTTAAAAGTGGGGTGCCAAAGGGATCAGTTTTGGGACCAATTTTATTTATAATTTTCATAGATGATATAGGTCAGGGGATCAAGAATAGAATCAGTATATTTGCAGATGACTTAAAAATATGGGGGACAGTGGATACCAAGTTACAGATAGAAAATTTACAAGGGGATTTTGATAAGATATCCGAATGGGCTGTAAAATGGGGTATGTCATTTAATGTAGGGAAATGTCAAGTTCTGCATATGGGTTACAGGAACAGTGGAGCCGAGTACTGTCTGCAGGGAGTAAAGGTAAAGGAGGGAGAAACAGTCAAGGATCTTGGGGTGATAATTCATAGGGATTTTAAAATGGGTCACCAATGTTCAGCTGCGGGTAAAAAGGCTAATAGGTTATTGGGGTACATTAAAAAAACTAACTTCAAGGGATAAGAAATTAATCTTGCCGTTATATAAGGGTTTAGTAAGACCACATCTAGAATATGCTGTACAATTCTGGGCTCCATATATGAGAAAGGACATAGAATCAATTGAAAGGGTTCAGCACAGAGCTACAAAAATAATAAAGGGGCTAGCAAATTTCGACTATAATGAACGTTTAAGTAAGCTAAACATGTATACACTGGAAAGAAGAAGAAGGAGGGGGGATTTGATTCAGCTTTTCAAGTTTGTAAAACAAGGGGACACAGAGGGCTTAAATTTCAATAGGGATAACAGAACAAGGGGCCATGGGTATAAATTGAATAAGACAGATTTTAATCGGGATTTAAAGAAAAACTACTACTTTAATAGGGTAATAGACAGTTGGAACGCGTTGCCTGAAAATATAGTTAATTCAAAGGGAGTGTACGAATTTAAGACATAATTGGATAGTCATTGGGAATTGGGGAATTCATAAACAAAGGACCAGCCTTGTTGGGCTTGAGCCTGCAGCTGGTCGTCAATATTTGTATTTGAGTATTTTTTAATTAAATATGATATATTCTTGCAAAATGATGTGTTAATAAAACTTAAAACGTATTTTTTATGTATTTTAATTTCCAATTGGAAGACCAAGATAAATTTTCTACCTATTTTCAAACTGATTGAACATTGTAAATGTAAACAATTCATAGTGTGATCTCTAAGTTCTAACAACATTATAATTCATCAATGTTAAAATTATGTTCCTTTTGTTTACTGCCAGTTATTTATCTTTCTAGAGAGAGAAAAACTTAGTCTTTATCCTTAAGAAACTAATTGTATGAAATCCTTCATATTTTCAAACTGTTAAGTTAATTAGTTTTTTCCGTCCTTTTTATTTTTATGGGTTAATGCTATAGTTAAAAGTAGCTTTTTATTTATTTTAAATTAGCGTCCAATACCATGCAGAACAGCAGCTGCTTATAGCTTACTTTTATTCCTTCGAAATACTCCGAGCCTTGAGAGAAGAAAAGGCATCATTAATGAACTGATAAGAGGTGATTATATTTATGTTCTTAATTGTATTGTATTTACACTACCCTACAACAATGGACCAGATAGCAAGATGTGATGGTATAAGGTAAAGAATACATACTTTAATAGGGGATGGTCTCCGATGTGCTGCAATTACACTAGCAACCCTTCTGGGCATACTTTCAACAAGATTTTAATACACAGCTATGGGTATTTGTGTCCATTCCTGCTGCAAGAATGTCCCCAGCTCAGCTGTAAATTTCGGGTGTCGTTCCTTGGTCCGTAAGCGTCGCTCTAACGCGTCCCACATGTTCTATGGGATTTAGGTCGGGACTATGAGCAGACAATAGAAGATGCTTTTACATCCATATCTTGATACCACTGCTTGACAGAAACTGCTACATGACATGGAGCATTGTCGTCCTAGAATTAACATTTGTCCATTCCATAAAATTGCCAGAGAATAGGAAAAACCTGATTGTCCAAGATGTTCGTGTAGGCATCGGCATTTAATTGACCAGGAACAACATGGAAAGGTCCCAGGCCATACCACGAAAAACACCCCAAACATGTACACCACCACCATCAAACTTGACAGTGGGAATGATGCACTCAGGTAACAGAAATTTGCCTGGCATTCGCCAAACCCAAGCATGCCCATCCGACTGGAAGAGCATGTAGCGTGACTCATCGCTCCATAAAACAGTTTTCAAGTGGTCCAGTTGCGACGTTGCAAACACCAAGTGAGTCTTATGCTTTTGTTGGATGGGGTGATGTTTGGTTTGTGTGTGGCCTGCTGCCTGTTGAAACTCACTGTTGATAATATGGAGTGGTTTCTTGTGGTTCTTACGAACCTCAGCTTCAGGACACAGCGATTCGGTCAGTTTATGGGTACGACCAACGTGTGCAGTTCGTGTCTCAACTCCTCTAGTCTTCCACTTCTTCACAACATCACCAACAGTTGACCGTGGCTGTGATAATTATACTGCAATTGCGCGAATAGACTTGCCACTAATGTGACAAACAACTATAACACCTTTGAAAGTCGCCAAATTCCTTTCGTTTTAACGTATTGGCACAATTTCACAGAACTAACGACATTACCATTACGCGTATCATATTTAACTTTAACATGTCACGTGCAAGCACTGAACGCATAAAATCCAACATGCAGTCGAATTTTATGCAAATCCACTGGCGTCCAGTCCATTATTGTAGGGTAGTGTATGTAGAGAATTACATTAAATCATTTTTTTCTTGTTAAAAGAACTTAAATTAAAAGATGAGAAAATGTGTGTACTTTTATATTTTAAACCACTTATTTTCCAAAAATAGTTCAACTTTCTGTAAAATTACCTTGTACTAACTTGTATGTATCATGCTCCCTGTAGCAATAAGTGATTTCTAAAACATAAAATGTTGGACTTTTCCACTGTACTTCTAAACAAATGATTTTGCTTTCCTAACAATTAGTGTAATGCAAATTGTTTAAAAATGGTGAGTAGAAATTGTATGAGCTTATAGGGAGCGTAGAGTTCATTTTTAAGGTATTAAAAATTTATGATTTAATTTCAAAAGTATTTTTAAATTATGCTTTAAATACAGATACATTCATATTCAATCTTTTGAAAGGGGTAGTTAATCTCAAATATATACTTTTGAAACAATTTAAATAAGGTTAATCTTTCATTTTTTTTTTCTTAATCTTATCTAGCCTACTAAAACAATTTTTTGATTTGAGGAAATTTTAATGGGACTATCAAACAAATTATTTTTTTGTGTGCTTTTAGTCAAAAATTTATCAACTATGCATGCTTGTTTTTAAAGTTCGATTTTATTTTGTTTGCGATTTTGTACTAATTATTTTCCCAACTGTATTTTAATGACAATTTTGTTTCAGAACTTTGCTATGGCAGAAGCTGCCACAAAAGAATGCTTTTTATCAGAGTCTGTGAATTAGTAATGGAACTGTTCTCTAAAGTGTTTTTTAAACTACACTTTTTTAAACCGTTATTAGGTTTATCCGGTAAGTTTATTTATAGATTGATGTGTTTTATCCAATATTTGTTTTTGCTATGAAACTATTACTCTTTAATGGATTCCAATAAATAAAGCATTTTTTAAAAATTTGTCTGGCTCAAACAAAGATCACCACATACTTCACATTGTTTTCCAAAATACTCAATTCTATACGAAACACATTCTGTGTTTAGTAATATTACATGATGCACTAAGAATGCTGGACTTGAACTATTACGTGATTAATATTTTTCAATTTTGTAGGTGATTCAGTGCCTAATATTCGCCTTCGATTATGTACAATCTTACCTCGATTGAAAAGCTTAATTAAATTGCCTAAAGACAGCCACCTACTTCAACAACTGGAATCATGTGTAAAAACATTAATCTCTGATGAAAGAGACCGAGATGTTTCGTATGCTGTAAGCCAGGTGAGAATTCATTTTTTTTAATTTTACAAACAATAAAACTGTTACTGTTATAAAATGTTAACATAAAATTTATAGGCCTTCCCAGAAAATTAAATATGAAAATCCTACTAGGCTTTTAGACTAATTTAATGACTCATTAATACCTCTAAAAACAATTATACATTTTCCTTAACTGTTAGCTGTTTCCTTATTGAAGTGAAGAGTATGAGTGGCCTAACTCACCAACAAACGTAATGGAGAAAGACACAATTTTCTTGCCCCCATTTTTTATATGCTTTTATTTATCTGCAATATCATTTGAGATTCTGAAAATTTATATTATAATAAGTAATTTTGTAGTTTTAGAAGACTTAAACTAGCATATTTCAAAAAATGTAAAAGGTCGTAATAAAAGGTAATATTAAAAATTTTCAGAATTTTGTGAGTTGGACCTCACTTGCTCTGGTAGCCTCATATATAATCACCTATATTCGATTCAGTATCAAAATTATGGAATCACTACAATTCTTGAAGTCTCATAAATCTTTAAGTACAAAAAGGTATTTTACATCACATGACTCCTTAATTTTCTTATTAAATAAATATTGATCGTCAACATTTTGAACTTTTCATATTACACTAGGATATATTACTCTTGATAACCACAAACATGATTACATAAATTATTTTAATATGATAAAAGGATCTCTTTATGCTGATGGTTAGAAATTAAATTATAGTTTAAACCAATATTTATCATGCATAATGTACTTTAAAAGTTGCAAATTTTGTTTGCCCAAATAGGTTTGTTTCATAAACTTCTTAATGTCCCTTTGTTGGACATAAAGGTTTCATACAACCATGTTTTAACTACCCCACCACCACTTAAAACAATTTGTTTTGAAATTTAACCAATAATCAATAAAAGTAAATGAAACACCTAAACAAAACATTTATGAAGAGTAATAGAATGTATAATCCAGTATTTTATTGTTCACTAGTTACTAAATTACAGCAATTTCACTAAACATTTATATTTGCAATTAAAGTTGAAATGCAATAAATAATTTTAAAAGAGAATTTTTCGTATTTATTTTTGAGTAGCATTCACATTGACACATATTGACTTTGTAGATTAACTTGTGTACTCAATCTTCACTTTTATTTCTTTAGTAAACAGTTTTGCTTGAATATTACTATAATTCCAAGATTTAGTTAAAATTACATTAATTTCTTTACCAGGCCATAGAAGAGCTTGATAAAATTGAAGTAGCTGCAGAACCTGTAAGTAGATCTGACTAAAAAATTACAACTGAACTCTTGAATATTTTATTAAAAAATCATGTGCAAAAAAATTAAGCTCAAAAATGAAATTTTTTAATTTTTTATATTATCTACAGATATCTAGACGATCTTCTTGTATTGAAATAGCTTTAGATATGGAAGATCGTTTAAAAGAAAATGAAGAAAGACAACAGCTGGAAATGGTTAGTCTTTATTTTAGAAATTGATGAATAATATATATACTTAATTGCACAGTCACTGGGGGAAAAGGGGAACCACCACTCTTCATTTGAGCAATTTCAACAGTAGAAAAAGTTCAACGATGCTGTTTGACAGGAACAAACAAACATCTTTAAATTCAAATGCCTAAAGTCTGCATAAATTGCCTTGTTGATTTTAGATTGAACTCCAACTTCATAATTTCCAATGGAAACCCCCTATTTTGATATGCAATTTCGAATCTCTATCAAGCTATAACTTCAGATACCTAATTTCATGGCAATAAGTCTTACCTTTATCCAGTGACTAGTACAGAAAGAGATTTCAGCCTCTAATGTTAAATCAGTTTCTTAGACTTTTATGCATTTCTTCCTAGATAATATTTCTATAGTACTACTATTTTGTATCATGTTGCTGTTAAACAACCCAAACAAAATCTGCCTAATATTTTATTTTAAAAATAGTGTTACTATAAACACTATTTTTTAAAAAAAATATTAGCTGGATTTTGTTTGGTTGTTTAACAGCAACATGATACAAAATAGCAGTATTATCGAAATAAAATTATGAATTGTAACCTTACTATATTTTGATGGGAATCGATTCAGAAAAATTTCTAATATGACCATGCAAATTTCAGCTCATTCCAATTGTTATTTTTTGTGTTACATTAAGTTTTCCTCAATTTGACAATTTTAGGGGGCAACCAAAAGTTTAAAAAACATCTGACAAACTCAAATGGTAATTCTCGGATTGTTTGCAAGCGCTGATAAATACACTTGAAATAGTGTTCAAATTTTAAATTTGGGTACCTATAACTACAATTAATCTTGTTCTACGGTTAGCGATTTTCAATGTGATGATCCCTGAAATTGACAGTAACTTTAACATTGAATATCTTCAAATTTATATCTATATAAAGATAGTAAAGTCATGAAATTTCATATGTAGACTAATTTAGGCTTCAAAACATGGTGTTTCCGTTGGAAATTTTGTTTGTGCACATTTTGATATGAAGATGTCTCCTTATGGAATTTGTAAAGGAGGTTATTCCCTAATGAATATATATGTGTGTGTGTGTTTTGTTATTTAAACTGAGTTAAATTAAAAATAGATGTTGCATAAAATTTTCAATAAGCTTGGTTCTGAGTAAATGCATTTAAATAGATCATTTACTTAAAACATCAATTTTAACTCTCAGGACCTGATTCTTGATTAGGGAATAGTTTTAATCAGTTCTAATTCTTGTACAGGTGAATTACCTATACAGTTATTTTTATATTGAAATGATTATTTTCTGCAACGCTTTAAACACTTCCAATACCATTTTCCTTTGGTAAATAGCACAAACCAATAAATAAGAGCAACTAGTTTAATAATACAGTGAAACCTTTGTATAACTTGTCAGTTTTAAAAAGTAGCGACACAAGGATCTACAAATACAGATGATTTTCAAAGTCATGCTGAAATTCTAAGCTGAAGAATATGGTCTTCAGGATAGGTCAATACATAACCCAGGTGGTCTTAAACATTTAGGTTTCTACTCTACTGTTTTTGATAAGCATTTGCTAATACAGTGTTATTACTGGCTGTGTTATTTTTAATATCTTAGAATATGTGTTGATGTTATGAAGAACATTTAAGTTTTAACTAAAAATATTTATTCTTCTAGGAATTTAACTCAAAGCTTCTTCAAGAGAAAAATGTACAGCTTCCAGTAGCATCTACAAATACTGTTAAAGGTGGGAGGATACCAGTGAGAAAAAGTAAGTTGAATGTGTTGTACTTTTCATGTAAACTTAAGGAAAAATTTTCTCCAAATACAGCTATTATAATTCAAGTATAATTTAACACTCAAGATAAATTGTAAAAGATGATAAAAGATCTGTATGGCTGAGGGTGGTTTAAAAAATTGACTGCTTTTGAAATAATCAGAATCAACTAATTGTTTTTATATCAATAAGTTTGCTTAAAGAAAACTAGCTTTAGTTAAAACTTTAATCGACGTTATTTAGAAGAACAAAACTAGGGATCTGTAAAATACTCACTAGCTTAGATCCAAGTTAGTTATTAATAAATGAGTTGCTCAATGAAAAATGCCCGATGAATTTTACCTCATGACAATGAAATGGTTTGGAATTAAAAGGGTGAACATGAATATACTCGATTTGCTGTGTATTATTGCAATAATATTTGCGTCCACATACTTTATCAAATCCACTTAAAATAGTGATACAATGTAGATGTTTCCTATATTCAATGATAAAGCTATAAGTAATTCATACTTGAATTTTATTATCAAACCTTCATTTTTCAGTTTTCCTCTGTTTTAATATCCTTCTACCTGATATACAATTGCCTTAATTTTGATGTATTTATGCATAATTTATTTTCAATATAGGTGGAACACTTCCCAAACAATCAAAAGAAAAAGTTGTGCTTCCTGATAGCACAGAAAAAGTTGCCTCTCCTAGTCATTCAAGATCAATTAAAAGTATGCTCTATGATGTTGAATAAACATTGATAAGATATTTATAAAATCCATGGGATCTTACAAGAATCGGTATAAAATTTTAAGAACAGGAAAATTAGGTTAAAAGTTTTAGGACAGTTGAATAAAATTATGCTTCAAACATTTTAGTCTAGAAAATCTTAGATTTTTGCCTCTACAATCTTTGTGTATAAAAATAACCATTTAATAATAAATAGTCAATTAGAAGCTGGAATTACAAATCAAGTACTTATTTATTAAAAGATGCATGAAACCTTCATATTTTTATCATGATGACTACCTGCATTTCTTATTGAACTTTGAAACGATGGTCAGTATTCTGTAGGTATTAATCATATTAAGATTTATTTTTTTAATTTATCGATTTTAAAGCATTAACTTATGGTTGCAAATGTTTTACTTATTCCCCAAATTAAATGTTTGTTGGATTTTCTTTCAGATTTAAAGAAAGAGCGTCGAATATCTAGTCCTGCCTTAATTACCGAATTTCACAAAACGTCTTCACAAGTTATCAACAGTTCCAAAGATGGAACATCTGCGTCAAATCAAAATGTTTTGAAGCCTGCCTCACCAAAATGTAGCATTCCAAAATCAAGGTATGAATTCAGAAAAGTTATTGTATTTCAGATTTTCGTATGAATATTTCGATATATCTATTGTGGAAATATTTCTGACAGATGTTAGATTTTATTTGATTTTCTTTCATTAACTCTTCAGTAAATCTCTTATCATTAAAATTAACAACTGTAATACTGCCAATATGATGACATCTTAGTGCAAAAGGTTAACATTTCATATATATTAACTAATTTTAAGGAATATTTTGTAAAATTAATAAAATCTTATACACAAATTTCTAATAAAAACAACAAAGGATTTTATTAAGTTTTTAAATTGGAGCATCATTTATAAACTAAATGTTTTTTTTTATCATCGAAAATTATTTTTCTACTGCTATCTTGGTTTCTGTTTTATGTAGATTGAATCATAGCATTTGAAGATGTGCATTTCAACAATAAATGCTTTATACTGTGATTTCATTCTTTTATTTATTTTGATAAGGGATGTTGAGATTCAAATTATGATTTACATATTACTTGGTAATAAAAATTTTGGGTTAAAATAAACTTGTTCAGTTGTCTTTATTCTGTATTAAAGTTAAACAGTACAAATGTCAGTTTACCATAGTTACACAATAACTGAAACTCTAGTTTTCAAAGATTTAGTCTTCCATATGCTTCTCAAATACAGGACTATATGTTCTTTGGAATAAGCAAAAATGCTACATTTTGATAGGACAAAAAATAATTAATTTAAAATGTGTTTTGACAGTACAGATTTAATTATCTTATTTAAAAATTATATATATTTGGTGTTCTTTATTTTAGCAGGCCACAGAGCCCTAACATGCGCACTTGGCCTCGGCAGAAACGGTCATCTTTCATTCCCAAACAAGCAGACCGATGCCCATCTCCAATGCCTCAGTCAAAGCGGTTTTCTGAGAAAAGCAACAAGGAAATTCTAGCTTTTGGAAACACAAAACTAGCTGTTTTATCCTCAGATAAAAAATTGCTGGTAGATAATATGACAGCAGCTAAAGAAAATATAGCAAAACCAAAACTGTCACCCAAAGATTATTCTGCAAGTGGTATAAAGGAGCCTAAAAAGAGAATAAAAGGAAACGTATTACCTTCTCCAGGTATGGTCGTATTTATATCTTGAAATCGAAATAAATTTTAAGATATTCCCAAATTGAGCACTTCCTTTCACATTTTTTTAAATTTGAAAGTAAGTTTATTTATATTAAATCCAATAACTTGTTGGTTTAATCCACATTTTTTTTATGGTTTTACAGAAGTTCTTAGAAGATCTGCAACATTTACAAATTTAAATTCTGAAAGCAAAATCCCAACATCATTCTCAAAGTAAGAAATTTTTTTCTTTTCTATAAAGAACACAAAACTTGCAGTTGCACTCATCTTGTATTAATTAATGCTATATTAAACATATTATTCTTGCCTACCTAGGAAACCCATAACAAAAGAAAGCTAGTGGAAGATTTAAAAAAGCCGAAACAGCTGTGCCAAAGATAGTGAATTATTTTTTTAAATTTCACCTAAAAATGTGGGCATTATATTTTGTATACTGTTGTGATTTCTTGACTTAATCTTTATAATGGAGATTCATTTTTCTAACAGAAATCGTTGGTGAGTCAATTATTATTTGTATTTCAGTAAAAATGATAAGTTACAATAAAATTAGTTTTCAGAATTGCCCCATTTGCTTTTCAATGCACTTGTTCTATTATTGCACAAGCTTTTTATGCTTGCACTTGCAGGTAACAAGGTGTAGACACTTGCAGGTGAACTATTTTTTTTCTGTAGATTCAGATCCTAAATATCTGATCACTGAATACTATTCTTTTGAACAAATCAAAATGGCAGTGGTGTTAATATAACAAAAATAGGGTATATGTACCCAGCATCAAATTCAGGCAAATAATAAAACAGAAACCTCACCTAGCTGTGTACATTAAAACTACTGCCAACAGGACTGCAAATAAAACTGCATTGCACAAATAATTATTGACTCATCCTGTATTTAAGTCTTGAGTTGAGATAATATATATGCTATATCATCTATGTGCTGGCACATGGAATTCATACAAAATATATGTATATATCGAATATGTGTTGGCACATAGAATTCTTGCTTCTTTCGACATCATTTGTTGTACTTAACCATATTTGTAAATAATTGGGAATGGACATATTCTGAATAACTGCTGAAATAAAACCTTTTTAATTTTCAGAAACCAAGTACTTATATTTAGTTTGACTATATGGTAGAAAATTAGAATCTAGTGCTGACTTGTAACTTTAAAGTTAACACTTTAATGATTGTGTTACATTTTTATATACTAAAGCAGTGGTTAACCTCAGAGATAATGCAAGTAGTGTTCAGAAATTTGGATATTATCACATGTGACTGAAAGACGAGGCGATAAAAAAGATTTTAAGGAAGCAGTACTCAGCTCAGCAATGATCGAAGGGGCAGCAAAAGTCTCAGATGATGATGGTCAGCAAAACAGACTTTAAAAAATGCACATTCTTTTGAGAAGAAAAAGACAAAATTAATTTCAAGACTTTTTCAACAAAAATAATCAGACATAATCTTTTAAAGAAAAGGAAGAAATTCTAAAAGCTATGTCAAAATTAAACTTATTTTAAAATCACGATTACAAAAAGTATATATTTTTTAATATTATTTCAAAATATACAAATACAAATATTGACGACCAGCTACAGGCTCAAGCCCAACAAGGCTGGTCCTTTGTTTATGAATTCTCCAATTCCCACTGACTATCCAATTGTGTCTTAAATTCGTACACTCCCTTTGAATTAACTATATTTTCTGGCAACGCGTTCCAAATGTCTATTACCCTATTAAAGTAGTAGTTTTTCCTTAAATCCCGATTAAAATGTGTCTTATTAAATTTATACCCATGACCCCTTGTTCTGTTATCCCTATTGAAATTTAAGCCCTCTGTGTCCCCTTGTTTTACAAACTTGAAAAGCTGAATCAAATCCCCCCTCCTTCTTCTTCTTTCCAGTGTATACATGTTTAGCTTACTTAAACGTTCATTATAGTCGAAATTTGCTAGCCCCTTTATTATTTTTGTAGCTCTGTGCTGAACCCTTTCAATTGATTCTATGTCCTTTCTCATATATGGAGCCCAGAATTGTACAACATATTCTAGATGTGGTCTTACTAAACCCTTATATAACGGCAAGATTATATTCTTATCCCTTGAAGTTAGTCTTTTTAATATACCCCAGTAGCCTATTTAGCCTTTTTACCCGCAGCTGAACATTGATGACCCATTTTAAAATCCCTGTGAATTATCACCCCAAGATCCTTGACTGTTTCTCCCTCCTTTACCTTTACTCCCTGCAGCCTCTACTCGGCTCCACTGTTCCTGTAACCCATATGCAGAACTTGACATTTCCCTACATTAAATGACATACCCCATTTTACAGCCCATTCGGATATCTTATCAAAATCCCCTTGTAAATTTTCTATCTGTAACTTGTTATCCACTGTCCCCCATATTTTTAAGTCATCTGCAAATATACTGATTCTATTCTTGATCCCCTGACCTATATCATCTATGAAAATTATAAATAAAATTGGTCCCAAAACTGATCCCTGAGGCACCCCACTTCTAACTTCTGTCCACTGTGAATAATTTCCTTTTACCTTCACTCTCTGCTTTCTACCCAATAACCAATTCTTTATCCATATTAATGTTTTTCCCTGAATCCCCAGCCTTTCCAACTTAAACAGTAATGCCTCATGAGGTACTTTATCAAAAGCCTTTTGAAAATCTATGTACATTGTATCCACACTGCTCTTATTATCCAGCTCCTCAGTAATTTTTTCGTAGAACTTCAAAAGGTTTGTAGAGCAGGATCTGCCATTAATAATATGCTTTTTAAAAATAGAAAATAAATATCCTTCCAAAGAAAGAAAAGGATAGGGGTGGCAGTGGGGAGGATCTTTTTCTTTTCAATCTTTGTGCTTGAATATATCTGGCATTATTGTTATTTAATTTTTTTTTTCGGTTAGTCAGTTTTTTTACACTAAAACTTGTTATAACCTCTGAAAAAGTAATCAGAAATCTAATGAAATGCATTCCCCTCTAATATTTGTGTTTGGTACATGTGAAAGTGATTCTGCAGAAGGGTTTTAGGAACATTATTGACTAAGCACACATAAGTACAAATGTGTGCTCCCAAGCATTAAGCTGAATGAGAAAATTTCAATTTGATGCAAAAATCGAAAGGCTGTTTAATTTTTTTGGAATTAAATAGTAAATTAAAATAGCATGGATCCCACTCTTGGTTGAGAAACAAATTCAAGTACTTTTCAAGGCCCATTTGAAGTTTTTCAAGGGCTTTCTCGTAAACAGGCAGAAATTTCCCTCTGTAACCCCCTTTATATTTTAGTAGACAACGCATTTCTGAAGAACCTCTCCTGTAATGTAACCTCTTCATTACCATTCACATACTCTACAATTCCAAACATACTTCTAGTCAATATTCAGGCATGTGTGTGTGTCATGGGAAAGAAAAAATTCTTAAAAAGAAAAACTAAAGCAGCTAAGTTATACTTATGGGTTCGAACTGACACAGAATCCCACTGACCTTGAGCAAAGAAAATAAACACATGCCTTGATTAACAAGCTTATTTGGCGTATTCTTCGGAACCAAAATAAAACCACGCCTCCTAAGCCGATTGATACAAGGAAATTCCAGATAAAAAAATTTCAAAATAAATTCAAGGACTTTCAAGGCCCATGGGAACCCTTAATAGCAATTTGAAAGGATAATTTTTTTATCACTGCAGTGAAGTAGATTGTCTAAGATTTAATGTAAAATAGACTGAATCCAATGTTCTTCAGAAAAGTAATTTGAGATTTGAACTGAAGTTTGCTCACAATCGGCAATAAAAACCTAAAAATTATAACCCTACACAACTGGAAAGTCATGCAAAATTGATCATTTTCTGCTCTTCTATTCTATATTTTAAGTAAATCCCGTTTATAAATATTTCAGAATTTGTTCCATTCCTTTTAGTCTCGCCTAGAAAAGTCATTTCTCTGTAGAAGCTTGATGTGCAATGTAAGGCACACTAATTTTCTTTGATAAACCAGTTAATTTCATTTGGAATTCACATTGTACTTAAGTTTTTTGTGTGCTTCCTGATAATTTTTGTATTATGAATTTAAAGTTTAAAAGTTAAATAAAGATTCCTTAATCATAATTATTTACATTAAGAAATCATGGATTATTTAATCTTATTTTATTACAGTTCAAAAATATTTAGTTAGCCATTTGTTCAATATGTTACATAAAATATTAATGTACAAATGACATGTTGAACATTTTAATTAGAAAATAGTTGCCACAAAACAAAAGACTGTGGTTACTTTAGAAAACCTTATTTTTTTACATGGAATGTCAAGCTACCATAACCTTTGCTGTCTTGTATGAAGTCAAAACCTTTTGATTAGAAATGCCCAATTTGTACAGACCTAGAAACATTTTATTAAACACTTTGCATATTGATCTAATAAGAACCTGTTTAAAGATAATGCAAACTACAATTTAATGTAGTCAACTGTTGTATCCAATTACTGCATAATGAAATTCATTAAATATGCTCCTTCAGAGCCAATCTATTCATTAATTTCAATACTTTATGTAGACAGCAAACGCACTAAATAGCTCTTGAAGGATCTTTCAAGCTCAAAGTTATGAGCTAAAAATTGTTAACTGTTTTTTTTTAGTTTACCTTTTTGTGTAAAAATGTGAATATATATAATGAATAAAAAATACTTATTCAATTCATGGAAGTCCGTATGCCTTAAAATTGTGCAATCTAATAGCAGAAATTAAACTATGCATTTTCAAAAAGTACTTCTCATTTACACTTTATACAATTTTTGACTTGTATTTTTATTTGTACAATATTTTATTGAAATAAAGGATATGATCTTTACTTTTTTCTGTCGAGTCTTCCTCACAATATTTAAGAAAAAGTGCCATTTTGGAAATCATTTGTCACACAGAAAGTTAAAACCTTTTTATCAAATAACCTGTTATTCAACAGGGAAAAAATGTGAACTGAAACTGCTTATTTTAACATTAATAGGTAATTTGCAAAATTTTAGATAATTACAATTATATTTAACTAATCCAAAATAAGAATATTTAAAAATAAAATAGGCCTAACACAGCTTACGTTAAAGCTTTTTATTATGACAAGTACAAATCAGTTGAACAGAATGATGAATGTTATAATACAATGAAAATAATTGTTTACGAAAACAAAACCGTACTATAGTGCATTCATGAATGATGGAAAATTTCTGGAAAACCGACTGCAAATTTCAGCACAATTGAAGAAAATTCTGTGGAATGTAGCAGCTAAAATCAGATTTACCAGTGGCTTTCGTTTCTGCAGAGGAAAAAAGAGTTACATAAAAATTTTGTATGCATACCACCAAAACTTTAATAAAAACAGATTTATATGGATTAGAGATGCAATAATACCATAGAAGTGGTTCTCAACCTATGGGTCAAAATAAGCCAATTGATCTAAATCATACCAATGCTAATCCCTTGTTTAATGTATTCAATTCAATAAATTTGAATCAGTGTAAGCTGATGTCATTGAACTGGTTCCTTTCTTAAAATTGTGTGTGGCAAACATGAAAATTAAAAAATTAGGTTGAGAATCACTACTAGAATTAATCCACTTAAAAAATCAGTTAGTTCAATTTTAATGACCAGCCATAACTAGTAGTTAAAAACGTGGAACAATTTAGTGTTTTGTGACTATCAATTTTGATAAAACCCCTTTTTTACAAGAACTTACCGTTGACCCATAGGTGATCTACTACGGTATCCACCACCACCTCCTCCTCCATAGCTGCTACCACCATACCTGGGGCCTCCGCCACCTCGTCCACCACCACCCCTGGAGAAACCTCCTCCTCCTCCACCGCCGCCTCCTCTTCTAAATCCAGAGTCATATCCACCTCTTCCACCACGAGAGAATCCACCATCTCTTCCTCCTCTGAAGCCGCCTCCTCCTCCACCTCCTCTTCCACCACGTCGACCTCCACTTCGTGAAACGTCGACTCTGATTTCAGCTCCATTAATGGTAGCACCATTCATTTCTTTGATAGCTTCATTCGCATCATCATCATTTTCAAAATCAATGAAGGCGAATCCAGGGGGATTACGGGCTACCCACACTTTTGTCAAGTTGCCAAACTTGCCAAATTCCCTTTCCAAATCTTCCTTTTGGGTATCTTCTCCCAAACCACCAACAAAAATTGACATAGGTGCCATTTTATTTTATCTGAAACAAAAACTTCATTAAAAGATCTCATATTCCTGCATCAAACAAGTACAAAGTTTTTACTGAATTAAAATAAAACATCAAAAAAATTTCATATTCGACAAAGAAATCTTTCTCGGCAGGGAAGTTGTTTAAGTAGATGCAACTTTTGTGATTTTCTAAATTGGAAGCATAACAATTAAATACATATATTGCTTTGCATATCCAAACTAGTCTCGCAGATAAGTTTAAGAGATGGTCTTGATTTGATCAACTTCTCCTGCAGCTAGCTGATTGAATTTAGTAAGAGGATTTTAAGTGTTAAATTTTATGAAAAACATTGGTCATAAAATTTAAATAAATTGTACTCAAAAGATGCCTTAAAGAATTCAAAATCTTCAGCTCTTCCAATAAAATTTACAGTGCAGGCTTATATTCAACAGAACAAGGAATTTGTTAAGACTATTTGGGAACTTTACGCCATTTTCAAGTATAATTATACATTTCCTCCATACAATTAACTGGCATTCAATAAGCTATTCAAATTTTAACTACTGCTTTTTAAGTTTATAAGAAAACGTATGTTTTCTTATATTCAGTATGCTTAAGAATATTATATTAACAAATGGAAATTCAATTAATTTAATAGTTAACTATTGTAACATGAAAAATATTCCTTTTTGAAATAGCTCTATAAAGGTAGTGGCAAACTCAAATTAAATTAGCGAGAGAAATTCCACGAGGAAAACAATTTACTGCCAAGATTTTTTGGAGGGAAATGATGTTGGAAGAATACAATGTACATTTCTCCAACTAAGTCATTTTCAACCTTCTTTTCATTTAGTTTTGCTAACTAGTCATAACACTTTCAAATGGGGAAACATAAATTTGAATTGGTCGAAAATGCTTTATCGCTCAACATGTTTGAGCTTAATTTCAACCAAGCTTCTATAACAAAAGGGGTAGGCCTACAATTCAACATCAATGAACACTGCTTTACTTTATCAAGTAATGCTTTCAAATCAAATTCAATACCACAAAAATTCATTAGATAGAGGAACATGAAAGCTTAATTTTAAAAATACAATATTAATCAACAGAAATACATATACGTTAACTTAGCAAAAAAATGGTCAAAGTATTAATTTATACAAATAAAACGGAATTAAGAAATCGAATTATGGCAGACGAAAGAATCAAATAAACTACTAAATACAACATGCGAAATTTAAAATCTTGTATGGATACTGTTACAATTTTAAGATCCGTTAAGATAACGAACGCGGCATGGCAGAACAAAGATTACAAAACGCTAACACTAAGTTATTAAAATAAAGTTAACAGCAAAACAATAGCCTACAGATCAAAGTAAATGTAAAATGGAACAAATTATAAACCTTTGCAATGCAAATAAGAAAACTAAATACAAGAATAAATGTGATTAAAAATCAAAGAAACTAAATGGCGCGGGATAAGTCGAAGCAGGAATCCTGTAATGTTACAGAAAATTGATTAAATAAAGTAACAAAATATAAAAACCTACATTGATTTAGACAATTTAAAATTGGAGAAAAATCATAAACCTAGGCAATACGACAAATAAATTATATATTTGAATTTCGCCTAGTAAACGCAGCGCCGAAAACTCCAAGAAACTAATGGAACTATGGAAGCCGGGTTAAAGAGTGATTCAACGGCGCAAGAACTCCAATCTACGCATAGTATGGCTCTTACTTGAAACTGCGCATGCCTGAACTTGTGACGTAGAAAAAAGAGCGTCATTGGCGAGTATTTTTTTACTTTTAATCATTTTAAATATCATAAACTGCCAAAAAAGGTAATTCTTTTGGATTGTCATTCAAACTGGAGAAAAACTATTGAGGGGTGAAAGAAAGTCTTTACACACTTCCCGTAAACCACCTTTTTTTGGATTTGCTCCTCATGAAATTTAAATAATTAGTGGAAATAGCTGCGATCCTGGGTGAGGTTCTTCACAGAAAAGGGGAAAGCGTTGCTCTTTAATCTGTGGGATTTATAATCAAAAAATGATCTTGAGGAAAACTTTGTGATTTGATCTGAATCGAATATTAAATTGTGGAGTGTTTTCGTTCCATGTCACTTTCTGAATTTGCAAAGCTTTTGATGTATAAAAAAAAATATCGTCCCAGAAAATACGATTTTTTTTTTTTTGGTCCGCTGAGAGATAAAAATAACTTTGAATTATTGATTGATTCGATAGATTTTGAAAAGGCCAGAGAAATTAAATGTCGTACTGGAGCAAACAGGCTATTGGCTACAATCCGTGATTGAACTTGAAGGGAGGGATCGAGGACAACACCAAGTTATTTTGAACCACGGTCAGATGACGAGGCAGCACCTAAGCTGGTACCCCACTCGCCAAAATTTCACACCATTCCAACGCGAAAGCATTTGAGGTCACGACAAATTTAACGTGCAGCAGTTCTCGTGTACACGACGGTCTTTTGCTGGACCTAGTTTCGAATTCGCAACCTTCCTGTTGCTAATCTAATGTGAGATTTTGAATAAAAACTAATTCTACAGCCACATTGAAATTTAATGACCACGTTTTGTTTGCTTGAACCACAGATGTTTAATAAAATACAAGTTCTTATAGAAGAAATATATCACAATATTTTTTAAAACAGGAATTTTGTTTATTTTGTCCACTTTTTGCAAACATAAATTAGGAAAGCTTTCAAAAATAGGTACAAAATAATGTAAGTACCAACCAGGGTTGGGCGGTAACGTGTTACTTGTAATAATTACTTTTTACAGTAAATATATAGGTTATTCGTTACATTTAAAAACCAGTAATTTTACAGGTAATTCGTTACATAACGCGTTACAATTTATTTTCATTTTATTTTACTCGAAAATCTAGTGTACGAAAATATTTTTCGTTCTACATTTGAGAAGTGTCAAGGTTTCCTACTGATTGTACTGATGATGACCAACATTAATCTAGCAGTGATGATAAATTTTTTGAGACAGTGAAAACTAGACATCCTTTTGCCGATTTTGAGTTGTCCACTTATTTTCTAAACGAAGATTGTATTTTGTTTGCATTCTGTTCTCTACCTTACAGTAAAAAGCATGTTGTAAAATACAATACTCCCTAAAATGTTTGTAAAATACAATACTCCCTTGCAGGGGCGTATATAAGGGGAGGGCCGAGGGGGCCCGGGCCCCTCCCGAAATTTTGACTAAGTTCAATCATGATAACTTTTTATTTTGAATTTTTTGAAATCGAATTTGTATTCCTGGCGGAAACAATTTTCTAAAAAAATTTTATTATTTGAACACATTTAAAAGCTATTTCCTTTCCTGAGTAAAGTAAACACAGTGGGCTCGACACAAGGATCACCAAAATTTATGATGGTTGATGAAAGATGTGCTGTAACCACGTGGTTGTGAGAGTGCAACTCAACAGTGAACATTTTCTTCCTCTGATGCCTGCAGAATCCGATGGACCCCCCCCCCCCGACACTTTTACGACTGTGCGAGATGGGAAACCCTCTGTCTAGCTTCCCAAACAACCACTTGGGCATTTCACTTGTTTTACGACCCCAGCCTTAGAAATTACAATGTTGTGGAACGAACGAATACTTGCCAATAGAGTAAACACAATTTTTAAATTTCGGGAGGTAAGAGAAACAGTGCTATTCTAGAAATTTGTTCAGACACATGTGTTGGGTATTCTCGGATTCGTTGCATTTCAGAAAGAGTCCGTTCTCTTCTCTGTCAGTTGAATTCAAAGGTAATTTATTCCTATTTTGATCCTGTAGTCACGCGTTGCAACTTCCTCGAAAACTGCAAAGAAAAAATATCGACCTCTCGGAAGCAATGAGAAATGTTTCCATTGTGTTCAAACTGGCATCAAACCTAAGGACGGATGAATATGAAAATTTCAAGATTCTGTACAGTGAAATAAAGGAATTTGCTAAAAAAAATAAAGATAAGAGAAGAAGTTCCTACTTGCCGCCTTCAAACTGTTAGGTGCAACATCCCTTACTGCATAGCAGAAGAATATTATAGGAGAGCCGTTTATATACCTTTTCGTGATGATCTCTGCAATTCCCTGAAAGAGCGTTTTGCATCCCACCATCAAACAATTGCTTCCTTAAATAATGTCGTTCCTGAGTTCTGTATCGAAAAGGATTTAAAAATGTGATAAACCATTCTTTTCAAATATTTTCATTCTACTAAAAATATGGGCGGTTCTTCCAGTCTCTGTTGCGACCGCGGAAAGGAGTTTCTCAAGTTTGCGGTGACTGAAGACTTATTTACGAAATACGACTTCAGAAACGAGACTAAATGGACTGGCGCTGCTTTCACTTCACACTTCACAGACATTAAAATATCAGACGAAGTTCTTGATAAGTTTGCCAGTTCACCAAGAAATACGGATTTTGTTTTGTAAAGTTCTCAGCAATTTTTGTCATTTTACGGGGTGTCCACTCTTAACCTTGACTGATAATGTCTTCACTAATTTTTTAACCATTCGATATAGATGCATATTTTCAATCACAAAAATGTTTGAAAAGGAAAAAATTGTATTTGAAACATTTTGGGTAAAAAAAAGTTCTCTATTAAAAAAAAATTAAATTTTTATTCGGTGTTCAAGTTCTATCAGTCACAATTAGTAATCTAATATCCAGATACTCGTACATTAAACAAAGAAATTTCTATTGAGATGGTAATTAAAAGTAAATTACCTATCCATCATCTTTAAGAGTGGGCCCCCCTGTGTATAAGAACGAATTGTAATATACTATAAATAAGTAAACAAGTTACTTTTTTACAATTAAAGAAATGTATATTTCACTGTAAAAATAATATTTAAAATTATATTTAAACTGTCTTTAAAAAAAAAAAAAATCTGTGTCTGACCTTCTATTCCTTTTAATATCCATACAGGTTTTAAGTCAATATTAAATACACTGACATTATTTAAAATGCATGACTACCTATTTTTAGAAATCAATTTTAAACAATTTGAGAATTTCAAATTGTTGTTGGAATTATATTGAACTAGCCGGGCTGCGCCGGCTAGCGCTCGGCGGTGTGTAATAGTGCTTTTTTTAAACTTTTTTATGCACCGTAATCAAGCATGTTTTGATTTGTATATTTTATTTATTTTTATGAAACAATTCTTCAAATCATTGCGAGCGTATTCAATCAAATATTTAAGGAAAGTTGGTCGAAATATACATATACCGCTACAAAATTATACATGTCTAGTGATAGTTTGCAGGAAATAGACATATCATTAAAATCTAACTCCTAAATAATATTTCTACAATAGGTAATATATCAGAACACCATAATGCAAACAAAAATAAAATTCCAATCCTTGAAAAAATGCAAAATTCCGAAGAAAAAAAATACGTACGTATCTATTCAAACGTGTTGAATTTCGATTTCATGAATATATTGTGAAATAGAATAATGCGACAAAAGACTTTTCAACGATATTGACAAAGACAATAATGATTTATTAACAAAAAAAATACATATTTATAATACTTGGGAATCCTCAAATATGTCCACAACATCTCGCAGTCAACTCAAATACGCAAACACGGAATTCTAAATCAAATTAAAAAAGCAAACATTAATTCTGAAGTGGCCAGATACCGGGTAGCAAAATTACGTTTAAATTACTTTTACATCAAAGGAAGAAATAAGAAGTCAGTTCAAACATAAATTTTTACAATTTAATTCCTTACTTTGCATAGAAATTGACCTCGGCTATTTAAAAACAGCAAGAATTCAAAATATCTGGGTTATTTTATTTACGTTGATTGTTGCCATTCGACGATACACAAATAACGTCGATTTCGGGTCCACGTACGTTAGTGTTTTATATATATAGATTGTTATTATTTATTCAAATTGATATCCTGAAGTCCTAAATAGCATCCAAATTTTTGCTTACCCCAAAATTAATACATTTGTACGATGTATACTAAATTGCTTCAGAGAATATTTGGCACCCCCCGAAATAAACTCCTATATACGCCACTGCTCCCTTGCCAGCCAGTGCGGCTGTTGGAAGATTGTTTAGTTTTGGCGTTTTGTGTCTTCGACCTAATCGCAGCCTCGTAAGTGACAAAAATTTTGAGATACAGCCTTTGTTAAATCACAATAAATAGATTTTCTTATAACGATGTAATAAAGTTGATAAAAAATCTTTCGTTTATTGATTCCTACATTATTTTTAAAACATTTGTAAATATGGAATTTTGTCGTAAAAAGTAATCTTAAAAGTAATTGTAATTATAATGTGGTTACTGAAACTTAGTAATTTTACAGGTAATTCGTTATTTTTTACGAAAAGTAATTGTAACAAGTTACATTAAAACAAGTAACGGCCCAACCCTGGTACCAACCTACAAAATGTTCACTTTTTAAGTTAACGATTTAATGCACCAGGAGGTAAGGGATTCACCTACGGAGACCAAATTAACGAATTATAATTTTTCAAAACTAAGCTCAATAAGTCACATGACCTATGCACAAACAAGAAAAGCATAACAAATCAATAAAAATTAATTTATTTAAATTCATTTTAATAATGTAGATGCACGTCACATCTTTGAAATCCATCAAATTGTAAAATTGTTGTAAGCTCAATGTCTATTTTTTCTCTACATTACAGAGCAAAATCAGGTTTTAATCAAATAAGTCATTTCATTTGAAAGCCTGGTCCGAATTAACAACATAATTTGAAAAACTCTTCTACGCTTCTAAGCGATTTGAGAACACTGATCATTATTCCCTGTAATCTTATGCTTTATAGAATAAGATACTGGGAAGGGGGTTTCTTTCATCTCAAAGTTAATAAAATAGTGTAAAAGTCAAGATTAAGTTCTATCAACCATTTTTCAGATTTCTCTTCTTTCATAATTTAGTTAAATATCTCCTAAAATAGAGTGCAGTAAAAGCTCCCTTTACTTGATGAAGTATCTGCCATTTACTGAATTATTTCGAAAAATAGTTTAAGTATTGGTATATATACAGGTTTCAAATGTTTTACAAGTTCTTGACTGGCACATTGAATCACGTATAAAGGCTATAATATTTTAAACTTTCCTCATAATGTTCATTTGCTTTTGTGTGCCTGCATGTTGGAATTTGGTTACGTGTTAAATTTTGAATGGATAGATGATTGTTTAAATTATTTTTTACCACGTTTAAGTTCAAATTATACAAAAATATTCTTGTAAATAGAGAAAATCCTACTTTTATTATTCAATTAACAGAAACAATCAAAAGTTTTATCCAACGCAATAAAATTTGATACAAGAGAATGTTTTTAAACCGATTTTTCCTTATACCGTTATCGTACTTGTAAAATATCGTTTTATTTAACTATGCAATTTACTTTAATATTCCTTCAAACAGATTCCATTACAAAATTTAGTGCCATATGCCGGATTTAAACGCGAATAGAAATTATCAGCTGAAAATATACCTGACATATATTTCCCATTAAAACAAGCAAACAATTGATTCCACACTAAATTAAATTTACATTCTTGTAGACAATGGAATACTATAATAAATGGTAACCAATCTGTAGCTCACTAATGTGTTTGCTTATTAATAGAAAATAAAATTAAGTCATGTGTCAAATCATTGGGATGTTTGAAATCGCACTATAGTGGACTTGTTCTGAGGAGTGATGTTTCACACACACACGCAATCCCAATTCATCTCAATTCCACTTCTTATTTTAAACTAAAATGTGCAATAAAGATTAATAAATATCTATAATTTTAATACATTGTGGTTTTCATAACTAAATTAATTTTAAGTCATAAAAATTATGGTCAATACAGTAGAACAAAACTGGATGTTTCAGTAATTAACCAAACTGGTCAATTAATGGATTTTTAGGCAAACTTTGATTTTAAAATTGAAGATAGATATTTCATGAATCATGAATCGTGATGATTAAGGCCCAGTGCACACATCCGGTTTTTCAACGTGCGGCGCCACTGAGGCACCGAAGCCCAACTATGCACACATAACCGTGTAATGACGCACGAACTCATTTTTTTTCACGCCTTTTCCGATAAATATTCTATGAAGAAAACGAGTTTATTCGCTTACTTGGTGTAAAAAAAGGTATATTTTGAAACAAAATAGACGTTACTGGATGCAACCATTTATTAATTATTATTTATATTCCATTTGTTTATGAAAACAAGGTACTTCAGATAGGAAACTCACGTGCGGCGAGCTGCTGCGCCGTGGGGAACTGCGGTACAAATTGCACGCAAGTTGGACGTGCGTCGCCGGAGGCATGTGTGCAGTGCTCCATTGGATCTAATGAATCTCAGACCGCACTTGCGTTGTGGCAGCGGTGCCGCACGTTAAAAAACCGGATGTGTGCACCGGGCCTAAGTGTTTGGCAATTGTTTGAGGTAAATTAAACATAAAAAATGAGCTCGTATCCTCTATTTGACCAGGTGGTCAGTTACTGGAAGAGGTGATGAAGCACTGGGGATAGATTCAGAAGCAATGAATTTTTTAATACGGAAAGAGTCTGTATGTATGTATGTATTACCCCAATTTACGCTAAAACGTTCTTAAGTTATTCCTGCATTCTAGATCATGATTTCTAATTTAAAAGAAAAGTTGGTTCAAAATGGGGGGGGGGGGGGAATTGTTCCATGCAATTGCATCTAAAAGGTGATTCTTGTACTGCGGAAGAAAATATAAAACGCGAAAAAGTTTAAAGGGAAAAGATTTAAGGCAGGTTACCACAAACCAGAGAAAATAATTTCAAACTTTTAAACGAAATAGAGGAAATACTTCCAGACTTAATTGGTGAAAATGATAAATCTGTGAAAAATCTTAAGGTAGCTCGCAAAACGAAAACAAATATGGTACAAAAGCACTCGCGGTAAATTAGTGTTGCTCCAAAATGCATTCCAAAAAGAAACTTTGTAGTTCGGATTGGATTATTTTTGTCAGTTGTCAATTTTGTTCGTGCTGCGTTTTGGAGAAACTGGTGGAATTTGCAGTAACTGTTACAATTGATGCTAAATAATTATCTAATAAATTGCAACGTTTACAAACAAGTTTAATATTACTTTATGTAATTTAGGTAGTTTACTTGCTTAATATTATATTAATCATTACCATATTATTTAATGTTTGATAATTTATTCTTTTACTAAATTTAACTTAAACTATCATGTAAAAAAATACTTATATCTATACTCGATACAAATATACTGGTGATCGCTAAAATATTTGCACAGATGTAGTTTCAATTTGAATTTTATTGTAAAAAATAAATACTGATCAACTACCGGATAGGTAGTGGTCAATTACTAGATAAATGATGATATAAAATATGAAATATTAAAAATTGTGCTATAGATAATTTTAATCATCTTTATAAGATACTAAGTACAAAATAGTATCTTGGAAGTACAATTGCAAATTAACTCAAGAAAATTTTTTTCATGAAGAGTGAGCACGAACTGGCCAATTACTGGCTGGTTGACCTTATGATAACCGATAAATGTGTGTATTTTTATATATAGGTATGTTTATTTAAACTTTTATTTTCTGCCGAACACAAATGTTTATTTTCAACCCATTTGTAGAAGGAGTATTGCAAATAAATTAAAAAAAAAAGATGAATTTTGTAAGTCAACTATTATGTATAACATTAAATGGATAAGTTTAAATATCGGTAAAGGATCTCGCAAACCATATATAAATATGAAATATATTTACATGCACTTTAGATAACTTTTAAGATGAATACAATACCTTATTTTAAATACACTGTACGGACAAAGGTATTTGGACACTGCAAGTTTTTCAGAAAAGTACTTTATTATTCTATTTAGTAGCGGTTATGCCCTCCTTTTGCTTGTTTGCGTCGAGGCTTATTTTCCACAAGTTCTCTGTAAGTCTGTGCAGGAATAGCTCGTCATGCCTCTTGCAAAGCTGCGAGAAAAAAGTGTTGTGAAGATGGGCGTGCGTGGCTGTGTCGTACTCGTCGCTCCTGTTCGTCCCACAATTGCTCGATCGGATTGAGATCGGGACTCTGAACAGGCCAGTCAAGCCAATTCACCTCATTTTCAGGAAACCAGTCCAGCACACGTTTTACAGTACGAAATGGAGCTGGATCTTGTTGGAAGAAACAACCATCATCGCCGTAGTGTTGCCATTGCGTAGGCAAGGCCGACTATCCAGAACGTCGAGGTACACGTCAGCGTTCCTAACCAGGAAAAACAACCCCACACTGAAATGGATCCCCCTTCGAACTTCACTGTTGGAACAACACAGTCTGAATGAAACCGATCACCGGATTGTCGCCACACTTAAACAAGTCCATCAGACTGGAAGAATGAATACCGAGACTCACCACTCCAATGAACAGTTTGCTGTTGTTGCTTCGTCTTACTTTCATCGCTTGAAAACATGCGCTACACTCGATTTTGGAATATCTAGTTTGGATGAAATAGCCCTTACAGAAAGGTCACATATGAAATACTATGACGAGCACGCGTTGGAACTCGCTGAGTACAGTTCTACGCGGCATAGCTCCATTAGAGTGAATGAAGTTAATACAAAATTAGTTGCTTTATATATTACCCATGCCCTTCCCAGCATACCGTTCGGCAAACTCAGTATTTGCATATTTGCCAATTTTCTGGTGTCCAAGTACTTTAGTTCATATAGTGTATGTATCTAAAAATATTTTTCTAATTAAATCTCGAATCTATGTAAAATCTTTCCTTGGATTCCCGCGCATGTTGACATAGCTGAAAACGAGTTGGCTGATGCCCTGGCAAAAGAAGCAAGACTTTTAAACCCCAAAAAGGTTACGCATGTCACTCTCAGCGATATCAATTCAGTGGCTAGGGCAAAACTCAACAATAGGAAAATCAAAATCAAACACCAAATCCCCGAAATCAGTACCAGTAGAACTCTCGCCAGCACACTAACACGACTCCGGACGGGACACTTTAGGGGGATGAAGATTAATAAAGACGGGACAAGGACTGCCTCTGCAAAAACTGCCCAGACATAGAACTAACCCCCCAAACATCTTTTCACCTGTCCCGCTATTTTGGCGCAATTGCAGCAAATAAGTGACAATCCGTGGGAGGACTTATATGAAGAAAATTGCCTTCAAATCGCAGATGCTGTATATGGGACTTTTGGTCCTATTTAAATTTATTTTCTATCCATGACACGACACCAACCAACCAACCATGTAAAATATTTTATTTTAATTAAATAGAACTATTGAATTTATTGAAAGAGGTCTTCTTTCCGGGGGTAATATAACTTTCTACTGAAATTTTTTAAGTGTCATTTTAAAACGAAAACGAAAGAAGTGTGTGAACAAATATTGAGTAAGTACTGCCGAACTATTTTTTTCAAGGATTTATTCATAGCGAGTGTAAAAAAAAATAAAAAAAAGAGAAAAACAGTACATTTTACTGTTGCAATGGTAGAAAAATGTAGAACGGAAATTAACTTTGTTGATCGCATTCTAAGCAACCAGAGCAGGTGAAAATATTCTTTACGAAAACATCTGCTTGAAACTTCTAATTTTGTTTCTGATAGAGAACAATAAAGTATAGTTTTCTTTTACAACTATACGGTCTCTCCTTTACATGTGATAACAGCCATCCCGGATTCCTATTTGGTTTGCGAAGCAAACCCAATAGCAATTTGTAGCCTATTGGATAACAGCCATAACGGAGTAGCCCGTGGTATTGGTTTGCTTCGCAGACCAAATGGGAATTCGTAGCCTATTGGATAACAGCCACCACGGGCAACGCTCATTGTCAAATAAGGCCAAATTCGAATTGCGAAGAGATCCAATCGTTAAGGCGTCACAATCTCTTGCGAAAATGTAAATATTTAATTGAAAAATTATTAATTAAAAGAAAATCAAATGCATAAGGTATCTTTCTGGGGTAAAATTTTCCGCAGATTTCAAATCCGTTGAAATTTTTAATCTAACTTTAACGATCCTGATTTTGCAAAAAAGAACTATACAATGCCAGTCAAAAAAATTTTTGCCTTCCTTCGCTGAAATCGTATGAGTTGAGGAAATAGAATCTGTTGATTTCTCGAACGCGAAGGTTGACGTGACGTCACAATCTCTCTTGCGAATATATGAAAGATATATTCAATTTTTAAATTATTTATTAAAGAAAATAAATTATATTTTTATATATCTATCGATGTAGAATTTTCTGCAGATTTCAAACCTATCTTTAACAGTCTAGAACAGTGGTCCCCAACCTCAGCGCCGCGGACCGGTACCGGTCCGTGGATTAAATGGTACTGGGACGCCCAAGGAACATTAAATTTTTCCATTTTATTTACTGTGGTGTATTTCTCTCGGGTTTGTGTGGTTCTTATCTATGAAATGTCCACTGAAATTAGGAGGCGGTAAATCAGAACTTGAAATTTGTTCTGTTACTAGAGCCTCAATTATGATTTCTGAATTCTGTGTCTCTATTTTCCAATTTTGACAACTGTTTTCAAGTTTGGCAGACAAAGTAGCTGCATTTCAAGTCAAACTTAAGTGTTGGGATGGCGCGTGAACAGAGGCATTTTGGACGTGTTTCAGACATTAGCGGGGATTTTAGGCGAGACTGAGCCTAAACATTCATTCTCCGTTGGTCCACGATCACCTGAAAGAGTTCGAGCGCTACTTCCCAACCACAATAAACACACGAACTAGTAAGGAATGGATCCGCGACCCAATTGTCAACAAATCAGGCGAATCTAGCATGTCTGTGCAAGAAGAAGATCAACTGCTGGAGATTGCAAATGAAGGCAGCCTTAAAACTACGTTCGAGACAACAACTCTGCCGGTGTTCTGGATTAAAGTCATGGCGGAATACCCCGAGATTGCCATCACAGCACTTTAATCCCTATTGCCATTTCCGACAACCTATCTGTGTGAAACGGGGTGCTGTGACAGCAACCAAAACAAAACAACGGAATAAACTGGACATAAGCAACACACTTCGGGTGTCATTGTCTACTATTACCCCCAGATGAAACCGTTTCGTTGCAAAGAAACAAGCTCAAGGTTCTCATTGATTTAGCGTTCTAGTTAAAATGGTAAATCACTTTAAATTCATTTTTTGGTGCAACTGTATTTTATTTTGAAGGCATGTTTAAATACAATTAAATTAAAATTATTAAATCAAAACAATCTAAAATATAAACAATCAACGTCCCCCCCCCTCCCCCTTCAGTGGGCCGCGTTAAAATTATCAAACGTTGATCCGGTCCGTGGCGATAAAAAGGTTGGGGAGCACTGGTCTAGAAGATAGAAAAAAGAACTATATAACTACAGTTAAACCTTTATTTGTTTTTGATCGTCCACTGAAGTATCGTACCTCCGCAAAATCAAACGGAAGCGGAAAAAATAAATTTAGAATCTGCTATCTGTTAAGCTGTGGCCATTATAAGGAAAACTATAATAATTAAATTTCCATTAAATTCATTTAAAAATGTTCTAGATTGAATTTTAAAATTTGGCACGACCCGAAAATTGCAAAAAAAATCGGACTACCTCTGTGCAAAATCTTATTACTGTAAGTGCCATAGATTCGTAAGGACTTTAATCACAGACAGACAGAAGTAAGAAAACTTCTTTCCCTGATTTTATAAAAGGAAGTGTTTGTCTGTTTGTTTGTTCGTTTCTTGTGATCAAAGTCCTGACCAACCGATGGCACTTACAGTAATGGGATTAGTAGGCACACAGGTAGTCCGTATGTTTTGCAATTTTAGGGTGGCGGCGAATTTTTTAAATTCAATCTAAAACTTTTAAAATGAATTTAATAGTTTTTTCTCTCTTGGAACTTCGTTTCGTCCCGCTCTGGCATTGGAAGAAACAACGGAATTCTTCTATTTTCCCCTCTGACGTCACGTCACAATCATCACTATTGACGTCAGCCTTTGAAACCATGCAAAGTTTTTTCATTTCGCTCTTCGCAATTAAATGGGAATGCGTATTCTCCGCTCAAACGATTCCACAGCGACATTTTGACTGGATTGTTTTGATTTTGCGCGGAGGAATGATTTTCCAGCTAGACGATAAAAACAAACAATCTTTTAACTGGAGTCACTTAGTTCTTTTTTTTCTATCTCCTAGACCGTTAAAGATAGAGTAAAATTTTCAACGGATATGAAATCTGCGGAAAATTTCAATTTTAATCGACACCTAAAAATACACGGGCACGGGCAATGTCGGGCTAGCCTCACAGTGCCTAGTTTATTATATTAGAGATACATGCAAAACTTGACAGCCTTTGCTAAGTTCCGTTGTTCTATCACTACTGTGGGATCACTATCACGTGTCTATCTTAGGAATTGGAATCACTGCGTAACTGACGAATTCACTGCAGAAAATCGTTTCCTATTTCCCAGGTATAAGTACTTCAGGAATTTTCATAGACAAATTTAAAGAAATTGTTTTCAAAGATTAAGCTCTGATCTTTTGTTTGGATGTTGATTAAATAGATCACAACATATTGTATGCTTTAACTTACATCATTTAAAAATTTTAATGGGTATTTGTGTTATTCCAGTAGGAATATTAAAATTATTTTTGTGTTTCTAATTAATATAAGAAACTAAAGATTTAGAGAGAGAGAGAGAGGGAGAGAATTTCTCTCTTACTTTAATTTTGGAAAACGCGGTGGGGGGGGGGTGAATTACCTTCTTTATTTTGAGCACTATTCAAACTGTAGAGAAATTCAAAGATATCATTCAAAAGGTAATAATGTTCTCTACAAATTCAAATGCAACAAAAAATTTCATATGGGACCGTCTTCATAACAAATTTTACGCAAACAAAATTTCAAATAAAAACACCGTGTTTTGATGCCTTAATAGGATTCTGCATTGTTAAATTAGTCTAAATATGAAATTTCATGACTTTACTATCTTTATATCAAGAGTTTTTCAATGTTAAAATTGCTGTCAATTTTTGGGATCATTACGTTGAAAATCGCTCTATTCGTCGATCGAGATTAATTGTAGTTGTAGCTATCATAATTTCAAATCTGAAACTTATTTCAAACGTATTTGTATGCGCTGGGAAACGATCCTAGAATTATCTTTACTATTATAAAAGGAAATGTTTGTATGTATGTCTGTTTATGTGAACGCATTGTCCTGACGAATCTGTGGCTCTTACAATATTGCGATTTGGGCACGCAGTTAGTCCGAATATTTTGCAATTTTTGTACGAAACCCGAATTATAAAATTAAATCTAGAACATTTTAAAATTAATTTAATTATTATTGTTTTCCTTTGAATGGCAACAGCATAAATATATGACAGATTCTAAATTTATTTTTTCCGTGTTTCCATTTGATTTTCCGAGTAACGCTTTCAGCCGAAGAACAAAACAAATAAAAAATTTTGACTCCTGTCTTTAAAGATAGAGTAAAAATTTCGACGAATTTGAAATCTGAGGAAAATTTCGCATTAGATCGTTACCTAAAAATATGATTTTCTTTAAATAAATCATTTTTAAATTGTAACTTTTGTATTTTTTCCCATACGAATTTGGTCTTGGTCGTGTTTGAAAAATCACAGATTCCATTTCCTGCGCTCAAAAGATTTTAGCGAAGGAAAGCAAAACACATAAACATAATTTTGACTGTCATTGTTTAGTTCTTTTTTGTAAATTCGTGATTATGAAAGAAAGATAAAAAAAATTCAATGGATTTGAAATCTGCGGAAAATTTGACACCAGATAGATAACTTATACGCGTTGAATTTTCTTTTAATAAATAATTTTTCTAAATTACTATCCGAGGTTTGTCAGACGTTTTTAAACTTTTTTGGTAGCCCTCGCCAGTACTAAAATCGCCAAATAGAGCAAAATTTAATGCAACGCAAAAACTAATCATTGGAAAGAGATGAAATTTTGCATGGTCATATTAGAAGTCGTACTTGCTATTGAATCGATTCCCATCAAAATGTACTAAGGTTCCAATTCATAATTTTTTCCAACACTGATTCAATAATTATTATTGCCCGCTGAAAACTATTAAAATAAAATATTAGGTAGATTTTGTTTGGATTGTTTAACAGTAACAATGTACAAAATATAAGTACTATACAAATATTATTTAGAAATCACATTAATTTAAAATTACGAGCTCATATCTTTCGGTACTGGTAACTTCGAAACGGTAAGAACTAAAGATATGAAATTTGGTGACTGAAGTTAAATTTCGATATACACTACAGAGAAAAAATACAAAATATTTTGATTAGGAACATTTTACACCTGACCCTACATTGTCATACTGTACATCAAAACTAAATGCAAAGATACATAAAAAATTCTACAAAAGTGTAATTGAAAGCAAAAAGTATTAATTTAATACACAGAAGAAAATATCATTATTTATTCAAATTTTAAATTGTATACCACAGGTACAAATATCTTTCAGAAAATCTATTAATGTATTGGACATAGTTTTTTAAAGTACATGAAATTGATAGGATCATTCACTTTCACACAGTTACACTTTATTGGAAAGACAGTCTCCATCTTGCGATGTTCGAAAATTACGACACCAGTGTTCTTTATTATAATTTACAATTTCGGCGAAAACGATTTATTTTATTCACAAAGGTACTCGTAAACGCGCATCTCCACAAATAGGACAAACAATAATATTATCATTTAAATTATTAAAATTTTAAAAGTTTCCTTATTTTCTGTGAAACTTTTGAAATGTTCCGATTTTTCTAGAATTGAAAAGTTTTCATAGCATTCCCTAATTTTTTAGTTCTATTACCAACCCTGCACAACCTTAATAGCACAGTTCTTGCAAGGAGAAACAGGCGTTTTCAATTCTTAAATGAGAATGTTAATAGATAATTATATAAAGTATATTTTAAAAATAATTTAAATAAATAAAAACAATTTTTATCTTCAATCGTTTTAAAAATACTTTTACACAAAGACAACATGTGATAAAATAAATTAAAAATTACATAGAACTTTAATTTGATTTTGAATTAATATCAAAACATTTAATTTAAGCCTGCCTTTAAATTAGTACTTCATAAAAATTTTAATTTATCACTGGCTTTTATTTATTAGCTAGGGTTTTTTTGCACCATAAGATGACAAAATCGTTTTAAAAGTGGTATCACAAGAATAGCTTTTATTTAGAAACAGAAAATTTTACCTTTCTGACTCTTATCAGATTAAAGTACAATATTAATCAATATTTCTACAAACTTTCAGAGAGAAATACGAATTCATATTTTCTATAGCCCTAGTCAACTGTTTTTAAAAGTGAAATTTTCACTACATCGTAAAACCGGTGGCCTAAAATCTTTTGGACTTGGGTAAAATAGGTTACAGGATCCCACTAACACCATATTATAAAATTTTGTAAAAAATAAATTACAAATCAAATGTTAGAATTGTTTTGTATTGTATATTTTATCATACTTGAATAAAATGTATAGTATTTCTCTATATATAGTTATTTTCTCTATATATTACTCAATATATATAAATGTATAGTTATTTTTTATATGAAATAATTAATTCATTCAAGACATTAAAACAATAAATAAAAATAAACGAAACTTCCAACAAAATTCTTGAAAATATTTCCATTTCTCATTAATATTTAACTTGTAAAAAGTACTTTTGTGTGAAAGTTTTATTGGCAAGTAAATTAAATATGCCAATTTTTCAAATTTTTTCTGAGCAGTGATAAGTATTTCAAAAAGTTTCTAAGCACACAAAAAAAAGGGGAAAACAACATACAAGAAAATGAATATTTTCTCTATAAACAGTAGAGTAGAGTAAGTGTAATAGCATTCCCCCAGAACAGGTTGAGTGGAATTTTGAGCTTGCAATAAAAATATCATATCAGTAAAATTGTGTTTTACTTCAAAATCCATAATTTATTTTGTTGACATACTCACTCACAATTATCAGATGGGCAAATTAATTTTTACATTTCAAATTTCAGTTTCATAAATATAGAATAGTTATGCTAGCTTAGCTCTGTTAAGAATTTCTAAGGATCAATGCATAAAACTTTCGAATTAAATTTTAATGAAAACTAAGCAACATTACACAAAATAAAATGAAAATTTCCAATTATAAAGATTTATGTGTGAATTGGAAACCTTTTGTGACACAGAAAAATGTTTCCTTGTGACTAAGTGTATTTATTTTTTCACATAAGCAGATTATTTATCTTTCCTGCATCCTGTCCAATTATTTCATTTTCAATATTAATACAAAATTAAATACATAAAGAAAAAGAAAATTTTGATTTAAATCAATGATTTTTTAACATAAAAAAATCATGTGATTTAAATTCACATACCCTAGGAAGAATACAAAACCTTTGTAATACTCATTTTTTAAATTCTTTATGAAAAAATTCATTTTTGTACATAAAAAATTAAACATTCCTTATTATTCATGCAAAATCTAAACTGCATGGCTCGAAAAATTACTTACAAACTCTGAGTACAAATATTATTTTAGCAAAACAGTAGTAATAAATAAGCTTCAAGAATTGTGATAAAATAAAACTCTCTAATCTATAAAATTTAAGTTTAACCTCAAATAAGATTTTATTACAATTAATTTCTAAATGTTGAAGCTCATAAGATAATCTTCCTTAGTCATGTGACACAATTATCTATTTCTAGAAATTGAACACTTCTGAAAAGATTGGAAGCCTTAGAAATTGAATGTGACAAAGTAATATAGCACTTATTCACATTTTTACTGTTACTTTTTCCGTCATAGCACTTACGTTTTATTTTAATACTCACGTTACTTTCACTTATGGACAACCTCTGCTGCATATGTGTAAATTCTACATTGTAGAGTACTCAATTTTTGTCCCCCTGTAATTTTTACTTAATAAAAATTGTAATAAATCTTTGGCTCTGCTTCACAAAACTAATGAACAATATCAGAAATGTGTTTAGTGACAGATAACGTCATCTATATATCTTGCTTGTGTGGTAATTCTATTTAAGTGTTGTGGGAAGGAATTATTGAAATACAGAAATTTACTATCACTAAGAATGCAGCGCACAAGTTGCAAAAATATCTCAATGACATTTAAAAAACTACAATTTTGTGTAATAGTTTAAAAAACATACAGTATATACATCAGAGATCCACAATGCAAAATTACAGTATGAAATGAACAAACTGTTGTTCAACTCTTTCACTTCAAGAGCGAAATATGAATCCAGATTTTAATGGCTTAAAGGGTTTGTAATAAATCAACAGAACAATTATTCACACGAAGAAAATTTTCATTTAGGTGATTCTTGAAACTGAAAAAAATCATTTCATGAAAGAAATACATCTTAGAAAAAGGAAAATATATCACACAAATTTTCTTCTCTAACACATTTCGCTAGGATATAAGAGATTCGAATAGGCAGGTACCATTGAACAAGAATAATTGCCCACCAAGAAGTGAATATTGTTGAGTAGCATTTCAAAACAAGCCAACTCAACATTATTCTCCATTTAGCGCAGCAAGTGAACAATATAGTATACAGAGAACAGGATATAAAACATTTAAATACATAAGTATAGGTGAATTGTCGATGCATACACTGGGTTATGGCCGACGGTCCAGGATCAATCATGAAGGGGAAAATCACAGGACATATTGTAATATATATACAAGAAATAACATCCGTCCTTTCAAAAATAAATTTAATTCGGTAGCATTTTCAAACAAGCTACCTCAACGTATTCATCACTTAGCGTGAACAAACAAAACAAAATGGAATTCTTCATCTGGCGAATGACTCAATTCTAGGACTGCTATAATCCTAGATTAGACTGGCGACAAGAATTGTTAAATTGCCAAAGAAATTTTACGCATGCGTATTATAACTTTGGCTATCCTATCTATTGGATCGAGTTTTTCCGCCGTTGAGAAGATCGTCACTAACTCCACGAGATAAATTAGTTGCCAGATACAAGATAATATGTATAAATTTAAATATCCATAAATATAAACTTGAAGAAAAATTATTATTTTCACCAATAATAAAAGAAATATAAAACTGTTGCACATAAAATCAGCACAAATTAATTAATACCATTAATGGAACTATTTGCGTTTTTTCTCACGGCTCAGATGATAGAGTAGAAATATCAAGAAGCCGAAGCACTCGTCACAAGAAAGTTATTTACAAAAATTAAAAAAAAAATGTTTTATTATATATTTTTATTATTCTTTCTGGTTTCTTCTAGTTCCACTTTCATCGTTGTTCGTAACTCATCTTTGTGTACGATGCATTAAAGTTTGACAGGTAAAACAATTATCTTAGCTTGTAAATTTGTTCATGCAATTGTTAATATGTTTTGCTTTGAAAACAACAGAAATCTGGAAAAAACAGAGATTTGTAGACATTCAAATTGTTATACTTTCTTGCTTCCAAAGGTTAAATTTTAAAAATTGTTAACTCCGGTGAAATTTTGTTGATTTCTTTCTAGATACTTTCGCGTTTGATCGTTTTTTTTACCTATTTTTTATGTAGCTTTAATTTTTTACCTTCTGCAAATTGATATTTTTACTTTCATTTACTTCTACTGCGAGTTGGAAATGGAAACCGGACAACAAAGTGAAATTGATTAAAACATTTTAAACTTGGAAGAAACACTAACATTTAAACACAACTCATGTTTTTTTTAGAATAAATTTCTTTCTTTTCAGTGGAAGCATTCATAATTTTATAGCAAATGATATTCACGAGAAATAAAAATCGAAAAAATGAGACAAAGTGAAATCTAAAACATTTTTAAGCACAAGGGGAGGAATAAATTTAGTTTTTATCATTTGCTTTAATTTTTCCAATAGTTAATAGATCCTTTTAAGAAAGGATTAAACTAATTTTGTCATTAAGATGGCTCAATTATTGCCCATCCTTCTATTGAGGTATTTAGAAAACAAAATGTTTTAATACTTTGCTCAAAATGCGACTAACTTTTGCCCTAAATGGTTTCATAGATCTTTTAAAGATCTGAAAACTCGGGTGTTCCTGATAAACATTAATTCACATTTTACATTTTGTTGTGGCATCTTTGTCTTGTAAGAATCCCTTCAACCATAACACTTAAATATTTCTTTTTCATTGTGTCAATGTACATGTATCAATTTGTATTACTTTCTATGAAATCTAGTTATTATCCACCTAATGATGATACGTATCTGTAAACCATCATATGACTAGTGTGTTTAACAGTAGATTTCAAGTTCTGTAGAACAAATTTGAAATTGCTCCAGATCCAGGATTCAAAATTACCTATCATTAGTGGTATTTTGCACCAATTAAGTTGGTTTGACAGTCGTAATTTTAGACCTAGCCGCCATATTTGATGCCTAACTGCTCCAAATTTTTACACTTGCATGCTGCTTTTTAAAATTCACCATCAAACCTCAACAAAAATGAAAATCACTTCCAAACATGGAGAGTAAATTTTATCCAAACCTATTATAGCGAACACTGCTCCATAGAGAACAGTTCCCAGAATAAGGTACTATTTAAGGTTTCTATTGCCTTCTGTTGATGCTGTGTGTGTGTGTGTGTGGTACTGAGTGTTGCAATTTGGAAGCATAATCAAAAGAAAAATATTCTTTTACTTGTTAAAAGACAGAAAATGCAAAATTGAACAAACACCACATTTATCTATTTAATAAAGGCTCCCTTAATAGAAATTGTGAATGCAGGCCCTCATGTTTACTTTGCATGTTTATCACATTCATGTAAATAAATAAACTATAGAAATTGAAACTGGATTGAACCACTTCCACTGATTCTGCTCTGTTGAGTTGGCAGATCATGTCATGTGGTTTTGAACACGTCTATTAGTTTAATTAGGAGACGGGTATAAAAAAAACACTTCCACAATTAACATTTTTAATGTAGGTTCTGATTCGTAAGTTTATGATATGGTATCGAAGTGATAACATAGGTAATAAGTTGGTATGGGAAAGTATCCACAATGATCACTATTTATGCTTTTGCATATATAGCAGCCTTCTTGCAATGTGCTTTCACACTTGATCAGAAATTGACTGACCCAAGGTCAACTGTCTTCTCCCAGGAGCCTCACTAAAACATTTTAACAACTGAAGGAATATGTTAAGGTGCCAATGACTCGTATTTTCTAACCCTGTCCAGACAATTTCCATGAGATCAAATTAAGTGCACTTGTCAGTAAGGAAAACTTTGTTCCAGAAGGAAAAATTCCTTCTTTCTGTGTGCGCCATAAAACTCCATAACCAACCATTCTTTCTAAACAATTTAGCAAATTTTAAATGCTTTTCTTGATAACTGTATACAATGTTATTATTAGGGAATCTTTTATTGAAATGTATATAATCATGACATATTTGAATTTTTCCTGGAAAAACGTTTTTCTTAGAATTTTAAAATTTTCTTACGTTTTGATCATGTAATATTGTTTTTATTCTTAGGGTGCAACTTTCATTCCCATAATTTAAAACAATTTTTTATCTTTTCATGTCTTATTCTCAATTCCAACATTCTTTAAAGGTGTGTAATATCATCTAATACAGCAGATGAATTTCTGTTGACAGTAGGAATTAATTTAAATGGTTTCTTATTTACTATGAAGTATGATCAAATTAGGAATGTTAATACCACTATTGTGACCCATCACATGCAAAAAATTTTTTAAACATGAAACTGAAAAAATGTGATGTGTTAAGTCAAGTTCATTTCTTATTTGCCTTGTCCAACAGCCCAACTAAACTAAATTGTTAGAAAACTGAATGATTTAAATATCAGGATGATTGATATAGATGTTTGTCAAACTTGGCATTGCCAAACTTGGCATATAAAAGTGAAAACCTATGAATTAAGAATTTTACAAGTTAACTCGCATAAGAAATGTTCTTTACCTTTTGACATTTTTTCACTTTACTTTAAGGCACACTGTATTAAACAGCTAGTTTTAAATTTTTAATGATATTCAAAATAAAATAAATAAATTCTTTTAACTTACCAAAGTTATATATTTAATATTTCTGATTATGTCTTGACTCATTAAAATCTAAAGTAATACACATTTTGTATCTGAATATGACTATTTTATTCTTAGGCATTAAACAAATCTATGGCAAACCAGTACTATACTTCGTTTTCCTTTGGAGTTTTCTTGTTTGCCTTGCTGTTACTCTATCAGCAATCAACAGATATTTCATCAGATGAAGAAAAGGAGTTGGAAAATATAATACAAGATTTTGAGCTTGATGAATACAAACATATTCTTCTATCCTCGGGTAAAACAAAAATTACTGAATTCACTATTCTCATTTTTATTAACTATAGTACATGACTCATAAAATAGCCAAACATAAACTTATATTCATGCTTCTTAATTCTGTTGGTTTTGCAGTTTTTCCTACTTATAGTTTTTGTGTTTAATACAATATGGGTACAAAATGTCACACAAATTTGATCCATTTTGTCTTTAAAGGAATCCTGGTTTGAAAATGCAAAGCCAACCCAAAATGATCATTTGGATTTTTCTTTTTTCATCTATACATAATTTATTAGTTTTAGTAGAAGTAAGACTTCTGTAGGCCCTTTGGAATAAGTCTTCCTAAAAATATCATTTAGGTTTGTTCAAGAAAGATTGATTTAAAATAAAATTTTTATTCAAACCCTCATTACATTTTGACTTCAGAATATGCTAGAGTCCATTTGGCATTTAATCATGCATTAAAGAAAACAAACATTTTAATGTAGTTTGCTTCTCAGTTTACGTCGCATTTTTAAAATACTAGATACATTTCTACATAGTTGATTATGAGAGCTCAATTGAAAATTCAAGTAAATTCCACTACCAGAACTTTTAGTCGCACCTGAGTTGCTTGCATTAATTCTGGAAAAACAGATGGCTCAAGATGTAGTCTCACTCACAGAGATTTTAAAATAATTGCAAAAATTTGCTGAAATAGATGAGGGAAACAGTTGAAAGTAACTATTCAAAAATAAAGATTTTCCGCTAAAGAACAGGAAGTAGCAGTTCTATTAATGAAGTGAAGACTCACTTTCAACCTCTTTCATCTATGAATAATCTACAAAGCCATGGATATGGGTACTCGAGAGACCATCAAAAATTGTACAATAACCCGTTGAAAGTACTATGTTGACATATTAGACCAAATGGTACATCTCTGTACTACCAAATCAGGAACTTGTCTGTGGCTTTTGCACATATTTTCCAATATTTTAGATATGTCTAATTAATGCTTGAATTATATGCAACGAAGTGATAGAGAAGCTGAAGCTTAGCCAGAGAAATCCTATTTAGCTATTTGAAGTGCTCAGATAGCATTTATATTGCAAGCTATCAAAGGTTTCACCGCATAAGAAGAGATTATCAAAAAAGAATAAAATGCAAAGTTGCAAAGATTTTTGTAAAGGTAACTAAACTTAAAAAAAAAAAACAGTGTGATAAATGAGCCTTGAGAGAAGTAAAATGTGCTTATTGCATCTGCAACTTGCTAACTGACTGATTGCAATATGCATTACTTAAAGTATACTCTCAAATCAAATTTTGTGAACTAAACATTTTCCATTTGAATAATAATCTATTATTTTACCTAAAAAATTCTATTTTATTCAGCACTATAAAAATAAGGGGTCACAGCAGCCCGTCCTTTAAGGTATAAGGCAACTACCAGTCTTGAGTATTAATGGGCTCCTCATCCATCAATCGTAATTAGTGATGTACAAAACTGCTATTTTATAACAGCATTAACAATTATTGCTAATTAACAGTTTTTCAACTGCAAACGTTTAATCAGTCAATTCTAAATTCATCTGCAACTATTAATTTTTGCAATAACAGTTGACAACTGCTATTTTACAATAACTCTTGTTTAAACTGCTAGCGAAATAATAATCCGTCTTCAGTTTTTATTGAAACAGTGGCAATAACTGGCAATCAATGAGTGAAGAAAATCAACCTGGCGTGTTTTTTCATGCAGAGGCTCCAAATCCTTGGGGTCACAACCCTTTGCTTCCCCTCTTTAAATATTTTTATGATTGTAGTCCAGTATGAATTAAAAATATAGAGATAATTGCTTGACAAAAGTTCTATGTTGCTATACCTTATGCATAACGTTGTAGGATGGGTGCTGAACCAGGAGACATATATGAAGTTCTTTGGACCTGTATACCCTGGGCTTCAATATTTTTGTGGTTGGATCCCTCCAAAATACGAAGAATAAATATAAATATACTCTTGATATGTATTGTGATCTATAAATAAAATACATTTTCCCCTAAAACTTGCATACATGTGAAACAACTTAGGCCTTCCATTAATTTCCCAATGTATGTGCCTATGTTTGACTTGTGCACAGTACTCTTTTTTTTTTCTTATCTTGATAGATATGCACCTTAATTTGATGAGTTGTAAATTTATTTATGAAGTCCTTAAAAATTAGTACTTGCAATAATTTTATGTACCAATGTTTTGAATTTAACCCCCTTGGTTTCTGTCTCATCATTAGCAAATCTTGTAATTAGCAAAACTTTTATCAGATCTGTATGGAAGAGATATCTCACCATTTGAAAAACCTGACCAGACATTGATCTTGTCATCATTAAAAAATCAGCAATATCTTGATGAGATGTCTCATCTAAATCACTTGGAGAGATAAGATATTTGTGTGGGGAATTTTTTTCATCAAGCCTAATGGTGTCCACCACATACAAAAATAGTAATTATTTTGATGCAGTGTAACTAAATGTGCATTGTTGTAAAAAGTAAATTTAATTCATAAAAAAAGCCCACAGTGAAACATCTCTGTAGGTCATATACAGGCTTCATGGATCCAAGGTACTTTAGTGATTTTTTTTCCCATGGTGTTTATTATCTTTAGTTAACATGGGTGTTGTGTACCCAGGTTACCCAAGCGATCCTTTTGCTTTTATTCATTGTTCTATTTATTCTAATTTTTTTTAAAAACCTTTCACAACATTTATTACTTGAAGTTGTGTTTGGCACAACTTGGCCAAATATGACCCTTGCTACTGATATGTGAAAACTGTTCAATGGCAATTCTTTTGAAGAGTAACTTTTTAGAACCTCTACTGATAATTTTATCCCAAATAAGGTTTTAATCATGCAAACAGAAAGCTCACTGCTTGGTACTTTTCTTTATTTGGAAAATGTGCTTATGCAATAAATTACGCCAATACTTTTATCTTTCTGATTTTATCATTTCTTTTTCATTTGCAGGTTGTACATCAGTGGTGACTCTTGTTAATTTATGGGGTAATGTAAAGGAAATTTCATCTGTCTCAAAATACATAGAAACCACACGTGAATTAGAATTGAGAGAGAAGGTGCTGAAAATCAAGCACTATCTTGTTTTACGCCAATGGTTAAAGAACAAAGAGCTGCCGGAGCGTGAAATAATGTAAGTGGTTTTGATTTCACTTAGTTTCATATCTGTAGCGAACCAATTCATAGAGCATTTAACTTATTTGTTCATAAATGGGTCCATATATATTGTAATTGATTTATGTTTTACTAAACTATCACATGATAAACATCAGCTTACAAGTGAAGCACACTGTCAAAAATCATTGTTCCAAGAAAAAAATTCCATCTTTATTCTAATTCTAATAAAATTCTATCCTATATGTGTTTCTCAAGTAGAAATCTAATATTTATGCAAAGGAAAAATGAATTAGTGTATACCAGTCCAGATCGTGTCATACTTGGTATAGAAATGCTGAAAAACTCATCTGAAAATTTCAACTTAGTGTGTTTCGCTTTTAGGCAATAATATGAAAATATAATTGGACACTAGTGAGTTGGTTTTTGAGATGTATCTTTTTGAAGGAGTCTTTGTAAAATTAGGGGGAAGTTTTAACAATGTGTCCCCCAATTGGCATCTTTAATGTGGATTATATTAGGAACAATATGGAAGATTGTAACCAAATAAGCAGTATATGATGCAACAGTGTGTCTATGTAACTAGTTTGTTTATAAAGCTAACTAAAAGAAAGTTGACCAAACAAACTTAAATGAAATAAAATTTTTATTAAACTTAAAACTAAAAACATATTTAAATAAAAAAAGAATGTTTTTCAATCAGACAAATATGTCTTCAATTAAAGTAGAAGTAAATGATTGTATGTTAAAGTGTATGTTTGATTGTATCCATGTCACGGTCTGGCAATCTAGTCACCTTTGTTGAAATGAACTCTCCAAAGTCATCTAGTTAATCAGAGCCACACTATATCATAATTCATAATTTTTGTAACGTTTTGATAAATTAAGATAGTTTTCATCACAATTGTTATTTAGATATATCAGAAATTTGTAAGCGGCATCGGAGATGTAAATTTTGTATACATTATGTGTACATAAACTGTCTTTTTAACTGGTGGAAAAGTAAACTGAAACAAATGGTTTCAGTGAAAATACACAGAAAGTGGGGGTGATTCTTTAAATAAAAACTAAATGTTTGCTTGTAATTAAAATGTATGTGGAAGGCATCTTTTATAAAAAAATTGTTACTTTCATCCATAATAGACAAATTTAAGCTTGTTGCAAGTTTTGTATATGGTTAATGGATTTGTTTAAAATAGATATGAACATTTCTTTATAATAATTTTAAACTAAACACAACTAAAAAATCAGGTTAGACATTTCAATAGATAGAATCCCTTTCAACAGTATCTAAAAAAACTTTAGGAAAAACATTGCTCCAGAAAATAGATTTTGTTTCTCAGTTCTAATCACCGTCCTCTTTTGAAACTATGCAGTTCTAATAGTTAGCCACATTCTAGACATAATTCAATTGAGCTGATAAATTATCTCGATCAACATCCTTCTATATATATATATATATATGCCGACCAACCGGTCTAGTGGTTAGGTTCGAATCCGGGGGTCAGGGCATGGATGTAAATTGTATTGTCCTTTGTTAGGGGCAATGGTGGTCCTCCCACTGGATGCTCCTTCACAAGTGGCCATCACTTCCGGCCTTGTAGTGGCCAATGATTAAGATCATATGTGCCCGCCATTGGAAAAAAAAAATCCTTCTTTTTGGTCAAGCTGTGTGTAATAAAAACCCTCTTCAAAACAAAGCCATAGAATGCACCACCTAAATGAAAGGATTCTTTAGCTTCTTTTGCTCTGACTTACTTCACCCAATGGTTGTGGCATTTACTTTCAATTGATCATGAATACCATTTCTCACAATGGCCATAATCTTATATTTTATTTGAAAATTTTCCCAAAACTGTTTACTCAGGACCTTTCTCAACTGTTGGAAATATCACCTCAGTTGCACAGCTCTGTAAAACCTCAATAGAAGCTTATTATTGGGAAACAAGATGTCTTATGGCTATTCCACCCTTTATTTTCCCCTGTTCTTACCTTTTCTGTTTTTGTTTTGTGTGAATTTTGTTTTCACATTTTAGTAAACTCTTGCCATTGGAAACAAAAATATAGAAACTTTTGTGAAAATATTATCGATAATGAAAAAACTAGCATTACTTTGGTAGGTTTATTTTGTTTTGAATTAGTTTGGTAATTTCGTTTAAGCCTGTGACTAACTATCTTGTAGCTTTTTTTTAATGCATAGTTATGACAAGACCCTGGATTTTAAGGTTCTAAAAATCTTAAATTAAGTTTTTCAACTAATTTTGTAGGCTTATACAGGTTTTTAAAACTATTTCAGGTTATGTTTTAACAAATATGTCACTTTAGATTATATAAGTTTGTAGAAAAAATTCTCACAATGATATTTTGGACAATATTCTACCATTGCTGTTCTAGTTATCTGGAAAATATAGTGCTGTTAAACAGCAATCATACCTATTAATAAATTAGCTTTATCAGATTGAAGTTCTCTGTCATTTTTCACATTGCATCTAATTAGCCTTACAGCAATAAATGACCTCAAAGTGACAAATAAACCATCCATGTATTGTACTAAATTTATTTGAAATTGCTGTCACAAAAAGCTAGATGACATTATAACAATTATGCTAAATAGCACTCTTAATATAAGTCCAAAACAGTTAGTCAGTTCTAACTATCATCTCAATGCAAAAATTCCATCACAATTGCTATTTTTATGAAAAAAAACTCTGGTTCTACCCTAAATCGGGTTTCATAATAAATTGGAAATTTTGCTCTTTAATGACTTTTAATGACAAAAGTTTGAAATTTATTTTATTAATTAATTGATTCGGTAATTAACTTTGGAAAAATTTAATATGACTGAAAGTTATTTTAAAAATCTTCAATGAAACTGTCAAACATCTTTTGGTAGAAGTTTGCTTTGATGAATTCTAGTAGTAATGTTTTTTATTAGATTAATAAAAATTAATCTATTTTTATTTAAAGTTAAATTTACCTCTAATAAAGAGAAGACAGATTTTGAATTCTCCTCAGCAGAATAGTAAACATTGCATCAAGATTTCTTCTATGCTGTTACTCTGAATTGGTAAAAAGTCATCAGTTTATTTTAACTACATTTAAAATCAAATTTTTTTGGGAAAAAAATTAATTTAATATCTTTGCATGCCATCAAATGCAAAGATAAGTTCTCAGGGATTAAGCTGCATTAGTCAACAGAAAGAACTAGCTTTAGCCTGAAGAAAGTGCAACACAATCACATTGTGTTATAAAAATTCCATCTTAAAATTCTTTACCTGTCCACCTAGGATACATCTCCTGTTTCTCCATGAAAAACGATGTGCTTGCTTCACATTATTTTAAATTCCCAAATTCTTGCCCTGGTCTAATTTGCAAAAAAAAAAAAAAAAAAAAAAAAAAAACTTAAAGCAACCAACTGGGTTTTAAACTAGGACAGCCTCAAATTTACTGGACTGAACTACATTGACAGGCACAAAAACAATTTGTCATTTCTTCCATGACACCTATTATATATACTGAAGTGAATTGAGATATTTAAACATAATGTTCATATTTTCAAACAACTTGGTCAAACAAATTTTCAAGAATATTGAAAACAAAATACAGTTTTTTTAATTCTAGTAACTTGTCTTTTTCTAGTTTTTCAGTTGGGTGCTGAGACAAATAGATTTAACAATTATAGATTACTGGCAAGTTCCCTCGCGACATTGTTCGTGACAAAGTTATGCGTTTAAAAAGTCTACCTCATGGATTCCAACACTACTAAATTAAACAGTAATAAACAAAAAAAATTGCACAAGTGATAAAAATTAATGCTGTACTTTCAAAAAGTCTTAAAACTAAAGAAAAAGCAAGAAAGATACAAACCCAAAAGTAAGTTATGCTTTGAAAAAGTCTTAACTCTAAACCTCAGATTCGGACAAACAACATAAACGGTAATTCTTCCAATTTGCAATCCATTAAGAAAAGGAAAGGAAAACAATAAAAGAATCAATAAATTAAAAGCTGAGAGTCGAATTTTGGCACACATCCAATATTCTCCAGTAGCAAAAAGCAAGAAAGACCATCATGCACCGCAGCAGAAGAAAGAATCATGTGGGACATGAGCTAATAAATTAATTTTAAAATGTTCTAGATTAAATTTTTAAATTCAGGCTTTGAGGTAAATTCAATCACTTTTAGGACTACCTGTGTGCCAAATTTCATGGTTGTAAATGCTACAGATTCGTCTGGACTCCTCCCACAGGCACAAACACTTCCTTTTATAAAAGCAGAGATAATATATAGATTAAAAAAATAAAAACTAGTACTTGTATGCTACAAAAAAAAAAGTGTTTGTTTGTGTATGTGTCTGTCAGTGTTTTCAGATGAATCTATAGGACTTACAGCAATGAAATTTAGCACTCAGGTAGTCCTAATTTTATGTGAGTGTTGTGCGAAGCCCCAATTTTAAAATTTATTCTAGAACATTTAAAAATTAATTTATTGGCATTTCTTTATTATTTGCTTTCCTTAGAATGGCAACAGTGTGAAGAGATCAGGTTCTAAATTTAGTTTTTTCATTTCATTTCCTGAGCACAAACGATTCCAGTCTAGCAAAACGAAACAAATACAAATTTTTGACTGGCATTTATTTCTTTTTTATTCTTTAGACCACGTTTCTATCTTTGTGATCGTTAAAGATAGTGAAAATTTTGATGGATTTGAAATCTGTGGAAAATTTTACACCCGATCGATGCCTTAACTGTGCATGTTGCATTGCATGAATTTAAAATTTATTCTAGAACATTTAAAAATTAATTTATTGGCATTTATTTATTATTTGCTTTTCTTAGAATGGCAACAGTGTGGAAGATATCATATTCTAAATTTAGTTCTTTCATTTCATTTCCTGAGCACAAACAATTCCAGTGAAGCAAAACGAAACAAATACAAATTTTTGACTGGCATTTATTTATTTTTTATTCTTTAGACCACATTTCTATCTTCGTGATCGTTAAAGATAGTGAAAATTTTGATGGATTGGAAATCTGTGGAAAATTTTACACCAGATCGATGCCATAACTGTGCATGTTGCATTGCATGAATGTAACTACAGTATATCTTGTTTCTTTTAGATTATAGTGATGAGTTACTAGCAGGCCAGCATGGCATTGCCAGTGACTGTTCTAATAATTTTGAGAATGAGTCCCACCTCCAACCAACATGACATGAGCATGTAGCAAATTTGCATACAATTCTGGTATTGATCTGGTGTAAAATTTCCATACTTCAAATTTGTTGAAATTATCACTCCATCTTTAACAATTGCGAAGATAGAAATTTTTTTTTTCCTTTTTGTGTTCGTAATGATATCTTCGCCAAATGCAGCCGACTTTGTACTGCAAAAATAATAAAATTTACAGTTGAAAAATTATTTATTGAAAGAAAATGCAATGCAACTTGGGGTCTTTCAATAACATCAAATAAAATCCCAGTTATTTCATGTAATTTCAGAATTAGTTCAATATTATTAGTATATATGTGTTCATATTGGAGGGAACTTGTGGGCCCCATTCGTAAAAATATTGCATCTAAAGTTGATCAGGCCTTTAGTTGGGGACTACCAGAGCTTAGTGGGTTTACCTACAGAGCTGTCAATATGTGATTTGTAGGTGTCATTTTTTTTTGGTGTTGTCTGTCTTATGTTTGGCCAAATATGGCCCTTAAATCTAACTAATCAACCTTTATTATACAAATAGTCATACAGAGAGGTGGTAACTTAGAGGTCTTAGGATATGGGTGGGATAAAATTCAATTTAAAATTACCTGACAATTGACAGAACATGTTACAATTTTATTTGTAGGTTAAAATTCGATGGGAATACCAATCCCCTATAAATTCTTATGCTTAAAATTTGTATTAGAGGTTTCCTATCAAATTATTGAAAACAGAATTTACAAAGACCCAGTTTGGAGATCACGATTATTTTTTCATTAACAAATGCAATTTTTCACTTGTTAAACACAAGCCTATCCACCACTGAACAGCTAATGGCATAAGATAATGACATTTTCGTCAGGCTATTCATAAGTTCATATTTCACGAAAACTCTGAAGAATGTTCAAGCTGTGCACAAAAATTGCTTTTAGAAGTTCATCTGATGTATTTAACTCATTAAACATTAAAAAAAAAAATAATAATTGAAGACAGGAATGTCGAGTGAATCTTTCAAAACTTGCTTGTGAACATTTTTCAAATAAATGAAAACTATCATAGAAACAATGAGAATTATAAGAAAATAGAGTTTGGAATGGAAAAATCGCCAAAGGCAAACCAAGAAAACAAATGCTTAAAATTAGCAAAATTCCATTAAAAAGACTTTTTTATTTTCTAACAGTTATTTTACTAATGAGATTAAATTTAACTTGTCTGGATCGAATAAAAAAGTTTCAGTTCTCAGGAAAGCTCAACTAAGAATCAGATTCTCAGAATTTGATATCCACTATAACACCGGGAGTTTGGGCATGTATATCGTAATCCGAAGTGCATTAGGCGTGGTCAATAACATTTTATAGAAAGGAATATGGATCATAATGGGTATATTGGCATTAAGAAATGTCAATACTGAGGAAAAGTTGGACTTGAAAGTGGCAATTACTTTTGTCAGGACAACGATCCCAAGTATCAAGCTTGTTTTGTAAGATGTTTGCCATGTAAGTGTTCCCACTTATTGTAAACCTCCTGAATCCTCAAACTTTATTGTTATTGGAAAATTATAGTTCAGAGTATCACATTTCGAGCAAAAGCAATTTACAACTAGTTTTAATGGAAGTGTGCCGGAAATGGGCCATCTTATCGTAAAAATTATTGGAATCAATTTTTCTAAACATCTTTTAGTAATCAAAACATAGGGAATGTTCGATAGGTAATAACATTTTTTTTCTCTTTGAATTTAAAAATAACTATCTTGAATTTCTTTGTCCGTTTTTCATTTTGAGATAAAAATGTTTTCTTATGAATATAAATTGTTATAAAGTTGTGAATTAGTACCAGCATTGAAAAGTGTAACAAATGACCTTTAAATTTAGTGCATGACATTTTATTTTGAATATTAGTAATTCCTAGTTTACAACTGTTAACCTAAGACACTCAGATTTTCGGTTTTTACTCTGATGTGTGTATTGGTCCTAAGTAAATTGTAGAATTACAAAATTGTGCGTATGGATTTCAGAAAATACGTATATATATAATCTACTATTATAAAAGGAAATGTTTGTCTGTCTGTTTCTTGTTTTTCATATATATATATATATATAAATAATCTTTGAAAGAAAATTATTTTTCTGACTTTTGAATATAAATTTCTGTGCTCCAGATGGCAAAATGTTGTAAGTCCTTTTTTTAATTTTTCGTGACAGCAATTTTAAGATTCAGGATTCAACATGTGGTTCTGTCGTTTTTGACTGATTACATTTTCCCCCACCTTTGTTTTCTCATAAACTGAAAGAAAAGACTTACGACATTTTGCTACCTTCTAAACATTAACAAACCAGACTCCAGAATAGGACTTATTCCACTTTTTGGGAAAAGTGACTCGTAACATTTTGCCATCTGAGCACAGATTTAATCTATTGAACCCGAGAATTCCTACCCGGGTGTAATTCTGCTAGTATTTCTTCCAACAAAAAACAATCTGCATTACTGAGTCTTAACCCTCTTTTTAGTCTTTGGTCCTTTTTAATTAAATGAGGTCACGTGTTGTGCAACTGTGAGGAGTTCGACGTACGTAGCATTGAAAAACATTTTTCAAAGATTATTGTGCACATATCAAGGGGATCAATGCGACTAATGGGGGGGGGGGTAAATACTGATTAATTCCCTGTGCACACATCCGGTTTTTCAACGTGCGGCGCCGCTGCCGCAACGCAAGTGCGGTCTGAGATACATTAGATCCAGTGGAGCAGTGCACACATTCCTCCAGCGCAGCTGGGGCGACGCACGTCCAACTTGCGTGCAATTTGTACCGCAGTTCCCACGGCGCCGCAGCTCGCCGCAAACGCTTCTCCGTTCTGAAGTACTTTATTTTCATATATAAATGGAATAAAAATAATTATTAGGGCAACTTTTTGCAACAAATGCAACTTTTTTCACGCGTTCTACGCTGCATGTAAAGTACAAAATTCCTTCTACATGGGGTGTATAGTAAGTGAGTTATAAGCGCAACATAAATGCAACTTTCTATATAAATGCAATCACCTGCTGCAACCTTTTAAAATATAGCTTAAAATTAATTAATATCAAATTACTATTTCATTTTTTGCTCTCTGAATCAAACCTTCGATCTCGTGCGTCTGATCTTGCGAACGCCGAAGTATCGCGGATCAAACAAGTTCATGGTAATAAGATGTTCGTCCTAAGACAAAAGTAAAATAAATGGCAAGAAGTACTTTAACACATTGGTTGGCACTCTTAATAATCCAGAGGAAACTTGCGTAATCGACTGTAGAGTTTGCGAGGTGAGTGCGAACATCAATATGTTGTTCACCTTGGAGATGACGTTTTAAAATCTCTGAATGTTGAGCGAAAGTATTTTGCGCTTCTGCTATCCGATACAGCACTTTATATTACTACGGCTTGCGCAGGTTTTCAGTGTTAAAGAAATTACTGGCAAAGGATCGTTCAAATTACTGGCCAAGAATCGTTCATTCAACGTTCTTTTGTATTGCAGTATGATTATAATACTGTTGTACGCGACTATTTTGAATGTCAACATATTTTGAATTTTTTTCATCGTTTACGAATAATTGATTTTAGAATTTAGTGTATCAAAAATAAATGCAACTTTATTTCCATAAATGCAACTTTAGGGAATGATAAATGCAACTTTTCCCATTTTTATTGCAACAAAAAGTTGCCCTAATAATAATTTATAAATGGTTGTATCCAGTAACGTCTATTTTGTTACAAAATATACTTTTTTACACCAAGTAAGCGAAATAAACGCGTTTTCTTCGATAGAATATTTATCGCAAATGGCGCGAAATGAGTACTTGCGTCATATCACGGTTATTTGTGCATAGTTGGGCTTCGGTGCCGCAGCGGCGCCGCACGTTGAAAAATCGGATGTGTGTACCGGTCCTAAGAGGTCATTAAAAATGGTTGAGAATTTACCATTGTTGAAACATTTCACAAACTGTATAATTCCCGAGACAATTCAATAGCCCGTCGTGATGCCCAGTGCGACTTAAATGAAATACCTATTTGACCTTGACAATCCAGACAGAAAATCTCTAGTAATTCAAAAATAGAATTTCAAATAGAATTCCCAAAATCAGGTTGGCCTCTGATTGGATGTTAAGTCGTCGGCCTCTAGTAAAAAATAAATATGCTCTGATCTGAACTGATCATTACAAATTACTGAATTTTGAAAAGATAACCATTATCAAAAGGTAGCATTGTTATTTAAGGGTTTATTATTTCCATTCGTTGTATTAAAAGTGACATGATTTCTAATGCAAGTATTTGTTTCGCGTAGCCAAATTATAACTTCCCCTTTTTTGACTTGTCTTATATTTGATCTACGTTCCTTACTTCATTAGATTTCATTTCCCCCATCTCATTTCTAGAAATAAACTCATCCCATGCTCTGGGTTGCCATGGTGATCAAGAATTTGGTTTCTGGTTCTCCACATATTTCTTTCTCCGCCATAACCATCTCGAACATGCACCACGTTTCTACCATTTCGTGCATTGACTCAACTGCAAACTGAGTTAGTTTGTGATTTTTTAAATATTCAAACAATCTACTCTTTTTCAAGGGCGGTGGGGCGTCTGTCTTTCCATGGTTGGAAGAGTCACAATTTGGGTGATTAACTTTCTTTCGGTCCTTTATTTAAGAGAGATTTAGTCGCTACAAATTTTGCGTATTTCACTCCAACAAATGTTCATGGAATAAATAATGTGAAACATTTCACACTGTAAGTAACATGCAGATCATACTATACAATAAAAATGTACAAATTTGCATGTTCCTTTGTTCTAAATTACATATATTTGACCACTAATGCTACACAATTAGGCATTTTTGGTGCAAATTTTAAAAACTTTTTACAACTAGTCATTGAATTGCAATCATTAGCTCTAACTTTAAAGGTTTTAAGCTGCTTTCATTGATCTTTCTCTGATCACTTCATTTATTGCTCACCCATCAATGAAAAAGCTATTTCAGTATGGGCATTTGAACCTGAAATACTTTAAACAAATCCCAAGGTTTGGAACCTTAATTTGTTTCTAAGTCCACTGATGATATTGGACTACATCTGTTCTATATTTCCTTTTTACAACAGGGAAAGGTACATTCCGCTATCGATTAATGTATGCTAAATTTTCTATTAATTAGGAAATGTGATTTTTCGATATTTATGTATAAGTACTTCTTATTCTAAACTGCCGATAATGATGCCAGTTTGTATCAGAATGTGTATTTGGCGGGAATAATATATAACTTGAAATTCGCGATTTTGATTGTTCATGAAATATGCGAGAGAAATAGAACGGGAGCCGGAAGATAAAAATTTATCGGGAGCTCCCGGGAAATACGGGATAGTTGGTAACTAGTCACAAACCCTGCGGTGTATGAAAATACTCTAATTTGATATTCTGATACCAACCAGAGGATTTGATTTGTGGTGTTATGACGCAAGGTCCGCAAACAGACAAGCTGCAACAAACGCAAGAGTAAAAATAAATTAAATTATTTAAAGCAAAATCGAATTAAAAATGAAAATCGATTTTTAAAACAGTTGTTAATAGTTAATTTGATGTGTAATTTTTTTAAAAATTGGATTTCGTAAAACTACATATGAATTTGGTTGAATTTTTTTAAAAATTGGATTTTAAAAAAGTACATAAGAATTTAGTTGAATTTTTACAAAAAATGTAATGAGATTCTTAAAGCTAATTATCTCTCTATATTTAAAAAATGTTACCGCCGCCGCCGCCGCCGAAGAATTGAAAACTGTGTTGTTTAGCTCGATTCTTAGCCGGTTTCCCGAGAAAGTACTGATCGGAAAAAAATGAAATTAACATGCTTTGTTCTTCATCGTATTCCCTGGACAATTATTAAGATTTTTTTCCGATGCGGCTATTAGTTTAGGTTTTATTAAGTGTTAAAGTTGAAGAAGCGAAATTTCTTCCGCGAGTGAGCAAAACACATTCAAATTTTCAGTCTTCAGTCGTGAGTTTTTTTTTAAGAGTACCTCTCAACGTAAATTTTTGCAGCTCGTCGAGTTTTTTTTGAAATTTAAATTTGGTTCTTGATAATATTTTTTTGAAATTCAGGAAAAATCGGGACATTTTTGTTACTTTTTTTTAAAACTGCCGTATCTATATCTAATTACTATTAATTTTTAATTTTTAAAATATCGCAGTATACCTCAGAATATACTCTTTCTTACAGTACTATTATTTTTGAAATCGGTTAATAATTAAATTGGATGCGATCAAAAGTTCGTCATACAAAATTCGGAATCTTTGGATATTTTCGCTACTTATTGTTAAAACCGTTTTGTCTACGGCAAAAGCCATTATTTTTTAAATTTGAAAACATCACTGAATACATTACATTACACTCTTTCTTATGGTACAGTTATTTTTCAAATTGGTTAATAAATAAAATCGTTGCAATTAAAAGTTGGTCATACAATTTTCGGAACTTTCAGATCGTAACTTCCGATACAAAACTAAAATGATCATATCTGTATAGTATTACTGTTAGTTTTTAATTTTAAAAATATTGCAGTATACCCCTCAGAATATACTCTTTCTTACGGTACAATTATTTTTAAAATTGGTTCATAAATAAATTCGATGCAATCAAAAGTTGGTGTCACAAATTTCGTATTTTTCAGTTCGCATAGCTGCTTCCGAAAGCAGTAGTGGGTTGCACTTTCGACTATCGGGTTTGCCAGATATCAAATTTATCGTAGTAACAATTGCCATAAAAACGATTTCTTTTTATTTGGCGAGGAAAAAGGCTCGCTTTTTTCCCTCTGTTCTCAAGACAGTTTACCGACAAAGTACAGATCGTAAAGTTTGGATATTAACAATGTTTACTTAAAATTGTACAGGGAACAAGATGCAGAAGATTTTTTACTGATGCCGCTATTAGTTTAGGGTACATTAAGTGTTAAAGCAAAAAAAAAGTTAAATCACTTGCGAAAGAAGTATTGGTTTGAGAAAGCAAACTAAACGGATTGCGTAGCAATCCCCGGGGTCGGCGAGCGTAAGCGAGACGCAGCGAAGCCCTCGCTGTGACGTCATGAACCGGAAAGTGAAATCAGCATAATACGAATTATTCAGATAGTTTCACTCTGTGAAAGTAATGTTGGTTTGCGAAGCAAACCAAATGGCATCTGTGACAGGATGGTTGGTTTGCGAAGCAAACCAAATGGGATTGCGCAGCAATCCCCGGGGGTTGGCGAGCGTAAGCGAGCAGGGGGCGGAGCCCCCTAGTAGATAAAAAAAAGGTTAAAGAATTTGAATAGGGATTTCCTCAATCAAATCTTGCAAATTTAGAATTGTGCTTTTGAAATATTCGAGGCGTAGATGATTGAGACGGACGGACAGACAGTTAAAATATGTAGATAGTTAAGGGTGTAGGGCATAATTGACATATTGGGGGCTATCCCTATATGTCAATCATAGTTATTCCTATATATCAATCATAGCTATCCCTATATGTCAATCACCCATTATCTTTTTTAGGGGGTTATCTCCCTAAAAAAGATGATGGGTGAATCGTGGTTATCCAATACAAGGCAGGTCAGTTTGACATCAATCCTTCAAAGATCTTAAAAGAATGTAGTGAATTTGTTTTCTTTTTAAATTGCTAGTTATAGCAGTAGTATCAACATAAAGGCATGAACAATCGTAAATGAATTCAGTTTTGTGAGCGATTTCCATTAAATGTGCAAAGAAACAAGAAAAGCCAAATGCGAGTTAATCATTTCGTCAAAATGGGCTAAAATACCCAAAAATCTAAATAATTAATTTAAAAAAAAAAAAAAAACAGAAAACAATCTTGTAAAAGGGGCATTTTGATGCGTGAATTCTGGGATGTATATAATATGCCCTTCCACAAAAAATCGTAGCCGACCAACCGGTATAGTGGTTAAGGTGTTAGCCTCTAGATCGGAAGGTTCCTGGTTCGAATCCGGGTCCGGACATGGATGTCTGTAAGCGTATGGTGTAGAGGCGGCTGGTGCACCTTAAATCTGTCGTGGCTGAAAGTCCTCACGTTGGGTTGGTGTGGAAGTTTGGAGAGTGGGTTGCCAGCTCAGGTGTTGCTTCGTCATCTGACTGTGGTTCAAAATTACGAGGTGTTGTCCTCGGATCTTTCTCTTGAGGGATTGATCCCGGACCGTCGTCAATAGCCCATTGTGTTGCTCCAATACGACGTTAATTAAAAATTACCAATTACCACACGAAATCGTAATAAGTACGTATAATTTTTTTTCCAATTTATATATCACTTGATAAAATTTACGTATCAAATTCTTTTGTACTCTTTCTCATTTTTGTGCAGTGTTGTGGTCAACGAGTTTTTCCAAGTTCTGGAGCTGAATGCTACGGAATGCCATTTTTCTGGGATATTTTTAAATAGCACCATTTTACTGTTTGAAAACAAAAATGCTTTGTTCAAGCGACTTATTTGGTTACTCAATGGAGAAATATTAAGAATTTTGTCCCTCCTCTGATTTGAATTAAACGGCACGATCCATAAAATTATTGGGGGTGCCCAAGGGGAGTAGGCATCCATGCTTATGACTTATGAGCATGTTTATGTAAATCACGAAAATTATTTTTTGCAGAAACTATTTGATCTTTCGATTTTTCCCTTAATTAAAGAAATTTTTATCACTTTCTTTTAAGATTTAAAACCTTGTTTCCCCTTTGTCAGTTTAAAAACTGGTTGTATAATAGTTTTGGGGTTATCTTGAATTCTTTTCAGGGATAACCTTTTTTGATGTCGACTGCATTCTGAAAGTAATCCACTGTGTGCTAAACCTTTGCGCAAACGTACCTTATGAACTGTTTCTTGTAGTCCTTAATGTGAAATGAGAATGAAGTAAATAAAAATGTCACACTTCCAAAAACGCAAATTGTAACTTAAGAATACAGAAGGTTTGTTGCCTGAAACAATATCTTCGTAGAGAAATAGGGTCACTTGTCCGTCTTGTATCCAAACTAGGGATGCGACATCGATGTCGATGTTTTCAAAACATTGATGTATTGGAGGCGATGTCGCATCACTAGTTGCTAAACCAGTTTTAAGAAATGTGGAAAAAAGTTTAAATACACTGAATTTTAAAAACATCGATGGTTTGGGGGCGATGCATTATCAACATCGATGTTTTAATTTTGAACATCGATGTTTCGCTGTCGATGTCTCATCATTAGGACAACTTTTTTGTTGCAGAAAAAATGGGAAAAGTTTATCATTCCATAAAGTTGCATTTATGGAAATAAAGTTACATTTATTTTTGATACACTAAATTCTAAAATAAATTATTCGTAAAGAATGAAAAAATTAAAAATGCATTCACAATTTTAGTCGTGTACAACAGTGTTTTAATACATACTTAAATACAGAAGAACGTTGAATAGCCGATCCTGGGCCAGTAATTTCTATAACATTGTAAAACTGCACCAGCCGCAGTCATATAATGTGCTTTATCGGATAGCAGAAGCGCAAAATCCTTTCGCTCAACATTTAGAGATCTTAAAACGTCATCTACCAGGCGAACAACATATTGATGTTCGCACTCACCTCGCAAACTCTGCAGTCGATTGCGCAGGTTTTCTCTGGATTATCAAGAGTGTCAACCTATGTGTTTAAAAAGTACTTCTTGACATTTATTTCATTTTTGTCTGTTAGGACGAACACCTTCTTTCCGTGAACTTCTTGTTTGATCCGCCATACTTCGGCATTCGCAAGATCAGACACTTGATCAAAGGGTTGGTTCAGAGGGCAAAAAATGAAATAGTAATTTCATATTAATTTATTTTAAGCTAAATTTTAAAAAGTTGTATTTATGCAGAAAGTTGCATTTATGTTGCGGTTATAACTCGCTTACAATACAACCCATGAAGGAGGAATTTTGGTTTTAGTACTTTACATGCATAAAGTTGCATTTGTTGCAATAAGTTGCCCTACTCATCACTGACACCAATCCAAACATATCTCCGCAATCCCCTCATTCTGTGTCCTCTGTTGCCTACTTTTATGACGGACCCCGTTGCCAGCTGAAATGAAGGGCCCCTCCCACACCTCACCCTTGTCCCTTTTATACTGTTTATGTTTGAGCAGATATATTTTGAATTTTTAAAAAGCGTTTTCCAGTTTAATCCTAAAACAACATACTCCATATCTCTACTATTATAAAAGGAAATGTTTGTGTGTGTATCTGTTTGTGCAGTAATCCTGACGAATCTGGCACTTACAATAATGAGGTTTGGCACACAGTTAATACGAAGTTCTTGCGATTTTTCTATATCGCGCCCGAATTTTAAAATTTTATCTAGAACATTTTTAAATGAATGTATTAGTTTATTTACACACCCTTCTTTCTTCCGTTCTACTCGAAGAAGCTACTCAATTTTGTTATTTTCGCCCACTGACGTCACTATTACATGGAAAGAAGAAGCAATCAGATTTTGTGATTTTCACCCACTGACATCAGCCTTTGGAAGCATGGCAAGTTTTTTTCACCACCCGTCTATCGCTCCGGAATGCGGAGCAATCGGGGTTGGCGAGCGTTAGCGAGCAGTGATCACATCTTACCCCACGAAAAGAACTCACGGGCAAGGAAAATTTTCAAGGGATTGGGACGTCACGCCGATTGTATCGATTCACAATGACGAGGCGGCCATAACGGCGTTGCTTTGGTGTTAGTTTGGAATGCAAAACAAAAGGGAATTCGTATCTCTCTATATTAAAAAAAAGTTACCGCCGCCGCCGCCGCCGAAGAATTGAAATTTTTGTTGTTTAGCTCCATTCTTAGACGGTTTCCCGAGAAAGTACTGATCGGAAAAATATGAAATTAACATGCTTTGTTCTTCATCGTATTCCCTGGATAATTATTAAGATTTTTTTCCGATGCAGCTATTAGTTTAGGTTTTATTAAGTGTTAAAGTTGAAGAAGTGAAATTTCTTCCGCGAGTGAGCAAAACACATTCAAAATTTCAGTCTTTAGTCGTGAGTTTTTTTTTAAGAGTACCTCTCAACGTAAATTTTTGCAGCTCGTCGAGTTTTTTTTGAAATTTAAATGTGGTTCTTGATAATATTTTTTTGAAATTCGGGAAAAATCGGGACATTTTTGTTACTTTTTTTTAAAACTGCCGTATCTATATCTAATTACTATTAGTTTTTAATTTTTAAAATATAGCAGTATACCTCAGAATATACTCTTTCTTACGGTACTATTATTTTTGAAATCGGTTAATAATTAAATTGGATGCGATCAAAAGTTCGTCATACAAAATTCGGAATCTTTGGATATTTTCGCTACTTATTGTTAAAACCGTTTTGTCTACGGCAAAAGCCATTATTTTTTAAATTTGAAAACATCACTGAATACATTACATTACACTCTTTCTTATGGTACAATTATTTTTCAAATTAGTTAATAAATAAAATCGATGCAAATAAAAGTGGGTCATACAATTTTCGGAACTTTCAGATCGTAACTTCCGATACAAAACTAAAATGGTCATATCTGTATAGTATTACTGTTAATTTTAAATTTTAAAAATATTGCAGTATACCTCAGAATATACTCTTTCTTACGGTACAATTATTTTTAAAATTGGTTCATAAATAAATTCGATGCAATCAAAAGTTGGTGACACAAATTTCGTATTTTTCAGTTCGCATAGCTGCTTCCGAAAGCAGTAGTGGGTTACACTTTTGACTATCGGGTTTGCCAGATATCAAATTTATCGTAGCAACAATTGCCATAAAAACGATTTCTTTTTATTTGGCGAGGAAAAAGGCTCGCTTTTTTCCCTCTGTTTTCAAGACAGTTTACCGACAAAGTACAGATCGTAAAGTTTGGATATTAACAATGTTTAGTTAAAATTGTACAGGGAACAAGATGCAGAAGATTTTTTACTGATGCGGCTATTACTTTAGGGTGCATTAAGTGTTAAAGCAAAAAAAAGTTAAATCACTTGCGAAAGAAGTATTGGTTTGAGAAAGCAAACCAAACGGATTGCGTAGCAATCCCCGGGGTCGGCGAGCGTAAGCGAGACGCAGCGAAGCCCTCGCTGTGACGTCATGAACCGGAAAGTGAAATCAGCATAATACGAATTATTCAGATAGTTTCACTCTGTGAAAGTAATGTTGGTTTGCGAAGCAAACCAAATGGGATTGCGCAGCAATCCCCGGGGGTTGGCGAGCGTAAGCGAGCAGGGGGCGGAGCCCCCTAGTATTTTATAATTTCGCTAGAGAGATTGTGACATGCCGATTGGATCTCTTCGCAATTCTAATTTGGCCGCATTTGACAATGACGATGCCATTACGGCGTTGTCCGTGAAGTTGGTTTGCGAAGCAAAGCAAACGGGAATTGGTATTAATCACCCGGGGTTGGCAAGCAGTGGTCACACCTGACCCCACGAAAAGAACTGTCACGGGCAACGCCGTGCTGGCCATGCAGTGGCTAGTAGGTTTATAAGAGTGACATATACCATGTAACAAATGAGACATTTAGGTAAAAAAGTGTTGAATAAATAAAAATAAACATTTTGTTAAAAAACATAGTTACTAGTGACATACAGTTTTAATATCCGCAATATCAAAATGGTCTTTGTATATGTACAATTCTACAATTGAAATTAAAAATCAAAGCAACTGATTAAAATATAATTCAATACTTAATTGAAAAAGTATAAGTGGTCCTGGAAAAACAGACAAATAATTTTACATTTTGCTTGTGGTTTCATCATGGAGAGTGTGTGTTACATTTTAAGGATTTTTAATTTGACATGTAAAAAAGTTATTTTGAACATTGACCCCAGTTTTATGAATTTTTTAAATCACGTTTTTTTGCCCCTTTGCGGGAGCTCCATGACCCAAGGGCCCCTTTGCCATGGCAACGGCAGCACCGCTTATGTGAGGGCCCTGCGCCAGACTAATAACTAGGGCAACTTTTTTGTTGCATTAAAAATGGGAAAAGTTGCATTTATCATTCCCTAAAGTTGCATTTATCATTCCCTAAAGTTGCATTTATAAAAATAAAGTTGCATTTATTTTTGATACACTAAAATCTAAAATAAATTATTAGTAAAAAATAAAAAAATTCAAAATTTATTTGTTCATTATTAAATACAAAATAACGTTGATATCGTTGAATGGCCGATCCTTGGTCAGTAATTTCTTTAACATTGAAAATCTGCGCTCAACAGAGACTGATGTTGCTTAACATTATTGCATTGGACTTTTTCTACAGTTGTGAAACAAGTGTACCACTCAAGTAAGTTGGAGCAATCGCGGATAAAGCACCTTGAGTGTGATTCCAGCCGCAGTCATATAATATGCTGTATCGGATAGCAGAAGCGCAAAATCCTTTCGCTCAACATTCAGAGATTTTAAAACGTCATCTACAAGGAAACAACATAGATGATCGAAACTCACCTCGCAAACTCTGCAGTCGATTACGTAAGTTTGCTCTGGATTATCATGAGTGCCAACCAATATGTTAAAGTACTTCTTGCTATTTATTTCAACACATGTGATTGAAGGGTTGATTCAGAGGCCAAAAAATAAAATAGTAATTTCATATAAATTAATTTTAAACTAAATTGTAAAAAGTTGCATTTATGTAGAAAGTTGCATTTATGTTGCGGTTATAACTCACTTACAAAACACCCCATGTAGGAGGAATTTTATTTTTAGTACTTTACATGAAGCGTAGAACGTGTGAAAAAAAGTTGCATTGGTTGCAAAAAGTTGCCCTGCTAATAACCAAATATCGAAGAACTACAAACTCTTGCTGATCCATGGTTCAACAGTCTCGCTTGTCGATTATACATGGTGAAACAGCATGGGTTCGAAATCTGATCTAGGCGTGCATTGGAATCCACAATGATCCGTAAGTTCAACTATCCCCTATGTAAAAAAATGACCATTTTGAGTGATAAACAATTTAAGACAAGATGCAACCAACTCTGTATTCGAATCCCGGTCTAGGTAAGGATTTTCAGTGCGATTCGGACTCCGCTTTAAAATCCGTCCCTATCTGATTATCTGTAAAGCAAAACTTCAAGACTAAACCATCCGTTTAGTATCAATTTTTATTTATTTTTAACGTTTCCAAATATATATACACACATTATTCCCACATTTTTAAAAAAGCGCCGAGATATATTTTCTCATTTGCAAAAAACTCTGTACATGCAAAGGGATTTGGGAGTGAACAAGGCAAAAAGGTTTTTCCATAATATAGAAATGATAATAAATATATATATATATATATATATATATATATATATATATATTTACAACGCCTCTACGTGACATCACATTTTCAGTCTTAAATAACTATTTTTCGCACGAACAAAATGGAATTGTTCTTTTGACTGAACACTGGAATATAACACGCGCCAACTTTCTAAAATATTTAAATAGCATAAAAAAGTGATTATCTTAATCGGCACGGTTTTTTTTTTGGCATATCACTGTTAGGCTACTTGCACACACATCGATTTCGGTCGTGCGATAAAATGACAACATAAATTCTTTTGGTGGCATGATGAAGAGTATTGGAGTTTGCACACAGATCTACTCACGACACGACATCCGTTTTCCTGTCGTCGATTACCATTAGAGCAGACGACTGCCGTTGTTTATTTTATTCGAAAAACAATACAGCTTTTTTACTCTCCAAACCAAGTTTATATCTTCGTGCTCCTTAAAGATGGATTAAAAATTTCAACGGATTTGAAATCTGCAGAAAATTTTAAGAGAAAGATTGATTAGTTTTTTTAACAAACGATATTTCGATTCATGTGTGGGGTGTTCTGCTTTCTTATTTGTTCCCATTTGGTTTGCTTCTCAAACACATTCGTCAGGACACTGCGTAGTGGAGGACAAACACTTCCTTTTATAATAGTAGAGACACACCCATGTTTCTTTTTTTAATACGTTGTATATTTTAACAGGCACAAAAACAAACAACTGTAAAATGGATTATTTAAATTTATAAATAATACATTTTTAGGTATTCTTTTCGTTGCGTACCAAAGTCACCATACACCTGTCGAGATCTGCGCTACAAACGGAGGTCAATAACGTTCCAATATCGAGTCTCGTACTTGTTCACCTCAATAGGATTTAAAGGTTTATCAGTTTTAGCCGGTTTAAATAAATTCATATAATTAACTTGCGATTTCTGAACAAACAGAAAAGAATATTTCGAGTTGAAAGGCTGAATATTCGGCGATGTGAATTCCATGATTTTTATTCAGTACGGTTCTGAGTAGATGTCATTAATCAATATACTTAGCGGATAGAAGTCTGCTTCTTTATTGTTTTGATTTACACATTTCCTCTTAAGATTTCCTCATTGAGATGAGCCAGACATGGGCAGCTATAAGGTACGTGCTGAATTGGTTAAAATTGGGGAAAGTGGGAACGATCACAAGGAATAAAACTTACAAAGTGGCCTTTATTTTTTCGCTTTGCTAACCTAAATACCAAATGAGGATGGTATTGACTGTGCAGAAGTTTCGAAAACGACTAAGGACGATATTAAAAACAAATTGCCAATGACCATTTTGATGGATTCGCACACGAGCACTGACACAAGGAAAAAAATACACACGAGAAAACTCTACATAAATATGTATCTTTCGCTTTATGAAGTTTTATATACATCTTTCGCTAGTTTCACTCATGGAACTTGTATTTTCCAATCGCTTTTTGTTTGGGTCATGACGTTTGTGGGTGTGTCGGGCTGTCGGAACGGTCATTGGCTATTTTTATTTTGATGTCTTTTATTAGTCGGTTTGTAAAGCTAATGCCATTAACTACTATTTCAGAAATATTTTTTAACTTTATCCTAAAGATAACTGATTTTTGAACTAAAATCGTTAGAAAATGCTCATTACGATGCATTTATGAGCATGAATAACTGAAGCCCAGAAACAGGAAAAGACCTAAGATTGAGCTTTTTTATTCCTTGATGCTTGAAACAAAACAAAATAATCGAGCAATTTTAATGAAATCTGTTGACTTACTGTGTATATTGAAATTATTCAACTATAAAAGCCCATTCGGGACGTAATAAAACAATGAACATAAACAAGAAATACAAGAATTACTATATCTGGGCCAAACTAAAACATGTCCTAAAATAGTTTTCTTTACAAAACAAAAAACTCTTATATGACATTGGAAGCTTTTTATGTTAAAAGCAAAAGAGAGTATGTATGTTAACAAGAAGCGTCCTTCAAAGGTAAGCAACAAATAATTGTGAGAATGCGACATTTAAAAAAATTGCATTAAAATACTTTCAAGTATTTTAATAACCGATTACAATTGAATATTTTCATTTTGCCGACAAAACTATAAGTTTTTGTTTCACTAATCTAGAATTGCAATGCACCATAAATATTATTCCAAAAGAACGATTCTCGCCTGTTGAAGCTCCTTTCGTCGCAACGTGACTTTATTCAGTCAGGAACTTCACGGGAGAAATTTTCTAATTGTTTTTAAAATGGGATTTCAAGGAAGTTAATCCAAGAGTAATGTTTCTAGAAAACTCTAAAGTATTCAAAATAATGTCTCACTCAACAAATACTTAAAACGACCGAAAAACTAGAAAAAATACCGATTGACGTGCAAATGCATGAAACGTTCTAGAACGAGACTTTTCTTGCGAGTAAATTTGACTGGATGCGATTTACACACTCTTATGGTTTTATACCTTTGGAAAAACTATTATTAATATTTTTAGTAAAGCGTTTTTTTTTTTTTTTCGTCGCCGATATCTTGTGCTCTCAGAAGCATTTACCTTATTTCAGTAAAAACGAAAATATGCCTTGCTTAAGGTTGCCAGAACATCTCTTTTAAAGAGAACACGTCCTCTTTTTTCGCTCGGATCTTTTTCACTCTCGTTTTTTTTTTAAGGCAGATCTTTTTCGTCCTCTTTTTTACGGTTGTTCACTTTTTGTTATCTTTGTTCATTATTTCGGATTGCGTTAAAAATATAGTTCATAATTCAAACATTACGTGCAAATTTTGCGATATTCACATTGCCTAAATATCGTTATGTAAACCACAGCTATTCAAATACGTACCAGATCCAGTATATTGTACGAAAATTGTGCGTATTATTAAAAAACGCACCAACTTTTATAGAAAGTTCAACCTCTAGTGTACTATATTGAGCTAAATGTTAAAACGTCTCATTATGAGATCAAATAGATAACCAATGAGAAATTAGATTCGTGTTACCTTTTTTGTTAGCATTAAATCGAAGTTGATAACTCAACTATGATTGCTGCGCACAAACAAATATGAAAAGTAAAATGTTTAATTTCTATTAATTAGATATGTATCTACTATTATTTTGTTATATATTTTTTTAAAAATTGGATTCTTATTTTGTGCCTTGTTTTAAAAGAAGACTTAAATAAATGGTCAGTGTTTCCATTTATAAATTCGTTCTTACATTTACTAATTCTTTTCAAAATACCCAAGTAATATGTTCAGTAGATTTTCTTTCAGTTAGTTGTTAATATACCAATAATCGTCAAAGATTATTCCTTTTATTAAATACCTTACAAATATACACTAATAATGTGTGCTTTTCGTGTCCTCTTTTTTTTTTAAAACAATTTTGCCTAATGTTCTTTTTTCTGATATTTATCTTCTGGCAACGCTAGCCTCACTAGCCAACGATAGCCTCGAATATTATCACTGCAAGATAATATTCGAGACGCCATAGCACTTTTCGGCTTGGATTCGTCAATTCCTGACAATTAGCCCTCAGCACAAAATGACCAGAGCTACAAAACAATCCAAACCTACTTCTAACTGAAGCAATCGAGTAACAAAAATTTTACACTACTTGACAAAACTAAAGAATGTGTGCGTTATACCATTCGAATTGTTTAACTGCTAATTTTAAAAGTACTCTCCCGTTTTGTGTAAATTTGACTAAGATGAGATTTCCGAAACTAACTCTATCAAATCCGATTCGAACTAAGTATAGCCGACCAACCGGTCTGGTGGTTAAGGTGTTAGCCTCTAGATCGGAAGGTTCTTGGTTTGAATCCGGTTCAGTGTATGGATGTTTGTAAGCGTATGGCGTAAAGGCGGCTGGTGCACTATAAATGGCCGAAAGTCCTCACGTTGAGTTGGTGTGGAAGTTTGGAGAGTGGAGTGTCAGCTCAGGTGTTGCCTCATCATCTGACCGTGGTTCAAAATAACGTGGTGTTGTCCTCGAATCTTTCCCTTAGGCGATTGATCCCGGACCGTCGTCAATAGCCCGTTGATAGAAGACTATTGCTCTAGTACGACGTTAATTGTCCGGGATAAGCTGGTAGTTAACCTATTATACCACATTGATGAATAAAGGCTTAGACATGCGTTTATTCGATGTGATGGCGTGGTATGGAAGTTAGGAGTGTGGGGTATCAGCCAAAGTGTCGACCTCGTCACCTGATCGTGGTTCAGAATGACGTGGCGTTGTCTCGAATCTTTTCCTTCGGGATTGATCTTTGACCGTCGGTATCCAATGTCTAATCCAACCAAAGACCTTTCGTTTTCGGGGAAAGGGGGCTGATGCACGTTAAATCTGTCGTGGCCTCAAATCTCTTATGTTAGGGTGATGTGGAAGTTGCCCCTTTGCAACTTTCATTCAACTACCTACCTAACCATAATAGGCGGCATTGCACCTTAGATATTTCAAAAATACTTTTCGGGGCCTCCGTAGCTGAGTGGGATTGCCCATTACGGTAGTTTGCCTTCGCGTTGTAGGCATCGCATATTCCATTTCCTTGTGCATGTTCATTGCTTGAAATTTTGTCTTGTGTTTGGCGCAGCTTGGCCTTTTATGCCATGGAACGAACTAAGAATATTTTCATTGTGTGCATTAAGTAGGAGTACGAAACACTATTATTAGTCCTAAAAATATATCAGTTACAGAAAGAATCATACTTAAAACGAGCTTTGAGAACGTAGGTTATTTTCAAACGTAAGGTGTACTGAGTCAGACGATTCAATTTTGAGTCAAGACACGTCTTTTCTTTTTGCGCTACTTTCAACTTCCACCCTATGGGGCGTATGTCCCACGTTCAGAATCGCGGTACCAATTCCGTCCATTTTCATTCGCCAAATGGAAGGATTAGCCGCCAAGAATCGAATTTCCTTGGCATGGTACAGAGGCTGTATCGATCGGCAGGGAAATTTTCATTGCAACTGCATAGCATAGTTTGACCTCATGTAAACATTGCGGAGACGGACTGTGCGCGCTCCCATAGATCCTTAGTCGATTTCCCTTTTAGATCTCGTTTCCCTATATCTAAACTATCCATTTTTCTCAGATCTAAATCAAATTACACTTCTTGTTAGATGAATTTGGATAATTATTTATTTTATTTGCATTATCGTGGGGGGAGAAACTAATTATATACGATTTAAATCGCTCATTTAATTACATTTTTGTTGAGTTATGTGATATTGGGTTGGTTGTGTGCTGTTCGTTTGTGATTTTAGTTTACCTATTAAAAACTGCACATTTTTTTGTCTGATTTGTGTGTAGTGGATCCAGCTGCAATGCAAAGAAATTTAAAAAAATTTATTTTGAAATCTGCCTTTTGTATATAACATATCATGTGCATAATTTAGCATAATTTTAATTAGTATTTGGTTTAAATGCTGTTTGTTTAGATTTTCAAACCTAGAAATCAACAATGTAAAACAGATACCATCTATAAGTGATTATGAGGTGAAATCAAAGTTAAGCATCAGACAGTTTAATGCATGGATCAAAGCTCGTGGATCCCTTCCACAGTCAGATGCTGAGTATGTGGATCTAACTGAAAATCTGTGGTCAGAAATAGAAGAAAAAGCAAAGCAACCATGGACTACAGGTTAGTTTATATTGTTATGCTATATTGCTTTAATTCTATTAAATTTGAATCTGAGGGGAAGATAAGTTTTTATTTTCAATTTTTGATGTTTATTTGTACATTTATTTTGATCCCTTACAATTCAGGGTAAAAGTATTTTTAGGTAATTTCAGACTTTTTAAAATGTATTTCAAAGGAGAATAGTTAGATTCTTTCTTATTTGACATTATCTTAAATATTTAAGATTTTTCTATATCACATTTCCATTAAGCTTTTTTGATTGTTATATTATTTTCTTAGTTTTTCCACTATCTTTACTTGTACAGTATCACTACTGTACTTTGCTTGATTCAAGAGTTCACCTGTTGCTTCAATATGTTTACATCATAGTGCCATCTTCATCTAACTTTTACCACATATTTTTGCAAGCATAGTGAATTTATGCAACTCCTTTTTGCTTACTTTTTGTATTCATGAAAATAAAAATTAATTTAAATCAATGACCCTAATTTCATTATGTGATCTGAACAGTAAAGGTGTTTGATATAATCATCTCAGTGTTTACTGTACATACAAGAATTATTGAAAAATTCCGCATGTCATAAAAAAATCTCTCTATGTTCTCTTTAAACTTTATAAACCAGTGGGCTTTTTCTGTGGATCCACTCAAAAAGTGAGTCAGTCAAGACACAGTATCAATAAATGATTAATACATTAAAGAGAAAATTAAAAATGTACAATAATTCACAAGTATATATCCATAAATTTTAAAATATCGATATTTAAAGAATATAATCCCACAACTAAAACTCAATATTTGTGTGCAGTTTGATAATTGAAGCCAAAGTGATGGGGAATATTAAAATAAAAATATTGAATCAAAGTTAGTTAATTTAACATTGATTTAGAATGCAATAAAATGTAATAATTTGTCATAGAAACTTTCTTCCAGTAGAAGAATTTGTTCAAGTTGTGGAAAGATGTCAAATACATTGTTTATTTTACAAGGGGTTATATATGTATAAAAATATAAATTTAACTTTAATACCCACACTAATCCAAGAAATCTCCAATTTGAAAACTGTTTCCCTACATCTAAATAGTCAAGTGAAAGCATTCCATTTTTCTAAAGGGGGTATTCATTGGAATATCTGAAATTTTAGCATTTGTTGCTGAAGTGTTAGGGAGTATCCGTAAGGTACAAAAATATGATTACACTTTCTTTAAAAATTCTCAATTCATTTTTCAGTTTCCTAAATAAACATTTTTGCCAAGACAAATTGTCAACACGTCAATTGGCTTTAATTCCAAGATTTTAATTAAAATAATATAGATAATTCATTTTTAAGCATGGAATTCAAATTTAATTTCGACTAATTTTACATAGGAAAACATGTTTAATTGAAAGTAAATAATAGTATGTTTATGATTATATAGAAGCACTAACATCTCTCCCATTCTGAATATGCTATGTAACAGCAATTAAATTAAATTCAAAAATTATTTTCTTTTTGTATATGCACCTATTGTTTTTCTTTTGGAAATAACATGTGTTCGTGAAACCCAAAATATGTTGTACAAATGATATTTCTTAAAATTCGTTACTTTGCAAGCACAAAGTTATGACGCTTCTTTTATTCGCTATTTATTTTTTTATCTTATTTTGTTATTTTAAGTATGTTACATGATTTGCTTCATATGAGGCCTTCAGAACTAGTGTGGATCAAGTCCACTTTCTGGTCAAACTGATAATCACACACCCAAACTCCTTTAAGTTGAATCTTTTTAATGCATCTTTGAATCAAGCCCCTTGTTGCTTTGGTTACCAAGAAAAGCCTGGCGATTAGGAAAAGTACACATGGGAAGAAACTTTATCTTGGTGTACCTCATAACGTTATAAAATGGACTTGATTCACTCTAGTTATGAATGCCACATAAATAGATGTGTTAAAAACTCAAGTTTTCCCAATATTATTTTCAAGGTAAAAACAGTTTCATTAAGATTTCTTTTCTCAAACCAAAATTTTTAACTGTATTTTTTCCTTTTCCAGTTGGCATATTTATCTTGTCACTGTGTGTAGCTCTTTTTACGGGCATGGTGCTGACTATGTCCCAGCCTAGGTTTGAGAGTTATGGAAAACAAAAGCTTGGACTTCTTTCTTATGTAACTGGAAGATATCTTTCACTTCTGAAATGTAAAGTTGTATTTGATTGGACAGAACCTCAAGTTGTGGGGAACACTATGAGCTTCTATATAAAAGTAATTATATCTGTTTTGGATATTTAACTGTAAACAGCCTTTATTTGAAATTTGTATTTTAAATTAAATTTGACAGAAAGCTGTAAATTTTTAAGATTCTGTTTTAATTAATGTCAGGTTAACTCAGTGTTTTAAGGAAATGGAAAAATTATATAAATATTTTATGTGCAAGTTAAATTTAATTTTGTATTAAAATATAAGACTTGAATGCTTACATTGATTTGTTATTTGTTTGCAACAATCTTATGCATATTGTATTTTTTATGCAAGAATACACTTGGATTTTGTGAATTGAAATGAATGAAAAATTTGTGAAAACAATTGAATTCAAAATTCAATACAATTGAAAAAATTGTATTCAGACTCAGCATAAATGAGTTATGTATTTCTTGCAAAATATCTTAAGTATTTTTTACAGGAAACCATACATTTTTCACTAAAGATTAGTTTTGCATTTGTAATCGTGAAAATACACTGAAACCTGTGCAGATGACCTATTGTAATGAAAACCACTTTCAAGTGATATAAAAAAAATGACTTTCTAATGGCTTAAAACCTATTCTGGATCCACCTGTAGACATGACCACCATAGAACAAATGTGTAACAAGTATTTTACCTGATTGGAATAACTTGACTCTGAGATTATGTTATTAAAAGACAACAAATTTTAAACCTGCCATGAAAATTGATATATTCATCTGAAATTAGTCATGGATCAGATGTTATGTCTGAATGATATTTCTTATATTATGATTCAAGATGAACAGGACAATGAATTTTTCTGAGATACTTTTTATGAAATCAATTATCATTCAAGAGAACTTAATTATATTGAAATAAATCATATATTTTGCAAGGTGGCTTTTTGTCTGAAGTTCATTAACAATAAGATATTTATCTTCATGTATTTTTTCACAAATTTTAAGATTTTCAACATTACCTATATATATATATTTTTTTCATGTATTTTTCTGTAGTCACTAGATTATTAATAAAAGAAGATAATACTTGAGGGGGGATTTAGATAAATAGATACTGGCAATATGAATTTTGTATCAGTTATTCATGACTGCATGACTTTCCTTAAATAACTTATCCAAAATGCAACTAAAATTATTTGTAGTCTGTACTTTTGATCTTCTTTGAAGGACAGACTGGTTGCCATGGTATGATTTGCTGCCATGTGAAACATCACAAAAATATATTATTTGTGTGCAAATTTTTTTACAGATACAATTTTTAAGTATTGTCTGAAAGGTTTCACTATTTGCATTGTATTTCTTTCAGTTTTTCCAGAGGAATGGCCAAGCATATCCCATTTGCAATGAAGATAATATTCTTATTGAGATCACTCAAGGAGCTTATAAAATAGCCTGTAATGTAGAACTGGGTGGCCCTCAAATTTCTGATGCTAACATGGCGAAAGTTCAATTTACTGTTCGCCGAGCAGGAGAATATCGAATTTGTGTTCTTGTTAGCATGACCCACATACAAGGAAGTCCATTTATAAAAACATTTTTACCTGGTAAGGTGACTTCATTTGTATATTTTCGTATTCTTTCTCTTTTAAAGCAAATTCTGCATTTTCATTATTTTACTTAAGGTTTGGTATAAATTCTTAATATATATAATTGTTTTGACTTTTTTAACGTGATAAGATTGCAAGCTAAGTGTATTTTTTTTTGTGGCAAGAAATATAATTGATGTTTCATTTCTATTATTTAATCTACGTTGTATTAAATGAATTGTGATTCTCAGCCGAATTTGTTTTTATTTCATTATATATTTTATGCAATTACACCTATATATATATAATTATGTTTTTGCACAAACCTTTTTTACATGAATTCAAAAGAAATGTTTCATTCTCTTTTCACGCAAGTCATTTTGATTTAAAACGACACAATCAATAATTGTTTTGACTTTTTTAACGTGATAAGATTGCGAGCTAAGTGTATTTTTTTTTGTGGCAAGAAATATAATTGATGTTTTATTTCTATTTAATCTACGTTTTATTAAATGAATTGTGATTCTCAGCCGAATTTGTTTTTATTTCATTGTATATTTTATGTAATTACACCTATATATATAATTCTGTTTTTGCACAAATCTTTTTTACATGAATTTAATTTAACATGAATTCAAAATAAATGTTTAATTCTCTTTTCACGCGAGTCATTTTGATTTAAAACGACACAATCAATAATTTTGTCGATTGTAAAAAGATCATTATCAAACATCCCACAGGCCTTAAAAAGGATTGAATTTCAATTTTGGTTTTTAAAGGCCCTCAAAAAACCTTAATATCTACTTTAATTTTGAAAAAAAGTTAAAGCCTTATTTGTTTACAGAAACACTGCATATTTAATTTTGTTGCACCAAAAATGAATGATCAATGACATGCAACTTTAGACAAGTAATTTTAAGCAGTCACATCCAATACAGATCTTTCCTTACTTCAGTTGAAACCAGTATCATTGACACCTGTCCTTGGACCAGCATCATACTGGTTCTGAGCGGAGCAGTGACAGTTTTACACATCTATTCACGAGTTAATCTACTTCAATCTGTTTAGGCTTAAAAATATGTAAAATAAATTTTAAAATACCATAATTTTTTGCTACAAGAGTGGGAATCTTTCAATAGGAAACTACTCTTTAACATGTTACTACTCGAATTCTGCATGTTAGGAATGCCTTACAAAATGGACTAAAAGAATTTCACACTACAGTCCTGAGGCTTCTGATTCATTACATATTTCAACTGTAGTTCATTGTTTTTATAGGTGCACCAGATCCTTTGAAAACCTCCTTTATCCACCATAGTTCTACAGTTGTTGGTAGTAGAGATATACCCACTCAACTTTTCATTGAACCTAGAGATAAATACGGCAACCTTTGTACTGTTGACGTGGACTGCGATCCTGCTAAGGAATATAGTGTTGATATTATAGAAGTAAGGTCATGTATGGATATATTTCTTGCCGCTTACAACCAAAGGGCGTTTTTCTTATTTTTCAACCTAGACGACTAGGGGTTATCTTTTTAAAAGTATTCCTCTCCAGAGCTCCTACAGTGATCTCTCACTTATACACGCTCTCTTTTATGCGCGTTTTTCAGTTATACGCGTTTTTTACGCGGTCCCGGCCATGAATATAGGAAAACAATGATAACTCTTATTCATTTATACGCCACAATAAAAAAGCAGCTCTCACTTATGCGCGTCGCAAAAAAAATTTCAGTTCAAAAGTAGTTTCCTCAAGTCATGTGTTGCTTATCGCAAAAACTTTTCCTTTTTTGTTCTGCTTCTAGGAATGTATTCCCTCGCCCTTCCCCTATCGTTTGGATTCCCGGAACATATTCCTCTACCATATACACGGGTGTGCGTACCGGAGGGGGTCTTGTGACTGACGGCAGTAAAAGTCGCATTTATACAGCAGCCAATTAGAGTGGTTAGTACGGTACGTACCACGTGGCATTGATCGCTAACGAAAGAACCTTCTTTGGAGTTCGGGTTAGATGGTATCGTTTTAAAACGGCAAAATGGACAAAATTGTAGCTTTCGTTTAAAATGGCTGTTATAAAAAAATTCGAAGAAAATCTTTGCAACTCGATAAAAGCTTTAGAGAAGCATTTTAATGTTCCAGAGTCGACATTGAGAGGGATTTTTAAAAATCAAGAGGCGATTATAGTCGCTTATCGAGAATGTGGAATTCAATCGAAGAAAAGAAGCAGAATTCAAGGTGGAAAGTTCGAAGAATTTGAGAAGGTTTTGTAGCTATGGTTTAAAGAAGCTCGTCAATCGAACATTCCTGTTAACGTTGAGCTTCTAAGGGAGAAGGCCGTACAATTGTCAAAGAGTTTTGAAATGGAAAACTTTTCTGCATCACATGGATGGTTTGAAAAATTCAAAAATAGGCATGGCTTGGCAACTCGTGTCCTTTCTGGGGAAAGTGCGAGTGTCAATGAAAACACTGTAGAACAATGGAAAGAAGACTTGGCTACTTTATTAAACAGATAAGAACCGAAAAACATCTACAATTCTGACGAAACTGGACTTTTTTATAAACTGATGCCCGACAGAACCTTAACATTCAAGGGAGAACCATGCCATAGTGGAAAAAAAAGTAAAGAAAGACTAACTGCCTTGCTGTGTTGCAACGCTGATGGTTCAGAAAAATTCCCGCCATTGGTCATTGGCAGATAAAAAAAACTCGCTGTTTTAAGAACGTGAAGAAGCGTCCTTGCGACTGCACTAGCAACAAAACAGCGTGGACGACATCGCATATTTTCTTGGATTTCCTTCAAAAATTCAACAGGAAAATGCAAAAGGAAAAACGGAAATTTCTGTTATTCATGGATCAGTGTCCTGCTCACCCACAAGATCTTCCAACTTTCAATAACACGAAAGTTGTGTTTTTCCTGCAAATTGCACGTGCAAGATTCAACCTTTGGATCTGAGTGTCATCCGTTGTGTGAAAGTGCACTACAGAAAAACTTTAATCCTTCGACTTCTGGCTACATCAGAAACAAAACGTGCATTAAAAGACGAATTGAAGCAAATTACCGTCCTTGATGCAATTCATACGTTGTGTTCATCATGGAGAAACGTTACTGACAAGTGCATTAAAAGCTGCTTTAAGAAAGCAGGATTTTGTTTCCAGCCGAAAATGAATGTGAGGAACTAGAAAATGAAAGTGAAAACTGTGAAAATGACATAAACGAAGAAGATTGGCATATTGTATCTGGTGGACTCGCTACGTGCACTATCAACGATTTCGTTGATGCAGATGAAAATTTAATCATAGCTAATTGCGGGAAATAGGAGACATTGCAGCCGAAATAAATGGTGGTGATGAAGAGGACGACGATGATGAAGATGTTGCAAAAGTACTCCCAACTCACTCAGTAGCGTTTGAAGCTTTGGAAACTCTGCGTGACTATTTTCAGTTCAATTCCGGAAGTATATACACAGTATTAACAATACACTGTATTGATTTTTCACTTTTAAGCTCCCTTTTGTGGTTTTTCACTTATGCACGTTTTTCACTTATACGCGTTTTTTTCGCTGTCCCCAACGCCCGCGCATAAGTGAGAGATCACTGTATTTTGAAAGTTGGCCGACTTTTATTGCTATTTTTAAACTACTTTTTCACCATAGGGTAAAAAAAAATAAATAAGGTTTGTGATAAAAAAGTAAGTTAATCTGTAACAAGAGTTCTTTTTACAAATTCATGCCTTTTGCTTCATCATTGGGGGGTAATGTCTGACCTATTGCACTCCAATGGCATCAAAAGTGTTTCAGAAATATAAATATTCTAATAAGTCTCATTGAGGCATTTGCGTATCAGAGCATATGATATTTTTCTGTTTAAATTATGAATTGTTAAGCACCAATCTATGTCAAACACTTACTCTTGCTTCTGCTCCATAAAGAGTTTTGAAGACTGCCAAGGATGTTGTTGCTGGAAGCTACTGAAATTGCTTCTAAAATAATCTTTTTGGGAAAATTAATTTTGCTACTGTTTAAAAAAAATTATGCTACTGAAGCCACTATTCGACAAGTGCTTTAGCTGTGGCAGTACTGATCCTATAATCAACAGCATTCTTTCTCTTCCTACGTGGAGAGGTATGACTGCTTTAATTTTCAAAACATTTGTTTGATAAATAGCTTAGCTTTTGAATGATAGGAAGTAGATACCCATAGTCTCCAAAATCTGTAAAAATACCTTTATTTCCCAAACTGTAATTCACGAAAAATTCTTGAAAAATTATGAAAGTTTTGTTTTTTTCTGAATTTTACCTATAATTTCCTTTTTTTTTTTTCAAATGATTAAAATCTATGCTACTTTTGTATTAAAGCTTCTGATGTCTTTTTGTTATGATATAAAAGCACTTTATTATTATTTTTCTTAGAAATGAAGTTTTAAAAATATTTTTTTTTCATTAAATTTTAATTTTAGTCGCTGTTATGCGTAAATTTTATTTCATTTCTTGGAAATGACCTCTCCCTATAACAAAATGAAGTCTGAAAGAATAACGGAAATTCTTGAACTGTCTTTGTAAAGTTCTTGAATGCCATATAGGTACGAGTGGGAACATAGACTTTTTAACTTAGAATCTAAATCTATAGTTAACCTGGTTTTTGATGAATATAGTAAGATTTTGCTTTTTCGTGATTAGAACCGATTCACAAGGTTTCCTTCCCACAGTTCAAATTCTCCTATTAAAAGTTTTCTTATTTTTTCACTTGCAATTTTTTTTGTTGTTCACTTTTAACTATGTCTGAAAATTGAATGTTAAAAAAGCTATTCAAATGCAGAATCTTCAGAAAAAAATTGGGCAGAAGTTTTAATGGTGAAGAAAATATACAAATTTGTCAACTGGTGGTTTAGTGTAGCTCCAACAAGAACATGGGGATCAGGCGATATTTGAAAGTGTGTGAAAGCTCTTTAAGAGAAGGCTGCCATGCACAAAAGCATGAATGGCTATTGCAGTGGATAGTTTTTACTCCAAACAACCCATTATCACTACTTTCATTTCCAGCATTGTATGATAAACTTTGAGTCTCCTTGCTAAAGAAGCACTTAGCTTACATTTAAACCTATCACCTAATTTAAAAAACAGCCTCATCAATATCCACATGATTTGACTGCCAACTTGCAAGAGCCCAAATATATACAGTTTTTGTTTTTAGAATGTGTTATATTTAAAATAGAAGCATTTTTGTTCCTAATGATCAGGTTATCATTTCAGGTTAATTCAGGGAAACCAATACCAGATTCATTTCGTTGGGAGTGTTATTCACTGATATCACGGTTGGTTTTGGTGTTAAAATTTCCCAGTGAAGGCTGTTATCGAGCTACTGTGTCATACAAAGGTCTGAATATACAGAATGGAGACTTTCATGTTATCATATTGAGTCGTAAGTAATGTTTTTAGTGAATCAATTTTCCCCTATTGCTATTTTGTATTAAAAAAATTTACATTCCAATACTTTTTAAAAGTTTAATCACTTCTTTCTGCATTGATTTGTATATAAAAACAAAATGGCTGTTTTTGTTCATCCCATATTCATGTCCACATAAGGTAATTCCATCTCCATATTTTTATGTGCTGTATGTACTATGTTTATTTTTATGTAATAAATTTTACTAACTTAATGTTTTATTGTCAGTAGCATAGCATAACATTGATAACTGAAGATACACGGATTTTCGATAGAAAACAATACAAAACAGTATGCTTAGCTTTAGACAACCGTATAAGTCAACTGCATTTACCATTATTTCTTTGCAAAGATGATACAATACAAATAATTAGCCCTAGGTTAAAAAAAAGGACCTAAAAGAATTGTATCAAATCTTGGAAACTCTGGATCAGACCTGGATGGCAATATTTCATGAAAGGTTGATGCAATGTAGAGAGAATAGATCATACTCAAGGATTCACTACAAATTAACCTGGGTTGGATGCTAGCCTCAATAAGAAGCATGAATAGAGGAGAAGCATCTGCTGAAGCTGCCTTTGCATGACAAACACTATTGGCCAATCATAGTAAGAAACTGTTTGAGACTGAAAGGATTGGGTGTACACTTTCTCTGTCTGATCCCTTTTAATGAAAACAATTAGTTTTAAATAGGAACAGATGTCTTACTTAGATTTATGATTAAAAATTCGTCAATTTTACTAAAGGTTTTATCTTGTTTCTCTTCTGCCATTGAATTGTTCCAAATTTTAATATTTATTGAGGAATGCTGACATTCTAGACTTTCTCCACGGATGCTATGACACTGGAAAACATTAACTTCGGCTCTTAACTTGAAATAAAGTTCGTATTATACCTTTCTTTTGAGAGCGGTTACCTTAAAATAAATGTTATTTGTGCATAAGAAAATTTTAGTTTTTTTTAAAAAGAGTATTTGCTTTTAAAAGAGGCTCTTGTGTCTTAATGCCCATCTAGAGTACTTCTGAACATCAGAATATCAAATGAGATTATTTATGCTTTAGAAACCTTTAGTATACTTAGAAAAATGTGTAAATTTAATAAATGTTAATTTTGTATGTTCCCTATGTGACCCTATAATTTTTGAAGCTAGCATTGATACTTTTATACAATATCTATTCACATATTATATTCTCTACAATTGAACTGCCCTAAATGGATAATTTCTGGAGTCCTAGTCTCTTGAAATAGGGCCTTAGTGTATATCAACTCCTGGCAATGGTAGGCAGAAAAACATACCATTTTCAAGGCAAAAATAGGCCTGTTCTCAATGAAAAAAGGTCTAGAGGAAAGATTATTTTCCATAAAAAGCAGCATTTTAGCCTTAAATCTTTGCTTTTTTTGGTGGTCAGTTAAATAAAAAATGTAATTTTTTAAATATAATTTCATATTTAAATCACTATAAAAAATTATTAACAAATTTTGAATCTAATCATAATTGGTTTTTATTTTATGGTTTTTCTTAACACTCAAAAGAGGTTTAAAATCTGTAGGACAAATTAGTTTTATTTACTCTCAGACAAAAGACTTAATCTCATGATTGACTGCTTTTCAGTTGGTCTTTATGTAAAAAATATTTGTTATAAGCAAATAACAAACAATTTATTCTTATAGAGAATGAGTCCTTAATGGTCCAGAAAAATGTTGCTAAGAAGAACAAATGCTATGAAGTCAAACTACTTGCTTTGAATGGGGAAAGACACCAAAAGCCGAAGAAAGTATACTGTTACATATCACCAAAGGTATTTAAATTTTATATTTTTCCTCTGCTCTCATCTCTAAAATCTGTATGAAACTTTTATTCAGAATTGGAATTTAAGGTAAACTTCTCAAAATAGTTATTGAATATATGATGCATTATAACCTGTGTTGGATAGTGTGAAAATGTGCAATATTGAAAACTCTAGTCAGGAAGTATAACAGACTTTGGATCTAGTGATAAATAATGCTAATGATCTGCAACCATTTATTTAGTTCATAAAACACAGTTAAACAATTTAAGCTGGTTTATAAACGTGTATTATCAATATGTGTGATAAATCTTTAGTAAATGTTATTGGTTAAAAGTATAGGCATTCAGTTTTTCACATAGAATTATAAGTCAATGTGTAGAAAAATTTTGAAACTTGTTATATGAATTTGCATTTGAAAACTATTCAGTGTATTGAAAGTTTATTATGTTTTTATCCTTAAAAGTTTAATTCACAAATTCTTGTGATCAATTTTCTGTAGTGTAGAGATAAAATATTTTTTAAACTTATATATACCTTACTTGTATAATTTTCTATTAAATTTAATGTAAATTTGCTTTTCTTTCAGCAACTAACATTGAAAGAATACATGTGGAAATTTTTCCCTAAGCATCTGATAACATTCCGTCTCTGTCCATCCACCAAAGTAAGGCTTAATAAGTTTTTGAGAATGTTTTGAAATTAATATAATTTATTTCTTGGTATTGATACAATTTTTCACGTAGTAACATTTTTAATATAATTTAGTCAAAAGGAATATGATATATTTTCATATTAAATCTTTCACCTTTGCTTAGATGGAATTTAATAGTATGAATTATTTTGCATTTTTACTTGTTATTTTGTATATTTAAATTTTAAGTACCTTCTCATTTTATTTTTCTAACAGTTCAAATTTGAAAGTGGCAAAAATGTTTTACAAGGAGATCCTATTCTTGTTATTGATGATGGTTCTCAGCAAGAAGTTGAGCTTATTTCTCCTGATAGAAACATAATTGCTGCTACGTTCACGCAATTTCTATTGAAAAATATAGGTATTTTGTTATCTCTACTATTATAAAAGGAAGTGTTTGTTTGTTCTGTTTGTTTTGTGCACGTTCTTGACAAATCTAGGGCACTTACAGTAATGGGATTCGGCATACTGGTAGTCCAAATGTTTTACAATTTTTGTACGAAGCCCAAATTTTAAAATTAAATCTAGGGCATTTTAAAATTAATTTCTTCACATATTTCATTGTTATTGTTTTCCTTAGAATAGCAACAGACTGGAAGATCAAAGATTCTAAATTTTTTGTTTTCCTGTTTCATTTTGCGGAGGAATGATTTTTTAGTGGACGATAAAAAGCAAATAAAGTTTTAACTGGAGTTATATAGTTCTTTTTTACTATCTCCTATATTATTAAAGAGGGAGTAAAAATTTCATCAGATTTGAAATCTGCAGAAAATTTCACATTAGATTGATACCTAAAAATATGATTTTTTATATAAAAATAATTTTTCTATTGTAACTTACATTTTTTGCAATACCGTCGGCGCTGCGAAGAATGACATTCGTTTGATTCGAGATTAGGGAAATCGCAGATTTCATTTCCTGTGCTCAAACGATTTCACAGCAAAGGAGATCAAAACAAATTTTTTTTTTTTTTTGACTGGCATTGTTTAGTTTTTTTTTTGTAAAAAATCAGGGTCATCAAAGATAGATTTGAAAATTTCAATAGATTTGAAGTAAGCTGAAAATTTTACACCAGATAGATACCTTATACATTTGATTTTCTTTTAATAAATAATTTTTCAATTAAATATTTCTGTTTTCGCAAGAGATTGTGGCATCATGCCGCTTGGATCTCTTTGCAATTTGAATTTGGCAACACCGTGATGGCTGTTATCCAATAGACTACGAATTCCCATTTGGTTTGCGAAACAAACCAACATGGGCAACGCCGTTATGGCGGTTATTCAATAGTTTGCTTTGCAAACCAAATGGGAAGTCCTAACAATCAACAGGGGTTAGCGAGCAGTAGTTGCACCTGACCCCACAAAAAGCACTGTCACGGGCAATGCCTTGCTGGCCACACAGTGCCTAGTAATATTATATAAGTATCTTTTATTTTACTATTAAAACTGTTTCCAAACATTCGTTGAACCATTGTGACTCTTGGTTTACCCACCAAGCTAACAATCTGAGTAGTTGTAATCTGCTCAGGTTCAATTCCTCTGACCTTAGGGAGACATCTTTAGGGCAGAGGAATGGACATCACAACCCCAAGGTACCCGAAGGATCTTTCCTATTTTTCATTTTACACTGCACCATCCCTTTTGCTTTTTGTTTCTCCCTTATTGTGTAGTCTGTCTTGCAGCTTTGGCTGAATATGGTCCTTGCACTATGAAACCTGAAAACAACCAATCAATTTCTCTCTGGATGTATTTCTCTCTTAGCATCTGTGAAACTTTCCTTGTGTGTATGTCCATTTATATGCTTGTATGACTCAGCTTGATCAAATATGGCCCTGGTGCCATAAATGCATACCAACTAGACATTGTCTTTCTTTTATGTAATCTTAAAAATGCTTAAACAAAACTTGTGATACACATATCACTAAAACATTCACATATTTCAGTTGTAAAATTATTTCCAGTTTGCTTGGGAAAATGCACTGAAGGTTTAGTTATGCCTCTTTCATACAATGGATGCATGTTTTATGTTGCATCAATAATAATTTCATCTTTGCTTTGTTTAATTTTATCATAAAATTTAAATCTGAGAAATGTATAATTAAAAATGAAATTTTATCTAATAATTCCTCAAAACAATGGTTCATGTCAAGGAACAAAATTAAAATATTGCTAGATGAAAATGGCTATGTGGAAATAAAAATATTTACAATGTTTCATAAGAAAAATTACCTATTCACATTCCTATAAAAATGCATCTTCAGAGAGCTGATAAAAAGTCCAAGTGGAGACATCTAACCACCTTTAAGAGATTCTGCCTTCAGCTTTCTTGTGGTCATTAGGAGTTAGGAAAATACAGGGTATTTCTAAAATAACAATCAATTTTAGTGAAAAGGTTAAAATGTTTATTTTTTATTTTAAATTTTAAAAATCATGCTGACCTCTGAAGAAAGAATGTCAACAGTTAAGTATATCTGGGAGGTAAAGAATAATATAATTGCAGGATTTGCCTACTGAAATTCCTCATACAGTTTAAGTGGTTTAAAGCACAGGGTAACGAATTTCCCACTTTAAAATTGTTTGTGGAGAAAGTTTTGTTTGAGCATCACAAAACGCAAAAGGTTTGGCACTTTTTGTTTGCTAAGAAGACAATTCATGGTTATATTTACCTTGATATGTTACAGATTTCTATTGTCTGAACTTTTTCTGGTGAAATTATCGACGATGTCTTCCAACAAGATGGGGCGGCATCCCATTTTGAAACAAGTATACATGACTACATACTAGAAACTGTTCTGGGAAGGTTGATAGGAAAAGTTTAAGCCAGATTGTGGGTTCCATAGTCACCTGACCTAACACTTAGATTTTTTGTGTAAGGTGTGTTAGTAAAGCAAAATTATACAAAAATTGTTTCTGTGCTTACACTGAATGTTGGGATTTGTGTGTTGATATGCAAAGGGGCCATGTGGATTGTATTAATATTTGCTGTTTTCACATGTCTTATTAATTTTTAACACGTAAGTATTATAAGATGCTTCACAGAAATAGTCACCTTAGGGACACCCGGTACATTGGTTATAGTCTAGTAATTTTACTGAATTTTCAAATTTAATTCCTTATTATGCCTTATGAATGTCCAATTCTACTCGTTCACTATCCTGGAATTCAGTGTATAAGGTACAATCTTGTTGAAAAATGTTTTGGTAATCAACTGACAATTTTCAAAGGTGTGCAATAAAACGTTTGTTCTTCTTTCTGTAGGTGGTTCTGAAACATTCAAAGATAAAGAAGATTTTTTCCATCATGAAGTGAGAAAATTTCACCAAAAGCATTTCCATGACAAAGTGTTTTTGAAAATTGTGAGAGAAAACATCCTGGAATCGGTAAGTAGTATTATGTCCCTGTAACTACATTGCCCTTTACTCAAATTTACTAATTATTCTATTTTTATTTCCTTTTTCTTCCAGTCTTTTAAAGAAACAAAGAGTTTCAGTGTCAGCGACTGGTGCAAGAATTTTGAAATCAGTTTTATTGGAGAAGAAGGTAGGTTCTGAAATTAATTTTTAGCATATCTGTAAAAACATGTGTTTCTGTATGTTATAAACTTGATTTATTTGTACTCGCTTGTATTTTAAAATAAGTTTCCTTTGCACTGTTGGACTAAACTATGGGTAATATTCATTAAAATAAATACTCATATTCAATTAATCAATTGAAGTACAATATAACTGGTCTCAGATAAAAAAAATATTTGTAGTGGTCATGCAACATGCTCATGTCCACTACCGAAAACATGTCAGTATGCATAGCGTATTTCATTCTATTTAAGTGCCACAGGAATGATGTGGCTTGTCTTAGTCCCCTGCTGTCTTAAATCCTGAATCCATAATGTTTGATAACATCTACCTTTCAGTCTAGTGCCAGATGCTTTCTTTACATCCCTTAGTACCACTTATCTATCTCCTGATTTATATTCTAAATTAGTCTATTTTGTTAGCACAAAAACCTATCGGAAAAACTTACCTGTTTGTTGCAAGGTTGCTATCTTGTTATAATTGTAATTTTGTAGGTATTGACTGGATTTGAATTTTACTATTACTTAACCTTTTTCATATCGAATTATTTATTTAAATTTCCTGCTCTTTCCGATGTCAAATTTCTTTTATTCTCTTAAAATTAGATGTTTGACATCACCCAAATGAGATTCTAGAAAAATTTTGTTAGTTCTTAAAATTCACTAATTTTTTTCTGAGTGGATGAGTCATGTGTGGGGTAACTGATATTTTATCTTGACATGAAAAATTTACCACATCTATTGTAGAATCTAGTTTAAATTACTTTTCAATGGAATAGATTGAAAAGGAGCATATTGCTGACATTTTATTTTTGATTTGTTCTTCATACCTCCAAATTGTTTTTGTAGGTATAGACTGGGGTGGCCTGAGGAGAGAGTGGTTCGAAATAGTGTGTTCAGCCTTGTTTGATCCTGAAAATTTGCTTTTCCAATCGTTCAAATCTGACAGACAAGGTCTTGTAAGTAAATTTTAATTCGTAATTGGCACTGAGATCATTACTGTTGTATTTTCCTCGTGTTGTATTCTTTCTTACTTTTTTCGATCAATTCATTTAAAATTCAATTAAATAGATGTGCAGCTAAAGAAACGAAAAAGTTGGCCTTTAATGCAGTTTGAACTTAAATTTTTTGTTCATGTTAAAGAAATGTAATATGTTTATAAAATAGGTGCATCCTAAATCTATTTTCACAAATCTACCTAGTTGTACATCTATTGGGTTGTAGTATTTATGTCTTATAAATTGTGTTCTGATCAGAAAAGATTGGATACTAAGAGACTTTTCTAAAAATTTGTATTTAAACAGTATGTTTTAAAAAAATTAAGAAATAATGCTACTTATACTTGTAAGGACACAATTCTTTCATTCTAATTTAGCCGCAAAATAATGGACATTACTAAATTTAAAGCTTATATCTTGGTGTTTTAAAATGTTATTGCCATAAAATGTATTTAAATATGCCGTATTCTTTATTTAAAGCAATACTTCCAATTAAATTGTTGATTTTAATCCCTATTGTTAATGTTTCTAAAATAATTTTGATCCTTATTGTTAATGCTATAAAATAACCACTGACAGCAAATGAAAAAATGTTTTTAGATGTCTGCTTTTTCAAAATCAAGTTTTCAGCATTGTAATTTATTATAATTATGTGGTACTTAGATTGAATAAAATATGTTACAATATTTATGGTAGCTTTATTTATGATCCTATTTTTTGGTACTTTTCTAAATATGTAGGTGCATCCATGTCCATCTCACAAAAGACCATCAAATATGAAGTTGAAATATTATGAATTTGCTGGGAAAATCGTTGGAAAATGTTTGTATGAATCTTCATTAGGAAGTTCTTATCGTCAATTAGTAAAAGCTAAATTTTCAAGATCATTTCTTGCTCAACTCATTGGCTTAAGTGTTCATTATAAGGTAATTCACAGTATTTTTTATTAACTCTCCTAGCTGCATGCCTGAGTACAGCTCAGTGAGCTTTCATTGTAATGGGCAACTTACCTGAAGTATTTCAAGGAGGTTGATAGATGTCTGGGGGGGGGGGATATGTCTCAATACTTCAGGTCTGCCACTTTGTCATGTAGGAATTTTTCCGAGTTGTATTCTAATTGAATTTTCTGAGCATGTTCGGCTGTGCCGATTGGAGGGTTAATTTCATTTGTAAATTATACTTGCATAATTTGAAAGTTTAACATTTTTTTCATCTGCACAAAATGTTTTGTATGTTTGCTACTTTTGCAATATTTACAATGTTTGTGCAATCTTATGGAAAGTTGCATAACTTCTGTCATTGTTTACTTGTTTATCTATGCAAAATAAGATACAAAATGGATTTTTTTTTGTTGCTAATTTAGTTTAAATAGCCCTAGTAATCTTTAAAATACCATGTAGTGAAATTAGTACTCTTTTCAATTTTGTGTTTACAATAAAGTATCTATCATACCACAGTAAAAAAATATAATTCGTTGAAAACCATAAAAGATGGGTGCTTTATGAATTGAGCAAAACCATCTTTACAAAATAATCAAACAAATTTTTAAAATGTAATTTTATTTAAAGAGGTTAAAAAAATATGCAACATAGTGAAAGTCAGTTTCTTACTTTTCGACATTAGAACTAGTCCATTAATTGAGACACATTGGAACTAGAATACTTTAATACCAGTTTTTTGCCTGAAATTAAGTCTACACATTATGCTATAAATTTAACTTCACATTTAAAATTTATTTTAACCCCTTAAGAACAGCAATTATTCAGCATGCCTTTTCCATCAGTGCCATTAATAAACCAGACTAAAACATGTTTTTTTTTAATAATCAAAAAATTTAATGAGGGAATATGATAGTGTTACCAAAAATAGAATTCATTCAAGAAGTAGTATAAAAAGGATTCCACTGTATTTTACAAAGCATTAACACTTTGATATAAAAATATTTCGTTTGTATGTTATCAAAAAATGGTTCAATGCACTGACCAATGTTACTTTCTTTCGCATGATACTCTTGCTGTTTTCACCCTATTTAAACCACATCCACCCATATACTACAAATGAGCATGATATGCATCATGGCCTTGACTGTTCAAAGCACAAGTAATTCGAACTGATCAGGATTATTAAGTGTGTATATGTGGTTAATAACGTTTAAGGGTGGAAAATATAGGAATTGCTGTCTATGTACACACCTAGCACTTAACACGCACGGATAGAAAAATCTAAATATTTGACAGTGGCGCAGGGTTAATGATAAGCTAGGCTTGGCACAGCAATACCTTAATCATCAGAAGTAAACTACAAATAAACTAGATAATCTCATTTGTTCGATATTTATCTTTTAGTATTTTGAGCATGACGATCCAGATCTTTATGTCACCAAAGTCAAATACATTTTGGAGAATGACATCACCAGCATGGGCTTGTATTTTACAGAAGAAGTATATGATTTAAATGGACAGCTGCTAGAGGTACTTCATTTATATTTCATCTTAGCATGTATGGTGTTTTCTTTGTAAAGTCACATAAAATCATTTTGTGTATGCAATGCAAACATAATATAAAGAATTCCTATCAGTGTGACATTACTAAATTTTTTTCAAAAGGAATTAATTTTCAAAATAAATAACTCTTTAATTGTCTCTACTATTATAAAAGGAAGTGTTTGTCTGTCGGTGTGTACTGTCCTGACAAATCTATGGCACTTACAATAATGAGATTTGGTACACGGTAGTCCGAATGTTTTGCAATTTTTGTGTGAAACATGAATTTTAAAATTTAATCTAGAACATTTTAAAATTAATTTTTATTGGAATTTAATTATTATTGTTTTCCTTAGGATGGCAACAGCATAAAGAGGTGACATATTCTAAATTTATTTTTTCTGTTTCCCTTTGATTTTGCGGAGGAACGATTTCAGCGCATGAAAAAAAAAATAAAGATTTAACAGGAGTTATGTAGTTCTTTTTTCTATCTCCTAGATTGTTAAAGATAGAGTAAAAATTTCAATGGATTTAAAATCTGCGGAAAATTTCACACCAGATCGATACCTAAAAACATGATTTCTTTCAAATAAATAATTTTTAAATTGTAACTTTTAAATTTATTCCCATACAAATATGACCTTGATCATGTTCAAGAAATCATATTCCATTTCTTGCACTCAAATGATTCCAGCAAAGAAAAGCAAAACAAATTTTTAAAAATTTGACTTGCATTGTTTAGTTCTTTTTTGTAAAATCGGGATCATTAAAGATAGATTAAATGGACAACGGATTTGAAATCTGCGGAAAATTTTACACCAGATAGACCTTATGCGTTTGATTTTCTTTTAATAAATAATTTTTCAATTAAATATTTATATTTTCACAAGAGATTGTGACATCACGCCATTTGGATCTCTTTGCAATTCAAAATTGTTCGCATTTGACAATGACGAGATGGCTGTTATCCAATGCTACGAATTCCCATTTGGTTTACAAAACAAACTAACACTATGGTAACGCTGTGATGGCTGTTATCTAATTTGTAGCAATCATTAGTCACACCTGACCCCACGAAAAGAACTGTCACTGCCAATGCCATGCAGTAACTAGTAACTTATATTTTCGCAGTACGAATTTGGCCGCATTTGATAAAGATATTCATTACAAACATAAAAAGGACTATTTGAGGTTTTCTATCTGCGCTATCATTAACGCTAGTAAAAATTTCAACGGATTTGAACTCGTCCTTAGGATGTCTGAATTTTATGCGAATTTGCTGCATGCCAGTGTCATGTCGGGTGGAGGGGGGGACTCATTCTTAAAATTATTGTTTTTTCTCTTTAATGTTTTCAGTATCACTAAGTACATAAAAAGAACTGTCATGGACAATGATGTGCTGTCCTGTTAGTTGGTTATAAAGTTTATAACCTAAGCTACAAGAACCATCTATTGAGAGCAATGTAGTAAAAAAAGAATAAGAAGTAATGTAATTACGTATAATAATTGAAATAGTTTTTTTAAATTGAAGCAACAAAAAATACAAATGTGTGTATTTTGGAAGTTTCCTCTGTTCATCAAATTTTTGGTGGTAATTGAATTATTTATTAATTTTCTCCTTATAAAAATATTACCAATTAGTAAAGTCTATTCCAACTTGTTATGATAATACTTATCAAGTAAAATTAATAAGAATTTCGTATTCTTGGGTAGAACATCCACAAAACTGACTTTTAAGCTTATTGCATTAACATGTCATGGAGTTTAGTTATGTGATATAAGGTGACCATTGGTCACAAACAAAAAACATATATTTTCATAAATTTCTTCAGAACTTGATGTGGTCATTCTTGGAAATCTGATATAAACACATCTATGGAATTATATATCTAATCCTAAACTGTTATATGCTGTTTTCCTTGGGTTCAAATGGAAGATAATGTTAGATTTGTTGACTGAAGTAGGATTTAAAAACTTGTAATAAAGTAACAGTTTTGAAAAGATCGAGAATTAACGTTACCAAAGCCTCCACCTTTTAAAACTGATATTTCATTTCTATTTTAGCTTTATTTGCTTTTTGTTTTTCGATCATACATTCTAATTCCTGAAAAGTTTTGAGCCTAGTGAGAAAAATGATTACTCTCATATGACAAATGAATGCAAAAATCCATATGTGTGATAAATATTTGTTTAGTACAGATTAGAAAGTAGAAAGACTTTTGTATATAGTAATTGAAGAAAGAAATAATTATAATTATACTGAATGAGGTATATATATTTTTTCAATCTGGCTCATCTAGCACTTTTATTTTCCTAATATGACCTTCAATTCAATAAACAAGGGACCCTTGGTTTAATTCTTCATTTTAGTATCTTATTGAAAGTCCATTTATGATTCCTCCTTTGGTGTATATTTTCTGTGTCAGTAAACTTTCCTTGTGTGTGTCCGTGACTTGATATTGTCTGGTGCAACATGGCCAAATATAGCCTATGTCCCAAAAAACTCAACCCTCTATTTCAAATGAATTTTTTGGTGGAATAAATTGTGCTGTAAGTTGTAACTATTTTCATTTTTACAAAATATTGCATCATTGATTTCACAACATTTGCACTTAAAAACAGTTCTTTAATACTTATTTTTCTATTCGTTTTAAATAAATTTGTTGAATTGTTAATCAGTTTAGAAGTCACTGAGAAATTCCTTACTGACTGTTTTTAACATCTTTTCCTTAAGATGTGGTCAAAGTTTAAAATTATCTCAACCTGAGTATACGATCATTGTATTGTGTGTATTTATTAGGTACAAAAATAACTATTAGCTTTACTTTGGCTATTATTTTGTGTTATCCTCTCATGCTCTTGAAATATTTTTCACTGAATGTTGTACAGTACCCAATTTAAGTCCTATATCATGTCTAATCTATGTCTCCTGCTAGAACTATAAACCACCTATGAGAATTTTTATCAGTAATTACCCAGTGTTGCAGTAAATTACCAGTGTCAGTAATTTTAAAACCCTACTACTAACCTTGTATAAGCTTAGCTTTAGGGAAAGTATTCAATTGGTTCTGGCTTATTATTTTTAAATTGTCCTCTTTAACCCTTTTCAATATATTTTTATTTTTATTTTAGGAAGCTGAGCTCATTCCAAATGGAGCAACTACTCTTGTTACAAATGCAAACAAAATCCAATATCTGAATGCACTAGCTCAATACAGACTCACAACTAGCGTCAAACCAGAAATTGAGCATTTCCTGAAAGGTCTGACTGAACTTATACCTGATAATCTCTTGTGCATCTTTGATGAAAATGAGTTAGAGGTAAGTATATTTTTAAGCTTTAACTAAAACTTATCTTCTTACTTAGGTTCATTCCAACAAATTCAAAGATTAGCCGTTTTAATTGTTAAAAGGCTTGAATAACTTGAACTATGTTGACCTTGAAACTTTTTGCATTGTCCTTACTCATGGTCTTGCAAATTGTTTTTCAATATCTGTATTTAGTAATGTTTCATTAATAAAATGTTTCTTAATGGAATTGCAATTGCATTACGTGATATATATTTAGAGAACCAGACAGATAATAAACTGCAGCTGATCTAATATTTGAGTAATCAGTTCAATTATGAACTATTTAAAATAAAAACCTGTATGTATATTCAGCTATATTTTTCTCTTTTACTTGTCCCCAATGAATTTTAAATTTGCAAGCAGCAAAGGAAAATCTGCATTTCTTTATAGAATTGTGAGTTCAAAGGTCACAATTATTATTTACAGTTATCTGAAGTGACTTTTTTTCATGAGCTCTTCTGCTACAAACGTCCTCGAGTTCAGAGTTTGAAATTCTTCATTGGTGGGAACCTGAAAGAAAAGTAAAAACAAAATTGAAAATGAGCTGCCATACATACTAAAATGTTCAACTATATTGTAGTTGTATCTAATTTTCAGTAAAATTTGCTCTTTCCTCTAATAAGTAAATTTTTTTCTGTTTTCACTTTTTCTTGTGTGTTTTCCAAGAAATACTTAATTCCAAGAATACTCTCTTGATTTTTCCCAAGTGAAATGTACTCAATTATCAGAACAATAATATAGCTTGTGACAGTTGATTATATTTGCTCACAAATAAATACATGAATATTTGTTTGAAAATTAACAAATATATTTTAAAATTTTTTTCGGTAGTTCAATTTGCTCATTTTTTTTTGTTTGCTCTTTAAATATCATGTAAATAGTTATAGCTTACTCTACTTAAGAAAAAAAATTATACTACACTGTGAAAGGGAAATTGTATTTTTTTACATGAAGTGCATTTTTCACTTTATGTTTAAATGTTGTATATTTGTGTTGGACTTAAAACCTTTCAAATGAATATTGTGAACTGTAAAATTTGTATCCTTATATTTCAGCTGCTTATGTGTGGAACTGGTTCATATTGTATTGCAGACTTTAAAAGTAATCATGCATTAAGTGGAGCTACTTATGAGTTTAGAAAGGCAAGATTTGAACATTATTTATTATTTTCTCAATTGAATGGTAAATGTATATATATATATATGTTTCTTGAGGCATTACATCCAAAGCTGAGACAACTTCTAACAAGCGTACAATTCTGATCAAATGTATGCATAACTTTGTAGGCCATATTGTCGAACCTCAAGTAAAGATAGGCTTTGGAGCTACATTTTTTAATTATATGCTAATAGACCCATGCAGAGCATCTGCTGATTTCTAAGTTGTTTGTCTATTGATAGCACAATGAGACTCGTGTCTAATATTTTATTTAAACCATTATCCATTGATAATGAATGTAAGCATCAACAGGTTGATTAAAAACTCACTGTCCATACTTTTAGGGGAGGCAGAGAATACAAAAATAAGTCATAATCACAAAGGCTATGACAGGAAAAGACACCCTAATATGCACAAGCAGTGTTCTACAACCTTTAAACACCCGCGGCCCGGCGGAAATAGGAAAAATATTTTGAGGATTGGCTTTAGCCAGAAATAATAACCAATATAGAGAGAATTTTATTTGTTAAATCTAATATAAAATTACAATTTTTGGTTAGTGCGACATCTGCTGCTGCTTCTTTGTAAGCAAATTTGATATGCATGGTTGTAGCGTTGTTTTTGAGAGATGAAGCGCTACATTAACATCCCTCCAATTTCTCTGTTTGGTTTTTATTACTGACGTAGCTTTAAAATTCTTTTCACACGAAGAGAAAGTTGATAAACCGACCAATAATTTGATAGCTTTATAACTCAGACATGGAAGTACTTCATTAAGGGATATCCAAAATTAAGACAATGATTGCATTTTATGTCTGGACAACAAAGTGACATCAGAAGGCAAAGGTTTTCAGCTAGCGGTTTTAAATGTTGTCCTTTTGTGTTACATACAGCTTTCTGGTTAATATCAGCAGCATTCTCTCAAAAAATTGCCCCAAAAGTAAAAACATTTCAATACCTTCCTACTGTACGAGATTATCCTGAAGACAGGGTTCCCACAGCCCTTAAAAAGTCCTTGAATTTTTTTTCCTAACTAGGGGCCCTTGAAAATTACGGAACTTGGTGAAATGTCCTTGAAAGTACTTGATTTTTTAACTAGTACATAATTGTGTAATTTCGTCTTGCATTGGAACATGTCCAGACAGGGCCGGCTCCAGGGTAGGGCGATCCGGGCGGCCGCCCGGAGCGCAATGATCTAGGGGCGCCAAAATCATGGAAAATGAAAATAAACTGATAAAAAAAATTAAGTTACAGGCTTTTATAAAATGCACTAAAACTAAAAAGTAAAGAATATTTTTTTATCATTCTGATATCATATCAATAAATTATTTTTCATAATATTGCATTGTCATCGGACCCTTGTAAGTATACCAAATTTCATTGAAATCGGTTCACGGGAATTTTCTCAAAAACGCGTTGCAAGATTTGACTGATAGTTGACAAGATTAAGAGGCGGCAGGCGGAATTTATAATTTTTATTTCTAAGCACATAATTCAAATAATATAATATATTTAAACATTAAGGCAAAACCTACTTGAATTGAATTCAACATGACAAAACCACTCAGCCAACGCCTTTCAAGAATTGACAAGTTTTTCGGCCCGTGGCAACACGACTGTACAGGAAACAACAATTTTGAAACCAAGCGAAACAAGATCTAACAGCCCTTTTTAACTGCATATAAAAAGGAAGTAGACTTAAAACAATGCATTATTTGCCACTAGACTTCGGCTGGTGCGAAATAAAATAGTTTGTTTAAATTGTTAGTGCAAAAAAGCTTTAAAAAAGTGCTTGTGCAAATTGTCCAGTGCGTTTGGCTTCTGTGAAGGTAAGTGTTTTAATTTTTGTTTTCATTTTTAAAAACTAATCAAATCCATCAGACATAAGCCAAAAAAAAGGGGGGGGGGGGGCGTAGATTTCAAAAATTAGAGTTTAGATCAAAACATGGCTTGTGTGGTATCAAATGAAAGGTAATTGAGTCTGGAGTTGAATGAAATACATTTTTTAAAGTCAGTGACGCATAAGGGGGAGGGGATTTTGAAAATTAGAGTTTAAATCAAATCATGGCTTGTGTGGTATCGAATGAAAGGTAATTGAGTCTGAAGTTGAATATAATACGTTTTTTTTAAGCCAGTGGCGCACAAGTGGGGGATTTCAGAAATTATAATTTAAATTAAATCATGGCTTTTTTTATATCAGTATTATTTTTTATTTTAATTAATTTGTTCCAGAAACCAAATGTCCGATGCTATTCTCACCAAAACATTACAAGAAAAGGCTTAAAAATGGAGAAGAGGTTTTAAGAGAATGGATAGTATATTCCGTATTTCAAAATGCTTTGTACTGTTTTCCATGTCGACCTTTTGCTGCACCATCTAGCTTGAGCGCTCTTGGCAATCGGGGATTTAAAGACTGGAAGCATTTAGGGGACTCTTTAGCACATCATGAAAATGCTAAAACTCATATAGATTGTTTGAAATCATGGCTTGAATTGAAGCAAAGATTGAAAATAGGTGAAACAATACATGCAGTTTCTCAGAGACTCATATTGATTCTGAGATAAATCACTGGTCTGAAATTCTTTTACGCATTATATCAGTCGTTAAAATGCTAGGTGAGAGCTCTCTAGCTTTTCGAGGAACAAGTGATAAACTGTATGAACACTAGGCCTGGACGATGTATCGATACATCGTGGAAAACCGGTTTGAGGTCGACATCGTCATATCGGTTTCGCGATTTTCCCGATGACGATGTATCGTGATATATCGGCTTTTCCCGATGTCACACAGCCAATCCCAGGGCATCATCACGGTTTCAAACGATGCCACGCAGCCAATCCCAGGGCATCATCACGGTTTCAAACGATGCCACGCAGCCAATCCCAGCGCACCATCATGGTTTTCCGGTGTCACGATATTCGATGCATCGATGGTTCGATGTTTTCATAGCGCATGCGCGATTCATCACGATTCATCGTGAAAAACCGGTATTGACATCGCCACATCGGTTTCGCGATTTTCACGTTGAGTTGCCAAACCAGTATTTCATGGTTTTCCGGTATCACGATATTCGATGCATCGATGGTTCGATGTTTTCATAGCGCATGCGCGATTCATCACGATTCATCGTGAAAAACCGGTATTGACATCGCCACATCGGTTTCGCGATTTTCACGTTGAGTTGCCTAATCAGTATCTCACGATTTTCCGGTGTGAAATTTCGCGTTGATGATGGCGTGTTATTTTAGCATCTTTGGGGGAAATTTGGGTATAGATCGACACAATGATTCTGATGTTTTTTTATGTGCATGTGCGATTTTCCACCACGGTACTTAGATTTTCGATACCGCGATAAAAGGCTAACTAATGAGAATTTTTTTGATAGTTAATTTTGCGATTTCTGCGCTGATTTTTTAATTGTAGGGAATAAGACGACACATAAAGATTGAAATTTAAAAATTTCAAACTGCGAGAGAGCAAATAATTCTACTCGTTTGCTGAATTTATCTAGGTAAGCTTTATATTACGTTTTTTAATTAGTTAATGGTTTTTTTTTGCTTAAAAATACTTAAAAACAAAATAATTTTGCAAAATCTGCGAATTTTAAAGATGTTTCCATTTTTTTTAATTAATGAGGAATTTCTTAAAATCATTTGTGTCCTGATGATGACTTTTGTTTCCAGAATTTTTTTTGTGTGAAATTGAAATTCAGTACAATTAAAAAATTTTAAAACAAAAAGGATTTTGCACATTTCAAGTTGAATTTCGAAAACCCTCTTGTTTCTTGATGTTGCAATCAATCCGCTTGCATCCCTTTTTGTTGTGAACTTCTGTGGAAATATAGGTTATATATGCCGTCATCATTACTAACAGGAATCAAATGCCCCTTTATTTCTATTTATGTTGAAGTTTTTCTCTTTGTAAATAAGCTAATTTTTGAATCTACTTGATCATATATGGTGCGTGGAACACACACATATATATATATGCAAAATCTTGTTTTAAATCATGCGTGTTTCTTAAACGTACAACGCAGATCTTCATTTGTTATTTTTTTCCTACCACAATTTTATATAGCAAAGAAAAGAACTTTAAAAAAATTTTATGCACGCACACACACATATATATATATATATATATATATATATATATATATATATATATATATATATATATATATATATATATATATATATATGTGTGTGTATATGTATATATAGTGATGTAGGAACAAGGTTTTGCTTTTTACTATGCATAAAATGCATGGTTAACATCACGATGTATCGTAATATCGTGATGTTAGAATGCCGATGTATCACGATGTCAAAATTTGAACATCGCCCAGGCCTAATGAACACAATAATGGAAACTTTTTTAAGTTAATTCAGTTATTGGCTGAGTTTGATCCAAAAATGGAGGAACACGTTCACAGAGTCCTCAATAAAGAAGAAATCAAAGCTACATATCTAGGGAAAACTATACAAAATGAAATAATTGAATTATTGCATGACAACATAAAGCTCCACATCATTGAGCAAGTTCAAAAGGCCAAGTATTATTCCGTGATTCTTGACTGTACTCCCGATGCAAGTAAAGTAGAACAGATGACATTTGTGGTAAGATTTGTCTCCATACAGGAATCAGAGTCTGAAGTTCAAGTTAATATCAACGAACATTTTTTGGGTTTTCTACCCATTGAGAGATCAACAGCTAAGGAATTGTCGGAGGTTTTACTAGAAGAGCTAGAGAAAAATAGGCTTAAAGTAGAAAACATGCGCAGTCAAGGGTATGACAATGGTTCCAATATGAGAAGAGAAAAATCGGGAGTACAAACAAGAATCAGAAATATAAACCCCAGAGCATTTTATGTTCCATGCAGCAGCCATTCGCTAAATTTGGTTGTAAACGATATGGCAAAATCCTCGTTTGAGGCAGCCAACTTCTTCAATATTGTTCAAAAGTTATATACATTTTTTTCTTCCTCTTCTTTTCGTTGGGCAATATTACTGAAATATATTGATACTTACACCCTAAAACCATTGAGTAATACGCGATGGGAAAGTCGAGTCGACTCATTAAAAGCTCTGCGGTTTCAAATTGGTCCAATTCACGATGCTTTGTACAGCATATATGAAGATTCAGAAATCGATAATATGATCAGAGACGAGGCTAGCGGATTATTAAATAATTTGAAGCAGTTCAAATTTATATGCTCTGTTGTGATCTGGTACAAAATTTTCAGTCATATTAACCCCATCAGCAAACTTTTGCAAACTGTAAATTTTAATATGTCACAAGCTATTGATATGCTTAGCAACTGCAAACTCTTCTTAGAAAACCTGAGATCAGATGAAGCTTTTGAAAGCATCATTTTAGAAGCAACCGAGCTTGCTTCAGAGATTGACGTGGAAGCTAATTTCGAAACCACCACACCACGTCATCGTGTCAGAAGCAAAACAAGAACGTTTTTGTATGAAGGCCCGGATGAACCCGTTCAAGACCTCAAACAAAAATATAAAATAGATTTTTTTTTTCACACTATAGATCAAGCAATAAATGGCTTGGAAACCAGATATAATTTGCTAAATACTCACAGTAATTATTTCAGCTTTTTGTATAATATTTTTGGTCTAAAAGACATGCCCAGAAATGAGCTACTGGCTCATTGCAAAGATTTGGAAGTAGTTTTAACTGATGGAAATTCAAGCGATCTTAACACCCTGGAACTAGCCGATGAAATAAGCATTGTTTCGTCATTATTAATAAAAAAGGAAACCCCTGTCGAAGTTCTCAAGTTTATCGCTACACTTAAATTCGCACCAAACCTCAGCATAGCATTAAGAATCCTACTTACATTGCCAGTCACTGTGGCTTCAGGGGAAAGAAGCTTTTCAAAACTAAAAATAATAAAAAATTATCTCAGATCGATACAGACGCAAAATCGTCTCAATGGATTGGCAATGATTGCTATAGAACACCAAATTAGTGATAAATTAGACTTGAAATCACTGGTTCGTGAGTTTGCCGAAAGAAAAGTTAGAAAAAGGGCATTTTAATTACTTTGGTTAGTTAGAATTTATTTATAATATGGGATATTAGTTCAGTTAGCATTACTACATTTTAATTTTTGTTATTTTGCCTTAAGTGCTAAATTGCTTATCTTGTTATCTGATGATTGAGTTTTAAAAAAACGTTTTTTTTTTTTTTTCATTTTTTTCAATGTTTTCTTGACTTTCTAATATGGTCACATGAGATTTACTTTAAAAAAACGGGAGGGGGGGGGGGGCGCTCAAAATTAAGGTTTTGCCCGGAGCGCCAAAATGTCAAGGGCCGGCCCTGGTCCAGACTAGTTTCCTCCACAGCAGGTGCGCCATTTGAGCGTCATTCTGAATGAAACCGGTGTTTCGCGCTTTGACACTATGTGATATACTAATAATGCTACCTCTAGATTTCCACAGTATTCTGTCCGTCTAAGTTGACACCTCTTGTCTCCGTTAAGATGGACGCTTTGTTATGCCCGCCACATCATGACTTATCACGGCCGCTAGGTTACAGCACCACTTTCGTAGGAAACTGTAGCTTTAGCAGTAAGGGCATCATTGGAAACCTGGCGCACATCCAAAGAAATGAAGCCAAATTTTTATATTTTTATTGCAAAAAATATAAAAGTTACAATTAAAAAAAAAAATTTTTTTAAAGAAAGTCACATGTAAGATATTTTTCTGTTGTAAAATTTTCTGCAGATTTAAAATCCGTTTAAAGTTTTACTTTACTTTAACGATCTCAACGATAGAAACTTAGACTAAAGAATATTAAAGAACTAACACCAGTCAAAACTTTTGATTTGTTTTGTTTCTCAAACAAAATAAACCATGACAGCCATCTGTTATAAGCAGTGGACGACAGCAAAATGGAGATTGTGTTGTGTAGATCGAACCGTGTGCAAGCTCCCATACTTTTCGTGCCACCAAAAGAATTTATTGTACGATATTTTATCGTACGACCAAAATCGATATGTGTGCAAGTAGCCTGGTACTTAGTATTGAGACCAAAAGCCCACTTAGCAACAAAAAAAAATCACAGGTTCTGTGAGAAAAGAAAATTTAAATTATAACCAAAATTGATGATAACCTTTATTTTTTTGACTGCTTCTTTTTTAACACATCCATTTTATTTCTTAATGTAAAATTATTCATACAAGACCCCTGAAGAGAAATATTAAGTTCATTTACGAGGTTAAATATGTCCGCCATATACGCAAGCTTAGCCATCCATTCCTCATTCAACAGACTACTAGGTCAGATTCTTCTAGTCATGTACTCTTTTAAAAAGTCCAATAGCTTATCAGTGAAATCTCTGCCTTGAATGCAAATGACGAGCCAGTTTGGAAGGTATCAACATAACACCCTTTGAAAGGGAAAAAATTTGTAACATATTACACACAAAAGCCATGGCGATAGTTCACTGCCAGGGGCTTCAATAAAACTAAGCTTTAAATATGCCTAACAAAGTTTCTTTTTCTCTTATTGGTTTGTATTGCACATTCTGAAGTATTAGAATATTTATTTTTCTTCTGAACGTGAAATTTCTGAATATTGTCCTTGCCTCTACTAAAGAAGGTTAAAAAAAAGTGCTCTTTGACTTTTTTATCCCCATCTTGTAGGGTTTAAAATTTAATGAAAGAAATAATTTGTTTTCTGAAATTCCACAGTACAATATTGAAAAAACAATACGCACGAGTGCGATAAAAAGTAACTTATGTAATGTGTTGACAGAAGAATTAACAAAATTCTGGCATCCATCGTCCGTGCACTTTGTCTATACTTGTCGCGTGTAACGCCCCACTAAACTCGCAACAGTGGGAATTCCCGAATTGTGTAAGACCACAGTGCAGAGGATGCAATAAGATGCAGCAGGTGTTTGTTATTTTTTATGTTTAACTACATATGAAATCACCAGAGTGTGGCCAATAATAATAAAAGTATCAAATATGTATTACAGTAAAGGCTTGTTATCTGCATTCCAATATTTAACTACTCACATGACAACCCAGGTGGTAGAGTCATGTATTAGTAAATGTTGTGTGTTCAAAACCCAATCCAAACCAAAAACACTTATGGGGGCTTGTGCATGTTAAATATCTTGTGGCCTCAAATGTACTTATGTTGGCATGGTATTGAAGCTTGGAAAGTGGGATGCCAGCTCAGGTGTGACCTTGTCATCTGATCGTGGTTCAAAATTACGAGGTGTTGTTCTCGAATCTTTTCTTTCAGGATTGATCCTCGATCCTGTTGTGTTGCTCCAGTGCAATATTAATTCAATTTAGTACCTATACATTCACTTGTTCATAGGCAGGTTGATATTTTTTTTATGTTTAGACCTATTTTCGCATTCACTGACGTTCTCTTTTCTATGATGATTTCTTTTTTCCAGATTTCTCATTGCTTTCTATAATTAGATCACACAAAATGAAAGTTTTGAGCAATCTGATCAATCAGGTGGCAAGTCCTTCCTTTGTAGTTTTTCCAACATTATGCAGTTCCATAGCTCAAATCAAACATGTTTAAACAAGAAAGCAAAATTAGCAAATAAACCCCTTATCTGTTGAATTTAAATTATTTATATACATGCACCTCCAGTATGCAGTTGTCAATTTCGTTCCATGTACTGGGTATAGATCATGTAACATCTATATTAGATATCTATTTCCCTTCAGCACGTAAGTATGTATATATAAATGTTGCAAGATATATACTGAGGAATATCAAGGAAGGATACCCAGTGTGCTCTTTGTCAGAATGCATACCTCTAAGTTGTGTAAATAAATGTGCTGCTTAAATCATTTCCCTTTCATTTTTATGTTAGAAATGCTGAGAAAGTTCTATGCACAGGATTCTGCATATAGGTTGAATTTTATATCGTTGCTTTCATTCCAAAACCTTGAATCTCCTCTTTCTAAAAGGATATTTTGGGGTTCAATGTTAAACCTCTTATTGCTCATGCTTACAGTGCAGATTTTCGTTTAATACCTGCTATAGTCAATATTTGGAGCTACTCTTGTCTTAAATGTAATGCAAAAGTCAGCTTTTGCTTCTCATGCTTGTCTTGTTCTTGGCCCTTATGCTCTGAAATTCAACTTATCAAATATATTTGATTATTGCGAGATACTAGGTTTCTGAGATGGTAGCATTGTGTATTCAGTTCTACAGAATTTTTTTTTACAGGTTTTAGAATGGTTTTGGATAGCAGTCTCTAATTTTTCTGAAGAAGAGATGGCCAGATTACTCCAATTTACCACTGGATGCTCCCAGTTACCCCCCGGTGGTTTTGCTGAATTGAATCCAAAATTTCACATTTCTGCTGCACAAACTTTTGGAAATTTACCAACAGCACATACTTGGTAAGTGCATCTTATGAAACCTGAATAATTGCATAAATAAATTAAAGTTAACCACCCTTTTAAAATGTTAATTGGAAGGGGATAGTTCTAAATTTTTGTTAACCGAGAAGGAAGTGTTGCATGTTTAAATAATTGTTCAAAAAGCTTGACTTGTTGATTACAATAAATTGAAAAATAGTTCTCAACTAAACTTTTGTTTTGTAAGTTCCCAAGATTAGAATTTGGAAATTACCATTTGACACAAATTTTAATTTATTAAACTGATTTCTAGAATAAAAGATTAACATGTTTTTTATACTAGTGGAAAATAAGTGTCTGCTCTTTTTAATTTGACATTTAATGTTGGTTATATGTATAAGCTTCTTCAAGATATAAAATAGGAAAATATTGGGTCATCCAGAAAGTTCTGCATGTTTTCAAATCGAAGCTAGCTTTGTTATTGTTATTTTGCTACCGCTGATAAGGAGTGACCTTGATTGAAGCAAATGTTTAAATTCGGTCTTTTCTGCTCACACTGCATAATTATAGCATGTGTTGTGAAATAATTTTTGTTTCACTGCAGTGCTAAGAATGGAGAACCAGAAAGTTCATTTTCGTCATATTATACTCTTTTATTTTAAGAAAGGAAAAAATGTTACTCAGACTGCTGGTAGAATGTGTGCTGTACATGGACATGTGCTGTTTCTGAGGCCACAGTTCGAAGGTGGTTTGTTTAATCTAAGCGTGGAAATTTCAGCCTCGGAGATGATGCCCGCTCTGGACGACCATCCTCTGTAAATAAGGACCTATTAAAAGATGCTATTGCTGAAAATTCACGTTACACAGTTCAGGAACTATCACAATCTAAATATTCCAAAATAAGACAATAAATTCGGAAAAATACTGTTATCAAATGGCAGTATTAAAAGCAGAAATCGAAGCAAAGAGGCCAGAACTGACCAATCGTCGTGGTGTTGTCTTCCAGCATGACAATGCTCGGCCCCACATTTCGCTGAATGTCAGAAAGAATTATTGAGTAAGGCTGGGATGTTTTGTGTCACCCCCCCCCATATTCACCAGACCTTGCCCCCTCAGATTTTTACCACTTCAGGTCACTTCAAAATTCTTTGAATGGCCTGGAGTTCAATTTTTTGGAGACTGTCCAAACAGCACCTTGATAACTTCTTTACAAATAAGCCTAATGATTTTTTTGAAAAAATTATAATTTTCCAGCTGCCAGATAGATGGCAAAAAGTCATAGAACAAAATGGGGCTTATGTGATTCAATAAAATTTTCTTATGTTTTTGTACTGCTTCATTGGTATTTATCTTAAAAAACATGCAGAACTTTCTGGATGCCCCACTATATAAAATACGGAATAGGTATAATTTAAGCTCATAAAATCAGTATTGCATAGTTGCTTTCAGAATCTGGGGATTTTTTTTTGCAAGTTATAGTGGGTCTATTTTTAAGTTAAAGGACCCATTGAGGTTTCGAAAAACATGTTCTTAAGTTTTCTGTAAGCAGAAATTTAATGTATTCACTTGAACTAAACATTTGTGTTATTGAGTTTTGGACCAAATTTGTTGAAGTTAGTGCAACACTTCAAAATCCTGAGGCAAAATCCTTTTGTATATTTTTATGTTTTTATAATATGCTCATAAATATAAATTAATTTTTTATAAATGTTTTCCCCCTAGCTTCAACCAACTATGTTTACCTGACTATGAATCTTACGAACAATTTGAAAAAGCTTTAAGACTTGCAATTACTGAGGGCTCAGAAGGCTTTGGTATGGTATGAAAACTGCTTTGGTTGATTGAAAAGTGTGTTCAGCAGCTTCTAATGAATAGACAATATTTATATATGTATAAAAGATTTGTTATGTATAGGGTTCCACTCTAGAGTTTACCATTAACAATAACAACTGGTATCAATTTAACTCGTCATTCTCACATACAAAGTATTTTTATCATGTGAGGTCTGTATTTACCCCTTTTCTTACTTTTCCCCTTTAATATTTTTATTAATTTTTTTTAGTTCATGCATGTTTTTACATCATATGCATTTTGTGAGCCAGGTCTGATATAATTCTATACGTATTTACTATTACATTGTAGTTTTGGAATGCTGTTGATTGTGAGTTAGTTTTAGCATTATTTTTGTTCAGTTGCTCTTTGTGTGTCATAATACCAAAGAAAGTGTGTCAGAATATGCCAAACTTACTGCAATTCTTTTACTCAAGAATATTAAATATGCCATACTTTTAAATAAGATTCTGTGAAATCTATTGCATTTTTATTACAATTTACTCTTTTTTATATTTTAAATCACTTATGGAGTGTAATGTATAGTTTGATAATTTGCATTTTATAGGGTATGGTTCTGATAATTCAAAAACCTTTAGTAAGTGAGCAGAAATCCTTTAATTTAAATGTTACTTGTATGTGATTTATTCGATGTAGTATATATCTTATGTATAAGTTTTAAATCGTAGTCCATATCTCTAGTCAATAAAATGTAGAATATTTACATTCATTTGTTTGACCCACCTCTTCATGAGTATATATGAGGCACTGAAAGCAGGAACAGCTGAACTGGAAAAATGATGTGTGTTACTTAACATTGTTCATACACTCATGCAAAGTAAAAATATCTGATACAAGAAAGGGTTGATTTGCTGCCATCGTCAGAATAACTTTTAAAAACATTAAGATAATTTTTATTTTGTCAATTGCATCATAATGCCAAATATTTCACTTTTTCAAATTAGTTGGTTAGGCCGCTCTTCCTCTCAAAGCCTCATGTTCCAGTTAGTTTTCTAACAAATATTCATGTACTTAGTATTTAACATAATTATATACTGTCAAGAAATTTTTAAACTGCAGCATTCATAATTGCTGCTTATTGCAATCTTAAATTATATGTATGAACTACTGTTTATTACTTGCATGACTTTCTAAAAAATAAGGTTTAATGCAATGGTGATTTATTGATGAAGCATTACAAAATGTTGAAACTGAGAAATATGACGAGTTATATTTGGAATCTTTTAACAGATTAAAATGAACAGATTTGAAATTGAATATTGAACATAAATTGAATTTCTAAACTGATTTAAGTGGTGATTGTAGTAATTTTATTGCATTATTCTTCAAACTTCTGTTTACAATGCTTTTGTTTGATAGACAGAATAAATTGTGTTAAAAGTTCAATTTCCTAATAACAAAATATTGAAAATCAAATTAAATTTTCGTTTAATGCCCACATAATATTTTATATGGTGCTTATAGCTGAGTTTTTGATATGAAAGGAAAATAGAATACTAACATATCTTTTTATCAAAAAACCTCTAATTTAAAACAAATTTGGAATTTGTTTGCAAATTATAAATTGTCCATAATTGCAAACTGATTCCAGACTCAAACATCATTGTAAATGAAAAAAATTATGTAGACAAACATGGCTCAAATAAACATAAAATACTATTAAATTTCTTCAGCCAGATAATTGAGATGATTATGAAAAAATAGTTTTGCTAATGTTTCCAAAATTTAATTTTAAATTGAGATTATTTTCTTAATGTCGCTCATTTATCCTTTTCAGAGATCAATTCATTTTCAAAATTCTTTACTGCTTAAAACTTGGATGAACTGTAAAACAAAATAAAGGTGTAAAACGTTTCATAAAAATCATGCACATAATACATCCTTGGTGATTTTGGCGAAAATGTTATCCCTAGATTGAAAGGGAAATAATTTTATTTATCCGAAAGAATATTTTATTTTTCTTAAGAAACCTACGCATTTGTTTAACATGAACTGTCCTTAATTTGTAGCTATGTATATATTTGTGGAGTTGTGTTATTTATATATTAAGTCCAAGACATCCTAATTAAAAAAAAAAACTGTATAGATAAAAATGCTTGAAGTTTCTATATATCATACTAAAAATTGCTGTCTTTCCATAAAACCAAGACTGCTACATTCCAGCTTTCATACCTATAGTGTTTGATACGACTTATACTGCATGCTTTTACTTTTATATTTACCATTTAAACTGACCTATTAAATGGATTTTATGTTATTCTGCACTTTTAAGTGAAGTATGTCTCTTTTAGTTGTAACTATTTATTTGAATCACATGTTTTTGTATGTGAACGCTGCAAGTACAATTTAAACAAGTACTTAATGTTTACATGTTATTCTTAATGATCAACATTAAGTATTTTTACCAGTAGATAATAATATATCTGAACTGAATCAACTGCATTGTTTTATTTATATTTACAATATGAAAATTACTTAAATTAAGTTTTTTATGGGTATGGTTTGAGATGTGTTGCAAATTTATTCCTGAATTTTTTTAGTTTTAATATTTATTAAAAGTAAGGTTGAGTATATAGAAATTAACATCTCAATAGATCTGAAAAGATTTTAGAGAATAGTTTCCTCTTTGTGAAATAAAGGCCCATTGACATTTTGAATTACTATGTAACTACATATTTCTTTTAAGATTAAAATTGCAAGACAGGTTTTAAAATGCATTCTTAATTAAAATTATAAATTTTTTTTTATAGCTCAGCAAAACTGGATAAGTTTGATAGGGTGTAAATTTAGTTTTTTTATATTGTATATTTTAATAACAATTTCAAAGCAAATATTTTTTAAATAAAACGTTTTAAATAGAAAATCTTCAGCAATATTTGCAGAAAGCAAAAATAGTTCTGTATTTAAATCTTAACATAGGAGGCTAGGTATTTTACTTCATTATCATAAATATTTTAATCCCTTTTTCATTAATAATTCAGTTTTGTGTGTTAGCACTGAAGAATTGCATCCTTTTAAAAACTAATACCAAAACTTATCCCCCTTAGTACTTACTGAAACTAGTCATTGTATTAAAATATTTTGTAAAAGCCTCCTAATGGCACATTCCATAACCCCATTTTTGCATATAAATTTCATGTAATAAAAGTTTTCTTCGGTCTTTCATCTTCATTTGATTTTACATAAATCTATTAAACTGTTGAAATATAGTCCCTGATGTATATATCAAACATCTCTTAATTTAATAGTAAAATTCACATATTTTTACCTTTTAAGGTATGAGAACCTTAATATTTTTAGGGGCAAAACCCCTATTATAAGTAATATTTCAGAAGATATTTTCATTTAGGATTACTATTATACAGTTAGAAATAGCTAATTTACCTAGCTTGATTTACATATTTTTGTCTTTAAAATTTCTTTAGCAACTGGTATTGGAACTGAGAGCTTTCAGAATTTCTTAAGTATTAAATTTATTCTTGTTACATGTTACTTGATAGTTCTTTAACCTAGGAACAAATTTTAATTTGATTTATTTACTACTACAAATATTAAAAAAAAAAGTTTATATCAGATTTTAGTATGCTTGCTTCTATATATAATAGGTTTATCATTACATAACTAAATGTGAATAAAATTATTATTAGTGTTAGAAACAAAAAATGGACTATATTAAATCTATGTTATAAATAACTGATATTTTGCTTTATGTATTGCTTCTTAGAAATTATTACTGTGATATTTGTATATGGTGCTTTTTTGTTACACAATTATGTGTTATATGTCACACAGGATTTGTATACTAACAAATTTCTTTTTATATATATTTTTGTTTCTGACATAAGAAAATTTTGAAGTTTATAACTTTCTTGTACTTTAGTTTTTGTTTGATATACAATAAAAAGGAACTGCAATGTTATCTGAACAAATTGATTATTAAATATTTTAGGTTTCACATACTTAATAGATTTATTAATTCTTGACTCGTGTGTATAAAAAGTTTACCATGGCAGTTTTCATGAATGTCTAACCAGATTATGCCAATTTAAGTCATCTTAATTTGAATGTTAATTTAAATCTAATTATTTTTATTTAAACAATCGTGAATTAAGTCACATTTAAAATTTTCTTCTGTTTCGTTATATTAATAATGGAAAAACCTCAGACATGATGCACTTTTTATCTTTTTAAATGTGTTAAAATTTTTAATTCTACTCAATAACACTAAGACTGACCATTTTTAACTGAATATTACGTTTGCCTGCTTTGAGGACTAAAGATTGTATTGGAATGACAACAGCTGATTAGCATTTCTCTCTTTATTTTCTAAAAACAAGTGTACTCGAATATTTTTATCAGCAAAAGCTGAGTTTTATACATTGGAACCCTCATGTGCAAAGGTTGGAAATGTGTACTTCACATTATTATATTGTAACACTGAACAGCAATAACGGATTGGATCGAAAGTAAAATAAATCTGATGTTAAGCATTTGACAACCTTATAAGTCAACTAGATTCACTGCTATTTCTTTCCCGCAAATACAATTCATTTTAACACAAAGGACATAATTACACTCAATCCTGGCAATTGGATATTCTAAGAGCTGTCTTGATGTTTGAGAACAGAAAATGAGAATGATAGACCATACGCAAGGAACCACTGGGCGTATAATCTAATGGCTAACATTCAGTAGAAAGAATGTGACGGGAAGAGTCATTACACACGACAAACACCATTAACCAATCATAGTAAGAGATCGTGTTAAAATAGAAAATAACGTCTTACTCAAATGTATGTTAATAATTGCAGTTTTTCCCCTTGGGTTTAATCGATTTTTTCTATTCACCTAATTGTGAATTTGTTTTATTAGGGGATGTCAGGCTTCCATGGAAGCTAAGCTACTGGTAGTTCAACTGATCCTTTTGAAAGTGAATTTATCAGTTTCAATAAAGTGTTTTAAACATGTATTGTTTTTTCATTGAATTAAACAAGCTCTGGAGGTCAGAATAGTTGATTACTCTTTTGGTTCCTCCGAGAAAACGTATATTCTCTATAACTTTTGAACATGGAAGGAACTCGTTTAGATTCTGGTGTTTGTCGAGCTCTGCTATCACAGTGAAGTTGAATAGTTCGCTTAGTTGACTAAACTTTTGTGATACTTGCACAATGGTACTCTCCCATGGAAAAAAGGTGTAGGCACTGACGTGGAGTAAATTATTCACTTAGTTATTCTCTCTGAGTATTCATAGCATATAAAATTCCATGAAAATATATCCAGGACATTTTAGTTTTTCTCATTCAAACAAAACTAATCACTTCAGAAAGTTAATCAAAGTTGGGAAATGTCTGACTGTTTTCTGTCAACGTTTCAATGTCTAGTCGAAAGATCGGGTGCCATAAAAAGCAACCCATCAGCCAAACCTCCATTGATGTCGTTTTTTCCCGTAGCTCAATCTATTACATCTAAGAAACGAAAAATTTCCGCTGTTTGACCTGCACAGCTCTATTTTGGCTTTAAATCTGTAAAACTTGTTTCACCTTTCAATACGTTTTTCAATTTTAACAATTGTAAGTGCAGAGCTGCCACAGGCGACTTTTTGCTAATTTCCAACTTTGGTAAATAAAGGTGTCTTCCAAAGCTCCTATTTTTTTTTAATTCACCAAGTCATCGCAAATTTAATCCTTTTAAAAAAAATGTTTTTGGTTTTTGTCAAGAAAATTTTTCACAACGCTAATTTCGAAGTTTTGTTGCCAAGCCCTGGTAACCAAGAAAAAATTGTCTATGGGTCAAAAGATGCCCATCAGAGGTGTAGTGGAGCTTACATTTTTACGAAAATAAGTTAGGAAAATTGTAAAATACCTCTCCATTTTGTGCCCCCTCCCAACAATACTACCCAGATCTGAGCGTTCCGGCACTGCTTAATTCACCACTGATGCCCATCCATTGATTCTTCATCTGATTGCTCGCGTGACAGACTGGTGAAGTCGGCACTAGAAATTCGCATTCTCACACCAACTCTCAGAAAATATGTTTTAGCCGAACAAAACTCAAATCGACCAAAAAAGTCACATGGCTAGCGAATACGTTAGTCGTACTTTTAGACGCAACTCAATAACAACAGCAAAAGGCTATACCAGATTCAACATACACAAGACCCCATGAACACGTCGGTTGTTAGTTGGATGTGCTTTCGAACACGCAAGACTCAGTTTGCTAATACGCAACTCTTCCAACTGGGTTACCGAGGCCATGGGTTTTTTGTAAGTAGGTTGTTAATGTCCCACTGGAGCAACACAACGGGATCTTGGTGACGATGCGGGATGGTCCGGGATCAAATGAAAAGATCCAGGGTTAGATGACGAGTTTTTTTTCTGCTGTAGCTATTTCATTAAGGTCGCACTGGAGCAACACAACAGAAAGATCCTAGGACAACACGTAATTGTGAACCATGGTCAAAAGGCGAGGTAACTCCGAGCTGTTACTCCACTCTCCAAACTTCCACATCACGCCAACGTGAGAAAATTTGAGGTCATGACAGATTTAACGTGCACCACCCCCCTTAGTATCTTTGGTTGGATTTGAACTTGTAACCCTCCGATTGCAAATCCGTTACTCTTCCAAACCGGGCTACCTCGGTCCAAGTTTTTGCTGTGGGTTGATTGTTTGGTAATATTTTAATTAATGTCGCATTGGAGCAACACAAAGTTTTTTCTGTGAGTTAGTAGGTACCGCGATAGCCCGGTTAGATGGTAATTGGTAAGTATTACTTAACGTCGTACTAGAGCAACACACCGGCGTCAATATATTGACGACGGTCCGGGATCAGTCCCTTAAGGGAAAGATCCGAGGACAACTAATCGTAATTTTGAACCACGGTCAGATGACGAAGCAACACCTGAGCGGGCACCCCACTCTTCAAACTTCCACACCAACCCAACGTTAGGACTTTCGGCCACGACAGATTTAAGGTGCACCAGCCGCCTCTACACCATACGATTACAAACATCCATGCCCGGATTCGAACCAAGAAGCTTCCGATCTGGAGGCTAACACTTTAACCTCTATACCGGTTGGAAGAGTAACGGATTAGCAACCGCAAGGTTGCGAGAGTTCACTATGAAACTGCGCGTCACAACTTGAACCCTTCAAAAAGCACAATGGTGTAGCTTAAAAATCTAGCTAATCGTGTAGCTAATTTTTACAGAAAACTTTATTGAGTATACTTTTGTAACTGAAGGTGGTGGTGCCAGCCAACACCTCCGGAGTTGTGCCAGCTCAGGTGTTCCTCGTCATCTGACCGTGATTCAAAATTACGTCGTGTTCTTGAATCTTTCCCCTTCGGGATTAATCCCCGACCGTCGTCAATAGCCCGCTGTGTTGATCCAGTATAACGTTAATTGAATTACCAACCTGTGGAAAGGTAAGGTAGGGTAATGTAAGGTATTTTTTAATTAACGTCATGCCAGAGCAACACAATGGGCTATTGACGACGCTCCGGGATCAATCCCAGGGTTAGGTCCGAGGACAACACCACGTAATTTTGAACCACGGTCAGATGAGGTTTTTGGTAATTTTTTGTTTACGTCGTACTAGAGCAACATAACGGGCTATTGACGACGGTCCGGGATTAGTCCCTTAAGGGAAAGATCCGAGGACAACACCTCGTAATTTTCAACCACGGTCAGATGACGAAGCAACATCTGAGCTGGCACTCCACTCTCCAAACTTCCACGCCAACCCAATGTGAGGACTTTCGGCCACGACAGATTTAAGGTGCACCAGCCGCCTCTACACCATACGCTTACAAACATCCATGCCCGGACCCGGATTCGAACCAGGAACCTTCCGATCTAGAGGCTAACACCTTAAACACTATACCGGTTGGTCGGCCGGCTATCTGTGAGTTAGTATTAAAATATTGGAATGAGAATAAGCCTTTACTGTAATATAAATTTTATACTTCTTTGCAACTGTTGTTGCTGTTGGCAACACTCAGTAGTAATTTAAAATGTAAATAAACAAACATTAAAAAAAAAACGGCTGCTGAGTTTGTTTTGATTTACATACGATGAGTTTCTTCTAAAAAACTGCCCTGGGCTCTGTTATCAAAAAATGACTTTCTTAATCGTTTGCTTAGTTTTAAAAGGAACCTAAAAATTACAGTGTTTTAAAATGTTAGAAATAATTATTAATTTTCGAATGTGATATATTTTGCTTGTATTCTACAGCAAACATTTTTATTTCGGTTTCTTGTAGAAGTTTAGAAATTATTGCTTTTCACTTACCATATCATCGTTAAGTGTTTAAATTTTTCAATGATGTGGAAAATTTACTGTCTTCATACTCTCAGGATTTTAAATTATGTTCGACGGTATATCATTGCATTTTGCTTCGTTTGTGTACTTTTTGCTGTTTACCTATTAATTTCATCCAAACATGAATATTCCAAGGAAAATTTTCCTAAACCTCTACATACGTGCAATTATTTTATGCCTGTCGTGAAATTTCATGGAATAACGGTAATTATTTTCTATGCTTATACAGATTATGTAAATCAATGTCATTTTTAACACTGTGACATCTATCTATTTATATATGTTCTTTATCAATGTTAGTGTTAAAAATGACATTGATTTACATATATTTTTCAGGAAAAAGAAAGGACTTTAGATGTTGTTAAACATCTTTTTCAGAAGATGGGATATCGAGCTCAATTTAGTGATTTATTAGAATGGGATGTACTGTGGTCGTATACTTACCCTTTCTATGAAATGGCAAGAAGCTTGGCTAATTTGAAGTCCAACCAAAAAGTAATTTTAAGTGTGCTTTCTGATGTTTTACTCAAAATGTTCAAAATTTTGTTTTACATTTAATTTTCATTTTTACAGGTAAATCATTTTCCTGGTAGTGGATTCATAACTCAAAAATCTAGCCTTGCCTCTTTAAACATGGAAAATATTCCTAAATCTTTTATGTTACCAAACAATAAGGAACACTTTTTGCAATTTGTAAGTATGTCTCAATAACTTTCTTTAGTTTGTGTTACCTTTAATAAATGTATTATGTCTGCACCAATATGCATATGCACTACAAAAGGTGTTGAGTTAATCCAGTATTTCTCAGTTTTAGTTCATAAAATTAGAAAGTATGCATAGACATTTAAAAATAACAATTTCTTTTAAATGTTTAAGTATATGCAATTGTAAATTTGTATTCAAGGTAATTTTGATTCAGAGATAAACAAATAGGTGATGAATTAAATTTTTGCTACCTCAGTTTGAGAAGCACTTAGTAAAATGACAGATTTAAATTTATTTATACCTACATTTGGGTTGTCATTAAATTATAATGAGGGATAAAAATTTTTGTAATATTTTAATTGATTTTTAAAAATTCTTACAATAGTTTTTTACTTAAGTGATATATTGTCTAATTATATGAAAAGTCATAAACATTGGAAGTATGCATATAATTGAAAATAGGCTGCTGAAAACAAAAACAAAGCTTGGATTTTAAAGAGTTCTGCTCACAGAGGTATGAAATTGTTCAATGGAACTGTTGATCTGGATACAAATGGCTCATTTATACAAGAATTTATTCAAAATCCTCTACTCATCAGTGGAAAGTAAGTTTACTTCAACTTCCTTTCAATCATTCCCCAAAAAATTTGATTCCAGTCCAAACTAGTCCTCTATTCCCTCATTAATTCTTACCTTATATCAGCATTCCATATGCTTTTCAAATTTTATACAAGAATTTTTAGTAATATTTTTACTGTCTCAATTATTATTAAATCTCAAATTTTTTCTCACATAACATTTTTCATAATCTACTTGAAAGATATGTTCTTAGAAATGAGATTCTTCTACATAATATTTGCAATTTAATAAAAGTATATTTATATTTTTGCTCAGATAGTTCTTAAATCAACTGAATGAAATTAATCTAATGCATATTCATTTGTTATATTTTGGATTTTACAGTGGTCTTATATTAAATGTTAGAATAATTTACTAAAATTATTGATTTTTATTTAGAAAATTTGACATAGGAGTATATGTTATGCTGACAAGTATAGATCCTCTTCGTGCATATATATATTCAGAAGACATCTTACTAAGGTAAAGCAGATTTATGTACTTGATTACTTGAAATATGGTAATTTATGTATTTGTTCTCTAATTTAATTTCGAGTTTCTGAAATAAGTTATGCCAATTTCATTTTTAAGATTTTGCGAGAAAAATTATTATCCATTGAATACAAATGATCCAGAAACGTACATTGTTGGTGATGATTATCTACCCATATGGGAGGTGAGAAATATTTTGCATACACTTTATTTCTCTGTTATATTGTTGGGATTCACAAAACTGTGATGTCATTTTTCTCATTACAAGTCTCGTTTAATTCTTATGTTTGATCTGTAAAAACTGAATTATTCTATGGAATGCATAAAATTTTTTGATAATTTTTATTGAAACTTTAAAGGGGTTGCAGTTGTTTAGTTGATTTGTCCACTGTGTTAGCAACATGCCAGTTATAGGTGATTCTTGCTGGGTTTGATTCCTTCTTGGGTGTATTTTCTCTTCTGTGTCAGTAAAACTTTCATTGTGTGTTTGTCCATTACTTGATATTGTCAGCCTTGTATCTGGCATAGCATGACCAGATATGATCCTTGTGCCATAAAACTCTCAAACTAACATTCCTTGTGTATGTATTTCCATTTATTTGATGTTGTTTTGGCACAGCTTAGACAAATTTGGCCCTTGTGTCATAAAACCCAACCAACCATTATAGCTTTAGGATTACATTAAAAAGTTTTCTTCCTAAATATTATTCTTCACAACCGATTTATGAGGATAAAAACAAAGATTTTCAAAAATACAGTTTGAAAACATGCTCTGAAAGCTTTTGCATAGTGTGCTTTTCTAATTAATTACACATATGAGTAATAGTAAAAATTTATATTTTTATTTACTCAAATACTATATTCTCAACGTTAGATTTTCAATGTAATGTGTACAGTACAAAGTTCTAAATCCGAAATTGTCCCAAACCCAAATGTGTTGCCAACCGGCGTTTTTTTTTTCTCACTTTTTTCAACTTTTCGACAAATTTTAAAGAACAAGGTGTTAAACCTAGACCTGATTGACGTAACAATGCGAAATAAGGCACATGTTCACAGTAAAAACCACACAGAAAAATTAGAAGATTTGCAAGTAAAATTTGTTGCATTGAAATTAAATTTTTTTTTCTTTTTAAAAAAAAATTATTCCTATTTATATATCTGCTATTTTCCTATTGCAAATGCAAAATTTGCGTGGGTCGATGATGGGTTAGATATTAAAGGTTTTTTTGACATAAAATGTTTAAAATTTTAAAAAATTCTAAAAGTTTAATATTTGAAGTGACCGAGGTCCGGAGGATTCCAGATTTGGGACTTTGTACTGTATATCATTGCATGCTTTGAATAAGTAATCTTTACTAAATCCCATGCATTATGCATAAAGTTAGCTTGAATATTTGTTTCCTTTTCAAAGACAGATTATATATTTAGTATTGAATATTTTATTATGTGGTTCCTTTTAAAGACTAATTGGGAATTTTCCATTATTCTATGGTGAAATTGCTAAAAATTATACTTCTTTTTTATAGGTCAAAGATTTGAAATTTTACTTTTCTGATTTGAACTATACTGCAAAAGAATCACTGAATGCTTATCTTCTTTCTAAAGGTAAAATAAATCATGGTTTTAGGAATGAAAAATACAGTGAAATGTGATTAGCCATGCACCTCAATCTTGACCAATTTGGTAACTCCCTATCATATACATGTAATTATAACCCCATTAATTACTCCTCAAACCTTTAATTTCAACCTTGCGTCCTTTACAAACACCACCCCAAGTTCAATCATCCTTAAAAACAAGGTCGCATAACTGGGCAGTGCCATTTTTAGACCCCAGGGATTTCCTTCACTCCCACACGGCATCACTGGACTTTCGTGAGAGGCTACCGAGTAGACTACTTGTCTGCCTTCTGGTTCAATGTTATTTTCATGTATGATTACTTTGAGATCTAGTAATCAGGACATATTTTGTGCATCAGTCTATGTTGCTCAGCCATGAATACCCTGTAATATTTCTCTGTTATTTCAGAATCATTCATTCATGCATGCATGGTCAATTGATCCCACTTTTTTATTTATTAAAAAAGTAGTAATCAGGACATATTTTGTGCATCAGTCTACGTTGCTCAGCCATGAATACCCTGTAATATTCCTCTGTTATTTCAGAATCATACATTCATGCATGCATGGTCAATGGATCCCACTTTTTCATTTATTAAAAAAGTTGTAATCAGGACATATTTTGTGCATCAGTCTACGTTGCTCAGCCATGAATACCCTGTAATATTCCTTTGTTATTTCAGAATCTTACATTCATGCATGCATGGTTAATTGATCCCACTTTTTCATTTATTAAAAAAGTAGTAATCAGGACATATTTTGTGCATCAGTCTACGTTGCTCAGCCATGAATACCCTGTAATATTCCTCTGTTATTTCAGAATCATGCATTCATGCATGCATGGTCAATTGATCCCACTTTTTCAAAGTTTTCTCTGTAGGGCAGGAAGGCATTATTTTAAAGAAATGGGTATTTTTGTGCACACAGCCAAGTCTCAACTGTTCAGTAATCACTCTTTGGAAGCTATCACTTTCTATTCTAGCTAATTTTTTAAGTCTTTAAAGATAACACTAATTTTACTTTTATTAAGGAAACAATTTACCTGTAATCTCCTGTGTATCAACCTTTTGTGCTATTAAGGGATCATATTTGTGAAGGAATGTCATCTAGATGGGATGATACCGAAATCATCTCTACATAAAAAGACACTATTCGTAGATAAATAAAAAAATGAAATTTCGTTGGGGGATGATATAGATATTGATTTAGAGGCAAGGGAGGGATTGTGGTCCTTGATATCGTTTCATATTTTAGGGAGGGGGGGGGAGAGGGATCTTTAAATCATGAAAAATTGATATCAATATATATGATTGGTCCCTAAAGTTAATAATTTTTTTTGTGTGTTTGGGCTCCGGTGCCATTGCTGTATATAGGGTTCAAGTGCCCTTGGTAAAGGTAGGACTTCGCGGCTCCATGTCAAAATATATACAGGCAGAACTGGGACTAAAATTAAAAAGTGTAACTGGATATACTACCTACTTTATTTATAGTAAAAAATTTTATCATATAAACTACAACGGAAATTGTAAAATCTAAAGCCTATAGGTAACTTTACTTTTTTGCGTTATGTGAGGCAAATTCTGTGGTGATGTCATAAAAGTCCATAATTTCTGCCACCTTTTGTAAAATGGATGAGATAGCAAGGTTTGTCTGACCTTCTTGTCCCATGCTAGACCGGATATAGTTTTTAATATGTCTCAACTTACTAAAACTGCGTTCGCAGAACACCACTATAACCGATAAGGTAAAAATAAATGAGCGCATCTTCTATTGTCGTATATGGATCTTTAGGAGGTTATTTGCATGTGCACTTTAACAAGACCAAGTTGGGTAGCTGATTCTTTATATTCAATGAGTTCCACAACTTGGTTTTTGAAACATTGAATTTCATTAACTATGTCTTCAGCATTAAAACCTTTGGAATACTGAAGCCCCAAAGCCCCCTCCTCCGACTTGAGTATTTGATTCTTTTGTCATTCTCATTATTAAATCTTCGTTTGAAAAGAACAAAAATCTGAATTTTGCCACCCCTGGGTGGCCGATTTTACTGTGTCAACCGGCACCCTTTTATTATGCCCTAGCCCTAGATACAGCACCCAATATCTCCCCCCCCCCATGTGGCCCCATCTGTAGCATGAGCCTTGGACCGGCCCTGACTGCGTGGCCAGCACGGCGTTGCCCATGACTTTTCCTGGAGTCAGGTGTGACCACTGCTCACTAACCCCCGGTGATTGCTACAAATTCTCATTTGGTATGCAAAGCAAACTATTGGATAACAACCATAACGGCGTTGCTCGTGTTGGTTTGCTTCGCAAAACCAAGTGGGATTTGTAGTCTATTGGAAGCAAACGTAATGGGAATTTGTTGCCTATTGGATAACAGCCATCACGCAGTGCCCATGGTATTGGTTTGCTTCGGAAACCTACACCACAGGCAATGCCGTGATGGCCTTGTCACTGTCAAATGCTGCCAAATTTGAATTGCGAAGAGATCCAATCGGTTTAAAGTGAAAATCTCTTGAAAAAATATAAATATTTAATTGAAAAATTATTTATTTAAAGAAAATCCAACATATAAGGTTCACCTGGTGTAAAATTTTCCACAGATTTCAAATCCTTGAAATTTGCGGAAATTTTTACCCGATTTTACAAAAAAAAACTTAACAATGCCAGTCAAAATTGTTTTTATTTGTTTTACTTTCTTTTGCTGGAATTGTTTGCGACCAGGAAATGGAATCTGTTGATTTCTAGAACGCGAAGGTTGGCGTGATGTCACAATCTGTTTGAAAATATAAAAGATATTCAATTAAAAAAGGGTTTATTTAAAGAAAATCATATTTTTAAGTATCAATCTAATGTAAAATTTTCCGCAGATTTCAAATCTGTTGAAATTTTTACTCTATCTTTAATGATCTAGGAGATAGAAAAAAGAACTACATAACTCCAGTTAAAAGTTTATTTTCTTTTTTCGTCCGCTGAGAACTTGTTCCTCGCAATATGAAACGGAAACACGGAAAAAAATAAATTTTGAATCCTCATCTCTTTATGGTGTTGCCATTCTAAAAAAAAACAATAATTATTAAATTCCTTTGAATTTATTTTAAAATGTTCTAGATTAATTTTTGAAGTTCAGACTCGCACGAAAGTTGCGAAAAATTCGGACTACCTGTGTACCAAATCCCATTACTGTGTCATAGATTCATCAGGACAATGTGTACAAACACACAAACACTTCCTTCTATAATAGTAGAGATGTTGTTAATGAAAATTTGGAGTGGTTGAATGTTGCTAGATTGGATAAATAAAACTTCCCAAGAACCAATTTCATAAAAAATTCAATTTTCACAAATATCAAAATATCAGTTTGGTTATTTTGAGCCTTTACTAAACAAAGCTAAAATGTATTAGTTAGTTTTTTAAAAGGCTCTTGTGCATCATCATTTTTCTGTTATTTTCTTAGCTATAGTTGTATTAATGTAATTGCAGGTAAACGCACAAAAAGATTGTGGTCACAAATCTATGAGACCATACAAAATGTGTACCTTCAAACAGAGGACAATTTAAAGAGAAGTGCTATGATGCTAGGAAGCTTAAGGTTGGTATCAAAAGCAATATTTTTGTGAACTGACTATTTTAAACAATATCAGTGATTTTCATTTTCTTTTCTAGGAATTTTTTTGAATTAGTAAGATTTGATTTTTTAGCAGATGAGGATCTGAATGTTTTCCTATTAGAGGTAATGAAAATAGATCGAATATTTACTTATCCAATATAATTTAAGCATTTGTAAATTATTGTTTTTCATCATATTATTTTACTTTATTTGAACATTTGAAATGTTTCAAAGAAACATTTTGTTTCTTTTATAAATTCAAATTCTCAAAGATAATTATCAAATTACTAATTTTAATCAATACAGGATTAATAGCCTCTAACTTCACTAGTGAACACTTAGCGATTAGAGAAGCCCTCGCCTTATACCTGAATGACTCTCAAGCTATAGATTCTACAGAAGGAATAACAATATTTTCAGATTCTAAATCAGCTTTAGAAGCTATCAAAAACAGAGAGACCAACATCACATCCGAAATTATAGTCCTTCTCGAAAGGTTGCACAGAAAGGGAAAATCCTGTGTCCTACAATGGATACCAGCACATGTTAATATTGAGAGGAATGAATGTGCGGATTCTTTGGCCAAAGAAGCTAGAGAACTTGATCAGAGGTGCACCACCATCATACTTGCTGATGCTAACATAGTGGCCAGATATAGAATTATGACTCACACATATAAGAAACCCCTTTTAACAGAATTCGACTGTCCCAGAAATATCTCATCCACTATTGCCAGGCTTAGAACTGAGCATTATAAGGGCATGAAGATCCATCCGGACAAAACAAGAACCTATGCCCATTGTAAAAACTGCCCCGAAGTCCAACTCACGCCCAACCACATCTGGGAATGCCCAACCATTGCGGTGAATCTTTTGAAGATTGGAATGGTTCCACTCAGGGACTCACTACGGGATATCCTCTACAGCTGGGATGCACCAACATTGGCAGAGGCTGTGACTAATGCTTTTGATGGAATCTTGACCGCTACTCCACTACAATATTGCTTGTCCATGGACATGCGAACAACAACATGTTTTACATCCGAATAACTTATAACAGAATTTGAAGATATGTATCTTTGTGTAAAATAAATCATGGACACATTGTGATAATAATTTTAATATATACATAGTGATTTAAATTTAATATTCTTTCATTATGGACACAGAAATATGTCCCATAATGAAAGAATATTAAAAATAAAATATTCAAGATGATCAGAAGAACTTATTGCTTGAATGAATGCACAATACTAAAAAGTTTATTATAACAATACCTCTTGAATAATGGATAAACCATTATAATTTTAGAATATTTTAAAACTTGAAAATCGTTAGCCTGAAAAATTTGTTAAGTGGCCTATTATGTTTCCCTAAAAGACCTTCATAGATAATATTTGATTTAAGCTTTTTGTTTTTAATCTATTGTGGATGTAAATAAATTAGCTGTTTGTAAATTTCACCATACTAGGGTCTGCTCAAAATGTAAGTCTTATTTTTATTGCTAACTAGCTGCAGCTTGGAAATAATATCTGGCATATTCAACCTAGGGACCTTACTGCATATGAATGATTTTTTCTTTACTGTAGCTCTTCAATTGAGGTGAGGAAGGCATAGTAGCACATGTATTCAATGTGATGCATGTTCAACCTAGGACCCTATTACATGAGTGGTTTTGTCTATATGGTAGCTCTTCAATTGCAATGAGGGAGTGATAGTGGCACATGTATAATGGAGTCATTGCAGTTTGATTTCTAGCTTAAACAACCATAACATGCCATGCTGTAATGGGCCAATTTTGATCCCAATTTCATGGGGAAAAAATCTGGAGATATATCCTGGATCTCTATGGACATGTTTTACCCTGCAACAAAGTCTGTCCTTTCTCTCAAAAATGCTAGGATCTTCATGACAAAGAAGACAGAAATCACAAATCAAACTGAAAATCTCATTAACAGGTTTCTTGGAAAACAATATATAGTTAATACTGGGTATTTTTCTTTAGAGGCAAAGTGAAAACAAGGAATAATTTTTTTCTGACTTATTAATTTGTGAGAAATTGTTAGTCACAAATAGTGTCAACCATTCCCTACAATTCTTTGGTGCCTCATCCAGCATGTGTTGGACCTAATATGGCTACTCTATCCTCCAACTTCATCGTCATGGGAACATACAACTGTTTGGCAAATCCCCATTCTGATTATACTCAAAAGGCAGGATTTTCTAATGCAGAAGAAATGCAGTGAAGCACATGATGGAGATTCCAATAAGTGATTTTTAAAAGTGCATCCAGTTGTAAAATCACTGGGACAAGAGTGTTGACTAGAAATTATATATTTTAGGGGACTCGATTTGAAATGGATATGTAAAAACGTTTAATTTTATATACATTTTGACAAGACTACATTCATGTACATCCACCAAAAGCCTTCTTTGCTATTCTATCAATGCTTATTAAGTCAGTTGCTTATTATTTATGTTTTAATCCTAAATATAGCTAAAATTGCAGTTTGATTTTAAACAGTATAAGTTCTATAAGTAATAAGTAGTGATATGATAGTAATGTTTTGTATATATTTTTCAGGTCAATATGTCGCCAAATCTATCTGCCGCTCATTTCCATCAAAACAATTTACTTTATGAGCAAATTGTGTTTAACTCATTGAGTATAGTTGGTCTAGTAAGAAAGATACATGATTCCTTTGTTTACAGGTAATAATTTCTTTGTAAAATAATAAATTATTATGTGCCTTTAAATTTTATTACTTAAGAGCACAAATGCATAAAGATGTTAAGTTTTAAGAATTATTAGATTTCAGATATCTTCAATCCACAGTTTAATGCCTGACAGTGAGAATAAGTGCATAAACAAAAAATAACACCAATGTATGATGAAACTTCTGCGTTGTGATCTTCAATCAAATTATTCAAAACCAAAATGCAAAAATTGCTTGCAAAAAAAAGGTAGTGGGAGCAACGGTTTTCATTCAGTTGAATGATTAGGATTTTTTAATGGTGCTTGTATTATTTTTTTTTATTAGTTTTGGAAACTTGTGAAGGAACTAGAAATTTTTAATTGAATTTGAGTAACATTTTTTTTTTTGTGTAGGAATGTTATTAATTTTTTTGTGTACAAAAAGTTAAGTTTTTTAAAGCATTTAATAGTTTACTCTAATTGAATTTACTGCCAAGTTGCTTCTTGATCAGGTACTGTATAACTATTCCACTTTGAATTCATTTTCCCATTCCCTTTGAGTTTTAAATTAAAATTAGTTTTACTCTATCATTGAACATTTAGATTTAAAAGTAGACCATAAAATTTAAACTAGGGTTTCAGCATCTTTAAGAAGTTAAATGGTGATCTTTTACTAAGATCTCAATGGAAATATTAATTTAATATTATTAGTATTTTTAGAAACTTATTAAGATAAATGAAAATTATCTAAATATTTCCAAAATAATTTAAATACTTTTTGAAAATAGAAATGAAATGAAACTGCAATTTTAATGAACTTTTTGAATAAATGATTTTTTAATAGAATATTTTGTATTAATTAAAACATTTTTCTTGTTATTTTCTTATGCAAATTTTCTTAAATGGGCTTGCATTACTTTTTATAACATGCTAAGAAAAACACTTACATACAAAGGCTTTGTCTGGTGAATTGATCTTGACATGGTTTGAATGCTCTTAAAAATCTTTCTTGCTTTATCTATGCAGCTCTTCTGAAATGGTGGTAAAGTGGTTGCTTAAAACGTATATTTGCTTCATCCCAGTTTCAATTGTAATGTTTTAAAATTGTTAAATTATAAATTTGTAAAAACCTTTTTAAATCTATTTTTTTTCTGGGCCATTGGCGGTGACAACTAGTGTTTGGGAAGCTTGGTCTTACTAACTATAATATCCAGTTTCAAGTGATGATAACTTGAGAAGTTTTTTGTAAATTGTATTAATTTATTCCTTACATAGAGGGGAAGCAGAAGTTTCAGAAAAAGATATTCAAGTCTTTTCTGAACAATGTGCATCTCAAACCTGCCAGATATCATGCAAGAGTTTTGTAAGTTTTTTCCCAATATAAGCATTCAACTTTGTTTTAAAACTATAAGTCTGAAGGATAGGAAAATATATTTTTTAAGAAATGATTTTAATTTTTTCAACTGAAATTGTACTAGTTGTTGAAGAATAAGTGTAGTACAGCTGCATGTTATTGATACTTATAAATATGAAGAGCAAATGTGTTGCATATTTTTCTTCCTTTTCCGTTTCTTATGGGACATGGCAAGATTAAGAAGGTCGAATCTTATGAATTTTACAAATATTCTCAAATCCTGAATGAACTGCAATTAGCAACTTGTATGTTTAAATTGCTGTTTGTAGAAATGCTTTGGTGAAGTAATTGTTATTTAAAACAATGAAATAAAATCAGACTGTTCTATGAATAGAATACAGTGGTACCTTGGTATACGTCCGCTTTGGAATAATTTCCAACTTTATGTACGTCCTGTTCGGAGGCGAAAAATTTTGGTATACGACCTTTGTTTGGTATACAACTCGCATGCGTCAAATGGTGGAGAGGTGGTATTTTGGAGAGGGATAAGATCTGGCATTAATGCAACTATTACCATTCAGTGAACAACCCGTGCTATAACTCTGAATTGTCATGTTATTTTGTGTTTTTTCACGTAAATGTTTGTAAATTCATTAACCATGAGTTCTAAGAAAGTTATCGAGAAGATCCAAGCAACCAAAAAAATGGTTAGTATCACCATGGAGATGGAAAAAAGATTGTTGAAAAGTATGAAGGTGGCATGCGTATCCGGGACTTGGCTGATGTATGCCGAGAATGACGGTATCTACGATTGTGAAAAACAAAGATGTTATTAAATCTTCTAACGTTGCAAAGGGGGTGAAATCGATTACCAAACAGACCAGAAATTGCTATTGATCTGGATAACAGAAAAACAGTGTGCTGGTGATAGTGTATTGGAGGCAATGATTTGAGAAAAGGCAAAACTGATGCATGCTGATATTTTGAAAAACTAGGCAGGAAAGAGCCAAGAAAGTGAAGTATTTAAACCCATCCATGGCTGATTTGATAATTTTAAGAACAGGACTGGCATTCACAGTGTTTTGAGGCATGGAGAGGGAGCCAGTTTATCTGATAAAGATGCCACCAATGATTTTTTTTACAGAGTTTTGTTCGGAGCATTTGTGGAGGCTGATGGTTTTGTTCCCCAACAAGTTTTTAAATGTGACAAAAAAGACCTGGTTTAGGAGAAAATGCCTAACAGGACCTATATTACACAAGGGGAGAAGGCATTGCCAGGGCCAATGAAGGGCAGGCTAACTCTTGTTCTATGGCAATGCAAGTGGGGATTACAAACTGAAGCCTCTACTAATCTACCACTCTGAAAACCTGAGGGCCTTTAAGAAACATAATATGTAGAAAACTCAGTAACCTGTGATGAGGAGGTCCAATAGCAAACTTGGGTAAACAGAATATTTCAGTAAGTGGTTTAATTTATATTTGGGCCAAGTGTAAAAACCTATTTAGAGTTGAAAAACCTGCCTCTGATTGCCCTCCTCATAAAGGACAATACTCCAGTTCACTCTCCAAGCTTGCAGGATTATATGCTGCAGGAGTTTGACTTCATCACTGTAAAGTTCCTTTCTGGTAGCACTGCCACTCATTCAGCCCATGGACCAGCAGGTAATTTGTAATTTCAAGAAACTCTACACTAAGTCACTATTCTAGAGGTGCTTTTAAGTGACCTCTGACACAGAATTAACAACGAGATAGTTTTGGAAAGATCACTTTGCACCACATCACCTCCATTGCATATCTCATTGAGAAAGCATGGCAGGAAGTTTCGTATAGAACAATGAACTCTGCTAGGAGGAATTTGTGGCCACAAGCAGTGACTGAAAGGGACTTTGAGGCTGTGCCTTTAGTGGAGGATATTGTCTCTCTGGGCAAGTGTCCATGTGTCTGGATGGGAGTGATAGTGATGTGGAGGGGCATAGAGATGAGCTGATCACTGAGGAGCTGCAGGAACTTGGCAAGGAGGAGCATGACTAAGTCTCTTTAGCCTCGAAGGAGGAGGAGATAAACGAAACCCCCTACTTCATTAATCAAGGAAATCTTTGCCAAATGAAAGGATTGCAGAAATTTGCAAACAGCGTCACATTTCCGAAACATTCCGAGGAGAAGGCAGAAGCAAAATTCTTTGGATAGATTTTTAGTAAACGTCAAACTGGATGATCCTGAACCAGGTCCAAGTAGGGAAAAGAAACAGTAAAGAGAAAATTAAGTTTTTTAAATTTTCATTTATTCATCTATTATAATTGCTTTTTGTTTTTATATATTTTAGTATTAAGCATTGTTTCAATTATTTTTTACAACCCCATCAATGTATAATTTGCCAATAACAAAATGATTTTTTTTCATGGGAACGGTTAAACCATTTTCCCTTTATTTCTTATGGGGTAAAAATTCATTTGGTGTCCATCCTGTTTGGTATGTCCAGGGATCTGGAGGGGATTAAGGACGTATACTGAGGTACTACTACCTGAATGATGAGAACAAACTCGGCTCTATTCAAAACCAGTCGATTGATTATATGAGCGAGAAAGCGAATCTCGTATACTCGCCCCTTCACGGCAGCTCCCTTGGGTGGACTACGTCCACTGCCCAACTTGCCTGTCCTGTGTGGACAGGAGAATCTTGGGGCGGCATGTTCTATAGCCCCTTTCCTGAATTGTCCTACTCAAGGCTTTTCCTAGCCATTCTTGGCTAATCCATTGTGGGCTTTTAGTAACCCGGTGCTGAGGGGTCTGTGCTCAATTTGGAATGGGACTACTACATATACTTTCATTATGTTTTAATTTCTTATTGGTATATAGTTCATCTAGAAATATTTTAAAGACAGATATAAATTTATTTAAAATTATTTACATCAAACAATGATTTAAAATTTTGCTGATCAGGTCAAAATTTGCTTAACTGTAGCGAATTGGCTTCTGGTGTATGGTGTAAGATCATTGATTAAATCTTCTGAGTCAGGGCAAAAGAGGTTAAGTCATAAGGCTACTTCTCAGAATCTTAATTTGAATATTTCTTTTTCAAAAATATAAAAAAAAGAAGCATGTCATGTGATACAAGTAATTGTAATTTAGATATGTAGATTCACACACATTTAGTTTTGATTTTAAACATTATTTTTTAATTATAATAGTGCACTTGACTCCTTTAACCCTCTAGCGTCCAAGACGGCCGAAACGGCTTCACATGCAAAAGCCCAGCACCCGCCCGAACCGGCTGAAGTCATTAAAGCTACTGGCTATCCCCCTAACCCAGAGAAGGGCAATCCGTCATTCCCTCACTACAATGCTCCCTCCTTTCGCCTGAAGCAGTAGGGTAGTTTCCTTTAATGACAAACAACAAGTTAGGGATCGGCTTTTAACTGCGCCCTTTCACATACTTCTTCCAAGCTTGGCTTCGGATCGGACAGTTTGAGCGGCTATTGAATAGAGAATTTGGTTTCTTCACTATCGAACTGACTGGTTATAGGAAAACATTGCCGAAAGAAGAAATAAAAAGAATTATTTTCAATGATACAGATGAGTCGGATTTAAATTCAAGCGACGAAGACGATCTAACAAAATATGATTTGGAGAATTCAATCCAAGAGGATAGTGTTTCCGATAATGACAGTGACGTAGATAAAGTCCCGGAAATTGAAAGAAGCGATGATATTTTTTTAATGGGAATCGAACAATATACGGAACGATGATATATCCATTCCAAACTTTAATTCGCATGCTAGTCCTGTTCATGACTTGTCGCCTGGGTCTTCACCATTAGACTATTTGAAACTCTTTCTGACGGACGCGAGAAATCACATATTTTCACGGTAATTAATATCACAGAGTTATTTTCAAACCTACAATTTGGATATGTAATTTTCTTGTATAGCATGTTAATAATTTTACTTAAAAAATGAAGCATTTTAGGAACATAATTATGTTAATGCTATTCTTTTAGCATAGATTTCTTGGTCAAATTAAAAATTCCTCTTTATGAACTGAGAATATCTTATAAAATGAGTATATTTAGGAAACATAAAATAATCATTTTTCGCCCCTTATAAAAAGTTCTTACTACAAATTCCAATTTGGTTTGCTTCGCAAACCAACACCACGGCCACTGCGTGGCAAGCACATGACTTTTCTTTTAGTGGGGTTTGGCCATCACGAGGTTGCCCGTTAGTTCTTTTCGTGGTGACGCATATCTGTTGCAAAAATATTTATGTTTAATTGAAAAAATATTTATTTAAAAAAAATCAACAACAATAATTCTAAACAAGAATAATTCAATTCTATTAAATTCATTTTAAAATGTTCTAGATTAAATTTGGGCTTTGTACAAAAATCGCAAAACATTCGGGCTTCCCTGTGTGCCAAATGTCATTCTTATAAGTGCCATAGATTCGTCAGGATAGTCCACGCACACAGACAAACGCTTACTTTTATAATCGTAGAGATAAGTACTTTCAAATAAAATTTTACACACAAATATATAATTAATATAACTACACTAGATAGGAGAATTTTTAATAAAATTAATTTGATTTTTATATGAATAGCAAAATTATAATTATAACGCTAAATGTTCTACGAAAAAACGTTTTTAATATACATAGGACCTTACAGACTTGAAAACGCTTTTTTATCACATACTTGCTTATATATTAGACAGTCCGAGATACAAGAGAATTTTAAGATATACGTTATGAATGAAGTAGCAGTCAAGTATTAGAAAATATATTAATTAATTTTTTTTCTTTAAAAATGTGTTAGTCTAATCAAAGATTGAGGAATATATTATTTAGGAAAACCATATTTAAGTATAAAGAATTAACAAGTGATAAGAAATAAACTGTAGTCAATTATTTTTCGCTATATTTTCTTCACAACTAATAAAATGTGCGATAGATACATATAAGTAACTAATGTCCAACACCCAATGCGACTTACAAGTTGAAACAAGCACTTCATATACACCCCCTTACAAAGCAAGGGACGTCCCGTGCACTAAGAAAGTACCTAGATGACCATAGATGATGTGTAAAGGGGGAAGAAATTATTCGATTTTCCTAATGGTTTCTCGGCCGTTCTGGGTTTTTGAAGACATCGTTTTGAGACCCGTGTGGCCGTTAGAGGGTTAAACAGGTCAAATGTCAGATTTAACCCCTTTGCCCTTATACAGAAGAAATACGATACCTAAAATGACAAGATGATTCATGTAAACCTAATCTATTTACTTAAAATTTTTTTTCTTCCAATGCTGTATTTTGTACTTGACCATATTGCTTTGAATTCTGATTTTTATATTCCACTTTTAAAGTAATATTTGCTATAACAGTGTGGTTGCTAAATAAATAAAATTGGTAGCCTTAAGTAGTCACTACATACACAATGTCTTCATTTTTTATTCTTTAAAAATTCGTTTCTGTAAATACATTTAATGTTATTTTGTTAATCCTATGAAAGACAAAGAAATATTGACAACAAGTGAAACTTATTTTGCATTCCCATTAAGATATATTTGAGGATTCAGGTAATATAATAACATTTATACTATTTTCGTGTATTTTGCGATGTTGATATACTAGCTGTTGAATTAATAATATAAATTACATTAAACAATTTTCTGAAATAACTAAAGCTTTGACGACTTAAAATATTAACCTACTTTATAAAATTCCTCCTGGAAGTTTTTAGATGCATGTCCTAAAGCTTTTGCATTCAACAAGAATGGAAAAATGTGAACAATTACAGTAATATGCCTGAAGTATGTTTGTGAGAACAATGGCTCAACAGAATCAGTGTTTATTTTAAAGAAGTTTTTGAATTTTTATTTTGTTTATCTTTTCTTTTTTGAAGACAGATATTTTAATAAGCCTTATTGTTAAAAATATGGTATGTTTCTACCTGTTTTATTAATAATAGATTGGATGAGGATAACAAACTGTTAACTCTCTAAACTACACTAACAAATATGATTTTTCTAGAAATGTTCGGTTTGTAACCAGTGTATGAATAATGAAATGAAAGAAATTTCCAAGTTTGCCTACCTTGAGTTCATGAATCGTGGAAAATTTAGAAGAATTTTACCACCACCTACTGTAAGTTGTTTTATGTATTCCAGAGCATAATACTTATTGATAATACCCAATAAGTATTGGTCATTGGTTTGAGTTCATAGAAAAACTTTGTTCGTTAATTTTAAATGGTCTGGTGCTTTTTGATGAGATTGTCTTTTTGGTATGTAACCTTATATAGTGGATATAACAGGGGGGTATTAACACATAAAGTTGCACATGTCAATGCATATTTTTTTAATCTTTGTTTAAAATGCACATAGTTTATCTAATTTTTTAAAATCCTTTTTAAAATAATGTTTTATTGTACACCACAGAACTCCTGTTGCTAGTCTTTTTCATTTTGGCTGTATTTTCCCGAAATGTTCTTATTTCACTCTGATTGTTAGGTTTGGTTTGTCAGTGATAATTGTTTGCTGTACAAGGTCTAATTAGACTGGGACTTAGGTTTAAAATGGATTCGAAACCACTTGTAACATCCACCCATGACCAGGATTAAATAACAACGTGTTGAACCAAGAAGCAGAGCAGTGACCACTCGTCTAACAGGCCAGCTACAGTAACTCTTAACAACAGCTGAATATAAATTGATTATACTAGAAGGCTCTAAAATGTAGTAATTGTACTACACACTTTCTATTGAAAATTTTATATAAAAACTTAGCTTCAGTTTAGTGAAATTAAAAGACAACTGCAAAGTTTATAATTTATTTTATTTCCAAAAGAAATTGGTCTGTTTTAAAAACGAAAATTATTTTATAGGTTGGACCTAATGGTGAACAAAACTATATCAAGATTTCTCCTTCAACTGCTATGAATGCATTCATGGACTTGTGGTTCAAAGGAAAGTGCCTACAAGATGTAGCTTGGTGTCATTGAAAAATTTATTTTAATTCAAAATATGGGGTCTGCTGTGATATTTCTCCGGTTTAATGCCTTTTTAAGTTGCAAATATTTACTAGAAAGGTTGTATTTATTGATGTTAACAAATTTAAAACTAGTGCCAATTTATTTGTGTTTTATCTTGTTGCATTTTACTGAAAGAACTTGACTCATATTTTTCTTGTTGTATTTTAAATAAATCATAATTAAAAGTTCATATTTTCCATTTTGTTAATTTATTGTACCTTATTAAAATAGTTTAACCATAGTATTTATTCTTGAAAAATACATTCCATGAAAAATTATCTTTTCAAATTTATTATGTATCATAGCACAGAATATGGTGGTTACTGGGAAATAGTAATACCATATTTTCATTGAATATAGTCTCAAAAATTCAAGATTAATTGCATTTCTCAGTTCAATATTACATTAGTTTTAACATTTTCTATATTTTTCCTGTAATAAAATTTTATTCTGAAATAAATGATTTTCTTTTATACATAAACTAGTATAATTACTCTATAACTAGTATCTAGTATAATCAATGTTACTTAGGTTGAATCAGTTCAAGGTAGATAGAAAAGTGATCAAATTCATCAACTTCTCTTGGGAAAATGTAAATATCTATGTACATTCAATATTTTCGACCCATTTTGGGTTTTCTATCCGTTTTGGGTCCTTCTGATGCAAAATCGATCTCTTGTATGTTTAGTGTCTGTCCATCTGTCTATGTGTTTGACAGTGCTACGTTCAAATGGTTGAAAATATTTTCAGGGAACTTAAAAGGTATACCTATTTGATTTAAAGTGGCATGTAAGCCAGAATAAAGCACATTTTAAGTGTAATTTTGCCGTTATTGAAAGAATAACGCTAAAAACATCCAAAACTGGAACTTGAAGTATTAAAAAAATTGTCATAATGACAGGAGGTCTAGGTGGATTATTTTATGAGCTGAAGCTATTTTTGAGCAACATTATATATGTGAACAGTTTATGGAAACAATGATTTTCTTAAAAAACTCGAAGCAAATCAATTTGCTATCTTCTAAAATGGTAATATGTTACCTTTGTAGTTCTGTACTGAAGACATTCAATTTTAAAACAAGTTATTTTATTATTAGACATCCCACAAAATGTAATTTTTAAGAAAAAATATATTTGCCTTAAGAAAACTTAGTGATGAATATGTTATCAAATTAATTTGACATCCTTCCCTTAAAGATAGCGAAATTCGACAATGTCACATGCCTGATGCAAGAGTACCACAAGAAAAATATATTGTTTCGTTGAATATGAGTGCAAGAGCACTCGATGTAGATTCATCATTTTTATGAATTGAGTTGAGCAATTTTACATAAAAAGAACTTAAGAAAGGGAATTTCCAAAACCCCTCAAATCGTCTTTTGTAGTTGTAACCTCAGTGTCACCTTTCGTCATTTTATAGCTTTGTCATACAACAAGAGTGTGATGCATGTAAATGTATTACATGGATGGATATGCATGTGTAAGACTTGTGTCTAAAGTAAGTTGTACACATTGTAAAGATGTTGAAAAAAGGTATTGAAATATTTCATTTCATGAAAGATGAAAATGGTTGTATATGCAGATAATTTCTTCATTCTAGAGTTATCCAATTTAACCTGAATAAGGTCGGTTAATTTTACTTGTAATTTATATGTCTGTTTACTGTTCTGCCCTCGCCCCTGTGTCTGTTGACGAAGAAATGGACCTAATCACATTTTCCACTTGGAATACTAGAACAACGACACACTTTATGACCAATTATAAACATTATTTATCTTAACCTAGGTGAATACCAGTAAACCTTTGCTTTCTGTCTCCAACAGAAAGAATGTCTGCCAGAAACAAAATAAAATTCAGGTATCTATCGAAGTAATTATGATGCTCTGTTGGGTTTTTAACTTTAAAAAAATTCAATATTTCGTATATTTAACCATTTTGTACGAAAAGAAATGACTAACATATACCAAAAAGAGCTGAGAAAGGTAAAATAAAATCCTGAATCGATTTCCATCAAAATATATAATGGTTGTTTTTCAAAACTGTTTGAAATGTTAATTTTATAATATGTTGCATGTTAAAGATCTACTTTGATGTTTATGTACAATTTGATATTCAGACAGCCCCTAATGCCTATTGAATGAATGGTACTTATGATTTTCATCTCCCAAGGAATGTTGCAGAAATAAAGGGTAGTCTTTTTCATCCCATATCTGTTTTCCTAACGAATTTTAAGCATTAATTGAATTTTAATTTTTCAAAATCTCAAAGACACTTTTAAGTGAATACATGTTAGCTTTTATCTAATTTTTTAAAATAAGTGTAAATTATAATGTTTCGTGAAAGGGCTTAGATGTTAGTATAAAAATTGAATGTAAAGCATAACAAAGAGGGGATTACTAAATTCTTTTGGAAATTTTCTTGAAAATTGAAATTATGATCATGCCCAAACACTCTTTACAATGAAATATGTGTTAGATTTGAAAACAATGTTCGGTTTTTCTGTCAAGCTCAATGTAGGTGATAGTGTTTTTGTAGTGGATGCACTTCCTGTACATACGTATTCCAGATGCAATGTCATTTGACAGGTTTTGCTAATACGATTTCAGCTAATATATGATAGTCAATTGGTCAACAACAATTATAGTAAATGCAAAACATGGCCACAACAGTTTTAAATTACTTTTAAGGTAATACCGGTATGTATCATGCAAGTTGCATTTAGGTAACAAAGTAAAATTTTCGTCTTTCATCTGGTTTGTTTACACTGAAAATCCCTGTGATATATGTTCAAGTAACTGATAAAACATGTGCATAATGAGTATTCTAATTACGAAAGGAAAATGAGAATTTGTGCGGAGCTTAATTTTTTCAAACCTTAAAAATTTCTTTCAATTAAGACCAAAAAAAAAATTTTGGAACTTTGAATTTAAAAATATTTAGTTTTAAAATAACTTTGTTAAGAATACACTCTTGCATATAGAAAATTAGAGTATGTACCACTTACGGGAATTAAAAAATCTGGGATATCATCACTCGTTGGATTTTTACTATATATTTCTTTAAATACATTTGTATACTGTTGAATTTTAAGGAACATGGGTACAGCTACAGTCTACGTTTATGAGTGGTGGCAACAGCCTTGGCGATTTTTTGGCGCACTTCTAAAGTTGCCAAGGAAATAATTATTTCAAAACTCTTTTTCTTTCAACCTAAAAAAAGACATATGGAGTACCGTAACTCTCACTACTAGAAGTGCGTCAAAAAATCACCAAGGCCGTTACCACCGCTCATAAACGTAGAGCGTAGCTGTACCAGAACATGAAATTAAAATCAATTTAAAGTTCACTAATTTAAGTTATATTAAAATTATTGATTTAAATTGTATTTTTAGACGTGATGAAAAAAGAAGTAAAACACTAGTTTTATTCAAAAATTTGTTGATTATCAAACGAACACTAATAAATCAGAATAGATAAGTTTCCACAAATGCAATTGCATTTGCTTATAGCGCTATATAAAGTCTTATCATCAAATTCCCCAAAGGGTCACTCACCTCTACAAAATCTGTTTAATCACATTAGGCAGCATGCAAAAAACTTATTTGAAAATAGTTTATTCAATTTGAAATCAAGAGAGCTGAGTAGCAAAATTGAGAGTATCTCCTCGTTTCACAAGCTAAAAGGCGAAGATACTCTCGATTTTGCAAATTTTTAGTAAAAATATATCTTTAGCTTGCAGGTGACTATTGTCTAACATGTTAGTGTGCTGTGGATAGGCACTATCCCCTACAATGTGAGCCCGGTTCGAAGAACTATGAATTAGCAACAATAAGGCTGAGAGTTTGAAACTTCGTCCAATCGAAGACTCGTGTACATAGAAGCTGGTGCACGTTAAATCTGTCGTGGCCTCGAATGTCCTGAAGGCGTGGTGTGGAAGTTTGGAGAGTGGGGTGTCAACTCATATTTGTCTACCTTTTCATCTGACCGTGGTTAAAAATACGTGGTGTCCTCGATCTTTCCCTTAAGGATTGATTTCGATCGTCACGGTTGTGTTGTTCCAGTGCGACTTTAATTAATTAAATGTGGATTTATTTATTTTCTAAATATCCCAACAATGTCGATATTTAGAAAAAAAACGAGATTTCCATAGTGAAATCTCGTAATTTTGTAAAACTGGCATCATGAACTTGGAAAAGAATAAAATACATAGGATAAAGAACGATCTGGTATTGGTATTTTTTAATTAACAGGCTATTTTTGTCGGTCCGGGATCAACTCTAAGGTACGAGGGCAACATCACGCAATTTAGAACCACTGTCAGATGACGAAAGAGGCTTGAACTATTTTATTATGTGGAAATATTTTTTTATCTGAGCTTCACATATTTTCAATACAAAGTATTAAGCGCCAACTTTGACATCAAATCTCTATCGGCTAGACTTGAAAATAAAAATAAAAACCTACCAGTCATTAAATTATTTGAAAAAAAAAAGATTATCTTTTGATTACTTTTTGAATTTAAATAAATATAGGTAGAATTTACTTCTTACTGGAGGCAACAAAGGCTGTTGACGACGGTCCGGATCAGTACAAGTCCCTTTGGGTATGGTATTTGGTATATTTTAATTAACGTCGTTCTAGAGCAACACAACGGGCTATCAGTCCCTTTGCGATAAATCTCTTAGGAAATAGTGTCAAAGTCAGGTTCGTCATCTGACCATGTTTCAAAATTACTAGGTGTCTTCGAATATTTCACTACGTAATTGATCCGAAATCGTAGCCAATTGCCTGTTGTTTTGTTCCAGTGTGACGTAAATTCAAATACTTATAAATTAATCATTTTTATTTCTATAATAATTACCAGCGAATACAATTAATTGCTTTTCACATTTTTTGTCAGATCTTTCTTTCCCACAAATTATTATCTTCTCCATGATGCTCATACCAAAATTACTTTTGAAGTCCTTTTGAACACAAAAGAATGACTAATTCAAAATAATTTTTTTTATAACACAAACGTTTATCTTGTAAGACTTGTTCATGACGAAGCAGCTACGAAGATATTTTTTCTTCATTCGTATTGTGATATTAACTGTCGGCGCAGAACAATTTCAGTCTTCCTTTTGTTTTTGGGATCGTTGACCCCTTTTCTCTGTGATTGACCCCTTTGTTTCCACGGCGAAACCGAAAGAACACGTTTGCGAAACGAAAACAAAACCAGTGTTCGTAAATTCAACATCTGGAACCAATGTAAAACGCAGTGGTCTAGCTGGTGACAGGTCACATGACCATTTAATTTCATGTCTGTACTAGTTTATTTCGTATGAACATATGAAGTTTATACAACACAGCAAAGGTACTGGCTCATATAATTTTTTTTTCTGAGTTTCTTACAAATGCGATGAAAGTAAAAGAAAAAATCAAAGAATTTTTCAGTAGCTTGTGGGCGAGAGAGGTGAAATATATAATAATCGGAGCACTAAACCTCCATTTCTTACAACACGGAAACAAAACATTAGCAGTAGATTAAACTGACTGCTGATTAATAGCTACCTACCTATTTCGGTAAATTTTCTATAATTCGACAGCACTCTTTTTGGTGAGCTATTTGGATTTTTGTTCCGTGTTGTGAAAATAGCAGTCTGGTACAAATAACAAACAAGAACGTTTTAGTGCTTTTACTCAGATGAGTTCTGGTTAGTATCGTTGCAATTAGTCTCAGTCACAAAATTCAAAAATCACTATATACCTGTCTTTTTGTGGGCATTTGTATAAAACGTAATCTTTGCAGAAATATTAGGAATTTTTTTTCTTAGCATTACAAAAACCCAAAATACAAGTGAGTTCCAAGAAAATTTTTTTAATTTGACCAATTAAAAAAAGTTTAAAAATTGAAGATACACTTTTATTGAAACGTACATACTTTTGCCTTCAATTGTGGCGTTTACCTTTGGTTTAATTGCAGCTTCCAGTCCTCTGATCATTGATTGTACAAGGTTTATTTTATTCCCTAAGACAATTGAGCCATTATTCTCAATAGAATGTTCTTTGCATGAAATGTATTGATTTTGACAGCTTTTTCTGAGACCATATTTTTCTATGATATTCAACATATTGTGTACCCATTTGTCTGTATAAAGCGATATTATAGATAGATGTTCATATTTTTTTTAATTGACAAGATATATCTAATTCTTAAAACCATCAATGAAAGCAAGTTTCCCAACCCCTAGATGGGGTTGCCATGTCTCAGCAAGTTTGTACACAGTACTAATAACCTTTGCATTGTAGGTGATGCAGGTTCCATTCCTTCCTGTATGTATGTTTTTCCCTTCTGCTGTCCATAAAGCTTTCCTTGTTCGTCCATTTTCTCAGCATTGTTTGACTCTGCTTGTCCAAATTTGGCCCTTGAACCATACAACCCTAACTGACCTTTGCCCATTTACTTGACATACATTGAAGTGCCAGGCTGTTTCAAATTTTAACAGCACCCATAGGTTCTATGACTTAAATTTGCTCTTGACAAAAAATTATGAATATCTGGCAATCTTGGGACTTTGAAACATGATTCTTAGCAAATGAAAGCGTCTAGGAACAATTACCTTTGTTAATAGGTGGATTGCACTTCTCAACACTGCCATGATCCTTCGTTTTCAAAGAACCCTGTAAATAGTTTCTGCAAAAGCTTTTCCGTTAATCATTGATATTGATGATGCAACAAATTTCAGAACAGTGTTCTACTAGCTTTCCTTGATTGATAGATTATTGTTATCTTTGCTGTATTGTTAATGAATTGTTTAGTGAATATTCAATTTTGTGACTGACATATTTATATTTGTGACTGATATATTTATATTTGTGACAAATACTATTAATTATTTGATAGACCTTCATGTACAGTCGCGAAAAGAAACCTGAATGACCTCCTTTTTCTCGAGCACTTATTCATACTAGAGCATATTCATAGATATCATTCAATAAGGAGTCACGACCTCTACTAATTCAAATCCCAAAAAATTGCGTAAGGGGGCGTCTTTATATTAAAATTTGCACATGCAACAAAATTTCCAATGAAAACATCTTTTGATGCCATAATCAGATTTTGCATAGTTAAATCAGTCTAGATATGAACTTACATGACATTACTACCTTTATATCCCAACATATTAAATCTTAAAGTTTGTGCAGCCGACCAACCGGCATAGTGGTTAAGGTGTTAGATCGGAAGGCTCCTGGTTCGAATCCCGGTCCGGGCATGGATGTTTATAAACAGATGGTGTAGAGGCGGCTGGTGCACCTTAAATCAGTCATGGCCTAAAGTCCTCTTGTTGGGTTGGTGTGGAAATTGGGAGAGTGGGGTGCCAGCTCAGATGTTGCCTCGTCATCCGACCGTGGTTCAAAATTACGAGGTGTTGTCCTCGATTTTTCCCTTAGAAGATTGATCCCGGACCGTCGTCAATAGCCCGTTGTGTTGCTCTAGTACGACGTTAACAAAAATTACCAATTACCAATAAAGTTAATGCAAATTTCTGGGATCATCTTGAAATATTAAGTCTCTTTTTTGTAGATCACAAGATTAAATGTAGTTATAGCTACCCAAATTTCAAATTTGAACACTACTGACGTTTATTAAACTTTTCGTCTGCCCCTATAGCAATTATATGGAAAATTTAATGTAGCGCAAAAACTAACTATGGGAAAGAGCTGAAATTTTGCATGGCCACATTAAAAGTTCTTCTGAATTGATTTCCACCAAAATATGAGGTTTCAATTCATAATTTTTCCAAATATTAATTTAATAATTATTGCATTCTAAAAACTATTTTTAATATAAAATATTATGTGGATTTATTTTGGGATGTTTAACAGTAACATGGTTCAAAATATTAGTACTATAGAGATATTATTTAAGAAGATATCCATAAAATTCTAAGAAACTGATTTAACTTTCGGTGCTCCAATCTTTCTGTACTCATAACTTTGAAACAGTAAGCCTTGATGACATGAAATTAGGTAACTAGAGTTAAATTTTGATATAAATTCAAAATGGGGGTTCCTTTAGAAAATTATGAAGTTGGTGCTCAATTTAATATAAAGTCGATCCCTTATGCAAATTTTATGAATTTGAATTTTTAGAAGACGTTAGTTTTTGTCAAATGCCATCTTTGAATTTTCTCTATTGTTAAAATTGCTTGAATGAAGAGAGGTAGTTCGTTATTTTTTCTGTGACTACATGTGAGATGGTCTACCTTGGCCTCAAATGTCCTCAAGTTGGCATGATGTGAAAGTTAGGAGAGTATAGTGCCAGCTCAGGTGTTCACTTCATCATCTGATTTTGATTCAAAATTACAAGGGGTTACCTCAGATCTTTCCTTTTGGAATTAATCTTAGACCGTCACCAATTCCCAGTTTTGTTGTTCCATTGCTACATCAATTAACTACCTACCTATCTACATAAAGGGTATGCTAGTTACGTACACATTCCCAGGGTATATGAAGCATAAATAATAAAATTTCTGAAGTAGAAAATCAAACCTTACATCTACATCAATCACTGAAAACCTTACATCTACTTCAACCACTCAAACTTGCATCTACTTCAGGTCCCACTAATAAGATGACATTCCCACTACCAGGTTAGGTGATTGGGCATCATGAAATCAAAATGTTTATCCCAACTTCTACAAGTGTAACTTGAACAAGTGTATAAATGTTTCTCTTCTATTCCTTCTTACCAAACAAAGATTTATTACTTTTGAACCTATAAAACAGACTAGATTTGAGTACAGTATGAAATTGTTCACATTTTTTAGGACCTCCAGACCTTAGAATTCCTCTCGGAAATTTTCCTGAAGTCTAGGGTATGAACCCAGTAAAGAACAAAATATACATACGCTGTAGCAGGGTATACATGCTGATTTAAATCACTATTCAAATCAAGTGATTTTAAAAATATTGATTCAATCAAAATTTTAAAGACTTCCTGTATTGTTTAATAATATTGAAAATTAAGTATATAACTGAATAAGATACATGTTATTGTATCCTAACAAGTAAAGAACTTTGCTACCATAATACAGACTTGTTGTGTTAGCAATGTAAAGAAGTCCCAGGAATCCATTTATAAAAATTACCAATAAAATTTAAATAAATATAAACCAACTTTTTTCCCCCCAAAAAAATTAACATTGCCACCAACTATAAAGATTTATGTGCAAAATTGAAATGCTTTTGTAATGCTACAGAAAATCTTTTCATTGTAACTAAATGTCTTAAGCTCTTTCACGAACAGACTAGAATGCTAAATAAATAATTAAAACATCTTTAAAAAGGAATACAAATTTTAATAATTTGAGTGAATATATTTTCTGCTTCTTCCCCAAACACGTGGAGAAAGGTTGTTCACAATTAGCCACATGTGGAATGTTAAAGACAAAACCCATGCTACTGAACAGGTTTGTGAGTGTTAGTTAATGGCTCTTGGTGGGAAATATATACTTATTTGGCAATTATGATCCCAATCAACTGATACTGTTGTGTGTTTTCAAAGAGACAATGGTTTTCATTATAATTTTGTAGGTGAAGTATGAGCAAAAACTCTTATTCAAAACAATATGTATCTTGTTAATGGTTATTTTATTTTCAATATTACTAAACTTAATACAGAAAGAAAAAGAAAATTTAGTATTTTGATTTAAATCAATGATTTTTTAATAAAAATCACTTGTTTTAAATTTTTATTCCCTGATAGCATTAATGAATTCCATGTAAAATTTTAATACCTATTAATTCTGTTGGCTTTCTAAAAAATTTAAATGTCATTAAGTTTTCTTTTCGATTTTATCAAAATTGTTGCTTTTCAGATTTCTAGAGATTTACTCAATGACCTCAACAACCTTGTTATGAAAACGAGAGAATTTTCATCCAACAGCATTAATTCTGATGGTGACATCCCTGAAGCAGAGTGTTTATCTCCACTGATGGATCACAGTAAAGCGAGATACCCTTTTTGCATTGTATGGGCCCCTATACCTCTTCTCACATGGATTTGCCCGATCATTGGACATATGGGAATAGCTATGTCATCGGGCGTGATTCGTGATTTTGCTGGACCCTATTATGTTTCAGAAGATGACATGGCCTTTTCAAAACCAACCAAGTATTGGCAGCTGTCCCCCGACAAAGTTCATGGCGGAAGATCTGCTTGGGACTCGGGTGTATTAGAAGCTTCAGAGATTTACAAAGGTCGCATGCATAATTTGTGCTGTGATAATTGTCATTCTCATGTTGCATGTGCACTAAACAGCATGCATTATAATGAGAGTATCTCATGGAATATGGTGAAGTTGTGTTTTCTAATGGCAATACATGGGAAATATGTCAGTGTATTTGGATTCCTGAAAACCTGGGTACCATTTTTGCTTTTAGCTGGATCTCTCATAACTATTTTTACTCTGATGTCCTAATGTTTTATGAATCTTGTGAACATTCTCCTGTTGGTATTTGTTTTCAGACAGTACTTTATTTTCTTTGTAAATAAACTAGTCACATCTCTCATAGTGTTATGGATTTTAAGAATAAAACTTGGATGCCTTTTCCGAATTTTATGCATTGGAATGAGTATTGAGCTGGTTCTTCAAGCTTTTTCTAAATGAATCAACATTGCATGTTTCTTTTTGTTTTTTGAGGTTGCAGGTATGCAACTAGGGAAATTATTGGCAAGTAAAAACCCAGTTGCCTTCATGTGGTTTGGAAATTTTTTAACAAAAATAAATTGGCAATGTGTAATCAGTATATTTGATATCCCTTATGTTGTAGAAAAGGGCCCAAATTCAAATGTTATGTTAATCACAAGTCACTATGTATAAAAGAATTGATATAAATTTATTATTAACTATACTGTGTCATAGCTTTGTGATTCTGGTGAATTCATCATCAGCTTGAGTTAGTCTAAGCAGTGTTATCACTTAAAAGTTTTTCTATGAAAACTTTCAAAAAAGTGTTTTCTTAAATTTGAAAGACAAAAAGGCTTTTTTTTTGGTTTCAGCAAATATATCTTTAAAAAATATAATGTACAATAAACTTCCAAAGCATTTAAGAGGCTTTACTCACGGTATCATTTGTTTTTTAAACTACTAAGTATAAAAAAGGAATTTTTTTGTTTGCACAAGGGTAATGTACACAAAATCAAAAACTAGCCACTGCATGGCCAACACGGCGTTGCTCGTGACAGTTCTTTTCGTGGGGTAAGGTGTGACCACTGCTCGCTAACCCCCTTTGATTTCTACAAATTCCCATTTTGTTTGCAAAACAAAGTATTGGATAACAGCCATAACGGCGTTGCCCATGTTGTTGGTTTGCTTCGCAAACCAAATGGGTATTCGTAGCCTATTGGATAACAGCCATCACGGTGTGGCCAAATTCGAATTGCAAAGAGATCCAATCGGCGTAACGTCAGAATTCTTGCGAAAATATAAATATTCAATTTAAAAATTATTTATTAAAAGAAAATCAAGTGCATAAGGTATCTGTTTGGTGTAAAATTTTCTGCAGATTTCAAATCGGTTGAAATTTCAATCTATCTTTAACGATCCTGAATTTACAAAAAATAGCTAAACAATGGCAGTCAAATTTTTTTTTTGTGTTTTGCTTTCCTTCGCTGGAATCTTTTGAGCGCAGGAAATGGAATCTTATTTCTCGAATACGATCAAGATCAAATTCGTATGGAAAAAAATACAAGTAACAATTTAAAAATTATTTATTTAAAGAAAATCATATTTTTAGGTATCGATCTTTATTGTGAAATTTTCCAGATTTCCGATCCGTTGAAATTTGTACTCTTTTCTTTAACAATCCAGGAGAGTGAAAAAAAAAACTACTACAAAACTAAAATTAAAACTTTATTTGTTTTTTCGTCCGCTGAAAAATTGTTCCTTGGAAAATGAAACGGAAACACCGAAAAAATTAATTTAGAATCAGTCATATCTTTATAGCGTTGCCATTCCAAAAAAAACCCCCAAAAAATTGAGTCATCCAGAAAATTCTGCGACTTTTCAAATTGAAGCGCACTTTATTATTTTGCCACTGCTGGTAAGGAGTGACCTTGATTGAAGCAGATGTGTAACTTCGGTCTTTTCTGCTTTCACTGCATAGTTCTGGCCCTCTTCTGTTTGTGTCATAATATTTGTTTCACTGCAGTGCTAAGAATGGAGAACCAAAAAGTTCATTTTCGTCATATTATGCTCTTTTATTTTAAGAAAGAAAAAAATGCTAGTCAGATTCCTCGTAAAATGTGTGTTGTTTCTGATGACACAGTTCAAAGGCAGTTTGATAAATTTAAGAGTGGAAATTTCAGCTTCAAAGATAATGCCCACTCTGAACGACCATCCTTTGCAAATGAGGACCTATTAAAAGATGCTATTGCTGAAAATCTACGTTACATAGTTCAGGAACTATCATACAAGACTAAATATTCCAAAAGGTACAGTTCATGATGACAATGTGCTGCCCCACATTTCACTGAATGTCAGACAAAGACTTATTGAGTATGGCTGAAATGTTTTGTGTCACCCCCCATATTCACCAGACCTTGTCCCCTCAGATTTTCACCTCTGCAGGTTGCTTAAAAATTCTCTGAACGGCCCGGAGTTCCAATTCTGTTGAGACTATCAAATAGCACCTCGACAACTTTACAAATAAGCCTAATGATTTAAAAAAAAAAATTTCCAGCTGCAGGAACGATGGCAAAATGTCATAGAACAAAATGGTGCTAATGTGATTAAACATTTTTTTGTTTTTGTACTGCTTCGTTGGAATTTATCATAAAAAACCCCGCAGAACTTTCCGGATGGCCCAATAATTACATTCCTTTAAAGTAATTTTAAAATGTTCTAGATTAAATTTAAAAATTCGGCCACAGTAGAAAAATTGCAAAAAATTTGGACTATGTTTGTACCAAATCTTATTGTAAGTATCATAGATTGGTCAGGGCAGTCCTCACAGACAAACACTTCCTTTTATAATAATAGAGATAATTTCTGGAGTGTTCTTCACAAAGGCTATATTTTTACTCCCCTTCAGAATTAATCAACATTTCTCAGGTCGAATTAGTTGAATGGAGATTGGAAAATGATTACTTTCCTTCGACAGAAAAATCTCAATACCCCTTGATGTATTGCGTTTAGAGGATGAGAAAGAAAAAGCAACATATAACCAAGGGGAGCACTTAAGGCAATTGAGATTAAAAAATCTGATAGAAATAAAAAAGTCTAAATTACCCAGTCAAGTATGTTTTTTATTCAAAATTATGTACACAATTGAAATTAAATGCGAAATTAATGGTATAACAATCTTAAATTGCCATATTTTGGATTGGTTCTATATATAAGAGAAGCAATCTATCTATTCAAGTCATTACTCGTTAAAGAATTATCTCATTCCTTGACTTCCCTTTGCATAGCTGGTAATTTAAAGTGATAGAACTGAAAAAAGGCAATGGCCAAGAAAAGATTAATTCCTTTCAAATAAGGTCTGAAGATCAGTTGAACCCTTCTCTGATTACATACTACAAGAGCTCCCCACAATTTTCTCTTCAATAAGTAACCTTTGGCATTTTTCGTTCCACTGCTTGGGGATGATCTTAAAAGATGCTTTGAATAAATAGATGTCATTCAAAAATTTCGAAATTCTATTCACAGTATGAACTTTTTCAATTTCAATCCAGTTAGCCACTGTGTAAACATAACCATCAGAGAAGATTAAGGTAGCTGCTTAAAGCATGTGACTCAATGTAAAGAGGCTAATCTGAGAATTCCAGACCCAACTGCTTCCACAAACGAAATTCATTGGGGACTAGAAAAAATTATACAGTTGAATCCACGATACATCGAGGCTAGTGAGAGGATACTGTATCATCATTTGTTCCCTAAATATTTTAATTTATAATTAAAAAAAATGGTGGTTGGAAACAAAACGAAAATTAACTACTTAATTGGGGATTGTACATGTTTTTTGATTTCCAATGCAGAAGGCCACTAGACAAATCTTTCAACCATAAGTAAATACAAATAAAATATTAAAAAAAATAGTTGAGGGTAAAATATAGCAAATAAAAATACAAAAAGCTAAGGAAGCTGCCAGGTAGCCCAAAGGTTCTTTGCCTGCCAGTAATGTAGAATTGATCTGGTTAGAACTCCAAAGTTAAAGTATACTGCACTCATTAGTTTACCATCTGTACAAAGTTAATACAAGGGGCTATTAGCAATACCAAGTTCATGCAGATGGATTGACTATATTTCCAAGATTTATCCCTAGTTCAATCTAAAAGAACAATTCTATGCTCAATTTCTACCCTCTATGACGATTCAAAGCATGTTTGGCAAGGTATCTTCCCTGAGAGTTCCAATTTATATCTGCCCTTGTAACCATAAATGCCACTATGAGTCAGGATCCACTGGATGAATAAGAACTTATCATTTCATGTTAAGTACCAAAGTCAATTTATCTGCAGCTTCATTACCCCAATGAGCCAGGATCCACCGGAAGACAACCTTTTTGTACATCATGTTAAATCCTTATTTTTCAAGGTTCTGTGAACTATTCAGCACATAGAAGTTCATTATTTTAACTCCATATTTGATTAGTTAAATTAAAACAATGCAAACTTTAGACTTTGATAATTTTTCTGTTTTGCTTAAAATTGGTATTGCCACTATGAGTTTATTTTGATATTACTTTCTTACAACTTGCCAAAGATTTGTCTGGGGAAAATATCACTTTTTTGGTTTGGAATTTAAGAAACATATCTGATCTTTTCACATTCCTCCAGATTATTAGGTGTTAAAAATGAAGATTTGATTAAATCCAATTACAGAAGAAAAAAAAAAAAATTTTCCCCAAAGTACATACAAAAAAATTTAGCAATTCCTCAGTATCATACAATTTACAAAATTTGCATGCATTAAGCAGAATTGGATTTCTGTAAAATATTAATTTAAAAATATAAATAGTTAACACATACAGATGAAACCTTCTCATGTTGAAAGCATGTGTGCTGCTACCTGATTTTAACAAAACAGCAATTTTGTTTGATCAAATATGAATTATATTCAGGGGATTTTTATAGCTAAACTTCCAATATCTAGATTTGGAGATCATGTCATCACACAAAAACTGCTTTCTTTGTATTGTTATTAAATCGTTGTCAATTCTTGCTCAAGATTGAAAAATTCAAATGTTTTTCAAATTTCTGGCTTGGTAAGTAAAAACAAAACTAATTTTTATTTAGGAAAAGTGACACATAAAACTTGGAAAAGTAATTTATTAAAAGTTTAATAACTTATAAAAGTAGCAGAACATTTATTTTATTTTCCAGTTATCAGTAGTGGTAATTCTTTTTGGCACAACAAAAATATCTCAAGCTTTAAGTCCAAGACTGAGTAAGAAGGCATCGTGTGTTGGTTTACGACCTAAGAAATCCTCCAGTAGGTCCATGGCATCCTTTAAAATATAAAAAATTACTTATTTATCAAAACTTAAAGAGTTGTAAGAAGAAATAATGCAGAAACAATAAAAACATGCATTTTTATCAAACAGATTACCCATTGTAGCTTGAATTAAGCCAGCTTAATCAGTTATAATATTTTTATTAATAGAAAAAACATTACAAAATGACTTCGTTTTGTGATAGTTAATAAATAAAAATGTATTTCTATTGCTACAGCAAAGAGGAATTTCATATCTGTTTTTTTCTGAAACAGTTCTTCATGCAGAAAAGCAGGATGTTTTTACACCTAATCATTTAAACTTCAAGGCTTTTAAGCAGCCATCACAGAAAATTGCAAAGAAAGACAAGTTGTATTTGTTCATATCTGTTTTATTTTTTGTTACGTATCAGCATTATTTAGATTTAACATTTGGTATCAAACATAAGTTTATTTTTAACACAATAAAATGTAGCTGACAAAAGATAATGAAGAATAAGTAAAACAACTCAAAAACTCCATAAAGTTTGCAAAATTTAAAATTACAATTTAAATGTAAATTTACTAATCTTAAAATATGAATTATTAAATAAAATCTCTCATTATTACCAAAAATATAACATCTTTAAAATTTTTTTGACAGTATTTCTTTTATCTCTGACTGTAAACTTGTGTGGTTCTAGAGATTTAGTATTCATACCACTACTAGAGATACTATGAAGATCACCTTAACATGTTATTCATAACTTTATTGCACATAGATGGTATTGATGCAACTTTGATAGTACTATTGATGAAGCTATATACTAATATAGAATTTATGCTAGCAATGTAGACTCAAAGATACACTAATTGATTCAGCCTTGCATATGTAATTTAATTCTAATAAACTACCTTTTTTAATAACAAATTAGGTAATTGCCACAAGAATACACATGCCTAACATATACGGCCATATTCACAAGCCTCGAGTTAACTCGAGGATCAGTTGATCCGCGGGTAAGAGTTAACTCGAGGATCAGTTGATCCGTGGGTGAGAGTTAACTCGAGGATTATCAAGAATGGTATTCTCAAACGCCATGTTAAGTGATACGGGGATTAAAATGAGACACTCGCTGTGATTGGCTACTACTATCACCTGGCGATCACATGATATAGTTTATATTTGTTACGACGCCCGAATCTGCATTCATACTGATCAAGCACGCACTTTACCATAGAATTGATTCCAAATTGTGATTAAATAGAACGAATGCAGCATTTAAATTTGGGTTTGGGAAAAGAAATGCAAAGGTATTTAATTTTAAATTGGATTTTTATGGAAACCTAAATTTTGCAAGAAAGAATTGTACACAATGTCTTGACAAATGAATATAATTCGATTATCTTTATACTTGTCAGTGTGGGTGTGTGTTAGTGGTATGAAAAGTAACTTGCACTGTCAATATTCTTTTGTTTGTAATAAATCAACAGAATAATTTTTATTCTACAACGAATTTGCATCTGCCATAGTCATATTCTACCTTTCACTCTTACCGGACAGAGGTGCCGCCATCTATCTTTTCACCAAACGTTTTTGCAGCTACCTTTATTTTCACTTTTCTTTTGAATTTCAATAAAATTATGTTTTAAATTTTTCCAATATTATGATGAGTTGAGATGAGCTGCTATGCAGCACGTGCTCCGTAAAGACAGATCCAGTCCAGTCGTCGCAAGAATACTGTAACTGAGCATAGAATGAAATGTGTCATCGCATGCGTTAAATGTAACTCGCGAGTTAACTCGCCGATTTCGGAGGATTAAAATGTAACACCGAAACGGCAATTTAAACCACGGATCAGGACTTGTGAATATGTTTTTTCTCGATAACTCGGACTTGTGAATATGGCCGATAGTGTATCTCCTCTTGGGTATCTATCATAAGTAGTGTCCCCTATGCATGTAATTATGCTCTTCATTTAGAAAATCAGCCTATTTTCAACAAATATCCCACCAACACTGGAGTGCCAGAAAAATTGGTAGACGAGCCTATGTAAAATACATCGCAAAGCCACTTGCGCACGATTGGTTGCATCTGCTAGTACATATAATGTATAAAGCAAGACATCTAGCTGTTTCTGCCATTAAGAAAGGCAAGTTATCACAATTTAAGTGATTTGCAATTTGATTTAATAGTTGAAGCTAATGAGATGGGTCATAGCATTTTGGAGGTAAAGAGAAATTTGGATTTTTATGTAATATGATATCAAGGGTGTGACTACAAGAATTCCGTCTGACTTACGACAGCAGCGTGGCTGGAAAGAATTGTTTTACGGGATAGGCATGCAACATTCTCAAAATAACATCGGAATTCAATGCTGTCACCTAACTATCTATCAGCACGAGGCCTACAACGTTCACTCTAAGACTGACTTGAGGAGCTGATGTCCAGCTTGAGTTCCCTTGATGAATACTCAACACTACACATAGATATGTGCCTCATCTGGGTTCAGGAACACAGCCACTGGACACTTGATGACTGAAAATGAGTATCCTGGTCTAACAAGTTGCATTTCCAACTGTTTTGGGCAGATAGGAGGATCAGTGCGGAGAAAACTCCATGAAGCCATGGATTCCACAATGGAAACAATTCAATGGTATTCAATTGATCTGGTATGTTTACAATTGTCTCTGACTGGTGAACACAACATGTGCATACTTTCTGACAAGACATTGTGCCATCACACAAATCTAGACATTAAATTATTGTTAGAGGAACACTAATCTGGGTTTGGGGTCTTGCCATTCCCACTTAAGTCATTAGATCTAGAAGTTATTGTACACCTCTGGGATGCCATGCAATGTTCTGTGGAACACAGAAATTCTACACCTGATAATGCAACAGGATTGTGGAAAGCTCTGCTGCAAACATGGCATAGGTTACAGAATACTTCTCTGCAATCCATACCTCATCGTACTTCTGCAGTTCTATGCTCTTGTGGGAGGCCTACCAAGTATTAGATTGGTGTACCAGTTTTGCTGGCACTTCAGTGAATTATTAACATGAGACTTATTATCGATTACAAACTAGATGGTTCCAAGGAGCTCAAGTGATTGGAAAACTATATTTTATCAACATTATGAATGAAGGAAATTTTTTGCATTGCAATAACTTTGATAGTTGAACAATGTATAGAAAAAATGCACAAAAAAAATAATTTGCTTAAGAATATCTTTTTATGTGTATTATAAAACTTACATACAAGTTTAAAACTAGAATTTGAAAATATGTATAAGTAACATTATTCTATGGTATTGTTTATATTCATCATAAACAGTTTGAATCAGTGACCTATTTGTTAAAATGAGAGATTACCTTTAAGTCTACACTAAATTTCAAGTAACCGAAAGAACTGGAATGAATGCATTAAAACTTTTGGTCTTGGAACATACAGAATTGAAACATAGAAATAATTATACAGAACACTGTAGTGTTTTAAATTTTGTTTCATGTAGTAATTGGAAATGTGTGTGTGTGTGTGTGTGGGGGGGGGAAGTTGAGACCAATGAAAAAAGAGTGAACTCAGTTATGAAATATACATAACTTTTTCCAACAGGAAAATTATTAAAGACGCTCAGAAACTAAATCAAATCAGCAAATACCTTTGAACTGCCAGGTTTTAATATTTTTTCCCTGTACTGTCTGCCAATTTCCTTGTCCATTACTTTGCCATCTTTGAAACGAGTATAAAACATATCCATACTATAGACTTGACTCCACTAGTGATCACATCAGATAACAACATATGGGTAAAGAAAACATATCTTAGATTATTTGAATCCATAATATATAAAAACAAGTCAACAGTTTTATTACTCATTTTACTACCAATTTTCATTTCAAAGAAAAGGTGCATCGGTTTCAAAATGAAAGAATTTCGTTCCCCCTCTTCCTCCCCTCACTTTAATTAATAGCTTAATTAACAATAATTTGACTGGTAAAGTAATCTTAAAAATGGAGTACATTACTTTAAGCATATAATATAATATAGTCAAGTATTTCAGATATAGGATCTCAGCAAAAACATCTTTTTTTATTTCTTTTCTATTCACAAGCTGGAGAATATTTTTATTGTACTTGTATTTTGATATATTTTATCTTAAGTGTTTTAATTTGGATTGTTTAACTTAACTAATGGCAAATTTAGCAGGAAAATAAAGAAGAGAACCCCATAATAGAAACAATATTAAAATTCGATTATAAAAGAAAGTAGCTGTTTGATTAAGGGATAGAAATTCAAGAAACTAAAATTTCAAAAATTTACTTTACACTGAAATTTTAATAACTTACATTTCTTTCTGAAACATAAACAAAAAGAAGCAGAAAATATTGGTACAGCTACACTCTACGTTTATGACTGATGGCAACGGCCTTGACGATTTTTTTGGCGCACTTCTAAAGTTGCCAAGGAAAGAATTATTTCTTAATTCTTTTCCTGTCACATATTTTTTTTTCTTTTTACAACACACTTTTTAAGCACATTTCAGAACGTTTTAAAAAGTATATTTTTAAAAAACTTTCACAAAAAGTAGTAATATTAATCACATATCAAAACACATTTGTGAACCAGCAGAGAAACCAAGCTACGAATGGTAAGAATACCCTGAAACTTATCAATTATACTAAATACAGTGGGCATGTTGAAAAAGAAAAAGATCTACAAAAGAAAAAAAAGCAAGAAATAATACAACCTGATAATGTCTGAATTCTTTCGTAAAAAAATAATAAAAACGAAAATGGTCAAAAAAAAAAAAAAAAAAAAAACTCTTAATCATTTTGTGAAAAGTATTATAGTAAAATAAAAATTCCACAACTGTCAACATACAAATAAATGAACCAATGGTATCACAGAAAACAATTTAAAAGGACCAATGCAATCAGGATATTTAAAAAACAAAATAACCAATGGGAGGAAAGAAAAAATTTCAAACGAACCAATGAAATCAAACGACATTAACGGATTTTGGAAGAACTTTCTACAATATTCAAAATGAAAATTGAAAGTTTCTGTTTGTCGAGGTTGCCATGAAAATCACAACAACCGTAACGAAGGATGGGTTGCCTTAATTTATCGTAACTCGCTACTAGAAGTGCGCCAAAAAAAATCGCCAAGCCGTTGCCATCACTCATAAACGTAGAGTGTAGCTGTACCAAAATATTATTTCTTACCAAATATCCATAATATTCGGCATCATACATATCAACTAAATGCTGAAATTGACATGCAAAATTTGTGCCTTTGAGTGGTTCAATGCCTGTGACTTCCATGGATGTGTCGTCGAACACTTTTTGAACATCACACTAAAAAAAACCCATGAAAACATAAAAATCAATTAAACAAATCATTTGTTAAATGCATGGAAATCTCAGTCTAGTTTACAAATAAAATGCAAACTTTCATGCTAGTCTTATTTTTTAAGTTCAAGAAAATGCATAATATTGCAGACTATTTACATGAGATCTAAAACATTGGAAAATAATAGATACAGAATAGTTTTAAAAGCAGAAATTCCTTGTCATCCACTTTTGAGACACCCCAATCTTTTTAATCATTTCAGTTCAATCAATCATTTTCTCCAGACTGCAGTAGCAGATCACTCACTAGGTACAAGCCTAGCTGTATTTAATAAAAGGGTTTCAAAACAGAAAAATATTATTTTTCATGATGTTTCAGCAAAATGGAAAATTTTTCTTTGGAAATTATACTATAGCACTGGAGTTGTTAGGATTTTTGTGTAAGAGTTAAATCCCTTTGCCTTTATTCAAATACTTAGTTAACATTTTAATGAGAGAGAAAGGTGTTTTTAACATACACTCCACACCGAGTATATGGGAAAACAAGTAATCGCCAAAGGGGATGTCCGCAGTTATATAGAAAAAGGGAAGGCTGTGGTACTCAGTTTCTATGATGCCTCCTGAATACTGAGAATTCTTTTCTACTCCTCACTCCTGGGGAAGACTGAAAAGCAGAAATATCTTTCAAAGTGGGCCAGATGGTCATTTTCTAATATCAATATCCCAACATTAAATGACAGTTACAAGTACTAGTTTGCTCTAAGGGACACACGAAGAATCATTTGAAACTGAAATGATTAAAGGGACAGGAGTTGGTTTCACAGCGATTAATTAAGCTCATTTGTCCTCAGAGAATCAATTATTTCCCTTCTTTTAAACAAAAGTTCATCACAACTGTTTGCACTTTGGTTCTGCTCTAACTTAGTTATTCTTACATAGTTACACACTGATGCTCTTGTATTACAACTTTTTTAAGATAACCCAAGGTTTATAAAAACTTCATTTAATTCAGTCAAAAAACACACATTTATTTTTTTATTACAATCATCACCCTTTGCATAATACTTAGAGAAGTATATGTAATATGAAATCTATATATGGAGAGTATTTGTACATGAATATTTCTATCAATTTCAAGTTATTTATCCACTTGGGGTCATTCTAATCAAATATCAATGGTTTTATACCTTTGGTGTCTGTGCCTGCACTATCTCCAAATGGCTGAGTATATTTTCACGAAACTTTGCATATTGTGAATATTGAAATATTTCTGTGATTATTGATTAGTGATTGAACTCGACTATATCATTTTGTTTGTCTTCCTGTTTTATCTGTCTTTGTGTTTATGCAAGTAATCACATAAAATGTATCACATATAAATTCATAAAATGTTAAATATTTTATAAAAAATAATAACTTGGAGTAAACATTATTTAAAAGACCCCACCAAAGATTTGATTTAAAGCTGCAAGCAAGCTAGAGCAAAACACTTTAAGTGGAATTTTGCTAATTTTGAAAGAATATTACAAACATTAAAAATTCTTTGTTGCAGTGACAAAAAGTCTTACAAGTTGAAGCAAAATTTAAGCAACTTATTATACCTGTTGCAAGATGTAGGAAACAGTGATTTCTTTAAAAAAAATAACATTGTCAAATCAATGCACCATTTTTTGAAAATAGTAATAGGCTACCTTTGCTGTATCTGTTTTGAAAACATTCAATTTTAAAACAAGTTCATTTGCTATTGCATGTTCCTCTAATGTAATTTTAAAAATTTATAAGCTTTAAAAATAATTATCCAAATTAATTTGTTATCCTTTCCTTAAGGATGTGGAAATTCGAAAATTTTGCATGCCTGGTGCAAGAGGGCCACAAGTCAAAAATTAATAATAGTAAAACTTTACATGTGTATGAGTATTTATCATTTTTATAAATTGAGTTCTAAATGTTACTGAAAACAAGTGGATATTTTAATCCTACCTCAAAATCAAGTCATGACACTTTTCATAGCTATGTCATGCACTAGGGGTTTGATGTATGTGAAATGTATTGAGTAGATGTACAATTTGTGCACAGCTACAGAAGTTATAAAAATGTTGAAAAGGTGTTAAAAAATTATTTTCCTGAAACTTAAACGATATTGACATTTTCTACAAATGAGAAATGATTATTTTGGTCACCTTTTCAATCTATAGTTAACCAATTCAACCTAAGAAAGGTCAGAAAATCTATTAGTATAAATATAAATGCAGCTATTTGTTTTTAGGAAATTCAAAGGGTCAAAATATTCTTTTAAACATGATTCGAGGGAAATTAAATTAGCACATAATTAACTGAATTAATTAAAGAATTGGAAGGATGGAACAACTTATTTCTAATGGCAAAATAATACTTACCTCAGCAGAAGAATGAATTCTTAAATCTGAAAGAGACAAGGCAATTTGTCTCAAGTTTGTCAGTCCGACATTAGCATTTCTAGAGTTAATTAGGGCTTTCAATAGTGCTTCTGGAATTGCACTCTGATCAGAGAAATGAGAAGACATTCTCTTTAATGGCTCTGGCACCCAGCACCAATTTTCCAGCATTTGAGAGGGTGCTTCAACAAAGTCTCTCTCTACACCAAATGCACTGCAATGAAATGAATTCAGATATGAAAAGCTGGTGTAGTGGAATACTATCAAGGCAATGGGTTTCCATTCACTTAAAACATGAAAATACACTACCCTACAATAATGAACCGGACAGCAAGATGTGATGGTATAAGGGAAAGAATACATGCTTTAATAGGGGGATGGTCCCCCTAGAGTGCCTATATAAAAAGAGTGGCGACAAAGGACCAAATTTGGCCCAATGTACATGCGCAGCAGCCATTTTTCTACCAGAATCGTCTCAAAGAAGGTTGCTGGGCGAATTAATATATCATTTCAAGGAGAACAAAAAGCATATGATTCTTACAATATGGATACATTCGGTATAAATGAATCATATAAACGCTCAATTACATGCATAATTGATGACATGGATTACACAACGCGCTTAGATTGCGGGAAACACCATGTTGTTCAAAAAAAGCTATTTACTTAAAAAGTCTTTGAATTTATACTGACAAAACACTAAAATAATAATAAATAAACATTCTGGAACACGAAATGGAACACATGAATAAGCTATATTTTCTATTTTATTTAATGTAAACATGTTTTTCTCGAACACGCAAAAAGTTCCCATGCTACGTCTGCGGGAGCTTGGAAAAGACCGCCTCGGGAGGTAGAAAAGATCTCTAAGCTAATCAGAAAGTGTTTCCCGTATGTCGCCACTCTTATTATATAGGCACTCTAGATCCCCCAAGTGCTGTAATTACACTGGCAACCCTTCTGGGCATACTTTCAACAAGGTTTTGATACACAGCTATGGGTATTTGTGTCCACTTCTGCTGCAAGAATGTCGCAAGCTCGGCTGTAGATTTCGGACATGGTTCCCTGGTTTGTAAGCGTCGCTCTAACTCGTCCCACAAATGTTCTATGGGGTTTAGATCAGGACTCTGAGCAGGCCAGGAAAGACGTTTTACATCCATATTTTGATACCACTGCTGGACAGAGGCTGCAACATGACACAGAGCGTTGTCGTCCTGGAAGTAACATTATCCATTCCATAAAATTGCCAGAGTATAGGAAGAACCTGATTATCCAAAATGTTCATGTAGGCGTCTGCCTTTAATTGACCAGGAACAACATGTAAAGGTCCCAGGCCATAACACAAAAACACCTCCAAACAAGTAGTCGGATTTTATACAAATCCGCTGGTGCCCGGTCCATTATTGTAGGGTAGTGTATTTTACAAATATATAAGCAAATCTAGTTTCATGTATAAAATATTTATTGTACTGTAACATTGTTTTCCAAGTAGTTCTTAAACATAAAATAAAGCAAAATACTTCTTTCATATAATATAACCTGGGGCAAAATGGAAACCTGGCGACTTTGTAACTCTTACTATATTTAATGTGTTCAGAGAAAATCTATGTGAGCACTGAGCACTAATGTTGCCAGCCAAGTAACTCAATGTTCCATGTTGCCAACCAAGTCACAATACAATAAAGTAAATAGAAAGAAACATACATACAGTAAATGTAATAACCATAATGTGTTTGTGTGTCATTATACAGAGGTGCTTTCAGGACTGCCACAGCTAAAGTACCTGTGAAATAGGCTAAATTCTTAAATATAAGAAGCAGAATTAGTCTTACTTTAGTTGCCCCAAACAGTTACATCCTTAGAGCAGGATCTTCAAATGGTGTAAATACGAAGAAACATTTGGTGTATAGTTTGGTACATAGCTAGTAGTTCACAGTTGAAACAGAAAAATATAATATGCTCTGTTCCATGCATGCATAACTGAAGTAATCAATGTTTATGTTTACCAAACGTTTTTGATACTATTGTGGACAGCAGCAAATGATAAAAACTTTTCCTCAATGATGAAGCAGAAGGCAGGAATTCATGAAGATATGAACATGTACGATTAGCTTCTAAAAAATGACGTGTGTGCTTTATTTTCATTGACAGATGGTGAATCTTCAAAAAAAAGTCAACAAAACTTTGAAAATGGGAGCTTTTGTAATGATTATGCTTAAATAGATATCCCTAGTTGTCAGGGTTAAAACAAATAGTAGCAAAAAATGTCAGTTTGGTCGCCTGCGGCAGCTAAAAAACGCAGCCTGCGGTTAACTAAAAATAAAGGTCCCTGAAAAAACCTGATTCAGCAACCACAATAGACCTAATGGAAAAATAAACATCTCACTAATGTAACTGCATATGATGTGCAATTAAAATAAATTAATAGAAGTTTTGGTACAGCTACACTCTACATTTATGAGTGATGGCAACGGCTTGGCAATTTTTGTGGCGCACTTCTAGTAGCGAGTTACGATAAATTAAGACAACCCATCTTTCGTTACGGTTGTTGTGGTTTTCATGGCAACCTCGGCAAACGGAAACTTTCAATTTTCATTTTGAATATTCTAGAAAGTTCTTCCAAAATCCGTTAAAGTCGTTTGTTTTCATTGATTCGTTTGAAATTCTTTCTTTCTTCCCATTGGTTATTTTGTTTTTAAAATATCTTTTGATTGCATTGGTCCTTTTAAATCGTTTTCTGTGATACCATTGGTCCACTTATTTGTATTTTGACAGTTGTGGAATTTTTATTTTATTATAATAGTTATTACGAAAGAATTCTGACGTTATCAGGTTGTATTATTTCTTGTTTTTTTTTTCTTTTGTAAATCTTTTTCTTTTTCAATATGCCCACTGTATTTAGTGTAATTGAAAAGTTTCAGAGTATTCTTACCCAACATTCGTAGCTTAGTTTCTCTGCTGGTTCACAATTGTGTTTTGATATGTGCTTAAACTTACTACTTTTTGTGTAAGTTTTTTAAAAATATACTTTTCAAAACGTTCTGAAATGTCTTAAAAAAGTGTGTTGTAAAAAGAAAAAAATTTGTGACTGGAAAAGAGTTAGGAAATAATTCTTTCCTTGGCAACTTTAGAAGTGCGCCAAAAAATCGCCAAGGCCGTAAGGCCATTGCTCATAAACGTAGAGTGTAGCTGTTCCGAAGTTTTACTACACAGCTTTAATTTTGAAACACTATTTAAATTAATATGGGACCTGCAAGCAAATCCTAGTTCATCAAGATCGACAGCAGAACAGTTGTGGTTGAACCAGCCTAGTCAAGAGGCACTTAAATGTAAATCGATAACAGGTATTCACAGGGGGTGAACTGACAAAATGAGCTTATACTCCAAGAAGAGTGAGCTTTCAAAGAATTTTGCAAGGGTTTAGTTAAAACTGACCTTGGTTCATCCTAAATAATATTGAAAGAGAAAAGTATAGAAATTAATCCATGAAAAATTGTCACACGGATGTCAGCTGATGCTTTGTGGTCAAAATAAAAAAGGTATTATCCAACTTAGATTATCTGAGGTAATCCTGAACTGGACATTACAGCTTCCTAGAGTGTTGCCAGTCCTGGTCTGGGTTATCACTGTTATAAGAAAAAACTATAACTCATAATGCAGAAGTCCACCATTCCCGATAAATGGAAATACTTGTTAAGTAGTTTCAAAAATCGTGCAAGCCAATGAAAAGTGTTAACATGGTGAAACACATTCATGCAGTTGTTTTGCCATTATGAACAAACTATAAGCAAGAGGTCATGTATACCATAAATATGCATATCTGTCTGATCAATTTCTTCCTATTACTTTTACAGTTTGAGTTCTGTATTTCTACCTTTAAAATACAAGCAAGTAATATAAATTAATATTTCCTAAAAAGACCACAAATTAAATTTGGACAATTTTCTAAAATAATTCATTTACAGGGCATGAAATACGAAAGATATGACACGTGAAGGATGGGGCAGTCTCAGAAAGTTTGAGAACCCTTGTGTTGAATAAATGTTACATTTAGTTTATACAATTTTTCTAAATATTTATTTACAAAATTCATCTATTACAGCAATTTTCTAATAGGTTTGGGACAAATCTTTAGGTTTTGTAAATAGCAGTTAGAGGAAGACTCAGGTACAATAACTTAAAGCTTCTTTTTTTCAAATCAATTATAATGAATTTGTTTTTATAATTGTGACTTTTTAATTTAAGTAAACTCCAAAATCGTTGTCTAAAATTTTTAAAAATTTCACAGTAAGTAACAAAGCATACCAAAATCACATAAAACTTTTAAAATTATACTAATTTTTAAAAGTTTCTCTAATGGATTATATTGAATTCCTTTGCAATTCGAATTTGGCGGTATTTGACAACGATGAGGCCAACACAGGCAATTTGTAAATAAAGAACTAAATGTTGAATATTTGAATCCCATATTGTTCTGAATGAAGATCCCTTCAAAATGCATTATGATTTCTCTCAACCTTGTCTTCATATCACATATTTAGAATTGATTTTGCAACCTCCAATTGCATCTTGGCAGATATTGTACCTAATAGAAAGCAGCTCTTGGTTGTGTTGAACCAAATACAAATATCACGTAAAATTCATCTAGTCTGATAGATAATGTCACTGATTTGTCTGGCTTTCAAAACAAAATTTAACATTCAAACAAATGGGAAAGATTTAAGCTTCATTGAAAGTCATGCATAAAACATTGATCAATATCTATGTTTGAGATAAAATACATACAAGAATGATTTAGCTGACAAATGCTGAATCAAATTAACATTATCAAAGATACTTAATGTATAGAAAGTTATACATAAATGTTAAGTGAATAAGGAACAGATATTGGATTTTAATGTACATTTATAACTCACTTAAAGAAAGAAAATTCATTTTGGCTACAAATAAAATGCATGGTGTGTCCAAATTCATGAAAATAAGTTTCAACCTGTTGCAACAAAAAAAAAAAACATAAGAATTTTTAAAGCATTTACAATTTTTAAATAAAAAGTTAAATACACAGGACATAAGTCATTATTCAGACATTAGTATAAAGTATTTATTTTTACACATACAAAATTACAAAAATAAATTCAACAAAAGCAAACATACTTCATTTGTAGTCAGCAAAGATGGTTTATCCTTCTGGGGTTTGGTAAAGTTTGTCACAATGCCAACTGCTGATGCTTGCCTAGTTCCATCTGGCAACAGACACCCATGCTGAGGTAAATATGAGAAAAAAATTGTAAACTATCAGCTAAACTCATGTACATACAATAAGTGCCAGAAATTTTAACTACTTAGAACTTTCAAAGAGCTCAAATATAAAGGAAGGGTTTCATGGCCAAAAATTTGATGCACCTTTGACGGTTCTATTCTATTTACATATTAAAAATAGAAGTAAATTCAAAAGTAAAGTTGAAATAAAAATCAGGATTTGCACATTTTTCACACATGCTGTGATACACCTTTTTATCTGTCAACATCCAAAAATGATTACATACTAATGATTAAATGTCAAATAATTAAATCACTAAATTCATCATAATTAGATACGTGAAAATTTAAATACAAATATGACAAAAGTCATTGCAGCTGAAGCTTTTCGAACTTGCCAGAAGAGTTGTTTTATAACAATGCAGTCAAAGTAAATTTCATCCCTTGGGTGAAAAGTATTAATAGACTTTAAAAACTGATTTTTAACTCTACTATTTTTGTGTCACACCAAAATTGAGTATTTAAATCTACAGGGTTCCCACTTTTTTTCAGAAATAAATTTCCCTGACTTTTCCAGACAAATTTTTACATGCCAGTCGACTATCCATTACTTAGCCGCAATTTACAAGCCTTGCCACTACATCAACCTATTGTTAACTTAGGCAGGAACTCAGAAGGCGATACGAGCAGGTTTGACCGAGTTCGCATTTTCAGCCTGACGGGGAAAATTAGCTGAACATCTCATGACATATACAAGAACATTAGATGGGGTGATTCAAGTATGGTCTACCTTTTTGGTGGATGACACATGGGATGTTTTTATCAGCATAACTAGGATTGTGTGATCAGGTGGGTGCATTCATTTCTACCGCTTCTGCCACACTGGGTAGGTTTGCTCTTCAAATCACACATGTCAGTCGATCATCCATCCCTTAGCCGCAATTTACAAGCCTTGCCGCTGCATCAACCTATTGTTAACTTAGGCAGGAACTCACAAGGCGATACGAGCAGGTTTGACCGAGTTCGCATTTTCAGCCTGACGGGGAAAATTAGCTGAACATCTCATGACATATACAAGAATGTTAGATGGGGTGATTCAAGTATGGTCTACCTTTTTGGTGGATGACACATGGGATGTTTTTATCAGCATAACTAGGATTGTGTGATCAGGTGGGTGCATTCATTTCTACCGCTTCTGCCACACTGGGTAGGTTTGCTCTTCAAATCGCACATGTCAGTCGATCATCCATCCTTTAGCCGCAATGTACAAGTCTTGCCACTTCACCAACCTATTGTTTTCTTAGGCAGCTACTCACACATGGTGACATCAGAAGGTTTGACCGAGTTCACTTTTTCAGGCTGACAGGAAATACCAGCTGTACAGCTCAGAACATGTCACGAGTCAAACAGCTACAGAAGGAAGTGCGTCTTGGGTAGAGCTTCACAAGTCACCCTGTGTCACCACATTTAGTTTAAACTTTTTTTTCCGTTATGAATATATTTTAAAACCAATTTGGAAAGTTAATTAAACAATTTTCATGTGATATGAACAAACAGAATTGGAACAAAAAAGTTCTAGCAATATAGTTCAAGCTTACAAGAAAGCAAAATCAACAAATTTTCCACAGCCCTTGAAACCTTTTTAATTTCCAGGAGTTATCAAGGTGATTCAGAAGGTGCGTGAACTCCATACTAAGGAAACATTTAATAACAGACAAATCAAATTTCTCTTTAAAAGTAATTTTGAAGCATTTCAAGTTTGAAGGAAAAACTGGAGCAATTTTAAATGAAGGGAGTATGCAGTTTATTTCCATGTAACAAATTGGTATTATAATAACAGGGTGGCAACAAAATCCTCAAAAAAAGTTCCCTGATATATTCATGATTTCCCTGATAGTCTTGCAAAAATTTCCCTGATTTTATAATTCCTTTAAGAAATGTCGTGATCCCTAATTGGTATCGATATACGGTATCCACACAATATGTTTAAATATTTAGGGGCAGGTGGGGTAAAAGGATCATTTTCCACAAATATTTTGTATTTTTTCTCTTTGTATATTTTAACTGTTACTGTAAAGTTTGGAACCCTTAACCCTCTAACGCCCAAGACGGCCGAAACGGCTTCACATGCAAAAGCCCAGCACCCGCCCGAACCGGCTTAAGTCATTAAAGCTACTGGCTATCCCCCTAACCCAGAGAAGGGCAATCCGTCATTCCCTCACTACAATGCTCCCTCCTTTCGCCTGAACCAGTAGGGTAGTTTCCCTTAATGACAAACAACAAGTTAGGGATCAGCTTTTAACTGCGCCCTTTCACATACTTCTTCCAAGCTAGGCTTCGGATCGGACAGTTTTGTGCGGCTATTGAATATAGAATTTGGTTTCTTCACTATCGAACTGGCTCGTTATAGGAAAACATTGTCGAAAGAAGAATAGAAAGAATTCTTTTCAATGATACAGATGAGTGGGATTTAAATTCAAGCGACGAAGACGATAAAACAAAATATGATTTGGAGAATTCAATCCAAGAGGATAGTGTCTCCGATAATGACAGTGACGTAGATGAAGTCCCGGAAATTGAATAAACGATGATATTTTTTGAATGGGAATCGAACAATATATGGAACGATGATATATCCATTCCAAACTTTAATTCGCATGCTAGTCCTGTTCATGACTTGCCGTCTGGGTCTTCACCATTAAACTATTTGAAACTCTTTCTGTCGGACGCGAGAAATCACATATTTTCAAGGGAATTAATATCACAGAGTTATTTTCAAACCTACAATTTGGAAATGTAATTTTCTTGTATAGCATGTTAATAATTTTACTTAAAAAATGAAGCATTTTAGGAACATAATTATGTCAATGCTATTCTTTTAGCATAGGTTTCTCGGTCAAATTAATAATTCCTCTTTATGGTAATTTTAGTTAACGTCGTACTAGAGCAACACAACGGGCTATTGACGACGGTCCGGGATCAGTCCCTTAAGGGAAAGATCCGAGGACAACACCTCGTAATTTTGAACCACGGTCAGATGACGAAGCAACACCTGAGCTGGCACCCCACTCTCCAAACTTCCACGCCAACCCAACGTGAAATTCCTCTTTATGAACTGAGAATATCTTATAAAATGAGTATATTTATGAAACATAAAATAATCATTTTTCGCCCCTTATAAAAAGTTCTTACTACGAATTCCAATTTGGTTCGCTTCGCAAACCAACACTACGGCCACTGCATGGCAAGCACATGACAGTTCTTTTAGTGGGGTGTGTTCATAACGAGGTTGTCCGTGAGTTCTTTTCGTGGTGACGCATATCTGTTGCAAAAATATTAATATTTAATTGAAAAAACATTTATTAAAAAAAATCAACAACAATAATTTAAAACTATAATTCAATTCTAAACAACAATAATTCAATTCTATTAAATTAATTTGAAAATGTTCTAAATTAAATTTTAAAATTCGGGCTTCGTACAAAAATCGCAAAACATTCGGGCTTCCCTGTGTGCCAAATTTCATTCTTATAACTGCCATAGATTCGTCAGGACAGTTCACACACGCAGACAAACGCTTACTTTTATAATCGTAGAGATGAGTACTTTCAAATAAACTTTTACACACAAATATATAATAATTAATCTGACTACACTGGATAGGAGAATTTTTAATAAAATTAATTTGATTTTTATACGAATAGCAAAATTATAATTATAACGCTAAATGTTCTACCGAAAAACATTTTTAATATACATAGGACTTAACAGACTCGAAAACGCTTTTTAATCACATACTTGCTTATATATTAGACAGTCGGAGATACGAGAGAATTTTAAGATATACGTTATGAATGAAGTAGCAGTCAAGTATTAGAAAATATATTAAAAATTATTTTTTCTTTAAAAATGTGTTAGTCTAATCAAAGATTGAGGAATATATTATTTAGGAAAACCATATTTAAGTATAGAGAATTAACAAGTGATAAGATATAAATTATAGTAAATTATTTTTTGCTATATTTTCTTCACAACTTCTAAAATGTGTGATAGATACATATAAGTAACTGATGTCCAACACCCAATGCGACTTACAAGTTGAAACAAGCATTTCATATACACCCCCTTACAAAGCACGGGACGTCCCGTGCACTAAGAAAGTACCTAGATGACCATAGATGATGTGTAAAGGGGGAAGAAATTATTCGATTTTCTTAATGGTTTCTCGGCCGTTCTGGGTTTTTGAAGACATCGTTTTGAGACCCGTGTGGCCGTTAGAGGGTTAATGGAACTCTTACGATAGCAATTGAAAAAACTGGAGAAAAAATACAAAATACTTTCATCATGAACTTTTTACAAGTGACCCTACATTATCCTACTATACATCAAAATCAATTACAAATTTTCACAAAAAATTGGTACAGTTTCAGTTTACGTTTAGAGGGATGGCAACGGTCTTGACGTTTATTCTTTTGGCGCATTTCTAGTATCGAGTTACGGCAGGTTAAGGCAACCCATCTATAACGGTCAATGTGGATTTCATGGCAACCTCGGCAAAGGAATCTTTAAAATTTCATTTGATTATTCTATAAAGTTCTTTCAAAATCTGTTAAACTGCAGTTTGATTTCATTGGTTCATTTGAAATAATTATTTTCTTGAGGACTTTAGAAGTGCTCCAAAAAAAGCGCCAAGGCTGTTACCACTGCTATAAACGTAGACTGAAGCTGTACCAAAAAATTCTGCAAAAATGCAATTGCAAGCAAAAAATATTAATTTAATGCACAAAAAAAACCCATCTCTAGTTACAAAAATTTCAAATTTTATACCATAAGTTCTATCGCTGGCCTCACGGCGACGAGACGTTGTTGTGATCGCTAAAAAAAATGGTGTTTTTCACGGTGTTCGAAAATTACGACGCAAGTTTACTTTAATCAAATTACAATTTTGGCAAATAGGATTGATTAGATTCTCAAAAGTACTCATAATCGCGCATCTCAAAAAGGACTGATGATAATAGTTGCAAATAAAATGTCAAAATTAAAAAAATTCTCTGATTTTTGTGAAATTTGGAAATTTTTCCCGAGATTTCCCTGATTTTTCCAGAATTAAAAAGTTTCCTGAGAACTCCCTGGTTTCCAGGTTTTCCCGGTTCTGTTACCACCCTGAATAATATAAATTTAATTTTTTCAGGGGAGGGAAATTGTTACAGCTAGAAATATATTTTAGATATATAATGCCTGCAATGGTATCAAAGTATTTAATATTCAGATATCAAGAAATGCTCTAAATGGGTGGCAAGACATATGGGCATATTCACAAGTCTCGAGTTAACCTCTGAGGATCAGCTGATCTGCGGGTCAGAGTTAAATTGCAGTTAAATAAGAACTGTATTCTCAAACAGCGGGTTAAATGATCCACTGATTCAAATGATACGCTCGCTGTGATTAGCTATGACCATCCCCTCATGATCACGTGATATTTAAATTTGCTACAATGCAAAAATTTGCATTCATACTGATCAAGCACGCACTTCGTCGCAGAACTGATTTCAAATTGTGATTCTAATAGAACGCATACAGCATTTTTATTTGGGTTTGGATATAGAGAAATGCAACGGTATTGGTCACCCAGAAAGTTCTGAGGTTTTTTTTTATGACAAATACCAATAAAGCAGTACAAAAACTTAAGAAAATGTTACAGAATCACATACACACTATTTTGTGCTATGACTTTTTGCCCTCTTTGTGGTAGCTGGAAAATTCCTTAAAAAAATCATTGGGCATATGTGTAAAGAAGTTATCGAGGTGGTGTTGGACAGTTTCCAAAGAATTGAACTCCTGACCATTCAGAAAATTTTGAAGTGACCTGAAGAGGTGAAAATCTGAGAGGACCAGGTCTGGTGAATATGGGGGTGACACAAAACATCCCAGCCATACTCAATAAGTCTTTGACATTCAGCGAAATGTGGGGCCAAGCATTACATGCTGGAAGACAACACCTTAACACTTAGTCTGTTCTTGCCGCTTTGCTTCGATTTCTGCTTTTAATACTGCCCTTTGAGAACAGTATTTTTCCGAATTTATTGTCCGATTTGTGGCAGCAATTCATAATGAACAATTCCTTTGTAGTCCCACCATACACAGAACATTACTTTTTTTGGGATGCAGCCCCCTCTCGATGTTACTTGGGGAGGTTCATTTGGCTTACCCGATGATCTTTTTCTTGTGACATTATTGTACAGTAATCACTTCTCGTATACAGTAATAAGCAGTTTCAAAATAGAAGCTTCTTCATTTAGTTTCAGCAAAGAATCACATGCTGAAATTCAAGCAAGAATATTCTGTTGTGTTAAAGTATGGGGTACCCATACATCGTAGCGGCTTACACCCCATCTTCTTCAGATGATTATGAACTGTACATTTTGGAATATTTAGTCTTTGTGATAGTTCTTTAATTGTGTAACATGGATTTTCAGTGATAGTATCTTTTAATAGGTCCTCATTTATAGAAGAAGGTCGTCCAGAGCGGGCATCATCTTTGAGGCTGAAATTTCCACGCTTAATTTATCAAACCACCTTTGAACCATGTCATCAGAAACAGCACACATTTTACAAGCAGTCTGACTAGCATTTTTCAGTTCTTAAAATAAAAGAGCATAACTTGACGAAAATTAACTCTTTGGTTCTCCATTCTTAGCATTGCAGTGAAACAAAAATTATGACACAACACAAGCTGGAATTATGCAATGAAAGCAGAAAAGACCGAATTAACACATCTGCTTCAATCAAGGTTGCTTCTTATCAGCGGTAGCAAACTAACAATAACAAAGCGCGCTTCGATTTGAAAAACTGCAGAACTTTCTGGATGACCCAATATTTAATTTCAAATTGGATTTTTATGAAAAGCAGAAAAGAATTGCACACAATGGTTTGACAAATCAATGTAATCCAATTATCTTTGTACTTGTCAGTATGGTTGTATGTTGGTGATGTCAAAAGTAACTTGTATTGTCAAAAATTTTCTTTCATTCATAAAAAAATCAACAAAATAATTTTTGTTCCACGACCAATTTGCATCTGCCATGGTCATATTTTACTGTTTGATCTCGCAATGGGTTCTACTCTGGCAACTCAGAATATAGTTCAAACCAGAACATCTGGGCATATCTATTTTATAGAAAAAGAATAATCACGTTCTTGTTTTGATTCATATAATATCAGTTGAATGAGATCAGTTGATCAAGAATACAGTAATTTAGCATGGAACGAAGTGTGCCATCCATTTTGTTTTGTTCGCTTCCTTCGCAAAATGATAGTACTGCGCATGCGTAATTCTGAACTGAGAGAATTTGACAATTTTGGAGGATTAAAATGTAACACCGAAGTGTCGGTTTAAACCATGGATCAGGTATTCTGAATACGGTTTTTTCGATAACCCAGGGATTATCATTGATACGCAGGTTAAATCAGATTTGTGAATATGTCCGATAAAGAACTGCTCATTCTTATAAAACTTATTTTATGTGCAAAATATATTATTAAAAAGATAGGTTTCACTCTTAAAGAGGTTTCTCAAAACATATTTTAGCATTTAAGGACAATTTTTCGTCTCTGTAAACCTAGTTAATTTCTTATCGATTAAATAAAGCATTTGATGGTAATGTCTATAAGCAGTAACACAATAATCGTCTTAATTAAAACAACACAATTTGAATACCTGTAGTTCAAAATTGGCAGCATGGCAATATTTGCCATCACGTGGAAACATGTCCAGATAGAAGTATCCGAAAAGGTCCCCTGTTTTTGAGTCAGAAACACTAAACTAAAAGAGAATATTAAAAATCAAAGACAAATTTAAATAATAGTCTTGCTTAGCTTCAGTAAAGAGTGAAAATCAGACCAATAAAACTTCCCTTCAACTTCAATGATCTAACCAATTTTGTAAAATGAATAAACAGAAAATTTTGCAAGTGTATAACAATGCACCTATCATTAAAAACATTGAATTAAAGGGTTTTCTCTCAATTTAAAAAAAAGTTACCGCCGTCACAGCAGGATTGAAAACTGTGTTGCTTAGCTCGATTCTTAGATGGTTTACCTAGAAAGTTCGGATCAGAAAAATATGAAATTAACAAAGTTTGTTCTTCATTGTGTTCCCTGGACAATTGTTAATATCTTTTTCCGATGCGGTTATTAGATTAGGGTTTATTAAGTGTCAAAGTTGACAAAGCGAAATTTCTTCCGTGTGTGAGCAAAACAAATACAAATTTTCAGACTTAAGCCATGAGGTTTTTTTTAAGAGTACCTCTCAATGTAAATTTTTGCAGCTCATCAAGTTTTTTTTAGAAATTTCAATTTGGTTCTTGATAGTATTTTTTTGAAATTCGGGAAAAATCGGGACATTTTTGTTATTTTTTAAAAAACTAATTAAATTTTTAAACTAAGTTTAAATTTTTGAAAATATTGCAGTATACCTCAGAATGTACTCTTTCTTACGGTACAATTATTTTTGAAATTGGTTAATAAATAAATTTAATGCAATCAAAAGTTTGTCATACAAAATTCGGAATCTTTGGATATTTTCGCTACTTTTTGTTAAAACCGTCATAACTGTGGCGAGCATAAGAGAGCAATTAAAAAATACATTTGATCCACAGGAATAATACAGTAGAATCATTGAAGATAGTAGACCATTGAGCAGTTTTGTATATTTAACCTTTTAAACATTTTAAATGTTGTTAATTAAATCCAATTTTAAGTTCACTGAAAGGTAAACTCTTAACTCGGAGAGTTTAATAAAAACACGAAAGGTTTTTTTTTTAGTGAAGTAATCACCATCAAAAATTAACGTTCCTAGGAAAATTTTCTCTCCAAAGAGAAATAAGAAACAAATATTTTACCCTCCACTATGAGTTTTTTACCAAGTTCACCGGTTAAGAAACATTGTTCTAGACAGACAAATATCCCTGCCTTAACCCTGGATTCGAACCAGCAACCTATCTATCCAGAAGTCAGCACACTGATCACTAGACTGATTAGTTGGCTTCGATTAAAAAAAATCTGCCAAAATTGTTGACATAATAAATAGGGCTTTAATTTAGTGAGAAATATTTATAACAGGAATTTGAATATAAAGATAATAAAGAGTGATGTTGAAATAAGAAATCATTGGTAAAATACATGTGACATTCAGACCCCTCAATTATACATACCACTTGGACATCTTCATGCCAAACCTCAGCATTCTTTACTTCTTCAAACTTCAAACCTAACAATTCCTATTAGAAATAAAGAAACTTTTAATTTTAATTATTATATCTTTAAACTTAATTTTTTTAAATAGGATTATATACAAATGTACCATGATCCATACAAAATTTTAATACATAAATTAAGCTGTTCTTAATAAACACAAATTAGTTTCTTTACATGATTTAATGCCAACTTCATTTTTTATCAGGCTCCTTGGTTTTGCTAAATGTCAGCTCTTGAAAAGTGCAATTTGAAGCACTATACTTCTTAATACAAGTGATTTGCTTAGGCACCAGAAGTTTGGGTTTTCAATGATTAAACTAAGAAAAACCAAACTTTTACAAACTAAGTTTTAACTTACAAAACTAATACAGCTACTGCTCCCAGTCAAAATAATGTAAGAAATCTACTTAGAATAAAATGCTTTTTCCAATGTACTGCGCATAAAAAAATTTCATAACATAAAACTTAATGCTGTTTAAATCTAGTGCAGAATATCGTACCTAAACTGATTCCCTGATGGGGCCTCATCACAAATGGAGAGTTAGGATGGGATGCATTTATTATAAAACCCTTTTATCCCTAAATTAAACACATTTAAGCGATTTTCACTTTAACCTTCTGACACCCATGCCAACCAAAATGGCAGGTAAAGCAGAATCCCACCTGCTGGCCAAACCACCTGAAATCCTTATCTGCTTTTCTTCCTTATCTGCTTTTCTTCCTTTCTGCTCTTCAGGTGGTATCAGATAACCTTGTGAAATTTTTGACGTGAGGTAAAATATACAAAAGATCCAGTGTTACTTGATTGTGTGAATTACAGATTACAGGAAATCGAAGCCCGACGTCTGACTGAGATTCTTCAGTGAACAACTGACTTCGTGCCAATACGTTAGCTCCTCTTATACACAAAACCACTTCCTTGACTGGTAGTCGGAAATAACACAATGTTGAGAAATTACCCAAGGAGTGGTCAAGTTGTTCTAATCCAATACTCAAAAGAACAAAATTCAAAGAATGTATACCATAAGAATGGGATGGCCTTGTTAGAAGCTGAGACTGAAATTTTCCCCTCATTTGAAAAACCAGCCCCCTCGGTCATTTAGAATGAAAGATTTCTAACAAAAGGGAAGGAAGTACCCCATGCCTTTTTATTTCTATATTCTTCAACTCACACAGCAATCAAATATTCAATTTACAACTGATGTTCATCTGCCCTTCAATCTTTGAAACCATTTCTATATCCCTTGATTTTACAGAAAGCAAGATCTAACAAATGTATAACAGGAGAAACATCCCTGTACTTATTTTTGTGTGATACAAAGCAATTGGCTATCATTTTCAGGATGAAAATGGACTGAAGTATGTGTTTGCTTGTATTTGTAAATTAAATTTAATTCTGTGATATTTTTTGTGCCTCCTCATAAATATATATAATAACCGAAAAGATATATTGTGTAAAGAATAGCTTTGAAATTGAACTACGAGCAAATGCCATTTTCGAGATTTATTAGCGACATACACAACAGGGTGATAGTAATAATGCTTTAAAATAAAGAATTACAAATTAATTGTTAAAAAACAGAAAGCGTATTCCCACAGTAAGAGCTTTGGAATAAAAGACGTTAGAGGGAAATAAAGAAATGAAATTGCTCCTTTAAAGCATATTCCTTGTTGTATTATAAATTGCACATTGCTTTATTTTCGCACTATATTTCACCAAAAGAAAAATGCTCTTATATGAATAAAACAAATTGCCTTTCCTTAACAGAAATTTCTTTTAATTCACGTTTTCCTTAAGTGTTAAAAAATTTGTTTATGTAATACATGCCAAACATCAGCAAACACAAACATGTCCAACTCGAATTTTTTTGGTCCAGGTGTAGGGTCCCCTTATAAGGTGTAAAATAAGTTGAAATGAGGAGGAAGAAATAGTTTGTAACAGCACTAGATACCAGGCGATTTTGGTTTTTTAACGATGTGGTTTTAAGATATTTACAGGTCTAGGAGCAAACAGGTGAGTAAAATCACATAGTGCTTATCTAAATATCTGTCATAGATTAATAAATTAAAAAATGTATACCTGATAAATATTTAGGAGACCTTCAGTTACAACAGGAAGAGGAAAATATTCCTTTAATATACTTTGATCCACAGCATATTGTGTCTCAGTTACCTTGTACATATAGAATTTCGTATCATAGGTATTTATTTTACCGTCAAAGGGAATACCTAGTTCTTGGCACTGCAAAAGACAATTACGATAATTAAAAATAATATGGCACAAGTATTAGATCAAAATGCTTATTTATGAGTACGTTAGAACTACAGTTATCCCGATCAATTGGGACCCTATCCAGATAATCAAACATCCAGAAAATTGGATAGTTCACGAAAAAAAAGAGGTTATTTCTCAGTAAGGAAACAAAGTTTTCTTTAGTACATAATGTAATTTAATGACTATGAAACCAATTTTATTTATATTTCGTACGTACAAACTGCATTAAAATGTATCATTGCTTGAACATATCGGCCAAAGTCTGTTGTCTCGCTTTCTTTACTCGTTTCCATGCAACCAAGTCTTGCATGCGCTTGATGGCGAGTAGCTGTAAATGGTCGCACTCAGTCTGCCACTTCATCCATTTTAGCCCTGTGTCAAGGCACTCAAATGCCTTTCCAGCTGATGGTCATGAGTCTAGTTTAGTAGCAATGTCATCATCTTCAGGGTCATCAATGAGCTCTTCACTAGCACTATGAACGTGTTCATTGTCACTGATAATTTGGAATCCAGGGTCCGAAGAATCATACACCAGCCATTCGCTTATGTGCTCTGCGATGCACTCAGAACATCAAGGAATTCTCTATATGTTTCTCATGTCCTCAACTGACACTTTGTCTTCTTATTCCTCCTGCTATCCATGGCCATCTTTATTTTCCCTCTTTCTGTACTTACTCCTTGATTGAAATGCCTTTAAATTTATTCCAATCTCTTCTCAATGTGGCCGACTTCACCAAACTCCATGCTTCCGCCACCATGTAAAAAGTCTTTTGAGTCAATATTTTTGTGATGAGCCACTATGCCATCTTCATCTTCCAGGCCAATGATTGATTCTTGTAAAAGAGGGGTAGCTTTTTCACATTTTCGAAAGCCCAAGGTTTTTTGATTTGCATATCAACATAAGGGGTATTTTGTGATTTCCCTAAGTTAGCCCAATTTAGCAGAATTACTTGGTTTTTATTAAACTTATGACCAGGAGCACTAGATTCCCTTTCAGAAGCTAAAGTTGTTTAGGCAAAGCCTTCCAAATAAGGCTTATCTCATCTGCATTACATAAAAATTCGGCATCAGAAGATTTAATTTCGATTTTGAATATTTCAATAAAGTTTTCGGATGCTTTTAGGATCTGCTGATAGCTTCTCGCCACTTACATCTAACTCATGGATACTGTACCTTGACTTAAAATTCCTTAGCCCCACCCATTACTCGTCTTAAAAGATAAACTTTCAATTTTCTTGGCAAAAAGCTTTGCCTATTTGAAAATGATTCACCGAGAAAGAGGATTTCCCACTGACCGCTGCTGCAGAAACTACCTGAATACAGACTCTTCCAGTTCTTTGTTTTGTGCCATTTTCATAGCTCTTCTAGACGAACTCCCATCTTTACTCTCGAGGACAGGCGGTTTAAAATTAAGAAAACCTTTTATTATTGCTTTATTTCGCTTTTTGTAAGACGGCAGGAAATGTAATCTGTTTATTTTTTTAGCGCAAAGATTGACGTGATGTCACAATCTCTTGCAAAAATATAAAAGAGATAGTCAATTTTAAAATTTTATTTATTTAAAGAAAATTATATTTTTAGGTATCAATCAAATGTGAAATTTTCCACAGATTTAAAATCTATTGAAAATTTTACTCTATCTTTAACGGTCTATCAGATAGAAGAAAGAACTAAATGACTTCAATTAAAAGTTTATTTGTTTTTTATCATCTGCTGGAAAATCATTCCTCTGCACAAAATGAAAACAGAAACCAAAAAATAAATTTAGAATCTGGAATCTTCTATGCTGTTGCATTCAATTCCTAAATTTCATTAAATTCATTCAAAAATGTTCTAGATTGAATTTATCTTAAAATTCACCACAACCCAAAAATTGTAAAAGATTTGGACTACTTGTGTGCCAAATCCCATTACTGTAAGTGCCAGATTCGTCAGGACTTTGCGTGCAGAAAACAAACAGACAAACACTTCCTTTTATAATTGTGGAGATAAGAACAATTTTTTCTTAAACTCGCATAAAAGATTCAAGATTTTTGTAAAGTTTATTCTGTCAACCCGGAAATAAAAATATTTTCTGTTACTTTCTATTATTTCTGTTAGCAGCATAAGGTCAAAAGAGAAATCTTGATAAAGTGTTGAGACAATGAGGGCCCTACGTAAGTTGCAAGACATAAGTTGTGCCATGGAGTGCGAGAAGTTTTAGGATAGGATTGAAAGACTAAAATTGCTACCTGAATTTTTGTATGGATTCCTTTCATTGAAGAATAACAGTTTGCTTAATTAGTTAATGTAATAACATTTTTATCATTTTATGAATACAGAACATTACATAAGCCAATGTCCCATTTCTGACAATCTAATATCCTTTGGTCTCCATGAAATATGTTCAGCCTATTTGTTTGCCAACAGATTTTTACTTTTGTAAAGATTAACCTGAAGGTGATTTTTAAGTCATAAATATATGAAAAAGAATGTTTATAGTCACCTCTTTTTGTTTCAATTCCAACATATACTTTTTCTCTTCCTCCCACAAAGGCTTCAACTTTTGCATTAATTCAGTTAGGAACTTTTCCACGGCTTCTGGAGTTTTGGACATTAAAATTTCAGTGACATATGCAGCATGAGTAGGATATCCTAGCATATTTGCCAGCTGTCAAGAAACAAAAACTAATAAATACTAGTCATTTAATAGGTAAAAAGGTCCAGGGAATAGTTGGACGTAAATAAAAAGAAAATTGATTTTTTAATTTTGATAAATTTGTGAATTACAAGTGCAACATAAAACATAAGTAAAGGGGGAAAAACACATTTTTGCACACACACACATTTAAGATTTTCTTACATTAAGTATAATTCTGTTTGGCTGTGATACACTTACTAAATGGACTGAATTTAATTTATAAGCATACTAACTGTCATGTGCATTAAAATATTAACAATATATTGAAAATTAATGAGCACGAGACTCATCACACACAATCTTAGCTAATTTATTTCACCTTTAAAATTGAAAATTATTACACATGTAATCAAAAGTTTTGATAGATAAAATCTATCAAAACTTTTGATTACATTTGTAATAATTTCCACACAGCTTAATATTTTTGAGCTAAACTTTATATGTAGGCATTTTAGCGTGAAAAAAAAGTTTGCTATACAATAAAATAACTAAAAAGTATTTTTTAAAGGCTACTGTGTCACTTTATAAGGGATTTCCTTTTTCTCTGAGAAATTTATTTTGTATTTTTCCATGTAATCTTATTTTTTAGGGGCTGAAGGATATTTTATTTGGGTTTGGGAGCTGATGTCCTACGACATTTAGCCCACCTGGATGCATTCATGAATATATCTAATGCAAAAACCAGAATATACTTTCATTCAGCTAAACAGGATTATCCACTGCACTGTATTATAGTTCACACATGTATATCAAAAATGTAAGTTGATGTTGAAAAGAAGACTAATGGTATTTTACGGGCCGAAAAAGGTATTAGGTACCACTTTAGCAGTTTACACTTATATCTTAAAAGCAAACTACAATTATTTAGTAGAAACTACAAAAAGAAAAGAAGGAGCATCCTTTTGCCAATTTGATAGACTTTATTCAAGAAATAAGGGGTTTTGTCCACTGGTCCAGTAAGTTTGAGGCTATTCTGGCAAGAAGTCTGAACTTCAAAATAACGGAGTATCAACGGAGAGAATGGTTTGAGGTGCACAGGTACCAACATTTATCAGAAATCAACCTGTCTTCAAAAATGGATCAAGTATTTCCAATTCTGTCTTGCTAAAGTAAAGAGCTGAAATTTTGTATATTTGCACAAAAAGTACTCATAAATCAAGTTCTACCAATATATATCTATGTTGCTATTCATATTTTTTAATATTATCATATAATTAATATTGCAAACCAAAAAGGGAAAACATAGATTATGTTTAGGTTCTTTATTAGCAACAGGATAAAAGATTTGAGTGATAGGAAGATCATTTTGGAAGATAAGAACAAGTCAGAGAAACTAATATAGCATTAAATGCTTCAAATTTACCCAACTAATAATCCAGTAACTAGACCAAATGGTAATGAAGATTAGATTTTGATGTTGATTTAAAATCATATATTGCCATAAAGTCTTGCGTAATTCTACATGGATTTGATACCTTATGACAAATTTCATGCATGCAGATTTACTGACTTACAGAATGGTTTGATTTTCCCCACAGCTGTACATTTTTATTTTATTCAAAGTAATTGAGTGATTTAAAATCATATTCTTACTATTTCATAGTGACTATGTGAGTGAGTATACTAAAAAATAAAGTTTGAAAAAAATAATATAAATTTATCAATTTATTAAAATTCTAAAAATGATAACAACATCTGATTTCCTACCTCATGTCTCAATTTCACAATTTCTGTAATAATTGGACCATTTTCTTTGATACATCTAAAATTTTAAATTGAACATTAGAGGGTTCATTACAGTAAAAAAATAAGCAAAACAAATTGTGGTGAAAATAATTTTTTTATTATTTTTTTTTTCAAAATAAATGTTAGTCATTAAGGGGTTTTATCCAACATACAATACTATCTGAAAATTTTCATTTTTTATTCTTTGGTATACTTGAAAAAATACAAATATTTTAGTTCCATTTTCTACTTACTTTCTTAAGCTCTACAACATAGTCTTTTTTAGTTTTACCTAGTGTTTTTTCTTTTACATTCTTTGTAAATAATAAACATTGAATATCAAATATACTGAAGAATCAGCTTCCATCTAAACATTTTTTGCTCAGGTTTCAAATATGACTGCGACAGCTAAAATATGAACTCAACATTTTACTGCGTTAACTCAAATACACAAACCCTGTAATGTCCTTTCCTTGTCCATGTCCATTAATTGTAGGAAAACAAACTTTAGGTTTTAAAATTGGGATTTCGAGGGACGCTTTTCAGACTACTTGTGTGCCAATCTTCATGGCTACAGATTGGTCTGAAGACAGGATAGAAATAGTCAATATTTTCCGCAGTGTTCTAAAGTATAAGTGTACTAAATAGGGTGTAAATTGGTCAAACAGTGTAGATTTGTATAGAGAATATACACTCATCCTTTTTTTATGTATGCACTAGCTACTGCATGGCCAGCACAGCATTGCCTGTGACAGTTCTTTACAAAGGGGAGAAGTGGTGACAACTGCTCACTAACCCCCGGTGATTGCTATGAATTCCCATTTGATTTGATTTGCAAACTAACACCACGGGCAACACTGTGATAGCCTTGCCATTGCCAAATTTGAACTGTTAAGAGATCCAATCGGCGTGACGTCACAATCTCTTGCAAAAATATAAATATTTAATTGAAAAATTATTTATTAAAAGAAAATTAAATGTATAAGGTATCGATCTAATGTAAAATTTTCATTGCCTGCGACAGTTCTTTTCGTGGGGTCAGGTGTGACCACTGATCGCTAACCTCGGTGCTTGCTATGCATTCCCATTTAATTGCAAAGAGATTCAAGGTATGGGTTACATCACATTCCAGAGTGAAAAATGAAAGGTGAAAAAAAACTTGACATGGTTCCAAAAGCTGACGTCCGTGGGTGAAAATCGCAAGATCTGCTTGCTTCTTTATACGCTCAACCGAGATATGGGTAACGTTACTCCGGAACGAAGAGTGAAAACAACTAATGAATTCATTTTAAAATTTCTAGATTAAATTTTAAAATTTGGGCTCGCTCAAAATTTGGACTACCTGTGTGCCAAATATGATTACTGTAAGTGCCATAGATTCATCAGGACACTGCATACAGGAGGAGAGACACTTCTATACTTATAATTCTCTTACGCGGCACACAAAAAAGACGTTATTTGTTATCCCGTTTTGGCAACACTGTACGATTGTTTGTTTACTACAAAGCCTCGATTTATCAGATAAAATTTTATTGCAAAAAAAATTTAATATTAGTCGAGCTGTTGCAGCTTACAAATCACATGCTGGGTATTCGATTTTCAAAGCAGCCCTTAAATTTCAAGTCAAAGTTTGCTCCGAGTTTTCATTTGAATTCCAAATTGTTCGAGTTCTGATTCCAGAGGTATTGTATAATTTTTTTGTAGTACAACAAATTTCTATTTGAAAAATATTTTTTTAGTACATCATATTTTGAAACAATGTCTTCATTGATGAGAGCAAAGCGAACAAGGTTCGCACAGCGAAGCAATCCTCGTAAGGTTGGCAAGCGTTAGCGAGCAGGCCTCCTAGTACTTTTATAACAATAGAGATAGATATAGATAGATTGTAAATAAAAACTTACACATAATTTTGCATTTTGTGCATATATATTACACATTTTGCATATTCTTGAAGATGAATTAAAATATGTTTTTTGATGCAAGACCTCACATATCTTTATTCAACAATATTAGAAGCTGCATTTAAAAATTTATATACACACATCACATGACATCAGAATAAGTTTTGCCTCTATACACTTTTAAAATTTGTAATGCACTAAATTTTTTTCAATAAATTACTCTTCATGATGTAGCCACATTTAAGCATACTTTGGCTGATGTAACAAGGAAACAGCTTAGAGTTTATCAAAAACCTTAATATTTTTTTGCTCCGACTTTTATTACTTTTCTGGTAAATTCCCTTAAAATCATAAATTTTTTCATCAACCATTTGATGTAAGGAATATGATTGTAAGCTTACAGAATAGAGCAAGATTGTAAATTTACAAGCAAGTGCATGCTTGTCCTCTTCAATTTCCTAAAATTCATACCCATAGCTGGTTCCTCCTGTAGTTACTAAAAATTTTTTTTAACAACTAGGGGGCTCCGCCCCCTGCTCGCCAATCGATAGAGATCGATACCTAAAAATATGATTTTCTTTAAATAAATAATTTTTAAATTGTAACTTTTATAATTTTTTCATACATGAATTTGACCTTGATCATGTTCGAGAAATTACAGATTCCATTTCCTGCACTCAAACAATTCCAGCCAAGGAAAGCAAAACAAATAAAAACCTTTTTGATTGGCATTGTTTAGTTCTTTTTTGTAAAATCAAGATTATTAAAGATAGATTGAAAATGTCAACAGATTTGAAATCTGCGGAAAATTTTACACCAGATAGATACCTTATGTTTTATTTTCTTTTAAGGAATAATTTTTTAATTAAATATTTATATCATCACAAGATATTGTGATGGCACACCGATTGGATCTCTTCTCAATTCGAATTTGGCCGCATTTTACAATGACCAGGCCTCCACGGGCATGTTGTGATGCCTGTTATTCAATAGGCTACGAATTCTCATTTGGTTTGTAAAGCAAATGGGAATTCGTAGCAATAGGAATGAGAATTGGGCAAATAGCAAATGGGATAGTGAGCAGTGGTCACACCTGACCCCACAAAAAGAACTGTAACATGCAACATAGCTCTGGCCACGCAGTGTCTAGTTTGTTATAATGTTTTGTTTACCTAGAATTGAAAGCAGTGAGCAGAATTTTCCTTGTTTCAGGTCTCCGGCATTTTTCCATGATTGGAATAAAGTCAGGATACTTCAGTGTCACTACATATTTTCCAGTATCCTCCTACAAAACATATATTAATGTGCATGACTTCTAATACACTAACGAAATAAAAAAATTTATTTTGCATTCCACAGTAAAATTTTCTATGAATTAATTCTACTAATTCAAAAGTAGAACATAACATTGTTTTTTATCAACAATGTATGAATTTGGCACCAGGCACACATACATTCTTTCAAACAAGCACAAATAAACAGCAGAGATGCAATCTCTTTGAACAAGGTACAATTGATGTAGGGTAGAAAAATCGTGATTTGTATGATTTTAATTTGTAGCCTTGATAAGTTCAAACTTATTAGACAGTAGACAGGTAAGTTACAATAGTTGTAAGAATTGAATTATAGCAAACATTAATACACATGAGATTCAGAAAATATAATAGCAAAGGAAATTATTACACTTTTAAGCTTGTCACATAAAAATAACTTACTTATTAGAAATTTAGCAAAACATATTATACATTTATAAACAAGTCACAAATATATTTTAATTTTCAAGATAAAAATTAATCTTGACACTTTTGTTTTACCGTCATTGAATTTTATTAAATAATATTTAAAAATAATATTAATAAAATCCCTAATATTTGAAATTCCAGATAAAAGAATAGGCAAGAATATGAAAGAGGATACAAAAATCACAGCACTTTCTGCTTGCTACAGAAAAACTTATTTTCACATAATTTTAAAGTGTATTTATAAGTATAAAAGCCTTTTATATTTCCAGATATAAAAGAAGCTGTGATAGTAAGTAGTTGTTTTGCTTTAGTGACAGAGTGTAAATCAAACTTTAAAAATGTGCAGCTGTTATAAATTGACCGGGGGGTCTAGTTTGTACTCTTGATATTGCAATATTTTTGTAGCAAAATGCACAATGGTGCTATATTTTTATTAACCACTAGATTTTTTGGAGTCACTAAAATTTCTAATAGTATATAAATTTTGACATTTTTGAAATGTAAATTTTCCAAGCTTGAAAACAGTAGTTAAAGGTTGTATTTTACTTATCTTTGGCATCCCTCTGTTGCTAGTTTACCAACCCAATATAGAGAGAGCCCTTGCAAAGTAAATTTTCCAAGCTTGAAAACAGTAGTTAAAGGTCGTCTTTTACTTCTCTTTGGCATCCTTGCTGTTAGTTTACAAACCCAACATAGAGAGAGCTATATTTTTATTAACCACTAGATTTTTTGGAGTCACTAAAATTTCTAATAGTATATACCCTATAGTACCCTATTTGTACAAATTACTGTGCATGCATTAAAAATTAAGCCTTTAAATCTTGGTACTGCTTGCTAGTGATTCCAGGAAAGAGTAAAATATGCAGAAGCAAGAATCCCGAGAACCATTTATTACATACAGGTGGAAAACAAAATAATATGAACACTTGTGAAATAATGGAAAATCTTTATTAATAGGGGGGTTGGACCACCTTTTGACTGAAGTACAGATTTAATGCGACGTGGGATAGATGCATAAAGGTCATGGACAATATTTAAAGGAATATTAAGCCATTCCTCCTGCAAAACGGTCTCTAATTCCGAAAGTCTGGATGGAGGTGGAAATCAGGAACGAAGTTTGGACTCCAAATATTCCCATAAATGTACAATAATATTCAAGTCCGGAGACTGAGGGGGCCAGGCGAGATGTTCAACTTCATCGTCATGCTCTTGGAACCATTCTTGAACACACCTAGCAGTGTAGATAGGGGCGTTGTCGTCTTGAAAAAGCAGTCGCTCTCCAGGGAATACAGTCTGGACTAAAGGATGGACATGATCCCCTATAATGCTTAGATAATGATTGGATGTGATCCTCCCATTCAGAATAACAAGTGGCCCAAGACCGCGCCTAGATATCGCACCCCATACCATAGTGGAGCCACCCCCATGCTTCACAGTCGGCAAGAGGCCATCAGGATTAAACGCTTCTCTGGGCGTTCTCCAGACATAAACGTGTCCGGTCATCTGAAATAGGGTGAATGACGACTCATCTGACCATATTACCTGTCGCCACTGCTGTGGGGACCAGTTTTTGTGATCTCTGCACCATTGGCGTCGCTTGAAAGCATTAGTTGCTGTCACCAAGGGTTTACGAATTGTCACTCTGCCATAAATGTTTGCAGCATGAAGTTTCTTTTTGACAGTTTTTGTTGAAACGGGGTCCTGGAGATGACTGTTCCTTTCGGATGTTATCTCGGATAGTGATTGCTTGTGCTTTCGGGCTACTATGCTCTTCAAGACCCGTCTATCCCTATCAGCAAGCTTTGACTTTCGGCCACTGTTGTGCTTTGAAGACGTCGTCTTACCCTCTTTCGTGTACGCTGTCGTAACGGCTGATACCGTACTCCTTGCAAACCCTAAAAGGTTTGCTGTTTCTGTAACCGATGTTCCACCTAAACGCGCTCCAACAATCATTCCTCTTTGGAACTCTGACATTTCAACTTATCAGACAGTTCGATAGACGCATACAACACAGGTGACTGCCGTTGAGAGACTGATACCTTCCTCTTCACGCCCACTAGGTGGCAGACTTCTGTTGCAGGTGTTCATATTATTTTGTCCTCCATCTGTAACTAACAATGTACTAGATTTTGATTCATTAAACTAAAAAAATTCAAAACCTGTTAAATTGGAACAATTAGAAAAACACTTACTTGTTTCTTCAAATTAAGAAGAAAATCTTGCGATATGCCAAACAGTTCATCATCAGTAAATTCAAGAGTAGTGTTTTCTTCGCCCAAATGTTTTTCAAACTCAACACATAAGTCACTTATCTTGGTTTTTAAGCTTATGATGCTATTAAGTGTATTTTTATCAAAATGTAAACCTGGATAAAATAAATCACTTTTAACAAACACATGATTTTACACATGAAAACTTACAAAATTGTTTCTTCAAATGTTTTAGAAAAGTGGATCTTCTGGCAGAATTATTATTTAAAGCAAAAATCAAGAAAAGGTATGTGAAATATCACACCCTGTTATTATTATAAGAATCCTTGTAAAACAGATCTCCATTACTAGTTTAACCAACATGAACATTTATTAAATACATAAGCAAATCTACGAGGATGAGTCAAATATAAACCAGACTTTTGCTCCTCGTCTCTTCAGGGGATCCCGAGCGAACTAGCAGAGTGGGGCGTTCAAGGTATGTGTTACGAGTTGTGTGACTTTTTTGTTGAAGTAAAAATGGGAAAAGTTGCATTTATCATTCCCTAAAGTAGCATTTATGGAAATAAAGTTGCATTTATTTTTGATACACTAAAATAAAATATTCGTAAAACATGAAAAAATTTCAAAATATATTGACAATTTTAGTCGTGTACAGCAGTATTACAATACATCATTAAATATGGAAGAACGTTGAATGGCAGATCCTTGGCCAGTGCTTTCTTTAACATTGAAAAACAGTGCCAGCCACAGTCATATAATATACTGTATCAGATAGCAGAAGCACAAAATCCTTTTGCTCATCATTCAGAGATTTTAAAACTTCATCTACAAGGCAAACAACTTATTGATGATCGACACTCACCTCACAAAATCTGCAGTCGATTATGCAAGTTTCCTCTGGATTATCAAGAGTGTCAACCAATGTTTTAAAGTACTTGCCATTTATTTCACTTTCGTCTGTTAGGAAGAACATCTTCTTTCTATGAACTTCTTTTTTGATCGTCAATACTTCGTCATTCGCAAGATTCGACACACGTTATCGAAGGGTTGGTTCAGAGAGCAAAAAATGTAATAGTAATTTCCTTTTAATTAATTTTAAGCTAAATTTTAAAAAGTTGCAGGTGGTTGCATTTATGCAGTTGCATGCAGAAAGTTGCATTTATGTTGCGATTATAACTCACTTACAATGTAACCCATGTAGGAGCAATTTTGATTTTAGTACTTTACATGTAGCGTAGAACATGTGAAAAAAAGTTGAATTTGTTGCAAAAAGTTGCCCTAGTTATGAGTTGTGGAACCCAATAGGTGGCCTGTTTCTTTCCGTTCCTTCCTCAGTACAGCAATGAGTGAGCAAGAGGTTCTGTTGTCCATTGTGCAAATCTGTGAGGCTTCTGAATCGATTCTGGCAGGAAGAGAACAATTTCATGAGGCGAAGTCACATGTGATGAGACATGGGTCTATCATTGCACTCCAGAATCCAAAATAGTGAGTAAGGAGTGGTGAAGGAAAGATGAAGCCTGCCCTGTGAGGGACAAAACCCGTCTCTCAGCCTTCTTCTTTCAATGGAGAGGAGTTTTACACATTGATTTTCTCCACAATCGACGTACGGTGAATGCCAGCTGTTACAGTCAGTGAAAGCTGACTACAGAAACAAAAGGTGGAATATGCCCATCAGAGATGTCATCCTTCTCCATGAATATGCCAGGCCTCACACAGCAGTTTTGATGAGAAATAAATGGGAGGAAATGCATTGGGAAACCCTTGAACACCCTCTCTACAACCCAGATTAGGCTCCTTGTGATTATTTTTTGTTTGCAGCCTTGAAAGATGTGCTAAAGAACACTTTGAGAACAATAAAGAAGTTGAGGATCTCGTGTGCATTTGGTTGATGACTCAACCTCAAAGTTTCTTTGAAGAAGGGATCGACATGCTTCTGAAATGCTGGGGAAAATGGGTCGAGCATGCAGGGGACTATCTTGAGAAAAGTTAAAGGTTTTGTTTGAATTTTTTCATAATCAATAAATGTATATAATAAAAAGTCTACTTTACATTTGACTCACCCTTGTATATAAAAAAAGAATGGAGCATTCATTTGTACATGGAATATTTTCGACCCATTTCAAGTTTTCTATCCGTTTTGGGCCCTTCTGATACAAAATCAGTCTCTTGTATGTTTAGTATCTGTCCACCTGTCTGTGGCTATGCTAGATGGTTTAAGATATTTTTATGAAACTTTGCATACTGTGAGTACTTACATTCATTTAGTGACTGAGCGTTTGGTTGTGTAAGTCTGTCTTTCCATTCTATATTCGATTTTGTGTGTTTGTACATCACATATTTATTCCAGATATATGATTACAATGTGCATCAATTTATACATCATATATCAGCGGAGTGAATGCAATAGTAAACTTTTCTTTATTTCCATATTTAAATAAGTTTCATGCTAAAACATCTGAGTAAACATACTTAAATCAACCATAATTTGGTAGTTTTGGAAAATCTGGAATAGATATTGAGTACTACGATTACTTGGATTGTTTTACCAGTGCTGCTGAAAAAACAATTATTTTTTATAAAATTGTTGAAATTTTTTTTCAACTTGAATACGTTTATACTCGAGTTTAATTTATTTTCTTTGCAAAATATAAACTATTTTTGAATATTTGGGACGGACCATATTTTGAAACAAAATGGAAAACTTGTGTCTGCTTGCCAGATGTAGTGCTTTTTTCTGTTTATTTAGCTTGGAATAAATTTCTTATTTCTAAACTTTGTCTAATTTTTAGTTGTAAGTTGTGGCAACTGCGAGATCAAGAGATAAAAAAAGAATCTCAAATTTATACCTTTAGAACTTTTTTCTGTTAACTTTTATGTTGTTTTAAATATTTATTGTACTTTCTTTTCATTACACGCAACACCACAACAAAGTATTTGATTTAAAACGGTATGTAAGTTAGATTAAAGCAAATTTTAAGTAGAATTTTGCCATATAGAAAGAGCATTAATGTTAAAAAAAAAAAGACCAGGGCTTTTAAAACATTACAAATTCCTTGTCATAGCAACAGAAGAACAAAGCAGTTTATTTTATGAATTGAAGCTATATTTAAGTAACTTATATAAGGAAAGTTTGTTTTAAACACTGATTTTCTCCAGAAGAAGCAAGGTTAAATCTATTAACAATTTCCAAGAAAAAACATACTTTGCTTTTAAAACAAACTTAGTGATAAACATATTTGTTATTTTCCACTTAACACTAGAATGTCCGCCATTGTGATTAACCTTAAATGTCCGCCTGTGTCATTTTGATACCGGTAAAAAAAAAAAAAAAAATAGTAGCAATAATTAAATATTACCAAGCCTAATATTCAGTTGAGTTAACTTTAAAGATTATTTCATGAAATTTGCAATACTACAATTTGCAAAATATGCAACAATAACATCATTATAGATAAGATACAAAATCTTAATTTTTATCTTAATAATAATTGTTGAATGATTGTTATGTTTTCACCAGGCTTATAATTCTTAATACAATTGTCAATGAATCTATCCCAAACTTCCTGAATCATAACAAATTTGTTGGTTTGAATTCTCTGAGAAAGTGTAGATTTTAAATCAAACCTTCAAACTCTAAGGACTTCTCTAGATCTATTTCGACTCATTGTTTCTTTACAGAAGTTTAGGCCCCAAGAGTGAGACCATAAGGATTGCATTTGAATGTTCTTAGAATCACTTACTCCGCGAGCATAGCATATCCCAAAAAAGCACAAACTTCATCAATAGCTACAGATCAGCTGACATCGTTCAAAACTCTTCTACCTTCAACATTTGTGTATTTCCTTATGTGTTATAATATGTAACTGTTGATGAAAAGTAACCACAAACTAATTAAGTATTCATTGACATTTTGTTTCGAAAAATTTGTTGGACTACTACTTAGTTATAAAACTTTTCTAGCCTCAAATCTGCCTGTGACATTACCATTATACGATATCTATTCTGAGTCATCCCTAGCGACATATGTATATATCCGGATTAGTTGGGATATTATGAGTTTCATCTGCACTTTCTTCAGATTCTTCGCACTCACTTTCACGTAAATTGGTGTCTAGATCGGAATCTAAGTCCGATCAAGAGAGCTCCCTACCATCTGATTCATTTTCAGCAATTTCTTTATGACTTTGACCTTTCCTACGAGCCATCGTTTTCTTGTCTTCACTATACTAGGTTCGAAAATAGAATCTGTTGATTTTATGAGCTATCTGTTTATATTATTACAGATAACTCATAAACATATATATTATATATCTGTTTATCTTATCATAAACAAATGTAAACAACAAAATATTTAAACCCAATCACACAAGTATAATTTATTTGTTTCTGCTATGAACATAACACTGCGTTCAAGGTCAAACAGATGTGTGATAAGAATTTGTTCAGTTTGTTACTAATGCTTGCTACTCAATAATCTCTATTTAGAATGATGAATTCGCTTGGTGCAAAACGACACCAGCGGACGTTCTAGGTAAACTTAGCTGTAAAAGTTTTATAAATTAATCTAAACCTACAAAATTTCTAGTTTATTCATCTATGAAAATGATTAAAAGTCACTAAATTTTATCAAATTCAATACGCAAATGCGAAAAGGAGAACATAATAAACAGGCTCCAGTGTCGAATCGACACCGACGGACGTTCTAGTGTTAATGACAGCGAAATTTGAAAAGAGCGCCACAAATCAAAATACATTGGCAGGTAAATTATGAGTGCAAGAGTATTCATTGTAGATTCATCATTTGTATGAATTGATTTGAGCAATTGTACAGAAAAAAACGTAAGGGAATTCCTAATCCTTCCTGCAAATCGTCTTTTGAAGTAGTTACCTTAGTGTCTCATCTTTCGTCAGTTTGCACCCTTAACAGAGGTGCAATATATGTGAAATGCATTACAAGGATGGATATGCATGTACACGATTTATGTAAAAATATCAAAACGGTGTTAAAAATTTATTTTACTTATACTTAAATGATTTGGCATCTTTCTATAAAAGAGGAAAGTGATTATTTTCTGGTAACCAATTCAACTTGAGTGAGGGTACTTTTGTTGGTATAAAATAATTTTTATTAAATATATAATAAGTAAAAGAGAGACTAGGAATCATACAAGTAAACCTAGTCAAAAGATTAGTTATTAAGAACATAAAAAATTAAAACTAAAGTCTAGAGCAGTTGTAACTAGAAAATTTAATAACAGGGTTACTTGTAGTTAGAAAATTTAATAACAGGGTTACTTGTAGTTAGCACAAAAGAAAAGTTTCCAGTGACCTTTATGCATATTTAAGACTTAGTCCTAACTTTTGAAGGTGGTTTTCTGAATATTTTTGCATGCGTGATCAAAAGGAGAACAGAACTTATGCGTGATGCAAATTCCAACCTATCAATTGGCATTCTTTCTTCTAAGAATATATACTTTAATCAATTGGTAAATTATATGATCTGTGCTGGAAATGAAAAACAAGAACCCCAATTAAGAAGGAAGACCTAAAAGAGCGAGGAGAAAAAATGCACAAATACAAATAGCAAGTTCAGGTTAGCCATTAATTACATTGTGTTTTTATATACATCCAAGTAAACAAAATGTACTTTGATCTTGCTCCTAAGGAGAGCATTTTGGCAGCTGAGAAAAAAATGTCTAGATGCCTTTTACCATTCATTTGCTGATCTTAATTTCCAATCCTGGCATAATGAATTATATTTGGATCTTTTTTACTCTTTTTCAGTTCTGTATTTTACTTTTCTATATTTAGACTTACCATTTCGTTTACCTATCAGAATCAATTTTTCAAGGTATCGTTTTGCTTCTGGTTTGAATTCCTTCTTCTGCCTTTCTAAAAGGATTAATTTATTGAAGACATCTTGTCTCATACTGAAAAACATACATGAAAATCAAGCTATGCCATGACATAAATCATCTGGTAACAATATAAATCCATAATTTCAACAAAATCAAAATTAACAAATTTTAAATAACAGTAAGAAGCAACTTATGCTTATGTAAACTCACACTTTACAATATAGTTTAATAACATTTACTTTGCTTGTCTCATAAGAAAATTAGGTATTTTATATAAACCTTCCCTATCTTTACCAACAAAAATCAATGATTCTGAATTTGCCTTTCACTGATAAAATCCTACTTAGGTACAAAGCCACATTTATTATAAAAATGACATAATGTTATATAAAGTGTGATAAATATAGTAAGATATATTTAATACAAACAGTTATTAAAGCCACATTTATTATAAAAATAACATAAGGTACAGTGTTGGAATGATTAAAATTAAAGCTATGTTCAATTTGCAGAACTTTGTATAGCTGTCATGTGTGGCAATAACTAATGCTACATTTTTCTATCCAAAGAAAAGGGCTTTGGGTATGTCAATCTACGCTGCTTCAACTTGTTACCAAAGTTCATCTAGCATAGCCGCAGGTGGTCTGTGGTGTGTCGTATTTGATGAGACAGACCTGGTGAATGGGCAGGCAACAGAAAAAATTAAAACCGCTGGACATTGAGAAATTGTTTTACATTGCTTGCAATATGCAGTCTCATGTTGCCTTGATGAAAACTGACTGCAGCAAGCCTCGAGGATAAGGGAAGGACAACAGACTTCAAAAGTTGAGTGTGCCAGCGATGTATACTAAACGGTGCAGGAATAGAATCCAATGAACCCCACACCAGGTGACAAGCCAATATGAAGATGTATAATGAATAGCATTTGAAATCATTGGTGGTCCGCTTGTCAAAGACCACTAAAAGCACGATCGGACCAAGAGATTAAAAATCTGAGTGGTCTGTGGGACCAGTAGCTATGATGAGAAAGCGAGTGTACGTTTTCTTTTAAAATAAGTTTCAAACTCCCAAACCTTACTTTTGGAAAGCTGTCAAAATTATTTTTGGTCACGTAATCGAGAATTTGGAAGTTTGCATCAGCGTATATACTAGAGTTGTTTCTGCCTCCAAATTGCAAACACAATAATTGGCGCCTGTTGAATCATTGGTCTTTGACAGTCCGCAGGTCCTAAAAGAAAGTGTGCCGTGGAGCTTTTCCAGTCTCGTTATCGGCGAGGCGCTTACTTGACCACATGGTATACCACATTGTTCTTTTGCGATGGCCGACACGTCCAATTTCTGAGAGTGTGACAATTAGAATTCCTTAGAGACTAGAGACTTGAAGCTAATAAAAAGTATATCTACAATTTGACAGAATTTTCAATAGTCAAAGAAAAAACTTCGCTTGTCAATGGCGAGTGGAAATTTTTTGTTACCTGAATTAACACAGTATTAACTAAATTAATTTATTATTTGAGGAGTGGATCAGTATATTTTCGTATACACTGGTCCTTGGAACCAGTCTCTTTTCTTTTCTAACATTGATGAAAGATTCATGCCATGTCTTTTGCCATGGTGCCATTAGACTTAAATGTGACCTTCATGATTTGGGCTCTGCAGACAGTATGGAGATTCGTCTAAAAAGACGAGGTCGTTATTTGTTTGTCTATGTTCAGGATTCTACATTCCATTGCCGGCGATTGTTGTTTAGTCAAAGGTAGTTGCAGCAATGAGAGCCTTGATGTTGCAGTAATGTAAAGTTAGTCATGAGCACAAGATGTCCGCCCTCATATTTGGTGGTGTAACAAGGCTGGCTAACAATAGTTCACATTGGTCAGAACATCCTTCCTCCACCCACCAAACCCATATTTGCATCTCTGACTTAATTTCATCCACCATGAGCACTAATTTCTCAGAAAGATAATTCACAGTCTTGATAAGTCACACGTCTTCCTCAGACAAATTCAGAAATGTGCTCAGATGGCTGTTGTATTCCTTGATGAGGCATAATTAAGCTTCCAATTCACAGAAACAGTGAGAATGAGAAAATACAATTACAATACTTAAACAAGCTCTATATTCTCTTTTTTATACTGCTCACATGAAGCATTACTGGCACACATGATTTGCATATATTTTGCAGTGCTAATTATTTGTATATCCTTCCCAAGATCTATATAATGTAAAAATTTCAAGGCTATTGGATGCTTCCTTCATGATGTTCCATGTTTGATGGCCAGAAGTGTTTTTCCAAGGTATATTTTTATTTAGAACAAATTCAATTATAATTACCTTTCAAAAGATATATAATTACCAAGAAATTTACATCTCTAATTACATCATTGACCAGAATATGAACATGAGCAGTTTGATGGTTGAGACTAGCATTTTAAACATGTGAAGAAAGGACATAATTACCTTTATACAAATTAGGAAAAAAACTAAATTAAAAACAAAGAAATTTGATTTGGAAATTAGATTATTAAAATAAAGTGGTAAAAACAAATTAACCTTCATGCTACAGCTTACAAAAAGTTCTTATACTGAGAGAGTACAACTGTAGCATACATTCCAAGTGAAACAGTTAAATGAAAACCTGCGTCTTTCTGTAAGAGTGCGCAAATAGATATTTTTAAAGAATTTTTTTTATTAACCTGTAAAAAAGAAAAGAAACACAAAACAAAGTCACAAATCCGAAATTGTCCAAAACGTTTTTCTAACTTGTGTTTTTTGTTTTTCTCACTTTTTTGCATCTTTTCGACATTTTTTAAAGAACAAGGAGTTAAACCTGGACCTAATTGATTAAGTAAAATAATGGACATGCCCAGAGTAAATACCACACAGAAAACTTAGAAGATTTGCAAGTAAAATTTGTTGCATTGTAAAAAAAGTTTTTTTTCTTTCCCTTTTTAAAAATTATTTCTATTTATATATCTGCTATTTTACTATTGCAAACGCAAAATTCGCACTGGGGGGGAGGGGAGGCATTTTTCACAAAAAATGCAAATAATTCGAAATGGCCGAGGTCCGGAGGATTCCGGATTTTGGACTCTGTACTGTAGTACTATGTTACTAAGGATTTATACAACAAACCATAAAATTTAAAGGCATCTGGAAGGAGCAAGATTTATAATACAAGTTTTGACTCCATTGTTACTTTAAGTTACATCTTAGGTATTCATTTAAGGGAATGATCCCCTACCTTTTTCTTATCATGGTAGAGAAAAACTATTACCAAAACTTCCGCGACATATGAAAAAATATTTTTTCTTTTCTCTCGATTATAATTTTGCTTGAGTTACAAAAAATAAAAGCATTTATCTATTCTTGTTTCTACTTAAGTGGCTTCAAAAAAATCTTTTTAACACAATTTATGTACAAAATGTAACAAAAAATAAATGAAAATCAAAATTATTTCTTCAGGCATTAGTTGAAATCATTTGTGAAAATACTTGAGCACAGTTAAAAATTAAATCCTTGAAAGAAATGGATCATACACAATTTAAGAAGTTTCACCACTCGTAAGGTACACAATTTGTAAATCACTGATCTAAGGTTTCAAAAATATTAGAGTAGACTTTAGTCAGATATTTTTAGAGAATGTACAGAACGTTTTAGGATTTTAATATTTTTACCTTATCTCTGCTTCAAAAGCTTTCAGTTTTTTAATTTCCTCACTACTTGCATCACGTAAGGCTTTGTTAGTTGAAGCGTTTCGACACATTTCCAAATAGAATTTCAGAGGGGTAAAAAAACGTTCCTGCTCGTCCAAAACCTACAAAAATTAAAATACATCAATTTAAGATGCAGAAAGAAATAATCATGTATACAGAAAAGTTACTCTTGCAAAATATAAAGGTAAGTTTGTTAAAACTTTTAGAACAGCACTTTAAGACCTTTTCGGACAAAGATTTTGGCATGAGTTATGATAAGCATTGGCAGCTGTTTTTTTTTTTCGCATTATGGCAACCTCACACAAATTTTAAACTTAAGTTTTTCACCTTCTTTTCCAAACAAAACTTTTTAGAATGATCTATTTATTGTGTTTTGTTTTAGATTGATTCATTTGCAATTTTTTCCATTTCCTGTCAGCTTATAGAATATTTTTGTGTAGCTTTGAGTTTATATTTTAAAAAACAGCACAGTGCAGTCATATCAGGTTCTATTATTTCTTGATTGAATTTTAGGCCTTTTGTTAATAGCGCGTTTCAGGGTGTTCTTTTGTGAAATTTTAAGTTCAATTTTTCTTGTAGTAGAGCAACTCTAGGAAATAAGAGTTGCTAATCATTTGTTTTGTTTTCCTTCAAGTCAGAATAAGGAGCTTTATATGCAAAGCCTAAACTTGGAGTTTGAGGACAATTATACTTCAATTACTTCATTTCTTTACTGCTAAATCTAAAACGGAGCCTTTTCAAACTTGTTCTATGGCAACTAATTCTACTAATAACTACAAATACAAATTCTGGCTGCAAAAAAGCACCAAAAATATTACTTCTAAAGTGCAACTGTAGCTGTACAAAATATTTCTGCCTTTATCATCTCAAAATACATCAAAATTGTTTTGAACAATGGAAATGTTTCTAAAAGTGATAAATTGAGAATTAGTCTAAAATTTGAGCTTTTACATAAGCAATGCCTATCCAACAGCCTAGGGCAGTTTTCATGCACTGGCAAAACTGATGTTTGGAATACAATTGTGATGTTTTACATGTAATCCAGTCTAGCCGATTTACAGGCACCTGTACATGCAGTAAATGTAGAACCCAACAAATAGGATGACAGAATGTTCTTTGCTGGTGACTAGCATGACTTGCTCACCCTGCACATTTAATTTCCTGTTATTTGTTTGATTTACTTTTAACTTTTATATCAATGTGCTTCTTGTTTTATTTTCATAAATATTTATACTGTAGTAAACTAAACCGTATTTATTTATCTCATTGGTATTGCAAGTATTTCCTTTAGAAGAATACACGTTCTCAAAAGTATATCCTGGTGCTTATAATACTATTATTTAATCATTCAAACAGAAAATCAAATGTTTTTATACTCAAGAAATTAGTTGTGTAAAAAGTTTTTTAATTCTGTGTGCATGGTTATGCTGTCAGAGTTCATATTTTCTGCCACCTTTTGTAAAATGATGAAATAGCAAGGTTTATCAAACGTTCTTGTCCCACGCTAAACAGGAGGTAGTTTTTTAATTTTTCAACTTACTAAAACTGCAATCGCAGGATGCCACTGTAACCGGTAAGGTAAAAAAAAAATACTGAAGGCAATTCGGATATGGATTTTTAAAACAATATTTGCATAGACATTTTAACAAGTCATGTTGGGTAGCTTACTCTATATCCTCAATGAGTTCCACAACTTGAGTTTTGAAAAATTAAATTTCATTAACAAAGTCATTAACATTAATATCCTTCAAATACTGAAACCTCCAAATCACCGATCCCCCTTTGACTAGTGTTTAATTCTTTTGTCATTGTCATCATTATATCTTCGATGCCAACCAAACCCTTGATACAGCACTGGCCAGCGTCCCCATCTTGGAGCCTAATTCGACTGCATCTGTCGCATGGGTCTCTGACCGGTCTTGATCTCATCAGAAGCCAGCAATCTTCCCTGCATGATCTCCTAATAGAAGCTTTTCAAGCAATCAGCAGAATAGGATTCTTTCAAACAATGAATGTGATTTGGTCATTATGTACCAATAAAAAAGAATATTACACTACTCTATTACTCCACAACACACAGAGGGTTAACATGAAGTTGCAGTAGTAAAGTCGGTATGTGATTATTTTTCAAAGGAAACTTGCAATGCATAAGCATAGTCTGAAATGTGATAGGTTCCCAAAGAACTAAGATGCAGCTTATTGATTAGTTCTCTTATCAGTTTAGTTATTTAATTACTTAGGAACTTTAAATTATGTGTTAAATTAAGATTACTTAAGTTCTTGTTTTACAATAGGAAGGTTGGTTTATTGATAGTTTATTAACCTTGCACACTGGAGCAACAAAATGGGCCATCGACAATGGTCCAGGATCAATCCTGAAGGAAAACATCCAAGGACGTCTAGTCATTTTGAACCACAGTGAGATGACGAGAACACCACAACAATGTGAGAACATACGAGACGATGACAGATTTAACATGCACCAGTCCCCATGTACACAAGTCCTTGACTGAACTGAGTTTTGAACTCGCAACCAGCCGATTGATCTTCCAACTGAGCTGTCACAGCCACGTTGGTTTATTGGATTTTAAGGCACAAAGGATAGATAGTGCCTATTTAATAACAGTAATATTTTGCAAGTTTCTGTAAAATTGGATTTTGAAACAAACAAGAATTTTTAGAGGTCGGAGGGTCTCTTTTTCTGCTAAAAACCCTCGTTCTTATTAGTGTCAAGAATTGGTAAGGTCAACTCTTAAAAATGAACGATGGCTCTTTTGTGAAGTAAGCAAACTCAAGTGTTTTTGTGATATAGAAAAAAAATTAGAACTCGCAAAGAAATGCATGTCACTCAGAATATATATATTTATATGTGTGTGTATTTTTCCTTCTGAAACTAAACTAGCATCAGTTTCAATTGAAATTGTTTCCCTATTTTTGAATTACGAAACTTTTTGACACTGGAATATGATATTCAATTTGACATGAATTCAAGTAGATCTAAAGGAAAAACCAACCTTTAAAACAGTGTCGTAACTAATCTCATCGTCCGGAATGGCAGCAATGGAATCGTAAGTTTTTCGGCTGTTAATCATAAGATCATCAACTCGTTTCACCATATCACAGGGTGACAGGTTGTAGCTGAAATTTTCTAGTACTCCTTTGCAAGGCATTTTGGAAAAACTCCTTTCAAAAGTTTTCCTTAGACAAATTGACGAGGTGTTTGGATTGGAGAGTGATTTTAGAAACGCATGTGTATGCTGCAATCTGTACCAAATTGTACACACACCGGTATATCTAAGCAGCATCACACATTCGGTAACTTTTGCCTACCGAAAGGAAATACCTTCAATATGATTGGCCGTCAATCGAAATTCTAATGAAACAGATGGAGGATGTGGGCGGAGTCCTTGTAGAATTATAACAGAAGTATATGTCACGTGGGATTGGGATGCAAAAGCGCAAACGTGGGTGGGGGTGGGGTTTGTAGTATCAGATACGTTACAACTTATGGCGATATAAAGCCAAACGTGATTATCATCCAGTTTTTGCGAGTTTGCGGGCTTTTATTCTGTTTCAAGGCAACCCTTCGTATTTCTCCAATTTGTTTCTTAATTATTATTATTTTTTACATTATTTGTGTATGTGGTTGCACCGTCCATTGCTCTCGTATTTTTTTGTTGATTCATTCAAGTTGCACTTCTATTTTGCTTCAATAGGGTTTACCCCTCGCGAATTTTGCGTTTGTCATAAAAAAAAAATAGAAGATATATTTTTGGTATAGTTTTTAAAAAACGAAAAATATTTTTATTAGTACAATGGAACAAATTTTAATTGCAAATCATCTAATTCTTCTGTGTGGTATTTACTCTAAACGTGTACTTTTTTTTTGCATTGTTTCATCAATTAGGTAATGGTAATGGTAATGGTAATTTTAGTTAACGTTGTACTAGAGCAACACAACGGGCTATTGACGACGGTCCGGGATCATTCCCTTGAGGGAAAGATCCGAGGACAACACCTCGTAATTTTGAACCACGGTCAGATGACGAAGCAACACCTGAGCTGGCACCCCACTCTCCAAACTTCCACGCCAACCCAACGTGAGGACTTTCGGCCACGACAGATTTAAGGTGCACCAGCCGCCTCTACACCATACGCTTACAAACATCCATGCCAGTACCCGGATTCGAACCAGGAACCTTCGGTCATCAATTAGGCAATTGGCCCTCTAAGTTCAACTCCTTAATTTAAAAAAAAAATGTCGGAAGAATGTAAAAAATTGAGAAAAAAAACGCCGATTAGCAAAACGTCCGTATTCTGGAAAATTCTGGATTTTGGACTTTTACTGTGTAACTAATCGTAAAAATTCTTATTTCTTTACAAAAAAGTTTGACGATAGTATGCATTTGGAACCTGTTAAGATGTATTTCAGTAATTTATATTAAAATCATTGGATGGTATTTGTGTAGGAAATTCTCAAAATGTACAGAAGGAACCAAAAAAAGGTAATACGCATGGAAGCCAATGGTGATGGTATCTCACTGGCAGGCGGGAGTCTTGTGTTATACTCTGTAACATCTACAAAAAATTTCCTCCCGGTAGAGTGTTTTATAAGCATGGAAGCCAACGATGATTGTGTCTCGAAAGGCAGGCACAGGTCGCGTGTTATACACTGTGATTCATCTTTAAAAAATTCATGCTGGTACAGCGGTTAAAACGCATAGTAAACAACGGTGAAAGGTCGTCGGCCCCGGAGAGGCGGCGATGTAGCCGGCAGGCGGGGATCGCGTGTTATACGCTGTGACTTATCTACAAAACAATTCCTTTACGGTACAGTGGTTTATACGCGTGGAAGCCAACAGTGAAAGGTTCTCGCAGGCCAGGTGGGGGTCGCACGTTATACGCTGTGAATTAGCTACAAAAAAAAATCCTGCCAGTATAGTACAGGGTGTCCATAAAAGAATGTTCCAGTTTCAATGGGAAATTATAACATTTTAATTTAGACTATTTACAACAAATCATATATAAAAATTGAAGGTAAACTCACCTAGTCTTTCTTACAAATGTTCAATATGTGCACCTTTAGTTATACGGCACACATCCAACCTAAAGTACAATTCTTACCGTAACAAGGGTGGCTTATCTGGATATGTTGTAAGAATATCTCTTTCCCCAATTAGTAGAGGGTGAAACTATAAAATTTATTTGGCAACAGGATGGAGCCCCTCGCCATTGGAATCTCTTTGTACGAGAGTGGTTGAAAGTCGAAGTCCATGACCGTTAGATTAGTCGTAATGGTCGAGACGACAGAGCTCTTTTTCGCTGGCCTCCACGTTCACCTGATATAACGCCATGCAATGTTTTTCCTTTGAGAATTTATAAAAGATCGTGTCTACGTTCCGCCGCTACCTAATGATTTGCCAGAGTTGTGACACAGAATTGGAGAGGCTATTGCTCCGGACTTGTTAATCAAAGTGTGGGAAGAATTGGACTTTAGGTTGGATGTGTACCGTATAGCTTAAGATTCAAATATTGAAGATTTGTAAAAAAAACTAGGTTAGTTTACCTTCAATTTGATACATAATTTGCTGTAGTTAGTCTAAATTAAAGCCGACCAACCGGTATAGTGGTTAAGGTGTTAGCCTCTAGATCGGAAGGTCCCCGGTTCGAATCCGGGTTCGGGCATGGATGTTTGTAAGCGTATACCAGCTTAGGTGATGCTTCGTCATCTGAACATGGTTCAAAATTACGATGTAATTGTTAGGGGCAATGATGGCCCTCCCACTGGATGCTCCTTCACAAGTGGCCGTCACTTCCGGCCTTGTAGTGGCCAATGACTTCGGTCAAAATGTGCCCGCCATTTAAAAAAAAAAATCTAAATTAAACTGTTATAATATACCATTGATACTGGGACATTCTTTTATGGACACCCTGTAGTTTATACGCATTGAAACCTTGTACGTTATACGCTGTGACTAATATACTAAAATATTCCTCCTGGTCCCGTGGTTACAAAAGAATTCTTCATTTCCATTTCTATATCTTCATCTCTGACCAAGTATATCCCCATTGAGTTGCCCACATAACGCTAAGTAAATTGCTAGAAGAATTCTAAAATGAAATTCCATCTCTCTCTCAATTATAGATCGAACAAACCTCCATCGATTTTTCTCGCATTGAAAAATATTTGGTGGATTATCAGGATCCCAGAAAAGAACTGACTTATCTACAAAAAAAATCCTCATTTTTAATTCCATATACAGTACAAAATCCCGGATCCGGAATTGTTGAAAATCCGGACGTTTCACTAACCGGCGTTTTTTTTTCCTTTTTACATCTTTCCGATAGTTTTTTTAAAAAATGAGTACAACCTGGACCTAAGCGGACATGTTCCGAGTAAATACTACACAGAAAAAAATTAGAAGATCTGCAAGTAAAATTTGTTGCATTCTATTAAAAACATTTTTTTTTTCCTTCTAAAAAAGTTATTCCTATTTACGTAATGTATGCAAAGATTCACAGTGTGGATTTTGCTATATGGTGGCCATCTTGATTGACCGCCCTCTTGATTTGGCAATTCATTCAAAATTAAATTAATTATCTTAAATTAATTAATCATTTCTCAGTGAGAAAATCAGGATTTGAGTCAATTTCCACACTTAAAAGAGCACCGAGTGTGCCGCGAATAATAGCAATTTGACCAAATATATTGAAAAAATCAAGTTATTGTAAGGGTAATTTGAAAGTTCTTTTCATGATTTGGCTTAAAAAGAAAACTGCATGCCCGCATTTATAAACCCATTTTCACCTAATGAACAAAACGTAATGATGATGCCTAGTAACATTCAAATGGAACTTATTGATTTTAAAACAAATTGATTATTGAAAATGAAACTTGATGAGCTTTTTCAGATCAAAATGCTTCTGACATGATTAATTTCTGGTAATTACCATGTGAACATTTCCTATACCTAAGAAAATTTGCAAAAAAGTTATACTATATTTATGTTGTTTGGGAACAACATACAGATGTGAACAAGCATTTTCATCCGTATAATTTATTAAAAGAAATGCGATGTCGCGAATGACTGATTTAAATTTAAAGAATTATCTGCTGCTCTCAGTAACAAATTTAACACCAAACATTAAAAGACTATCGATATCCAAATAGGCTCAAAAGTCTCATTATTTGATAGATATTGTTTTTTACACACAATAACTAAATCATTTTAAAATGTTAATAGTCTTTTACATTTATACTTTTATTGAAATGGTTATTAAGGATATGCCAGGACTATGAACGTAAGAAGCTAGAAAAAGTGTTTGATTCTTGTATGGTTTGATTTGTATGGCGCATCTTAATTCGTATGTGAAAAAAAAAATGACGCATGGTATGTAAAATCTTGTCCACCCCTATACTAGATACTGCCGCAGCCAAGAGGATTGAAAACTCGCATTTTTCGCTCGATTCTCAGACGAATTCCCGAGAAAGTACGCATCATGAAATTACGAAATTAACTTGGTTTGTGCAAAATTGTACGGAGAACAAGATAGACAAGGTTTTCCCGATGCGGCTATTAATTTAGGATGCATTAAGTGGTATAGTAAAAAAAAAAAAAAAAAAAACGACACTTCTACCGCGTAAGTGAGAAAAATATACAAACTTTCAGTCTTCAGCCGTGAGTAAAATTTCTCGACTTTGTCTGAATAAGTGAGGCTTACTTTTGAATTAGTTACGTTTCTACAATTTCATTGTTCCTTGCTGTTTTCGTTAGCTTTAAGACTTTTTGAATTAATTTTTATTATTTATGTAATTTTTTTGTTTGTTACTGTTTAATTTGGTATAGTTAATTTTTATCATTGATTTTTTGTTTATTTCTGTTTAATTTGGTAAGGTAATTACGGGTGAGACGCCCCACCGGTAGAGATGCCTCACATGATGTAATTTTGATACTTTACGCTAGGTGGCTTTATTAGTTCCATGAATCTTTCAGTTAGATGTTCTTTGGTGCGCTGTGAAAGTTTTGTCACATCATCTTTTGTTTTCTGCAATCGGAACAACATTTCAAGTATCATGTTTTTTCTACTCCATAAGAAGATTGACGTTGTAGTTGTGATGTTGCTGGCACTAGATAATTTGAATGGATTTTTCTATGTAAGCATAAAACCTGTAGTCAGGAGTTGATCAGTCGACTTTAGGCAGTGTACCGCCATTTTTGATGTCGTACTTCGGACAGTTGCCGAGGCATCTCTCCCATACCAAAAGGATAGACGCCCCACATATATTCGGGTGAGATGCCCCGGGTTTCTCAGTAGTGGGTGGTAGTACGCCGGTAAGTGCTGAACGTTCAGAGATTTGTCTCTGACGGTTAAACGGATGCGCTCAGACGCACAGGCCCTATATGGTCTGTGTCGACTGGCGCGTTTTGCGGGTAGGCGCGGGCGACTCGGATCGCCGTGTCCGACGGCCGGTTATCGGTTCGGGCATGCTGGAAATGGTTGTAGGCTCGTCCGGAGTAGTGACCGGGAGGGTAGGGGCAGGCCACGTTCCTTACGGTCAAGTAGCTGCAAGAACCTCCACGGGGTGGCACTTGGTAGCTAGGATGGCTGGGGATTTGACTCCCTGGACCTGACCTAGGCTAATACCTGCTCGCTTACGAATGAAGGCTATCTGGTAGATGCAGAGATCCGCAAGACATCAAGAGATGATGGTACCGTTACTACCGTCCACATTACCGGGTCATTTGGATTTAGGTGCTGGACTGCTGTTCTGCTGGGCAACTGAGGGGGGGGGGGATTTTGCGGGATAGCAAAAATTAGAGAAGACAAAACAAAAACTCTTAATTGAATATTTTTGAAATATTTTGTAGTACTTTAAGAGCGTAAAAATATTTTAGTACTTTTTAAATTAAGAATTTTGTAATTTTCTAGAAAAAAAAAACTGAGTTTTTTTTAATAGTTTAAATGGGTTTTACCATAAATTTTGTTTATTTTATTTTAAACATGTTTCATTAAAAACTTTTTCATCTTTTCTATGGTTTTTAAATGGTTCAATACTTTATAAATATTTCAATACTTTATAAATATTTCAATACTTTATAAATATTTCAATACTTTATAAATTAATGCTAAGATAGTATTTTCTTAAAATTACTTGCTTTTAATATGTTATATACCTTTAAAACCTCTTATGATTTAAAAATAACTGAATTTTACAGGTGGGCATCCAGGCCCTGATTTACCATTAGGCCCGTGAGGCACGGGCCTAGGGCCCCCATAATTTAGAGGGCCCCTAAGTTTCAAAAGTATCTAAACATTATAAAAAGTTTTTAAGTAGTTACATAAATTATTGGGTAGTTACGTAAATGAACGTTGACTGTTTCCCCCACTATCACATTCTTGTAATTACATTAATTATCTAACTATTACGTTTTTAATTTTCATCTGCTTTATTTTGTTTTGTCAAGAGTTATAAGTAATGTCACGATTTTCTCAAACTTTTTGGTGACATCTGTGAAACGGTCAACAGTCAAATACGTAAGTACCAATTATTGTTATAAAATTAGTTTTTGTGATGAACAAATAATATGAGGGAGGGGCCCCTTCCTGCGTGTTGTGCCTACTATACCAAATTTTCTAAATCGGGCCCTGTGGGCATCTCTTCCATATAAGAGAGGCATCTCACTCGGAACTTGGTGAGAGATAGCCAAATGTGGTGTCACAATTTTTTTTTTTCTATAGAAAATTTACAATATAGTACAAAATAACTATTCAGTATTGATAAACCGTAACTATTATGTATTGAACACAAATTTTCGTTTTTATTATTCACTAGCCACTTAGTGGCTAGTCCGGCGGTGCCCGAAGTGGATGGAGTTATTGGTTTAGCTTCGCAAACCAAGTTGGAATTCGTTGCCTATTGGATAACAGCCATCACGGAGTTGCCAGTGGTGTTGGTTTGCTTCGAAAACCAAATGGGAATTCGGTAAAGTCACAATCTCTTGCAAAAATATAAATATTTTATTGAAAAATTATTTATTAAAAGAAAATCAACCGTATAAGTTATCTATCAGGTGTCAAAATTTCCGCAGATTTCAAATCCGTCGAAAATTTCAATCTTTCTTTAACGATTCCGATTTTACAAAAAAAGATTTAAACAACGCCAGCCAAAATGTTTAAAATTTTTTTCCCTTTCTTTCGCTGAAATCGTCAGAGGGCAGGAAATGTAATGTGTTTATTTTGTTAACGCGAAGGTTGACGTGATGTCACAATCTCTCGCGAAAATATAAAATATACAAATACAAATATTGACGACCAGCTACAGGCTCAAGCCCAACAAGGCTAGACCTTTGTTTATGAATTCCACAATTCCCACTGACTATCCAATTGTATCTTAAATTCGTACACTCCCTTTGAATTAACTATATTTTCTGGCAACGCGTTCCAACTGTCTATTACCCTATTAAAGTAGTAGTTTTTCCTTAAATCCCGATTAAAATGCGTCTTATTCAATTCATACCCATGGCCCCTTGTTCTGTTATCCCTATTGAAATTTAAGCCCTCTGTGTCCCCTTGTTTTACAAACTTGAAAAGCTGAAAATTACGAGGTGTTGTCCTCGAATCTTTCCCTTAAGGGACTGATTCCGGACCGTCGTCAATAGCCCGTTGTGTTACTCTAGTACGACGTTAACTAAAATTACCATTACCTTTACCATCATCCAAGAGTCAGTTCGTGTAAAATTATTTTTTTCTCTTTCAGGGAAGGTATGAGGCGACATGCCCGTGTAAAGTCGGATGGTGGTGGGACTGATTCCTTAAATACTACGAAATTCCCCAGTAGTAAATTCAAGGACTTTCAAAGACCGTGGAAACCTTACACTCTCTCTAATTTGTATAACTGATAAAAAATGGCAATGGTCGAAATTATTACAGAACCGGGAACAACACATGAAAAAATACTGAATCTTTTTCAAATATAACATAATTTTACTACGTACAAAGCAATACATAAAATAGAAATGTTCTAAAACAGTCCTCCAGTCTCTTTCGAACGCAGAGTTGCAGATTCAACTGCATCGATTAGGGCAGATCTGAATCCAGACTTTTCGAGTTTGTGAACGGCCATGATGGATGTTCCGCCTGGTGAGCACACGTCGTCTTTCAACGAACTCGGATGTTGGGTAGTCTCCAGCACCATTTTTGCTGAACCCTAACGTAAAGAAATTATATTCTATCAGATATGGGCAAAGCTGTTGTTGTGAGGGCCATATATGGCCCAATTTTGGGTGTCATTGCCCCGGAGGGTTGGACTTCTTCATACATGACACATCCGTTTTACAGGAAGGTCCCTTTTCACACATTCATTCACTCACACTGTAATTTAGATCCCAATCAGAGGCCGATAACCCCCTGATCAGGTACCCCCAGAGGTATTGATTTGGTATGGGAACATAGGGGACCTTGTGACCACGACCTATTTAACGTGCCCCAGCCACCATTAGCGAACACGACGGTCTTTAGCCAGGTCTAAGCGCCGATCTCGCAACCATCAGAATTGCAGGCTCCGCTGAGGACAGAACCCACAACCCTTCCGATGCGAGCCCGACGCTCTACTGACTGAGCTACCGCGGCTCAGGCAAAGCGGTTGAAAAATGGTATTGTAAAATGCAAAATAATTTATACTTTTTATGTGATAGCCGTGTGTCAAGATATTATTTCCAAGGAGGCTCATAGTTAAAACTGGAATTTTTGCTTACGCTTTTTAAGATATTTTTCCGTCACTTATGGAAACTCACCTGTAAACTTAAAAAAAACACTTACTGTAAGCTAGGGATGCGACATTGACAGCAAAACATCGATGTTTTGAAACTTTGATGTTCAAAATTAAAACATCGATGTTGATAATACATCGCCCCAAAACCATCGATGTTTTTAAAATTCAGTGTACTTAAATTTTTCCCCCATTTCTTAAAACAGGCTTAGAACCTAGTGATGCAACATCGACAGCAAAACATTGATGTTCAAAATTAAAACATCGATGTTGATAATACATCGCCCCAAAACCATTGATGTTTTTAAAAATCAGTGTATTTAAACTTTTTCCTCCTTTTCTTAAAACTGGTTTAGCAACTAGTGATGCGACACATCGGCTCCAATACATCGATGTTTTTTTTATAAAACATCGATGTTTTGAAAACATCGACATCGATGTCGCATCCCTAATTTTCAGACCCTTCACCCTTAGCCACTTTGGCCTAAAAGTATGTTCTATTTGCTGATTATAAAAATTATGCTACAAGGTTATTTTTAAATTTTTAAAACTTAACTTTTTTCATTCAAAAATTAAACATCGACAAGTATAAACATAGATGTTACAAAAGCATCGACACCAATACATCGATGTTTATTAAAAAACATCGACATCGATGTCGCTTCCCTACTGTAAGCGCGAAAAATAAATGACACATTTTAAGTTGCTGCTTTACCCTCCGAGTGGTAATGACGAGATATCTCGTCCATAAAAATCTGACCATTTCGTAAGATACTGCAACTTTTTTTATTATCATGATGAGACCAAGATATGGTCAGTTTTCTTCTGCCATATCCATCATGATCTGATCAGTTTTCTTCTGCCATATCCATCATGATCTGATCAGTTTTTCTTGCGAGACGAGCTATGTCGTCGAGACAACCCCTAGTAGGGTTAAGCGGGCAGTACGGGATGTACAGTCGCATGCAGTACATTTTCCTGTACTAGAAAAACATACTTTCAGTGAGCCCACTTCTGAGTCTCGCCAAAGCAGTTTGCAATGATCTGAAACCCAAAAACTGAAGGGAAAGTCCAGCAGCGGGCCTAGCCAATAATGAGTAAAGAGGTATCTGAGGGCTCTTAGATTTCACCTAAGATCTCAGATGCAACAATGTAAATTAAATTCACTTCATGAACCACGGCCAGAAGACGAAATCAACCCCTGATCTGGCACCCCACTTTCTAATCGTCCACACCACGCCAACGTGAAGAGATTTGAGGTGACAGATTTGACCAGTCAACACGTACACGACGGCTTTTGGTTGTTGTTGTTTCTCATGCCTACACTGGCAGACCAAAGGAGTGCCAGACCCGTCGAAGACGGCAAGAGGCGAGGGGGGGGGGGTGCGCCTTCCATGTAAGTTAGCCCCATTGGGAGGAAGTCCGACTTTGCTCGACATGCATGACACATCCGTTTTACAGGAAGGTCCCTTTCATACATCCATTCACTCACACAAATCGCAATTTAGATCCCAATCAGAGGCCGATAACCCCCTGATCAGGTACCCCCAGAGGTATTGATTTGGTTGGGGGACTTTCTGGCCACGACCTATTTAACATGCCCCAACCACCATTGGTGAACACGACGGCCTTTAGCCAGGTCGAAGCGCCGATCTCGCAATCATCAGAATTGCAGGCTCCGCCGAGGACAGAACCCACAATCCTTCCGATGCGAGCCCGACGCTCTACTGACTGAGCTACTGAGGCTCACGGCTTTTGGTTGGATCAAGTTTCGAACTCGCAACCCTCAGGTTTCTAATTCACGTTTCTACTAATTAGGATCCGCGGACCCAAAACCTGTTTGACTGAAAGACGAGGGAAACAGAGTGAGAAATATAGTCCCCTTTCACAAACACCCAATAATGAAATTAATAAATTTTAAACTGAAGATTGACTATTGTTACATTTATCATCCCCTCCAGAATTATGTTTTTCTCTAAAAATATAATTAACCCTTAATTTATGGACGCCAGTGTATAACTCTTCCCGTATAGGCCACAGTGTACTTTTTATCAAGAAAAGTGAAAAGAAATAGGTGGTGTTTTAGAACCTAAAAAATCTGGGTATAGTTATCAAGTAATTGATAATCTTACTTTGTACTTTCTATGAATATAATCAGTGGTGTAAATAAAAGGCTAATCAATAGTTATCTTTGCTCTAGAGAATTCAATGCTTTTGATAACATATCCATTTAAATACTCAAGCGTCATATCAGGGATTGGACGCGTGAGATGGATCGATACATACCAAACTTCTTCAAATATGTCACTGCGTATCTTGATATCAGTCTGAGATAAGATTTGGATTAATCAGAAATAAGATAAGTTAAAAATAAACATCAACACAGATAACTTTCAAAAGTAGTTCATAAGGCATATAAAAAAAGTTTGACTTACTAAAAGTGTCTGTGCTGCTAATTTCTGAGCCAGTTCCCTTCGTATTCCCATTTTCACTCCGCCATCTGCTAAAGCTTCAATCGCCATGAACATCTGAAATAAAATCGATGTTTTATAGTATATTCTGCATTCTCTTTAATTACTTCGAGGAAGAAAAACCCAGTTCCAAATTCCATCAATTCTCCTTGATATTTATTTAAACAATTCTTTGGGTCGATATTTAGACAACACGACAAGCCATTTGAAAATAAATTAACGCATAACACTGTTATCAAGAAATTATGAACCTCGACTCCTTTGCAAATATTATACTGTTTTAATCTACGAACAGAACCGAGAGAGCCGAAAGTAAAGTAAAATATATTTATTCAGTGTGAAAACAACTAGAAGGATTTCCAGTGCAAACAAACCAGACATCCTGTGAAGATTTTACAAGGGTTGAATGAAAAGAAATGCCTCCCTGTACAATTTTCGTCATCAGATGAACGCACAGTCGGGAAACAGCTTTTAATACTTCCGTAGTGTTCGCTCTACAATCTAGTGGCAAGCTATCACTGTGAAGGGTTATTTTGTTATTGAAGCAAGATTGGAAAACCTTGTGAAGGAAGCTCGTCACTACATTTTAAGCAACATGCTGTCATTGAGCAGTTCTTGACAGCAGAAGGTTTTGCTCCAGTGAATTTTATCGAATAATGTAAGTCGTTTATGGTAATGGATGTGTTGATGTTAGCACTGTGCAACGTTTGGTCAACAGATGAGATGCAAAGATGGCGAAGCTGAAACAATGGAAACAAAGAGTTGATCGACCTCTGTCAGTTACCGATGTGTAACCTAATAACATTTATAACTAACTTGTAAAACCTTATGAAGGAAGCTCGTCACTACATTTTAAGCAACATGCTGTCATTGAGTAGTTCTTGACAGCAGAAGGTTTTACTCCAATGAATTTTATCGAAGAATGTAAGTCGTTTATGGTAATGAATGTGTTGATGTTAGCATTGTGCAACGTTTGGTCAACAGATGAGATGCAAAGATGGCGAAGCTGAAACAAGGAAACAAAGAGTTGATCGACCTCTGCCAGTTACTGATGTGTAACCTAATAACATTTATAACTAACTTGTGAATAAACCTTAATTTTAACTTAATTGCTCCGTTCCTGTTTTAATTGAACTTGAATTCAATGATTCCTTCAACATTCTGAAAAATGGCCACGGCGTGCTCATCCGAGCACATTTGAAGGAGGTACGGAAGGATAATTTTACTCAGCGATCTGTTAAAAAACACTAAAGAAGAATACGAAGGGAAAATGAAATGCTATGGCCACACACTTCTCATGCCACCGGTGATAATTTGTATCATAGCTCGAAACCACCGCAATCGTTTTTGGCACCGAACAAAAAGCTCGGAGCCAAAAACTTTCTGAAGTTTAATCGAGGGAACGCATTGTTTACGTTGAACCTGCCACTAACTTAATAGACTAGTTCAATGCGACTGACTCAAATTTTAAACTACACTTCGTGAATAGCACAGAAAGAATATACTTACATAGGCAGGTCCACTGCCACTGAGACCTGTGACCGCGTCCAATAAGTTCTCTTCGATTTGGTCGCAGCTTCCGACGCTGGAAAATATCCGATGCGCAGTGGCGGCATCTTCCTCCAGTGTGTTGTGACCACAAGAGAATACAGACGCTCCTTCTCGGACCAGAACTGGCGTGTTGGGCATAACTCGGATCACACGCGACTTGGGAGGCAGAATCTGGAAAACAGAAATGTCACACTATAGTCGTCATGAAGGAATTCTAATTATAGTATGGTTTCTGGGAGGCACATTATGTTTGAAAAAGAGAGTACCTAGGGAAAGGAGCTGCCATACGTAGAAACCATACATATATGACTAACGCCATTGATGATTTATCCATCGCCAACATTTGGTCGGTAGGTAGTTCAATTAACGTCGCACTGGAACAAGACAATGGGCTATTGGTGATGGTACGGGATCAAACCCGAAAGAAAATATCCGAGGAGGACAACGCCTCGAAATATTGAACGACGGTCAGATGACAAGTTGGATGAACTTTTGGAACTCTTGTTCAATACTATGTTCTGTTACTTTGTATTGCAGATTTAAAGTTAATCTAAATTGGAATTGAGTTTTAAAAAAACCACAATCAGGCATTCCGAAAAATCTATAATGAATGATTCAATCTTTGTCTCAGATAACCAGTTTTTATCTTTCTTGACCTATAGAATATTTCCTAGGATTCTTTCAAGCAATCTTGATGTAGTTATTTAGTCATTAAATGTGTAGTGTAGGTTAAAGGTACTGACACTACAGTACTCACGGGGTTAAATCAACCATGGAATTTTCATTGGATCAGATACAGGTGCAGAAGAGATAAAAACGCAGCCGTGAAATATAAACAGATTGAGAGGTGTTTCAAAAAGTGCAATCAACACTTTTACATGTAGAGGCGATTGTAATCACGCGACTGCTCAGTTGAAAATTGACTTTTGATTGCCGAATTGGTACCTTATCGCCTCTCTTGGGGATATAACATCTTATGACAGGGTATGCAGAATATGCATTTCTATAAAATGGTGAAATCCCCAAAGTATATTTATGTCGCGCGGACCAATCAGATGATGAATCAATAGATGGGCGTCTTCTTCCGTCCCGTAAACCCGTCAGGTGATAAATGTTCGTTACATCCGGCAGAAGAAAATAGTCTAAGGGTCACGTTATACTAGTTTTAGTCACATGATCCTGGGTACATGAAAATGTTACCATTGTTCAATCTACTTTTGTACTATCTACCAATACGTATTTGGACACCCATGCAAATGACGATATCTGTGATCGTGATATACGTCACGCCCTCCGACGTTAAATATCCTATAGGAAAAAACATTGGCATTAGTGGCATGCAAGATGCCACGAAGTGCAGAGTTATCTGATTTCGAGAAAGATGTAATCGTCGGGTATCACAGAAATGGCCGATCCTTCAGGAACATATCTAGCGAGTTGAATTGCCCAAAATCAACAGTGGCCTATGTGATTCAGAAGTGGAAGGAAAGCGGTGATTGTCGGAATGCGCCCCGAGTCGGCAGACAAACGAAAATGGGAGATAGAGACCGACGGGTGCTGTCCAGAGAAATTCGGAACAACCGCACCCAGCCGATGTCCCACATACTGCAGGAGTTTCAACAGGCATCCGGGAGTGTTGTTTCGATTAATACCATCCGTCAGGAAGCACATCTGCTTGGTTTTCATGGTCGTGCTGTCGCCCTTAAGCCTTTGATCACAAAGTCCAAGAGCGCTGCTCGGTTAATGTGATGCAAAGCACGTCAAAAGTAGACAGTAGATCAGTGGAAACGGGTTCTTTAGATAGACGAATCAAGGTTCATCCTCTACCGCTCGAATGGCAGGGTCTGGGTCTGCCTGGAGAACGCCTCCTGCCAGAATGCATTGTGCCCACACTAAAGTTCGGCGGAGGTGTAATTATGGTCTGGGGGTGTTTCTCCTGGTATGGACTGGGACCTTGGTCTAAATTCCTGGTAAGATCAACGCCGAGGCCTACTGCACTATTTTGGATGACAGTGTGCTTCCTTCGTTGTGGCAGTTTTACGGGTTGGACCCATGTTACTTCCAGGACGACAATGCCAGCTGTCATGTTGCGAGGTCCACCATGGATTGGTATGGTGACAATAGGGTTAACCGAATAGACTGGTCTGATTAGAACCTAAACCTGAACCCTATCGATAACTTCTGGGACGAGTTAGATCGCCGAATTAGGGGTATAACAACCGTCCAAAATCGGTGAAGGAACTTACATGTCTTCTCCAAGCCGAGTGGAATAAAATACCACCAGCCGTTATACAAGGACTTGTGGAAAGCATGCCGCGGATGGTTGAGACTGTGATTGCCACCCGTGGAGGCTCTACCAACTATTGAATATGAATAAATTTTGATTTTCTTTCCTATCACAGGTGTCCAAATACTTATTGGTAAATAGTGTATTATTTTTAGGGATGAAACACATACACATAAGAGAGTTCGAATGTCTTTGTACATACGGAATGAAATTCATTTCAGATAATGCATTACAAAAACATATTTTGGACTTCATATTCAAAAACATATGAACTCGCATAAACTTGGGTGTACCTTTTCTTTTATTCCATTACCTGTTCAATGTGTCTCGTTGTAATACCCATGGCGACTGAAATGACAAGATGCTGTGGTGTGATATACTGCGTGATCTCCTTCAAGATCATAGGAACAACTGGCGGCTTCACAGCCAGAATAAGGACTCGAGATTCATCAGCTACGTGACTATTATTTGAGGTGGTTCGACATCCTAGTTTCTGCAAAGACAAGAAGATAGTTTCTTTAGAAGCTAAGAAAGGGTATAGATTAGGTTCGATTATAAATAGGTTATTTGTATTAAGGTATAAGGGGAATACGAATATTGTTTCCTCAATGCCCTGCCAATCGAATATTATTCATCATGACATTACAAGGATGGAGTGAACCAGGAGGGTGGATTCAAGTTACACCTAACACACATATTATACATTTTAAGCATAACCCACCTAATAGAGAGACCACTCATTCACTCCAGACAGAGAAACATCCATGCCTTTACCCTGTGTTCCTACCAGAAACATTTCGATCTAGAAGCCAGCACCCTGACCACCAGACTGATTGGTTGGGGTACGAATATAAGAAATACGTCATCAAATAAATTGGAAAATGTTGCGATTGAAAGAAATGCGAGTAGGATTGAAACAAGGCGACTGTAATGTACCGTCCACATCGGAATCTGTAAACATGACATGGCACAATTTCGATGCAATCGAAATTAAATCTAAAAATATGCGTGTCAATGTTTTACAGAAAGTTTGTCATTCCCAGCCCTTTTCCAGAGTATCATTCAGTAAATGAATCTTACGAAAAAAACGTCATCATGATACTAATTCCTTTATACACACAGACATCAATCTCTGAGAATAAATGTGGTCTTTTTAATTTTACTTCAAATTGGTTTGTTAGTTATTTTTATCAAATTCGTTGCAACCCACGTGATTGATCAGCAATGGTTCCCTGTGATCCGTAGACGATTGTAGCTGCAACATCTGTTATCCCTAGAGCTCGGATCGATATGCAAAAATGTGACTTGAAATATGCATTACAAAATCCCAAAATATGCACTTAACTTGAAAATTTTCGAATTTGCAAAAGAAATTTTTTTTCATTCTTACAAAAAGGATAGTGAGGAGGATAAAGTGAAAATGACCCACACTTTCATTCAATTAATACACAATTTTATTTATTAATGGCTTCACCCACTGTCCTGGCGATCGTGGAGTGAATTGTTTTTTCCAACTCTTCACATGAATTAGGTATCGCCAGCAGGGGTCAATCATTTCATCGACATCTGGATGGGGAAATCCCCTATCTCATTTTGTATTCTTTGTATCACCTTCTCGTACACTGGAGTAATGTAGTTCTTTCTGAGTGTCGGGATTCAAGATGAATTTCTTTACCTGTGAACATCTTCAAGAAGGCTCTAATATGTTCATTCTCCAACTTATAAAGAGCAATATTAGATTTCAACTTTGCCTTGATCTTGGTACATCTCGTTCTTCTCCGAAGATTGAGACACTAGCTCAAACTTTGATGCGATGAAAGGCTGTTGAATATTCTTATCTTTTTGAGCCTTTTACACTTTTTTTTGTGAGTCATAGTTGATTTGAATTTGATATTACTGAAAATCTTCCTTCCAAACGCACTAAGCAAAGAGCTTTGGAGAAATTTTTTTTTTGTAAAGATGTTTAAAAATAAAGAAAAATTGTCCAGATATGCACAAAACCCGAAATATGCAAAATAAATTCGGGTTTTTTGGTTGCAAATTGCTAAAAAACACTATACAGATTTGTATCAACATTAGGGTCTAATAAAGAGATATGCAAAATCCGAGCTCTAGTTATCACCTCTTCTGACACAGGTTTACGTCCTCTGCCTCCGCGAATTGTCAGTGACCCTGTTTCCTCGAACTTCTTAATCATTTCCATAAAAGCATTGAGCGATAAAGGCCCCCTTACGTAGATTCTGTCGGGTTCTAAACTCACGATGCATTGCACAGATTAAGATAATACAGCTTCACTAGTAATGCGCGTTCTAGTAATGTGAGTCGTACATTCATTAGACCTGGGTCACTTCAGCTGAGAATATATTTCGGAGCTTTTTCTACATGTTTTTATATCCAAAATTACTGGCGCTGTTGGCGCATACGAAAGCATAAATTTGCATTTTGCTTTGATACCCGTGTTTTATGCTAATTCTCGGATTGGTAAACTACAACAGCGCCATAAATACCCCTATCGGTGATGTTTAGAACTAATTTTTTTTCTCACGGAATCCTACTTCCCAAGTGATTATTAGTCTCCATACCGAGTTTGGTACCATGTAGGTTGTTAGATCGAGCTACAGGTGGCTCTGAATAGAGTCAGTTTAAAAAAATATCACCTTGTATAATACATGAATTAAAAGTCAGGTGATAATAACTAAGTATAGTTTATAAAATCAATGTCCTTTAAAAATAAAAACAAGTCTTTGTGCTAAGGATCTGATAAAAGTTCAAATAAAATGGGGTGATAAATAGCAAATCGGCTGCAACCCAACTGATTACAGTATATGCATCTATTTCCGTGTCAGTCAAAATCAGTACCTCGATGGGGTTAATAGCCGGTCAAGTGTTGAGACGTATAATATATACTGTATCTGATATCTGTATCTGTATCTGATACTTCAATGTTGTGATTAGTATTTACTAATATCACAACATGTAATAAAGAAAACGCGTGAAAACATTATTTAGGAGATACTGTCGTAATTAAAATATGAGTTTAGAAGCCTTATAAAGAAAAATGTGTCTGGTAGCACTTGTGTACTTACCCTCATTTCTTCTAACAAGTTAACATCACTTCGAGGACAGCTGCATAGAATTTTGTCTGCTGGAGATAATTCTGAAAAGCAAAATATTACTGTATAGTAATTGACAAAATGTAGATACAAAGCACGACCGTATTTGAAAATATTCCACACATGACTACAACTTGAACTATGAAGTGAAGATGAAACTTAAACGCTCCTGTCTAATAGGAGTAAGATAATGTTTGAAAAAAGATAGCTCTAGTGGATATGGGAAATTCATGTTAGTTAGAAATAAGCAGTACACACTAGAGTGTCTATATAATAAGAGTGGTGACAAGGGACCAAATTTGGCCCAATGCGCATGCGCGACAGCCATTTTTCTACCAGAATCGTCTCAAAGAAGGTTGCTGGACGAATTAATATATCATTTCAGGGAGAACAAAAAGCATTTGATTGTTATAATATGGATACATTCGGTATAAATGAATCATATAAAAGCTTAATTACTACATACGTAATTGGTGAGATGGATTGCACAACGCGCTAAATTAGATTGCAGGAAACACCATGTTGTTCAAAAAAAGCTACTTACACTCTATAACAAAAAAAAAATCGACGCACCAAGAAGGAATCATCCGATTGCTTTGAAATTTCGTATGCAAAAATGTTTTGACCAAATATGCAAATGATTAAAATTTGGTGTCCAATGAATGAATAGTGCGATCTCCAGCGCATCGGAACTGCGCACCCAGAAGATGTATATAAGGAGTTGTTCTTGAACTGTTGTTAAAAATTTCTGCTGCATTTCGATTTAGGATACCTTTCAACGACTGAAAAAATGCCTCGCCGCAGGATTCGAGCTTATTACGAGCAACTTTCAGAGTTTGAAAGAGGTCGTATCATTGGATTGAAAGAGGCGGGTTGGGCAAATCGTAGAATCGCTCGTCATGTGAGTCGAAGCGATGCGGCGATTAGAAGATGCTGGCAAGAGTGGGTGGACAATGGCAGATTTCAGCGTCATGATGGTAGCGGTCGACGTAGGGCCACAACAGATCGCGAGGACAGAGTGATTGTCAGATCAGCTGTCACAGCGCCTGATTCATCGCTATCAACCATCAGTCGTGCGACCTAAACACGAGTGTCCACCATGACCATTCACAGACGGCTGAGAGAGCGAAATCTACTCTCATATCGACCGTTACACCACCTGCCACTCACGCCTGCACACTGTCGAGCCAGATTACAGTGGTGCTTGTCTCGATCAGGCTGGAATGATGCTGACTGGGGACGTATAGTCTTTAGCGACGAATCCCGCTTCCAACTGTGTCCTGGCGATCATCGAAGACGTGTCTGGAGACGCCCAGGGCAGCATGCCGATCCTGCTTTCACTATTGCACGCCACACGGGCCCTCAACAAGGAGTTATGGTCTGGGGTGCCATTTCCCTTGATAGCCGGACCCCTTTGGTCGTCATTAGAGGTACACTTACTGCACAGCGGTACGTTGACGACATTCTGAGACCATGTTTTGCTACCGTTCCTTTCGCAGTACCTTGGGCTTATTTTTCAGCAAGACAATGCCAGACCACATACGGCACGTGTTGCTATGAACTGTCTTCAAGCTTGTCAAACACTTCCTTCGCCAGCCAGATCACCACATCTCTCTCCCATCGAGCATGTCTAGGATATGATGGGAAGGCGACTGCATCCGGTAGGGAATGTTGATGACGTAGTCCGACAATTGAACAAGAAATACCACAGGAGACCATCCGGGAACTTTATCGGTCTATGCCACGCCGTGTGGCAGCTTGCATCCAGGCTAGAGGCGGGTCAACACCTTATCGAGCTCGTTACTGTAACTCTGAAATAAATCATTCAATTGTTCTGAAATTTTAACCATTTTCTATTCTGTACATAATTTTCCTATCCACCAATTTTTGTCTCCATCGGACAACTCCTTCTTGGTGCGTCGATTTTTTTGTTATAGAGTGTACTTCAAAAGTCTTCAAATTTATACTGACAAAACACTAAAATAATAATAAATAAACATTCTAGAACACGAAATGGAACATGAAAAAGCTATATTTTCTTTTAAATTTAATATACACAGGTTTTTCTCGAACACACATAAAGTTCCCATGTTAAGTCTACGGGAGCTAGGAAAAAACCGCCTCGGGCGGTAGAAAAGGTCTCTAAGTCAATCAGAAAATGTTTCCTGTATGTCGCCACTCTTATTATATAGGCACTCTAGTACACACAACTGATTTCATATAACCTTTCATTGCTCTTTAACTTCTTGACGTGAAACGTCTTTCCCTCAGGGTCCGGGATGCCAACGAAGAAACGAATGAAATGCGAATTGAAACACGTAAAATCGTTGTAGCTCCGAAAACATAAAATCAACGGGAATCTCTCTCTATATATGAAAAGATCTCTATACAAATCGACACAGTTTGACCAATCCACACCAAATTTGGTACACTTATACTTTAGAATACTGCGGAAAACATAGACTATTACTTTCCTGTCTTCAGACCAATCTGCAGCACTTACAACCATGAAAATTGGCACACAAGTAGTCCTAAAAGTGCCCCTCAAAGCCCCAATTTTAAAATCTAAGGTTTGTTTTCTTGCAATAAATGAATTTTGACACCGAAACACGTTCTACAGGAAACTTAACACAAGGAAATGTCGGGGGTCATACAGTCGTGGAAACAAGTACTGGGTGATTCATAAGCAAGTATACAATTTCAACGCACTATATAACAGTGACAATGTAAGACATTTTATGTTACCTGTAACAGAAGTGTAGGTGAATATTTCAAGTTTTTTTAGAGACAGTCACAGATGTTTTATGTGTGCACCCTTAGTCACACTACGCACATCGAACCAGTAACACATTTATGCCCAGACGCGTGTTAGTGCATAAAAGCAAGTGCAGTGATAGTGGTTGCGATACGCTGTTTCAACTCCGCTAGATCAACAGGAAGAGGAGGGTTTACGTTATCCTTTATGTAGCCCTAAATAAAAAGTCACATGGGGTTAAATCAGGGCATCTGGGTGGCCATTAGGTTTGTGGCATGTTGTAGTCGGCGCTTCGTACAATCCATCGGTGAAGAAGATGTTAATAGAAGTCATTTCGCATGTCACGTGACCAGTGTAGTTATCCACCATCCAATTGGATAATAAAGTTTTTGACTTTATTTCCCAAATGGATGAATATATTTTTGACATCTGCTGATACACGTACTCGGTCGTTCTGGCTTTGGAAATCTGCACAAACAGCCCGTAGTTTCAAATTTTTTAAAACAATCGTAAATGAATTTTTCTGGTTGGAGGTTCTTTTCCAAATCGTGATCGAAAATGCCTTTGCACAATGGTGACCGATTCCGTTTTGCCCAATTCAAGAACACAAAACGCCTTCTCGACTGTAAACGCAGACATTTCCACTGACTAGTCACGGGACACGCTCACCATCGCCTACATCACTTCGCTCGGGAGGGGGACACAAATTTTATGAGTATACCTAGCTAACAGTTCGCATTTGGGGACCGTGTCTTAAACTGTTCATGTTTTTACAGCATCTGGAAACTGTATACATACTTATGAATCACCCTGTATAATGACGCAAAAGAAATGGATATTTTTATGAAATGGATATTTTTATGAAATGTAAGGATACTTCATGATGTAATGAAATCACAGCAAAATACATTTAAGTTTAGTTACATTATATAAAATTTTATAAAAAATTAGAGAAATTACCTTACAGTTCAAGTTGGAAAAAAGTAGAGTCGATACTATTTATTCTTTAGGTAGTGAAGTGTGGGAAACCTCTTTTTTCTATTTGTATTAATAGTCAGTTCATAGAACCAGACAGAGCTTAGAAGTTGACCAGGGCATCGTTCCACGAATTTTTAATTACGGTTTATAGGTCAGACTTGCTGCTGTACTGTCTCGCCCATTCTTGTAAACATCTGGAGCTAGAATACTACAAAGGTTTTCCATTGGATTCAGGTTGGGACTCCGAGATGGCCATTGAAGAATTTTTACCTCGTTCGCCTTCATCCAGGATTTTGTGGAGCACGAAGTGTACACAGATGTATTGTCTTGTTGAAATCTCCAACCCCCTGATGAAATCAGAGGAGCAAGTGGCAACAAACTATCTGCCAGCACGTCCTGATATAATACTGAATTAATTTTGTTATTGACAAAAACAATTTCAGTGGAACCACCGTCTGCAAATGCGGCCGAAACCACGACAGATTCCCCTCCTAATTTTCGTTTTGAAAAGAAATGATGTTTTTTTACGTCAGATCGTACCAGTAAAAATTTAAATCCATCTGGCCCATATAAATTAAACTTTTTTCGTCCGAAAACACCACATAATTTCAGTTGGTACCAGCCGTTAAATGTTTCCGGGCAAACTTTAAAAGGAAATCAATATGCCGCTTAGAAAGTGGATCTTTTGCTTTTAACTTTTTGTACACAACATCAGGATTTCTATGCAGCGCATTTCTTATTGTTCAGCTTGTACAGGGCAACTGTATCTCCTCTTTAATTTGCGCGACCCCTACGGTAACGAATTCGGACACGTTTGTGATGAACTGTGGTTCAAGAATTTGAAGTGTATGAACAGATAGAGCAAATAATCAATTAACAATACTTTCAAAATTATTAAAATAGTTTTTCATTTACAAACTCACGGCAGCAACGACGTTTCACGTAAAAGATTTGCTGATATGCCGATTACAGCCTACTTTAAAGAAACCATTTTGCTTATCTATATATATAATTCTCTTACGTGGCACGCAAAAAAGACGTTATTTGTTTTCGCGTTTTGGCAACACTGTACGATTGTTTGTTTATCGCTAAGTCTCGCGCATCGATTGAATTTATAGCGTTATCGGATGAAATTTTATTGAAAAAAAAAAAGAAGAAATTTTAATGAGCTGTTGCAGTTAGTTTATAATAGAAATCAAAGAAAGCGGAGGATCTTTTCAGGGCCATTTAAAAACCTTTTCAGGGCCAACAATTATAGTTCAACAAGACGCTTGCACTACAACTTTCGGCAACAAACTCAATGAAAAAGTGTGGGTCGTTTGAGTGCTGGGAAAATGTACACACAAACAACATGCTGGGTATTCAATTTCCAAAGCAACGCTCACATTTCGAGTCAAAATTTGCACAAAGTTTTCATTTGAATTCTGATTTTAGAGTTACGGTATATATTTTTTCTGTAATACAGCAAATTTAGATTTGAAAAACATTTTTTGGTAACATATTTTGTAAACAATCCCTTCTGCTAGGACACATGTCTTCATTGAGGCTAGCGAAGCGAGCATAGGTTCGCGCAGCGAACCAATAAGGATTGCGAAGCAATCCTCCGGGGGTTGGCGAGCGTTAGCGAACAGGGGGCAGGCCCCCTAGTTTAATATAATAGTTTAATGGCTTAATATTCACTACGAAGTGTGGAGGCAATGATAATAGACACGTTTTTTTCTCCTGCTCTGACTTAGCCTCACTGAACTTCCCTGAATTGATCGTCTCATATATCTACGTATCGTATCGATTCTCCAACCAAAAATGACAAAAGTAAAAAGTTAATTTCCAGAAACTGTCTGCAAATTTGTAAATGCTACTTAATACAGTTTATTTTTTAAGGTTTGGGGAACACCTACTGTACATTCATTCGTGTAGATAAATCAACCGAGATGTGCCACTTATACAGGGTGTTCTAAAAGTTCCCGTACTGACGATTCGTGAATTTATTATACAAAAACAACAAACTTTAAAACAATTATTCTTATGACAATGGTAAAAAGCACTTTTAACCTAACGTAGGAAAAAAATTTGAACTTATATTTATAATAAATGTTCAAAATTTCCGCCCATTTCTTGGTGGCAAAGCTGAAGTCGGTTTGCGCATATTTTTAGAAACGCGTTACAAGATGCTGGGAGTGAGTTCTAGTATCCTTTGAGCTGTGGCAATTTTCAGATCACCTATTGTTTGGTGTTTATCTTCATTAACTTCGTTCTTGAAATATCCCCACAGAAAACGTCAGGGATGCTCAGATCAGGGGAACGAGGTGGCCAAAGGTTTCTTGAGATGAGTTGATTGCAATAACAAGATCGCGAAACCATCGGCAGTAATAAAGCCGCTTCTTAATGTCCGGTGGCTTTTGCTCTTGTAACATTTTTACATGATAAGCACGAAAATGCAAAGCTCTTAAAGCGTTATGTTTCGATCCCTGTGATGTACCCATTTGTTGCGACTAACGCTTGACGGATTGATGAGGGGATTGCACTATCCACCGTTGAGTTTCTTGCACAAAGTCTGGTGTGTACGACTTTCGGTCTTCCACTCCTGTGTTTTGTGTTCCACCGAACCTGTCTCGCGAAATCGCCGAACGAGTTGATATAGTATCATTACTCGGTATTGCATCATTTGGATATTTATGTCGCCAAAATTCTTTACATCTTTTATATGATTTATATTCAAAATAAGCCTCAAACAGCGCAGTTCTCTGAATGCGTGATAAACTCATCTTGCAATGAAGAACAAAATGACGTGGAACTTTATTATCGCACAACTTGAGCGCGAAGGAAACCAAACGATAAATATTAAAGACTCGATAAAACTATAAGCAGACGATAAAATTCAATAAATAAAAAAACCACGGGTAATAATTTTTTAAAGTTGGAGTACGGGAACTTTTAGGATACTCTGTACTATGACAGTAATCCTAAAGTCCAAATAGCCTGGTAACTAAAAATAATACCCCATAAAAACATAACAAAGCCACACAATAAAAGTCCCCCTCATATTCGTCGGTTCTATCGCCTAGTGATTACTTCCTATTCCCCAGGATAAAGCTATTTCGCTATTAAAAGTATTAATGTGTCCAGAAAAATCACTTTTCTCTTGTGGAGAAAAATGCCAAATCATAAGTGTGAGTAAAATAATTTTTTAACATCTTTTCAGCATTTATATTATTTCTACAACTTACTTTGGACACCAATCCTACGTATATCCATCCATGAATAAATTTCACGTACACCCTTACCCCTGCTCCACGACAAAACTACAAAAAGACCGGAAGGTGACTCTAAAATTAGCTACTACGAAAGACGCTTTTGAGGGATTTTTTTTTATGGAGGTATTAGGAATGACCTTTCTTAAGTTCGTTTCCTGTGTAATTACCGTAATTCATTTCATTAAAATAATAAATCTGCGGCGAATACTTTCGCACTCATAGCATAGAAGGCATGCAACATTTTCAAATTTCGCCATCTTTAATGGAAAGTTGACAAATTAATTTGATGCGACATTCATCACTTTGTTTTCCAAGCGAATAAAGTTTTCTTGAAAATTTGATTTTGTGGCACGTGTACAAAAAATAAAAGCACTTGTTTTAAAATTGAATGTTTTCAGTACAGACATAGCAAAAGTAACCCATCACTATTTTTCATGGACCTTGTCCATTCAGCGTAACCCCAATGTTACGGCCCCGAGCTTTCTAATTATTTTCCTTGCAACTAGAAGATCATCGTTGAACTTCCTAAATTGCTTATATCAATTGATAGCAAAGTGTTACCCACATTTATTTTATCAATGTATATGAATGACATCCATATTCACATAAATATATTTAATACCTCTAAATGAACTGAAATTATCTTAAAATAAACAGCATTTCGTTAACGTTGCATCTAGTTTCCAATGAAATTCATGGCAAGAAACACACGTCAATTATATTCCACAATTAACTTCCGATCCCTTGTTTAACAGCTATTCGACATTTTTAAAGCTAAACCCATTTTGGCACGTCTTCTGTTCTGATTTATCATCGCCTTCAGAAATCAGTGCTGAAGAATTTCATTAGAGTGTCGAGTTTTAGCAATATATTATGCAGCTCCAAAGCTCAAACCAAGCGTATGTCAAAATTGGCGAATGAAACCCATAATGGTCGATTGGCAATCAACAAACAATGTCGATTTCCATGCCGCCTACATTAGTGAAATAGATAATTCCTGTCTAGCCAGACAACTTTAAAGATATCGACCGACTCAAACAGGTAAATTCTCTGTTTACATATTTTCGAACGTTCTATACTATCAATTAATCATTCCATGCCCGTTATCAACTTCCGGATATCTACATATCTACTCACTCAGAGCTCAGAACCCCATCCTTTATCATTTTACCTTAGAAAAACGTGGTGTTTTATCGTGTCCACTTGACTCGGGTGGACTATTAGATATAATTTCCGATACGCAGGCGTGTATATAAAAGTAAACATTGTCCTCGCGTACTTTGACCGTATTTAACATTCAAAATGAATAAATTGAGTTATTTCGGAACGGATTGCACATTGATACTGGTTTCAAAGATCACCACGATTTTGCTATTTTCAGATACCTACGAAAAGAAAGAGTTGATAGCGTTTTTATTTAGCACTTAAAATCACGGTTTCAGAGATTTCATCTGAAACGGCTATACTTTGTAGTTATTACTAGAGCTAGGATTTTCATATTTTGTATACCTTTTTTTTTTAAGTCCCAAATGTTGATAGAGATCCGTATTCAGTGTTCTTTTAACAATTTACAACAAAAAAAACAACACGAATTTATTTTGCATATTTGGTTTTTTTTTGCATCTTTTGTGCATATCTGGACGATTTTTCTCTATTTTTAGGCATTTTTACAATTTTTTTTTCAAAGAACTTTACTCAGCGCGTTTGGAAGGAAGGTTTTCAGAAGCAATCAAATTCAAATCAACTACGACTCACAAACAAAACGTAGCAAAGGCTCAAAAATATAAGAATATTTAACATCCTTTCATCACGTCAAAGGTTGAGTCAATGTCTCAGTCTTCGGAGAAGAACGCGATGTACCAAATCAAGGCAATGTTGGAATTCAATATTGCTCTTTGTAAGTTGAAGAATGAACATTTTATTGAAGAATGAACAGAATTTGCATACCGATCCGAGCTCTAGTTATTACTTTTAAGAAATTTATTAGTCGCAAACACAATACAAGTTGTGAACATCAAAAGTCATTTCGATTTGAAATTTCCTGAATGCAAATGAACCCTGGTATGCGTTTTTGCTGAAACAACTTATTTAGATACACACTCACTGGTAATACTTTAACCCTCTGTGGGTTATAAAAATTCCGAGTAGTGTCGTATTGCTTTTACCCTGCATCATCATACACATTTAATGATTAAATAACCATCTAATGGTTGAAAGAATCATAGGTTGTTGGTTGGTTTGGGTGTTTTACGGCGCAAGGGTCATATTTGGCCATGCTGCGCCAGACACCAAGACATACCTCAAGAAAGAATCATGGGTTGTTGGTTGGTTTGGGTGTTTTACGGTGCAAGGGTCATATTTGGCCATGCTGCGCCAGACACTAAGACATACCTCAAGAAAGAGAATCCTAGAAAATATTCTATTCTTCAAGATAAAAACTAATCGACAATCATGCTGGGAACACTGTATGTTGTCGAATGTATATATGCGTCTGAGACCCCCTCTCAACATTTCTAACCCTTTTATAAAATTATTAGGAGACTAAGAGGAGTCTGAGATTTGGGACTTGTGACAGAAGGTAATCGGACATATTTTTAAAAACAAAAGTATATTCTGAATGAATCCGACCAAGATTGATATGTGATGCAGTCCTTCTACCTCGTGAAGAATATTAAGGAGTATTTGCCCTCTCTACGAAGACATAACTAAAACAATTTTCAATTTCACATTCATTTGCACAGCGATGCTTAACGTGTGATCATCTGTTTATTTTAATGTCCGAGTTTTGGTACACGATCAAATACTTCTTTTCCTATAATAGTTTATTTAGTTGAGAAATAGTTCTGGGTGCTATTTTAAAAGTCGACTAGCTGTTATCAACAACGTAAATCAAAACACGCTAGAATAGGAAAACTTGGAGTGGTTCCAAAGGCAATTTGGACGAAAAAAGCTTGTGACGTCACCGGTCGAAAATCGCAAAATCAGCTCGCTACTTCTTTCTGGCATCACATTCCGGAAGGGAAGAAAGAATGGTGAAAAAACTAACAAATTCATTTTTAAATGTTCTAGATAAAATTTTAAAATTCGCCGCGACCCAAAAATTGCAAAAAATGTGGACTACCTGTGTGCCAAATCCCATTACTGTAAGTGCCATAGATTCGTCAGGACTTAGCCTGCAGGAAACAAACAAACGAACAAACAGACAGACGACAAACACTTCCTCTTATAATATTAGGGATGTCACATGCGTTAGTGATATCTGAAATACCCTGCATGCGATTCGTCAGTGATATCCTCAACACCTCGCATGCAATGTGTCAATGATATCCACATAATACCACGCGTGCAATGCGTCATTGATATCCACAACACCCCGCATGCAACGCGTCAGTGATATCCACAACACATTCCTTCCTTCGAATGGAAGCAGACCCCTCCGTACCGAGTTACTGAAAACCCACAGCGGATTAGCCGAAGCTAGGGAAAGCCACTAATGAGAAATTTTAGAAGTGGGCCTAGTGACACGCCGTCCGAAAAACCCTTATCTGCCCAGGATGAACACGATAGGGCGTGGACGTGGTCGACCCCGGAATGTGTGCGCTGAAGATATGTGGTCCGGCTCAATGATATCAGTCAACCTTAGTATCCACAACACCCCGCAAGCAATGTATCAGTAATCACAACAACCCGCATGCAATGCGTCATTGCCTTTGAAGGCGGCCATGTGGAGCAAAAATAAAGTAATGGCGAAATGTTATGGCTTCTTGTTACCATTCTTTTGTCGTTCACACTCATCTTCTAAGACAGTGCTCGTTTTCAGAGCTTGAGATCAAATTTCAACGCCATTTTTGTTTTTTAGTGTGTCGATTACATTACGATAAAAAAAAGCGAGGGTTGTTTTAAAAAACATTTTCGAAATTTTGTTATCTATATCCGTAACCGCGGGAGCTTGATTCTTGATATTTACATAACTCTCGAGGGTATACTTTGAAATCTCTAAATCTCAAGTTTTATTACGATTCGTTGAAAATTGCAGTCGCTCGAAGAAGGGGAAATTACTTTTTGATCACCTTATAGAAGATTGACGAAATTGGATATTGTTCACCTCTAGGGGATACAGATTTATCAACTCTAATTGGAGAGATTGGCAAATTGGAGTTACGCCTATTTACTTCTTGGGTACAGAATTATTTTATATTGTTCATTGCAACAATACAATAGTTCGGTGAAAGGATATGTATTATTGGTATTAAGTAATAAGTATGGAGATTGTTTCTACATCGTATCGTTCCCTCTGTATTGACACAAAAAATAAACAGTGAATTTGTAGTAATTAAGTTTGACTATTTTACCAACTTATCACGATACCCAAGATAAATAATGTGTGTTGAGATGTAGTATGTTTATAAGTAAGTTTTTACATGCTGTGCCACGAACGTATTGTCACTATTTATTTATTTTGTAGTGCACTTTTATTTTTCTATCTGATTTATAAATTTTACTAAAGAAGCATTTATGGGAAATACTGGCATAAGTGCATAAGTAGGATTCGCTATTTACCAAGTTTTAGAACGCACATTATATATAGCTTTCCAATAAAATATTTCTGAAGAGGCCACAGTATCCTAATTGGTAAAGCAATCAGATTGTTGCAAGTTCGAATCCAGATCCAACCAAAGACCGTCGAGTACGTTGTGGCTGGTTGTAAGTATGTTAAATCTGTCGTGGCCTTAAATGTCCTTGCCTTAACGTAGCGTCGAAGTTGTGTGCCAGCTCAAGTGTTCGTACAAAATTACGAGGTGTTATCTACGGATTTTTCCTGCAGGATTGATCTCGAATTTTCGCCAACGGCCCTCTGTGTTTCTCCAGTGCGAGTTAATTACTAAACTACCTATTTTCTGGATAAAGAATTGTTTACTACCCTATGGATCTTAAATAATCTTCTAACTAAATAGTCTCTTAAAATAACCTCCTCCGCATTCAGATATTAATGGGCCAACACAAGCAACAAGTGTTTTTGACCCTTGATGTATGTCATATTACTTTGCAAAAGTAATTAAACTGCTTTAAAGTGAGTGGTACTATATTTGAAAAAATACTATTTAAACTTATTCGCATGCATGGCATACCGTATGAATATTTTCGAATTCTTTTTTATTTCTATTGTACAAGTTCCGTGCTAAATCCTTTGGCCCCTAATAAAGCTCAATAACCAATTCTTCAAACATAATAAATCTTCCTTCACAAACAACCGGAGTGAAAAATGCATCGATTTTTTTTTTGTATCGGAGAACAATGGTTTATCATTTTTCGAGGAGTGATTAGATTTGTCTTAATCAGATTATTAAACATTAGGAACCTTCACCCTGACCCTTTGTTCAGCGCACTCTGTGCTAAGCTACAAAGTTTTGAATTTTAAATGTTTTTTAATGATAAGCACTATTATAAGAAACACAGATGTGATAAACAGTCTCAAAATTTGAATTTATTCAAAATAATGGATAATTCTATTTTTTTTTTAGAATTAGACGGGGCCTTGGTAGCTCAGTTGGTAGTCACGGATTTGCATCCGGATGGTTGCGAATTCGACTTGATCCAACCAAAGACTGTCGTGTATGTAGATGGTGCCTGTTAAATCTGTCGTGGCCTAAAATGTCAACGTCAAGTAATATACATACACACAAAAGGAATGTTTTACCGATTCAGACGAAAAGAGAGAATCACAACTATAGAAGAGAGAATACGTTACATGAATGGAACCTGCGCGCATATAACTCGCACATAGATACACGCTATGGTAGTTTCTTGAAATTAAATCTCGAGACACATGATTCAGTAGGTTTTCCCACTGAGCTAACAACCTGAACGCAAACAGCTCGAAAGTTGCTAGTTCAGTGGGTAAACCTGATGAGCCATGGCTGCCGTTTGTGCCACAAGATTTAATTTTAAGAAACTACCATGGTGTATATCTTCAATAGAATTCTTCGTTGGAAAACTGTCCTATGCGTACATTGGAAACTGAAATTGAAGGCCACCGCTTTTAATTTTCATTACAATACAATACATAGCCCGATATCTATATATATAATTATCTTACGTGGCACGCAAAAAAGACGTTATTTGTAATCGCGTTTTGGCAACACTGTACGATTGTTTTGTTTATCGCGAAGTCTCGCGCATCGATTGAATTAATAGCGTTATTGGATGAAATTTTATTGAAAAAAAAAAAGGAAATTTTAATGAGCTGTTGCAGTTAGTTTATAATAGAAATCAAAGAAAGCGGAGGATCTTTTCAGGGCCATTTAAAAAACGGTCCTTTTTAGGGCCAACAATTATAGTTCAACAAGACGCTTGCACTACAACTTTCGGCAACAAACTCAATGAAAAAGTGTGGGTCGTTTGAGTGCTGGGAAAATGTACACACAAACAACATGCTGGGTATTCAATTTCCAAAGCAACGCTCACATTTCGAGTCAAAATTTGCACAAAGTTTTCATTTGAATTCTGATTTTAGAGATACTGTATATATGTTTTCTGTAATACAGCAAATTTAGATTTGAAAAACATTTTTTTGGTAACATATTTTGTAAACAATCCCTTCTGCTAGGACACATGTCTTCATTGAGGCGAGCGAAGCGAGCATAGGTTCGCGCAGCGAACCAATGAGGATTGCGAAGCAATCCTCCGGGGGTTGGCGAGCGTTAGCGAGCAGGGGGCAGGCCCCCTAGTAGTTTTTATTTCAATAAGGTTTTTGATGATAACATGTGAATCCAAATAGTTTTGAGGCTAACTTTAAATACACACACATAATAACAGATTTTATGTTCCATTTAGTTCCAATATATGGAGCTTTTATAAAATTATAAATCGCATGAAGCAAAGAAAGAATACGGAAATCTTTCCATTTTTCATGCGTTCGTTTAAGATTTTATTATACAACTAATTAAATAGTACAACAGGTGGGCCACAAAACGCAAATGAAAAAAAAAAAAAAAAGACGTTACAAACAAAGAAAAATACTTACTAGCTCTTACAAGCCCTTTTGCCAAAGCTTGCGCAAATTTTCCAGCACCAATAAATCCGACTTTCATTCTTGTATTTAAAACTTTAAATCACAAAACAGTTTTTAAATTAATGTCTATCTTTAAATCAGGCCAAATAGTAGATAGATTTTATCCAGAAACTTCTCAGTTTCAAGAACAAGTGTATCCGATTCAATAGATCCTTAGAAAGATTTGAAAAAGCACCAGAAAAGTCTGTAGATGCCAGAAACTCGTGTTACAGTATCAATTTCTAGACCTCTCTTAATTGATAGCGTATCCCGGTAGGTATGTTCAACAAATATTTTTGTAGTTTCTTTTAATGCACAATGAACACGACTAGCCCACGTGCCTTTCGTTTTATACCCGTATCCATGATTTACTTTCACCTGCGGAAAATACATGTTTTGAAAACCAAAGAAGAATATAAAATTTAACTGTTTATGAGATCGGTTGAAACTAGGATCGTTTTATAGTACCTTGGTTTCTAAATTTTAAGAGTAATAAAAACTTTAAAAAATCCTGGTTGCAGAAGTAGTTTCAATTTATCAAAATGTGGACTTTTGCCAACATTTAGAATAAATTAAGTGTTAATTTTAATGTTTATTTCACCCTTTGTCTGATCGGCGTTTGAAAATGGTCAAAAATATAACAATGGCTTGGTGACAGTGGCGTTATTTTAGGCATCTCAATAAAAAACACATCAAAGAGTAAACATTTTTAAAGACCATTTCAATCTGGATACTACCTGCGTAATACCATGCTTTTATGAGGATCAAGTTAGGGTAACAATCAAATGTATATATGAGTTTTTTCATTGACGTTTAGACATTTTCCGGAATGAAATGTATAGGTTAAAAAAAATTACATATAATATTTTTAGTGGAACCCACATGTTATGTTATCAGTTTATGACGTCACACCGTTATCATTTTAAAACTCATCTATCCACTATAACGTGGTATCACAGAAGAACTTGTTCGATAATAATGCTGTTACAAAACAAGTTTTGTATGAAAAAACACGTTATTTTAAGGACAGGGAACCTTGGGTATGGGAGAATGCAAAAATTTCTGATGGTGTTAAAATAGACCTTAGGAGAGGCATTTTTTGTCAAGCTAAATGTTGTTTGTAATATTTCTGCGGCCGTGTTTGAGGTACATTTTCTAAACCTGACATCACTTGACTTGTATTTGGAATACAATTTTAGTACATCGACAGTAAATATTCCAACCAATGAATTCTGAATTGATGCATGATAGTTGATTAGTCAACGCCAGTTAGATTAAACACCAAACGTTGCCAAAATGGTGATAAACTACTTTTTAAGGTAATCCCTATGTATATCATGAGAGGGCATATGGCTAACGGATGAAAAATCTTCACTTTTCGCATGGTTTAATTGTATATCGTAACAATATGATTTATCAGCCTTTCATAACGATGGAGGAGAGAGAAAATTCAGAAATATCGCATTCCTGGTGTTAGAGTACATGTCAAAAAGTTTTGATAGGAAAACTGTTTGCAACAATTCGCTGTTGTAAGTTTGTCATTTTTACAGGGAATGAACTAAAATGTCATTCCCAACCACTCAAAATATAATTCTGTTAATAGTCATCTCACTGTCACTTTTCTTAATTTTGACCTATTGATGTATGTCAGTGTTTCCTAAACTTTTGATATATGTGTATCCCTTCTATAATTTTCGTAACGCTGAGTAGCCCTCGTGAAAAAAAATGGATGTATTTTAATAACAATCAAAATTTATTATTATTTTTCTTTTTTTATGACATACACAAAATAATAAGAAAAGATAAATAAAATTATTCATAATAAAATATAAATAAAAGTTATATTATAAATAACGTTTATTTGGATCAATGAGAAAAATGAAATTGTTTGTGCTGAGATAACAGATCGTCATAATTTGGTTCCCTGGTTGTTAATTATTTTAATCTGAGATGTGGTTCCGCATCCAATAGTCTGTTCCTTTTTTCGACTTAATGTCTACAAATGCTGAAAAAGCAACTTCACATAAATATGAAGTTGGAAAAGGCAAGATGTATTTTAGAACTTATTCTGTTAAAACCGGATACACAAGTTGCATTTATAACCATAGAATGATGTTAAAGTACTCCCCTTATGTTTATTTTTCAAGAATCCATCTGAAAAGCCATTTCCAACAATTGCTCTTCTTCCGCCTGCTTCTAAAGCCTTATGGCATGGATGTTGTGTTAATTTTAAGTTGCTCGGAGGAGGTTTAACGAAGTAAGTTGTTTCTGTAACGAAGTGTGGTATATTTCCGCCGTGTCACTCCGGACCATCTCACGCCTCACAAGACTGTCTTGACTTGACTCATGAGAACGTAGAATTAGGCGCAGCTAAGCACTGCATATCCTAACAACTCTGGTGCAACGCGTACCCCCCCCCAAAAAAAAAAAAATCTTCCCGTACCCCTGGAGGTACGCGTACCACACTTTGGGAAACACTGATGTATGTGAATTGAATTATACGAATGGATAAAGCATGCATACGTATTTCATCAAAAGTAAACTGTAGAATCTATAAAAATGTCAAAATGGAGTCTGAAATATTAATTTTCGCTCACTTAATTTTTCTTCTGTATTTGCATTTTCTATATTTTCATTTTTATCTGATAGATAAAAGCGATTTTTTGAATAGCTTTCAATCAACATTTAACCAATTCAACACGAACAACGCCGGTTGATTCTGCTCGTTTTCATGTAAAATAAAATTCTTGAAAAATTAAAGTTTTAATGCTTGCTTCATAATTTCTTACATGCTTCACTAAATTATTGTTCAACCGTGAACTTCAGTTTCAGCCAAACTAGTTCCATCCGGTTATTTATTGGAATCTATTTTACGAAGAAATAAAACTGTTGGAACAGATTATATAAATAGCAGTCAGTATTCCATTTCTTATAAAATCCCTTGTCTGGTTCAATATTCCAAAATACAATTACATAAAATAAAATCGAGGTACTCTCCTCAATTCTAAGAATAATCAAATTGTGTATATATATATATATATATATATATATATATATAAAAGGATTCCATCAAAAATCGGCGCATTTCTATTGGTTGCCGTGTCGGAGAACTTGTATTAATTCAGTATTGTTGTTCTACGATAAAGGTAAACAGAAAAAGAACGAATACTGAGTCACATTGATATTGTTTACGGAGATGAAAGAGAAAATAACTTGTTTCCAGGTAGAAGTTGTGTGTAAACAGGTGATGTTCAATTCCCATTAATATATCCCCATCAAATTTCTTGTGTGATACGTCGACTTTTACAACAGAACGTTATTTTATAGTATCCTCACTTCTAAAATATTGGCTATGACAGCGCAATCGGTGTTTGCAGGATAATTTTTAATCGAGATAATTAATTTTTTCAACAAAAATGAATGACAATAAATAAAATTAATAAAAACAATATAGCTTTTTGTAGGCATTTATATTTGGGTTCCCACCAAGCTTGTAATTCCGGCGATACAATTCTGAAACTAAACACTAATTTGTGGGGAAAATTATATTATATTTATTTGAGGAATTCAAAAATTATTTAATTTTGGAGGTAGACCAAAGGTTAAAATTCAACTTTTATGCCAATGTTTCTTGCAAACGTGTCACTTCCATAAAACTAAATTTTTCAAACTAAAGAACGACTGTAAGAAAAACAATTGATGCATCTCGTTTGATCCTAGTACAGCTATCACCAAAACTCTAAATTCACTGTTTATTTTTTTTAAATAATTTTTTAAAGTATTCATGTAATATGCAGATACTTGAAATGTTCATGACAGTGAAAATAATCACTCCCAAGTATATAGAAAAAGATAATACATGGATAAGAAATTTCAGAATTTTATGTTAAAACAAAAGGTTGTTTCACATCGATTAAAATCACTGGGAAACATGGTGATTTCTGCTCTTTGCTCAAGTACTCTTCAGAATATTTTAGTCCCAGGCTCTTACAAATTCGGTCTTCCTCCTTAATGAGTTGCTTTTTTATGAAATTAATTTTACTCGTGTAACAACTACGAAACCTAGCTCATCACTTAAATATTTTTCATTCAAGAAATTTAATTTTTGATGCAATTGTGCTCATGTGCATCGATTTGAATTTTGCTTTCATGGAAAATGCGTTTATGGGGAAAGTTGCTTTCAAAAATCACATTTTTCCTTAAAACTTGGAAAACACTGGGTTATAGGTATTGGGAAATTTAATGGGGAATTTAATGACTCGATATAAAAGTAATAGTTTACAAACATGGCGTTCCATACTATAGTCTATTTTTATCCGATAAAATCACAAAATATACTTTCGGATTCTACTTGAAAATGGATAAAAAGAACTCACCCGAGAAAATGAGACCTCTAGCCAAGGCCTGTGCCATTTGGCCCGCTCCGATAAAACCAAATCTCATCATTCAAAATTTGTTCCACAAAGACGCGTTCGACTTTCAGCTCTAGCTGCTCAATCAACCGAAATCCACACAATAACGGGGAAATAAGACTCCGAGGCAGATGGAAACGACACGTGATATATCAGCACAAGTAAACTTGTTCAGAGTTATCTCCGGATAGCATGCGGTCTTTACTTATATCGACAAATAAACACAAAAAGCCTGTACCTAATTGGACTATCGGCAAAGGTGACACGAACTCTCAACAGATTGCAAATCTCGTGTTCGCGAATGGGAAACGAAACGACGAGGGTGTGAGAGTCGCCGAACTTTCCATTTTCACGTGCTGATCAGAGAGGTCTTCGTCCTCTGAGGGGTTTACACGCATATAACCGTTCAGTTAACCGCTGTCATTCCAGTGGGGTTTCTAACCAGTCCCCGTCTTTCATGTCTGGTTAAGCCTTTCTGGTGAGTCTTTCAACCAACAAATGGTGTTACCTGGTGTGTCATGGGAAAAAGCAATTTTTAATTGCTTTTGAAAAAACTTGACACTCGAAGTATTAACCTCCAACACGATAACTTCATATATAAAAACAAATACGATGTTGGACGGTAGGTCATAGATATTTAAATCTACTTCGCACTGGAGCAACTCAATGGGCTATTGGCGACAGTACGGGATCAATTCCGAAGAGGAAATCCGAGGATAACGCCTCAAACTTTGAATCACGGTGAGACGACGAGGTCAACAACTAAGAACTGGCGCCCTCTATCCAATCTTCCCCCTCATGTCAATCTGAGGACAACAATCCCTACGCCCGGGAGCAGAAAGTGATTAAAACTGCGTCGTACGTTAAAGAAAAAAGTCTTTGCAGAACAATTTTCACTTAATTTTATCAAACTTTTTGCCGATTTTTTTTTAATAATAAGGTACGATGATCTGCAGTGCAAAGCGTGCTCCTTGCTACGCCTTTTTTTATCTTTTCTGCTACGGAACAACTTCCCTACACCGCACGAATTACCAGAAACACTTTATAAATAACACATCTTCTATGTTAATGAAAAAATATTTAACTTCAAAAGCTATCGACAAAATTGCAAATTCTGAAAGTATGCCTTGGATTTAAATAAAGTAAGTTAATTCATTTTGATGTGTTTTATTACAAATATGTAATACATATTTAGCCGATAATTGCGTTTTACGTCTGTATTTGATTTGACTGAAAAAATAATATGTTTTTTTTTAAATTCGAACAAAATGCCTGCAGAACAATTGCAATTGCTTGGAGTTGTGTTGCATAACACTGAAAATAAATCTGCACCTGTGTCCCTACGTATCACGATAATCATTTGGTTGAATCGAATTTCAAAATCGTAACCCTCTAGATGCTGGTCCATGAATGTACCAACTGGGCTACCACGACCTAGTGTTGAACGGGTATGATAAATTTTACAAATTCATAAAAGAGTAATATAACGTCTCGAACTTTGATTCACGGTGAGACGACGAGGTCAACAACTGAACTGGCGCAACCCTCTCTCTAAACTTCCACATCATGTCAATGTGAGGACATCAGGAGCCCGAAATATTTCATATGCACCTGTCCCTAGGTACCACGATGATCTTTGCTTGGATCGAGTTTCAAACTCGTAACCCTCTGTATGCTAGTCCGTGACTCTACCAACTGGGTTACCACTGCCTATTGTTGAACGGGTATGATAAATTTTACAAATTCATAAAAGAGTAATTTAACGTCTCGAACTTTTAGTCACGGTGAGACGACGAGGTCAACAACAGAACTGGCGCAACCCTCTCTCTAAACTTCCACATCATGTCAATGTGAGGACATCAGGAGCCCCGAAAGATTTCATGTGCACCAGTCCCTAGGTACCACGAGGATCTTTGGTTGGATCGAGTTTCAAACCCATAACCCTCTGTATGCTAGTCCGTGACTCTACCAAATGGGCTACCACGGCCTAGTGTTGAACGGGTATGATAAATTTTACAAATTCATAAAAGAGTAATTTAACGTTTCGAACTTGGATTCACGGTGAGACGACGAGGTCAACAACTGAACTGGCGCAACCCTCTCTCTAAACTTCCACATCATGTCAATGTGAGGACATCAGGAGCCCGAAAGATTTCATGTGTACCTGTCCCTAGGTACCACGATGATCTTTGGTTGGATCGAGTTTCAAACTCCTAACCTTCTGTATGCTAGTCCGTGACTCTACCCCCTGGGCTACCACGGCCTAGTGTTGAACGGGTATGATAAATTTTACAAATTCATAAAAGAGTAATATAACGTCTCGAACTTTAATTCACGGTGAGACGACGAGGTCAACAACTGAACTGGCGCAACCCTCTCTCTAAAATTCCACATCATGTCAATGTGAGGACTTCAGGAGCCCCGAAAGATTTCATGTGCAACAGTCCCTAGGTACCACGATGATCTTTGGTTGGATCGAGTTTCAAACTCGTAACCCTCTGTATGCTAGTCCGTGACTCTACCAACTGGGCTACCACTGCGTATTGTTGAACGGGTATGATAAATTTTACAAATTCATAAAAGAGTAATTTAACATCTCGAACTTTTATTCACGGTGAGACGACGAGGTCAACAACTGAACTGGCGCAACCCTCTCTCTATACTTCCACATCATGTCATTGTGAGGACATCAGGAGCCCCGAAAGATTTCATGTGCACCAGTCCCTAGGTACCACGATGATCTTTGGTTGGATCGAGTTTCAAACTCGTAACCCTCTGTATGCTAGTCCGTGACTCTACCAACTGGGCTACCACGGCCTAGTGTTGAACGGGTATGATAAATTTTACAAATTCATAAAAGAGTAATTTAACGTCTCGAACTTGGATTCACGGTGAGACGACGTCAACAACTGAACTGGCGCAACCCTCTCTCTAAACTTCCACATCATGTCAATGTGAGGACATCAGGAGCCCGAAAGATTTCATGTGCACCTGTCCCTAGGTACCACGATGATCTTTGCTTGGATCGAGTTTCAAACTCGTAACCCTCTGTATGCTAGTCCGTGACTCTACCAACTGGGTTACCACTGCCTATTGTTGAACGGGTATGATAAATTTTACAAATTCATAAAAGAGTAATTTAACGTCTCGAACTTTTAGTCACGGTGAGACGACGAGGTCAACAACAGAACTGGCGCAACCCTCTCTCTAAACTTCCACATCATGTCAATGTGAGGACATCAGGAGCCCCGAAAGATTTCATGTGCACCAGTCCCTAGGTACCACGAGGATCTTTGGTTGGATCGAGTTTCAAACCCATAACCCTCTGTATGCTAGTCCGTGACTCTACAAATTGGGCTACCACGGCCTAGTGTTGAACGGGTATGATAAATTTTACAAATTCATAAAAGAGTAATTTAACGTCTCGAACTTGGATTCACGGTGAGACGACGAGGTCAACAACTGAACTGGCGCAACCCTCTCTCTAAACTTCCACATCATGTCAATGTGAGGACATCAGGAGCCCGAAAGATTTCATGTGCACCTGTTCCTAGGTACCACGATGATCTTTGGTTGGATCGAGTTTCAAACTCGTAACCCTCTGTATGCTAGTCCGTGACTCTACCAACTGGGCTACCACTGCGTAGTGTTGAACGGGTATGATAAATTTTACAAATTCATAAAAGAGTAATTTAACATCTCGAACTTTTATTCACGGTGAGACGACGAGGTCAACAACTGAACTGGCGCAACCCTCTCTCTAAACTTCCACATCATGTCATTGTGAGGACATCAGGAGCCCCGAAAGATTTCATGTGCACCAGTCCCTAGGTACCACGATGATCTTTGGTTGGATCGAGTTTCAAACTTGTAACCCTCTGCATGCTAGTCCGTGACTCTACCAACTGGGCTACCACGGCCTAGTGTTGAACGGGTATGATAAATTTTACAAATTCATAAAAGAGTAATTTAACGTCTCGAACTTGGATTCACGGTGAGACGACGTCAACAACTGAACTGGCGCAACCCTCTCTCTAAACTTCCACATCATGTCAATGTGAGGACATCAGGAGCCCGAAAGATTTCATGTGCACCTGTCCCTAGGTACCACGATGATCTTTGCTTGGATCGAGTTTCAAACTCGTAACCCTCTGTATGCTAGTCCGTGACTCTACCAACTGGGTTACCACTGCCTATTGTTGAACGGGTATGATAAATTTTACAAATTCATAAAAGAGTAATTTAACGTCTCGAACTTTTAGTCACGGTGAGACGACGAGGTCAACAACAGAACTGGCGCAACCCTCTCTCTAAACTTCCACATCATGTCAATGTGAGGACATCAGGAGCCCCGAAAGATTTCATGTGCACCAGTCCCTAGGTACCACGAGGATCTTTGGTTGGATCGAGTTTCAAACCCATAACCCTCTGTATGCTAGTCCGTGACTCTACCAAATGGGCTACCACGGCCTAGTGTTGAACGGGTATGATAAATTTTACAAATTCATAAAAGAGTAATTTAACGTTTCGAACTTGGATTCACGGTGAGACGACGAGGTCAACAACTGAACTGGCGCAACCCTCTCTCTAAACTTCCACATCATGTCAATGTGAGGACATCAGGAGCCCGAAAGATTTCATGTGTACCTGTCCCTAGGTACCACGAGGATCTTTGGTTGGATCGAGTTTCAAACTCGTAACCCTCTGTATGCTAGTCCGTGACTCTACCAACTGGGCTACCACTGCGTAGTGTTGAACGGGTATGATAAATTTTACAAATTCATAAAAGAGTAATTTAACATCTCGAACTTTTATTCACGGTGAGACGACGAGGTCAACAACTGAACTGGCGCAACCCTCTCTCTATACTTCCACATCATGTCATTGTGAGGCCATCAGGAGCCCCGAAAGATTTCATGTGCACCAGTCCCTAGGTACCACGATGATCTTAGGTTGGATCGAGTTTCAAACTCGTAACCCTCTGCATGCTAGTCCGTGACTCTACCAACTGGGCTACCACGGCCTAGTGTTGAACGGGTATGATAAATTTTACAAATTCATAAAAGAGTAATTTAACGTCTCGAACTTGGATTCACGGTGAGACGACGAGGTCCACAAATGAACTGGCGCAACCCTCTCTCTAAACTTCCACATCATGTCAATGTGAGGACATCAGGAGCCCGAAAGATTTCATGTGCACCTGTCCCTAGGTACCACGATGATCTTTGGTTGGATCGAGTTTCAAACTCGTAACCCTCTGTATGCTAGTCCGTGACTCTACCAACTGGGTTACCACTGCCTATTGTTGAACGGGTATGATAAATTTTACAAATTCATTAAAGAGTAATTTAACATGTCGAAATTTTAGTCACGGTGAGACGACGAGGTCAACAACTGAACTGGCGCAACCCTCTCTCTAAAATTCCACATCATGTCAATGTGAGGACTTCAGGAGCCCCGAAAGATTTCATGTGCAACAGTCCCTAGGTACCACGATGATCTTTGGTTGGATCGAGTTTCAAACTCGTAACCCTCTGTATGCTAGTCCGTGACTCTACCAACTGGGTTACCACTGCCTATTGTTGAACGGGTATGATAAATTTTACAAATTCATAAAAGAGTAATTTAACGTCTCGAACTTTTAGTCACGGTGAGACGACGAGGTCAACAACAGAACTGGCGCAACCCTCTCTCTAAACTTCCACATCATGTCAATGTGAGGACATCAGGAGCCCCGAAAGATTTCATGTGCACCAGTCCCTAGGTACCACGAGGATCTTTGGTTGGATCGAGTTTCAAACCCATAACCCTCTGTATGCTAGTCCGTGACTCTACCAAATGGGCTACCACGGCCTAGTGTTGAACGGGTATGATAAATTTTACAAATTCATAAAAGAGTAATTTAACGTTTCGAACTTGGATTCACGGTGAGACGACGAGGTCAACAACTGAACTGGCGCAACCCTCTCTCTAAACTTCCACATCATGTCAATGTGAGGACATCAGGAGCCCGAAAGATTTCATGTGTACCTGTCCCTAGGTACCACGATGATCTTTGGTTGGATCGAGTTTCAAACTCCTAACCTTCTGTATGCTAGTCCGTGACTCTACCCCCTGGGCTACCACGGCCTAGTGTTGAACGGGTATGATAAATTTTACAAATTCATAAAAGAGTAATATAACGTCTCGAACTTTAATTCACGGTGAGACGACGAGGTCAACAACTGAACTGGCGCAACCCTCTCTCTAAAATTCCACATCATGTCAATGTGAGGACTTCAGGAGCCCCGAAAGATTTCATGTGCAACAGTCCCTAGGTACCACGATGATCTTTGGTTGGATCGAGTTTCAAACTCGTAACCCTCTGTATGCTAGTCCGTGACTCTACCAACTGGGCTACCACTGCGTATTGTTGAACGGGTATGATAAATTTTACAAATTCATAAAAGAGTAATTTAACATCTCGAACTTTTATTCACGGTGAGACGACGAGGTCAACAACTGAACTGGCGCAACCCTCTCTCTATACTTCCACATCATGTCATTGTGAGGACATCAGGAGCCCCGAAAGATTTCATGTGCACCAGTCCCTAGGTACCACGATGATCTTTGGTTGGATCGAGTTTCAAACTCGTAACCCTCTGTATGCTAGTCCGTGACTCTACCAACTGGGCTACCACGGCCTAGTGTTGAACGGGTATGATAAATTTTACAAATTCATAAAAGAGTAATTTAACGTCTCGAACTTGGATTCACGGTGAGACGACGTCAACAACTGAACTGGCGCAACCCTCTCTCTAAACTTCCACATCATGTCAATGTGAGGACATCAGGAGCCCGAAAGATTTCATGAGCACCTGTCCCTAGGTACCACGATGATCTTTGCTTGGATCGAGTTTCAAACTCGTAACCCTCTGTATGCTAGTCCGTGACTCTACCAACTGGGTTACCACTGCCTATTGTTGAACGGGTATGATAAATTTTACAAATTCATAAAAGAGTAATTTAACGTCTCGAACTTTTAGTCACGGTGAGACGACGAGGTCAACAACAGAACTGGCGCAACCCTCTCTCTAAACTTCCACATCATGTCAATGTGAGGACATCAGGAGCCCCGAAAGATTTCATGTGCACCAGTCCCTAGGTACCACGAGGATCTTTGGTTGGATCGAGTTTCAAACCCATAACCCTCTGTATGCTAGTCCGTGACTCTACAAATTGGGCTACCACGGCCTAGTGTTGAACGGGTATGATAAATTTTACAAATTCATAAAAGAGTAATTTAACGTCTCGAACTTGGATTCACGGTGAGACGACGAGGTCAACAACTGAACTGGCGCAACCCTCTCTCTAAACTTCCACATCATGTCAATGTGAGGACATCAGGAGCCCGAAAGATTTCATGTGCACCTGTTCCTAGGTACCACGATGATCTTTGGTTGGATCGAGTTTCAAACTCGTAACCCTCTGTATGCTAGTCCGTGACTCTACCAACTGGGCTACCACTGCGTAGTGTTGAACGGGTATGATAAATTTTACAAATTCATAAAAGAGTAATTTAACATCTCGAACTTTTATTCACGGTGAGACGACGAGGTCAACAACTGAACTGGCGCAACCCTCTCTCTAAACTTCCACATCATGTCATTGTGAGGACATCAGGAGCCCCGAAAGATTTCATGTGCACCAGTCCCTAGGTACCACGATGATCTTTGGTTGGATCGAGTTTCAAACTTGTAACCCTCTGCATGCTAGTCCGTGACTCTACCAACTGGGCTACCACGGCCTAGTGTTGAACGGGTATGATAAATTTTACAAATTCATAAAAGAGTAATTTAACGTCTCGAACTTGGATTCACGGTGAGACGACGTCAACAACTGAACTGGCGCAACCCTCTCTCTAAACTTCCACATCATGTCAATGTGAGGACATCAGGAGCCCGAAAGATTTCATGTGCACCTGTCCCTAGGTACCACGATGATCTTTGCTTGGATCGAGTTTCAAACTCGTAACCCTCTGTATGCTAGTCCGTGACTCTACCAACTGGGTTACCACTGCCTATTGTTGAACGGGTATGATAAATTTTACAAATTCATAAAAGAGTAATTTAACGTCTCGAACTTTTAGTCACGGTGAGACGACGAGGTCAACAACAGAACTGGCGCAACCCTCTCTCTAAACTTCCACATCATGTCAATGTGAGGACATCAGGAGCCCCGAAAGATTTCATGTGCACCAGTCCCTAGGTACCACGAGGATCTTTGGTTGGATCGAGTTTCAAACCCATAACCCTCTGTATGCTAGTCCGTGACTCTACCAAATGGGCTACCACGGCCTAGTGTTGAACGGGTATGATAAATTTTACAAATTCATAAAAGAGTAATTTAACGTTTCGAACTTGGATTCACGGTGAGACGACGAGGTCAACAACTGAACTGGCGCAACCCTCTCTCTAAACTTCCACATCATGTCAATGTGAGGACATCAGGAGCCCGAAAGATTTCATGTGTACCTGTCCCTAGGTACCACGAGGATCTTTGGTTGGATCGAGTTTCAAACTCGTAACCCTCTGTATGCTAGTCCGTGACTCTACCAACTGGGCTACCACTGCGTAGTGTTGAACGGGTATGATAAATTTTACAAATTCATAAAAGAGTAATTTAACATCTCGAACTTTTATTCACGGTGAGACGACGAGGTCAACAACTGAACTGGCGCAACCCTCTCTCTATACTTCCACATCATGTCATTGTGAGGCCATCAGGAGCCCCGAAAGATTTCATGTGCACCAGTCCCTAGGTACCACGATGATCTTAGGTTGGATCGAGTTTCAAACTCGTAACCCTCTGCATGCTAGTCCGTGACTCTACCAACTGGGCTACCACGGCCTAGTGTTGAACGGGTATGATAAATTTTACAAATTCATAAAAGAGTAATTTAACGTCTCGAACTTGGATTCACGGTGAGACGACGAGGTCCACAAATGAACTGGCGCAACCCTCTCTCTAAACTTCCACATCATGTCAATGTGAGGACATCAGGAGCCCGAAAGATTTCATGTGCACCTGTCCCTAGGTACCACGATGATCTTTGGTTGGATCGAGTTTCAAACTCGTAACCCTCTGTATGCTAGTCCGTGACTCTACCAACTGGGTTACCACTGCCTATTGTTGAACGGGTATGATAAATTTTACAAATTCATTAAAGAGTAATTTAACGTCTCGAAATTTTAGTCACGGTGAGACGACGAGGTCAACAACAGAACTGGCGCAACCCTCTCTCTAAACTTCCACATCATGTCAATGTGAAGACTTCAGGAGCCCCGAAAGATTTCATGTGCAACAGTCCCTAGGTACCACGATGATCTTTGGTTGGATCGAGTTTCAAACTCGTAACCCTCTGTATGCTAGTCCGTGACTCTACCAACTGGGCTACCACTGCGTAGTGTTGAACGGGTATGATAAATTTTACAAATTCATAAAAGAGTAATTTAACATCTCGAACTTTTATTCACGGTGAGACGACGAGGTCAACAACTGAACTGGCGCAACCCTCTCTCTATACTTCCACATCATGTCATTGTGAGGACATCAGGAGCCCCGAAAGATTTCATGTGCACCAGTCCCTAGGTACCACGATGATCTTTGGTTGGATCGAGTTTCAAACTCGTAACCCTCTGCATGCTAGTCCGTGACTCTACCAACTGGGCTACCATGGCCTAGTGTTGAACGGGTATGATAAATTTTACAAATTCATAAAAGAGTAATTTAACGTCTCGAACTTGGATTCACGGTGAGACGACGAGGTCAACAACTGAACTGGCGCAACCCTCTCTCTAAACTTCCACATCATGTCAATGTGAGGACATCAGGAGCCCGAAAGATTTCATGTGCACCTGTTCCTAGGTACCACGATGATCTTTGGTTGGATCGAGTTTCAAACTCGTAACCCTCTGTATGCTAGTCCGTGACTCTACCAACTGGGCTACCACTGCGTAGTGTTGAACGGGTATGATAAATTTTACAAATTCATAAAAGAGTAATTTAACATCTCGAACTTTTATTCACGGTGAGACGACGAGGTCAACAACTGAACTGGCGCAACCCTCTCTCTAAACTTCCACATCATGTCATTGTGAGGACATCAGGAGCCCCGAAAGATTTCATGTGCACCAGTCCCTAGGTACCACGATGATCTTTGGTTGGATCGAGTTTCAAACTTGTAACCCTCTGCATGCTAGTCCGTGACTCTACCAACTGGGCTACCACGGCCTAGTGTTGAACGGGTATGATAAATTTTACAAATTCATAAAAGAGTAATTTAACGTCTCGAACTTGGATTCACGGTGAGACGACGTCAACAACTGAACTGGCGCAACCCTCTCTCTAAACTTCCACATCATGTCAATGTGAGGACATCAGGAGCCCGAAAGATTTCATGTGCACCTGTCCCTAGGTACCACGATGATCTTTGCTTGGATCGAGTTTCAAACTCGTAACCCTCTGTATGCTAGTCCGTGACTCTACCAACTGGGTTACCACTGCCTATTGTTGAACGGGTATGATAAATTTTACAAATTCATAAAAGAGTAATTTAACGTCTCGAACTTTTAGTCACGGTGAGACGACGAGGTCAACAACAGAACTGGCGCAACCCTCTCTCTAAACTTCCACATCATGTCAATGTGAGGACATCAGGAGCCCCGAAAGATTTCATGTGCACCAGTCCCTAGGTACCACGAGGATCTTTGGTTGGATCGAGTTTCAAACCCATAACCCTCTGTATGCTAGTCCGTGACTCTACCAAATGGGCTACCACGGCCTAGTGTTGAACGGGTATGATAAATTTTACAAATTCATAAAAGAGTAATTTAACGTTTCGAACTTGGATTCACGGTGAGACGACGAGGTCAACAACTGAACTGGCGCAACCCTCTCTCTAAACTTCCACATCATGTCAATGTGAGGACATCAGGAGCCCGAAAGATTTCATGTGTACCTGTCCCTAGGTACCACGAGGATCTTTGGTTGGATCGAGTTTCAAACTCGTAACCCTCTGTATGCTAGTCCGTGACTCTACCAACTGGGCTACCACTGCGTAGTGTTGAACGGGTATGATAAATTTTACAAATTCATAAAAGAGTAATTTAACATCTCGAACTTTTATTCACGGTGAGACGACGAGGTCAACAACTGAACTGGCGCAACCCTCTCTCTATACTTCCACATCATGTCATTGTGAGGCCATCAGGAGCCCCGAAAGATTTCATGTGCACCAGTCCCTAGGTACCACGATGATCTTAGGTTGGATCGAGTTTCAAACTCGTAACCCTCTGCATGCTAGTCCGTGACTCTACCAACTGGGCTACCACGGCCTAGTGTTGAACGGGTATGATAAATTTTACAAATTCATAAAAGAGTAATTTAACGTCTCGAACTTGGATTCACGGTGAGACGACGAGGTCCACAAATGAACTGGCGCAACCCTCTCTCTAAACTTCCACATCATGTCAATGTGAGGACATCAGGAGCCCGAAAGATTTCATGTGCACCTGTCCCTAGGTACCACGATGATCTTTGGTTGGATCGAGTTTCAAACTCGTAACCCTCTGTATGCTAGTCCGTGACTCTACCAACTGGGTTACCACTGCCTATTGTTGAACGGGTATGATAAATTTTACAAATTCATTAAAGAGTAATTTAACGTCTCGAAATTTTAGTCACGGTGAGACGACGAGGTCAACAACAGAACTGGCGCAACCCTCTCTCTAAACTTCCACATCATGTCAATGTGAAGACTTCAGGAGCCCCGAAAGATTTCATGTGCACCAGTCCCTAGGTAACACGATGATCTTTGATTGGATCGAGTTTCAAACTCGTAACCCTCTGCATGCTAGTCCGTGACTCTACCAACTGGGCTACCACGGCCTAGTGTTGAACGGGTATGATAAATTTTACAAATTCATAAAAGAGTAATTTAACGTCTCGAACTTGGATTCACGGTGCGACGACGAGGTCAACAACTGAACTGGCGCAACCCTCTCTCTAAACTTCCACATCATGTCAATGTGAGGACATCAGGAGCCCGAAAGATTTCATATGCACCTGTCCCTAGGTACCACGATGATCTTTGCTTGGATCGAGTTTCAAACTCGTAACCCTCTGTATGCTAGTCCGTGACTCTACCAACTGGGTTACCACTGCCTATTGTTGAACGGGTATGATAAATTTTACAAATTCATAAAAGAGTAATTTAACATCTCGAACTTTTATTCACGGTGAGACGACGAGGTCAACAACTGAACTGGCGCAACCCTCTCTCTAAACTTCCACATCATGTCATTGTGAGGACATCAGGAGCCCCGAAAGATTTCATGTGCACCAGTCCCTAGGTACCACGATGATCTTTGGTTGGATCGAGTTTCAAACTTGTAACCCTCTGCATGCTAGTCCGTGACTCTACCAACTGGGCTACCACGGCCTAGTGTTGAACGGGTATGATAAATTTTACAAATTCATAAAAGAGTAATTTAACGTCTCGAACTTGGATTCACGGTGAGACGACGTCAACAACTGAACTGGCGCAACCCTCTCTCTAAACTTCCACATCATGTCAATGTGAGGACATCAGGAGCCCGAAAGATTTCATGTGCACCTGTCCCTAGGTACCACGATGATATTTGCTTGGATCGAGTTTCAAACTCGTAACCCTCTGTATGCTAGTCCGTGACTCTACCAACTGGGTTACCACTGCCTATTGTTGAACGGGTATGATAAATTTTACAAATTCATAAAAGAGTAATTTAACGTCTCGAACTTTTAGTCACGGTGAGACGACGAGGTCAACAACAGAACTGGCGCAACCCTCTCTCTAAACTTCCACATCATGTCAATGTGAGGACATCAGGAGCCCCGAAAGATTTCATGTGCACCAGTCCCTAGGTACCACGAGGATCTTTGGTTGGATCGAGTTTCAAACCCATAACCCTCTGTATGCTAGTCCGTGACTCTACCAAATGGGCTACCACGGCCTAGTGTTGAACGGGTATGATAAATTTTACAAATTCATAAAAGAGTAATTTAACGTTTCGAACTTGGATTCACGGTGAGACGACGAGGTCAACAACTGAACTGGCGCAACCCTCTCTCTAAACTTCCACATCATGTCAATGTGAGGACATCAGGAGCCCGAAAGATTTCATGTGTACCTGTCCCTAGGTACCACGAGGATCTTTGGTTGGATCGAGTTTCAAACTCGTAACCCTCTGCATGCTAGTCCGTGACTCTACCAACTGGGCTACCACGGCCTAGTGTTGAACGGGTATGATAAATTTTACAAATTCATAAAAGAGTAATTTAACGTCTCGAACTTGGATTCACGGTGAGACGACGAGGTCCACAAATGAACTGGCGCAACCCTCTCTCTAAACTTCCACATCATGTCAATGTGAGGACATCAGGAGCCCGAAAGATTTCATGTGCACCTGTCCCTAGGTACCACGATGATCTTTGGTTGGATCGAGTTTCAAACTCGTAACCCTCTGTATGCTAGTCCGTGACTCTACCAACTGGGTTACCACTGCCTATTGTTGAACGGGTATGATAAATTTTACAAATTCATTAAAGAGTAATTTAACGTCTCGAAATTTTAGTCACGGTGAGACGACGAGGTCAACAACAGAACTGGCGCAACCCTCTCTCTAAACTTCCACATCATGTCAATGTGAAGACTTCAGGAGCCCCGAAAGATTTCATGTGCAACAGTCCCTAGGTACCACGATGATCTTTGGTTGGATCGAGTTTCAAACTCGTAACCCTCTGTATGCTAGTCCGTGACTCTACCAACTGGGCAACCACTGCGTAGTGTTGAACGGGTATGATAAATTTTACAAATTCATAAAAGAGTAATTTAACATCTCGAACTTTTATTCACGGTGAGACGACGAGGTCAACAACTGAACTGGCGCAACCCTCTCTCTATACTTCCACATCATGTCATTGTGAGGACATCAGGAGCCCCGAAAGATTTCATGTGCACCAGTCCCTAGGTACCACGATGATCTTTGGTTGGATCGAGTTTCAAACTCGTAACCCTCTGCATGCTAGTCCGTGACTCTACCAACTGGGCTACCATGGCCTAGTGTTGAACGGGTATGATAAATTTTACAAATTCATAAAAGAGTAATTTAACGTCTCGAACTTGGATTCACGGTGAGACGACGAGGTCAACAACTGAACTGGCGCAACCCTCTCTCTAAACTTCCACATCATGTCAATGTGAGGACATCAGGAGCCCGAAAGATTTCATGTGCACCTGTCCCTAGGTACCACGATGATCTTTGCTTGGATCGAGTTTCAAACTCGTAACCCTCTGTATGCTAATCCGTGACTCTACCAACTGGGTTACCACTGCCTATTGTTGAACGGGTATGATAAATTTTACAAATTCATAAAAGAGTAATTTAACGTCTCGAACTTTTATTCACGGTGAGACGACGAGGTCAACAACTGAACTGGCGCAACCCTCTCTCTAAACTTCCACATCATGTCAATGTGAGGACATCAGGAGCCCCGAAAGATTTCATGTGCACCAGTCCCTAGGTACCACGAGGATCTTTGGTTGGATCGAGTTTCAAACCCATAACCATCTGTATGCTAGTCCGTGACTCTACCAAATGGGCTACCACTGCCTAGTGTTGAACGGGTATGATGAATTTTACAAATTCATAAAAGAGTAATATAACGTCTCGAACTTTAATTCACGGTGAGACGACGAGGTCAACAACTGAACTGGCGCAACCCTCTCTCTATACTTCCACATCATGTCATTGTGAGGACATCAGGAGCCCCGAAAGATTTCATGTGCACCAGTCCCTAGGTAACACGATGATCTTTGATTGGATCGAGTTTCAAACTCGTAACCCTCTGCATGCTAGTCCGTGACTCTACCAACTGGGCTACCACGGCCTAGTGTTGAACGGGTATGATAAATTTTACAAATTCATAAAAGAGTAATTTAACGTCTCGAACTTGGATTCACGGTGCGACGACGAGGTCAACAACTGAACTGGCGCAACCCTCTCTCTAAACTTCCACATCATGTCAATGTGAGGACATCAGGAGCCCGAAAGATTTCATATGCACCTGTCCCTAGGTACCACGATGATCTTTGCTTGGATCGAGTTTCAAACTCGTAACCCTCTGTATGCTAGTCCGTGACTCTACCAACTGGGTTACCACTGCCTATTGTTGAACGGGTATGATAAATTTTACAAATTCATAAAAGAGTAATTTAACATCTCGAACTTTTATTCACGGTGAGACGACGAGGTCAACAACTGAACTGGCGCAACCCTCTCTCTAAACTTCCACATCATGTCATTGTGAGGACATCAGGAGCCCCGAAAGATTTCATGTGCACCAGTCCCTAGGTACCACGATGATCTTTGGTTGGATCGAGTTTCAAACTTGTAACCCTCTGCATGCTAGTCCGTGACTCTACCAACTGGGCTACCACGGCCTAGTGTTGAACGGGTATGATAAATTTTACAAATTCATAAAAGAGTAATTTAACGTCTCGAACTTGGATTCACGGTGAGACGACGTCAACAACTGAACTGGCGCAACCCTCTCTCTAAACTTCCACATCATGTCAATGTGAGGACATCAGGAGCCCGAAAGATTTCATGTGCACCTGTCCCTAGGTACCACGATGATATTTGCTTGGATCGAGTTTCAAACTCGTAACCCTCTGTATGCTAGTCCGTGACTCTACCAACTGGGTTACCACTGCCTATTGTTGAACGGGTATGATAAATTTTACAAATTCATAAAAGAGTAATTTAACGTCTCGAACTTTTAGTCACGGTGAGACGACGAGGTCAACAACAGAACTGGCGCAACCCTCTCTCTAAACTTCCACATCATGTCAATGTGAGGACATCAGGAGCCCGAAAGATTTCATATGCACCTGTCCCTAGGTACCACGATGATCTTTGCTTGGATCGAGTTTCAAACTCGTAACCCTCTGTATGCTAGTCCGTGACTCTACCAACTGGGTTACCACTGCCTATTGTTGAACGGGTATGATAAATTTTACAAATTCATAAAAGAGTAATTTAACATCTCGAACTTTTATTCACGGTGAGACGACGAGGTCAACAACTGAACTGGCGCAACCCTCTCTCTAAACTTCCACATCATGTCATTGTGAGGACATCAGGAGCCCCGAAAGATTTCATGTGCACCAGTCCCTAGGTACCACGATGATCTTTGGTTGGATCGAGTTTCAAACTTGTAACCCTCTGCATGCTAGTCCGTGACTCTACCAACTGGGCTACCACGGCCTAGTGTTGAACGGGTATGATAAATTTTACAAATTCATAAAAGAGTAATTTAACGTCTCGAACTTGGATTCACGGTGAGACGACGTCAACAACTGAACTGGCGCAACCCTCTCTCTAAACTTCCACATCATGTCAATGTGAGGACATCAGGAGCCCGAAAGATTTCATGTGCACCTGTCCCTAGGTACCACGATGATATTTGCTTGGATCGAGTTTCAAACTCGTAACCCTCTGTATGCTAGTCCGTGACTCTACCAACTGGGTTACCACTGCCTATTGTTGAACGGGTATGATAAATTTTACAAATTCATAAAAGAGTAATTTAACGTCTCGAACTTTTAGTCACGGTGAGACGACGAGGTCAACAACAGAACTGGCGCAACCCTCTCTCTAAACTTCCACATCATGTCAATGTGAGGACATCAGGAGCCCCGAAAGATTTCATGTGCACCAGTCCCTAGGTACCACGAGGATCTTTGGTTGGATCGAGTTTCAAACCCATAACCCTCTGTATGCTAGTCCGTGACTCTACCAAATGGGCTACCACGGCCTAGTGTTGAACGGGTATGATAAATTTTACAAATTCATAAAAGAGTAATTTAACGTTTCGAACTTGGATTCACGGTGAGACGACGAGGTCAACAACTGAACTGGCGCAACCCTCTCTCTAAACTTCCACATCATGTCAATGTGAGGACATCAGGAGCCCGAAAGATTTCATGTGTACCTGTCCCTAGGTACCACGAGGATCTTTGGTTGGATCGAGTTTCAAACTCGTAACCCTCTGCATGCTAGTCCGTGACTCTACCAACTGGGCTACCACGGCCTAGTGTTGAACGGGTATGATAAATTTTACAAATTCATAAAAGAGTAATTTAACGTCTCGAACTTGGATTCACGGTGAGACGACGAGGTCCACAAATGAACTGGCGCAACCCTCTCTCTAAACTTCCACATCATGTCAATGTGAGGACATCAGGAGCCCGAAAGATTTCATGTGCACCTGTCCCTAGGTACCACGATGATCTTTGGTTGGATCGAGTTTCAAACTCGTAACCCTCTGTATGCTAGTCCGTGACTCTACCAACTGGGTTACCACTGCCTATTGTTGAACGGGTATGATAAATTTTACAAATTCATTAAAGAGTAATTTAACGTCTCGAAATTTTAGTCACGGTGAGACGACGAGGTCAACAACAGAACTGGCGCAACCCTCTCTCTAAACTTCCACATCATGTCAATGTGAAGACTTCAGGAGCCCCGAAAGATTTCATGTGCAACAGTCCCTAGGTACCACGATGATCTTTGGTTGGATCGAGTTTCAAACTCGTAACCCTCTGTATGCTAGTCCGTGACTCTACCAACTGGGCAACCACTGCGTAGTGTTGAACGGGTATGATAAATTTTACAAATTCATAAAAGAGTAATTTAACATCTCGAACTTTTATTCACGGTGAGACGACGAGGTCAACAACTGAACTGGCGCAACCCTCTCTCTATACTTCCACATCATGTCATTGTGAGGACATCAGGAGCCCCGAAAGATTTCATGTGCACCAGTCCCTAGGTACCACGATGATCTTTGGTTGGATCGAGTTTCAAACTCGTAACCCTCTGTATGCTAGTCCGTGACTCTACCAACTGGGTTACCACTGCCTATTGTTGAACGGGTATGATAAATTTTACAAATTCATAAAAGAGTAATTTAACGTCTCGAACTTTTATTCACGGTGAGACGACGAGGTCAACAACTGAACTGGCGCAACCCTCTCTCTAAACTTCCACATCATGTCAATGTGAGGACATCAGGAGCCCCGAAAGGTTTCATGTGCACCAGTCCCTAGGTACCACGAGGATCTTTGGTTGGATCGAGTTTCAAACCCATAACCATCTGTATGCTAGTCCGTGACTCTACCAAATGGGCTACCACTGCCTAGGGTTGAACGGGTATGATGAATTTTACAAATTCATAAAAGAGTAATATAACGTCTCGAACTTGGATTCACGGTGAGACGACGAGGTCAACAACTGAACTGGCGCAACCCTCTCTCTAAACTTCCACATCATGTCAATGTGAGGACATCAGGAGCCCGAAAGATTTCATATGCACCTGTCCCTAGGTACCACGATGATCTTTGCTTGGATCGAGTTTCAAACTCGTAACCCTCTGTATGCTAGTCCGTGACTCTACCAACTGGGTTACCACTGCCTATTGTTGAACGGGTATGATAAATTTTACAAATTCATAAAAGAGTAATTTAACGTCTCGAACTTTTATTCACGGTGAGACGACAAGGTCAACAACTGAACTGGCGCAACCCTCTCTCTAAACTTCCACATCATGTCATTGTGAGGACATCAGGAGCCCCGAAAGATTTCATGTGCACCAGTCCCTAGGTACCACGATGATCTTTGGTTGGATCGAGTTTCAAACTTGTAACCCTCTGCATGCTAGTCCGTGACTCTACCAACTGGGCTACCACGGCCTAGTGTTGAACGGGTATGATAAATTTTACAAATTCATAAAAGAGTAATTTAACGTCTCGAACTTGGATTCACGGTGAGACGACGTCAACAACTGAACTGGCGCAACCCTCTCTCTAAACTTCCACATCATGTCAATGTGAGGACATCAGGAGCCCGAAAGATTTCATGTGCACCTGTCCCTAGGTACCACGATGATCTTTGCTTGGATCGAGTTTCAAACTCGTAACCCTCTGTATGCTAGTCCGTGACTCTACCAACTGGGTTACCACTGCCTATTGTTGAACGGGTATGATAAATTTTACAAATTCATAAAAGAGTAATTTAACGTCTCGAACTTTTAGTCACGGTGAGACGACGAGGTCAACAACAGAACTGGCGCAACCCTCTCTCTAAACTTCCACATCATGTCAATGTGAGGACATCAGGAGCCCCGAAAGATTTCATGTGCACCAGTCCCTAGGTACCACGAGGATCTTTGGTTGGATCGAGTTTCAAACCCATAACCCTCTGTATGCTAGTCCGTGACTCTACCAAATGGGCTACCACGGCCTAGTGTTGAACGGGTATGATAAATTTTACAAATTCATAAAAGAGTAATTTAACGTTTCGAACTTGGATTCACGGTGAGACGACGAGGTCAACAACTGAACTGGCGCAACCCTCTCTCTAAACTTCCACATCATGTCAATGTGAGGACATCAGGAGCCCGAAAGATTTCATGTGTACCTGTCCCTAGGTACCACGAGGATCTTTGGTTGGATCGAGTTTCAAACTCGTAACCCTCTGCATGCTAGTCCGTGACTCTACCAACTGGGCTACCACGGCCTAGTGTTGAACGGGTATGATAAATTTTACAAATTCATAAAAGAGTAATTTAACGTCTCGAACTTGGATTCACGGTGAGACGACGAGGTCCACAAATGAACTGGCGCAACCCTCTCTCTAAACTTCCACATCATGTCAATGTGAGGACATCAGGAGCCCGAAAGATTTCATGTGCACCTGTCCCTAGGTACCACGATGATCTTTGGTTGGATCGAGTTTCAAACTCGTAACCCTCTGTATGCTAGTCCGTGACTCTACCAACTGGGTTACCACTGCCTATTGTTGAACGGGTATGATAAATTTTACAAATTCATTAAAGAGTAATTTAACGTCTCGAAATTTTAGTCACGGTGAGACGACGAGGTCAACAACAGAACTGGCGCAACCCTCTCTCTAAACTTCCACATCATGTCAATGTGAAGACTTCAGGAGCCCCGAAAGATTTCATGTGCAACAGTCCCTAGGTACCACGATGATCTTTGGTTGGATCGAGTTTCAAACTCGTAACCCTCTGTATGCTAGTCCGTGACTCTACCAACTGGGCAACCACTGCGTAGTGTTGAACGGGTATGATAAATTTTACAAATTCATAAAAGAGTAATTTAACATCTCGAACTTTTATTCACGGTGAGACGACGAGGTCAACAACTGAACTGGCGCAACCCTCTCTCTATACTTCCACATCATGTCATTGTGAGGACATCAGGAGCCCCGAAAGATTTCATGTGCACCAGTCCCTAGGTACCACGATGATCTTTGGTTGGATCGAGTTTCAAACTCGTAACCCTCTGCATGCTAGTCCGTGACTCTACCAACTGGGCTACCATGGCCTAGTGTTGAACGGGTATGATAAATTTTACAAATTCATAAAAGAGTAATTTAACGTCTCGAACTTGGATTCACGGTGAGACGACGAGGTCAACAACTGAACTGGCGCAACCCTCTCTCTAAACTTCCACATCATGTCAATGTGAGGACATCAGGAGCCCGAAAGATTTCATGTGCACCTGTCCCTAGGTACCACGATGATCTTTGCTTGGATCGAGTTTCAAACTCGTAACCCTCTGTATGCTAGTCCGTGACTCTACCAACTGGGTTACCACTGCCTATTGTTGAACGGGTATGATAAATTTTACAAATTCATAAAAGAGTAATTTAACGTCTCGAACTTTTATTCACGGTGAGACGACGAGGTCAACAACTGAACTGGCGCAACCCTCTCTCTAAACTTCCACATCATGTCAATGTGAGGACATCAGGAGCCCCGAAAGATTTCATGTGCACCAGTCCCTAGGTACCACGAGGATCTTTGGTTGGATCGAGTTTCAAACCCATAACCATCTGTATGCTAGTCCGTGACTCTACCAAATGGGCTACCACTGCCTAGGGTTGAACGGGTATGATGAATTTTACAAATTCATAAAAGAGTAATATAACGTCTCGAACTTTAATTCACGGTGAGACGACGAGGTCAACAACTGAACTGGCGCAACCCTCTCTCTATACTTCCACATCATGTCATTGTGAGGACATCAGGAGCTCCGAAAGATTTCATGTGCACCAGTCCCTAGGTAACACGATGATCTTTGATTGGATCGAGTTTCAAACTCGTAACCCTCTGCATGCTAGTCCGTGACTCTACCAACTGGGCTACCAGGGCCTAGTGTTGAACGGGTATGATAAATTTTACAAATTCATAAAAGAGTAATTTAACGTCTCGAACTTGGATTCACGGTGAGACGACGAGGTCAACAACTGAACTGGCGCAACCCTCTCTCTAAACTTCCACATCATGTCAATGTGAGGACATCAGGAGCCCGAAAGATTTCATATGCACCTGTCCCTAGGTACCACGATGATCTTTGCTTGGATCGAGTTTCAAACTCGTAACCCTCTGTATGCTAGTCCGTGACTCTACCAACTGGGTTACCACTGCCTATTGTTGAACGGGTATGATAAATTTTACAAATTCATAAAAGAGTAATTTAACGTCTCGAACTTTTATTCACGGTGAGACGACAAGGTCAACAACTGAACTGGCGCAACCCTCTCTCTAAACTTCCACATCATGTCAATGTGAGGACATCAGGAGCCCCGAAAGATTTCATATGCACCAGTCCCTAGGTTCCACGAGGATCTTTGGTTGGATCGAGTTTCAAACCCATAACCATCTGTATGCTAGTCCGTGTCTCTACCAAATGGGCTACCACTGCCTAGTGTTGAACAGGTATGATGAATTTTACAAATTCATTAAGGAGTAATTTAACGTTTCGAACTTGTATTCACGGTGAGACGACGAGGTCAACAACTGAACTGGCGCAACCCTCTCTCTAAACTTCCACATCATGTCAATGTGAGGACATCAGGAGCCCGAAAGATTTCATGTGTACCTGTCCCTAGGTACCACGATGATCTTTGGTTGGATCGAGTTTCAAACTCGTAACCCTCTGCATGCTAGTCCGTGACTCTACCAACTGGGCTACCACGGCCTAGTGTTGAACGGGTATGATAAATTTTACAAATTCATAAAAGAGTAATTTAACGTCTCGAACTTGGATTCACGGTGAGACGACGAGGTCAACAACTGAACTGGCGCAACCCTCTCTCTAAACTTCCACATCATGTCAATGTGAGGACATCAGGAGCCCGAAAGATTTCATGTGCACCTGTCCCTAGGTACCACGATGATCTTTGCTTGGATCGAGTTTCAAACTCGTAACCCTCTGTATGCTAGTCCGTGACTCTACCAACTGGGTTACCACTGCCTATTGTTGAACGGGTATGATAAATTTTACAAATTCATAAAAGAGTAATTTAACGTCTCGAACTTTTATTCACGGTGAGACGACGAGGTCAACAACTGAACTGGCGCAACCCTCTCTCTAAAATTCCACATCATGTCACTGTGAGGACTTCAGGAGCCCCGAAAGATTTCATGTGCAACAGTCCCTAGGTACCACGATGATCTTTGGTTGGATCGAGTTTCAAACTCGTAACCCTCTGTATGCTAGTCCGTGACTCTACCAACTGGGCTACCACTGCGTAGTGTTGAACGGGTATGATAAATTTTACAAATTCATAAAAGAGTAATTTAACATCTCGAACTTTTATTCACGGTGAGACGACGAGGTCAACAACTGAACTGGCGCAACCCTCTCTCTATACTTCCACATCATGTCATTGTGAGGACATCAGGAGCCCCGAAAGATTTCATGTGCACCAGTCCCTAGGTACCACGATGATCTTTGGTTGGATCGAGTTTCAAACTCGTAACCCTCTGCATGCTAGTCCGTGACTCTACCAACTGGGCTACCACGGCCTAGTGTTGAACGGGTATGATAAATTTTACAAATTCATAAAAGAGTAATTTAACGTCTCGAACTTGGATTCACGGTGAGACGACGAGGTCAACAAATGAACTGGCGCAACCCTCTCTCTAAACTTCCACATCATGTCAATGGGAGGACATCAGGAGCCCGAAAGATTTCATGTGCACCTGTACCTAGGTACCACGATGATCTTTGCTTGGATCGAGTTTCAAACTCGTAACCCTCTGTATGCTAGTCCGTGACTCTACCAACTGGGTTACCACTGCCTATTGTTGAACGGGTATGATAAATTTTACAAATTCATAAAAGAGTAATTTAACGTCTCGAACGTTTAGTCACGGTGAGACGACGAGGTCAACAACAGAACTGGCGCAACCCTCTCTCTAAACTTCCACATCATGTCAATGTGAGGACATCAGGAGCCCCGGAAGATTTCATATGCACCAGTCCCTAGGTTCCACGAGGATCTTTGGTTGGATCGAGTTTCAAACCCATAACCATCTGTATGCTAGTCCGTGACTCTACCAAATGGGCTACCACGGCCTAGTGTTGAACGGGTATGATAAATTTTACAAATTCATAAAAGAGTAATTTAACGTCTCGAACTTGGATTCACGGTGAGACGACGAGTTCAACAACTGAACTGGCGCAACCCTCTCTCTAAACTTCCACATCATGTCAATGTGAGGACATCAGGAGCCCGAAAGATTTCATGTGTAAATGTCCCTAGGTACCACGATGATCTTTGGTTGGATCGAGTTTCAAACTCGTAACCCTCTGTATGCTAGTCCGTGACTCTACCCCCTGGGCTACCACGGCCTAGTGTTGAACGGGTATGATAAATTTTACAAATTCATAAAAGAGTAATTTAACATCTCGAACTTTTATTCACGGTGAGACGACGAGGTCAACAACTGAACTGGCGCAACCCTCTCTCTATACTTCCACATCATGTCATTGTGAGGACATCAGGAGCCCCGAAAGATTTCATGTGCACCAGTCCCTAGGTACCACGATGATCTTTGGTTGGATCGAGTTTCAAACTCGTAACCCTCTGCATGCTAGTCCGTGACTCTACCAACTGGGCTACCACGGCCTAGTGTTGAACGGGTATGATAAATTTTACAAATTCATAAAAGAGTAATTTAACGTCTCGAACTTGGATTCACGGTGAGACGACGAGGTCAACAACTGAACTGGCGCAACCCTCTCTCTAAACTTCCACATCATGTCAATGTGAGGACATCAGGAGCCCCGAAAGATTTCATGTGCACCAGTCCCTAGGTAACACGATGATCTTTGGTTGGATCGAGTTTCAAACTCGTAACCCTCTGCATGCTAGTCCGTGACTCTACCAACTGGGCAACCACTGCGTAGTGTTGAACGGGTATGATAAATTTTACAAATTCATAAAAGAGTAATTTAACATCTCGAACTTTTATTCACGGTGAGACGACGAGGTCAACAACTGAACTGGCGCAACCCTCTCTCTATACTTCCACATCATGTCATTGTGAGGACATCAGGAGCCCCGAAAGATTTCATGTGCACCAGTCCCTAGGTACCACGATGATCTTTGGTTGGATCGAGTTTCAAACTCGTAACCCTCTGCATGCTAGTCCGTGACTCTACCAACTGGGCTACCATGGCCTAGTGTTGAACGGGTATGATAAATTTTACAAATTCATAAAAGAGTAATTTAACGTCTCGAACTTGGATTCACGGTGAGACGACGAGGTCAACAACTGAACTGGCGCAACCCTCTCTCTAAACTTCCACATCATGTCAATGTGAGGACATCAGGAGCCCGAAAGATTTCATGTGCACCTGTCCCTAGGTACCACGATGATCTTTGCTTGGATCGAGTTTCAAACTCGTAACCCTCTGTATGCTAGTCCGTGACTCTACCAACTGGGTTACCACTGCCTATTGTTGAACGGGTATGATAAATTTTACAAATTCATAAAAGAGTAATTTAACGTCTCGAACTTTTATTCACGGTGAGACGACGAGGTCAACAACTGAACTGGCGCAACCCTCTCTCTAAACTTCCACATCATGTCAATGTGAGGACATCAGGAGCCCCGAAAGATTTCATGTGCACCAGTCCCTAGGTACCACGAGGATCTTTGGTTGGATCGAGTTTCAAACCCATAACCATCTGTATGCTAGTCCGTGACTCTACCAAATGGGCTACCACTGCCTAGTGTTGAACGGGTATGATGAATTTTACAAATTCATAAAAGAGTAATATAACGTCTCGAACTTTAATTCACGGTGAGACGACGAGGTCAACAACTGAACTGGCGCAACCCTCTCTCTATACTTCCACATCATGTCATTGTGAGGACATCAGGAGCTCCGAAAGATTTCATGTGCACCAGTCCCTAGGTAACACGATGATCTTTGATTGGATCGAGTTTCAAACTCGTAACCCTCTGCATGCTAGTCCGTGACTCTACCAACTGGGCTACCACGGCCTAGTGTTGAACGGGTATGATAAATTTTACAAATTCATAAAAGAGTAATTTAACGTCTCGAACTTGGATTCACGGTGAGACGACGAGGTCAGCAACTGAACTGGCGCAACCCTCTCTCTAAACTTCCACATCATGTCAATGTGAGGACATCAGGAGCCCGAAAGATTTCATATGCACCTGTCCCTAGGTACCACGATGATCTTTGCTTGGATCGAGTTTCAAACTCGTAACCCTCTGTATGCTAGTCCGTGACTCTACCAACTGGGTTACCACTGCCTATTGTTGAACGGGTATGATAAATTTTACAAATTCATAAAAGAGTAATTTAACATCTCGAACTTTTATTCACGGTGAGACGACAAGGTCAACAACTGAACTGGCGCAACCCTCTCTCTAAACTTCCACATCATGTCAATGTGAGGACATCAGGAGCCCCGAAAGATTTCATATGCACCAGTCCCTAGGTTCCACGAGGATCTTTGGTTGGATCGAGTTTCAAACCCATAACCATCTGTATGCTAGTCCGTGACTCTACCAAATGGGCTACCACTGCCTAGTGTTGAACAGGTATGATGAATTTTACAAATTCATTAAGGAGTAATTTAACGTTTCGAACTTGTATTCACGGTGAGACGACGAGGTCAACAACTGAACTGGCGCAACCCTCTCTCTAAACTTCCACATCATGTCAATGTGAGGACATCAGGAGCCCGAAAGATTTCATGTGTACCTGTCCCTAGGTACCACGATGATCTTTGGTTGGATCGAGTTTCAAACTCGTAACCCTCTGCATGCTAGTCCGTGACTCTACCAACTGGGCTACCACGGCCTAGTGTTGAACGGGTATGATAAATTTTACAAATTCATAAAAGAGTAATTTAACGTCTCGAACTTGGATTCACGGTGAGACGACGAGGTCAACAACTGAACTGGCGCAACCCTCTCTCTAAACTTCCACATCATGTCAATGTGAGGACATCAGGAGCCCGAAAGATTTCATGTGCACCTGTCCCTAGGTACCACGATGATCTTTGCTTGGATCGAGTTTCAAACTCGTAACCCTCTGTATGCTAGTCCGTGACTCTACCAACTGGGTTACCACTGCCTATTGTTGAACGGGTATGATAAATTTTACAAATTCATAAAAGAGTAATTTAACGTCTCGAACTTTTATTCACGGTGAGACGACGAGGTCAACAACTGAACTGGCGCAACCCTCTCTCTAAAATTCCACATCATGTCACTGTGAGGACTTCAGGAGCCCCGAAAGATTTCATGTGCAACAGTCCCTAGGTACCACGATGATCTTTGGTTGGATCGAGTTTCAAACTCGTAACCCTCTGTATGCTAGTCCGTGACTCTACCAACTGGGCTACCACTGCGTAGTGTTGAACGGGTATGATAAATTTTACAAATTCATAAAAGAGTAATTTAACATCTCGAACTTTTATTCACGGTGAGACGACGAGGTCAACAACTGAACTGGCGCAACCCTCTCTCTATACTTCCACATCATGTCATTGTGAGGACATCAGGAGCCCCGAAAGATTTCATGTGCACCAGTCCCTAGGTACCACGATGATCTTTGGTTGGATCGAGTTTCAAACTCGTAACCCTCTGCATGCTAGTCCGTGACTCTACCAACTGGGCTACCACGGCCTAGTGTTGAACGGGTATGATAAATTTTACAAATTCATAAAAGAGTAATTTAACGTCTCGAACTTGGATTCACGGTGAGACGACGAGGTCAACAAATGAACTGGCGCAACCCTCTCTCTAAACTTCCACATCATGTCAATGGGAGGACATCAGGAGCCCGAAAGATTTCATGTGCACCTGTACCTAGGTACCACGATGATCTTTGCTTGGATCGAGTTTCAAACTCGTAACCCTCTGTATGCTAGTCCGTGACTCTACCAACTGGGTTACCACTGCCTATTGTTGAACGGGTATGATAAATTTTACAAATTCATAAAAGAGTAATTTAACGTCTCGAACGTTTAGTCACGGTGAGACGACGAGGTCAACAACAGAACTGGCGCAACCCTCTCTCTAAACTTCCACATCATGTCAATGTGAGGACATCAGGAGCCCCGGAAGATTTCATATGCACCAGTCCCTAGGTTCCACGAGGATCTTTGGTTGGATCGAGTTTCAAACCCATAACCATCTGTATGCTAGTCCGTGACTCTACCAAATGGGCTACCACGGCCTAGTGTTGAACGGGTATGATAAATTTTACAAATTCATAAAAGAGTAATTTAACGTCTCGAACTTGGATTCACGGTGAGACGACGAGTTCAACAACTGAACTGGCGCAACCCTCTCTCTAAACTTCCACATCATGTCAATGTGAGGACATCAGGAGCCCGAAAGATTTCATGTGTAAATGTCCCTAGGTACCACGATGATCTTTGGTTGGATCGAGTTTCAAACTCGTAACCCTCTGTATGCTAGTCCGTGACTCTACCCCCTGGGCTACCACGGCCTAGTGTTGAACGGGTATGATAAATTTTACAAATTCATAAAAGAGTAATTTAACATCTCGAACTTTTATTCACGGTGAGACGACGAGGTCAACAACTGAACTGGCGCAACCCTCTCTCTATACTTCCACATCATGTCATTGTGAGGACATCAGGAGCCCCGAAAGATTTCATGTGCACCAGTCCCTAGGTACCACGATGATCTTTGGTTGGATCGAGTTTCAAACTCGTAACCCTCTGCATGCTAGTCCGTGACTCTACCAACTGGGCTACCACGGCCTAGTGTTGAACGGGTATGATAAATTTTACAAATTCATAAAAGAGTAATTTAACGTCTCGAACTTGGATTCACGGTGAGACGACGAGGTCAACAACTGAACTGGCGCAACCCTCTCTCTAAACTTCCACATCATGTCAATGTGAGGACATCAGGAGCCCCGAAAGATTTCATGTGCACCAGTCCCTAGGTAACACGATGATCTTTGGTTGGATCGAGTTTCAAACTCGTAACCCTCTGCATGCTAGTCCGTGACTCTACCAACTGGGCTACCACGGCCTAGTGTTGAACGGGTATGATAAATTTTACAAATTCATAAAAGAGTAATTTAACGTCTCGAACTTGGATTCACGGTGAGACGACGAGTTCAACAACTGAACTGGCGCAACCCTCTCTCTAAACTTCCACATCATGTCAATGTGAGGACATCAGGAGCCCGAAAGATTTCATATGCACCTGTCCCTAGGTACCACGATGATCTTTGCTTGGATCGAGTTTCAAACTCGTAACCCTCTGTATGCTAGTCCGTGACTCTACCAACTGGGTTACCACTGCCTATTGTTGAACGGGTATGATAAATTTTACAAATTCATAAAAGAGTAATTTAACGTCTCGAACTTTTATTCACGGTGAGACGACGAGGTCAACAACTGAACTGGCGCAACCCTCTCTCTAAACTTCCACATCATGTCAATGTGAGGACATCAGGAGCCCCGAAAGATTTCATATGCACCAGTCCCTAGGTTCCACGAGGATCTTTGGTTGGATCGAGTTTCAAACCCATAACCATCTGTATGCTAGTCCGTGACTCTACCAAATGGGCTACCACTGCCTAGTGTTGAACAGGTATGATGAATTTTACAAATTCATAAAAGAGTGATTTAACGTCTCGAACTTTGATTCACGGTGAGACGACGAGGTCAACAACTGAACTGGCGCAACCCTCTCTCTAAACTTCCACATCATGTCAATGTGAGGACAACAGGAGCTCCGAAAGATTTCATGTGCACCAGTCCCTAGGTACCACGATGATCTTTGGTTGGATCGAGTTTCAAACCCGTAACCCTCTGTATGCTAGTCCGTGACTCTACCAACTGGGCTACCACTGCCTAGTATTGAACGGGTATGATAAATTTTACAAATTCATTAAGGAGTAATTTAACGTTTCGAACTTGGATTCACGGTGAGACGACGAGGTCAACAACTGAACTGGCGCAACCCTCTCTCTAAACTTCCACATCATGTCAATGTGAGGACATCAGGAGCCCGAAAGATTTCATGTGTACCTGTCCCTAGGTACCACGATGATCTTTGGTTGGATCGAGTTTCAAACTCGTAACCCTCTGTATGCTAGTCCGTGACTCTACCAAATGGGCTACCACGGCCTAGTGTTGAACGGGTATGATAAATTTTACAAATTCATAAAAGAGTAATTTAACGTCTCGAACTTGGATTCACGGTGAGACGACGAGGTCAACAACTGAACTGGCGCAACCCTCTCTCTAAACTTCCACATCATGTCAATGTGAGGACATCAGGAGCCCGAAAGATTTCATATGCACCTGTCCCTAGGTACCACGATGATCTTTGCTTGGATCGAGTTTCAAACTCGTAACCATCTGTATGCTAGTCCGTGACTCTACCAAATGGGCTACCACTGCCTAGTGTTGAACAGGTATGATGAATTTTACAAATTCATTAAGGAGTAATTTAACGTTTCGAACTTGTATTCACGGTGAGACGACGAGGTCAACAACTGAACTGGCGCAACCCTCTCTCTAAACTTCCACATCATGTCAATGTGAGGACATCAGGAGCCCGAAAGATTTCATGTGTACCTGTCCCTAGGTACCACGATGATCTTTGGTTGGATCGAGTTTCAAACTCGTAACCCTCTGCATGCTAGTCCGTGACTCTACCAACTGGGCTACCACGGCCTAGTGTTGAACGGGTATGATAAATTTTACAAATTCATAAAAGAGTAATTTAACGTCTCGAACTTGGATTCACGGTGAGACGACGAGGTCAACAACTGAACTGGCGCAACCCTCTCTCTAAACTTCCACATCATGTCAATGTGAGGACATCAGGAGCCCGAAAGATTTCATGTGCACCTGTCCCTAGGTACCACGATGATCTTTGCTTGGATCGAGTTTCAAACTCGTAACCCTCTGTATGCTAGTCCGTGACTCTACCAACTGGGTTACCACTGCCTATTGTTGAACGGGTATGATAAATTTTACAAATTCATAAAAGAGTAATTTAACGTCTCGAACTTTTATTCACGGTGAGACGACGAGGTCAACAACTGAACTGGCGCAACCCTCTCTCTAAAATTCCACATCATGTCACTGTGAGGACTTCAGGAGCCCCGAAAGATTTCATGTGCAACAGTCCCTAGGTACCACGATGATCTTTGGTTGGATCGAGTTTCAAACTCGTAACCCTCTGTATGCTAGTCCGTGACTCTACCAACTGGGCTACCACTGCGTAGTGTTGAACGGGTATGATAAATTTTACAAATTCATAAAAGAGTAATTTAACGTCTCGAACTTGGATTCACGGTGAGACGACGAGGTCAACAAATGAACTGGCGCAACCCTCTCTCTAAACTTCCACATCATGTCAATGTGAGGACATCAGGAGCCCGAAAGATTTCATGTGCACCTGTACCTAGGTACCACGATGATCTTTGCTTGGATCGAGTTTCAAACTCGTAACCCTCTGTATGCTAGTCCGTGACTCTACCAACTGGGTTACCACTGCCTATTGTTGAACGGGTATGATAAATTTTACAAATTCATAAAAGAGTAATTTAACGTCTCGAACTTGGATTCACGGTGAGACGACGAGGTCAACAACTGAACTGGCGCAACCCTCTCTCTAAACTTCCACATCATGTCAATGTGAGGACATCAGGAGCCCCGAAAGATTTCATGTGCACCAGTCCCTAGGTAACACGATGATCTTTGGTTGGATCGAGTTTCAAACTCGTAACCCTCTGCATGCTAGTCCGTGACTCTACCAACTGGGCTACCACGGCCTAGTGTTGAACGGGTATGATAAATTTTACAAATTCATAAAAGAGTAATTTAACGTCTCGAACTTGGATTCACGGTGAGACGACGAGTTCAACAACTGAACTGGCGCAACCCTCTCTCTAAACTTCCACATCATGTCAATGTGAGGACATCAGGAGCCCGAAAGATTTCATATGCACCTGTCCCTAGGTACCACGATGATCTTTGCTTGGATCGAGTTTCAAACTCGTAACCCTCTGTATGCTAGTCCGTGACTCTACCAACTGGGTTACCACTGCCTATTTATGAACGGGTATGATAAATTTTACAAATTCATAAAAGAGTAATTTAACGTCTCGAACTTTTATTCACGGTGAGACGACGAGGTCAACAACTGAACTGGCGCAACCCTCTCTCTAAACTTCCACATCATGTCAATGTGAGGACATCAGGAGCCCCGAAAGATTTCATATGCGTCAGTCCCTAGGTTCCACGAGGATCTTTGGTTGGATCGAGTTTCAAACCCATAACCATCTGTATGCTAGTCCGTGACTCTACCAAATGGGCTACCACTGCCTAGTGTTGAACAGGTATGATGAATTTTACAAATTCATAAAAGAGTAATTTAACGTTTCGAACTTGGATTCACGGTGAGACGACGAGGTCAACAACTGAACTGGCGCAACCCTCTCTCTAAACTTCCACATCATGTCAATGTGAGGACATCAGGAGCCCGAAAGATTTCATGTGTACCTGTCCCTAGGTACCACGATGATCTTTGGTTGGATCGAGTTTCAAACTCGTAACCCTCTGTATGCTAGTCCGTGACTCTACCAAATGGGCTACCACGGCCTAGTGTTGAACGGGTATGATAAATTTTACAAATTCATAAAAGAGTAATATAACGTCTCGAACTTTAATTCACGGTGAGACGACGAGGTCAACAACTGAACTGGCGCAACCCTCTCTCTAAAATTCCACATCATGTCAATGTGAGGACTTCAGGAGCCCCGAAAGATTTCATGTGCAAGAGTCCCTAGGTACCACGATGATCTTTGGTTGGATCGAGTTTCAAACTCGTAACCCTCTGTATGCTAGTCCGTGAATCTACCAACTGGGCTACCACTGCGTAGTGTTGAACGGGTATGATAAATTTTACAAATTCATAAAAGAGTAATTTAACATCTCGAACTTTTATTCACGGTGAGACGACGAGGTCAACAACTGAACTGGCGCAACCCTCTCTCTAAACTTCCACATCATGTCATTGTGAGGACATCAGGAGCCCCGAAAGATTTCATGTGCACCAGTCCCTAGGTACCACGATGATCTTTGGTTGGATCGAGTTTCAAACTTGTAACAATCTGCATGCTAGTCCGTGACTCTACCAACTGGGCTACCACGGCCTAGTGTTGAACGGGTATGATAAATTTTACAAATTCATAAAAGAGTAATTTAACGTCTCGAACTTGGATTCACGGTGAGACGACGTCAACAACTGAACTGGCGCAACCCTCTCTCTAAACTTCCACATCATGTCAATGTGAGGACATCAGGAGCCCGAAAGATTTCATGTGCACCTGTCCCTAGGTACCACGATGATCTTTGCTTGGATCGAGTTTCAAACTCGTAACCCTCTGTATGCTAGTCCGTGACTCTACCAACTGGGTTACCACTGCCTATTGTTGAACGGGTATGATAAATTTTACAAATTCATAAAAGAGTAATTTAACGTCTCGAACTTTTAGTCACGGTGAGACGACGAGGTCAACAACAGAACTGGCGCAACCCTCTCTCTAAACTTCCACATCATGTCAATGTGAGGACATCAGGAGCCCCGAAAGATTTCATGTGCACCAGTCCCTAGGTACCACGAGGATCTTTGGTTGGATCGAGTTTCAAACCCATAACCCTCTGTATGCTAGTCCGTGACTCTACAAATTGGGCTACCACGGCCTAGTGTTGAACGGGTATGATAAATTTTACAAATTCATAAAAGAGTAATTTAACGTTTCGAACTTGGATTCACGGTGAGACGACGAGGTCAACAACTGAACTGGCGCAACCCTCTCTCTAAACTTCCACATCATGTCAATGTGAGGACATCAGGAGCCCGAAAGATTTCATGTGCACCTGTTCCTAGGTACCACGATGATCTTTGGTTGGATCGAGTTTCAAACTCGTAACCCTCTGTATGCTAGTCCGTGACTCTACCAACTGGGCTACCACTGCGTAGTGTTGAACGGGTATGATAAATTTTACAAATTCATAAAAGAGTAATTTAACATCTCGAACTTTTATTCACGGTGAGACGACGAGGTCAACAACTGAACTGGCGCAACCCTCTCTCTAAACTTCCACATCATGTCATTGTGAGGACATCAGGAGCCCCGAAAGATTTCATGTGCACCAGTCCCTAGGTACCACGATGATCTTTGGTTGGATCGAGTTTCAAACTTGTAACCCTCTGCATGCTAATCCGTGACTCTACCAACTGGGCTACCACGGCCTAGTGTTGAACGGGTATGATAAATTTTACAAATTCATAAAAGAGTAATTTAACGTCTCGAACTTGGATTCACGGTGAGACGACGTCAACAACTGAACTGGCGCAACCCTCTCTCTAAACTTCCACATCATGTCAATGTGAGGACATCAGGAGCCCGAAAGATTTCATGTGCACCTGTCCCTAGGTACCACGATGATCTTTGCTTGGATCGAGTTTCAAACTCGTAACCCTCTGTATGCTAGTCCGTGACTCTACCAACTGGGTTACCACTGCCTATTGTTGAACGGGTATGATAAATTTTACAAATTCATAAAAGAGTAATTTAACGTCTCGAACTTTTAGTCACGGTGAGACGACGAGGTCAACAACAGAACTGGCGCAACCCTCTCTCTAAACTTCCACATCATGTCAATGTGAGGACATCAGGAGCCCCGAAAGATTTCATGTGCACCAGTCCCTAGGTACCACGAGGATCTTTGGTTGGATCGAGATTCAAACCCATAACCCTCTGTATGCTAGTCCGTGACTCTACCAAATGGGCTACCACGGCCTAGTGTTGAACGGGTATGATAAATTTTACAAATTCATAAAAGAGTAATTTAACGTTTCGAACTTGGATTCACGGTGAGACGACGAGGTCAACAACTGAACTGGCGCAACCCTCTCTCTAAACTTCCACATCATGTCAATGTGAGGACATCAGGAGCCCGAAAGATTTCATGTGTACCTGTCCCTAGGTACCACGAGGATCTTTGGTTGGATCGAGTTTCAAACTCGTAACCCTCTGTATGCTAGTCCGTGACTCTACCAACTGGGCTACCACTGCGTAGTGTTGAACGGGTATGATAAATTTTACAAATTCATAAAAGAGTAATTTAACATCTCGAACTTTTATTCACGGTGAGACGACGAGGTCCACAAATGAACTGGCGCAACCCTCTCTCTAAACTTCCACATCATGTCAATGTGAGGACATCAGGAGCCCGAAAGATTTCATGTGCACCTGTCCCTAGGTACCACGATGATCTTTGGTTGGATCGAGTTTCAAACTCGTAACCCTCTGTATGCTAGTCCGTGACTCTACCAACTGGGTTACCACTGCCTATTGTTGAACGGGTATGATAAATTTTATAAATTCATTAAAGAGTAATTTAACGTCTCGAAATTTTAGTCACGGTGAGACGACGAGGTCAACAACAGAACTGGCGCAACCCTCTCTCTAAACTTCCACATCATGTCAATGTGAAGACTTCAGGAGCCCCGAAAGATTTCATGTGCAACAGTCCCTAGGTACCACGATGATCTTTGGTTGGATCGAGTTTCAAACTCGTAACCCTCTGTATGCTAGTCCGTGACTCTACCAACTGGGCTACCACTGCGTAGTGTTGAACGGGTATGATAAATTTTACAAATTCATAAAAGAGTAATTTAACATCTCGAACTTTTATTCACGGTGAGACGACGAGGTCAACAACTGAACTGGCGCAACCCTCTCTCTATACTTCCACATCATGTCATTGTGAGGACATCAGGAGCCCCGAAAGATTTCATGTGCACCAGTCCCTAGGTACCACGATGATCTTTGGTTGGATCGAGTTTCAAACTCGTAACCCTCTGCATGCTAGTCCGTGACTCTACCAACTGGGCTACCACGGCCTAGTGTTGAACGGGTATGATAAATTTTACAAATTCATAAAAGAGTAATTTAACGTCTCGAACTTGGATTCACGGTGAGACGACGAGGTCAACAACTGAACTGGCGCAACCGTCTCTCTAAACTTCCACATCATGTCAATGTGAGGACATCAGGAGCCCGAAAGATTTCATGTGCACCTGTCCCTAGGTACCACGATGATCTTTGCTTGGATCGAGTTTCAAACTCGTAACCCTCTGTATGCTAGTCCGTGACTCTACCAACTGGGTTACCACTGCCTATTGTTGAACGGGTATGATAAATTTTACAAATTCATAAAAGAGTAATTTAACGTCTCGAACTTTTATTCACGGTGAGACGACGAGGTCAACAACTGAACTGGCGCAACCCTCTCTCTAAACTTCCACATCATGTCAATGTGAGGACATCAGGAGCCCCGAAAGATTTCATGTGCACCAGTCCCTAGGTACCACGAGGATCTTTGGTTGGATCGAGTTTCAAACCCATAACCATCTGTATGCTAGTCCGTGACTCTACCAAATGGGCTACCACTGCCTAGTGTTGAACGGGTATGATGAATTTTACAAATTCATAAAAGAGTAATATAACGTCTCGAACTTTAATTCACGGTGAGACGACGAGGTCAACAACTGAACTGGCGCAACCCTCTCTCTATACTTCCACATCATGTCATTGTGAGGACATCAGGAGCCCCGAAAGATTTCATGTGCACCAGTCCCTAGGTAACACGATGATCTTTGATTGGATCGAGTTTCAAACTCGTAACCCTCTGCATGCTAGTCCGTGACTCTACCAACTGGGCTACCACGGCCTAGTGTTGAACGGGTATGATAAATTTTACAAATTCATAAAAGAGTAATTTAACGTCTCGAACTTGGATTCACGGTGAGACGACGAGGTCAACAACTGAACTGGCGCAACCCTCTCTCTAAACTTCCACATCATGTCAATGTGAGGACATCAGGAGCCCGAAAGATTTCATATGCACCTGTCCCTAGGTACCACGATGATCTTTGCTTGGATCGAGTTTCAAACTCGTAACCCTCTGTATGCTAGTCCGTGACTCTACCAACTGGGTTACCACTGCCTATTGTTGAACGGGTATGATAAATTTTACAAATTCATAAAAGAGTAATTTAACGTCTCGAACTTTTATTCACGGTGAGACGACAAATTCAACAACTGAACTGGCGCAACCCTCTCTCTAAACTTCCACATCATGTCAATGTGAGGACATCAGGAGCCCCGAAAGATTTCATATGCACCAGTCCCTAGGTTCCACGAGGATCTTTGGTTGGATCGAGTTTCAAACCCATAACCATCTGTATGCTAGTCCGTGACTCTACCAAATGGGCTACCACTGCCTAGTGTTGAACAGGTATGATGAATTTTACAAATTCATTAAGGAGTAATTTAACGTTTCGAACTTGTATTCACGGTGAGACGACGAGGTCAACAACTGAACTGGCGCAACCCTCTCTCTAAACTTCCACATCATGTCAATGTGAGGACATCAGGAGCCCGAAAGATTTCATGTGTACCTGTCCCTAGGAACCACGATGATCTTTGGTTGGATCGAGTTTCAAACTCGTAACCCTCTGCATGCTAGTCCGTGACTCTACCAACTGGGCTACCACGGCCTAGTGTTGAACGGGTATGATAAATTTTACAAATTCATAAAAGAGTAATTTAACGTCTCGAACTTGGATTCACGGTGAGACGACGAGGTCAACAACTGAACTGGCGCAACCCTCTCTCTAAACTTCCACATCATGTCAATGTGAGGACATCAGGAGCCCGAAAGATTTCATGTGCACCTGTCCCTAGGTACCACGATGATCTTTGCTTGGATCGAGTTTCAAACTCGTAACCCTCTGTATGCTAGTCCGTGACTCTACCAACTGGGTTACCACTGCCTATTTTTGAACGGGTATGATAAATTTTACAAATTCATAAAAGAGTAATTTAACGTCTCGAACTTTTATTCACGGTGAGACGACGAGGTCAACAACTGAACTGGCGCAACCCTCTCTCTAAAATTCCACATCATGTCAATGTGACGACTTCAGGAGCCCCGAAAGATTTCATATGCACCAGTCCCTAGGTTCCACGAGGATCTTTGGTTGGATCGAGTTTCAAACCCATAACCATCTGTATGCTAGTCCGTGACTCTACCAAATGGGCTACCACTGCGTAGTGTTGAACGGGTATGATAAATTTTACAAATTCATAAAAGAGTAATTTAACATCTCGAACTTTTATTCACGGTGAGACGACGAGGTCAACAACTGAACTGGCGCAACCCTCTCTCTATACTTCCACATCATGTCATTGTGAGGACATCAGGAGCCCCGAAAGATTTCATGTGCACCAGTCCCTAGGTACCACGATGATCTTTGGTTGGATCGAGTTTCAAACTCGTAACCCTCTGCATGCTAGTCCGTGACTCTACCAACTGGGCTACCACGGCCTAGTGTTGAACGGGTATGATAAATTTTACAAATTCATAAAAGAGTAATTTAACGTCTCGAACTTTTATTCACGGTGAGACGACGAGGTCAACAACTGAACTGGCGCAACCCTCTCTCTAAAATTCCACATCATGTCAATGTGACGACTTCAGGAGCCCCGAAAGATTTCATGTGCAACAGTCCCTAGGTACCACGATGATCTTTGGTTGGATCGAGTTTCAAACTCGTAACCCTCTGTATGCTAGTCCGTGACTCTACCAACTGGGCTACCACTGCGTAGTGTTGAACGGGTATGATAAATTTTACAAATTCATAAAAGAGTAATTTAACATCTCGAACTTTTATTCACGGTGAGACGACGAGGTCAACAACTGAACTGGCGCAACCCTCTCTCTATACTTCCACATCATGTCATTGTGAGGACATCAGGAGCCCCGAAAGATTTCATGTGCACCAGTCCCTAGGTACCACGATGATCTTTGGTTGGATCGAGTTTCAAACTCGTAACCCTCTGCATGCTAGTCCGTGACTCTACCAACTGGGCTACCACGGCCTAGTGTTGAACGGGTATGATAAATTTTACAAATTCATAAAAGAGTAATTTAACGTCTCGAACTTGGATTCACGGTGAGACGACGAGGTCAACAAATGAACTGGCGCAACCCTCTCTCTAAACTTCCACATCATGTCAATGTGAGGACATCAGGAGCCCGAAAGATTTCATGTGCACCTGTACCTAGGTACCACGATGATCTTTGCTTGGATCGAGTTTCAAACTCGTAACCCTCTGTATGCTAGTCCGTGACTCTACCAACTGGGTTACCACTGCCTATTGTTGAACGGGTATGATAAATTTTACAAATTCATAAAAGAGTAATTTAACGTCTCGAACTTTTAGTCACGGTGAGACGACGAGGTCAACAACAGAACTGGCGCAACCCTCTCTCTAAACTTCCACATCATGTCAATGTGAGGACATCAGGAGCCCCGGAAGATTTCATATGCACCAGTCCCTAGGTTCCACGAGGATCTTTGGTTGGATCGAGTTTCAAACCCATAACCATCTGTATGCTAGTCCGTGACTCTACCAAATGGGCTACCACTGCCTAGTGTTGAACAGGTATGATGAATTTTACAAATTCATTAAGGAGTAATTTAACGTTTCGAACTTGGATTCACGGTGAGACGACGAGGTCAACAACTGAACTGGCGCAACCCTCTCTCTAAACTTCCACATCATGTCAATGTGAGGACATCAGGAGCCCGAAAGATTTCATGTGTACCTGTCCCTAGGTACCACGATGATCTTTGGTTGGATCGAGTTTCAAACTCGTAACCCTCTGGATGCTAGTCCGTGACTCTACCCCCTGGGCTACCACGGCCTAGTGTTGAACGGGTATGATAAATTTTACAAATTCATAAAAGAGTAATTTAACATCTCGAACTTTTATTCACGGTGAGACGACGAGGTCAACAACTGAACTGGCGCAACCCTCTCTCTATACTTCCACATCATGTCATTGTGAGGACATCAGGAGCCCCGAAAGATTTCATGTGCACCAGTCCCTAGGTACCACGATGATCTTTGGTTGGATCGAGTTTCAAACTCGTAACCCTCTGCATGCTAGTCCGTGACTCTACCAACTGGGCTACCACGGCCTAGTGTTGAACGGGTATGATAAATTTTACAAATTCATAAAAGAGTAATTTAACGTCTCGAACTTGGATTCACGGTGAGACGACGAGGTCAACAACTGAACTGGCGCAACCCTCTCTCTAAACTTCCACATCATGTCAATGTGAGGACATCAGGAGCCCCGAAAGATTTCATGTGCACCAGTCCCTAGGTAACACGATGATCTTTGGTTGGATCGAGTTTCAAACTCGTAACCCTCTGCATGCTAGTCCGTGACTCTACCAACTGGGCTACCACGGCCTAGTGTTGAACGGGTATGATAAATTTTACAAATTCATAAAAGAGTAATTTAACGTCTCGAACTTGGATTCACGGTGAGACGACGAGTTCAACAACTGAACTGGCGCAACCCTCTCTCTAAACTTCCACATCATGTCAATGTGAGGACATCAGGAGCCCGAAAGATTTCATATGCACCTGTCCCTAGGTACCACGATGATCTTTGCTTGGATCGAGTTTCAAACTCGTAACCCTCTGTATGCTAGTCCGTGACTCTACCAACTGGGTTACCACTGCCTATTGTTGAACGGGTATGATAAATTTTACAAATTCATAAAAGAGTAATTTAACGTCTCGAACTTTTATTCACGGTGAGACGACGAGGTCAACAACTGAACTGGCGCAACCCTCTCTCTAAACTTCCACATCATGTCAATGTGAGGACATCAGGAGCCCCGAAAGATTTCATATGCACCAGTCCCTAGGTTCCACGAGGATCTTTGGTTGGATCGAGTTTCAAACCCATAACCATCTGTATGCTAGTCCGTGACTCTACCAAATGGGCTACCACTGCCTAGTGTTGAACAGGTATGATGAATTTTACAAATTCATAAAAGAGTGATTTAACGTCTCGAACTTTGATTCACGGTGAGACGACGAGGTCAACAACTGAACTGGCGCAACCCTCTCTCTAAACTTCCACATCATGTCAATGTGAGGACAACAGGAGCTCCGAAAGATTTCATGTGCACCAGTCCCTAGGTACCACGATGATCTTTGGTTGGATCGAGTTTCAAACCCGTAACCCTCTGTATGCTAGTCCGTGACTCTACCAACTGGGCTACCACTGCCTAGTATTGAACGGGTATGATAAATTTTACAAATTCATTAAGGAGTAATTTAACGTTTCGAACTTGGATTCACGGTGAGACGACGAGGTCAACAACTGAACTGGCGCAACCCTCTCTCTAAACTTCCACATCATGTCAATGTGAGGACATCAGGAGCCCGAAAGATTTCATGTGTACCTGTCCCTAGGTACCACGATGATCTTTGGTTGGATCGAGTTTCAAACTCGTAACCCTCTGTATGCTAGTCCGTGAATCTACCCCCTGGGCTACCACTGCGTAGTGTTGAACGGGTATGATAAATTTTACAAATTCATAAAAGAGTAATTTAACATCTCGAACTTTTATTCACGGTGAGACGACGAGGTCAACAACTGAACTGGCGCAACCCTCTCTCTATACTTCCACATCATGTCATTGTGAGGACATCAGGAGCCCCGAAAGATTTCATGTGCACCAGTCCCTAGGTACCACGATGATCTTTGGTTGGATCGAGTTTCAAACTCGTAACCCTCTGTATGCTAGTCCGTGACTCTACCAAATGGGCTACCACGGCCTAGTGTTGAACGGGTATGATAAATTTTACAAATTCATAAAAGAGTAATATAACGTCTCGAACTTTAATTCACGGTGAGACGACGAGGTCAACAACTGAACTGGCGCAACCCTCTCTCTAAAATTCCACATCATGTCAATGTGAGGACTTCAAGAGCCCCGAAAGATTTCATGTGCAAGAGTCCCTAGGTACCACGATGATCTTTGGTTGGATCGAGTTTCAAACTCGTAACCCTCTGTATGCTAGTCCGTGACTCTACCAAATGGGCTACCACGGCCTAGTGTTGAACGGGTATGATAAATTTTACAAATTCATAAAAGAGTAATATAACGTCTCGAACTTTAATTCACGGTGAGACGACGAGGTCAACAACTGAACTGGCGCAACCCTCTCTCTAAAATTCCACATCATGTCAATGTGAGGACTTCAGGAGCCCCGAAAGATTTCATGTGCAAGAGTCCCTATGTACCACGATGATCTTTGGTTGGATCGAGTTTCAAACTCGTAACCCTCTGTATGCTACTCCGTGACTCTACCAACCGGGCTACCACTGCGTAGTGTTGAACGGGTATGATAAATTTTACAAATTCATAAAAGAGTAATTTAACATCTCGAACTTTTATTCACGGTGAGACGACGAGGTCAACAACTGAACTGGCGCAACCCTCTCTCTATACTTCCACATCATGTCATTGTGAGGACATCAGGAGCCCCGAAAGATTTCATGTGCACCAGTCCCTAGGTACCACGATGATCTTTGGTTGGATCGAGTTTCAAACTCGTAACCCTCTGCATGCTAGTCCGTGACTCTACCAACTGGGCTACCACGGCCTAGTGTTGAACGGGTATGATAAATTTTACAAATTCATAAAAGAGTAATTTAACGTCTCGAACTTGGATTCACGGTGAGACGACGAGGTCAACAAATGAACTGGCGCAACCCTCTCTCTAAACTTCCACATCATGTCAATGTGAGGACATCAGGAGCCCGAAAGATTTCATGTGCACCTGTACCTAGGTACCACGATGATCTTTGCTTGGATCGAGTTTCAAACTTGTAACCCTCTGTATGCTAGTCCGTGACTCTACCAACTGGGTTACCACTGCCTATTGTTGAACGGGTATGATAAATTTTACAAATTCATAAAAGAGTAATTTAACGTCTCGAACTTTTAGTCACGGTGAGACGACGAGGTCAACAACAGAACTGGCGCAACCCTCTCTCTAAACTTCCACATCATGTCAATGTGAGGACATCAGGAGCCCCGAAAGATTTCATGTGCACCAGTCCCTAGGTACCACGAAGATCTTTGGTTGGATCGAGTTTCAAACCCATAACCCTCAGTATGCTAGTCCGTGACTCTACCCCCTGGGCTACCACGGCCTACTGTTGAACGGGTATGATAAATTTTACAAATTCATAAAAGAGTAATATAACGTCTCGAACTTTAATTCACGGTGAGACGACGAGGTCAACAACTGAACTGGCGCAACCCTCTCTCTAAAATTCCACATCATGTCAATGTGAGGACTTCAGGAGCCCCGAAAGATTTCATGTGCAACAGTCCCTAGGTACCACGATGATCTTTGGTTGGATCGAGTTTCAAACTCGTAACCCTCTGTATGCTAGTCCGTGACTCTACCAACTGGGCTACCACTGCGTAGTGTTGAACGGGTATGATAAATTTTACAAATTCATAAAAGAGTAATTTAACATCTCGAACTTTTATTCACGGTGAAACGACGAGGTCAACAACTGAACTGGCGCAACCCTCTCTCTATACTTCCACATCATGTCATTGTGAGGACATCAGGAGCCCCGAAAGATTTCATGTGCACCAGTCCCTAGGTACCACGGTGATCTTTGGTTGGATCGAGTTTCAAACTCGTAACCCTCTGCATGCTAGTCCGTGACTCTACCAACTGGGCTACCACGGCCTAGTGTTGAACGGGTATGATAAATTTTACAAATTCATAAAAGAGTAATTTAACGTCTCGAACTTGGATTCACGGTGAGACGACGAGGTCAACAAATGAACTGGCGCAACCCTCTCTCTAAACTTCCACATCATGTCAATGTGAGGACATCAGGAGCCCGAAAGATTTCATGTGCACCTGTCCCTAGGTACCACGATGATCTTTGCTTGGATCGAGTTTCAAACTCGTAACCCTCTGTATGCTAGTCCGTGACTCTACCAACTGGGTTACCACTGCCTATTGTTGAACGGGTATGATAAATTTTACAAATTCATAAAAGAGTAATTTAACGTCTCGAACTTTTAGTCACGGTGAGACGACGAGGTCAACAACAGAACTGGCGCAACCCTCTCTCTAAACTTCCACATCATGTCAATGTGAGGACATCAGGAGCCCCGAAAGATTTCATGTGCACCAGTCCCTAGGTACCACGATGATCTTTGGTTGGATCGAGTTTCAAACTCGTAACCCTCTGTATGCTAGTCCGTGACTCTACCCCCTGGGCTACCACGGCCTAGTGTTGAACGGGTATGATAAATTTTACAAATTCATAAAAGAGTAATTTAACATCTCGAACTTTTATTCACTGTGAGACGACGAGGTCAACAACTGAACTGGCGCAACCCTCTCTCTATACTTCCACATCATGTCATTGTGAGGACATCAGGAGCCCCGAAAGATTTCATGTGCACCAGTACCTAGGTACCACGATGATCTTTGGTTGGATCGAGTTTCAAACTCGTAACCCTCTGCATGCTAGTCCGTGACTGTACCAACTGGGCTACCACGGCCTAGTGTTGAACGGGTATGATAAATTTTACAAATTCATAAAAGAGTAATTTAACGTTTCGAACTTGGATTCACGGTGAGACGACGAGGTCAACAACTGAACTGGCGCAACCCTCTCTCTAAACTTCCACATCATGTCAATGTGAGGACATCAGGAGCCCGAAAGATTTCATGTGCACCTGTCCCTAGGTACCACGATGATCTTTGGTTGGATCGAGTTTCAAACTCGTAACCCTCTGTATGCTAGTCCGTGACTCTACCCCCTGGGCTACCACGGCCTAGTGTTGAACGGGTATGATAAATTTTACAAATTCATAAAAGAGTAATATAACGTCTCGAACTTTAATTCACGGTGAGACGACGAGGTCAACAACTGAACTGGCGCAACCCTCTCTCTAAAATTCCACATCATGTCAATGTGAGGACTTCAGGAGCCCCGAAAGATTTCATGTGCAACAGTCCCTAGGTACCACGATGATCTTTGGTTGGATCGAGTTTCAAACTCGTAACCCTCTGTATGCTAGTCCGTGACTCTACCAACTGGGCTACCACTGCGTAGTGTTGAACGGGTATGATAAATTTTACAAATTCATAAAAGAGTAATTTAACATCTCGAACTTTTATTCACGGTGAAACGACGAGGTCAACAACTGAACTGGCGCAACCCTCTCTCTATACTTCCACATCATGTCATTGTGAGGACATCAGGAGCCCCGAAAGATTTCATGTGCACCAGTCCCTAGGTACCACGGTGATCTTTGGTTGGATCGAGTTTCAAACTCGTAACCCTCTGCATGCTAGTCCGTGACTCTACCAACTGGGCTACCACGGCCTAGTGTTGAACGGGTATGATAAATTTTACAAATTCATAAAAGAGTAATTTAACGTCTCGAACTTGGATTCACGGTGAGATGACGAGGTCAACAAATGAACTGGCGCAACCCTCTCTCTAAACTTCCACATCATGTCAATGTGAGGACATCAGGAGCCCGAAAGATTTCATGTGCACCTGTCCCTAGGTACCACGATGATCTTTGCTTGGATCGAGTTTCAAACTCGTAACCCTCTGTATGCTAGTCCGTGACTCTACCAACTGGGTTACCACTGCCTATTGTTGAACGGGTATGATAAATTTTACAAATTCATAAAAGAGTAATTTAACGTCTCGAACTTTTAGTCACGGTGAGACGACGAGGTCAACAACAGAACTGGCGCAACCCTCTCTCTAAACTTCCACATCATGTCAATGTGAGGACATCAGGAGCCCCGAAAGATTTCATGTGCATCAGTCCCTAGGTACCACGAAGATCTTTGGTTGGATCGAGTTTCAAACCCATAACCCTCAGTATGCTAGTCCGTGACTCTACCAAATGGGCTACCACGGCCTAGTGTTGAACGGGTATGATAAATTTTACAAATTCATAAAAGAGTAATTTAACGTTTCGAACTTGGATTCACGGTGAGACGACGAGGTCAACAACTGAACTGGCGCAACCCTCTCTCTAAACTTCCACATCATGTCAATGTGAGGACATCAGGAGCCCGAAAGATTTCATGTGTACCTGTCCCTAGGTACCACGATGATCTTTGGTTGGATCGAGTTTCAAACTCGTAACCCTCTGTATGCTAGTCCGTGACTCTACCCCCTGGGCTACCACGGCCTAGTGTTGAACGGGTATGATAAATTTTACAAATTCATAAAAGAGTAATTTAACATCTCGAACTTTTATTCACTGTGAGACGACGAGGTCAACAACTGAACTGGCGCAACCCTCTCTCTATACTTCCACATCATGTCATTGTGAGGACATCAGGAGCCCCGAAAGATTTCATGTGCACCAGTACCTAGGTACCACGATGATCTTTGGTTGGATCGAGTTTCAAACTCGTAACCCTCTGCATGCTAGTCCGTGACTCTACCAACTGGGCTACCACGGCCTAGTGTTGAACGGGTATGATAAATTTTACAAATTCATAAAAGAGTAATTTAACGTCTCGAACTTGGATTCACGGTGAGACGACGAGGTCAACAACTGAACTGGCACAACCCTCTCTCTAAACTTCCACATCATGTCAATGTGAGGACATCAGGAGCCCGAAAGATTTCATGTGCACCTGTCCCTAGGTACCACGATGATCTTTGGTTGGATCGAGTTTCAAACTCGTAACCCTCTGTATGCTAGTCCGTGACTCTACCCCCTGGGCTACCACGGCCTAGTGTTGAACGGGTATGAAAAATTTTACAAATTCATAAAAGAGTAATTTAACATCTCGAACTTTTATTCACGGTGAAACGACGAGGTCAACAACTGAACTGGCGCAACCCTCTCTCTATACTTCCACATCATGTCTTTGTGAGGACATCAGGAGCCCCGAAAGATTTCATGTGCACCAGTCCCTAGGTACCACGGTGATCTTTGGTTGGATCGAGTTTCAAACTCGTAACCCTCTGCATGCTAGTCCGTGACTCTACCAACTGGGCTACCACGGCCTAGTGTTGAACGGGTATGATAAATTTTACAAATTCATAAAAGAGTAATTTAACGTCTCGAACTTGGATTCACGGTGAGACGACGAGGTCAACAAATGAACTGGCGCAACCCTCTCTCTAAACTTCCACATCATGTCAATGTGAGGACATCAGGAGCCCGAAAGATTTCATGTGCACCTGTCCCTAGGTACCACGATGATCTTTGCTTGGATCGAGTTTCAAACTCGTAACCCTCTGTATGCTAGTCCGTGACTCTACCAACTGGGTTACCACTGCCTATTGTTGAACGGGTATGATAAATTTTACAAATTCATAAAAGAGTAATTTAACGTCTCGAACTTTTAGTCACGGTGAGACGACGAGGTCAACAACAGAACTGGCGCAACCCTCTCTTTAAACTTCCACATCATGTCAATGTGAGGACATCAGGAGCCCCGAAAGATTTCATGTGCACCAGTCCCTAGGTACCACGATGATCTTTGGTTGGATCGAGTTTCAAACTCGTAACCCTCTGCATGCTAGTCCGTGACGCTACCAACTGGGCTACCACGGCCTAGTGTTGAACGGGTATGATAAATTTTACAAATTCATAAAAGAGTAATTTAACGTTTCGAACTTGGATTCACGGTGAGACGACGAGGTCAACAACTGAACTGGCGCAACCCTCTCTCTAAACTTCCACATCATGTCAATGTGAGGACATCAGGAGCCCGAAAGATTTCATGTGCACCTGTCCCTAGGTACCACGATGATCTTTGGTTGGATCGAGTTTCAAACTCGTAACCCTCTGTATGCTAGTCCGTGACTCTACCCCCTGGGCTACCACGGCCTAGTGTTGAACGGGTATGATAAATTTTACAAATTCATAAAAGAGTAATATAACGTCTCGAACTTTAATTCACGGTGAGACGACGAGGTCAACAACTGAACTGGCGCAACCCTCTCTCTAAAATTCCACATCATGTCAATGTGAGGACTTCAGGAGCCCCGAAAGATTTCATGTGCAACAGTCCCTAGGTACCACGATGATCTTTGGTTGGATCGAGTTTCAAACTCGTAACCCTCTGTATGCTAGTCCGTGACTCTACCAACTGGGCTACCACTGCGTAGTGTTGAACGGGTATGATAAATTTTACAAATTCATAAAAGAGTAATTTAACATCTCGAACTTTTATTCACGGTGAAACGACGAGGTCAACAACTGAACTGGCGCAACCCTCTCTCTATACTTCCACATCATGTCATTGTGAGGACATCAGGAGCCCCGAAAGATTTCATGTGCACCAGTCCCTAGGTACCACGGTGATCTTTGGTTGGATCGAGTTTCAAACTCGTAACCCTCTGCATGCTAGTCCGTGACTCTACCAACTGGGCTACCACGGCCTAGTGTTGAACGGGTATGATAAATTTTACAAATTCATAAAAGAGTAATTTAACGTCTCGAACTTGGATTCACGGTGAGACGACGAGGTCAACAAATGAACTGGCGCAACCCTCTCTCTAAACTTCCACATCATGTCAATGTGAGGACATCAGGAGCCCCGAAAGATTTCATGTGCATCAGTCCCTAAGTACCACGAAGATCTTTGGTTGGATCGAGTTTCAAACCCATAACCCTCAGTATGCTAGTCCGTGACTCTACCAAATGGGCTACCACGGCCTAGTGTTGAACGGGTATGATAAATTTTACAAATTCATAAAAGAGTAATTTAACGTTTCGAACTTGGATTCACGGTGAGACGACGAGGTCAACAACTGAACTGGCGCAACCCTCTCTCTAAACTTCCACATCATGTCAATGTGAGGACATCAGGAGCCCGAAAGATTTCATGTGTACCTGTCCCTAGGTACCACGATGATCTTTGGTTGGATCGAGTTTCAAACTCGTAACCCTCTGTATGCTAGTCCGTGACTCTACCCCCTGGGCTACCACGGCCTAGTGTTGAACGGGTATGATAAATTTTACAAATTCATAAAAGAGTAATTTAACGTCTCGAACTTTTAGTCACGGTGAGACGACGAGGTCAACAACAGAACTGGCGCAACCCTCTCTCTATACTTCCACATCATGTCATTGTGAGGACATCAGGAGCCCCGAAAGATTTCATGTGCACCAGTACCTAGGTACCACGATGATCTTTGGTTGGATCGAGTTTCAAACTCGTAACCCTCTGCATGCTAGTCCGTGACTCTACCAACTGGGCTACCACGGCCTAGTGTTGAACGGGTATGATAAATTTTACAAATTCATAAAAGAGTAATTTAACGTCTCGAACTTGGATTCACGGTGAGACGACGAGGTCAACAACTAACTGAACTGGCGCAACCCTCTCTCTAAACTTCCACATCATGTCAATGTGAGGACATCAGGAGCCCCGAAAGATTTCATGTGCACCAGTCCCTAGGTACCACGAGGATCTTTGGTTGGATCGAGTTTCAAACCCATAACCATCTGTATGCTAGTCCGTGACTATACCAAATGGGCTACCATTGCTTAGTGTTGAACGGGTATGATGAATTTTACAAATTCATAAAAGAGTAATATAACGTCTCGAACTTTAATTCACGGTGAGACGACGAGGTCAACAACTGAACTGGCGCAACCCTCTCTCTATACTTCCACATCATGTCATTGTGAGGACATCAGGAGCCCCGAAAGATTTCATGTGCACCAGTCCCTAGGTAACACGATGATCTTTGGTTGGATCGAGTTTCAAACTCGTAACCCTCTGCATGCTAGTCCGTGACTCTACCAACTGGGCTACCACGGCCTAGTGTTGAACGGGTATGATAAATTTTACAAATTCATAAAAGAGTAATTTAACGTTTCGAACTTGGATTCACGGTGAGACAACGAGGTCAACAACTGAACTGGCGCAACCCTCTCTCTAAACTTCCACATCATGTCAATGTGAGGACATCAGGAGCCCGAAAGATTTCATGTGCACCTGTCCCTAGGTACCACGATGATCTTTGGTTGGATCGAGTTTCAAACTCGTAACCCTCTGTATGCTAGTCCGTGACTCTACCCCCTGGGCTACCACGGCCTAGTGTTGAACGGGTATGATAAATTTTACAAATTCATAAAAGAGTAATATAACGTCTCGAACTTTAATTCACGGTGAGACGACGAGGTCAACAACTGAACTGGCGCAACCCTCTCTCTAAAATTCCACATCATGTCAATGTGAGGACTTCAGGAGCCCCGAAAGATTTCATGTGCAACAGTCCCTAGGTACCACGATGATCTTTGGTTGGATCGAGTTTCAAACTCGTAACCCTCTGTATGCTAGTCCGTGACTCTACCAACTGGGCTACCACTGCGTAGTGTTGAACGGGTATGATAAATTTTACAAATTCATAAAAGAGTAATTTAACATCTCGAACTTTTATTCACGGTGAAACGACGAGGTCAACAACTGAACTGGCGCAACCCTCTCTCTATACTTCCACATCATGTCATTGTGAGGACATCAGGAGCCCCGAAAGATTTCATGTGCACCAGTCCCTAGGTACCACGGTGATCTTTGGTTGGATCGAGTTTCAAACTCGTAACCCTCTGCATGCTAGTCCGTGACTCTACCAACTGGGCTACCACGGCCTAGTGTTGAACGGGTATGATAAATTTTACAAATTCATAAAAGAGTAATTTAACGTCTCGAACTTGGATTCACGGTGAGACGACGAGGTCAACAAATGAACTGGCGCAACCCTCTCTCTAAACTTCCACATCATGTCAATGTGAGGACATCAGGAGCCCGAAAGATTTCATGTGCACCTGTCCCTAGGTACCACGATGATCTTTGCTTGGATCGAGTTTCAAACTCGTAACCCTCTGTATGCTAGTCCGTGACTCTACCCCCTGGGCTACCACGGCCTAGTGTTGAACGGGTATGATAAATTTTACAAATTCATAAAAGAGTAATTTAACGTCTCGAACTTTTAGTCACGGTGAGACGACGAGGTCAACAACAGAACTGGCGCAACCCTCTCTCTATACTTCCACATCATGTCATTGTGAGGACATCAGGAGCCCCGAAAGATTTCATGTGCACCAGTACCTAGGTACCACGATGATCTTTGGTTGGATCGAGTTTCAAACTCGTAACCCTCTGCATGCTAGTCCGTGACTCTACCAACTGGGCTACCACGGCCTAGTGTTGAACGGGTATGATAAATTTTACAAATTCATAAAAGAGTAATTTAACGTCTCGAACTTGGATTCACGGTGAGACGACGAGGTCAACAACTAACTGAACTGGCGCAACCCTCTCTCTAAACTTCCACATCATGTCAATGTGAGGACATCAGGAGCCCCGAAAGATTTCATGTGCACCAGTCCCTAGGTACCACGAGGATCTTTGGTTGGATCGAGTTTCAAACCCATAACCATCTGTATGCTAGTCCGTGACTATACCAAATGGGCTACCATTGCTTAGTGTTGAACGGGTATGATGAATTTTACAAATTCATAAAAGAGTAATATAACGTCTCGAACTTTAATTCACGGTGAGACGACGAGGTCAACAACTGAACTGGCGCAACCCTCTCTCTATACTTCCACATCATGTCATTGTGAGGACATCAGGAGCCCCGAAAGATTTCATGTGCACCAGTCCCTAGGTAACACGATGATCTTTGGTTGGATCGAGTTTCAAACTCGTAACCCTCTGCATGCTAGTCCGTGACTCTACCAACTGGGCTACCACGGCCTAGTGTTGAACGGGTATGATAAATTTTACAAATTCATAAAAGAGTAATTTAACGTTTCGAACTTGGATTCACGGTGAGACGACGAGGTCAACAACTGAACTGGCGCAACCCTCTCTCTAAACTTCCACATCATGTCAATGTGAGGACATCAGGAGCCCGAAAGATTTCATGTGCACCTGTCCCTAGGTACCACGATGATCTTTGGTTGGATCGAGTTTCAAACTCGTAACCCTCTGTATGCTAGTCCGTGACTCTACCCCCTGGGCTACCACGGCCTAGTGTTGAACGGGTATGATAAATTTTACAAATTCATAAAAGAGTAATATAACGTCTCGAACTTTAATTCACGGTGAGACGACGAGGTCAACAACTGAACTGGCGCAACCCTCTCTCTAAAATTCCACATCATGTCAATGTGAGGACTTCAGGAGCCCCGAAAGATTTCATGTGCAACAGTCCCTAGGTACCACGATGATCTTTGGTTGGATCGAGTTTCAAACTCGTAACCCTCTGTATGCTAGTCCGTGACTCTACCAACTGGGCTACCACTGCGTAGTGTTGAACGGGTATGATAAATTTTACAAATTCATAAAAGAGTAATTTAACATCTCGAACTTTTATTCACGGTGAAACGACGAGGTCAACAATTGAACTGGCGCAACCCTCTCTCTATACTTCCACATCATGTCATTGTGAGGACATCAGGAGCCCCGAAAGATTTCATGTGCACCAGTCCCTAGGTACCACGGTGATCTTTGGTTGGATCGAGTTTCAAACTCGTAACCCTCTGCATGCTAGTCCGTGACTCTACCAACTGGGCTACCACGGCCTAGTGTTGAACGGGTATGATAAATTTTACAAATTCATAAAAGAGTAATTTAACGTCTCGAACTTGGATTCACGGTGAGACGACGAGGTCAACAAATGAACTGGCGCAACCCTCTCTCTAAACTTCCACATCATGTCAATGTGAGGACATCAGGAGCCCGAAAGATTTCATGTGCACCTGTCCCTAGGTACCACGATGATCTTTGCTTGGATCGAGTTTCAAACTCGTAACCCTCTGTATGCTAGTCCGTGACTCTACCAACTGGGTTACCACTGCATATTGTTGAACGGGTATGATAAATTTTACAAATTCATAAAAGAGTAATTTAACGTCTCGAACTTTTAGTCACGGTGAGACGACGAGTTCAACAACTGAACTGGCGCAACCCTCTCTCTAAACTTCCACATCATGTCAATGTGAGGACATCAGGAGCCCGAAAGATTTCATATGCACCTGTCCCTAGGTACCACGATGATCTTTGCTTGGATCGAGTTTCAAACTCGTAACCCTCTGTATGCTAGTCCGTGACTCTACCAACTGGGTTACCACTGCCTATTGTTGAACGGGTATGATAAATTTTACAAATTCATAAAAGAGTAATTTAACGTCTCGAACTTTTATTCACGGTGAGACGACGAGGTCAACAACTGAACTGGCGCAACCCTCTCTCTAAACTTCCACATCATGTCAATGTGAGGACATCAGGAACCCCGAAAGATTTCATATGCACCAGTCCCTAGGTTCCACGAGGATCTTTGGTTGGATCGAGTTTCAAACTCATAACCATCTGTATGCTAGTCCGTGACTCTACCAAATGGGCTACCACTGCCTAGTGTTGAACAGGTATGATGAATTTTACAAATTCATAAAAGAGTGATTTAACGTCTCGAACTTTGATTCACGGTGAGACGACGAGGTCAACAACTGAACTGGCGCAACCGTCTCTCTAAACTTCCACATCATGTCAATGTGAGGACATCAGGAGCCCGAAAGATTTCATGTGCACCAGTCCCTAGGTAACACGATGATCTTTGGTTGGATCGAGTTTCAAACTCGTAACCCTCTGCATGCTAGTCCGTGACTCTACCAACTGGGCTACCACGGCCTAGTGTTGAACGGGTATGATAAATTTTACAAATTCATAAAAGAGTAATTTAACGTTTCGAACTTGGATTCACGGTGAGACGACGAGGTCAACAACTGAACTGGCGCAACCCTCTCTCTAAACTTCCACATCATGTCAATGTGAGGACATCAGGAGCCCGAAAGATTTCATGTGCACCTGTCCCTAGGTACCACGATGATCTTTGGTTGGATCGAGTTTCAAACTCGTAACCCTCTGTATGCTAGTCCGTGACTCTACCCCCTGGGCTACCACGGCCTAGTGTTGAACGGGTATGATAAATTTTACAAATTCATAAAAGAGTAATATAACGTCTCGAACTTTAATTCACGGTGAGACGACGAGGTCAACAACTGAACTGGCGCAACCCTCTCTCTAAAATTCCACATCATGTCAATGTGAGGACTTCAGGAGCCCCGAAAGATTTCATGTGCAACAGTCCCTAGGTACCACGATGATCTTTGGTTGGATCGAGTTTCAAACTCGTAACCCTCTGTATGCTAGTCCGTGACTCTACCAACTGGGCTACCACTGCGTAGTGTTGAACGGGTATGATAAATTTTACAAATTCATAAAAGAGTAATTTAACATCTCGAACTTTTATTCACGGTGAAACGACGAGGTCAACAATTGAACTGGCGCAACCCTCTCTCTATACTTCCACATCATGTCATTGTGAGGACATCAGGAGCCCCGAAAGATTTCATGTGCACCAGTCCCTAGGTACCACGGTGATCTTTGGTTGGATCGAGTTTCAAACTCGTAACCCTCTGCATGCTAGTCCGTGACTCTACCAACTGGGCTACCACGGCCTAGTGTTGAACGGGTATGATAAATTTTACAAATTCATAAAAGAGTAATTTAACGTCTCGAACTTGGATTCACGGTGAGACGACGAGGTCAACAAATGAACTGGCGCAACCCTCTCTCTAAACTTCCACATCATGTCAATGTGAGGACATCAGGAGCCCGAAAGATTTCATGTGCACCTGTCCCTAGGTACCACGATGATCTTTGCTTGGATCGAGTTTCAAACTCGTAACCCTCTGTATGCTAGTCCGTGACTCTACCAACTGGGTTACCACTGCATATTGTTGAACGGGTATGATAAATTTTACAAATTCATAAAAGAGTAATTTAACGTCTCGAACTTTTAGTCACGGTGAGACGACGAGTTCAACAACTGAACTGGCGCAACCCTCTCTCTAAACTTCCACATCATGTCAATGTGAGGACATCAGGAGCCCGAAAGATTTCATATGCACCTGTCCCTAGGTACCACGATGATCTTTGCTTGGATCGAGTTTCAAACTCGTAACCCTCTGTATGCTAGTCCGTGACTCTACCAACTGGGTTACCACTGCCTATTGTTGAACGGGTATGATAAATTTTACAAATTCATAAAAGAGTAATTTAACGTCTCGAACTTTTATTCACGGTGAGACGACGAGGTCAACAACTGAACTGGCGCAACCCTCTCTCTAAACTTCCACATCATGTCAATGTGAGGACATCAGGAACCCCGAAAGATTTCATATGCACCAGTCCCTAGGTTCCACGAGGATCTTTGGTTGGATCGAGTTTCAAACTCATAACCATCTGTATGCTAGTCCGTGACTCTACCAAATGGGCTACCACTGCCTAGTGTTGAACAGGTATGATGAATTTTACAAATTCATAAAAGAGTGATTTAACGTCTCGAACTTTGATTCACGGTGAGACGACGAGGTCAACAACTGAACTGGCGCAACCGTCTCTCTAAACTTCCACATCATGTCAATGTGAGGACATCAGGAGCCCGAAAGATTTCATGTGCACCAGTCCCTAGGTAACACGATGATCTTTGGTTGGATCGAGTTTCAAACTCGTAACCCTCTGCATGCTAGTCCGTGACTCTACCAACTGGGCTACCACGGCCTAGTGTTGAACGGGTATGATAAATTTTACAAATTCATAAAAGAGTAATTTAACGTCTCGAACTTGGATTCACGGTGAGACGACGAGTTCAACAACTGAACTGGCGCAACCCTCTCTCTAAACTTCCACATCATGTCAATGTGAGGACATCAGGAGCCCGAAAAATTTCATATGCACCTGTCCCTAGGTACCACGATGATCTTTGCTTGGATCGAGTTTCAAACTCGTAACCCTCTGTATGCTAGTCCGTGACTCTACCAACTGGGTTACCACTGCCTATTGTTGAACGGGTATGATAAATTTTACAAATTCATAAAAGAGTAATTTAACGTCTCGAACTTTTATTCACGGTGAGACGACGAGGTCAACAACTGAACTGGCGCAACCCTCTCTCTAAACTTCCACATCATGTCAATGTGAGGACATCAGGAGCCCCGAAAGATTTCATATGCACCAGTCCCTAGGTTCCACGAGGATCTTTGGTTGGATCGAGTTTCAAACCCATAACCATCTGTATGCTAGTCCGTGACTATACCAAATGGGCTACCATTGCTTAGTGTTGAACGGGTATGATGAATTTTACAAATTCATAAAAGAGTAATATAACGTCTCGAACTTTAATTCACGGTGAGACGACGAGGTCAACAACTGAACTGGCGCAACCCTCTCTCTATACTTCCACATCATGTCATTGTGAGGACATCAGGAGCCCCGAAAGATTTCATGTGCACCAGTCCCTAGGTAACACGATGATCTTTGGTTGGATCGAGTTTCAAACTCGTAACCCTCTGCATGCTAGTCCGTGACTCTACCAACTGGGCTACCACGGCCTAGTGTTGAACGGGTATGATAAATTTTACAAATTCATAAAAGAGTAATTTAACGTTTCGAACTTGGATTCACGGTGAGACGACGAGGTCAACAACTGAACTGGCGCAACCCTCTCTCTAAACTTCCACATCATGTCAATGTGAGGACATCAGGAGCCCGAAAGATTTCATGTGCACCTGTCCCTAGGTACCACGATGATCTTTGGTTGGATCGAGTTTCAAACTCGTAACCCTCTGTATGCTAGTCCGTGACTCTACCCCCTGGGCTACCACGGCCTAGTGTTGAACGGGTATGATAAATTTTACAAATTCATAAAAGAGTAATATAACGTCTCGAACTTTAATTCACGGTGAGACGACGAGGTCAACAACTGAACTGGCGCAACCCTCTCTCTAAAATTCCACATCATGTCAATGTGAGGACTTCAGGAGCCCCGAAAGATTTCATGTGCAACAGTCCCTAGGTACCACGATGATCTTTGGTTGGATCGAGTTTCAAACTCGTAACCCTCTGTATGCTAGTCCGTGACTCTACCAACTGGGCTACCACTGCGTAGTGTTGAACGGGTATGATAAATTTTACAAATTCATAAAAGAGTAATTTAACATCTCGAACTTTTATTCACGGTGAAACGACGAGGTCAACAACTGAACTGGCGCAACCCTCTCTCTATACTTCCACATCATGTCATTGTGAGGACATCAGGAGCCCCGAAAGATTTCATGTGCACCAGTCCCTAGGTACCACGGTGATCTTTGGTTGGATCGAGTTTCAAACTCGTAACCCTCTGCATGCTAGTCCGTGACTCTACCAACTGGGCTACCACGGCCTAGTGTTGAACGGGTATGATAAATTTTACAAATTCATAAAAGAGTAATTTAACGTCTCGAACTTGGATTCACGGTGAGACGACGAGGTCAACAAATGAACTGGCGCAACCCTCTCTCTAAACTTCCACATCATGTCAATGTGAGGACATCAGGAGCCCGAAAGATTTCATGTGCACCTGTCCCTAGGTACCACGATGATCTTTGCTTGGATCGAGTTTCAAACTCGTAACCCTCTGTATGCTAGTCCGTGACTCTTCCAACTGGGTTACCACTGCATATTGTTGAACGGGTATGATAAATTTTACAAATTCATAAAAGAGTAATTTAACGTCTCGAACTTTTAGTCACGGTGAGACGACGAGTTCAACAACTGAACTGGCGCAACCCTCTCTCTAAACTTCCACATCATGTCAATGTGAGGACATCAGGAGCCCGAAAGATTTCATATGCACCTGTCCCTAGGTACCACGATGATCTTTGCTTGGATCGAGTTTCAAACTCGTAACCCTCTGTATGCTAGTCCGTGACTCTACCAACTGGGTTACCACTGCCTATTGTTGAACGGGTATGATAAATTTTACAAATTCATAAAAGAGTAATTTAACGTCTCGAACTTTTATTCACGGTGAGACGACGAGGTCAACAACTGAACTGGCGCAACCCTCTCTCTAAACTTCCACATCATGTCAATGTGAGGACATCAGGAACCCCGAAAGATTTCATATGCACCAGTCCCTAGGTTCCACGAGGATCTTTGGTTGGATCGAGTTTCAAACTCATAACCATCTGTATGCTAGTCCGTGACTCTACCAAATGGGCTACCACTGCCTAGTGTTGAACAGGTATGATGAATTTTACAAATTCATAAAAGAGTGATTTAACGTCTCGAACTTTGATTCACGGTGAGACGACGAGGTCAACAACTGAACTGGCGCAACCGTCTCTCTAAACTTCCACATCATGTCAATGTGAGGACATCAGGAGCCCGAAAGATTTCATGTGCACCAGTCCCTAGGTAACACGATGATCTTTGGTTGGATCGAGTTTCAAACTCGTAACCCTCTGCATGCTAGTCCGTGACTCTACCAACTGGGCTACCACGGCCTAGTGTTGAACGGGTATGATAAATTTTACAAATTCATAAAAGAGTAATTTAACGTCTCGAACTTGGATTCACGGTGAGACGACGAGTTCAACAACTGAACTGGCGCAACCCTCTCTCTAAACTTCCACATCATGTCAATGTGAGGACATCAGGAGCCCGAAAGATTTCATATGCACCTGTCCCTAGGTACCACGATGATCTTTGCTTGGATCGAGTTTCAAACTCGTAACCCTCTGTATGCTAGTCCGTGACTCTACCAACTGGGTTACCACTGCCTATTGTTGAACGGGTATGATAAATTTTACAAATTCATAAAAGAGTAATTTAACGTCTCGAACTTTTATTCACGGTGAGACGACGAGGTCAACAACTGAACTGGCGCAACCCTCTCTCTAAACTTCCACATCATGTCAATGTGAGGACATCAGGAGCCCCGAAAGATTTCATATGCACCAGTCCCTAGGTTCCACGAGGATCTTTGGTTGGATCGAGTTTCAAACTCATAACCATCTGTATGCTAGTCCGTGACTCTACCAAATGGGCTACCACTGCCTAGTGTTGAACAGGTATGATGAATTTTACAAATTCATAAAAGAGTGATTTAACGTCTCGAACTTTGATTCACGGTGAGACGACGAGGTCAACAACTGAACTGGCGCAACCCTCTCTCTAAACTTCCACATCATGTCAATGTGAGGACAACAGGAGCTCCGAAAGATTTCATGTGCACCAGTCCCTAGGTACCACGATGATCTTTGGTTGGATCGAGTTTCAAACCCGTAACCCTCTGTATGCTAGTCCGTGACTCTACCAACTGGGCTACCACTGCCTAGTATTGAACGGGTATGATAAATTTTACAAATTCATTAAGGAGTAATTTAACGTTTCGAACTTGGATTCACGGTGAGACGACGAGGTCAACAACTGAACTGGCGCAACCCTCTCTCTAAACTTCCACATCATGTCAATGTGAGGACATCAGGAGCCCGAAAGATTTCATGTGTACCTGTCCCTAGGTACCACGATGATCTTTGGTTGGATCGAGTTTCAAACTCGTAACCCTCTGTATGCTAGTCCGTGAATCTACCCCCTGGGCTACCACGGCCTAGTGTTGAACGGGTATGATAAATTTTACAAATTCATAAAAGAGTAATATAACGTCTCGAACTTTAATTCACGGTGAGACGACGAGGTCAACAACTGAACTTGCGCAACCCTCTCTCTAAAATTCCACATCATGTCAATGTGAGGACTTCAGGAGCCCCGAAAGATTTCATGTGCAAGAGTCCCTAGGTACCACGATGATCTTTGGTTGGATCGAGTTTCAAACTCGTAACCCTCTGTATGCTAGTCCGTGACTCTACCAACTGGGCTACCACTGCGTAGTGTTGAACGGGTATGATAAATTTTACAAAGTCATAAAAGAGTAATTTAACATCTCGAACTTTTATTCACGGTGAGACGACGAGGTCAACAACTGAACTGGCGCAACCCTCTCTCTATACTTCCACATCATGTCATTGTGAGGACATCAGGAGCCCCGAAAGATTTCATGTGCACCAGTCCCTAGGTACCACGATGATCTTTGGTTGGATCGAGTTTCAAACTCGTAACCCTCTGCATGCTAGTCCGTGACTCTACCAACTGGGCTACCACGGCCTAGTGTTGAACGGGTATGATAAATTTTACAAATTCATAAAAGAGTAATTTAACGTCTCGAACTTGGATTCACGGTGAGACGACGAGGTCAACAAATGAACTGGCGCAACCCTCTCTCTAAACTTCCACATCATGTCAATGTGAGGACATCAGGAGCCCGAAAGATTTCATGTGCACCTGTACCTAGGTACCACGATGATCTTTGCTTGGATCGAGTTTCAAACTCGTAACCCTCTGTATGCTAGTCCGTGACTCTACCAACTGGGTTACCACAGCCTATTGTTGAACGGGTATGATAAATTTTACAAATTCATAAAAGAGTAATTTAACGTCTCGAACTTTTAGTCACGGTGAGACGACGAGGTCAACAACAGAACTGGCGCAACCCTCTCTCTAAACTTCCACATCATGTCAATGTGAGGACATTAGGAGCCCCGAAAGATTTCATGTGCACCAGTCCCTAGGTACCACGAAGATCTTTGGTTGGATCATGTTTCAAACCCATAACCCTCAGTATGCTAGTCCGTGACTCTACCAAATGGGCTACCACGGCCTAGTGTTGAACGGGTATGATAAATTTTACAAATTCATAAAAGAGTAATTTAACTTTTCGAACTTGGATTCACGGTGAGACGACGAGGTCAACAACTGAACTGGCGCAACCCTCTCTCTAAACTTCCACATCATGTCAATGTGAGGACATCAGGAGCCCGAAAGATTTCATGTGCACCTGTCCCTAGGTACCACGATGATCTTTGGTTGGATCGAGTTTCAAACTCGTAACCCTCTGTATGCTAGTCCGTGACTCTACCCACTGGGCTACCACGGCCTAGTGTTAAACGGGTATGATAAATTTTACAAATTCATAAAAGAGTAATATAACGTCTCGAACTTTAATTCACGGTGAGACGACGAGGTCAACAACTGAACTGGCGCAACCCTCTCTCTAAAATTCCACATCATGTCAATGTGAGGACTTCAGGAGCCCCGAAAGATTTCATGTGCAACAGTCCCTAGGTACCACGATGATCTTTGGTTGGATCGAGTTTCAAACTCGTAACCCTCTGTATGCTAGTCCGTGACTCTACCAACTGGGCTACCACTGCGTAGTGTTGAACGGGTATGATAAATTTTACAAATTCATAAAAGAGTAATTTAACATCTCGAACTTTTATTCACGGTGAAACGACGAGGTCAACAACTGAACTGGCGCAACCCTCTCTCTATACTTCCACATCATGTCATTGTGAGGACATCAGGAGCCCCGAAATATTTCATGTGCACCAGTCCCTAGGTACCACGATGATCTTTGGTTGGATCGAGTTTCAAACTCGTAACCCTCTGCATGCTAGTCCGTGACTCTACCAACTGGGCTACCACGGCCTAGTGTTGAACGGGTATGATAAATTTTACAAATTCATAAAAGAGTAATTTAACGTCTCGAACTTGGATTCACGGTGAGACGACGAGGTCAACAACTGAACTGGCGCAACCCTCTCTCTAAACTTCCACATCATGTCAATGTGAGCACATCAGGAGCCCGAAAGATTTCATGTGCACCTGTCCCTAGATACCACGATGTTCTTTGGTTGGATCGAGTTTCAAACCCATAACCATCTGTATGCTAGTCCGTGACTCTACCAAATGGGCTACCACTGCCTAGTGTTGAACAGGTATGATGAATTTTACAAATTCATAAAAGAGTGATTTAACGTCTCGAACTTTTATTCACGGTGAGACGACGAGGTCAACAACTGAACTGGCGCAACCCTCTCTCTAAACTTCCACATCATGTCAATGTGAGGACATCAGGAGCCCCGAAAGATTTCATATGCACCAGTCCCTAGGTTCCACGAGGATCTTTGATTGGATCGAGTTTCAAACCCATAACCATCTGTATGCTAGTCCGTGACTCTACCAAATGGGCTACCACTGCCTAGTGTTGAACAGGTATGATGAATTTTACAAATTCATAAAAGAGTGATTTAACGTCTCGAACTTTGATTCACGGTGAGACGACGAGGTCAACAACTGAACTGGCGCAACCCTCTCTAAACTTCCACATCATGTCAATGTGAGGACAACAGGAGATCCGAAAGATTTCATGTGCACCAGTCCCTAGGTACCACGATGATCTTTGGTTGGATCGAGTTTCAAACCCGTAACCCTCTGTATGCTAGTCCGTGACTCTTCCAACTGGGCTACCACTGCCTAGTATTGAACGGGTATGATAAATTTTACAAATTCATAAAGGAGTAATTTAACGTTTCGAACTTGGATTCACGGTGAGACGACGAGGTCAACAACTGAACTGGCGCAACCCTCTCTCTAAACTTCCACATCATGTCAATGTGAGGACATCAGGAGCCCGAAAGATTTCATGTGTACCTGTCCCTAGGTACCACGATGATCTTTGGTTGGATCGAGTTTCAAACTCGTAACCCTCTGTATGCTAGTCCGTGACTCTACCCCCTGGGCTACCACGGCCTAGTGTTGAACGGGTATGATAAATTTTACAAATTCATAAAAGAGTAATATAACGTCTCGAACTTTAATTCACGGTGAGACGACGAGGTCAACAACTGAACTGGCGCAACCCTCTCTCTATACTTCCACATCATGTCATTGTGAGGACATCAGGAGCCCCGAAAGATTTCATGTGCACCAGTCCCTAGGTACCACGATGATCTTTGGTTGGATCGAGTTTCAAACTCGTAACCCTCTGCATGCTAGTCCGTGACTCTACCAACTGGGCTACCACGGCCTAGTGTTGAACGGGTATGATAAATTTTACAAATTCATAAAAGAGTAATTTAACGTCTCGAACTTGGATTCACGGTGAGACGACGAGGTCAACAAATGAACTGGCGCAACCCTCTCTCTAAACTTCCACATCATGTCAATGTGAGGACATCAGGAGCCCGCAAGATTTCATGTGCACCTGTCCCTAGGTACCACGATGATCTTTGCTTGGATCGAGTTTCAAACTCGTAACCCTCTGTATGCTAGTCCGTGACTCTACCAACTGGGTTACCACTGCCTATTGTTGAACGGGTATGATAAATTTTACAAATTCATAAAAGAGTAATTTAACGTCTCGAACTTTTAGTCACGGTGAGAAGACGAGGTCAACAACAGAACTGGCGCAACCCTCTCTCTAAACTTCCACATCATGTCAATGTGAGGACATCAGGAGCCCCGAAAGATTTCATGTGCACCAGTTCTTAGGTACCACGAAGATCTTTGGTTGGATCGAGTTTCAAACCCATAACCCTCAGTATGCTAGTTCGTGACTCTACCAAATGGGCTACCACGGCCTAGTGTTGAACGGGTGTGATAAATTTTACAAATTCATAAAAGAGTAATTTAACGTTTCGAACTTTGATTCACGGTGAGACGACGAGGTCAACAACTGAACTGGCGCAACCCTCTCTCTAAACTTCCACATCATGTCAATGTGAGGACATCAGGAGCCCGAAAGATTTCATGTGCACCTGTCCCTAAGTACCACGATGATCTTTGGTTTGATCGAGTTTCAAACTCGTAACCCTCTGTATGCTAGTCCGTGACTCTACCCCCTGGGCTACCACGGCCTAGTGTTGAACGGGTATGATAAATTTTACAAATTCATAAAAGAGTAATTTAACGTCTCGAACTTGGATTCAAGGTGAGACGACGAGGTCAACAACTGAACTGGCGCAACCCTCTCTCTAAACTTCCACATCATGTCAATGTGAGGACATCAGGAGCCCCGGAAGATTTCATGTGCACCAGTCCCTAGGTACCACGAGGATCTTTGGTTGGATCGAGTTTCAAACCCATAACCATCTGTATGCTAGTCCGTGACTCTACCAAATGGGCTACCACTGCCTAGTGTTGAACAGGTATGATGAATTTTACAAATTCATAAAAGAGTGATTTAACGTCTCGAACTTTGATTCACGGTGAGACGACGAGGTCAACAACTGAACTGGCGCAACCCTCTCTCTAAACTTCCACATCATGTCAATGTGAGGACAACAGGAGATCCGAAAGATTTCATGTGCACCAGTCCCTAGGTACCACGATGATCTTTGGTTGGATCGAGTTTCAAACCCGTAACCCTCTGTATGCTAGTCCGTGACTCTACCAACTGGGCTACCACTGCCTAGTATTGAACGGGTATGATAAATTTTACAAATTCATAAAGGAGTAATTTAACGTTTCGAACTTGGATTCACGGTGAGACGACAAGGTCAACAACTGAATTGGCGCAACCCTCTCTCTAAACTTCCACATCATGTCAATGTGAGGACATCAGGAGCCCGAAAGATTTCATGTGTACCTGTCCCTAGGTACCACGATGATCTTTGGTTGGATCGAGTTTCAAACTCGTAACCCTCTGTATGCTAGTCCGTGACTCTACCCCCTGGGCTACCACGGACTATTGTTGAACGGGTATGATAAATTTTACAAATTCATAAAAGAGTAATATAACGTCTCGAACTTTAATTCACGGTGAGACGACGAGGTCAACAACTGAACTGGCGCAACCCTCTCTCTATACTTCCACATCATGTCATTGTGAGGACATCAGGAGCCCCGAAAGATTTCATGTGCACCAGTCCCTAGGTACCACGATGATCTTTGGTTGGATCGAGTTTCAAACTCGTAACCCTCTGCATGCTAGTCCGTGACTCTACCAACTGGGCTACCACGGCCTAGTGTTGAACGGGTATGATAAATTTTACAAATTCATAAAAGAGTAATTTAACGTCTCGAACTTGGATTCACGGTGAGACGTCGAGGTCAACAACTGAACTGGCGCAACCCTCTCTCTAAACTTCCACATCATGTCAATGTGAGGACATCAGGAGCCCGAAAGATTTCATGTGCACCTGTCCCTAGGTACCACGATGATCTTTGCTTGGATCGAGTTTCAAACTCGTAACCCTCTGTTTGCTAGTCCGTGACTCTACCAACTGGGTTACCACTGCCTATTGTTGAACGGGTATGATAAATTTTACAAATTCATAAAAGAGTAATTTAACGTCTCGAACTTTTATTCACGGTGAGACGACGAGGTCAAGAACTGAACTGGCGCAACCCTCTCTCTAAACTTCCACATCATGTCAATGTGAGGACATCAGGAGCCCCGAAAGATTTCATGTGCACCAGTCCCTAGGTACCACGAGGATCTTTGGTTGGATCGAGTTTCAAACCCATAACCATCTGTATGCTAGTCCGTGACTTTACCAAATGGGCTACCACTGCCTAGTGTTGAACGGGTATGATGAATTTTACAAATTCATAAAAGAGTAATATAACGTCTCGAACTTTAATTCACGGTGAGACGACGAGGTCAACAACTGAACTGGCGCAACCCTCTCTCTATACTTCCACATCATGTCATTGTGAGGACATCAGGAGCCCCGAAAGATTTCATGTGCACCAGTCCCTAGGTAACACGATGATCTTTGCTTGGATCGAGTTTCAAACTCGTAACCCTCTGTATGCTAGTCCGTGACTCTACCAACTGGGTTACCACTGCCTATTGTTGAACGGGTATGATAAATTTTACAAATTCATAAAAGAGTAATTTAACGTCTCGAACTTTTAGTCACGGTGAGACGACGAGGTCAACAACAGAACTGGCGCAACCCTCTCTCTAAACTTCCACATCATGTCAATGTGAGGACATCAGGAGCCCCGAAAGATTTCATGTGCACCAGTCCTTAGGTACCACGAAGATCTTTGGTTGGATCGAGTTTCAAACCCATAACCCTCAGTATGCTAGTCCGTGACTCTACCAAATGGGCTACCACGGCCTAGTGTTGAACGGGTATGATAAATTTTACAAATTCATAAAAGAGTAATTTAACGTTTCGAACTTTGATTCACGGTGAGACGACGAGGTCAACAACTGAACTGGCGCAACCCTCTCTCTAAACTTCCACATCATGTCAATGTGAGGACATCAGGAGCCCGAAAGATTTCATGTGCACCTGACCCTAGGTACCACGATGATCTTTGGTTGGATCGAGTTTCAAACTCGTAACCCTCTGTATGCTAGTCCGTGACTCTACCCCCTGGGCTACCACGGCCTAGTGTTGAACGGGTATGATAAATTTTACAAATTCATAAAAGAGTGATTTAACGTCTCGAACTTTGATTCACGGTGAGACGACGAGGTCAACAACAGAACTGGCGCAACCCTCTCTCTAAACTTCCACATCATGTCAATGTGAGGACATCAGGAGCCCGAAAGATTTCATGTGCACCTGTCCCTAGGTACCACGATGATCTTTGCTTGGATCGAGTTTCAAACTCGTAACCCTCTGTTTGCTAGTCCGTGACTCTACCAACTGGGTTACCACTGCCTATTGTTGAACGGGTATGATAAATTTTACAAATTCATAAAAGAGTAATTTAACGTCTCGAACTTTTATTCACGGTGAGACGACGAGGTCAACAACTGAACTGGCGCAACCCTCTCTCTAAACTTCCACATCATGTCAATGTGAGGACATCAGGAGCCCCCAAAGATTTCATGTGCACCAGTCCCTAGGTACCACGAGGATCTTTGGTTGGATCGAGTTTCAAACCCATAACCATCTGTATGCTAGTCCGTGACTTTACCAAATGGGCTACCACTGCCTAGTGTTGAACGGGTATGATGAATTTTACAAATTCATAAAAGAGTAATATAACGTCTCGAACTTTAATTCACGGTGAGACGACGAGGTCAACAACTGAACTGGCGCAACCCTCTCTCTATACTTCCACATCATGTCATTGTGAGGACATCAGGAGCCCCGAAAGATTTCATGTGCACCAGTCCCTAGGTAACACGATGATCTTTGCTTGGATCGAGTTTCAAACTCGTAACCCTCTGTATGCTAGTCCGTGACTCTACCAACTGGGTTACCACTGCCTATTGTTGAACGGGTATGATAAATTTTACAAATTCATAAAAGAGTAATTTAACGTCTCGAACTTTTAGTCACGTTGAGACGACGAGGTCAACAACAGAACTGGCGCAACCCTCTCTCTAAACTTCCACATCATGTCAATGTGAGGACATCAGGAGCCCCGAAAGATTTCATGTGCACCAGTCCTTAGGTACCACGAAGATCTTTGGTTGGATCGAGTTTCAAACCCATAACCCTCAGTATGCTAGTCCGTGACTCTACCAAATGGGCTACCACGGCCTAGTGTTGAACGGGTATGATAAATTTTACAAATTCATAAAAGAGTAATTTAACGTTTCGAACTTTGATTCACGGTGAGACGACGAGGTCAACAACTGAACTGGCGCAACCCTCTCTCTAAACTTCCACATCATGTCAATGTGAGGACATCAGGAGCCCGAAAGATTTCATGTGCACCTGACCCTAGGTACCACGATGATCTTTGGTTGGATCGAGTTTCAAACTCGTAACCCTCTGTATGCTAGTCCGTGACTCTACCCCCTGGGCTACCACGGCCTAGTGTTGAACGGGTATGATAAATTTTACAAATTCATAAAAGAGTGATTTAACGTCTCGAACTTTGATTCACGGTGAGACGACGAGGTCAACAACAGAACTGGCGCAACCCTCTCTCTAAACTTCCACATCATGTCAATGTGAGGACATCAGGAGCCCGAAAGATTTCATGTGCACCTGTCCCTAGGTACCACGATGATCTTTGCTTGGATCGAGTTTCAAACTCGTAACCCTCTGTTTGCTAGTCCGTGACTCTACCAACTGGGTTACCACTGCCTATTGTTGAACGGGTATGATAAATTTTACAAATTCATAAAAGAGTAATTTAACGTCTCGAACTTTTATTCACGGTGAGACGACGAGGTCAACAACTGAACTGGCGCAACCCTCTCTCTAAACTTCCACATCATGTCAATGTGAGGACATCAGGAGCCCCGAAAGATTTCATGTGCACCAGTCCCTAGGTACCACGAGGATCTTTGGTTGGATCGAGTTTCAAACCCATAACCATCTGTATGCTAGTCCGTGACTTTACCAAATGGGCTACCACTGCCTAGTGTTGAACGGGTATGATGAATTTTACAAATTCATAAAAGAGTAATATAACGTCTCGAACTTTAATTCACGGTGAGACGACGAGGTCAACAACTGAACTGGCGCAACCCTCTCTCTATACTTCCACATCATGTCATTGTGAGGACATCAATAGCCCCGAAAGATTTCATGTGCACCAGTCCCTAGGTAACACGATGATCTTTGCTTGGATCGAGTTTCAAACTCGTAACCCTCTGTATGCTAGTCCGTGACTCTACCAACTGGGTTACCACTGCCTATTGTTGAACGGGTATGATAAATTTTACAAATTCATAAAAGAGTAATTTAACGTCTCGAACTTTTAGTCACGGTGAGACGACGAGGTCAACAACAGAACTGGCGCAACCCTCTCTCTAAACTTCCACATCATGTCAATGTGAGGACATCAGGAGCCCCGAAAGATTTCATGTGCACCAGTCCTTAGGTACCACGAAGATCTTTGGTTGGATCGAGTTTCAAACCCATAACCCTCAGTATGCTAGTCCGTGACTCTACCAAATGGGCTACCACGGCCTAGTGTTGAACGGGTATGATAAATTTTACAAATTCATAAAAGAGTAATTTAACGTTTCGAACTTTGATTCACGGTGAGACGACGAGGTCAACAACTGAACTGGCGCAACCCTCTCTCTAAATTTCCACATCATGTCAATGTGAGGACATCAGGAGCCCGAAAGATTTCATGTGCACCTGACCCTAGGTACCACGATGATCTTTGGTTGGATCGAGTTTCAAACTCGTAACCCTCTGTATGCTAGTCCGTGACTCTACCCCCTGGGCTACCACGGCCTAGTGTTGAACGGGTATGATAAATTTTACAAATTCATAAAAGAGTGATTTATCGTCTCGAACTTTGATTCACGGTGAGACGACGAGGTCAACAACTGAACTGGCGCAACCCTCTCTCTAAACTTCCACATCATGTCAATGTGAGGACAACAGGAGATCCGAAAGATTTCATGTGCACCAGTCCCTAGGTAACACGATGATCTTTGCTTGGATCGAGTTTCAAACTCGTAACCCTCTGTATGCTAGTCCGTGACTCTACCAACTGGGTTACCACTGCCTATTGTTGAACGGGTATGATAAATTTTACAAATTCATAAAAGAGTAATTTAACGTCTCGAACTTTTAGTCACGGTGAGACGACGAGGTCAACAACAGAACTGGCGCAACCCTCTCTCTAAACTTCCACATCATGTCAATGTGAGGACATCAGGAGCCCCGAAAGATTTCATGTGCACCAGTCCTTAGGTACCACGAAGATCTTTGGTTGGATCGAGTTTCAAACCCATAACCCTCAGTATGCTAGTCCGTGACTCTACCAAATGGGCTACCACGGCCTAGTGTTGAACGGGTATGATAAATTTTACAAATTCATAAAAGAGTAATTTAACGTTTCGAACTTTGATTCACGGTGAGACGACGAGGTCAACAACTGAACTGGCGCAACCCTCTCTCTAAACTTCCACATCATGTCAATGTGAGGACATCAGGAGCCCGAAAGATTTCATGTGCACCTGACCCTAGGTACCACGATGATCTTTGGTTGGATCGAGTTTCAAACTCGTAACCCTCTGTATGCTAGTCCGTGACTCTACCCCCTGGGCTACCACGGCCTAGTGTTGAACGGGTATGATAAATTTTACAAATTCATAAAAGAGTGATTTAACGTCTCGAACTTTGATTCACGGTGAGACGACGAGGTCAACAACAGAACTGGCGCAACCCTCTCTCTAAACTTCCACATCATGTCAATGTGAGGACATCAGGAGCCCGAAAGATTTCATGTGCACCTGTCCCTAGGTACCACGATGATCTTTGCTTGGATCGAGTTTCAAACTCGTAACCCTCTGTTTGCTAGTCCGTGACTCTACCAACTGGGTTACCACTGCCTATTGTTGAACGGGTATGATAAATTTTACAAATTCATAAAAGAGTAATTTAACGTCTCGAACTTTTATTCACGGTGAGACGACGAGGTCAACAACTGAACTGGCGCAACCCTCTCTCTAAACTTCCACATCATGTCAATGTGAGGACATCAGGAGCCCCCAAAGATTTCATGTGCACCAGTCCCTAGGTACCACGAGGATCTTTGGTTGGATCGAGTTTCAAACCCATAACCATCTGTATGCTAGTCCGTGACTTTACCAAATGGGCTACCACTGCCTAGTGTTGAACGGGTATGATGAATTTTACAAATTCATAAAAGAGTAATATAACGTCTCGAACTTTAATTCACGGTGAGACGACGAGGTCAACAACTGAACTGGCGCAACCCTCTCTCTATACTTCCACATCATGTCATTGTGAGGACATCAGGAGCCCCGAAAGATTTCATGTGCACCAGTCCCTAGGTAACACGATGATCTTTGCTTGGATCGAGTTTCAAACTCGTAACCCTCTGTATGCTAGTCCGTGACTCTACCAACTGGGTTACCACTGCCTATTGTTGAACGGGTATGATAAATTTTACAAATTCATAAAAGAGTAATTTAACGTCTCGAACTTTTAGTCACGTTGAGACGACGAGGTCAACAACAGAACTGGCGCAACCCTCTCTCTAAACTTCCACATCATGTCAATGTGAGGACATCAGGAGCCCCGAAAGATTTCATGTGCACCAGTCCTTAGGTACCACGAAGATCTTTGGTTGGATCGAGTTTCAAACCCATAACCCTCAGTATGCTAGTCCGTGACTCTACCAAATGGGCTACCACGGCCTAGTGTTGAACGGGTATGATAAATTTTACAAATTCATAAAAGAGTAATTTAACGTTTCGAACTTTGATTCACGGTGAGACGACGAGGTCAACAACTGAACTGGCGCAACCCTCTCTCTAAACTTCCACATCATGTCAATGTGAGGACATCAGGAGCCCGAAAGATTTCATGTGCACCTGACCCTAGGTACCACGATGATCTTTGGTTGGATCGAGTTTCAAACTCGTAACCCTCTGTATGCTAGTCCGTGACTCTACCCCCTGGGCTACCACGGCCTAGTGTTGAACGGGTATGATAAATTTTACAAATTCATAAAAGAGTGATTTAACGTCTCGAACTTTGATTCACGGTGAGACGACGAGGTCAACAACAGAACTGGCGCAACCCTCTCTCTAAACTTCCACATCATGTCAATGTGAGGACATCAGGAGCCCGAAAGATTTCATGTGCACCTGTCCCTAGGTACCACGATGATCTTTGCTTGGATCGAGTTTCAAACTCGTAACCCTCTGTTTGCTAGTCCGTGACTCTACCAACTGGGTTACCACTGCCTATTGTTGAACGGGTATGATAAATTTTACAAATTCATAAAAGAGTAATTTAACGTCTCGAACTTTTATTCACGGTGAGACGACAAGGTCAACAACTGAACTGGCGCAACCCTCTCTCTAAACTTCCACATCATGTCAATGTGAGGACATCAGGAGCCCCGAAAGATTTCATGTGCACCAGTCCCTAGGTACCACGAGGATCTTTGGTTGGATCGAGTTTCAAACCCATAACCATCTGTATGCTAGTCCGTGACTTTACCAAATGGGCTACCACTGCCTAGTGTTGAACGGGTATGATGAATTTTACAAATTCATAAAAGAGTAATATAACGTCTCGAACTTTAATTCACGGTGAGACGACGAGGTCAACAACTGAACTGGCGCAACCCTCTCTCTATACTTCCACATCATGTCATTGTGAGGACATCAATAGCCCCGAAAGATTTCATGTGCACCAGTCCCTAGGTAACACGATGATCTTTGCTTGGATCGAGTTTCAAACTCGTAACCCTCTGTATGCTAGTCCGTGACTCTACCAACTGGGTTACCACTGCCTATTGTTGAACGGGTATGATAAATTTTACAAATTCATAAAAGAGTAATTTAACGTCTCGAACTTTTAGTCACGGTGAGACGACGAGGTCAACAACAGAACTGGCGCAACCCTCTCTCTAAACTTCCACATCATGTCAATGTGAGGACATCAGGAGCCCCGAAAGATTTCATGTGCACCAGTCCTTAGGTACCACGAAGATCTTTGGTTGGATCGAGTTTCAAACCCATAACCCTCAGTATGCTAGTCCGTGACTCTACCAAATGGGCTACCACGGCCTAGTGTTGAACGGGTATGATAAATTTTACAAATTCATAAAAGAGTAATTTAACGTTTCGAACTTTGATTCACGGTGAGACGACGAGGTCAACAACTGAACTGGCGCAACCCTCTCTCTAAACTTCCACATCATGTCAATGTGAGGACATCAGGAGCCCGAAAGATTTCATGTGCACCTGACCCTAGGTACCACGATGATCTTTGGTTGGATCGAGTTTCAAACTCGTAACCCTCTGTATGCTAGTCCGTGACTCTACCCCCTGGGCTACCACGGCCTAGTGTTGAACGGGTATGATAAATTTTACAAATTCATAAAAGAGTGATTTATCGTCTCGAACTTTGATTCACGGTGAGACGACGAGGTCAACAACTGAACTGGCGCAACCCTCTCTCTAAACTTCCACATCATGTCAATGTGAGGACAACAGGAGATCCGAAAGATTTCATGTGCACCAGTCCCTAGGTACCACGATGATCTTTGGTTGGATCGAGTTTCAAACCCGTAACCCTCTGTATGCTAGTCCGTGACTCTACCAACTGGGCTACCACTGCCTAGTATTGAACGGGTATGATAAATTTTACAAATTCATAAAGGAGTAATTTAACGTTTCGAACTTGGATTCACGGTGAGACGACGAGGTCAACAACTGAACTGGCGCAACCCTCTCTCTAAACTTCCACATCATGTCAATGTGAGGACATCAGGAGCCCGAAAGATTTCATGTGTACCTGTCCCTAGGTACCACGATTATCTTTGGTTGGATCGAGTTTCAAACTCGTAACCCTCTGTATGCTAGTCCGTGACTCTACCCCCTGGGCTACCACGGCCTAGTGTTGAACGGGTATGATAAATTTTACAAATTCATAAAAGAGTAATATAACGTCTCGAACTTTAATTCACGGTGAGACGACGAGGTCAACAACTGAACTGGCGCAACCCTCTCTCTATACTTCCACATCATGTCATTGTGAGGACATCAGGAGCCCCGAAAGATTTCATGTGCACCAGTCCCTAGGTACCACGATGATCTTTGGTTGGATCGAGTTTCAAACTCGTAACCCTCTGCATGCTAGTCCGTGACTCTACCAACTGGGCTACCACGGCCTAGTGTTGAACGGGTATGATAAATTTTACAAATTCATAAAAGAGTAATTTAACGTCTCGAACTTGGATTCACGGTGAGACGACGAGGTCAACAACTGAACTGGCGCAACCCTCTCTCTAAACTTCCACATCATGTCAATGTGAGGACATCAGGAGCCCGAAAGATTTCATGTGCACCTGTCCCTAGGTACCACGATGATCTTTGCTTGGATCGAGTTTCAAACTCGTAACCTTCTGTTTGCTAGTCCGTGACTCTACCAACTGGGTTACCACTGCCTATTGTTGAACGGGTATGATAAATTTTACAAATTCATTAAAGAGTAATTTAACGTCTCGAACTTTTATTCACGGTGAGACGACGAGGTCAACAACTGAACTGGCGCAACCCTCTCTCTAAACTTCCACATCATGTCAATGTGAGGACATCAGGAGCCCCGAAAGATTTCATGTGCACCAGTCCCTAGGTACCACGAGGATCTTTGGTTGGATCGAGTTTCAAACCCATAACCATCTGTATGCTAGTCCGTGACTTTACCAAATGGGCTACCACTGCCTAGTGTTGAACGGGTATGATGAATTTTACAAATTCATAAAAGAGTAATATAACGTCTCGAACTTTAATTCACGGTGAGACGACGAGGTCAACAACTGAACTGGCGCAACCCTCTCTCTATACTTCCACATCATGTCATTGTGAGGACATCAGGAGCCCCGAAAGATTTCATGTGCACCAGTCCCTAGGTAACACGATGATCTTTGGTTGGATCGAGTTTCAAACTCGTAACCCTCTGCATGCTAGTCCGTGACTCTACCAACTGGGCTACCACGGCCTAGTGTTGAACGGGTATGATAAATTTTACAAATTCATAAAAGAGTAATTTAACGTCTCGAACTTGGATTCACGGTGAGACGACGAGGTCAACAACTGAACTGGCGCAACCCTCTCTCTAAACTTCCACATCATGTCAATGTGAGGACATCAGGAGCCCGAAAGATTTCATATGCACCTGTCCCTAGGTACAACGATGATCTTTGCTTGGATCGAGTTTCAAACTCGTAACCCTCTGTATGCTAGTCCGTGACTCTACCAACTGGGTTACCACTGCCTATTGTTGAACGGGTATGATAAATTTTACAAATTCATAAAAGAGTAATTTAACGTCTCGAACTTTTATTCACGGTGAGACGACGAGGTCAACAACTGAACTGGCGCAACCCTCTCTCTAAACTTCCACATCATGTCAATGTGAGGACATCAGGAGCCCCGAAAGATTTCATATGCACCAGTCCCTAGGTTCCACGAGGATCTTTGGTTGGATCGAGTTTCAAACCCATAACCATCTGTATGCTAGTCCGTGACTCTACCAAATGGGCTACCACTGCCTAGTGTTGAACAGGTATGATGAATTTTACAAATTCATAAAAGAGTGATTTAACGTCTCGAACTTTGATTCACGGTGAGACGACGAGGTCAACAACTGAACTGGCGCAACCCTCTCTCTAAACTTCCACATCATGTAAATGTGAGGACAGCAGGAGATCCGAAAGATTTCATGTGCACCAGTCCCTAGGTACCACGATGATCTTTGGTTGGATCGAGTTTCAAACCCGTAACCCTCTGTATGCTAGTCCGTGACTCTACCAACTGGGCTACCACTGCCTAGTATTGAACGGGTATGATAAATTTTACAAATTCATAAAGGAGTAATTTAACGTTTCGAACTTGGATTCACGGTGAGACGACGAGGTCAACAACTGAACTGGCGCAACCCTCTCTCTAAACTTCCACATCATGTCAATGTGAGGACATCAGGAGCCCGAAAGATTTCATGTGTACCTGTCCCTAGGTACCACGATGATCTTTGGTTGGATCGAGTTTCAAACTCGTAACCCTCTGTATGCTAGTCCGTGACTCTACCCCCTGGGCCACCACGGCCTAGTGTTGAACGGGTATGATAAATTTTACAAATTCATTAAAGAGTAATATAACGTCTCGAACTTTAATTCACGGTGAGACGACGAGGTCAACAACTGAACTGGCGCAACCCTCTCTCTATACTTCCACATCATGTCATTGTGAGGACATCAGGAGCCCCGAAAGATTTCATGTGCACCAGTCCCTAGGTACCACGATGATCTTTGGTTGGATCGAGTTTCAAACTCGTAACCCTCTGCATGCTAGTCCGTGACTCTACCAACTGGGCTACCACGGCCTAGTGTTGAACGGGTATGATAAATTTTACAAATTCATAAAAGAGTAATTTAACGTCTCGAACTTGGATTCACGGTGAGACGACGAGGTCAACAAATGAACTGGCGCAACCCTCTCTCTAAACTTCCACATCATGTCAATGTGAGGACATCAGGAGCCCGCAAGATTTCATGTGCACCTGTCCCTAGGTACCACGATGATCTTTGCTTGGATCGAGTTTCAAACTCGTAACCCTCTGTATGCTAGTCCGTGACTCTACCAACTGGGTTACCACTGCCTATTGTTGAACGGGTATGATAAATTTTACAAATTCATAAAAGAGTAATTTAACGTCTCGAACTTTTAGTCACGGTGAGACGACGAGGTCAACAACAGAACTGGCGCAACCCTCTCTCTAAACTTCCACATCATGTCAATGTGAGGACATCAGGAGCCCCGAAAGATTTCATGTGCACCAGTCCTTAGGTACCACGAAGATCTTTGGTTGGATCGAGTTTCAAACCCATAACCCTCAGTATGCTAGTCCGTGACTCTACCAAATGGGCTACCACGGCCTAGTGTTGAACGGGTATGATAAATTTTACAAATTCATAAAAGAGTAATTTAACTTCTCGAAATTTGATTTACGGTGAGACGACGAGGTCAACTACTGAACTGGCGCAACCCTCTCTCTAAACTTCCTCATGTCAATGTGAGGACATGAGGAGCCCCGAAAGATTACATGTGCTCCAGTCCCTAGGAACCACGAGGATCTTTGGTTGGATCGAGTTTCAAACCCGTAACCCTCTGTATGCTAGTCCGTGACTCTACCAACTGGGCTACCACTGCCTAGTGTTGAACGGGAAGGATGAATTTTACAATTTCATAAAAGAGTAATTTAACGTCTCGAACTTTGATTCACGGTAGGCGACGAGGTCAACAACTGAACTGGCGCAACCCTCTCTCTAAACTTCCACATCATGTCAATGTGAGTACATCAGGTGCCCCGAAAGATTTCATGTGCAACAGTCCCTAGGTACCACGATGGTCTTTGGTTGGATAGAGTTTTAAACTCGTAACCCTCTGTATGCTAGTCCGTGACTCTACCAACTGGGCTACCACTGCCTAGTGTTGAACGGGTATGATAAATTTTACAAATTCATAAAAGAGTAATTTAACGTCTCGAACTTTGATTCACGGTGAGACGACGAGGTCAACAACTGAACTGGCGCAACCCTCTCTCTAAACTTCCACATCATGTCAATGTGAGGACATCAAGAGCCCCGAAAGATTTCATGTGCACAAGTCCCTAGGTACCACGATGATCTTTGGTTGGATCGAGTTTCAAACTCGTAACCCTCTGTATGCTAGTCCGTGACTCTACCAACTGGGCTACCACTGCCTAGTGTTGAACGGGTATGATAAATTTTACAAATTCATTAAGGAGTAATTTAACGTCTCGAACTTTGATTCACGGTGAGACGACGAGGTCAACAACTGAACTGGCGCAACCCTCTCTCTAAACTTCCACATCATGTCAATGTGAGGACATCAGGAGCTCCGAAAGATTTCATGTGCAACAGTCCCTAGGTACCACGATGATCTTTGGTTGGATCGAGTTTCAAACCCGTAACCCTCTGTATGCTTGTCCGTGACTCTACCAACTGGGCTACCACTGCCTAGTTTTGAACGGGTATGATGAATTTTACAAATTCATAAAACAGTAATTTAACGTCTCGAACTTTGATTCACGGTAGTCGACGAGGTCAACAACTGAACTGGCGCAACCCTCTCTCTAAACTTCCACATCATGTCAATGTGAGGACATCAGGAGCCCCGAAAGATTTCATGTGCACCAGTCCCTAGGTACCACGAGGATCTTTGGTTGGATCGAGTTTCAAACCCATAACCCTCTGTATGCTAGTCCGTGACTCTACCAACTGGGCTACCACGGCCTAGTGTTGAACGGGTATGATAAATTTTACAAATTCATAAAAGAGTAATTTAACGTCTCGAACTTGGATTCACGGTGAGACGACGAGGTCAACAACTGAACTGGCGCAACCCTCTCTCTAAACTTCCACATCATGTAAATGTGAGGACAGCAGGAGATCCGAAAGATTTCATGTGCACCAGTCCCTAGGTACCACGATGATCTTTGGTTGGATCGAGTTTCAAACCCGTAACCCTCTGTATGCTAGTCCGTGACTCTACCAACTGGGCTACCACTGCCTAGTATTGAACGGGTATGATAAATTTTACAAATTCATAAAGGAGTAATTTAACGTTTCGAACTTGGATTCACGGTGAGACGACGAGGTCAACAACTGAACTGGCGCAACCCTCTCTCTAAACTTCCACATCATGTCAATGTGAGGACATCAGGAGCCCGAAAGATTTCATGTGTACCTGTCCCTAGGTACCACGATGATCTTTGGTTGGATCGAGTTTCAAACTCGTAACCCTCTGTATGCTAGTCCGTGACTCTACCCCCTGGGCCACCACGGCCTAGTGTTGAACGGGTATGATAAATTTTACAAATTCATAAAAGAGTAATATAACGTCTCGAACTTTAATTCACGGTGAGACGACGAGGTCAACAACTGAACTGGCGCAACCCTCTCTCTATACTTCCACATCATGTCATTGTGAGGACATCAGGAGCCCCGAAAGATTTCATGTGCACCAGTCCCTAGGTACCACGATGATCTTTGGTTGGATCGAGTTTCAAACTCGTAACCCTCTGCATGCTAGTCCGTGACTCTACCAACTGGGCTACCACGGCCTAGTGTTGAACGGGTATGATAAATTTTACAAATTCATAAAAGAGTAATTTAACGTCTCGAACTTGGATTCACGGTGAGACGACGAGGTCAACAAATGAACTGGCGCAACCCTCTCTCTAAACTTCCACATCATGTCAATGTGAGGACATCAGGAGCCCGCAAGATTTCATGTGCACCTGTCCCTAGGTACCACGATGATCTTTGCTTGGATCGAGTTTCAAACTCGTAACCCTCTGTATGCTAGTCCGTGACTCTACCAACTGGGTTACCACTGCCTATTGTTGAACGGGTATGATAAATTTTACAAATTCATAAAAGAGTAATTTAACGTCTCGAACTTTTAGTCACGGTGAGACGACGAGGTCAACAACAGAACTGGCGCAACCCTCTCTCTAAACTTCCACATCATGTCAATGTGAGGACATCAGGAGCCCCGAAAGATTTCATGTGCACCAGTCCTTAGGTACCACGAAGATCTTTGGTTGGATCGAGTTTCAAACCCATAACCCTCAGTATGCTAGTCCGTGACTCTACCAAATGGGCTACCACGGCCTAGTGTTGAACGGGTATGATAAATTTTACAAATTCATAAAAGAGTAATTTAACTTCTCGAAATTTGATTTACGGTGAGACGACGAGGTCAACTACTGAACTGGCGCAACCCTCTCTCTAAACTTCCTCATGTCAATGTGAGGACATGAGGAGCCCCGAAAGATTACATGTGCTCCAGTCCCTAGGAACCACGAGGATCTTTGGTTGGATCGAGTTTCAAACCCGTAACCCTCTGTATGCTAGTCCGTGACTCTACCAACTGGGCTACCACTGCCTAGTGTTGAACGGGAAGGATGAATTTTACAATTTCATAAAAGAGTAATTTAACGTCTCGAACTTTGATTCACGGTAGGCGACGAGGTCAACAACTGAACTGGCGCAACCCTCTCTCTAAACTTCCACATCATGTCAATGTGAGTACATCAGGTGCCCCGAAAGATTTCATGTGCAACAGTCCCTAGGTACCACGATGGTCTTTGGTTGGATAGAGTTTTAAACTCGTAACCCTCTGTATGCTAGTCCGTGACTCTACCAACTGGGCTACCACTGCCTAGTGTTGAACGGGTATGATAAATTTTACAAATTCATAAAAGAGTAATTTAACGTCTCGAACTTTGATTCACGGTGAGACGACGAGGTCAACAACTGAACTGGCGCAACCCTCTCTCTAAACTTCCACATCATGTCAATGTGAGGACATCAAGAGCCCCGAAAGATTTCATGTGCACAAGTCCCTAGGTACCACGATGATCTTTGGTTGGATCGAGTTTCAAACTCGTAACCCTCTGTATGCTAGTCCGTGACTCTACCAACTGGGCTACCACTGCCTAGTGTTGAACGGGTATGATAAATTTTACAAATTCATTAAGGAGTAATTTAACGTCTCGAACTTTGATTCACGGTGAGACGACGAGGTCAACAACTGAACTGGCGCAACCCTCTCTCTAAACTTCCACATCATGTCAATGTGAGGACATCAGGAGCTCCGAAAGATTTCATGTGCAACAGTCCCTAGGTACCACGATGATCTTTGGTTGGATCGAGTTTCAAACCCGTAACCCTCTGTATGCTTGTCCGTGACTCTACCAACTGGGCTACCACTGCCTAGTTTTGAACGGGTATGATGAATTTTACAAATTCATAAAACAGTAATTTAACGTCTCGAACTTTGATTCACGGTAGTCGACGAGGTCAACAACTGAACTGGCGCAACCCTCTCTCTAAACTTCCACATCATGTCAATGTGAGGACATCAGGAGCCCCGAAAGATTTCATGTGCACCAGTCCCTAGGTACCACGAGGATCTTTGGTTGGATCGAGTTTCAAACCCATAACCCTCTGTATGCTAGTCCGTGACTCTACCAACTGGGCTACCACGGCCTAGTGTTGAACGGGTATGATAAATTTTACAAATTCATAAAAGAGTAATTTAACGTCTCGAACTTGGATTCACGGTGAGACGACGAGGTCAACAACTGAACTGGCGCAACCCTCTCTCTAAACTTCCACATCATGTCAATGTGAGGACATAAGGTGCCCGAAAGATTTCATGTGCACCTGTCCCTAGGTACCACGATGATCTTTGCTTGGATCGAGTTTCAAACTCGTAACCCTCTGTTTGCTAGTCCGTGACTCTACCAACTGGGTTACCACTGCCTATTGTTGAACGGGTATGATAAATTTTACAAATTCATAAAAGAGTAATTTAACGTCTCGAACTTTTATTCACGGTGAGACGACGAGGTCAACAACTGAACTGGCGCAACCCTCTCTCTAAACTTCCACATCATGTCAATGTGAGGACATCAGGAGCCCCCAAAGATTTCATGTGCACCAGTCCCTAGGTACCACGAGGATCTTTGGTTGGATCGAGTTTCAAACCCATAACCATCTGTATGCTAGTCCGTGACTTTACCAAATGGGCTACCACTGCCTAGTGTTGAACGGGTATGATGAATTTTACAAATTCATAAAAGAGTAATATAACGTCTCGAACTTTTATTCACGGTGAGACGACGAGGTCAACAACTGAACTGGCGCAACCCTCTCTCTAAACTTCCACATCATGTCAATGTGAGGACATCAGGAGCCCCCAAAGATTTCATGTGCACCAGTCCCTAGGTACCACGATTATCTTTGGTTGGATCGAGTTTCAAACTCGTAACCCTCTGTATGCTAGTCCGTGACTCTACCCCCTGGGCTACCACGGCCTAGTGTTGAACGGGTATGATAAATTTTACAAATTCATAAAAGAGTAATATAACGTCTCGAACTTTAATTCACGGTGAGACGACGAGGTCAACAACTGAACTGGCGCAACCCTCTCTCTATACTTCCACATCATGTCATTGTGAGGACATCAGGAGCCCCGAAAGATTTCATGTGCACCAGTCCCTAGGTACCACGATGATCTTTGGTTGGATCGAGTTTCAAACTCGTAACCCTCTGCATGCTAGTCCGTGACTCTACCAACTGGGCTACCACGGCCTAGTGTTGAACGGGTATGATAAATTTTACAAATTCATAAAAGAGTAATTTAACGTCTCGAACTTGGATTCACGGTGAGACGACGAGGTCAACAACTGAACTGGCGCAACCCTCTCTCTAAACTTCCACATCATGTCAATGTGAGGACATCAGGAGCCCGAAAGATTTCATGTGCACCTGTCCCTAGGTACCACGATGATCTTTGCTTGGATCGAGTTTCAAACTCGTAACCCTCTGTTTGCTAGTCCGTGACTCTACCAACTGGGTTACCACTGCCTATTGTTGAACGGGTATGATAAATTTTACAAATTCATTAAAGAGTAATTTAACGTCTCGAACTTTTATTCACGGTGAGACGACGAGGTCAACAACTGAACTGGCGCAACCCTCTCTCTAAACTTCCACATCATGTCAATGTGAGGACATCAGGAGCCCCGAAAGATTTCATGTGCACCAGTCCCTAGGTACCACGAGGATCTTTGGTTGGATCGAGTTTCAAACCCATAACCATCTGTATGCTAGTCCGTGACTTTACCAAATGGGCTACCACTGCCTAGTGTTGAACGGGTATGATGAATTTTACAAATTCATAAAAGAGTAATATAACGTCTCGAACTTTAATTCACGGTGAGACGACGAGGTCAACAACTGAACTGGCGCAACCCTCTCTCTATACTTCCACATCATGTCATTGTGAGGACATCAGGAGCCCCGAAAGATTTCATGTGCACCAGTCCCTAGGTAACACGATGATCTTTGGTTGGATCGAGTTTCAAACTCGTAACCCTCTGCATGCTAGTCCGTGACTCTACCAACTGGGCTACCACGGCCTAGTGTTGAACGGGTATGATAAATTTTACAAATTCATAAAAGAGTAATTTAACGTCTCGAACTTGGATTCACGGTGAGACGACGAGGTCAACAACTGAACTGGCGCAACCCTCTCTCTAAACTTCCACATCATGTCAATGTGAGGACATCAGGAGCCCGAAAGATTTCATATGCACCTGTCCCTAGGTACAACGATGATCTTTGCTTGGATCGAGTTTCAAACTCGTAACCCTCTGTATGCTAGTCCGTGACTCTACCAACTGGGTTACCACTGCCTATTGTTGAACGGGTATGATAAATTTTACAAATTCATAAAAGAGTAATTTAACGTCTCGAACTTTTATTCACGGTGAGACGACGAGGTCAACAACTGAACTGGCGCAACCCTCTCTCTAAACTTCCACATCATGTCAATGTGAGGACATCAGGAGCCCCGAAAGATTTCATATGCACCAGTCCCTAGGTTCCACGAGGATCTTTGGTTGGATCGAGTTTCAAACCCATAACCATCTGTATGCTAGTCCGTGACTCTACCAAATGGGCTACCACTGCCTAGTGTTGAACAGGTATGATGAATTTTACAAATTCATAAAAGAGTGATTTAACGTCTCGAACTTTGATTCACGGTGAGACGACGAGGTCAACAACTGAACTGGCGCAACCCTCTCTCTAAACTTCCACATCATGTCAATGTGAGGACAACAGGAGATCCGAAAGATTTCATGTGCACCAGTCCCTAGGTACCACGATGATCTTTGGTTGGATCGAGTTTCAAACCCGTAACCCTCTGTATGCTAGTCCGTGACTCTACCAACTGGGCTACCACTGCCTAGTATTGAACGGGTATGATAAATTTTACAAATTCATAAAGGAGTAATTTAACGTTTCGAACTTGGATTCACGGTGAGACGACGAGGTCAACAACTGAACTGGCGCAACCCTCTCTCTAAACTTCCACATCATGTCAATGTGAGGACATCAGGAGCCCGAAAGATTTCATGTGTACCTGTCCCTAGGTACCACGATGATCTTTGGTTGGATCGAGTTTCAAACTCGTAACCCTCTGTATGCTAGTCCGTGACTCTACCCCCTGGGCCACCACGGCCTAGTGTTGAACGGGTATGATAAATTTTACAAATTCATAAAAGAGTAATATAACGTCTCGAACTTTAATTCACGGTGAGACGACGAGGTCAACAACTGAACTGGCGCAACCCTCTCTCTATACTTCCACATCATGTCATTGTGAGGACATCAGGAGCCCCGAAAGATTTCATGTGCACCAGTCCCTAGGTACCACGATGATCTTTGGTTGTATCGAGTTTCAAACTCGTAACCCTCTGCATGCTAGTCCGTGACTCTACCAACTGGGCTACCACGGCCTAGTGTTGAACGGGTATGATAAATTTTACAAATTCATAAAAGAGTAATTTAACGTCTCGAACTTGGATTCACGGTGAGACGACGAGGTCAACAAATGAACTGGCGCAACCCTCTCTCTAAACTTCCACATCATGTCAATGTGAGGACATCAGGAGCCCGCAAGATTTCATGTGCACCTGTCCCTAGGTACCACGATGATCTTTGCTTGGATCGAGTTTCAAACTCGTAACCCTCTGTATGCTAGTCCGTGACTCTACCAACTGGGTTACCACTGCCTATTGTTGAACGGGTATGATAAATTTTACAAATTCATAAAAGAGTAATTTAACGTCTCGAACTTTTAGTCACGGTGAGACGACGAGGTCAACAACAGAACTGGCGCAACCCTCTCTCTAAACTTCCACATCATGTCAATGTGAGGACATCAGGAGCCCCGAAAGATTTCATGTGCACCAGTCCTTAGGTACCACGAAGATCTTTGGTTGGACCGAGTTTCAAACCCATAACCCTCAGTATGCTAGTCCGTGACTCTACCAAATGGGCTACCACGGCCTAGTGTTGAACGGGTATGATAAATTTTACAAATTCATAAAAGAGTAATTTAACTTCTCGAAATTTGATTTACGGTGAGACGACGAGGTCAACTACTGAACTGGCGCAACCCTCTCTCTAAACTTCCTCATGTCAATGTGAGGACATGAGGAGCCCCGAAAGATTACATGTGCTCCAGTCCCTAGGAACCACGAGGATCTTTGGTTGGATCGAGTTTCAAACCCGTAACCCTCTGTATGCTAGTCCGTGACTCTACCAACTGGGCTACCACTGCCTAGTGTTGAACGGGAAGGATGAATTTTACAATTTCATAAAAGAGTAATTTAACGTCTCGAACTTTGATTCACGGTAGGCGACGAGGTCAACAACTGAACTGGCGCAACCCTCTCTCTAAACTTCCACATCATGTCAATGTGAGTACATCAGGTGCCCCGAAAGATTTCATGTGCAACAGTCCCTAGGTACCACGATGGTCTTTGGTTGGATAGAGTTTTAAACTCGTAACCCTCTGTATGCTAGTCCGTGACTCTACCAACTGGGCTACCACTGCCTAGTGTTGAACGGGTATGATAAATTTTACAAATTCATAAAAGAGTAATTTAACGTCTCGAACTTTGATTCACGGTGAGACGACGAGGTCAACAACTGAACTGGCGCAACCCTCTCTCTAAACTTCCACATCATGTCAATGTGAGGACATCAAGAGCCCCGAAAGATTTCATGTGCACAAGTCCCTAGGTACCACGATGATCTTTGGTTGGATCGAGTTTCAAACTCGTAACCCTCTGTATGCTAGTCCGTGACTCTACCAACTGGGCTACCACTGCCTAGTGTTGAACGGGTATGATAAATTTTACAAATTCATTAAGGAGTAATTTAACGTCTCGAACTTTGATTCACGGTGAGACGACGAGGTCAACAACTGAACTGGCGCAACCCTCTCTCTAAACTTCCACATCATGTCAATGTGAGGACATCAGGAGCTCCGAAAGATTTCATGTGCAACAGTCCCTAGGTACCACGATGATCTTTGGTTGGATCGAGTTTCAAACCCGTAACCCTCTGTATGCTTGTCCGTGACTCTACCAACTGGGCTACCACTGCCTAGTTTTGAACGGGTATGATGAATTTTACAAATTCATAAAACAGTAATTTAACGTCTCGAACTTTGATTCACGGTAGTCGACGAGGTCAACAACTGAACTGGCGCAACCCTCTCTCTAAACTTCCACATCATGTCAATGTGAGGACATCAGGAGCCCCGAAAGATTTCATGTGCACCAGTCCCTAGGTACCACGAGGATCTTTGGTTGGATCGAGTTTCAAACCCATAACCCTCTGTATGCTAGTCCGTGACTCTACCAACTGGGCTACCACGGCCTAGTGTTGAACGGGTATGATAAATTTTACAAATTCATAAAAGAGTAATTTAACGTCTCGAACTTGGATTCACGGTGAGACGACGAGGTCAACAACTGAACTGGCGCAACCCTCTCTCTAAACTTCCACATCATGTCAATGTGAGGACATAAGGAGCCCGAAAGATTTCATGTGCACCTGTCCCTAGGTACCACGATGATCTTTGCTTGGATCGAGTTTCAAACTCGTAACCCTCTGTATGCTAGTCCGTGACTCTACCAGCTGGGTTACCACTGCCTATTGTTGAACGGGTATGATAAATTTTACAAATTCATAAAAGAGTAATTTAACGTCTCGAACTTTTATTCACGGTGAGACGACGAGGTCAACAACTGAACTGGCGCAACCCTCTCTCTAAACTTCCACATCATGTCAATGTGAGGACAACAGGAGCCCCGAAAGATTTCATGTGCACCAGTCCCTAGGTACCACGAGGATCTTTGGTTGGATCGAGTTTCAAACCCATAACCATCTGTATGCTAGTCCGTGACTCTACCAAATGGGCTACCACTGCCTAGTGTTGAACGGGTATGATGAATTTTACAAATTCATAAAAGAGTAATTTAACGTCTCGAACTTGGATTCACGGTGAGACGACGAGGTCAACAACTGAACTGGCAAAACCCTCTCTCTATACTTCCACTTCATGTCATTGTGAAGACATCAGGAGCCCCGAAAGATTTCATGTGCACCAGTCCCTAGGTACCACGATGATCTTTGGTTGGATCGAGTTTCAAACTCGTAACCCTCTGCATGCTAGTTCGTGACTCTACCAACTGGGCTACCACGGCCTAGTGTTGAACGGGTATGATAAATTTTACAAATTCATAAAAGAGTAATTTAACGTCTCGAACTTTGATTCACGGTGAGACGACGAGGTCAACAACTGAACTGGCGCAACCCTCTCTCTAAACTTCCACATCATGTCAATGTGAGGACATCAGGAGCCCCGAAAGATTACATGTGCACCAGTCCCTAGGTACCACGAGGATCTTTGGTTGGATCGAGTTTCAAACCCGTAACCCTCTGTATGCTAGTCCGTGACTCTACCAACTGGGCTACCACTGCCTAGTATTGAACGGGTATGATGAATTTTACAAATTCATAAAAGAGTAATTTAACGTCTCGAACTTTGATTCACGGTAGGCGACGAGGTCAACAACTGAACTGGCGCAACCCTCTCTCTTAACTTCCACATCATGTCAATGTGAGGACATCAGGAGCTCCGAAAGATTTCATGTGCAACAGTCCCTAGGTACCACGATGATCTTTGGTTGGATCGAGTTTCAAACCCGTAACCCTCTGTATGCTTGTCCGTGACTCTACCAACTGGGCTACCACTGCCTAGTTTTGAACGGGTATGATGAATTTTACAAATTCATAAAACAGTAATTTAACGTCTCGAACTTTGATTCACGGTAGTCGACGAGGTCAACAACTGAACTGGCGCAACCCTCTCTCTAAACTTCCACATCATGTCAATGTGAGGACATCAGGAGCCCCGAAAGATTTCATGTGCACCAGTCCCTAGGTACCACGAGGATCTTTGGTTGGATCGAGTTTCAAACCCATAACCCTCTGTATGCTAGTCCGTGACTCTACCAAATGGGCTACCACGGCCTAGTGTTGAACGGGTATGATAAATTTTACAAATTCATAAAAGAGTAATTTAACGTTTCGAACTTGGATTCACGGTGAGACGACGAGGTCAACAACTGAACTGGCGCAACCCTCTCTCTATACTTCCACATCATGTCATTGTGAGGACATCAGGAGCCCCGAAAGATTTCATGTGCACCAGTCCCTAGGTACCACGATGATCTTTGGTTGGATCGAGTTTCAAACTCGTAACCCTCTGCATGCTAGTCCGTGACTCTACCAACTGGGCTACCACGGCCTAGTGTTGAACGGGTATGATAAATTTTACAAATTCATAAAAGAGTAATTTAACGTCTCGAACTTGGATTCACGGTGAGACGACGAGGTCAACAACTGAACTGGCGCAACCCTCTCTCTAAACTTCCACATCATGTCAATGTGAGGACATAAGGAGCCCGAAAGATTTCATGTGCACCTGTCCCTAGGTACCACGATGATCTTTGCTTGGATCGAGTTTCAAACTCGTAACCCTCTGTATGCTAGTCCGTGACTCTACCAACTGGGTTACCACTGCCTATTGTTGAACGGGTATGATAAATTTTACAAATTCATAAAAGAGTAATTTAACGTCTCGAACTTTTATTCACGGTGAGACGACGAGGTCAACAACTGAACTGGCGCAACCCTCTCTCTAAACTTCCACATCATGTCAATGTGAGGACATCAGGAGCCCCGAAAGATTTCATGTGCACCAGTCCCTAGGTACCACGAGGATCTTTGGTTGGATCGAGTTTCAAACCCATTTATCTGTATGCTAGTCCGTGACTCTACCAAATGGGCTACCACTGCCTAGTGTTGAACGGGTATGATGAATTTTACAAATTCATAAAAGAGTAATTTAACGTCTCGAACTTCGATTCACGGTGAGACGACGAGGTCAACAACTGAACTGGCGCAACCCTCTCTCTATACTTCCACTTCATGTCATTGTGAAGACATCAGGAGCCCCGAAAGATTTCATGTGCACCAGTCCCTAGGTACCACGAGGATCTTTGGTTGGATCGAGTTTCAAACCCATAACCATCTGTATGCTAGTCCGTGACTCTACCAAATGGGCTACCACTGCCTAGTGTTGAACGGGTATGATGAATTTTACAAATTCATAAAAGAGTAATTTAACGTCTCGAACTTTGATTCACGGTGTGACGACGAGGTCAACAACTGAACTGCGCAACCCTCTCTCTAAACTTCCACATCATGTCAATGTGAGGACGTCAGGATCTCCGAAAGATTTCATGTGCAGAAGTCCCTAGGTACCACGATGATCTTTGGTTGGATCGAATTGCAAACTCGTAACCCTCTGTATGCTAGTCCGGGACTCTACCAACTGGGCTACCACTGCCTAGTGTTAAACGGGTATGATAAATTTTACAAATTCATAAAAGAGTAATTTAACGTCTCGAATTTGATTCACGGTGAGACGACGATTTCAACAACTGAACTGGCGCAACCCTCTCTCTAAACTTCCACATCATGTCAATGTGAGGACATCAGGAGCCCCGAAAGATTTCATGTGCAACAGTCCCTAGGTACCACGATGATCTTTGGTTGGAACGAGTTTTAAACTCGTAACCCTCTGTATGCTAGTCCGTGACTCTACCAACTGGGCACCACTGCCTAGTCTTGAACGGGTATAATAAATTTTACAAATTCATAAAAGAGTAATTTTACGTCTCGAAATTTGATTCACGGTGAGACGACGAGGTCAACTACTGAACTGGCGCAACCCTCTCTCTAAACTTCCTCATGTCAATGTGAGGACATGAGGAGCCCCGAAAGATTACATGTGCTCCAGTCCCTAGGTACCACGAGGATCTTTGGTTGGATCGAGTTTCAAACCCGTAACCCTCTGTATGCTAGTCCGTGACTCTACCAACTGGGCTACCACTGCCTAGTGTTGAACGGGAAGGATGAATTTTACAATTTCATAAAAGAGTAATTTAACGTCTCGTACTTTGATTCACGGTAGGCGACGAGGTCAACAACTGAACTGGCGCAACCCTCTCTCTAAACTTCCACATCATGTCAATGTGAGTACATCAGGAGCCCCGAAAGATTTCATGTGCAACAGTCCCTAGGTACCACGATGGTCTTTGGTTGGATCGAGTTTTAAACTCGTAACCCTCTGTATGCTAGTCCGTGACTCTACCAACTGGGCTACCACTGCCTAGTGTTGAACGGGTATGATAAATTTTACAAATTCATAAAAGAGTAATTTAACGTTTCGAACTTTGATTCACGGTGAGACGACGAGGTCAACAACTGAACTGGCGCAACCCTCTCTCTAAACTTCCACATCATGTCAATGTGAGGACATCAGGAGCCCCGAAAGATTTCATGTGCAACAGTCCCTAAGTACCACGATGATCTTTGGTTGGATCGAGTTTCAAAATCGTAACCCTCTGTATGCTAGTCCGGGACTCTACCAACTGGGCTACCACTGCCTAGTGTTGAACGGGTATGATAAATTTAACAAATTCATGAAAGAGTAATTTAACTTCTCGAAATTTGATTCACGGTGAGACGACGAGGTCAACTACTGAACTGGCGCAACCCTCTCTCTAAACTTCCTCATGTCAATGTGAGGACATGAGGAGCCCCGAAAGATTACATGTGCTCCAGTCCCTAGGTACCACGAGGATCTTTGGTTGGATCGAGTTTCAAACCCGTAACCCTCTGTATGCTAGTCCGTGACTCTACCAACTGGGCTACCACTGCCTAGTGTTGAACGGGAAGGATGAATTTTACAATTTCATAAAATAGTAATTTAACGTCTCGAACTTTGATTCACGGTAGGCGACGAGGTCAACAACTGAACTGGCGCAACCCTCTCTCTAAACTTCCACATAAAGTCAATGTGAGGACATCAGGAGCCCCGAAAGATTTCATGTGCAACAGTCCCTAAGTACCACGATGATCTTTGGTTGGATCGAGTTTCAAACTCGTAACCCTCTGTATGCTAGTCCGTGACTCTACCAACTGGGCTACCACTGCCTAGTGTTAAACGGGTATGATAAACTTTACAAATTCATAAAAGAGTAATTTAACGTCTCGAAATTTTATTCACGGTGAGACGACGAGGTCAACAACTGAACTGGCGCAACCCTCTCTCTAAACTTCCACATCATGTCAATGTGAGGACATCAGCAGCCCCGAAAGATTTCATGTGCAACAGTCCCTAGGTACCACGATGATCTTTGGTTGGATCGAGTTTCAAACTCGTAACGCTCTGTATGCTAGTCCGTGACTCTACCAACTAGGCTACCACTGCCTAGTGTTGAACGGGTATGATAAATTTTACTAATTCATAAAAGAGTAATTTAACGTCTCGAACTTTGATTCACGGTGAGACGACGAGGTCAACAACTGAACTGGCGCAACCCACTCTCTATACTTCCACATCATGTCAATGTGAGGACATCAGGAGCCCCGAAAGATTACATGTGCACCAGTCCCTAGGTACCACGAGGATCTTTGGTTGGATCGAGTTTCAAACCCGTAACCCTCTGTATGCTAGTCCGTGACTCTGCCAACTGGGCTACCACTGCCTAGTGTTGAACGTGTATGATAAATTTTACAAATTGATGAAAGAGTAATTTATCGTCTCGAACTTTGATTCACGGTGAGACGACGAGGTCAACAACTGAACTGGCGCAACCCTCTCTCTAAACTTCCACATCATGTCAATGTGAGGACATCAGGAGCCCCGAAAGATTTCATGTGCACCAGTCCCTAGGTACCACGATGATCTTTGGTTGGATCGAGTTTCAAACTCGTAACCCTCTGCATGCTAGTCCGTGATTCTACCAAATGGGCTACCACTGCCTAGTGTTGAACGGGTATGATAAATTTTACTAATTCATAAAACAGTAATTTAACGTCTCGAACTTTGATTCACGATGAGACGACGAGGTCAACAACTGAACTGGCGCAACCCTCTCTAAACTTCCACATCATGTCAATGTGAGGACATCAGGAGCCCCGAAAGATTTCATGTGCACCAGTCCCTAGGTACCACGATGATCTTTGGTTGGATCGAGTTTCAAACTCGTAACCCTCTGCATGCTAGTCCGTGACTCTACCAACAGGGCTACCACTGCCTAGTGTTGAACGGGTATGATAAATTTTACTAATTCATAAAAGAGTAATTTAACGTCTCGAACTTTGATTCACGGTGAGACTACGAGGTCAACAAATGAACTGGCGCAACCCTCTATCTAAACTTCCACATCATGTCAATGTGAGGACATCAGGAGCCCCGAAAGATTTCATGTGCACCAGTCCCTAGGTACCACGAGGATCTTTGGTTGGATCGAGTTTCAAACTCGTAACCCACTGTATGCTAGTCCGTGACTCTACCAACTGGGCTACCACTGCCTAGTGTTGAACGGGTATGATAAATTTTACAAATTCATAAAAGAGTAATTTAACGTCTCGAATTTTGATTCACGGTAGGCGACGAGGTCAACAACTGAACTGGCGCAACCCTCTCTCTAAACTTCCACATCATGTCAATGTGAGGACATCAGGAGCCCCGAAAGATTTCATGTGCAACAGTCCCTAGGTACCACGATGATCTTTGGTTGGATCGAGTTTTAAACTCGTAACCCTCTGTATGCTAGTCCGTGACTCTACCAACTGGGCTACCACTGCCTAGTGTTGAACGGGTATGATAAATTTTACAAATTCATAAAAGAGTAATTTAACGTCTCGAACTTTGATTCACGGTGAGACGACGAGGTCAACAACTGAAGTGGCGCAACCCTCTCTCTAAACTTCCACATCATGTCAATGTGAGGACATCAAGAGCCCCGAAAGATTTCATGTGCACCAGTCCCTAGATACCACGATGTTCTTTGGTTGGATCGAGTTTCAAACTCGTAACCCTCTGTATGCTAGTCCGTGACTCTACCAACTGGGCTACCACTGCCTAGTGTTGAACGGGTATGATAAATTTTGCTAATTCATAAAAGAGTAATTTAACGTCTCGAACTTTGATTCACGGTGAGACTACGAGGTCAACAACTGAACTGGCGCAACCCTCTCTCTAAGCTTCCACATCATGTCAATGTGAGGACATCAGGAGCCCCGAAAGATTTCATGTGCACCAGTCCCTAGGTACCACGAGGATCTTTGGTTGGATCGAGTTTCAAACTCGTAACCCACTGTATGCTAGTCCTCGACTCTACCAACTGGGCTACCACTGCCTAGTGTTGAACGGGTATGATAAATTTTACAAATTCATAAAAGAGTAATTTAACGTCTCGAACTTTGATTCACGGTGAGACGACGAGGTCAACAACTGAACTGGCGCAACCCTCTCTCTAAACTTCCACATCATGTCAATGTGAGGACATCAGGAGCTCCGAAAGATTTCATGTGCAACAGTCCCTAGGTACCACGATGATCTTTGGTTGGATCGAGTTTCAAACTCGTAACCCTCTGTATGCTAGTCCGGGACTCTACCAACTGGGCTACCACTGCCTAGTGTTGAACGGGTATAAATTTTACAAATTCATGAAAGAGTAATTTGACGTCTCGAACTTTGATTCACGGTGAGACGACGAGGTCAACAACTGAACTGGCGCAACCCTCTCTCTAAACTTCCACATCATGTCAATGTGAGGACATCAGGAGCCCCGAAAGATTTCATGTGCAACAGTCCCTAGGTACCACGATGATCTTTGGTTGGATCGAGTTTTAAACTCGTAACCCTCTGTATGCTAGTCCGTGACTCTACCAACCGGGCTACCACTGCCTAGTGTTGAACGGGTATGATAAATTTTACAAATTCATAAAAGAGTAATTTAACGTCTCGAACTTTGATTCACGGTGAGACGACGAGGTCAACAACTGAAGTGGCGCAACCCTCTCTCTAAACTCCCACATCATGTCAATGTGAGGACATCAAGAGCCCCGAAAGATTTCATGTGCACCAGTCCCTAGATACCACGATGTTCTTTGGTTGGATCGAGTTTCAAACTCGTAACCCTCTGTATGCTAGTCCGTGACTCTACCAACTGGGCTACCACTGCCTAGTGTTGAACGGGTATGATAAATTTTACTAATTCATAAAAGAGTAATTTAACGTCTCGAACTTTGATTCACGGTGAGACTACGAGGTCAACAACTGAAGTGGCGCAACCCTCTCTCTAAACTTCCACATCATGTCAATGTGAGGACATCAGGAGCCCCGAAAGATTTCATGTGCACCAGTCCCTAGGTACCACGAGGATCTTTGGTTGGATCGAGTTTCAAACTCGTAACCCACTGTATGCTAGTCCGTGACTCTACCAACTGGGCTACCACTGCCTAGTGTTGAACGGGTATGATAAATTTTACAAATTCATAAAAGAGTAATTTAACGTCTCGAACTTTGATTCACGGTGAGACGACGAGGTCAACAACTGAACTGGCGCAACCCTCTCTCTAAACTTCCACATCATGTCAATGTGAGGACATCAGGAGCTCCGAAAGATTTCATGTGCAACAGTCCCTAGGTACCACGATGATCTTTGGTTGGATCGAGTTTCAAACTCGTAACCCTCTGTATGCTAGTCCGGGACTCTACCAACTGGGCTACCACTGCCTAGTGTTGAACGGGTATGATAAATTTTACAAATTCATGAAAGAGTAATTTGACGTCTCGAACTTTGATTCACGGTGAGACGACGAGGTCAACAACTGAACTGGCGCAACCCTCTCTCTAAACTTCCACATCATGTCAATGTGAGGACATCAGGAGCCCCGAAAGATTTCATGTGCAACAGTCCCTAGGTACCACGATGATCTTTGGTTGGATCGAGTTTTAAACTCGTAACCCTCTGTATGCTAGTCCGTGACTCTACCAACTGGGCTACCACTGCCTAGTGTTGAACGGGTATGATAAATTTTACAAATTCATAAAAGAGTAATTTAACGTCTCGAACTTTGATTCACGGTGAGACGACGAGGTCAACAACTGAACTGGCGCAACCCTCTCTCTAAACTTCCACATCATGTCAATGTGAGGACATCAAGAGCCCCGAAAGATTTCATGTGCACCAGTCCCTAGATACCACTAGGATCTTTGGTTGGATCGAGTTTCAAACTCGTAACCCACTGTATGGTAGTCCGTGACTCTACCAACTGGGCTACCACTGCCTAGTGTTGAACGGGTATGATAAATTTTACAAATTCATAAAAGAGTAATTTAACGTCTCGAACTTTGATTCACGGTGAGACGACGAGGTCAACAACTGAACTGGCGCAACCCTCTCTCTAAACTTCCACATCATGTCAATGTGAGGACATCAGGAGCTCCGAAAGATTTCATGTGCAACAGTCCCTAGGTACCACGATGATCTTTGGTTGGATCGAGTTTCAAACTCGTAACCCTCTGTATGCTAGTCCGGGACTCTACCAACTGGGCTACCACTGCCTAGTGTTGAACGGGTATGATAAATTTTACAAATTCATAAAAGAGTAATTTAACGTCTCGAACTTTGATTCACGGTGAGACGACGAGGTCAACAACTGAAGTGGCGCAACCCTCTCTCTAAACTTCCACATCATGTCAATGTGAGGACATCAAGAGCCCCGAAAGATTTCATGTGCACCAGTCCCTAGATACCACAAGGATCTTTGGTTGGATCGAGTTTCAAACTCGTAACCCACTGTATGCTAGTCCGTGACTCTACCAACTGGGCTACCACTGCCTAGTGTTGAACGGGTATGATAAATTTTACAAATTCATAAAAGAGTAATTTAACGTCTCGAACTTTGATTCACGGTGAGACGACGAGGTCAACAACTGAACTGGCGCAACCCTCTCTCTAAACTTCCACATCATGTCAATGCGAGGACATCAGGAGCTCCGAAAGATTTCATGTGCAACAGTCCCTAGGTACCACGATGATCTTTGGTTGGATCGAGTTTCAAACTCGTAACCCTCTGTATGCTAATCCGGGACTCTACCAACTGGGCTACCACTGCCTAGTGTTGAACGGGTATGATAAATTTTACAAATTCATGAAAGAGTAATTTGACGTCTCGAACTTTGATTCACGGTGAGACGACGAGGTCAACAACTAAACTGGCGCAACCCTCTCTCTAAACTTCCACATCATGTCAATGTGAGGACATCAGGAGCCCCGAAAGATTTCATGTGCAACAGTCCCTAGGTACCACGATGATCTTTGGTTGGATCGAGTTTTAAACTCGTAACCCTCTGTATGCTAGTCCGTGACTCTACCAACTGGGCTACCACTGCCTAGTGTTGAACGGGTATGATAAATTTTACAAATTCATAAAAGAGTAATTTAACGTCTCGAATTTTGATTCACGGTAGGCGACGAGGTCAACAACTGAACTGGCGCAACCCTCTCTCTAAACTTCCACATCATGTCAATGTGAGGACATCAGGAGCCCCGAAAGATTTCATGTGCAACAGTCCCTAGGTACCACGATGATCTTTTGTTAGATCGAGTTTTAAACTCGTAACCCTCTGTATGCTAGTCCGTGACTCTACCAACTGGGCTACCACTGCCTAGTGTTGAACGGGTATGATAAATTTTACAAATTCATAAAAGAGTAATTTAACGTCTCGAACTTTGATTCACGGTGAGACGACGAGGTCAACAACTGAAGTGGCGCAACCCTCTCTCTAAACTTCCACATCATGTCAATGTGAGGACATCAAGAGCCCCGAAAGATTTCATGTGCACCAGTCCCTAGATACCACGATGTTCTTTGGTTGGATCGAGTTTCAAACTCGTAACCCTCTGTATGCTAGTCCGTGACTCTACCAACTGGGCTACCACTGCCTAGTGTTGAACGGGTATGATAAATTTTACTAATTCATAAAAGAGTAATTTAACGTCTCGAACTTTGATTCACGGTGAGACTACGAGGTCAACAACTGAACTGGCGCAACCCTCTCTCTAAACTTCCACATCATGTCAATGTGAGGACATCAGGAGCCCCGAAAGATTTCATGTGCACCAGTCCCTAGGTACCACGATGATCTTTGGTTGGATCGAGTTTCAAACTCGTAACCCTCTGTATGCTAGTCCGGGACTCTACCAACTGGGCTACCACTGCCTAGTGTTGAACGGGTATGATAAATTTTACAAATTCATAAAAGAGTAATTTAACGTCTCGAACTTTGATTCACGGTGAGACGACGAGGTCAACAACTGAACTGGCGCAACCCTCTCTCTAAACTTCCACATCATGTCAATGTGAGGACATCAAGAGCCCCGAAAGATTTCATGTGCACCAGTCCCTAGATACCACGAGGATCTTTGGTTGGATCGAGTTTCAAACTCGTAACCCACTGTATGCTAGTCCGTGACTCTACCAACTGGGCTACCACTGCCTAGTGTTGAACGGGTATGATAAATTTTACAAATTCATAAAAGAGTAATTTAACGTCTCGAACTTTGATTCACGGTGAGACGACGAGGTCAACAACTGAACTGGCGCAACCCTCTCTCTAAACTTTCACATCATGTCAATGTGAGGACATCAGGAGCTCCGAAAGATTTCATGTGCAACAGTCCCTAGGTACCACGATGATCTTTGGTTGGATCGAGTTTCAAACTCGTAACCCTCTGTATGCTAGTCCGGGACTCTACCAACTGGGCTACCACTGCCTAGTGTTGAACGGGTATGATAAATTTTACAAATTCATGAAAGAGTAATTTGACGTCTCGAACTTTGATTCACGGTGAGACGACGAGGTCAACAACTAAACTGGCGCAACCCTCTCTCTAAACTTCCACATCATGTCAATGTGAGGACATCAGGAGCCCCGAAAGATTTCATGTGCAACAGTCCCTAGGTACCACGATGATCTTTGGTTGGATCGAGTTTTAAACTCGTAACCCTCTGTATGCTAGTCCGTGACTCTACCAACAGGGCTACCACTGCCTAGTGTTGAACGGGTATGATAAATTTTACAAATTCATAAAAGAGTAATTTAACGTCTCGAACTTTGATTCACGGTGAGACGACGAGGTCAACAACTGAAGTGGCGCAACCCTCTCTCTAAACTTCCACATCATGTCAATGTGAGGACATCAAGAGCCCCGAAAGATTTCATGTGCACCAGTCCCTAGTTACCACGATGTTCTTTGGTTGGATCGAGTTTCAAACTCGTAACCCTCTGTATGCTAGTCCGTGACTCTACCAACTGGGCTACCACTGCCTAGTGTTGAACGGGTATGATAAATTTTACTAATTCATAAAAGAGTAATTTAACGTCTCGAACTTTGATTCACGGTGAGACTACGAGGTCAACAACTGAACTGGCGCAACCCTCTCTCTAAACTTCCACATCATGTCAATGTGAGGACATCAGGAGCTCCGAAAGATTTCATGTGCAACAGTCCCTAGGTACCACGATGATCTTTGGTTGGATCGAGTTTCAAACTCGTAACCCTCTGTATGCTAGTCCGGGACTCTACCAACTGGGCTACCACTGCCTAGTGTTGAACGGGTATGATAAATTTTACAAATTCATAAAAGAGTAATTTAACGTCTCGAACTTTGATTCACGGTAGGCGACGAGGTCAACAACTGAACTGGCGCAACCCTCTCTCTAAACTTCCACATCATGTCAATGTGAGGACATCAGGAGCCCCGAAAGATTTCATGTGCAACAGTCCCTAGGTACCACGATGATCTTTGGTTGGATCGAGTTTTAAACTCGTAACCCTCTGTATGCTAGTCCGTGACTCTACCAACTGGGCTACCACTGCCTAGTGTAGAACGGGTATAATAAATTTTACAAATTCATAAAAGAGTAATTTAACGTCTCGAACTTTGATTCACGGTGAGACGACGAGGTCAACAACTGAACTGGCGCAACCCTCTCTCTAAACTTCCACATCATGTCAATGTGAGGACATCAGGAGCTCCGAAAGATTTCATGTGCACCAGTCCCTAGGTACTACGATGATCTTTGGTTGGATCGAGTTTCAAACTCGTAACCCTCTGTATGCTAGTCCGGGACTCTACCAACTGGGCTACCACTGCCTAGTGTTGAACGGGTATGATAAATTTTACAAATTCATAAAAGAGTAATTTAACGTCTCGAACTTTGATTCACGGTGAGACGACGAGGTCAACAACTGAACTGGCGCAACCCTCTCTCTAAACTTCCACATCATGTCAATGTGAGGACATCAGGAGCTCCGAAAGATTTCATGTGCACCAGTCCCTAGGTACTACGATGATCTTTGGTTGGATCGAGTTTCAAACTCGTAACCCTCTGTATGCTAGTCCGGGACTCTACCAACTGGGCTACCACTGCCTAGTGTTGAACGGGTATGATAAATTTTACAAATTCATAAAAGAGTAATTTAACGTCTCGAACTTTGATTCACGGTGAGACGACGAGGTCAACAACTGAACTGGCGCAACCCTCTCTCTAAACTTCCACATCATGTCAATGTGAGGACATCAGGAGCCCCGAAAGATTACATGTGCACCAGTCCCTAGGTACCACGAGGATCTTTGGTTGGACTAAGTTTCAAACCCGTAACCCTCTGTATGCTAGTCCGTGACTCTACCAACTGGGCTACAACTGCCTAGTGTTGAACGGGTATAATGAATTTTACAAATTCATAAAAGAGTAATTTAACGTCTCGAACTTTTTATTCACGGTAGGCGACGAGGTCAACAACTGAACTGGCGCAATCCTCTCTCTAAACTTCCACATCATGTCAATGTGAGGACATCAGGAGCCCCGAAAGATTTCATGTGCAACAGTCCCTAGGTACCACGATGATCTTTGGTTGGATCGAGTTTTAAACTCGTAACCCTCTGTATGCTAGTCCGTGACTCTACCAACTGGGCTACCACTGCCTAGTGTTGAACGGGTATGATAAATTTTACAAATTCATAAAAGAGTAATTTAACGTCTCGAATTTTGATTCACGGTAGGCGACGAGGTCAACAACTGAACTGGCGCCACCCTCTCTCTAAACTTCCACATCATGTCAATGTGAGGACATCAGGAGCCCCGAAAGATTTCATGTGCAACAGTCCCTAGGTACCACGATGATCTTTGGTTGGATCGAGTTTTAAACTCGTAACCCTCTGTATGCTAGTCCGTGACTCTACCAACTGGGCTACCACTGCCTAGTGTTGAACGGGTATGATAAATTTTACAAATTCATAAAAGAGTAATTTAACGTCTCGAACTTTGATTCACGGTGAGACGACGAGGTCAACAACTGAAGTGGCGCAACCCTCTCTCTAAACTTCCACATCATGTCAATGTGAGGACATCAAGAGCCCCGAAAGATTTCATGTGCACCAGTCCCTAGATACCACGATGTTCTTTGGTTGGATCGAGTTTCAAACTCGTAACCCTCTGTATGCTAGTCCGTGACTCTACCAACTGGGCTACCACTGCCTAGTGTTGAACGGGTATGATAAATTTTACTAATTCATAAAAGAGTAATTTAACGTCTCGAACTTTGATTCACGGTGAGACTACGAGGTCAACAACTGAACTGGCGCAACCCTCTCTCTAAACTTCCACATCATGTCAATGTGAGGACATCAGGAGCCCCGAAAGATTTCATGTGCACCAGTCCCTAGGTACCACGAGGATCTTTGGTTGGATCGAGTTTCAAACTCGTAACCCACTGTATGCTAGTCCGTGACTCTACCAACTGGGCTACCACTGCCTAGTGTTGAACGGGTATGATAAATTTTACAAATTCATAAAAGAGTAATTTAACGTCTCGAACTTTGATTCACGGTGAGACGACGAGGTCAACAACTGAACTGGCGCAACCCTCTCTCTAAACTTCCACATCATGTCAATGTGAGGACATCAGGAGCTCCGAAAGATTTCATGTGCAACAGTCCCTAGGTACCACGATGATCTTTGGTTGGATCGAGTTTCAAACTCGTAACCCTCTGTATGCTAGTCCGGGACTCTACCAACTGGGCTACCACTGCCTAGTGTTGAACGGGTATGATAAATTTTACAAATTCATAAAAGAGTAATTTAACGTCTCGAACTTTGATTCACGGTAGGCGACGAGGTCAACAACTGAACTGGCGCAACCCTCTCTCTAAACTTCCACATCATGTCAATGTGAGGACATCAGGAGCCCCGAAAGATTTCATGTGCAACAGTCCCTAGGTACCACGATGATCTTTGGTTGGATCGAGTTTTAAACTCGTAACCCTCTGTATGCTAGTCCGTGACTCTACCAACTGGGCTACCACTGCCTAGTGTAGAACGGGTATAATAAATTTTACAAATTCATAAAAGAGTAATTTAACGTCTCGAACTTTGATTCACGGTGAGACGACGAGGTCAACAACTGAACTGGCGCAACCCTCTCTCTAAACTTCCACATCATGTCAATGTGAGGACATCAGGAGCTCCGAAAGATTTCATGTGCACCAGTCCCTAGGTACTACGATGATCTTTGGTTGGATCGAGTTTCAAACTCGTAACCCTCTGTATGCTAGTCCGGGACTCTACCAACTGGGCTACCACTGCCTAGTGTTGAACGGGTATGATAAATTTTACAAATTCATAAAAGAGTAATTTAACGTCTCGAACTTTGATTCACGGTGAGACGACGAGGTCAACAACTGAACTGGCGCAACCCTCTCTCTAAACTTCCACATCATGTCAATGTGAGGACATCAGGAGCTCCGAAAGATTTCATGTGCACCAGTCCCTAGGTACTACGATGATCTTTGGTTGGATCGAGTTTCAAACTCGTAACCCTCTGTATGCTAGTCCGGGACTCTACCAACTGGGCTACCACTGCCTAGTGTTGAACGGGTATGATAAATTTTACTAATTCATAAAAGAGTAATTTAACGTCTCGAACTTTGATTCACGGTGAGACGACGAGGTCAACAACTGAACTGGCGCAACCCTCTCTCTAAACTTCCACATCATGTCAATGTGAGGACATCAGGAGCCCCGAAAGATTACATGTGCACCAGTCCCTAGGTACCACGAGGATCTTTGGTTGGACTAAGTTTCAAACCCGTAACCCTCTGTATGCTAGTCCGTGACTCTACCAACTGGGCTACAACTGCCTAGTGTTGAACGGGTATAATGAATTTTACAAATTCATAAAAGAGTAATTTAAGGTATACGTATACGTTTTTTTATCGATTTTGAGTCAAATAACTGATTTTTTTATTTTGATGCAGAAATATAGTTTGAACTTTTAGCTTTCTAAATCACTTTGAATTTTGTCTCTAGGTCAATTAGAACGCCAGTTATGACATTTTTAGAAATGCATGTCAGCTATATTTTAAACCGGAAGTTGCCTTCTGCATACCAGAAATTCTTTCTCAATTTCGAAACTTGTCAAAAAAACACCTATAAATATTTTTTTAATGCTTCAAAATATGCCAAAACATTTATTTTAGCATTTTAATGTGTTTTAAAATTAATATTTTTAAATTAAAGCGTCTGGCAATGACACAAAACGCAAATGAATGTTTTAACGCTTCCATATGGCAGAGGGTATCTAAAAATGTGTTTGCGGTGTTGAAACAGTACGTTTGGGTGCATTTGACGCAGTAATTCAATTTAATGATGGGTATCGTGGTTGCCTCAAAGTGCTAGAACAACTTGGGTTTGAAAGTTTGGGTCGATACACCGAGGAACGTTACAATTACTTAGACAAACTCCGCGTGAACGAATCTGTACAACAATCTACCCCTATGGCAAAACGGCGAAGAAAAATTCTGAAAGCTACCAGAAAAAAAAAATCTACACAATCTGAAAAGACAGAAGGTGTTTCTTACCAATCAGGTGGATTTTAACTAGGTATTAATCAGTTTTTTAAAGGAATTTTGTGATTATATTACATTTTTTTTTGGCTTTTTCTCAAAACCACTATTTTCAAATATGTTACTTTCTATTTTACACAATATATCCAAAAGTTTTCATTCAATTGCTTAGAAACTTTCTGTGTATGTTTGTAACTAACAAATGTAAGTGTTGAACTATTATTATGAAATTAGATTTGTAATTTAAGATTTTCTGGGATTTTAAAGTATGAAATTGACAGTTTTTTTAAATTTTTTTAACATTTGTGGGAATTCTGAAACACGTAGGCGCATATCTTCACCAAATTTAAAGATAATGCTTAGATAATCATCTTCCAAGTCCAGCAATACTGTCCTTCAAGTGTTTTTAAGTGTCATTTTTTGGAAAATAGTATTTTGTTTTTGTAATTTCACGTTAAGCGTAACTATCACTTTTTGAGCTTTTTTTTGACAGTTTTATGCCATTAATTCAAAATATTAAGAAAAATTTTGTCTTCTGTTGTGTTACACTGTTGTTATAACTTATAATAAAATGAAAAACACAAAAAAAATTGGGAAAATATAATTATTTTGAAAATTGGTCTCCGAACGTATACGTATACCTTAACGTCTCGAACTTTTTATTCACGGTAGGCGACGAGGTCAACAACTGAACTGGCGCAACCCTCTCTCTAAACTTCCACATCATGTCAATGTGAGGACATCAGGAGCCCCGAAAGATTTCATGTGCAACAGTCCCTAGGTACCACGATGATCTTTGGTTGGATCGAGTTTTAAACTCGTAACCCTCTGTATGCTAGTCCGTGACTCTACCAACTGGGCTACCACTGCCTAGTGTTGAACGGGTATGATAAATTTTACAAATTCATAAAAGAGTAATTTAACGTCTCGAATTTTGATTCACGGTAGGCGACGAGGTCAACAACTGAACTGGCGCCACCCTCTCTCTAAACTTCCACATCATGTCAATGTGAGGACATCAGGAGCCCCGAAAGATTTCATGTGCAACAGTCCCTAGGTACCACGATGATCTTTGGTTGGATCGAGTTTTAAACTCGTAACCCTCTGTATGCTAGTCCGTGACTCTACCAACTGGGCTAACACTGCCTAGTGTTGAACGGGTATGATAAATTTTACAAATTCATAAAAGAGTAATTTAACGTCTCGAATTTTGATTCACGGTAGGCGACGAGGTAAACAACTGAACTGGCGCAACCCTCTCTCTAAACTTCCACATCATGTCAATGTGAGGACATCAGGAGCCCCGAAAGATTTCATGTGCAACAGTCCCTAGGTACCACGATGATCTTTGGTTGGATCGAGTTTTAATTTCGTAACCCTCTGTATGCTAGTCCGTGACTCTACCAACTGGGCTACCACTGCCTAGTGTTGAACGGGTATGATAAATTTTACAAATTCATAAAAGAGTAATTTAACGTCTCGAACTTTGATTCACGGTGAGACGACGAGGTCAACAACTGAACTGGCGCAACCCTCTCTCTAAACTTCCACATCATGTCAATGTGAGGACATCAAGAGCCCCGAAAGATTTCATGTGCACCAGTTCCTAGATACCACGATGTTCTTTGGTTGGATCGAGTTTCAAACTCGTAACCCTCTGTATGCTAGTCCGTGACTCTACCAACAGGGCTACCACTGCCTAGTGTTGAACGGGTATGATAAATTTTACTAATTCATAAAAGAGTAATTTAACGTCTCGAACTTTGATTCACGGTGAGACTACGAGGTCAACAACTGAACTGGCGCAACCCTCTCTCTAAACTTCCACATCATGTCAATGTGAGGATATCAGGAGCCCCGAAAGATTTCATGTGCACCAGTCCCTAGGTACCACGAGGATCTTTGGTTGGATCGAGTTTCAAACTCGTAACCCACTGTATGCTAGTCCGTGACTCTACCAACTGGGCTACCACTGCCTAGTGTTGAACGGGTATGATAAATTTTACAAATTCATAAAAGAGTAATTTAACGTCTCGAACTTTGATTCACGGTGAGACGACGAGGTCAACAACTGAACTGGCGCAACCCTCTCTCTAAACTTCCACATCATGTCAATGTGAGGACATCAGGAGCTCCGAAAGATTTCATGTGCAACAGTCCCTAGGTACCACGATGATCTTTGGTTGGATCGAGTTTCAAACTCGTAACCCTCTGTATGCTAGTCCGGGACTCTACCAACTGGGCTACCACTGCCTAGTGTTGAACGGGTATGATAAATTTTACAAATTCGTGAAAGAGTAATTTGACGTCTCGAACTTTGATTCACGGTGAGACGACGAGGTCAACAACTGAACTGGCGCAACCCTCTCTCTAAACTTCCACATCATGTCAATGTGAGGACATCAGGAGCCCCGAAAGATTTCATGTGCAACAGTCCCTAGGTACCACGATGATCTTTGGTTGGATCGAGTTTTAAACTCGTAACCCTCTGTATGCTAGTCCGTGACTCTACCAACTGGGCTACCACTGCCTAGTGTTGAACGGGTATGATAAATTTTACAAATTCATAAAAGAGTAATTTAACGTCTCGAATTTTGATTCACGGTAGGCGACGAGGTCAACAACTGAACTGGCGCAACCCTCTCTCTAAACTTCCACATCATGTCAATGTGAGGACATCAGGAGCCCCGAAAGATTTCATGTGCAACAGTCCCTAGGTACCACGATGATCTTTGGTTGGATCGAGTTTTAAACTCGTAACCCTCTGTATGCTAGTCCGTGACTCTACCAACTGGGCTACCACTGCCTAGTGTTGAACGGGTATGATAAATTTTACAAATTCATAAAAGAGTAATTTAACGTCTCGAACTTTGATTCACGGTGAGACGACGAGGTCAACAACTGAACTGGCGCAACCCTCTCTCTAAACTTCCACATCATGTCAATGTAAGGACATCAAGAGCCCCGAAAGATTTCATGTGCACCAGTCCCTAGATACCACGATGTTCTTTGGTTGGATCGAGTTTCAAACTCGTAACCCTCTGTATGCTAGTCCGTGACTCTACCAACAGGGCTACCACTGCCTAGTGTTGAACGGGTATGATAAATTTTACTAATTCATAAAAGAGTAATTTAACGTCTCGAACTTTGATTCACGGTGAGACTACGAGGTCAACAACTGAACTGGCGCAACCCTCTCTCTAAACTTCCACATCATGTCAATGTGAGGACATCAGGAGCCCCGAAAGATTTCATGTGCACCAGTCCCTAGGTACCACGAGGATCTTTGGTTGGATCGAGTTTCAAACTCGTAACCCACTGTATGCTAGTCCGTGACTCTACCAACTGGGCTACCACTGCCTAGTGTTGAACGGGTATGATAAATTTTACAAATTCATAAAAGAGTAATTTAACGTCTCGAACTTTGATTCACGGTGAGACGACGAGGTCAACAACTGAACTGGCGCAACCCTCTCTCTAAACTTCCACATCATGTCAATGTGAGGACATCAGGAGCTCCGAAAGATTTCATGTGCAACAGTCCCTAGGTACCACGATGATCTTTGGTTGGATCGAGTTTCAAACTCGTAACCCTCTGTATGCTAGTCCGGGACTCTACCAACTGGGCTACCACTGCCTAGTGTTGAACGGGTATGATAAATTTTACAAATTCATGAAAGAGTAATTTGACGTCTCGAACTTTGATTCACGGTGAGACGACGAGGTCAACAACTGAACTGGCGCAACCCTCTCTCTAAACTTCCACATCATGTCAATGTGAGGACATCAGGAACCCCGAAAGATTACATGTGCACCAGTCCCTAGGTACCACGAGGATCTTTGGTTGGATCGAGTTTCAAACCCGTAACCCTCTGTATGCTAGTCCGTGACTCTACCAACTGGGCTACCACTGCCTAGTGTTGAACGGGTATGATGAATTTAACAAATTCATAAAAGAGTAATTTAACGTCTCGAACTTTGATTCACGGTAGGCGACGAGGTCAACAACTGAACTGGCGCAACCCTCTCTCTAAACTTCCACATCATGTCAATGTGAGGACATCAGGAGCCCCGAAAGATTTCATGTGCAACAGTCCCTAGGTACCACGATGATCTTTGGTTGGATCGAGTTTTAAACTTGTAACCCACTGTATGCTAGTCCGTGACTCTAACAACTGGGCTACCACTGCCTAGTGTTGAACGGGTATGATAAATTTTACAAATTCATAAAAGAGTAATTTAACGTCTCGAACTTTGATTCACGGTGAGACGACGAGGTCAACAACTGAACTGGCGCAACCCTCTCTCTAAACTTCCACATCATGTCAATGTGAGGACATCAGGAGCTCCGAAAGATTTCATGTGCAACAGTCCCTAGGTACCACGATGATCTTTGGTTGGATCGAGTTTCAAACTCGTAACCCTCTGTATGCTAGTCCGGGACTCTACCAACTGGGCTACCACTGCCTAGTGTTGAACGGGTATGATAAATTTTACAAATTCATGAAAGAGTAATTTGACGTCTCGAACTTTGATTCACGGTGAGACGACGAGGTCAACAACTGAACTGGCGCAACCCTCTCTCTAAATTTCCACATCATGTCAATGTGAGGACATCAGGAGCCCCGAAAGATTACATGTGCACCAGTCCCTAGGTACCACGAGGATCTTTGGTTGGACTAAGTTTCAAACCCGTAACCCTCTGTATGCTAGTCCGTGACTCTACCAACTGGGCTACCACTGCCTAGTGTTGAACGGGTATAATGAATTTTACAAATTCATAAAAGAGTAATTTAACGTCTCGAACTTTGATTCACGGTAGGCGACGAGGTCAACAACTGAACTGGCGCAACCCTCTCTCTAAACTTCCACATCATGTCAATGTGAGGACATCAGGAGCCCCGAAAGATTTCATGTGCAACAGTCCCTAGGTACCACGATGATCTTTGGTTGGATCGAGTTTTAAACTCGTAACCCTCTGTATGCTAGTCCGTGACTCTACCAACTGGGCTACCACTGCCTAGTGTTGAACGGGTATGATAAATTTTACAAATTCATAAAAGAGTAATTTAACGTCTCGAATTTTGATTCACGGTAGGCGACGAGGTCAACAACTGAACTGGCGCAACCCTCTCTCTAAACATCCACATCATGTCAATGTGAGGACATCAGGAGCCCCGAAAGATTTCATGTGCAACAGTCCCTAGGTACCACGATGATCTTTGGTTGGATCGAGTTTTAAACTCGTAACCCTCTGTATGCTAGTCCGTGACTCTACCAACTGGGCTACCACTGCCTAGTGTTGAACGGGTATGATAAATTTTACAAATTCATAAAAGAGTAATTTAACGTCTCGAACTTTGATTCACGGTGAGACGACGAGGTCAACAACTGAACTAGCGCAACCCTCTCTCTAAACTTCCACATCATGTCAATGTGAGGACATCAAGAGCCCCGAAAGATTTCATGTGCACCAGTCCCTAGATACCACGATGTTCTTTGGTTGGATCGAGTTTCAAACTCGTAACCCTCTGTATGCTAGTCCGTGACTCTACCAACAGGGCTACCACTGCCTAGTGTTGAACGGGTATGATAAATTTTACTAATTCATAAAAGAGTAATTTAACGTCTCGAACTTTGATTCACGGTGAGACTACGAGGTCAACAACTGAACTGGCGCAACCCTCTCTCTAAACTTCCACATCATGTCAATGTGAGGACATCAGGAGCCCCGAAAGATTTCATGTGCACCAGTCCCTAGGTACCACGAGGATCTTTGGTTGGATCGAGTTTCAAACTCGTAACCCACTGTATGCTAGTCCGTGACTCTACCAACTGGGCTACCACTGCCTAGTGTTGAACGGGTATGATAAATTTTACAAATTTATAAAAGAGTAATTTAACGTCTCGAACTTTGATTCACGGTGAGACGACGAGGTCAACAACTGAACTGGCGCAACCCTCTCTCTAAACTTCCACATCATGTCAATGTGAGGACATCAGGAGCCCCGAAAGATTTCATGTGCACCAGTCCCTAGATACCACGATGATCTTTGTTTGGATCGAGTTTCAAACTCGTAACCCTCTGTATGCTAGTCCGTGACTCTACCCACTGGGCTACCACGGCCTAGTGTTGAACGGGTATGATAAATTTTACAAATTCATAAATGAGTAATTTAACGATACACGGTTCTGTGAATTAGTCAAAATGCCTAGGACACGATCAGTAGATGTATGTCCCGTGTTTGGAATGGCTGAAATAATGAAGCTTAACATACTTCCAGCATATGCAGATTTAGGAAGTATTATCTTTACATACAGAAAGATTATAAAAGAGGTGCTAGTATGTGGCTGATGTATTTTCAATTTTAATTTAAGAGCTCAAAGGATTACGGGGAAAAAGTTCGATTCCAACTGTAACAAACCAACAAATAATATATATGCTGAAAAAATACCATAAAGCATATAGAAATATTAAGAAACTATTAAAAAATTCTGGCAAACTATATTTTTCGAAAAAGGTTGTGTCCTTCAAGGAATGAGCAGAAAATAATCTATTTGATATTAGCATATGTAAATGTAAGAACTTTCTCAGTTGTACTTTCAAAATTAAAGTACCTATTGCTGACTTTTTTTTAACAGATCAAAGGACATTTCAAAAAATGGTCATTGGAAATGTTGGCATTAAAACCAGCAGAATGCTTGAAAAAAAAATTGCAGCGCAAAGAAAGAGAAGCAGAGAGCCAAAACGTTCAGCTCAAAGATTGTAAAGGAAAACAGTCCGAAATCTCTCGCCCTCTACTACGGGAGCTACTTTGACTTTTAATTTGCTTAAGAATTCTACTGACACTATAAACACAGTCATTGATAATAATTCTTCTTCAACTTCACAAACGAGAACTAAACTTCCAAATGTAGCTCAGGCTTGTGACAGAACAGGTGTTTCCGATAGATCGGCAGCAATTCTAATAAATGCTGAAACTACCTCTTTATCAGAATATGGAATATACTTCGATGAGCGAAAGGATTAAACTTTAGTAATGATTAAAGAAAGAGAAAGTATTTCTAGAAAGACGGTAACAGAAGAACATATCGTTCTAATACAAGAACCAGGATCAAAATATATGGGACCTGTCACTTCTACAACTGACTCTTATCAAAATATTAAAACAAGTATTTTAACTTTTTTGGAGAAAAATATCGATTTTTCTAAGATGCAAGTGATTAGCTGTGATGGTACAGTGGTAAATACATGTTTGAAAAATGGAGTCATTCGACATATCGAGATCTTTTTAGGACGTCCTGTGCATTGGTTTATTTGTTTATTACATATAAATGAGCTGCCAAGCTACCTTTACGTCATTTGTTGCAACATTTAGAAAGGAAAACCACAGAACCAAAAGGATACAGCGGAGAAATTGGAAAAATGTTAGAATCTTGTGAAAAATTGCCTTTGACAAACTTTTAAAAGATATAAGTGACTTTTCCAGATATTGTCCTAGAGGATCTTAGCACTGATAAACGATACATTTACGAAATGTGCACAGGGATATCAAATAAATATATTCCATTAAGCTTGTCACAAAAAGATCCAGAAAAATTGAATCATTCCAGATGGTTGACGACGACAAATAGAATTTTAAGGTTATATGTTTCAACAGAAGATCCAACCCATAACTTGAAAATATTAACAGAGTATGATGTGAAGGTACACTCATATGTGTGGTTTAAAATTAAAAGTCAGTCATCATGTTGGTACGGAGTCTTCATTTTTACCATATTTTAAATAAATCGAGATTTTGCCTGAGGATTTAAAAATTGTAGTAGATATAACTTTACAAAGAAATGCATATTATGCCCATCCAGAAAATATTATTTTGGCAATGTTAGCCGATGATAGAAAACACGTCAGAGAATTGAGCCTCAAAAGAATTTAAAATTAAGACAAAAAAAATAAAGTTGAAAAGAATATTCGAGAGTTCAAAATTCCCAAGTTGAACTTCGAAGCAGACGATTACATAAATTTAATTGAATGGCAATCAGATTCCATTACAGATTCACCAGTTACAGTATCTCTTTCTGATGATCAACTCAAGTCTATGATTCTAGACGTTCCAATCAATAGTAACGTTTAACTTTCCATGCCATCCACAAACAGTAGAACGTTGCGTTAGATTAGTAACTGAAGCATATAGCACAGTATGTGGTACAGAGGCATGAGATGGATTTATTCGGTCAAGAATTGCTTCAAGATTTGCTTTACCCAGATTTGAAATCAAAAGCCAATATCAACCACTTTTAATTTAAACCACTTGTCAGTAACTTCAACTTAATTTTTTAGTGTAAGCTAGTAACTTAAATTGAAATTTTTAGGGGGGGGGGTCGAACTCGATATGCAGCCACTTCCTCGTGCTGAGTTCTGGGTTGTTTTCATAATAAAAAAAAAAGCGAAGAGCTGCAAGGGGAAGCGCCTGTGTAAACGCGTGGTCGCAATGATAAGTCTATTGAGAGGAGTGGAGACGCGCGTGATGGCGCTCTAAAAAAAGGGGAAATTTTCTATTTTCCGGGATAATGTTAGGTGTAAAACTTTTTTTTTACACGCAGGGAAGTTCATTTCATCCATCCATGACTTTAAATAAGATGTATTAAATTTTTTTAAAAGCGTTATTATTATTTTTGTGAAAAAATTGGCAAAATTTCGAACTTTCAAAGTGATTTTGGCATCTGAAGATATTAATTGATTTAGCTCATATTTTGCATTATTAATAAGCATGGTAGTCCCCAACTATTCCCACCATAGGCGTTTTCAATTTCCGAAATTCGTGTTTTTCGCTCCACCCTAATATACATACCTATGTTTTCGAATAAAAAAAAGTTAATCGTAATCTTTAAAATGTGCATTGTCTATTGAATAAGGTGCTCAGAACAGTTAATTGCGAATCATTAATAAAATCTCAACTGTGAAACATGTTATAACGAACTGAGCACTACACGATATTGCAAGTAAATGTGGATACTTCTCACGCATGCGCAGTGGAGCACTATGAGGGAGTGACGTCATAGATCACTGGGTGAGAAACCAACGAATCAGCGGGCTTAAAATTGAAAACAACGAATCAGCGAGTCTAAAATTTCCTCCATGTCTTCTAATCCAGTGAAGGTTGCTAATATGCGACCGGGTACCCCGAGTTTGTGTTCCTCTATCCGTCCAATCCAGAGGGGCACGATTAAAGTGCTTTCGACAACATGTGAATTGGACTGCGTCTGATTGGGCTATCGTTATGTTCACGATTGAGTCGAGATTTGCTCTGGAGCCAGATGAAAAACGTGTAAGGCTCTGGAGAGAACACGTCTAACGCAATCGGCCGCATAACATCATCGAGCATCACGCATTCCGAGGTGGAAGCAACATGGTGTGGGCCGGGATTTCGTTGGGATATCGCACCGACCTGCACATCTGTAGACGGGGTTCTGCGACAGCTGTCCGGTATCCGAATGAAGATCTAGAACCCACTGTGAGATTGTACGCTGAAGCAGTTGGTCCTTCTTTCGTTTTAATGGATGATAATGCGTGTCCCCATAGAGCTGGTATCGTCGACGACTACCTGGAGAATGAGGGGATTGGAAGTTGTTGAAGAAGAAATGTTGTTTTTAATAATAATTTCTTACTTCCAAATGTTTTATGAAAAAAAAAATTAAAAAAAAAAAAGTGACATTATCTGGATCGAATTCGCGAAAAAAATGAAATTGTTAAGGAGCTAAATATACTGAGTGAAAAGGGAATTTAAGGACTAGAAATGTAAAGTAAAGTAAATCATATGTGTCGTAGAAGTATAAAAAGTAAAAACAGCCTTATTATTTTGAAAGGGAGTTTTAATGACGTATGAATCTTAAAAAATATGAAATATTAAAACAAATATTGAACTGAAATTATACATATTATATCATTAATTCTGAATTCAGCATAAATTTCAAACTTCCTACTTACAAGAATGGAAATCAATACAATTAAATCCACTCATTTTTTTTCTTAAAACAATAAAGTTATTTTAAGTATAATAGTGGAGGAGTCCATTGTTTCCTGAGCATTGAAATTTCTACTTCATTGTTGCGCATATAAAATGTATTGTTTTAAAAATATTTCGTCATTCATGTTATATCTTTCGAACTGCTAACTTGCGTCTTTTAAAGCTGTGATCAAGTGATATTAATATACGTTTGATTAAAGCGATTTTTTGTTGTAGAGGAGTTTTCCGCTGCAATTTATTTATAAACAGTACTTTTCAGTGCTACCTACGTCAATTTTACCGACGTTTTTAACAAACAGTACTTTTCAGTGCTATTTACGCCATTTTTATAGACATCTTATTCACCTTTCAAGATGTTGGATTGGATCGAGAAACAAATGTAAGTGTGTAATCTATTCCTTATATCTTCCTTAAATTACTTATTTGTGTGCCTTTCGGTGTCTGTTAAAATTACGTTTTTTCATAAACTGTTGGTTTTAAATACATATAATGTGTCCTTCCTTTACTGGAAAATTAATAAATACCGACCTGCTATTTCAGAAGGAAGTTTCGGGAAAAGCGAAGCCAGAAGAAAAAGGCAAAAAAGGAGGCCAAAAAACAGAAAGAGCAACCCTACGTTGAACGCGACTACCTCGCAGAATGGAATGCTGAACACCCTGATGAATTCATGGACTTGCGCTTGCGTACCATCGAAGACGAGATGGCAGAAAGAGCCCTACTTGCTGCTGCAGAAGCTGTTGACGCACCAGCTGCAGATCCTGCCACAAATCTTTCAGATGATACCAAAGGAGTCTCAGACAATTTTGTCTTGACGTCTCAGTGGTACTAACCATCGCATAAATAGAGTCACGACAGAGAAAAACATCAATCTAAACCGAATGGACTGTGGACTCGTCGATTTTGACCGAAATACAAGCAACGCAGAACTGGAGTACATAGAAATTACTTAGAAAACGTTCCGACGAAAACTTTAAAAGCTGACTTTTAAGAAATTTGATTTATCAACAATTATTTTTGGAGCATCTGTATAATCACCTCTTTTACTTTTGTTATTCGAAAAACCTAAAAGCACATTCCATGAAATATCTTATTTATAAACTCAATAAAAAATACTTCCCTCCATTATGTTTGTATTCATTGCTTCATTTTCATATATTTACCTCATATTTAAGATTCTTCTTTCCTCGGGATGCAACACCAATCAAAACTGTTCAAGCAACTTAAAATTTATTTCAGGCCCACAAATCCTTTCCTTACGAAATTTTTTAATAAAGTTCCATAAAACTCAGTAGAGAAACAAAATTTAGTTTCTATAGGGAGAAAATTCTACAAGATTTGTTTAGAGAACTAACAAACTCCTATTCTATAGAAATTTATAAGTATAGAATTCTACACAAAAGCAAAATTGGGAAACAAAATATGAGCTTCTATAGAACTAATTCTATATAATTCTAGAGAGGTTTCTACAGACATTCAAAAGATTTCTATAAACTTTTCTTTATACAGCTTTTAGAAAAAGGTTTCTACCGACATTGTATTGAGATTTATTTAGATCTTGTCTATAGAGAGCTTACTTTATAAAGCTTATAGCAAAAATATTTGCTTATAGCTATAAAAAAATTTGCTTTAACTATAAACAAAAAATGAGCTTCTATAGAATTAATTCTATATAATTCTAGAGAGGTTTCTACAGACATTGAATGGATTTATATAAACCTTTCTTTATACAGCTTTTAGAAAAAGGTTTCTACCGACATTGTATTGAGACTTCTTTAGATCTTGTCTATAGTGAGCTTAATTTATAAAGCTTATAGCAAAAATATTTGCTTATAGCTATAAAAAAAATTTTGCTTTAGCTATGAACAAAAAATGAGCTTCTATAGAATTAGTTTCATATAATTCTATAGGTTTCTACAGACAATCAATGAATTTCTATAAACCTTTCTTTATACAGCTTTTAGAAAAAGGTTTCTACCGACATTGTACTGAGATTTATTTAGATCTTGTTTATAGAGAGCTTAATTTATAAAGCTTATAGCAAAAATATTTGCTTATAGCTATAAAAAAATTTTGCTTTAGGTATGAACAAAAAATGAGCTTCTATTAGAATTAATTTTCTATGATAATTAATTGTATATAATTCTATAGGTTTCTACAGACAATCAATGAATTTCTATAAACCTTTCTTTATACAGCTTTTAGAAAAAGGTTTCTACCGACATTGTATTGAGATTTATTTAGATCTTTTCTATAGAGAGCTTACTTTATAAAGCTTATAGCAAAAATATTTGCTTATAGCTATAAAAAAATTTGCTTTAACTATAAACAAAAAATGAGCTTCTATAGAATTAATTCTATATAATTCTAGAGAGGTTTCTACAGACATTGAATGGATTTATATAAACCTTTCTTTATACAGCTTTTAGAAAAAGGTTTCTACCGACATTGTATTGAGACTTCTTTAGATCTTGTCTATAGTGAGCTTAATTTATAAAGCTTATAGCAAAAATATTTGCTTATAGCTATAAAAAAATTTTTGCTTTAGCTATGAACAAAAAATGAGCTTCTATAGAATTAGTTTTATATAATTCTAAAGGTTTCTACAGACAATAAATGAATTTCTATAAACCTTTCTTTATACACCTTTTAGAAACAGGTTTCTACCGACATTGTATTGAGATTTATTTAAATCTTGTTTATAGAGAGCTTAATTTATAAAGCTTATAGCAAAAATATTTGCTTATAGCTATAAAAAAATTTTGCTTTAGGTATGAACAAAAAATGAGCTTCTATTAGAATTAATTTTCTATGAGAATTAATTTTATATAATTCTATAGGTTTCTACAGACAATCAATGAATTTCTATAAACCTTTTTTTATACAGCTTTTAGAAAAAGGTTTCTACCGACATTGTATTGAGATTTATTTAGATCTTGTCTATAGAGAGCTTACTTTATAAAGCTTATAGCAAAAATATTTGCTTATAGCAATAAAAAAATTTGCTTTAACTATAAACAAAAAATGAGCTTCTATAGAATTAATTCTATATAACTCTAGAGAGGTTTCTACAGACATTCAATGGATTTATATAAACCTTTCTTTATACAGCTTTTAGTAAAAGGTTTCTACCGACATTATATTGAGACTTCTTTAGATCTTGTTTATAAAGAGCTTAATTTATAAAGCTTATAGCAAAAATATTTGCTTATAGCTATAAAAAAATTTTTGCTTTAGCTATGAACAAAAAATGAGTTTCTATAGAATTAATTTTATATAATTCTATAGGTTTCTACAGACAATCAATGAATTTCTATAAACCTTTCTTTATACAGCTTTCAGAAAAAGGTTTCTACCGACAATGTATTGAGATTTATTTAGGTCTAGTCCATAGAGAGCTTACTTTATAAAGTTTATAGAAAAACGGACTATAGTTCTGTAGGATATATGTATGTATATATATATATATATATATATATATATATATATATATATATATATATATATATATATATATATATATATATATATATATATATATTATAATAACAGAAGCTATAAGTCTGCAGTCGTGACGGAGTAGCAAGAGTGGTATTAGGCAACCGGATGAGGATGATCCATTGGTGTGGAATGTAATGCTGGTTCCTCAAATGGTGAGGCAGAAATTCTAAAAAGATTCTTTATTACATAAATAGCAAACTAATAACGTGTGGAGGTTGTTGAGAGTACGAAGTTTAGGACGGCTCTGAGAGCTCCCTATTCCAAGGGGCTCAAGGAAAAAGTGAATAGTTCACATGGAATTTGCCAGAGGGATAAGAATTAAAAGAAAGACCAAAGGATCATTGGATCTTGCAAGAAATTGCATTGGTAGAAGTCGGTAGTTAAACAAAGGAGTAATTTGATCTTAGACAGATGATTTGAAAGAAAAATGTTCGTGGGAGGTCAAAAATACAGCGAGGTCCTGAGGTCACAAGGGGTAGGAAGATATATTGACCTATTGAACAAAAGAGAAAAAATACTGAGAGGAAACTGGGAAGTTAGGGGACGGGTCAAGGGTGAGAATTGTAATAAGTGGTTATTTTTAGGTATCGTATCCATATATATCTTCTTCCCTACAATAATGGACCGGACAGCAAGAAGTGATGGTATAAGGGAAAAAATACACAAATACGGGGGATGGTCCCCCACGTGCCGCAATTACACTAGCAATCCTCCTGGGCATACCTCAAACAAGGTTTGAAACACAGCTATGTGGTTTAGGTCGGGACCCTGAGCAGGCTAAAGAAGACGTTTTACATCCATATATGGATACCACTGCTTGACAGAGGCTGCAATATGACATGGAGCGTTGTCGTCCTGGAAGTCACGTTAACATTCTTTCGTTTTAATGGAGGATAATGCGCGTCCCCACTGTCGACGACTACCTGGATAGTGATGGGGATTGCGCATATGGTTTGGCCGGTGTACTCGCCCGACCTTAATCCCATTGAAAATCTTTAAGATATCCTCAGCCATACTGTCTGCACGTTTCCCATCCCCAGAAACTCTCACTGAGTTGCAAACTGCTCTACAGGAGGAATGGCGATTACTTGACTCTGGGGTGGTTGATCACCTCATGGAAAGCATGATCACACCCTGTAAACTTTGTATGAGGATTGAGGGTGGTCACATACTCTATTAATGTCAATTTTGTTTATTTGTTTTGGATTTAAAAATCATTTTGTGATGACTCCAATATGACTTCATCTTATAATTTATGCAAATTCAATATTGTTTTCATCTTTGTATTTAATTCTTAGTTTTGTCTCATGAATAAAACTATTTGCCGAATTTCGTGTCAATCAAAGCTGTACTTGTCGGGTTTTTTTTTCGCATTTCACCTTTCTTGCTTAACTTTTGGCAGTGAGTGTTTCCAATTCGTAAATAGTTTTTTTACCAATAGTTCATATGCAACGGATGGGGTGGGTTGTTGTTTAAGGTTTTTCTGTTATCCGTCTATTCGATTAACTATCACGGTCTCGACCCTGATGGTTAATCAAAGTTTCAATGTATACTTGTAAAAAGTATGTCGTTTTTTCGCTCGGACAAATGTTTTTTTTTTTAATCAAGAGAACTTACCGATATTTGGATGTTTAAAAGTTTTGTTGTTCCATCTTTCCTCACAATTGGTTTCATCGTTGGTCTTTTCTGTAAACAAGCTTTTGAATATTGCGTACAAGCACTTGAAAGTCATAAAAACAATTACAGTTAGGGTATTAAAAGAAAAAGTCATATTTTTCAACTTTTTCCATATTTTCCAAGCAGTGAATTTGTTAGTAGACTGGAATTCATAGAGTTCCATACCGTAGGAATACATTTGGGCGCTGACTTGAACCATTTTCTCTTATGTTTTGAGCATGTGGATATGTTCAAGGTAAAAAACACTGAAAATTATCCTTTGGAAGTTTTGCAGAAATCCTAAAAAGTAAAGGAAGTATTAGTTACTTCATTTTAAAACGAATAAAATGTACGATTTGAAATATGTAGCTATCAAGGGATTTTAAGTAATTAACACTTTCTCGGCCAATCTCGCGCCAGCGCGTGGTGTGGATTGATGTCTCAGTCGCCAGTCACGCGTTCGCGTGGGAAAAACTGCGCCAAACATTTATTCTCATTATATTTAAAATAATATACGAAATTTATATAGGCATTATGTGTCTACTGGTACTGATGATAGCATTCGTTTTGTATCAACGTAATAGCTATTAGATCAGTTTACATAAGTTTTTGTAATTTTATCTTCTATATTAGTCATATCTAACATATAAGAGATAATGACAAACTTATTAAATTTACTAATTCCTATTCAATTTACTAAAGTAGATAAGAGCTAATATAAATGAGATAAAAAACTTAAAACGTTACCAATAAAAAAAAGCAAAAATAAGTTGATCCAAATGGATAAATAGCTATTTTGGTGGAGTAAAGCAATGGTCCCCAACCCCAGGACCGGTACAGATCCGTGAATCAAATGGTACCGGGCCGCCCAAGGAACATTAAATTATTTCCATTTTATTTACTGTGGTGTATTTTTCTCGTGTTTGTGCTGTTCTTATCTATGAAATTTCCACTCAAATTAAGAGGCGGTAAATCAGAACTTCAAATTTGTTCTGTTACTAGAGCTTCAATTATGATTTCTGAATTCTCTATTTTCCAATTTTGACAAATGTGACAGCTGTTTTCAAGTTGGCAGACAAAGTAGCTGCATTTAAAGCCAAACTGAAGTTGTGGGGACGGCGCGTGAACAGAGGCATTTTGGACATGTTTCAGACATTAGCGGGGATTTTAAGCGAGACTGAGCCTAAACATTCATTCACCCAGTTGGTGCACGATCATATGTCTTTGCTTTTAAAAGAGTTTGATCGCTACTTCCCAACTACATAAGACCCACGAACTAGTAAGGAATGGATCCGCAACCCATTTGTCAACAAATCAGGCAAATCTAGCATGTCTGTGCAAGAAGATCAACTGCTGGAGATTTCAAATGAAGGCGGCCTTAAAACTACGTTCGAGACAACAACTCTGCCTTTGTTCTGGATTAAAGTCATGTCGGAATACCCTGAGATTGCCACCACAGCACTTAAATCCCTATTGCCATTTCTGACAACCTATCAGTGTAACGCGGGGTTTTCTGCATTGACAACAACCAAAACAAAACAACGGAATAAACTGTACATAAGCAACACACTTTGGGTGTCATTGTCTCTTATTACCCCCAGATGAAACCGTCTTGTTGCAATGAAACAAGCTCTGGGTTCTCATTGATTTAGCGTTCTAGTGAGTTAAAATGCTAAATCACTTTATATTCATTTTTTTGGTGTAACTGTATTATAATTTGAAGGCATGTTTAAATACAATTAAATTAAAATTATCTAAATCAAAACAATCTAAAATATAAACAATCAACGTTCCCTCCCCCCTCCCCCCTTCCTCAGCGGACCGCGTTAAAGGTATCAAACGATCATCCGGTCCGCGGCGATAAAAAGGTTTGGGAGCACTGTTATAAAATATATTTAGAAATGAAATTATTTTAAAATATATAAAATTATTTACAATGATTATTTGCTGATTTCTAAATTGGCGCCATTTTTATGATACATCGAAATTTGTTTATCTCCATAAGTTATCATATTATGTAAAAGTATACGTAAATTAGATGATCAAATATGTTTTATATTAAAAACTAACTGCATTTATTTACACAAAACATTCAAAACGACTCAGCAATTTCATAACGAAATTAAAAAAAAAAAAAAAAAACGAGTGAGTTACTTTATGAGCTAATTTACATGCACTGGTTTTCGATGCCTAAAAATATCTTTTTTCTTTTTGGTAAGTATTGTATTCTGCATTAATCGTTTTGGTTGTGCATAACTTACAATCTTAACTTGCAAAGACATGAAAAACAAAATTGTATCAGATTGTCAGTCCTGGGAGATAAGCTGCTGCATTCGTTTAATTTTAACTTTTAAACACTTAAAAACCCAACTTATGTAACCGAAATTATGGTAATTCAAAAAAAGAGTATACCTGTTTTCTACATATATGAATTAATTTGAATATTCTAAAAAGAGTGATAATTTTCTAAGAATTAAATTCCTGATAACATTTTCTTTGAATGAATCTAAAAATAAAATTACTTTATATACTAGAATTTTCTATGCACATTTAGTGGATCCCGATAATGAACTGCTGTCCCTACTGTCTTACAATCCTAAAAACAAGTGGATAAAGTCGATTTATTTGTACATTTGAAATTTTTCAGTGTCCTCATTGAACTAGAAGACGCCTCATTTCGGAACTTGAGTCACACAGATTGCTGATAACAAAATCTGGTTCGATGGTGTTTAAAATATCTCTCAGTATGCATCAAGACAAATGCTTCCGTAGTTTCATTGGTCATAGATGCTCTCAGTCTAGTTTTAATTAACTTCAATTTCGAAAACATTCTTCCACTGCTTATTTACGTTAGTGATATGGTGAGTAAATACTTATAGACTTTGTATCTTTCGGTACATTTGCTGAACATATTGAATTGAACTATTATTCCCAATACACACTTGATGCAGTCGTTACGTTGGTTTTTGAAATTGCATGGAGTAAAAACGTCATCTTCCTCCTAATATTTAGGGTGTTGATATTCTTATGACTCAGTGTTATAATCTTCATCCAAGGATTTTTTGGAAATACTAGGCCAAACATTCACAAAAGAAATAATTTCTTCTATTAATTTCGCCTTATTCAAAAAAGAAATCCAATCGCAGATCTTATCCAGCTTGTTTATAGGCAACTGGTCAGATTTAGTATAGGCTAATATTTTACGACCAAACAAACCCATATCTAAGTAAAGATTTGTTTGCGTTGTGAATCTTTTTTTCATGGTTTTGTATAGTAGTATCCTCTATTCTATTATATGTAGGAATTCGGAGCTTATCCTTTGGTGAATGTTTACCCTTCTAATCCACACACTTTTCTGAATCCATCCTCTTAATTTTGTGTGGCTTTTTTTTTCGAAATCCGCTTGTATTTATATCTTCTAATAATTCTTTATTGGAAGATTCCTCCACTCTTTCTTTAAACTTCTCAACAATATTTTTTGCTGTGTGTAGAGTTTCGTCGAATTTATCTCTAACATCTTTGAGTCTTGAGACAGCCGACTCAACTGACCTCCACGCTTGAGCATAATCCAAAATTTTTGTTTGTGGGTAAACCGACAAGGGAGTTGTAACTTTAAAGATATGCAAGAAAATCATAGCTATTATAATAATTTCAAATGAAGTAAATTTATCAAAAAGGGCTTCCGCATTCGCTTCTAATTTTGGCATTGAACTCTGTTGATAAATATATCTTATGCAATGCAACATTAAGTTCGTAAAAAACATTGTTTTGGGGTTGCTGTGATGAAGTTCTCGACTTTGGTGATATCCAGTCATCAATCCTTCCAAAAACTTTTATGCAGGCATTACTTTCGCTGCGCCAACGAGTAGCCCCAATAGATTTCAACTTATATGATGGGCTTTCCTCCTGATATTTTTGCTGCCTCTTCAGAGATTTTTTTTAGCTTTCCTTCACTGAAATGATAGGGGAGCGCAGGAAATGTAATCTGTCTATTTCTTGAACGTGAAGGTTAATGTGTCGTCACAATCTCTTGCAAAAATATAAAAGATATTCAATTTAAAATTTTTATTTATTTAAAGAAAATCATATTTTTAGGTATCAATCTAATGTGAAATTTTCAGCAGATTTCAAATCCGTTGAAATTTTTGCTCTATCTTAAACGGTCTAGGAGATAGAAAAAAGAACTACATAACTCCAGTTAAAAGTTTATTTGGTTTTCCTTTCGTCTGCTGGAAAATCATTCCTACGCGCAAAATGAAAACTGAAAAAATAAATTTAGAATCTGCGATCTTTTATGCTGTTGCCATTCCAAAAAAAAACCAATAATAATTAAATTTCTTTAAATTAATTTTAAAATGTTCTAGATTGAATTTTAAAATTCGCCGAGACCCAAAAATTGCAAAAACTTCGGACTACCTGTGTGCCAAATCACATTACTGTACGTTCCATAGATTCGTCAGGACTTTGATAACCGAAAACAAACAAACAGAAAACAGACAAACACTTCCTTTTATAGTTGTAGAGATGCTAGTCCATCTGAATCGACTCCCATCAAAATATTATTGCCCCACTAAACTATTTTTAAAATAAAATACTAAATGGATTTTGTTTGGGGTTTTTTCAAACAGGACGTAGTTCATCACGAGTACGCTTTTGATGAAGAAACTATCAACGAGGAATATTACCTATCTCGTGTACGTCAATCCAAACCCACTCTTTGCATTTAGATCCGTCACTTGTTAAACTTGTCGATCATTCCCGCTCTCTTTGCTCATTACTTGGACGGATCAGAATATAGAGGGCACGTATGTAAAAGGTAGGATGGGAATCTTTAAAGAAGAACCTCTATGCAGGAAATGCAATATGGTGGAGAAAACTGCCCACCACATACTTTTTGAATGCGAAGCTCTGCTTCACATAAGGCACTCAAGTCTAGGTCTTGGAACAGAACTTGATACAATTCACGAAGAACCTGTCAAAAGCCTTTTGGCCTTTCTTAAGGAATCTGTCTTTCTCTGACAGGAGTACCGAAAATCAATGGGGTTTGAGGCAATATTCCCGAGCGGAATCAGCACCTAGGGCTTTCCTGACCTCCCCACTCTATATGAATATGAATAAATATGAAATGTAAAAGGTAAATGAGCTGTAATCCTTCAATGACTTGTTAGATGAACGAGACAACACTAATTGAGTGGCGACTGGAACATCCCTCACAAGTCTTTCTGCACGTATGTTCCGTCTTGGTTCCTCATCCAGAATGTTGTGGGTCAAATAATCTTACAGATAGCCCTCCTGCTATTCATATGTGGTCTCATGCGCCTGGGGTCAGTTTTTAAAATGAAGATGACACTCAGCAGGTCAAGATTTTCGGAACACAAAAGAGAAATTGACAAATGTGCGATAAGATAGTTGGATTGGTCTGATAACTCTATAGTGGACTGTATTTTAATTAATGCAATTCGCTGTAACAAAAACAATTTTTTTAACAACAAACTTAACAATGTTGTGGATGGACCACTCTCATTAAGGCCAAGGAAGCCTAGTACTAATTAGGGCTAAGGAAGCCGCGTTTTCATCAAGTCCAAGGAGAGCACCTCTCTCCTCCGTGTCTCAAGCCTGCATATCACCCACGCGCTCACACAGCGACCTCTACAGTATGTGGGAGGCAACACACCCCGCGCTCACACAGCGCCCTTTACAGTATATGAGAGATTTAACACACAATAGTGATATAAAAATGCTTCCAGTAGAACTACTGGAAAACTATATTAAAAAAAAGGTTTGGACCAACAGTTTTATTTTTCTGTCCAAAGATTTAGAACACTTTTTGATTTAACCTTAAATAAAATATCCAAGAGCACACATTTTCTATTTGGACAAAACTGCCCAAGAATCTAGAAGGAAATCGGCTCCGTACTGTCTAATTTCGGTAATCCATTGTATGCAAAAGATTGAACGATAAAAATTGTATTTGGTGTCCCCAAATAGTATTCTTATAGGTTAAAATTTCTTCCATGAAGTAGCTATACGCATTAGTTATAATTTTACTTATAGCTTAGAGCGAAAAGCAAGGAAGATTGGTTGATTGGGTTTAATAGTGCAAAGTCGAAAACCTGACAAGCTTTGCCTGAAAGGGAATAAACATAAGACAGATGTAAAGCTGACCTACTTGTTAGTGAATTGTAATCAGTTTCGCTAGTATGAACGCCAGACGCGGAAAAGTCGTCTAGACCATAGATTGAAAAAAATTCCAAGGCCCTTGTCTACAATTATCAGATTAGCTCAACCAATTACGCCTCTCATTTTTATTACAAAAACTAACTGAATACATGGTGTTGCTCGGGTTGAAATGGTTAAATGTTGATTGAAAAATGAATTCGAATAATCACCTTTTAACTTCAAGCATTTAAGTTCAATGGAAAATACTTTTAAACTTCATTTTAACTTTTTTATTGCTTATACAATTTACATCGGATGCAAATATATACATTTAATTACTGGATAATGTATTGTAATATGCAAAAGATTAAGACATATGCAAATAGAAACGAATTTCCAATGAAAAAGTGCATAATCTTGAAAAACGAAAGATGTGTAAGTGTCGAATTTCGACTTCCTGAGCTGAAATAGGTCAATTCGAAAGAAGACAGAAAAATATTGATAAAGACGATAACGATTTATGAAATTTAGTAATGCTCAAATATGACCGCGATATTTACCTGTGTTAAGTTTCCTGTAGAATGTGCTTCGTTGTCAATATTCATGTATTGCAGGGCAGGAAAATAAACTTTAGATTTTTAAATTTGGGGCTTCAAGGGAAACTTTTAGGACTACCTGTGTGCCAATTTTCATGGTTGCAAGTACTCTAGATTGGTCTGAAGGCTGGGAAGTAATAGCCTATGTTTTCCGCAGTGTTCTAATATAAGTGTATCACATTTGGAGTGAATTGGTCAAATGGTGTAGATTAGTATGGAAAATATACACACATACACCCTTTTTTGAAAAAGATTAAAATTTAATTGTTATAATTGAACAATAGATACTAGTTACAGGGGTTAGAACAGGTTTTAACAGGGTGGCAACAAATTCCTCGAAAAAAAGTTCCCTGATATTTCCCTGATTTCCACGATAGTGTGACAAAAATTTCCCTGATTTTACAAATCCCTTAAGAAATGTCGGGATCCGTATTTGGTATCGATATACAGTACCCACACGATAATATTTTTAAATATTTAGGGTCAAATGGGGTAAAAGAATCATTCTACACAAATATTTTGTATTCTTTCTCATCAGATATTTCAATTGTTATTGTAAGGGTTGGAACCCTTAATGGAACTCTTACTAATAGCAATTGAAAAAACTGGGGAAAAATAAAAATATTTTGTTTATAAACTTTATACACCTCTCTCTCTCTCTCTCTCTGTCCCAACACTATCCAAATATACATCAAAATCAAATGCAAATATATATAAAAAATTAGTACAGCTTCAGTCTACGTTTAAAACGGTGGCAACGATCATAGCGCACTTCTAGTAGCGAGTTAGGACAGGTTAAGGCAACCCATCTGCATTACAATTATTATGGTTTCCATGGCAACCTTGGCAAATGAAAAGTTAAACCTTTAGGCCCGGTGCACACATCCGGTTTTTCAACGTACGGCGCCGCTGATGGAGTAGTGCACATAAGCCTCCGGCACCGCTGCGGCGATGTACGTCCACTTTGCGTGCAATTTGTACCGCAGTTCCCCACGATGCAGCAGCTCGCCGCACACGCTTCTCCGGTCTGAAGTAATTAACAAATGGTTGATCCAGTAACGTCTATTTTCTCTTTCAAAATATACTTTTTTTAACACTGTTAACGAAATAAACACGTTTTCTTCGATAAAATATTTATCGCAAATGTCGCGAAATGAGTACTTTCGTCATTTCACGGTTATGTGTGCATAGTTGGCCTTCGGTGCCGCAGCGGCGGCGCAAGTTGAAAAATCGGATGTGTGCACCGGGCCGTATACTACGGTCGCTACAGCAGTTGTATCATGATCGCGCCAAGGAAGAATTTAGACGACGGCCAGTACATCAGTTGCACCTTAAAAGTTATAACAATCGCGCCAAGAAATAATTTAGACTACGGCCGTTACAGCAGTTGTGCATTGAAAGTTATAAGAATCGCGCCAAGGAAGAATCGCGTTTGTTATATCGATAGTCGTAGTCAAAAGGTTAATTTTTTTTTGGAACCTCTAATAATATAAACGGAAGTGTTTGTCAGTCTGTCTGTTTCCTGCACGCAAAGTCCTGACGAATCTATGGAACTTACATCACAGGTTGTTCGAATGTTTTGCGATTTTTGGGTCGCGGCGGATTTTAAAATTCAATCTAGAACATTTAAAAATGAATTTAATGAAATGTAATTTTTTTGAATGCAACAGCATAGAAGATCACAGATTCTAAATTTTTTTGTTTTTTGTTTCCGTTATCATTTTGCGCGGAGGAATGACTTTCCAGCAGACGATAAAAAACAAATAAACTTTTTACTGGAGTTACTTAGTTCTTTTTTTTATCTACTAGACCGTTAAAGACAGAGTAAAAAAAAACGGGATCGTTAAAAATAGAGTGAAAATGTCAACGGATTTAAAATTTGACACCAGATAGATACCTTACTCGTTTGATTTTCTTTTAAAAAATCATTTTTCAACAAACTATTTATAATTTCTCTAGAGAGTGTGACGTCACGCCGAATTCCCATTTGGTTTGCGAAGCAAACCAACAAACACCACGGGCCATTCTTTTATGGCTGTTTTCCAATTTGCGAAGCAAATCATAGTTCGCAATATTCATAATTTGGTTTGCTTCGCAAACCAAATGGAAATCCGCAGGTACTTCATTCCTATAGGCTACGAATTTCCATTTGGTTTGCGAAGCAAACCAACAACACGAGCAACGCTATGATGGCTGTTATCCAATAGGCTACGCATTCTCATTTGGTTTGTTTCTCAAACCGTATTCGTAGCAATCACCGGGGGTTAGCGAGAAGCACCTAGTTAGTTAGCACCTGACCCCACGAAAAGAACTGTCTCGGGCAACGCCGTGCTGGCCACGCAATGTGGCTAGTATTCTTTAAACTTCTTTCAAAATTCGTTAAACAAAAAAAAATTCGGTTGATTTCATTGGTTCATTTGAAATAATTCTTTCCTTGGCGAATTTAGAAGTGCGCTAAAAAAGCGCCAAGGCCGTTACACCGCTATAAACGTAGACTGAAGCTTTGCCAAAAATTTTACAAAAATGTAATTGCAAGCAAAAAATTTTAATTTAATGCCGGCAGCGAAAACCACGGCGGCGGTTTTCGCTGGATTCGAAAATTACGACGCCGGTGTTCTTTATTCGAATTACAATTTCGGCGAAAACGATTTATTCGATTCTCAAAAGTACGTGTAATTGCGCATCTCTAAATAGGCCACAAACGACAATAGTTACTGTTTTCATAAAATTTTAAAAATTCCCTGACTTTTTGTGAAATTTGGAAATTTTTCCTTCTCCCTTATATTTCCAGAATTAAAAAGTTCCCTGAGAATTCCCGGTTCTGTTACCACCCTGTTTAAGGTGTAAAAAAGTGACAAAAGTAACTAATCAAACAAAACAAAAAAGTGACAATAAGTGACTAATCGAACCAAAAAAAGGGACAAATAACAATAATGCCAAATATACGAGTCAAGTATAAAGGTAGAAAAATAAGATCCTCCCCAGCCACCCTTATCTTATTCTTTTCTTTCTTTGGAAGGATATTTATTTTCTTAATTTAAAAAGCATATTATTTTAAAACGATATTAAAAAAGATTTTGTAATCATGATTTTTAAATATGTTGTTAATTTTTGACATAGCTTGAAGAATTTCTTCCTTTTCTTTCAAAGATTATGTCTGATTTTTCATGTTGAAAAAGTCTGATATTAATTTTGTGTTTTTCTTTTCAAGAGAAGAAAGATCATTTTTTAGAGTCTGTCTTTGCTGACCAGTATCATTTGAGACTTTTGCCGTCCCTTCAATAATTGCCTGAACAAGTGCTGCTTCCTTGAAATCTTTATTTTTTGTCGCCTTCTTCAGCGTATCATTGGCTTCCTTTAACAATTTTGATGTACTGTCCAATGTCTCATCCTCTTCCTTACGCATAATTTTAAGTTTTCGTTCATCTATAATATATTTTTTTTCTCTGCTTCCAGTCTTTCTTTTTCTTTCCTGTCCTTCTCTAATTTTTCTTGCGCCTTCCGTTTTATATCTCCTAAATAGGCATTGTAGGCTTTATATGCAACCCTTGCCATATCCATTAGCTTTGATGTGATCGGCATCAAATAAGGTTGATTTTCAAAATTTGTTTAACTATTTTTGACCGTCATCAATGCATTGATGCTGTCTGCATGCATCAATGCATTGATGATGATGTTCTGACATTGATGCTGTCTCCTGTCAAAGCTCTTACTGAGGTTGAGAAGCCACGTTCAATGTCAGCACTACCATGAGAAAGTGGCAGAGCAGCCTTCACTAGATTTAACACAACTGTGTATTTAGGATCCACACCACTTAATGTCTCGCAGTTTTAAGAACTGGTTCCAGTAAACATCAAAAGGCTTCATTCTAGATCCTTCTACTTCAAATTCTCTTTGGAATTATTTCCACTCATCCAGTAGTGTTTGTTGGGATTTCCCATGACTTTGCTCTTGCAACTTCTAATACTTGTCGTACACTCTCACCACTAAGTCTCTCAAGAGGACCAAGTCAGCATAAACTTTTAAGGAGAGATGAACTGAAGGAAGACTTCTTCAAAAGATATTTAACACTAGCAATGTAATGCTTCTGAGACTTTAGAAAAAGAAATTCGTTTCCTTCTCTTTCACATTCTGTAGCGTTTTTGAAATTTGATCTCCAATCGCAATATCAGAAAGGGTTCCACACTCTTTTTTTAAAACTATAAATAAGGACTTTCTAGGACAAAATAAGGACCTTCTAAGGATTTAAATAAAACATTGAAGAAACCGTATTATACAATGTAATACCTGACTTATGACCAAGTGGGGATGCCCTTACAGATTAATCTTATAAGAACAGTAGTATATAAAAATTTTTATACTCAAGTCTATTTTCTAAAAATTATACACAAATAATGCCACACAAAAATGAGATTTTTCAAAATAAGCCGTCTGATTTTTACAACATTCAGCAGCTAATACATGGGCATTTAAGTGTACTGATATTAGTAATATGAAAGTATATTCACAAATTAAAGAATGGAGACCGCAAGAAAAAAACTTCGGATGTTTTTCTTTTATTTCTTTGCAGTGAATTTGCTTTTATAAAAAGGGAAAGAAATACTCAAGTTTGATGAGGACCGGGCTTGGTGTTGCCGGTCTCCCAGCTGCTGTTGAGAGTTTGATTCGTTTTCTTATTCCTTTCATATTGTCTGGTTTGGTATTTGCTTTTTAAATGGTCTTTGCGGGAGTATATGAGTTTAGCATATTGCTGCTCATGCGTAGGAAACACCATTTTGCACCAACACTTTCATTTTCCAAAATTTCCTAATTTTTTTATTTTAAATTTCTTTATGTTTTTGAAATTATATTGCTTATCTAGTTATGTCTGTAGCTTCAGCCCGCTTATGAAATGAAAATTATTCACCCCAGTAATTATTTTATAATACACTTTCATATATTCATAATGAAAATAAGTAGTAAATTCATTTATTTGCACATCGGAGGTTTCAATAAAATAAAATTAATGGCAAACTATTCATTTATTAAAAGGATGGAAAAGGATTGCAAGTTGCGTACGTCAGAGTCAAATTTGACATTTCCGTGAACCGCAACGAATCATCTCATGATTCGTTTCGGTTCACGGAAAATGCTATGAAAAAACTATGATAAAAATTTATAAGGTTAAAAAAATAACATGCAATTTTATTGAACAGATAAACAGAGCGTTTTAATAAAACAAAATTAATTTGAAAATAACCATCCAGGCTAGCGATGGAAACTGCGCATGGCGTAACAAAAGCAAAGTGCAATTTAAGCCCAATCGGACGTTGAGTATTTGCAGGGCTCCTAACAGGTTTCAATGTCCAAAAAGGTGACAAATTAAACCAAAAAGGTGACAAAAATTGACTAATCGAGTAGAAAAAGGAGACAAAAAGTGACTAATCAAGTAGAAAAAGGTGACAAAAAGTGACTAATCGAGCAACAAAAAAAAAAGTAACAAATAACAATGATGCTAAACATATTCTAGTATAAAGATAAAAAATAAAAAGATCCTCCCAAGCTACCCCTATCTTTTCTTTTTCTTTCTTTGGAAGGATATTTTTATTTTCTTCATTAAAAATTACATCATTTAAAATATTAACATACATTTAAAAAAAAATTGGAATTATGATTTTTTAATTTGTTTATTTTTGACACAGCTTGAAGAATTTCTTCCTTTTCTTTGAAAAATCATGTCTTAATTTTTTTTTGTTGAAAAAGACTAAAATTAATTTTGTCTTTTTCTTCTCAATAGAAGAATGTGCATTTTTTAAAGTCTGTCTTTGCTGACCAGCATCATCTGAGACTTTAGCCGCTCCTTCAATCATTGCCTGAACAAGTGCTGCTTCCTTTAATAATTTTGAAGCACTATCCAACGGCTCATCCTCTTCCTTACGCATAATTTTAAATTATTGTTCCTTCATCGCCATTCTTTTCTTTGCCAGCTGCTTTAAATTTTTTTTTCACTCTTTCCAGTCCTTCTCTAAATTTTCTTGTGCCTTACGTTTTATATCTCTCTTTATTAAAAAAAGTTTCCGCCGCCACAGGATTGAAAACTGTGCTGTTTAGCTCGATTCTTAGATGGTTTCCCTAGAAAGTTCGGATCAGAAAAATATGAAATTAACATTGTTTGTTCTTTATCGTATTCCCTAGACAATTATTAAGATTTTTTTCCAGTTTTTTTTTTTTTTTTAGTTTAGGGTTTATTAAGTGTCAAAATTGAAGAAGCGAAATTTCTTCCACGAGTGAGCAAAACACATACAAATTTTCAGTCTTAAGCCGTGAGTTTTTTTTAAAGAGTACATCTCAACGTAAATTTTTGCAGCTCGTTGAGTATTTTTAAAATTTTCAGTTTGGTTCTTGATAATATTTCTTTTGAAATTCGGGAAAAATCGGGACATTTTTTTTTTTTTTAACTGTCATATCTATATCTTATTACTATTAGTTTTTAATTTTGAAAATATTGCAGTATACCTCAGAATGTACTCTTTCTTATGGTACAATTATTTCTAAAATTGGTTCATAAATAAATTCGATGTAATCAAAAGTTAGTCACAAATTTCATATTTTTTAGTTCGCGGAGAAGGTTTCGCAGTCAGGTGTGGGTTGTATTTTTGACTCTCGGGTTTGCCAGATATCAAATTTATCGTAGCTACAATTGCCATAAAAGCGATTTCTTTTCATTTGGCGAGGAAAATGGCTCGCTTTTTTCACTCTGCTCTCAGACGGTTTACAGACAAAGTATAGATTGTAAAGTTAGGAGATTAACACGGTTTACTTAAAATTGTACAAGAAAAAAGATGTAGAAGGTTTTTTACTGATGCAGCTATTAGTTTAGGGTGCAATAAGTGTAAAGTAAAAAAAAAAAATGAAATCACTTGCGAAAGGAGTATAGGTTTGAAAAGCAAACCAAACGGGACTACGTAGCAATCCCCGAGGGAAGTCAAGCATAACCGAAGAGGGGACGAAGCCCTCGCTGTGACGTCACAGACCGGAAAGTCAACTTAGGATTATACGAATTATTAATTATACGAATTATTAATTACAGGATTATACGTATTATTTCTTTCCCCTGCATCAAAGCGATTTCCGGAGTGAACCAATGATTACGCGGAGTTACGGATTTTCGATTATTTAGTGTAGAAACTCTGGAAGTTTCGGAGCACTTGGCAACTCCGCTAATGTCTCGCAGTCTGAAGAAATGGTTCCAGTAAACATCAATATGCTTCATTCTAAATCCTTCATCCTCAAATTCTCTTGAGTAATTTCCACTCATCCAGTAGTATGTCTGTTGGGACATCCCATAGCATTGCTCTTGCAAATTCTAATACTTGTCGAATACTCTCGCTACTGAGTCTCTCAAGAGGACCAAGACAGGATAAACTTTTAAGGAGAGATGAACTGAAGGAGGACTTCTTCAAAAGATATTTAACACTGGCACTATAATGATTCTGAGCCCTTAGAAAAAATAAATTCCTTTCCTTCTCTTTCACATTCTGTAGCGCTCTAGAAATTTGATCTCTAATCACAATATCTGCCAGAGGCAACAGTTTCTGAGGACATTATCTTCCAATTTAGCCATTTTCAAACCTTGAATAAATTCCTCTTTGTAGATCCTACCCAAAATTGTTCTTGTCAACAATTCAAATTGAGAATGCAGGGTTTAAGTTTTAGAGGTTTCTTTTTCTGAAGAAATTTTTTTTCGGTCACACGATTAAATATACTTGTACTTGATACGACAAATATCACTTCAGCCTTCATAGTTTCTCTTCTAAGTAAATGAACAATATTTTTATTGCCTGATCTTTGTATCATGTTTGGCTTCTTTATTGGAATATAGTCAAGGAAATACTTTCGCACTGCAATCCACTGTTCAAGCAACCTTTCAGCAGCTGGCTTTAGGCTTAGCCACCTGCTTGAACAATGCTTTATGAAATGGTGAGTGGGAAGTTTCAAGTCTTCTTGAATTTGTTTGTATGTTGACCAACGCTTAGGCCACTGATTAAAAAATCTGTGAATAGTTAAAACTAGTTCAAACACATCTTCCCCAAACTCTTTTAGACCTTTAAGAAAAGCCTTATGTATTGTGTGAATATTACATGTCCCAATGTTAATTAGTTATTTTTTTCGGGTAGAAAGTAATGAGTCATTAATAGTTTCTGACTTTCACTAAAAAAACTCAAGAATTTGTAATAATCAACTTCCGATGATAACAGAGAATGATTTTCAATACGTTCGCAATTATCTTTTAATATTTAACCCTCTGGATACAGAGACGGACGAAATTTTTGCAATCTCTGGTTATGGAGGGGTTTGGAATCTTTCAGATCTCAAGCTCCTGAAGAAACGGCTGAAGTCCACTAAGATTTCCATGCCCTCATATCTGTGCCACAAAGAGAGCAGCGTGTGAATAGCCTCTGTTCCGTAGACAGGTACGTCGGGGTTCTCGATGGGGAGCTTCGAGCGCTTAGAATGTGTGAGAGGTTGATGATGTATCCAATTAAAAACTTGGCTGAGGATACCTTCGAGTGTAAATTATCATACATATTGAAGGTTCCACCGTCCTTTCAGAGTTTACCCTAACGTATCTATACCTTCTAAACCATAATCAGACTTACAATATACCTGGGATCCTCCTGGGTTAATATCAGCTTGATCCGTCGGGTCTCTTCACCTCTCCAATCTTGTCTTATTCCAGAATTCGAAAAAAAAAATGGATCTGTTGAGACCGCTCTCAGATTTGTGTATGGGGGATGTTATCCCCCCCCCCTTTTAAGTGACCACTGGCATCGATCACCATGTACGAACCGTCAGCGTCTGACCTCCTGGAGGGTTACTCCTATTGTTCGACCCTGTCGACCGGTGATATCTATCTTGCGTCAAATGATACGCCACACAATTCTATGAACGGAAAACGTTAGTCGTAAATGCCACTCAAGTTAGGTAAGAAGGGTCGGACATGCAGATGGCCCTGCTTCCCTTAAACTTCGCCGCTTCGTTTTACTGATAGCCTTTTTCTGTGGGAAAACTTCCAGAACTTGCTGCTAATACAACGCGAGCAACATGAAGTATCCTTTTACAATTGAAACGGTACTCTTTTGAATCCATTCTTGCAATGGAATGTAGCGCGCATTTCGAAATTGAATTCGTACAAACCCTGTTTTTTTTAGCGGAAATAAATTTTTTTAACTGTGCATCAAGAATGTTTCTTCTCTAAATAAGATTTTAGAACTTAAAACACCTGAACAGGTGACGTGTTAGGAGCCCTGTATTTGTCAACCGGATACAAAGAGAAAAAATCAAAAGTGCTGAAAAATTACTTTTGTTTTCGGTCAGCGGCCAAAAGTGATGAGAGTCCGAAATTGTCAGTTTTCAAACGACTTTTCCCGATTCGTGAAATTTTTTGTTCACCCTGTCGTCTAGCACTCTGGTATAAGCTTTTCCTCTGTGTTTTCCAAGCGATCGGTTTTTTTTTTGCGGAACTGATAACCGATTGCTTTAACTTTTCGGAGCATAATCATCCCCCCCCCGAAAATCTTCAACATTTTACTTTATTCAACTTTTCTGGGATAGTTTTTACAAATAATTTGGGGAGCATAAAAAAGCTAGATTTAAAAAAAAAATTGCAACACATCGGGTTGCCACTTAGCTAACAGTATTAATTAAAATAAATTGTCTTTATGTTGTTTTTGATTCACCCACAAACTTAAAAATTCCCTTCCCGATAGTTAAACTTTTTAAAACATTGCACTCGCGGGTAATTGAATAAAACAAAATTAACATTTGATGATTGTATTCTAGTTCGTCCAGCAGGGCAACTATTTTGTGCGCTGCGAGAGCCGAAAGTTCGCATCGCAAGTCGAAAACAGACCGATTTTCATGGGTTTTCAAGTGTATTAGGTGCTTATAAAGTCACAATCGACGATTTGTATATCGCGTATCAAGGGTTGCATTCAAGCAGGCAAGTTTCCTAATCATCGCCAATACCATACTCGTAAGCAGTTTTATCGCCGATGGGCTGGGCCGCTAAAAAGAGGTCAGAAATATTGTGAAAAAATATCATTGGAAAACTGAATTTTGTTTTCAAAGCAAAATAAGCACTTTCTAAGGACTATTGACGAAAAATAAGTACTTTTGAGGGCTCTTAGAAATGGAAGGTCAAAATAAGCACTTTCTAAGGCCCGCGGGAACCCTGTCTGAGGACATATATCTTCCATCTTCTCAAATGAATTCCTCTTTGTAGATCCTACCCACAAAATTGTTCTTTTCAACAAATCAAGTTGAGAATGAAGGTTATGTATCAGGGTTCCTTTAACTGAAGAAATTAGGACACGAGTAAATATACTTGTACTTGATACGACAAACATCACCTCAGCTTCTCTTCTAAGTAAATGAACATGTTAATTTTCATGTAGCCTGGTCTTTGTATCATGTTTGGTTTCGTTATTGGAATGTAGTCGAGGAAATACTTTCGCGCGCACTGCAAACCCAGTGTTCAAGCAACCTTTCAGCAGACGGCTTAGCTACCTGATTACACAATGCTTGATGAAATACTGAGTGAGAAGTTTCAAGTCTCCTTGACTAGCTAGCTCAAAAAACTAGTTCAGGCACATCTCTTCCCCAAGCTTCTTTTTGACCTTAGAGAAAAGCATTATGTATTGTGTGAATATTACGTCCAGATGTTAATTAGTTTTTTCGGGTAGAAAGTAATGAGTCATTAATCTTTTTTAAACTCACTTGCTGACATTGGGTGCACCCGAGCCAATCACGAGAAGTTGAGATAGTAGAAAGGATAACTCAATCGGAGCTTGCAAAATCTTGTCACAAAATATCTGCCGTTCCAGATCCTATATAAAATGGCTTTAAGTGTTCGCAAACGATTTTACCATGTCGATCTTAACAATATCTCACACCAGTTAATAATTCACTCTTTCACACCAAGTTCCGTAATGTAATTAGATTAATTTTTATCTGATACGGAGGTTGAATATCAATACATACATATACTGTAAATCAGGGCTTGAAATACCCGAGTGCACATGAAAATAAAACTGTGCACCTAATTTTTTCCTGCTAGGCACGCCAGTGCACCTAATTTAAAAACTTAGGTGCACAAGGTGCACCTGTATTAAAAAATATATTTCGAGGCCTGCTGTAAATGCATTAAAATAAAGTATCAAACGTAATTAAAAACACTACCATCAATAGATATAAACAATTACGGAACTAGATAGTATTGCATGGGTTTGTTAGTAAAATTTAAAATTTCGGCGTTAATTATTGCGTTGTAAAAACCCTCTGTTTTCATACAAATAATTTTAAAGTTATAAGATTTTTGCTATATTGCAAGATTAACATAATATTATAACTATACAGTATTTGAAACAAATTTTTTTTTTTTAGTAAAGGGTAGTTAAAATAAAATATTTGTGAACAGTATTAACTAATTCTATTTTATACCTGAAATGCATAATTTTAAAACAAGATTGGAAGTTTTAATAATTAAATTGGAACATTTAAATAATTACACTAAAGCTTCAAGAATATAAAAAATTCTTTATTTAAACAAAGAGTAACCAAACAAAACAGATTTAAGAAAAAAGGTTTAAAAAAAGACAAAAGCATACTGCCAGCCTAAAGACTAAAATTACGAGGGAATCAAATTTAATTTAAGTCATGGTTAAGCATAATGACCATTTCAAATGCTTGACCACATAATTTTTTAGAATTTCAATTGCATTGTCTGCCACTATCTTAAAATTATGCATGAATATTTAGAATGTAGGTAGTTTGGGATTGAAATTAACCATTTTGAATTTTCGCTAAGAGTTTGTATAAAAGTCAGCCCTCCAATTTTGCATCAGGGTTAAAATAAACATTTTTCACATATAGTTCATTACACGATTTGTTAGTTGGGTAGGTCACATTTCTTTCTAATTGATAGCTTTAGTTTGGACTAGCAGTGTGCTAAACATACTTGCAAAAAATTAATAATGTTCCACACATATGTGTTACTCCAAAACAATAAATTTAGAAGTGTCACAGTGGCATGTTTGATTACTTTAGTAGGATATTTTAAATTTTATTTTCACTTCTAAAGATATGTGTAAAAGATAATAAATTTTCTTAGTTATTAATCTAACCAATCCTTTTTTTGTAAAAAAGGTAAGAAATGAGGCATTTTAGGCCTCTTTCAAAGGTATGTAATAAATAATACAGCATAAAATGTGATCAATGAAGTTGATTAAAAAATATAAAAAGAGACAACACACACACCCAAAGAATTTTCAAACACGGAAAGAAAAACATGTCAGGAAATACAATATTCACTCCATACATTACACATAGAAATAGGCAAATTCTACAATTGACCCTGAATTGCTCAACAGTAAGAAATGAAAATAGAGCACTCCAAACAATTTTACCAGATATTGTAAATCTTAGATTTACAGTAAAGAACCAGGATTAAAGTAATGAAAATGATAGTTAAAATGAAAGATATGAAGAAAATAAATGAGATAATTCAACCTCAAAAGCTATATTACCTCTCTTTAATACAGCTGGTGTGCAATAACTAATATACTTTCATTAACCTCATAAGGCAATTCCAAACAAGTTACATGTTAATATATATATATATATATACATGTTACAGCTCAAAGGTTACATTTTAAAAGCTGCATTAAAATTTCAAATAACTACTATTTAAACTCCAGTATATATCCATTTGATTATTTCTTAAAAAAAAAAACACCTAAATTTATTTATTAACATACACAACATTATAAAGTTGAAACAGATAATTAGGCTGTCTAAAACACCGGATTAGAAATTTATAACAAAACATTCATTACAATTTATTTTGGATCTAATAAAAATGAAGTAATTGTAGATAACAGTAAATTGTATAGTTAATAAATTGCAATTACTTAACTTTTTCAGAAATTGTTCCATTTTAGTCTACAGTATGTATTGTCTTGCTTAATTTAGATCATATCTGGTTCTTTCATTGATATCCATGTCTTGTTTTATACCAGGTTTAGGTGATGCGATTATAAACGCACCATTATAATGATATTCCACCCAGTATTTCTTGTGCATTTAGCCGAGATGAGAATGCTACATGGCCAATTTTACTTTCATGCTGCTTCCAGTTGTTACTCCGTATTTTATATCTTTTCTCGTATCCATATCTACCAACCAACCAACAAAAAAGCAGGAAGATTTTTACAGAATAAAAACAGGAAAAGTAATCCTGTTCTGCTACTGTTACATGCTTGGGGGCACTAAGAAAAACAGATTTAGCATTATTTTACTCAAAATGGTGCCAATTATAGGAAAAAATAAATAACATACATTTTTTTTAGTGTTTTAGAGATATATTTGAAGATTTTTCTTGAAAATCGATGCATAGGTTTTTACGACAATCTAAAACAACCACTGATTCTTTGTCACGGTTGCCATGGCTTTGCATCAAAACATTAAAATTGATGTCACTCGACCATTTTCTCCGATAGAAAAATCTGGAAACAATTTCCATTAGGAAGAAAGGAAAACTTTATATTTTTCCAATCCAACGGCCATATGAGCCAGACGATATCAAGCAACGGACATACACATCCAAGGAGAGGTTTACTGATACAGAAGAGAGGAATTGAACATGTACTGCCTACAACTCACAGGTTGCTAGAGCAGTGGGCACATTCCTGATCCATGATGGATTGTGTTTTTCCAGGAGACTTCTGGATCTGGAAAAGTTGGCAGATGAAATATTCTCTCGTCATTTGAAAATTTCTCGCACAGAAAAGAATACTCCGGAAGATATTTTTCTATTTGGAAGAACTGGGAAAAGTGGTTTTCCTGAAGACTTGACAAGTATGCTGTACCTATTCCTACCTCCATCAGCTTATCAAATCACTTTTGGTCTCAAGGCCATTTTGTAACTCCCAGAGTTGACTTTTACAGCTTTCAGTTGTATAACAGTTCTAGCATTATGCAATATCTACTTATTACTTTTTTTTAAAGCATTAACAATGCTTTTGATACAATCCTTGAAATACATACACAGCAATTAAATTTATTTATATTGGTATTTTATATTGAAATGATCAATCTATGGGAATTTTGAAAGAACCTGAATATGAACCTTTAATCCATAATACAATATTAACAACAGCAATGTGCTACTACTGGAGGATATTAAGCCAAGTTAATAATTATCAGATACAGGATTTTGATGAGAGGTTACCTTTTGTTAACAAAGGCAATTATACATAGAAATCATATTCATAAAAACTCCAATTCTAGAAAATATAGTGAGTCATTTTTGCAATGTTTTAATCCAATTTTTGTTGAAACATTCCACTCATAATCTTTCACCAGTGGTTTCTTTTAGATACAAATACATTATAACAGACATTAATTTATCAACTTTTGACAGAAAATTCTAATACTTTTTTAAACAAAGCAAATCATTCTATTATTTTCCACTGCCAAGTGTGAATCTTCAATAAAAAAAAAAGCCTCTAATATTGACAGGAGAAAATGAAAGCTTATATTTTACCTTGGGATACTAGACAAGTTAACCAGAATGCTTACTGTCAAAACCTAAACTATCTAGAGGAAATTTTCCCCAACTGGTTACTGGGTACCTATTTTTTTTAAAAAATACCAGTCCTCCGAAAAAAACTGCCCATTAAAAAATGATATGAAATTGTCTGAGTATAACCGAGATTGATTGCACCAGGAATGCACAGTAACTATCCTGTGAATGATTTATCATGTTGGATAGTCACTTCAGAGCAGTTGTAACACTGTCTTTAAAAAAAAACTTTGGCACTCAAATTTTAGGTTGGGTTGTCAAGAAAAATATCAAAACCTGTAAAATTATTTAGATTTTAATGCTTTTTTGTTACAACATATGCATAAACATATATCTTGTTGGAAAATTTCGTCTGCAAAAAAAAAATATGTTGCTAATAAAAATACCAACTAAATTTTTTGGATTCGTTTTTAGGTTCTGTTGAAAATCTTTAGGTCAACAAAATCCAGGCTCTGATAATTATAAATGCATTTCTATTGTTTAGTGATGAGATTATTGTACTAATATTAATATAAAAGCAAGATATATTTCATAGAACACCTGATAAATTAGTTATGACATAAATGTCCAACCCATGTCATATAAATATCAGAAAAAATACTTAAATATGCTGTTAATATACCTTAATAATGAATTGTAGCATAAAACAGTATCATCGAGAAATGATCTAGTATTTTATATATTTATGAACGCTTGACAGATTTATGGCTGACTTTAAGTCGCTTGCGTCGGTCTTTTGAAGAATCATCAGAATCAGTGCTGTCATCATCCAACTCAGATTCTGAGTCGGAAGATGAGGATGGTGGAGAAAAACGCGGATTGCTAGTTGTTACACGTGAAGCAATAATTGGCCCTGCCTCCTCAAGGTTTCCAGTTTCAACTGCATTTTGTAAGATACGAACTGAAATGAAAACTTATATTTACTAAGGTTTACTTTAAAATCTAAAGAACATGGAGACAATTAGGTGGCATACATATATAAAGATTATGCACTTGGGAAATTTTAACTTACCCACAAGAGATTTATTTTAGTTATTATCTTCTACAGAGCAACACACATAAAATCCTAACACAAAGCATAGCTTTCAGTTTTGCTCTTGTGATTTCAAAGCCAGCCCCTACCTTTCATCTTTCTTATAATTAGAAAGAAAACCAATGAAATTAACTTTAAACAATGAAAAAAATATATAGCATAAACCTGTATTCTTTTCAATGATTGAGATATATTATCTAATCTGGTTTCCTATGTGTGTACATTAAAAATTTTACCTTTATACAATGTTCTTGAAAATTTAGAGATTTCAGCTGCATCTACATGGATATTGTTAAAATGCGGTATAATACAGTATTAATAAAAGACTTAATTCTAGTTGAATCAATAATCCATTGCAAGCAGACACAAAATAGAATTTACCTTCCACCTAATCAATTTAAATTAGCTACATGTAATTTTAACACTAGTAATAGAAAACTTTAATTATATCTTTGGATAAATAAACATAAAAAACTTCAAATTCCACTGGTCAATGAATTTGAAGCATTGTGCAAGGGTCATTTGGTCAAGCTGCCATCAACACAAGACATAAATGGAAGGTTTTTTGACACAAAAGTGAGATATAACATCTCAGGAAAGCTAGAAATTAAATATGTTCCGCCTACAACTTGCAGGTTGTGAGAAGTTTGGAAAACCTTCTCCCACTAAGTCATGAAGGTCCCAGAGGGGAGTTGGAGGCTAACAATTTAATTTCTGTGTGCCTTTTCTCAAAATATACTGAAGACAGAATATATATATATATATATTTGTATTTTCAAGACAATTTACCTATATATTGAAAAGGAGGATTTAAAGTTATATTGCATGGCACTTTAAACATATCTGGAAAACATTACTTTTTCACAAGGCTATGGCAATAAAAATCAGCTTGATTAAAATCATTAATTAAATGAACTAATCTTTATTTTGAAAAATTATGATTTGAAATCACTAATTTTTTTTTTCTCGAATTAAATATTAAAAAACAAATAACCTGATATAGGATGCCATAGCACATATAAATTTAAAATTGTTCTTTTGTGCGCTAACACTCCAAATAGAACTCCTTCTCACAACAACAATAACTGACCACCTAGATATAACTGTATTAATTGGGATGGAGTGTTGCCAACCTGTAGAAAAAATCTGCTTCACATAAAACATTTTTGGTTGATTGTTGAGTTTTATGGCGTAAGGTTATAAATGTTTTGGACCTGTTTCGATCATAAAAAACATTACCCATATTATCAGTACATTTATAATATCTGTCTCATGTTGGAGAGGGTGGGTGGGCATGCCTAACCAAAAAATTGTTATGTAGGTATTTTTAATTAATGTTGCAACAGAGCAACACAATGGGCTTTTGCCAGGGTTCAGGTCCAAACCCTAAGGCAGAGGTGGCCAACCTGTGGTGCATGCACCAAACACGGTGTTAACAAACTGTTATCCATCACAGTGCAAAAGAAACTGAGCAAAAGAAGTGCAGAGCAGAAAGAGAAAGTAAGCATAAATTTAATGAATTGGGGGGAAACGAGTCCTTATTTATAGCAGGTCCACCAGGAAAACCATTTTGCATTGTTTGTGAAGGTACTCTTTCACATAAGAGAAGACATGATCTTGGCACTATAAAACACAGCATAACATAGAAAGAAAAATTAAGCTTGTTCTTGGGTATGAGACAAATAATTTTTGCTAAAGTTGCGAAGACTTGGCGATGACAGAAGCGTCCTATGAAATTGATTTAACATTGGCGAAAAAAATTAACTTTTTCTGACAGAGAAGAAATTGTTAAGCCTTGTCTCCAAATATTTGAACGTTATCTTGGTAAGGTAATGAAAGCAGACAAAATTGCTATATCAAGGCAGACAGTTATGAGACGTATCAAGGAACTCAGGATGTATCTCAGCAACTAGAAGACCTTGTCCATTCTTGTACTTTCTTTTATCTAGCTTTGGATGAATCAGACATGTGAAGTAGCCCAGTTAAGCATTTTATCAGAGGAATTGATGATAATTTTAATGTCTTTGAAGAACTTTATAGCCTGGAGATATTGCATGGTAAAACAAGAGGATCAAACATACTTGAAAAAGTAAAATCATGCCTAGAAAATTTAAAATTAGAGTATATAGTAAATCGTCAGTGTGTGTACTGAAGGAGCGTAGTCAATTATAGTTTAAGTCAATGGTACTACAACTTTACTTTAACATTTTTTTAAATCATCCTGTACTAAAATATTGCATTATAAACCAAAAGGCACTATGTGGAAAAACTTCAAAAAATGCAGCATGTTGATGTTACTAGCCATTTCAATGATCTAAATTCTAAACACCACTGCAAGAATAAATAATTTCCTAGCTTAGTGAATAGCACCAATTCATTTAAAAATAAAAAATAACTGTTCATATCTCGGTTAGAAAATCAAGATTTGAGTCAATTTCTACACTTGAAAGAGCTGAGTGAATGTACTACAGAAAATAGCAATTTGACCAAATATATTGAAAAAATCTAGTTATACCAAGGGTCATTTGAAAGTCATTATCAAGATTGGTTTAAGAAAGCTGCATTCTGGAATGTATAAACCCATTTTCACTTAACGAAATAAACATAATGACAATGTCTAGTAACATACAAATGGAATGATTTTAAAATAAATTCCTCATTGAAAATAAAATTTGATGAGCTTTTATCAGGTTCAAAATACTTTAGTTTTGATTAATTTCTGGAGTTCATAACCCTGTGCACATTTTCCAGAACTAAGAAAATTTGCAAAAAATTACGCATTTCATTTCGAAACGATTCATACGTGAACAAGCATTTTCATCTATGAAATTTAATAAAAGCAAAATGAGGTCACAAATGACTGATTCAAATTTGAAGAATGATCTACTGCACTCAGTAACCAATTTAATACCAAACATTGAAAGCCTAGCAAGATGCAAACAGGATCAAGAGTCTCATTAATAGTAAGTAATGTTTTTTTGCTGTAATATATATTGTTTCACATACAACAATTACATCATTTTAGAATATTAATTATGACTATAAACATATGTTTATTAAAAAGGTTACTAAGGGTATGCCAGGGACCATGAACATAAGAAGGTAGAAAAGGTTGTTGAGTTGTATGGCGTATATGAAATCGTATGTGGAATACATTGACGCATGGTATGTAAAAGGTCCCCCTCCCCCTCCCTAAAGAAAAGATCTGAGGACAACACCATGTAATTTTGAACTACAGTCAGATGACGAGTAAATACATTACGATCCAAGCAGTTTCTGATCCCTAGAACTTAGTCACTCTTCAGATAAGCGATGCAAGACAGATAGAATTACTCTTCCTATTTGGTAACTTGTACTATTTCTATATTTATCCCTTGTGTTAAGGGATAAATATACAAATAGTTAGGATAATATATATAGGATAAATATACAAAAAAAAATTTTTATGGCATGTTTGGGACACACCATAAAAATTTTAAAGGATTCTAATTAGTTGGGTATGCTTGGTGTATTTTTTCAAACCAAATTTGGTGTCCCACTGGAATTATTTCTCTAGTTTGGAGGATAAAAGAGGTCCAGGCCCCAAGAGTTAGTAGTGCTTGTGTTGGATTTTAATAATTGACCAACAAATATTTCCTCTTTGCTTACTTAAAACAAGTTAATTGCAAATAATTTTATCAAAAGAGTGTAAGTTTTATACATGAGACTATAGAAAAATTCCTCAAAGCAAGAAAATAGTTTTAAGAAAATCAAGTTCAAAATTTCAGTTTTACTTTTTTAAAACCTAATAAGACTTGAAACAAAAATGAAATATTCTGAAGGGCATAAAATAGATTTCCCCAATCTTAAAATATAGAGTTTGGAAAACTTAGGTGACTATTCAATCGTTAACACATATTAAAAAAATATATATTAACATTAATTTAAAATACTAGGGGGCTCCGCCCCTGCTCGCCTAACCCAGGGATTGCTAAACCCAAATAGAATAAGGAAAGAAAACTTGCCCAGCAACAGAATCAGTAACTTCAATAGCAGCAATAGATATGAAAATATTTACTTTGATCTTCCAGAAGAATATTCTCCCTCTTTAAATCTTCTATATCAGCACGATGAGCTAGATTTCTACGTCTTGTAGTTTGAATGAAATCAGCTGCTTTCTTAAGAATTTGTGCTCTTGATGCCTAGGTAAAAATGAAATATTAATCCAACAATAATCTAAACACATATTTCAATTTTTATTTAGAGGATGTCTTTTTAAAAAAAACCCTTAGTCATCACAACAATTACGAAAACATTCACAAGTATCAGATTGGTTACAATATCATTAAACAGACTAGTTGGTTGTAGGGATGCGACATCGACAGCAAAACATCGATGTTTTTACAACAATGGTTATTGTTAGTTATAAAAATTATTAATCGGAAGGGGGGGGGGACACAACAAACTTATTTTTTATTTTCTGTAACTAAAAAATATTGGGGCCTATAATTATTATAAGCCTCAATATTTGTTATTTACAGATTGTAAAAAAAGAAGCTTGTTAACCTTCTCCATCTTAAGCCGACTTCTTTTTTCACTAACTATCCCACGAGTTAGGAAAAAACATTATGATGGGACGGATGTCGCCATCACCAACGCATACTTAGTTGCACAGTTATTTTTCTTAATTTTTACCTTAGTGTGTTTTCATTAAAAATAAAACATTGACAATGTTAAAACATCAGCTCCAATAAATCGATGGTAAATACATCAATGTTTTTTTTAAATATAAAACATTGATGTCACATCCCTACTTTTCAGACCCATCACCCTTGGCCACTTAGGTCTAAAAGTATATTCAATTCACTGATTATGAAAATTATGCTACTTGGTTATTTTTTCAATTTTTATAATGGTACCTTTTTCATTTGAAAATAAAACATCTACAGCGTAAAAACATTGTCTTCAATACATCAATGTCGCATCCCAAGTTGGTTGCACAATATGACAATATACTACTGTCGGATATCAGTTTTAATACATTTGTCTATTTATTTCAACTTTAATGCATTTTGAGACTGGCTTTTCAGAACAATTTTTATGATTCTGTGATTTGGAAATCTTTCATTTGTTTGTTCAATGATTGCCAGTAGGAAGGTCAGCCCAATATCAAGCTTTTAAACTTATGAATAACACCATGCACATAGCTGCCAACTGGATAAGGTAAAAAAACAGAAGATTTTGGGTAAAAACCAGAAGAATTTATTATTTATAATTGGCATTGACATTTTATTAAAAATATGAACCAAAGGGCAGAAATTTATGATTTAAATTAAAAAATTTAGTAATATCAGTAATACAATCCTTTAGAAAACTTAAAACTAGACTCAATTTAAACTAATTTTAGAAAATAACTATAAACCTTAAGTTGTATACATAACAGTTTAACATACATCAGGTTTATGTTTGTATCTTAATAATAGCATAATTTAAATGCACAATTCTTGATTATAATATTTCTATTCTTGGCTATAATATTTATTTACACATTACTTGGGCAACACGTAAGTTGGGAATGCTCGGTAATCTATAATCTAGCGATAATCTTTAAAAAATGCAAAAAGCGGAAAAAACTTGTTTCCGGCCGGAAAACCGGAAAAATTATGAAAAATCGGAAAGTTTCCGGGTAATCCGGAAGGATTGGCAGCTATGCACCATGCTTCAGTTGGGATAGAAAAAATATGTGCTTTTGTGAAGAGTGTATAAAAAAATTGTGAAGACATTAACAGATGAATAAAGTTCTAATTAAAACGTAACAGTTTTAATTTATCCCCCAAAAGAAAGAGCTTACACTACCTATGTAGCCCATAGAATGAAATGTTGCTCGTCTTTTTCAATACTCTACAAACACATTAAAAATAATATTTTGATAATGCTAATGACAAGGCTTGTTTTATAGATTTTATTGTCAAAAAACTTCAAACACAGCCTATTTAGTTGTCAGTATTCAGTTAAATTTTTACCTTATCAGAAAGAAATCATTGATAGGACTGGACTAGTCCTATTCCCAACTTCAATTTGCAGGGGAAAAAATTAAATGGAGTTTTATGGCTCAAGAATCATAATTGGCCATGCTGTGGCAAACACCAGACAGACAACGTCAAGTAGTGGACACACATACACAAAGCTTTACTGAAACAGGAGGGAAATACACCCAGGGAGAAATCGAACACGCACCACCTACAACTCACAGGTGCTAGTTTCCTTAAAATGCTGAAGATTGTTTGCATCCGTTCAAAAAGGACTAAAATATTGGCAATAAATTTTTGACCGCCTTGTTAGTTAATTTGTGCAAAATGATTCATTCTTACCACTAGAAAACAAATAAAAGCAAATGAATGAGAGCATGTTAGTCATTTGGTATTTTAATTCTGTACAGTTAAAGACCTTTCTAAAGACTAAACATATTTTTCTCATATGTGGGAGCCCTGCTTTAGTGTTTCAAAAAAGATTAGGATCATTCCATGTGAAATCACCCACTTTTAATATTCCGCTGTGCCATCTTGTCTCAGATATTTTACAATTTATTTTAAATGAATAAGTACAGATAAGATAAACTCAAATTAATTCCTGCACGATTTTGGCTATTACACTTTTGGTATTATTTAAAAAAAATCTTCCCGATTAATTTATTTTTCAACCAATCGGGCTGATCTTCGTATCAAATTAAAGCTAATGCTTTTCGATTCTAAACTAAGCTATAAAAGTTATACTAAGGGCAATAGAATGTTGGCACTGATCAGGCTAAGTGCTTTCTTTAAATATTTTTTCAGTCAGTAGGTTCAATAGGTCATACCTCACAAACCACAACACATGTATCGTATTATTTTTCTTCTAGAATGAGCAAATCATCATGCGTTGTTTTAAAAATAAAAAGAGTGTTTAGTGTGGTTATAAAATAAAAAATAAATTTTTTTCTGCAAACATTTTATTTCAAATCAACTTTTTATAATGTAAATTTAAAGTTTATTCGAGTCTAAAATAACTATTTTGTATGTTTGTCCTGATACAGATGATGTTAAAGGAACTTCTTGGACAATTTTCACAGGGTACCCCACAGCAAACAGTTTGAGTTGGCCAAAAATATGTCTGTGAAGAGCCAGGTGGTTGCATGAATTGAACTTTTGCATCCCTTTTTTCTTCACATTTGTCTAGTACCTTCCCAACCCACAATTTATTGTCATAGAGGACTGTATAAAACTTTTCAGAAATAATATTTACTACTTCTCTGGTTTTGCTATCAACAGTGGCCGCAAAAGAATTTTCCGAATTGTTTCTCCTGTCTCATGGCTTGAAGAAGTGGTTCTCTGGTACCTAACTATTGGTAATGACTTTTCATATGTTTCCTTCAGAAAATCTTCATTTGCTGCCACGTTTGCTGATGATGTGAAAAACATATGAATTCCCTTTGTTTTTGGAGGCAAATTCAAACAAATCATGTACATTTAAAATATGTCCCTCAACAGTTCTTTGAAGACTTGTTCTTGTGTCAAGGTGCTTTATAGTTACCTCCTACTCCATCACATGCATTTTTGCCATTCAGCAGTCACGCCAGTCTTCTTCATGATGACATAAATTTATAAAGTTTTTGTAATTCTTATATTGAGCTGAACTACCATCACTAAAATATATTACAGTGATCTCTCACTTATGCGCGGGCGTTGGGGACAGCGAAAAAAACGCGTATAAGTGAAAAACGCGCATAAGTGAAAACCCCCAAAAGGGAGCTTAAAAGTGAAAAATCAATACAGTATATTGTTAATACTATGTATATACTTCCGGAATTGAACTGAAAATAGTCACGCAGAGTTTCCAAAGCTTCAAACGCTACTGAGTGAGTTGGGAGAACTTTTGCAACATCTTCATCATCGTCGTCCTCTTCATCTTCGCCACCACCATTTATTTCGGCTGCAATGTCTCCTATTTCCCGCAATTGAGCTATGATTAAATTTTCATCTGCATCAACGAAATCGTTGAAAGTAGTCCACGTAGCAAGTCCACCAGATACAATATGCCAATCTTCTTTGTTTATGTCATTTTCACAGTTTTCACTTTCATTTTCTAGTTCCTCACATTCATTTTCGGCTGGAAACGAAAATCCTGCTTTCATAAAGCAGCTTTTAATGCACTTGTCAGTAACGTTTCTCCATGATGAACACAACGTATGAATTGCATCAAGGACGGTAATTTGCTTCAATTCGTCTTTTAATGCACGTTTTGTTTCTGATGTAGCCAGAAGTCGAAGGAGTAAAGTTTTTCTGTAGTGCACTTTCACACAACGGATGACACTCAGATCCAAAGGTTGAATCTTGCACGTGCAATTTGCAGGAAAAACACAACTTTCGTGTTATTGAAAGTTGGAAGATCGTGTGGGTGAGCAGGACACTGATCCATGAATAACAGAAATTTCTGTTTTTCTTTTTGCATTTTCCTGTCGAATTTTTGAAGGAAATCCAAGAAGATATGCAAGGATTTTCTTCGATTTTTTTATAACAGCCATTTTAAACGAAAGCTACAATTTTGTTCGTTTTGCCGTTTTAAAACGATACCATCTAACCCGAACTCCAAAGAAGGTTCTTTCGTTAGCGATCAATGCCACGTGGTACGTACCGTACTAACCACTCTAATTGGCTGCTGTATAAATGCGACTTTTAATGCCGTCAGTCACAAGACCCCTCCGGTACACCCGTGTATATGGTAGAGGAATATGTTCCGGGAATCCAAATGATAGGGGAAGGGCGAGGGAATACATTCCTAGAAGCAGAACAAAAAAGGAAAAGTTTTTGCTATAAGCAACACCTGACTTGAGAACTACTTTTGAACTGAAATTTTTTTTGCGACGCGCATAAGTGAGAGCTGTTTTTTTATTGTGGCGTATAAATGAATAAGAGTTATCATTGTTTTCCTATATTCATGGCCGGGACCGCGAAAAAAACGAGTATAACTGAAAAACGCGCATAAAAGAGAGCGTGTATAAGTGAGAGATCACTGTACATATTTTAGATGCAGAGTAGTTCTTTTCTCAGGTACTGTAGAAGTGACTTCTTGAATGAAAAATGCTGTAGCGTTGTCACTAATGAAGCATATTGACTTTTGTCCAGTTATATTCAGCGTAAAGTTCATTTATATTCGTAATAGGTTATAAATAGGTGTAGTGTACCTACACGTTAAGCCAATGGAAACGTTGAGCAGCATCTTGCAAGATATGGTTGTAGTTTTCTGCAAAATTATACAACATTCATTACCTGAATCAGTTTTTATTTGCTTTTATTGACTCTGTGATTTGGCTATAAAGTGATGTGTAGTTAACTTTAGGAATTTTAAATCTACTTTGTACTACTACTAAAAGTACTGCTTTGTTTTTCTTTTTGTAATCTTCATATTTTCCTTCATTCTTCAATTTATCTCTTCTCCTTTTTTGACTTTCTGCAGCAATTAGTGCTATTTGTGCAGTATGATTAAGTATTTAATGGAAAAAGAAATGTGACTGATGTTACAGGTTTTGAATAGGTTTTAAATACATAAATTCAACTATTAAGAAATATTTAAGTGATTAACATCAAATATATATCATGAATGAAGAGAATATGATTTTTTAAAACCTTAGAACTAATTCTATTTAAGATATAAAAACTTTTGTAAAATTTTGTGACTGATGTTACATTGTAATTAGGCTTAATTTATGAAAAATCTTTTCAAGAGAACTATCACAGATTGAAGTTTCTTTACTGACCTGATCTCTTCATAAATAAACTAAATTTTAATAAAAAAATAAAATTTTATTTATATATATATATATATATATATATATAAAACCTTTTAAGAACAAATCATGAACAAGAACAAATGTTCCAAACATTGCCTATAAAACTTACAAAAAAAGGTCTTGCAAACTTTTTTTGCATCATTTTATAAAAATTCATTTTTTTTTTACTTCATTGGAAAAAAAACTGGATTTAAAATATAAATTTTTTTGTTATTGGTGTCTCCAGTTTCATGGAATGACCCCTATATTATATTCATTAAATTTGTTTTCTAAATACTTGAAATTTTAAAAAAATTGAAAAAATTAACAATTATTTTAAAAACATTTTGTTTCGTAAAATTTTTATTTTTATGCATGAAGAAAGCATGCATGAAATGAAGTTGGTAAAAAAAATTATATAATAATTTGTGTAGTTAAAAAAACTGTCTCCGAATATGGTTGGATTGGGGGAGTTACACCATTTTCATTTTCTTTTCAGTTTGCACAATTTCTTTGTCTTAATTGTTCAATTTCATCATCTGCAGTTTATATTTGCCATTTTCTTTTTTTCATTTGTTTAAGTTCAGCTGCAGCCACTTTTTGTTTCCGCCTTTAAAAAAATGTGATAAATTTTAATGACAAAATTTATGATTTAGGGACCAGTTTTCCCGTTTTTGGCATATTTTCGAGACCAGTAGACACCCTGGTAAATTTTTGAAGGATTAAAACACGACATAGGAATTAGCAAAGTAAATAACACGATAGAGTAAAAAGAACAGTGCCCAAAATGCTAATATCGAGCAATGCTTTTACCATCTGGTTTTCAAGTGGTTTAGATTACTTTGAGTTCAACCTAAAACCAGTGTCGTGAAATTTTTGGAAACCGGATTCCACTGACACTATAGCGTGAATTTTTTCGATCATTCAAATTTCAGAATGTTTTGCATTATATATTTAACAGATATCAATAAAATGTTTTGAATACTTTCAAAATCATTTTGATACAAAATAAAAATTGACTTGCTTTTCAGAAAAATCATGTCACCAATAAAAAATAACTATGTGATGAAATTTTTTTTTGTAAGTTTACAATAAAAAATGAGACAACATGGAAATATATAAATTTGAAATCAAATGTCCATTTTCAAATTCTTTGAGTATTGACAAGTATTTCACAGGTACATTTGAAGCACACAAAAAAAAGTTCATATATAAAATAAAAATAAAAAAAAAAAAAAAAAGCCCTTTTCTATAAACAGCATACAACAAGTGTAATAGTATAGTTTTTGTACTGTTTAAGAACAGACTGCAATACTAAATAAATACTAACTAAAATTTCCTAAAAAAGAAAGCAAGTCACCACAGTTTTAATTATTTGAGTGAATATATTTCGAGCAACTTCTCTCATCACATCGTGAATGGTTTAAACTTGGCCATGTACGATTTATAGTCACAAGAAACGTTTAAAAAACTAACATTTATGAGCAGGATTGTGAGTGACACCTATTGGTCAATGGCTCAAAATGGAAATCCTTGTCTGGTAACTATGATCCCAATCAGCAAATACTTATTTAATGTATATAATATACAATATCATTAAGGTAAGAATCAATAATGATGAAATTCTTCCTCTGCAAAAAAGGTTTAAAGAGTGCAGTAAAGTTGATTCAAACATGGGGCAAGTCATATGCTACAAGGGATGGGATATTCGTTGATGGACAACTGCAAATTCCCGATGTTCATTGTAGGGTCAGGGTGGAGGCCTCATTTCCTACAAAAATGAACACAGCAGCTCTTTCGTGAGGACAGAGTGTGACCGTTCTGGTCGCACTACTTAACCAAGTTGTTTCCCTGAGGGACACCCTTAGCTTGGATAAAATTAGAATAATACGTCGGAGAATACTGTATCGCCATGTACAGTCATATGCCTTCTCTATGTTGAAGATGGAGATAAAATGGTTCCTCAGTACAAAAGCATTTTGGATTTTTGTCACCAGGTGCATGTTATCCAGAGTAGACCTTCCTTTCCAGAAGCCACTCTGATGTGGAGGGATGCAGTTGTTCTTCTCAAGTACATATATGAGTCGGGCATTGACTCTAAGGTCTTGCACTGATAGCTCCTGGAGGCAATTGGATGATAGCTCAGAGGGTTCTTCCCGGACTTCAGGATGGGAATCACTATGCTTTCATTCCAAAATTTCTGCTCTCTCCAGATTCAATTGAATATACCAAGATGACACCTAGGGTCAGGTGGCAAAGCATCAGGTATGACTTCAACCAGCTCCAGGACTGGTGTTGTGAGCCAGCCCTAGATAGTGCCATCTTCAACTTCAACATCATGACCTTACAGTTATAAGGGAGGGTGCGTGTGCTTTTGAAATTAATTGGTGCACTTTCAGCTTAATTCTTTGTCACTTGAAAAGCTAAATGAAGCTGGATATACTAGCAAAACCCTCTCCGATGATGTTGGTGATGTCAAGTGGAGTAGAATAAATAACAGCACAGGTTTCTAGTATAGGGATGGAAAAGTCCCTATACAGACCATTGGCTGCTTTCACTTTCCCCCACTACTGCTTGCTCGATATGATAGAAGAGACATATTTAGTCCAAGAATCCCACTGGCTCTGACGTCTCATCTTACGAGCAAATGCCTTGGCTTGTTTAAAAGTGACCAAGTTGGCAGTAGTTGTGTATCTCCGACACATGTTCCCCAACTTCCTTTGCTTTTGTAAGCAGATTGGAAGGCTTGGTTCCAACATGGTATACAAAGCCTATGTAGCTTATAGGATCTCTTTAGGATGGTTATGTTAGCAGCTTCTGTAAATACATTTGTGACATTTTTTACTGCCTCATTTATATTATAGTTGATTGTTATTTCTGTTATTGCTAGTGAGAATGCATCCCACTCACTCAATGGTACAAGTAGGTAGGTGAATGTTGTCTCACTCTACTGCTATTCACTTGCGATATGAAAGGGGGGAAGTGATCATTATTATGTAAATTACTCCCAATTGCAAAACTCAGCAACAGCATAAGAGAAGCAGAAAAAATGGCCAAGTCAAGTGAATGGAATGTATGAGTTGGTTTATGAAAGTATGTCTTCTTGTAGGTATTAAATAAACAGACAGTGATTTGAAATAAACAGTTCTTCTGTTGACCTTAACAGTTCACACTGTCATATCCCCACAAGGTACTGTGACCATAAAAGTCACTGAGTAATATGAAAGGGGCTGGAAGTTGGTTTACCAGTTTGTAATGCAAACACAACTATACCTTTTTATTTTTATACTTCCTAATTTCCTACACGTCATCTTTCTTATACAGGAAATCACAACAGAACCAAGAAATAAAGGAAGTTATTTTTGATTACAAAGGTGTTTGGTTTATTGTACCCTGGAGGGTTTATGTTGAACCTGTATTTCCATATATGCGTTTGCCTCAGAAATATCCAACACATGGAGGTTTAAATTCTACTTCTTTGGTTGCAAAGATGTTTTACAGTTTTTAACGCATTTAGTATTTTTTTATTTCTGATTGACCCATCAGGTTGGGATCATTCAGTGGCTTGCTTTGTTTGCTACTTTGAAATAGGTATTTGAGGTGTTTCCGTTTTTTGAGGATAAGGCAGATGTAGGTTGTTTTACGATTGATAGGGTAATGTCGGCTGGGATTTTATTTCCGTTGGACTTTGACTTTTTTTTGGTAAAAAGTAACCTTGGGCCGCCTGTTGTGTTGATTTAGATTTCAATGAAGAGTGTTGGGTATAAAGTTTTCGAAACCATCCGTTCAACCTTTTGTCGTTAGTTTATAAGCATGGATACTTGATAAACATGTACGCTTTTGCTCCGGGACGTTTCACTGGAAATTCTACCCAAGTTCTTCCCCTATCAATGTGTGCTAAGTCCCTCTCTTTTCAACGGTACATTTGTACTCAACCCCCGAGTTTTTTAAATTTGAATGTCCAACCAATCACGGCACGGCAGCGAGATGACGAGGCGTTTTTGAAAAGGCTGGGAAATAGTTCACCCTTCGTTTTATCGTGCCGATTTAGGCGAAAAATAGTTTTCCCACGAGTTCACGGGAGAAGAACTTAAACCACTCAACATCCCAAGTGGCGAAGATATAAGAGAGGCGGGAAGAGCAAACCCCTCCTATTCGCCTGAACTTCGTGAAGTTACGACCTCGTGTCTGGGGTCATCCTCCGCGGTGACCCCAGTCGCCTTTTTGCCTTGGCCGAGAGGGTATTATAAAAAAAAAGGAAGGTGTCCTTGCGGTTCGGAGACGCCGGCCTCACCATTATTTCTTTTGAGCCTTGATCCTGGTGCTGGCATATATTCCGGTAGAAGTGATGCCGAAAGTCCGTCGGAGTCTGGCTGGAATCTTCTAAAAAGTCCGTTGGTTTTCTCTGGAACCATCCGTTACATCCTGGCTGAATTATTCCGATAGAAGTGATGCCGAAAGTTCTAAAAAGTCCGTTGGTTTTCCCTGGAACCATCCATTACATCCTGGCTGAATTATTCCGATAGAAGTGATGCCGAAAGTTCTTCTAAAAAGTCCGTTGGTTTTCCCTGGAACCATCCGTTACATCCTGGCTGAATTATTCCAATAGAAGTGATGCCGAAAGTTCTTCTAAAAAGTCCGTTGGTTTTCCCTGGAACCATCCGTTACATCCTGGCTGAATTATTCCGGTAGAAGTGATGCCGAAAGTCCGTCGGAGTCTGGCTGGAATCTTCTAAAAAGTCCGTTGGTTTTCCCTGGAACTATCCGTTGTATCCTGGCTGAAATGCCGAAGAACCGGCGACCCAAAAATTGAAGGAAGGCCGCGTCTTGGATCCTGGAGGCCGACGCCTCTGAACCCGATCTGGATACATCACCCTAAGAACAACAATGGGCAAATATGGTTTTTGTTTTTTTTATTGTTTTCCTTTAATTAAGTCCTTGCTCCTGAATCGATTCTTTTGATATTTTGATTTTTTCCCTTAATTTTGACCCGTGAAGCGTCTCTTGAGCAAAAGCCCTTATTTTGGTTAACCCATTATGATATTGACTTGAATAACCAAATAGCATGCTTGAATAACCAAGATCTTTTATAAGAATTGATAGTAATTGTTTTGTGTTTTTTTTGGTTGTGCGACCTAGGAAGAGTGAATATTATTTTTTATCAAGATGTGTATAATACCAATGTTTAGCTTAAATAAATGTCTTTTTTATCTTTAAAGATTTGTTTTCTTTTCCCCTCTTTTAGTGAAACCTAATTTCACTGTCTTTACATAGTTCCATCATCAATTACAGTCGGTAAGAGCCTTTTACACAGGGTTTTGTTCACACCGTAATGTAGAAGTTGATTAATTATCCAAGCTCATTAAGAGTAAAAGATTCAATAGAATAAACCCAATAAGAGTCAGTCTGGGTTGAAGCAGTCTGGACAGATTTTTTCATCAGGGAAGCATATAAAATCATGACTTTAGGGGTATGGAATTCAACCTGCTTTCAAGATATCCTTTCAGAAATCTTCACTGACAAACTTTTTTACATGGCCATTTACTACTGCATGATCTTCAGCATTCAGGGTTGCTGCAGTGCATTCTTTATTCCGCCATGGTTTACAATTTTTATGAAGGGGTGGATATTTCTTGGGAAAAGTCATATTAGCAGCTTTAATCATAACATTAAGTGATTACTGCCTTTTCTACTATCTGCTCTGATATAACCCGAGATTTAAAAATAGGCCAGTTGGCTGCCTTATAAATATATCGTGAGAGGCAGTTAATATTATCACATCCACCAATATGGAACGAATGGGAAATGGAGTTGCTGTGCAGGTAAGTACAGACAGAAAAAGCAAGATGGGAGGGGAGCAGACAGTCAAGAGCATGGAAGGTGCAGAATGGTTCGTGGAAGTAGGTAACCTCACTGTTGATTAATTTAACTGTGATTATTGAAATAGCTAATTTGGCTATTATTGAGGCATGTGTATGAAATCCCTACTCTAGAAATAAGGGACTCCACAAATTTTGAGCTTCTGGGAATACATTTTGCAGAGGTTTAATGGATTGGACTTTTTTTCCCAACAGCAAGATCGAGAAAAGGTAAAGTGGTCTCCCCCACAATTATTACAATGGGAGTTCTTGTACAAGTATGTCTCATGGCTCATTTCTCCACGAGTGCATTTTGTAGGGCTATGACAAGATGTTTTTGTATGTACAAAACTCTGGCAGTTAAAATAGTGAATGGGGTTTAGAATAAAGGGGTGGACTGGGCAGCTAATTTAACAACAAAACTGTACACCTTGAAAAGTTATGCATTGTTCCTTTCTTCTAAATGAAGAGTTGTTCATAATGTTATTAGAGATTCGGGACCTGCAGCATCACCCACTGAGCCCAACAAGGGGATGCAGACTGCACTGGTTTATACTCTTATGGTTCACCCATGCGGCAGACACCACCCTTAATGTGTTGCTCAGTAAGGGAACGATCACTTGATCTCTAGCTGACGACAATGTTCAATCGACCAGCCAATTGGTCTACACTGGACCCACCTCCTGTTTACCTGAAGCAGAGGCCAAAGCAGTATTGGGTCAGTATGTTGCCCCTAACTGCCAGAATCTTCTATATTAGGGACATTGGTCTCCATGTTAGGTAAACACATGGGTGACATAATCCCTAAGAGGAGCTGACATCAGAGTGGCGTAAAGCTTCTCAAGGGGAGCCCTCACCTCTGAAAAGGCAGCCACAATGAGGGAGGGGGAAAAAAAGCAAAAAGCAGAAGTGTAGGTGAGGGTAAAACTGAACGGAAGAACTTGAAAATCTGAAAGAGCTCGCAAGTGTGAATGGTGCTTCATGGTAGTTGCATGATCTGAAAATAAGCAAGCTATTTGGTGGAAGTGAATCCTGTAAATACATAAAACAGTTAAGAAGGGAAAATGAACTTCGAGAATGGAAAACTTATTTTGCATCATAGAATTTACTTTTCTCATAAAAGGAAAATTTTCCTGTGCAAACAATAGAGAATCCATAGTGTTTGACATCTGTCTAAACCAGGGATGCAGACTTGCCAACCAAGGGCCACATAGTGGATTCACAGTGACTTATGGGAGGAATGCCAAAAACACATGAAAGTTATCTATCATGTATCATTTATAACTATCATATATTATTACAAAGTAAGATAAAATAAAAAGTAGATAAAAAATTTAATTTCATGCGTGTCATTGTATTGATTTAATAACAATTGGTTTAACATATAGTTAGAATTTGTAGCAGTCAAGTCCAAAATTGATTCTAAATTTCTATAGGTCAAACGATTCCTGTTTTTGGATTTGTTAATGACTGAAAAAGTTTATTGGCAGATGCATGTTGACCAAAAGGGACTTGAGCATTTTAAATGCATTATTTTACAATTGTTTTTACCTGACAACAATAGAAGCTTAATACATTGTCTTCATCAATTTTATTTTGTATGTTAAAGAGTTCAAGCTGTACTGATTTGGGTGCGTTGTTAGGAAAGAGGGTTGCAAAATAAATCTAGCAATGCTTTTACTTTTTAAATTCAGAAAACGATCCATGAAGGGTATCAAATCAATTTTTTCAATACACGCAGTCTTAAAGTTGGCATTGGACTTATTAGGAACTTTAACTTAATTAGGAAAATCGACGCAATTCCCTGACTTTAATTTGGTTTGAAATAGTAACTTGCAGTGAAAAGACAAAATGTGTCTGCAAAGTAGAGTAATCAATTTACCTTTGCCTTTAAATGATTAGTAATGTCAACCAGAAAAGCTAACTCACATAATTGATCCAGAATTTTCGTTTGTTATTATCAGTCATAAAAATTCCAATTTCATCAACTAACTTTAGAAATCGCTCTAATGTTTGACCAACTGTAACTCGCCACCTCACAGTGTAAAAAATTAAGTTGCCTTTTATTCGCTTTCAATGTCTTCAATAAGAGTTTGAACTGTTAGCCATTACACTGGATTTCATAATATTATTAAAATCACAACAGTCTTAACATGTTCAAACCCTAGTTTAATTATAGTACATTTTAATCTAAATTACTTATCCTGTGACTTGTTAAGGGTAAAATAAAATGATGAGGCAGGTGACAGCAGATCAACAGGAGGTCACATGCAGCCCAGTCTGTTTAACCCTGGTCTAAACACATATCAGACTTCTTTTTTGAAAACAATTTAGAATTTAAGAATAATTTTGAGAATTTTGTGAAAAATCTCGGTCTTACCGTACTTCTGCATTATCTTACAATTCAGCCAAAATAAATTTCAACATCGAACAGTCAGAATTTACAAGTATGTTGTTAACACACCCTAGGGACTGTCAACAATATCTAGTAAGAGTTGATTATGATCTCCGACTTCCGCTCAATCAACTTTCACTGACATCATTGGCTTAATCAGTGAGTGTCAACAGTAACTAGTGACTGTCAACAATGATTGATGAATCAATTTTCCCTGTAACATATATATATGGATTGCATTGTCAGTAAATAGAAAAAGAACATCTCAAAAAATTTACATTTTATTAGGCGTTACAATAAAAATACACATTAAGAAATAATCTCTCTATATTAAAAAAATGTTACTGCCGCCGCAGGATTGAAAGCTGTGTTGTTTAGCTAGATTCTTAGGCTGTTTCCCGAGAAAGTACTGATCGGAAAAAAATGAAATTAACATGGTTTGTTCTTCATCGTATTCCCTGGACAATTATTAAGATTTTTTTCCGATGCGGCTATTAGTTTATGGTTTATTAAGTGTCAAAATTGAAGAAGAGAAATTTCTTCCGCGAGTGAGGAAAACACATAAAAATTTTCATTCTTCAGTCGTGAGGTTTTTTTTTAAGAGTACCTCTCAACGTAAATTTTTGCAGCTTGTCCAGTTTTTTTTTAGAAATTCGGGAAAAATCGGGAAATTTTTGCTACTTTTTTTTAAAACTGCCGTATTTATATCTTATTACTATCAGTTTTTAATTTTTAAAATATCGCAGTATACCTCAGAATGTACTCTTTCTTACGGTACTATTATTTTTGAAATCGGTCAATAATTAAATTGGATGCAATCAAAAGTTGGTAATACAAAATTCGGAATCTTTGGATATTTTCGCCTACTTTTTGTTAAAACCTTTATATTTACAGCAGAAACCATTATTTTTTAAATTTGAGAACATCACTGAATACATTACATTACACTCTTTCTTCTGGTACAGTTATTTTTCAAATTGGTTAATAAATAAAATTGATGCAATTAAAAGTTGGTCATACAATTTTCGGAACTTTCAGATCGTAATTTCCGATACAAAACTAAAACTGTCATATCTATATCGTATTACTATTAGCTTTTAATTTTGAAAATATTGCAGTATACCTCAGAATGTACTCTTTCTTACGGTACAGTTATTTTTAAAATTGGTTCATAAATAAATTTGATGCAATCAAAAGTTTTTGACACAAATTTCGTATTTTTTATTTCGAAGAGCATATGAGGGTTGTATTTTTGAATATCAGGTTTGCCAGATATCAAATTTATTGTATCAACACTTGCCATAAAAACGATTTCTTTTTATTTGGCAAAGAAAAAGGCTCTCTTTTTTCCCTCTGTTCTCAGACGGTTTACTGAGAAAGTACAAAGTACAGATCCTAAAGTTTGGAGATTAACAGGGTTTACTTAAAATTGTACAGGGAACAAGATGCAGAAGATTTTTTACTCATGCGGCTATTAGTTTAGGGTGCATTAAGTGTTAAAGTAAAAAAAAAAGTGAAATCACTTGCGAAAGAAGTATTGGTTTGCGAACCAAACAGGATTGCGTAGCAATCCCCAGGGGTTGGCGAGCGTAAGCGAGCAGGGGACGGAGCCCCCTAGTTATATAAATAAACTAAAACTCATAAATATGCATTCTGCATAGGATTACTAAGTATTAAAAAGGTAGCTACACAGATGGAACAATTGCTTGGAGAAGAACATTTGCTTCAAAGAGGAATTAACCAGATATAGATAAATATAACTAAAATTAAAAAATTACTCCGAAATATTTTAAACACAAAAATATACATTTTCTTACCCGCACTTTTTCACCTTTGAAAGCAGGTAGTACATCTCTTAAACTTGTAAAACTGTCTTTGATGTGGTCTCTCCTTTTTCTTTCTAGTAAATTGTGATAAGCACGCTTGTCAGCCTAAGAAAATGGCAAAAAGCAGGGTGTGAAAAAAATCATGATTTAAAAAATAAAATAAAAAACATCGGATTTGATTCACATCAGATTTTTATTAATTCCCTGCCTGAACAAGTTTAAAATTGCTGTACTAAGTTACGCAAATTACAGTGCAGTATCTAGATAATTTTGATTTATTCAAGTATTACTATTTTTTATGTAAAACATTAAAGTATTAGAAAATGTAGCTGGATATATATTTGAAAGATTAAAGGCAACAGGAATTAGCAAAGTTAATCACAATATACAGTAAAGAGAACATTGGCCCATATTCCAAGCATAATCAATGTTTTTCAGATTGGTTCTCAAGCAGTTACTTTTGAGATTAACTTATAACCAGCGACATTTAATTTTTGAATCCAGATAAATAAAGTTGCTGGATCCCCACCGACACTATATTATAAATTTCTTCAATCATACAAATTTCAGAATTTGTTTGCATTGTATAATTATTACACGAATAAAGTGTTTTGAATTAGAATAATTCTTTTGATAAAGAATAATTAATTGGTTCAAGACATGCTTTTGAGAAAAAAAATCGCATCAATAAAAAAGATAAAAGGAGCTTTAGCATCTTGAAAAAAAAATCCTCTCTTTAATTTTTAGGAAAGTTTTTAAATTGGAAATATAACTTAGCACAACAATTTCTCTTCACTCAAGCAATTTTAACAGAAGAGAAAATTCAAAGATGACGTTGGACAGGAAATAACGTCTATAAATTCAAATGCATAACATATGCATTAGGGGTCGTCTTCATATTAAATTGAGTACCAACTTCATAGTTTGCAAAGGGAATCCCCTGTTTTGAAACAATTTCAAATCTGTCAAAATTTAACTTCAAATACTAAATTTCATGTCATTAGGTCTTACCATTTTGAAATTATGAGTAGAAGCTCCTAATGTTGAATGAAATAAATAACGGATATCTTCCTAAATAATATTTCTAAAGCACTGATATTTTGTACCATGTTACTGTCAAAGAAACAAAACAATATCCATCTAGTATTTTATTTTTAAATAATATTTATTAAATTTATAATTAAAAATGAATTGGAATCAATGATAACTTGATGGGAATCGATTCAGAAGGACTTCTAATATGGCCAAGCAAAATTCCAACACATTCTGATTAGTTTTTACGCTACATTAAATATTACTCATTATTGTGATTTTTAGGGAGCAACCAAAAGTTATTTTATGCAAATTTTGTGCAAGCCCAAATTTTAAAATTTAATCTAGAGCATTTTAAAATTCTTTTATTAGTTCCCCCCATAATTTCTTCACTCGCAGAGCTGACGTCACAGCTCCTCAACTGAAGAATACAAAGGATTTTGCGTTTTCCGTCCTTTGTAGCTGCCAAGTTATGACGTCACTCACGGAGCTGATGTGTGGCTCTTTCGATTGAATAAAACATCCTTTGTTTAACATTGTTGATTAGCAAAACGTTCTTGCTAGCGATTTTAACTTCTATCTTCGCAATCGTTAAAGATAGTAAAAATTTTAACGGATTTGAAATCAGAGGAAAAGTTTACACCAGATAGATAGCTTAAATGTGATTTTATTCAAATAAAAAGTTTTTCAATTGTAACCTGTGCCATGTAAGGTGGAGGTGGGACACATTCTTAAAATGGTTTTTCTTATTTATGTTTTCAGTAGGTATCATTAAGGACAAGAAAAGAACTGTCCCTGACAATGCCGTGCTGGCCTGCTAGTAGTAAATATAATAATGTAATTCTCAAATTAAGCATTTGTATAATAAATATAATAGTTCTCGTATTGCGCAAAAATACGTATGAAATAATGGGGATAACTACAATTGATCTCTTTTTACAAATAGAGACTTTCTATGTGGAGATGATCCCTGAAATTGACACCAAATTTAGGACTGATTACCTCCAGATATAATGATAGTAAAGTCATGAAGTTTCTTATTTAGACCAATTTATAGATGCAGAATCTGATTATGGCATCACAAGAGTGTTTCCAATAGAAATGTCACTGTTTTTGCAAAATTTGATAGACAAAGACATTCTTTAAAGCAATTTTTTTTTTGTTTTAGTAGAGGACGTTATACCCGATTAAATGATACCTTTCAAATTCCTCTGGTATGGATAAGGCTTAAAATGAAAGAGATGGTTTGGTGAAATACACCAAATGTGTTTATATGTAACACAAATAGAGTTTTTCTCTATGAACAGTGTAGAACAAGTATAATGGGTCATTCCACATCAAATCAACCAATAAAAAAATTATTTTAAACCTTGAGGTTTTCAAAATGTATCATATTTAGTGATTGTGTTCTACTCATCAATATGACCAAAAATACCAAGTTCTAATTTTTTTGGACCTTTCGTTTTTGAGTTATCTATTTAAAAAAAACCTCAAAAACCGTTTGTCCTAGAAAGCTCAAATTTGTACCATTCTCTTTAGATTTACAAGGGCTTTATTTTAACATATAGCTCGGGTGTAACACATCAGTTTTTATATATTTTTTTTAACTAAAAAAAAAATGTGTAAAAAAAAAAAATCTGAATTTTTAATTTTGATGAAAGAAATATATTTTATACTAAACCTCAATAGTAAGGTGTGTACAAAGTTTCATGATGGTATTCCAATGGTATCATATTAAAATAATTTTTTATCTGAATCAAGACGTGTGTAAATTCTGTTAATTCGTGACTTGTTACCCTAGATAAAAATTAATCTCTTAACCAACACTATTGTAATTAAATTTCATTTACCCTATTTTATTTAAACAACAAATTCAACTTACGTTACATTCAAAGAACAGATTTTTTCTTCTTTTAGCACTTGAAATTAGTAAATGTGAGTTCTCTTCTTTGCCAAAACTTGTGCTGCTTCGGCCATCTCATCTGCTGGAACTCGGTAGGTTCTACCTGTTGCAGTGGTTGGATGTCATGTGCACAAAATATTGCTCATCCGCAGTGCTAAGGTATCTGCTCTCTTAGGATTTGTGTATGATAGCAATGGCCGTTTTGGGTGAAGAAAGGACACAAGAATTTCCTTTTCAACATCGTCTTTTGAGTCAACATGCGCCAACCATCACTCTTTATTGTAAGCACAAGCGACAAAACCTACAATTTCTTCAAATGGAATATCATCATCACCAGGCCCTATGTGTTTCCGAGTCATCACAAAATGAGTAGATTTTGGTTTTGACCCTATGTAGATCTAGAGGAATGAAGACATGAAATTTATGGGTTCTTGAGACTGCCACAGCATTTTCAAAGAATGGTTTTAGAATCTTGTCTTTATTTATATACTCTTCATCGGTTACATAAAAAAATGTGATGGATGGCAAATATTCACACTGAAAAAGCTGAAAAGGTGTTAGAATTTGGTTTTGTAATAAATTCTGGAGGCTGGCTTTAGCAGCAAGCCTTTTTACCATATCCCCTACTCCATCACAAATTCGCTTCCCATATGATGTGGCATAAAAGTGCCACAGCCTCAAGTCCATCAAAGTCCTCTTTGTGATAGCAAAGGTTCAGAAAATTCTTATGAATTATGCACTGCGCAGCTGAACCATCTGGAAAATAGTACAGCTTTTTCAAATATCTAACTAATGATTTGGCATATAATTTCTCAGACAGGATTAACTTTCTGGACTATGACTTTTCTGAAAAGCATAAACTACGACAGGATGTGTGTTGACACCAAATTTGAAAATGAGAAGGGAGTTTGTGATGAAGTAAGGGGTACAGCTAAAAGGCTTGCCGCCAAAGCCAGCCTCCAAAATCCATTAGATAACCAAATTCTAACACTTTTTCAGCAGGGTGTGAAAAGTTTGTTATCCATCACATTTTTTTATGTAACCGATAAAGAGTATATAAATGAAGAAAAGATTCTAAAACCATGATTTGAAAAAGCAGTGGCAGTCTCAGGGACCCATAAATTTCATGCCTTCATTCTTCTAGATCTAAATAGTGTCAAAACCAAAATCTACTCATTTTGTGATGACTCGGAAACACATAGGGCCTGGTGATGATGATATTCCATTTGAAGAAATTGTAGGTTTTGTCGCTTGTGCTTACAATAAAGAGTGATGGTTGGCGCATGTTGACTCAAAAGACGATGTTGAAAAGGAAATTCTTGTGTCCTTTCTTCACCCAAAATGGCCATTGCTATCATACCTTAGCACTGAGCAATATTTTGTGCACATGACATCCCACCACTGCAACAGGTAGAACCTAACGAGTTCCAGCAGATGAGATGGCCGAAGCAGCACAAGTTTTGGCAAAGAAGAGAACTCACATTTACTAATTTCAAGTGCTAAAAGAAGAAAAAATCTGTTCCTTGAATGTAAAGTAAGTTGAATTTGTTGTTTAAATAAAATAGGGTAAATGAAATTTAAATACAATAGTGTTGGTTAAGAGATAAATTTTTATCTAGGGTAACAAGTCACGAAGTAACAGAATTTACACACGTCTTGATGCAGATAAAAAATTATTTTAATATGATACCATCGGAATACCATCATGAAACTTTGTACACACCTTACTATTGAGGTTTAGTATAAAATATATTTCTTTCATCAAAATTAAAAATTCCGATTTTTGTTTTTTTACAAATTTTTTTTTTTTAGTTAAAAAAAAATGTATATAAACTGATGTGTTACACCCGAGCTATATGTTAAATTAAAGCCCTTGTAAATCTAAAGAGAATGGTACAAATTTGAGCTTTCGAGGACAAACGGTTTTTGAGTTATGTGCTTTTAAATATATCAAAACGTTCCTAAAAACTGGTGTTTTTGAATTTTTCAAAAATGTATAACTCAAAAACGAAAGGTCCAAAAAAATTAAAACTTGTATTTTTTATCTACTAAGCTAATACTATATCGTGTCAAAAAATCATAAAGATCTGAAGACATCAAGTTTTGACCATTGGTTGATTTGGTGTGGAACGACCCTAATAGCATCAAGCAGAACATGCCAATTCAGTAAAAATTTGAGCTTGAGATAAAAAGTTGTCAATTCCTAAAGCTTTCTTTTCAATCCAAAATCTTTTCTCACCATACTCACTCAATTATCAGATGAGTGAACTAACGGTTACATTCCAAATTTCAATTTCACAAATTTTGAATACTTACGCAAGCAGTGTAAAGTATTCTAAAGGATCAATACCATAAAAATTCCTAATAAATTGATACAAAAAATAACCAGCATATTACACAAAACAAAATGAAACTATTAAAATTGACCATTACTGTGCAAAATTGGAATGCTTTTTTGTGATACTGCAGAAATATTTTTCAACGTCTTTAGATGTTTATGCAGATTACAATACTTGATAAATAACTAGTACATCTTAAAAGAGAAAGCAAGGTACCACAACAGGGTGGCAACAAACGCCTCGAAAAAAAATTCCCCGATTTTACATTTCCTTTGAGAAATGTCGTGATCCTTAATTGGTATCGATATACAGTATTCACACGACAATATGTTTAAATGTTTAGGGTCAGATGGGGTAAAAGGATCATTTTTCACAAATATTTTGTATTTTTTCTCTTCAAATATTTTAATTGTTATTGCAAGGATTAGAACCCTTAATGGAATTCTTACAATGACAATTGAAAAACTGGAGAAAAAATTCAAAACATTAATATTTTGATTAAGAACTTTTTACACCTGACCTTACATTAGCCTACTATACATAAACATCAACTGCAAATATACATAAAAAATTGGTACGTTCTTCAGTCTACGTTTATAGCAGTGTCAACAGTCTTTTGGCGCACTTCTACAATGCTTGACAATAGCTAAGAACAACCAATTTATACAAAACTGCAATTCGGAAAGCCACTTAATCGTAGAAAATGTAAGTACAGAGGGTGCTGTAGAGCTAGGTCTCTTTATCTGTACAAAAGACACTGCACACGAGCTGTTTATTAATTAAAATTTCAAACAGTAAAGTATCTACAGAAAATAATGATTTAAGGTTTTGAAAGCCGCTCCGATAAATTCTGTCTTGTAATGCAAGTATCAAGTGAAGAATGTCCGCAAGGCATCATTTGAGTGAATTTGACTGTGGGTGAGCAGTTGCGGTGGCTCGAAGTTGCTGCAGCAATGCGGGTCAAAAAGCGTTATTCCGCAGTAAAAAAGAGCTGTGGAAGGTGGAAATGCTTTGAGATAGCATGTTGGTGGTCGAGATAAGAGCACCACACCCAGAGATGATGCACATATATCCCTAATTGCAATAAGGAGCAAACATCTCATTCCAGGACAGATTGGTTCAGAGCTTGCAACCGCTACCAGCACTTGTGTATCTGCCAAAGCAATTTCTCAGCGATTAAATCAAGCTCATTTTTATGCACGGAAGCCTGTTAAGTGCGTTCCATTACAACCACACCATCGTTGGGAAAAGTTATGCTGGTGTAAAGAACATATTCATTGGAATCATCAACAGTGGTCCAGAATCATGTTCTCCAACGAATCCCGATTCACTGTGAAGAGGGATTCTAGACACCAACTACTGTGGAGAGAGGGGTATTCATTACACACCACAGAATGCTCGTAAGGTTGATCGTTATGGCCGACGGGTCATGGTGTGGGCAGTCATTATGCATAATGGCAGAACACAGCTACACATCTTTGATGCTGGTGTCTTTACATCCCAGTGGTATTGCAGATTCTCCTGGGTCATGTTCGTTTATTTCAGTGTGCAATGGGTCCAGACTTTGTTCATGGGTGACGATGCATGCCCACACAGGACAATTGATATCTCCGAGATACTAGAGAGTGAAGATAATGAGCACATGGATTGGCTTGCGTATCCACCGGACTTAAATCCTATTGAACATGCTTGGGATGATCTATATAGACGTGTTTCACAAAGGAATCACCCACCTCAAACTGTGCAGGTGCTCAAAACTGCTTGAGAGGAATGGGACAATATCCCCCAAGCACTCCTCGACTGTTTAGTGGAGAGCATGCATAGCAGATGCTAAATGTGCAAGGTGGCCTCACTTCTTACTGAGTGACTATAACTGTCATGACTCCAGATAGAAAGAACATTTTTCGAGACTTTGGAAATTGCTCTAAGTAGCAGATTTTTGCTTTTTATTACCTTGCTTTACCATGAGCCAAAATCTGTAACATTTTGCATTATACTTAATGCACAGTATCTTAATTAAATATATACTAAGTTTCGTTTTTTAATGAATGAATATCATTAATTATTTAAAAAATTGTGTTTGTTCCTTAGCAATTGTCAAGCAGTGTAGTAGCGAGTTATTGCAACCCATTTGTATTATGAATATTGCGGTTTTCATGGTAACCTGAATTTGAATGAATCATGGCATTTTGAATATTCTAGGAAGTTCTTACAAAATCCGTTAAACTGCCGTTTGGTTTCATTGGTTTGAAAAAATTCCTTCCTTGGCAACTTTAGAAGTGCACCAAGACCTTTTCCACCACTATAAACGTATACTGAAGCTGTAGCAAAAAATTCTACAAAAATGTAATTGCAAGCAAAAAATATTAATTTAATACACAAACAAAACATCATTAGTAACACAAATTTCAAATTGTACACAAGTTGTATCACCAGCTTCGCAAGTGTTCTTTATTTGAATTAGAATTTTAGCAAATACGATTTATTCGATCCTCAAAAGTACTCGTAATCGCATATCACTAAATAGGACAAACGATGATAGTAGCCATTTAAGGTATTAATATTTTAAAAGTTCCCTGAATTAAAAAGTTCTTTCCGGGTTCTATTACCACCCTCCACAATTTTAATAAGTTGAGTGAATGTATTCTGAGCTCTTAATTTATCAATCTTTAAAATTGGTCATGTGCAATTTATAGACACAAAATGTTTAAAACAAAGCCAATGCTGATGAGCAAGCTTGTGAGTGAGACTTATTGGTCAATGGCCCAAGATTGAAGCACATATTTGTCTGGCAATTATAATCTCAACCAACAAATACTGTTATTTTATGTCGTTAAAGGATCATTTTCAATATAATATGAGGGTGAACTCAGTATGAGTGATCAATTTAACTTATTTGAATAAAATAACATTCATCTCATTCAATTGTTTCATTTAGAATATAACAAAAAGAAAATTTAAAATGTTGATTTAAATCAGCATATCCTGGTAAAAAGTAATTTTAGAAACACAGCATGGCCCAGAAAACTTTAATCTTCAAAAATTCTACAGAAATATTCTTGGTTGTGTTTTCAAACTTGATAGTTTCTTTTTCTAGGAGTTTCTGTTACTGTAGCAATCCTTCTTACAATCAGGTAGTAACAAGAAGAGAAACTAACAAACCTAATGATTTTAATAGTAACTTGTTGGCGTATCATGTCAAAATTTACTGAATAAAATCAATTTTTCAAAAAAATTACAAATTAGTAAACTTCTTTGGTCATCTTAAGTTCTCTTAGTGAGTTGATCCAATAAACTGGCAAGTTGATCCAGTGAGCTCACTAAGGCTTGAGAAAGGGGTACTTTAACACTTTGTTTCCACTTTTTCAGTTGATTCACAGGATGGCAAATAGGTGACTATGTCAGTTGATGGGATTGAAACATAATAAAAAACCAATTTCCATTATTAAAACTTACCACTTTTACATTTGACAAAATTTTAAACTGCCAATTCATGTTAGGAGAGAGAATTTCAAAAACACTTCAGGGTCACATAATTAACTAATAAAATGTGAAATGGAGAGATTGAAAACTAGGATCGAGGCCAAAATCTTTAATGGTTATCTCAGGTTTGTTTAAGAGTTTAGTGAAATGCTTTGTGAAACGTTTCTGGTAAATATGCACCGATGAGCCTCATGCATAAAATATGAGATGATACAACAGGCCTCGAAATAGATTTTTTAATACAGGTGCACACTGTGCACCCAAGATTTTAAATTAGTATACAGGTTATATGTTAGGTGCACATTTAAAGAAATACGCAATATAAGAGTATTTATGTAATGTAAACTACTATATTAGTTGAGTATGTTTATATAGATTCATAGTAGATAGTAAATAAAAAATACTTTAATATATCGAAATTCTATGGCGCACGGCTGTCACTTTAACAGAGCCATCGGGAAAATGTTTCGATCATCGGAAAGTTCTGGTGGCAGTGACACAAGTAAACCTTCCGCCTGTATAAACCCGTTACGGCACAGCAATTTTGTTTTCGCTTAGAGTGTATTTAGGAATTTTAATTACGTTCCTTTAGAGCGAGAGATATCAATACTAATATTTTGTTCAAACATCAAAATAACATAAAACACGTTCCCCAATTTTTTTAACGTTAGGCACACAGTGTGTACCTAGCAGGAAAAAATTAGGTGCACAATTATATTTTCATGTGCACAGTGCACCTGGGTATTTTGAGCCCTGTGATACAATAATAATTACGTTTCTATTTCAATTAGAATAGGTACTATTCTTCATGTTTTCATTGCATCAGCTGTACATTGGGTTGAGTGGTAGCATACGAAAGCTTGGTGATTTACGTTAGGAATGAAGTTTTAGTTTGCACTTGAGATTCAGACAATGTTAATTAAATTATGCGTTTCGACAAGACAAAACAAATAAGAGAAGTTTCATCACGTACGGTAATGAAAAAACAAAACATTGACAAAAAAAAAAGAAACATTTTCAAAACTAATTTTTTACCTAAACACTGATCAACATCAAATACAATGCAATTGAAACATAATTTTAAATGTAAAAGAGCGCATACATCACTTTCAGTGTCCGGATATCTATCGTCGTCACTCATTTTAAAAGTTCAATCACAAAGCGGTCAAAAGAGAAAACAAATGAATACAATATAATAACGTTTTCCACGTGTTACCCAACTACTGTTGTAGGAATTAGTGAAAGAAAATGGACAAATATAGAAAACGGAATTACGAACAGCGTAGCAAACAAGCTTTATTATTAAACTTGAAACTTACAAGATGCCAGCTCGTAACACCAAACTCAAATAACGTTAATGGCTTAATTTATAGATTTTTGCTTTTAGGTAATGGTACAGTGTTCCGACTGGAAATATATTTTTAAGGATAATATTTTCTAAAATTTACAGAGGAATAACAATAATTTTACTATCATTAAACCATTTTAAGGGAGGAATCGTCCAACATTTTGTCAGGTACGTGCCGACCAATCGGTCTAGTGGTCAATTGTTAGCCTCTAGATCGGAAGGTTCCTGGTTCGAATCCGGATCAATGCAATGATATTTGTAAGCATATGGTGTAGAGTTGGTTGTTGCACCTTAAATCTGTCGTGGCCGAAAGTCTTCACGTTAGGTTGGTGAGGAAGTTTGGAGAGTGGGGTGCCAGCTCAGGAGTTGCCTCGTCATCTGACCGTGGTTCAAAATTACGTGGTGTTGTCCTTAGCTCTTTCCCTTTAAGGATTTATCCCGGACCGTCGTAAATAGCTCGTTGTGTTGCTCTAGTAGGACTTTAATTAAAATTGCTTTGCCTTGCCATTTCGTACGAATTTTGTTTTATCGGAATGGCAATCACTTGATTATTTTAGCAGCTTCTGATCGTCGATCAAAATGAAAATAAACACATATGATGAAAAAGTTGAAAATTAGGCTGTCAATTGATCTGACATGATGATTGCAGGTGAATACATATCACATGTTTAAATTATATATTTTTCATGTCAATTTGTGATTTGCGCAATATTTGTGATAATCTAAATAGATATTTGCAATAACAGGTGCACATATGTTATGCAATGACTGCGTACGCCGTAAAACAAGCACTGTGATTTGCAACACTTTTAATTTTTATAAATATATTAGGAATAAGAAAACGTAAAGAATTTTTTATTTTTGGAACATTTTTTGAGACCTGTCTTTTTTTTGTTTGTTGCAAATTTAATTCATGCTCAACAGATTCGAACAACTGTCATTACTACATACGTTAAATGAAGCTACTTATTTCAAAAGGAAAACCAGGTGGTTTTTTATGCAAAGTTGTAATCAAATTATTAATTTTTAGAAAATGCACAAAAGTGATGTTACCTGTCAAATTTTTCAAACACTTTTATTAAAAGTACTGCTATTTTTTCTAGATCCAAATGTTTGTAGCAGTTAAAGTTTAATGCAACTAGTCTTCTACTTCTCAAAAATGGGGTTTTCATGTCTTTCTCTTTACTTGTTTTTAAAAATACAGTAAATTTCATCTTTCACAAATTAAATTATTCAAGGAAAATCGATATTTAAAATTATTCTTTTTTTTTCCCAATTACACAGTTGCTAGTTCTAAGTATTTACAGATTTGTGACAGCATAATCTCGCATACTGTAGGAAAAATTGCTTTCGCTAATACGCAACACTTACTTTATGAATAAAAATGTAATGATGATATCAACATCCAAGTTCCGAGGATAAGATGGTGCTGCATAAATTTTATTTCAAGCCATATTTTTCAAGTGGTTAGTGCACCAATCACTGCTCCTAATTAAATATTTCCCAGGTGCTTTTTTCCTTGATGATAAGTGTTTCTTTCTGACTAGCACACGTGTTAAAAGGTATACTGCTGGCAAACACAGCCACAAGTCATAAGGTTGAAAATGTGTGTGTTCATCTGTGGTGATGTGCGAGTATTTTTCTTCATCATTAGATGAAAAAAATGCTCATACATGCACCTTTTGGTGTTTTTAAAATTAGAGCTAAAAGGGATTTGCATTACATATTGTCTGTTTAAAAGAACGACAAATGGAGTTGACATATATGGATACCTAAAGTGAAACATAAGACTTTTCTTTCAATCTAATCTTGGCATCCCCAGTTATCAATGTACACTGAAATGCATAAATGTTTATCGTATCCTATAAAATACAGTAGAGAACATTTCAAAATTGGGCTAGAGTGGAAGCAGTAACAGACGTTTCTATATATTTTATGCTCTTTTTATTCAAGGTGTGAGAATGCTCATAGTGTGACCAATAATATGTTTAAAAAGATGTTGCTATGAAAGGAAGAAAAAAAATATGTGCAGTAATACCCCGACTTACGCAGACTCTGAGTTAAGCTTTTTTTTATTTTTTCGTTTGGTAAAACTGCCGTCTGATATCGTCATCTTATTTCTTGCTGTGTTGCTGTTCAATTACGATTTTATGATCAATGGAAGCTGTACCCTGATTTACACGAATTCGATTTTTGCGTGCTTCGTCAATCCCACCTACTGCGTAACTTTGGGGTATTACTGTATTAAAGATTTTATGTCATTATTACTTAGTTTAATGTTATAATTTTTACTTTTTGCTAAAAAAAATTACTGTTCATGCTTGAATACTCAAAGTAACATTTTAAAACTATTATTATAAATTTGGTCTATGAAAAAAATTAGTTTATCAGATAGCTTTTAACATAGCATGTTTGAAGGTTTTTTTAAAGCTTTACTCATATGATACTTATTTTTCTTTTAGTACCTACTGAGGCATCAGCTTTTCTGGGTGCAGTGGGAGCATTTCTGGTACTTCTAGTAATTTTCTATTTGTACCTAAATAAGAAACTATGCTTCACTTCTATTGGAGGTTTTCCTTGCTGTGATAAACCTCTGGTTGATCATCGAGAACCTGTATCTAAAGATTTAGGTAAGAGTTAGTGAATAAGTATTTAACTATTTATATGAAGAGAAATAATTAAATTATTTCTCTTTAGATCTCGATTTTAAATAAATTTTGTTGTGTCTCTTTATAGTACTCAGCAGAGAAAATAATTTTTTTAGCTTTGTGATTGATGAGTCAAATAGTTTTCTAACTTGGCAAAAAATTATAGAAAGCAGAAGAGTTAAAGCTTTATTATTTGAAATTGATTTAAATTTTTGAAAAAATATTTCAAGTGACTAATTATTTTATATTTTTTTTTATAATTGTTAGAATAATTTGTTTTAATGATAATGAGTATTCTCTAAAAATTAATATTTATTTCCTTAATAAAAAAAAATGTGTTTAAATGATATTCAGATATCATTCGTATGCAATAAAGCATGTCTCAAAGGACAGTTTAGTCATGTTCCCACAAGAATGCAGCCAAGTCAAATATTTTAGATGAGCATTGTTTAAATATGGTTATTAGTTTGAATGTAAACAAAGCAATTTCCAACATTCTTACCGGAAATACCCTAATCAACATCAGTCTAATTTGTCCTCATGAAGTAAAAATGATGTGTGTCAAACCAATTCCAGAGCATCGTTCAAGCAAATTTCCACGCATCAGCCAAACTGTCCTGAATCTTTACCTCCATTTTACCCCTCTTACCTGTGGAATAAAATTGCTCGTCCCTATCCAAAAATTGCCTTGTCCATCATGCCTGTTACCCACAAGATTTTACCTGTTACTGGGACAGTTTCAACATATTTTCTTCAATCCATGTTCAGCTTTAGGCTGTGAGGCTTTTACTGTTTACTAAATTTACTATCAAATTTTTTACTATCAAGAAGCGGAAACTAAACAGAAAGTCGGTAACAGTACAGCATTTTTTTGACCATATAACGAAACATTGTGGGACGTAAATAAAACCTTTACCATAGTTAAAAAAAGGCCATTATAGCAAAAAGCTGTATAAAGAGCATCTGTATAACAAGGTATAGGTGTATTTCTCTTTTTATAAAAGCAAATGCACTGTGAAGAGATATAAAAGATAAAACATCCAAAATTAAGGAATTAGACAATAAGATATCTAATAAGGAAAAGAAGTCATTTGAAAACCAGATATGTTTTAGGTTTTTTATTGACATATGTGATGGAAATTTAGTAGGAATATTTTAATAACTAGGGACAGCTTGCCTATGCTTGCAAACCAACTCTCTATTCGCAGAGTCAATCTCCTGCGCCTACGAAACTATCTTTTTCCATATAATCCTGATTTGACTTTCCAGTCCATGACTTCACAGCGAGGGCTCCGCCCCCTGCTCACCGACGCTTGCCAACTCCCGGTAATTGCTACACAATCTCATTTGGTTTGCTTCACAAACCAACACTCCTTTTGCCATAGGAATGATTTACGTACAAGTGCCATTTGTGTCATGTCTATAAATGCAATAGTTCTGGTCTTTATTGAAATATTGAAAAGTCACCAAACACACACACAGAAATTTGCAGGGTTACTAGAATCTTAAATTTGATGATGAGTAATAATTGCTTTAAAGGGTTGTACTATGTATCTCCTTTGAATCTACTTGAACTCCTATCCTATTTGATCTAGTGAACTTTTTCTTTTCACTTCCTTTCTTTCTGTGCATTTTTGTTTCCCTGTTTTATAAATATATACATTACAAAGTCCTAAATCCGGACTTCTAAATTCCAGACTTGTCCAAAATCCAGACATTTTGCTAATCAGCGGGGTTTTTTTTCTTCACTTTTTTGTCTTTCTGACAAATTTTAAAGAACAAAGCTTTCAACTTGGACCAAATTCATGAAACAATACAAAATAACGAACATGTTCAGAGTAAATACCACACAGAAAAATTAGATTTGAAAGTAAAATTTGTTGCATTGTTTTAAAAAGTTTTTCCCCTCTCTTTTAAAAATCATTCCTAATTAAATATATGTAATTTTGTGTTCTTGAGTTCGCGGAACGAATAACGGATTAACCATTGGTTATGCTAGAGAGGCTATTTTATTATTGCATATGAATTCCACACATAAATAACACATGGACAAATTCGTGTGCAAGGGGTAAATAGGGTTTTTTGGCGAAAAAAAATTGCAAATAATCAGAAATCTGAAATGGCTGAGGTCCGGAAGATTTCTGATTTTGTACTGTCCCTCGATTTTTTAAGTGCTTTTTTTTTTCTGAGCTCTTTTAAAATATACAGTGTCTATGTATTCGATCTTACCTGATTAAAGACATAAGAACTGAGTATTTGAAATGTTTTGGAGACTAAAGTATCATCAATAATTTTTTTTGGATATCTTGTATGATGCAGTGACACAGCTGTTAGTATTTGTAAACATGATAGCAGGGACTGGAAACACAAGTTGACAGTCTGATTGGATCAGACATGGAGGATTGATTCCAATCAATCCACTACAATTGTCAAATCTTAATTTTACTTCTGAAAGTAAATAAAAGAGAGGGTTTATCCAACTAAAGCAGAGAGCTCTTAGAACCCAAAACCTCATTTCTATTTTGAATCTCCATTTGAAAACTACTTGATCAGAAATAGATTATTGATTAATTTGTGTGTGCTATAAAAGGATTATACATAGACTTGTGACTTTTTTAAAGTGAACATTTCGTATATGTATGAGTAAGTTTATTATTTGGTATTTTCAACACCATGGTTCATAGACTGAACCAGGAATAAGGCATTCAAACTAGAAAGTCTCCAATATGAACACCCAGTAATGTTTCTATATATTTGTATAGACATTTTTAACCCTTTAAGCATTATACATTTTCCTGAATAGTTCTGTTGATTTTATACCACTTTTAACCATGATTCACTAATATGTCACTTTGGTTGCTGTGGCTCAGTAGATTTGCCCTTTGAGCTAGCAGTCTGCAAGTGATAGAGCACAGATTTGATTCCTGTAGTTATCCTGGGCTTATTTTATATCTTCAATCATTGAAACATTACTTTTGCATTTGTCCCTTACTTAACATGTGTTTGTCACTTGTGCAATTTAAATACTACCAATACATTAGCTGCAAGAAGTTTTGAAATTCAATTGACTTTGAGAGTTCTAATTACTCAGAAGTCATCCATTCTTTAGCTCCAAATATGTGTAATGCAAAATGTTATGTTTTCCAGTGGCTTAGAAGGGTTAAATTACTTGATACCTGCTTACAAATGTTGATTTTTATGTTTTAAAAGAACGAATACGTCTTTCTCATTCTATAGAAATGAGTTTATTTAGGAATATGATTTATAAATGTTACATTTTTCAAGAATATTTCGTTTTTGTTTGTCCTGTTACCACTTTTAAGTTAATCCTGTGTTTCATTGCATGATTTTCATTATTATCTCCTTATTTTGATTTTCTTTTATGTTTTTATGGTAGCAGTATCTGTTGATCATGTGAATGTAGCTTTACCGTTGAATAAGGTGAGTTAGTTATGTGAATGTATTCCTTATATTTATTACAAATTTCATAATAATTGAATTTATTGACTACTGGTTACTGGTTAAAGCTTGCATGCCTATTATGTGATAAAAATATATATTGATTCAGAAAATATATTATTTTCAAATGTTATTCATCTAGTTTAGGTCATATTAAAATAAAATAAAAATGATGCCGGACAATTTTCAGAGGCATTTTTCTACTGCTCTTAAAGTTTAAAAAAAATGTTTGTTTTTTTAACTTAGAAAAGCAATAGAAAGCATCATTTATTGGTTGATATGAATGCATCTAATATTCGATAAACTGAGTACTCTTTTATGTTACATGTATTTGAAATTTGTGTTTATTGTGAATAGGAAGAACTAAGATACATTGGTGTTACTTTTATATTCAAAGAGACATTTATATTATTTTTATTTTGGGAGTTATAATCAAGTACTGTTTTCCCATAAACTAATTTTTCTGTGAAGCCAAAATATAACATTTTATTTTAATGTGTGCAGTTTTGTAATTGACTGTTGGATCCAATTCGTTTTTGAGATGTTTTGCTTTTTTCCATAGTACTAATTGAGCTTTGATTTGTGACAATATATTTGCATTTGGTAATATTCTATATTTGCCTCAAGCAATGTTTTCTTCTCGGCATCAGGCTCAATATTTCCTTTCCTAAAATATCGTTTAAACTGTAATTTAACATATTTTCTATGCAAAAAATTTTTTGATGGGATTTGTAACTGCATTAGAAGTTTAATTGTATTTCTGTGAAGTTGCTGAAACCACAACACAAGTTAAGTAGTTAAAGTTTAGACATGCCACACAATCAAAATTAAATTAATCAATACCATGCAGATTTTATTTGATGAATATTCATTTGTCCCAATTTTTATTTAAATTTCATCATAATGAAGAATAAAAACTTTTATGTTAATTCATTAAAGTGTGTATAATCTAGGAACACAATTGTATCATTGCTTACTCACTTGCTGTTGTATGTGCATACTTATACCCTGCATGATATTTTTTTAGTGTAGATAAGTACAATTTTTGTGTAAATAAATTTTAATTATATTTTATCCTTGCTATCACTTGCTACCTGCAAACACTCTCCAATCTCCCAGAAGGCTGCTTGTTTGAATTATGTATGGATTGTCATCTTTGGAAGGTTTATAGGTAGCAAGAGATAGCAGCAATCAAATGTAATTGACATATATTTACAAAATATGTAGACTTGTGTGCACTAAACTAATTACCACACATGTTGTTATTTCATCTGTAAAACATCAAGTAAGTAAGTAATTGCAAGCAAGCAACATTAAAATTGTGTTGCCAGTCTATACACTTCAATGCTTAATATAAAAGTTCCTCTTCATTTTGCCCCCATAGTTTTTTCATTTAATCATTTTTGTGGGAAATGCTATTTTCAGGTAATGCTTTTCAGTATGAAGAAGTAGATTCGTCTACAGACAGTGAAGATGAAGTCTTGCAGAGATTTCAACAATCGTCCAGTCTCTACAATGGTTTGCGCAAAATTGGGGAAAATGGTGACCAGGTTGCTGAAAACCAGACAGAAGGGCATGATAATCACAGAAATGTGTTTTCATCTAAACTTGCTAGCTGTAATAATTCTTCTGGATACTGTAAGTCTATCAAGACATACAAACGAATTTCTTATTATCTATAGTAGAGATGTAAATAGAAAGGTTTAAATTATAATGTAGTTAGTAGGATTTAATATTTTATTATTATGAAGCAGGGAATTTCATTTTTAGAACCATCTTTATAAAGTAACAATTTTGCTTTACATTCAGATATAATTTTAAAAATACCTGATTAAATTGAATCTCTATATTAAAAAAATGTTGCCGCCGCCGCAGGATTGAAAACTGTGTTGTTTAGCTCGATTCTTAGACGGTTTCCCGAGAAAGTACTGATCGGAAAAAAACAAAATTAACATGGTTTGTTCTTCATCGTATTCCCTGGACAATTATCAAGATTTTTTTCCGATGCGGCTATTAGTTTAGGGTTTATTAAGTGTTAAAATTGAAGAAGCTAAATTTCTTCCGCGAGTGAGCAAAACACATACAAATTTTCAGTCTTCAGCCGTGAGGTTTTTTTAAAGAGTACCTCTCACCGTAAATTTTTGCAGCTCGTCGTTTTTTTTTTTTTTTTTTTTTTTAATTTCAATTTTGTTCTTGATAATATTTTTTTGAAATTTGGGAAAAATCGGGTCTTTTGTTACTTTTTTTTAAACTGCCGTATCTATATTTTATTACTATTATTTTTTAATTTTTAAAATATAGGAGTATACCTCAGAATGTACTCTTTCTTATGGTACTATTATTTTTGAAATCGGTTAATAATTAAATTGGATGCGATCAAAAGTTGGTCATACAAAATTCGGAATCTTTGGATATTTTCGCTACTTTTTGTTACAACCGTAACTAAAACTGTCATATCTATATCGTATTACTATTAGTTTTTTATTTTGAAAATAGCGCAGTATACCTCAGACTGTGCTCTTTCTTACAGTACCATTATTTTTAAAATTGGTTCATAAATAAATTCGATGCAATCAAAAGTTGGTGACACAAATTTCGTATTTTTTATTTCGCGGAGGGTTGTATTTTTGACTATCATGTTTGCCAGATATCAAATTTATCGTAGCAACAATTGCCATAAAAACGATTTATTTTTATTTGGCGAGGAAAAAGGCTCTCTTTTTTCCCTCTGTTCTCAGACGGTTTACCGAGAAAGTACAAAGTACACATCGTAAAGTTTGGAGATTAACAGGGTTTACTTAAAATTGTACAGGGAACAAGATGCAGAAGATTTTTTACTCATGCGGCTATTAGTTTAGGGTGCATTAAGTGTTAAAGCAAAAAAGAGTGAAATCACTTGCGTAAGAGGTTTTGGTTTGCGAAGCACACCAAACGGGATTGCGTAGCAATCCCCGGGGGTCGACGAGCAGGGGGCGGAGCCCCCTAGTTATATAAATTTTTGATGAAATACTTGTGTTCAAATTTTTAAATATCTATTTGTCGATGCTGTTGGTTTTGCAACCTGGCATACAGCCACCAACCATTTTTACCCAAAACTCAGAAAATACTTTTTTCCACTGTGGCTCTAAAAATTTGATCACCTTCTGTAGTTCTAAAATGTTATTTCAATCTTGGAAGTGTTAAAAGCACAATTGGTGATTCAAACAGAATTAAGCTAAAACTGTTTCACTCCCTTTCAATCTTATGTTTTGTGGTTTTCACATATTTATGGTTTTATCGTAAACTAACTATTGATTTTAAATTGTTAACTTAGAATAAACTGCCAATAAATATAGTTTTCATCTGTTATAAAATGGAATGTTTGGCTAACTATTTCTTTTTTTATTTTGAATATGTAAATTTTATGAACAATGATTGAAATTTAAAGAGTCAGTGCACTGTCCACATATTTTAAAAGTTTTAATATTATAATTAAATTTAAAAAAAATTTTACTAATCAACAATGGGTCAAAAATTGTTCTTCAGTGCATAGTTCAGAACTTAACTTTTCATTTACAAATGTTCTTTTATTTTTTTTTATCTGCATATTCAATTTTAAAATAAATATCAAGCTTCTAACTTAAAATTTACTTACCAAATGCATATTGCCATAATTTGTTTTTAATAATCCTCTCAGAAAGATTGAATTTAAGTCACCAAATTATCAATCAGTTTTATCATTTACTAAATGTGTAAATTTGAATACAATTTATGCAAATTTGATAAAGTAAAATTCAATATAAATATCAATTTAAAAGCAACAACAATAATAAACAAATTCAATTGAAATATATAAATTTGAGTTGTATGGAACATCATCAACCTATGTGCAAAAAGTTCCATGACTGCTGCCAGAAATTATATGAAAAGTTACATACTTACTGCTTGTTTCCTTCAAAATAACTAACTTGGGAATCAATGCAGAGCTTCTACCATTTCTGAACACAGTTAAAACATTTCTGGAAAGCACTTGCTGGAAAGTCTGTGACTTGCTTTGTCACGGCTGCTTGGATAGCTGTAATGTCTGCATGAAACTCTCCTTTTAGTACCCATTATCTAGGGAACAGGAAGCAATCATAGGACGATAGATCCAGTTAAAATAGGGATTTGGTATCACAGTTATCTGATTGTCTTCCAGGACCTGTTGTAAACCGGAGGTAACATAATTGAATTATATTTTTCCTAAATGTTAGGCAGAAAGAGATAATTTGCTGGTATAGCTCTTGGAGACCAATAAAAATCTTAAATCTATTTTCAAATGTGCAGATACGGTCCATTTCACAGCAACAGACAAGTGTAGACTATGTATCTGAAGCAGTAGTTGTAGACAAGTATCCTCTTTGAGAGTCCATTTGATCTCCTTATTCAATTCTCCTGTTATCATTTATGCATAACCTTGCATACAAGATAGAATGTTAGAATATATTATACTCTAGACATTACCATATTTGCTTCTATGGTTTCTGTTACCTCTATTGGTTTCACCTCAATTCAAATTTTGGTTTAAGCTAATTGTATTTAAAACTGAATTGTTCAAAGCTTTACTTCCTGTTTCATCACAAAGTATCTTCATGAAATTCTAAATTTATTATTTCATCATATATTGTAATTATGAATGCAGATGTCTTTTGCAATGTATCTGTTTGTTTTTGTTTTATTTAGTGAAGGTTTCTGACAATAAGAAAAGAGGAAGTCATGACCCAATTTCCTTGTTAGAAAAGGGCCGCGTTGGGAAGTCAGGAAGTACTGCTTCCTTTTCGAGTGAGGCAAGTGAAAGTGAGGACACACAAGATGACGCACAAGATGTAATCCAGCCGCTCTTAGATAGCCGAACCACACAGCATTATGAAAATAGTGCCTTTCAAACAGCTGATGATTCTCCAGCTGCTTCGAATGACACGTTTTCTGCCTGTGGGGATTCAGTAATGGAAGTAAGAATTTCAAATTTCACAAAAATATTATATTTTGGCTTCACATATCCTCATACTTAATAATGCATTTTTATTTTATTTTTAATACTCATAGCATTAAAGTACTTGAGAATTTTTTTTGGTTTTGAAGTTAAGCGTCAGAAATAGAAAATTTGGTTTGAATTGTTATGTTATCACTGATGCCAAAACACTTGATTGTTGAATAATTAATTATAATTTTATTTTGCATTCATATTTTTCTGTTTAATTTAAAACACACACATTGTATTTATAATACAATTTTAATAATTATAAAATGCAATTATCAAAAACCAGTTGATCTAAATAAAAATGCAATAGCTTGAAGTAAAACAATGAGTTTGAATAGAAAAGTACTTGTTTTTCAATTTAATTAACAGCTGATAGTATTTTAGTTCACTGGTTTTAAAAGAAAAATACGATTAAAAATTTATGAAATGGGTACTTAATATTACACAGTGCATTCGTAATGTTTATGAATAAATCGATAATTTTTTCTTCTGGAATTAGCATTGTCTCTCTTATATTGTTTTCCGTACATGAGCTTATTTATTTTATTCTTGAGTTAAGCAACGTATTTTTGTTTTTAGGATCAAATATTTGATGCAACTGAGCTTCACTGTACTATAGAAGACCATGATACAAGTAGTGCTGTTCGTTGTGGCTCACTGGAAGTTGGATTTGCATATGATCCTCCTTTGCGCAAAATGACTGTTCATGTTTTGCAGGCACAAGATTTACCCGATAGAGATCGTGGAGGATCAAATCATATTCAAGTAAGATTTGAAGTCCCTGATTTTGCTGTTTTAGTTTCAGAATAATTCAAATTGACTGTTAAGACTTACAAATCTTGTCTTATAAAAATTTATTTTGTCTAATTTTGTTGATGAATTTTTTATCTTGGATTACTTTTTAGCATTTTACTTAATTTAAATTTTCATTGAACTCCTTCCATAATGTAATTAATGATACTTTGGTTGCTAACCATGTATAGCTGCACTTCTTTATTCTCTTATTTATTTTATAATTCATTCTATTTGGGTAAAAGGCCTTGTCTTAAGTTTGAGCTTTTGTAGTTAAAAAGGAATTTAGACAAGTGTTCTGATTGGTTTATAATTGTTTTGCTTTGAGAACATTTGTTGACCTACTTATCAAAACCAGGAACTCCTGGATAATTTTTTGTTTAGAGCTTGCATTAAAAAATCCAAATAGAAGAGATAATGTTTTTTTTTTAATATCTTATCTGGAATTAACTTATTGTGAGATAGTCAACCATTCCAAATTTTTATTGTGTCTTAGGCATTTCTGTGAATAGTGAAATTATTGTAGAAAATCCAACTTGATGAAAAATGTGATGCATATTACATTATATAAAATTTAGCTGTATGGATTTTGGTCGAAATCTTTATATGAACTTTCTTAAACTAAGTTGCGAATAATAGAGTTGTCTTAAATATATTTTTAACTACCAGCAAATTATAATGTAATAAAGTAAACCATTATATATCTTTTGCCTCATTAGGTGAGACTTCTACTTCTACCACATAAAAGACAACGGTTTAAAACAAAAATTAGAACTGGAATAAAACCACAGTTCAATGAAAGCTTTATTTTCAGCAGAATTTCACAGGGTATGTATTTCTGCATCTGATTTGTAAAATAAATGTTTCACTTATTCACATAATTAAGAAATAATGTAAAATATTTTTTAAATAGTTGATGACAGAAAAGCTGAATAGATCTGAAAATTTTTAGGTGATACATAGCTCTGTAATCTTATGAGTTGTAAGAATTGACTACTTACAAGTAGAGTTTTGAATAACTTCTAGCTTATATAGTGTAGCATATTAGAATTTTCTTGTTGTAGTAGCAATAAATCATAATATTTTAAGTAGTTATTTGCATAGTCACTGCATAGTTTCATTACTTTAGCATTCTTGAAGAACTGAATTTAAATTGAACTAAACTAACATCACAAACTGGTAATAATGTCAGCTTAGCAAAAAAAAAGCCCCTAATACTTAAAACCAGAGCAATGCAATGTCAAAAACAATGTTGCATTAATACTAGAACAATAATAATTTTCTGAATATCAGATGATCATTTCAATAGCTTTATTGTCATAAAAACAATTAGGAATGTGTACAATTTAATACAACTATTATACTGGTCCATTGATAGCAACAATGAAATGTAATGTGAGGAAATTATTGCAAATTAAACTTAACCAGCTAATATATTGGTTGTATATTGAAAATGAAAATAAAATACTTGTTTTGGGTTGTAAACGATAAATTTTGTATGTATTTTTTAAACTAGATTATTTCAGAGTTATGCATATTGAGTTATAACAAGGCAAAATTAGATTATGGTAAATATATCACATTAACGGTTTGCTAAATATTCATGGTCTTCCATTATAAGGTTCTAATGCATTTTTTGAAGGATTACAAAACCTGATACTTAGATTTGAAGTGTTTCTGTGCTTTAGAGGCTAGAAATCTGGCTAACAGTTTGATGACGACATCATTGTAGTAAAAGGCAAAGAATTTCTTAGGAATCTATTTAAAAATGCAACACTGCTTTTTAAAGCCAATAATATTTATTCCATTTGTTTTTTAGAGGAATTGAACAGCATGGGAGTTAGGTTTCGACTAAATGGCTGTGAGCGTATGAGACGAGAACATTTGATTGGTGAATGCATAGTACATTTTTCTTCCATTCGTATGGATCAGCAAACAACTGTATGGTTGACACTGGAGCCTAGATCTAATATTGCAGTAAACAAATATTATGTATTTTTAAGAATATTTAATGTAACTTTTCTTTACTAATGTTTGTTGTTAAGCAATTTTAAAAGTAGTTATATTATAGTTAGTTATAATCCTTACAGCATTTTTAAATTTTTCAGCTGAAGTAAAAATAATTTATAACTTACCAGGGTTCCCACAGGTCAGGGAAAACCTAGAATTGTCAAAGAATTAAATTTTGTCCAAAAAAATCAGGGAAAATTGCGAATTTTTGTCTAAAACTTGGTAAATTGTCTCAATGACCTGGAAAATGATTGATCATGGCTTAACAGATGTTTTGGAGAAAAGTAGTCAGTAAGATTCATACACAGTTTTGTATCACTTTATTTTATGAATTGAATTTTTCAGCCGATTATAAAAGGAGCAGCTAATATTTAACTGGTAAATAATTTTGTTTCATCCACTGGCTTAAATTGAAGAATTTGATACATTAATTTTACATTTTTGATTTATACATTTTTGATACATTAAATCACAAATTAATTTTTTAATTCAGATATGTTGGATTATTTGAATAAGTTGTTTCAATGCAAAATTACTTGTGCTTTGTGTGTTTATTTTTACAGTGCATACTTTTTAAATTGGTTTTTATTATTGGCTATTGATTGCTAAATTATTTCTTGGTTTATCACCTTAAAAGTGTCGTAAGTTGAGTATGACCAGGAATTTTGTAAAAATGTGTCTGGAAAACCTGAAAAAGTCGGTGAATTTTATTTCTGAAATAGAGTGGGAACCCTGTGATTGTCTTGTGTTTGGTGCAGTTTGGCCAGATATGACCCTTGCACCATAAAAACCAACCATATCTACATTGTTAATTCCCATTTCTTAAGCATTAAAAAATGTACTTATGATAAAATAGTTAAACCTGTTGTGCATTTCTCATTTAAGTCTAACTACTGAACTTAAATTGGATAGACAAAATATTAACTATTTTCTTCATGGAATAATTCTTGTATTGTTTACAGCACTCTGATTCTAAAGCTGATATAACGAGTCTTGCAAGAAGTGATAGCACTGGATCAACGCAATCAATGCAACATGGTGGATTACCTGAGCTTTTACTTGGTTTAGCCTACAATGGTACTACTGGACGTCTCTCAGTTGAAATCAATAAAGGTAGTCATTTCCGCAATGTGTCAATGAATAGAGCACCAGGTAAGTGTTATTTTTATAGATGATTTTATGCAACCTATATAACGAAATAAACTTACTAAATAAATGTATATAATTAGCTAATTTTTCTCATTGAGACTTTTCAAATTTCTCACTTTACCTATTTTTTATATTCGATGATAAAATTTTAATCGACCTATGACTTATTTTTCTGTTATATTATCAGTTACAATTTGAAAAACCAAGAACTGCATCCTTTCAAAAATTAAATGCTACATTTTTACTTCAAAACTCTTTATTTTTTTATATAAAGTATCTGCATATGTTAAAAAAGCCAATTTTGACGAGAGTTTGCAATTTTTTTTATTCTACTAACAAATTTCCTGTACTTTTGTGCTTCTAAAACAGTTTAAACTTTCAATGTTCGACAAATAGAAAAAAAGTGAGGTCAATTTAAAATTTGAACAAAATTGTTAATTTACCGGAAGTAGCGTAACTTAACCAGAACTAATAATAAGAATATTCTATTTTTACCATAATTTCTACCTTTTATCTGTTGAGTAAGTTAAAACAAATAATAATTATGTTGTTTCGATAAATTGGCCACTACAATTTTTTAATTAAATTCACTTATTTGTTAGAAGAATTTTGCATTATCTTTTTTTTTTTTTTACTTTCTTGGATTTTGTTTACAAGCATTTTTCTCAGAATTACATTTTAGGCATAAACATTGAATTCCAGAAATGATAACTAAAAAAGTTATTGATATATATTTATAAAATTTTTTTTCACATTCAGAATAGTGTTTGCTAGTGCATGCACTAGAATAAAATTTATATATATATTTTTTCTTTTTTTGAACTTGCATTTGAATATCAATGTTTTAAAATGGTCAAAAATCCTTCAACAATTTTTCAATGAGCCATAAAACCTTTATTTTTTTTAATATCTTTCTACTTCTAGTAGAAGCACTAAATAAGATCAAGAAGTTTACTCGGATCATGTTATTTTGCTGCTAATTTAAATTGTATGCCCTGTATCATTTTTCAAAATTTCGAAAAAAAAACTTCAAATTTACACACAAAATTTCGCTTTTTGTTAAATATATTTTTTTAATTTTAATTATTGATAGTGTAAAATTAATTTTGAACACAAATAATTATAAAATATTATTAAATTACTTCTGAATAGCATTTAAAAAAAAAGTGCTCAGAACGTATGCAGATACGTTAAATTACTTTTGCATGTTTTATGGATCCTCAGAAGGGCAAGATGTACATAAATTGAAGTGTCGGAATTTTTAACTAGTTTAAAACAGGTTACATTTGAAGAAAATTGAGAAATAATTAAATTCAAAAGATTGTGTTAATTTAAAATTTTATTATCATTTTTAGATACATATGTGAAGCTTTCTTTGGTATCATCCAATGGACAGGAAATAGCCCGCAGCAAAACATCTGTTCGACGAGGTCAACCTAACCCCCTCTTTAAAGAGACCTTTATATTTCAAGTATGTCTTTGGTTTCTTGAGACAAATGTAATGTACAAACTATTAATTTATCTGTATAAATTATAATAGTTACATTCACAGTTTTGTTAAATTTTCTCTCTACTTATTTTATCTGTGTAAGATAAGTTAATATTTCTCTTGTATATAATTTTTTTTAAACTGTAGAATATCTTATTCTTGTTCAGCCCAATAACAGAGGATTGGTAATTGGTAATTTTAGTTAACGTTGTACTAGAGCAACACAACGGGCTATTAACTACGGTCCGGGATCAGTCCCTTAAGGGAAAGAACCAAAGACAGCATCACGTAATTTTGAACCACGTTCAGATGACGAAGCAACACCTGAGCTGGCACCCCACTCTCCAAACTTCCACACCAACCCAACATGAGGACTTTCGACCACGAAAGATTTAAGGTGCACCAGCCGCCTCTACACCATATGCTTACAAACATCCATACCCGGATTCGAACCAGGAACCTTCCAATCTAGAGTCTTAACATCTTAACCACTATATCGGTTGGTCGGTGATTAATAACAGAGGAATAGTAAAAACTTGGCAGTATACTTTAAAGCATAATTTCAAGAAATATTGCACTCCTTGTACAAGAGTACAAAATTCCCAAAGTATGTTTATTTTTCACAAGAATTTTGAAAGGTTTAAGGCCATAACAAGACACAAAACCATTATTTGAATTGTAGAATAACATAGAAATTTGTAATCTTGGGTCTGTTCAAATTTTGTAGCATTAGAACAGAATTAGCCTTACATAAAGATGATAGTTACAGAATAGGATTCACAAAATAGAACCAAGCAATTTTTTTTCTAACTAGTACTTATTACCATCTTAAGAAACTGAGAAAATGCTTATTTTTCCTACAGGTAGCATTGTTCCAGCTTCCTGATGTAACTCTGATGATATCTGTATACAACAAAAGGAGCATGAAGCGGAAAGAGATGATTGGCTGGTTTTCATTGGGCCTGAACAGCAGTGGTGACGAGGAACTGGCACATTGGAACGACATGCGAGAGAACCGAGGCGAACAAGTGTGCCGCTGGCATGCTCTGGTGGAAACTTAACGAGCAGCCGGTGTGATTTTTTCCAAGCAATTTTTATTACATCCTATTGACAGGTTTCTGAGCCTTTCAGGTGCTCAGCCTGATTATTGTGTCTTGATGTTGAGGGGCACTTGAAGCTTTCTGCCATGAAGGCATGTCACCCTGCCTAAACTACCATTTTCAAGCAGAACCTTCTCCCTTGTGTGCTTTCAAACAACACCAAATTGTCTGCTCTCTCCAGCACTCGGTATTTCTACCCAATATCTCAGCCGCATGTCTGCGGCTGATTCTATTTTGCATGGAAATGGAGCGTTACTTTTCCACAAAACACGTGAATCCTCTGACCTGCTGTTAAGTTTCCACTCATGACTCGGCTGGCACTTGTTGAAACGCAGACCTTCGTGTTAGAATAGACTTTGTTTTTTTGCTTTGTGTTCGAGTGAATGGTCTTGTCTTAAGGAACAGATCGTATTTGTGTGCTTTGATGATTCTGTATTTCATTGTTGTCATCTGGTTTTTATTTATGGACTTCAAAACGAGAGCAAAGGTAACTTATATTAAGGTTTTTGAATAGAGCTGCTTCACCCCAAGTTTTGTTGAAAAATTAAATGAGAGGGGAATAATTGTTTCTCTCGTGTGCGTATTTTTTAGGATTTATGTTTCTGGTAAATCAGTGGGTGGTTTTGATTTAAAAGTGCAAACAAATGAGAAAACTGCAGAAATCTTTTTAGTCTTATAAACATGCTTTGCTGTGTGCTATGTTCATGGATTTCTCCTTGTGCTCTCCCTTTTCATTTATGTTTCAAACAATTCGGTTTGGGGATTGCTGGAGTCAATGTTTTTTTATTCAAGTAATCAATATATTTAATTCACTTGTCTCACTTATAAATCAATTTTCTAAAGGACTCGCAAAGCACAATAACCATCTATATTCCTTTTAGTAATTCATTGTGTATTTTTTAGTCTTGAACTCAACTGATATTTTCTTGCATTGGATTACATAGAGGTAAACCATTAATTGATGTTATTTCCCTTTATAAAGTACATGTTTCCTTTTTAACTTTTTCTAAAAAATACTTACTAGCTTCTGTCCAATAATATGTATGCATCTTTGCGATTATCATGTAACTGTGGCGTGGATGAGCATTTGTAATTTACACCAGTTTCTTTACTTTCAAACATTTCTTTTATTCTTATTCAAGTTGTTGAATTTTATAGTCAACTAAGGGTGATCATTTGTAAAAACTGTGCAAGCGGTAAAGCTTTTCTTAGTGATATTTTTTAACTGGACAATACTAGCTAGAGTTTTAGAAATGCAATATCATTTTAATTTCTACAAAGTAGTTGTAGGAATATGATACTATTTTAAACAAGCAGGTTAGGTTATTAACTATCATACTAGGTACTTTATTGTAAGATAGCTGCTTTGTGGAAAGTATTTTTAGTTGCTCATTTAACACTAGATCATCTGTTGATGTCCTGACACCAGAACATTTTTGTCATTTTCTTTCTTGTTTTTTTGTCGGATTTTTACAAATTTTGGCGAGTTTTAATAATTTTACTTGGGGGGGGGGGGGGTAAGCACAAAGACTGTTTTTCAAGTAACTCAAATTAGAAAAATTGTACGACTAAATTTGCTTAGAATTGCTGCTGCTTTTTTTATACCAAGCAGATTACGTGGTCTACATAGCTTGGTTTTGCAAAAAGTGACCATAGAAGAAGCAAGCCAAGCAGATTTCTAATCAGAATTGATATAATAGTGATTCTTTATTCGACTTTAATGCATTGACACCCCATTTCAAAGGCAAAAATGGGTCAGTTTTATGAGTTCGACAATCGATTTGCTGTACCTGTTTATGGCATAAATTATCATTAGCATATGAAAAGAATTGGATAATAACCTTAAAGTTAATTAACATGGAAGATGAAGCAATGCCATACAGATATAACTTTTACACAATTCACTGACTGGTGTCGTCAGACATTTTAGGGTAACTTGAGTGCCGGCCGTTCTAGTGTTAAAACAGCTAACTAGTTTCACTTTTTCTAGTTGTGTAGTAATGTGCATACAAATTGTTTGTTATCTGAATTTAAGAGCATATTTTACAGTGTGTAGGAATTGTTGTATTTGTGTACAGTTAAATAGTGTTTGAATATTTGTATTTAAGAGTAATTATTTCAATTGTTGTAGAATTAGTTTGCATAGTGAACAATTCTTAAGTTGCTGTTGAACTAGCCAATATCCTACACTGCTGCATGCAATTGTATTTCATGAAAATGTAAGGAGGAAGAAAGAGTATTAATATGAAGGAGCTGTAAGAGCTCTGGCAATTGATTACATTTTATTTGTTTTGAATCTAGTCACATCATTTTACTCGTCTATTTTTATGTTCTTGATGTAGTTGATACTTTATGAAAGTAAAGCCCAATGAACAACTGAGTTTTTATGTAGTATAGATTAAAAAAAAGTGTGTCTATGCTCACCAATCTGCTGCCATGCCTTTTTCTACATTCAAATAACTTGAATTTGGAATCCCAAGAACCTGATCGTATTAAATTTAAATGCTGTTCTCATTTATTAACATACTCATTTTTTTTGTAATTTAATGACTATTTAATTCTAAATATATATTAATTACTAATATTTCATTTTGTCTGAAGGTTTCTTGATTTTGATATTAACAATTTCTTTATTTTTCAAATAAATTATGTATAAATGCCAAAAATAAAGGAACATTTTTTTTTATAAAGAACCTATCATACTTATTCAAAGTTGCTTTTTTACGTATTCTATATGAATTGTACATTAGAGGATTGCTTAATATATTGACAGGCATGCAGCTAAAGCAAAGGACTTGTTTTAATTTTTTTAGTATATATATATTTCTTTATTATTTTTGACCAACAAGCTTAATATAATTGTTTTCCTAGCTAAAATATGTAGTCAAAATTATTTTTGTTTTCAATCTATAGATTAAAATATCTTTTGATATAAAAGTATGGCATTTTTAGGCCCTTTTGGTCAGTGGATAAATATGGATTATTCTTTGTTTCATGAAAAAAAAACTTTAAATTGATTTTAAGTTTTATAATTAACATTTTGAGTGTTCAGTAGAAACAAAACAATAGTTTTAAATTCTTCAAGTGGGATTTAAATGTGGGTGAAAACATCCACTAAATATTTTTTTGAAAATGTAACAAATAATGCTATTTGAAACTGTTATACATATAGAAATTCTCAGTTTAATTATCTCCATTGACTGAAAAAGTGCAGTAATTTTAGTTTATCCTTTATCTTCCTGCTCTAATGTTGAATAAAATTCAATTTCAATTTTGCCAAAAATAAATCATCTTTTTATTGTTTATGAATATCAATGTCACCATTTAATCTATTTTTAACAATCTTTTTGTGCATAAATCAATTTGGGAGCTTAGGGATGGAAGGAAAGTGAAATTTTTTGTACAGGAACGTAAATAATTTAAGCCGAAGAACAGGCTGGTAAACCTTTATGATTGATATTCATCAGGGATAATTACATTTAAATGCAGATTATGTCATCAAAATCAGGGAATTTTTGTTACCCAATCTTAAAAATCTGTGTGAGTTAAGTATTAAATGCGAGAATTTTAAGGTGTAGAGAAACCATGCTAGGAAAAAAATTGCAAATTAGTTTAATTTTTAGACCTTACACTTAACTAAAATTTTCGTCATCAAGGAATATTGTATTTTTTCCTGCCAAAATCTTTATCCTGATGCTGTGAGAGAAACTAGCAATTAGATTTGAAAATATTTTATTTGTTGCTGTGAAAAATATTTTTATTATTTAAGTTTGCAAATATATATATATATATATAATTCAAATATAGTAACCCCTTCATATATAGCGCTTTTATGGGTACGGGACAATAGCACGATATAGAAACAACATAGTATAGGTCAAGGATAACTTAGAAGGGAAAAGGCAGAAATTATGGACTAAATAACATTGCTTTTTTAAATTATGTAATAAAATCGATGAAAATAAAAATACTGAATAAATGTGTAAAATATATTTTTGAAAAAAAAAAACTACTTTTGTCATCTGCCTTTTTACCAACTTAGTTAAGGATTAATGTTTGAAACATTATGTTTAACTTTTAATTCTAAAGAAAGATTTAGGCTCATTCTGGTGTTTGTAAATCGAAAATTCATTGAGGGACAAATAAAAGTGATATAGCTAAATGGCGATATATTGAGGCATAGTACAGCAAGTGGTTATATCGAAATCTTATGCTGGACATCTGTCTTCAACATACCTTTTAAATATCAGCAAAACATTTTATTAAAAATTTTTTTCACATATGAAGTGTTGATGAATTAAAGAATATTATGTACAAAACCTGAAATTTTGCAATGTCTTTATTGTAAACTAGGAACCATTAGTAGACCAACGCTTTTGACTTGTAAAATTTGTTTTTAAATGTATTTTGTTTTAAAACTGTTTTGTCGAATTCCTCAGCTATTGTGTCAGTCTTTCATTTTACACAATCTTTTTATGAATTGTATATTGGATTTTCCTTCAACATAAATGTGTGTGTGTGTGTAAAATGAATGCTTTGAGAAACAATGAAAATATTTCAATATTTTATTACGGCTAGTTGGTTTTTCAGTGTTTAATTTCCTCATTTGTTTGGAGACAATGTAGCTAGTTGAATTCACAAATGTTCACTTACTATAAATTTATCATCTAACTTGAAAGCAATTTGTATTTTCCTTGTGTAAACATTATTTTTCAAATTAAATTTATTATCATTATCATTAGATTTCATCTTATTAAATGCATTCAATATTTGTTTACTTTTGTGATGTAAATTGAAATATTTTACAAAAACAAAAGAAATGACAACTGTATACTCATGGGTCAAAGCATTTGGATCCAAAATTATTTAAATTCATAAATATTTAGTATGTTTATTTTGCCAATTGAAAAATATGTATTGAGATAAAAAAGGTAATGATTAAGTTTTAAACTTAGTTTTGAAAAGCCTATACTTGAAATATTAAGTTGCACATAGTTACTCCATTCTTCAAATAATTGTCATCTAATATTTATTACACCATCACAGCATTAATTGCATAAGCAAACACTAAAAATTTGATTACTTTGGTTTGAGTATCTCCTGTTATTTGCGAAATATCTCCCATAAATCTAGCTTGATACGAAAACATTTATACTTCTGAAATACCCAACATTAAGGTAAACAAATATTTTATGTAGCCAAGTTACGCCAGTTGGTTACCAAGAAGTGGGAAGGTTATGAAATGTATGAATGATGCTATGGCAGGTAGATTGATCATAATATTGTTTATAAAATATTTAACATTGTCATGAATTTTGGATATTTTTAATTCTAGAAACACTAAATTTGAACAATCAATCAATATAAAATTGGTCATCTTTTGTTTTTTCCACAATCTTTTTTTCATTAAACAATTTTAACACTCACAATCAACAGATTTCTGAATTTGAATAGCAATATCTAGTAACTTTCTTACCATTCAAGTAATGTAAATTACACAATTAAAACAGTTCATTGCTTGTAATCAAATAAGTACAAAAATTCATTTTTAGAACAATTGAAATTTACTTGTCTTGAGAAATGCAAGGGAATTCTAAGTGGGATCAATTTTGGATTTATTTTAGTGGAAAAAAAAAGTGCTTCAGTGAAACCAGAAAATCTTGTTTAAAACGCAAAGCATTGTTTTCTCCATTTATGATTTGCTTGATAGAAAAACATTGCTTCGACAGATCTGGCCTTTATGCGATAAAAAACTAAGCCTCATAGTCAAAAGTATTTTATTCAAAATATTAGATATCATTTCAAAGAGAAAAACAAGACGTAAAAGATATACAAAAGTAAAAAAAGTCAAATAAATTATTTAAAAAATAATTTGTGAAATAGTAAACAAAACATATATACATATGCCCAGGAAAGATGGAGCTTTTTTACTGTATCTAAAATTAATCATCAGGACAGAAAAATTCAAAAGCAGCATTTAAGTTCATTGAGTAAAATCTATTTAAGTTTTTTTCCAGTTCCATCGACTGCTGGTCTACCAAGGATTTTCTTTCTTTGCTTTAGCATGTGAGAAAAAAGTTGAGGGAACACTGAAAATGAATTGCAAATGATTAGAATGAAAATGATAGTTTAAAATTTGAACAGAAAATCTGAATGTATAGGTCACAAATTGATATTGCATTGATCAATGCTTCAAAGTCTAAGGTCTGCATGCTAAATATATTTATTGAATACACTACTAGAATGTTTTGATTTGAGAAAATAAAACCAACTTTGGGGAGAATGGAATCACTCTTTAGATCAATTATGTATAAATTATCCTATTAAAAGCTACAACTGTGAGTAGTTTTCTAACTATCTAGAAATGTAATTAAAGCTTTATATAAATATGCCCTAATTTAACCTAAAAAAATGTAGAATGGTCAATATTATCAACTATATATTATTTCCAATTACACAGGCTTGCAAAATTTAAGTTTGCAATCTTTAGATTCATAATGGTTTTATACTTTTTGGGGTGCTGAATCCAAAAGTAGAAACTCTTTGTCAACAAGCAGTTATTCAGTATTTGTGTTAATGTTTTCAAGTGATGTACTCAAACTGTTGAATTGAATGTTGGAAAGTAATCAAATTCGATTTCTCTGTGGAATATACAACATAATAATTTACATATCTTTCTTAGTCAAAGCCTTGGATGGCCTTTAACTTTGACTAAACACAAGCTGCATTTGTTTCTTTTCTTTATATGGTGCTACATCTCTAGCAGCAATCTGCAATCATTAATATTTGAGTATCCTATACGCAAAACCCGTTAAATCCATATTTTTTTTAAATCGACATTAAGGTATCTCTGGATACTCTAACATATGAGCATTATTTTCAACAGATTTCAAGTACGAAAACTTGTTTTAAATACTAAAAAGAAAAATGAGTCAGTTTCCAAAACCGGTTAAATCAGGGGTGGCCAACCTGTGGCGCATGCACCAAACGTGGCGCATTGGATGAGTACAAGTGGCGCATTTGCATCCTTTTGCCTACTTAATCTTTTAAAGTAGGTGCCATAACTGAATCCATTTTTATATTTTTAACACCAGAGTCTAAGAACAGACTTCTTACTTATCAGTTCGTCGCAATTTTTTAAAAGCAAATTCATTATTGAAAATGAAATTTCATTGGCTTTTTTTCTGATCTAAATGCTTTTGACCTGATTAATTTCTTGCGTTCATTACCGTATAAACAGTTCCCAGAACTAAGAACGTTTGCAAAAAAATTGTCGTTTGGGAATGATATACAGATATGAATAAACATTTTTATTCATGAAATTTATTAAAAGCAAAACGATTTCGCGAATATTCAAATTTGTAGAATTCTTAGCTGCTTTCGGTAACAAATTCAACAGCAAACATTGAAAGTTTAGCAAAATCGAAACAGGCTCAAAAGCACCATCAGCGGGCTCTATGACTGCGATCCCCCTCTCGTCCAAGAGATCATCTCTCACTATTGTTTGTTGGTGCTCCAATAAACGCGTGTCTTTTGTGAACTGGCGTACATTAATTAATTTAGTTTTCCCTAAATGAAGCAGATTTTACCCATATCTCTATTTTCCAACCTCAATCATGAACGTAAGAAGGTAGAATAGGTGCTTGAGTTTTTTGGCGCATCTGAACTTGTACGTGAAAAAAATTGGCGCATGGTATGTAAAAAGTTGGCTACCCCTGGGTTAAATCCTTGTCAGTTGCAGAAGCAAAACCAGTTAATTTGGTCTTCTATGTTTATATTGGCAAAAGCCGTTATAATAGGTTGGAACAATATAGGCACTTTATGTAAACAGATACAAAACCAGTCAATTTATCGTTTGTGTTGTAGATTTGTTAATACCTGATTAAATCAACTCAGCGAGTTGTCTGTAAAAAAATTGTAGGAAATGTAGCTAGAACAGCAGAGAGAAGAGCTTAAAGTGGAGAATGAGTTTTTCGAACAGTTTTTAATGCTAATTTAAAATCAGTTTCAATGTACCTAATACAGACAGGTGCTCAGCGTGCATGTGTTTAGATAATAAAATATGGGCAGAGAGCAAAAGGAAGAACTAAAAGCAGAACTACTAATCCATAAAAAGAGGGAAGACACATTTTATGAAAGTTGTGTCAAAATGAAGACAATGAAATAATCCTAAGCTATGATCCTCAAAAGAATTTAATATTGCCAAAATTACCTGACCAGGAGGCGTATTATCGATGTCAGCTATACTTATATAATTTCACTGTGTATGTGAGGGTGATTGAAAAGCAAGCCACCACCCCCCACCCCACCCCCCCAAAAAAAAACGGTTTTGTACGTCTGGACAGAAAATGAGTTTTCTAAGGGATCTGTGCAATCAGCATTACATCACAAACTATCTGGTTTGAATTTAGAGGGAATCGTCAGTTTGCCTGTTTTCTGATGGTTGTGGTGGCCTAAATAAAAATACTACGGCCATGTACATGCTTTCACATTGGTTGTTAAACAAAGCACCTCCACTTGTAAAGGAACTTGTGTTATGTTTCCCGGTCGTGGGTCATTCATTTATTCCACCAGATCGGGAATTTGGAAACCTTGAGCGCCAATTTAAAGGCCAAAGTGTTATTGAAAATCCAGGTAAGTATCTGCAGGTTTTTCGAAAAGTTAGTACTGTCGTTCACTTAGGAAGTGATTGTAGAGTATTGGATTGTAAACTAGCATCAGATGACGTAATGAAAAAAACAACTGCTTGGCACTGTACCATATGGTACTTGCCGACCCTTTTCCCTAACACGTGGACGCTGGAATGTTTCGGAATGCGAAAACAACTTTATTCTGCACGTGCGGTTCCCCGGTCTCGTATCTGGGATCACGTTTTTGCGGTCGGCATGACAGACGGTTTCGCAGCTGTGTGGGGGTGTTTCTCTTCGGCAGAGAACCTAAACATCTCTAGAGGGATCGGAATTCACCCCCCTTCTCGTTGTCAGCGGCGGTTCTGCGAAGCGAACGTGGATTTTGAGGGGATTCGGACTCGAGATTCAACGAGAGACAGACGTCTCTGTTTTGCCAATTGTGTTACTTTGGCTTCAGGCAGGGTTCGATTGTCGATGGCTGTGCCCATAATTATCTTGTAAATATTTATGTAAATAAATAGTTTAATTTTAAATCAGCTGTCCGTCAAATTCTTACATGACGGTACAGCTTATTATATTGGTGGCAGCGGGGTTGATAGATTAAAACAGCCTCGACAAGTAAATCGAACCTGCCGTTTTGCCTGAAAGAGAAGGCCGATAGAACTTCGAAACCAGAAGTTCGGATTGTCATTTCCGCTGTCGGATTGTCACTTTCGCTGAAACCATAGAACTTCGAAACCAGAAGTTCGGATTTTCGCTGGAGACCGTTCCCTAGTCATAGAGAAAGCGAGAAGGAGGTACCGGAGTCACCGACCCCATCCATCACCAAAACTCGTCGCAAGAAGTTCTGGTTTTGGTTTCGAGTTGCCGGCCCTTTTCAACGGAGCGTGAGCGGAATCGACGGAAAGCTCGACAAGTCCTGTTCATCAGGGGAATAGATTCCCCACCGGTTCGTCCAGAGATCATCTTGATCGGCTATTATAGGTTCATCGCGAACCGTTTTTTCGTCAGTGGCGCAGTGCTATTTGTGCGCGTTGTGGAAGAGGTCGAGACGACCTACACCAGTGGGCTTTCAGCCGAAGAGTGTGTTGTGGGCTTTTTAGCCGAAGATAGTGCAGTGTTTCCACCCGTGGTCCAGCCTGTGGACAGTGGTGCCAAGTGATCCAAGTCAGCAGATACAGGTTAGTGCCATTTCCCTATTTTGTCACTGTGACTAAGTTTCAAGAATTGTGTAATAGCTAAAATTTTGTTAATCTCAATTAGTGTGGTCACTCCAAAGGGAATTGATTTAGCTTAAGTATCTTTTTTTTTTTGAATCTGTATTGTGCATTTTAGAATTGCTAAATTATTGTATGTTGTGAGATTACGGTATGTCGTAAAAAGTATTGAATTGGGTGTTGTGCAAAAGAATTGAATTTTTTGGTTTTTTGGCAATTTTGAATTTTCGAAATGGCGTACTTGGGCAAAGGTAGGAAACAAGATCTAGAGGAACTAGCGGAATTTTTGGAAAGAACGGTTACTCCGGGATTACTGACATCCCAACTTAAGGAGTTAATCCTCTCGCACGATTCCTACGATGAGGAATACACAAAAGTGGCGTTAGAAAGGATTATACAGGAAAGACGGGAGAGGCAGGAAAAAGAACAAGCAAGTAAGGATAGGGATAGGGAACAAGCAAGTAAGGATAGGGAACAAGAAAGACAGTATAACTTTGAGCTTGAAAAACTACGGATTGAGGCATCCCGACGAGAACCCCGCGATCACGTCGACTCGTTAAGTTCCCAGGGAAAACCACGAATAGATATTTTAAAACTGGTTCCCAAATTCGATTCAGACCAGACCGACATTAGTCTGTACCTGATAATGTTTGAGCGTCAGGCTAAGAGGGCTAACATTGAGAAAAAAGACTGGGTGTCTTGCTTACAACCGGTATTGCCTCTTGATATCGTGCAGATCATCGCACGCGAACCAGATGAAGTAGCAGAAAACTATGACCACGTCAAAGAGCTTCTGCTAAAGCGGTATAAGTTGAGTCCCGAAATTTTTCGCCAAAAATTCCTCCACCATAGCCGAAAACCCGATAGCACTTGGAAGGATTTTATTTTCGAAACCCGAAATTATCTGGAAGAGTGGATTCGAGGGTTGGAGGTTATGGACTATGAATCTTTAAAAGATTTAATGATAACGGACCAAGTCAAAAGACGTGTCCCGTTGGAGGTGAGGGACCATTTCCTCGATGATTGGGCTAAGATTAAAAACCCCGGCAAATTAGCCGAACTGCTAGATTCCTACGAAGACATTCGGAAACCCAAAAGAAAGCCTTTCGAAAAACCCAAAGGAAGTACGCTTTTCCCAGCGAAAAGAGAGGGGAAATACCATCCTGCTCCCATTCGAGGGAGAAACGATTTTTTCCCGCCTAGTTCCCAGGGAAGGAAATTCGACACTTTTGACCGGAGACGCACGCCGCGGTGTTTTGAGTGCAACGCGAGCGACCACCTAAGGCCAAATTGTCCGAGGTTGGGGAATAGGGTGACAGTTGAATCGGTAAATAGACTCAGACGGGAAGCCGAACATGAATTATTGATGCCGTATGTACAAAAGGGATCTGTAAACGCTAAAGAAATAAACATCCTTCGAGATTCGGGTTCGACCTTGGATTTAGTACACCGGAATTACGTGGACCCCAAATCCTACACGGGAGAGACCGTGTGGATTCAGCAACCGCTAGACTCCTATCAAATTTCGTTACCCTTAGCGGAAGTGAAAGTAGAAGGAGGTTTTGGGTCAATCACTACCAAGGCAGCTGTCTTTGCAAACACCGCCGATGTGCGACGATACATCTTAGGTAACCGAACAGCTCAGATGATTCGCGAATTAACGGGATATGAGTTCTCGGAAACTGAGCAAATTAATGCCGTTCAAACGCGTTTACAGAAACGGCAGTCAGAAGCGAATGTTTTGGGGGAGGGGGAAAACCCCCAAGTAGTTTCGATTTCGCCCTCGCCGGGGATAGACAAGACAGCTACAGAATTGAGGTTGGACGAACCGCTTGTTATTCCCGTGGCGGAGGCAAGCGGCACGGAATTGGAGCTTCTGGAAGTAAAGAGAGAGGAATTTAAGAAGGCGCAGGAAAATTGCCCTAGTTTGAAAGAGGCGTTAGAGATGGCGTCCGACCCAAAACGAAATCAGAGGGATAAACCATATTCATTTGAGAAGGGAATACTTGTAAAAGGTCGAGAAGACCGAATGGGTCTGGCACAGAAATTATTAGTAGTGCCAAAGGCGTTAATGCAAAAGGTTTTGGCGTTGTGTCACGAAGGGACATCGGCGCACCTGGGGGGTACGAAATCAAAGGATAAGCTTGCGCGGTATTTTTATTGGCCCGGGTGTTTTCGGGAGATGGAAGATTATGTGCGGTCATGTGATCCTTGTGAAAGGGCGGGAAAGCCAAATGACAGGAAAAAGGCCCCGTTGGCGATAAATAAGACCGACGCGGAGTTGAGATCGGGCGAGCCTATTAGTCTTCCTATGACAGAGGCTAACGACCAGAAAAAAGAACTAAAGGAGCAGAGAGACGACGATGTTTCTGGAGGGGAGAAAGTAAGTCCCCAAGTAGCCAAGTTATGCTCTCCGAGGGTGGTAATCCAGACCGCTATCGCAAAGGTGCGATCGAAAGAACCGTTGGTTCTTCCAGTGGGGGTAGCAAGTGAAACGACGGGAATGATTTTCCTGGAAATACCGAATAGCAGTAAGGGAAAGATAACGGAAGGTGGCCCAGGGTTAGAAGAAGAATTAGAGGTTTCCGTTTCCGTTCAGGAGGAAACTTTTGAAATAGGTCACGTGGGCAAAAAGGGGAAAAGAAAAGAGTTGCTAGTGAGTGAAGGGGTGAAGCCAAGACCTTTAGAGTTAGGTTCCGGAGCCGGATCAGATTGGGACCCACAACTTACACCGTTAGTGTTTTCCACGGTACACGTGAGCAGCGTTTACGCCCCGGCAGAATTGGTGCACGGGAAGAGTATAAAAACCCCAGACACCTTGCGGTATAAGAAATGGCTAGGACCCCAGATAAAATTGTCACGAGATTGGCAGGAATGTGAAATCGGGAGGGTATTAATGATTTTGGCAATGCATCGACCAAAAAAAATTGGAAATTCCGCGATCGAACACCGATCTGGGAAAGGAAAAAAAAAAAACACTTGAACGCCGACAGTCTGAGTCGCGCTTTTCACGAAAATTCAAAGAGCTAAATAAAATGTAATTGAGGAAGATTTGTGTTGTATAGTGTAATATTATTGCGAATCATGTTTTGAGTTGAGTGAAATGGAGATTTTTGTAGTTATGGGCACTTCACTTAAATGTTTCTTTTTTCTTTCTGGAGATTTTAAGTGCTAAAATTATGAATCATGTTTGCTCGGAGTGAAATTGGTAGCCTTGTAATTATGAAATATTCATTCAATGATATCAGTATCTTTTGCTGAGGATTTTAAATGTTAAAAGTTGTAAATTATGTTTTGCGTATGGTGGAATTGATTTCTTGTATCTATGTTCTTCACTCGAGTACTTTTCGCTGAAAGCTACGTGCAAATTTAAATTATGTTTTGAGTAGAGTGGAAATTAATTTTGTGTTTAGGATGTTTTCACTCTGTCATTTTAAACCACTGTCGAAGATTTGTAGTTTTAAAATTGCAACTCATGACGTGTGTTGAGTGAAACTTAGGAATTTGGTTTTCGCTTAACAAGATTGATATTTTATATATGCTTTGTTGTATTTTTGTCTGGTTAATGGAATTTGTATAGTTCGTATTGTGTATTGAAATTTTGGGTTTCGCTTAACGAAATTCTTATATGTGATGTGGTTAATGTGATTTGGTTTTAGTTTTAACAAATTTGGTATAAGTCTTAATGTTTGGTGTTTATTTTGTTTTTATTTTAATTTGGTATTTTTGAGCCTTGAGTGACCATACTGTAAGGGAGTAGAAAGTTACTCCGGTATATGAATTTTAAATTGATTGGATTTAACTTGCCTTACACATATTCTTGAGTCACGGTTTCAGGATATGGTGGTGGTAAGTGATCTGTTATTCTGAATTGCCAGTGGGTGATTATCCGTGCGTCTGTGGATGCGTACGTTGAAAACTTTTCACCTTTGGGAAAAGTTTTTTCAGTAGTGGGGGCGGTTGTACCATATGGTACTTGCCGACCCTTTTCCCTAACACGTGGACGCTGGAATGTTTCGGAATGCGAAAACAACTTTATTCTGCACGTGCGGTTCCCCGGTCTCGTATCTGGGATCACGTTTTTGCGGTCGGCATGACAGACGGTTTCGCAGCTGTGTGGGGGTGTTTCTCTTCGGCAGAGAACATAAACATCTCTAGAGGGATCGGAATTCACCCCCCTTCTCGTTGTCAGCGGCGGTTCTGCGAAGCGAACGTGGATTTTGAGGGGATTCGGACTCGAGATTCAACGAGAGACAGACGTCTCTGTTTTGCCAATTGTGTTACTTTGGCTTCAGGCAGGGTTCGATTGTCGATGGCTGTGCCCATAATTATCTTGTAAATATTTATGTAAATAAATAGTTTAATTTTAAATCAGCTGTCCGTCAAATTCTTACATGACGGTACAGCACTTTCAGTTTCAAAAATCGAAAACTATTAGTTTCAGAAGAAATAAAACAAGAACAACCTTCCTTGTTTGCGGTGATTACTTTTACAATTTTGAAACGTGTATCGGTAAAACACTTTGTAAAAAAGGTAAAAGTTTAAAAACATTCATCTTGAAGAGGTGCAAAGAGGAGTTACTCTGAAGGCTGCCAAAATTACTGATGTGAAACATCTCTTAATCCTTCACTTCGGTGAAAGGTGGGAAGACAATCCGGATATTCAGTTTTATAAGGATGTTTTTGATGAATAATTAATATTAAACAATCTTTCTCTTCTGCCAGTTAATGAGGAAGAAGAGCTGGATTTTGATTTGAATGAAGACAATGAAGATATCCAATAAATGTGTGTGTAAAACTTAAATTTAAAAATTGACATTAAATATGGTATATTGGGTACTTATTAATGAAGTTATTCCATATAAATGTAATGTAATGTTCAATATTTTTTTTATTTGCTTTTATGGCTTATTTTCTGAAACATAATCGGTTTTGCAACTTGAGTCAAAAAGCCAATAGCCGACCATACAGATGCAAAACCAGTTAAATCCAATTTTATTTTTCAAATTATCTAAAAAAGCAAGATAATACAGACTTTGATGAATAATATGATTTTATCTAATTTTTTTAAAAAATTTCAAAAAAGTACCATTACTAGGCTACTTTTTATATGTTTTTGTCGACTATCTGACAGTTTCAAAAAATTGATTTAACGGGTTTTGCGTATTGGATACTCATTTATACTATAGCATTTATGTTCCCATAAAAGAATTAATAGCATGTCAACAAAGGTTAACATTCCTGTGACTCTGGAACCTTTTTTCAATTCACCTTAGTAGAAGAATTTTTTGTTTCTCACATACTGCACCAGGCCCAGGTGTGAGGTAAAGATGAAAATTAACTGTCGCCACGTGGCGTGGCGACTGAATGTTTGAAAGTGGAGACAGAAAAGTTTTGTTAGTCACCACACTTTCTTAAGAACATTAGTTTACATGGTGGAACCTCTGATGTTACCCTTTTTTTTCTTTTAAGGACTGTAAATGTTTTTTTTTTTTTTTCTTTTTTTAAAGCACAGGAACTTAAACATGGAAAATAGTATTTGGAATTTAGGGGGGAAACGCAGGTGCTTAGAGCGGGAAAACGCTAAGCAATCTAGGGAAAGAAGGCTGAAGATTAGATTTGTGTGTGCATGTGACCTGGGATATTTCTGTAGTGCTGGTATTTCACAGGGTGAGAATATCTATTTTTGATGTATATATATCGTGTGTGTATTCTGTAAAATATGTGAACGCTCATAAGTGGCCACTGGATGAAACAAGTTCATTGGCCACCCTCAAAATTTCTTCATTTTCACCTTTAGTGATATAAAAAAAATTAGGTCTTTGCCCATTGAAGATCCTAATTTTGATTTTCTATAATAAATCAGTCTGTGACTCAATGACACTTAGGGTAAACCAAGCTTCCTTTAAAACTTTTTTTACTCAAAACGATGTTTTAATCGAACATTAAAATGTTTTTAATTAAAATTTTAAGTATCATGGAATTTGTATCATGAAGCATAAATAAAATATAAGCACCAACAAGTTCCAATAATAAATTTTATCTCAAACTATAGTTCGAAAGTATGCAGTTTTGTTTCCTAAACCCCCAAATATATTAATGTTTAGCATAAATCAATGCTATCTAGAAACTATACTGTGATTTGCACTTCTCATTCCTAACAGTTAAATACATATATAGGCAACAAATGAATTAAAATTGTGAAAATTCGATTTAATTTTTTTTAAATCTGGTTTAAATCAAATAAATCCGACTTAAAACAAAACAGAGTATTCGAATGAAAGAAAAATATCACTTGACCCCTTAAGACAATAAACGCCATGTAAAAAGATCAGTAGATTATCTTCGGTTTGTGGAGCCTGTACACTAGTGTAGTCCAAAAAAGGCCTTTTTTTTTTTTTTAAGAAAGATTTTTTTTGGTCTTACCCTCCTATTTGGTTCCATCTATGTAAAAAATAATTATTGTGAAGTTTGAGCTCATAATTTTAATATTTAGGGGTAGCTCAACACCCTCAAAGTTCTGTGTTTTTCTATTTTATGCTATAGATGTGTAGAAGGAAAAAAAACTCCATCTAGAAAAAACATACAATTTTAGTTTCTTGAAATTTCTAGCATTTTGCGAGTTAAAAATAATACAAGTGACAGTTAAACAGCAATGGGTGTGCTTGTGCAAGCGCCTGCTAATCTCTCCTTTTTGCAATCGGTATAAACTTGTCAGTGTTATTCGATAACCTGCAACAAGAATTGTAGTTGGTCTTCACTTTGTGTTATTTTCTTATTAAACTCTTTCATGAGAGCCCTTTCAACAAGATCATTAACAGCTGGAATTCCTTCAATAATTTTTAGTGTTTTGTAGTAATCCTACTGATGTTCGCAGATTTGTTGATCTACAAACATGAATGTATCAGGTAAACTCATTCTTTTGAATAACAAAGCTGACTGCTTTGTTACCAAGTCCTCAAATTTCATGTCCATAAAAGTTTTGAGCTGAACGTCAGGACGTTTTGCAAGATTATTTTTTCCATTTACTTCTTTCATAGCCTTTATCATTTGCCTTTTAATGCAATGAAGCACTTGATTGTCAAAAAGAGCCAAGGCCACAAGATCCTTTGATAAATACCAAAGGTGATTGGCTAGTTTTCTGATGCAACTTTGCTTAGTTCTTCATTAATCTTTTTATACTGTAATAAAGATTTTATTAAATTATCTATATATCCGATTCCACAAGGAGTTTTACGGAGAAGTATTAAAGTCAGTTCAAGAAATTCTCGATAATCATCTCTTGAGTGGGAATCGTGCAGTAATTTTTCAGCAAGTTTAATTCAATCGTTCTTTATATCACCACTTGGGCCCAAATGTTCTTATTATTGATTCCTGTCCTATACTTATTCTTATCAATGAACTCCCAGTAGGATTGGAATCTTTTAAAGAGAAGTACATCTGGTGCAGAAGAGAATCCCATGCATTCATTAAAAAACCGCCAATAATCAATTCCATGATGTGTTGTCGACATACCTATATAGTAGGGTCTTGTTCATTTTTTGTTTTAGTAAGACACTGGTGCGATTGCTTTTGCCAGTATTCACACTTGTTGTGTCAAAGCACATAGCAGACACTTTGTCAGCTAAGCCCTAGTCCTGCAAAGCTGCAACAGCTTGATTTTCTCTGGTTCTTGATGCAAGTTTGGCCACTGTAAGTAATTGATGAACACTTTTTTTCAGATACTATGACAGGAAGCCTATACTTTTCCTTTCCCCGTTTAGTTTTGTAACAGTTTACCATCCCAGTGAACAGTTTATTTAGCATTCTGTTCCTATAATTCAGTTTTCAGCTGCTGAAACATATTAGAGTGGTGTTTTATTCTTTCTCGGCGATTAGAACTTCTACTTAGGGTAATGTCATCCACTTCACAATCCAAACTCCTTGCCATTTCAGCAACAACAAACACAGCCTTGCAACCTGATGTTTATATAAAAATGACGTTTTTATAATATAATTATTTTTTGTTGATAACAATAGAAATTTTATTTGTGGTTAGTTAGGTTTTTTGACAACATGCTATTGAACAATGATGTAAACAATTTAACACTATTGAAATGCAAACAATTTAACACTTTTGAACAATGATACAAACTTGATCTGCATTGAGCTACCTCATAATGTTATTAAAATGTTTTCAAATTTTATCTGATTTATTTTTTAATACAATGGAACAAAATAGGAGAGTAGGACCTAAAATATTTTCACCTTTGAAATTTTGGACCACCCTACTGTACACACCTATTAATGTCCCGAGTGATTCGGTACAGAAAAATTATTTGTATCATCAAAATAACTAAGACAAGGGGATTATTCCACAAGTTAGATTTACTAATAAAAAAATCACTTACTGGGTATATAACCTAGCATCACGAGTATGCAAATGTAATGGTAATTAAATGAGATGTTTGCTTTGTTTGGGAGAGCCAAAGAAAATAATGAATGCCTTTTAATTATGTCCAGTACTGACCAGGTGGTTCCTAATTCACCCTGAAATGTAAGCAAAAATTCAATTATTAAAATTTGAGATGTATACACTAAATAAAATAAACCAGTTTCCTTTCTAATGACAAGAATTAATCAATAAAATTTTAAATGTCGAATTGTCAGCAAAAACCTTCAGTTCTGATACATATGCAGATTTATTTTAATAATTTTAGTTTCAGTTAACTTGTTTAAATTACGATTTTGTAAAAAAAAATTAATTTAACAATTGGCATTTTGTAAAAACAGTGATCAAGTTGGCATTCTCTTGCTAATGCTAACAATGCTAAGTTGTAATACAAAACAGCATTAAACTTATACTCAACATTAAAATTACACTTTTAGTTAAATTAAAATATCTAATCCTGTGATCATCATTCTACTTCTTTCCACATTACAAGCTGCAATTTTACCTTTAATTAATTTTGGGCAAAATTAATCAAGTTTCTAATTATTATTTCAACCAGTCGATAGGGATGGACTGCTAAAAACATTAGACTCATCAAAAAACAAATTTGACACCTTCAAACCTAAACCTAATTGACACCCATACACCAATTGCTGCTAGGCGTTAAAATTCTTAAAAACAAAAGGAATTAAAATAAAACAAATACACTAAAAATTATATTCCAATAAATCAATGCTGTATCGATTTGAACTGAAAACCTTTCTTCTCCCTGAAGCTCACTCTGCTTTCACTTACAATAATCTCCTGTATGAGTTGTTAAGTAATAATAGTTAAGAGCTTCAAATAACTTAACATAGTGAAAAGGATGGAAAAAACCAACGGCTATTTTAGAAAACCAACAACTATTTAGAAACCATCGACGGACACCAAAATAAAACACATCCAATCCCAAATTTGAATGTTATCTCTCAACAATGTTGCCACAGTTCACGTTTTCAATTTTAGTTTTACGAGGACTAGCATCATAACATTAGTGCTTCTCCCTTTATGTGCATATAGCCTGGAAGGGCTTACGTAAAAGAGTGGGTGGAGGCAACACTGTTGAAGTGAAAATACATTTATACTAGTGGGCTCTGCCCCCTGCTTTCTATCGCTTGTCAACCACCGATGATTGCAACACAATCATATTTAGTTCTGTTTGCAAACTATACTTTTCAACAATGAGGGGGATGGGATTACTTCACAATCCATCCCCATACGGATCGCTGCTGGATTGATCCCGGACCTCTAGTATGATATTAATTGAAGGTTCCCTTCCCATTACGATATTTATTGCATGCGCAAGAGTAAAGGAAAATTGCCTACTTTTTTTGCGAGGTAAGCGGATCTGTATACAAGTTGACCACAGTACTTTAGCTTTAGAAAACATTTCACAAATTCTCGGCTCGTACACGGAAATATAGTGTAAATAAAATCAAAATGTTTTTTTAAATGTCAACAAAACATCTCATTTCCACATAAAAAATGAAATATTTTCGCACAGCATGTTGTTAAAATTCAGTGGAAATCTCATCATAATTTTAAATGTTTTAGCTTCTCCGTATTGTTTGTCTTAATAGTACTTCTTAATATTTTTATATTTGACTGTTGCTATGGAAACGTCGACCGAATTTGCCAGTTCTTCTGAAAACATTGCAAACTCTCTAGTTCATGCTCTAAAATTGAATTAATTAATTTAAAAATATAACTGTATTTATCGTCTGTGCGTGCTCCAAATTCATTAGCCCGTTGAACCACAAGACTCGTTATCACGTGACTTGCTATTACCAATCACAAAGCGAATAAGCTAGAAAAAGATTGCAATATTTTTTTATAATAGAAAGATAAACTTGAGCTCTTGTATTTTATTTTGGTCGTGATGATGGTGGATGTGTTGGTCTGGTTGGGGTTATGGTGCAAGAGCCACGCTGCACCAGACACAAGACATACAATATCAAGTAACAGGCACACACACAATGGAAGTTTTATTGATGCAGAACTGAGAAATACATCCAGGGAAGAATGCTCACGACAGGAATTGAACCTATGGCGTCTACAACTCGAAGGTTGCTAGCGCAGTGGGTATACCCACTGAACCATGACCATTCCTGTGTAGGTCTGGTGAAATGGACATTGATTATTTATGTCAATTGATATTTCAACTGACCAACACATCCACTATCAAATTAACCATTTTTTTAAAGCTTTTATATGCTTAATCTCTCTTTGTTAAAATATTTTATAGAGGGTGATTATTTAGCTTCTAAACAGCATCCAGGTCAAAACGTATGGGTTCCAATTGGTATTTTATTCTAATTTTAAAGTACATTTTCTTTGTTCATCACTGCATTTTGTGATGTAGGATGAAAGAAGAGGTATCAATTCTAGGGAAATCTCAATGCCAAGAGGGTTAGTAAAGTTTCTTCACAATTAACAATTTCAATGCAAAAAATACTTACAGAAACGCCCATCGGATACAGCACCAGGAAAAGTGAATACCTAGAAGAGATGAAAAATTAATCCAATCTAAGTAAATTATTATATTTTGTGTATAATAAGAGTATATGTAAATATTTAGAGTCAAGTACACAGAAATATTACACAAAATCCTTAGCAGTAATGTAAAAAATCTGATTTAGAAGACTTAAGCAAGAATTATTACTTTTTTTAATGTACTAATTTAATGAATCTTCCAATAATTTTAAAACTCAGAACTATAGTACTGAAATTACATCCTCTAAATAAGAAATATTTTTTAAAATACCCTTGAAATAAAAATATCCAAAAAGTTTTACATATATTTTTCAGGTTCCCTCCCTTGGTATTTATGCATGAAAATGCAGTGCATTAACGATGTTATAAGTATTCAAGGAACTTCTAAACTAGAATTATTTCAAGGCCTTTAAAATTTACAACTTACTGAGATGTTCTCAGTTGAAATTTAGTTATATGGTACATTCAATTAACTGTTGAACTTTCTGCATTTTTTTCCAAGTTTAAAATCAAATTGAGGAATTGTGTAATACATACCTGGACCAAGTTAAAGGTTTCACTGGGAAGTTGCAGAGATGAGAAATATAGTAAGAATATCGCACTACTTCAGTAATTGACCAGGCAATAATCATAAATGGTAAGAAGGAAGAGCTTTGAGACTGTTTATTAGAAATAAAAATAAAATTAATCAAAAAATTATCAATCACTAATTATATTTAATTACCAAATCATTTTTAGAAAATTCGAAACCTTAAAAGTTTGCATATATGTAAAACCACAATTTAAAATTCAGTCAAATCAATGCACCCTTGAACTCCTTCAATTTCTTAAAATTTAGCATAATCATACTTAACAGAAAAAATAGTGCAGATTAAAATTTTTTTTTAAATTCCACTAAAAGTCTTGAAAATAAATTAAGAGAAAAAGCCCTTAACTAACCATGAAAACTAATTTGTCAAGTATGGTTTGAACTTAAAGCAATCAGTGTAGATTAAATAGAGATGAAGAAAATATGAAGGTAAATTTATATTTTGAAAATACCAAGCAATCAAAAGATAAGGTATAAAATTTTATACCTACTTTGTGCCTAGAATTCTAAGATATACAAATATGAATACACTGCCACAATTCATGAAACAAATCTAACGTGCAGTCAATTGTTAAAAGATAACACATTTATGAGTTTATTTCACTGTATATATAAACTGCATTGAGCACATATCTAACACAAATTTAGGAAAAAGATATTCTTTAAATAATCAGAAAAAAATAATTAAAAAATATATAATACTTTTCACATTGCCTTTTAAGTAGCTTGTCACCATTTAATTGCAATGAAAAATAAAATTGAGTTGCAGCTTATTAGGATTAATATTCTTAAAAAATACTAAAATTTGGCTGGTTCACATTAACTAAATCAATAACCATTAACTACCTTCTCAATTGGATTTAGGATTCCCCAGACCATGAATAAACGAGAAAACACTTGACAAAAGGTGGTTACAGCACTAGACGGAACAAGGCCAAACATGCAGTGGAGTATCTGAAAAGAAATACAAATTTACAATAAAAGGAAAATACACAGTTGACAAATTTCACTGTAATTTTAAATTCAATGTTTCTTTACAACACAAACCAGTAACAAATCTATTGTGATAATTGGATATTTTACTTCAGTATCAAACATGGCAGATCAATTTACATTTATACACGATTTGAGTTACTCTCTGAAAACCGTCCAATACTTAAAAAAATATACAGATTAATTTCATTCAAACCAAAATTATGTATTTCAAGAAGTAAAAAATTTTACTTTTACATGCTGAGATTGAATGATTCCAACATGAAGAGTTGCAGAAAAAAAAATGCTATAGCACAGATAATTTGCATAATTGTGGATGGTTGGGTTTTATGGTGCAAAGGCCACATTTGGTATTTCTAATAAATGTCACATTGGAGCAACACAACAGGCTATTGGGGCCATATTTAGACATGCTGCACCGGATATAAGACAGTTAATATTAAATATGGACATACACTCACAAGGAACAAAGAAACAAACACACGCATGGTGGAACGGAGCACCAAAAGGAATCAAAACTAAGCTGCATACAACTCCCAGATTGCTATTGCTGTGGGCAAACCCACTGAGCCACTAATAGCCCCTTGCACAATTGTGAATTTTACTACAGTAAAATTAGCAAATTACAGAACTTTTCTCAGGATCAAGAAATAATTTTGTTTATAGAGTAATTCCCTGTGGTTTTCAGTTTATCCCAAATAAATTTATCACATAAGTTATACTCAATATATAATCATCTTGCTGATTAGTTAGTTCTTGACCTATCCTTTTTGATGAAAATGGATGTATTACATGACTATGAAGTACTTAGAACAGGGCTCGAAATACCCGGGTGCACATGAAAATATAACTGTGCACCTAATTTTTCCCACTAGGTGCACGCAGTGCACCTAATTTAAAAACGTAGGTGCACAAGGTGCACCTGTATTAAAAAATCTATTTCGAGGCCTGACTTAGAAATAGAAAAATACAATATAATAAATTTGCATTTAACTCATAATTTTCTTTAAACTACCAGTCAACTAAATTTGTTTAAAGCTAGACTTGTGAGTGAAAACCTATGAACTGTATGTATGCTGTTTTCATGCCTGTTAAATTTACACAATACCTGATACCATTAAGATCCCACATTGGAAAATGGAAGAAATATAAAGGAATTTTAAAAATTTGTTTTAAAATTGCTTTTTAATTGAAATTACCAAAGGAAATCCAATACATTTTGTTAACATATCAAAAATAAAGTATACAGTCCTGAAATTTGTATTTTTTAATTTTATAGAAAATGTTTTAAGGCACCTGTAACCTTAGTAATCCAAAAATTCTATATTGCTAGTTATGGGTTAAGATCAAATTATTTTAAATTTGAGAACCAGATGAAAAAACATTGCTTATACTTGGCATTTGTGTCACTTTTCTATTCTCTGTCATGTGATTGCTCATTCCAATGACTTGTTTATCAAAAATTTACCGTTATATTTTAAATCCATCATATATATTAACGTTTAACACAAATCCAAACTATCTGGAAACTAAACTGTGATTGCATGGTTCCCACACCTTTATCCAAAAAAAATTCAAGGACTTTTAAGGACTTTTCAAAACCAAAAAAATATTTTTCAAGGACCTAAAATTTTTTATAACGACCTAAAACAAGGCATACACAAAAGTTGTCAATTAAAAAGAAAAATATTAAAAAAAAATAACAACTGTTAGTCAAAAAAGGGAAAGGTTATTGTCAATTTTGGGAACAATTTGGATTTTCTTTTCTCACAGAACCTGATTTTTTTTTGCAGAGTGGGCTTCTTGTTTCAATGCTAACTTTCAGGCTACTTGCGCACATATTGATTTCCGTCGTGCGATAAAATATCGTACGATAAATTCTTTTGGTGGCACGAAGAAGAGTATGAGAAGCGGCCGTCTTAATGGAGACCAGAAGTGTCAACTTAGACGGATAGCCATACTGGAGATCTAGACCTAGTATTATAAGTATATCACATAGTGTCAAAGCGTGAAACACCGGTTTCATTCAGAATGAGGCTCAAATGGCACACATGCTGTGGAGGAAACTAGTCTGGACAATTTCCAATGCAAGACGAAATTACACAATTATGTACTTGTTAAAAAAAATCAAGTACTTTCAAGGACTTTTCACCAAGTTTCGTAATTTTCAAGGACTTTCAAGGGCCCCTAGTTAGGAAAAAAAATTCAAGGACTTTTAAGGACTTTTCAAGGACCGTGGGAACCCTGGATTGGCATGTCCCCTATCCAACAAATTAAAATTTGTTTGGTCAACAAGTTAATAAAAATTCGTTTTAAATATTAAAAAAAATTCTATTTTTTTTTTAGTTAAAAAAAAAACACGATTTTTTTCATACTCTGGTGGGAATTCTGTGCAGGAAATGACAAACATACAGTAATCTACTCTACACAAAATCTTTCATTGGGTTGGAAAAATAATGTGTTGGTTATTACATGCCATTCTCTATACTTTTATAATATACAAAACATCCAAAATATAAATAAATACCAAATTTTACAAAACAAATATCACTCTTACTTCCAAGCTAGCTAAACTTTGAAAAACTGTTACACTTGGATTGCATGCAGTCCATAATCCATTGATGGTTTGTTTAGTTGCCAAGAACTTTACGGCCGAGTATAGAACATAACTCCACCTAAATAATATTTTATATGTATAAGTTAAAGTGCAAATGATAGTTTTGTTATTAAAGTAACAGAACATAAAAATATTGTAATTAAAACTCAATTACATGATTGCAATTGAAGACAGATGATGCTGATTTGAAGCTGACATTTAGCACATTAAATGAAAAAATATAGGTATGGGGCCAAAGAAAAAACCTTACATATTTTGCAAAAATAAATGTGATTACTGCTACAAAATCTATTTTTTAAATAAGGACAAACAATGCAGTATACCCTTGTCCAAACATATGATGTATATCTTTTTGAGAACTTCAAAATACAATCAGATCACTACCAGAGTCAGAAATTAGGAGCAGTAGATCAAGCGTTAGACTAGTTTACTGTATTGAAATAAATGGATGTGCATAAACAGAGTGGTGGCTAAGGCCTGTTATATAACTATTTCGATTTTTGAATAGTTTTCTTATACAGGTGATTTTTTTTTAAATTATGATCTGAAAAACATGAAAGGGGATGGAATTATGGTCAGTTGATAAATGCTAAGAAATATTTAGTTGTAAAATACCTCAATGGAAAAACTAAGAAATAATTCACAATAGAAGAGCCTTGTTAACAATATCACCTGCTTATCAATATAAAATTTAACATTTACTTTCTCATTTCCTTCATTCAAAACACTGATTTCTGGATTTTATATTAAAATTATGAATACAGTACAAATGATCCTTATTGAGTAAATTATTTCCACTGAATTTTTTTAAACAAATACCAGTCAAAAAGAATTTCTTTAAAAAAAATGATATGTTTGCACAATAGTAGAAATTAAAAAATATTTTGTAAAAATAACCATGACTGAGCCACAACTAAAATCGTAATTCAGTAAAATATATTTAAATAGTAGCACAAATATAGATTTCTCCAATGCTTATTTTAGTAATCCATATTTTAAAAAAATCAATGAAAAACAAAATGAGTAAATTATTATCAAACAGATTCAAGACTTCTGAGAAGACTGAAATTTTTAACTGGATTTTTCTTCAATGTCAGGATTGGCTACAACAGTTCCAACTTAACTATGTATAGTTGAGGGTGTAACGTACACTTCCGGAATATCTTTTAAATGTATTTCTATAGTATTTCTTTTTCCTTATTCCAAGATATTGTGATACTTCCTGTGTTTATTTTTACTTCTTAATACTCTTGGAAAGGATATCTTTTCTTTTGACATATTTATGTGAGCTTAAATGGTTTTCCCGGAAGTTCATTTTTTCTTTTATGTATAAAGTTGGTGAAAATATATTTTTTTTGTAACGGCTTTTTTAGTCGATTGGATGCTTCGTTGTGGTGTTGACGGAGTGCAGTGTTCGAATGGCGTGTTTCAGCCGTTATGTTTAAAACGTATGATGAGAGGTAGTTGTAACGGTGAAGTCGCTACCAAATTGTAAATAAATTTTTCTTTAATTCTTTAAAAAAAGACTTTTTCTTTCATCACGACGTTACAAGGGGAAAAAACACAAACCACCCCTCATTTGAGCAATTTTAGCAGTAGAGCAAATTCAAAGATTGCATTTAACAGGAACTAATGTCTTCTATTAATTCCAATTCATAAAATTTGACGACTTCATGATTTCCAATAGGAATCCCCAATTTTGACACACAATTTCGAATCTATATCACAATTTAACTTCAGATACTAAATGACATGTCATTAGGACTTGCTGTTTTGAAGTCATGAGGACAGGAAGAGTGAAGCTTCTAATGTGAAAACAGTTTCTTAGACTTTTATGGATATATTCCTAAATAATATTTCCATAGTGCTGATATTTTGTACCATGTTACTGTTAAACAATCTAAACTCAATCCACCTAGTATTTTATTTTAAAAATAGATTTAAGCAGAAAATAATAATTTACATCAAATACGTCTCACCTTTAAAATGCAATAATGATTTCGCAATGTTACAATTTGTTATGTCTTGTAATCAATAATAAGAGTGTACTTTCAAGTTCAACAAGACATTTAAAGACTATAAAGGACATGACAATAGACAGGCATAAGTACGATCCGAGCAGCGTAAAGACACAGAGGTCAGAGGCAACTGGGTCAATTACTGTGTATTATAAAATATTAAATCATTCAGTTGTAACTGATTAGAATATATATACTAGAAACTATAATGGTAAACACACTACATCATAAATCTAAATGAAGGGAAGAGTAATGTATAAGCATTTGTGAATAGCAACACTCATAATATAAACACTTAAAGAAGTATGCAACATTTTTAATACTGAAACATTTGCTAAAGCAAAAGTACAGAAGATGTGCTGTAGACTCCTCTTAGAGACAATATGAATTAAGAATTTTTGAGTTGACACAAGGAAAGAAATATCCAATGAATACCCATACTGCTTTCCTAACACATTTATAAAGCTGATTGCAGATCTAAATGGATTGTCTGATTGCACTGTAATCAATCAAGCTGCTTTAAAGAACCCCTAAGGAATTTAGACTTCTAATAATATGTAGGCTGTTAAGAAACTGTGATTATAAAGTGAAACTAGTAGAACTTAATGAGTAATATATAAATGTATGTCGAAAAGGAAATGAACCACCGAAAATATCTCTATTCATTGATGAGTAAGTATCGAGAATTCGTTTGCATGGCATAGGCATGACTAGTGAGGGGAGGTCAGTACCGAGAAGTATCGACTGTACACCAATAAAAAAGGGAAGCATATGGAGACCTCTCAGGGAAATACAGTACAAAACTCTCAATAACTCTAACCTTGTAAACATGAATTTCTGCTAAAGTCAAAGTTTCTTCAGTTCCACTATTCTTTTCCTGTAATATATCCTTTTTTCTCTCAATAATTTAAACTTAAATTAATTAGAAAATATTTCCTAGTCCTTTGTATACCCCATGGGTACCTGGAGAAGGGAGGCAGGTAAACCCCTGGCTTATGGATTTCTTATATATAGAACATGTTTTTTTGCTCCCCCACAAAAAAGTGAAGTAGTAAGTAGATGTTTCGCCTCCCCATGGAAAAAATTCTGTGGGCGCCCATAGTATACCCTGTTTTTTTTTTTCATGACTACAGCACTGGCACCAAACATACAAAAATGAGAAAGTTTAAGGTACAATAAAATGCAATATACCAGTACTACTAAGGTAGAATTAAAAATTTTGTTGCTTATTGATTAATATTCAGATAAGTCATTTTCATTAAGACTTATGATTTGGCACACATTAAAATAAAACCACCACATTTTTAGAGCAGCATGAATTGCTGCAGAATTAGCATCCTTGCAGAATGGCTGACTGATAGAAATTTGTGTCATATACAAATGAAAAATTAGGCATAAAAAAGAAACTATCGAAAAACTCGTCAAATGACTTAATGGATGCAAAATCTGACTAACTACTTATTTCAAGACCCAATTCCCTACATGAAAATTATAACTGCACCTTCTTTGCTTTAACACTAAAATGACAGGAGTGGTAATTTTGTTTGGTTCCAACAATTTGATCATAAATCAAGATGACCTGTCTGCATCTACTATGTTTTGTGCTTAGCTTGCAGCTATAAACGCCTTGATTTTATTTCAAGCATTAAATTCTTCAAAAATTTCTCAACTGTTCGATTTTGAACCTTGTGAACAACTGATGGTACAATGCAATCAAGAAGTAAACAACAGTCCTTTCTTGTGGAAGGGAAGAGATGAGTAACAAACAATGTGACTGTTTGTTTTGCTATAATAAAACACACAAGACTTGTGTTCGTTGTATGGCAAGAACTGTGCATTAGAAAAGATTATTGCAAAAAATGTGTTGAAGAAATGGAATAAATGCTTTGACCACTGCCCATCTCTCATTATAGGTACTCATTATTCTAGTGTTTGGTACTAATGCATATTGGTCTAATACAATCAAAGTCAATTTTTGCAATTTCTTTTTTTCATACAACTAAGAGTAGAAAAAGTATATTTTTTTTACAAGTTTCACTGATCAGTAATATTAGGTCAGGTGGAATCCCTGTTACAGAGAAATTGGAATATCTTTTTACTTTAAATGAATTACTATTTAAAAAAAAAAAAAATTTTAAACCCGGCAGGACGCGCGGGGGTCATTTTATGACCCCCAGTCTTGATTCCTAGAAAACTAGACACGTGTTCATTCCTTTCATTCTTATCAATAGCTGAGTTTGTCACCCTCATCTGCCTTTTGTGAGTAGTTAATAGATATTTCAGGAATTTTTCGTCCACCAATCCAAGTTTGGTCAGTTAATGGGGTCATGGAATGACCCCGCGCGCCTTTACGTTTGCTCTACAGATCAGTTACTTCGCGTGGCTGTTACGGACAGTTAGACAACATTTTCAGCATTACAATGTCTAATAAATGTTTTTTGTTTCTTTGTTGCATAAGATTTGACAACATAAATGACAGGATGCAGAGGCAGTTATTTGACAAACTTGCTGTTATAAGGGACTTTAGTTAGTTTTTGGTAATGAACTTTCAGAAACATTATACACGGGGCGAATATGTTACTAGTGACGAAAAATTAGAACCTTTTCGCGGTCGTTGTGGTTTTCGCCAATATATGCCAAAGAAACCCACAAAATACGGCATCAAAATATTTGTTAAAGTGGATGCACGGACATTTTACGCAAGTAAAATGGAAGTGTACGTTGGATGTCAAACCAGAGGGACCCTATAAAGTCTCGAACTCAGCAGGCGATATTGTGAAAAGGTTTATGAAACCTTTGTACAAATATGGTCGAAACCTCACCGTTGACAATTTGTACATCAATTACAAACCTTGCAAAAGATATACTTTCAGAAAAAATTATACTTGTCGGAACAATGCGTGAAGATAAGAGGCAAATCACTGCTGAATGTAAAATATGTAAAGGAAGATAAACTCATACATCTATCCTTGCATTCCAGCAAGACGCATAGTTTTAAATCATTAAGTCTTAAAGGGAAGAAATAAAAACTACTGGAACCTGCAATTTATGCAAAAATTTTGTTTGCAAGGAACACTTAATTTTCATGTGTAATTGTCTCCATAAAAATAAAGTATAACTGAAAATTGGTATGTATATACATCTATTATTTGAAATTCAATAGTATTAAAATTTGTGTTTGCATTGACGTGATATAGAGTGTACCAATAGCGTAAGAAGAAAATATGATAAAATTTAATCTATTATTTCTCATTGTAAAAAGTAATGGAGAAAATTTGTTTTTTAAAGCAAAACATTCTTAATGTCTCAAAGTCAAAAGCATTTTGGTTCCGACAAAAAAAAAATGTTTTTAACAGCTTAGAAATGCATTTCAGTTTGGGGTCATTCTATGACCCCCGCCCGTCCTAACGTTCCCTCAGGAGGCACGTGTCCTGCCGGGTTAAGAATAAAAATTGAAAATATGTTTGTTTTCCTTTTACAGAAACTAGTAATTGGTGCTCTCTTATAGTGATAGCTTGGATTGAGAATTTAGCTACTCAGAAATGCATTCTCAGACTTAACTTATATATCCCACTGTGGATATATAGGTACCGAGTTTACATTTTGTATACAAACTATTAGAAAACTTATGTTATATATGTAAGGAAAGTGAATCCTTAAAGCATTTTTATCAAAAAGTGAATTATTGAAAAAAAAGCAGCAAGTAAATTGGTAGAGAAATGCGACAGCTTATATAAGAATAATATATCGGAGCATTTAAAGAAAAACATATAGAACATAAATTCAGAATTATTATGTAGATGGTTTAAGGATTATTTATAGATATTCAAACATGCTTCAAAAATACATTGACAAGGAATTAGGAGCAGAAACTCGGGTGTCAACGACACCTAAACATTTTCCCTCAGGTAACAAAATGCTTCACTTAGATGCAATATTTTGTTTACATGAGGGTTATAAACATACAATCCAAAGAGTAGGGTCTGCTTTGACATTTGTGGGCCTTTTCCTAAGGAACATTTGATTTTCAGGATTAGTTTTGTATTGTCATTTTTTAAATTAAATTAAAATTTTATTTTGATTATAAATTTAAATTGCAACACAGAACCAGGATCAACAGGGTACCAAAGTGAAAATGTTAATTACTAGCTGTTGTATAAATTTTCCCCTGGAACACTGTTTATTGCAATTCCAGTTTGAAGGAAAGAATTTACATTCGACACTTCTGGAACTTTTTCTTTCAAGGGTTGATACTGAATTTTACAATGCATCATACAAACTAAATTTGAGAAATTGACTGTCAAACAAGAGTGAATTTAAAAATGGGATTGTCATTATAGGTGCAATTTATGACAAACGACTTGTTATGTTTGATCCCTAGTTGCAAATACTCAACAATGTTTGTTATATGAAGTGCGTAAAAGATTTATGTGTAAAAATTGGAAGTACTAACAAAACGCAGAGCTACACAAAACAGATGCATTGATCAAACTCTGTTAAAAGTAATTTTCTGAGTATCATTTAATATTTTGAATCAGCCAGTCATTGACTATCCACGAGTAATCAACCATTGTTTAATTTTTTGTAATAAAATAAACTAGTTTATTCCATATTAAAGTAAATTGCTATTCTTTTAAGACAATGGACTACTGAAACAAATTAATCAATCTGAAGTTCACTAATTTATCTTTTTATGGATAAAAATAAATCATGTCAAATCATTGGAATACATGAAATTGCAGTAAAACACTTGTTCTGAGATGCCCCCCTTAATCTTAATTCATTTAAATTATATTCTTATTTCGAACTAAAATTTAACAAAGGTAGGTAGGTATTTAATGTCAAATTGGAGCAACACAAAATGCTATTGGCGACAGTACAAAATGAATCCAAAGTGAAAAAGTTAAAAGAGGAAAAATAAAAGCAGGTTACTTCAGATTAAATATAAAATAATTTCAAACTGATAAAAAAAAAGTGGATCTACTTCACTAAATTTAATTTGTGATAAATGTTGTGTTCACAAAACAAATGTGGTATAAAAACATAACCAAGAAATGTGATAGTTGCTGCAAAACATAAAATGCATTCCAAAGATATGCTTTGTAGATTGGATCAGATTAGTATGGTGAAAATGAAGATTTGTACTGTGGGTTGTGTTTTGGAGAAACTGATGAAATTTAAAGTAACTTTTCAGTTTTTGTTAGAAAGAATGTAAAATAATTCTTTAATATTATTGCTACATATAACTACTTGTTCAAAAATAGTTTGTCATGTATTTTAACTAGTTTATTAACATTGTTTACTTGTCAATAGTTTTTTTTTTCCTTTTAATTTTTACATAGAATATCTTGTAAAAATGTATAGCCCAGCTATATTTCAAACAAATACACTGGTAACTAGTAAAAAATGTGCACAAAAATTTTAAATTTTATTTGAAAAAAATAAACAGTGGTCAATTACTGGAATGGTAGTGGTCCATTACAGGTTATTGAACTTTGGCATAGATGTTCAAGAACTATCAAATATTAAAAATTGCACGAGTTTATTCTGACATCTTTGCAAGATACTCTTCATGAAAAGTAAATTGGCGTGGTGTAGAAATTTGGAGAGGGGGTGCCAAGATCAGACGTAACCTCCCATCTGACTGTGGTTCAAAATTACGTGTGGTCCTCGATATTTCCCTTCAGGTTTGATCCCGAACCGTCGCCACTAGCCTGCTGTGACGTTAATTAAAATAAGTACCTTCATGAGAAATGAACGCAAGTAAACTGGCTGGTTCATACTTCTTAAAAAAAAAAATTTTAAACTTCTGAAAGACCTACACTAATTGACTTTTGAGAGTTGTACTATCTACTTCTTTCAGGTACTTTAAACACCTAGCATTGATTACAGAAAGCTACTCATTGACATGCTCAAAAAAATATTGATACACCATCCCTGAATTTTACTTAAGTACAGTAAAAGAAACATTAGTATGAAAACATTTTGATTGAAATTTATCTTACCCCACAGTTTGCAGACCGTTATACGAAACTAAATAAGCCTTAGAAAGAGCTGCCATTTCGGTTTTCTGACTTGCCGTTGTACTATTTTTCCCATCTTTCATTACGAGGAAAATTCTGGGGACCTATTAACTTGAGGAACTTCAACCTCTGCGCGATCAAGATCAAATTAAGAGTCGTTCAAGCACAGAATGAAGGAAGGACGACTGTTTTGGTGCCTGATAATGGATAGTAACGTAAAGATGACCCTGAAATGTCAACTCTAAAAGTCTAAGCGATCGTGCTGCCATCTGATATCCAAAGAAGTGATTGGAACCTAAAACAAGAGTTAGTAATACGTTACGATATTTTTTAATAAAAATAAAATATATCTTGCTAAGTGCAGCAAACAATTGTTAATTCATGTCACAAAGAGATTATACACAAGAATTTGAATTTGTGAAACAATTTTAATGAATTTTGAAATTTAATTTAAGTAATTTAACAATTAACGTCATACCAGAGCAACACAACGGACTATTGACGACGGTCTGGGAGCAATTCCTCTAACGGAAAGATCCGATGACAACACCACGTAATTTTGAACCACGATCAGATGACGTGGCAACACCTGAGCTGGTACCCCACTCTTCAACCTTCCACACCAACCCAACGGCCACGACAGATTTAAAGTACACCAGCCGCCTCTACACCATACGCTTACAAACATCCATGCACTGAACTGGATTCGAACCAGGAAATTTCCGATCAGAAGGCTAACACCTTAACCACCAGACCGGTTGGCCGGTTAAACCTTATTTAAGAATATTAATAATTCCTCAACTTTAAACTATCTTTATGCATTGCAAAAAATTAGAAATACTCTGAATTTAAACTTAAAAATAAATTAAATGTCAAGTTATAAATAAAAATTGTGTCAATTCTAATCATAAAGGTGAAATACTAGAGTTCTAAATCTAATATTAAAAGTGAAAAAAAAATCCAAAACCCACAAATTAAAAATATTTTATCGCAAATGACTACAACAGAGGTCGATTTTTTTGTTTTGGAATAGTTATGTATGTCTTTCAAGTTCATTTCCTGCAAGAATGAGAACTTATTGCACTTAGTTCCACAAAACAAATTTTTTGACTTGTCAGCACTTTTACACTAGGGATAATAATCTTGTACGAATATTTATTACGTTCCGAATTTAACCATCATTAAGACAAATCGTGCTGATAATATTCATGATTCAAATAAATATATTTTTTGCTTGAAAATTACATTCCACATGTGAAATAACTTGTTTTAAAATCAAATGTCTTCAGTACCATACCTCTATGTTCAGTACAAACAAAAGAAAATCGGTTACAAATATTTAAAAAAGAAATGTTTATTTTACAGCGTCTTTAAAAAAGAAAAGCAATGTTTCCAACGAAAGTTTCAAAAAGTAAAGTTACATAAGAATATCTTCAACTCGTAAAGTAACTAACTTCAACTTTCTATCCCTTAACAGACTTTCAACTTTTTTAAAAGTCTTAGTTGGAATATTTTATAACATTCCAAGATCAGCCAAGTTTTATTTAAATTCCAAATGGCAGCAACAGCTTTAAATGGTTTCTTTGTGACACTTTTTCTTGTCAATTCAGAAATCCGGTATCTAAATGGAAACTACGTACATATTTAGAATGATAGATAGTATCTCTTGACTATTGAGAACATCTTTCAATGCAATGCAGCAGCATAAATTTGTAAAATAAGTGTACGTTTTACCGAACTTAAATGTTTTGTAATGGCAACAGACGTCAAAAATTTTAAAAAAATCTTTGGATTACGACTGTGTGGTTACACGTCTTATTGTAACATTAAGGCCAGGTGCACACATTCGGTTTTTCAACGTGCGGCGCCACTGCGGCACCTAAGCCCAACTACGCACACATAACCGAGAAATGACGCACGAACTCATTTCGCGCCATTTGCGATAAATATTCTATCGAAGAAAGCGTGTTTATTTCGCTTACTTGATGTAAAAAAAGTATATTTTGAAACAAAATAGACGAAACTGGATACAACCATTAAATAATTATTATTTATATTCCATTTGTTTATGAAAACAAGGTACTTCAGAACGGAGACTCATGTGCGGAGACCGTGCGGCGCCGTGGGGAACTGTGGTACAAATTGCACACAAGTTGGACGTGCGTCGCCCCAGCGGCGCTGGAGGCATGTGTGCACTGCTCCATTGGATCTAATGTATCTTATAACGCACTTGCGTTGCGGCAGCGGCGCCACACGTTGAAAAACCGGATGTGTGCACCGGGCCTAACTGTCTTATTTAAAAAAAACTTTGCTTGAACGTTACCCTCTTTTTAAAGAAAGTCATTTCCGCCAGTTTCTAAAGTTTCGTTTTAAACGCTTGATTTATTTTTATGAAACGAAGTTCTACAAAACATTGTGCATTTAATGAATTTAATGGAAAGTTGGTCGAGAATATAATAATAAATCGAGAACCTCCAAGATATGAATCCATACCTAGATATTTTTTTGCATAAAATGAATGATTCGCTAAAATCTAACTGCTAGATAATTCATTCATAACACATAATTACTGCAGTAGCAGCTGCAACAGAAAGGAAATTCAAATCATTAAAAAAAATGTAGATTTCTGAAAATTGAAAAATGTGGGTAAACTTATCAAATTTTAACTTTGAATCTGTTCAGGAGATAACCTATGCAAGATTGCTAAAGATTACAAAAATAACAAATTCATAATACATAGAAATGTTCAAACATGATAACATTCTTTCGTTGTCTTAACTCAGATCTTGAACTCAGAATCTATACAAATAAAAATGGCGTGTTTATTTTCGCCCCATTTCAAATAATTTTGAATTCATTCTATTACAAAATCAGTGGCTTCCACGTTTGGTGTCTGTCTGTTTTTGGTCACGCTATTCCCCAAACGGCTGGATATACCTACCTTTGCTGCGTCCATCTCTGTTTTTCCGTTTCATATCTGGTTTTGTGTTTTTGCACTTATGCCATTAAATTTATTCAATATATTTCCACGAAATGATTACTATTTTCCAGGCTTATATTAATTTAGACAATACAATATTTCAATTTTCTTTGCCAACGTTTTTAGGTAAAATTCACGCTAATATAGCTGAATACTCAAATCAACTTTAATTTGGCAGTTTTGGGAAAGAGATGAATGCAAATTGAGCCTTGCGATTACTCGGATTGTTTTACTAGTGAGGCTGGAAAAGTATTCTACAGAATTATTTTACAATATTAACTTTTATGCTTAAACCATTTTGAGCCTAATTTTTCCTTTGTGAAATCGAAACAATTTCTGTACATTTGGAACAAATGATTAACAAAAAAAGAGTAAAACATTACATTTTGCAGATTGTTGAGTTCCGATTTGTAAAACGAATTTCAACATACAGCACAAAACCTTATGAGCCCGTAGTGTAGCAATCGAATTTATTCCAAGTATTTTAAAGTGTCTAGGCTTCTTTTTTTTAAACTATTAAACTCATTGAAACTTGTATTTATTTTTCATGTTTCAAATAAAATTACTTGGTTTTATTGAAGCTGCTTTCAACATGCAAATAACACCATCATTATAATTCTAAACAGGTATGTGGTGTTTCCATATAAAAACTTAATATTTCAATTGAAAAAGAGCTTTAAGGCAGTGTTCGTTGACCTCTTAACACCCGCGGAACGACGAAAATAGAAGAAATATTTCGGCATCTGCTGCTGCTTCCTTGTAAGCAAATTTGATATACGTGGTTGCAGCATTGTTTCTGAGAGACGAAGCGATACATTAACATTCATTCGATTTCTCTGTTGGGTTTTTATTACTGACATAGCTGAAAAAGTTTTTTTTACACAAATAGAAGGTCGAAACAATTGATAGCTTTGTAACTCAGACATGGAAGTACTTCATTAAGGATATCAAAAATTGAGACAATGGTTGCATTTTATGTCTGGACACCATAGTGACATCAGAAGATCAACTCGATCAGCTTTTCTTTCTCACTAGGATCAAGTGTGCATAGTTGTATATCTTCTAGGAAAGGATTATTAATTTTTAAAGTTAATCTTCATTTTCAGGGAAATAATTATTGAAATTTTTAGCTAATGCTCTTAGATGTTGGCTTATTATGTTGAATATCACTTTCTGATTGTTAACAGCAGCATTCAAAAGTTCTCCAAAGAGTGGAAACATTTCTATATCTTGTACGCGACTATCCAAAAAACCAGCTTCTTTTTGACCGCATCCATTTTATTTTTTAGTGTAAAAATATTCATACAAGACCTACCCTTGAAGATAAATATTAAGTTCATCCAGAAGGTTAAATATGTCCGCCATTTACGCTAGCTTTGCCATCCATTCCTCATTCAACAAAGGATAGGTCAGATTTTGTGCTCTCTTAGAAACTGCTTTACTTCTTCCCTCAGTTCGAACATGCGTGTAAGAACTCTTCCTCTAGATAACCATCTCACTTCTACAAGGAGGAGATGTTGGTGATGTGAGTCCATACACTCTTCTTACACAGTGTCGTGAACAGTCTTGAGTTCATAGTTAATAATCTTTCCCACTTAATAATCTTCCTCGTTCAGTAGAAAGCTTCTTTGCGGCTGGATGCTCCCGGTGGATCATACAGTGTGGGAAAAAGACTTCCTTTATTTTCGCAACTTCTCCTGTGCGACGACCAGTAATGCTCGCACCACCGTCCATATCCTACTGTGATCAAAAAGTTTCCGGAATGCTTCATTTAAAATACAAATACAGTAGATATCTCTGCGAGATAACTCATGGGTTTAACATCACGGTAATGCACCTTCACACAATGCCATTATTATTCATGATTTTTTGACAAACATTCAACAAATACGGCTTCACAAGCTCCGCATTCACTTGATATGGCACCGTGTGACTTATTTCCACAGGTGAAATTCCCTCTTCGTGGTCACCGTTTTGAGTCCATAGATGCAATAAAAGAATATTAGATGCGAACCCTCTAGGCAGGGGTTCCCAACCGTTTAGAAACTGCGTACCACTTGAAATTTTTAGAATATTTCTTATATTTTTTTAGAAACATATATCTAATGTCAGAAAAGTGCCCAATGGCTTGTTTTATTTTAATTAAAATACTAGGAAAGCTTCAGATTTTATGATTAATACACTTGTATTTCGTATTAATGATGTTTTAATAAAGGAAAAAATAAAACGATTATTGAAAATTAAATTTTATTTTTTACTCACAGTTCTAACAACAAATAATTTTAAATAATTAGTACAAACTAAGCCCCCCCCCCAACAAAGATTAACATAATGAAAAATGAATTTTTAGTGCGAAACTTGTTGTTGTTTATCTTTTATTAAAATACCATTGAATAGAAAGACATAATCAGCAACAAAGTTTCTCTTTAAATAATGTGCTATTGTTAGCGTCATTTATTACAATATAATAAAAACGTTAATCACAAAATTGATTTCATAAAATCCCATTTTTCCTATAACGTGGTTGTACACTCATTGCCATAAAAATTTGTGCACCAAAAAAAGTCGTCAAAATGAAACGAAATTTTACACATATAAGTACTACTTTGATATAAGTAAGTGATTAGAAAATCAAAGAAAAAGGATCATTTATTACAGAAGAAAGTACAAAGGAACGGAAGTTTAAGTACTCTGTTGGACCCCCTCTAGCACAAATGCACGATGCGATACGAGCGGGCATTGAGGCATACAAGTTCCCTATGATGTCCTGAGACATCTCGTTCCACAGTTGCTGTAAACGCGCCATTAGTTCGACCAAACTCGTAGGGTGTCCAACTTGCCGTCCCAAATGATCCCAGATTTGCTCGATTGGTGACAAATCTGGGAATCGAGCAGGCCAGGGAATGTGGTAATGTGGCGGAGGCAGTTTTGTGACATATTTGCTGTGTGTAGCCGAGCATTGTCTTGTTGAAAAATGGCTCCTGGGAGACCTGCCATGAGTGGCATCACATGTGACTGAAGGAAGTCATGGACGTACCGCTGGGCTGTCATTGTGCCATGGATCAATATTAGGGGTGACCGTGTATCGTAAGCAATGGCACCTCATACCATCACACCAGCTATGGGAGCGGTTTGTCGCTGTAAAGCGAACGCAGGATTGAGGCGTTCTCCACGGGGCCTCCACACACGAACACGACTGTCATCACTGCTCAAATTGAATCTAGATTTGTCGCTGAAGACTACTTGGTTCCATTCCGTTGCATTCCAATCCCGTCGTGCGCGACACCACTCCAAACGGAGGCGTCGGTGGGTGGGTGTCATTGGCAGCACACGTAATGGGCGCCGCGATACCAGATGTCCTTCAGCCAGGCGCCTTGCGATGGTTCGGAAAGACACAGTTGCCCGTAGTGAAGGTGCTGCCTGTGTCTAGATAACGGTCAATGAGGCGGTTGGCTTTACGTGTGCGTTTTGTATGATGTGACAGTCTTTTCTACGACTGGTCTGTCGAGGGCGTCCTGAGCCTGGTCGCCGGGTAAATGACGTCTCTTCTGTCCACTGGTCCCAACACCTCCTCACAGTAAAATCAGAACGGCCTACCTCACAAGCTACTCGCCGAGCTGACCACCCAGCTTCCATCATCCCGATGATTCTTCCCCTCTCGAACTATGACAGCTGCACATACTGTCTTCGATGGCGGCGTAACGGCATGTCTACCTCAGCGTTTCCTTTGCAAAAGACTAAGTACACTCAAAAAAGCTCTGTTTTCCTGTTTTATACTCCAAGGAGAACGAAGTTCAACGCCCTCTAGTGTCATTACGCAATGCGCAATCACGCTGCATTTCTAATCATTTGCATATCTGGCCGACATGTACCTTCATGCCAAGTTTCGTTACGATCCCACAATTATTTCTTGGTGCTCAAATTTTGATATCAATGAGTGTACATACTAAAACATCGAACAAACTTCGCAGAATATTTGGGTCGTTCGTATCATTCTTGAGTACCACCTGAAACGTTGCCGCGTACCACCGGTTGGGAATCCCTGCTCGAGGGATTCTAACTAAAATTAGAAAATGAAACATTAATTTAACTAAAGAACCGTATAGCAAAGTAACACTTTTATTAACAACGGTTTTCTCGTTGTGGTTTTTGCATTAAATAGACTTGTTGCTTACATGACGCAAGTCAGTGGCGGATTTTGGCCCCTTGTTTGGGAGGGGCGATCTGTAGATCGAAATGGCCTCTGAGGTTTGTTCACTTAGGATTTTCTTAACGGCTTCCTATATACGGATATTTGATATTTTTTAAATAACTGGAAGAGAAGTTTCTAGCAGCTTATGTGTAGGCCTATCATTTTTTGAGACCAAATCAAAACGAGGCAGATTGGGAAAAAAACTATATAAGGAAACAAACTTATTGTTGAAGTCGAAACAGGAAACTAAATTATATCCTGTGTATTAAACACAAAAGTATTATTCACACAAGTAAGAGATTTCCACGTGAAAAGATTAAAACTGAATAAGAACTAAAAAAATACATTTATATTAAGACAATCTAAGACTTCACTAAATATGGTTATCATCAGGGCAACTTTTTGCAACAAATGCACCTTTTTTTCACACGTTCTACTGCATGTAAAGTACTAAAACCAAAATTCCTCCTACATGGGGTGTATTGTAAGTTATAATCGTAATGCAACTCACCTTAAATCGTAACATAAATGCAACCTTCTGCATAATTGCAACTTTTTGCATAAATACAACCCACCTGTAACTTTTTAAAATTTAGTTTAAAATGAATTATTATGAAATTACTATTTCATTTCTTGCCCTCTGAATCAATCCTTCGATCACGTGTGTCTGATCTTGCGAACGTCGTAGTATCGTGGATCAAACAAGAAATTCATGAAAAGGTGTTCTTACTAACAGACGAAAGTGAAATAAATGGCAAGTATTAAACACATTGGTTGGCACTCTTGATAATTCAGTGGAAACTTACGTAATCGACTGCAGAGTTCATCGATATATTGTTTGCCTTGTAGATGACATTTTAAAATGTCTGAATGTTGAGCAAAAGGATTTTGCGTTTCTGCTGTCCGATACAGCACATTATATGACTGTGACTGGCGCAGTTTTTTAATGTTAAAGAAATTAATGGCCAAGGATCGGCCATTCAACGTTCTTCTGTATTTAATGATGCATTATAATACTGTTGTACACGACTAAAATTGTCAATATATTTTGAATTTTTTCATTTTTTACGAATATTTTATTTTAGATTCTAGCATATTAAACATTAATGTACTTTATTCCATAAATGCAACTTTAGGAAATGATAAATGCAACTTTTCCCATTTTTACTGCAACAAAAAAGTTGCTATAGTTATCCTTATAGTTTTAACTCAAGTCTTCTTGCTTTTTTCTTAGCAAATCGATCTAAAATTGTTAGTGGTGAAATTGCACTATCAAAATGTACATGCACCAAAACCAATCCCACACGCCGATCTTCTCTAATTGTGTTTCAAAGTCATATCTTCAATCGTTTTAGTGCTCAGAAGCTACGCTTGGCGGTTGGTACAGTAACTGGTAATGTTATACAAGAACTTTCAATAATACGCAGATCACGTGGTACACTGCAGGATCATAGTTTTGTAGTGCTTCAAAAGCAGACATGGGTATTTTGCCGGTATTGGTATTTTCTCGTATCCTTCGGTTATCCAGTTAATCACCTCAACTTGAAGTGTACAGATCATTTCTTCCTCTCCCAATTCGGCTATTCTGTGATACTTCTTGCTCTGTCCAAGATGCGAGGAGTGACTCTTCGTCCCTTTTAATTTTCGCCAAGAATCGATGGCACTAAATCTTGTAAATATTAGACATCCAGATTTTCTTGTGCGAATTGGTCTTCTTGGACGGAGTTTAACAAAGGCAAGTAAACATTTATTCTGTAATAATTTTTAGAAGTTATGGCAGGAGCATTTGGTGTATGAACTTAGCGTTCAACAGTAAGTGGGATTTTTCTTTCAATTCCAAGACCATTACGCATTCTCTCAACTTCTCTGCATATATTCCCGAAATAGAATTCCACATTTTTCTAAATTCACTTATAATCGTGTTGTATCGGAGACAGCATCTCGAGCTTTCATGAGGAGTCTAGGGAAAAATAAATTTTGAAGCACACAATGAATAAATTAGTTTTTGCTTTGGGTGCTGAATTCGGATACTGCCACAAGTTGATATCTCCTCTAATTCATCCACGAGCTTAATGAGATTTGCTTTGAATTTCATAACACCATTGTGTCTTTCGACCCTTCGAGTTTCGCAATGTTCAGAAAGTTGTCCCCAATGTTTCTTCAAGATGCTGCTTCTTTTTGCTGAACCCGTGTAAAAACTCACAACTTGTTTGATGAGGACAGCAGAATTACGCACGCTTGAAACGGACGAAGATTTGGATAGAGTCAAATTCAGTCGGTGACTGAAACATGGACAGTAGATTGCATTTACAGCAATTTTTTTAACTTCCTTTACAGCATCGCAACGATTAGATGTCATCACTTTAAACGTGTCTGTACCAATACTAACCATTCTGGAAGAATCCAGTCCCGAATTCTCAACTATTTGAACAACTTTGTGACCAATCGCAACTCCAGTTCGCTTTTAATTAAGCCGAAGTTGACACATTAGTGGGCATCCGCATCTTTGGGAATGCTACTATTTGATTTTGATTAAACAGCAAACATATCTAAAAAGTCAAGAAATTTTCACGAACTTCCATTTTTCTTGCTTCACCCATCACGTATTTTAGTACAAATGTCAATTAAGAAATATGGGAAACATCTGTAGCTTCATCAAACACTGTGCTTCAGACACCTGTTTCACGAACTCGTGCAACGTTATGAGACTGGAATTCCATGGCGAAACATTGAATTATGTCATTTTAAATGGTTTTGCTTATGAACTGAATTTTAGAAGACTCGAAATATTTACGAAAAACTTCGTCCACAGCGGACATTCTGAACCGCAACAAAGAACAAAAATTTCCTTCATTTGCCGTTGATGCCAAAGATAATCCAATGTTACCATCATCTCGGTGACCATGCAAAGCTAGGTTTTGCCGGCCCCACAGCTCAACCATTTCAATAATTGATTGCATAACTTTTCGATTCCAGTCGATTAATTCTTGGTGATAAGTGCATACTTGATTAGCAACATCTCGAGAAGGATTTTCGTGGAGACGAACGTCGGAAGGAAGCTGTCGCACTTTAAGATACTCCGATTTGACGAGCCTTGTTCCGTGCATATTCCGTGCCAAATTCGATTCATAATAATGCTGCGCCCTCGTATTCTTTAATGAATCTTATCTTATAAATAATTTTCCAATTTATCTTTTAAATAAAGTTTACTGTGCTGTAACCAGTCTAATCTCTAATTAAAGACCAGAAACGTTACATCGGATACACTGAGGGAGGGAGAGCAAGGCCATTCCCCCCTAATGATTTTTCAATTGTATAATTTATTTGAAAAAACGTCGGCGTTCGTCATGCGTTTGGAGGGGCGATCGCCTCGATCGCTCCTCCTGAAATCCGCCACTGATGCAAGTGGCGTAAAATGAAATGCTTTTGATCTTTTTATACCACTAGGGGGCTCCGCCCCCTGCTCGCTTACGCTCGCCAACCCCCGGGGATTGCTGCGCAATCCCATTTGGTTTGCTTCGCAAACCAACACTCCTGTCACAGATACCATTTGGTTTGCTTCGCAAACCAACATTACTTTCACAGAGTGAAACTATCTGAATAATTCGTATTATGCTGATTTCACTTTCCGGTTCATGACGTCACAGCGAGGGCTTCGCTGCGTCTCGCTTACGCTCGCCGACCCCGGGGATTGCTACGCAATCCGTTTGGTTTGCTTTCTCAAACCAATACTTCTTTCGCAAGTGATTTAACTTTTTTTTGCTTTAACACTTAATGCACCCTAAACTAATAGCCGCATCAGTAAAAAATCTTCTGCATCTTGTTCCCTGTACAATTTTAACTAAACATTGTTAATATCCAAACTTTACGATCTGTACTTTGTCGGTAAACTGTCTTGAAAACAGAGGGAAAAAAGCGAGCCTTTTTCCTCGCCAAATAAAAAGAAATCGTTTTTATGGCAATTGTTGCTACGATAAATTTGATATCTGGCAAACCCGATAGTCAAAAGTGTAACCCACTACTGCTTTCGGAAGCAGCTATGCGAACTGAAAAATACGAAATTTGTGTCACCAACTTTTGATTGCATCGAATTTATTTATGAACCAATTTTAAAAATAATTGTACCGTAAGAAAGAGTATATTCTGAGGTATACTGCAATATTTTTAAAATTAAAAATTAACAGTAATACTATACAGATATGACCATTTTAGTTTTGTATCGGAAGTTACGATCTGAAAGTTCCGAAAATTGTATGACCCACTTTTATTTGCATCGATTTTATTTATTAACCAATTTGAAAAATAATTGTACCATAAGAAAGAGTGTAATGTAATGTATTCAGTGATGTTTTCAAATTTAAAAAATAATGGCTTTTGCCGTAGACAAAACGGTTTTAACAATAAGTAGCGAAAATATCCAAAGATTCCGAATTTTGTATGACGAACTTTTGATCGCATCCAATTTAATTATTAACCGATTTCAAAAATAATAGTACCGTAAGAAAGAGTATATTCTGAGGTATACTGCTATATTTTAAAAATTAAAAACTAATAGTAATTAGATATAGATACGGCAGTTTTAAAAAAAAGTAACAAAAATGTCCCGATTTTTCCCGAATTTCAAAAAAATATTATCAAGAACCACATTTAAATTTCAAAAAAAACTCGACGAGCTGCAAAAATTTACGTTGAGAGGTACTCTTAAAAAAAAACTCACGACTAAAGACTGAAATTTTGAATGTGTTTTGCTCACTCGCGGAAGAAATTTCACTTCTTCAACTTTAACACTTAATAAAACCTAAACTAATAGCTGCATCGGAAAAAAATCTTAATAATTATCCAGGGAATACGATGAAGAACAAAGCATGTTAATTTCATATTTTTCCGATCAGTACTTTCTCGGGAAACCGTCTAAGAATGGAGCTAAACAACAAAAATTTCAATTCTTCGGCGGCGGCGGCGGCGGCGGCGGCGGTAACTTTTTTTTAATATAGAGAGATTAGTCAAGTATTTGTATATTATTGATATATTTTTTATTGAACAAAGGCAAATTACCCTTGCACCACAAAAGTACATGAATTATACACAAAAGAAATAACTAAGCATATTCTGGTATTATTGCGTATCCTTTTCATCACACGCAACATCACCACATAGTATTCGGTTTAAAGAGGCATGTAAGTTCAAATAAAGCAGATTGTAAGTGAAATTTTACCATTATTGAAAGAACGTTAATATTAAAAAAAATCTGAACTAGAGCTTTTGAAACATTACATTTTTTTATAGAGACAAATGGTCAAGGTGGCAAATTATTCGAATTGAAGCTATATTTAAGCATAAGGAAAGGTTATTGAAAAAAATAATTTTCTTGAAATGAACGCTGTCGAAGCTACCCTCACAACAATTCACTCATTAATTGCTTATTCACTCATTGTTTGCTATTCACATATTGATGTCGATTCACATATTGAACTCGATTCACATATTGATTTCGATTCACATATTGATGTCGATTCACATATTGAACTCGATTCACATATTGAATTGGATTCACATATTGAATTCGATTCACATATTGAATTCGATTCACATATTGATTTCGATTCATATATTGATTTCGATTCAATCATTGATTGCCTTTCACTCATTGATTACGGACTATGTAAGGAAATATGTAATCATTCTATGCATATTTAGACCACTCGACGAACATAGGCTTCATTTGTTCAAGTCTCCACATCTGATTCCTGATGAAAGAAAAATATGTGTTTTTCAAGTATCAACTTCTGTGAGGGCAGCGGAAGCCCAGTCGGAATGGTCTCAAAATTGCGTGAGGGTTAAGAGTTCGAGACTCGTTCCAGCCAACGAACCAAAACACGAACCACCCTTCTTCATTCGAGCAATTTTAACAGTAGAGGAAATTCAAAGATGGCGTTTGACAGGAAGTAATGTCTTCTATAAATTCAAATGCATAAAATTTGCATAAGGGGCCGTCTTTATAATAAATTAAGCACTAACTTCATAATTTCCTATGGGAACCCCTATTTCAACACGCAATTTCGAATCTATATAAAAATTTAACATCCGAAACAAAATTTCATGTCATTAGGACTTGCTGTTTCGAAGTTATGAGTAGAGAAAGATTGGAGCTCCTAATGTTAAATCAGTTTCTTAGACTTTGTGGGTACCTTCGTAAATAATATTTCTATAGTGCTGGCATTTTGTATAATGTTACGCGGTTAAACAACCCAAACAAGATCCATCAACTATTTTATTTTAAAAGTAGTTTTTAGTATTGATTGGTAATATTTAGATTTTAGTAATAGTACTAATTTATCGATGCAGAATTATATTATGGCATTCAGACATGGTGTTTCCAATAAAAATTGTCATTGTTTTTGCAAAATTTGATATGCAGACGTACCCTTAAGCAATTTTTTTGGATTTGAATTTGTAGAGGACGTTATTCCCTGTTGAATTATACCTTTGAATTTGCTCTGGAATGAATAGTGCTCGAAATAAATGAGGTGGTTAGTTTTTTCCCATGACTGTAAGTGGGGATTGGTGCATTTTAAATCTATTTTGACCTCAAATATCCTCACGTTGGCGTGGTGTGTAAGTTTGGAAAGTGGAGTTCCGGCTCAGGTGTTGACCTTCTTATCTGACTGTGGATCCAAGTACGAAGCGTTAGTACCTAGGATCATTCTCTTCGGGATCGATGACGGACAGTTGCCAATAGCCCGTTTTGTTACTTTTTGGTGGGACATAAACTAAACTACCTACACACGTAACTTAACTTCCCTCCCAGGGGCACATCTTCTTTAGGTATGTACGGGCATCACAAACCCGAGGTACTGACCTTTCCTCCCTTTCATTTTTATCCTCGCCTACCCATCTGTTTTTTCTTCCACCCTCATTATTTTGCCTGCCTTGTACTTGGTGCAGCCTATCCAAATATTGCCCTTGTGTCATAAAACCAAAAAACAACCAAGTCATACCTACTTCGAAGAAAAGAACGCATTTTGAATACCCTTTTACTAAGGTTTTAATATTTTTCTCTGGGTGAATATTATATATATTTAAATATCGCAACCCAGAGTCAATGAACTTCACAGTCTTGATTGAAAAGAAAGGTTTTGCCTCACAAAATCAAATTAGAATTATTTAAGTAGTTGAATTATTCAAGTATTCAGCAAATGCTTTCCTTCAAGCCAGGTTAGCTCCTGTTGTCAAGGGGAAAAAATAATGAGAGCTTATTTGTGACTCCGTATAGGCATGTTGTTTCACTTCACACTTTCATTTCACTCGTGCTTTGGAAGCGAAACGAGCAAAAACAACGAAAAGGGGGCCTCGGCAGGAAACAGTTGAATTAACCCAGGTCCTCCAGTCGACTAATGGATGTTTGCCGAAAGCTTAATCACGGATACCGACAGAGGACGCAGTAAAAGCGGGATTCGTAATTGCATATCCAGGGCTTCCGACCTCTAATACTTTCCGGCCTGTTTCCCATCGAGTTAAAGCGGCACATTACATTTGCCTACGCAAACAGGGAAGATTAAACGGAGAGGAAGGCTTACGCGAGCGAGAAAACGCGTTGGGTCGTAAGCGTTAAGTGCTGCCACCGCTTTTGTCGCAATTCGATTGTCAACAAAAGGAAAGCGCTTCCTTTGTTTATCCAGAAATCATCCGAAGGGGGTGTTTCGAATGGCGATGGCCATCGGTCTTCAGCTTGTTGCTGCTGCAGCGAGGAATTAAGTTGCCGAGTACTTGTGCGAGCCCCCTAGAGAGGACGCATAATTAAATCTTGCCTTTCGCCGAATTGCTTCGAAGGGAAAAAGCATCGAATAATCCAGGTATTAAAGCGTCCTACTGGCAAACGGTTCGGCCTTTTCATGGTAATTTATTCAGATTTCTTTCTTCGCCTCCTTGTGTTTTGAAAATGTAGGGAAAGGAAGAGAGAGATTTAGAGATTAAGAAATAGAAAGAGGATGATGAGAGAGCAAGAGAGAGAAAAATACACGAGAGAACGAGCAAGAGAAATAGGTTGAAACAGGAGCGGTAACTCCTGAAACTTCTGGGGGACTTGAGCTCTTAGCTTTCTGTGCCCTGTACTTTTATAGTTGATGCATAGTCCCCCCAAAATAGGGATAGATATTATACACATACAGATAATACGGGTAGCTAAATCCGCAAGGTCATTCGATCTCTCATTGTGTAGTATGATGTCTGAATTCGTAATCTTACCACCCTCTTTCTAATAATAAAACAATTGAAAAATAGGAAAAGAGAATAAGACAAGAGAATTAAAACAATTTAGTAATTTGTTTCAGAATCTAATCTCGATTCGAAACAACTCCCTTTTAACTCTCTTGGTGGATGTCCTCGACGAGGTATCTCATCAAAAGTAAACCCGACCACATCTTGATGGACGAGATACCCCCCTCTCTCTCTGTTACTAGAAAAAAAATCCTACCAAACTTGATTTCGTCATTGGTAAAGATAGTCAGATCGGAGTTAAATTTTTAGCTAAGAAAATAGGCAGGTCTAATGGAAATCTTAATAAGGAATAAGTACTTGTGGGGATGTGGGTGCTGGGTGTAAATTTCACGGTCATTATTGAAAAATTGAAAAATAAAAATAATTTTCTCTCATTAATATATGAAACTTTAGCTGTAATTAGGAGAGCTTCTATAAGTTATAAAGATCACTCTATTTTTTCTCCAATACCGAAATTTTAAAATCAATTGTAGCTGGAAATATATAAATGAAATAAGACAGAAAATAAATTAAATCCAATTGGGGTACAGTAGAACTGAATTTATATATCATATGAAAAACGTGATTGACACTTTTATTTTCCATACAAATAAGAACGGTAATTGGTAATTTTTTAATTAACGTCGTACTAGAGCAACACAATGGGCTTTCGACGATGTTCCTGTATATATTCCCCAAAGGAAAGATCCATTTCAAGTTTTCTTTCCGTTTTAGGTCCTTATGTACTATAGTGAGTCTCTTGCGTGTTTGATGTTTCTCTGTGTACGTATCTGTAAGCCCGTATTACGTCCAAACGGTTGAATATACACTGCTGGTCACCGTAAATGCAACACCCTGAAGGAAGCATGCAAATAATATGAAATTTACAACATGCATTAACGGAGGTGAGATATGCAAAATATTAGAATTTCAGCGCAGACGCACATCACGCGCGCCTGTGGCGCCACTTCAAAGCGCTATTTAAGGCTTGGAGATTTCGACGATTTCAAATACGGTAATTGTGTTTTTCTTGTGGTTTTTTCAAAAAAACGATCAATTATGCCTCGTAGAAAACAGCGATCATCTTTTGATCAAGTATCCGAGTTCGACAGAGGAAGGAAAGTGGCCTACCGAGATTGTGGATTATCTTTCAGGGAAATCGGTAGTCGTGTTGGACGAAACCAAACAACTGTAATGCGGATATGTGATCGTTGGATGCAGGAGGGTACGACGGACCGACGTGTTCGATCGCATCCACCTCAGTGCACCACTTCACGTGATGACAGGCAAATTGTGCGTATGGTAGTGACGGATCGCTCAGCCACATCACGAACCATAGCACAGCACATTCAGTCTGTAACGCATCATCCAGTGTCTGCGCGTACCATTCGACGCCGTTTACTTAGAGATTAACACAGACTTAGATTAGACAGTGGTCTGTCCGCAAGTCGTCCATTGCTTCGTCTACCCTTGACGCAGAGCCACAGACGTCTCCGCCGCCAATGGTGCGATGAAAGAAGGATGTGAACGGCAGAATGGAATGGAATTGTCTTTACTAACGAGTCACGCTTCTGTCTGCAACACCACGATGGTCGGATTCGAGTCTGGAGACACCGTGGAGAGAGGATGCTGAACAGCTGCGTTATGCACCGCCACACTGGTCCTGCACCGGGTATTATGGTATGGGGCGGTATTGGATGTCACTCTCGCACTCCTCTAGTACGCATTACCGGTACTTTAAACAGCCAGCGCTACATCTCCGAGGTGTTGGAGCCAGTTGTCCTTCCTTACCTTCAGGGCTTGCCCACAGCCATATTTCAACAGGATAATGCGCGACCACACGTGGCACGCATTGTCCAAGGGTTCTTCGTCAATCGCCAGATTCAATTGCTTCCCTGGCTAGCTCGCTCTCCGGATCTTTCGCCGATAGAAAACATGTGGTCCATGGTTGCTCAACGATTGACCCTGATTACATCCCCAGCTGCCACACCAGATCAACTTTGGCAACGTGTGGAAGCTGCTTTGTCTGCTGTACCCCAAGAACACATCCAAAGTCTCTTTGAATCAATAACGAGGCACGTGGCAGTGGTGATCTCCAACAATGGCGGCTACTCTGGCTACTAATTTTGGCAGGAGCCACACTTCACAGAAGTCTATAAATTTAATCATTTGATACTTGGTCAACATGTTATCTACAAAATAAATTTTGATGTAATATCTCTTGTCTTTCTTGGTGTTGTAATTTGGGTAGCCAGCAGTGTATTTTCATGAAACTTTACATACAGTGGGTAGGGGAAAGTTGGACAAAACCGGGTCTCAAAATGTGTTTTTTGTTTCCTAAGCACCTACGGAAATAAAATTACTTCAAGTTCTATTTGAATGATAAATTTGTTCTTAAGTTCCAAATATAAATATTTTTCAATATGAAAGAACTATATTTTCTAGGGTAAATAAATTATTTTTTGGAAGTATGCAAGTACCTAGTTTTTTCCGACCTGATTAGATAAAACCGGGTATATATTGCAATAATTAAAAAACTTTGTTGTTTTACTGCTGAAATATTTATTTATGACTAGGGGGCTCCGCCCCCTGCTCGCTATCTCTTGCCAACCACCCCATGATTGCTACCCAATCATATTTAGTTCGCTTAGCGAACTATACTTTTCAACAATGAGGGGGTGGGGATTGCTTCACAATCCATTCCCATCTGGATTGCTGCTGGATTGATCCTGGACCTCTAGTACGACGTTAATTGAAGGTTCCCTTCCCTTCCCATTGCGATATTTATCGCATGCACCCGGGTAACTTAAAATGGACTACTTTGTTTAGCGAGATTAGCGGATCCATATATAAGTCGGCCCTGTACTTGAGCTTTAGAAAACATTCCAAAAAATTTCGGCTTATACACAGAAATATACGGTATATATATAAAAAAAAATATTTTTCAAAATGTCAAGAACAAAACATCTCATTTCCACATAAAAAAGGAAATATGTTGACATCACATATTGTTAAAATTCTGAGGAAATCTCATCATAATTTTAACTTTATCACCAGGAATGAAAAAACTTAATTTTTTGTTGAGTAAAAATTTGGTTTAAATGAAAACATTCTTTAAACAGTTTAAAAAAATTAAAAATTAAATATTTAACGTTGTTAAAATTGTACTATTTTAGACCATCTTTGAAAACAATGTTTTTATTGCTGCGTTCCTAACTCTCTGGATTCTAATGGCAGCTCCAGATTTTCCTCTTGACAATGCTACGTACAATTAAACATGCGAAAAAATTGCTCTTTCATCATTAATGATGAGACCGACTTTGTCGTAACTCTGACCTTGCGACTTATTGATAGTCCTGGCAAAAGCTAATCTTACTGGAAATTGCAATCTTTTCAATACAAACGGCATATCCACTACCACATAGAAATACCGAATCATAGATGTTTTAGCTGATCCGTGTTGTTTGTTCTAATAGTACTTTTTTAAGATTTTCATATTCGACTGTTGCTATGGAAACGGCGGTCGAATTTGCCGTTCTTCTGAAAATATTGCAAACTTTCTAGCGCGTACTCTCAAATTTTATGAATGAATTAATTAAAAAATATAACTGTGTTTATCGTCAGCGCTTGCTCCAAATTCATTAGCCCGTTGAACCACCAATACTCGCTATCTACCAATCACAAAGCGAATAAACCTGAAAAAGATCGAAATATTTCTTTTATAAAAGAAAGATAAATTAGTACAATGGCCTGCCTACACAGAGGAACATCCGTGGGCTTAAAAATCACGGAACATAAGTAATTTTGAATATAATGTGTTTGGAATGTATGGTAAATTAAGTTAATTGATCCGATTTGTAAGAAGTTTTAAGAACAGAAATCACAAGTAAAATTTTGATCATGCTCCTCTGCATTGCTACAGGCTTCATGCGCCCATAAGACCAGTTGCCAGTTGAGACACTGTATTCCAGTTGAGACACTGTATTCAACCTTCCAGAGATTTTGACCTGGCGTACAATTCATTACAAAAGATACAGGCTTCGTCACATTCCCCGTCGTCTTCTACTGATGCCAAGGTGTCTTTTTTAATGCTGAATTTCTTTTTCTTCCATGTTTTGACTGTTTTTTGTTTAGAGGCCTTAAACAGTTTCTGCTTTAAGTATCTCTTCCACCCCCCCCCTTGTTCTCCAAGCTCCAAATCCTATCCGGTCCTGTCCGACTGCCGAGGTCCCGGTTTTATACGCCATTTGTGAGAAAAGAAGACTTAACATATTTCAAACATGATGCAAAGCGTGGTTTAATAATTTAAAATAATAGCTGAAAGGAGGTGTTATCAGATGTTGTACTTAAATAAATTAAATCTTCAAGCAATTAGAAACTACTGAGTAAAATCGGTGGAGTAAAAATCGAACCTTTTCTACTCGAATTTTTAAAAACATCGGCATTGACAAACACGTATTCTACATTGCCTGTCATTGAACTCCAAATAACATAGCTGCTATCTGCAACTAGTTTCATGCGTTATCCGACAGATGGCAATAATAATCTAGCCAAAACTTCCGGGTCCCGGGGTACAGCTACAGTCTACGTTTATAGCGGTGGCAACGGCCTTGGCAAATTTTTTTGGCGCACTTCTAGTAGCGAGTTACGGTAGGTTAAGGCAACCCATTTGCGAGTAATGTGGTTTTCCTTTCAACATCGGCAAACGGAAACTTTAAATTTTAATTTTGATTACTCTAGAAAGTTTTTTTCACAAGTCGTTTGATTTCATTGGTTTGTTTCAAATTTTTTCTTTGATTCCATTGGTTATTTTCATTTTAAAATATCCTTTGATTGCATTGGTAGTAAAAATTTTTTTCTTTGCATTGGTTCATTTAATTATTTTTCTTCAGTTGTGGAATTTTATGTTATAATTTTTTTTTCACTGTAGAGTTCTGACATTTATTAGTTTTTCGCGATTTGTGGAATTTTCTTTTTTAATAAATTTTTTTCTTGGAACAGTTCTGACGTATCAGGTTGTATTATCTCTTGCTTTTCTCTTTAAAAAAATATTTTTCCTTTTCAACATACCCACTGTATTTATTGCGATTGATAATTTCAGGGTATTCTTATCCAACAATTGCAGTTTAGTTTTCCTGCTGGTTCACAAATGTGTTTAAGCTTATTACGTTTAGAGAAAGTTTTTAAAAATTATACCTTTCAAAACGTTCTTAAATGTGTTTTCAAGCTTTCATTTTAAGTTTTAAAAAGATAAATATATTTGAAAAAAAAAAAGATTTTTGAAATAATTATTTTTTTGGCAACTTTAAGAAGTATGCCAAAACAAATCGCCAAGGCCGTTGCCACCGCTATAAACGTAGACTGTAGCTGTATCGGTCGGTTTTATCCACCTACCGGTTTTGTCCTTTACTTACGTTCATAGTGACTGAGCTTGATTGCGTAAGTCTGTCTGTTCGTCTTCCCGTTCAATGTTCGATTTTGAACAAGTATCTCATAAAACTTATTCAACATGTTTTAATTCAATATTCTATATTTGAAGCACCATATTTTGTTTATTAAATACATTGTTTAAAATTTCTCTGTTTACATATTTAGGCAGGTTTCATGCTAAAGCATCTTAGTAACCACATTTAAGTCAGCCATAATTTTGTAGTTTTTGGTGTAGCTGAAGGTTTATTACTTGGAATGTTTTATCAGTACTGCTGAAGAATCAATTATTTTCCCAAAAACTATTTTTACGAAATTTAAGATCTATTACTTTATTTATTTTGAGAATTATTTTTCGTGAACGAAGCATAAAAAAAAATTCTGATTATTTGGAACAAACGATAAAGAGAATAAAACATTATAAATAAAATAACAGAACACGACCGTTTAAAATAGGACTGGTGGAATATATGGCAATCTTGGTATTTTTTTTTATCATTTGCTTTTTTAAAATTTGTGTCAGCGTTATATTCCAAGAATCTATTTTGTAGTGAAAGAACAGATACATTCATTACTTTTCGTACGAAGCTCTTTATTTTTATCTTTTTTGAGATGTATTTCAAGATTTTCAACTTGCTTTTCGTTCAACAACTGTAATCAAGGTAAGTAATGGTTTAATTAGTTTAAAAAATTTTTTATTTAGTGTATGATAATTTTGGGAAACATTTTCGTTTCCAAACGACATACAAAGCATACTCAGGACTATTCTATGCATTCTGGAGAACATTGGCACACTTCCTAGAGACTTCTTACAAAAATTTAGATTCTACAAAATCTTAAAATGTTAAATACGGCACATTTGTGAAATTGTGTGTTTAAAATTGTGTACCTTTATTAGAGTGTCTTGTATTTGCTCCATGTGATGAATAGGAATTACAAATTGATAATAAAAGCGGAAATTAGTTTACCAATTCAACAAGAATAACGCCGGGTAATTCTTCTAGTTTATATTAAATTCTAAACAATACTTTAAACGTAATGACAAATTTTCAGAATAGAATCTATTTTTACGATGACTCGTTATCTGGAGGCTATATCATAGAAAAATTCAAAGAGAAATTAGAGTTCGAAATCGACTTGTTCCTTTCTATTTTCACTGAATTTATTTGTCAAGCACACAATGGAAGTTTCGCGAATATTCAACATTGATCAAATTCCATTCTGCCCGATGCTGTTTTCAAATTGTCCATCGATTCATGCAATCTCAGTTCAATTACTCCTTCAAAACTTTCTGAATACCGATTTCCAAGTTGTATCCGAGTCAACAAAATGGGAGTTCCTTTTACTCCACACAGATCCGACAATGCGATTGTCCGCGGGCTTTGGAGAAGAGGGGGAAATATATTGAAACACAATGTATACTCGTTTTCTATTTCAGAAAAGCTGAATATCAAGATAGATACAAAAAAATACAGAGAATAGAATTTCGGGGAGCCATTTAGAGCGTTTAGCACTAAAGAAACAACGGTGAATGGATGATCGATAGAAGTTTGACCACTGCATGAAAGAGTGATCGTGACTTATCGGCGAGATGGTCCTGAGATCGTCTGCGGAGATAACAGCTCATTTGTGCCGTTGTCAAGGTGATGGCGTCACTTGAGTCGCTTCACATTTCCTTCGAGTTTTGTATTCGAAAGTGGCAACGTTAGTTTTGAAATGTATTCACTATTTGCGAGACGGACGTTCGATTTTTCGATTCAGCTGATTATTCAGCTAACCTACTTTCTCCATGCGCAGAAAGAGGATTGTCAAACATTGCTTTCACCGTTTGGAAAAGGTTTCTGCCCGCCTTTTTGTGTGGTTCATGAAATACAATGTACGAAACCACTCGCTTCTTTCGGGAAGGAAACGTTCTCTGAACACGCTCATCGTGAGAGTGTCGCTTAGTTTTTTAGGCCCGGTGAACACATACGGTTTTTCAACGTGCGGCGCCACTGCGGCACCGAAGTCCAACTATGCACACATAACCGTGAAATGACGAACGAACTCACTTCGCGCCATTTGCGATAAATATTCTATCGAATAAAACGTGTTTATTTCGCTTACTTGGTGTAAAAAAAGTATATTTTGAAACAAAATAGACGTTACTGGATAAAAACTTTTATTAATTATTATTCATATTCCATTTGTTTATGAAAACAAGGTTCTTCAGAACGGAGACTCATGTACGGCGACTGTGCGGTGCCGTGGGGTACTGCGGCACAAATTGCACGCAAGTTGGACGTGCGTCGCCCCAGCGGCGCTGGAGGCATGTATGCACTGCTCCATTGGATCTAATGCATTTCAGACCGCACTTGCGTTGCAGCAGCGGCGCTACACGTTGAAAAACTGGATGTGTGCACCGGGCCTTAAATGTCGTTTCAGCGTTTGTTAGCTATTTGAGCTATTTTCGTCGGGATGGAGTATAACCAGCCCGTATACAAAAACCCGAACACGTAAAATAAATCAGTAATAGTATATGGATTAATCTCAAGCCCGAGACTTGATACGGCCGTTCAAATATTTTTATCAGGTTCCCAGACTAGATTGGACAGGTTTACCCGACCCGAAGACTTGATATGGTCCTTCGGTTCAGTTTAACTGTACAGCACTCAAGATAAGTCAGGACAGGAAGGGTCCTACTTGTATACCAGATAGGGATAACAGTTCCTCCGGATAGGTTTAACAGTCCAGTAATCCAGATAAGACCCTCCAGACAAGTTCATCCGGCCCGCAGACTGGATAGGGTCCTTCCACATATTTTTATCAGTCTGCAGACTAGTACGGCCCTCCGGATAGGTTTACCCCACCCGCAAATGATACACGGCCCACCGAATAGGTTTTTCCGGTATGTCAGCCAGATAGAACCATCCGAATAGGTTTACCAAGTTCGCGGGCCATATACGGATACCAGATATTCCTAGAGGTTGCTAATTTATAATCAACTATCAATTATCCGCTTAATAAAAGTAGCTAATCGGAGACTAGCATTAATTCGCAAATAGCTACGTTTGAATTTGTGAAAACGGATTTCTCATTTCCATCTGTTTTAGTCTAAATCTAAATACTACTCTCCCTTTCATGGTAAAACATTTTTTTTCTCTTTCTCAAATGCATTTACTGAATTTTTCATTAAAAACACCAGAAACACCAGACCGTATCATTTCCCGCTTATACCAGGCTTCTATTTACTTGCACTGTTTCCTATCTGGTTTAGTTAAGATCAGCGGTTTCCAAACTTTTTCATCTAAGGAGTCCTTTTTAAAGCAAAAATAGTTTCTCGTGGATGCCCAAGAAAAGTTTTGTTCTATCTGTCTATGTTCTATGAGGCATATTACACTCGATACGATATATATATATATATATATATATATATATATATATATATATATATATATATATATATACAAAATGATTTAACAACTAGTTAAGATATTTTTTAAATCTTACATGTACACCCAAAGTTAATAAGATAATTAAGCTTGCTTCTTGCAGTAGAGATTGTCAATGTCCGGTATTACACAAGTCAGTTGAAAACGTATATCGCTTTCTGCGTCCAAACGAGTTCGACATTTAGGTTTTTTAGCCGTGTACCTCGAAAATGCCGTTTCACAGAGATACGTAGTTCCAAATTAGCTTTTGAAAACATCGAAAGATTCTCCCCTAACTGAGCCCAAAATTCGGGAATTGGTTTGCTTTTAAATGATGCCTGAGAATGGCTGTCCGAAACCATGTCTATAAGAACCTCATAGTCTGCCGCAATGAGGGCTGCTGGATTTGACGTCACTGAAAATAGATCTACAATCCACTCAGAATTCTTCCGAATCGATTCCTGAGTGTCCCTTGTAAAGTATGAATTAAAATTTTGAAGCAAATATTGTTAAGTTGTTCTTTTATAGTGGCAAAGATACATTCAATTGCTATGTTATTTTCTTTTTAAAAGTATAAAGTCAATGAGAAACATGTCAGATCCTTATTCTCGACGCTTTCCATGTAGAACGCTATCTTTTTCTTCAGCGTTGCAATTTTGTCAGCATCTAATATGGTTTTCCGTTTCCGTTGTAGGAATGTGCTGAATTTATTCATTTAAAAAAAAAAATGTCTGCCAAGTAACATAATTTGCACAACCTTTTCTGATCATTCAAATAATCTGATAGTAAACCGTTTTGATCATTTTAAAAGTGAAGACATTTCCGTTCGAAGTTCAAGTAAATGGGACAACGCTTTAACTCGTGATAGCAATCATACTTCTCTGTGTAATAACAATGACTTGTGTATACTTCCCACTTCTTCGCGTAATATTTTTTGCTGCATACTCTGCAAAGATCGTGCCTTAACAAAGTTGATAATTTTTTACGGCGTTGTCTAGTATCTACTTTAATAACACTGATAAATCATGAGTTTGTCAATTCATTTGTGTGTGTTCGTGTGCAACTTACCTGCTTTAGATTGTAGATTCCACGTATCACGAGTTTTTAAATGAAAAAACTGAATAATGAACGCTGTCTGCCCAACATATAAAACATAAAAGAGATTTCGAGAATCATCGAGTAAGTTGTACTTGACAAGCAAAAAAGATCGAGATGATTCCAGTTACGAGTAGATCTATCTATTATTACTGCTTCCCTCGGTAACTACAATCTGAGAAAGCATTTTTCGTTTGATGGAAGTAGTTTAGTTTTTCCCGCTAGATGGAAGCATAATTTAATTTTTTGTCATCTTCATAACTTCCAGGCTCCGAGGAGCACAGTTTGGGAAACGCTGGTAAAGATTATTGTTCTACGATTATTGTTTACTACGTTAAGGATAATTAGACTCGTTCTACTTTCGAGTACGATCGTGCAATTAATCTGAAACACCGTGAAGTTTAATTAATGGCCTACAAAGATAAAAATAAGCCAGCACTTATGACCTCAAAAACATTGGCAATGTGACCTAAATATAATTTCAATGTCTGATTTTAAATCGCGTTCCTTTTTGTTGTTTTTTAATGTATTCACATTTATATAATCTACAAAACTTATTTAATCAAAAGAAATTAAAAAAATACTAATGATATATGTTACCAAAAATAGTTAATGATACACATTGCTTTTTTCACATCGAATTTCATTAGAATATCGCACACATTTTAGTTTTCAGTTAAGATCAGCTAGCTGTCATACAGCATAACTTTATGGAAAAACAAGGCTCTCTTCATCAAACAAGATCTTTCATCTTACTCCATCCAACTACCATTTAAATTATTATTTCCTTGCCTTATTGCTTTCACCTGTTTCAATATTAGCTATCCAAACGGAAGTAACCTTCACAGCCAAGTTAAAAGCAATAACAGGCTCTCTTCCTCCTCTGTATTGGTATGTTTTATACTAGGAAGGAAATTATTTTATTCATGGTCTTATTTAAGAGTTGAGTGTCCAGAAAGTTTAAACAATCTTTTACAATAAACACTGCTCTTAATGCGAAGCAGATCATATTATTTCTTAAAGCTTACCATAAAATTTACTATCAAAATTGGGACAATTTATGACAATTTTCAGGATAAATCCATAAATTTTAAGACAAAATTGTGTACACAAAATATTAAAAATTGAAATGAAATGGTTTTAAAGGAAATTATGAAAACCAATATATTTGATAAATAAAAACAGGTTTTGTGAGAGGTATCATTCAATAAATTGGTAACAGTAAAATTGGTAGCACCTAAGTGATTGGGTCTAGTAATATTAAAATCTGGGATATTATAACATATCTGACACACAAGATTGTATCGGACATGTCAGAGCTGATTTTGAACATAACGCCTGTGGGTACAATATGTGTGACCTATACGAAGTCTCTCCAATTTCATATTGTCTTCTGTTAAAATTAATCATTTAAAACACTTGGCAATTTTTTGTATGGACTGTAATTTACTTTGAATTTGTGCATCCCATGTTTTGATGGATATATTAATAACACGATCCATGTTTTGTAAGGCTGTATGAGGTCAGAGTATCAGACGTTTGCGCGCTGCTTTATTATTCACTTATTATTGAAAATTTGCTCAACAATGAATTCAATTCTTCTGAGATCTACGGAATGCTCCGTTTCCTGATATCTTTCTTTAAGTAACATCCACCTTAAAACTGTAAAAGCTAAATGTAGATGGCGTTGCTGGTTTTGTGGTAGTACATACTCTGGAAGTGACGTCGATTGGCTACATTTTAAGATATTTCTGTTACCTACGAAACGGGAGCATTGGATAACTGGAAGTAAAATTCTCGTCTTCCGGAGATTCATTCGATTACACTACTGAAAACTACACTTCTAGCTCTTTGCACAGTAATGCACATGCACTACTCAGTGCAGAAAGTGGATTACAGTTCAATCCTTGGCCCTTTTTACATTCGAGATATACAGATGGAGGACAAAATAATACAAACACCTGTGCACACCTCCAGAACAGCCACGCCACCTGTAACAGAAGTCTGCCACCTAGTGGGCGTGAAGAGGAAGGTATCAGTCTCTCAACAGCAGTCACCTGCGTTGCATGCGTCTATCGAACTGTCTGTGATAAGTTGAAATGTCAGACCTGTCAGAGTTCCAAAGAGGAATGATTTTTGGAGCGCGTTTAGGTGGAGCATCGGTTACGGAAACAGCAAACCTTTTGGGGTTTGCAAGGAGTACGGTATCAGCCGTTATGACAGCGTACACGAAAGAGGGTAAGACGACGTCTTCAAAGCACAACAGTGGCCGAAAGTCAAAGCTTGCTGATAGGGATAGACGGGTCTTGAAGAGCATAGTAGCCCGAAAGCACAAGCAATCGCTATCCGAGATAACATCCGAAATGAACAGTCATCTCCAGGACCCCGTTTCAACAAAAACTGTCAAAAGGGAACTTCATGCTACGAACATTTATGGCAGAGTGGCAATTCATAAACCCTTGGTGACAGCAACTAATGCTTTCAAGCGACGCCAAACTGGTCCGCACAGCAGTGGGGAGAGGTAATATGGTCAGATGAATCGTCATTCACCCTATTTCAGACGACCGGAAGCGTTTATGTCTGGAGAACGCCCAGAGAAGCGTTTAATCCTGAATGCCTCTTGCCGACTGTGAAGCATGGGTGTGGCTCCATTATGGTATGGGGTGCGATATCTTGGTGCGGTCTTGGGCCAATTTGTATTCTGCATGGGAGGATCACATCCAATCACTATCTAAGCATTCTAGGGGATCATGTCCATCCTTTTGTCCAGACTATATTCCCTGGAAAGCGACCGCTTTTTCAAGACGACAACGCCCCTATCCACACTGCTAGGTGTGTTCAAGAATGGTTCGAAGAGCATGACGATGAAGTTGAACATCTCGCCTGGCCCCCTCAGTCTCCGAACTTGAATATTATTGAACATTTATGGCAATATTTGGAGTCCAAACTTCGTTCCCGATTTCCACCTCCATCCAAACTTTCGGAATTAAAGACCGTTCTGCAGGAGAAATGGCTTAATATTCCTTTAAATATTGTCCATGACCTTTATGCATCTACCCCACGTCGCATTAAATCTGTACTTCAGTCAAAGGGTGGTCCAACCCCCTATTAATAAAGATTTTCCATTATTTCACAGGTATTCGTATTATTTTGTCCTCAACCTGTATGTGTCAATTTAAAAAAAGTATATGTTTCTAGAATTTGAGAAATTTTATGAAGAACTAATAATTATATTTGATGCTTAACCTGTGAAATGTCTCCTATGCCTGGTATCGTTCACACGGTTCATACGCACTGCTCAGTCCCTGGCTCTAGATAAGTGTTTCCTAACCGGGGTCCATAGAAGCTTTGAGGGAGGTCCGCAAGAAAAAATTTGCATTTTGGGAGTCCATAATATAAGCTAAGGGTTCATGATAAAAATATTATAAATAAAATAATTTAAAATGAACTAATGTTATAGAAAAGTCCAGAAATTCGTAGTTAAAAGACACTCGTTTTTCCCAAAACCTTGTTTAGTTGACGGGGAAAAAATTTCTTTCCATAGAATATTCTCGAAAAAAAAAAACAATTAGGCAACGACTAATCTAGAACGAGTCAGTCAGAGGTAGGGATGCGACATCGATGTCAATGTTTTCAAAACATCGATGTTTTTTAAAAAACATCGATGTATTGGGGTCGATGTTTTTGTAACATCGATGTTTATACTTGTCGATGTTTTTACGTTGTCGATGTCTTATTTTTAAATGAAAAAAGTATCGCTTTAAAAATTTTTAAAATAACCAAGTAGCATAATTTTTATAATCAGCAAATTGAACATACTTTTAGACCTAAGTGACCAAGGGTGAAGGGTCTGAAAAGTAGGGATGCTACATCGTTGTCGATGTTTTATAAAAAAAACATCGATGTATTGGAGTCGATGTCGCATCACTAGTTGCTAAACCAGTTTTAAGAAATGGGGAAAAAAGTTTAAATACACTGAATTTTAAAAACATCGATGGTTTTGGGGCGATGTATTATCAACATCGATGTTTTAATTTTGAACATAGATGTCTCAAAACATCGATATTTTGCTGTAGATGTCACATCAATAGTTGCTAAACCAGTTTTAAGAAATGGGGAAAAAAGTTTGAATACACTGAATTTAAAAATATCCATAGTTTTGGGGCGATGCATTATCAACATCGATGTTTTGCTGTCGGTGTTGCATCACTAGGTGCTAAACCAGTTTTAAGAAATTTGGGAAAAAGTTTAAATACACTGAATTTTAAAAATAGCAATGTTTTTGGGACGATGTATTATCAACATCGATGTTTTAATTTTGAACATCGATGTTTTGGTGTCGATGTCGCAATCCTAGTCAGAGGCAGTCATTTTATTTCATAGTGAGTAATCGGCATCGTCGTGGTGAAATCTATTGTTTGTGTTGTTGAACGTTATTTTTTCTGGCAAACTACATTTCCATTTAGTACCTACAAGCATTTTCAACATTAAAAATTTGAGGTTAATACTATTATTGTTTACAGATTTACTCATGGCTTATTCATATAAAAAAAAGACAATATTCGACTGAATATATGTCGGATGTGTGGTGTTTTATTGAATCACTCTGGAATACCACAAAACCAATATGCCATATGACTGTGCTGTCTAATGATAGAATGAAGCCAAGTAAGCTTTGCCACCATTTGGAGACAGGACTCAGCGAAAAGAAAAATACATCAGTGGAGTATTTACGGAAACTACGAGACAATTTTCAAGGAAGAAACAAATTGGATCAGGTTTTTAGTAAACAAGCAAGCAATAAAGATAGCGGTTTATTAGCATCAGATGAAATCAGCAAAATAATAGCAAAATCTGAAAAGCCACACAGCATTGGTGAAATTGTCGTCGTGCTTTCGATATCAGTTGTAATTTCAATAATGTTAAACAAAAATGAAAATTAAATTACCAGTAACCTTCTTTTGAGCAATAACATCCAATATCCAATGAACAATATCCAGACACATTGATGAAATATCTGAAGATGTAGAAAATAAACTTATAGCTCAATTACGAGTGAAGTAGTTTGCAATGCAATTCGATGAATCATTAATGGGTAATGATCACGGATGGGTAATGAAGCCCTTTAATTGGCATATATAAAATATGTGGATGATAATCAACTCACAGATAGGAAATGCTTTCTATAAGCTTCTTCAAAACACATACTAAAGGTGAAACAATATTTAAGGAAGATCAGTCTTATTTTGGAGAAAGAAATATTCCACTCGAAAATTTAATGGCTTGTGCTACTGATAGCTGTCTTTCCATAGTCAGTAGGTACAGAGGGTTTATCACTCAATTAAAAAAATGTATTACCAAAAGTATTTTGCATGCATTGTGTGATTCACCATCAACATCTGGTGGCGAAGAGATTGAGTATACGTTTTCACGAAGCCTTAACTCTTGTATAAAACGCTGTCAACCTCATTAAGGCTAATGCTCTTCAAGATCGTCTCTTACAAATTTTGTGATGAAAATTAAAAAGGATTTGACCATTTTGCATGGAATACAGAGGTGCGATGGTTGTCTAAAGGCAATTGTCTTAGTCGCTTCGTCATCCTTTGGGACAATATTGTATCATTTGTAAACGAAAAGGGGGTTAGAAAACAGTTGGTTACCATACAAACAGACATTTCACCTGTCAGATGTGTCTTAAAAACTGAATTCCCTTAATAAGCCCATTAAGGTTCCCATTATACACGAAAACTCCACTAATTAATCATAGTAAGAAACCATTTGAGGTTGAAAGTTTGGGGTACCAACAGTCTCATGTTGGCTTTCTGTGATGAAAATTAAGGACACTAAATTAGAAACTAATGTCTCACTCAGATTTCAGTTAAAAAAGATCGTTAGTGCTTCAGGTTTTATCACTTTTATTTTTAACAGCTAACTTTAATTTTTTCATTAAGGGATTCCGGGTTTCTGAGCCTTTTTTAGACGCTACACCACTGCCCGTCAGTGTGTATGCAATAAATAATATTGCATACAGTGAAATTTTTGAGAAATAGCTTTTCTATTATCAATATTTTATGTGAAATAGTTTAAATTCCTGACAATCAGTCGAATTCCGTTCCCTTACACATCGTTTATTGTAGACCCACGTAACAGATAGCTCGTTTTCTAATTCCTGAAATCATATTCTATAGCCTTGAAAAGGGTCATTCATTGTCAAGTCATTTAGAAGTACATGCAGCACCTACTAACAGCGTATCAGGCGATTGTTTTGTAACACCTCAAGTCTGAGTACATTAGCCTAAATACAAATGCAATCCAGAACAAACAATGCGCAATAAGGAGCAGCAATAATTTTAACTTCCTTTAATAACATTTTCGAGTTTACGGTTCTTTTTTCTGAAAACAAACATAGAATTACGTCAAAAAATCGCAACCAGGAAGTTAATAAACTCAAGTTAGTTTCCTTATAATGTGTGTATTGTAGACAAAATTTCAACGAATGTGTTTTATCTTTTCTGAACTAATAAAAAATTTAACGATCGTGTCTATTCTGCTTTCGTTGGAACGATTTTTTTTAAACGTATTGGAGTTGCAAACAAATTTGAATGTAGTTAGTTTTGATAATTTTTTATATTAAATAAAATTATTGATACATCTGAACTGGCCACCCCATTTTCCAAACTTCCACACCACACCAACGTAAGGACATTTCTGTGCTCAGATGGCAAAATGTTGTATGTCACTTTTCCCAAAAAATTGAGTAAGTCCCATTCTGGAGTCTGGTTTGTTAATGTTTAGAAGGTGGCAAAATGTCGTAAGTCTTTCTATTTCAGTTTATGAGAAAACAAAGGTGGAAAAATGTAACATTGCTGTCACGAAAAATTAAAAAAATGACTTTTAACATTTTGCCATCTGAGCACAGATTTGAGGTTACGACATAGTTAAAGTGCATCTCCCTTCCTTAAAATACTTCGGCGCACTTGATATTTTTAGAAACTGCACTATGTTTGTTCACACAATAATTGAATTACTCATTACGTATTCGCCGTAGAATTGGCATCAATGAACAAAGGAAAGGAAAAAGGAATTTTAAAAATGGAAGAAAAAGGAACCAAAAAAGTTAGTGGAACTTCTATAATAGAATGAATTAGTTTAGCCTTTAAATTAAAAAAAATAATAATAATAAAAATTCAAGTTTAAAAAAAATTTTATATTTAATTATTTTATCTGTTACTTGTCACGTTCAAAATAATTACTTTCAAAAATCAATAAAAAAAATTTTTTTTAGTATTAATTTAAATTTTGTCTAATTTTTACTTTTTATCTTATCCTCAGAATTGTTGCTTAAACTTATGTTGACTTCTTTAATGTGATGGATTGTTTTGACTGCTTTTGAATTGCAATGAATGGTAAATTTATACATTTTTAGAAAGGATCTAAGATTTTGTATCAAAAGCTACTTGAGGTCCACCCGTCAAAAAAAAAAAAAAAACGACTCACCTGATCGCAACTACACGATTTACATCGCAGAACAAAACGGAAGGTAGCAACTAGCAATCGATGTGGATTAATTTTTTCTACAAATATCAGTACTTAAAATTTGTCTAAGGGGCCGTGTTCATATTAAACTGGGTGCTTGCTACTATAATTTCGATACGAACCCCCATCTTTTATCACAAATTTGGATTCTACACCCGATTTCAGGCGGAAATAAAATAGTTTATCAATTTTATTAGATTTTTCACCGATTTGTAAGTATATGAAAATTAGATATCCTTAATGTTAAATTGGTGTTTCATGTTTTTTGTTATACTAGGGGGCCCGCCCCCTGCTCGCAAACCCCCGGAGGATTGTTTTACAATCAATATTGGTTCGCTGCGTGAACCTTGCTCGCTTCGCTCTCATCAATGAAGACATGTGTCCTAGTAGAAGGGATTGCTTACATAATATGACATTCCAAAAATATATATATATTTTTTTTCAAACGGAAATTCGTTGTATTACAGAAAAGTTATACAGTACCGCTAGAATCAGAACTCGAACAATTTGAAATTCAAATGAAAACTTTGAGCAAATTTTGACTCGAAATGTGAGCGATGCTTTGGAAATCGAATACCCAGCATGTTGTTTGAGTGCGCATTTCCTCAGCACTCATGCCACGGATACTCTTTTTCATTGAGTTTGTTGTTGAAAGTTGTAGTGCAGGCGTCTTGTTGAACTATAATTGTTGGCCCTGAAAATGGCCGTTTTTTAAAATTGCCCAGTAAGGAGCCTTGTTTTTGAAATTTTGAAAGAAAGTAGTGCAATGTAAACTTTAATCATTAATTTTTTTTCAATAAAATTTCACCAGATAGCGCTATAAATTCAATTGAGGCGCGAGACTTCGTGATAAAGAAACAATCGTACAGTGTTGCCAAAACGCGATAAAAAATAACGTCTTTTTTGCGTGCCACGTAAGAGAATTATATATATAGATTTGCTACAAACATGAATTTTTTTGGAAATTGTTTTTCATCCTTTGCTACCCAAAAAGCCAAACACAATCTATAAACATTTTAATAATCAAACTAAATTTATTACTTTTTATTAATTATGAAATTAATATTCATAAAAATTATGAATAGAAACATGGTCAAATTTTGACACCATGTGATTCAACTGTTACTGAAAGACCGGAATTCCAAATTAGAGCTCATTACGTGCATAATTAGTAGCGCAGTGAGACTATTTTCAAAATTCGATCATTCCTATCGTTATTGGGGATTATTCACAAAGTGAGAACAGAAATTTCCACCGATAGATCCTGGGATTCAATCAGAATGGATTCTGACTTAGTCACCATCTTAATATACTCCATACCAAGGCGCCTACAACAGGTCATTGACTGCGACGGCCACTACACGTCTTTATTAATATTTACAATGTGATTTAACTCCGAACATTTACACGTTCCCTCAATGGTTTTTATGAATTTTCTCGGTCAATTTTACGCCGTTTTACGTAATTTTTTCATCAAATCCGTATGAAATTGTGCATAGAATCCAAATTTGCGATAAAAGATGGGGGTTCGTATTGAAATTATCGGAGCAAGCACCCAATTTAATATGAAGACGACCCCTTAGATAAATTTTAAGTATTGATATATGTAGAAAACATTAATCCCTATCGATTGCTACCTTCCGTTTTGTTCTGTGATATAAACTGCGCTATTGCGATCGGGTGATTCGGGTTTTTTTTTTACGGTTATGCATAACATTTAAATGTTTACAAAGTATATTCAAAATAAATAGTATGCATGGTATTTCATAGCTTCCTGAGCAAATGTTATTGTAACTAGCTTAGTAGGGGAAAAACTTTAGGACAAATAGCAAATTAAATAGTTTTCGCGCCCAAATTAAAAAAAAAAAAACTATGTAAAAAAAACTAACAAAATTAAAGCTATGCAAAGCTAAGCCAGTATAGAATATAAGAAAACTACTATAAAACTGTAAAATTAGGGCAACTAAAAATTCTTGTTCACACATTTGTCTTTCATTTTCTGCGTCTTAGTGCATGTGACCTCTATGACACTAGGGCAGTTTTCTTGCGGATATATATACGGTTTAATTTTATGTTCTCATATTGCTTTAGCAGGATGTTTAGAAACCTTCTGTATTCTTTTCGAGATAATCAAAGCAATAAACAACGAATAACCATGTTAATCATAGTCTGCATTTATTTTAACGTATCTCAAAAATATATTATATTCTGATACACCAGTCTACAAGCCTTCGGGAATTTCTACATGAAAAAACTGTGACAACTCTCCCAAACTGATCCATTCTGTGGGATGAATACACCTCTATCGAGTCCCAGGTGAGAGAAATCGGACGACTAGAAAAAGGAGAAATCAGTGGACGAATCCGTTGGCCATCTGGTACTGCTGGGCGTCCACTATGACGCTGGTGTACTGCGGCTGCACGCCACCGGGCGCATCGGTACACCCATAGTCGTTTGCGCCGTTGTTGGAAGAGATACAGTAGGACTTGTCTGCGTACGAGTCGCACTTCGATAGGGCGTACTTGATGCTGGAGTCCAGCTGCGACTGCTGCTGTCTCGCCGTCTCGAAGTAACACGAGTCGTTGTACGAGGAGTCAGTGGGCGAGCAGCTTGCGTAGTTTCGTTGCTGAAACTGCTGCGGCTTCAGCCTGGGGTTGACGAAGTCCGTCGCTGAAGCCTGCAGGTGGGATGTGGTGATCACGGACTTGTAAGGATTGTTGCTGCTGCGGAGCACGGGTCCTAAGGCACTTGATGACGTCGGTTTGCTGCTGCTGCTGTGTTGCTGGTGGAGTGGCGAAGACGTGGACGACGTGGAGCGTGGAGAGTCGGTGCGTCCGTTCTGGAAGCTGTCCAGGTCCGACTCCGAGAGCATGGAGTCCGAGGGACTGCTGAAGGGTCCGCCGGTGGCCGTGTTGTAGAGTATGTGGTGATTCACCACCAGTTCGTGGGGTTGAGGTGGGGCCGTCGTGACGTATCCAACAGCGGCCGGACACAGTTCTTGCTGTTGGGGTAGAGCGCAGGACATCGGTTGAAGGGGATCGGGCTCTACGTCCGGTGACGACGACATAACCGATGTTTCGCAGGGAGGGAAGGATGTATAACTCTGCACTGAGTACCTAGAAAGCGAACAGTAGCAGTGAAGAATAAGTACGACTACAGGATTTAAAATAGCGATCTGCATTAAAATAATTCATAACCTAGAATATTATTAAAAAAAATATTATACTTGAGAGATTCTATATATTTCTTCAATAAGCGTTTAAGGTAATCGACATTACAGTTTGGTTCTTACTACTAGACTTACGGTGATCGTTCGTAAATGATTATTTCATAGGACATCGACCTAATGACATTCAGAATCGTATGAAGTAACCTTTGCCTCTGAGAATTGACGAAACATGTAGGCTCACGTAAGTCAAAGCAATTGATGGTCACCGAGATACGACATGTATGCTTACGTAGAAATTTCACCCAAGCCGTGTTAGCTTAAGATACACCAATGTTATAAAACTGATAGGGTGAAGGTAAATAAAAAGCTCTACTCGACCCCCGCAAAATAGACCGATATTCTACATCCTGGCTCGATTCAGTACGACCTGAAGAAGCACCTAAAAAAGAATATACGACAAACGTCCGAAGTTTGATTACTCTTCTCCTCAAGGGGAAGTAAGCAATCTACCGTCGATTCTATGAAGGGAAGAATACCAAGTCGACACGGCTTTCTGATGATGCCTAAGTTCAGTGAAACCTGCTAAGCGAGTCCCATTTCCTCTTGTCGGGACTCACTACTAGATCACTCGGGGCTTTCTCAATATCTGTACTGGATTTAACTATCAGAGCCGAGGGACTGCGCTCAGTTGAAGATGAACTGTTGGGTTCGGTAAATAGTCACCGTATACAGGATGACCCAGCGGGTAATGTTTGAAAAAATGCTAATAGATGGCGCTAGCTGCGAGCAAGTAAAGCCAAACTTGGTACGCATGATCATTAAAGTGGGCAATTTCTTGTGTGGTGCGCAATATCCTTCCATGGTGTGTGTATTGCCCAGTTTTCATCGACAGCACATTACACGCTACGAAATACAGACAGTTTCCGGACGGTGAATTCATCCCTTTTCTTCACGGTAATGACTTGGTCTATGGTCATTGGTTTATGCAGGATGGTGCAAGACCACATCGTTCGGTGGAAGTTTTCGAAGTACTCAATGAGCATTTTCACGGTCGAATCATTGGGTTGGATTACCCATCGCACTTCCAAGGTGGTATTGAATGATCTCCCTATTCCCCGGATTTAAACCTTTGCTATTTTTTCTTGTTGTGTTACTAAAAGAGAAAAGTGTGGCGGACACAAGTCCTAAGATACTTCCTGAACTGAAAACTACCGTTACAACTGCAGTTGACACGATTGACATCGAAGTCTGCTCATTACTGAACCACCTCACTGATGTCCTTGTTAAAGAAGGCGGTCACTTCGAACCTCTTTGTTATTAATTGCTTACTATTTAATTTCAATATAATACATCATTAAAATATTTTCATTACTCTTATGTGTTTTGAAATTTCGATTCGTTTCAAACATTACTCGCTGGGCTTCCCTGTAAATGATACCACCTAATTTGTTTAAATTCTTAAGTTTAAAGGACATTAAAAAAATTAGACTTTCAAATATATCAGACACGATATATTGTCTCAAATAATCACAGAAACATGTTAACCAGGGAATTAAAAAAAAATTCGTATTCTAAATTGATCTTCTATATTAACTCAGTTACTATAATATCTCAGGCCTTCGTTCATATTGTTAAAAAGTGTTCACCGAGTATCAAAAGACAAGAAGGTACCATGATCTATCAAATTAAAGTCATCGATGCTCTTCTTTTGACTAACCCTACATAATATATTTGATAAAACTAACGATATTCTTCTGAAAACTATGTATGGTACTTAATTAAACTCGAAATTATAATAAGAAGTAATAGACGTAATATCTAAACTGTTAATAAGATAACAATTATGGACTGGAACACTGTCACTTCTTTGGGCAGTAGGAACTGGATTATCAAATTGCGTTTAATAGTATATAAGCTAATAGTTTTATATATAACCGATTTTAAGAACTCTCTCAAACTTAGCACAAAAAAGTTGAGTTGACAAAAATACGGAAAGACAGCTTTTCTCAAACGACCTTATTTTTTATACAAATTAAGTAGGACAATATTGCAATGAAGTCAAAGGACCATTACCTTTCTTCTCTGTCGTAGTTCGTTTCCACGTGAGGTAGAGGTGAGAGCCTTTGGTGTGGATAATGGGGCAGAAAACTGCCCCCACCTGGATCCAGGAGTCCCATAGTTACGTGGGGTGAATGAGGGTACTGAGGGGGTGGATTCGGGTTTCCCATTTCTGTGTAAGGGGAATGTGCCACCGCCGAGAACGCCGCGTGGTGGAGAGGAAATGAATTCATTTCGTACAGACAAGGGTCCACAGTCTCGCCTATGAAAGAAAAGGAATGGATAATTTTCTCTTTCTCTCACTTCAATCACATAGCTTCTTAGGAACCGTGAAAGTTCACATACTTTACATGCATTACAGCTAGTATAGTAAGACTTTGTTGTAAAGCAATTTGTAGTTGTAATTCTGAGTATTATGATACAAAAGAGCATTAATACAAGCGAGGAAATTGTTAGTAAGGCCAAATAAGACCACATTTGCTTACTTTTTTTGTGTTTTTGAAACATCTCACTTCGGTTCGGCATGAGTATTTTTGCTATAAATTTCACTACCTATATTATCTGCATGCTTGAAGTATGCATCCATCTATGGGAAGAAAGGCCCCAACAATGAAAATACTGAGGGTCCTCATCCGCTAGGAGGTCGGGCCCTTGAGGTTGACGGCTCCTTCACTCGATATGCCGGTCATTAAACCAGTTAAATTTAACCGAATTAATTTGCATACATTTGTCCACTTTATTTGCATTATTGTAAAACCTATTTCTCTGTTTCTGCTCTAAGCCGACGGTATATGAGTATCTAGTACACGTAAGTTTCTTTTCCAGAAATTGTAGATTTTATGAGCATAAAATACTTGCTCGAGGTTATTGTGTGATACGATTTGTGCCTGTAACCAAATCCTTGGTACACTAAATGGTTAAAGTGGTTGGAAAAATAGCGGAAAATATCCGAATCTCAATCAATATCGAGTAATAGAACAAAAACGTGTCTCATATCTCACTAATTAGAGCTTAAAAACCGGTAATGAAACACCTGTCAAAGACTATTTTGTAGATAGTTGTAACGTTACTGAAACATCTTTTCGTGTTTTCTTAGTTATATTTTATTACCATTTCTGCTTTAGAATGTAAAAATGAGATAGTTGTATCTTTTTCATTTTTTTTTTACTCAGGAACAAGATCCCATTTTGAATAATTTAAATTCTTAAAGTAAGAGATAATGTAATAACCAAAAGAACTTTATACAACTAATTAAGAGGTTTTCACTGCAAATGTATACCTACCTCTGAGGCATGCGACGTTTCCATCATCATAGAGATACGGAGACTTCCGACTCTTGGACTTCTGGTGCCTGTTTCTGGTTGGAGTATTGGTGGTGGTACCGTTGGTGGTGGTGTTCTGAGACGTCGAATTAGATGATGCATATAATGGATCTGGTTTCCTCACTTGCTCCACTTCCAACTGTAGATTATCGGCCTCTTGTTTACTAAAAGAGGTAAGTTGAATAAAATACCAAGCAATATATAAAAGGTCTAGAGTTTGCTTGAGAAGAGGACTTGTTTGAGATGTATTTTCAAAGCCATACCTGAGTACGTAGTTCACGCTGACTATGCAATGAGGCCTGGAGGATCGGGTGTTATGGACAACTGTTGCATAACTCTGCATCCAAATCCATCCACCATCTTTTGTCAAAAAACGGTAATACTTCGTCGTTACTTGACCTTTATGTAGTACTACAAATTGAAAAATACAATGCACATTAGCACACAAGAAGAGTAGATAGCTGTATTTATGTCACAATGGAGCATAAAACGAGCAACTGGCGGCGGTCCGGGATCAATCCCGAAGGAAAAGATTGTACGACTAAACCTCGTAATTTTGAATCACGGTTGAATGACTATATCTACACCTGAGCTGGCACCCCACTCTCCAAACTTTCATACCACGACAACGTGAGGGCATTTGAGGCCATATCAGATTCAACGCGAACTAGATCTCATGTGCAGGATTGACTGCCTTTTGGTTGGATCGAGTCTTAAACTTGCAACCCTCCGGTTGTTAATTCGTAACTCTACCAACTGAGTTACTGCAGCCTTGGCATAAGAAGGGAAATAATATAATCACTACATCTAAGTGTTCTGTGTTGGATTATATACTAAGATTTACAAGCTATAGCAATAGTTTTGAATAAAAATAGTGCCAATTCTACCTTCAGAAAACATTAAATATATTAATCTTGTATTGATATCAATAGTGGATTATAAATTCGCAGTAAAATTTCCAAGTCATAAAATATTTTGTTGAAGTGGGAAACAATGATATTTATGCGAATACGATGAACATGCCCACCAACCAATAGAAAGGTAATCGGTATAAAGAAGATATCAAATAATAAAATTTTGGAATGTCCGGACGCTCATTTCTGGTACCACAGAGGCCACACTGGACCCTAGATAAAACGTACAAATGACAGAATTTGTCAGACTATTTCTCTAGACTTGAATCTATCCTTCGTTCGGAACCATAAGATATTTCCAACTTGCCTAAAATGTTACACCGAACAAACCTCTCAATGTCATATTTTGGCATGCTGCGTTGTTCTGGCAAGGGAGGATCTCCATCGAAGTCCTGATCTAGTGTTGGACTTTTTGAGCGTGTCCGGACTTATGCACATGGTCTGTCTGTTTAGCTAGACATTAAGAAATAAGTAAAAACAGGACAAGAGTTGCTTAATTCTGAATAAAAACTGTCTGACTACTCACATGTATCATGCGAATATCGCATTTGAATACAGTCTGTACCGTGAATGTAGTGATACAGCGTCTTTTCAATCAAATCTTGAGGCTGATAGCCAGTCAGGTTAGTTACCCTGAAACAAAAATAAAATAAAAATTGTAATAATGAAATATCACAAAATAAATTTCCTATTCTAAAAATAAAATATAGGTTTGCTGTATATTGTGGAGTCTAAACCATACTGAGACAGACCTTTTTAAAAATACGCCATTTATTTTAGTTCAAAAAAATATATTCCATGAAAGATATGTCAATAAAAGCTTTTTTCGTTGTAATATAGTAAATATTTTCATAGTTCATACGAATGAAAACGCTTAGATGACAATTGGAAAGTGAGTTAGTTTAGATTAATCACTCGACGACCAATTTTTGCTATACGCGGGCTACTAGATGGTGTAAATCAGATTAGCAATCGATACATACGTATGGAATGTTTCTGAGGTTAAAAGTCAATTCATCATATAATTGTTTATTTACCAAAAGGTTAGTTAATTAAATGTTAGTTACCAAAATGTTAGTTAATTAACGTCACTTTGGAACAACGCAGCTATTGGTGACGGTCTAGGATCAATCCCGAAGGAAAAATCTCCGAGTACAACACCTCGTAATTTTGAACAACGCTCAGAGGACAGGGTCAGCATTTGAGCCAGCACCCCCTTTTCCAAACTATTACAACATGCCAACGTGAGGACATTTGATGCCATGACAGATTTAACGTTCACCAGCCCTTGCGTACACGATTATCTTTGATTGGACCGGATTTCGAACTCGAAACCCTCCGGTTTCTAATCCGTTACTCTTCTAACAGGGCTTCAGCGGCCCGCAAATCAAATGAATGTATTGAAATGGATTATTAGATTTTTGTCTCGATTGAGGAATTTCGATTTCTTTTTTACCCCTCCGTAGTCAACGTTATCAGAATAATTCGTAAATTTTTCAATACATATCTTCAAAATGCTACTTCGAAACAGTTTCAGTGATTAAACATCATCTATGTGAACACATTCCATATTTTGAGTTATATCTTTTAGATTTCTAAGAAATTAATTGGATAGTAGGGGCTGTTATTTTGTAAGGTAGAAAAATATTAGCAGGAAACTTTTGCAAGACACTTTATTAATAGAAATAGATTTTATATTATTAGAAATAGTGCCAAGTAAAGATAATCTTATTTATTGTTAAGGTTTTTTTTATGCATAGAAATATGCAGTGCATAGATGATAAAGTTGTATCTGTCGAGATCTGTGATAAACAATATGATTAATTTCCCTAATAACTTCACATTTACCTATTTACAAATATATTCGTTTTGAATTCCTGTGTTATTCGAAAGCGAGCCGAGAGAGAGAGAGACCACCTTATAAAAAATTTTGATTATCAAGGTTTTGATATCGTAGTTCATGATTTAGCAAAGTTTATGTCAGTTCAACTGTTCTACATTTGCTTGAATTGCTGTGCAACCACTCTTTAACGCAAGATTACATTTGATTTTCTACAGGTGCAACGAATATCTTCCTTTGTCTGATAGAACAGTTTCTTTAGAGGAAGTTCTTACGTACCAACATTCAATGTAGACCCTATTATTTCAGCTTAACTGAATGACAACATTTATACATTTAACTTTCAGATACCAGGTCAAGAATGTCTAGTTGAGTATAACCTGTTTTTGACAAACCGGTTAAGTGTCCATGATAATTGGCTATGTTCATAGTAAAAATCGATTGCATTGGTGTGGAAGGTAATAATTTGTTTATCAAGGAACTGAAAATCTCTGAGAAAAAAGGCACATTATTTTCAAATGTAACCTGTGCATAAATGTAGAACAAATACGACGGTCATTGAGTAACTCAAACTCCTAACCAAGCATTTTATTTGACTAGTTTCTCAAGAGCGGTGCCTTTAGCCGCTCTGCCATTTATGGGACAAGTTCGCTAAATTAATGTAAATTTATGTGTTGCATATGAAGAATTGTAGGCTGGTAGGTAGTGATAATAAATTAACGTCCGATTGGGGCAACACAACATTTTAACAAGGCTATAACGTCAATTTTGATGCCATGTTCTACAGTGAATATATATACACTCACTGCCAAAAGTTAAGCACGAAAGGTAAAATGTGAAGAAAAAAAAATCGACAAGTACAGCTTGGATTGACACGATATGGGGCAGGAAAGTAAGAAATAGGTTTATGCATGAAACAAAACAAAGAATTAAGTACAAAGATGAAAACAATATTGAATTTTCATAAATTATAAGATGAAGTCCTATTGTAGTCATTATCGAAGTGATGTTTAAATTCAAAACAAATAAACAAAACCGACATTAATAGGATATGGGACCACCCTCATACTCATACAAAGTTTACAGAGTCTGACCATACTTTCCATGAGGTGATCAACCAGCCCAGAGTCAGGTAATCGCCATTCCTCCTGTAGAGCAGTTTGCAACTCTGTGAGAGTAGCTGAGAGTGGGAAACGTGCATACATAGCACGGCCGAGGGAATCCCAAAGAATTTCAATGGGATTAAGGTCGCGTGAGTACGTCGGCCAAACCATACGCGCAATCCCCTCACTTTCCAGGTAGTCGTCGACGATGTCAGCTCTATGGGACGCGCATTATCATTTATTAAAACGAAAGAAGGATTAACTGCTGCAGCGTACAATTTCACAGTGGGTTCTAGGACTTCATCCCGATTCCTTCAGAGAATCCTGTCTTTAGATGTGTAGGTCTGTGCGATATTCCAACGAAATTCCGGCCCACACCATGATGCTTCCACCTCGGAATGCGTGATGCTCCATGATGTTCAGGGGCCGATTGCATGTGCCTTGTTCTCTCCATACCCTACCACGTTTGTCATCTGGCTCCAGGACAAATCTCGACTCATCCGTGAACATAACGTCTACCCAAGCAGTCAGTCCATTTCATTTGTTGCCGACACCACTTTAATCGTGCCCTTCTGGATTGGACGGATAGAGAAACATAAACTCGTGGTACTCGGGCGTACAGTTTATTCATGTATAGCCTTGGTCGCACAGTAGTGGTAGATATCGTCTTATCAATGGACACTGCAACCATAGATGTCACACGTGTGGAGGTTGCTCTTAGATTCCGCTTTGCTACAACAGCAATATATCGATCTTCCGCGGGAGTCGTAACTCTTGGGCGGCGGGCCACAGGTCTTCGGACAACTGTTTAGCTTGTTTGGAATTGTTTCCATATTCGTGAAATGACGTAATGATGAACGCCGAAGAAAAAGCAACCTCAGTGATTGATTGCCCTACTTCAAGGCGTCCCACATAATGGCAGTGCTCACTATCTGCCAGTCGTCTTCTGGAAGCCATAGAAACAGGTCTGTCTTCAAAACTAATTGTACGAAAGTTCTAAACATTTTTTATCAGCACTTACAAGCAACTCCTCTCACCCTTCACAATGCTGGCTTTTTATACGACTGCCGTTTTTGCATATTTCTCAACACGAAATCGTGATTGGCTGTTACATAACACATTTGCATACTTCCATCTACCTCTGCAGCAAATTGCTGCCTCTTAAAGTCAGATTGTCTTCTGGAAACTAACATTTTCCTCTTCATGCTTAACTTTTGACAGTGAGTGTATATTTCACTAAAAAAACATGGCACCAAAATTGACGTTATTTGTTTGTTTTAAAATAGCTACAATGGATGAAAATAGAAAATTGACCGTTATGATATTCATTTGCCAATTTTAAAACTTAGTATAAATTTACTTGATTTGAGTAAAGGAACTGCATAACATTTGTAAAATAAATAAAGCTCTCCACTGTATAATGAAATTCTTCAGCAGTCTGATTACTTAAAGCAATGCAAAATCTGGAAGATGAAAATGAGAGCAGGAAACAATATATGAGTAAAAATAGGTTTAACATCAAAAAATGCTGAATCACCTTTAAATTGAAATAAAATTAAATTGAAGGAGACATTCTGAATCTAACTGTGGTAACGTGACTGAGACTTGCTTTTCACAATGCATTTTACTGGAAATAAGAATTACCATTAGTAAAAGTAAATAAAATGCTTTTACATACTTTCGTTATAATTTTATTTCATTTCGAAGTATGAAATCTATTTATGTGAATATTGATTCTAGATCCATCATAAACGGATTGAAATAAGATATAAAATGTGAATAACGAAACTTTGTCATCTATAGATATAAATAATTAAGAAAGCGTAGCGGGTCTGCAAGTTAGTTTTTTATTCCATGCTGCCTTGTGTAGGCCGGTTTTCAATGATTAGAAAAATATAAATTTCCTGAACATGACATTCTCAAGTATACTGGACCCATTACGATCCTAAAATGTGATTACAATGAATAAAATATATGGAATTCGCCACTAGGTCTGTTCACTCCTGGTTTGGTTCGAAATAGAAAAGAATAAATTGCAAATAGAAACCTGGCATCGAGGAAGATGAGTCTAAGATCCATGTTGGCTCTAAACATGAACATGTTGGAGTACATCTTTATCTCTGTGATAGCACTCGGAGGTAAAGAGTGTCCCACAGCTACAAGCCCCATGTTTTGAAAACAGGTATCATAGGTAGAGGAGTCCATGTTATATCTCTGTACTTTCAGGTAGCCGCTGCAGTGGATGACCTGGAAAGAGAATTAGGAGAACACTATGAAGTTTAACTCAAAAAGGCACAAGGAACAGTGAAGGATATTTTCTATATACCTAGAACAAAAGTAATCAAACACTGTTGATATATATACTAATGTGATAAACATAGCGCTTAGAACCTAGTTTTTTAATCAATATTTTCTCTTAGAATAAACGAGAGACTCGACTATTTAAACAACAATCCACAATACAGGTAAAATTTCTGTTAGTCAGATATATTCCATTCGAAAGGAATAAAGTGTAACATTTAATCTTTTTATTCTCCATTGATTAGTTTACTGATCTAAGACGGGAATAACTTGTACCGCAATTCAAAGCACAATTTGGTTCCTCTGGATACATTTAATACACATATAAAGACATACTTTGAGGATATGATCATCTAATGAATTTTATGATCGTCGTGTAGTTATAAAATATTTCTAAGATTTTATTGAATTCAAATACAGCTAATTAAGACCAAATCACAATACCGATGTATCTAGTAGAGTCCCTTTGAATGTCACTATTGTCCGTCAACATATCGTTAAATCCATTTTGTCAAACTATTTTGGACATAGACCATCATTACAGAACAAACCAGGAAGCTTAAAACCAACACTTGATACACTTGTTAACCTTCTCTTTCCAACACATATTTTAAAGTTGTCTTAAGGTTAGCCGCTTCTCTTTTTTAAGTTACGAAATTTTAATTGTAACTACTTCTGTCAACATACATTTCTTAAACGGCTCAACACTTTAATTAATGCGGAATACTTACTTTGTAACCGCCGGATGTAAGACCAGCGTTTCGTTTTGCAAGAACACATTTCATGCGGACAAAAAACGACCTTTCCACTTCAAACTCAACTGCAAAAGAACATAGATAATGGTAAGGCAAAAATCCCTTATACAATGCAACCCTTTACTCTAAGTTTGAGAAAATTAGAGTAAAAGGCATCCAAGCATAACTTACATTTAAAATATTTTAATACTTCTAGGTGTTTATAGTAAAAACCAAAAAACAAATATTCTCGACTAGTTCAATACTTGTTTTTCACAAGTTTCCAAGATAGACACAAACTGTTGTTCAACGGTTAATTGCAGTTAATAGTAGAGGAAATTTTGGTACAGCTACACTCTACGTTTATGAGTGATGGCAACGGCTTGACGATTTTTTTTGGCGCACTTTTAGTAGTGAGTTACGATAAATTAAGGCAACCCATCTTTCGTTGCTGTTGTTGTGGTTTTCACGGCAACCTCGGCAAACGGAAATTTTCAATTTCCATTTTGAATATTCTAGAAAGTTCTTCCAAAATTCGTTAAAATCGTTTGATTTGATTGATTCGTTTGAAATTTTTTCTTTCCTCCCATTGGTTATTTTGTTTTTAAAATATAATTTTATTGCATTGGTCCTTTTAAATCGTTTTCTGTGATACCATTGGTCCATTCATTTGTATTTTGACAGTTGTGAAATTTTTATTTTGTTATAATAGTTTTCACGACAGGATTAAGAGTTTTGTTTTTTTGACCATTTTCGTTTTCATTATTTTTTTACGAGAGAATTCTGACGTTATCAGGTATTATTTCTTGCTTTTTTTTCTTTTGTAAATCTTTTTCTTTTTCAACATGCTCACTGTATTTAGTGTAATTGATAAGTTTCAGGGTATTCTTACCATTCGTAGCTTAGTTTCTCTGCTGGTTCACAAATGTGTTTTGATATGTGATTAAGCTTACTACTTTTTGTGAAATTTTTTTTTAAATATACTTTTTAAAACGTTCTGAAATTTGCTTTAAAAGTGTGTTGTAAAAAGAAAAGAAATTGTGACAGAAAAAGAGTTAAGAAATAATTCTTTCCTTGGCGACTAAAGAAGTGCGCCAAAAAAATCGCCAAGCCGTTGCCATCAGTCATAAACGTAGAGTGTAGCTGTACCGAAATTTTTATAGACTGCATTTGTATATATTGAAATATTGTTAAATAAATATTCTAGAGGTCTTTAAATTCCTTTTATGCTACATAAGAAACTTACAATACAATAAAACATTAATAAGATTGCTTTATTTGTAAAGCGCATTGTAGATCTCATTCTACCATATTGAGAGACATAAGTAGGGACATCACATTATTTTCCTTATTTTTCTACTACAAAAATGAAGACTGAATTATTTGATGGCAGTTTACTAAAAGGATAAGATTATAGAACAAATAGTGTTATACAATAAAGGGTTGGAAGCAACCAAACAATGAGGTTAATTTTTGTTGTTTTGTTTTTCTACTATGTAAGTTCTAAAACGAAAATGATCCAGTTAGACTATGGCACACAGTAGTAATATAACGAACCCTTATATAGATAACTTAAGGAAGATTTTACAATGTCTCTGTGTTAATCAGCAATCTATTAAAAGACTACAAGATTTATCTCTCTACGACTTCCTTTCTTTTGATGAATACATGCATTGAATTGATTGAATTAAGTGAACACACAAACTTCTGTGTATGGATAGTACCTAATATTGCTATCGATGTATTAAGATTCAGATGATAAAAGAAAGAAGAGAGAGAAAAACTCTCGAAAATGAAACTAAATTAAACCTAATCTATTCTTGCAGTTGTGCTTCCTAATTCCACTGCTCACTAACAATTGAAGATCTTATGACAAGAGTTGTTTGACCAAGATTTGGTAAAAACAGATTTATAAACAGTAGCAGTTACTGAAAGTGCATTTAGGGATAGATCGGATGGAAGCATATTCCAAGATATCACTGGGTTAACACAACATGTGTAGAACTAATAGGGTCATGGCAACTGATTCAGCTCCACGAATACAATATTTGTGGGTTAGTCCATTTGAAGTTAAGTTATCTCAATTGTTGCCACTTCTGTTAAATATATTTTTTGAACTATTCATCATTTTAATAAATGTGGAATATATTCACATTGTAATCGCTGGATGTAAGATCAGCGTCTTCGTTTTGTTAACAATGTACTAACCCCCATTGTTTGAAAAAGAAACGCTGATCCGTCAAAAAATGGGAAACGTGCTGGAAACGTTTGTACCACATTTGCAAGCGATATGTTAATCCACATTACTTAAAATTCGAGGAAACGAACTGTTGTGCTGCCACTGGAAGAGCTGCGCGTTTCTGGACAGACCAGATGGCAGCCTATTCCAACACATACTTTGTAACAGTTAACATGGGGTTAATAACTTATGGGCTAGTAGAGGGCGCGGTCACTCATTCATTTTCCACACTGTTGTGAGTTAGTTATCTATGGATGAAATTAGTTAGTTATCTATGCGGAAACGTTTGTTCCACATTTGCAAACAATACGCTAATCCACATTACTTAAAATTCGAGGAAACGAACTGTTGTGCTGCCACTGGAAGAGCTGCGCGTTTCTGGACAGACCAGATGGCAGCCTATTCCAACACATACTTTGTAACAGTTAACATGGGGTTAATAACTTATGGGCTAGTAGAGGGCGCGGTCACTCATTCATTTTCCACACTGTTGTGAGTTATCTATGGATGAAATTAGTTAGTTATCTATGCGGAAACGTTTGTTCCACATTTGTAAACAATACGCTAATCCACATTACTTAAAATTCGAGGAAACGAACTGTTGTGCTGCCACTGGAAGAGCTGCGCGTTTCTGGACAGACCAGATGGCAACATATTCCTTTGAAACAGGTAACATTGGGTTAACAACTTATGGGCTAATAGAGGGCGCGATCACTCATCCATTTTTCACACTGTTGTGAGTTAGTTATCTATGGAGGAAGTTAGTTATCTATGCGGAGAAGGTAATGGCTTAACAATAGGATAACACGTCCGAACTGGAGTTTTCTAGAGAATAACATTGCGACAACCCAAAAATTCTGACTGATGTCGGTCACTCATCCAATATGACGTTAGACCAAGGTTGCAGTAAGGCCGATTAGCTATTGAAAGAAGTCGTTAGTATTCAGATGGACAGAGAGGAGTCGAGACGTACTGACCACCCTGTGGCACAGAAATCTGGTGGTGAAGGGGCGGAGGTTGCAGAGCCAACACTGCTGCCATTTCGTCGTGGTCGGTGGGATCGATGTACTCGTAGATACTGTTGCCCGTTAACTCCACCTGAAAAATCAAATCAAGAAGTGAGGCCTATTTCGAAAACGAATGGTGGCACTCATAATATACGAATGGATTTAAAGTGATTCATGTTTTCAATTGTCATATTTTTTAAATAAAATGATATTTTTTAAATGTTGTTTTTTATAACAAAATTTTATAAAGTGTGTTTTGGAAACATGCATAAAATAACTGTTTTATGCATAATATTTTATGCTTGATATAGAATAAAGCAAAATTTTAGAAAAATAAATTACTATATTAATACATTTCATATTAACTGACTTATATATTTATCTATAAAATATAGTTTAGTTCAATTGTAGACATTTATAAATATTAAAACACGTTTTTTGAATAAGTAATGTTATGTCAGTATGCATATTTTATATTGTAGACCAGGGGTTCCCAACCTTTTAGTAACTGCGTACCACTTGAAATTTTTGGCGTACCACCAGTCCTATATTTTTTTAGAAACATATATGTAATGTCAGAAAAGTGCCCAATGGCTTGTTTTATTTTAAATAAAATACTAAGAAAGCTTCATATTTTATGATTAATGCTCTTGTATTTCGTATTAATGATGTTTTACTAAGGAAAAAAAAACGATTATTGAAAATTACAGTTTTATTTTTTCTCACAGGTCTAAAAACAAAGAATTAAAATAATTAGTGCAAACAAAGATTAACATAATCAAAAATCAATTTTTAATGCGAAACTTTTTGTTTGACTTTTATTAAAATATCAATATCAGGAGCATTGTAGCTTAACTTCACTCTTAAGTATCTTCAACACTTATTCTGTTTCTATATTTATTTTTTATGTACAAAAGTTCAGAAAAACCACTCTCACACAAGTAACTAGTAACAAATGGCATAAGGCAGTGAGAGATATCAACTTAATTTCGCCGAGATAGCCATTGAATAGAAATAGACAATCAGCAACAAAGTTTCTCTTTAAATAATGTGCTACTGTTAGCGTCATTAAAAACGTTATCACTAAATTTATTTCATATAATCTCATTTTTCCTATAACGTGGTTGTGTACATACTAAAAAATCGATCAAACTTCGTAGAATATTTGTGTAGCTTGTATCATCCTTGTGTACCACCTGAAAAGTTGCCGCATACCACCGGTAGGGAATCCCTGTTGTAGATTTTGCAAACTCAAAGGCTACTTATAAAAAAGAGCATACTATTTTTCTTAATCCGTATTTCCCATATAAGTTCCAGAACATAATCAAACCCCGAAAATTTTGATAATGGTATACTTTTAATTGAGACAAAATGTATAGGCCATTTAGCCTTCCGCCTTTTGCATTCGGAAGTACCACTCAAATACTGGCAAGCAGCAATGAATTGCTGGATGTTATTAATGCGTGTTCTCAACTACCCAAAATGCATCTAATCTATAGTTTCGCTCAGAACTATAAGAAAACAGCAGCGTGCGTACTTGCTTGAATATACTTAAGGATGTTGCCACAGCTTGATTATTCCAATATTTCATATTATGAAATCTTGTGATTATATTACTAGATATTGGCACAATCTGTCCTACGGGTTAAAAATCACACAATTTCCTACAGTGATTTTAGAAAGATTGTGTTTACGCTTGTGAAAGGTAACTTCCTTCGATTCTATTAAGCTATTAGTAAAAACAATATTAGTTGATAATTATGAATCCAAAAAAAATTTATGATCAGGAAACAAATAATAGCATAGCGATGGATAAAAAGAACTTTTAAACGACGCTATGATCGTATGTAAAGTAAATCTGAAATCATTGACAGTGTTAAAATCTTTCTTGGAAGGACAATAAAATCTGAAATTCGAATTGATGTATATAATAAAAAGTGGGAATAGCGTATGTAACTATTTTTTTAGACTTTATGAGAAGCTTATCTGCCAAATCTAACAAATAAAACAAGTCTCGCCCCTTGTATCTTGCAGACGCAAATTTTGTTTATAACGGACTTTCCTTCGATTTTTATGAATTTATGAATGTGTAGAGTGTGCATTAAGCTTCAGAAAAAAAAATGCATCAAGTTTTACGAACCTCAAAAGACCGAGGTAAAAGTTAGTTTAGTGGGAATTAAAATTTTTTTCAGATTCGATATTTTCACAAGATCTTATGAAGGTTCATAAAATCGCATTCATTAGAAAATCATGTTCATTTGTAAAATGGGAGTTTTTTAAAATGCATGTAAACTGTAACGAGTTCCTTATTAAACTTAAATAACGCATTCTAACTGAAAATAGAAAAAGTATTTGTCTTTGTTAACTCAAACAAAAACTAAAAGGTTAATTAAAAATAGAGTATCTAAAGTATTTTTTATTTTCTGCAGTTAATTTATTTTGAAGTGCATATTTTTGTTCAGAGTGAACTGACCATTAGAATATGAAACTTACTTGTGACAGACCCAGATGGACGGAGGCAGTTTCAGAAATATACATAATTTTTCCGTCAGGGGCTACAACGAAGACAAAACCATCCAGAGTCTGAAACACAAAAGCGTACATCAAACAAAAGCTTACAATTTATTATAACAATTTTTAAAAGCATTAAAGTTTTATGAAAATAATGTGCAGTCTAAGAGATTGATTGACAAGAAGGCATTCATTTATATCATTAACATGCGTTGACGAAATTCGTGTCTCAAATCATTTTTCTCTGTGCGCCTTAGCTTTTTGAAGTTTGATATTCTAATACTTTTATACAAATTAAAGGTGAAGGTCTATCTCTTTATACAAATAGATTTCGCACATAAAATTTAATATTTTTCATTTTTTTTAAGGGGAGATGAGACATTATGTGTCAAACTGCCCATCTGGAGCACATATTGACATCAGAATATAGAATAAAAGAATTTTTTAATATTGGAACAGCTTTAAGAAATATAATATTCAGACCTAAAAGAACCATTTGAAGAAAGACATATTCCCTTGAAATGATTAAACTTCACATGTACTAAAATTTCTTATCTATAAGTTAATAACAAATGTGCTGTGTAGGAGGGAAGAACAGTTGGCTGTTTCATTAAAGGAAATGAAATTTTAAGTTCAGAAATTGTATGGGAAATAAAAAAATATATTACAGAGGAATGTACAATAGTCAAAAGAAGTTTTTTGTAATGTTTACGATGCTTAATGTCGCTTGTTTATCTACCCAATTTATACCAGTTTTTAATTTTTAAGGTAATACACCAAAGACACTCTCAGATATATGATTCACATGAGCGGAAGTACCCTGTTATTTAGCTAAATAAACCCAATAAATTTCCTTCTCACCAACAAAGCCCATGACTACAGTTGGTAACTAAAAATACACAAACTGCTTGATTTATGTTTTTTAAAGGGAATCCGATAGAAATTGTATGGAAAATAAAAATTTATATTATAGGAGAAAGAACAATAGTCGAAAGAAGTTTTTTTTAATGTTTACGATGCTTAATGTCGCTATGTTTATCTACCCAATTTATCAGTTTTATTTTATGTTTTTAGTTCTTGTTTTTAACTTTCAAGGTGGTATACCTAAAATACTCTCAGTTATATGATTTATCGAATGTAAGTGGACGTGCCCTGTTATGTAGCTAAAATAAACCCGAAAAGTTCCATTCTCAACAACAAAGCACGTGACAACAGATGGTAACTAACAACACACAAACTGCTTGATTTATGTTTTTGAAAGTTGTATTTATAACACCACGTGTGAAATATCCAACGTTTTTAACAGAAATTAGCAGAACAAGTAATTATTTAACAATGGAAAATATTTTTCCAAATTTTCTTCTACTGTTGTTAAATGTTCGATTATTAAAGAAATGATTGCCTCGTTTGTATCCTGCACTGAAGGAAACATTTCTGTGTTTTTTTTCACTTGCGTGTCTCTTCCATAGTAAAAGTTTTTGTCACTGCACACATAATTTGTTAGTCGATGTAAGAATGTTTTCGTGTTTCCTTGCATACTTATATTTACAGTATTAAAGTAAGCAAAAATATCAGCCAAATTCTTGCACCTATTATCATTTTTCATATATTTTCCAAAAGTTTCGTATTTATCTGCTTCGAAAAAAGAGAGTAATTCATTTTGTAATTGCAACACGCGATTCAAAACCTTTCCGCGTGACAACCACCTCCACTACTGTATTACGAAGTAAACATTCGTAGTCTGCGTGCATAGATGAACAGAGAAGTCTGGAAATTCGGCTTTTAATCGGACTCATATTAGTAAAATTAACCCTGGTATCTACTTGATCCAATGCTTCGTTTAGTATCTTAGGCATTGTCTTTGTGACAAGCACTTCTCTGTGCAAGAAGCAGTGATGAAATATTATATTTTAATGGATTGTTTTCGTTTAAGTTTCAAATCCCTTGCCTGATCCCATCATAGATGCTGCTCCGTTGACACAAATACCAACACATCGATCCCATGATAACCTTAACATATTCAAATGCGACGTTATCGCTTCAAATAAATCCTGGCCAATTGTACGTCCCAAAAGTTCGGTACAGCTACACTCTACGTTTATGAGTGATGGCAACGGCTTTGGCGATTTTTTTTTTGGCGCACTTCTAAAGTTGCCAAGTAAAGAATTATTTCCTAACTCTAATGTCACAATTTTTTTTTCTTTTTACAACGCACTTTTTAAACATATTTCAGAACGTTTTAAAAAGTATATTTTTAAAAAACTTTCACAAAAAGTAGTAAGCTTAAGCACATATCAAAACACATTTGTGAACCAGCAGTGAGACTAAGCTACGAATGTTAAGAATAACCTGAAACTTATCAATTACACTAAATACAATGACCATGTTGAAAAAGGAAAAAGATTTACAAAAGAAAAAAAGCAAGAAATAATACCTGATAAAGTCAGAATTCTCTCGTAAAAAAATAATGAACACGAAAATGATCAAAAAAACAAAACTCTTAATCCTGTCATGAAAAAACTATTATAACAAAATAAAAATTCCACAACTGTCAAAATACAAATAAAAGGACCAATGGTATCACAGAAAACGATTTAAAAGGGCCAATGGAATCAAAGGATATTTTAAAAACAAAATAACCAATGAGAGGAAAGAAAAAATTTCAAACGAATCAATGAAATCAAACGACTTTAACGGATTTTGGAAGAACTTTCTAGAATATTCAAAATGAAAATTAAAAGTTTCCGTTTGCCGAGGTTGCCATGAAAACCACAACAACAGCTACGAAAGATGGGTTGCCTTAATTTATCGTAACTCGTTACTAGAAGTGCGCCAAAAAATTCGCCAAGCCGTTGCCATCACTCATAAACGTAGAGTGTAGCTGTACCAAAAGTTCTTTGCAGCATAAAAATAGATTTATTCTCTTTCTTTCATTTATGTGGCAGCGATAATCCAGTTGTCAGAATCATAGATTAACAACCGGAGGGTTGCGAGTTCTAAACTCAATCCAACCAACCAAAGACCGGCGTGTTCGGAGGTGGTGAGGGTGGTGCACGTTAAATCTGTCATGAACTTAAATTTACTCTCTTTGGCATGGTGTAGAAGTTTAGAGAATGAAGTGGCTGTATAGGGGTGCTGACCTTGCTGTTTGATCGCTGTTCGAAGTTACGAGGTGCTGTCCTCGGATCTTTTTTCCTTTCCGGATTGCGATTTGTAATTAATTAACACACACGTACACAGCCATTAATTTAAATTCTTTGTATGAAATACATAAGCTAAAAAGCGAAGTTTTATTGTTTTTCTTAATCCACAACTATGTCATTGTAACGAGAAGAGTATTATTAAGACAGGGAATCAATTTTGAAATTTGAAACGAAAACAAATCCCCCTCCCCTAAAAAAAACTACAACAATGCATCCAACAAAATAAAAGTTATGTCAATAAAAATTTAAAAACGTTAAATTTGACTAATAAAGATTTAAAACGCGTGAAAAAATCATCAAAAGCTATTACAGGGAAGAAAAATTTCCTTAACCATCAGATCAGAAGTAAGTCCTTTATTTCTGCCCTGATGATTGTGGGCGTTTTGCTCCCCAAAAATGACTTTTGACAATTTTCACACGTTGAAGTCTTAAAATTTTTACTACAAGTTTAACTAAGGTTTAATTTGCTTGTCTAGAAAACTTTTGGGTGCGCGCTTGGAAAGTAGCTTCCCAAACAGTATCACAACAAAAAAATTATCCAAGAAAAAAAGAATAGATTCATTGAAGGGTAAGATTCCAAGTAAAACGCAAAACAATCTTGAATCACGATTGTAGGATTGCATATTCTGCCCGAAACCGACATACTTTCTTTAATTGAATTTTAATGAAAACAAAATGGCATTGGCCTCTGAAAGAGAAGAATCCACGCCTAGTATAAACTCTATTCCAGATACTTCCCCAAACTCATGCATCATACCAAAACTCTTCAACCATATCAGTATTCAAACGACCTCCGAAAGCGAGTGAAAGACAACACAACAGACAATCGCAGCATAAACAGCGATTTATCCCGATCTGGCAAACGGAGAAACTTTCCATTTCATCAAACCCGACACAACATAAAAGTGTTTCCACTATGAATCAAAACCGGGAATTCCATCTGTATAAACAATCGGAAAACTCTAACTCTTTTATTCTTTCCGGACCGCGCTACCTTAATGGCCTCCTCTCGGCCGATAAGTAGGCAAAGCGAAGAAGGAGGATTTCGAAAACGGAATTCCAAATCCTCAGCCGATTCAGCGGCTCGGATACGAAATGGCGTCTCGCGATGCGAGAGCACGATCGTCTGTCGATGACGGATTATCGCTTCCGGTTTTATGGCGGGCCGCAGCACTCGGAGGCCGGTGTCGGAATTATGTAAATGTGCCCGGCTGTGATGTACGATCGGTCTTGTTGATCTTGCCCGACGCGTATAAATCGCCTGCTCTATCGTAATGAATGCCGGAATTCTTTATCTGTGGGGCCCATTTGCACCGACATTGTCCACACTGTGCCACCATTTAACACTTCCCCCCTCTCTCGGAGAGATCGCCTCGCGCTAATCACTTATGCAATTGGGGAGTTGCTGTGTCATTTCGCGGCCGTGATGAATGCAGTTTGGGTCGAGGAAAGAAACGCGAGTACATCTTTTTTTTTTGAAGATAACGAAGAGATAAATTGTTTCTAAAAGAGAGAAAAACATTTGCGATCGGTCAATAAAATATTTCTAACCACGAGCAAGAAGCACGGAAACACGAGATATACTGTCGACAATGGATGGCTCACAGTGGCTTAGCGTCCATGGAAGCCCAGTGTCACATTATTTTCTTTAAAATCGGAAACAAAAAAAAAATGATAAAACTTGAAACAAAAGAGTCGTTTTTTTTTAATAAGTGTAAACCTATTGATAAGTCAATTTCTATTTTAGTTATTGACTTTAACTGCAAAAAACAAATCAGAGAATGCGGATACGTCGTACTTTTAGCCTCAACTGGCCCATCCAGTCCAAATAATATTGGGTTCTTGCGCATGGTCTATCCTTACTCTATCTATGGTCTATCCTTACATGGTCTATCCTTACATGGTCTATCCTTGCATGGTATATCCACAGCAAATCTCCTCATTTCCCTAGGGCAGCCGTGGCTCAGTGGATTTGTCCACTGCGCTATAAATCTGAGTTGTAGGCGCCTAACGTTCAATTCTAGTCAGGTGCCATTCCTCCTTGTGTATTGATCTTTGCTGCGTCTGTAAAACTTTTATTGCATGCCTTTGTTCATTGTTTGATGTTGCATGTCTTGCGTTTGGTCAAATATGGCTCTTACAAAATAAAACTAAAATGCAACTAACTAACCTCATTTTTCACACCTTTGTATAACAACCATCAAGCTTCAGACACTCTTAGATGATCCACATGGAATTTACCTGAATTTGGAGCGATTGCACCCTTTCAGATCTCCTCTAACAGAGGGCTAAAATTGATTGTATTTTACTATATTTGCTGAAAAGGGACAACGGAAAATAAGTTTGTCAAAAGCTAGGCATTAGATTATTTTGAATCCAATCGAAGCATCAGCCCAATTAAAGCAGCCCCAGTTACCAATCTTACGCTGAGTATTGTTTGTTTGTTATTCTATAAACATGTTTTGTGCTACACGAGAGCTTAGACTAGTACCTATAGCATATATTAAAAAGACTTTGAACCACCAACAATTTATATCGTGACGAGATTTGAACCCAGGACCTGTTGGGGTAGGGATTACAAATTTGTTTTATCACCAGAGGTTAAATTTCTTATACTCACAAAGTGAGCCAGTGGATACATTGCGCAAAGTGTTACAGTTATTTTGACATAGTCTTAAAATGGAATTTAGATTTAAAAAAGTAAGAGCTGCAAAAAAATAAGGCCCAGGACTAATTTAAATTGTTTTAATCTCTCAAAAGTTTGCCCTGCTATATTTTCTAAACCTTTACATATATTAATGTTTAGTTAATGCTGAGTTTCGACGACAGTAAATTTGTAGATTATTCGGTCTAGAATTTTTAGGTCGACGCAGCTATTTCAACTAACCATGTAGTTGTTCTTTTTGAACTGCAGAAGTAAAATTTAATGTATAATATTACTCCAGAGAAGACCAGTCAACAAAAAAAGGTCAAAATCTGTCAATCTATTCAACCGGAAGAGAACAAGCACTAACACAAGGATGTTTTTGGAGGGGGGTACATCTCGCTGGATGCTATGAAGGAGTTTATGTATGAAATCTAGAAAAAGAATGTAACGAAGACAATTAAATCGCCTAGATATTGATATTCGAAGAAAGATTAACCAGTAGGTAATAAGAACTATGATATTAAAATAATATGTTATCGAGGACAAAACTGGAAAAGCTGTGCGTCTACGCTAATGTGCTACGAAACTTTTAAGAAAACAGAGGTGAGAATTGGTTTGTCTGAAGAGGCAAAAACTCTCAGGCGAAGTTATGCAATAAAGCTAGTCATTTAAAACCCATTTCACAATTTCAAGGGCAGCAGTATTCCAGTTGATAATCGTGGTTTAGAAAACAGGAAGGATACGAGTTTAAAATTTTATCCAACCAACGACCGTCAGGTTCGTGGTGGCTGGTGCACGTTATATCTGCCGTTGTCTCAAATGTCCTCACGATGTCGTTGTGTAGAAGCTTGGAGAGTTGGTTGCCCCCAACAGGTGTCGGGGATACCTCAGGTGTAGACCTCGTCCTCTGAACATGGTTAAACATTACGAGGAGATGTCCTCGGATCTTTCTCTTAGGGATTGATCCCTGACCATCAGCCCGATAGCCCATCTGACCAAATAGCCCGTTGCGTTGTTCCAGTACGACAACTCTAATTTAACTACCTGCTTATCACTTTCATATTTCCTAACTACATGAAACTCCTTGAGTATTCCAGCTTACCGTGTATGAAATGAGCCGTTTCTTTTTAAATTAGTTAAGTCCACTTTGAAAAAAAATGAGCTTATTTTCTTTAACAATTTTAATAATTATTATTGCATGATAAAATGTAACAGGTTTATAGTGTTAAAGCCATCATCCGAATTAAGTAATGCGTTTGCCAATATTTTAAAACTAATTTAAAAGCAAACTAATATCTTGATGTATAAAATACAACTTTCAAAAATAACGGCTCAAATATTACCTGTAAACTGATAATTATTATTCCACTAAAATGAAAAAGGAACTGAAAAATTTCCACATAACGAGTACTCTCCTTACACACCAGGCGTTATCAATCGTGCGTTAGCTAATGTGTCTACCAAAAGTTTGATATTGCCATATGTGTTCGAGGATTTTGCCTTTCAAATAATTGTTAAATAAAATCTGAGTGTAAGCATACGCGTAACTTACTTGAAGGAGATGAGAACCCAGTTCTTTTATTGCACTTTCTAAGGGATTCGGTAAAGGTGGAGCAGCTCCCCAACCGTCACCAAGGCCTGCAATAAAAATCAAGTACATAAATATAGTATATAGATTTTTAATTACATTTGAAAATTTTAAATGACGCAAGGCTTCTATATGTAGGGGGTCGTCAGTATTATGATACCGGGCCCAATCTTGAGAGGGCCCAGTAAAAGTAAAAAGTTTTTCGTGCGCAAATAGGTTACCTATTTTCTAAGAAACTAATTAGCCTGAAAATACATGGTAATGAAATGGCAGCCTGTTTTTTAATCTTTATATATAAATGATATATTGTGTGTTTTTAAATTCTTACTTCTATAGTTATACGGAAATTTTATAATGAGAAATTAGTTTTTGTGGGTACACTGTTGTGAAAGGGGATGCAATACCACAGTGGTAATTTGCTTCAGAAACCCCACTTGGTAGGATTTTTTGTACTTTTTAATTAAGTATCCAGAAGCAGATAGAAGTCCTTAAAAAGGATAAGCTTGAGGAATTTCTGATGTGGTTATCTGATTTCAAAATTTAGGAAGATGTAATACTTTTCATTGTATTTTTAATATACAGGTGCACAAATATACACAGTCCAATCACATTAATGTGACAACCAAACACCCTGCAACAATTGCCGGAAGGATCCAGGCTGGAGGAGGGAGCATTATGGTTTGAAGAATGTTTTCCTGGCATTCACTGGGTGCACTCATCATTGTGGAAGGCACGATGGATCAGCACAAGTACGCATCAGTCCTTGCGGACCATGTCCACCCCTACATGCGAATTATTTTACCTCAGAATGATGGTATCTACCAGCAGGACTATGCGAGGTGTCATACAGCTCGCAGTGTATGTGTGTGGTTCGAACAGCACCAGGATGAGTTTACCGTACTCCCCTGGCCTGCAAACTCACCGGATTTAAACCCAATAGAGAATCTGTGGTACCACCTCGATCGGGTTGTTCACGCCATGGATCCTCAACCGCGTAATCTAGCGCAGCTGGCCACGGCACTGGAGTCGGCATGGCTCAACATCCCAGTGAACACCTTCCGAAACCTAATTGACTCTCTTCCTGCACGTCTCGCAGCGGTCCGCTCTGCCAAAGGTGGTTATCCTGGCTTCTGACAGGTGGTCACATTAATGTGACTGGACTGTGTATATAGAAAATAAAACTACACGGTGGATAGTTTGAATGCATATATTTGTACATTCCATTCGTTAACTCGTTTGCCACTCTCACAGTCCAAATGTAGGAGTAGGTCTGTTCATATTTAATCGTCTAATAAAATAAATTACAATTATTTGTGATCAAGTTAGAGACGAAGTTAAACTCTAACACTGATAATACAATTGGTGGTGTCGCAATTAGAATATTCCACGTGACAGGTCTCATAATGATGCAAGATTTAGTTACTTAATAACCGCCTCCTTTTGTCATTTTTTTAAAACAGGAGTTTCATATACACACCACAAAAAATCGACTAAATGATTTAATTGTACACTTAGAATCATTGGAAATCGAAACGGTCACATTATACTTCATGTTCTTCAGACATTTTTTACTTCTAATTTGGAATGTCTTAAATAACTGTGAGGTATTAAAAATTGTTTAAACATTATCAAATGGTATTAAGTGATCTGTCTACGACAAAAGTCAGAAATTTTATTATCTCAACCAATTCATACTTCAATAAAACTTATAAATAACACGATCGAAAACTTCAACTTTATATTCGAATTAAAACAAAGCACAATTTCTACTCTTAAATGCAATGAATTTATGGAAAATGTTTGGCAATGTCTGAAAATTTTTGACTTTCCATAACATTTACTAGCGAATGCCTTCAGTCTTATAAATGTGGCAGGGAAAGTCAGGTATTAGGGTAATTGGGGTCTTATTATCTTTACAGATGTTGGAATAATTAATTTGCTTAAAGAGTATTTTCAAATCGGTTCGATTAAATAATTAGTTTTCAGACATTTCATAAACTCTAAGGTTTTTTGCCCCATTCATGTGTTTGTTTGAAATTCCATTTATAAAGGCTATTAAATAACTATTTGCTATTTTCTTCTAATATAATAAATGCTGGAAGAAAACCCTCAAAATTATTTTTGTCATAAAAAAACTCTATTAAGATTCAACAATAAATTTTTTTTTAATTAATCGAAGTTCGCTTTGTGGAATACATTCGAGGCTTTCAGGTTAATTTTTTATGGCTAGATGAATTTTTACTTCTCAGGGTTTTTCTCACGTCCTACTAAAGAGGAATACTTTCAGTGATGTCTAAAAAAATCTTCCCTTTATTATTTTGTTTCACATACATCGTTTCTCTCTTCTTTTCCATGCTTTGAAGATTATTTTGAATGTTTTTAACAACGTAAAGCTAATGTGCTCAAAATTTTCAATTATTTTAATGTATCAATTGACTTAAAAGTAGAATGAAAAATACGAAGGAACTTGAGAATTTGACAAACGAAAAATTCTTCTACGTACACTAAAATGATGTTTGCATTTTTTTTATGAAAAGTGATTAGTCTGATCACTTTTTAATCAACATTGAACCAACTGAACCCAAGCAGCGTTGAGTGATTTCACTTGTATTTTATAAGCTTATATTTTCATAAGATAACTTTATTAAGAGCGTTTTAGGAGGTAAGATATTGCTTAAGCGCTACTTAACACTTGCCAGAAGCCACTTTTCACGTTTTCTTTAACGATGGTAACGTATTTTTTTTGATACAGTCAATACTACTAGCTGGACTATATTTTTCCGACGCAGCAGGTGTGCAAATCTCATTGTCAGATATTAATTTTCTTTCGTGTAATCTGATGTACAGTGAAGGTTTGATTGACAACCTCTTTCAGTTATTTATCCGCAGCACTGCTAAAGTTTTTACTGAACTTCCGTCATCAAGGTCATCCCAATCATTGCTGACTTCCAAACTAAAATCAGATTATCCTTATCTGTCTTCATTAACAATGGTTTAGAAACAGCTTGTGGACCTTGGGCAATAAAATTGAAAATGAAGGTTTCTTTTTAATGTTATTCAGTTGCGTATGGCGTGTTGTATTCGTAGCCTTTCGAGATCATGGCCAATTCCTGTAAACTGGTTTTTAAATTGTAGTTAGGAGAGTACCAAAGAAAAACTATTTCATCTTTTTCCCGTATTCGATCCAAAAAATGTCACACTTTTTTTTTGTTAATTTGCATTTGTTTGTGGATTAAAACTTTCATTTCTTTTTTTTTTCAAGCATTTAGAACAACTTTTTACAGCAAATAGAACAATAATGTTTTATCTGTAAGTAGTTTTTACGTCCTACATGAGTGCCTTGCAAGGAAGTCACAATTACCGTTATGCATATTTTAAAAAAATACAATTGCTTTACAGTTCATTTTCGATTACATTTACATTTACTCACTCTTCTTATTAATTAAAAAAATTTGCCTTGCTTGACTTAATCCATCTGTACTATTATAAGAGTCACTAGTACAGAAAACTCATCTAAAAAACTTTCACTTCACCCAGAAAAAATTTATAGATATTTCTGATTCCGAATCACAGTCCGAAGAAATTAGCTGCATACATTCTGAATCAGCTTTCATTTTATGGTAAAAATAGTTTGCACTACTTTTACATCAATAAAGCTGCCAAAAGATCAGTAAAAGTAAAATACAGGTGACCCTCTTATAACACGGTCAAATGGTACCGTGTTATAAGGAAACCGTGCTATACGAAACATGAGGGTCATACAATTTTGTATATTTGGTACCGTGTTATATGGAAACAGTGCTACAGGATAGTTCGTGTTGTATAGAAACCGTGTTAAGCAAAACTTAGGAAGTATATCAAAGTAGAGATTGCGTTCTGTGTAATAAGGAAACCAAAACCGTGTTATACGGCGTACTAAAAACATAAAAAAAAGTTAACATATTTATTTGTATTTTAAATAAAATTACATAAGGGATCATTAAATAATATAAATTCATATAAGTTTTAAAAACATTTTAACTATGTATTAAACCGTGTGGACGTGTATAGGGCACACACAAATACAGACAGACAGATGATCAGATAGACAAAACAAACAAGATAGACAAGACAGACAGAATATGCAGAACAAACAGACAGACAGAATAGGCAGAACAAAAAGACAGACAGAATAGACAGAACAAACAGACAGACAGAATAGAACAGAATGGATTTAACAAGACAGACCAGGCAGACAAACCAAACAGACAGGACAGACAGACTGGAAAGACAGACTGGAAAGACAGGACAAACAGGGCAGACAGACTGTCCAGACAGACATGACAGGACAAACAGGACAGACAGACTGACCAGACAGAATGACCAGACAGACTGAACACACATATTGAAGAGACAGAACAGACAGGACAGAACGGACAGACAGACTGAACAGACTGACAGAAGGGACAGACAGACTGGACAAACAGACAGAACAGACTGATAGAACCAACAATTGACAAACAATAGGAAAATATTAAACCGTGTTATACAGAAACTATTATCGTGCTATACGAGGGTCGTTGCAATTTTAGTACCGTGTTGTAGGAAATCCGTGTTATAAGAGGGGCACCTGTACACGCATAAAGCTGAGCACTGAATGATAAAAATTCGCCGAGTCATGCGAAACATGTGACAAAAGCGTTTGTCTGTATTTGTTTTTTTTACCAATCAATTTTCAGACTTTTGTCTTATGTTTTTATTTTACCAATCAGAATCGAACAAAATAGACTTTGCAAACAACCATTTAGTGGAAAACTATTGCCATCTGTAAGACTAATTTGGTATTAAAAATTAAAAAAATACAGGCAAATCAGTAAAAGCGACGGAGAATTGAGAATTTCATATCATTCCTTTGTTCAAAAGTGACTCGGCATATTTGATTCTAAACTTATTTTCCCTTATATTTAAGTTAATACTGCATATCATGTTAACACTGCAACCCTCTAACGCCGAAGGTGTCATTCTTCACAGTACATCCGTCACTGCTTTTCTACGCTATTTGTTGAGGTTATAAGTAGCGTACCATTCTTTTGGATTCTGTAAGGTGCGTGTTACCATTCATAAAACGTTGTAGTAGCGTTACTTGTACGCTTCATTGGCCTATTGCTGCAGGTGAGATGTGCGACTACGTTTTGGGGACGGAATACGAAGACGACTAATTTTCACCACGCTTCTTCTTTCGGAAGATTTGACCTTCACAGTACACACTCGTCACGCACAAAGCGCTAACCCACTTTACCTCAATAAATAGAAGCGATATTGAGGGTTTTAGTAAACCTGCTTGGAACATTTTTCCTGCCGGTGGCCAGCAGGCGACTAACCGTTTAAAGTAATAAAAGAAAAAGAACCCATCAAATTACGCATCAAGGTGAACTTTATTCAATAATCGGATATTTTTAGGATTTTTAATGTTTCGGGTTTATAGTGATGCAGTGTTGGGGGGAGGGGGGGGGATAGGAACCTGAAGATTTTGAGGATATTTTAAACAGAAAGTAGTTGAAAACTAAAGTTGAAATTTTAAGAGACAAATTTTAAAAAATAATCACTTATCAGGAGACTGAGCCCCTAGTCTTGTGCTAGTAATTTTTATATATGAGGCTCTATTTTGTCCAGCAGAATCCTTAAATTTCTCGACAACTACTTGCAGTCATTCCTCTTTTTAGTTAAAAGAATTAATGATAATGCAGCACTGTATTGAATGTGTCTGTATGGTCAAATTGATAAATGTTCGCTTCAAATCTTTATAGGCGAGAAATTCCTAAATACATCTTGTAACTCAGTACTCTTCTATTACTTTCAGTGCTCACAGGGGAGCGGTAAAGAAATCATGGGAGCTTTAGAACACACTTTGGGAATCTATTGTCTAAAATCATCAAATCTACAGAAAAGGTTATTAAATAAAGGAAGTTTGCTTATTTACAATTCATAGACGGTTGGTTGCATTGAATTTTATGGCACAAATGCGATACTTGGTCAAGCTGAGCCAAACATAAGATAGACAATAAACATGACACGCCAAGAACATTCTACTGACACGTTAGAGAGAAATACGCCCAGGTAGGAATTGAACCTGCCTAATCCACAAAAGGAAGATCTTAAAAACTTCCACTATTGTGACTAGGACATTTTTTTATAGGAGTCTGGCGTTATAAAATTCAAAGAGTGTATAAAGTATAAAAATTAAAATAATTATTTTGACAGTGTACTTAAATAGTGATATCAACGCAACGAAATTATTGCGGAAAAGTAAATGATATTCAAGCTGCTGTTACAATGAAATCTAGCAAGGTTAATCCATCTATTGTTTCCATCGACATACTTATAAAGGAAAAGTTCTAAAAATTACATGTTTCCACTTATCATACACTAAGACAGAAGTAGGAGAAAGCGGGGGTAATACTGCCACCCCTTGTTTTTCCTTGGACATTAGTGAAACGTGGAGTGAAGTAATACGTAGCTACTTAAAAGGAAACATGTCACAGTAGTTTCAATCCGTACATCAAGCTATATTTTTCTTTCAGCGAAGAAATTATGTTCTTGATTCAAATTTTGGGGCGACAGTTCTTTTCTGTAATAAGCAGTTCTTGAGTGAGGGCTGGGAACGTAGTCAGGAAAAAAAAACAAGAACGGACAATCAGAAGTGTAGATAGCCATTTTGAGACCAGGATGAATGATGCTGATGCTACCATTCTTTCGAAACAAACTTTATGTATTCAAAATGTAATCTATAAAAAAATTATTGAGTAAAAAGTAGTTTGTTGTGTAGACTATCCATTAAAAGTGTAGTATTACAGGTAAATTATTAATCTTATTACTACCGTATTAGCTTTTATTTACTAATCGTTATTACTATTACAATTAATTATTACTATTACAATTAATTATTACTATTACAATTAATTATTAATATTACAATTAATTATTACTATTACAATTAATTATTACTATTACAATTAATTATTACTATTACAAATAATTATTACTATTACAATTAATTATTACTATTACAAATAATTATTACTATTACAATTATTATCGATTACAAATAATTTTATTTTAGTAAATTTCATTTAGGTTTACCAAATTTTATCAATTTATATTTACCTCGATACATTACGTCAGGGCTCGAAATACCCGTGTGCACAGGTGTACTGTGCACGTGAAAATAAAATTGTGCACCTAATTTTTTCCCGCTAGGCGCACCTGTGCACCTAATTTAAAAACTTAGGTGCACCTTGTGCACCTGTATTAAAAAATATATTTCGAGGCCTGCATTACGTTTACTGAAACAAATTTATTTTTGTGTGACTTTAAAATAGCTGGACATCAAGCAATTTTCACAAGTGTGTTAAAATTCTTGCCTCTATTTTAAGTAGGAAACAGAAATTCAGCATAGTAATTGATGTAAAGTGTGAAGATCTGATTTATTCTGTTGAAAGCTAGTTTACACCTAAAACATTTCTAAATCAAAATGTTAAAATGAATTTTTCAAAATCACAGTATTATAGTTATTTTTATTATTTCGTTATTGCACATGAGGAGACAGATTTTTTTTTACAAGCTAATTATTATTTTTTTTAATCACAATTTATAAATTATGCGCAAAAGAGAACTAAAACAATTATACAGAATTTATCATTTTGAGTTCAGCAACTAAGTTTGCTAGTATGAATAATACTTTACTAGTCATTTTAAATAAATCGAAAGATTTATTACTTAGAGTAAAATTACAGGAAGCCATGTACTTACCATGTACTACATGTGAGCTTAAAGGAATTTTCTTATGCCAAAACATTTTATTTTTGTAGTTTCTGTCATGATAAGAAACATCAAGTTCAATTATTTAGTTGGTATTGTGGCAATGGCTCAATTTTTATTATCCAATCATCTAACACAACAGGATCATCATATCTATTAATCATTTAAAAATAGAAATTTTTTTGGCGGAAAACTTTTTACTCAACCTGATATTTTGTCATTGACATAGAAGATGTGTTATTTATAAAATGTTTGTGGTAATTTGGGGCGGTGTAGGGAGGGTGTTCCGCAGTTAGAAAAGAAAACAAAGGTGTGGCAATGAGCACGCTTTGCACTGCAGAACATCTTAACAAATGATTTTAAAAAATCGGCTAAAATTTTGATAAAATTAAGGAAAACTTTTTCTCTAGAGACTTTGTTTGTTGTGCGACGTACGTCGCAGTTTAAAGCACTTTCTGTTCCCGGCTGCATTCTAAAAGTATTTTCTGCGTTTTAAAAGTATGCGATAAAAATCAATTAAAAATGGCTTCCTGTAATTTTTGTAAAAAACAAGTAAAAATATAACTATAAATAACAATATCACTTATGCTAACAATAAATAGTTTCTTTCTGTAACTCACCACAGAACAATTCACATAATGTCATTCTAGTTTTATGATAGAATGTCTTGTAGAGTAAACTAGTGTGCTAATACTAGAATATAAATTTGACTTGTACCTTGCTGAAATTCCTTTTAAATTGTTCTGTACCATTTATAAAATGTTCTAGAATTAGCTCGATAGTCTGAGTTATATTTAAATGAATCATTTCAAAAGAAATACCATATGATCCGTCAAAAGACTTCAATTATAATTTATGCCACACAAATTCATGATCACAAACAGTTAAATTGAAAATTTTATTTGAAACGTAATTGATTTTCGACTCTAAGTAATTCATAGCATTGCTTCTTAGATTCACCTCGTTACAATAAACACTTCTCTAAAGTATCATAAATTCAAATCCCTTAAGTTCAAATAAGTAAAGGGTTTGGATCAGAACAGGAAAGGAACTACATATACTATACTAAGTATATACTATTGCTCTCCCCAGAAGAACCCAAATATTACTTTAAACAGATCAGAAAACGCAATGCGTCCAATTTCATGTCTAAATTTCACAGAACGGGGGCATATCACACTTTACCATTTGATCAGTTTTAGTAGTCAATGATACATGAAAATAGTGTTTACAAGAACAAATATTTTGAAGAAAAGTTAAACTTATTGCAAAAATAAAACTTACTTTTTATCCGAAGAATAATCGAGTATGAAAAGATTTGCACGCTATTACTGTCAGTGAAGCTGAACTCAATTAGAAGACTCCGGATATAGTTTTGTGGGAGATAGAGTTCGGATAATCTATACAGGATAATGCTCATTTTTTATGCGAACATATGAGGTTCTTAATATGTGCTATCTATGCTGATGAAGCACAAATAGTTTGATCTATCTCTCAAAAACTTAAATCAGTACAATCACTTAAATTTTACTTCAAATTTAGCAATCATTATTATGCCTTTTCGATCGAATTCCTCTATGGAGTATGTTTTTTACTAATGAATACTTGCACGTGTGGGTTTGAAATACTTAGCCATTAATAACAGTAGAAAACTTTGGATGATCGATAAACAAAGTGACAATACCTCCCACTTAAGGTCTTCCAATACTAACTAGTTTTTATTACCACTCGACCCTGAGAATGAGCCCCGGGCAAATTTGATAAATGAAACATAATAAAGGGTTTTCCTCGTGAACGTGTCCTCATACAGATTTCTTACTTTATTCGTGCTCGTATCTAAATCTAGATCTCTGTCAGTATCATTCAAATCATGATGAATGAAAACGGTCTAATGATCGTATCATAAGCGACAAAAACTAATAAAAGTGTTCTGATATCAGAAGAGAAAACACGAGACATTCTTGTACGAAAACAAAATTTTAATGTTTCTGAAATACCTTCCCTGATAAAATTAACATATGGGGCCGTTTCCTTTCAACCCCCTTCCTTAGCAACGCCACTGCGCGACAATTTAAAATAAAATTATCTCAGTAGCTGAAAGTTAACAGTAAAACAGTTTTTTCATACAAAAAAAAACCTAAAATTTGAGGATGTAACAGTTAATACATACGAATTTCGACACAAACATATTTTAAGTTTGACTTATAAAAAAACATACTCATCAAGGCCGCGAGTGATTATCACTATGAACTTCTGTGCAACAGGTTCAAAATTCCATTCTTGCTAAGAGCATGTTCATAGCGGTAAAGATTTCACTTTGTCGTAGATCCAGATGTAAATTGCCCTAGGGTTGCAAGAAATGATCGTACAGTGGCAAACCATCAATGATAATTTGGTATATCATTTTTGAGAAGAGGGGAAATGACGGCTTCCCTGTATCAGCACTTGGGCGGCCAATATATCAGGATCCTGTTTAATTGAAGCATTTTGCATGATCGATACTGAAATGCAATGATGCAAAAATGCACTACAAAAAAAAAGAGATGAACCAAGGCTACATTTGGTATACCTAAAACACGTTGCGAGATTCCATTAATACTCGGTGTAAACGAGGTTGTAATCCGCGTATACATCGAGTCTTGCAGACGTTTGTCTGTAATTTTGTGTTAAAGACGTTTGTCGACGATTTTTGGAAGCAGAAAAAATATTAGTGGTTTCTTGTAACTTTTGTCTACAACACAAAGGGATGAACACTTCTCACTTCATTCGTCAAGGTACCCGTTACAACCAAGACGATGAAAAGATCATTAAACGACACCGTTACGGTAGTGCAGGATTTTTCGTTTGAGGCGGAATTATACTGGGTCATCATTCTGGAACAACATGTACGTTTGTTTAGGGGTGCCATGGGCGCAGAATTTGTGTTTGTGGGTGACAACGCCCGTCCTCACCGTGCAAGCATTGTAAACGAATGCCTTGAATCTGAGGATATCACGCTTATGGAATGACCAGCGTTCTCATCTGACTTGAATCCGATTGAGCATGTGTGGGACATGTTTGGCCGACGAGTTGGAGCCCGTCAACCACCTCCTACATGTTTACCGGAACTTCGGAGAGCATTGCTTGCTTAGTGGAGGATCTTCCCCAAGATCAGCTCGATAATTTGATCCTTAGCATGCCTAGGCGTTGTACAGACTGTATTTCATCGTCTGGGAGACATACAATGTATTAACCATCATACCAACCATGTCATGTTAAGTTTTTGTAAGGTCGATATGTTTTGTAATGCTCCAGTGAGCAAAAATCGTAGTTTTTATGAATGGTATCACCATATGTGTTGTTATTTATCTTTTGTTTAATAAATGGGCCTTATGAATAAGTCACGTTTGTTTTGTTTCTGAACCTTTATTTGCCGGACATTATCCTTTATTTATGGACATGAGTGTAATTAGAGGATGGTATAATCATTGTCCTCATTAGTCACGTCACATGAATTGTTGTCCTTGGTAGGCTCCATAGCCCAAGTCTGTTGTCCCTACACAAATTTCATTTAGGATTAAAACGGAATGTTCAAGTGACTCTTCTTCGTCTGGTGACAATTACAAGATTTGGTTCGGGAACACCATTCAAATCTTTTCGCATTTTTACGTTCAGTTGGTTTTTAACATCTCATCTAATATTTTTAAATACAAAATGTACCTTCACTTTAATCACTTTGGTACATCAATTTTTAATGCAAATGTTTGAACATGGCTTTTAATTTGTTTTAAATGTTTGCGCTAGATTTCTCCAACATTTCCCTTTTGAAAATTTTTATGCATAATTTTCATTGTTTTATCTAGCGCTTGGCGCAGCTTGTCCACTTTTGGACCTTGCGCCGTAAAACCCCAAAATACATTCATCGTTTGGTGACAATGCAGAAGCAACCAATGAGTGTTGTTGACAACTCAGTGAACGTGGCACCGATGGGCAGAGAGAGAAAATGGGAAATGTTTAGAACACAAAAATTGCACTGTAACTTTTGTCGACGACAAATACAGCAACCCCGGTGTAAACGCAGCTTTCGATTCCAAGGTCGAAATAAACCGGTCGTCCAGACGAAAAGGTAATGAAGACACAGGGTCAAGACCAAGGTGAAAAGCGTGTTCTTCTGTATCAATTGTTTTATTTCTTCCCACAGTGACCCGTGATGTGGAGTGTTTTGTTTAGACCGGGAAATCTGTCTAATTCCATTTAATTCCCTGATCAAGTTTATTGCAAGTACTTTTCGGACAGCTTGTTAGCACCTTTAAGCAGGGAATATACGAGACTGGATCAATAATTGTATTACAACTCTTAAGTAAACAAGTAATTGCAAAATTAATCATTGATTTATATTACATTAACTCTTCCTTTAATCCTAATGTTTGAATCGTAACTCGTTTAATGTTACTCATTCCCCCAACGGAACCTGGAACTTTATCCAGTCCAACTGGATCACCAAAATTTAAGCATCTTCGGTCGTGGACAGTGCTTGCGAAAGTGACCATCTGAATCATTGTTGGGATTCGAATGTGGAATAAAAAAGTTTATGTATGTTAGTTGGTTTCAGTTTTAATATGTTTAAACTGTGACCACTGAGTAATTATGCTATCCAAGCACCTTTAACAATGAATTTTACTAGAAAAATTTTCCCTTTTAAGACATTTGTCTTTAGTTTCAATATTAATACGAAGAAATAAACTGCTACGTGCGCGAAGCGGGTGCTCCAGTCCAGTCCAAGGTGAAAAGGGAGGACATTATCGCGAAGGTAAAATTAGAAGGATTGAAACCGGGGGAGTGCGAAGAACGTTCCACGTGAAACAAAGAATGTTTGGGTTGAGAATAGGAGGCGACTTGGACTGAATTTTCTTATGGTTGACACTGGAGCTTAGATCACAAGTGTTCACGAATTCTATCTGGGAAAGATGAAGTAGCCGGTCAAAAGTCAAGTTTTAGTGGAAGGTGGAGCACAGTGTTACACGTTTTTTATTTTCATCTGTGGCAAATAATGTTTGATCTCTTACCTACATCTTACATATCACTAAAATTTAAAAGATCAACATTTATTGCCAATATTTAATGTTTTTGGTAGTGATGTACATTGCAACACTGTGCCCCCACTGTCGGAGTACAGTGTTACGTTATAGTAGCAACAATACAAATAATGGGCTTCCATTAAAGTTCATTTTAATTGAAATGTACAGATATCTAATGCTTCCTTTAGCAGGCTTAAAATAAAATGGCACTTTGGAGTTTAGTCTACGTATCATTGAACAGCTTTAAATGTGAGGAAAACATTAGTAATGATTGTAGCCTACAGTTCTAAAGTAGATGATAAAATAAGAAATTGTAAACTTATTTTAGATTTTGATAGAAAGTTTAATCTACAAGGAAAATCAGCATTTCTGCTTTTCTCATTGTCCTTCCTGATGGAATTTAAAGAGGAAGTTTGGCAATGATGTTTGATTTTTCAAGTAAATAAACTTCATTTGTTCGTGAAAATGTATAAGATGAAAAAATTCTTTTGACGTACTATAACATTTTAAAATCAACATTATTCTGATTTACAACTTCCCCAATAGAGGGAATTTTATGTTCATTAAGGTGTCCTACTTCAACTACAACGAAATCAATATTGTTAATTTTTGTCGTCTGCAGCAATGTCTGATTGCAAGTCTGAAAAGGAATGTTATCACTATAAGCATAAGAAGGTGAATCTTCATGTTCTGTTGATGATATCTCGTTAGGCTTATGCCTCAGGTTCACTTTCGCTTGCTTAATGGGAATTTCGTACTTTTTAGGATTTAGTGCTTTTTTTCCCTCTTCAATACTTCCTCTGTAATCATATTTTTAACTGGCGTATCAGTCAAGAACTAACACTTCACCTGTCATCTATTTTGTGCAGGTTTTCGGGGTGGGGCTTTGGGAAAAGACCTAACTTCTTAAGAAGACATACTTTTGTTAGCTTGTGAATGTTTCGAATGAACTAAGAAATGAGAAGAATGACTAAAGAAAACTGCTAATGCTGTTAAGAAAGATTGTAAACATCACATAAAAAGACATGCAAATCTATATATGGAGGAAAAAGTTTAGAAAAAAATTAACCAATTTATGTATGTTATCATTCATTTTTTTAACTAAAAATCTTAAAATGAAAAATGCAGAGTTATAAGAGTAAAAAATTTACATTGTGAAACATATGCTTGTTTGTAATGTGTTAATTGGACAAATTATGTATGTAACAGTATGCCCCATTTCATTCTGTTACACTGTACCCCATCTGGCATAGATTGTAACAAAAAAATTTTATGAGTACATAATGCGAATTTATATCATCCCATTTTAACTCAACAGAATCTAAACATAATTTGCTTTGCTGCTAAAATATTATTCATTATAAAATAAGCACCACTCATAAATAAATAAAATTCAATTACAAACACAAAATTTTACTTTTAACATGCAAAAATAGAGATTTGCTTACAGAAATGTAACTAATGATTCAAATTCTTGAAAAACACATAGACATCTAGAAAACGAGATGACTAACAAGATTGTAAACAAATTAGGTATAATTTTTCTACCACTTTAAAATGAAATTCACTGTAACACTGTGCCTCACCTTCCCTATTCGAAGAAGCTTTGGAAATTTGAATACGGGCGAATATTAAGGCATTGAAGATGAAGTTAACAGGAAGAAATAACGATTATAATTTGGGGGTAGAAGCCTTTTGTGCTGTTACACCTACTTTATCTAGGGAAGGATTGTTGTCATTGAATTGTTTCAGCATTTTGATGTAGAGGGAGAGGGGAAGTTTTCCGATCTATTGTTCGGAGATATAGATGTAGTTACGATGCGAAGGAACTTAAGAGGAAAACCAAATTTCTGCTGATATCATTGAATAAAATGAAGATGCATTGATAGTAAGAGGATATAGATAAAATAGATTTGGTAGAAAACCTCAGTACACTTTAGAGATGAAACGGGATGATGTAGTAAATGGACAGGAAGTGGAAACAGGAACTTTTGAAAGGCGAGAATTTGAAATTTGATCAACAGGAAGATAGGACCTACTGGATGAGTTTTAATTCACAAAAAGGAGAAAAGGGTGATTCAGAATATTGTATGAATTTATTCTTCTAGAAGAATACATGAAGCAATTCGATCTGAAAGGATATTATCAGCTTACGCGTTACCTTAAAGGAAAAGGTACAAAACTATAGAATTTGCACGAATCAAAATTAACCATCGATAGGAATGACAACTGATTATATTAATAATATTAAGTAATTGACTCTATGACGGTATTGCCCATAGAGCATGGCAATATCACCCTGGAAGTACCCAATATCAAATATTCTGATACCAATGAACTATATAACGAAATAACGTAAATGGAAGGTGTTGGATTATTTTAGTTTTCCGTGTCAGATTAAAAGCTTAAGTTCCATTAAAAATATTCAATTGAAAAATTTTAGTTTGCTACGATGAACTAAAACTTGTTTTATCAGTCCAGGATTGGAAAGTAGAACAAAAATCGTGTACTGATTTTTACATAAGAATGCTTTTATAGGTATCAGTTCTGAAATTACAACTGATTTCCCTAACAAATGAAAGGGTAATTCCTTTGTGAAAGGATGAACGTCCACTTGAATTGTTAAAAAAATGGGTGGCCAAACGCTCAGTATGCTTCTATCTTTAAGTAAGATGGCCAGTAATAAAATGTTTGATATTACTAATTTATGCTTATTCTGTCTTTGTAGTTTCATTTTTTGTGATCGTAATAAAATATAGTTTTAATCTGCATTACTTGTTCTGGCGTATATTATCTAAGTATGTTCGAAAAGCAATCTACAATGGTGACAGGGATCTTTTGAGGGGAAAAGACAAGGAGGGGGGGGGGGTCAAATCCTTCCCCAAATGATCCGAGGGCTGTTCAATAAAGAATGATCATAAATTAATAAAAAAATAATTTCCTGTACTAATCCTCCAAATTTTTATGGTCTTTCTCAAAATACTCTCCATTACATGCAATGCACTTATCTCACCTTGTTTCCAGTCTTCAAACACGTGCTGGAAGCCATTTTTTTTGACAGGTCCTTCAAAATCGCCTACGCAACTTTTACCACTGCCTGTGATGATGAAAACCGCTTTTCCCGTAGTTAAAAAGCTATCAAAACCACATCCTGAAGCTAGTTATAGAGAAAATCTATGTTTGGTAAATTACTGGTTAAATATGAATTCGTCAGTGTGAAAACAATAAGAAAATAACCATTAAACGCAGTGTTCATAAAACATTACACGACATGTAAGGAAACAAGAGAGAGAAATCTGGTAAATCGAAAATAAAATTTTATATATATTCTCGATAAAAGAGACGTTCTAAAATAAAATAAAATGTTTTTTAGATGAGGAGGAGGTTTTCCTATGGGTAGCTCAAACCTCAGGAATGGTTCTAAGCGTATGGAGAAATAATTCACCAAGGCGCAGTATGCCTCCATCTGTAAATAACATGTCCAGCAATAAAATGTTCGATATTATAATTTCGTAGGTTCTTTTTTTACGATCGCAATAACAGTTACTTATAATCTGTATTATTTGTTCTCATATAGGGTCAGGCGGGGTGATTGTAAACAAGCTATACAGGCGCCCACGTGGGACTCCGAGTAACTAAAAAGTTGTGAAATATGAAAGCTGGCAACCCTGAGGATGTAATATAGTGATCCCGTATTTCTGTGAACCACAGCTGATAGCAATCTGTTTAGTTGAAAAATTTGTGGTTGAAAAGTTTGGGTTTTAAAGTTGTTGTGTGCTGCATTTTCTGCTGCCCTCCATAATATATTGAAAGGTACGTTGTTTCAGTTCTTTTCTACGATCAATTATGTTTCTATCAAACAAATAATCATTGACTTTTCCTTCTGGGAACTTTAATGCACCTACATTTGAATGTTTACAATTACCCCATATTTTTCAAGGGACGGGGTAATTGTAAACATAACTTTGTCAATGGCTTTGTTTAATTTCGGATAGAAAACCTATATGTTGTCCCGTGTAATTTTGCATTTAATCGTATTGAGTACGTTTGAATTGCGTTTTATTGCATTTTTCGTGTTCTTGGGGAGCAGGAAGACTGATTTACTAAAACCACTAACATTGACGGTGAAGTGTTGGAAGTTCTCCAAACATTCAAGCAAAGTATAGAATCCTTGTAAGGGAAGTAAAATATTTTGGAGCCAATCATGGAAGACACTGAAAGGACTACGTTTCTACTTGTAGATGTTGAATGGGAGAAGAGAAAGAAAACCCATTTTTCGTATGTATGAAGGGTGGATGTTGTTTCAGAAGAGGAGTTTGAGATCACCATACTCAAATGCATCGACTAAATTAGCTGTGGTTGAAAAAGACTAATTCTGTGTTACCAAAGACCATGTCAAAGCAATTTTACCTACTCCAACCTGTAGCAAAGAAGGCCGTAAGGAAATTTTCCAATTTGAGGGCACTGTTAATGTATAAGAAATGTAATGTTTACTTGTCTTTTGTACCTAAGTTTATATTTTTCAATTATTATTATTATTTTTTTATTTTTTGTTTTTTACACTAATTACATTCTTTGTTCAGTAAATGTTTGAATTATTTATTATTATGTATTCCTAAAAGTTCACCTCATGATCAATGCAACTTTCAAGTGTCACTATATTTTGCTGGGGTAAGAAGTGGGAGCATTTGGTAAATGTAATGATCAAAACTGGGTTGTTGTAAGCATGGTATTAGTAGGGTAAAAACCCCATTGGAATTCCTTCTACTGCCATGACTACTGCTCATGCTGTCACTTGTTCAATGTTCAATATCACGAGGAAAATAGTTGTTTACAATTACCCTTACTTCCAGGGGTAATTGTAAACAGCCGAGTACGGTATTCAATTTCTTTTCTGTAAACTTCGTACTAATTAAACATAAAAGTAGAATAGTGACAAGTTAGTTTTGTTTGGTGAACAATGCTTAATTACTTTATCAAGAGTTTGAAAATAGGGATTGAAAGTGAACATACAAATTCTGTTTACAATTACCCCGCCTTACCCTAGTATCTTAGTTTAATGAAAAAGGAATAATTATGACTGAAGAGATCTTTTGAGTGACCAGAGGGATCGAATACTTCCCAAAATAATTTTGGAATTAAAAAGCTATCAAAACCATACCGATGCTGGTTACAAAAGAGAAAAGCTGTTTCGTAAATACACGCGAAGTATGCATCAGAATTTATCAATATTCTGAATACAATGAGGGAATAATTGAATACAAAGCTTGTTTGTAGTTTCACTGCATATAATGAACCGGGAGAAAAAGACTGGGTCATCAATATAATTTTCTGAATAAGAGTTGTGAAAGAAAAACGAAAATAAAATCAAATGTTTCTGAGAAGAGGAAGGAATTGCACGTGGCAGCTCTTACGTCAGGAACGGCTCTGAACGTAAAGAAAAACGAGAAATAAATAAAGGAAGAAAGGAAAAAATGCAACGGAATACTAGAAAAAGCGCGCGTTGTTTTGGTAAGAGCTGTTATTGCCATCTAGTGACAATTAGTGGAAATAAAATATCACTTTCCAACTGTTTTTTATTACACTCAATATTTACTGTGCAATATTTTTCGCTTATCATATAAACATAAAAATTCACCTCTTTGGAAAAAAAAGTAACTTTTCTTCAACATAATCTATATATATAATTCTCTTACGTGGCACGCAAAAAAGACGTTATTTGTAATCGCGTTTTGGCAACACTGTACGATTGTTTGTTTATCGCGAAGTCTCGCGCATCGATTCAATTTATAGCGTTATTGGATGAAATTTTATTGAAAAAAAAAAAGGAAATTTTAATGAGCTGTTGCAGTTAGTTTATAATAGAAATCAAAGAAAGCGGAGGATCTTTTCAGGGCCATTTAAAAAACGGTCCTTTTCAGGGCCAACAATTATAGTTCAACAAGACGCTTGCACTACAACTTTCGGCAACAAACTCAATGAAAAAGTGTGGGTCGTTTGAGTGCTGGGAAAATGTACACACAAACAACATGCTCTGGGTATTCAATTTACAAAGCAACGCTCACATTTCGAGTCAAAATTTGCACAAAGTTTTCATTTGAATTCTGATTTTAGAGATACTGTATATATTTTTTCTGTAATACAGCAAATTTAGATTTGAAAAACATTTTTTTGGTAACATATTTTGTAAACAATCCCTTCTGCTAGGATACATGTCTTCATTGAGGCGAGCGAAGCGAGCATAGGTTCGCGCAGCGAACCAATGAGGATTGCGAAGCAATCCTCTGGGGGTTGGCGAGCGTTAGCGAGCAGGGGGCAGGCCCCCTAGTAAAATTATAATTAACTCCCAACAGAGTTACAATTTAAATTATAAAAATCAAAGATTTTTCAACTTATAAAATAAATTTTTAAAAAGAGCGATTTGCAAAAGAAATAATTTTAATTACTTAATCTTAATCAAGAAAAGTACATTCAGTTACTTAACTACATCAATTTATAATAGTTTCATATTCAATGCGTTTACTACTATGTGCGTATTTTTTGACATAACAAAAGCAGAGTTCAACTTCTCACTAAAATCCCAAAGACAATGAAAATCGAATTTTTTTTCACCGAAATTTTGATTCTAGAACAAATTCAACATTCTAGAACAAATTACTGAATCAAATCGCGCATATGTCGGATACCTACTCAGATTCTGGGTTTGAATCCTGGTTTGGCCATCTATGTTCATAGTGGGTCGGAATCCTTTTTAAAACATAAGCTTAAGACTCGTTAATTTTCGTGTAGCAAGGAAAGAGCAAGTGCGACGAGCCAAACTTTAATTCTTGTCAGAGATATTTTTTATATTTTCTGTGAACTGCTATTTTCCTCTGGGACTTGTACTGGGTTGCGGTTGGTTGCGATGGGATTTATAGCGGGAGGGGGCATATTTGACAAAGCCAAACCTAAGACAAACAACGTCAAGCGATGACATACGTACACGCCAAATGTTCTACTGGTACAAAAGGGAGAAACACATCTAGAATATAAATTCCTATCTTCCCTTCGTCTAATTATCAGTAGTTAAACAGAAAATACCGTAAAGTGACAGTCCAAACCACAAAATTCTTTCTTGTTTCAAGTTACTAGGAGGGCTCCGCCCCCTGTTCGCCTGCGCTCGCCAACCCGAGCGAGTTTTCAATCTAGTGGCGGCGGCAGTAACTTCTTTTTAATATAGAGATTCATTTTGCTGTGCTGTACTTTTAAAAAGTATTATTTTTTTAAGTAACTCTTATGAAGTGGAATCGATGAAATCCCTCAAGCCTTTTAAAGCGAGAAGGCAAAAATCTACAATAATTCATGCATATTTTATGAGTTTAAATAAATTCTGGTACAATTGTGGTACTGTAATTGAAATTTAATAGTAAACCGGCAAAACTTTTCAAATTTACTTCTATATGCCAATTTTGAATCAATTTATGTTCATATTTGTGTACACCACTCTTATATTTATCTTAATATTCATAAAATCTAATATTTATCTTAAAGTTTATAAAATCTTTTTTATATGTATCTCTTTTACAAGTCGCATTAAAGATCGTGATAGTTAGAGCTTATAAAGAAACGCCATTTTTATACAATTCATCGTTCAAAACAGCTATCTGTATGTTGTTTTTACTGCACATAGTGTACGCACGTAGAGAAAGTGTATTTACGTGTTTCTAATTTGGTTTAAACGATGTGATATACGTTGAAGTCAAACTTATTTCGCTTGTGGAAAAATATGAATTTTTTAATTCTTCTGAATATTTATAATTTTTTTTCTTATTCAAACAAAAATATGTTTGGAAAATATTTGATTGACTGACTATAACTTAGATACGAATTCCGCTGGAAGGTAGGCATTTAATTAACGTCGCATTGGAGCAACAAAACGGACTATTGCCGACGATCCGGTAATAATCCTGAGGTGAAAGATCCTAGATTTCGATTCAAGTGTATCGATCTTTTCAAAGTTATCTTAAACTAAGGAGCTATACTCCCTCGGGGCCCTCAAGGGGATGGCTAGCTTCTGATAGCCAACCCCCAAAGAGGCAATCTTCATTAGTTCGTTGGGCGCACCATGCTCACTTCGCTCGTTAGCAAAACGTCCGAGCATCAAAACATTTTCTACTTTAAAAACACTAATGACATCAACAATTAGTTTCACAAAAAAAAGGCCTGCGCTGAAATAGTCAAACGGAAAAGCAAAATATATAAATATATATTTTCAAATTCATAAACCGCTTGAAAGAGATATTTTTCAATTTCACTTTTTTAATTATAGGGAAAAGTATTGTAGAGCATTCCACAAACATCTTTTATCACACATTAACAATACTTATTATCAGTGTGTAAAAAAATCATGATTTTTTTCAAAAAAATCAATTAATCGGATTTATCTGATTTAAATCGGATTTATTTGATTTAAATCAAAAATAAGATTTTTTTATTTAAATTTCTGTAGGGCCTATAAATTTGTTAAATAAAAAATTGAGTTTCTGACATGACATGTAAACTAATATTTAATTAAGTAAACAATCGGAATTTGTGATATGGTAAATTAATATTTATTTTACTAAATATCATTGTGTGTTACATGACAATACATTTAAAAAATGAATTTTCAAAACAAGAGCAAAATATAAGACATTTGTTTAACTTTAAAACACAAGTTGACATCCTCCATAGTTTTTCTTGAGTAAATTAACATAATCATGTTAACAAATGTATCAGTAAGTGTAAGTGAGACCTAAATTAGTCTGATTAAATAAATATTTGTTATGGGTCACTACTCTTAAAGTGAAAGGTGACTGTTTCAGGCTGCATTTTGCAAAATAAAAGATGTTCATTGTGTTTAAACTTTCATCCTTTTAAATAGCAAGCTCAGTTGAATTTTTTATTTAATAAATTATTAATCACATTAACTGTGTTATTTTGTATTTATGTCTCAATTAAAAAAAAGTAGTTGAAAAATCACTATAGCTAAGCCATTGGTCAACCAATTAAAGGGGTAACAAGTAGTTTAGGCCTACTTTGTGGGGATTTTCTTTGGCTGTCTTGACATTTACGTAGATGTAGGCCTACTGCTTTATTGTTTGTAACATAAAATTATGCATGAACATTGTAAAAACTTTCAAATAGATGTCAACTTATTTTTTACTTTACTGTTTGGCAGAATCCCTGACTCAACAGATTACTTAGTCCATAGGCACCTCAGATTATTTGCAAGTGTCCAGTGCCAAACATTTTTTTTAAAAACTCATCAGTACGAGCTGTTGCCATTAGTGCTGAAATCAACATGTGTGCAGAAAGTTCAAAGCATTTGACAAATTCTGTGATTTTTCTAGAGTGTATTTACTTAGTTATAAAAATGTAAGATTGGTTGTGATTCAAATCAATGATTTTTTTAAAAATCATTTGATTAAAATCATGATTTTAATCGTTGATTTAAATCTTGACACCCTGCTTATTATTATGTCATAATTATTATTTTTAATCAGTACTCTTATATGCTTCGCTGTATTGTCTTAATTACAAAAAGCTTCAAGTTTTTTCGAAATACCCTTTAAATTCTTTCTACGGGGCAATGTAAACACATACAAGAAATCTTTTAAAAGAGATTCGGACGGCATAGTTATAATTTAGTTTTCAAAATTTCAGGAGAGCAAATATCAAGTAAAAAAAACCCTCTAAAATTGATCTATCGCCATTTCAATAGGGCATGCGAACACAAAACTTGCATGTATTAAGCACTTTCTCAGGCAATCAGAAATTGTCTTGACCCCCTTGAATATTTTATTTCAATTATTTTCACTATGAAATATATTTGACTTATTACTATATTGTTTGGTGTCCTAACAAGATCCAGATCCTCATTTGGCAAAAAAAAGTTATTTTAAACTTAGGCTTTCCCTCTGACATGAAATCCAAGCTACGCTACTGGTAGCAGCTGTATAAATAATTTGATCCAAAATGGGTTCCTCAAGACCAAAACCTTCTTCCATAAAACACCCCAAAAGACGGACTTTTTTACGATTATAAAGACAGCAATATTCCACGGAATCTTCTTTTCTCCGACTGCCATCTCGGCTGACAACTCCTCCATCGACGCGCTCCCCCTTTCAAAAGCCACTTCTGCAAACAAACCAGCTCGCATTCTATCACAGCGACCACGGCTCTATGACGGACACGATTAAGGCTAGCCCCTTGTTGACTCTGCCCACAGAGCGAGAGCTGCTGACAAGACGGCCAAACGGCCAGCGCGGCCCGTTTTGTTCGTTCGCAGGGGATGGTTTCTCCGAGGGAAGGCTATCTGAAAGGAGAGCCTCTTCCCCCCAAAGCCATACGTCAGGCTGAATGTCGATGTGGATGGCTGCGAGAGCAAACAGAACTCCATAACACAGAGCCCGCATTTAGTTTTCATGAGATAGGGGACCCTTCTTTTTCGTTATTCTTTTATTGTTGCGTTATGAATGGAGGTTTTTACGAGAAGGGGTTGCCTGCATATCGCGGAGGGATGGTTGTTGCGTGTCGTATACTATAGGATGGTTCTCTGACCAGACTAGTAGCGCCTAAAGTTTCTGGTAGCGTCTGTCCGTATTTATGAAATTCCTCATTACAGCTGGAGTTTGGCTTTTCTGCCACAAAGCGCTGAATGTCGGCCCTGTTTTGCTATTCCCACGCAGGGAGAAGCTCAGGTGTTGCCTCATCATCTGATTGTGGTTCAAAATTACGTGGTGTTGCCCTGGGATCTTTCCATCAGGAGATTGATCTCGGAACGTCGTCAATAGACCATTGTGTTGCTCTAGTGCGACGTTAATTAAAATTACCTTACCTTACCTACCCACTCAGGGAAAATTGGAATGTGGAGACATTTATATTATATGAATGCGTTATACAATTATTTTCGTAATCGCAATCTTTAAAATATTATTTTGAATGAAAGGAGTTGTTGGTAGAAAGTTGAAACAAAGAAGACAAATTTTCTCTCATAAAACTAAATTTTACAAACGCAAAGAATTTTCGGAAAAGGATGATTAAAGTGTACACGTTGTTTAAAAACCCACCAAATGTCAGCAGAATGAAATTTTCAAAAAAAAAAAAATTAATAATAATAATTCAACTTCTTTTATATCTACAAGTTTGCTTTCAATAAAGTTTAGTGGGCAGTGTACTACTACAGCCTGCAACACCAACTCCTATAGACGTATCGAAAATTCGGACAGTCGTTACTACAAGTTTTTCACTTGTTATGCTCTGACCTTTTGCGAATTCAGGCTTGAGACCTGGAAACAATTAGAATCCAGAATCTGTATAACATTGGTCTTTTTGTATAAAACAGCTTGTAACCCACCCAAAGGGTTTAACGAGTTCAGGGGGTGGTAATAACACTATCATCAAGTTCCAGAGAGCCAAAAGACCTCTGTGCCTCATTGGGTCTGCCCATTGAAGATGCAGGTTTGTTTTCTATAACCTAACCTGGGTGTGTATTTCTCTCTTTTAATGTCAGTAAAACTTTCTTATGTCCATTTCTTTTTGACGGAAAAACATTTCTTGGTCCTTTTACCGAAAAAGGACAACCAACCATGGAGACAAGTCCTTAATCGACGCGGGACAGCTTTATTTGCAGCCGAAGATAGATACGATACATGATAAAGGATAAAAAAATAAATACATCGATAAGCCCCAGTGACTCAGTTTTCTTTTTGACCATCTACTATCCCACTCGAATCGTCATGATGCTAACTAAGCACCTACACGAATTTTTTACCCTTATCCTTCCCTTCGGAATTGATCCCAGACCATCGCCAAGAGCCAGTTGTAAAGTTCCAGTGTGATTCAAATTCAACTAGCAACCTACTTACCAGTTTTCTCGACATTTTTTGGACGTCTATATTTTTTACATATATATTTATAGATTTAAGGTAAAAATTAATTTCTGCAATACTTTAATATTTTTTTGCACCTAAACTATCTTAGTAGGGAAAGGATGAAGTCTCATGGGCTGAAATCCTCAATACAGAACTGATCAGAAGTTTTAAGAAGGTTAATAACGACACTGTTGAAGCAGAACTGTATGTAGTTACAGTTTCGTTTTTAATTTTAAATGCCCGAACTCTGACCGGGACATCAAGGGACAAACTGTGGTTATTTGTGAAGGTGCTCAGCGGGTAAACCACAGTTACTCCTAACAGTGTAATTATCAAACATCCATGCGCTTACATACCGGAATTCGAGTCTAGACCTACTGGGTGGAATGCCAATAAATTGATTACCATACCAGTTATAAGGTTATGCGGTCAATATAAAGATTTTGTTTCAAAGTGCATCTCTCTATCACCTTCCTTGCAGATGATACAATATTTTTGCGTCATATTTGTTTTGTGCGTCCGAAAACCGTGACGTTATAAGTATGACGCTACAAAACAATGATTGGAGAAATATCAGCTCAAAAAGGTTTTGTTAGGAAAAACCTCACTTTTCTTTTCTAAATTTTACTGAGCCGACATTTTTGATAAATCGTATGTAAATCTTGTCACGGTTATGCAAATTTTATGCAAAACTTATCATGTGATCTTTCATGCTATTATAGAAGCGGTTGCAATCTGTTGCACCAGTATTCCCGCACTAATTCCCGCTCTCGCTTGTTTGATCACGTATCCGCTTACTTGATCTTTCGATCAAGTTATTCGATATACTTTAAAATGTTATAAGTAACTTTCGTCGATTGTAATCTTTTAATTTTAACTTAAATTCATTTGTTATCTTTTGAATAAATTATAGTTTGGATTTTTAACGACTTTATCGCGTGTACTTTTATGAACTTAAGTTCATATCAGCCTAATAGAAAGTGATAGTTTTTTTTAACTCTCTGCGTGGACACTCAAATTGATCTTAAAAGTCAATTAGTTTTAATTATAAAGGATGAAATACCCCTGGGAACTCAGTTGAAATCAGCTATCCAATTAAAGAACTGTATCCCTATCACTAACATTACAGAAAATTTGGGTCTGTTTAGCCCTCGTGTTTCAAAAACAGACGACAGAGCAATAAAGCAAACATAATGAAGATGATTGGAACCTTTGTCGTGCTAGCGTAGGCAGATGTATGTTGCTGTGCTGAAAGACTTGGAAGGAGGTTGTATTTATTCAGCACAAGATGGTTAACCCCGCTTCTTTGTTTTTTCACTTTAATTTCCAGATATAAAATGTTTGCCACTCTTCTCAAAAAATAGTATTTATTGATCTACAAACAATTTACAATTAAGATGTCATTGATGGTATTTAAAAATGTACAGAATGGTTTAGTTGTGTATGATTAATCTACATTAATTTTTATACAAAATTATTTTAAATTATTTTAAAAATTATTTAATTATAAAAAATTATTTTAATACAAAAAAGTTTAGAACAAAATAAAAGAATATCAATAGATCGACTGAAACCATGTTTCAAACTCAAAAATGAAGTTCGTTCAATAAAGTCGGATAAATTATAAAGAGCAAACTTCTTAAAATACTTTTATTAATGAAAGATATATGGGTAAGACAATAAGTAAACTTCAAAGCGAAAAAGATTAAAAAACTAGTTTTTCTATTCTTTTATTTTGTTCTAAACTTTTTCTGATGCCACTCGAGCCAAGAGAAATCGTAACGCGAAGAGTTTGCTGGTTGTTGCCTCAGTGCGCCACATGATGTCACCACACGCGTTATTTTTTTAATCCGAAGACCTTACTGATCTCTTCATGAACGAGAACATCTCCAAACAAAGATCAGTCTGAAGATCAGATTAGCTATGTGGGACATGTACTAATGTTCGCGTTAAACAAAAAATTAAAACTACAATACCTTAAAAAAGATTAAGCGAGTTCCCACTACAAACTCTTCATTGATGGATGTGAAGCTATATGCTAAATTTCATGGTCCTAAATAATTCTCGAAATAATTGAAATTTTGTGACTTTAGCCCCTAATTCGGCTGTGTTTAGAAACGAGGTTTTTTTTTTCCACACTTTTGGATAACTAGACGCAGTGCAATATTTATCTAACTGGGCGTTCCTTTTTAAATACATAAAAAGTTTAATTTGGCACTTTAACCCACTGGCTGATTATCCCGCGATTTCCACGGGCAACTCAAATGTAGCAAAATTTGCTCATCCCGCGATTTTCGCGGGCAGGTGTTTTTCTATCTTTCTTGAGGAGCGCATCCCGCTTTTTCACCGTTTAACCAATGAAATAAATTACATACAGCGTTAGATATTAAATTTAGATTTTGGTCAACAGTTGTCGCTAGTCGTCCACTAAATTGCGGTATTTGAAGGTACTTTGTATTTACCGCTCTAATTTCGCGCCTTTGTTTGGCGCCTTTTTCTAATCAGAAATGGCTGCTAGAAAACGTTCAGCGATTGACAGAGTATATATTCCTGATGATTTATCAGATTCTGAAAGTGATTTTAGTTTTGATAGTGATAGTGATATAGATTTTTGGACTGCTCCTCAGATAGCGATGAATCTGATCATGATTCAATAAACTTGCAAAGCGTTAGTCAGTGGTGCAAAATTGATATGAAGAATATTCCTCCTCCTCCAGTTCCTTTTCGTGGAAATCCGGGAATTACTGTGCATATAGCTTACAATAACTTCTGACAGTTTAGTTTCTCATGATAAAAATCTATATAAAAAGTCTTTTCTAGAAAGAAAAAAATGCATATTTCAATTCTCCAATATATATATATTTTTAATATGCAAAAAAAAAAAATACACGATTTTTGTAGCGATTTCGGTCTACAAATTGAGCAGTCAGAGGGTTAATAACCCCTAGCATTTCTAATAACCCCAAGAACATACAGAACCCCTAGTGAAATCTGGGTTAATTTTTTCGATCTACGGTCATTTTTCACTATTCTGTAAAATTTAGGCACTTGATTTGCACGCGTTTTCAGATTATTGTACACATGTTTCTTTGATTACTGTTTTAAAAAAATGAGCAGCTTTACAGGCATATTGAATAATCATACGTTTCGAATAGCTTGACTTAGATTCATCCAAAGAATTTATGGAGGAAAGAGTTCAAGAAGCATCGTATTCATTTCTTGCCCAGAAAATTCTGACACAATAATAGTGGAAATCATACCCTTTGTCACTCTAATATACGCCACATTTTTACAATTTAAAAATAAATCTTCACCTCTAAATTTCAGTGCATTAAAAAAAATGAAAGTTTGATTGTAAAGATTAACAAGCACAGAATTTCACCCAATAAAAGTGTATAACTCATCGAATTAGTTGCATTAAGAAATGAAAATACCCACAATTAATTACTTTTAATTTCCAATTAATATTATTTTAATGTTTTTAAGATTCATTAAATATTTTTTTTTAGAAAAAAAACATTTATACTAGAAATATTTGAAGCGCTTGCATTCAAAAGCAGACAAATTCAACTTTAGTAAAGATGATTAACTAAATAATTTTTCTTTGTTAGATTTTTATTGAAACTAGCGTTTTATATGTGCTTCTAATCGGCAAATTTGACTTAATTTGTGTGTAAAACTTTCCCAAGACACGTAATATTAATTCTTCATTACATATATAAAGTAGTAATATCTACATATTTTATAAAGTAGGTAGTCTGGGTTTGAATGAAAGCTATTTCATGTAACTCTCTTTTTCTGTATGAAGACAATCTTCATCTGCTATACAAAATATCTTTGAACAACATTAGTTTGCATGTGTAAAATCTCTTCACATATGAACACAAGTTTGAAAAAGCCAAAGAATTCTTTACTCTGTTTAATATATAATACTGCTCTGTCCTGTATCTATTTCTGCGCAGAATGGAAGAAGCCCCTTCACATTTAATAAAAACACATTACGCAGATTTCTGCAGTGGATATTTTCACCCAATCCATCAGGACAGCCCTAAAATAATGTTATTTGCAAAGGGCGGGAGGAGGGTATAATTTGCACAAAGAGATCGCTTCTGTTTCTTCCTCGTTTAGTTTTTTCATCTACTGCTAGCGCGACTCACTTTGAAAGGAATGAAGTATTAGAGCCCTCTTGTCGCACTAAACGGGGTGTGTGTGAAGAGCTTTACTTACTCCCCACTGTTATTCCTCTATGAATGGCAAAGGGTGTTGAGTGTGGATTTTAAGCGAACACGGACGCACCTGTACAGCTTCTCATGTGTTCAGAGCTCTTGAAAACAAGATGAATACTATTTGTGTGCCAAATACGATAGGTTATTCTATCACACAAGGAAAAGATAATTAGTATTCGCATTAAATTAATGAGTAAATAACACTGTTATGTTCGATATAAAAAATCATAGTGATGTTCACATAATTTGACCCTTTCAGGGGTGGTAGGATGTTCGGCGTCACATTTAACTTGAAAGGGTTACGGCTAGCTCATATAGCATAATTTGAAATTATCTGGTCAAGTTTTAAAGGGTAATAGGGTTTCCAAAATAAACATTTTGTAAGAGAATGTGTGTCCCCAACTGTTACGCGTAGGTAGAAGATGACGCTGTTTGCATATCGTTCTTGTTTTAAGAACATCGTCAGTTGGAACGCAGATTTCGCAAGTGATGGAGAATCAAATGGATTTCGAAATAGCGGACATGCATCTAATATAGGGGGCTACACCAAAGATTGCGCCACGGATGCTTCCTCAATAGACGATTGCCACATCTTCAAAAGTGTGTGCGTTTTCCCTGCCATCTGTTACAATGCTGAATTTCATGTCAGTTGTCATGATGCGGGTCATTCAAAAAGTTCAAGGAAACAAACGGAAGAAGAGATTGTATGCTAAGTTGAGATAAGTTCGTGTACAAGCATGCGAGCTGTTGCATGTAGTCTGTAAGTGTGAGCCAATCTATTGACAGCCCCGTATGTTAGATGCATATCAGCCATCTCGAAGATGCAATATGTTTATTTTTGGAAAGCGAAGTTCACGCGACGTCACAATCTCTTGCGAAAATATAAAAGATGTATTCAATTTAAAAATTATTAATTTATAGAAAATCATATTCTTATTTATCGATTTAAAGTGAAATTTTCCACAGATTTCAAATCCGGTGAAATTTTTACACAATCTTTAACGGTCTAGAAGATAGACAAAGAACTAAGTGACTCCAGTTAAAATATTATTTGTTTTTATCGTCTGGCTGGAAAATCTTTCCTCCGCGCAAAATCAAAACGGAAACGAAAACAATAAATTTAGAATCTGTGATCTCTTCTATGCTGTTGCATTCAATAATGATTAACTTTCATTAAATTCATTTAAAAAAGTTCTTGATTGAATTTTAAAATTCGCCTCGACCTTAAAATTTCAAAAAGTGTGGACTATTTGTGTGCCAAATCGTATGTAAGTGCCATAGATTCGTCAGGACTTTGCGTGCAAGAAACAAACAAACACTTCCTTTTATAATATTAAAGAGTATTATAGTCTGTTGTTCTAATAAAAAGACCCTCCTTATACAAAAAATTCCAAGGTCCACCTAAATTGGTGCAAAGATTATACAAAACAGGCAACTGAGATGTGGTATTCAGTAATTTTGAATGCGAAAGAATTCAATCTTTGCGGCATCAAATACACACACAGTCCTCTGTGTAAGTATTGAAGAATGCCATCTAGACTTTAGTGAGGTAGTTATAATACATTTCCATACAAACCAAATGATAGAAGGACATTTCACATCCCAAAATAGGATGTTTATAAGCAGAATTTTAAAATTTTAATGATTTTAATTTTTGCTGTAGTATGGTATTGGGAGTACAATTCGTTCATACTTTTAGACAACTTCGACCTACCAAGTAATTGCATCTTTCGAGGGGATTCAGATCTTTTTAATTCCGTGAAAATCAAAAAGGGCACTTTTGTAGTTAACAGATAATTTTATACACTAATATGCAAAACTGAAGGAAAACCATTATTTTTAAATACTAAACCCTCAAAATTAAACGAAACAGTCGAGGATATTCAGTAGAAAGCTGATACATATTCCAATTTTGGGATCGTGACACACGTCAAAGGCTCTAACATAGGAATGGGTTCTGCTACCCCAGTTACTTATCCGCAACTTCATTATATGTATGTAAATGTTGCAAAAATCTTACCTCAGTATTTGAGGTGATCATACAACCTACATAGAACTGACACCTTTTTACGTTTACACAGTTACTCTTCTGATTCAAGGCACCCGATGCAGTGCCACCATTTCAGTTCGAAGACTATTTAATGTTTGAATTTGTTCTTGTTATCGTTTTGTTTTAACTCGTTCAATAACTCGCGATGTTCGTTTTGTATAATATTCCCACATCCATGTCACCATCATTGCAAAAATAGAAGCGAAAAACTCTACTGATCCTTAAGTTTTACACGCCTTACTTAATAGGTTCGATAGTAACGTGTTTTAAACTACACTCTATAACAAAAAAAATCGACTTACCAAGAAGGAGTTGTCCCATTACGATAAAAATTGGTGGATGTGAAGAACATGCATGGAAAAACAAACGATTAAAATTGGAGAACAATTGAATGATTTATTTCAGAGTTTGACTGTTACAAAGGGAGGAAGTCAATAAGGCATTGGTCCACCTCTGGCCAATATGCAAGCTTTAACCCGGTGTGGCAATGACTAAAAAAGTTCCCGGATGGTGTCCTACGGAATTTCTTGCCAAATTGTATCCAACTGTCTGGCTAAATGATCAACATTCCGTGATGGTTGCAATCGCTGTCCCATAAAGTCTCAAATGTGCTCTATGGAAGAGAGATCAGAAGATCTAGCTGGCCAAGGAAGTGTTCGGAAAGCTTGAAGATAATTCATAGCAACAGGTTCCGTGTGCGGCCGAGCATTATCTTGTTGAAAAGTAAGCCCGAGGTGTCGCAAAAGGAACGGTAACACAACCGGTTGTAGAATGTTACGAGATTCTACAACAACATGGTTAAATGTGCCAGAAATGACTACCAAAGAATTCACGCTATCAAAGGAGATGGCACCCCAGACCATTACGCCCTGTTCTGGGCATGTGTACCGTGTTATAATAAGGGTATGATCCCCACGCTGACCAGTACGTCTCCAGAAACGCCTGCGGTTGTCGTAAGTACACAGTTGGAAAAGGGACTCGTCACTAAAAACTCCCAGTCAGCGCCGTTCCAAGATGATCGCTATAATTCTGCTCCTTATTGGTGCGTCGATTTTTTTTACAGGTGAGAATATGATTGGACAAACAGGTCGAGTTGACCAAATAAAGACATCACGGTCCGCATCTTGATTTTGTGGATAAATTTTGATATCAAGGAGTATCTGCGACTTCCAAAATTACACCCTTCGTGACCTTAAGAATTCGATAATTCATGTTTGAAACTACAAATTATTCGTTGATTATTTTCTAGAATGAATGTTATATTGATATATCTGCTGCTGCCATTAGACCTAGAGGTGGTTCGATAAAATATTTGAGAACAAAATATTACATTTGGTGTATAATTTATTTCGTTCTTCAAATGACATTCTACTTTATTTTAAAGATTTGATTAAACTTTGGGACATAAATATCGAGTTTACAAAAACTTGTTTTTGTGTGTAATAGTTGCAAATATAATAATAAATAAATAGTTGAGCACGCTGTTCAGAAAATATTTTCACTTTGTTTGAGTATTTTTAAAATATATCTTGGTTATACTTCTTGGCATGAAACAAGTGTTTACCGTTTTCACTTCAGTAACCAAATGTCACATAAAACGAGTTATGTTCTAAAATTCCTAAATTATATGCACTTTTTAACATCACTGTAGTTTAACTTCTAGTTATTCCTTTCTCCCCTTATTTTTAGCAAAATAGTTTTCCTTTCATTATCTTGTTAGAATAAAAAATTCTGTATTATTAATCTTAAAATAATTAAAGGCACTTCCTACATATCGTTAGGTAAATGTATGCAATTTTTCAAAGAACTACAGTTTAATAACAGATAATTTAAACACTGAAGGGTAATTTTCATAAGCTCATAGAAAATAACACATGTCATTGCTTTAAAGATTATCTTTTGCACTTTTATGAGAAGCTCAATAATTAATATACTTAATTATATTTTGAAACGACTTTTAGAATATTTCCAAACTCTTCCTTTCGTTTTTGTTTCCTGGAAATATGTTTCGCAAAACCTTGCACTCTCCATATTAATGGGTTTAGAATGCAAAAGAATATTCTCTAGAACGACATTTAATTATTCCACGCTCATTAGTCATTCGCGTTTTCGAAAAAGAATTCAGCAGTTTTATTCAACATGATGGGTTGTCAACATCTGCTCAGTTGAAGACACCGTTGTATTAAAACTGAAAACTCATTAATTTCCAAGGAAAAAGTGAATTCTGCGTAGGAGTTTCGTGGCTATTAAATTAAACAGGAAAGTTGACATGTTCAAATTTTTCCTGTCAATTTTATAGAAAATGTACCACGAAGTTTTTGGATATGTGAGAGGAAGAACATCTAGATAATGATAAATGATAGCTTTTTTGGTTTCATTAACTCGTGTTAATTAATGTTTGAAAAGTTTACCACACATATGCAGTGTCTTATTAAAACTATAGCTTAAAATATTGCAAGAAAGAGGAATTTAAAAATGTTACGCATGACTTGGCTCGTGTCATTATTAATACATTCAATGCATTGTTAAACGCCTGTATATAATTTACGCTGCCTTCATAATTTTACAAACTTTTACAACCAATTATGTAAAACAAGTATAAAAAGGGATAGTTTGAAAGATAATCTTATGGTGAATCCTTGGTATATTAAGTTTCTACGTCTTGATTTTATCCAACCAAAAACTGTCGTGTACAAAGAGGCTTGTTGAAAACAATACTTATTAGGAAAACTTACCTTCTTTTTCACACTTGTATTGCTTCAACTTTTTTAAGAACCCGGGTCGTTGAATAAGTATAACCTTTTCTCTTATACTTTACAGCAATCAATCTATTTTCTAATCAGCAATGAAGCGTAAAAAGCCTTTTTATTTTTACTAACAACTTAGAGAATTTATTCCAATCACCGAGTATTTACAAGAATTTTGTACAAGTTTTTAAATATTACAGTTTTTCGCATCATCTCTCGTGACATAATACAATCGTCTGCTAGAAGGTTAGTTGTTTTCGCAGCAGTGCTGTCACGTATAATCAGCGAAATACTAGTTCGCAGTTGTTCGCGATAAGGCTGGTGCACGTTAGATCTGTTATTGCCTCAAATGTTCTCCGTAGGCATTGTATGTAAATTTGGAGAATGAGATGCCAGCTCAGGTGTTGACCGTGGTTCAAAATTACGAGATGTTGCCCTCGAATCTTTCGTTCGGGATTGATCTCGGATCGTCACCAATAGCCCGTTGCGTTGCTCCAGTGTGACGTTAATTCAACAAGCAACTTTTTAAGTAGTGTTTTTAATTTTTATGTTAACACATGGAAACACTACAAACATAGTGGTTATAGCGCTTTTAGTGACGTTTTAAAGGGGATGACGCGAAACATAACTCTTCTCATGAAATGATGATTTTAAAACAAAGTTTGTCAAAATATATTTTATTTTGTGTGTGATGGAATGAATATTCTTTCAAAATTTACAATAGAAAAATTAGAAATGTCTACTTTAATAAGTAGGCCGACCAACCGGTATAGTGGTTAAGGTGTTAGCCTCTAGATCGGAAGGTCCCCGGTTCAAATCCGGGTTCGGGCATGGATGTTTGTAAGCGTATACCAGCTCAGGTGTTGCTTCGTCATCTGAACATGGTTCAAAATTACGAAGTATAAATTGTTAGGGGCAATGATGGTCCTCCCATTGGGTGCTCCTTCACAAGTGGCCATCACTTCCGTCCTTGTAGTGGCCAATGACTTAGGTCAAATGTGTCCGCCATTAGGGGGAAAAAAACTTTAATAAGTAACAAGGCTTTAGGACAAAAAAACGCTTGTGACGCCAGAGGTCGAAAATCGCAAAATCTTCTCGCTTCTTTTTTCAAGGTAGGTGACGTCACATTCCGGAAAGAAGGACGTATGGTGAAAAAAACTAATAAAATTATTTTTAAAATGTTCTAGATTAATTTTTAAAAATTGGGCGCGGCACAGAAATTCCAAAAAATTTGGACTACCTGTGTGCCAAATTTCATTATTGTAAGTGCCATAGATTCATCAGGACACTGCGTTAAGTATACAGAAGAACACTTACTTTTATAATAGTAGAGACTACAACAAAACACAGAATTTCGTTTGAAGTTTTGTGTTCCCGCGTTCGCGTCTTCGAAAACAAATTTTTTAAGCTTTGTCTATTCTCTTATCAAAGTGTTCAAAGGAAACTGAACTATCAATTAACTTAAACATGCACTATTTATCGGGAAGTATAAGATTCTTTATCTACACTTAACCACGGGAAGTTTCTGCTATTGGGCAACATTTCATTTATATTATCAAAGGTAAATAATCCTTACCAATTGTAACATACTCTAAAAATCAAATTGTAAATACTTATCAATATTTTCTTTAAAAAATCAGTTTTAAGCAAAGCTATGGTAATCACTTACCAATAGCAATGTAAGACATTTACAATGGATGCCGATATTGAGTTATCTCTTACTATGAAAGATGAACAAATAAAAAGAGAGCGGTTGGACTTTTTTGCCGCAGCTGTATACGTGTTTCCGACAGGCAAGGGAATCTTTTGATGATGGAAATATATTAATAAGTGATTTTGCCAACAACTTTGAAGATTAGTGAAGTTGATCTACGTTTTCCACAAATTGGTTGCCTGTACGTATTATAATTAGGTAAGTTGTTACGTTGTATTATAATTGGGTAAGTAGTTACGTCGTATTTTTAAAGTCTTTACGCTAGTTTTGAAGTCGCACTGGAGCAGCACAGTGGGCAACGGTCCGGGATTAATACCGAACGGAAGGTTCCGATGACAACACATCGTAATTTTGAGGTCATTTACACAGAGGACTGTGTGTGTATTTGATGCCGAATTGACGAGGTCACACCTGAGCTGGCAACAAACTCTCCAAACTTATTCACCACGCCAACTTGAGGACATTTGAGGCCATGACAGAATTAAGGTGCACCAGCTCCCATGTACACTGTGGTCTGGTTGGATGGAGTTTCGAACTCGGAACCCTCCGTTTGCTAATCCTCTGACTACCTTAGCCCGTATTAAAATTGGGAAATTAAATATAACCTAAGAAATTTTCTTCAAGTATCATATCACTCATTCGAAATTGCAACAACATTAAAATATTCAGTAAATAATACACAAAAAGCCCGTTGTGTTTCTCCAGTGTGACGTTAGTTCAAAAAATACCAAAGCACAGAGTGTCCTAAAAGTTCCCGTACTCCAACTTTAAAAATAATTATTGCCCGTGTTTTTTTAATTATTGAATTTTATCGTCTGCTTATAGTTTTATCGACTCTACTTTTTATCGTTTGCTTTTCTTCGCACTCAAGTTGTGCGATAATAAAGTTCCACGTCATTTTGTTCTTCATTGCAAGATGAATTTATCACGCATTCAGAGAATTGCGGTGTTTGAGGCTTATTTTGAATGTAAATGATATGAAAGATGTAAAGAATTTTGGCGACATAAATTTCCAAGTGATGCAATACCTCGTAGAGATACGCTATATCAATTCATTCAACAATTTGTTGCATTTTTAGAAGTGAATGAACGAGACTCTTGGTTCCAACAAGACGTTGCAACCTGCCATACAAGTTAGGAAATCATGGACATGCTTCTAGATTTTTTTGGCGATCGACACATCTAAAGAAACTTTTGGCCACCACGTTCCCCTGATATGAGCATCCCTCATTTTTTCCGTGGGGATATTTATAGAACTAATTAGTGAAGATAATCATCAAACAATAGGTGATCTGAAAATTGCCATTTTGAAACGCGTTTCTAAAAATATGCGCAAACGCCTTCAGCTTTGCCTCCAAGAAAAGGGCGGAAATTTAAAACATTATTATAAATATAAGTCCAAATTTTTTTCCTACGTTAGGTTAAAAGTGCTTTTCACCATTAGCATAAAAATAATTGTTTTAAAGTTTGTTGATTTTGTATAATAAATTCGCGAAACGTCTGTACGGGAACTTTTAGGACACACCCTGTACTAAATAGTACACAAAAAAGTGAAGAATATTGTCTAAAACAACGACTATGAAATATTAAACAAACGAGCATGGATTTTGATTGTAATAGGCGCAACAAACAGAAGATAATTTATGTCTTAAAGCTCGAAGCTGGTGTTTGCAAAGGGACGTGAATGAAATTTGATAGATTCAGAGCAAAGATCAAGTCAGTTGCTGTGAGGCTATCTTCTATGGAAGGGATGGGGAAAGAAGCAAATTTCAGTGTACTTAATATGCATGGCAAACAGCTCTAACCAATGAGATGCGGAAATCATCAAACCAGGACAATCGAAAATACTCGAGATTTGGTGGTAAGGAGCCTGCCAATGTCGTAACAATAGAGTGCGGGAGCAAGTACATGTTTGAAATCAAAAGCAACCTCTTGCTAATATTTGAGCGAAATATAAACTTTGCTTTAAACAGTAAGTTTTTTTAATTCATTCAATGATTTATAATTTTATTCAACTGGGGATGCCAGGCTTTCCCACCTACATGGACGTTATACGACTGACGCTTGCCAACCAACCGGTATGGTGGTTAAGGTGTTAACCTCTAGATCGGAAGGTTCCTTGCTCGAATCCGGGTCAGGGTATGGATGTTTGTAAGTGTATGGTGTAAAGGCGGCTGGTGAACCTTAAATCTGTCGTGTCCAAAAGTCGTTGGGTTGGTGTGTTAGTTTGGAAAGTGGGGTGCCAGCTCAGATGTTGCCTTGTCTTCTGACCGTGATTCGAAATTACGTGGCGATACACCGAATGGCTTAAGCTGGGACGGTGGTAACTAGTTGAATACCTCTTGTGATATCTGGCCGCTGTTGGCGATCATTTTAGGAGAGTTCTTGGCTACTAACCTCTCTGCGTGGAAGGGTTGCCATAGAGAAATTGACAGTTGGATACTTGTCTCGGTTGAAAGAGGTTGTGCTTTGTTTTTGAGGTGCGATGTACTGCACCGGATGAAATGATGTTCATTTGTATGTCTTATAATCGTTTAATTAAATTGTTATTTTTTTTACAATATCGTGCTTGGTTATTGGAAGAGAAGAACATCACACCTCTGACGCTTACATTTTTTTTATGGAACTGTGAGCCTATTCTGATGGAGTGATGTGATTCCTACAAATTCGCGTCGAGAAACATAGCTTTCTTAGAGTCTAAATCAATGGTCCTTGACCTTTTATACTCTCTTACCTTTATATTCTGTTGTTGTTGTTGTTGCACATCCCCCTGGTGTAGGAAAGCCTACACCAGGTCCAGAAGGCCCCGTCGTGCCAGATCCCCATATACTTGCAAAAAGTCCTGATCAATCAACAGCTGCTTATACGAAGCGCCAAGACAGAGAAGAAGGTGATCAGGACTGGCAGGTAGGGAACAGGAACAAGGAGGGTAAATTCTCTCCCCGTTCTGAAATTTTATACTTTTAAGATGGCCACTTCGAAATCTGGCCATGGCCGATTGAAAAGGCCGAGGGCCATAGCATGAGATTGATAGTCCAGGGCGATTGCCAGCATACCAATGGTGGGATGGCGTACGGCGCCACACGCCTTTATATTCTTCAATACGTTATTGCGCCTAGAGATACACACCTTAGTTATATTATTACACCTATATTTCATTAAAGAATGCAATAAGAAATCTAGAAGATAGAATTAGTGCAGAAAAAAAAATCGAGCTAAAATAGGTTTAGCGTCAAAAACTGCAGACTCGTCTTTGAACAAGGGAATGGGATAAAGTTGAAATATAGATGCTATATTCATTATTAATGGATTTAAACAGGATATGCAATGCGAATAATGACCCTTTACAATCAACATATATCAGTATTTAAGAAAATTTAGCGCAGATGCTATACGCAAGTCTGCTAATTAAAATAATCCTAAATTAACTGTACAGTAAAACAATTTAATTTAAAAGTTTTACATAAGTTTTAGGATATAGGTAGTTAATGACCTTTCTGTACTACATTTAGGAAGTCAGTCCGTCCCATTATTAAGGTGAAGCCACCCAAGTGCAAATATCAGTAAGCAACTTTTCTTGTCAAGGGCATTTAACTTTCTATAAGAACGCCCTTCATCAAGCACGAATTCAGACAATAATTTCGAAGGGATCGGTCTTTTTCCCCCGGTTCCCTGAATGTCATTATGTTAAATTAGTTTATGATTTTATGATTTTTTTCGACTGTTTGCAGACTCTTGACTTATTTAGATGTATATTTTACCTTTTTGATTTACGAAACAGATTTTCTGTGAAAGAACTTACGTTATTATGCATCTTGAATTCCAATTCATTTCCAAATTCCAAAATCATTTCGGGAAGAATTCGAAACCCATTTGTCTTCTCCTGAATGCATCCCTGCCCCTGATGAGTGCTTTTTAATATTCTAATCAAATTGGGAACAAAATATGTAAATTCGCAAGTACCCTTTATTATAATAACAAGAACCTACAAAGCACGAATGAGTATGAAATTAATAGTAGCAGAAAATGTTTATTTAAAGATGGAGACATACTATGTATATTGCCTGCTTTGGGCCTGCCTTATTTTTTTACAACGTGTAAGAGCACGTCTAACACACCACTCGGGAACAGCCCTTGACTCTATAAGACGTATGCCCCATGGTCACGAGTCTAGCGTTTTGCTGTCTCGATCCAAGCGACCTCCATAAAACAGAAAGGGAGAAACATCCAGTTGAATTTCACTCCACTTGAAATGCTCTTTCATTCTATGATTGAGTTGTCCCCCTCTAATCTGTGTGAGATGCGTCTTATTATGTGATCCCTTTCAATGGCTTCAGCATTGGTAGCGGAGGACAGTACTTTCAACTTCCGAGGGTTGACGAAGACCTTTCAGTGCTGCCCCGTTTCTTTCAGCGACAGGTGATGATGTGAATGGGGAGCTCATTCAATTAATTCCCTTTTGAAAATCGACTTATTTCATCTAAGGGATTCAGAGATGAGAAGGAAGCCATGGCTGATGCACCCATGGTGAGCTATTTTACTCCCCATCGCGCTTGAAATAACAGAGAAGACTAGATTTCTCGAATGTCTATAGAAAAATTAAGGAAGCTTTTCGTTTCCATTCTCTTTCGGTGATGAAGTCGGGTGGGCTTTCAATTATCCAGGAATACAAAAATTGATGACGAATTAATCTTCACTTCTCCGTTTAGCGTAATAAAGGAGCGAAATCCCTTTGCAGTTTACAAAGTACACCAGGAAAAAAATTATTGATACTAACTTTTATGAAATAATATTTATTAATTAATTAGATATTAAGGTAGGTGAACACCCAAATTATTTTCGAGTTTATCCATTTAAAATGTGAAAGAGAAAAACTACCGAAGCCACCAAAAAGCAAAAACAAGACAAACATGAACATGCTGAAAGTCAAACATTCAAAAGTGGAGAATTTTAAGTGTATGTTTAGTACAGAACATTATTTTTAAATGAACTAAATTTTCTTTTTCAATTTACTCAAAAGCAGTTTTTCTGTATCTACCATTATCTTAATAATTCTATCTAAAAAACTATTGAATTTTTTTCTCATATATTTTGCATAAATGTTTATTAGTCATTATACTGTGGCAGTAAAACCTCAAAAAATAAATAACACTGTAATACAAATTTTAATTTTGTAAGATTATAAGATAAAGTTAGACTTTTTTTAGAGTTTTTTGGATAATTTCCATATTTAATATCATTATTCAGATTGTATTGTTATTCCTAACTTTTTTGGTTTAATGCGCTTGATAAATGTCAATAAAGAGTTTGCTACAAGAAAACAACAAAATAGGTGCACAATTCAAATTACTATCAGTGTTATTAAAAACCCTTCATACTGTCATAATTTTCGAATACATTTTAATTTAAAAGAAGTTATATTTATAAAAATTAAATGTTACTCTTAAAACATTTTTATTACGTTAATACATCACTAATAAAAATATTAAAAGGATCCAAACAGTATTAAAGAAAAAAAATTGTGTTTGTTCACCTACCTTAATTATAAGACTCTATTTTCTGCAATAGATGTACTTATAAGTAAAATAGAAACTTGATAATCTGAGGTAATGTAGACAGAGACCACTTCAGATAACCAAAAATTCGAATAATACGGAAATAGTAATACAAAACATATTATACTACAGACAAAACAAATTTACTGAATATAATAGGCTACTACTACTGATACTGAAAGATTCATACATTTAGGATTAACAGGAACTCATATTCCAATTTGTGCCACAGTATGTATTCATTTTGATAATTCTGCGATAAGTTTGGACGTGCTTTACGTACCTTTTAACTATCTTTAAATTCTTTAATAGCTTCCTGTTTCGCGGAACTTTCTCACCTCTTGGAACAAAGTGCGAGCACTCCAACTGAAAGCTTTATTTAATGCTTTAAAAAACTTGTATTAAATTTGGTTCGGATAACACGGACACTCGGTTAATCGAAGTAGTTCTACTGTAGTTTAAACAAACATCTCTAAATGTATCTACTTATTATTGTGTTTTAATTGTTACTCAATGAGTGACCACCTTACAATTCTAACTGTTTAAATTTTGATTTATGCCCGCTAAAGATACCCTAAAAGTACGAGCACTATCTACATGCCCCAATCCCATCAGCGTACATTTAACTTTTTTAATTTAGGCAGGAAATATATCTGAACTGAATAAAACAAATCTCCCCCATCATTCTATATTTACTTCATCCTCTTATATACCTTATACTCCTACAGATATTGATCTACTTTATAGTTCACTGAAGAACTAAGCCAGAGAAGCTTCCGAATGATTAATTCGTGAATTTATCAATGGTATATGACATGGTTAGAGTAGACGGTGAACCACAGCATTTCTCATTGAAGTACGCACTTCTGATACTCGAGATGTCTATTGTTATTGCATGATCTTGCTTTGAGTGGATCATCAAGTCACTCTGAAATCTAACTTTCCCACTATAAGGGTCATAGAGTAATAAAGCATTTAATTCTTATATAAATGTAAAATAAGTTAATATATAACACTTTAACCCTGTTTGAATAAATTAATAATAATATAAAAAAACTAATCGGGCATGTGTAGTCAATTTTGCAGAAAAAATGGAAACAGGAATTGGGAGATTAGAATTCGGTAAATCAGAATAAACTTCCGAAATCGATGAGACCCCACGCAATGTTGAACAAGATAGCAGATGCGTTACTTCATTCTTATTGGGTTATTTAAAGCTTATTTATTCAAAATTTATTTGCATATAACATAAAAGATATAATTGATATAATTTTAGGAAAAGAAATAAGAGGATGAGGTTTGACAGTGTGCATAAAACATTTGATGAAAACAATTTTATCCACTTTTAAATAAAGGAGATATATAGCATATACATGCCAAGATAATGTAACACTTATGTACATTTAATCATAACCAACATTGAAAAACATTTGATTTTTAGAATTCTTTAATGAAGAACGAGTTGAGATAAAAAATCTATTTATCTTTTCTTGTCATAAAAGTAATCGAATCAATTACGTAAAGCCAGGAGATATTGGAAAGTAGTTGAATTTTGTATGAATGGAATATAATTTTAGTTCTTTTTACGAATTAAATAAAAATATACAGATTAAATACCCTCGTATACAATTTTAAAGGATAAATACAGTCTATCCAATGTAAAGATGAGAAAAAAAATTCCAAACGCGAACGTTGATAGCGTTCAGTGTCGTAGATGGCTTATTTTGTGAAGATTTTTTTTTGTAAAAAACCATATATGTTCAGAAAACTCTTGAAGCAGGAATGAAAGCGCAGAATGGCCTTAAGAATGTTATTTAAAGTGACTTCGAGAGAGCTGAATGGGTTTCCCGCGTCTCTTTTTTCCACTTCCAGAAAAGTTGTGCGCTCGGATTAAGCCTCATGTTCTGGATATACTCAGCCTGAAGAGAAGGATGCTTACACTTCAACTCAGTCCGAGTAGAAAGAAGCAACAAAAAATGGCGAGCGCTCAGTTAGTCTTCGCTTCACGATGCTTTCGAATCAATACTTCGTTCCAGGAAATACAGTCGGTACTTAGCTCTGTCGAACATCCAAGTTGGGGTTTGGAAAGTATTGAATGATAAAACGAGACAGAAAAAAAGCACTATCTGAGATAAAATCCATATTATAAAGAGAAAAGAAACAAACTCGAACAATTATTGCTTGGGAAGTAATATGCTTGGGAAAATATCGACAAATTTCATTTGTGGTTTTTACCTTTCGTCAATGGCTATATTATTCTAAAATCTTGTTTACCAAAAAAGAGTGTAACTTCGTTTTTTTTTAATACAATATTTTGTAATTATTTAAACGCAGTCAAAAAGAAATTCGCCCACATTACGTTTCTAACCATTTTATGCACCCAAATTGTGAATACACCAAGGGAAGATATTTCTTTAAAATCCCAATACTCTGTGGTAAATAACAGTTAGAAATTAATTTTTATAAGAATGGTAAAGCACACATTTGAAAACATGTTAGGATAAGAAACAATTACCAAATTCACCTTAATACTTTTTTTAATAGATTTTAGTCAAATTTACAAAATTCTAAGTTGGTATTGAGGATACACATGGCACATTTTATACAGAAGCAAAAAAAAAAAAGCAGTATAAAAAATTTGTGTTGTTTATGTTTTTGCATGTAAAGCAGATGCTAAACAGAGGCTCATTGAATTTCCAATAATTTGAGTTATTTTCTTTACATTTCCCTCCATTTCTCATTAAATCCCTTCTTATGATCTATTTCTCCGAATTTCGAGATTTTTCAACTGCTTTTTCGTATTAGAATCTCAAATTTTTAAGTCCGAGACTTGAGATTGTTGTGGGGTGTAATGGTTGTGATTTAAGATAAATTAAGAGGATACGGAAATTACGATTTAACAATTTTTAGTACCTCCTCTCTCTATAAGGACCATTGTAGCTCAGTTGGTAGAGTCGCTGATTAGCAACCGGAAGGTTTCTAATAATAAATTCGATTCAAAGACCGTCGTGTCGTAATGGTTCATGTTAAATTCACCGTTGCTTCCAATGTCCTCATGTTGGCGTGGTGGAAAGTGGGGTGCGAGCTCAAGTATTTATCTCGTCATCTGACCATGGTTCAAAATTACAAGATGCTGTCTTTTCATTAGGAAATGATCCCGGACCGTCGTCAATAGCCTGTTGTGTTGTTCCAATGCGATGTAAATTCAACTACCTCTCTCTTTGGGGGGGGGACGTTATAAATAGACCCTGAGCACAAGTTTTCAGAGAACTTTCTTTTTAACTAGGGGGCTTGCCCCCTGCTCGCTAACGCTCGCCAACCCTCGGAGGATCACTCCGCAATCCTCATTGGTTCGCTGCACGAACATATGCTCGCTTCGCTCGCATCAATGAAGACATGTGTCCTAGCAGAAGGAATTGTTTACAAAATATGATATTCCAAAAAAATATTTTTCAAATCTAAATTTTTTTATGTTTTTCAGAAAAGATATTTACAGTACCTCTGGAATCCGAATTCAAATGAAAACTTTGAGCAAATTTTGACTCGAAATGTGAGCGTTGATATGGAAATTGAATACACAACATGTTGTTTGTATATACATTTACTCCTGCACTTGAGCCACTCACGCATTTTCATTGAGTTTGTCGTCAAAAGTTGTAGTGCAAGCGTCTTGTTGAACTATAATTGCTGGCCCTGAAAAGGACCGTTTTTTAAATGGCCCTGAAAAAATCCTCCGCTTTCTTTGATTTCTATTAAAAACTGCAACAGCTCGACTAAAATTCATTTCCTTTGAATAAAATTTCATCCGATGACGCTATAAATTCAATTGTAGCGCGAGGCTTTGTGATAAACAAACAATCGTACAATGTTGCCAAAAACGCGATAACAAAAAACGTCTTTTTTGCGTGCCACGTAAGAGAATTATATATATAGATTGTGCTCCAATAGAGTCAAGTACTGTTCTATGATTTCATCTTTAAATACTAAATTCCAACGTCTCAAGTCGACATGCAGCTCCAGACAAGTACCAAAGCACCTCTATGCTTGGGAGTGAGTACAGTTTGCTTAGGAGGTGGCTCGCTTTTGAGGGTTTTGATAAGCCTATAATTGATCCTCTCTTCTAAAAACAAGGCGGTTATAAGTGAAAATAGCATTCCATGTCGGTCGAGTGGATGGCTGATGATATGATTATAAGAAACTTAAAATTAAGCTGTTTCTTAAACACACTTGTATCCATTGTACGTCATTAGACATGAAATACAATCGAATTTCAAAAAGCAGAAACACATTTATTAAATTGCATATTTACATGTAGACACTGATCACTGACACTCAATTTTAATTTTAATAACTCACGATCTTCCAGCATGGATCAAGACGAGAAACGAGACTCATACCAGTCTTGTCTTTTAAATTAGATACAGTAGACACTACCCCTTCACGAGGATGGAGATTATTCGGTGATTTTATGGAGCTGCATGTCAACTGGAGAAGTTGTAAATTTAGTATTTAATGATGAAATGACAGAATAGTAATTAACTCGATTGAAGAAAACAATTAAGTAAAATGTGCTCGAACTTTATACTAAGGATCAAACTTTTCGGGTCTATATAACGTCACCAAAGAGATTGATAAGGTACAGAGCAAAAATAGCTGTTACAGTGTTTCTGTAGCATCTTAAACAGCAACAAGAATCTCAGTGGGCTTGAAACTTTGTGGTCCTAATACGAAAAAGTAGTTGAAAAATTCCGATACTAAGAGCACGGAACATAACAATTATTCCACAAGACATGGGTCGAAACATTAAGAAAAATAACTCGCATACGAAAGCACATGAAATAAAAATTTATTTTACTTTCTATTTCATTTGTGTATTAAATATGTGAAGTGTATTCTCAATTTTGTAAACTCGATATTTAAAATCCATTATTAAAAATATTATGGTGAACATAAGCTTCGTCATATTACCCCATTCCTATATAGATTTAAACTCAAATTATCACTTACTACACAGATTTTGGGCTTTGAAATAAGTCTTTTATTAATGTATACTAAATTTTAGTAGCTATCACACGTTTATAAGTGGTTAAAATTAACTTAATGATAAGTAACTCTATTTTAGTTTATCATCTAAACAGTCGAACCATTACACAGCCCAATTAGGTACCGAATTAATAGATTTTATGTGTATTTCATGTGCTGAAAACAAAAATTACGTTGGTTTTTGCCCCTCACCTCTTGTTTGTGAGATATGACAATAGCGTTATTTGTGTTAACACATTAAATTAGGCTTAGGATATAGGCGTTAAATTAAAAAACATTTTCCTTTATAAATTTTGTGCCGACTACCCGGTATAGTGGTTAAGATGCTAGCTTCTAGATCGGAAGGTTCCTGGTTCGAATCCGGGTCCGGGCATGGATGTTTGTAAAGTATGGTGTAGAGGCGGCAGGTGCACCTTAAATCTGTCGTGGCCGAAAGTCCTCACTTTGGGTTGGTGCGGAAGTTTGGAGTGTGGGGCGCCAGCTCAGGTGTTGCTTCGTCATCTGACCGTGGTTCAAAATTACGAGGTGTTGTCCTCGGATTATTCCCTTATGGGATTGATCCCGGACCATCGTCAATATCCCGTTGTGTTGCTCTAATACGACGTTAACTAGTAATTACTAATTAATATAACTTTTGTAAAACATTTTAAGTAGTTTTAAAAGACACAGCAAAACACTCCTGTAAACTTACAATAGATTAATATAAAATTAAAAATTAGAAGAATCAAATTAAAAATGAAAGAAAAAGTTAATTTTCTTACACTTTGAAAGCTTCTTTTGTTTTTAAATACGTGAGTGAATTTTGTTTACACAGTTTCTTAGTAGATTCTAACACAGTAATCTGCCAACTTAAGGGTATCTCATCTGCTCTGATATCAGTCCTCCATTGTTCTTATGTTCTGGTGAAATCGTTCACCTTGTTCTTCACTAGTATCGCGAAGAATTTCAGCGGAATGGTCTAAATGGCTATGCAAGAAATGAACCTTTATGCTCATACTAGGATAAATGACATGTCTTCGACGGGTGCATAACAAAATTTATTTATTTTGGTCAAACTTCATTTATATATTTTTTTAACCTGACGATGCGTGATCACTGGCTATGTATAAACCTTTTTTCACCACTATCTGTCAACTTTTGTTGATCACTGGCCATCCAACCTTTTCCCACCACTATCTGTCGATTGGCCTTGCTTTTGCATGGTGTTGATTTTTGAGCAATACTAGAAAAACAATATAATTGGAAAACTAAATTTTTGATCAACACTGGTAAAACAATATGAGCTGCTTACTGCAATCGTTTAATAAGCAATGTTATTTCCATGGCGATTTCGAATATATGGATTTTTGATATTTCGTATCCCGTTTTGCTCGTCACATCACACAACCAATCAAAACAATTAGAAACTCCGCCTATTCGTGACATCACACAACCAATCAAAATTTTAACATCCACGTAAATACAGAATAATCTAGCATTTTATAGAATACGATTACAACCAAGGTCTCTGAATTTGGTAAGCATGCTGTTAGCAAGTTCAACATAGTTTTCAGCCTTGTGGTTGCCCAGAAAGTGCATGACAACAAGATCCACGCATGAGACACATGAGATCCACGCTTTTCTCTGTCGCATTCATTAATCCACGAAATGAGGACCGTTATGAGCTGTCTGATTTGACGACCATCAAAAATTCCAGCTTTAATTTTTTCTGTACTTATTCCAGGAATTTTTGTCCTATGTATGCAAAGCAAGGGCTATCCTGATCCAGAGCTTTCATGAACTGTTTCATTAATCCTAGCTTTATATGCAGTGGAGACAAGATGACTCTGTCTCATCCAACTAAGGGTTCACGAATGACCCCTTTCTTTCTCCAACAACCATGTTCTCTCTTATAGGCTACTCTTTCTTATCCACTGGTATTATTTGGGTCTACTATCCCATTGGCACAAGAAGCAAGAATATTTCATGGAACCTCCTTGGTGACCAGTAGAAAGTTAACCATTTTAAGTCTGATTGAGGAGCATGCCTTCTTGTAGAAGCTAAAGCAGGATGTGTCCACTTGCTGCAGTTATTTTGGATTTTAATGCCGTTACTATTCACATTACAAAAATAACAGTCATCAAAGTGGTTAATGAGTTCAATTCAAACCATTGGGGCATCAAATTTTAAACTCCATTCCTTTCCATTAATCCACTGTCGTAGGTGTTTTGTATGTTTTACATCAGTGTGAAGCCAAAACTTTATCTTGGTAACCAAGCCTAACGTCAAAGTACCCTAGGTAAGCTCTTTTAACAAAATCAGAAATGGCATTCCTGTTCTCTTTTAGGGTGTACTCACCACGTATGGAGCAAAATATATCAGAATGATAAAAACAATTTCTTCGCGACTGAATGCCATCCTATAAGTTATGTTAGATGTAAACACTAGGTTATGTCAACAAATATGGCTTCATACAATCAGCTGGCAGGGGTACAGAGAAGAAGGAGCAAAAAAAGGCATGTAAAAATCCACCTAAAAACTAACCGCTATTCAATGAGTTTTTTTATAAAATATTTTATAACTTAGCTACGCTGAATTTCAAAGAGTAGAGCTCATAGAGAAATACTGTTTTCATACTTGAATCCAACACATCAAATATAGTCGAATTTTGTACACGAATTTTTTAATTCCAGGCACCAAACAAATTTTTTTTGTAAGGTTGTGTTATTCATAGCTTTATCGATTAACATGACTAGTTGAAAGCTTGTGGGACGTTTTATGATCGAATGAATGTCTATTTAGCACTCTCGGAATGAAAATTAATTGAACCTTAATCTACAAAAAAAATCAGATTCCTAAAGCCCTCAAGGGACATTTCCTTTAGGTGTGTACGGTTTCACAGACACCTTTTCCCATGGGTTTTCCCTCTCATTAGTAAACACAGAGGCACTCCCGGGATACCCAATCGATCCTTTTCTACTTTTCCACTACCCTGTTCCCAAGTCCCTCTTTCTTGTCTCTTTCTCAACATTTCTTACTTGACGTTGTCTTGTATTTAGCGCAGCTTGACAAACGTGCGGAAATGAAAAAGTATAATCTTCCCAATTTGATCGCGCTATTCTGAGTTGTATATTGTTTGTTCACTAGATTGCAACAATACCTCAAAATTTATTTACAAATTATTTCTCTTTCTTCGGCTCATTTTCAGCATTCTTTTAAGGTAAGTCGTTTTTTTTTTCACTGCAAAACCGGACGATCCCGATTTTTTATTTAAAATCTTCGCTACCTAGGTACACATACGTGGATCTCGACTCTTTCGCCTTAAAAATAATCTTTCTGAAAAAAAATGGTAGCTTTTAAGAACTTAGGAATACGTGTGTGGACGTTTAAACTTCCGATTGACACCAATAAATGGCTGTATAAATCGGTAGATCCTGGGGAATGTTTCTTATTCAAAAGCGATTTGGAAGAAATGGCGTCAACTCAACGTGCTCGTAAAAGTAAATAAATTTAATTTGCTTTTAAATCCTTTAGTTAATGTGTTTTAGTTGATAATTTCTTAAAATATGTGATGATATAGTTTTTCTGATTTAATAAATATCTTATCATTTGAAAATTATTTTACCTTCAGCATAATTGAGACCTGAGGTACACATGTGTGTACCTAAAATGTTTAGCCCCCTATGATACCACCATCTAAAATAGGAATTTACTTGAGAACTTCGAAGTACTTCATAATATTTATCAGGAAAAAAAAAACTGATTTTTTAATAATTTTTATGTTTGGTAGTGAAGAGGTTACCCTTTTCATGCAATAAATTTTCTATTTCCTCTGAGTAGTTCTTTTTTTCTTGCCCAAAAAATGCGGAGGAAATGAGGAAAAAATTTTTACTCAGTTCAGTAAAAACGCTTAGCAGGACGAAAATGTGTGGTGACATGAATGTAATGAAATCCTATGCACGTGTATATTTTAGGTTAGGATTTATTTGTTCACCCAAGGCTTACAGGCTTACGCACCAGAAAAAGGATAGTTAAAGAGATTAATCTTTCTGGGGGGAATTTAGAGGTTAGAAGGGTTTGCTTCCGCTGCTCGTTGTACGGGGGACCACGTGAACGCTAAATAAAAAGTTTCCATCCTTTTTTCATTTTAATTTGTTCTAACACACTTTTTTCTTTTTGTGGTATACTCTTAATTTGATTATTTTTCTTGACTGTTTTTCTTCCCATTTGTACACTGTTTATGTTTAAATGCTTGTCTTGATTTCTTTTCTTTTCCAGTTTTATTAAATTTCTTTTCTTCTGTCTGTTTCCCATTTTTAAGTTTCTTGGATATTTTTTCTAGAAAGAAATGTGATCAGTTGTAATTTACGAGAAATCCATATCGGTGCAGTTTCGACCTTTCATTGAAATAAAATCTTTCCCTCGCAACATTTGAATTCAATACTAGGAATTTGGCAGAAGAGCGCACTATTTTTGATTACAATTGCGAAATGTTACATTAAGTTGCTTAGTGTTTCACGTCAAACCTTCTCAAATAGCACACAATTCTTACATTTTCATACAAATCCATGTTATTTTAAGTTTTTTTTCATAGAAAGTAGAGATAAATATTCAAATTATTTATGAAATGCTTTTTTGAGTCGTAGTTGAGAAGTTGAGACTCGTTTTTCCAGACGAAAACTTGGGAAGCTTGAAAAATGACAGGTGTATATGAATAAAGATAATGATATCAAATTGCTGAAGTTGTAAAGAAATGTGTAAGTAATTATTCGTCCAAAGGGGTGCAATGGGTTAAAAATTACCAAACAAACAGTTAACACAATAAACAGCACCTAAAGGTGTACTTCCTGTTTTTACTGGCTCAGCAGGTATTGCTACCTAATCTGTCATCGATTAGCCTGAAGTCTGGTAAGATTTGGGCCCATCTCTTTGCTATAGTTCGAATCTAAAAACTTCGTCCTTTGCATAGATTCCAAGAAGAGTTCATATTATGTTCAAGAGGACAACCGATCTCGCAAAGATATGAAATATTCGACGACACCTTGACATTTTGAGCCACGATCAGACGACAAGGTCAACAACTGAGTTGAACAACCCACTCTTCAAACTTTCACAACACGCCAACGCGAGGACATTTTAGGGCACTACAGATTTAACGTGCGCCAGCTTCATGTCCACGACGGTCTTTGGATCGAGTTTCGAACCCGCAACCCTCCAATTGCTACTTCGCGACTCAACCAACTGGGTTACCGTGGTCCCAATTAATTACTGACTATACAAATAAGTAGGTCCATTGAACGGGTAACCGAATAAATGTTTTTCACTTTTGCTCTCGAACTGATTTAATTTCTAAGATCATCCTGTCAATAGCCAAAGAACTATAGCAAGCCGAAATGAACCAGCGTAACTTAGTGTCTACCAAAAAGTACTTCATGGTAGAGTTGGGTTACACTGGTATTTATACTACCCATTGGTAAATTAAGTTGTGGCGTGGTTGCTACGCTCGCAACAGTACTCCCACTCTAGAATTTTAGCAGAAGCCGAAATTCGATAGATGATGTCGCAAGTTGAGTGATTGCCATTTTGCGTTAGACTGTGATAGCTGTATTAAGATCACAGTCGCCATGTTGCCTTTATCAGCCAAAGTCTGAGCGGTAATATATGGATGGAGGCCGTGATACGACTTTAGAAGTGTATGCTATCACAGCGCCCTCTAGTGGTTGAAAGTAATTAGCAGTACAGCGGTACAACTGTACAGTGTACATCGTGGGTCATCCATCGAATTTGTAAATTATTACATGTTCAAACCACGTCCTGGTCACCACTTATAGCAAGCCGAAATGAACCAGCGTGTCTTTGTGTCTTCCAAAAAATACTTCATTGTAGAGTTGGGTTACACTGGTATTTATACTACCTATTTGTAAGTTAAGTTGTGGAGTGATACCTACGCTCGCTATAGAACTTTAGGTTATTTTCTCATCCGTGTAACAAAAAAGTATATCATGAACCAACTGACCACTTACTATGGAAAAAGAATTTCTTGGTGCACCTTGGCCATATCTAGCCTTTTGTTATAAGTACCTGAATAGTAGTGATCAGGGCTCGAAATAAGATTTTGAAACTGGCAGCAAATATTGCTGTGAGCTTTTAAAAGCTGGCACCAAAAGCTATCCAGCTCATGTCAAAACCTAAAATTTCGTAACAACGGTAAGTTGCAGTTGCAAATTTTTCGCTAAACTTAAAAACAATTGTATGAATAATGGCAATAAGAAAAAAAAATACATACTTCACTCCTTTTTTAAGCTTTCTGCAAACCCTAAAATACATCTGAGATAAAAACAAAACACTCAAATAATATATTGTAGACGCACGGTTATTTCCTTATTATTAAGTTTACGAAGGCATCAGTCAATAATTAGGCTAGAGAAAATGGCAGTTGTTTCATAACTACACAACTGAAAGCAAGGTTTGCGATCACATGGACGAAACCATTTCTGAACTCCTCGATCAGCCTTAAAATCTGGAAGAGAAGGACCATCCGCACTTATCGTCATTAAGGCACATAATTTTTCTTAAAATTTTTTTTAATAGCTGGTATTTGAAATAGAAATAATGAAACATTCGGTTTCAAAAACTCGTAGCAAAACTTGCCTTGAGTACCGTTGATCGTCGCGGAGATTTAAGTTAAGCTCACTGCATTTGCCGTGGTTGCCGAGACTTATTTCGAACCATGGTAGTGACATATAGATTAGAGAAATCAAACACCCTAAACATAAAATTTCCAGAGCAATTCAGAAACTATAAATTAACGGATAGGATTTGGTTTTGTAGCAATGAGTCCTCTTGGGTCATTTACGCAAGATAAAAGGAAACAATTAAAATAGTCAATTATAAAGTTTCATGAGTAAAAATAGAATTGGAGATTAGAATTTAGAGATAATATAGACAGAGCGATTGGAGAAATTAGAACGATAGACTTGGCGATATTGGCAGAAACCTGTTGTAACGTGGTACCATCTTTCGCTGAACGTCTGGATTTCTTTTTTGGAGCTTAAGATCTCACTGAGTTTTCTGTTTGGACAGGAACAAGAGAAACAATCTCCTAATACCCTCTTTCAACTTGAAAGAAAAGCGAAAGACCGCAGTCACCCAGAAAGAGAAAAGCAGCACGAATTTATTCTTAGTAGAATCCGAAAGATTAAGAGTCCAGCAAACCACGGCGACAAGACTGGTGAGGACCCTGTGGGGTTAGAAAGGTCGTAAATCAAAAAAAACGTTCAAAATACCTCGTTGTGAAGGATTTATGTGATCTGCAGCTGTCTACGGGGAGAATTTATGCTTGTTAGGAATTTTACAATGACATACCTCAATCGGTGCTTTCTCTTTAGCTTCCGAGGATTTGAGTAAAGGTGAAAGGGATGATTTGCTGCGGAAAATTCATAGAGAGGAAATAGAAATGTACTCTCAGCAGATACTAGGATTTTGGCCTTGAGAGAGTAAATAACGGACTGATTGCTGACAGACGAAGAAAGACATTTGCAGGTGACCTCTAAAAATAGAATTTAGGGTCTGGTAAATACCATGAGCAATGAGTGTATCTCTAAAAGGTTATGCGTACCAATGGGTATAGCGGTGTCACTTGGAGGACGATCAAATCCTTCACACAAAATGCATAATTATTTTCCATACACCCAAATTAACTGAAGCTTTATAAAAGTGTCATTTTTCATTAAGAAATGCCACCAATTTACTAATGAATGATTGTAACTCTATCGAATTTCAAAATATTTTATATGGCAAAGAGAATTTTAATTTTCATTGATTTCTGGAAATTGATATTGATTAGACTTGGAATTTATGAATATATTTCGATAAAATGTGCGCGAATTAAAATCGATTAGGAAATATAATACTTTCTTTAAAAGAAGAATGAGAAAATAGCAATAAGTGTCCATTGATGCTCAGAGGCCTCGCTTCCCTTGTTGAAGTAAATTTAAGTCACCGATGGAATCAAGAAAACATGATGTTAAAGTACAGTTTAGCTTTGACACAAATCTTAACAGACATACTTTCCTATTTCAAACGTGCACTTTCTCCTGACTCTATACGGCCTCCTTAAAACCAAACTACAAGGCTGATGCTCGATCACCCTGAGTACTATGACTGATGTATTTGATAGGCTAGTAGTGTTTTTCATGCGCATTGGGTGCTCTTAATAGTACTTCTAACTTCCTCTTTCATTGCTGCTAACCACAATCCAGCTGATGAGGTGATTCTTGCGTATAATCTATGTAGCCTCCTTGGAGGGCTTAGAGACATACCCTATATATACCTTGGAGGGCTGAGCCGCGGTAGCTCAGTAAGTAGAGCGTCGGGCTCGCATCAGAAGGGTTGTGGGTTCTGTCCTCGGCGGAGCTTGCAATTCCGACGCTTGACCTGGCTAAATACCGTCGTGTTCACTAATGGTGGCTGGGGCACGTTAAATAGGTCGTGGTCACAAAGTCCCGCATGTTCCCATACCAAATCAATACCTCTGGGGGTACCTGATCAGGGGGTTATCGGCTTCTGATTGGGATCTAAATTACGATATGTGTGAGTGAATGGATGTGTGAAAGGGACCTTCCTGTAAAACGGATGTGTCATGCATGAAGAAGTCCGACCCTCCGGGGAAATGGCACCCCCAATTGGGCCATATATGGCCCGCACGACAACAACAACACCCTTGGAGGGCTTAGGTACACTAAACAGGGCGGTCATTGCTCAATGGGTATGCCCATTGCGTGGATCTTCGTAAAGTCCTCTAGCAACCTCTGAGATGTAGGCTGAGTAAGTTCGATTCCTTTCTGGAAGTATTTCTCTTCTGTATCAGTAGATAAAACTTTTCTTGTGCTTATACTTGATAATTTACCTTTTGTATGGCTCAGCATGGTCAAATATGACAATTGCATCATTTTTTTATGGAGCAAGAGTCCCACCGATCTTGGCACCAAACCACGCTTCAAGACGGCGAATTGTCGTCAGTTCTTCTATCTGCAGCGCTTGGTACTTGAAATAAAATTTATGCGGCGTTGACTGCATATTGGTTGTCGGGTCACGGACAATATTACTTTATTCCTTTGTGTCGGCCCGCGGTAGCCCGGTTGGAAGAGTAACTGCAGTTCGAATCCAGCCAAAGACCGTCGTGTACAAAGGGGGCTAGTGCTCGTTAAATCTGTAGTGGCTTCAAATGTCCTCACGTTTGCTTGATGTGTAGGCTTGGAAAGTGGAGTGTCAGGTTCAGGTGTGACCTCTTCATCTGAACGTGGTTTAAAAGTAAGTGTTGTCCTCGGATCTTTGTTAAAAAGATCCGAGGACAACAATTTTGAACCACGTTCGAGGATTGATCCCGGACCGTCGCCAATAGCCCATTATGTGGCTCCGGTGTCCTATTTATGTATGTTTCGATAGTGTTGACTTCATCATGAGAAATATATTTTGATACCGGAAGATAGTTTATTAAGATTTTAGAGGCAATTTAAGATTTATGTCACGGGTCTTCGTAAGGTTGGTTAATGCTGGCTGTTGCTGGGGACGTTATAGTCAGAGCAACATTTTTTGCATTCCTATTCTAAAGGAGATCTGTCTCTGACTCAAGTTAAACATTCTTGCCAATTGTTTTAACAGAAAATAATAAGCATGTTACTTGATATGTTACGTGTACTATACATCATTGTTGCTGTGCATACGATATCCTGCACTACAACGTGCATTTTTCGCAGCTTAGTTCTTATATTGCTTTACCCTACTTGTTATTGTATATAGAAATTATCTAGGATTCTCACACAATTGCAGCTCTGATAAAGAAATTATTTGAACTCTGCCACTTGGTTCAACTACTGTGATCACAAGATCTGTGATGTTCATAGTAGTTAAGTAACCACTTTGTAAGCCGTAAGTGCCTGTTAGCAAAAGACAACTGTTGAGCAAAAAAGCAATGCAAAATCAACTAATCGGTGTGACCATTTTGTCTTTACATGCGTTGTAAAAGCAATAGTACTCTTTAGAGGGTATAATATAAACCTATTAAGAAACTTTAAAATAAAAAAATATGTCAAGACCTATGAGCGTCATGACATTTTCAATTGAAGGGCCCCGGCAACATAGTAATAAGCTACAGAAATATCTTCTACAATTAAAACAATTTTATTTTAATGAAAGCTGATCAAAATAATTTCTAATTGTTTGAATGGTGTACGTAATATTCAAAAGATTAAGATTGCGCTTTTAAACAGTCGATAAACCATTGTAATTCGTAAATTCCTTTTTTAAGTCTTAAAAATTGCTGATCTGAAAAATTTGAAAAGCATCTAATTATTATGTTGCACAAATCCCTTCAACTGTTTTCAGCTTTCATTAAATTTTATCACAAAATAACCCCATAAATTTATTAAAAGACTCATAACCCAATGGGTACAGATTTATTTGAAAAAAGTAGTTGGGATTATCGTTTGCACATTAGTTACTGTTACATTTTCGTATCATCGTCTGTTCACTAATTACTGTTATATTTTCGTATTATCGTTTGCACACCAGTTATTGTTTTTATTCGTATAATTTCGTTTGATAAGAATGGCAACAGTATGAGAGAGATCGCGCAGCTTCTGATCTCCGCGTTCATTGCAAAAAAAAGAATGTCTAATAACACAGCTGTGTAAATATTTCTATGTATGGAGTCAGATGAAATAAAGTGTATTTTTGTAGAGAACGATTGAATAATTTGTGATTCAAGGAGAGTCTCGTAACACCAATAACTCTTGCCACGAACAAGAATGTACATGTTTAATTTTGTTCTAGTTTGAATGACGAATTAGACTCGTCATCTATAAATTCGGCAAAACCAGAGCATGACGAGTCTCAGTCGTCAAATGTACCCAAGGGGTTAAAGAAACTTTTGATGGGTCAAAGTGGTTAAAACAGGTTTTAGAATGTTTTTTTTTTTTGCAAGTTTTAATGTGCATGGTTTGGAAAAGTAATTGAACGAAAATCCATGTCTAGAATAGTTTTACATCAATTGTGGAATCGGAACAAGGGGGCCTAGGCCTAAGATTTCCACTTAGCTGCCTATTCGGATACAAAAAAGCCTTGAAACAACCAATTCTGCTCATCACGTGTTACCAAGGGTTTAAGACACTTTTGATGGGTCAAGGTGGCTAAAACAGGTTTTAGAATGTTTTTTTTTTTGCAGGTTTTAATGTACATGGTTTGGAAAAGTAATTCAACGAAAATTCATCTCTAGAATAGTAATACATCAATTGTAGACTCGGAACAAGGGAGCCTAGGCCTAAGATTTCCACTTTGCTGCCTATTCGGATACAAAAAAGCCTTGAAACAACCAATTCTGCTCGCCACGTGTTCCCAAGGGGTTAAAGAAACTTTTGATGGGTCAAGGTGGCTAAAACAGGTTTTAGAATGGTGTTTTGTAGGTTTTAATGTGAATGATTTAGAAAAGTAATTCAACAAAAAACCATCTCTAGAATTATAGACTCGGGACAAGGGGGCCTGGGCCTAAGATTTCCACTTTGCTGCCTATTCGTATACAAAAAAGCCTCGAAACAACCAATTCTGCTCGCCACGTGTTCCTAAGGGGTTAAAGAAACTTTTGATGGGTCAAGGTGGCTAAAACAGGTTTTAGAATGGTGTTTTGTAGGTTTTAATGTGAATGATTTAGAAAAGTAATTCAACAAAAAACCATCTCTAGAATTATAGACTCGGAACAAGGGGGCCTGGGCCTAAGATTTCCACTTTGCTGCCTATTCGTATACAAAAAAGCCTCGAAACAACCAATTCTGCTCGCCACGTGTTCCTAAGGGGTTAAAGAAACTTTTGATGGGTCAAGGTGGCTAAAACAGGTTTTAGAATGGTGTTTTGTAGGTTTTAATGTGAATGATTTAGAAAAGTAATTCAACAAAAAACCATCTCTAGAATTATAGACTCGGGACAAGGGGGCCTGGGCCTAAGATTTCCACTTTGCTACCTATTCGGATACAAGAAAGCCTCGAAACAACCAATTCTGCTCGCCACGTGTTCCTAAGGGGTTAAAGAAACTTTTGATGGGTCAAGGTGGCTAAAACAGGTTTTAGAATGGTGTTTTGTAGGTTTTAATGTGAATGATTTAGAAAAGTAATTCAACAAAAAACCATCTCTAGAATTATAGACTCGGAACAAGGGGGCCTGGGCCTAAGATTTCCACTTTGCTGCCTATTCGGATACAAAAAAGCCTTGAAACAACCAATTCTGCTCGTCACGTGTTCCCAAGGGGTTAAAGACACTTTTGATTGGTCAAAGTAGCTAAAACAGGTTTTAGAATGTTTTTTTTGCAGGTTTTAATGTGCATGGTTTGGAAAAGTAATTCAACGAAAATCCATCTCTAGAATTATAGACTCGGAACAAGGGGGCCTGGGCCTAAGATTTCCACTTTGCTGCCTATTCGTATACAAAAAAGCCTCGAAACAACCAATTCTGCTCGCCACGTGTTCCTAAGGGGTTAAAGAAACTTTTGATGGGTCAAGGTGGCTAAAACAGGTTTTAGAATGGTGTTTTGTAGGTTTTAATGTGAATGATTTAGAAAAGTAATTCAACAAAAAACCATCTCTAGAATTATAGACTCGGAACAAAGGGGCCTGGGCCTAAGATTTCCACTTTGCTACCTATTCGGATACAAAAAAGCCTCGAAACAACCAATTCTGCTCGTCACGTGTTCCACGTGCCAATTTCTTCCAACACACAGAGCTGCACCCCCAACGACTCAGCACAGGACAGAGCCTCGCTCAAGCCGCATGGGCGATTACGCGCAAGGGGACCAGCGCCCTGCCTAGCGAGAGAGCGAACAACGGTGCGCACACCTCTCCCCCCTCCCGACAATAGCATAACGAGCTGCCAGGGAGGGGCTGCAGCAAGGCCGGGATGCGAGAGCACGGGGAGCAGCAGCAGCATCGATCCCTTCCCGCCCTCCCGGAACCACCCCACCCCCCAAGTACTACACCACCGCTACGAAAAGGGGCCACTTACCGTCCGTTCCTGTCGCGAATAAATGCTTGTTAAACACGTTCCAAAATTTCTCCCCGCTGGCTTCCAGCTTATCTTTGAGCACAGTGGCTCGCGGGGGGAAGGGATGGAGCGCGCGCCCCGAGAAAACCACTCCAGAACGAGCCCTCTGCCCCCCCCCGCTCGCCCGAGCACAACCTTTGGTTCTCCTGGTTGCACTCAAAATTCCAATTCCCCACCCCTCCCCTTTCCAATTGCGTTACTGTGATTTTCTAGAATTCTTCAATTCCTCCCTTCCCTCGCTCCGCATTTAAAAGGCACAACAGACGATTCTCGCTTTCTTACGCATTATTACTACGCCCCACCCCTACTCGCGATTTCCCATTCTTTTTTTCTTCCTACCCCTGCCTTTTGCATTAATTATTTTTTTATTTAAATTTCCCCTAATCCCTGTGTTTTAGGGAGGTTTATTATTTTTGGGGGATGAACAATTGATGAGGGGGAAACGATGGAGTAAAAATTCGTCCCCTCGCTCGCCACTTCTTGCGTGCATCCTCGTTTTGTTATTTTTTCCCTCCTTCTTCTCCAATGCATACGGATTTTCCGGAATCCTTAATGTGGAATTAGCGACGGGTATTGTTGGGTTTTGTTTAAAGACGCGATCTGCGAGCTATCGTTACCGTGGGGATGGAGGGGGGTTAGCGAACGCATTGGGTGGAGTATCTTTTAGCGTTTTACTGTCGCCAATGCCGTGGATCCGGAGCACTCGAAGATAATTTGTTTCTTTGCTCCGGAATCCGCGTCTCGCATTCACCGAAATGAGACGGGGAGCGAATGCAGAGTAGGGAAAAGATTAGCGTCGAGAGGAGGAGTGAGTCTTTTTGTTTTGAGTGATTCGGTACGGTTTTTGAAAACGAGCGGTTTTCCCAGCAGCCGGGTGGTTTTACTTTCGCATTATTCCGCAGGGAGGGTGGTTTTAATTACATTAACTAAACAGGGATGCCTGTAGGGGATTATTTCTGGTGCTCGGATGGAAGAGAATTGAGAAGATGGGAAGCACGATGGAATGATGAAAAAAATCGGTACCTTTTAAGGACTTTGAGTAGGGCAGTGAAAATTTCCGGAGGATTATTAAACTAGTTTCTTAGTCAAAAAGCATTACGCAGGAAGCGGGAATTTAAAAACTGCAATGATATAATACTCATGCATTTTTAAATAGACTGCGTTTTTTATCCTTTTAAGGCAATAAATCTTATTCCCATGGCTAAACGCCATAAAAGATTTCAAATGGCGTTAATTGATACATGTTTTGATAGCAATTAAATATGTTTAATGACATTAACGTCAAATGAAAAACTGTTCGCTTATGAAAATACGGTATAAGTGCCTGCAATTTTTAAACTGGATGATACTTCATTCATTGTAAACACTCCTGACGTTTCATTCACTTGTCTCTGAATTTTAATTTGTACTAATAACAGATTTTTTCTAAGGTTGATTAGTAGGGATGAGTTTTATGGCGCAATGGATTAATTTGGCCCAATTCAAGTTATGACTATGCATTCGCAATGAAAGTTTTACTAACACAGAGGAGAGAAATACACCGATGATAAGTTACATATTTTTCTAAGGATCTCTCTTACAGTAAGTTTAACTAACAATTCAACTGGAAAGTGGCCTTTGAAGTGCTTTAAAAAGTTGGATTGAGAAATAAAAGTGTTGTTCACAAAATTGTATTCCAACATTGAAATAATTGTCCTTGATATTTTGTTTCAAATCTTAACTCAAGTGAATTGAAGCTGTAATATAAATCATGTCAGAACAACAAAAATGGGAATAATCATAATTACAAGGTATCACTTGCTAAAAATGTACTGCGATTTACTGCGTAAAATGTATATGAGTAAACATAATGACTTTGACATTGTTACATAATTTAGTCTTGGTGATAGATCATCGCCTGAAACGAAGAGCGATTTTATCTTGACCACTAGCCGTGATTGAGAGACTTAAAGTTTTAGGTTATGAATTAGATTCTCAGAGCTGCTTTAGACAAGTTTATTGCTTGGGTTTATCCTTTCAGATACATACATACATGGTTCAACTCCCCTTAAAAGTGCTTTAGTATGACATGTGGTCTGCTAGATTCCTCTCCAGAATTGCCCTTTTTGAGAAGATCCTTCATAGATCTTGGTTCATAAAAAGAAAAATTATGCTTTTATTTCACTTAAGTCCTTGTAAAATAGGACATAAATCATACGCTCTTTTAGATTGGAGCGTAAGCATGGGAAAGGAAACAACGTTTTCATTTCATATGCTTACACATGCAATGCAACAAACTTTATCTTACTGACTCTCACTTGTAAAATTTGCTTGTCGGATTAATTTGATAGTTTTCAATTAAATCAGAAAAAAAGTTGAAAAGTTTTAAAGGTCTTAAGCTGAGAAAACACTCTTGAACTAGAGAAACAACAGAGATAAATTAATAGAGATTAAGAAAATTGATGTGAATAATATTTCTAATCACTTGAGTTTTTTATACTCTCAAATGGTTTTTTTAGTTCCTCTTATGAACGTTTCCTCTCACCAATCTCCACTTAAACTTTGTAATATTTAAACTATTGACCAGAGATTATATATTTGGTCACCTAACCCAAAACCTCTCATGCGTCCTATTTTTTCTGATGAACATAAATTATTGTGAATAACTTTTATTTTTTACATTTTTCTGTTACGGTATTTTATTATTTTTGGTTCTAAATGCTTTCCTTTTTCTTTTAATTACAAATAAGAAATATTTGGCTTCTTCAAACGAATGAGCTTTTTCCAGGCTCGTAAACATGGGATAATTGTGTTTTCTAGAAAGCTGAAAAAATAACCAAAGTCGGGAACATTTCCAATCACTTAAGTTTTTAACAATCCGTAATAATTTTTTTTAAGGTTCGTCTCATAAACCTCACAACCAACACTTAAACTTTATAAGGTTTTAATTACCAACCACACATTATATGGTCATCTGTCCCGAATCCTCGATATTTTTAAAAAATATGCGCTTTCTTATTTCTTACGCAGTCGTCAAGATTAAATTTCAAAAATAAATCACAGTCTGTCTCCAGTTTTTATTTCATTCTCATCTCGCTCATGGAAAGCTGTGTCTTTCTCTCTGATATGCACCCAGGCTCATATCATTAGCAGATTTTGCCAATGAAAGACAGTTTGGAGATGCAGTAAACACGAAAAAAATATATAAAGAAGGAGAAAAAGAGTAAAAAGTAAATGAGTGAGACATTGGAAGAGAGCGAGAGAGAGAATAAGGCTCACAAACTGAAAAGAAAAGATTCGCTATATCTGAAAAGTGCCCTCTCTTTTCTCGAAGCCCTTTCCCCCCTTCTTTTTATATTTTTCATTAATTCACATTTTTAATTCTACCTTCTTCGCCGCATAGTTTTATTTCTGTTTTTACGACTTCTCATCTGAGGATGTTTTCGTTTTATTTCTTCCTCCCTGTGCGCGTTAAAAATATTCTCGCATAATTTTAAAGCGTGATGCGTCCGGGGAAAAAAGACCTCGGACTTCTCCTTCAGGTTTTATGAAAGATGAAAATTAGATGCGCCGAGATTGGTTTTTGCAAGTACCCAATTTTTATTTGAGCTGAATGCCTGGAAGTTTTGAGTACATTACTCGCTTCTTTTTAGGGTTTAAATAGATTGCGACGTTTTCGTTTTTAGCTTAAACTGACCTTAATAATCTCTGACGACATTCATCTCTAATTCTGTTTTTATAGATTGATTGAATTGACTGTAGAAATATAATATATATACGCACAGATATCCTTTAAGGCCCGGTGCACACATCCGGTTTTTCAACGTGCGGCGCCGCTGTGGCACCGAAGCTCAACTGTGTACACATAACCGTGAACTGACGCTTGTACTCATTTCGTGTCATTCGCGATAAATATTCTATCGAAGAAAACGTGTTTATTTCGCTTACTTGGTGTAAAAAAAAAGTATATTTATAAACAAAATAGACGTTACTGGATACAACTATTTATTAATTATTATTTATATTCCATTTATTTATGAAAACAAGGTACTTCAGAACTGAAACGCGTGTGCGGCGAGCTTCGGAGCCGTGGGGAACTGCGGTACAAATTGCACGCAAATTGGACGTGCTTCGCCGCAGCGGCAACGGAGGCATGTGTGCACTACTCCATTGGATCTAATGCATCTCAGACCGCACTTGCGTTGCGACAGCGGCTCCGCACGTTAAAAAACCGGATGTGTGCACCGGGCCTAAATCGGTGGATTTGGTTTGTAGCTATATGGTCATGTTTTGCTACAGAAGCTAGTTACTATATAGCTTCTATACTACTATACTCGCTTCTATACTATATATATTACTATACTCGCTTCTTTTTAAGGTTTGAATAGATTGCGGCGTTTTCATTTTTAGCTTAAACTGACCGCAATAATCTCTTACGCCATTCATCTCTAATTCTGTTTTTATAGATTGATTGAATTGACTGTAGAAATCTAATATATATACGCACAAATATCCTTTAAATCGGTGGATTTGGTTTGTCGTTATATGGTCATGTTTTGTTACAGGAGCTAGTTAGACAGGAACTGTAACGTCCATACTAACCGCTCGGGGTGAAAAGTAAACACCTGCACCACTGACCGCCGATCGGAAGTCTTGAATTATCTATCAGAAAGATTTCCTTCACGTTCAAAAGGTCTTTAATTGGTGCATGACAGTCCCACTTGATTAACCGTCCCCCAGTATCAACTGGAAAGAGACTATTTCAAGAACTCGATCTGGGGAGATGTATTTTTAAGAGTATTCCATTTTCCGCTTATTGCAGCACCAACAACCCAGAGACACAAAACCCTGAATTAATTGTGTTGATCGTGTTCATTGACTATTTTAAAAGGACTATTTTACTTCTACTTTGGCTGTGTCGTATTTTCTTGATACACCATTCTGTCCACTACGCTACAGGATCTACAACACAAAGATAATTCGAAACCACAAACAACCAGTCAGGGATTCAACTAGCGCACCCCTTAAGGGGTATCCATGTAAACAATCATTTCTTTCTTTTTTTTTTTACAATCTATGTTTCACGATTGAACATACGTTGATGCTGAATTAAATTTCAGAACTGTGAACACCATTTAAAAATTCGACAAAATGCCATAAAATTTCTTTTTCAATTGTGTTTGGAAATTACGAGACTATTTCACGCTTATTTTTTGCAACACTTTTACTTGTAGAAAGGCGAACAAAATTCGTCCCTTTTGCAATTCAGAAAAGTATTCCGTTGTTTTAAGAAGAAATATAAATGTGGATGGATTAATGCAGGGCTCTCCAAACTCTGGCTCTCTCCCTTTATGTGGAATGAAGTTATTGAAAAAGGGGCGGAACTATAACGGAAAAAATATTTTCGAAAACAACTTTTTAATAGGCGCATTTTCCCATAGAAACAAAAATCCGATAAATTTTATTAAAAAAAATAATAGACCCAGTAAAAGGAAGACTATTTGCCAAATTGTGTGTGAAGAGGGAAAATAACATAGAATACTTCTTTATCACTTTTACGGTCAACAGTAATCATTGTAGTCTACAGGTTCTTTAGATCTCCAAATATAAAAAATTTAGTTGCAAAATACATATTTATCAAATACACGAAGATATAGTTGCAATACAAAACATCTTTATATCTTGACAGAAATATATCACTTCAAATATTTTTTCTATAAATGCGAACACTATATATATTTCTTAAATATCTGCTATTTTCGAGCAGAAACATTATGAGGCAAATGTCATCGTACAATTAAAAATAATTTTACTTTGTCCACTTAAAATCCAACACAATATTTTGTTGGTTCGTCGTGATCCTTTATAACTGCTATCAGTCTGTGGGCATAGAACGAGCTAGTCCTTTTTTTTCTTCTGTTGCTCCGATTAATTCTCACAGTTTTTGACGTAGAATACGTCTTACCTTCCTAAACTGGGGTACACACACATAATTGTTGAGTATCACAAAAAAAGGTAAATATATAAATCATACATAAATGAACGATATTACGTTCAAAAGAGCATTAAACAAAGAATGTAATAAATACTCATTGATCTAGCGCTGACATCATCGGCTGATGCTATTGTCACGAAAATGCACACTGCCGCTCACATTAATTTCTCCAGCCTCTTTTGTGTGAGCAGGATGTTTGAGGTTTCATTTGTTTAGTCTCTTTGAGTTATATAAATAACTAGCAAAAATACCCGGCTTTGCTCGGATTGAATTAATAATATGTTGATTGAAAAGTCAACAATTTTTTTTCATAAAAGAATGTTAGCATCATTTAAGTGTACAGAAAAAAATAATTTTAATACCAATTTAGCTTCTCCGTCGCTACTAAAATTTACTTCGGACGCAAATATGCATATATGTTGTGTATAACCATATAATTCATTTCATATTAGTCGCACTTCTGCAGAAAGGACTTTTTTTTCTAAAGTGACTACTACCGAAGTGGATTTTGAGTTTTCGAGTGACTACGAATATTTCCGTGCATTCATTTTCAGTAAAAATGGCAATTTTCGGCGGATAGTCTTGCAGTTTTCCTATGAATTTGTTTTACTTGTGCCGTTCTTGCACCTAGTATGAGATATTTTCAAATTTCATCATCAATATGAGAATATTGTAAATTAAATTATTACAGCATTCGTTACTAATTTAGTTTGAAGCAAACGCAATTTTTCTTGAAAATTCCGTTGAGCGGCAGGCTGAATAACGGAACTTCTGTTAGATATGTAAAGCAGAGTAGGCGTTTTCTCTGTTCTCTATATACAAATCTAAACAGTTAGAATAATCCACATATTTGGTACTCTTATATTTTTGAACCCTGTGGGTATGATGGGCTATATATTAACCCGCGTTCTGTTTGTCCCAGGGGGCTACAAATTTACGGCATTACTTTAGTTTCAAGCAAACGCACTTTTTCCAGAAAATTCCATTCAGTGGCATGTGGAATAATAGAGCTTTAGTTAGAAATACATGTCATCAGAGTAGACAAATTAAAGTCAATCGATAAGAATCTTTTAATAAACAGAAGGTTGATTCTACCAGCGCTTTTACAAAACAAAAAAAAAACACTGCCTACAACGAACGATTCACATGCATCTAAGTTGCGAAAGAATAGCTTCAATAAATAGAGTAAGCAACCACGACTTTCTGTCTCTTAAGACATAAAATTTCAATTTTTTAAAATTATTCAGTGTGATATTATTCCAAGATCAACAAAGTCTTGTTAAAAGTTCCCTTTTCTCCAACACCCATGCAGTTTTAAATTGAACTCTTATGGTACTTTTTGAGATCAGAAATTTGGTTTCTAAATGGAAAGCCCGTACCTATTTAGAATGATAGATGTAGTTATTGACTATGGAGAACAGCTTTCAATAACACACATGAAACACGGAAAACAAATTAAACTTAAGTTATTTTAAACGTCTTTCAATTAAAAGCTGTATCAAAATTTTTGAAGAGATTTGAACTACAATGTGTGACTACCCGTTTTAATTTAACGTAACCCATCTTATTTTAAAGTTATTTTTTTAATTTTTCTTGTCATTTTAAAATAACAAATTACACACTTTAAAAATATTTTGATTTGTAAATTTTATTTTTTCTATTATCTACACACTATTACGTATTCAACCAAATATTTAAAGAAAGTTGGTGGAAATATACGTATACCACCATGAAAGTACCCATGTCTAGTGATATTTTGTAGGAAATAAATAAATAAAATCCAACTCCTAAATAATATTTCTGTGATAGGTAATATACCGGAACACATAAGCAAACAGAAACAAAATTCCAATCCTAAAAAAAGGCAGAATTCTGAAGAAAAAAATATGTTCTAGTGCGTTGAATTTCGACTTCCTGTATGTATTCTGAAGTATAACAATTCGACAAATAACTTGAACAATATTCATAAAGACAATAATGATTTAGAAGCAAAAAAGAACACATATTTATAATACTTGGGAATCCTCAAATCTGACCACAACCATCTCGTTGTCAACTCAAATACCCCCAAAAAAGAATTATAAAACAAATTTCAAAATTAAACATTAATTCTGAGGTTGCCAGATACCGAGTAGCAAAATTACGCTTTTATGATCGTTTGTGCTTTTCGTGCTCCATTATAAAATATAAGTAAATATAAAATTAAATGTTCTAAATATTCTTTCTTCATCAATCAAATATTATAAATATTATTTTCATCATGGGTAGAAGTAAAAATTCAGTTCAAACATGAACATTATAATTTAATTTGTTTTAAGAAAATTGCTTCTCGATCAACACTGGTAAACCAATCTCAGATGCGTACAGCAATCTGTTTTATACTCAATGTTATTTCTATGGTGATTTCAAATTGCTTTTGGCTTAGGCCTTAGGTCAATTTTAGTACTCTTAGGATTCGAATTTTTCAAAATCATTTCTTAGTGCACCCCTACTGTTTAAGAAAATCACCCTGCAAAATTTCAGCTTCTTAGGACTTGTAGTTCTTGAGAAACAGTGATGAGTGAGTCAGTGAGTGAGTGGTATTTGAATTTTATATACATAGATAATAGAAATAAAATCTAAATAACTAATACTTGTTTAGATATCGAACTTTAAAATGTGGAAAATCGCAAGAATTTCAAAATGTCCAAATATATGCATAATAAACACCAGAAGAATTATAGAAAACGTCAACAGGAAGAAAGATCAAGATACGGGGAATCCAAGAAGATCCGGACATCCAATGCTGAGTGTCACCGGGCTCGGAAGTTTTTTTTTAAAGTATATGCTTGGCACTTTCAAGGTGAACAAATACCTGATACGAGTGCGTCAAGTACCATCACTTAGTTCAACGCAAATAGCATATCTGATGTCATAAACGTTTTATAATCGAATGATGGAGTTCAACTCATAGAGGTCGGTAATGAGTCACAACCTTCAACATCAACAATGAGTGCACCAATTGTGATATATGTGCGGTGCGATGAACATTCGATGTGAGACATTGAAACAGCCTAGTACTAATTTCCTTCATTCTCATTCACCATATGGCCTCACTGACATATTCGACGTCTTAAACCTAGCGGCCGTGTCCCGACATAGCCAAGTCTATTTTTTTTTCAATGCATTTCGAAGCGATTCCTTGCTTGCGAATATTTTGTATCTAAATTCTTTCATCATTATTTCCCAGACATGTTCAATGATATTCACATTTGAAAACTCTCTCTAGGATGTTGAATTCGATTGTTTTGGTGTAGTATAGAGGAGCTAAAACTCTTCACTCTTTTACCTGAATACTTTAGGTCGTTGTCCTGCTGCAAGACCCAGGAGTTTCGTAGATCCAGTTTCGTAGATCCAGTTTCGTTACTCCAATAAACATTATTTTCGAATACATGTAAGTAGACGAAACTATCCAATTTATAGTTTGTGAAAGCAAATTCACCCACACCTGCCACCATACAACCCAAACCATTTGGGAGAGAGAGAGAGCTTGCATTAAAAAACAGTTTACTATTGAAACAATATTCCTCGGAATTTTCAGTCTTCAAAGTATACTCTACAAAAAAAATTGACGCACCAAGAAGGAGTTGTCCGATTGAGATAAAAATTGGTGGATGTGAAGAACATACACAGAAAAACAAACGATTACAATTGCAGAACAATTGAATGATTTTGTTCAGAGTTTGACCGTTACAAAGTGAGGTAGTCAATTAGGTGTTGGTCCACCTCTTGCATGGATGTAAGCTGTCACCCGGCGTGGCATAGACTGAAAAGTTCCCGGTTGATGTTCTGCGGAATTTCTTGCCAAATTGTCTCCAACTGGCGGGTTAAATGGTCAACATTCCGGGATGGTTGTAATCGCCTTACCATAATGTCCAAAATGTGCTCTATGAGAAAGAGGTCAGGAGACATAGCTGGCCAAAGAAGTGTTGGGAAAGCTTGAAGACAATTCATAGCATCACGTGACGTGTGCGACTGGGCATTATATTGTTGAAAAGTAAGTCCGGGGTGTCGCAAAAGGAAAGGTAAGACAACCGGTCGTAGAATGTCGCCCACGTACCGCTGTGCTGCAAGTATGCCAGAAATGACTCTCAAAGGGATCCAGCTATCAAACGAGATTGCACCCCAGACCATAACGCCCTGTTGTGGGACGTCTCTAGCCAAATGTTTATGATCTTTGAAGCATTTGGTTCAAACAGCAGGTTTATGACGATTCGCTTTACTGGCTAGAGCCTTTTTTTTTAATTCTGGCATTATATCCAGTAAATTCAATGTTTTTATAGTACTTGCATTAAATGATGATCCTCTTATTTTAGAAATGTCTTTCGCAAGAAATGACTTACGAAATTAGAGGTGGCGCGGCGCTTTTTCATGAGAAAAAAAAGATGAAGTACATAAATTTTTAAATTGCAGGATTAATGTGCAATGTATGCGTTGCAATTTAGTCTTGAAACGCTTTTATACAGATATTAAATATCTTTGTGTGGAATTTTTATCTATGTGTAGAGTGACAGACATATTTTGCAACTGACTCCTGACATATTTTCTAGATCATGAACTGAATATGCGGTTTTAAAGTACTTGAAAGACATTACTGGAGTTCATCTTTCTTTTTTCTAATAGAAAATTGATTGTGTTAATATGATTTCTATAGTTGACCAGAGATGCCAACTACTACGAATTCTCTGTGGTTTCTACAGAAGTGAACCGCGTACTACGGATTACGGAACCTATGTTTTTTTTTTCTACGGAAAAATTCAATTTTATTTATTTTTCACAGCACATCAATTAGTTTACTTATTTCTGTATTTTTCATTATTATTCTATTTTTATGGTAAATGGGAGATAGTGCTTAAATTTAAGTATTAAATGTTTTTTTATGTATAATTCATACACAATTATTGGTTCTATGTATGTGTTTTCGTGTATGAAATACCTTACTAATTATAAATAATATAATCTGTTGCATATGTGTTTCAAATTTGCAATTAAATATTTGAATTAATGATATATGCGTTTTATTAAAGGCGATTTCTTAAATTTTTACTTGACTACTTAAAAATTCTTTGAACTACGGAATTTTTCCTTTGGTACTACTGAAACCTTCCATCGCAGGTTGGTATCTTTGTAGTTCATATGTTCTCACGAGAAATTTTCTTTAAACATTATTCATAAAAAAAACTCTGTATGAGAGTGCATATTGGAAATTGAATGTCCAGATATAATCCTTCTTAGGCGCGATCAAAATGTGACTCAAGTGGACGAGGTGAATGTCTGAGGTAACAGTTATATTTTATGTCAATAATGCACGAATAAATAACCTAAGAATTAAACAAAAAACAATATATTGTTTACTCAAAGCAGAAACTCGTTGACTGACATGTTTTAGGAGTCTTAGTGCTTATTTTCCTGATGGTTGAAAATCATAGTCATGATGTAAACTGTTTAAAAAATATGTAACACTATCAAGATTGTGTGCTTAGAACTGTGGCAACATTCACTATGCAAATTTTTAAGCACATTCATACGCTGTTGTCATCTGACAGCTCTGCGCAAAACCAAGTATAAAGTCGCACGTGCTGTTGTTCTCTCTTACTCTCAAACCCACAAGAAATTATAATTTCTGTTTTAGATTTCTTTTCTCAAGAGTCTGAATGTCAGTCCTTTTAAATATGATTTGTTACTGTCAAGTTATACTTCAATAAATTACGTTTTCCTGTTACCGAAGTATATTCTTTATAAGTCGACAATATGCTGGAATATCAGCTAAGAAACAGTTCCTCTTGGCCAGCATAAAAGTTGGGATCCTTCCGAAGTCCAGAGTGGGAACCACCAAAATTAGTGATCCCAAAGTGGTGACCGGACGTTTATTTTTTGACCCAAACGTTAAGAGTCCGAACAGCAGTATTGTAAAATTTATTTCTGTCAGTTTATCAGTTTCTGATATGAGCTGAAGATGCGCATTCTACACATATAGCCACATCAATTTCTCACATTTTAATATTTTTAATCATAATTTATTCATTAAAAATTTATGCATCACGATAGTGAAACTTGCGAGAGAATGCGTAGTGCATCTGACAGACTAAAAGATAACAGAAAGAGAAGAAAAACTAATTTGAATTCCAGACAAATCATTGTCATCAAAAAGTTATGTTCGAAAAGATTGTGTTGGAAAATATTCAATTTCTTTTTTTTTTAAAGGATTTAAAAACTGTTAGTAGACGCAATGGTTGGATAATAGGACTAAAAATGGTTTATATTCAACTAGTGGGGGAACTCTTCTTTTCACTGTGCACGATTGAATGAATGAATATTGGAAACTCTATTAATCACTGGCACTAAATGACGAATGGAAACAGTCAGACGAGAATAGCACAATTTTGAGTCACGGAACTCAACTAACTAAATGAAAACAATTTTTATTGTACTCTTTTCAAATTGACTCCTTATATATTGAAATTGCTTAATTATATATTGACATTGCCTTCCTTATATATTGAAATTACCTTCTTTATATATTGAAATTACCTTCCTTATGTATTGAAATTGTCTTCCTTATATATTAAAACTGTCTCACGTCAAGAATCGCAGGAATAACGGGATAAAATTACAAATCATTCAACTCGGTGTGATTTTAAAGAAAATTCCCATCCTCAATTTTTGCGAGAAAGGGTGTACTGAGTACACTTGTTTTACGATAACCAATCTGTCGCAGATGAGGTCTGAAATTGGGAAATCTGCAGACTCGGAGGCACACATTGCCTTGGCAGGTTGGCAGGAGAGGGGGATAATAGGGAGCCATCCAGCTACGCAAACACCGTGTCTTCAGGTAGCGAGGAAAAGGGAGATTGCAAGGCGTGGCCAATAGAACACTCTCAATCATCGATTGGATATGGTACTCCGCCCCCTCGTTTCCGCTCGCCACTTCCTGTTCCCAACACCTCCAGGATTGATTCTTCTGGGATTCCAGAGCGGTGACAGTTTGGGCACAAGGTTTTCTGTGCTTGAAGAAAGGATTTTGCGTTGCTGGAATGGATCAGAGAAAACCCTTCCGCGATATGAGGCTTGTATTGCGTCTGTGAAAGGCAAGGAAATAAAATTCTCTTCATGGCGATTGGGAAAACGCTGTTTCTTTGGAAAGTAATTGGGTGGAATGTACAGCTGTAGCCAAGGATTCTGTGTGGTTTGGAGGAACTGCTTTCCTTTCAAAAGAGATGCAGTGTTTTAAAGAATAAATCCATGAAACACAAGCACATTTTATCGCATGTTTGTGAAAGGTTGTTGGAGGTTCATTTTGTTGTACAGAGATAAGGTTTAAATGAGGTGTATATTAGCAAGTTAAATAATGGCCATAATTATCAAGAGGGGCGTTGTTATTGAAACATCAATGTTTTTGTTGATAAAGAAGGTAAAAAGATCTGCAGGAAATTTATAAATTTACCACCGCTTGGAAAACTAAGTGTCAAGATTGCAATGAAAATTACTTATTTCGTGACTCTTCCTTTAAATGAGAAAATCTTTGTTATTTCAATAATCACGCAGTCATATTTTGTCATATTATATAACAAACGGCAGTCATATTAAATAACAAATATTATTTCTTGACATCGAGTATGAAAGTTTATGAATTAATGCTTTGTGAGGCTTTATGATGTTTTGGATCATTTAATATTTTTATTGAACATGTAAAGTATTCACCTGATTTTATGTTAGACAATGAGGTTATTTTTTTAATATGCTCATATATAAATACAATGCTCGTGTTGTTACGTTTAGTTATCATTAAATTAAGCAAGTTTTCAAATAAATTAGTAGAAGAACCTACTTGGACCAAGCCGACTTTAAACTTTTTAGTCGTCGGTAATCTAACATAAAACTGCTGTCTTCATATCCAATTAACAAAAGTTTCGCGAGGAGTATTTAATTTCTTAAGAACTAATTATGTTGCTACGTTTTGTCGAAGCTTCTATGAAGTTTTTACCTTATGTACGACCACTGACCTCTTCGAGGGATGAACTGAAGGCTATTTGGGAAGAGGACCGAGTGAGCAAACCGTCGTTGCTCTGATAAAAGATGATCCCCAACATCCATTCGCTTACAAACCGAGATATGGTCCCGGAACCTACTTCCTAAACAGATAAAAGCTATAATTTATTTAACTGTGAGGTGGCGTGGCGCCTCGTTCTACGAAGTGATTTTGTTATAGTAATAGATTTTTACTTATTAGATTCAGCTAAATTACATTAGTTAAGATGTTTTACAGTTTAATTTAATTAGATTGATGTTGTTTTGTTTTAGACTCTGTTCTCTGATACCCCCATTGATCCTATGTAATAAATATAAAAATATATTTTGCTGCAGCTTACAAAAGACGTTAAAGCTTCCAAGTAGGTAGTATATACACTGCCCTACAATAATGGTCGGACAGCAAGATGTGATGGAATAAGGGAAAGAATACATGCTTTAATGGGGTATGGTGTCCCCCCACGTGCTCGAATTACACTAGCAACCCTTCTGGGCATACTTTCAGCAAGGTTTTGATACACAGCTATAGGTAGTTGTGTGCATTCCTGCTGCAAGAATGTCGCCAGATCAGCTGTAGATTTCAGACGTGATTCCCTGGTCCGTATGCGTCGCTCTAACTCGTCCCACAACTGCTCTATGGGGTTTAGATCGGGACTCTGAGCAGGCCAGGGAAGACGTTCTACATACATATCTCGAAACTACTGCTCGACAGAGGCTGCAATATGACCTGGAGCGTTGGAAGTAACATTAGTCCATTCCATAAAATTGCCAGAGCGTAGGAGGAACCTGATTCTCCAAAATGTTCATGTAGGCGCCGGAGTTGAATTGACCAGGAACACATTGCAAAGGTCCCAGGTCATATCACGAAAAGCCCCCCCCCCCAAACAAACAGTCAGATTTTATGCAAATCCGCTGGTGCCCGGTCCTTTATTGTTGGGTAGTGTATATATACTTCTTACATTTGTTATGTTAATACAGTTTTACGTTAAAAACCGGTGCACACATCCGGTTTTTCAACGTGCGGCGCCACTGCAGCACCGAAGCCCAACTATGCACACATAACCGTGAAATGACGCACGAACTCATTTCGCGCCATTTACGATAAATATTCTATCGAAGAGAACGTGTTTATTTCGCTTACTTGGTGTAAAAAAAAGTATATTTTGAAACAAAATAGACGTTACTGGATACAACCGCTTTTTAATTATTACTTATATTCCATTTGTTTATGAAAACAAGATACTCCTAATGTATCTCAGACCGCACTTGCGTTGCGGCAGCGGCACCGTACGTTGAAAAACCGGATGTGTGCACCAAGCCTAAAACTACCCTTATCCATACAATGTCAAACAGTCACGTGAGAAAAACAAGCTTTTTGAGATGTTGAATTATCTTCTATTACCTAGATAGCTAATTCCAGTGCCTTACCAGCTCGAGATATTCCATTAGGAGATGCAAAAACAAAAGCTTTTATGCACTTCTAGGTTTGTGAAATCGCATCTAAATTCTTTCGCGACCACATTATCTTTGGAATTTAAATGTGGCGGCGCTATAAGCCCTCGTACCTTGGTGTGTGTCTCTTCTCCCCTTTCAATCTGCACCTCGGAATACCCTTCTAAAACGCCTCTTGAGTTCCTTCCCCTCGGGGGGGGGGCTGATTTCGCACTGTGGATGAAATTCCACCCATTCTGTCTTCTCCGACTCCGTCCCTCTGTCTTCGATGTAGCCAGATAAACGCTGACTGAAAGGAAACTGAAGTGCGGAAGATTTTGTTTCGCGCGAAAGGGTTCGCGGAGTGGGTGTTCGCGATTCCTTTCCAATGTCACGCCACTTGAAGGGGACGGCGGTGTTAAAAACAGAGGGAAGGAGATCAATGTGAAGTTTCGCCCTTAAGACATTCGGAATATTCAAAGGGGAATGAGTAAATGGTTGCCGTGGTGTGTGCTAAGCGACAGTCTGTCTGGATTTCACTAAGGCGGGAAATTATTAGACTTTCGTTGCTTGAGTATTCGATACAATTTTTGGTACAGGCACAGTCTACGTTTATAGCGGTGGCAACGGCCTTGGCTATTTATTTTGGCGCGCTTCTAAAGTCGACAAGGCAAGAATTATCTCAAGAATATTTTTCTTTCAAAAATTTCACTAAGGCGGGAAATTATTAGACTTTTGTTGCTCGAGTATTCGATACAAATTTTATTACAGCTACAGTCTACGTTTATAGCGGTGGCAACGGCCTTGGCTATTTATTTTGGCGCGCTTCTAAAGTCGACAAGGCAAGAATTATCTAAAAAATATTTTTATTCCAAATATATTTTTCTTTATACAACGGAAAATGAAAACTTGAAAACTCATTATTTGAGAAGTATATTTTTAAAAAAATTTGAGAAGTAGTAAGTTTAAACACATTTGTTAACCAGCAGAAAAACTAAGATGCGAATGTTGGGTAAGAATACCCTGAAACGTATCAATTACACTAAATATAGTAGGCCTGTTTGAAAAGAGAAAGATTTTTAAAAGAAAAAAAAGTAAGAAATAATACAACCTGATACATCAGAACTGTTCCGGGAAAAATTATAAAAAACGAAAATTCCACAAAGGGTTAAAAAACAAAACTCAGAAACGTTTCGTGAAAAATAATGTAATAAAATAAAATTCCACAACTGTAGAAATACAAATAAATGAACCAAGGATATCCCAGAAAAAAATTTAAACAGACCAATGCAATCAAAGCATATTTTAAAATTAAAATAACCAATGGAAGCAAAGAAAAAATTTCAAACGAACTAACAAAATCAAACGACTTTAACGATTTTGGAAGAACTTTCTAGAATAATCAAAATGAAAATTGAAAGTTACCGTTTGCCGAGGTTGCCATGAAAACCACAATAACCTTAAAGACAGATGGGTTGCCTTAATCTACCGTAACTCACTACTAGAAGTGGGCCAAAAAAAATTTGCCAATGCCGTTGCCACCGGTATAAACGTAGAGTGTAGCTATACCCCATTTTTGAGACGAACATTTCGAGCAAGTTAATTTACAAACGAATAGTTTTTCTATGCTGATTTTTTTTTCACACCAGACTCTTTTTTTTCTTATGCCAAACCTCAGCTTGTTCGCAATAAGTCTCTGTCTGGGAGCCCAATATAGTATTGAAACAGAATTAAAACACGTTTCTCTATCAGCAGCATTATTTACTGCATAATTGATTTAGATTGACAGTTGATACATTGATCTGGAATTTTTAATTTAAAAATGTTTTGTCATTGTGTAGTACCACGAAATTTTTAAAAATTTCATTAGATTATGATTTTTTTTATACTGCCATTTATTATAGTAATGCTTAAATATTATTATTTTTCTTTTATTTATGGTAACAGTTCATTGCAACATATTTTGTACAGTATGTAATCATGAAGCAGTGTAAATATTTCATAAGATGATACGTCAATTACATTACATAACATGTCCATTACAATTTAAAATCTTTATTAAAAATTAAAATTGTCTTCAAATTAGATAATCTATGTATTTGTAATATCTTTTAATCTTCCTCATTCATAAAAAACAAATTTTCATTATTTTCCTTCGTAAACATCAGACAATTTGTCATTTGTGTTCAGAGTGACGCAATTTTTTTTCCTAAAGCATTTCCTAAAACTGTATAGCATTCAATAGGAGGACATGGCTGGGATAGTTCAGAATCGGCAATAGTTAAGCAGTCAATTCATTGCCATAGAACACAACGGTGATTGGGGATCCACTGCAGTGAGATGTGTCGTCTTTTAACTATATTAGAATTTATTGCAATTTGGCACCTGGAAATCAATACTGAGATATTGCGAGAGGCATTGATTATAAAGTAAAAAAATAAGACAACATCATCAGAAGCAATTACAACCATAAATACCATAGAAATCACTCAAACAGTGCTATAGAGATCGATTTAGGTGTTGGGGATGGAATGAAAAATTGGATTCGGATTTTATTTAAGATGGAGGGGAAATTTTCTCGAAGCAATTTTACCCATACTCACACAAACAAAGTTTGGTTTTATCAACCGTAATACAAATTTTTGTGTTTTAGAGTTAAAAAACTATTTTGGACACAATAAGATAAAGATTGGTAGTCATTGTAATTCTGATTGGAATATTAAGCAATGTCCTTATTCGATTAATTGAAACTTTCTACATGATATTCTTTAAGCAAATTAATTATACTTAAAATATAATTAGCACAGTCTATTAGCCTGAGTATTGGCATGATAATTTGTGTATACCTGTGACTATTCGTCAATTACTTAATTAATTCTCTTTATTAATATTTATCACTGTTCATATAAAATGTTTCTTATTAACTTTACAGGTGCTAACCGTTTTCCAAGGTTTTAATAAGATTACTTTTGCTTTATATTTAACTCTGCTCTCCTATTTAATACACATTGGATCCTTTATGATAAATATTCACATCTCTGACAGCTGCTTACAGAAGACTTTTTGAAGTTGCCAAGTAGGTACAATATATTTTATATCATAAAACCATAGTAGTGCATGTTGTACTTCGATTTAATTTGCCATATGTATCACCGCTGTATCGTTTTCTCATGTTTTTATTTGGACATGTGAAACGTAATTAAAAAGTTGGTTCGTATTTAATTTTGAAAATATTTCCACAATTTATGTTAATCATACAGGAAATAATTTTCTTAATCTCCAAGAAGTGAACTCATACTTAATTTGGTAATGGAAAAGCAAATAGTTTAATTATCTAACTTTTTAAAAGTAACTTGCTTTTCATGTGTAGTCGTAATAAAGTTTTGAGAGTTCTGGAACAAAACTAGTCATTATTTTTCCAGATTAAAACATGTATTGATTAAGTTAATGTACTACCAAAAAGTCGAGAGGAGAAAATACGAAATAACTGTACAGTAATCAGATATAAATGTGAATTTTGTTTTGAGGCGAGAGATTTGCTCTTTCCATGAGGGATTACATCATTGAAAAGATGCTTAGGCAAATAATTAGGTAATAAGAATCACATATTCCATGATTCACGCAAGTACGGAAATTATGGGGTGGTGAATTTTAAGATGAAGACCATTACCTTATTACGCAATGGTAGAGGAGCTTAACTCAAAAGGAGCTAAAAAAGTCATGATGGAGCTGTATTTAAATAAGCAAATATCACAGAGGAGCATCAGATTTCACAAGACAGAATATTCAAATAGTTAAGCATAAAAATAAGCTGATTTTAATTTCGTTAATTCAGAATGGAAGTAAACGTATTGTAAATCTATGACGAATAAAAGCATTTAAACTGTGTGGACATCTGTACATTTCCTCTCTATTTTCTTAACACGTTGCATCTTTAGTTTTATATCCTTGTGTGCAATAGTTTCATATGTTTATCTTCCTAAGAAAAAACTATCATGATTTTTTAAAAAGGCTTTTTTTTTTTTTTCAAATAAAAAAAAGGGAACAATTTGAAATTTTAAAAACGTATTTTGTATTGTATTTAAATAAACAAATATCACAACGGAGTATCTGCTTTCACAAGACAGAATATTCAAATAGTTAAGCATACAAATAAGCTAATTTTAATTTCGTTAATTCAGAATGGAAGTAAACGTATTGTAAATCTATGACGAATAAAAGCATTTAAACTGTGTGGACATCTGTCCATTTCCTCTTTATTTTCTTAACACATTGCAACTTTAGTTTTATATCCTTGTATGTAATAGTTTCATATGTTTATCCTGCTAAGAAAAAACTATTAAGATTTTTAAAAAAGGCTTTTTTTTTTCAAATAAAAAAGGGAACAATTTGAAACTTTAAAAAGTATTTTGTGTGATATTTAAATAAGCAAATATCACAACGTAGCATCTGCTTTCACAAGACAGAATATTCAAATAGTTAAGCATAAAAATAAGCTGATTTTAATTTCGTTAATTTCGAATGGAAGTAAACGTATTGTAAATCTATGACGAATAAAAGCATTTAAACTGTATGGACAGGAGTTCATTTCTTCTTTATTTTCTTATCACATTGCAACTTTAGTTTTATATCTTTGTGTGTAATAGTTTCATATGTTTATCTTGCTAAGAAAAAACTATTAAGATTTTTAAAAAAGGCTTCTTTTTTTTTTCAAATTAAAAAGGGGACAATTTGAAACTTTAAAAATGCATTTTGTGTTGTATATTCGTTGGAGCGTTTGTTCAATGGGTCTATCCCACTCCTTAAAAACGCAAGCATACCTTTCACATATGCAAATCCGTTTAACGATTATTAAACCCGAAAGTTCATTCAACGTTTAAAAAAAATTAAAGTGAGAAGACGAAGAAGGATATATATTTTCGAGCGCAACACTATGTACACAAACTCCCCACTCCACCAACGAAAGGAACGAAATGAAAGAAAAAATCGGACAAAAGTGGAAGTCTAGATAAGATGGAAGAGACATAGCAAAAAGATTCCTGCAAAAGATGAAATGAAAAAAATGCTAACAAAAGCACTGTCAGTGTGTGAGAATATAACAAATAAAGTAAAAGAAAGAAAACTACAAAGGGCAAGAGCTCCCCCCTAAAAAAAATCAGGGGGGAGCAGAAAGAAAAAACAGAAAAGTAAGAGAAACGCAACTCGGCGTCTTCGAGGGAGATGGAGCGAGTGGGGGTGTTCGCAGAAGACAACGAAGCCAATTTGCCCCTCATCTTTCGAACATCCAATTATATACGGGCATCTCTACCTTCCCACGTGACCGTCTATTATTCTCTTCCCACCCTACGGGGGGTAACTGTCGCTCCCCGTCACACCCCTCTCCCACATCTTTGTCGGAAGCAAGGGGTGGTTTGCTGGAGAAAGGTCAGCCAGAATCACGGCATAGTCCCCCATGTAAGGCCACTGGCGCGGTGTGTCTGGCATTCATTGGCATACTGATTCCAAGAACCCCTGCCAGGACGAACTGACAAACCGACACGCGTACGCTCTATGCTCCCGACTCCAAATTAACTCCACGCGCGAACGAAACCAGGAGGCTCGTAGCTTTGTTAAGGATTACCACAATTATTTTTTGCTCTGTGAGACCGGGAGCCGACTACTGAATCGAAGTCCTGCACCATACTAGTCGGTAAGCAGAAAGTTCAATCCCTTTGTGTTAGCGTGGGATTTGTACCAATCAACTTTACACGAGTCGATGAAGGGATCTTTTGAATCGTCGACTATGGTTTAGGTCCGGTGCACACATCCGGTTTTTCAACGTGCGGCGCCGCTGCCGCAACGCAAGTGCGGTCTGAGATACATTAGGTCCAATGGAGTAGTGAACACAAGCATCCGGCGCCGCTGCGGCGATGCACGTCCAACTTGCGTGCAATTTGTACCCCATTTCCCCACTGCGCCGCAGCTCGCCGGACACGCTTCTCCGGTCTCAAGTACCTTGTTTTCACAAAAAATGGAATATAAATAATAATTAATAAATAGTTGTATCCAGTAACGTCTATTTTGTTTCAAAATATACTTTTTTTACACCAAGTAAGCGAAATAAACACGTTTCCTTCCATAGAGTATTTATCGGAAATGGCGTGAAATGAGTACTCGCATCATTTCACGGTTATGTGTGCATAGCTGGGCTTCGGTGCCGCACGTTGAAAAATCGGATGTGTGCACCGGGCCTAAATCCTCTGAGCGTCGCCGTATTTCCGAGTAGTGTAAGAATTGCTTTTACACCAAAACACACATAATCTCTTTATATTAAAAAAAGTTACCGTAGCTGGATTGAAAACTGTGTTGTTTAGCTCGATTCTTAGGCGGTTTCCCGAGAAAGTGCGGATGATAAAATTACTAAAGTAACATGGTTTGTTCTTCACCGTGTTCTCTGGACAATTGTAAATATTTTTTTTTCCGATGCGGCTATTAGTTTAGGGTTTATTAAGTATCAAAAATGAAAAAGCGAAATTTCTAACGCGAATGAGCAAAAGACGTACAAATCTTGAGTCTTCAGCCGTGATTTTTTTCAGAGTTCCTCTAAACGTAAATTTTTGCACCTCGTCGAGTTTTTTTAGAAATTTCAAATTGGCTCCTAATAATATTTTTTTTTAATTGGGGGAAAATCGGGACATTTTCGTTACTTTTTTGTTAAACTGTCATATTGGGTTGGCGAGCGTTAGCGAGCTGGGGACGAAGCCCCCTAGTGATAAAAAAAAACACATCTATGAGTTGAAAGAATACATAAACTCTTTCCAAACATTAGAAATATTTCAATGGCTTTTTTCTTAACCTTTTGACTACGGCTATAGATATAACAAGCGCGATTCTTATAACTTTCGAGGTACAACTGATGTACCGGCCGTTGTCTAAAGGTTAACGTAAAACCCCAACAAACCAAAACAAACTATTCTTTTTCGTTGGTATTTTTAGGTCGGTATTTTAATTAACGTCGTGCTGGAGCAACACAACGGGCTGTTGACGATGGTCTGGGATCAATCCCCCAAGAGAAAAGATCCGACGACAACAACACGTAATTTTGAACCACGGTCAGATGACGAGGTCAAACCTGAGCTGGCACCCCACTCTCCAAACTTCCACACCACGCTGCAATGTAACAACATTTGAGGCTACGACAGATTAACCTTTTGACTACCGCTATAGATATAACAAGCGCAATTCTTTTTTGGCGCGTTTATATTTAACTTGACAGAAAATGTTGTCTCGTAGATGATAAGTTATTAAAAGTTTCCTGGAGTAAAAAGTTTCCTGTAAGAAAATAATAGGTGGTGTCATTTGGTTGTACTGTAAATGGGTACATTTATGCAAATGAAAGCACAATTTTACGAACTAGAACCACTAAAATTAGAAGTATCACGACCCGGCGTGCAACAGGGTCCCAAGTGTCTTATGTTACTAAATACAGTCTATTTTGATGGTAGCACTATTTTGGTACTTGCGCTGAAAGCTCAAATAACAAACGTTACCAACGGAAGCAGGCAAGTACGTTTGTATACCAACTGAATCGTTATAACATGTTTTAGTGTATTTTTTAAGAATCACAAGAATATGATATACGCAATGTACCAATGCACTTTTTTCAAAGAGGTACGTTTTCAAGGGCCTAAGGGTCACAAAAGTTTAAGTAAGTATTTTTTGGCTTAAAAAAATAAATGAAAAACATGTTGAAGCTGGTTTAGACAAGCATAATATAATGCGCGCAATTCAACCTCGGAACTTGGAGTCTTCTTTGCAAGGGGTTTCTAATTAGTTTTAATCATCTTGACCAATGCAATCTTTCCAAAGGATCTTTATCTGAGGAAAGGACCTATATAGAATATTTTCAAACGATTTTACTACTTTCGGAAAATGACCAATAGAGCACGGTCAGATGACGATATCAAACCTAAGCTGGCACCCCACTCTCCAAACTTCCACACCTACCATAGGTCTTTCGGCCACGATAGATTTAAGGTACACCAGCCGCCTCTACCCCCATAACGCTTACAAACATCCATGCCCTGACCCGGAATCGAAGCAGGAACTTTCCGGTTTAGAGGCTAACATCTTAACCATCAGATTAAAACCTTATATGGATTAATGATATCAATTCTTTGATATTTTGACCAGGTTCGTTTTATTGAAGAAATTATGTACATTTGATTTAAACTAGAAATTATTGAACATTATTTAAATTTATTTTAAAGAAGTAAATATACTTGTTTCATATTTTAAAATACCTAAACATATAGCTCGAAGCAATTTTTTTGAATAAAATATTGTATTCGGTATTAGAATATGACTAAATACAATAATTAATTGTAGTGCCATTATGATTAGCGTTAACTGACATTAGAATAAAAGCATTAGCAAAATGTGTAATGTTTTGTTTGCTTAGATTTGCATTTATTGATCTCTATACAATAAAAATTTGAAAACAAAACACCAGCTCTCTTATCTCTATAACTATAATCTAATATAGAAGATACCATGCAACCAAATGCAGGGTGTACTAAAAGTTCCCATACTCCAACTTTGAAAAAATTTATCGCCCGTGTTTTTTTTTTTTTTTGAATTATTGAATTTTATAGTCTGCTTATAGTTTTATCGACTCTAATTTTTATCGTTTGATTTTCTTCGCACTTAAGTTGTGCCATAGTAAAATTCCACGTCATTTAGTTCTTCGTTGCAAGATGAATTTATCACGCATTCAGAGAATTGCGCTGTTTTTGTCTTATTTTGAATGTAAATCATATGAAAGATGTAAAGAATTTTGGCGACATAAAAATCCAAATGATGCAATACCGAGTAGAGATACACTATATCAACTTATTGAACGATTTGCTGCATTAATAGAAGTGCATGAACGAGACTCTTGGTTCCAACAAGACGTTGCAACCTGCCATACAATTTATGAAACCATGGGAATGCTTCAAGATTTTTTTTGGCGATCGACTCATCTCGAGAAACCTTTGGCCACCTCGTTCCCCTGATCACAGCATCCCTTATTTTTTCCGTGGGGATATTTAAAGAACAAAGTTAGTGAAGATAATCACCAAACAATAGGTGATCTGAAAATTGCCGTTACTCAAAGGATACAAGAAGTCACTTCCAGCATCTTGAACGCGTTGCTAAAAATATGCGAAAACGACTTCAGCTTCGCCTCCAAGAAAAGGGTCGAAATTTTGAACATTTATTATAAATGTAAGTCCAAATTTTTTTCCTACGTTATGTTAAAAGTGCTTTTCACCATTAGCATAAAAATAATTGTTTTAAAGTTTGTTGTTTTTGTATAATAAATTCACGAATCGTCAGTACGAGAACTTTTAGGACACCCTGTATTATTATCCAGGCAATCATATAATTAAAAAATATAATCAGAACTCCATGCGTTAAAGCACATTCTAAATTTCACTGTTCGTTGTTCTTTAACCGACCCTTTCAGACTCATGCAGCCAACCTTTCGTCCCCTCTCAACCCTCATCAGAACTATCATTCCAATCCCAACGCACAAGTGGACCGTATTCAAAGCTCATCGACGAGCGATCCGCTCCATTTCACTTAACAAGTGGGAAACATAAGCTGCACAAATACCTCGGATGAGGGCAAAAAATCCAACCACTCGATTCGGAATCGCATCGGATATTTTCATTTTCCCATAACTCATCCCCTCAGTGGTGACGGTCCCCCGCTGTGAGCTCGCATATGGAAAGTCGCGACAAGGGAAGCTAGTGGTGGCTGACCTCGCGATCTTCCTTTCACTGGGGGAGCCCGCATCCCACTTGGAGGCACGTGATTCTGTTCGCAGGGGGTGCGCTAATAGTTGTTCTTGCAAGGGAAGTGGGCATTGTCCCCGACTCGGTGTACATAGTGAGGTGGCTTTTAAATGAGTGGGACACGCGGACGATTTTTTTTGTATGTGAAGCGTCGTCCTTCACTGTTCCCGTTTGGTGAATAGTTTTCTAGGCATGAGAGTTTGTTAAAAATGTCTACTCCGGAGGAGGCACGTGAATTAGAGTTCGCAATATGACTTTTAGGTTTGAATTGAGAATAATGTCTCACCTTACCGTGATGTGAAATACACTACCCTACAATAATGGACCGAACGCCAGCGGATTTGCATAAAATCCGACTGTTTGGGGTGTTTTTCGTGGTATGACCTGGGACCTTTGCATGTTGTTCCTGGTCAATTGGACGCCTGCATGAACATTTTGGACAGTCAGGTTCCTTTTATGCTCTGGCAATTTTATGGCATGGACGAATGTTACTTCCAGGATGACAACGCTTCATGTCATGTTGCAGCCTCTGTCAAGCAGTGGTATCGAGATATGGATGTAAAACATCTTACCTAACCTGCTCAGGGTTCCGACCTAAACCCCATAGAACATTTGTGGTACGCGTTGGAGCGACGCTTACGGACCAGAGAATGGTTCGAAATCTACAGCTGAGCTGGAGACATTCTTGCAGCAGGAATGGGCACATACCCAGAGCTGTGTATCAAAACCTTGTCGAAAGTATGCCCAGAAATGTTGCTAGCGTAATTGTAGCACGTGGGGGACCATTCCCGTATTAAAGCAAGTATTATTTCCACTATACCATCACATCTTGCTTTCCTGTCCATTATTGTAGGGTAGTGTATCTAGGTTTCGAGGTGCTATAGTTGAAAATTAATTCAGAAGCCTTGGTCACATCCACGAAGCCAGTTGTTGTTGTCGAAGTGCTTTATTTAATAATTAAATTTTTATTTTACATGGTTTGTTCTACATGGAATATTCTAGATGGCATGTTGTAGATGGATCACACAGAACTATGTACAAAGAGAGTAACTCAGTAGAATAATAAGTTAAAATACATTTAACAGATGATTATAATGCAAGCTCTTTCAAGTGCACAAATAGACAAATAAAATATAAATCATAGCAGCCCATCTTCCTAAGTTACAAAGTCCGTAATCTTCTCGGACAGACGATTAATTAGCTCGATATCATTTAAGGTATCATTAAGGTAAAAAAAAATTATTATTTGAGAAAAAGAGCACGGAGTGAAGAAAGTTTATTTAAAAACTTGCTCAAACTCATGTGTATTTTAATCATGTTTTCATTTTTACAGGGCTTGTGTTGTTGTTTCATACTCCACCTGGGCTAGACTTGTTAGACCAAGTCCTTGAGTTCATGCATATCCAAAATTTCGAAGACAAGCAAAGGATTAAAATACCATATCCTCCCTGGACATTCCCAGACAATCAAGGAGGTGACCAGGAGAAACTTGCTCCATTTTGAAGGTTTAAAAAACCTAAAACTTTGCAAAATTTGAAAAATCTTAAAACTATGATAAAAATGAAATTAGTTTCAAATGTCCACTGTCCAGTCTAGAGATGACCTATATTACCGTCGAATTTGAAGGCATCATGGGGATGCTTTCTCTGGTATCAGTTTGGGTGAAAGGAATTTCCCAAGCGATATTGTTCTGAAGGTAGGGCTTGCAGTACAACTGAATAGCTGTGTAGATTACTACTTTTTTACCTAAATTAGTTTATTGATCAAAATTTGATTATATTTATTTTTTTACATTTAGAAATGTTTTAAATATTACCCATCTATTTTAAATTATCAGCAAAAATCTAACTCATTATGAACAACGTATAATACATAAACAGAACTACAAAAATAAACAGTTAACTTAAAAAATTAACAACCTTTTTTTGTCTTAAGAGTGCAAATATACAAAACACATTAGTCTCAATTTGTAAATTAATTATTGGGAACAAATAACACACGTTACATTTTTTCAAATATAGTGGTTATCCTTTCTTGATTGGAGCGTAGCCAATTCGCCCTGACTTTGGGAATACCCCAAACGAGTTGTTGGCGGAGTTCTTGACGAATACGTATGCGAATCACCTATGACAGGTGTGAAAGCTAAACTTCGATCATTGCCAGCCGACATTTGATATTAGAAAAGCTTCCTCTCTATGATCTTATGTCACCTGAGGTAGGTATACATTAGCTCAACCTCATATGGACTCTAATTGTTGTTCTTTTTACGTATAGAGCTTTTCTTACAGATAGCCGCACCTCGATGCAACATCTCAAAAACTGGACTTACATAGGGGATAAAACAAGTTTATCCATCTTACAAAAATTGAAGACCATCTCCCCTCAGCATGATGTTCATTTTCAGGGGATCCCCGCGCACGTTGATATTCCTGGAAATGAAATGGCCGACAATCTTGCAAAGGAGGGCTCAAGTCATCCCGTCCCCTCCTCATTGGAGAACACTCTTTTAGAATATTTTCGCAGAAAAAGGCCCAAATCAAAGCGAAGTGGCTGACGCCTCCCCTTCATCACTGGTACAAAGGAAGAAAGTCGGGACTCTCCCTGTCGCTTCCTTTCGACAGGCAGTGCAGTACTTGCCTCACTCGACTTGTTAGTGGCCAAATAAAATGCCTTACTTATTCTGAGGGCAACAAGATCTACCCGCTTTGCCCTAGATGCCAGAGACATCAAGCAGCGCCTGAACACATTTTGGACTGCCTGGGACTCGTCTGGGAGGAGATTCATTCTTCTCCTCTTTTAGTCATGGACTTCATTAAAGTCAACGGATTCCTTGATCTGGTCTGACTGGAGATTATTAAAAACAACAACTATATCTGCTCGTTCTACCGTTTTATTGTCTGGCCACGACTCGAGCTTGCAGAGCTTCCGAGTTGAAATTTCTACATAGACATGTATCGTATTTTGGGGACCCTCTCAAGTTTTTAACTTACGCGAACCTAAATGTCTTGTCTTGGTTCTGATACCTGAACAATCCTGAGCTGAGGTTTGGTGTTGTTTGTCTCAAAAGTTTCCCCAAGCTTCTTATCACTCGGAGACACATTCGATTATGTTTAATATTACTGGTTTGATCTCTAATGAATTGGGGTCCTTCTCGGAGATGTGCTGTAGTCCTGATGTCGAGCATGTAATTAACATAATCATCCACTTCTTTACATCAATAGGTGTTCAACGCCAAAAATCCTAAGCAAAAAAAGTATTCCAGGAACCTTCCGTTGTTTTTATATAACTGGTTTACAAAGAGGTCGTACAGATGCATCTTTAAATCAAGTTTTGAAGGAAATTGGTGAGTAAAACGCTTCTCTTCAGATGTTTTGTCATCTCATTTCCCATATTTCAAAAACGACTTGATTGAGGCTACTGGGTAAGTCCCCCTTAAACTCTGCATCCTGCAGTGCACGACTCCACTCTTAATAGTCTGTTTGGCCATTTCGTTTCCAAGGAAAACGACGTGAGTTTTGTGATTTAGTTCAGGAGCTTTCCCTGGCATCCCACTACCATCTAGTTCATCTATTTTATTTTAAGCAACAGAGGGGAAGCATTGTTGTTTGGGTCTTCGAGAGCTTGTATTGTGGAGAAACTGTCTGAGAAAATGCGTGGGTTTTTCTCTGTACGACTTAGGTGTCCAGTGCTTTTTCTAAAGATGAGAATTCACCTTATATAAATAGGAATCGATCATAGCTCTTAAGTAAATAATTATAAATGCGGTTCCAAATTTAGTCTATGCCCAAGTCATCTGTGTATAGTTCCATCTCTACCTTCCGCAGCTGAAAAGTCGCAGGGTACGCTCGTGCGTTCTACCGAGTGGGTTCTTAAAACATCTATTTTTCTTTCAAAAAATGACGGATGGATCATTTCCCCGTTAACCACTACCTCCTATTCTATTTTTATGGATGAAGCGTGTATATACTATCGCATTGCTTTTAGATCCTATGGCATAGTTCAGGAAAGGACTGTCCGTAAACATCCTGTAAGGATCAAGGCCTGCTGTTGAATTACCACTAGATATCCGCGGAACGTTATGAGGTTTACGGAGTCCACCCCATGCACCAAGTCAGAATAGAACTATCGGTTCTATTGTGTTTCGTACATTATTTTCAGTAGCTAAGGTCTACGTACAATGTACTCTTGTTTGTGTAAAGACCAATCCCCCTATGAACCAGTTAGACTAAAAACCAACCCGTATCTTTGCTCTTTTTTAATGAAAATGGGTTGCAATACCAAGTTACTCTGACGTTTTATTTCTTGGAGCAATTTGAGAAGGAAGATTTTCTATCTTTTTGTCCTCGCATTCGAATGAAGGACTGTTCACTTTCAGAATATTCCGAATGGAAATGGTCAACGATGTAATCTTTGTGGCATTAAACCGAAGTTGAAGTTTGTGACCAAGATTCACAATAGTCTCGATCGCCTCGTTTCCTTTTCTTTTTATGGCACCTGGTTGAAATAGTAGCGAATTAGCTATCGGAGGATTGCGATTTCAAAATTCGATCCAATCAAAGACCGCTGTGTACATTGGAGCTGGCCCATGTTAAGTCTGTTGTGGCTTCAAACATTCTCACGTTGCGTCGCGTAGAAGTTTGGAGAGTGGGGTGCCAACTAATGTGTTGACCTCGTCATCCGATCGCGGTTCAAAATTACGAGGTGCTATTTTCGGATCTTTCCCTCCGGGGTTGAATCCGAAGCGTTGCAAATAGCCCGATGTGTTTCTACAGTGCGACGCAAATTCAACTATCTACGTAACTATCTTTCTTTCCATCGTAGTTTTGCTCTTCCCTGTGACCGTCAGCATCAAGTCTTCCGCATGACCAATTAGTCAACCCTTATGTGGCAAAGTCATTTTCAAGATCACGTCTGCTACAAGATTTCACAAAAGAGGACCCTGAGGGCATCCTTTTTCAGTCGTGCGTTCTATCGTATAGCCTTGTGTGGCATAAACATCTGTCCTATTATGCTTATAACTATATTTTGCAATATCTTGTGATTCTGCGGATACAATTTCTTTTATTTATAAACCATTAAGAATTTAAAAGGTTTATTCGATTTTTCCAAATTCGCACATATATGCACTTTTTAATTTTTGTACTAAAAAATTGTGTCTCAAAGACTTAATTTTAATAACCAAAAAACGGGCCATGTTCCTCTACAGTTACAAACTTACTCATTTATAGCTTTCGTGCATGTATAAGGCTAGTGCAGAGAAAATACTTTTACAGCAACAAAATTGTACAGCAAATCGATACCTACCGGGCTAAATGGCCAGTGAGGAAAAATTAAAGAAAAATATTGTTGAATGTGCACTTCAGACTTCTGATAATGAACTAACTTACATTTTTTTTTGTGTCAAACTTTTCCTACAACATTAAGCGATGAAGGTTTCCTTTTAAATAAAAATCTGACGAACAAGTTGGAACTATTTGATTAATTCGGTAAAAGTATCTCTTCTTATTATTTTTAAAAGGTCAGGTACAGTTAAAAATAGAAAACATGTGTTTTCTAGTTTCGGATATTATGTTGCTGATAAAAGTATTAATGTAATCCGCATTCAATCGAATGTGATAGTTTAAAACAAGTAACTTGATAACACTTCGAAGTGGATTTGAAAAAGCACTATTGAGTTTCATCTCGTGTCCAGACGATACCATTAAAAGACTTGATATCCAGATTCTTTTATTGTTATTGTTATTCTAAAAAGAGTACACGGATTTTTTAACATTTAAATTGAACAATAAAATAAGGATCATTACAGAGTTCTTTATTTAAAATGGCACTGATACACAAACAACTGTTCATTACTATCTTTTCTGAGATCTATAGAGTAAGCATGGATGTTATGAAACACATGTTATGAAAAATATTTAGCAAAATGCGTATAAAAGACGCCCGAACTGCTGTGCAATTCGTCTGCCAAAAAGTCCATCATAGTTTAGATGGATTACTACTATATATGTAACTTGGGAGGAAAGGGCCATTTTGCAAATTTTCGATAACACCTGATTCAGTAATTATTATGTTTTTAAACTTTTAACAAAGTGTACAAAAAATACTTTCCAATGTTTAGATAATTTAATAATACAACTCAGGGCCCGATTTAGAAAATTTGGTATAGTAGGCACAACACGCAGGAAGGGGGGCTCCCATGTTATCCGTTCATCACAAAAACTAATTTTAAAACAATAATTGGTACTTACGTATTTGACTGTTGACCGTTTCAAAAATTGTTGAAAAAACATTCCAGAAAATATGAAAAGTTATTTTTGTTTAAAATTTTTAGATGCTTTTGAAACTTTGGGGCCCTTTAAATTATGGGGGCCCTAGGCCCGTGCCTCACGGGCCTAATGGTAAATCAGGGCCTGATACAACTTTCATCCCGTAACTCAGAATCTTTGATCGGGCAGCCCTTTCTAACAAAATACCTGTATACTACTTTATTGTGTTAACTTTGGCATTTGTGTGGAAAATTTTCACACAATACTCCTCCTTCAGAATTAAGCAGTGGCTGAATTCGACAGATGCTACCACTAGTTGACAGATTAATCGATTTCATGATGCTTTGAGAACGGTACAAAACCTCGCATACTGCCACAGGGATGCATCAGTATGATTGGTCGTACAACAGAGGATTACGATCATGGACTGCCCTGCGTTGCCTTTAGCAGTCGAGTTTAAGGCGCATTGTGAAGCTGAGTAGTAAAAAGAGTGAAGCCATGATGGGAATAGAAGCTTTGCTTGTTATCACAGGATAGTTGGAAGTGATTGCATCGCATTGAAATTCAACTGTTCATCGTGGGACATCCATTGAAGTTCGTGCCTATTGTAATGAGTCAGAATTGCAGTTAAGTTTTTTTTTTTTTAATGCGATCGTTTTCATAATCACGTTTATCAGTCGTCAATTTACCAAGGCTTGTGAAGACAATGCAACTTTGCCTGCCGAACAATACTTCATGGAAGAGATAAGTTACTTTGCTATAGATACTACTGTATTATAAGTTAATTTGGAGCCTAAGATATATTTTCCACACTCTATTCCATCCAAATACTTTTTAACTCCTGTCATTCTTATTCGATTTTTGTTTTGAATATGAAATATCCCTTCCACTTTTATCAATGCAATAAAAACGATTTTTTACCCTCCACTGTTTTAAGTGTTTATATTGTGATAAAACTGACCTTTAGGGAAGACCTCCCTCATTCTAAGGTAGGATGTCGTGAGGCGGATGATGGAGGCTTTGTCCAATTGGCTTGTGATGGCGGCAGGCAGAGGCAGCAGTTTGGCTAACTCCAGGAACTCGGCATTCTCTTTCTCCCGACGGGAACGTGCAGCGTTCTTCGATTTTTCTTTCATTCTGTTCCGAAGAATCGAGCCTGCACGGAGAAGAGGAAAATTGCAATTTATTTCGTTAGTATTAGGCCCGGTGCACACATCCGGTTTTTCAACGTGCGGTGCCGCTGCTGCACCGAAGCCTAACTATGCACACATAACCGTGAAATGACGCAAGTACTCATTTCGCGCCATTTGCGATAAAAATTCTATCGAAGAAAACGTGTTTATTTTGCTTACTTGGTGTACAAAAAGTATATTTTGAAACAAAATAGACGTTACTGGATACAACCATTTATTAATTATTTTTTATATTCCATTTATTTATGAAAACAAGGTACTTGAGACCGGAGAAGCGTGTGCGCCGTGGGGAACTGCGGTACAAATTGCACGCAAGTTAAAAGTGCGTCGCTGCAACGGCGCCGGAGGCATGTGTGCAGTACTCCATTGGATTTAATGTATCTCAGACCGCACTTGCGTTGCGGCAGCGGCGCCGAACGTTGAAAACCGGATGTGTGCACCGGGCCTAAATGACAGGTAGGGAATACAAAATTAAGCCGAATTCACACAGGGATGTGTGACCAAAAGAGTACACTGGGGTTGACAGAATGAAATAGATGGAACCATCTTTAGGCCACCACGATCACTTGATCTATCATGTATCGATTTATTCATTCCAGAAGTACCTCGAAAGCATAGGGTACGAGCAGGGGCATTCTGGAGTGGTTTTCTGAGCATGCACTTGCACATAGTAAAAAAACCCGGGTGGTCGGAAGAAGAACACGATATCCTTCAACTTCAAATAAACATGCCCGGTAATTAATATTCTATTATTAATATGCTTATTCATTCTTTGAAGGTTCTTTTTGCTATGGTAATAAAAGATATTTATGAATCTTTATATTTTGTTCTCAATTTATAATAGAATTTTCAAAAACGCTCATCAAGGACAGAGATGTTCTCTGGGGAGAGGCCAGGGGGTTATACATACTTCTTAAAGGATTTGGGGGGAAATCTATGAAAAATACATGTTGATGTTTGTTGTATCAGATAATATCAAAGTTTCGCAAATAAAATAAACGTCGAAATATCTCACTCGTCTGAAAATCATCAAACGCAAAGTTCATTTAACATAACGGCATTTAGAAAACCGGGAAAAAGAAGATTGGGCCAAAAAAAAATATTTTCTGAATACGTGCTAGATGCGAAGTAGTTCTTTTTTTAAATAAAATAGTTTTGGAAAGAGGCCTGCTTTGGTTTTACGCGAGTAACTATCTCAGGAACGACCCTGGGTTAAAGAGAGCCTTATTGACTCCGAAACTGACCTCATTGTAAGAGTCGTTGTCGCGGCTACATGTGTCATCAAAAGGTCCGAAATGTTTTACTGTGAACTTTAATGAATTCCTCTTTGGGTCTCTTCCTAGTTGAGATTCTCGGATGTGTCACCTAAGTTATGTATCAAAACGTTCGAGGATACACGAAAAAATTTGAATAGAAATAAATAAATTTCTGCACTTTTTGTTCCTTTTTCATTAGAAGCCCTTTAATTATATTCTGGACCATTTATACCTGGTTTTAATCTTTAAGTTTAAAATAAAACTTATCTTATTAGCAAGAATTCTGTTTATATTAGGTGAATAATTTATAAAAGTGAGAAGACAAGAAGTAAGAAGGTGAGGAAGTTGCTGCAAATGAATGTTGTAGGAAGATAAACAATTCGAAATACTTTTAATAAAGTATCAACAATCCTAGAGTGTACTTCTACCGCATGAAATCATGTATACTATCGTTATCAGAAATAGCTCCATTACATTGATGTAAAATTTTTGTTAGTTTTTTGTGTGATTCTTTTACATTACAAATAAAATCTTAATTCAATTTAATTGTGTGACTTATTTAAGCATGGATTTGAATCATCCTCTTAATATACTTCTTATATCATATCACCAGATTTATAAGCAAATAGAATAACTCATTGCTCATTAACTTTTTAAAGACTAAAGAGAGTAGTACATTTTACATATAAATCAACAGGAAGAAATGGAAAATTTTTTTTTTAAATAATTGCACATTTATTTGATTTTAAACGTGAAATGAAGCTTTTGCTGCCTTATCCGTGAACTTTCTTACCTATTTCAGATATTGAGAGTTAGCGATGTGCAATGAGTAAAACTTATAAATGTATTAAGAAATTCAAGTGAATGAAATATTAATTACAAAAATGTAAAAATAATAAACTTATTTTCACTTATGTGCTTGATATATTTGTGTAAGTTTTAATTGGGTTAATATGATCTTTCGATTCATTTCATATAAGAATTCTTTCCACTTTGAAAATTTATTGGTATAAATATTTACTCAAAAATGCGTTTTTTGAAATAGGTTCTGAAGAAGATTGTTATTTCTATAAACTATAAAAGCATCTATAAAGCATATACTCAAGTATCTATGTTTCTAAAGGAAAATAAAAACTTAAAAGTAAAAAATAAATAAAATAACACTTGAAAAAACTATTTGTTTTGTTACTTACAAGGAAAATAGGTTCCTCGCTATCCTGGATTTTCTTTCTGACGCGATTTTGACATTCTCTATTGCACTGCCCTGAAAAAAAAAGCGAATGCAACTCATTGAAATATAGTCACACAAGTAAGACAGAACTACAGACATAAACTGAAAACAAAATTTTAATTAAAAAAATTATTACCCTTTCCATATTTATGTTGATGAAGGCATACTAATTTTCATGCGATATTCGTATAGCATTGACAGAACATCTGACATGTAAAGTTGCTATCAAATCGACACCACAAATATTTTGTACAATTTTATTTTCATCGGTGGTAGAATGACACGAAATTGGACTTTCACTCAACATTTTCAAGAGAGAGATACTTCCTTTCTACAGTACTTTTAGAGTGCTAGAATTGAACATTATTTAACTATTTGCCACATTATTTAACAAGAAATCATTGTATGCTATTTCAAATAAATAGGTTGTTCAAGTGAATAAAATGGCTCAATAATCAAAGAATTGTTTTAATTCTGCTCATAAGGCTAGCGTGAAATTATTTGAAAACTAAATATACAAAACACAAAATCGAGATTTTTTGAGATTCGGAAAATTAATTTATCAGGGTTCAATAATAAGTTATTTTGTACTTTTAGAAGACTTGAACCAGTGCATTTCAAAAAATAAAAGGTTGTGATTAAAGTTACTAATAAAATTTTGGGTATTTTGTAGGTTAGGTCATTCTTGCTCTGAAAGCCTCATATGTGTTTCAGCACAACATACTGCACGCGAAAGTCTTACACATTAACATTGGACTAGATTGGAGAAAATTGTTTTAATTTTAATCATTTTTTATTTAGGTTAATTTTCTAAAAATCAGGTATAAAAATGTCGATTAAATGAGGAGAAAAGATGTAAGTTGAGTTCGAAGAAGACCGATAGGACATTACATTATATGATTATGTCTGAGAAGGCCACGGTTACCTTTCCTAGAAGAACTACGGACCAGCAATTCTCAGGCCAAGTATGCACTGACTTCTAATTGAGCTGCAGTGTTCAAAGACATGTTAATGAAAATGGGAAGGAAATATTACTTAATTAATTCTAACAAAAACCTGAAAGAAGGTAAACTAAAAATGTTATAATGACTGCCCAGAAAATGTTAAGCATCTTTGGAAACACATTTGTGTGTGAGCAAGCATTTTCAGTTATAAACCAAAACAACTCTAAGATGCGTGATAGTTCTAAAAACGAAAATTCGGAAAATTCGAAGGATTTAGCAGATTTATACAACAGAATATTAACTCCTAACTAATTCTTTTTTTGTACAAAAATATAACGTGTACCATTCTTGTTTTATAAATCATTTCCCTAAAAATGGATTACTGTTCCCAGTTTCTTTGTACCACTCAATTCAGCATCTTCTCCCTCCTTTAAATTAATACATGTGGTCCGCTTAATTCATAATCCGGCTCGCAGAAATCATGCAGTTGTATGCCCTTGCGGTACTGTGACAAGTTCGCTCAAGCACAAAAAAAAGAATCTATCAATAAAGAAAAGTACACAAACCAAAATTTATCACCGACATATAATTCAACTTCAGTATCGGCTTGCCATTGTTCATCATTATCTCGTTAAAAGAATAATATGTCATCATTTTATAACATCTAATGAGAACTTTTTAACCTCTGAGCCTCAAATAAACTAAGTTTTCGTGAGAAAACTCAGAAATTCACCCTTCCAACAAAAGAAGCGGAAAAAGCATGAACTAAATCTCATTGTCGCCTTTCCCAAGGGATCGTTTCTCCTTGCATAACAAGTACGTGATGGGGGTTAAGTTCACTTTACGCGGTCTGTGACGAAAGCCGAAGGATGCTGATCCTCCCCTTTTTACCTCGTTAGCAAACGCCCGGGACTGACCTGTGACTGACTCCCACCCAGAACATAGCAGGAGGTTGGAAATAAAGGCAGACATTACCAGTTCGTGAAGAACAAAATAAAGAGAAAATGAAAGGGGAAGTAAGTACCTCGATTCCAAGAGAAGGAAATACGCAAGAAAGCGAATCGTAAATAACGGAAGTGGCAGCTGTGGTTAGGCATGACATTTTTCTCGCCCCTCTTGCAAGAGTTTTGGCGACATTTAATGACCGTGTAAGAGCGGCGTCCCATAAACAGGATTATCCGCGTAAACATGACAGAAGCCTTGTGCCAACTAGGTTTAATGAGGTTTTTCGTTTGTGCTATATCTTACATTGTGATGCGACTGCTTGACAAAAAGCACGGAGAAGCATGCTCCACAAAATAATCTGCAAAGAAACCATCCTTTTTTTTTCTTCTTTCGATGTTCGGTGTTTAAAACAAGGCTGTTCCTCAGACATGGGCTATACATGCGCAAACCTCAACAAGCTGTCCCCTATTCTCACAAACATTAGATTTTCTAAATAGATGATTAATTGCGATTTTTATGAGTGATTTCTTAGTCTGCTTTTGGACTGTTGAACAGTTTAGACGTGCGAGTATATTGTATCCGGGATGTACGAAACTTCGATTTCGTATCAAATATCATGAGTCAGTATTGCACCTGTCTTCCGGTTTCCCACCCATTGTTTTCTGTCTACACCACAAAGAAACTGCCATCGTTTTAAAGGTAGAACTTCTTGTCATTAGAAAAATCAACCACTTTCTGTTATCGATTTCCTTGAGACATATTCAAATTAATGCAATATGATTTTTGAATGGAAAGTTAATAAAAATCAACTTCACCACGAAAGAAAATCTATCCTTTTCATTCTGACGTCTAGAAGTACAGCAACTGAGTAGAATGGATCAAAGTCGAAGCATATAATCCATTTTTTGCAATATTTCTTCTCAAAACTTTCTTTTCTTGCAACAAATTTGATTTTATTAAGCAGCAAAAACTATATACTGATTATTCAACAATTACAACATATTGCCGACTTGCAGCATAAAATTATTATCTAACAAAAAAAAATGCTAATGTACAGCTGTTTAAACGCTTTTCATTTGGGGGGGGGGCAAAATATAAAAACCATAAGCATAGTGTTGCAAACAGATTGAAATATGTTTATATGTTTCTCATCATCGTGCAAATCAGCATTTAATGTCTTCCAGAAATGTCAGTTAATGAGTTTCTGTTCTAAGCCAATGATATAACTCTACGAATTTAAAAAGCAACTAAGAAGTTTCTAAATTGTTAAAAGATAAAAGAAAGGCCTTTTTTGAAAAATTTACTATTCGATATTCTAACATGATATCTTCAAAAAGACAGGGCAAGCTCGAGTAGTAGGTAGTTGAATTTACGTCGCACTGGAGCAAAACAGTACTCTTGGCGACGGTTCGGGATCAATCTTGAAGAGAAATATTCGAGAACAAATCCCTGTAATTTTAAACCACGATCAGATGATGAGACAAGAGTGAGAGACATTTATGTTAAATTGTCATGAATAATGCAAAAATACGAACAGCAGAGTTTTTCTGTCAATGTTTACATAATTGCATAGCATGCATTAAGCAAAACAGGTAATTGGTAATTTTAGTTAACGTCGTACTAGAGCAGCACAATGGGCTATTGACGACGGTCCGGAATCAGTCCCTTAAGGGAAAGATCCGAGGACAACACTTCGTAATTTTGAACCACGGTCAGATGACGAAGCAACACCTGAGCTGGCACCCCACTCTCCAAACTTCCACGCCAACCCAACGTGAGGACTTTCGGCCACGACAGATTTAAGGTGCACCAGCCGCCTCTACACCATACGTTTACAAACATCCATGCCCGGACCCGGATTCGAACCAGGAACCTTCCGATCTAGAGGCTAACACCTTAACCACTATACCGGTTGGTCGGCTTAAGCAATACAGGAAACTACAGCATTAGTCAGAAATGCTGACATTGGAAAGTACATTAAGATTTAAATATATTCCTGCATATTGTCAAAATATTACATATTGCCAAAAGCATGTCATGCATTTTTCAGAAATAAGAAAAGATTCTTAAATTACAGTCGATCACTTCTGCGGTGTTCTTATAATTCAAATATTGTGATTTAGAAAAATGCTTTTCTAAAAAGCAATCCGGAATTCTGGTTTACTTCCCTTTTAATTTTAACTATCACAAATATAAGAGTAATATGATTTTAAGAAAAATTTTAAAGCTCTAAACCTTAAAAGAAGGGAATAAGAGCAGTCAAAGTTTTTGTAGAATCAAAACATTAAAACAATTCCAGAAGATGCATGTCTCATTTTGTCATTATGTCTTGGACTATAAGGAAACGAGTTATTTTTCGAGACACAAAAGTAAAAATGGGTCTATGAAGCCATCCAAAGAACTGTCTAACACTTGGAAACCCAAACAATTTGAGAGCCCCAACACGCATTCTTTATTTTTGCTGATATCTATATCAGCAATGTTATATCGACCCAGACGTTCATTTTCTCGTTAGAACGAGAGAGAAATTGTGCTTGGGAAGCTCAAAAGAATGAATCTTTTTTCTGTTTCTTCACAGTCCGTCCTTTCCTTCAGTGACAAATGGGAAAGGTGGATTTACCGTAAGCACCCAGTGGTGTCAAACTCAATTGCTCGTAAAGTCAAAGGCGGTACTTCATTTCGCGCCGCCATCTGTGCGAGAGCAGCACATCTGCCACTCAACTCCTCTCTCTCTCTCCTTTCCCTTCTGCTTCGCTTGCTCCATTTCACAGCTTTTGTTTATAACAGGCGTGATTCGAAATTATTAAGAATGAAAGTGTGTTTCCCATCACGCCCGGGAGAATTTACGATATTCTGAAAACTCCAGCTTCTCGGGTGATGTTAGAGGGTTGTTTATGATATTTTCATATTTTCTCAAAATGGTGAGGTTTTTTCCTCTCTCTCTCTCGTTCTTCGCGCTAGCGCTTCGGGCTCAAGAAAGCGAATAAAATAAAAAAGATAAAGGAGGTGAGCTCTCTGTCTCTCGTACACATATATGTGAGAACGTATCTTTGACATTTATTTTTTCACAAAAGCAGTCCATTTTATATCTTGTGGGGAAAAAAACGTATTTGATAGCCAAATTATTTTAATGCAATAAAAACAAAATTAATAAACAGATATTTAAAATTATTTTGCATGAAAAGATCATGTTTCATGTCACTGGATATCCCTTTTTCGTACAAGCAGAGCTGGAAAGAAAATCCAGGTCTCTCACAACATTATTCTCGGTCTGTTTCTATATAGCCCCTCTTGTAATTGAAACATTTTTTATGATGTAGAAATTATTTATTTAATAATGTAGAATTAAACAATTTAAGAAACATTAATTCGTAATAAGCAGACAGTAACATGACTTATAAGGGACTACAATCTGAAAATATTTCGCATAAATATCTTCGGCTTATTATTGAAATACTCCAAGTCGAAAAATATACAGTTCTGAGAAAATGAAGGGAGGAATTTTATTAAATGCGTTTCTCAAGACGAAATATAACCTACATGTAAAGAAAAACGACAAAGTGTACTTCAACAGTCTAATGTTTCACCACATTCTAATCTCAGAAAAAGAAAAAACTCATATTTCGAAATTTTTGTCTTAATTTGTTTTATTTGTAGGCTGACGGATATAATATACAAATATTTGCTGAAACATTAATAGTCAATGTAACAAATATTTCTAGTCAGGATCAATTCCAAGACATCAATCCGGTGGTGGCTATGCTGGTATTCTAAACACTATTTAAAGGGTTAATAGTATAAGATTATTAAATCGCTAAGACAAGCAAATCATACATGCATTTTAAATTTTATAAACTTACTTCTTTAAAGTTTAAAGTAGTTTTATAATGTGATACGGGAGGGACTAGTTTAAGACTACTCTATGGTGTAAAGAAAAAATATTGAAGGCAAAAGTTGACCAACTATTATAAATAAAGTACAGTATTTTCTAAATGTTCATAAAATTTCTATATAACTCATGTAAGTATATTTCTCTGATTGAAACAAAAAAAAACTAATATAGTAATAAAACTATAAATAAAATACTAGAATAAAAAATGTAAAAAGGAATATTTCTATTACATATATATTTCTAACTCTTGTAAGTAAATTGTTCTGATTCAAACTTATTAGAATCGTTAGAAAATCAGTTCAATCTAGTCAATCATCAAATTAGAAAATCGTTTGCATTTCAGATTGGAGTCTTCTGTGCTATGCTATTATCTGTGTTTAGGAAGTACAAATTTAAATGTTTAACCCTTCCTTGCATAACGGTGGAAATTTCCATCATAACATTGAATGCCCAAAAATTATATAAAAGAACAAGTTCACTTTAAGTTGATCGTGTCTGGATACCTTTTTAATGTCCATTGCATAAAAAAAAAAACATAGCTGTCAAAAATAAGCAAGTGTCACTATCAGTAAAACGAGCTTGAAGTTGTCATTCCGCTGTTTGTTGTAGTTGCAATAAACGTATGATTTCGTTTTTAATTTTGTTTTATTATATTTGAGTTTCTATTGCTAAAAAAGTGAAAATGAGTGGAAGAAAGGTTTGTAACATGTGTTTCTGTTATTTTTAGAGCAATTTCTGAAAAAGTTTGCGTTTAATTTAAAAAATACCACATGATACCATCCTATTGTTTTTTGCTAAATTTATACTATAAATATATACTAAGATTTTTTTAACCATTTTTCCTTTAATTTTGAACATGAATTATAACACCTTGATTTATTTCACCAATAAAGAAAAAATCATGCAAAGAAGGGTTAAGACTGGTTTCAGTGAATATTTGTGAAATTTTCAAATAAAGAATACAGTCCACTATGCAACCACCTATGGATAAATGTTTTGAGAATCAACATCTCCACCCCTACGTAAATTATGACACACTTCTGTAAATGAGATAAAGAGAATTGTTAAATAATTGTTAACAGAAACAAGGAAAAAATACCAAAACGTTAAGGCAGTATTTTTAAAGATAAATTAAATAAGGATAATTTTTTACACACATAAACCCCTCTGTAGCTACGCCCTTGTTTTTTGTAATACATTTCCTTCCGTATTATTATTTCATCTTGACATAAAAAAAGAGAATTTACAAACTAAATTTTATCTTAATTTTATATTTGGAGCTAAATTATTCTCATTTAGAGACGTGACAGTTCTGCACTTGTCTTCTTAAGTACAACGGATTGATGGTAAGAAAACACTCAAACTTATGCATAGTTTTTATGTTAAAGCATGCTCAATAACCAATCCTAGAGGTTGTCTAATGAGACGTAGATAGATAATACAAAGCAAAAACTACCTCTATGTTTAGAACTAATGATTTTTTGTACCAAACTATGAAGGAAATGTTTACAGGATGGAGAGCATATTAAGCTTTCAACTAAAACTAAAGCTGCAAAAGTTGCATTTAAGTACTACAAGAAATTGCAGACGTTTACGTTTGGAAGTTTTCTAGATTTAATTAACCTATAGAGGTGAAAAGTCTAATGCTCATAAAAAGTTTTTCACAAAAAATAGAGAGATAACGAATGAGATCCATATGAATCATCACCATTGCGCTCTCTCTCTCTCCTCTTCTCTCTCTCTCTTTCCCTCTCTCCACCCCCCTCTCCTCACAACAAAAAAACTTAAAACTGATAATACATAACATTTTACTAAACTTTTATAATTTATGTACAATGTTTGAGCTACTCTTACATGCTGTAAAAGGTCCTCTGTTTGATCTGATATAGTTATGTATTCCCTTTACATACATTACTCAGAATGAGTGAATGAATGCTTTCCTCAAAAACGACTCACTAACTAAAATTGATTTTTTACTAAAGTTGATAAATTCTTAACCTATGTTATTAATAATTGAAAAAAAAATTATAAAGTATTGAATATAATTCAATTATTAAAAGGTGATTAGCACAATTTGCGTAATTTTTATATTATAAGAAATTGCATGATAAATACATTTCAGAAATACGTCGAAATTATATTAAATTAAATTGATTCCAAAAGTTTTAACTAAACTCATTACATCAAAATATGTTTAAAATTTTAAAATAGCTATATAAAAGCATAATGACACAATGCTTTGAAATGTATGCAACTGATACAAACTGTAATGGTATGTTTTAATTTAAAGTCAATACATGTATCTCGTACCAAGACATTTTCACAATATTTCTCTTGCTAATATTCAACATGCTATTGTTTTTATTGCATCACTTGTTTTTAATGTTTTAATGAATACATTATAAGTTACAATTTAAGATTAAAATAAAGAAATCTTATTAAAACATTTTCACTTATCTTAAGAGAAAGTTAGAAATATCAAAAAAGATAAGGCCTTTTGTATAATTAAGTATATCTTTTTAATTTAATCGCTTTTGATTTCACATGCACTTTAACAATTCGTTAGTTTGAACATTTCTAATGAGAGCACAAGTCACATAACTGTATTTAATTCACTTTATTCCGCTCCCACGTTATATGATACATTTTGAAAAGCTATTGTACCATAAAAGTGACACAATGCAGCGAACTTGGATTTCGACACATTTCATTGTGCATGATCACAATAACCATAATCGCAAAAACCTGACTTTTTTTCCGTACAAAGCTATAAGTAATAATCATCTGAAGAATACGTTAATAAAATAACATATCCTTACTACAATGCCTTAGACAATAAAGTAATTATCTATCATTGAATATATTGGTAAATATAATTGGAAGCATGAAAATAAGTTCAAGTATTAAAATTGTGTTTATCTAATAAGTTGAGTGAATCAAAATGTGGGCCCATAAAAACATCTGGGTGAATGGACCGTAGTTTTTGGAAGCTTTGTATCCAGTAAAGAAAGTGACAAAAGGTGTTTGTATTTCGAGGACCCTCAGTCCACAAAGCGCGCAAACAAACACGCAAAAGTGTAGCCAGCTAAAGTAAACAGACTGCAAAGAAAGGATTTCTAGGGATATTTACAACTTGAAAAGTATAAACAGATTCCTGTATATATACAGGGTGTTCCGAAACTCATAGGCAAAATTTTAAGGGGTTACAGAATACATCTAAACAAGCACTTTGTATCATACAATGCATGGGCGGAGAACAGGAGTTGAACCGCTAGACGGATCTGTAATGGAAAGCATAAAGCGCGAGTTTTCTTACACACCGTCATTTCTACCGTGGATTTCAGACGGCATGACGACGTATAGTAATCAGGAAAAGACGGACATGCATTTTATGTATGGTCTTGTGAATGGGAATGCTCTATAAGCCGATAAACTGTACAGGCAGCGTTTCCCGAGAAGACACGTGCCAGACCGAAAAATGTTCGAGCGATTGCATCGGTGCCTGTGCGAAACGGGATTTTTTGTCACCGGCATGCATGATACAGGGCTTGGCATGAGTGTGCGGACAACACAAGTTGTAGAGGACATTCTGCAAAGAGTGGAAGATCGTCCGGATATTAGCACGCGAAAGGTTTCCAATGCCGTAAATGTGCCCCACTCGATTGTTTGGCGAGTACTACGGGACGAAAGATTACACCCCTACCATGCACAGAAAGTGCAAGCCTTGATACCTGCAGATTATGCGCCACGTGTCGAGTTTGTACTTGGTTTTTGCAACAGCTAGCAGCGCAGCCTGATTATAGCGCACATGTGTTATTCACGGATGAATGCACCTTTACTCGTGAAGGCATTTCTAATACGCACAACCTTCATGTGTGGACATCTAACAATCCGTACGACACACATCCTCGTGCGTATCAGAAGCGTTTCAGCGTAAATGTTTGGGCTGGAATCGTGGGTGACCATTGGATCGGCCCATACCTTCTGCCATTCCGACTGGACGGCAGAACATGCCTCACATTTTTACAACAGGTATTGCCAGACTTATTGCAACCTATTGCAGCCAACATACAAGCACGTTTGTGGTTCCAGCATGACGGAGCACCACCGCATTTCAGCTTCCATGTGCGGAGCGCTTTAGACGCTAAATTCCCAGGGCGATAAATTGGTCGGGGTGGGCCCACACCTTGGTCGGCACGCTCACCCGATCTCACCTGGATTTTTTCCTGTGGGGCCATTTGAAAAGTCTCGTCTACGAAAGCCCCATCGACTCCGACGAGGACCTAATTGCCTGGATTATTGCATGCATTACCGCAGGCGGTTGCTCTTTTGAGCAGTTTCTGTAATTTTGCCACACATGCTGTCAATAAAATTATTTAGTACCTCCTCTATCCGTTTGGTGTTTCGTTCTTTCATGTGACAGTAACGACGGATACTTCCTAGCGGTTCACCGCTTGCTCTCCGCCAATGCATTGTACGGTGAAAATTGCTTGTTTCGAAGTTTTCTACCACCCCTTACATTTTTGCCCATGAGTTTCGACACACCCTGTATAAATTTATTAAATAAACCCAATTTCAATAGTTGGACTTATTTTCATGCTTCCAATTATATTTACCAATACGTTTAATAATACTAGATAATTACTTTATTTGTCTAAGGCATTGTAGTAAGGATGTTATTTTATCAGTGTATGCTTCAGATGATTATTATTCATAGCTTCATACTGAAAATAAGTCAGGTTTTTGCGATTATGGTTACTTTGATCTTTGTATACACAATGATTTTTGGTGTGTGTGTTCAATTAAATGTATGTTTCTTTGTTACTCAGGAAACAATTTTTTTACTATTCTTACTTGTATATAAATATTGAGAACAATATTTGTAATTTTTAGTTATTTTTTACATTAAGTTATTAGACATACGAAAATCTGTAAGATTTTTAGTTTGGTTCGTTGCCCAAAGATTATTAGAATGAGATGAAAGTTTCTAAGAACAAGAACGTTTTTTAAAAGTTGGTGTCGTTACAAATTTTTTTTCTTACGTAAATGCTAGACTAAAACTAAATTTGTAATAAACAAATAGAATACGGAAAGTAAATATTCCCATAATGTATTTTCATATATTTAGGGTAAAACTAGTATTGTCCACGAAAAGGCAAGCCTTTAAATGCATCGGAATGAAAATATGTTTCATCTTAGGATCAGATTAAATTGTTTTAATATACAAATGTCAGTTAAGTTTTTCATTAATTTACAGTTCAAAATATTTAAATTATATTCTAATTACCGGAATTAACCATTGATTATCTTAACCATGCTTCCCCTCCTTCACAAAAGCATAGTTATTACAACAAGTTAAATGCAATGGGTCTAAATTCTTGCTCAAAATGACCTTTAAAGGACCTTTTAAAGCTTTATGTGAAACATGTTTTAGTATGTAGCGAATGTTTTCCATGCTTAATTACAGACAATGTAAAATTAGAATATGCAATATCAAAGTAAACACAAGACTTAAATTAATCAATTCAGTAGTTAAACTGTGAACTTTTTCTTTATTTCATTACTTTTTGAAACGTGCAATGATTTCGTTAAGGGGGTCCAAGACACAAAAATCGTCAAATTTTCGAAATTATTTTTATTATTTTAAGAAATTCTCTGTGTTTTTTTGCTTAAAATGACGTTTAAATAATGTTTCTATCTTAATAGGAACTAGAGATATAATAATTTTTGTGGTGCGTTGTTTTGAAAACCTAACACTCCTGACAGTTGTTGTCATGGCAACAACATCTGTCTTTAAAACTTTAAATGCGTTTTTCTCCATGATACATTTTTTCAAGATTTCCTGTATTCAAATTGCTATAAGTCGAAAACCGATAAAGTTTAAGGGTTGAAATTTGGAATATATCTTTTTCAAACAATATACTTAAATTTTGATTCAGCAAATTTAAAACAAATATTTGCTTTTAAAAATATGACTTTTTTTAAAAAAAGTACCTTAAAATTTTCAAACATTTTCATTCAAATATTTTTTATTTTTTATTAAATTAATACTTTTAAATTGCTTAATCAAAATTAAAGTTTATAAATTTGTGAATAATTTACTGCAAAAATTTTGAAAATTGATCAAGAATATTTTGAGTTTTAGCAATTTAAAATGACCCCTCTTTTTTTCAAAACATTTTAATTTGAAATTTTTAAAAAACTTTTGGAAAATGTTTGTGTTGTGATTTTGTTTATTAGTTAGATGGGTAATCAGTACAAAAAAAATCAAAATACTAAATTAATTAATAAAAAAAATTTCAATATGTCCCGGACCCCTTAAAGTGATTACGCGTTCAAAAATAATTTTATTAACATTTAGTGAATATTTTCCTTCAGATTTATATTAAAATATACTGTGATCACCATTTTAACGAATTTGAAAACAAGACGTTTAAATATCTAATAGATAAAATAATATAATTATATTTCTTATTTAACCTCAAAAACTCTATATATTAATCTAATTTCCCCATGAATCTTACAATCAACCAATATTTGTTGTAATAAGACATTTCAATTTTATGCTAAAAATAAAAAGGATCTCAGTGTTTTTTCATAGACGAATATTTTATAGTATATTTTTCAAATGAAAATTCCTAGTATTAAGCTCAATTCGGTTTTCTCTGTTGCTTATTGTAGTTCAGATATTTGTAGCTTTTAAATTGGTTTGATAATAATAATCACACTTGATTAAATGATACACAATTTAAGCTTTTAAAAATTTAAAAAGCAGTACACTTCCACTTTTATCAAATAACACATTAAAACACTTCTACTTTTGTAATTCTTGGAAATTGTATTTGTAAAGAAGCTAAGTTACAGAAGTTCATTGGTCACCAATGCTATTCACTTTAGTCTTTATGGTAATATTACAATTTGTAAGATTTAAACGGCTTTTTAGAAGAAGAATAATAAAAACTCATCAATGATGAATAAATATGAATGGCAGAAAAATGTAACACGAAAGTTCATCATGTACAAAACTAGCAGCAACAAAGATTTGTTAAAATATCATAAGATAAAGTTCTGATACTTTAAGTAACAAGTTGAGATGTGTGGTAAAGCAAACACGATCAAAAGCTTTCATTAAAGATAGTATCACTATATTTCAGTTTTTGCGTAAATTGAAAAATAATGCAGGTATTTTGCGTCAATGAAACGCTGCTCAGATCGAAAATACTATTATCTAAATAAAGAATTGTAGATAATTTCAACGCAGGTCATAAAGTATAAAATCATAGCAGCAATAAGAAAATTATTGGAACTATGTTTTTTAAAAAATCTAATAATCACTTGAGATGAAAACGCAAACGATCAAATCTGAAGTTGTTTCGCTGTATCTATATATATAATTCTCTTACGTGGCACGCAAAAAAGACGTTATTTGTAATCGCGTTTTGGCAACACTGTACGATTGTTTGTTTATCGCGAGGTCTCGCGCATCGATTGAATTTATAGCGTTATCGGATGAAATTTTATTGGAAAAAAAAGGAAATTTTAATGAGCTGTTGCAGTTAGTTTTTATAATAGAAATCAAAGAAGGCGGAGGATCTTTTCAGGGCCATTTAAAAAACGGTCCTTTTCAGGGCCAACAATTATAGTTCAACAAGATGCTTGCACTACAAGACGCTTGCACGGCAACAAACTCAATGAAAAAGTGTGGGTCGTTTGAGTGCTGGGAAAATGTACACACAAACAACATGCTGGGTATTCAATTTCCAAAGCAACGCTCACATTTCGAGTCAAAATTTGCACAAAGTTTTCATTTGAATTCTGATTTTAGAGATACTGTATGTATTTTTTCTGTAATACAGCAAATTTAGATTTGAAAAACATTTTTTTTTTGGTAACATATTTTGTAAACAATCCCTTCTGCTAGGACACATGTCTTCATTGAGGCGAGCGAAGCGAACATAGGTTAGCTCAGCGAACCAATGAGGATTGCGAAGCAATCCTCCGGGGGTTGGCGAGCGTTAGCGAGCAGGGGGCAGGCCCCCTAGTTCCATTTAATGTGTTAAAAAATGAAAACAGATCATAAGTGCACAAATTATGATCAATGGTTGGAAATGCATTAAAATAAACGATTATCATATTTTTTAAAAGTTAACTACTTCGCACACGCGTCTATAACTTGCATAGTAGTTAGCTTAACATAAATTAAAACTCAATGCTAAAATTTTATTGCTTGTTCTCTCAATATGTTTCGTTGCCTTGTCAATATGTCCGTTGAAATGTTTTCAACTTTTTACATTAAACATTAAGCATGTTGAAATGATTAACATATTTGGATTTCAAAACCAGTTAATATTTTGCCAAAACTCTTGATTTCAAAACTAAGCTTAACATGCATCAAAAACTTAGTCACGATGAAAAAATGTAGTACGACTTATTTTTCAAAAACAAAACTTGGGATTCTAAATGCATGAATGTTTAAAATATTGCATTTATGAAAAATTATAAAATCCTGTTTGTAATTTCTCAAATTTTGAAATATTTCTGATTTAAATAATATTGTTTGTCATTGCGAATATTTTGATTAAAAAACAAAAATAGTTGAAAGCCTTCCGTTGGAACTGAAACGAATAGCTTTAAGAAATAATGTTTATTTTAAAGTATAGAATTGCAAGCTAAACTCGCACACAAGCCTCATGATTTTGTTCTACAAAGATTTTAAAAATCGCTGCCGATCTGATGCCAGCAAGTTGAATTTTAAAAAAAAATTATTTTATAAAAGATTAAAAATCGCACGTAGAATATATCTTAAAAATCTTTCACTCTCTAACGTAATCCGTTTACGGGGATATGTCTACCAGAACAGGGGAGACGATTACCTTTCAAAAAGAGCCAATTTTATAGGAATACATCTTTCATCTTCGATCCCAGCTTGACAGAAACTCAAACAAACAACATCGTTCTGCAAACCTTATTCTGGTGACACCAACAGAAACGTGGAATATGCCACCTGGTGAGGTAGAAAAAGAGAGACGAAATATTTTGTTTATATAAACAGCTGTGCAAAGAGTGGGGTTTACCCAAAAATTAACTTCACCCCTCCTCCGGAACATACTATTTCGCCCATATGGAGGAGAGAAAATTTCCTACACATCGCCATTTTGAAGGGTTTTCCAAACTGTCGGTACCCCGATGCTCACATTGATCGTATTAATAAATTAATTTAACATCAGTCAAACGAAAATTATTCGAGATTTTCAGTGTGACCAAACAAACAAGACGGGAAAGCGCAGATTTTACTTCCGCTACCCAAATGCTCTGTTATGATGCATATTGGAGTATCCCTGAAATATAGTTTATCACCGTTTTTGCGACATTTTTCGTTTCATCTAATTGGCATTGGCCAATTAACTGTCAATACATTTTGAATTTTTTCTGGCAAAGGTAGAAATTGTATCCCAAAACAAGCAAACTGATGTAAAGTTGGCACGTTCCGCGTAGAAACACTGCCGCAACCTGCATTTAGCCCTAAGAGAAAAGCCTATCATACTTAATGGTAGGGATTTTCAGTGTAAACAAAGCACCGGAAGAAGTGGATTTAACTTCCGGTTGTCAAATGAAATCATTCGATAGATAACGGAATTACCTTAACTGTATGCACGTGACTTCACTTCCGGAATACGTATATGAAACACGTTCTACCGCAAAATCACCAGCGCCACCTAGATTTAGCTTTACAGAAAGTCTCATTTTTATTTAAATCTAAGTAAAGGAGGCAGGTGATAACTACGAAGTCGCTGAAAAAGATGTTTATAATAATTTAATGTAAAATCAATTGTTTTGAACTTTTTTCTAAATTGTGTATTTGAATGACAATACTATTTTTTATCGTTTATGCTCTAACCAAATGTCCTATTATTTTTTTCAACTTTGTCTCTTATTCTGGCTCTTTGTTTTTTAGGTAAGGCTTTCTTAAAATCGCTATTTGTTATAGCTATTGCTTTAAGTATTCGCTAGTTCGTAACAGGTACCATTATTGTTAAACTGTGAAATTGGGCTGTTTAAGATATTCACATACTTACTATCTGTCATTTCTGCAGGTGGCACTTGTGGACATGTATCCTTTATGAATACGATATAATTTTGCATCATACAAACTTCCTACACAAATTTTAAATCACCTTAAAGTATGTGTATGAAGTTTTGAAACACTCTGTACAACAGATGCATTGTAGCAGCCAAGGGAGTTTTCAGTTTTTCACACTTCTTGGAAATGTCTTTCACATCTTCCCACAAGTCAATAGCATAATAACCGATTTTGTGCTAACTATTTTTTAATAACTTTTAACTATTTTAACTACTTTCTACTATTTTTAAAGATTTGTCAGGGATTCCAAAGACACTGTTTAACGGTGTTTTCTATTTGAAATTTTGTTTCTATTTTTCTTTTATTAAATCACAGCGATCCAAGGAAGGGAAAATATTAAAAATTATAGAATAATGTTTAGCCGGTTCATTCATAAAGGCAGACGTTGCGTAACAGATACATATGCCGGAAAAAACCAATTATCTTTTATTTCGAAGTATCATTGATGGTAAAGTAAATTCGAAGGTTCCATTTTATAGAGAATAGCATCTTCAATTCGTATGCATAGACTTTGTATAAGGGACATTTTCATATTAAACTGTGTGCAAGCTACCTTTTAAGAAACACCCAATTCTAGCGCTGTTTCGAATTTACATCAAATCTGAGACTCGTCACATTTCTCGAAATAATCTTCCTGACACTTTGATATTTTTTAATCCGTTTCCGTTAAAGAAACCTGATGTATGTAATGATTCGCCTTTTAAATAAACTTTAGTATTCACAATACGGTGTTGTGAAATTATTATTACCCGAAAATATATGAATACCAACCTTGACATCTTTCAATAGAAATTGATTGAAAATGACATTTTACAAGCAAAATTACAGAAACCTTTAATATAGAAAATTTCTAGCTTTTTCTTCCTTATAGAAGTTTGTCATTTATGTATGCAACAAATGAATTGAAACAGATATGATAAAATTTACTGTAGTCGTAAACCTTATAGATATTATTTATTAATGTAACACATCGTTGGCATCTCTCTTTTTTTTTCTATACCTGCCTCTGATTTCTATTTCTGAGATTTCTATTTTGATCTGATTCTTAAGGGCACAATTTCATTTACGCTGAAGTCGAACATTTATCATGTCAACCGCACGTGTCAGACGCAGAGCCAAGCATTCATCAGCCAATGCTAAGAACCCCGGAGAGGGAAGTGTGAGTTTAAATCAATAATGCAAACACCAAGCTGTAAGACCACCCCGGGGATACCCGCGACTAGTACCCTCGAGTTGTAAACAACACCTGTGAAGTCAACGAATCAACTAGTCAGACCGTTTAGGTGTGTAGCATGGAGTTATTCATATTCTGTTCAGCAATATATTTTTAGACCGAAATGAGTAAGCTCAACGGTGTATAATATCTGGTCTAACTGTAGCATAGAATGACACTAGAGTGACAAACCAAATCTTTCGAATTAGGGATAATTGTTTCAGTTATATCGTCGCAATAGTGACACAATTAAAATAATCTTTCGAATTAGAGCTAATTGTCTAAGGTATATCGCTGCAATAGAGTGACACAATCAAAATAATCGCATTTGGGGTAACGGTAATTAAATCTTTCGAATTAGGGATAATTGTTTCAGTTATATCGTCGCAATAGTGACACAATTAAAATAATCTTTCGAATTAGAGCTAATTGTCTAAGGAATATCGCTGCAATAGAGTGACACAATCAAAATAATCGCATTTGGGGTAATGGTAATTAAATCTTTCGAATTAGGGATACTTGTTTCAGTTATATCGTTGCTATAGGGTGACACAATTAAAATAATCGCATTTGGGGAAATGGTAATTAAATCTTTCGAATTAGGGATAATTGTTTCAGTTATAACGTTGCAATAGAGTGACACAATAAAAATAATCTTTCGAATTAGAGATAATTGTCTAAGGTATATCGCTGCAATAGAGTGACACAATCAAAATAATCGGATTTGGGGTAATGGTAATTAAATCTTTCGAATTTGGGATACTTGTTTCAGTTATATTGTTGCTATAGAGTGACACAATTAAAATAATCGCATTTGGGGAAATGGTAGTTAAATCTTTCGAACTAGGGATAATTGTTTCAGTTATATCGTTGCAATAGAGAGACACAATTAAAATAAACTTTCGAATTATAGATAATTGTCTAAGATATATCGCTGCAATAGAGTGACACAATCAAAATAATCGCATTTGGGGTAATGGTAATTAAATCTTTCGAATTAGGGATACTTGTTTCATTTATATCGTTGCAATAGAGTAACACAATTAAAATAATCGTATTTGGTGTGTTGGTAATTAATTAACTTCGTACTGGAGCGACATAATGGGGTACTGATGCCGGTCTGGGACCAATCCCAAAAGGAAAGATCCGTGGACAACACCGCGTAATTTTAAACGGTTCAAAATTTGGATGTCACACTTAAAACGGCACACCACTCTCCAAACTTTCACACCACGTGAAAATGTTAGAGCAGTTCAGGCCACGACAAATTTAACGTGCACCAGCCCTCGTGTATACTATTTCTTAGTTTGGACAACGTTTCAAACTTGCAATCATCCTAATGCTAATCAGCTACAGTTCCAACCTGGCTTCCGTGATCAACGCATTTTGGGATAATATGGGTTTTTAATTTTGATTACTATGCTTTCAGCTTATAAAACACTTCTACCAACTAATTTTCCGCATTAAGACATCTACTTACACCGTTTTTTAGTTGTGCCGCTATTGTAGCCCACTAGCGATACGATGTCCAAGAATTTAGGTACTGAGAATTCTGAGAAGTTGAATGGTTACCAAAAATACTTTGACGTTTACAGTTGGTCTCTCCTCTCTATTACAAAACAAGATGTATCTTCATAACAGAAATCTGTTTGTCTGAAACAGAAAAAAAAAAAACTCTCGAACGCTGAGCTTTGTTGACTTTAAATTTTTACAGATTGTTTTGAGTAGAATTTTTAGGTCAATACAATTCTTTTTTCATCGCTGCGTTGTTCACTTAGAAACATAGAAGCAAAATTTAAGATAGAATATTACACATAAAAGGGGATATGTTTTTAATCAAATTCAAATCAACACAAAATGTCAAAAGCTGTCACGAGCCGAACAATAGGAAGTATACAAGCACGGGACATGAAGGAGAAAAAGCTGAAGAAACTGTTCGACAGCGCAACAAAACTTCTGAGAAAATATGTGCTACTTGGTTTTTCTGAACCAGCAAAAGCTTTCGTGCGTAGCCGGGTAGTATGGCCAGTAATGAATCACGAAGAGAACCAAATGTACAGATGAATAAGTATAAAACTGCATGCACTTTCGGCCACCTCAATATTTTTGACCACTTGCAACTGCACACGTAACACACCACTCAAGAACAGCCCTGATGACACACATTATTCAAATAGTAATCTACAAAATATGCACTTGTATTGTTTATGATCAAGAATACATCATTATTTTGGTTTGTTACACATGCTTCAAATTTTGTTGTGTATCAAGAAAGGCAGTATGTAAAATCGTTTTCTGTTGCACAAACTTTAAAGCCTAGTTTTCTGCCGACAAAATAAGCAAGATTCAATAGTTAAATAATTTTTATTTCAAGTTAATAAATGCATTGAATCCCATTTTGTAAAGCATTGTAGATAGATTTATAGAAGAAATCCTTAGGTATCGTCATAACCGACTAATCATGTTGACAGATATATTCTGCCAAGCTAGACAAAAACACAGTATTCAATTTTAGCAAACCCTAATTGCTCCCCCCCCCACCCACCCAAAAAAAAACTTTATTGAAACTTTTATAATTGTTAATATCTAATGTTGGTAAAGTATTGTTATCACATTTCAAATCTTGTTAAAATTCCATCTAATGAATGTAATATTCATATTCACATAAATATAAGGTCATACCTCATTAAAAAATCCATTTAATGAATACAATATTCATATTCACATAAACTTTGTACCTTTAAATTAATTGAATTATCTAAAAAGATATAACACAGCATTTCGTTTATTTTTACTGGTGTTAATTCTTATTTCCAATAAAAATGCATGGTGAAGAACACACGCTTGACTTCTTAATTCGCATTTTCTTATTTTCAAACTCTTGTGCATATTAAATAATAATAGTGTTACACTTACAAATGGGAGTGCCAAGGTTATTACAAAGAACAAAATCGTATGATTGGTTATAGATAACCTCCAAATCTATTCCATTCGTCGTTGAATCTTTAGTTCAAAGACAATCGAAAACAGATAATTTTAGTTATAAATAAAAAGGAGCCCAAAAAAGCCGAATTGCTCTCAATATGGGCACCTCTGTATGGATAATTCAAATGCTGTCTTATAGCTAGACGGTGGTCTTTTACGAAGACGTGGAAATGCGGAGATAATGGTAGATCATGCACAAGGACCAACTGAACATTTTATCTCGAAAGAATACAAGTCTCAATCAGAAACATGAGGTAGTTGAAAGGATCTGAGCTGAAGGTACCCATTTATATATATATATATATATATATATATATATATATATATATATATATATATGAACGATAAACATCACTAGCTAATACTCGTTAACCAACCAGCATTGCAAGAGACCATTTGAAATTGAAACGATCGGCGGTCCACATTCTTTGGTTAGCTCTTTGCTGTGAAAAAGAAGAACCTTCAAATAGAAACTGTATCTCACTTAGAAAAATCGTCGTTTTTGCTTCAAGTTGTATCGATTATTTTTTATTACTAAGTAACTTTTTGTAAGTAGTCTTTCAGTCTCTGAGAGAGAATCCCAAAAGGAGTTGTTGCTCCCAATATGGGCAACTCTGTATGGATAATCCAAATGCTGTCTTATAGCTCGACGGCAGTCTTTTACGAAGAAGGGAAATGCGGAGATAATGGTAGATTATACACAAGGACCAACATTCAAATAGGAACTGTATCTCACTTAGAAAAATCATCGTTTTTGCTTCAAGCTGCATCGATTATTTTATCAAGTAACTTTTTGTAAGGAGTTTTTCAGTCCTCCCTCCGAGAGAGAGGGAGAGCGTCCACGGCATATATAATGACTAACCATGTCTGTTTAAAGAATCCTTGGAAAGCTTCTATTGGTGTAAATGGTCAAAACTGGTCATAGCCATGCAAGGAAAACTAGATATGCGTGTGAATCCTTAGAGGGTTAAGGATGTTAAAACGGAAAATGACGAATCTCTCCTATGATATATGAAAAAAAATCATCCGTTTTTCTTCGGGTTTTATCGATTTTGAGCTATTTGAGGAATAATGGTTTTCATCGGGTTTAGGTTTAACCAGTTGGTTTACAATAAACACACGAGGGAGTTTAATGACCGTAAAAGGGTAAGATAAATGAGTTATAGCGAATAGATTGACTCAGCTGACCAGACACAGATCTCGTATTTTTATCAGTCATGGTTATATCAGAACAGATACGGCCGTCCGGATACGTTTAACCAGCTCACAGTTTAGTTATGGCTCTCCGGACAGAAACCCAGTCCACAGACCATATACGGCCGGCAAAAAGTTTTCATCCGAACTATAGACGAGACCTATAGACCATCTTATTAGGTTAACCGACTCACAAGCCTTATACGCCCCTTCTGATAGATTTAACCACTCTGCATGCAAGATACGGCCCTTATAAAAGATTTATCCGGTCGGCAAATCAAATACCGATCTTCAAAAAAGTTTTCCTGGCCTATCGGCCAGATACGGCCGTCTAGTAGGTTTACTATTCATATTCACATAAATGAATTTCATACTTCTTAATGGAATAAAATTGTCCTAAAAGAACATTTTGTTTACTTTTACTGGTATTAATTATTTCCCACCCACTAAAATACTTGTCAAAAAGCACATCTCAGTCATGTTACCAAGATTAGGTTCTGAATGTCAGCTTCAAATTCATCCCATGAACTTGCGCACAAGCGATACGTTATTTTTTATGCTAAACCTATTTTTGACCCTATTTTCTATTCTACGCCGATTTCTATCTTCCAGATTTCTTAGTGCCTTCTGTATTCAGACTGCTGAAGAATTTCACTTGTGCAGTTATAACACTGTATTGCAACTCTCCACGCTCAAATCAAGCATATATAAATTAAACTGCGAAATTGGCGAATGAATCTCGTAACGCGCGATTTATATTGCTTACCATCCGTTGCTACAAGAAACAAATGTCGTCGATTTCTGTGTCACCTACGTTTGTGAAATACGTATATAGATAGACACTTGCTATTTATTATTGTAATTTTTGGTGGCGAATTTTTTTTTTTTTTTTATTATTTTTTTTACCAGAAAATACCTGGCGTAGGAGGACACTATGCCACTGTCGAACAGCAAGAGCGCGTTTAGAAAATCCCAAAAAACTCAAATATGTACGATTCGTTCACTGAAAGTACGACCGTCTCCGCTGGAAAATATCCCTTTCCCCATTCCGGGACACAACACTTTCTTACCTCCTAACCTTGGCCGTGGCGAGTGTGTACTATTACGCGCAGCAAGACGTGATAAAGGGTTCGTTTTTGGGAAAGACCCCGGAAAGAGATGACGTTGAGCACGTTCCCGAAGCCATTGGATACTGGGCTCTTGGTCAGATCGGCACGTACGGCACGCGGCGGAGGCGGTCACGTGGTCCCCCAGCACATTTCCCATGCTGTTGCCCCTAGGGTCACGAGTCGCAGATAAAGGCGTAAGATTTAAATGGTGGCGATCCGTTAGCTTGTGCCGCTCGAGTACCTGTGGATTTGGACAACAAAGCCGCACACTTTTCCAACTGTTGAAGTGAGCGAGGAGCTTCTGTAAACAGCTCTCGTCCGCCTTCAACACTTTCCCGTGGAGTGTTCCGGTTTTGGTGATCGATGTTTTCGATTCGGTTGAAGTGGATGAGTGGAATTTGGTCACTTAAGTGACCGTTGTTTGGGTGGTTTTCCATTTCCTTTATGTTTGTCTTTCTTGTGTGATCAAATTTTGTAATGTGAGCCACAAGTAAGAGGTTGTAAGTTTAAGTACTTTAAATATGCAAAGGTAAAAACCTACCAGTCCTGATGTGTTCTTACGTATTACAATCTATATACATACTTGTCCACATTTAGCACTTCTTAAGGAGTGTTCCTGTTTTGGTGATCGATGTTTTCGATTAGGTTGAAGTGGATGAGTGGAATTTGGTCACTTAAGTGACCGTTGTTTGGGTGGTTTTCCATTTCATTTGTGTTTGTCTTTCTTGTGTGATCAAATTTTGTAATGTGAGCCACAAGTAAGAGGTTGTAAGTTTAAGTACTTTAAATATGCAAAGTTAAAAACCTACTAGTCCTGATGTGTTCTTACGTATTACAATCTATGTACATACTTGTCCACATTTAGAACTTCTTAAGGAGTGGTCCGGTTTTGGTGATCGATGTTTTCGATTCGGTTGAAGTAGATGAGTGGAATTTGTTCACTTAAGTGACAGTTGTTTGGGTGGTTTTCCATTTCCTTTGTGTGTCTTTCTTATGTGATAAAAATTTGCAATGTGACACACAAGTAAGAGGTTGTAAGTTTAGGTACTTTAAATATGCAAAGGTAAAAACCTACCAGTCCTGATTTGTTCTTACGTATTACAATCTATATACATACTTGTCCACATTTAGCACTTCTTAAGGAGTGTTCCTGTTTTGGTGATCGATGTTTTCGATTAGGTTGAAGTGGATGAGTGGAATTTGGTCACTTAAGTGACCGTGGTTTGGGTGGTTTTCCATTTCATTTGTGTTTGTCTTTCTTGTGTGATCAAATTTTGTAATGTGAGCCACAAGTAAGAGGTTGTAAGTTTAGGTACTTTAAATATGCAAAGGTAAGAACCTACCAGTCCTGATCTCTTCTTACGTATTACAATCTATATACATGCTTGTCCACATTTAGCCCTTCTTGAGGAGTGGTCCGGTTTTGGTGATCGATGTTTTTGATTCAGTTGAAGTATATGAGTGGAGTTTTGTCAATTCGTCATTTCAGGGATCGTCGTTGGAGTGGCTTTCCATTTCTTTTGAATGTGTGCATTTTTTGTGCCCATAATTTTTAACGTGAGACGAGTAGACGGATATAAATTTAGAGGTACTTTGATATGCAAAGAAGGTAAAAAAAAAACTGCGTATTTGGACAACAAAAATACACACTTTTCCAACTGTTGAAGAGAGCTATGTGTTTCTGTAAACAGCTCTTGTCCGTCTTTAACACTTTTTAGTAGCGTTCCGCTTTGGTTGATCGATGTTTTTAATTCAATTAAAATGGATGAATAGAGTTTGACAATTGCGTCACTTAATTGATTATCGATTAGGTGGTTTTCTTCTTTTGTGTGCGTGTCTTTCCTATGCGCAGCGATTTTTTTAAAGAGAGATAAGTAATAAGTTGTAAGTTTAGATACTTTAATATAAAAAGATATAAACTTATCAGTCCTGATTTCTTCATAAGTATTGGTGCAACAAAATGAGCTACAATAGCTATTTGAACATTGCAGTTTGTGACAAATATTTTGAATCTGAATTTTTATATCTGTATTTAGTACGTATTTAACTTGATATCAATCTATGTTCTTGTTCGTAGATATTAATATTTTTGTATATCTAGTTTATTCCGCATATAATATTTTATATGCGAGCTATTATCAGTACAATTACTATAAAGTTGTTAATTTCTCTAAATTTTCATACTGTAATATGCTTTAGAAGTTATCTAGAAATAGTGTGCTTTGATAAAAATTTATTTTGACAATAGGCAAGAATACTCAAAGCTATAGCCACAAAAGAAAAATATTCTTTCAACACAGACAATTAAGTTAAAAGATTATGTTCAGGCATGTGTAAAAAATGCTTAAAATGTTCAAGTGTATAGGAGTAGCATCTCTTAAGACATTGGTACTCTCAAATATTGTTTTATAAACCTTTGGTTAAGAAATTTATTTTGAGAGAGTAATTTCGTTTAGTTGTTTTTCTTGTTTCAATAATTCACTTACATTTAGAAGAGTACAAAATATAAACAAAAATTTAGGTCTATGCAATATTGCAATTACTTTTCACAATACCTTTGAATTTGTACAGATTTCCTAATATGTGTTCGGTTTGACCATAAATTCATATCATCAATTAAATATTATTTCATTAAAAAACAATAATTGCCATGGATCAACAAAGCACCATGGTAAAATGCAATAATAATGCTTAAATTTAATAATTAATTACATACATACTGCAAAAAAGATTATAAATGTAATGTATTTTTGAATATTAAATTTACTGAATACTAATATTTGTACATTACAAGCAGTTTAACAACAAACCCAATATTTTATAAAATTTCAATTAAATTTGTTACCAGTGAAATTTGATTACATTTTTCAAGTATATTGTTTGGCGCTCGGAGACGTACATTGGTACACAAGCAGTTCTATTAAATTAAAAAGTTCTGTTTTACTATTCCAGCTTTTCCCAAGTTGCACTTTTAAAAGATGATCAGATTTGATGTACCTTGAGATACAGTTGAATGAACAGTAGCCTTGTAATTAATTAAAAAATATTAGATAAGCAAGGTTCATAAGTTTATACGATAAAAATGGATTGTATGGTTAAAGCATTTTAAAACTTTCGCTTCAATACACGGAAATTGTTTTATTAGGGAGGCCCTAGCAGGATATCAAATTTTCTTCGTCACACTGTGATTTACTACTCAAAAAGTGTAAAAAGTCACTTAAAATCTAGAAACCTAAAACAAAAATTCCAACTAACACTAAATTGATGAGAGAAAAAAAAACCAGAGCCCCAATATGAGTTGGATGCTGTCTGTACAGCCGATGCAAAAATGACGGAGTTGAAGCATAGACGAGAAAAACAAAAAAGAAGATTGAGAAAACAAAAGCAAAATTAAATTAATAAAGAACTGCCCTAGGCCTTTTACGGAATTTGGTTAGACGAGGGTCGTAGTTGGGGATTTGCCTGAATTGCTTGATTATCAACAATGTAATGAACACTCTCTTCTGCAAATACATAAATTCCTATCTTATTCATTGGTGTTTCAATTACTAAATTAATGCAGTTCCAGTATTCCCAAAATCGCTTTAAAGTTTAATTATTTTCATTGATTGAAAACCGTTTGAGTAGCGTTAAAGTAAAGAGGCGAAAAAAGTATAAAAAGTCCAGAAACCTAAAACAAAATTCCCACTAACACTAAATTGATGAGAAACAAAAATCCAGTGCCCCAAACACACACTTCTGTAAATACATAAATTCCTATCTCATTTGCCGACCAACCTGTCTGGTGGTTACACTGTTAGCCTCTAGATCGGAAGGTTCCTGGTTCGAATCCGGGTCAGGGCATGGATATTTCTAAGCGTATGGTGTAGAGGCGGCTGTGCACCTTAAACCTGTCTTGGCCGAAAGTCCTCATGTTGGGTTGGAGTGGAAGTTTGGAGAGAGGGGTGCCAGCTCAGGTGTTGCCTCGTCATCTGACCGTGGTTCAAAATTACGTGGTGGTGTTCTCGGATATTTCCCTTAGGGAATTAATCCCGGACAGTCGTCGATAGTCCCCGTTGTGTTGCTCTAGTACGACGTGAATTAAAAATTACCATTACCTATCTCATTCATTGGTGTTTCAATTGCTAAATTAATACAATTCCAGTGTCCCCAAAATTGCTTTAAAGTTTAGTTATTTTCATTGATTGTAAATCGTTTGAGCAGATGGACATGACTATCTCCAAGGACATCTCCACCGGATTGGTGTGAAAGACATTCCTGACTGCCCTCTGTGTTCCACTGGAGAGACTATGAATTTTAGCCACTTGACAGTTTGTGCTACTATGTCCAACTCAAATTTTAATGTTCTACCTCTTGACAACTATATTTCAAAGGCTAGTTTATATTGGGCTACACGAAGGGAAATGGTCAATACGAGCCATTCCTCGACGTAATTTGAAAAATAAGTTTTGAAGTAAAGAGCGACAAAGTATAAGAAAATGCATTTCTTTTATGGAGAAACATTTTTTTAGATCCAATCCATCCTTCCTCGAGGAACAATCAAAGACCACTGCCACTTGTGAATCAGACTGCAGATTCAGAGACGAAACGATTCGATTTCAGTCCCTGAGGATAAAGGCTTCATCCGCCCGACTGTGGGGATACGTGATGTCCCCGCTGAGTCCTGCCGGCCGCCGGTCGTCGACGGAATCCGCCTGAGATGCTGGTGGTTTCCGTCTCCGCCGCCGACGGCTTCCACAGCACACAATATCGTGGGCACTGTTCGTGAAGAGTTTTGTTTCAAAGATCCTAATTTTTTTTTTCAGGTGAATTTATCTATTTGTTAACATAATTTTTGTCGCATTTCCATCAATCTGCTCCGAGGAACGGATTGAAATAGAAAAATATACAGTGAAACTTGGATAAGGGACCGAGGAATTTTGATGACTTAAGCGGAGTTTCGACAGAATGTTCCAATTTTGTACTATTCTAACGATCCTGTAAATTTTTAATTCCCCACGATATTCATAAATAACACTATAAAGTAATTGAAAGGCTAAAATTTACGCAAAATTCTAAAAGAAAGTTAACTGCCTTTTTTTTAGCTTTATTTGAACATTCTTTAAGCTTTTACACATCGCACTCCGAAAAGAAAAGTGACACACGTCAAAAAAAAAATTTGATGTTATGTCATTGAAAAATATGTATGAGGTGCCCAGCGTGTTCTATTACGATTCTATACAATATAATAGAAGTTAACACCATAAATACTTAACTTAAATTTAAAAGAAGCTTATACTATTTCAATATAAGTTTTATAGTATCCTTTAAGTTGATGTTTCTCAAATTCTACAATTTTGAGCTATGTCACTTTCTTGCCGGTGTGCGATATGTACTATGATGACAAATGCGTGTCTAAATCAGACTGTAACGAACACCTGTTAGTATCGATTAACTTTCTTCACTTCAAAATTTATTGCTTTGATCCTTTGTAGTTCTTTTGTACATTCTTTAAGCTTTAATAATTCTTTACATGTGTATTATAATGTCAAATACTTGTATATAAATTTGAGTGAAACTAACATCTGTTAGTACAATTAACTTAATAAATGTTTAAGAGAAGAAAGTTCATTGTGTACCAACAGGCGTTTCAGTCAAATTTAGACAAGTATTTGACATTATAATATTGAATTATCATATAGTTATTTGATTATTTATCTGTTATTTGACATTATAGTTTGAAATTCATCCCCCTCTGTAGTATCTTGAATTAACTTAAAAGGTAACGTTGAAATAATTCTAAGGCTTCAAAACTTGTGTTTCATTAGGTGGTGAATAAATTTCTTCATTTTCTATTTCTATGGTTGAACTTTCAAACTTCTTCCTAAAAATTCTGCAGTTAAATGTTCCATGACCGATCTAGAACATACTGTAACATTGTTGTCGATATCTATGGAGTCATTTAAGTCAGGAATATACTATCCAGTTTCCTTTACGATTTCAAAAATTTCAATGTCATCCGGATTTTCTACTTCGTTTTGTTTGCCAGCAGACGCAAACCCTGCATGTTTAACCTTTAAACTCTATACTATGTAATTGATTAAACATAACATTACACTGTGAAGTGTGATAGTTTTTCTATAAAGCTAGTAGAGTGGGGTGCCAGCTCAGGTTTGACCTCGTCATCTGACCTTGGTTCAAAATTACATGGTTTTGTCTTCAATCTTTCTCTTTGATGTGATCCCGGAGCATTGCCAATAGCCCGTTGTGTTGCAGCAGTCTGACGTTAATTAAAATATCAACCTAATATAAGTTTTAGTTCTATAAAGCTATTGTGGATGGCGCTAGTGTTTTGTTGGGTGTGTAAAGTTTCGGTTTCTTAATCTGACTTATATTCCTTAGACTACGGCCGATGTAGTAGTTATACCATGATCGCGCCTAGAATGAATTTAGACAACGGCCAGTACATCATTTGTACCTTGACAGTTATAAGAATCGTGCCAAGGAAGAATCGCGCTTGTTCTATCTATAGCAAAAGGTTAGTCGTAAAAAACGTAGTCAAAAGGTTAAAGAATATTCCATATTCCGAGTTGTCCGAGGTAGAATTGTAATTCGCGATGGGTAAATGAGGGTCTTATTGCATTGCCATCTATGAGAGCTAGATGAGACTGAAGAAAATTGACGCCTTATCCGAAGTGACCAATTACCATGGTGAAGACTCATTTGGATGCACTTAAGAAGGATTTCTTTTTACTGTAACTCTTGGATGTTTCTTATAGATTGCCCATAGCTGAATAAAACTGATGTTAATTATTCAATGTAAAACATCAATCAAAAAGGAGAAGAATTATACCATATCAATCTTTAAAGCATTTCTTAAAATTTGTACTTTTCGTATTTGAACACCCAGATGCAGAATTATATTCAGCGTTCTGCAACAACTCCAAGCAATTGCATTTGTTCTGCAGGCATTTTGTCCGAATTTTGAAAACTGCAGTAAAATAAAAATAAAAGAGACGGAAAATACAATTATCGCTAAGTATGTATAATTCTCTTACGTGGCACACAAAAAAGACGTTATTTGTTATCGAGTTTTGGCAACACTGTACGATTATTTATTTACCACGAAGCCTCGCCCCTCAATTGAATTTGTAGCGTTATCAGGTGAAATTTTATTGACAAGAAATGAATATTAGATGAGCTGTTGTAGCTTACACAAACAATATGCTGGGTATTCGATTTCCAAACCTGCGCTCACATTTCAAGTCAAAATTTGCTCAAAGTTTTAATTTAAATTCCATATTCTTCGAGTTCTGATTCCAGAGGTACTGTATAACTTTTCTGTAATACAACAAATTTAAATTTGAAAAATATTTTTTTGGAATATCATATGTCGTAGACAATCCCTTCTGCTTGGACACATGTCTTCATTGATGCGAGCGAATAATTCTTCCAAACTTTCTTTTATCCTACGCCTGACCTAATATTTTTAGCCATGCATGTCTAGTAGCCAAATGTAGTCTAGAAAGAGAAATAAAGTTATAACTTTTTCATCAGTATTTCTTACTGCGACATCAGTTAGATCATAATTTAAAGTAGGTTTCCCTGCCATGTCTGAAAGACCACACAGAGGGCAAGTTTGAAAGTTTAACAAGCCAATTCCGTAAAGATGATTTTGTAGGTAATCGTGTGCAGTGAGAACACGAAAACAAAGACTCGTAATAGATCTCAGTAGACCTTAGCAAGGAATTCTCCAAACTTTCTCTTTAGGTATATCTTTGTAAATATGAAGTCGGGGGTGTTTGTTTTTTATATTTATAATCCTTTTTTACTGCATGGTATTTTCATTGGGATGAGAAATTGAGGATCACCTCTTTGTTAAGTCATCCGCCATTTCGTTGCCGTGAACACCACAGGGATCGTGGATCCATTACAGTTTGATACGTCGGTCAATGACCGTATTAGAATCTATTGTAATTTGGCACCTGGAAATCGATGCCGAGTAACTGCAAGAGGCACTTGAAATTACTCTGATTATGGCTTGAGAGTCAACTTTTTAACCTGATAGTCAAGATTCTAACAAATTCGTATTTTCAATCGTTGTTAGATTCAATTTACAAGCGACTCTATTTACGACTACCATGGCACTCGAACGCAGTATTTATTTTTATCTTTAGTGCGTCGAATAAAATCAAGATTCTAACAAATTCGTATTTTCAATCGTTGTTAGATTCAATTTACAAGCGACTCTATTTACGACTACCATGGCACTCGAACGCGGTATTTATTTTTATCTTTAGTGCGTCGAATAAAATCAAGATTTTAACAAATTCGTATCATCAATCGTTGTTAGATTGAATTTACAAGCGACTCTATTTACGACTACCATGGTACTCGAACGCAGTATTTATTTTTACCTTTAGCGCGTCGAATAAAATTGCTATATCCATGTTTATTACATTAGTCTTAAATATTTTTAAACTGGAGATCATTGGCAATTTTGCCTACCTTGAACTAAACAAGCCATTCGGTCTGCAACGACAAACTAATCCAATGCAAATCTCTGAATATGTCCCCGTACGCACAAATCCAACAGTTTTCAAAGTAGCGTGTCCATAAAAAGATAATTGCCTGGGCTGATTTAATCTTCGACCTACCTACCAAACACGATAAATCATTCCAATCATATACGCAATAAGTGTTGGATAATTCCCTCTCCTGATTGGACCACATTCCGGCTAAAAGCATTTGATCTGGAAATGGCGCCCCTGTTGACATTGACGGATAGATGATAAACGACACGTCGTCATGCAATGTCACCCCTGATTCTGCTGGAAGTAATTACTCCACGAGTGGAAACATTTGCTGACGTTAGAAATGATTGTGCTTTTATTTTCCACCTTCCCTGGTTGTAATTAGATTACCAGGCTACGGTTGTGTACGATGATATTAATCGCTCTGCTTGTTTAAGAACGAACATGCATTAAATTGTCATTAACGTCTTGTTGACAACTGTTTGCTGTCTTAAACAAGATGCTTCTTTGAGACCGAAACGTATTCCAGAAATTAAAAAATTATCTTTCGGTTTACATTCGATTTTTTTTTTTGGAATAAATTCATCCTTTTCAATAATAGAATCAGCTCTCTCTAATTTTGTTTCCCGCGAAGATCTCGCTGGAATATAGTGAAAAATCTTCAAACCTTTTATTAGTACTATTTTTATAACCATCAGACACCCGAACATAATATCTGAGCTAAACTTTCTTAATTATTTTATTGATGGCAGTAACGTAACTCCTATTTCATATCTTATTTAAATCCATTATAAGCATTGCTATGCGCATTTCGCGCCTCCTAATAAAATAAAATAACCCGCTGTGTTACTCCAGTGAGACGTTAAATTAAATACCTACCAACATAACAAAATAAAATTAATCAAAAATATGAAGCAATACTCTGGTGTTAATTGTATTTCGAATAAATGTGTGGTAAAAAGTGTACACCTTAGTCGTAGTATGACAGTAAGCTTCTGAATATTCAATTGCATCCCATTCAACTGTTCCAATGCGATTTGGAATTTTTTGACGTTTGGACCTACTAGTTTCTCGTTCGTTGACATTTTCTTTCCTAAGATGATTTCATTTTCGCTGTCCCATTCCTCTTTGTGATGAATTTAATTAGAATCGTAGTTTTAGCAACCGTGATACGGTAACAACTTCTTCAGTATAGTTTTAGCAACATTATGCAGCTAAATAGCTAAAAAAAAACATGTTTAAACTACCGTAAAGTTGACGGACAATTACCGTGATACGGTAACAACTTGTTCAGTATAGTTTTAGCAACATTATGCAGCTAAATAGCTAAAAAAACATGTTTAAACTACCGTTAAATTGACGGACATTAACCGTGATACGGTAACCACTTCTTCAGTATAGTTTTAGCAACATTATGCAGCTAAATAGCTAAAAAAAAACATGTTTAAACTACCGTAAAGTTGACGGACAATTACCGTGATACGGTAACAACTTGTTCAGTATAGTTTTAGCAACATTATGCAGCTAAATAGCTAAAAAAAACATGTTTAAACTACCGTTAAATTGACGGACATTAACCTTGATACGGTAACCACTTCTTCAGTATAGTTTTAGCAACATTATGCAGCTAAATAGCTAAAAAAACATGTTTAAACTACCGTTAAATTGACGGACATTAACCGTGATACGGTAACCACTTCTTCAGTATAGTTTTAGCAACATTATGCAGCTAAATAGCTAAAAAAACATGTTTAAACTACCGTTGAATTGACGGACATTAACCGTGATACGGTAACCACTTCTTCAGTATAGTTTTAGCAACATTATGCAGCTAAATAGCTAAAAAAAAAAACATGTTTAAACTACCGTAAAGTTGACGGACAATTACCGTGATACGGTAACAACTTGTTCAGTATAGTTTTAGCAACATTATGCAGCTAAATAGCTAAAAAAAAACATGTTTAAACTACCGTTAAATTGACGGACATTAACCTTGATACGGTAACCACTTCTTCAGTATAGTTTTAGCAACATTATGCAGCTAAATAGCTAAAAAAACATGTTTAAACTACCGTTAAATTGACGGACATTAACCGTGATACGGTAACCACTTCTTCAGTATAGTTTTAGCAACATTATGCAGCTAAATAGCTAAAAAAAAAAAAAAAAAAACATGTTTAAACTACCGTAAAATTGACGGATAAATCCAGTAGTGGTTTAATTTAATTTTTTTATATTCGTGGGTTGCCATTCTTGAGTATATAAGTAATGTCGATTTCTGTGCCACGTGCGTTAGTGAAATATATAAATACGCTAACAGACCCAACCATAGCATCTGAGTTAAACTTTCCCAATTGGTAATGTCTATTGATGAAGAAGTGTGGTTACTCGCGTCTTCTAATCTTTCAATAAGTATAGCATCCACATTCACATAAATGGCGTCATCTGATGATGGCTCAAAAATTACGTGATGTTGAAGTCGGGAAGGAATTTAAAATTTTGAAGAAGAATTTTATTTTTTATTCCTTTTCTTTGGGGATTAATCCCGGTGTGTCGTCTATAGACCGTTGCGTTGCCACAGTGCGACGTTGATTAATTCTCATTGACTCACACAAATGGATTTCATACCTCTAAATGAAGTAAAATAATTTTAAAATATGTGACCGCATTTGGGTTTCATGGTGCAAAGTCCATATTTGGCTAAGTTATTCTTAGTTAAATAATTGGCAAGACATACAACGACAAGTAATAGACAAGGCGGAAGCAAATCTGCGGCCGCAACAATTCGTAAATTGTTAGTGTAGTGGGCAATCCTGTTGAGAAATGACGGCCCCGAGATAACCCAGGATAAGTTACAGAAATCGACCCAAAACCACCTACGACTCGCAGGTTGCTAGAGTAGTGGCTATGAAAATGTGGATCAAAGACATATAGAAATTTGTTGGCGTTTCTAATATTGTGTTAGTTTTAAATTAGATTCTTTTGTTTTCAAACATTTAAAACACATTTTCTGTACCAACTTCTCTGCATTTCTAACTATCTCAACCTTTCATTTATGTACCTCACCCGACTAAAAAAAAACAAGCTAATTTGAGTTTGAAAAATCTTTAAAAACACACATATTTTTGGGGGTCTTTTTCTAATTCTTAAGTATAATCTGTTGTTTTAGGGTGGATTTTCAACTTTTCTGTATATTTTTTTTAAGTACGCCCCACGCATTGTATCCTTAAATATAAATCTTTAACACCAGAAATACCAAATGCTTCAATTTAGATCAGCAAGAGTATAGATGATTAAAAAACTTACACTTAAACATTCACGGTTAAGTGTAAGTCTGTTAAGGGTTACTACACTAATAGATCAATGTTTGTTTTGTAAACTACACTAATAGATCAATGTTGAATATTATGCATATTTGATGCAGCCTGTTCACACACTGTAGTACATTTTTTAGTGCACCAAAATAACATATTTTCTAACTCCACCTATAACAAGCAAAGTCAAAATCGTCTCATGGAGAACCATATCAATGGAGTACAAAGTGTAAAAAGGAATCCCCCTATGGTAAAAGAATATAAACTCTATACAAGCACGTATTTCTCTTATAACCATATATTCAAAATTATCTTAATCGTATATTCAACGATCTCTTAATCTTACATTCAATGCCAATCCAGAATCCTTAAAAGCCAATTTTTATTGGATTGCTCTCATGGTTCCGTCTGTTCGGAGGGCTTTCTACAAAATATGGGGGTCATGGTTGACAGGTAGGAAGAGTAGCAACCTAGCCACCGAATGATTGCGATTTCGAGATTCGATCCAACCAAATACCGTCATGTACACGGAGGTTGGTGCACGTTAAATCTGTCGTGGCCTCAAATGTCCTAACGTCGGCATGGTGTGGAGGTTTGGAGAGTGGGATGCCAGCTCAGATGTTGACATTTTATCTGACGGCGGTTCTAGATTACGAGGTGTTGCCCTAGGTAATGGTAATGGTAATTCTAGTTAACGCTCTACTAGAGCAACACAACGGGCTATTGACGACGGTCCGGGATCAGTCCCTTAAGGGAAAGATCCGAGGACAACAACTCGTAATTTTGAGCCATGGTCAGATGACGAAGCAACACCTGAGCTGGCACCCCACTCTCCAAACTTCCACACCAACCCAACGCAAGGACTTTCGGCCACGATAGATTTAAGGTGTACCAGCCGCCTCTGCACCATACGCTTACAAACATCCCTGCCCGGACCCGGATTCGAACCAGGAACCTTCCGATCTAGAGGCTAACACCTTAACCACTATACCGGTTGTGTTGCCCAAGGATCCTTCCCTTCGGGATTGATCCAGAACCTTAGCCAATTGCGTTGCTCTAGTGCGACGTAAATTTAATTACCTACCTTCAAAACTAAGGGATTTTTTTACATTTTGAATCTTAAGCAGTAAATGCTTTCGATAATTTCCAAATTCTATTCTGATTAGGGACTCTGAGTTTGGCCACTACGTTAGCAACCTGCGGGCTGTAGGTGTGCAGGTTCTGTAGTTACAATAGGTGTATTACTCTAGTCTGTTTTAGTAAAACTCTTCGTGCGTGCTTATGTCCGTTTACTAGATGGTAGATAGGTGATTTAATTTACGTCGCATTGGAGCAATACAACGGGTTGTTGGCTACGATCCAGGATTAATCCCGAAGAGACAGATCTGAGGACAACATCTCGAAATATTGAACCTATGGTCCGAAATATATTACCTGATCTGTCATGATCATCAAACATTTCATAGGTAAATGGTTTTGTATGAAACCCTTATCTATCGATTTGAGCAATATCTTATGATAGATAGTTAAGGATAAAGCAATGCTTATTGAAAAATGAATTAAATACAGGTGTTTCAGCTGTTGGAATTGATTGATAAATAAAAAAGTATTTTAGCTGATAAAATGTTCGTGTATAATTAGGGAATAATTAGGGATCTGGAAGGTAAGCTCATTCAATCAACTTCAAAGTTTAGTTTTGTTAGTTCAATCCGTTTCATCATCGTCGCCATGGTACCTTTCCCTTTCTCTTTTTAAACATATAAAACATTAAAAAATTTAAATTTTTGTAAAACAAATCGTTAGTATGTACAGTTTATAAACATATTATGCAATAAATTTAGTAGTAACCTTTAATTGTGTTTCAAATGCTTCATGTTTATATTTATCTTTTGTTTTTGTCTTATACCTAATGCAAAACATTCGTTTGGAACACAAATACAACAGTGCTTATCTTAGTTCCGTTTTCGTATTCTAATGTTAATTGTGTAGGGAGGTATTTTACCCCAAATTGAGCAATCTATCACAGTATCTACAGACAAAATCTTGTTTGACAGATACCTTTTAAATAGTTACCGAAAACGAACCGAACCATAGAAGCCATACTAACTTGCAATATAACCGCTGCTAACACAACAAAAGTACTAGGAAGTGTGAGAGAAAAAGCTCTGTTGATAAACTTTAAATTTGACAGTAGAAACTTAAAAAATCAAGTTCTCCACCTTTAACGATTGATGAAATTAGAGTAATATTTGGTGAACTTTGTCTGATTCTCTGGAAAGGCTTTAAAGTTTAAGCCTCTCGATGCAGCAAATTTTAGAGAGAAAACCAAATGCTGATGTTAAAGATATAGTTTCGTTTAGCGAATATAATTTATCAACATCGTAAAAAAATTTGAATGAGCGTATAAATTTAATTATTTTTTCTTTGTTTCTAAGTTTCGTATGGAAAGCATTTAAAGTCGGTAGCATACCCATATTGCTCTAATAACTTCAATGATTATATTCTCGTTATAAAATATTCTTGACGTTAGAGGTAATAATTATACTTTCAGTAGGATATAAAAGGCATTAAAGTTACTCACGATTTACCATAGCTAGCATAAACGAGCGGCTAAGCTCGATTTCCTTCTAAATAGTGATTAACCAATGCTAGTATTGAAAAAGATACCTGAAAATATGTATTTTGGATAGGTTTTAGAAACTTATAAGAATTTTAAAGTATGAAAATTTAATTTTAGCAGGGGCGCGCGAATTATGCATAATATACTTATATTTACATTGTACTTATTAATATATTAATTTGATTCACCATCTTTAAATACTTGATTGTTTGTGTATGTTTAGTAATTACATTTTCAACAAATGAATAAGGTATTCAGTAATTTTGTGAATTAATATTATTCCTAGGTACCGATTCTTGTGACAAAGAACACAATTTCGAATGATGTGTAAGTCAAGCGAGACTTTAAAAAATACAATAGCCTTGTAATAAAAACAAAATGTATGACTTACCTGTTTGAAAATGAGGGTGGATTAAAAAAAAGACAAACAGATCCTCTGTTCAACCTGTCCGGATTTCCGAAACTAAAAACAGCAAATGTTCACTCACTGCAGAATCATCCCATCACTGATTGGTCATTTGACTGGATATCAACAATTGCAGAAAATTAAAATCACGTGATTCTGTTCTATGGGATAGGATGGTATGTTTACTTTCAATACTCTCTATCCTCACGCCATTGTTCGTAATACACGAACCCAAGTGATCGTATCTCGCAACATTTCTATCCACACAGAAAATTGATATTACACTTTTCCAAACAAAAAAGTTCTCTCGGGGGCCATGAGATTTCCGGCTGTGGTCGCGAATAGGCCAAAACTGCCGGAGGACCCTACAGTCACCTGAGTGCTCGAATAAAGGTATGTCAATCACGGTCGAGTGTTGACGCCTACGTCCCATCGCATTGGCGGAGGGGCACTATGAAGGAGGAGTCGAGAGACGGATAATGGAGCCACTGAGGAGCGACGGGAAAACTGAGAGGCGTGTCTGGAGGCGTGGCTCGGTTGGGAATGACATCACTGATTGTTGCTGTTGGCAAAGAGCTTAGCACATTAGGAGGCGACGGAAGTGCTCTTTCACACTACCTACAGGGGAGTAACAATCTGTTAAAGAAATTCGAATTTCACGGTTGGGTTCGGGGTTTCCTTTTCACACAAAGGGATCGATTCGTTCGCGCCGTAGCCGTGCGAACACGGGTATCGGTAAAATGAATGTTTGAAGGGTAGGAGATTGTAAAGCGAACCGGCAGCTTTATCAACAGATTATATGTAAAGGGGATTGAAGAATAGGAGTGAGTTTTATTTTAGGGGGTGATACGAAGGAGAGGTGACAAATTTTCTCTGGAAAGCGTATTCAGTGACAAGATAAAATGTAAACTCAATATATATGTCCCGTCTCTAGAACAGGGAGTCCATGGAATGTAAGTCCATCCAGAAATACATCTGTAGATTGATGCAATCTACTGTAGAGAGTAAAATTGCAAATTCTTGAGAGGCATTAATTCAATTCAGGACGAATACAGAAAATAGTTTCGCAGGGAGACAAATCATCTATCTCTTCCGATTTTCTATTCCAATTGAATCCGCACTCAATTCGTTAAATGATTTGTTGACAGTTTCAGATGTGCCTGTCATTTATGTGATAAACGGAGCTCTGATTAAACCGATCAAATTAGCTTCAGTATTTTTTTTTACATAGTTTTAGCATTCGAAATGTTTCAAGGAGGGTTTGGGCCTTCTTCCTCTAAATAATTCCATGCTCCCTCATGTCTTAAACAAGATTTTTCAGACCTTTATCCCTTCACATTCAAATAGTCACCTAGATGGGTATTTGCTTACTTTAGAAACCGATCGAAATGCCATAATAATAAACGAGCGTTTAATTTTTAGGTATTTCAGAATATTTTCAGACCTGTTAACGATTTTTCTATATGTGGGCTCAACATAGTTGTTATTGTAATTTTTAATTAACGTCGTACAGGAGCAGCATAGCGGGCTATTGACGACGGTCCGAGATCAATCCCCAAAGGGGACGGATGCCGAGGACAACACCACGTAATTTTGAACCACGGAACGATGACGAGGAGTGTTTGGGCTTAACGAAACTTCAATTCAGAACGATTAAGCTAACTTCAGCATCTATTTTATCATCCCCAAGGTCCTGAATACATTCCTGATTCTGATTGTAGACAATTTTTTTAATAGATTTTCATATAATCCTTGCCTTCCCCCAGGTAAATTGTAATACCCTGTTTTAAACATAGATAAAATGATGCATTTTGTTATTTGAATGAGGAAATTTAAATCCAGGCATTCTGGTTTTGGACTTCTAAAAATCTTACAAGTTTGCCAAAGAGTGGTATTCTTTTTCCAATTTACGTGTAGGTGACTTTAGTATTTCTGCGGCGGAACATGTGTCCCGTATGTATTCCGCACATGTCGTTACTTGGCTAGGTTTTTTTAATACGATTTCAGCAGTTTCATTAGTAAAAATTTGAAAAAAAAACCATTAATTCCGAATTGATATCCGATAATCGATTGGAAAACGCCAATTAGATTGAGCGCCAAACGTCGTCATAAGGATATAACTACACGCCATGCGATAAACTACATTTTAACCTACGGCTGTAGATATAAGTAGCGCGATTCTTATAACTTTCAAGATACAACTGGTGTACTAACTGTTGTCTTACTTCTTTCTTAGCGCGATAATGGTACAGCTGCTGTACCGGCCGTTGTCTATAGGTTAAGATAACATCTATATGTATCATGCTTCAGCCATTTGTGTAGATGGTAATTTTAGTTAACGTCGTACAAGAGTAACACAACGGGCTATTGACGACGGTGCGGGATCAGTCCCTTAAGGGAAAGATCCGAGTACAACACCTCGCAATTTTGAACCATGGTCAGATGACGAAGCAACACCTAAGCTGGCACCCAACTCTCCAAACTTCCACACCAACCCAACATATGGAATTTCGTCTACGACAGATTTAAGGTGCACCTGCCGCCTCTACACCATACAATTACAAACATCCATGCCCGGACCCGGATTCGAACAAGGAACCTTCCGATCTAGAGGCTAACACCTTAACCACTATACCGGTTGGTCGGCCCATTTGTGTAGAAGTAAAATCTTTACATTCCATCTGGTTTGTTTGTGAACACTGAAAATACACACATAAAACCATCTGTCGTTTCACAACAGTTTTACGGATAGCAGAACTTAGATTTCCTCCCTAGAGAAATTGAATTTGCAACATTCGAGAAATTGTAGATACAGATGTGACCTGTGTTTCAAAGTTAAAAATCGCTAATTTTTTTAAGAAATCAGTAATAAAAAGTGAAGATTTTATTTCCAGATAGAGGATGAAAGTTTGGTATTGGTTGTATTGACTTTTTGGACGCAATGGATGTTTAAAAGGGCTTAGTTGTTAAAATTGAGCAACAATTTGACTTCGTGATGTAGAGTCTAGAGAAAAAGCTCTTATACACAGATAAAGTTAATCCAAGTGCTTGCGAAAAGAAAAAGGAAATCAACGAAAGGGACTGACTACATTAATCAGCTTCGAGAATTCTTAAATTCTGTTGGATTTGTAGATTAATCGGAATTCATTTTTCAGTGAACACACTGAATTTGAATTGATAACTCGTGCTCATACAAAATGTCATCATGGTGGTAGTAGATCGTCTGGGGCTGTATTATTGCTTTCTTTAAAACAGAAATCGACACTTTATTCACAGTAAAATTGTAGAATCATGTACTTTAATATTCTGAAATTTGTTTCAAAGTGCTTAACTATGGGCAATTTAATGTGATCATACGTCACGTTTTGAATGGGACCGTCCCGTTTTTAGGTAGGCTGTCCCGTTGTCCCCAAGAACAGCTTCAGGACGACCCACGGTAACAATTTCAAAAAGAGGCGCGAAAAATAAAAAATAAATCTGACGAACCTCATCTTTTTGTAAGTATGTACTTATCGTAGGTAATTCCGGAAAATCTTAAAAAACTTTAAACCATTATACAGGGTGTCCTAAAAGTTCCTGTAGTGATGATTCGTGAATTTATTATACCAAAACAAACTTTAAAACAATTACTTTTATGTCAATGGTGAAAAGCACTTTTAAGAAAGCGTAGGAAAAAAATTTGGACTTACATTAAAATAAATGTTCAAAATTTCCGCACTTTTCTTGGAAGCAAAGCTGAAGTCGTTTTCGCATATTTTTAGCAACGCGTTCAAGATGCTGGAAGTGACTTCTTGTATCCTTTGAGTAACGGCAATTTTCAGATCACCTATTGTTTGGTGATTATCTTCACTAACTTTGTTCTTTAAATATCCCCACGGAAAAAATAAGGGATGCTGAGATCAGGGGAACGAGGTGGCCAAAGGTTTCTCGAGATGAGTCGATCGCCAAAAAAATCCTGAAGCATGTCCATGCTTTCATAACATGTATGGCAGGTTGCAACGTCTTGTTGGAGCCAAGAGTCCCGTTCATTCACTTCTAATAATGCAACAAATTGTTGAATAAGTTGATGTAGCGTATCTTTACTCGGTATTGCATCATTTGGATATTTATGTCGCCCAAATTCTTTACATCTTTCATCTGATTTATGTTCAAAATAAGCCTCAGACAGCGCAATTCTCTGAATGCGTGATAAATTCATCTTGCAATGAAGAACAAAATGACGTGGAACTTTATTATCGCACAACTTGAGTGCGAAGAAAATCAAACGATAAAAATGAGAGTCGATAAAACTATAAGCAGACGATAAAATTCAATAATTAAAAAAACACGGGGAATAAATATTTTTTTAAGGTTGGAGTACGGAAACTTTTAGGACACCCTATATTATCATTTGTACTATAGTTTAAGAGGTATAAACGCGACAAATTTTCCATGTTTGTCACTAGTTTTGGTTGATTCTTATACGGAGCGAAATTTTTAAAGACGTACTCACGTCAAAATACATTAATTTTATCGTTAACTGTTTTAAAAACCCATTTAATACAAGTGCTTCAATACTTTTTTGAAATTATTCTGTTAACTCCATATTAGAAACAGTTTAAAATTAATTTCACCGGTAAAATACCGATTCCGAAAAAAGTTTAAAATATACGCTTTTACGAACATTACAGAATTGAAAGTAAAGGTGTCTGTTTATCGCTTATCTGAAAAGGAAAGAGAGATATCCAAAGGAAAAATATATAAAAATTATGTTTTGTCATGTTATCTAGGTTGCGGAATAAAATATATTTCGTCGTTGCTCCTCCAAAAGCGCGAATTTTTAATGCTTCCAGCCGAATGCATATTCTAGACTATTATTTGATGTACACTATTACACTATGAACTACGAGTTCAAATTTGTAGTCTAATAATCTAGATCAGTGACTCCAAAAGTGTGGCACGCGGAAAACCAAATGAGAGAACTTTCAAGAAAAAAATGAAATCGTCCACTAAGTTCTCTTACTTTTTTTTGTTCTAAAAAACCTTATCATGTTCTAAAAAAAATTTTTAAACAATGTTTGTCATCTGTTCTGAAAAATAAACCCTTACACTTTCAGTTAATCGAAATATTTCACCCCTATATATTAATGTGAAAAATACGGAACATATGGTCTTATAAGTCTACATGTGCCTCATTTAATTTTTTATTCTCAAGAGATCTGCGAAATATCATGTAATTTTGAACCACGGTCAGATGACGAGGCAACATCTGAGCTAGCACCCTACTCTCTAAACTTCCACACCACGCCCAGGTGAGGCCACGACTGATTTAATGCGCACCAGCCCCCTTTGTACACGACGGTGTTTGGTTGGATTCGAACTCGAATAACTCCGGTTGCTAATCTGTATTCCAACCGGGCCAACGCGGCCCGCCGATCAAGAGATACTTAGCCAGCCCTGAGAAACTTAGCTGAAACCAGGGCACGGCAGAATCTAACTTTTTGCATCGCTCAACTTTTCGCAGTTGCTACATAAATGTCTTTGTTTCAACAGTCCTTTCCAATTGCAATAATTCTCCAGTTAAGGCTACACAATACCCTAAAAATGACAAAAATATCGAAAAAAAAATTTTTTTGCATTTCTTGATGGCCTATACATTTGGGAAGCTTGCCTCAAAATTCTAGATCTGATATCCAATTAGTTTTAAAGATGTTTGAAGTTTTTTTAGTGTTGTCAGTGTCACAAAATTTGACAGCATAGAGTAGGGGGCGTGGTAAATTCGTTTTTGTTTTGATGTAATTTTACATTCTTAGAATTAATTAAAAGTATTATTGAATAAAATCAATTAATTAGGTGAAATGGCTATTATCTTCAACTTTCACTACTTAAATCGTATCTGTTAGTTTATGTTCTGCGTTCTCTTCTGAGTCTCCTTACTAGCTAACCAATATTGATAAAAAGGTCTTTTTCAAAACCAATATTTGGTTACGATTGTTATATATAATAATCAAAATTTGGTAAATATTTGGTATGAAAATATTAAGTTAGGATTGAGATAAATAATTTGTGGCTGCCGTAGCAAATCTTTTTCATCATATGAAAACATGATATTTTGAATTTAAAAAAATATATTCTATCACATTGAGTTAAATTAGTGTTTTAGTGCATTTTATAAGTTGGTAAATAACATATTAAAAAATTAGAGCTCTACAAGCATTATTAGTTTTTGTTTTATAACTTCAAAAACTTAAAATGCATTTTTCTCAGACTTCTATTTTTGTGGATGCAAGTGTTTTCAATTCCCTAAGGCAGGCCTCGAAATAGATTTTTTAATACAGGTGTACCTTGTGCAACTAAGTTTTTAAATTAGGTGCACAGATTACATTTTAGGTACACATTTAAAAAAAAAACGTAACATAAGAGTATCAATGTAATGTAAACTACTTTATTAGTTGGGTATGTTTTTTTGGTTCATAGTAGATAGTAAATAAAAATATTTAAAAAACGATATTCTCCCTTCTCCGGCGTACGGCTGTCGCTTCAACAGAGTCATCTGGAAAATGTTTCGATCATCGGAAAGTTCTAGTGGCAGTGACACAAGTAAACCTTCCTCCTGTATAAACCTGTTACGGCCCAACGATTTTGTTTTCGCATAGTGTGTAATTAGGAATTTTAATTACGTGTTCCTTTAGAGCGAGAGAGGTCGATACTAATATTTTGTTCAAACATCAAAATAACATAAAACACTTCCAACCCCCTCCCCCCCTTTCCCTTTTTTTTAACGTTAGGTGCACAGCGTGCACCTAGCGCGAAAAAATTAGGTGCACAATTTTATTTTCATGTGCACAGTGCACCTGTGCACCCGGGTATTTCGAGCCCTGCCCTAAGGCTTTTTTTCTGTACATGATACAGTCTAGAAATTTTTTGTAGATACTTTCATATATATGTACTATAAAAGTTAGTATGGATTTAGGTCTGAGAATTCTAGTAACGTTTTTAAAAAATGTCAAAGTTAATATTTTTAGAATTTTCATGTTTTTTCCAGGTTTAGCTACAAAAATAATTATTAAAATTCAACAATGAGACGGATGGTCAATTCCATACTAACTTTTGTTTCCAATTATTCAAGAAATATAAATCACTTGAAATAACTAAAAAATATTAAAAATTGAATATTTTATAAAAGTTTTTTAAAAAAATCAAAAATTTCAATTTTTTTTAAGTTTTAAATTAATGGTCCTTGTTAAATTGACTTTTTTTTATTGGATTCAATTTAAAATGTAAGCTGAAAAAAAGTCATTAATTATTTTTAATGTTACTGTCTATAGAAATTTTTTTTTGAAAAAGGGTACAGTGTAGCCTTAACACACAGATGGAATGTTTAAAATTTGTAGTACTTACGTCAGGGCTCGAAATACCCGGGTGCACAGGTGTACTGTGTACATGAAAATAAAACGGCGCACCTAATTTTTTCCCGCAAGGTGCACGCAGTGCGTGCACTTAGGTGGGAAAAAACCCTTTTGTAACTTAACGTTACAAAAAAAAGGGGGGGAGGGACGTGTTTTATGTTATTTTGATGTTTGAGCAAAATATTAGTGTCGACCTCTCTCGCTCTAAAAGAACGTAATTAAAATTCCTAAATACACACTATGCGAAAACAAAATAGCTGGGCCGTAACGCGTTTAAACAGGAGGAAGGTTTACTTGTGGCACTGTCGCCAGAACTTTCCGATGATCGAAACATTTTCCAGATGGCTCTGTTGAAGCGACTGTGGCGACACCCTTGAACCAGAGACGGGAGAATTTAGATGTTAAAATATTTTATTTACTATCTACTACTAACCTATTTAAACACACACACACACACACACACACATACCCAACAAATAAATTTAAAAACTTAGGTGCACAAGTTGCACCTGTATTAAAAAATTTATTTCAAGGCCTGAGCTACGTTCATATTTCAATGCATTTAGGTTGGTTTGGGTTTGTAGCTGTATGGTGTAACAGTAGAGACCATCTTTTCTACACGAAGTCTAACTGAACCGTAAATAAATTTAGTAAATTCAAAAGAAGTTTAACTAATACTATTTGTCATTGAAGATGACAAACATTTGTAAGACGTAAGAAACATTTGGTTGGTATTGGTTTCAGGGCGCAGGATCCAAAAATGGGCAAGCTGCACCAAGAAACATTTGAAAAGCATTAGAATCTTGAGTTATGTGTGTATACTTGTGTGGTCAGCTTTTGATGACTGTCAATTTTGTCGATCATATTTTAAAGAATGCGATCTTTAAGTGATAGCCTCATCTGGAGTTGAGAAGAAATGTTTCCAACCTATCAACGAAACGTTTTGTAAAAATTTAGAGTACATACGTACTTGTTAACATCCTAACTCCTCTTACCATCAAACCAAAGACACGAAAATACTTTTTACAGATGTGATGGAAATCATCAGAGAGCGACAGCTCCCATGTGATATAAATGATCGTAGAGCGACAGACCAACCAACCCCCATGTGATGAAACTTATCATAGAGCGACAGACCCAACCGACCTCATTTGATGAAAATGATCTGTAGCGATAGTCCAAACTAACCAACTATGTGATGAAATGACCGTAGAGCGACAGATCCAACCCCCATGTGATGAAACTCATCGTAGAGCGACAGACCCAACCGACATCATGTGATGAGAATGATTTATAACGATGGACCAAACCAGGAATTCGGAATTCGAAACACGTCATTGAATGAAAAATTAGAAATTCTAAAATTACAAATAATAAATATGAAACTATTCATTTAAAAAATTGTTGTAGTGTGTATATTTAGTGACTAGATGCAAGGATAACTTAGAATTAATTCATTTTTGCTAAAATAATAATAATAATAATAATAATAATCACCTCAATTTCAGGAGATATAAACATTTCTTCTCACATAACTTCTCACTGGAGAAACGCAACGGGTTATTGGCTATGGTTCGGAATCAATCCTAAAGGGAAATAAGCGAGGACGACACCACACAATTTTGAACCATAGTCATATGACGAGGTGAACACCTGTGAACTGACATCCCATTCTCCAAACTTCCTCACCATGCCAACTTGAGGACATTTAAGGATACGACAGATTTAACATGCACCTGTGTCCGTGAACACGGTGGTCTTTGGTTAGATCAGTTTTGAACTCGTAAGTCTCCTCAAAATGTAAATATACTACATAAATGTTCTTAACAAAGCAATTCCTGGAAAATTATTTATACTTTAAAGATCAAGAAAACATATTTCAAGATGTGTATCCATTTTAATCAAGATTTCGTCAAAACAACGAAGGACGAAATAAATATGCATTCATTCAACATAGTAAAATAATGAATAAAGCAACTGTTCTTCGAAGTTGTCGCCCCAGCGGCGCTGGAGGCATGTGTGCACTGCTCCATTGGATCTAATGTATCTCAGACCGCACTTGCGTGTCAACAGCGGCGTCGCACGTTGAAAAACCGGATGTGTGTACCGGGCCTTAGTTCCACGAAATTACTAGAATGTTCAAGATTGAGCATTCATGCTATTAGCTATATGAACCAGGGTTGAAGACCATGACCAAATAAGCAGTCCAAGCATAAAGACGAACCTAGACTGTAAAGGACCGGGGACAAATAAGTCCGATGCCACCCCACTCAAAACCAAAATTAACTTTTTAAAATTATGATAATTAGGATAAAATGTACTCTATAGGCCCTTATTAATTTAACAATTCGTGTTCTTAATTTAATTTGTTTTTGCAATCAATTATTGAGTATGTATGAGAACCGAGCCTTTTCAATGGATCTCCAGATCGAAGTTAGAAAAGATATCCCCCTCTCGTGCTCATCAGGTGTTTCTGAAAAGATCATTTAAATGCTTTGACTCTTTTCTAAATTGCACAAAGTGCATACAGACGAAATAATAAGCGCAGTGTGATCTTTTTCATAGTTCTATCATTCTACCTTAATTCATTTTGACTTGTAAATGATTGATTAACTGCCTCAAGCTTTACGATAGCGATTGCATGGTTCTTACAATGTTGTCAAGATTTAAGCAGGATTGCGCCTTCTGTGTTCCTTTTAACTTAGGATTATAAATTATTTTTACTGTATTTTTTGTGGAGAAGTAACAACTGTAAATGGTATGTCATTTATAGCACTTTTTTTTTCTTTCAATTCAATCTCGGCTTTCCCAGTTATCAATGTTATACTGCACTACTAGTTATCAGCGGTTTGCATGTAACTTTTGGCAGCTTCATGCAAATAATCCGTGGTTCAAAATTACATGGTGCTGTCCCCGGACCTTTCCCTTTGGGATTGATCCCGGACCGTCGTCAATAGACCGTTGTGTTGCTCTAGTACGACGTCAATTAAAAATACCAATCATAATAATAATCCTACTGTAGACGATAGTTATATGTGGCACTTAAAACGTTTTTGCTGAGGTAGGTTGGATGGTTGGTTGATTTAAATTTTAGGGAGCACGATCCAAAAATGGACAAGTTGTGCCAAGCGCAAAATACAGTATATACTAATAAAAATGATGATTTAAAATAGACACACACTGACCAATAATAAAAAATAGAATTAAAAATTATCAGCTAATTAAACTGATTAAATGGATGCAGAGTTTAAGTGATATAAAAGCTGCAGGATAAAACAAGAAATCTATAAAACCAAGTAAATTACCCTTGGAAAATAAATTGTGGGGAACTATTATAAAATTGACTATCAGATAGATTATGAGTGTGATAAAAATCTAAAACAAAATATACAAAAGGTAAAAAGTACTGAATGCGGAGGGTTATCCAATAAGTCTGATAAAATTGAAGATGAAGTATTGAAAAAGCTGAAATACTTCACACACCCAGCATTGATAAAAATGTTTAGGATTTGTACAGTTTAAAATATGATTGATTGAGAGGTTCTTGAGGGTATGCCGCTAGTTGTATCACTTTAAACGCGGCTTCTCTGATGAAGCCGACACAAAGCAGACGTATTCCAGAATACCCCTAATTGGAGATCATAAAACTCCTTTCAAGTGATCAACTGTCCATAACTAACCCTAGAAGTACTATTACATCAATCTATTTCACATTTCATCGGTCATAAAGTTCTAGGCACTTGAAATAAACCCTTTTCATCTGACGTTACACTGACATCACGATCTCATAAATCTCAAGCCCCTTGAGAACACTCCAAATTCCATCGACATCTGGTTTTCAGTTGAAAGGCGACCTGCAAGACGCTAGAATTTTTCACACAGACCACTGAATGTTGGCCACGCTCGCTAACCACCACCGAAACCTTCTTGTCCAAAAATTATCCGTAACCTTGCTGTAAATATCTGCTAAGCTGTAGGATGTTAGAATAAATGCAGTCGTGAAACCCAAAGATTTTGTTATTTTATGCTACCATTTCATTTCTGTCACCACACTATTTCATCTGGTACAGGGTCAATGGTGGTACGATGGAGCGGTTTCCTCGACCAATACAAATTTATGCGTGACTCGTGGTTGATGCGAAGACGTGTTAAAGAATGGTTTAGTTGCCTGTGATGGTAGGAGTGAGATGGTCGATTGAATGTAATGGAACTTATTGTTGCTCTGTTGTAGCAAAGTGAGTTTTTGGTTTCAACAAATGTAGGTCTCGTAGCATAAATGGCGTACAAAAGTTGTCATGAAAGTCTAATAATATTTATTCTGGTAACAAAACATTACTCATAAAATTACAACACTGACGTTTAGTAAATGTAACACAAAGAGTAAAGGAAAATTGTCTGAAATTCGACAACGAAGAATTCCTCAAGCGAGCATGGATTTTATTTTAAGTTCCAAGCACAGAAGATAGTTGCTGTCTTGAAGTCAGAAGTAGTATTGGTAGACGCGTGGATTAAGTTCGATAGATTAGACATATAGAAACAGCCATAGACGAGAAATATAAGTAGATTGAGAGTTCAATCGTAATAATTTGAAAAGTAATTCGGAGGCCTTCAACCCATCCTCTTCGTCTTTTGTAATTTGTATTTTTTACATGATTCAATTTTGCATGGAATGTTCTGGAGGAAATATTTTCTAGATGGAATGTTCTACGTGGAATGCTCTAGATGGATCACACAGAAATATGTATAAGCGAGTAACAGTAGCTGAACTAAGTTATTTTTTTCATTCAGAACATAAGTCAGATATTATCTTAGTTTTTAAGCGCCAACTTCGTTCTTTTTGTATTCGTATTTTGAGTGTGTGGGGAGACAGCAGCGTGCTCCGCGATCCGTGAGGGATTTTGCCTTGGGTTACAATACCCCATCGTGTTATATTCTTCACAGGGTAGAATTGCCCATTGGTGATTGAATTCATGATTCAACAATAAAATTCATACAGTCTACTATCACTGGTCGTTCACTCGTGTGAATTAAGGCCCGGTGCACACATCCGGTTTTTCAACGCGCCACTGCGACACCGAAGTCTAACCATGCACACATAACCGTGAAATGACGCACGAACTCATTTCGCGCCATTTGCGATAAATATTCTATCGAAGAAAACGTGTTTATTTCGTTTACTTAGTGTAAAAAAAAAGTATTTTTTTTAAAACAAAATACACATTACTGGATACAACCATTAATTAATTAGTATTTATATTCCATTTGTTTATGAAAACAAGGTACTTCAGAACGGAGACTCATGTGCGGCGCCGTGGGGACCTGCGGTACCAATTGCACGCAAGTTGGACGTGCGTCGCCCCAGCAGCGCTGGAGGCATGTGTGCACTGCTCCATTGGATCTAATGTATCTCAGACCGCACTTGCGTTGCGGCAGCGGGCGCCGTACGTTGAAAATACGGATGTGTGCACCGGGCCTAACTTACTACCAAATGAGCTTCGACGAGAATTCTACATTGAGTACTGCCATTGAGAGAAGCTTCAAAAAGTGTGACTAACATATCGACTAGTAGTCACTTGACTGCTCTGAAAAATGGGCTGGTGCACCGATTTGGCATTCCAATCACCTCGCTTGGCGATATATAATCTTATAACAGGTTTTGTCTGAAGGTTTTGACGTAAAATACGTCTTACTTTTCGAAACCGGGGTACCAAACTGAATTTTTGAGTATCACAAAAGCGTATTAGTGCGAAAAATTAAATAACTTGAAAAATAAAAATGAGACATACATGAACGATATCGCGTTTAAAAGAGCATTATACAAGGAATGTTATAAGCTCTTTGATCTTGCTCATCGGCTGACGGAATCACAGCGCAAAGTTGAGTCACGAAAATGCGCACTGCCGTTCACATTTATTTAGTCTATCTTCGGTCTCCTCTGTACGAGCACGACGTTTGAGGTGTCAGTTGTTTCGTCTCTTTGAGCTTGCTAAATAATAATAGAAATAAAACCTAAATATATTTACTACTTGTTTAGATATCAGACTTCAAAGTGTGGAAATTTCGCAAACATTTCAAAATGTCCAAATATCTGCATAATGAACACAAGAAAAATTATAGACGCGTCAACAGTATGAAAGATACAGAGATGGGGAATGCAAGATGATCCGGATATCCGATGCTGTGTGTAAACGGGATCGGCGTGAGTGTCTCAAAGTTGAGGCTTCGCGACGCTCACATAAATTTAGTCTACCTTTGTGTGAGCACGACCTTTGAGGTGTGCTTGATTATTCCTTTTGCGCTTTATACCTGTATGCTGAGTGTCAACGGAATCTTAAACAAACGCCTGATATGAGTGCGCCAAGTACCTACACCGCTCATAGTTCGACGTAAATAGCATATCTGATGACATAAACGTTTTATAATCGAATGATGGAGTTCAACCCATAGTGGTCGGTAATGAGCCACAACCTTCAGCATCAACAGGGAGTGCACCAGTTGTGATTTGTGAAATTAAAACAGTCTAATACTAATTTCTTTCTATTTCATTCACCATATGGCCTCAGTAGTATGAGGGGCACTATACCGTCAAATTCAAGATGGCCGCCGTTTGATAAGGGGTTGGGGTTTTTGATAAGGAGTTGGGAATCCCATCTGATAAGGAATTGAGGCTCATTACTGATAAGGAGTTGAGGCAGACTACTGATAAGAACTTGACGTTTGTTTTTATTTTGGTATGTGAGTTGAGATCATTTTGTTGATATGCATTACTATGGTGATGAATGACTGGTAGTGCCATCTGGTGGGTGGGATGAGTAATCCTATTTTTGGAATTAAAAAAGGATTTTAGGGGATACGAACCGGGGACCACATGGGATCCGAAAGCATATATGCTAACCATTGAGCTATAGAGCACTTGTGAGAAAGAGGTGTTTAAATGTACTAATGTAGTGCGTTAGAAATAGACTTGTGTATGTTTTTTTGGTTTTAAGATATATGTATACAATCTAAAAAAATATTATGTTTAGTGCAAGTTATGTATTACAACTTAGATCTAATATCTATTTTATAAATATAACTTTAAAACTTCAATCTGAAATATAAGTAATAATTTATAAATTTGAAAAGTATAAAAGAAAAAAGAGTATGTGTGCAAAGCAGAATGCCTAGTTGTGTTGATATAGATACTTTGCTATTTAAACTTTAATTGCATTTGTTCTCAGGATACCAAACGATGAACATACATGTTAGGTTGAGTAATTTTAATTTGGATTGTTGCAATGACCGATCAGAAAATCAGTCAAACGTATCGAGATGCAGCACGCCCAGGAAGCTTTGGTGGTGTAGATGCTGTTTACCGTGCGTTACAAAAAGAGCAGGGAAAAGTTCCCAGGACACTAGTAAAAGAATGGCTCAACAAACAAGATACTTACACGCTTCACAAATCTGCCAGACGCAATTTTCTAAGAAACAGAGTCACTGTGGGAGGTATAGACGAGCAGTTTCAATCTGATTTAGTTGATTTACAATCTTTAGCTAAGTTTAATAATGGATATAAGTATTTGTTGACGTGTATTGATATATTTTCAAAGTATGCGTGGGCAATACCATTGAAAGATAAGACAAGTCATAGTATTTTAATGACTTTTAAAAAGATTTTTAATGAACGTAAACCCGATGTATTACAAACGGACAAGGGAACAGAATTTAAGAATAGAGTGGTACAAAAGTACTTAAAGAAAATGAACGTTCACTTTTTCACGACAAGCAATGAAACGAAAGCAAGTGTTGTTGAGAGATTTAATCGAACCTTGAAATCTAAAATGTGGAAATACTTTACTGAATTTAATACGCATAAATATGTAGATGTAATTGATAAATTAATTTACAGTTACAATAGAACATTTCACCGTAGTATTAAAATGGAACCAATATCTGTAAACATTAACAATCAACTAAAAGTATGGCAAAACTTATATGGAGATCTAGCACAAGCTGAAATAAAACCTAAGTTTAATGTAGGAGACACAGTTCGTATTAGTAAAACAAAAAGACTCTTTGAGAAAAGTTATGAAAATAATTGGACAAGAGAGATTTTTACAATTTATCAAATTATTCCTAGAAAACCAGTAGTTTATAAGTTGAAAGATTTGGTTAATGAAATAATTGAGGGTACTTTTTATGAAAAGGAACTTCAGAAGGTGTCTGATTCTCTCTCTCTCTGGATACTATCCTGTGGAGAAGGTGTTAAAGAAACGCAAGATTGGCAATAAAGTAGAATATTTTGTAAAATTTCTAGGCTACCCAGAAAAGTTTAATGCATGGGTTTCTGATGTGAGACACCTATAAATATTAAAGAAGATATTAGAATTAGATTAGTCTTAAAAATGTCTTTTTACGTGACGTTGCCTTCGGATAGCTCCCTACAATATTTCCCCGAGAACAAGATTTCTAGTTATACGACACAGTTACCCACTGCTATAAGTCTAAACGGCGAATGGGAGGTAGGATTAGCTGAAATAATATACCCACACACATGGTATAATATAAATGAAAAAAATAATCTGTATGGATTCGATTTAGGAGATGGAAAATTAATTACTAGAAAATTACCCCCTGGATGTTATGAATCAGTACCAGATATACTAAAGGCTATGTACTTACCATCACATGAAAATAAGATAAAATTTCAGTTTAACAACACAACCAAGCGAGTTAAGATAAGAACTGAAAACGATGCCAAAGTTATTTTACAAGAGGGACTCAGTACCCTCATTGGATTTATCCCTCAAGTAGTACAAGGTGTATTGGAAAGTTCTTTTGTTGCTGATCCAAACATTTCATTCCCCCTATTGTACGTATATAGTGATATTGTAGAACCCCAAACAGTTGGTAATATACAAGCTCCTCTTCTGCGAGTTGTTAAGGTAACCGGTAATGATGGTGAAATAGTTAGTGCTTTATACGATAGACCTCATTACGTACCAGTCATACGGCAGCATTTTCAAACTATTGAGATTCAAATTCGTTTAAATTCCGGAGACTTAGTACCCTTTGAAAGGGGTAAGTTACTTGTTGTTTTGCATTTTAGGATACGGCAATTACTATAAATACCAAAGAACGTAAGAGAACATATTCATTTTAGTGATACACGTTGATTGTGTGACACCAATATGACGAGTGTACCGTATGTGTGTTGTTCTAAAAAGTTTGAAGAGCATTATGCAGGTCAGACAGGCTCTGGAATGGCTTTCTATAGGGGTAACAATTCATAGAAAGGGTACGGAATTGGTGGCATGTTTCGTAGTTTATTTCGTAAAGCTCTGCCGTTTCTCTTCAGTGGTGCGAAAACAGTTGGAAAGTCAGTTTTAAGAACAGGGACTCAGATAGCAAATGATATTTTGGAGGGGAAAGACTTAAAACAATCAGCAGAGAATCGCTTCAAAGAAGAGAGTAAAAGTTTAGCAAAAAGAGCTATCAATAAGGCGCATTTTATGTTGGGTAAAGGAAAGTATAAAAGAAAGCGTACAACTGCAAAACGGGTCATTACAGTCAAAAAGCGAAAGGTGCAAACACGCGATATATTTGATGCATAATGGCGTTTGTTTTAAAGGACTCTCCAGAATGTGTCAAGTCAGAATTAGAATTATTTCACTTACCTCCGACACAGACAGTTATACAAGGCGGGCAATGGGTGCAATTTCACCCGTTATCGAACGTAGCTGACGGTGGACCTGTAGAATTTCACGTTTCTGGTAGTGGAGAGGATTATATGGATTTATCTCAAACACATTTGTATGTAAGAGCCAAAATTTTAAAAAGTGATGGAAAGACCTTGACGCCAGATGACACTATAGGCCCTGTTAACATGTTTCTTCATTCCTTGTTTTCCCAAGTTGACGTTAATTTGAACGAGCGTTTAGTTTCCAGTTCAAATAACATGTATCCTTATAGTTCCTATATAGAAACTTTACTAAATCACGGATCTGACAGCAAAAACTCGCAACTAACCTGCGAACTTTTTTACAAAGATACAGGCGAACACTTGGCCAACGAAACAAATAAGGGATTTACTAAAAGATGCAACTTCTGCAAGCTAAGTTCAACTATAGATATGATAGGTGCTATACACAGTGATTTATTTAATCAAGATAGACTTTTACTAAATCTAGTGGATTTAAAAATTAAACTCATACGTAGCAAACCGGAGTTTTGTCTGATGGGGACAGGAGATTATAAAGTAGTGCTTGAACATGTCTCCTTATTTGTGCGTAAAGTACGTGTTAGTGTAGGTGTTACTTTAGGTCATAGTAAGGCTCTGGAGAAAGAAACAGCTAAATACCCTATTAATAGAGTTTTAAGTAAAAGTTATTCGATTCCTAAGGGGAATATGTCCATTACCCAAGATAATATTTTTGTGGGTCAAATGCCAAAGAGAGTCGTTATTGGATGCGTAGATAACGATGCATTTCACGGAACATATCAAAAATCTCCCTTTCAATTTAAGCACTACAATTTGAATTTCATAGCACTTTATGTGGATGGCCAACCTACACCCTATAATGCACTTCAACCTAATTTTGCGCAGAACAATTATATTCGAGCTTATCAGAGCTTGTTTTTAGGAACAGATAAAATAGGTGACAATTACGGAAACAACATTTCGAGAGAAGAATACCCCAAAGGTTACACATTACTTGCTTTTGACTTGTCTCCTGATCTTTGTGATGGCGAACACCTCAATCTCATAAAACATAGTAATATGAGATTGGAAATGAAATTTCAAGAGCCTTTAGAACACACCATAAACGTTATAGTGTATGCAGAATTTGAAAACGTGATTGAGATCAACAAATCTAGAAACATCATTTACGACTTCAGCAATTAAAAAAGAAAATGTTTGCACAACATATTATGCGTATATTATCACAAGACCCTCAAGCTGCTCCATTCTTTAGAGGTGTATATCCAGCAGACAAGATACCTCGCGTACGTGGAAAATGTGCTATGGTTATTAACGTGGAACCGCACTCTAAACCCGGATCGCATTGGATTGCCATGTTCATTGAAGGCAAATCTCTAGAACTATTTGACTCATATGGTCGCTCCCCAGAACATTTTGAAGGACCCATTTTACGATTTATTTCTAAATTTCCTAATGTGAACTGGAACCCCTTCCCTTTTCAAAGTATCACTTCCAATGTATGTGGACCTTATTGTATTTATTATTTACTGAAACGATGTCAAGGAAAATCTATGTATTCTATTTTAAAATATTTGCAACATAGCAAAAGAAATGATTTTAGAATGTATCAGTTTGTGAAAAAAAGATATGGTGTAAGATTTATCTATAAAAAATAAAAAAATTTATATTATTTAATTTTGTGTTTGTGTAATTTTTTTAATTATAAATAATCTCAGGACACATAAGTATACAAACTAAAGATATTTTTATTTATAACGAATCCATTCATTCTTTTTAGCATACATTTGTTTCTTAACAAGCACTTTGGGTACAAGTTTCTTTAACATATATTCATTTGCAATATATTTAACAGGTAAATTCATTTCTTTTACAGCATTCTGAAACACGTTAGTTCCAAAGGGAGCTCTCTTTTTATTTCTTAAGATGTAGTCAATTAAGAAAACTATATTTGAACGGGGTATAATTTTATTATTATAAATAATTTCCCCCTGTTCTGACCACTTTAAAGTATTTTGCGCATTCTTTAAAAAATCGTACATTTCTACAGCAACCTGTTTCTGTCTAATTGGTACTGTTTTCAGAACACTTTCCAAAATAGTGTCTTTTTCCTCAATCTTTAATGGTAAAACGTTATCTGAAAAGTCTGTTGACGGCTCTAGTACTTCTTCGTTCTTCCTAACCTTTTCTAGTGTTTCAGCTGACTGATTGGGTGATTGAAACTTTACATAATTTTGCAAAATTTGTACATATAGGAGGGCTTTTTCGCTGTCGCTTAGATTTTTTTGTCTCAGTATATCGTGCATTTTTTTGTCCATTTCGGACAAATGTTCACTAATAAAAGCGGGAAGCCTGTCTTCCGGGACAATAATTAACTTCTTACTGTGCTCCATGAATAAGGGATCCTATCACCGAAATGGCTGCTGGTAATAAAATACTTAAAATACCTTCACCTTTCTGTGAAATGAGAATTTTACGCTTTTTGTACAAAGGCACTGATTTATCAGCTAACTTTCTAATACTTCTTTTATAAGGAGCAAGCTTGTGTTTTCTGTGTTTGGTTACTGGAACGTTACCTTTTAATAAATTTAATGCACATTCACATAAATATTTAATAGTACTGTTAGAACACTTTTGCAACAGAGAAGATTTTGTTTTGCTTTTTAACACAAGTCTAAGCTGCTCCAACTGACGTTGTGTACACCTGGTCATATTGATGACAAATGATAATCACATATACAAAGCAAAAGTATTTATATGTTAGTTAAATTGTAAAATTTTCCCTGACTGAATCACTTCTGTTTGGAAGGTATGAAATGTATCCTTTTTGTAAGCAGACCTGTTCGTAGAGCCAGACTATAAGTTAGTCATTGAAGTAATTATCTGACTGACTACTTTTTTGATTCATTGCTGGTTTGCCTGTTCATGAATTTGCGACTAGCGGGGTTGGTAGAGATAAAAGGTATCTTCAGAAAACATGCCTGTGCGTAAGCGCCAACCGTCGTCTGTGTCCGGTTTTAAATCAACTAACAGATACCCATAAGGTTTTCTTGTCGCGTCCTGAAACACTTCTTGGAAGAATTTGTTGTTTGAGGGGTACAGCTGTCGGCCTAAATGGGTTATCTGAGATCTATCCCTTGGGTTTTTAAATAGCACTAAATAATGACTGTTTAAAGAAATATCCCTCATCTGAGAAGATTTATGGAACACATTTTGCACAATAAATACAATGCTTAGATTCCTATGGTGACTGCCCTTTGTGAACAATTTTGTAAGTTTGGTATCGTTTCCTAATTCCATCATTAAATCGTCAATCACAATTAAAGCATCCGAAACAGTATTTAAAACAGCTGGCAATCCTTCTTGAAACTGCACCATGGGCATTTGGGTGTACAAATTTTGATAAGCACCATAGCACCAGAGTACCTTATTAGGGAAATTGTCAACAGTTTTCTGCTCTATGATATTCTTCACAAAATAAGTTTTGCCGCAACCTGTTGGTCCCGCAACTAGCATGGTAAAAGGATGTTTCAACTTTAACGGTTCCATCTTAACTAATGACCACTTTTCTAAATTAGTTATCTCTTTTATAGGTCAGGTTAAGTACTTTAAAACTTTATCTAATTTTTTCTTAAACTGAACATAGAACCATAAAATATTAAACTATATTTACAAATTATAAATATATACAAAATCAATATATATACAAAATTAAATATCTATACAAAGTGAATATATATATACAAAATCAAAATATATATACAAAAAAATTACTGTACAAAAATATCATTCTCATTTAGTATCCATATGGAAGAGTACCGTAATTTTGTTTAATTACTCGCTTATCGTAGACTAGTCTATACTTTTTTTCTTCGTATTTATTGACAACTTTACGCTTTTTTACCATGGTAAAAAAGCGTAAAGTTGTCAATAAATACGAAGAAAAAAAGTATAGACTAGTCTACGATAAGCGAGTAATTAAACAAAATTACGGTACTCTTCCATATGGATACTAAATGAGAATGATATTTTTGTACAGTAATTTTTTTGTATATATATTTTGATTTTGTATATATATATTCACTTTGTATAGATATTTAATTTTGTATATATATTGATTTTGTATATATTTATAATTTGTAAATATAGTTTAATATTTTATGGTTCTATGTTCAGTTTAAGAAAAAATTAGATAAAGTTTTAAAGTACTTAACCTGACCTATAAAAGAGATAACTAATTTAGAAAAGTGGTCATTAGTTAAGATGGAACCGTTAAAGTTGAAACATCCTTTTACCATGCTAGTTGCGGGACCAACAGGTTGCGGCAAAACTTATTTTGTGAAGAATATCATAGAGCAGAAAACTGTTGACAATTTCCCTAATAAGGTACTCTGGTGCTATGGTGCTTATCAAAATTTGTACACCCAAATGCCCATGGTGCAGTTTCAAGAAGGATTGCCAGCTGTTTTAAATACTGTTTCGGATGCTTTAATTGTGATTGACGATTTAATGATGGAATTAGGAAACGATACCAAACTTACAAAATTGTTCACAAAGGGCAGTCACCATAGGAATCTAAGCATTGTATTTATTGTGCAAAATGTGTTCCATAAATCTTCTCAGATGAGGGATATTTCTTTAAACAGTCATTATTTAGTGCTATTTAAAAACCCAAGGGATAGATCTCAGATAACCCATTTAGGCCGACAGCTGTACCCCTCAAACAACAAATTCTTCCAAGAAGTGTTTCAGGACGCGACAAGAAAACCTTATGGGTATCTGTTAGTTGATTTAAAACCGGACACAGACGACGGTTGGCGCTTACGCACAGGCATGTTTTCTGAAGATACCTTTTATCTCTACCAACCCCGCTAGTCGCAAATTCATGAACAGGCAAACCAGCAATGAATCAAAAAAGTAGTCAGTCAGATAATTACTTCAATGACTAACTTATAGTCTGGCTCTACGAACAGGTCTGCTTACAAAAAGGATACATTTCATACCTTCCAAACAGAAGTGATTCAGTCAGGGAAAATTTTACAATTTAACTAACATATAAATACTTTTGCTTTGTATATGTGATTATCATTTGTCATCAATATGACCAGGTGTACACAACGTCAGTTGGAGCAGCTTAGACTTGTGTTAAAAAGCAAAACAAAATCTTCTCTGTTGCAAAAGTGTTCTAACAGTACTATTAAATATTTATGTGAATGTGCATTAAATTTATTAAAAGGTAACGTTCCAGTAACCAAACACAGAAAACACAAGCTTGCTCCTTATAAAAGAAGTATTAGAAAGTTAGCTGATAAATCAGTGCCTTTGTACAAAAAGCGTAAAATTCTCATTTCACAGAAAGGTGAAGGTATTTTAAGTATTTTATTACCAGCAGCCATTTCGGTGATAGGATCCCTTATTCATGGAGCACAGTAAGAAGTTAATTATTGTCCCGGAAGACAGGCTTCCCGCTTTTATTAGTGAACATTTGTCCGAAATGGACAAAAAAATGCACGATATACTGAGACAAAAAAATCTAAGCGACAGCGAAAAAGCCCTCCTATATGTACAAATTTTGCAAAATTATGTAAAGTTTCAATCACCCAATCAGTCAGCTGAAACACTAGAAAAGGTTAGGAAGAACGAAGAAGTACTAGAGCCGTCAACAGACTTTTCAGATAACGTTTTACCATTAAAGATTGAGGAAAAAGACACTATTTTGGAAAGTGTTCTGAAAACAGTACCAATTAGACAGAAACAGGTTGCTGTAGAAATGTACGATTTTTTAAAGAATGCGCAAAATACTTTAAAGTGGTCAGAACAGGGGGAAATTATTTATAATAATAAAATTATACCCCGTTCAAATATAGTTTTCTTAATTGACTACATCTTAAGAAATAAAAAGAGAGCTCCCTTTGGAACTAACGTGTTTCAGAATGCTGTAAAAGAAATGAATTTACCTGTTAAATATATTGCAAATGAATATATGTTAAAGAAACTTGTACCCAAAGTGCTTGTTAAGAAACAAATGTATGCTAAAAAGAATGAATGGATTCGTTATAAATAAAAATATCTTTAGTTTGTATACTTATGTGTCCTGAGATTATTTATAATTAAAAAAATTACACAAACACAAAATTAAATAATATAAATTTTTTTATTTTTTATAGATAAATCTTACACCATATCTTTTTTTCACAAACTGATACATTCTAAAATCATTTCTTTTGCTATGTTGCAAATATTTTAAAATAGAATACATAGATTTTCCTTGACATCGTTTCAGTAAATAATAAATACAATAAGGTCCACATACATTGGAAGTGATACTTTGAAAAGGGAAGGGGTTCCAGTTCACATTAGGAAATTTAGAAATAAATCGTAAAATGGGTCCTTCAAAATGTTCTGGGGAGCGACCATATGAGTCAAATAGTTCTAGAGATTTGCCTTCAATGAACATGGCAATCCAATGCGATCCGGGTTTAGAGTGCGGTTCCACGTTAATAACCATAGCACATTTTCCACGTACGCGAGGTATCTTGTCTGCTGGATATACACCTCTAAAGAATGGAGCAGCTTGAGGGTCTTGTGATAATATACGCATAATATGTTGTGCAAACATTTTCTTTTTTAATTGCTGAAGTCGTAAATGATGTTTCTAGATTTGTTGATCTCAATCACGTTTTCAAATTCTGCATACACTATAACGTTTATGGTGTGTTCTAAAGGCTCTTGAAATTTCATTTCCAATCTCATATTACTATGTTTTATGAGATTGAGGTGTTCGCCATCACAAAGATCAGGAGACAAGTCAAAAGCAAGTAATGTGTAACCTTTGGGGTATTCTTCTCTCGAAATGTTGTTTCCGTAATTGTCACCTATTTTATCTGTTCCTAAAAACAAGCTCTGATAAGCTCGAATATAATTGTTCTGCGCAAAATTAGGTTGAAGTGCATTATAGGGTGTAGGTTGGCCATCCACATAAAGTGCTATGAAATTCAAATTGTAGTGCTTAAATTGAAAGGGAGATTTTTGATATGTTCCGTGAAATGCATCGTTATCTACGCATCCAATAACGACTCTCTTTGGCATTTGACCCACAAAAATATTATCTTGGGTAATGGACATATTCCCCTTAGGAATCGAATAACTTTTACTTAAAACTCTATTAATAGGGTATTTAGCTGTTTCTTTCTCCAGAGCCTTACTATGACCTAAAGTAACACCTACACTAACACGTACTTTACGCACAAATAAGGAGACATGTTCAAGCACTACTTTATAATCTCCTGTCCCCATCAGACAAAACTCCGGTTTGCTACGTATGAGTTTAATTTTTAAATCCACTAGATTTAGTAAAAGTCTATCTTGATTAAATAAATCACTGTGTATAGCACCTATCATATCTATAGTTGAACTTAGCTTGCAGAAGTTGCATCTTTTAGTAAATCCCTTATTTGTTTCGTTGGCCAAGTGTTCGCCTGTATCTTTGTAAAAAAGTTCGCAGGTTAGTTGCGAGTTTTTGCTGTCAGATCCGTGATTTAGTAAAGTTTCTATATAGGAACTATAAGGATACATGTTATTTGAACTGGAAACTAAACGCTCGTTCAAATTAACGTCAACTTGGGAAAACAAGGAATGAAGAAACATGTTAACAGGGCCTATAGTGTCATCTGGCGTCAAGGTCTTTCCATCACTTTTTAAAATTTTGGCTCTTACATACAAATGTGTGTTTGAGATAAATCCATATAATCCTCTCCACTACCAGAAACGTGAAATTCTACAGGTCCACCGTCAGCTACGTTCGATAACGGGTGAAATTGCACCCATTGCCCGCCTTGTATAACTGTCTGTGTCGGAGGTAAGTGAAATAATTCTAATTCTGACTTGACACATTCTGGAGAGTCCTTTAAAACAAACGCCATTATGCATCAAATATATCGCGTGTTTGCACCTTTCGCTTTTTGACTGTAATGACCCGTTTTGCAGTTGTACGCTTTCTTTTATACTTTCCTTTACCCAACATAAAATGCGCCTTATTGATAGCTCTTTTTGCTAAACTTTTACTCTCTTCTTTGAAGCGATTCTCTGCTGATTGTTTTAAGTCTTTCCCCTCCAAAATATCATTTGCTATCTGAGTCCCTGTTCTTAAAACTGACTTTCCAACTGTTTTCGCACCACTGAAGAGAAACGGCAGAGCTTTACGAAATAAACTACGAAACATGCCACCAATTCCGTACCCTTTCTATGAATTGTTACCCCTATAGAAAGCCATTCCAGAGCCTGTCTGACCTGCATAATGCTCTTCAAACTTTTTAGAACAACACACATACGGTACACTCGTCATATTGGTGTCACACAATCAACGTGTATCACTAAAATGAATATGTTCTCTTACGTTCTTTGGTATTTATAGTAATTGCCGTATCCTAAAATGCAAAACAACAAGTAACTTACCCCTTTCAAAGGGTACTAAGTCTCCGGAATTTAAACGAATTTGAATCTCAATAGTTTGAAAATGCTGCCGTATGACTGGTACGTAATGAGGTCTATCGTATAAAGCACTAACTATTTCACCATCATTACCGGTTACCTTAACAACTCGCAGAAGAGGAGCTTGTATATTACCAACTGTTTGGGGTTCTACAATATCACTATATACGTACAATAGGGGGAATGAAATGTTTGGATCAGCAACAAAAGAACTTTCCAATACACCTTGTACTACTTGAGGGATAAATCCAATGAGGGTACTGAGTCCCTCTTGTAAAATAACTTTGGCATCGTTTTCAGTTCTTACCTTAACTCGCTTGGTTGTGTTGTTAAACTGAAATTTTATCTTATTTTCATGTGATGGTAAGTACATAGCCTTTAGTATATCTGGTACTGATTCATAACATCCAGGGGGTAATTTTCTAGTAATTAATTTTCCATCTCCTAAATCGAATCCATACAGATTATTTTTTTCATTTATATTATACCATGTGTGTGGGTATATTATTTCAGCTAATCCTACCTCCCATTCGCCGTTTAGACTTATAGCAGTGGGTAACTGTGTCGTATAACTAGAAATCTTGTTCTCGGGGAAATATTGTAGGGAGCTATCCGAAGGCAACGTCACGTAAAAAGACATTTTTAAGACTAATCTAATTCTAATATCTTCTTTAATATTTATAGGTGTCTCACATCAGAAACCCATGCATTAAACTTTTCTGGGTAGCCTAGAAATTTTACAAAATATTCTACTTTATTGCCAATCTTGCGTTTCTTTAACACCTTCTCCACAGGATAGTATCCAGAGAGAGAGAGAATCAGACACCTTCTGAAGTTCCTTTTCATAAAAAGTACCCTCAATTATTTCATTAACCAAATCTTTCAACTTATAAACTACTGGTTTTCTAGGAATAATTTGATAAATTGTAAAAATCTCTCTTGTCCAATTATTTTCATAACTTTTCTCAAAGAGTCTTTTTGTTTTACTAATACGAACTGTGTCTCCTACATTAAACTTAGGTTTTATTTCAGCTTGTGCTAGATCTCCATATAAGTTTTGCCATACTTTTAGTTGATTGTTAATGTTTACAGATATTGGTTCCATTTTAATACTACGGTGAAATGTTCTATTGTAACTGTAAATTAATTTATCAATTACATCTACATATTTATGCGTATTAAATTCAGTAAAGTATTTCCACATTTTAGATTTCAAGGTTCGATTAAATCTCTCAACAACACTTGCTTTCGTTTCATTGCTTGTCGTGAAAAAGTGAACGTTCATTTTCTTTAAGTACTTTTGTACCACTCTATTCTTAAATTCTGTTCCCTTGTCCGTTTGTAATACATCGGGTTTACGTTCATTAAAAATCTTTTTAAAAGTCATTAAAATACTATGACTTGTCTTATCTTTCAATGGTATTGCCCACGCATACTTTGAAAATATATCAATACACGTCAACAAATACTTATATCCATTATTAAACTTAGCTAAAGATTGTAAATCAACTAAATCAGATTGAAACTGCTCGTCTATACCTCCCACAGTGACTCTGTTTCTTAGAAAATTGCGTCTGGCAGATTTGTGAAGCGTGTAAGTATCTTGTTTGTTGAGCCATTCTTTTACTAGTGTCCTGGGAACTTTTCCCTGCTCTTTTTGTAACGCACGGTAAACAGCATCTACACCACCAAAGCTTCCTGGGCGTGCTGCATCTCGATACGTTTGACTGATTTTCTGATCGGTCATTGCAACAATCCAAATTAAAATTACTCAACCTAACATGTATGTTCATCGTTTGGTATCCTGAGAACAAATGCAATTAAAGTTTAAATAGCAAAGTATCTATATCAACACAACTAGGCATTCTGCTTTGCACACATACTCTTTTTTCTTTTATACTTTTCAAATTTATAAATTATTACTTATATTTCAGATTGAAGTTTTAAAGTTATATTTATAAAATAGATATTAGATCTAAGTTGTAATACATAACTTGCACTAAACATAATATTTTTTTAGATTGTATACATATATCTTAAAACCAAAAAAACATACACAAGTCTATTTCTAACGCACTACATTAGTACATTTAAACACCTCTTTCTCACAAGTGCTCTATAGCTCAATGGTTAGCATATATGCTTTCGGATCCCATGTGGTCCCCGGTTCGTATCCCCTAAAATCCTTTTTTAATTCCAAAAATAGGATTACTCATCCCACCCACCAGATGGCACTACCAGTCATTCATCACCATAGTAATGCATATCAACAAAATGATCTCAACTCACATACCAAAATAAAAACAAACGTCAAGTTCTTATCAGTAGTCTGCCTCAACTCCTTATCAGTAATGAGCCTCAATTCCTTATCAGATGGGATTCCCAACTCCTTATCAAAAACCCCAACCCCTTATCAAACGGCGGCCATCTTGAATTTGACGGTATAGTGCCCCTCATACTACTGGCCTCACTGACGTTTTCTACGCTTTAAACCTATCGACCGTGTCTCGCCACAGCTCCCTCCGTTTTTATAGGTGTGTTTTTAGATGGGTGAAAGTGCATTTTTATAGGCAACAAAAATTATGAAACCTCTAGTCTACTACTATGTCGCGTAGATCAATCTGATGGTGAATAAATGGATGTACGTATACCAATCCGATGATATTTCAACCTATCAGACGAAAGAGTCAGGGTCACGTTACTATTAGTCTTGATCACATGATCCTGAGCACAGAAAATAGTTAAAATTGCAATCTATGCTTTTGTACATATTTCCTCTATGGCAAAGGTTCTCAAATATTTTCAGTCACGGAGCACCTTATAATTGGAAATTCATCGCGGAGCACACTAAATTTTATCTCACATCTACACTCACTGACAAACGTTAAGCACGAAAGGTAAAATCCGACAAGTACAGCTTTGATTGACGCTAAATGCGGCAGGAAAGTAGCAAATAGGTTTACGAATAAAAAAAAATAAAAAAAAAGAATTAAATACAAAGATGAAAGCTATATGGATTTTTCATAAATAATAATATGAAGTCATGTTGGAGTCATTAACAAAATGATGTTTAAATCCAAAACAAATAGACAAAACCGACATTAATAGGGTATGTGACCCCCCCCCCTCATCCTCATACAAAGTTTACAGCGTGTGACCATGCTTTCCGCAATGTGATCAACCACCCCAGAGTCCAATAATCGCCATTCCTCCTGTAGTGCAGTCTGCAACTCTCTGAGAGTAGCTGGGGGTGGGAAACGTGCAGACACAGCACGGCCGAAGGCATCCCAAAGATTTTCCATGGGATTAAGGTAGAGCGAGTACGTCAGCTAAACCATAGGCGCAATCCCCTCACTCTCCAGGTAGTCGTCGACGATGCCAGATCTTTGGGGAACGCGCATTATCATCCATTAAAACTAAAGAAGGAAGAACTGCTGCAGCGTACAATCTCACAGTGAGTTTTAGAACTTCATCCCGATACCGAACAGCCGTCACATAACCCCGTCTATAGATGTGCAGGTCGGTGCGATATTCCAATGAAATCCCGGTCCACACCAGGATGCTTCCACCTCGAAAGACGTGATGCTCGATGATGTTCTGGGGCCGATTGAGCATGCCTTGTTCTCTCCAGACCCATACATGTTTTTCATCTGCCTCCACGGCAAATCTCGACTCATCCGTGAACATAACGTTAGCCCAATCAGACACAGTCCAATTCACATGTTGCCGACACCACTTTAATCGTGTGTCCCTCTGGATTGGACGGATAGAGGAATACAAACTCATGGTACCCGGGCGTAAAGTCCATTCATGTATAGCCTTCGGTACACAGTAGTGGCAGATATCGTCTTACCAATGGACGACCAGCCACAGGTCTTCGGACAACTGTTTGCCTTGTTTGGAATTGTTTCCATAACCGTGAAATGACAGAATGATGAACACCGAAGAAAAAAGCAACATCAGTGATTGATTGCCCTGTTTGCAAGGCGTCCCACAAAACGCCAGCGCTCACTATCTACCATTCGTCTTCTGGAAGTCATAGAAACACGTCTGTCTTGAAAACTAAACGTACGAAAGTTCTAAACACTATTTATCAGCACTTACATGCAACTCCTCTAACCTTTCATAATGCTGGCTTATACGACTACCTTTACTGCATATTTCTCGACAAGAAACCGGAATTGGCTGTTACATAACACATTTGCATACTCCTATCTGTGGATCTACCTCTGCAACAAATTGCAGCATCTCAAATTCAGATTGGCTTCTGGAAATTAACATTTTCCTCTCCGTGGGCAGTGAGTGTATCTTTCACATTCTTGGCTAAGTCCCCGATTCGTCGCGAGATTGTGTCATTTGACAAAGGAATTGTGTTTATCACTTTTGCAGCCTTTACATCAAACATGCATTCGATAATGTCTTTTACACAAGGCTTGATAAGTTTTTCAGCAACAGTATGGGCTTTGCTAGCTTGAGCAATTCAGTAACTGACTAAGTGTAAGATGCCATCAAAGCCTTTTCAGCAGTTTTTTAATGTTACTATATACATTTCTGGACTTTCCTGAGTTCAATATATTTCCTTCTGAAAAAATCAGTTGATTTATCCTTGCATACTGGATGGACCCCCTCAAAATGACGACGCATTTTTGCTGGAAACATTGAACTGTTCGGCAAGACTGCCGCAAATTACGCACTCAAGTTTATTATCTCAGCGAACCCAATATCCAAATAAGAATCATGATATTTTCGTTTTAAAGTTTTTTTAACTGTGGAATTTGTATCCTAGGAAGTAGAGTTATACAACTTGTTCGATAGTTCAAAAAGTTCTCTTGCATTCGCAGTCAATGATTCATCCGAAAATCTAGCTTGTACAGCAGCAGTGTAACACCTCTATCTTCTTCCGCACCGCAATTAGAAAGTAATATGAACATTAGCTGTATTTAACAACAGCATAAATTCAGTAAAAAGTTTAAATAAGATTCATTGAGAGATTTTTTCAAAAGAAGTACTGTAAAACTTTAAAAAAATTTATGATGCAAAATTTTATACGTGAATACAGAGGCTGTTCACACATTTTTTAGACAGTGTATATTGTAATCACAAAACTAAATTACATAAAATTCTTATGTTTTAAATGTTCTATTTGATAGCCCTTGTTCTGAATTATCTTTCGACACCGTAATTTCCAGGATAATAATGCCTTTTGAAGTGTCAGAAGAGGTAATCTATCCCATTCCTCGTGAACAGCTTTCCAGAGTTCTGTAAGGGTTGTGGGACGACCTTTTCATAATGCAGATTTTAAAAGTCCGAAAGCACAAAAATCCATAGGAGATACATCGGGAGATTTAGTAGAGATGTCAGTGAAGGATACCGGTTTTTCTGTTCCATTTCTTTTAGGAAATTTACAGTGGATTTTGATGTGTGACTGCTAGCTTTGTCTTGATGGAGTTCCACAGATTGATGGCACTGTGGGTAAAGCGATAGTATTTGATTCAGAAAAATTGGCGATAAAATATATTCCTGATAGTATTTGGAGTTAATCTTGACATTTTTTTCCACTCTCTTTATTTTTAACTTGCCATTATATGAAAAACCAGCAACAATCATGAATCCCTTAGAAAAACTTTCTTTCGATTCTGTGAACTATGTACTTAAATTTTTTTCTCCAATTTTATGATAATAAATGGCTCTTTTTTGCTGCAATCATTTAAATACACCCATGATTCATCTATTGTGACAATTTTTTTCCACTTTTCTTTGGATAAGTGTTTCTCATATAGAATTCGGCAGCGTGTCCTACGTTCAGCGATATGCTGTGGAGAAAGACGATGCACATTGCGTTTTTTCGCTTTCTTAAGATTTAAATCAACGTTTATCATTTTGTTTACAGTGGACACTGAGCATTTTAATGATTTTGCAACTGTCCTTTGACTAGGGGGATTTTCTTTTAACATTAAACAACGTACCTTTGTAATAATCGAAGATATCCGTTTCTTCCTTGGATACTTGTTTGGAATTTTTGTCCCACTTGAGGTTCCAATTTGACGTTTTTTTCCCTTTCTTGTTGACGATATTACCTATCGACGCTTTAGAAATCACAAAACCATGACTCTCACATCGTTTTTGGATAACGAAATATGAATATTTCTCTTCGGAAGGAGCATAAATTTAGCCTTCGAACCACTGCTTCGTTAAAAACGCCATTTTGAATAAAAACAAAACTCTCAAGCCGCAGACGATAATTTTGACTTTTAAAAACATAGTACAAATGCAATTATTTCTTTTGCAGCAAACGATTTTTTATTACCGCTAATCAAAATCGTCTAAAAAATGTGCGAACAGCCGCTGTAGTAAAATTTTATTTTTAGGGATTTTAATTTTTCAAGATTTTAAAATACCATAACGAGTTTAACCATTTTGATACAGGAACGACAGAGTCAACAAATTGCAGGACTAGGTGTACGAAAATGGACAGGGCATAGTTTTCATATGCTTGAGAAGAAGCAAAACAACAAATTACACTCATTGCCATAAAAATTTGTGCACCGAGAAAAAGTCGTCAAAATGAAACGAAATTTTACACATGTAAGTACTACTTTGATATAAGTAAGTGATTAGAAAATCAATGAAAAAGGATAATTTATTGCAGAAAAAAGTACAAATGAACGGGTTTTAGTACTCTGTTGGACCCCCCTCTAGCGCGAATGCACGATGCGATACGAGCGGGCATTGAGGCATACAAGTTCCGTATGATGTCTTGAGACATCTCGTTCCACAGTTGCTGTAAACGCGCCTCTAGTTCGACCAAATTCGTAGGGTGTCCAACTTGCCGTCCCAAATGATCCCAAATATGCTCGATTGGTGACAAATCTGCGGATCGAGCAGGCCAGGGAAGGGTGGTAATGTGGCGGAGGCAGTCTTGTGACATCCTTGCTGTGTGTGGCCGAGCAATGTCTTGTTGAAAAAGGGCTCCTGGGAGCCCTGCCATGAGTGGCATCACATGTGGCTTAAGGATGTCATGGACGTACCGCTGGGCTGTCATTGTGTCATGGATCAATATTAGGGGTGACCGTGTATCGCAAGCAATGGCACCTCATACCATCACACCAGCTGTGGGAGCGGTGTGTCGCTGAAAAGCGAAGGCAGGATTGAGACGTTCACCACGGGGCCTCCACACACCAACACGATTGTCATCACTGCTCAAATTGAATCTAGATTCGTCGCTGAAGACAACCTGGTTCCATTCCGTTGCAGTCCAATCCCGTCGTGTGCGACACCACTCCAAACGGAGGCGTCGGTGGGTGGGTGTCATTGGCAGCACACGTAATGGGCGCCGCGATACCAGATGTCCTTCAGCCAGGCGCCTTGCGATGATTCGGGAAGACACTGGGGCCCGTAGTGAAGGTGCTACCTGTGTCTGGATAGCGGCCAATGAGGCAGTTGGCTCTACGCGTGCGTTTCGTATGATGTGGTGGTCTTCTCGACGACTGGTCTGTCGAGGGCGTCCTGAGCCGGGTCGCCGTGTAAATGACGTCTCTTCTGTCCAATGGTCCTAACACCTCCTCACAGTAAGATCAGAACGGCCTACTTCACGAGCTACTCGCCGAGCTGACCACCCAGCTTCCATCATCCCGATGATTCTTCCCCTCTCGAACTCTGACAGCTGCTCATATTGTCTTTGATGGCGGCGTAACGGCAAGTCTACCTCAGCGTTTCCTTTGAAAAAGGCAAAAGATTAAGTACACTCAAACAAGCTCTGCTTACCTGTTTTATACTCCAAGAACGAAGTTCAACGCCCTCTAGTGGCATTATGCAATGCGCAATCACGCTGCATTTCTAATCATTTGCAAATCTGGCCGACATGTACCTTCATGGCATTCAAGTTTCGTTACGATCCTACAATTATTTCTTGGTGCGCAAATTTTTATGGCAATGAGTGTAAAACAACAATTTTCAAAATTTTTTGTTTAATATGCATTTTATGGTATTTTAAATTATATAATTAAAAATTTCATCAGGCAAACAAAAATTACTGTTTTTGGCATTAAAACTAAAAATGCACAAATATTTTTTACTTTTTTAAGATTACTTAATTTCAAGATTTAATTTTTTTTTTACTATAAAAAAATAAAAAAATAATAAAACTGAAATGCTAATAAATAATACAAATTTTGTTTATTTCTCTTACTTTCTCGATTACGGAATGTTTTCTTTAGTCTGAAGCCATGACTTTATATATTTTTAGTTTAATACGCGGTTCATTTTTTTAAATAAAAGAACTAAATATCTTAATGTATTTGCTGTGTCCCACAAACATCGAATAAAACCAAAACGAGTACATACCTCTTAGATGTTGATGTTTCCACGTCTATTCCAATTGGCTTGGCAAAAGTTTTGATGTTTTTTAAGAGCCCGTCTTCAGCCAGCGATCCATTGAAAGAAAATCGACGTTATTCCCCGTATCACTAATTTAGAATTTGAAGAAACCTCCAGAAGACAGGTATTTTGTATCAAAACGAAAAATCCGAGAAGCTAATAATAATAAATTACATATAGTAAAAATAATAAATTACATGTAATGAACTTTATAATTCGTCGGTTCTCGACTGAATGTTGACTAAAATGCAGCTGGTTTGAGAAGTGAGTAAACCACCAGTTTTATATGCAATAAAAACTTTTCTAATAGTTCTGGAAAAGTTGTCGAAGCTTTTAATTGTTTCTGCAAACGCGGAGACAGTGAGTCCAGCCTCTTTTGTTTCTGTGTTGTCTGGTGTTGCCTTTTGACATAAATTTGTTTTGTTGACTGGCAAACGAGAAATAAATGATAAAAACTCGATTTTTTTTTTCTTACACACCAAGAGCGCAAAAGGTCATAATATTCAAATATTTTTGTCCCATGTTTTTCGTAAAAGACATTTTTAATTTCAAACTTTAAAATATGTTTTTTCTATTATAAAAAAAATTTGCAATCTTTTTCATGTTTATTCGCTTTGTGATTGGTAATAGCGAGTCTTGTGGTTCAACGGGCTAATGAATTTGGAGCACTCGCAGACGATAAACACAGTTATATTTTTCAAAAAATTCATTCATAAAGTTTGAAGAGTGGGGTGCCAGCTCAGGTGTTGCTTCGTCATCTGATCGTTGTTCAAATTTACGAGGTGTTGTCCCCGGATCTTTCCCTTAAAGTATCTGCATACGTTGAAAAAGCCAATTTTGACGAAAATGTGCAATATTTTTTTATTATTATTATTCTACTATCAAATTTCTTGTACTTTTGTGCTTCTAAAACAGTTTAAACTTTCAATGTGCAACTAATAGAAAACAAGTTAGATCAATTTCAAATTTGAACGAAATCGTTAACTATACCGGAAGTAGCATAACGAATCCGTCGTCAATCACGCTCGTGTTATGTTTCTTTGTATTTTATCAAAACTCTGTTCCATTCATATCAAAATTTAGTTTCTGGTTGTATAACGGCACTGTTAAATAAAACTAAGTAGCATGATTAGGTTTCCGATTACTTGGTATTGGAAATAAGCGAATTTTCAGATTCATTGTGCGAGTTACTAATACCTATAGTTCTAAATACCGCAAGAAATAGCAAGGGTATTGAACAATTCTGATCCTCTTAAATATAAGGACTAAATATTGCTGAGATGAATCATTTTCAAAACAATATTAGTTGGCTTGGTGTGGAAGTTTGGAGAGTAGGGTGACAGCTCAGCTGTTACCTTGTCATTTGACCTTGATTCAAAATTACGAGGCATCGTCGTAGAATCTTTCCCTTTGAGATTGATCCCGGACCGTCCCCAATGACCCGTTGTGTTGCACCAATGTGACGTTAGTTAACGACCTACCAACTATAATTTAGAACCACGAAAAAAAAAATTAGATACATCGGAAAAAAAGGACACTCATGAAGCGCTTGTGATTTGTGGTGAAACATGGTCCCTGTAAGCATTTTGCAAATTGAATTCACCTAGATGTTATTCAACTGAACAGCTTTACTTGAGAAGCAAGAGGAAAACTTTGAACATTTATTGGTATCTACTATTATTAAAAGTGTCTGCGTGCGTGCCGTGTCCATACTTACAGTAATGAAATTTGGCACACAGGTAGTCCTAATTTTATGCAAATGTTGTGCGAAGCCCGAATTTTAAAATTTTATCTTGAACATTTTTAATTAATTTATTAGCATTTATTTATTATTTGTTTCCTTTGAATGGCAACAGTTTGAAGAGATCACATATTCTAAATTTATTTTTTACTTTAATTTCCCGAGCACAAACGATTTCATCGAAGCGAAAGAAAACAAATAAAAACTTTTGATTGGCGTGTTTATTTATTTTTTAGGTGGAGTGGTCGTTCACGGTAAGACGTTTGTCGCCAACTGATTTTTGTCGCCAAATCAAGATGGCGGTCGAATTCCGTAACAGCAGATAGGGTTGCCATAACAAAAACGGCAGATGTGAAGAAAGGTGAAGCTTACCATATTTGGCGACAAATCGCCTTCTTACCGTGAACGACCACTCCACCATTTTTTATTTTTTAGTCCAAGTTTCTAACTCTCGATCGTTGAAGATATAATGAAAACTTCAACAGATTTGAAATTTGCAGAAAATTTTATACCAGTTCGATAGCTCAGGTAATCCGAATTTTATGCGAATTTGCGACATACCCGTGTCATGTCGGGTGAAGGTGGGACTCATTCGTAAAATTATTGTGTTTTCTTTTTTATGTTTTCAGTATCAGTAGGGACACGAAAATAACTGTCACGGGCGATGCCGTGCTGGCATGCTAGTTATAAAATAAAATTATTCAGAATTATGTGGCGTTGTCCTTTGATCTTTCCCTTCGGGATCGATCCAGGACCGTTGCGTATAATGTGAAGTTAATTAACTAACTATCTGCAGTCAAACCAGCTTAATGCTTTTCATCAGTCGAATATTTAAGGTGTGTCCCAGGTAACGCTTTCAACGTTATTAGATGTATCAATTCAAAGAATTTTAGTTAATATTCATTTGAAGAGAGATCAAAGCTTTGGAATAAGAAATTTAGTTCTTCTCCAAACAATTAAAAAATGTGTATACTCAAAAGAATGCACACGGGTACCTCGATTAGATTTCGAGAAGTCATGTGGTTCATAATACGCGTGATGTTCACTAAATCAACCACATGTGTTATAAGTTTGTGTCATTTGTACGTAAAATCCGTTGGCCGGAAATCCCACCGATTAGTGAACTACTGGCAAGTGAAGAGGGAATCCACAGCGATTCTGTGAGCTTCGATTCAAATTATTCTAAAACTGTTATGATGTTGGGCAGTGATGGTGAACCTATGACACGCGTGTCAACGGTGACACACCAAGACATTTGGGGTGAAAAATCGATTTCGGACGGTCTTCGGCCAAGAACAGCCCAACTGTTTGAGACCGTATGACGATCGTGATGCAAATGGCGGCTCCGCTAATTTTCGTTACGCTCACAAACAACGCTCTCTTGGAAACCAACGCCATCTGTTTGCATAAACAACGTTTTAGTGACGTCATCCGCAGCTACATTACGGCTGCTAGATAACTGTTCCGCTTTCTCAGGAGGAAACCGTAACTTTACTTCGCTCGTAGCACGATCGGGTACGTTCGTGTGCCCACGTTGAGAGAGAGGAAGAGGTAGAAGAAAAAGTTAATGCTAATAGTCACTCGACCCCTTCACAAGCAAGAACTGTCCGCACTTTTACAGGAAGTTGATTCAACCTAAAACACACTGCTGATGTTCAATAATTTGAGGTGGCTGAGCCAAGGAAAATGCTAGAACGATTTGTGGAGTGCTTTTCAGAATAAAAGTAAGGTATAGTGCTTGAGGTTAAAGGGATCTGACTAATTTTGCTCAGTTCAGTGATCAAAAGTGGGCCAATATAATGATATTTTTTACTGATCTATGTTCATATGGATGAACTGAACGTAAAATTACAAGGTTTCGGCAAAAGTATTGACGCTATGTTTGGATACATAAAAAGCCCTTGAAAGTAGACTTAAAGATTTCAAGCGAGATTTAGAAAATTAAAACTTATAAGTACTTTTCCTCGAGTAAAAAAAGTATTTCAAGAAAGCCAGCACAATTGTACAAAATGAAATGAAGCCTATGCATATAAAGTACCAACATATTGTAAACTCGTTACCTGACCAATTAGGCGAAATATTTAATCACAATTTAGAAGCCTAGAACAGAAAATTAAAACAATTAAATACCCAGATGTAGTATACACCCATACCTCGCTATAAGGCAGGCCTCGAAATAGATTTTTTAATACAGGTGCGCCTTGTACACCTAAGTTTTTAAATTAGGTGCACAGATTATATTTTAGGTGCATATTTAAAAAAACGTAATTTTAGAGCAGTCATGTAATGTAAACTACTTTATTAGTAGGATATGTTACAAGTAGATAGTAAATAAAAATATTTAAACATTTTTTTTTATCTGCGAAATTATTACTTACATGCATTCAGTCATCATCAGACATTGGTGGGCAATCAGAAACGTCTACGTTTTAGGCAGACCTTTACCCATAAGTTTCCATAAGTCCCCATAAGTCCATTAACCCATAATTCCATCCTTCTTTTTGTATTTTTCCTTCATTGCAACATATCATTTTCTGGATAAAAGTTTTTGCATCGTGTGTATTTAGGAATTTTAATTACGTTCCTTTAGATCGAGAGAGGTCGATACTAATATTTTGTTCAGACATCAAAATAACATAAAATATGTTTCCCCGCTTTTTTTATCGATAAGTGCACTGCGTGCATCTAGAGGGAAAAAATTAGGTGCACAAATTTATTTTCAGGTGCACAGTGCACCTGTGCACCCGGGTATTTCGAGCCCTGAAGCCGGTCTTTATACGGCATTTCGCTATAACGGCCTTTATTAATTATGCCACTTTTTCGATTTACGGCCCACAATGTTTTTTCGTTACAAGGCCAAAAAAATGTTGTACTGTTAGCGACTTCTTGCTTAGTTTCAGCTTCTCCCTTTAGACGGCACTGCTACATTTTACCTCACGAAAATATGAGGAACGTTTGGTACACAACATTGTCATCATTTTATTGCGTTGTCGCTCTGTGTAGTTAGACGTGTTTATTCTTGTTTGTTTTCTGGTTGTGTTTTGTTTCTGTTTGTACTAATTGGTGAACTGTAAACATATTTGGTACGTATATATCAGAAAGACTGCATTTTCGTTACATATTTAATTCATTAATTCTTTTAATTATAAGTGTCGCTTTTTTAGGAAAAAATGCCACCGAAACGTTTATTGAACTTGGAGGTTGATACTGATAAAAATAAAAAGATAATAAGAACATTTGTCACGCTAGAGACCAAACTAGAAGTTTTACGTCGTATTGAAGCTGTTGAGAAAATTGTTCAAATTTGTAATGCAATGGGACTGGCAAAGTCTACCGTTCAAACTATTCGCGATAGAAAAGAAATTAAAACACATTCGCTATCTGCTGCACCTTTAAGTGTCTCAAAATTGAATTAAAAACGCTTCATGAACAAAAAATTATATTATTTTATAGAAAATTGGAACCGATTCAATTGAATTTGTATGGGTTTGTATAAAAATAATTAATTCGTTGTACGGCTTTTCGCTTTACGGCCAACTTTTCCGGAACGTATCTAGGCCGTAAAGCGATGTATGGGTGTATAGTACTTTGGAATTAAATGGTTTCCAATGGATGTGTAACTTGACGATTTGGAGATGCAACAATCAGAATCTAAGCCAGTTAGCAGAATTTTTTACAGTATCTGGTCTCAAGTGTGTTGATTTGGTCCAAACTTAAGAATCTCGAAAGAAATCGTTTAGAGAATTAAGAGTACCACAACGAACAGGAAATTTGGAGTGCTTGGAACCTATAACCGGACACTTTTAGCACCCTGAAAAATCTAGTGATGGCTTTACTCAAAATTTTCCCCTTGAGACCTATTCTCGGCGTTAAATAATATTAAAATCAATAAAAGAAACCGATTGACAAATGAAGTTAGCGCTTGCTTGGGCTTGAAATGCATGAAATTCCAACCTTCAATGAAGATTTAGCAAATACAATTCAGCAACAAAAAAGTCACTAGCGTAAATAATTTTTTTTGCTTTTTTTAATAAATAAATGCATTGAAAAATTGCTTTTTTGTCCTTGGGCTGCAAATATTACAAAATTATAGACATTTCTAGATGTGACATAGAAGCCGAATTAATGTTTTTTTGTCACACCGATCTCAAAGGGTTCGCCATTACTGCTGTAGAGTGTGGAATTATGGTTTTGAGAACATATATAGAGAGAAATTGTTCAATTGAACAAGAAATAAATGTGAATAGTTTATACAAAACCTGTGGCTTTTGACTGTCAAGTGCCTGAAACGGAAATGTGGAAAAATAAGCTGAATGCAGATCTAAGTTGCTACAAATTATCAAAATTGCCATTAACAATTCAAGATCTGAATTTTAATCAAAGTGATATTGTAAACGCGGATTAACTTAAGGGTACTTAGCTATTTATTTTGATTGGTGTGATAGGTTTGTCCACTTCGAATATAAACAATGCTACGTATGCTGATATTCTGTAATTAAATTGTTTATAAGAGGAGATATTTTTCAGCGAAACACATACCACTTGATGAAGAAAAAATATGCCTGGTACAGAATTTCCTTTTACGACCAATTTGGCGATGATTGCTGCTAACATTCATAATTCCTTTGTTGACTTGTGGTATTGCATTCGAATAACGTGCTGTTAACTTTTTGGTTATACATAGACTAGCCACTGCGTGGCCCTCACGGCGTTGCCCGTGACAGTTCTTTTCGTGGAGTCAGGTGTGACTACCGGTCGCTAACCCCCAGTGATTGCTAGGAATTCCCATTTGGTTTGAGAAGCAAACCTTTGTAGCCTATTGGAGATAACAGCCATCATGGTATTGCCCGTGGTGTTGGTTTACTTCGGAAACCAAATGGAAATTTGTAGAATGAATTTCCTGCGAATTCCAATTTGGTTTGCTTTGCAAAGCAAATTATGAATATTATGAACTATGGTTTGCTTTGCAAATTTAATAACAGCCATAACGGAGTTGCCTGTGGTGTAGATTTGCTTCGCAAACCAAATGGGAATTCGGCGTGACGTCACAATCTCTTGCGAAAATATGAATATTTAATTGAAAAATTATTTATTTAAAGAAAATTAGACGTATAAGGTATCTTTCAAGTGTAAAATAATCCGCAGATTTCGAATCCGTTGAAATGTTTACTCTACCTTTAACGGTCTAGTAGATAGAAAAAAGAACTAAATAACTCCAGTTAAAAGTTTGTTTTTTAACGTTTGCTGGAAAATCATTCTTCCGCACAAAATGAAAACGGAAACGAAGAAAATAAATTTAGAATCTGTGATCTCTGCTGTTGCATTCAATACTCATTAAATTTCATTAAATTCATTTTAAAATGTTCTAGATTGAATTTAAAATTCGCCGCGACCCTAAAATTGCAAAATATTTGGACTATTTTTGTTACAAATCCCATTACTATTCGTCAGGACTTTGTGTGTAGAAAACAAACACAGACAGACCAACACTTTCTTTTACAATATTAGAGATATAACAAGCGCGATTTTTTTTTGTCGCGAAACTTATAACTTTCGAAGTATACAACTGTATTGTAGCGACTGTAGTCTAAATTCTATCTTTGCACGATTCTAATAACTTTCAAGATACAACTGATGGAATGGCCGTTGTCTAAATTAATTCTTGGTGCGTTCATGATACAACTGCTGTACCGTCCGTAGTCCTAAAGCCGACCAACCGGTATAGTGGTTAATGTGTTACCCTCTAGATCGGAAGGTTCCTGGTTCGAATCCGGGTGCGGGCATGGATGTTTGTAAGCGTATGGTGTAGAGGCGGCTGGTGCACCTTAAATCTGTCGTGGCCGAAAGTCCTCACGTTGGGTTGGCTTGGAAGTTTGGAAAGTGGGGTGCCAGCTCAGGTGTTGCTTCGTCATCTGACCGTGGTTCAAAATTACGAGGTGTTGTCCTCGGATCTTTCCCTTAAGGGACTGATCCCGGACCGTGGTCAATAGCCCTTTGTGTTCCTCTAGTACGACGTAAACAAAAAATTACCAATTACCGTAGTCTAAAGGTTAAGTCAGATTAAAAAACAGAAACTTTACACACCCAACAAAACACTTGCGCCATATACATTAGCTTTATAGAACTAAAATATATTTTAGGTTGGTATTTTAACTAACATCACACTGGTGCCACACATAGGGCTATTCGCAACGTTCCAGATTCACACCACGGCGAATGATCGAAGACATAACCAAGTAATTTTAAACCACGGTTAATGACGAGGTCACACTGAGCTGGCATCCCACGAAAAACTATCGTAACACTTTCCAGTGTAATATTATGTTTAATTAATTGCATAGTGCACTCTAGGTAGAAAAGGTCTCTTAGCCAATCAGAAAATGTTTCCAGTATGTTGCCACTCTGATTATATAGGTACTCTAATAATATGGTAACGGTAATTTTTTAGTTAACGTCGTACTAGAGCAACACAGCGGGCTATTAACGACGGTCCGGGATCAGTCCCTTAAGGGAAAGATCCGAGGACAACACCTCGTAATTTTGAACCACGGTCAGGTGACGAAGCAACACCTGAGCTGGCACCCCACTCTCCAAACGTCCACACCAACAAAACGTGCAGACTTTCGGCCATGACAGATTTAAGGTGCACCAGCCGCCTCTACACCATACGCTTACAAACATCCATGCGCGGACCCGGATTCGAACCAGGAACCTTCCGATCTAGAGGCTAACACCTTAACCACCATGGAGTTTATAAGCATGAGTTAGTTGCTTGGTAGTTGAATCTACGTCGCACTGGAGTAACACAATATGCTATTGGCGAAGGTATGGGGTCAATCCCGAAGAGAAAGATCCGAGACAACACTTCGTAATTTAAATGGCCTTGGTAGCCCAGTTGGAAGAGCAGTTAACCAATTGCACTATGCAATTGGTTTATCAACCCAAGGGTTGTGAGTTGAACCCAAAATTCGTCGTGTAGATGGAATGGTGCACGTTAAATCAATCATTAAATTAAATCTCCTCACGTTGGCTTGGTGTGGATGTCTGGAGAGTTGGGTGACAGCTCAGGTGTTACCTTGTCATTTGACCGTGATTCAAAATTACGAGTCATTGTAGTAGGATGTTTCCCATTGGAATTGATCCCGGATCGTCCCCAATGGCCCCGTTGTGTTGCACCAGTGTGACGTTAGTTAACTACCTACCAACCGTAATTTAGAACCACGAAAAAAAAAATCAGACCAGAAAAAAATGACACTCCTGCAGTGCTTGTGTTAAGCATTTCGCATTTTGTAAATTGAATTAAATTTCTCGATTTTCGGAGTGGTTAAGGTGTTAGCCTCTAGATCGGAAGGTTCGAATCCGGGTCCAGGAATGGATATTTCTAAGCTTATTATGTAGAGGCGGCTGGTGCACCTTAAATCTGTCGTGGCCGAAAGTCCTCATGTTGGGTTGGTGTGGAAGTTTGGAGAGTGGGGTGCCAGCTCAGGTGTTTCTTCGTCATCTGACCGTGGATCAAAATTACGAGGTGTTGTCCTCGGATCTTTCCCTTAAGAGACTGATCCCGAACCATGGTCAATAGCCCGTTGTGTTGCTCTAGTACGACGTTAACAAAATTATCATTACCATTACCTCGATTTTCGGTGATTTCTTCGCTTGTACTAAAAATTTTACTCATCGACAGCTTCTTTCATTCCTGCAAAGTAATTTTTTTTAAGTAATGGTAAGGGTAATTTTTAATTAATGTCGTAACTTAGAAATAAAACGGTCTATTGACGATGGTCCGAGTTCAATCCCTTAACGGAAAGATTCGAGGACAACACCTCATAATTGTGAACCACGGTCAGATGACAAAGCAACAGCTGTTTAATTTTAAAGAGAAAGTTAAAATATGGAAGTTTAAGTTAATATTTGAAATTACTAACTCCAAGAAACTATTTTTCCTTAATCGTTATCGTTTAACTTTTTGTTGATAATTTGTTTGTGTTGCCAAGGCAACGAAATAAATATGAATCTGCAACATGAGTTTGTTGATTTTTTTGTTTCAAAAACAGAAATAAAGTTTTGACGAGAAACAGGTCAAATGGAAACACTAAATCCCCCTACTTTTGAAGATGATGATCTGTACTCTGGGTACAATGAATTCCATCCGTCCTTGGATACAGCAGTTCGTATTTTGATGCGTTGAATATTTGCTGTTTTTTAAATGTTGCTTCTACTCTTACTCGTGTTATGATTCTTTGTATTTTTTAAAACTATGTTCCATTCATATCAGAATTTAGTGTCTGGTTGTAAAACGGCACTGTTAAATAAAACTAAGTAGCATGATCAGGTTTCCGATTACTTGGCATTGGAAATAAGCGCTTTTCAGATTCATTGTGTGGGTTACTAATACCTATAGTTCTAAGTACCGTAAAAATTAGCAGGGTATTGAACAATTCTAATCTTCTTAGATTTAAGGACTAAATTTTGCTGAGATGAATAATTTTCAAAAAAAATATTTGATACTTAAAAGTATACTGATAAATTATATTAATTAGTTCAAAGATGAAAAAAGAATAACTCTGTCCAAATGCTTCATTCATTCCTACCAAAACCTCAATCTTTTTAAACAAGTTGTGTGTTTCAACACTCCATATATTCTATAACAAACTTCTTGACCAGAAAAAACAAAACTCGCACTTTCTACCACAGTGGCTAAGTTGTTAGTGCTCTCATTTGGAATACAATAGATGCTGAACTGGTTGCTTGTTTTTGTCAAGTAAAAATCTTAAATATCAGTCATGGTTAATCTTTACTTGACACTACAGCCTTGACCTTGGTGTTTGCCAACTGTATGGGTGATACATTTTTTGGTAGAACTCAAGAATAACGCAAGTAATTTTCGCCGACCTATTGGATGCCCACTATTTGTGCACAAGTTGAAGTGCCAGTAGCAAATCTATGATGGATTACTATATTCCAAAAATATCGCCAGTTAGCAATGGTTCAGTGTTCTTGAGTCTCTCTCTCTAACCCATTTTTCATTCTGTTTACCCACTCAAAAAGAGGAAAGAAAAGTGTCAATACTTGCCGATCACCTCTTTCCTCTATGGTAATGAAAAATAATACCAGTTTCTAGCCAGAGTTTTACCCCAGCTAATTCTCCCAGATTAAAAGAATGCAAACTTCGAAAAGAGTGGTTCTGTTTGAGACAGTATTTTTATAATGTGCATGCCATGCATGGCAGAAGGAATTAGTATGAAAAAAAATTATACTTGTTTTTAGACACAATATATCCATTGGTAAGGTGACCAATCGTCCTCCTTCAGGGAGGACAGTCCTTTTTTTGTAGATTCTGTCCTTCCTCAAAAAGTGTCCTCCTTTTCGATAATTTCCACAAATCAATTCAAAAGATTGAAGGTGAACATATTTCAGCTATAGATGTTAGTCTTATTCTGAACAATTTTTTCCTTCAATATAAATCATAATTTGAAGAAAAATTGATTCCTTTAATAATAAAAAGAAAGTTGTCAAACTTAGAGGAATCAAATCCGGGCATAACGGAAAAGTTTACCAAAGAAGTGCAGAATTTTTACCAAACATCTTTCCAATATGTCTGAAACAAATGTCACAGGAAATAAGTTTTCATTAGGGTTTTTTGACTCCATCGCAAGTAAATTGGACAGATATTGAAAATTGTGTTGAATTTTTATCGAAAGAAATGCTTGATATTAAAATTGATGACAATTGTCTGTTTGAAGAAATTAGAAGACTGAATGTATATTTAAATTCTGATAAATTAGAACAATGGGAAAATCACGTTTTGAAATTGATAAAAGATGGGTGGAAATATTTAACCATTTCAAAAATGAACACATTCCATATGAAAATTTAGTTATTCTTGTTGAATTTACGTTGTGCTGCACTCCAACTAATGCAGCAGTTGAAAGAGTTTTTCAGAACCCATAGATCCTTTCTCTAAGTACATGCTTGGTAGCATTTGATCTAGGCGAATAAACAAGATATTTTCTCGTCCTGTCCAATCCCTTACCATTCAATCACATAGTGCATAGATGGATTCTTCTCTTGCTTTTGAAACAGATAATGCTGCTATACTAAATGAGAATCTCATCTGCAAATATACTCTTAATACTTTACATATATACTTTGATACCATTCACATACACCAATTTTTTCGCAATTGGACAACTCCTTCTTGGTGTGTTGATTTTTTTTTTGTTATACACACAGTACGTATGAATATTTTCAGACATGTCATAATTTTTCTACTTATGAGCTTAAAAAAAACCCTCTACACAGTCCAGTCACATTAATCTGACCACCTGTCAAAAGCCAGAATAACCACCTTTGGCAGAGCAGACCGCTGCGAGACGTGCAGGAAGAGAGTCAATTAGGTTTCTGAAGATGTTCACTGGGATGTTGAGCCATGCCGACTCCAGTGCCATGGCCAGCTGCACTAGATTATGTGGTTGAGGATCCATGGCAATTGTTGCAGGGTGTTTGCTTTCAGATGCTTCACGCCGTATACGCCAACGTCCATCTGTCCGATGGAGCATAAAACGTGATTCATCGGAAAAAGCCACCTGTTGCCACTCTGTGGGCGTCCAGTTGCTTTACTGGCGTGCAAATTCCAGCCTTCGTCGCCGATGAACAGCAGTCAGCATAGGTGCATTAACCAGGCATCTGCTGCGGAGGCCCATGCGCAACAACGTTCGCTGAATTGTTGTTGAGGCTACACTCTTGGTAGCCCCTTGGTTCATCTGGGCGGTCAGTTGCTCAACAGTTGCACGTCTATTCGCCCGAACGCATCTCCGTAGCCTTCGTTTGCCTCTGTCATATATAGCCCGTGGTGCTCCACATGTGCTACGCCGCTGATTTTGGATAGTGCCATTTTGCCATGCACGGTTTACATTTACCACGGCGGCACACGAACAGTTCACAATTAGCCGTTTCCGAAATACTTCCACCCTTGGCCCGAAAGCCAATAATCATGCCCTTTTGGACGTCAGATAAATCGCTACGTTTCTGCATTACGCCAACGATTGAAATGCTTTCCGATACCCTAGGACATCCTTTATATACACTTCACTGCAGTGTGCTGCCACCTGCCTTTTGTGATGGTTATTTCATGTTGACGTCGAAAGTAGGTGGTGGTCACATTAATGTGACTGGACTGTGTATGTACATTGATTAAGTTAACTTCAGCTTTTTTTTAAAACATCAATAACATTTCATGGGATTCCTTGAGCACTCCTTCTGAATGTAACACAATATGTTATATTTTAAGCAAAATTTCATTTTAATATTCATTTCATCTGTTTGTATGTCTAGAAATCAAAGAATTTTTCAATGCCATGCTGTGTATTCTGTTTAATTTTATTAAAGAACACTAGAAAGATAGAAGCGGCAGGTTTGGCCCTTGATCTGTTTGCCAGTCTAATAATTTCCAATGAATTGAATATATTGCTATTTTATAACTTTTGATTGCTTAGTTCATACTTATTGTGTATTTAATTATTTTGGCCTAACTGTCATAGAACCAGATATATAGGACCAAGCACCTAGAAAGACAGAAGGGACCAGACTGTACCTTATGGTATTTCATAATAATGCCACAAAATTTTTCCTGTTTGGGAACACTTATGCATAACAATGACAATCAAAGTAGTTTTGCATTGTTTTCTCCCCTTACTTCCTAATTACAAACATTGTGTTCTCCCCAGCTGTGAACACTCGTTTGACAGCAGTCTATTATCTTCCTAGTAAGTCTTAGGAGCTTATGGTCAGTGTGATGTAAATTTCAATTTCAATTTGTCATCTGTTACCCAATATGATCTGCCTGAATTGATTCTGTGAATCATAAGAACGTGCATTTCTAGTGTTAAATAAGAACTATGTTTACTTTAATTGAATGACAATGTGTTATTTTAGATTTTATATCTGTATTATAGACTGTATAGTATATATATATATTTTAAATTCCAGGCCATTCAAGATGATGAAGCATTTCAACAAGCTGTGCGTACCAGTTATGGCAAAAGACCAGTGGTAAATTATTTCATTATGTATTTAATTTAATATATATAATTTTTATTTTGTTATACATCAGTTTATGTTTTAGTTCCTACTGTAATTTTTGAATCATTAGCATTATTGAAAGAATTCAAAACATTTAAAAGAATTATTTCCATAACCTAATAAATGGATTCACCTCAACATGTACTTGAACATTGAAATGTAACTTTATTAATTGTGTTGTCAGTTGGAAACTGTTAAGTTTGAATGTTACAACTGAATTATTATTTTCCTACCATTTTTTTGGCCATGATTATTTGAAGAAATTAAAAATGCAACATTTTGTTTAACCTTATATTATATATTTGTATAATTTTAAAATTATGTTACATTACTTACTTCTACATGCTGATACTTAACTATGCACAATACTTTAGAGCAATGCGTTTTGAGAATAGGGATTTGTTTTAATTGAAAGAAACCCTAGTTGGTTGTCAATATCAATTTACTGAGGAAGAAATCCTTTTTATACTTTTATTGACTGTTAAATGTTTTTAGGTACGAATATATCATGTATCTTCTAATATCCTGAATCATCTTTTATATCTCTAAGCTAAACTTGAACGATAATTTCCAAACTATACAAACACTGTTTGACATTATTACTAGTACAATAATTATAGGAATAAGTTATTTAATTTTAGTTCTTCTTGAAGTTATCTGTTTTAACTATGACTTATACAACTATTAAATTCTCCCACACAAGAGTTAACCCTAAAAAATCAATAAATAATTTTCAAATATCAGAAACAGTTAAATTATATTTCATCATATGTTGGAATATCATATTTTACAATCTGTTAGAAAAAGATTCTGTTCATAATTTTTGAATTAGATGTGCTAAACAAAAATAATAATTTTCCATTTACATTCAATTTAATAGACTGTTTTTAAGCTTTTGGTTAAGAAATGTCAAATTCATGAAATTTTTTATTTTCAGCCAACTGCTAAAATTCCAGGAACATCTCGTCTCACTGCTTCACGTGGTGGAACTGGAGTAAATAGATTTTTAATATTTTATACCTTAAATGTTTGTGTATTTTAAACATTTGTTTGATTTTTGTTTCATCAAATTAATTTCCTCTCCAAGTTGTTCAATAGTAAATATATGTTTTAATACACCTGCAATTAAAAGCTAATATTTTGTGCTACATATTATCTAATTTTTTTAAACAATTTTTATACATATTTAAATTTGCAATTGTATTTCTTTTAATATTCATCAACTAACCTACAACAGCTGATCAAAAAGTGTTCTACCTTAATTTGTATTGCTTCAACTAACCGCAACCTAGAGACAGGAATTTGACAAACAGTAACCTTGAACCATACTGTACTTGTGATTTTTTGCTTGACCATGCAACCTAGCAGTCATTGCCAGGAAGTCTTCATTGTTGCTTGTGTATTTTAAGTTAATCTAATTTCTGTTTCCAACTGAAATGACTATTGCATAAGACGTGCTGAAATGCTTCAATGGTGATCTTGATTTCATAAACACATGATTGGAGATTTGTACTGGGTCTTAAGAACCTAAGATTTACCTAGAAACAAAGGCTCAATCATCTCATTGGGAAATGTCAGAGACTTTCCTCTGCATAGTTAAAGAAGACTCAGCAACCTAAAGCTCTTGTCAAAAAAAATTTTACCACAAAATCTTAGTTTATCCCAAGTATGCTTCTTAGGGACAAACTGCAGACAAGGAATATTGTCTTGCATTCATTTCCCATGAGATGCTATTAGATGAAAGACCACATCTCAGAGAATATCCATTGGAAGATCCCTCACTTCAATTCTCCAGAGCACACACCACATGTGATCTAAAATTATTTTGACAAAATATGTTTATACACAAGTGTGACAAACCCCTTAATCTCTAGAAATAGTTTCATGTAAGTTTTGTCAAAATCCCAGACTAAAAATGACCTTCAAACAACAAAATTTCAGAACAAAGAAATCATGCAACAAAGTACACAATGAAGATTCCTAAAAGTAACACTGAAAAATGCTTCCAGCAATTGAATTTCAGGTAAAGTGTGGGATCTAATTTGAAGTGCACAAGGTTTGAACAAAATGTGTAATGTGGTTTTATTTCCTGACCATAGGTCAGATACTTTTTGATAAGAAGTCATATATTAAATTGATAAATGGACAAATAAAAAACTATTGAAAAAATTGAGACAATTTATCTTGAAAAAAAAATATTTATTATCTGTAATGTGTAATAACTGTACCATATTATAGTGGGGACGATCACTTGTTCCATCATCATCTGGGCTTTCTTCAAGCTCCCAAGAAGGTCTCACTCGTCCAATGACAGCTGTTCGTGGAGCTGGATTTACCTCCTCATCACATAGAGGTTTGTTGCTAAGATGTTGCCTAATGTGAAAGTATTTTATTCATGTAGAAATGAGCTGGATATAGAGTATTAAACCAACTGATAAGTAGTATTTTTTACTAAAGTTTAATTTCTGACATTTATTTTGCTGACTTTGTATCCCCCCCCCCTTATATAAATGAAATAACATGCACATTTTATAAAATTCAGCTGCTGATGGTGTCCAATAATTGTACCAGTCCATCATGCATGGAAGGGAGCTTTTGTTGTATGTCTTATGGTATTATTATACTCAAAAGGTTGGGTAGTTAAATACAACCTTCAATGTCTGACTTGAAATTTGTTTAGTAAAATCAAAATAATTTCATACGACAAAACATTAAAGTTATCATAACATGGGCGTTCATTGCATGCACCTGCTTCTCAAAATATTTGTATCCTTTTGGTTTCTATCTTTATTTTGTTAACTTTTGAATTGAAAAACTATGAAATACTTAGAATATTATAATTTATGTGTTTAAAAAAAATCTTTTCTATGAATTTTTTTATGCTAAGGACAAGAGTTCTATAAATTTCTTCAGTCCCAGTTACAAAAATATTTAAACTAATTTTCTTTAATAAATAAATTTCTGTATTTGAAGCTGTTAATCACATGACATTTTATGAATACTTAAAATTATAACTATTATTGGTTAATGCAAACAAAAGAACTTTTCGAACAGTTTCTTCAATTTTCCAACAAGAGTGTAAAATGAATGTCTTAGATGGTTACATTAATGTGTGTGTGTATTTTCATTATTAAATATAGGTCTTGATATAAAATAATAATAATAATTAGAATACACACATGCTGGAATGCTTTAATATAGGGTTGTCATCTAATTGAAAACATACAAAATCTAAATTTTTTCCTTTCTTAAAAATTTAAATTTGTGATATTAAATAAAACAATGAGTAATAGGAAGACAATTTTTAGATTATAATCTTGTAATATTTTTTAAATCATACAATATTTTTATTTTTTATTAAAGTAATATACTCACAAGCATAAAAAGTTTTTCTAAAATTAATTATGTTTGTCTTTTTACAGCACCTTCTGGAATATTTGATCCTCTAAACCAAGCAAAATCAACAGTTTCTCCTTTGCTCATGAAAGATGAAAACAGGTAAATGTAGGAGATACTTTGCACAGACGTTTATATTTTAATGGGAAGTATATGTTCCCTCTGATTAAATTCAATTATTAAATGTATCCAAACTTTTCTTGAAACTTAAATCTTATTTTTCAACTTCCCTTCAATTTGTGAGTTAAATTTCTAATATTATAAAATGAAGTGTTTGTTTCTTGCCCGCAAAATCCTGACAAATCTATGGCACTTACAGTAATGGGATTTGGCACACAGGCAGTCCAAATTTTTTGCAATTTTTGGGTTGCGGCGAATTTTAAAATTCAATCTAGAAATTTAAAAATGAATTTATAGTTTTATTTACTGTTCGTTCTTCTTTAGGGAAAGGAAGAAGCATCAAAATTTAGACTTTTCTCCCTTACCTCACTATTGACATGACATCAGCCTTTGGAACCATGCCGTTTTTTTCACCTTCCGTCTTGAATGGGAGCGAACAGATTCAATTGACCTTTTGTTTCATTCCAGATTCATTCATTTTGATTTCCTGATAAACGGATTCGAGTGAAACAAAAGAAATTATTAAAGTTATCACTGGCGTTGTTCAATGCTTTTTCTATCTTAGTGATCGTTAAAGATGGAATAAAAATTTTAACGGATTTGAAATATGTGGAAAATTTTACAGATAGCTTATACGTTTGATTTTCTTTTAATAAATAATTTATCAATTAAATATTTATATATTTTTTGTTTGCAAAGCAAACCAACAACACCGGCAACTCTGTTATGGCTGTTATCCAATAGGCTACAAATTCCCAAACCAAATGGGAATCCATGATGGCTATTATCCAATAGGCTACAAATTCTCATTTCGTTTGCAAAGCAATCCAATAAACCCACAAAAGCAACTAGCATGGGCAATGCCAGGCTAGCCCTGCAGTGACAAGTAAATGTATATAAGGGAACCCACTAATTCACCTGACTGTGTTTTGTGTGAGTCCAGACAAGTCTTGACTGCTGCTCATTTGGATGAGTGTTCTGCACTTAATGATTTGGATTGTATTGTTAAAAAATATTGGAATGCTCATTGCCTAATGACCTGATGGTCAATGGCCTGGCATTTGTGAAACTATTATATAAGAGAACCCTTAACCATTTGAAAAAGGGAAAGCTATAAGAACTCCAAGGGCTCACAGACTACAAATTTATAATGCCCTCCCTATATCAAATAGTTTTCAACATATTATGAAATTTTTTTGTAAAAAAATGTAAAAATGTTCTCTTTTTTTGTAGGATTGAATTGTTTTCTTACAAAAAAAAATTAGTTATCCATTGCTATAACTTCATGGCCTTATTAAACTCTTGTAGCTTAGTAATAAAAACTAATACTTTGGTATAATTATCTTTAAACATTGCAGCCCAGAAGAAAGATTGAAACAACTCGAAAAGAAGGTTTTAGAATTACTGGAAGAAAGTTGTATAGCTGCGGATGCAGGTGAATTAAAGCTTGTATGTATACTTTATATCTTGATCAATTAACTAGTTTAAAATTCATAATTAAAAATTTTTTTGTCCACATATAATAAAAATTGGGTTCCTATTGCTCTTAAAATATGCTAATTTTTTAATTTCATTAAAAATTCACATTTTATTTAAATTAAGTTAATTTGCGCTTACATAGTGACATACATTATTGGTTAAATGAAATTAAGCTCAGTCCTTTCAATATAAAATTAAAATAGTTTGATACACAAGAACTATTAAACTGATAATTAATTTAATATTTCCCTATACAGTTTATAATGTGCTTTATTTCATCAGAAGTTTTCTCGATTACATTGATAATTAATGTGTATTCGATTCATGTTGTAAAACACTATGTGATATTTGAATTTTTGTAATTATGATTTCAAAAACTAACTTTGAAACATAATTTCTAAACTGTAAGCTCTTGATATCTGTAACATTTAAATATTCACTTCCAATTGTTAGAACATTTTATACTTTTTCACATTACACTCCTCCCAACACCTAACAAATTTAAAAAAATGCAAATGAAAACCTCTTTTGGGTATAAAGGTTACATAAGCAATTCTTTATTGGATTAATTAGATTTGCAATATCTTTCTGTAAGGATATGGAAAATTATTTATAGGTTATGTAATAGTAGTTTCAGTCAAAATATATCGAAATAATTTAAAGATATCACTAAATCACTTCAGAGTTTCAATTTAAACTGCTGCAATTTCATTTTTGATGCACAGGACAATCCAAAAATAAGTTTCGGTTGTCTAAATACGTGTAGGTGATGTAGTGCTAGAGAAATTATGCTACCTGAAGGTACAATTGTCTGCATCTACAGAGTGATGTTTGTCTGCAGTCTATGCAGCTTACTGTAAGAGTGGGTAGAATGGCTTGGACTACTATGCAGATCATTCTCATATTCTGAGTGTCATATTGTGACATGCACTACAGACAGGGATGAAACATGAAGAACTAGTTTTACTACCCGGCTTCCCCTAAGAATTTTTTGAGCTTCAGATAAACCAAGTTATATCTGTTTTCTCAGCAGTTTCATTGCATTGTTGAACAATTTTTTTAGCTTCTTCCACTTTGCATACTAGTGTTCTTTCCTCTTCCGACTGCTTGCATAGTGACAGCTTTTGACGTTTTGTGTTGATTTGGATTCAAATTGGTCTCTTTTGTGTAATGTTCTGTATTAAGTTTTACATCTATGGTTCTATAGGAGCTGGTAGTGAGCTGAAAATAGTTACATTTGCCAAGAAATGGCTGTTGTGAATGGGCACGAGAAACCAAAATCTTTTAGCAATTTATTGACAAACTGTTCTGATGCAAGATAAGGATTTCAACAAGAATAGTCTCCTTAATCTCATCGAATTAAATAACAAATGTATGCAAGGAGGAGCTTTAAAAAAAGTAATCAACAATGTAATAGATTATATTTAAAAAAAAATAATAATAAACATTTTCTGTTTGCAGACTGGTGAAGCTTAATTTCAGATTTTTCTCCTCAAAGGATTGCGTACTATTATGATATTTATTATAACAACAAAGCACGAGTCATGATTTTATTTGACAAAAATATGTTGAATGTGTCTGTTAACAAAATTTATATACATGGCATGCCACCTGTTTTCTTGTTTGTAAAAGACTAAAAGTAAAATCCATCAGAAAAAAAAATCAATTCAAATTTATTTTATTAATCTCAGTATAAAAACTGCTGTAGAGCTCTAATACAAGAGAAGATATGTAGTTTATTATGTATATTATTTCAGCTCTTTCTACGATATGTAGATAAACAATTTATGCTATAATTAATATTTTAAATTGCTTCTTACATAAAAGAGTTTGCAATTCCATGACGATTTAATTTTTTATTACTATTTTAATGCACACATATGTAATATTCTTATAATTATATGGTAGATGTTAATTGATTATTTGTGCTTTGCGGAAACAAATTTGAAGGTTAAGTGATTTATGTAGTATATTATTCACATAGAGGGATGTATGACCATTACACTTATTATATAATAATATGATTTCCATTTTAGAGCTTAAAGTTTTTAAATCTATTTATTTTAGACTGAATTAGGTTTATAATTTGTAGAAAGATAAGGTTTGCTTTTTTCTCTAGATAATATAAATATCTACTGTAGTATTGGTGTCATTGTGTTTTGAATATAATCTTAAATGACAGACTCTTTCTTATTCTAATTCTGCATTCAATGAAGGCTTTAGACAAAGCAAAAGAGGCTGCTAGCAAAGAAAGGGCACTAACCAGACAAAGAGATCAATTGGCTTTGGAAATTACACCAAATATGGATTTGACTTTTTCGGTGAGTGATTTTTTGTTGTCTTCTCTGAAAGTTGTTATGCATACTTTTAACCTTGCAACAGGACAATCTATGTAATGACATTAAAATGATTCTTTTGGAATTGAATTTACTTGCAGGTTTTACTAAATTTGGCAACTCAGTATGGAAGTAATGAAATGTATGGGGAAGCTATGAACACATATCAGATAATTATTAAAAACAGATCCTTTAGCAATGCTGGTATTGTAGCTTTTTTTTTAAATATTACTTTTGAAATATTTTGTTCCCAAAAAATACTATTTTTATACTAAAATTTGAAATCAGAAATCCATTTGCATTCAAAAACTAATATAGCAATCCTTAAAAAATAATATAGTAACCCTTAGCCAAAGAAACACATAACCAGTGTCAAAAACGTTATAAAGAATTAAATAGACGAAATATTATATAACATTGCATATTTTTCTATTTAAATTCTGTAAAATAATACAATTAAACACTCCGTCATAAAGCCTTTCAAAATAATATAAAACTATGTGACCTCCCCCGAAGATATTGATAAACGAGAGGGTCACATTAACAATTTATTAGGCCAATATAATAAACATACACACATACGGTGGTTGACATAATATTTTTGTAATTAAGAAATAAATATTTATAAGTAATCTCAGCATGAACATCGAAAAAGTCAATCAATCAGTTCCATTGAAGAATAGAATGAGCTCACTCTGTTTCTCCACTGAAGACAGCCACCTCACATAGACATTGTTCAGGAAAACCCTTATGAGCAAGAGGTGATGTGAAAGCCCGGAAAGCACCACGGCTGATAATAAATCTCCAAGACCATATAAAAGGCGACCAGCGGTCATGAAAAATACACACAACCACAACACCATCAGACTTTTAACACAGGGTTTCTTATTCAAGATTAGTCTAATTTTAATACAAGGTTGCTTGACAAATTTTTACTTAATGTATTTATTTCAGGTCGTCTGAAAACAAATATGGGAAATTTGTGCTTCAATCAAGGAAATTATCCCAAAGCAATTAAGTTTTACAGAATGGCCTTAGATCAAGTACCCAATACTCACAGAGATATGAGGTACATATTTTATACAAACCATGTGTGATACTTTTTATTTTTGCATCCTCTCAAACATAGTTATTGCTTAATATTCAATTTATTTTATCTGATGACAATACTTCTGTTTCAAATATTTCTTAAAAATCCATTTTGAATTACAAAAGCATTGTTGGAAATGTCATAAATAAAAATTTATGTAATTTCTACCCTCTAGATATAGTGAGTTTTATTGGGGGAAGTGAAATGAAGTGATATTTCCCATTTCGCTTCTATTTATAGATACTTCGTTTTGTAAAATTTATTAATTTCAATTTTGTGTAACAATTTGGAGAAAGTAGGAATCAAGATGGGGATTATTTCATGCACTCCTTTTCCTCTGCGAATTATTAATAAATGACTGGCTTTGGGGAACAACTTAATTTAGAGAAATGAGAATTATAATGTCAAACATTATTTATAATATCAACTACATTTCTGCTGAACTCTTTTCAAGATACTTGATTTCAAGTATAACTTGCGATAGTTTTACTATTACTATGCAGCACATTTGTTCAGATAAGACTGAAATTTTATACATTGAATACAGTAACAGATTTGATTATGCTAGATTCTATGGCAATTTCAAGTTATTAAAGTGACTTATAAATCAAGATATTGTTTTAATAGTTACTTCTGATGGGGAGCATAATTGTGTGTAATAATTAATTGTGCATCATTTTATGTAAAAATTTAAATGTTAGCATCAAGGCGTACAATGTTGCTTTGTACTCTAACTGTTAGAAGATTTTATAGCTATTCTGTATGCGTGTAATCTGCATAACCTTAGACTGTATGTTATAACCCACTGGTAAGGTATTAGCAGGTAAAGGGGTATTTTATTTTTCTATACATAAAACTTTGTGTTTGAAATCATTGTTTTGTATATTTTTTAGGTAGAAAAATTAATATTATATATGCTGAAGATTTTTGTGTTGAAAATAGTTATTTTAAAATAATTTTTCTATTTGGTACTTGTGTATCCGCACTCTCATATATGCTGTGTGCATTAGAACCTTGATTATCTGAGATAATGTGATCTGTGGCCATCTTAGATTACTAGAAATTCAGATAATTCAAATGTAGTAACAAAAAACTGTCTGTTGGAGATATAGAAAACATTTACTGCACCCACATGTTACTAGTACTGCTACTGAAAGATTCATGGAACAAGGATTAAGGATAATGTGCTCAATTTTGTGCAACAATCTATTCTTATTAACTCCCAACTTATTAAATAGGTTCATATGGAACTTAAAAGATCTTGGAAAGTTCATATTTTATAAGACTACAGTTCTCTGCATAGCTTTTAACCAGTGTTTGCCTACTTAACATCCTAATTTATCTAAGTTTCCTTGAGTTTTTCAATCACTGGATGCAACTGTTTACCCATCATGCATTGTTGTCATTTGATTGTGGCATATAGTTTTGGATAAAAAATCACCATTGGGAAAATTTGTGCTCAGAGGGTCAAACCTTTAAATATCCTTTAAAAACCCTAAAATATAAACTTCCACACTTGTAGCAAAACACTTGATATATTTATTATTTTACTTTAACTTTAAAAAAGGGACAAGTGTAGTGACCTCAAAAGACGTGTAAAATCTTGTAAAAATGCAATGTTAAACTTTTACATTTCAAATGCAGGGTCTTTAAACCCTGTGATATTGGCTTTCTTTAAATTGAAGATTTATCTTATTGAATAATGATTTGTTGTGATAAAACGAAGAAAAATTATACTGCATAAACTTACAATTTTCAATTTTAACTTAAGCTAGCCACTGTGTGGCCAGCACAACATTGCCTGTGACAGTTCTTTTTGTGGGGCCAGGTGTGATCACTGCTCGCTAAACCCCGGTGGTTGCTATTAATTCATAGCCTATTGGATAACGCCCGTGGTTTTGGATTGCTTTGCAAACAAAATGGGAATACGTAAACCTAAAGGGTAATAGCCACCAAGAGCAATGCTCATAGTCAAATGCAGCCAAATTCGAATTGTGAAGAGATCCAATCGGCATGACGTCACAATCTCTTGCGAATATATAAATATTTAAATGAAAAATTATTTATTAAAAGAAAATTAAATGTATCTGGTGTAAAAAATTTCCAATCCTTTCAAAAGAAAACAATAATAATTAAATTCCATTAAATTCGTTTTAAAATGTTCTAAATTGAATTTTAAAATTCCGCACGACCCAAAAATTGCAAAACTTTTGGACTACCTGTGTGCCAAATCTGATTATTGTAAGTGCCATAGATTCGCCAGGACTTTGATCACAGACCAGACAGAAAACAGACAGACTAACACTTCCTTTAACAGTAGTAGAGATTATTATTGTATTTATAATATTTGTCTTATTTATTTGATACTTAAATATAAAAAAGTACACTTTTGCTGATTTACTTAAATAGGAAAAGTATAGAAAGCTTAATTGTATGAATTGTTAATGACTTATATCATTCGCACAAATGTTCATTATATCATTTTACAGGATTAAAATAATGAAAAACATTGGTTTGGCTTTTGTGAAACTTGGTCAGTACACAGATGCAATAACGTCTTATGAATACATAATGGCTGAGAAAGCAGACTTTAGAACTGCACTACACTTGCTCTTATGCCATCATGCTTTGGGTGATAAAGAAAAGATGAAAAGAAGTTTCACTAAATTGCTAGACATTGTCTTAGATCATGTTGAAGATGAAGACAAGTATTCAATATCAGCAGTAAGACATATTTTTGTTTCAAATTTCAGCACCAAAATCTAGACACAGTGCTATTTTTGGCTCTAGAGTACTTTTCTCTAATACACTCCCACACTGTTTGCCTTTTCACCTCTTTTATGCTCCAATTTTATTAGAACTTTGAGAAAAATGTCAGTAGTGATGCTCGAATTCCACGAAAGTAGTTTTGATCTCTTGAAAAGAAAAGACTAGAACAACAGACCAAAAAATAACTATTGTGTAGTAACTATGCATGATTGATATTAAAAGGCCTCTTGTTCTGTTCTGGGAATGTAGAGATTGAAATTCTTGATGACCTTCTTATAAATATGGAAATCCTGCCCTGTTGAGAAATTGATTCAAAATGACCCTTTGACCGTCCTAAGAAATACTTTCCTTTCCACTTTCAACAATAATTTATTTATAAAGTAGTATGAGAACAAAAATAGTGTTAAATGTATGTCCTGTAATCTGAGATACATGTTTGAAACACAAAAGAAAATTTGTCTTTCTATTTTTGTTTGAACCACACATAAAACTTGTCTTTTTTTTTCCATTTGTAACATTTCTTAAAACAGCACCCAGAACAAACATTGAAATTCAGGTTTTACCATAAAATCCCAGTTCACGAAAACAAGTCAATCTCATGAATTATTTTATTATTTACTTAAGCAATGGCTCACATGACATTTGGAGGCATTGGTCTGTCCCACAAAATAATAGAGAAATCAATTCGAAATCATCAATTGGTGTTTAGGGAATTCATTAAAAACATTTTCCCTATCTCTAACGAAAGTTTGGATTTACGGGCGAAGTTTTTAGCTACAGTGTTTCATTCCATTTTGCTTTCTTTAGATGCTTGACAGTAGGAAAACAAATCTTATTTTGAGGGACAAGAAAAACCTCAGTTATGGTTCAAATTCCAACTTTTCCAGCAAAATAGCACCATAATAAATGGAAAAGGGGGAACCGATTGACTGGTATGCTACCAAAAAAAAAGGCGCGAGACAGGAAGTAACGCATAGTGCTTGTGTTCTTTTTAAGAAACCACTGCTTGTTTCCAACTATTAACATCCTTATGACTCTTATTGGGGGGGGTGACTCCAAAGAGAGCCAGCACCATGACCAGTAGTCTATTGTACTGAAACCCCCAGTGACCTATTAAAGACCGATTGCTGAGATAAATTTCAGCATGTACCTGATTGGAATGTTTGATAGTTCCCAGGGTTTGATACAATGATATCCCAGTTACTCAAATAGTTGTAAAGAGTAATATTCACACAGAACGTGTACAGAACTCTCCTCTTCAATACGACAGCCTCTACAAAACAGGTCACCTATGATAACCATAAGGTTGAGGTGTCTATTTAGTGTACTGTGGCCAGTTAGAAGGCGTGTACACGATTCTCCTTTTTCATATGACAGCCTCTACATAATGGGTCGTCTATGACAGTGGTCCTCAACCCCCGGGCCGCCCAAGGAACATTAAATTATGTCCAGTTTATTCCGTTGTTTTGGTTGCTGTCACTGCAGAAAACCCCGCTTCACACATATAGTTTGTCGGAAATAGCAATAGGGATTAAAATGCTGTGATGGCAATCTCAGGGTATTCCGCCATGACTTTAATTCAGAACATCGGCAGAGTTATTGTCTCGACGTAGTTTTAAGGCCGCCTTCATTTGCAATCTCCAGCAGTTGATCTTCTTCTTGCACATACATGCTAGATTCGCCTGATTTGTTGACAAATGGGTCGCGGATCCATTCTTTACTAGTTCGTGGATCTCTTGTGGTTGAGAAGTAGCGCTCGAACTCTTTTAAAAGCAAAGACAGGTGATCGTGCACCTACTGGGAGAATGAATGTTTAGGCTCAGTCTCGCCTAAAATCCCCGCTATGTCTGAAACATGTCCAAAATGCCTCTGTTCACGTGCCGTCCCGACAACTTCAGTTTGGCTTTAAATGCAGCTACTTTGTCTGCCAAGTTGAAAACAGCTGTGAAAATTGGATCAAAAATATCACCCCCAGATGAAACCATCTCGTTGCAAAGAAACAAGCTCAGAGTTTTCGTTGATTTAGCGTTCTAGTGAGTTAAAATGTTAAATAACTTTATATTCATTTTTTGGTGTAAATAAATTTTATTTTGAAGGCATGTTTAAATACAATTAAATTTTGAATCAAAACAATCTAAAATATGAACAATCAACGTCCCCCCGTCAGTGGGCCGCGTTAAAATTATCAAGCGCTGATCCGGTCCGCAGCGATAAAAAGGTTGGGGAGCACTGATCTATGACACCCATAAGGTTGAGGTGTTTATTTAGGGTACAGTAGTCAGTTAGAATTCCAATAGCTACCTTGATTTCTTTCCTGCTCAATCCAACCAGTTCCCTCGATCTATTCCAGGGAGATTGTTGATTGAGCTCTTTGGCTTGTCTGATCATTGGATTGAAGCCATGTATGATAAGACTCGGCCAGGAGTAAACCTTTGATAGTCTTCCTGACCACTTTGTAAGGTAGATCCAAAACTGACTCTGGTCCAATAAATGGCATTTTAGATCCATGTTTTGCTAGTTGGTTTGCCACTTCATTTCCCTCAATGCCACAGGACCCAGATAAGAGACACTTTGTTTCTCAGCCATATCCACAAGTGCACTATGACATTCCCACACTGTCTTTGAAGAAAAGCAGTGACTCTGCAGGGTCTTTAGGGCTGCTTGGACTGTCAGAGAAAATCTTTATGACCCTCTTGACAACCCCCCTATGGAGGCAGTTGTAATTACAATGAGAGATCGCTAAGACCTCAGCCTGATATATGGTGACATCTTACCCAGAGAGAAAGATAGCTTTATTTTATGATTAGGGCAAAAGGCACCTGAACCAGTGCCATGAGATGTTTTTTAATGATCTGTGTACCAAATTTTATCAACTCCCCTGATCAGACTGGAGGCAAATTTCCAGTCCTCTATGGTTGGAAAGATAATTAACATCCTTAGTCTTGAACAAATAAAAATGATGGTTTATTAAAATTCCATAACGAATGTTTCAACATTTTTCCATGATCATAAAACCTGTAAATTTCACATGCAAACCATTTTTTTTTTTTTTAATTTTTATTCTTCCTTCATATTGCTTTTAAAGAGAGAAGTACTAATAAATACTGGGTCCAATTGTGAAGTTGGAGGGAAGGAAATGTCACCCTCCTAAATAACTACACCCCAGTACCATGAGTATGACCATTTTCTCAGCTCCCAAAAGAGTAATTATGGATGAGCACCTGCACCTTCCTTGCATGAAGGCTCATGAATATGAAATTATAGTAGCTACCTGAGTTTTCTTTAAGGTCCCTTGACTTAAAAAAACTATAGATTTTTTAATCCTACAACCATTTTCTCAAGCAAAAAATGTAAAGCTGGACAACACTAAACACTTGTCATCACAGAGTGGCAAGAAACAACAATTTCTTTAAGAACCCAGCAATAAAAGATGCTCACCACTAATTTTCTCATGTCCACAGAATGAACAGGTCAGTGTGTTTGAAAGTCTAATACGGTATAGATGTGCCTGTACGAAATCATTTCATAAGAAGATTCTAACCCTATGGCCCTAGGAAAGTACCAAGGGACTTGACATATTGATTTGTACTTAGCTGTTATTCATATTGCACTTTTTTATACACGAGACAAATTTACATAGAAGAGATGCATATATTTTTTAAAACTCATTATCTTCCTTTTAGTACAGCACAGAAACTAGATGTGAATTTTTTTACACCGTTTTTAATCAATATGTTTTCACTGTTTTGTGTTTTGCTAGGAGGATCCTCAAACCAACTTGATTGTTGAGGCCATTAAAAATGATTCTCTTCGGAAAATTGAGCGTCAAAGGTATTTGTTTGACTTGTTTAACTTTCCATTAAACTTCTTTCTGATTATTTTTACATTATTGAATTATAAAGTTTTGGCTCTGCAAAGGAAATATTTAGTGAAAAAATATTTTCTGCTTAACCAAATCCTTTTTTATGGCTCTGTATGTCTGCCCTTTTCATAATAAAATTAGCACATATGTTTTGAGAAGTAACTAATCTATCATTGGCAAGATTTAAAATTTTCTTCAGTTTTGTTACAAGGTGAATAAAAATTTGCCTTGGTAATTTCATTAATGTTTATAAATTATTGTCTTTTTTACTGTGCTAATCTATTACACAGAGCTCTACAGGAGCAAATTGACCATATGGCTACTCCGAAAAATGCATGGACTTTGCTAAATTAGGCCACTGATGCACATAACATTTTTTATTGATCTAGAAAATTTGGTCCTAATCTGGAAAAGTTTGAAAATTTTGGCTTTTATAAATGTTTTGAAAAATTATGATTAAAGAGGGATGATATATTTGCCCCCTTCTTCTGCCCAGCCTAGTCACTGATTAGGACGGTTCAATGGCAACTGGCCATTTCAAGATTTTTGGAATCTTAAAAGACTTGCATTACAATAACTGGACAGAGTTGTTAATTCAGAAAATTTAATCCAAAACTATACTGAACTCATCAAGTCACTGTTTTTTTTTAAAGTCTTGATCGTTTGTGGAAGATGATGGTCGTTTATTCCGGTCATACTTCTCTGACGAGGCCAGTGCCTTTAACAGGGTCTTGTTCTTAATTTTCTCATACATATTCACATACGTTGGTGAACAGCTCATTTGAATAACTGAAACGGCTTTAACACACTCAATTGACATTGAGGACTTTTCAGTACTCCAAAAATTGTTTATCAACAAGAATGCTCACTCATCTGAAGTATTAGTTCTGTGCATGGAAAGGACAAACATCTTGAGATTAAGGACACCTATTTCATTTTTTTCCAATCCTGGAACATAGTCAACCATCTTTGCTCTGTCAAGATTTTTTGTTTTGTCCATTCTGTTGGGGACAATTATACAATTCGGGACATTTATATCATTATTCGGGATGCAACCCTTAAAATCGAGACTGTCCCGAATTTTTCAGGATGTATGGTCACCGTACCTATAAGGGATGTTTAACCTCATTTTTTTTTTGTGTGTGTAGATCGTACTTACTTTTACTCGTATAAAAAGTTTTGCAAATCTCACTGTCATTTTTATTCTTTTTTAAGGCATTTTTGGGTCATGAATGCTTTTTTTTCATTCTACATTTTCTATTAATTTTTGTACCATCAAAATGGCATCCCTACTTATAAATATGAATATCATATTTATCACTAATTTTGAATTTCTAACAATGAACAAAAACCTGTTTCTTACATTGCAATGTTTGAATCATTTGTCTTATAGAAAACAAGAGGCTGAATGGACAATTCTTACTGCTGCTAAACTAATTGCTCCTGTTATAGCAGATACTTTTGCAGCAGGCTATGAATGGTAAAAATTTAATAAATTTTTTTATGATTATTTCAATGAATTCCATATAATTTTTTGAATTGTGTGAGAGAAAATTGTAATTTACTTTTCCTAAAACAAAAAAAACAAAAAAATTTTTTATTTTTTTTTTTATGACATAGGAATATTTTTAAAACAAAAACTTTTAAGAAATTTGGAGAATATTAATTTTGAAACCATTAAAAAGTAACAACCTAAATCTTTAAATCATGAAAATCCTCCAATATTCTGTTTGTTTGCTTGCATCTTCCTGTGATTGACAATTGAAGATAAAGTGATGAAGTCAATATTTTTTTATTACATAAATTATTCCATTAATATTACAAGAACTTTTGTAATACCAACATCTTTGTGGAACATATCTAAATGGCTTTTTTGTTTTGGTTTGCGAGATAGCAAATGGTCATTCAAAAAAGATAAACAAATTTAATAAAGATTAACATAAAATTTGTTTTTCTAAGCATACACTATATTTATCTAATAAAAAGTAAATATGATAAAATATGGATAAGATTTTTTACACTTAAATAAATTATTGTGATACAAAATATGTATCAGAAATTTATTTTTAGAGACATAAGTATCGTTTGATAAAATACATACAGAATATTTTGCTCACAACACCTAGGGTTGCATGTTAGCTTATAGTTTGAGGAATAGTCTAGCAATCAAAACAAATGTTTCTGAATAGCAGTTATTTTCTGGAAATATGTGTTTTGGTTTTACTTACCTTAAAGTTTATCATGAGAATTCATAGCTCTTCCAGAAAATGTTTTCTATTTGCTTCAATGAGTCAATGTCAGTTTTGAAGTGGAAATAAGCAAAATGCCCTTTTTTATTTTAGTCTTTTGCTTGCGTTGTTCAAAACATTGCTGTATTTAAGTATGCATATTTGAGAAATCTAAAAGAAATATACTTAAAATTTATAGTAAAAAAACATTCCACTGAACTATTTTTACAACTAGTGATCCACATTTAAAACACAAGTCAAAAAACAGCAGAGAAATTCTTTTGTGTAATAATTTTAGTGTAAAATATCAAAAATCTCCCTTTTAGTTTCTTGAAAACTAGAGATAAATATATTTTACAACAAATTTCACTTGCAGTAGCAAGTTCTCAGCATCTATACAACAGCTAAAATGCTGATAGCATAATTTATGGAATGAGCAGACAGAGCTTATAGAAATACTCTTTTGTGTGTATATATATATATCGACTGTTCTTATGAAACCGACAAATACATAGCAATATTCACATTAAATTGTAGTGTAGCAGTAAATTTGTATTTAATAATGCGCTTAATATGTTGTCTCATGCTTCTGTTGAGATGGTTTCTGTACTGATTTAATGCAATGCAAAATAAATTTATGGTTTTTAATACTTTGTGATAACAAATTGGTGTATTTAACAGGACTCAAAACCAGGTGGTCAGAACATTTTCAAATGTGCTGAAACAAGCTGTTAGGTTACATTTATCAGAAAGAGCTACTGAGTTGTATTTCTGAATACTTTTGATAGTTTAATTGTGATGCATAATCTCAATACTAATTAAATCTATTTTTTATAGTTTTTAATCTTGATCTTTATTAGTTAGTAAGTTTGCAGTTTTTTACATATAATGTTTTCTAGGTGTGTTGACCAAATAAAGCTATCGCCATATGCTGACTTGGGCAACGACCTTGAAATAAACAAAGCAGTAACCTATCTGCGAAAGAGAGAGTTCAATCAGGTTTTTTTTATCTCAAATTCAAATATTACCTTAAATGATAGTAAAAGTAAATCTGAAATGTGATTTGCTTAAATAGCAAGTCATAACAGACAAGTGCTCTAATGTAATAATTAGGTTCATACAAATTATTCGTTTCTCTTGTCTTTACAAATGTTTTACTAATTTACAGGCTATAGAAACACTGAAAGGTTTTGAAAGGAAAGAAACTAAAGTTGCAAGTACTGCAGCAACTAACCTAGCATTTTTGTACTATTTGGTAAGAATGGAGTTGAGTAATTTCAGTCTTCAAATGAATAATTTTAATATTTTACATTCTAAAAAATCTATTTTTAAAAGTAGCTTTAATACAAATTTCTCACTTAAAATTGCTTATGAACTTAACATTTAATTTATCAATATTTATTCTTCTCATTTCATTCACAGCAAGGTGATATTTCTCAAGCAGAAAAATGTGCTGATCAAGCTGTGATTGCTGATAGATATAATGCAGGGGGTAAGAGGACACATTTCATGTATATTTCACATTTTCATTGCATGTTTTACTTTTTGAAAAGTGTAAATATTTAATAATCTAAAAGTTAAGCAATAAAAACATTGAGTTGTTTTCATAATCTACAATCATTCATACAAATAATAATTTTAGTGAGTTTAGATACTAATAGTAAACAAAGTATAGTGAGTTTAGATACTAATAGTAAACAAAATTGCATTAGTTTAGATCAGCAATTTTTAACACTTTCATCTCACAGCGGACATAAAATAAGAATTTTATGACACACTAATTGACAACTAAATTGCTGATTTAACAACAAAAAAAATACAATTTAGATTGATTGCAAAAAAATAGTAATTACCTAACCCTTTTTACTCCAGTGGCTTTTAAAAATCCTTTTGAAGCAATTTATTTGTGTTATGCTTTTTGATAAAAATAACACTCAAAATTATTTATAAGGGTATTAAAAATGTATTGCTTGAAATTATTTGTATACACACTTGTCAAAAGTTCAAAACTGAATCACTGAAGTGAAATTAATATTATACAATTTAATTTTTCATCCCTGTACAACCCACATCAAATAAAGCAAATAGTGTTGAAGCTTATAATATAATACTTATGTAATCATTTGAAACTATAATGTATGGTTTCCATAAATGTGTGTTTTCATATAAATGATAGTATTCTATATTCTTTATTTCAGCTCTTGTAAACAAAGGCAATTGCTGTTTATCTAAAGGTGAAAGTGAGAAGGCTATAGAATTTTATAAAGAAGCTTTATCTAATGAAGCAAGTTGTGTTGAAGCTTTATATAACCTTGGTAAAAAATTCTTAGCTAGCACTTTATTTTAAAACTTCATATTTCTTTCATCAGTTATTGTACAATTTACTATTCGAGTACATTAAATTTAATAAGTGTTAATATTCCAATGAGAAATTAATAATTTCAGATTAGACATTCACTTGAAACTACAAATTGGATTAACCAATTTTTTAGCCTTTATTTCTCAGTTTAAAGTTGTGAAAGCTATACTTATTTTGACACTTGCAATTCAGAAATAATTTTTGTGTCATCTTAGATTTTTATCATTCTGTTTGAGTGGAAGCTTTTCTATATTCTTTCCCAAAAGCAAATGAAAGAGCTAAGGAATAATTAATGCGATATAACACAGCTGCTAGATAATATGATAGAAACATATAAAATAAATTTTGTATCCCAACTTATATCTATAATTGAAACAATGTAATAGTTTTCAATAAATTCCAATTCTGAATTTTATTCAAAAATTATGACAGAATTGAACATAATTTGATTACTATTAATAAAAAAAAACATTAACTTATTCATTATCGTCAGCACTCAACCATTGGCTCAAATCTAAAATATAATTGTTTCAAAAATAATGCATCAAAGTTTTGTCTTTACAAGCCAGAAATATAAATAAGCTATGTATATCCATTATTTAAAAAAAATTCTGAATGTTAAATCATGCATTACAATTCTTATAAAATGCTACACAAATGTAGAATTTATGTTTGTGTACGTGCACCATTTTTTGTTTTGGCATAACTTTTAAACAGCATTTTTAATTTTTAAAAATTCATATGATTTTCTCAATTTATGACAATATTGAATTGTCTATATTTGGACATAAGCCAAAAGTAGCCCCATAAAAAAAATTAGGCACTGTCAAATCTGGAAAAATAAGGAGCCAATCAACATCAAATTTTATTCGGCCAGGAAGTACACCATTCCGAATTCGCATTGGAATGGTTGCAAGAGCTGTATGACAAGTTGCCCCATCTAACCCTATTGGAACCATGTGTGCTGTAAAACCTTGTCAGTAAATTTCAGGCATAGAGAAGTTGTTTTGTTACATTGCTCTTAATTACAGTAACTGAATTTTCATTAACATCCTTGAAAAAAAAAAGTACAATGACGTCTCCACTTCAAATATGCAAATGCCATTAATTAAAAAAACTGAACTGTAAAAAAATTAATAACAATATTTTATTCAAAAATTTTTTCAAAACAAAATGGTACCCTTACATGAAAAACACAGTCTAAAGAAAATTTTAACCATGAGAACATCTAAGGTTCAATTTCATGTGTTGGATGAGACATTGCATCTTATTGAACATGAAGGAATCTCATTTGTATTCATGTTTCTTATTTCGAGCATTGCCATAAAGGTGTGTTGTGAAAGGAGCATTTTGATGATTGATTTGCATTATCTTGACTTTGTGCCTTAGTATCATCTCGCAGAGTGAATTGTCTGCGATTCTTGAAATAAAAAAATAAAATAAACATTGCTAAAAAAGTGAAATTCTGCCCCTAATTTGACCCTGAATGCTATTGTACAGTGTTTTGTTTTCAAACAACTTTCAAATAAAACATTTTGCTATTTTTTGTCGATATTGTTAATTTAATTAATGAAAATTTATGGAATATGACATCAGTCAAATAACAAAGTTCTGGTCTTGCTGAAAATAAGGGCTCTATCAACCACATGATTTGTTAGCTTTCTTTATGCTTCCTTTCAACATCAGTGAATATGTAAACAAACAGAACAGCCATTATTGGAGAGATCAGAGAATATGAGGTTTATTCACCAACCGTTGGGTGTACAATTTGGATTGGAGAATCATTGTTGTTTAAGGAAGCTAGTGAAAATGCAGTCACTGCCAATTAGGAATGATAATAAATGATGCTAAAAAAGTTCTTTGTCTGAAATTAATTGACAAAAAGGTTTGCAGCATATGTGATTTAAACAAGATGAAGCAGGCAAGTCATACAGCTCATGTAACAATGTTAATTCTAAAAGATACATTTCATGGTAGAATAATATTAATCTGGTGATGTTGATTGGGCCCTCATTCATCTAATTTGACGGCAAGATTTTTTTCTATAGGCTACTTAAAACAAGTTTATGCAAACAAGCGAACAACGATTTAACAGCTTAAGAAATACATTCGCAAAGAAACTGATCAAATCATCCCAGAAATGTTTTCGAACATACTGGCAAAAAGATCTGTACTTGTAGGATTACCAGGGGTAATTTCATATTCCAGAAAAAATGTCAATGAGAAAAGAAAATGCAAAAAGACAGTAAATCAAAAGAAAGTTTTATTTAAAAATTATTCCAAAACAAATTGATGCTCTTACATAAAAAAACACCCTATCTTAAATTACCTTTTAAATTCAATGAACTAAAGAACTCTATTCCCGTGAAAAGGTGTATATCAGTCCTTTACCTGTAGTAAATTTCAAATATGCATGAGCATGTGACAAAAATATTAAGTTATTACTCAAATTCTAGTTTAATTTATATTGACTTTTTAAATGTGCATTTGCTTGTTTTCATAGGACTCTCATACAAGAGACTGAATAATGCTGAAGATGCTCTTGAATCATTTTATAAACTTCACGGTATTGTACGAAATCACCCTCTTGTGATCTATCAAATAGCAAGTTTGTATCCTTTTTGAGTGAAAACTCAGAAAACTAAAAATAGATGAGAATATGAAATTAATCAGGGGTCATAACATAATTTTGTGTACACAATAGTATTGTGGAAAATTAGTTTGTTTCAAAAATTCAGTCTGTTATGGAAGAAATAGTACATAACAAAATTTGTATTTGTTAATTATTTTTTAAATATAAGCTGAATCAGTCTCACCATAAAATTCCTAAAAAACTGATTCTGAAAACCAATGACATTAAAATATATTTTTTTAATTTTAAAATTATATTATATTAATTAAATTATTATTATATTAAATTATATTTTTTTTAATTAAAATTTTTTTAATAAAAATAAAAATAAATTTAATAAAATAAAAGAAACCAAAAAAAAAAAAAAACTCAAAATCATATAAATGTTTGATAACTGATTATCTGACAGTGATTATAAAGCATATTCTAAAAGCTGTTACACAATGACATGTAATATTTTACTAAGTTCACTATCTACTTACACTACAGCTGTTGTAAAAACTGCAAGATATTTTAATTTGTGTTCCTTTTGTTAATAAAAATTGTTTTATATTAGGACAAAATAATGTAAAATACAGTCAGTACCGACTATAAGGTCACCCCGTATATGGTCAGTTTTCTATAGTCCCATCTAACTTAATAGGGAACATGTGTTAAAGCGCACTGCTTATAGTCTTTTTATTTTTCTGGTTATCGGTTATATGGTCCGTGTTTTTTTATCTTTTCAATGAGGCTATCGGTTTTTTTTAAAATAGTAATTGTTGTAACTTTTTTTGAGGCGGGGAGAAACACAGGAAATGACCAGAAGAAAAAAGTCTTGGCGACCCTGAAGAGGACCTGAATTTTCGCTTTCACTTCCCTCCATTCCTCAAGCACAACAGGTGTACATCTGTCTGTTTATTGTTGAAGTTAATCTCTACCTGTTTGAAAAGTATGTTGAAATTGAGATGAAAAGAGTAAAGGAAAATTTTGTTTCATTGGGATCATACGTGACTAATAAGGCCACGCTTACATGAGGCATTTCAACGCACGTATGGCGAGGCTAGCGAGGTCCTGGCATTAAATTATGTTTATTTATTCCTCTAATTCAAGTATTTCTCTTTAAGACCTTGAAGAGCGGGACCCTGATAGCCTCGCCAAACGTGCTTGATGTGAATGGGGCCCAAGAATGTTCATTTATGTTAAAAATTTGCATGTTTTTTTTAGTCTGCTGACAAATTGTTCCTCTGTGCAAAATGAAAACAGAAACAAAATAAATAAATTTAGAATCTGCGATCTTTATACTGTTACCATTCCAAAGAAAACAATAACAATTAAATTCCATTAAATTGATTTTAAAATTTTCTAGATTAAATTTTAAAATTCGCCGCAACCCAAAAATTGCAAAAAATTTGGACTACCGTGTGCTAAATCCCATTCTTGTAAGTTCCGTAGATTCGCCAGGACTGATAACAAAAAACAAACACTTCCTTTTATGATAGTAGAGATAAGTGCATTGAATATGGATGCACGTACATATGCGTATTATAAATTATGAGTACTATATTCTGATATTTGAATATAATCCTGCTATAATTAAATAAAGTAGTATTGTTCCGCTTATATGGTCTGATTTTACTGGACCACTGAGCTGACCATATAACCAATACTGACTGTACATTGTAGGACTATTTAAACTTATGAAAATGTGATATTTTTTAAAATACCATTCTACTCAAATAGATGGCTTTCATTGTTGCCTACCATTTTTGAAAACTTTTGTACATGCTCTTTTATGTTGCATACTTTATTTTATGAAGGAGTACGTTTCAAGACAATAGAGTTATGAGGACATTAATATTTTTTTCTTTAAAATGAATTTGAATGATTTAGGCTAAATTGAAATGGCATTAGGATAATATTTTCTAAATATGATGTGGTGTTCAATGTGTTAACATGTTTGAATCCAGGGCTGCTACCATGGCGACTAGGAGTATTTTTAAAAGCAAAAGCTTCGATTTCAAAATTTTGGCGACTTGTTTTGAAAATTCACCACCAAAGCTTAATGAAAATTAGTTCTTTTTTTAAATTAAATGGCAGGCACAAGGGGTAACACTCAGATTTTTCTTATTGGAGAAAACTTTGAAAGGAACATTAATATCGAAGTTTTGGCAACTAGAAAAGAAAAATATCAAAATTGGTAATTGCTAGATAGTTATAAAAATTGTGTTAATTTAGTTTTTAATCTTGAAATTTATGTCTTCAATGTCTTTCATACTTAATTATCACATTTTGTGTTTTAACCTATTAATTTTGTGCCTGAGCAGCAAAAATTGCTACTAAAGTAGGGTGTAAGAGGCGACTGCTATTTCAAAATTTTATGCTACTCATTCACATGTGCTTTGTGATTCAAGAAACAGAAGTCCTGAACACTGATTTAGATATGAACAATTAGAAGACATTGACCAAGCATTGGAATGGTAAACTATACTAGTTGATTTAATTTACTATTTGACAATTTTTCTATTGTTAATAAAAGAGAAACTTAAAATTCAGTGGAAAACTAATTTGTTATCCAGTCTTTTCCACTTTATATAAGATTATATGCTTCCAAAATTGCTTTGTCATTGAGTTGCATGAATTTAATTTTATATTTAAAATTTATCCTTTAACGAAGTATTATTTCCATTAAAAATGTTGTCAAAGATGACATACCAGCATTTTTTTCATTCAGGTATCAACAAGTCATAACCTTAGTTCCTACAGACCCATATCTCCTTGCGAAAATAGGAGACATGTTCGATTCAGAAAGTGATAAACAACAGGCCTTTCAATATCACTCTGATGTAAGTTTGCAGTAATTTATATCCCATAAATTTTTTAAATCTTCATTTGTGTAGATATCTAAAATGTTACTGTAGAGAAATAGCTTAAAATTTAATGAAACTAGCATTTTTAATAAGAGTAAAATATATTTTACCCTATGAAAGGCATTTTGTCAAGCCAAATTTCAGTGGTAGAAGTGTTTCTGCTGCAGAACATGTTTCCTCTATCTATTCCAAACATGTCACTTGACTTGTTTTTAATATGATTTCAGCACTTTGCCAAAAAAAAAATTTCAAAAGAATAACTCTGAATTGACACAGGCAGTTAATTGGTCAACATCAATTAGATAAAAAGCCAAACATCGGCAAAAACAATAATAAACTACATTTTAAGGTAATCCCAATATGTATCATGCCAGAGCATTTGGGTAGCATAATTAAAATCTTCACATTCCATCTAGATTGTTTGTTTTCATTGAAAATAACTGTCATATAGTAGTATTAGCATAATGAATAAGAGCAGTGTGGATATCATGTACATAGATTTTCAAAAGGCTTTTGATAAAGTACCTCATGAGGCATTACTGTTTAAATTGGAAAGGATGGGGATTCAGGGAAAAACATTAATATGGATAAAGAATTGGTTATTGGGTAGAAAGCAGAGAGTGCAGGTAAAAGGAAATTATTCACAGTGGACAGAAGTTATAAGTGGGGTGCCTCAGGGATCAGTCTTGGGACCAATTTTATTTATAATTTTCATAGATGATATAGGTCAGGGGATCAAGAATAGAATCAGTATATTTGCAGATGACTTAAAAATATGGGGGACAGTGGATACCAAGTTACAGATAGAAAATTTACAAGGGGATTTTGATAAGATATCCGAATGGGCTGTAAAATGGGGTATCTCATTTAATGTAGGGAAATGTCAAATTCTGCATATGGGTTACAGGAACAGTGGAGCCGAGTACAGGGAGTAAAGGTAAAGGAGGGAGAAACAGTCAAGGATCTTGGGGTGATAATTCACGGGGATTTTAAAATGGGTCATCAATGTTCAGCTGCGGGTAAAAAGGCTAATAGGTTATTGGGGTATATTAAAAAGACTGTAACTTCAAGGGATAAGAATATAATCTTGCCATTATATAAGGGTTTAGTAAGACCACATCTAGAATATGCTGTACAATTCTGGGCTCCATATATGAGAAAGGACATAGAATCAATTGAAAGGGTTCAGCACAGAGCTACAAAAATAATAAAGGGGCTAGCAAATTTCGACTATAATAAACGTTTAAGTAAGCTAAACATGTATACACTGGAAAGAACAATCAAGTAAATAAAATGCCTTGGATTTGCATGAGGTGTAGGAAACTACAGCAAAGAATTAAAAATTAATATCTTCTGAAAATGTTGTAAATTTTGCATCTGCTTGAAATGGTTCCTTAAAACATAAAAACACAACCAACTCAGAGATTATTTCGCAAGTCTAACATTTAATAGACAAATAAAAAGCTCCAAAGTTATTACAAAAAGAAAAACACAGCTCTTCTGATCACATCCAGTACTCTCCCTATACACAAAACAGAAAATCACTAAAAAGTGAATCGATAGAAAAGAATGCATCACATGTTCTCAGAATTGATTGTAAATCCTATTCAGTGGTATGTTCCTAAAATAAGGGAATAACATGTTCCAAACTAAGTACTCTGAATTATTTTAATTCTTGGAGTATAGTAAAAAAATAATAAAGCATGCACAATTTGATTGAAACGAGTATATTAAAAATATTAATTGAGATTTGTAAATATTCAGTCCGAAAATATCATAGCCCTTTTTTAGATAAAAATTTAACAAGGATTTATTTAGATGAAAATTGATTATTTTTAAAGACACTATTATATTACTCCAACAATGAGAATTTATGCATCCACCTGTTTCAAACTTTTTATTTGTGTTGTTTCTGAATAAATATGTTTATCATAGATGTTGCATATTTTTAGTCTTATAGGTATTTCCCATCTAATATGGAAATCATTCAAAAACTGGGATCCTATTACATTGAATCTCAAATGTTTGAAGAAGCTATCAAGTTTTTTGAAAGAGCAGCTATTATTCAGTAAGGCAGTTCTGATAATTAATCACTAGTGCTTAGAAAAAATTAGTTTGTACAATAGCATAACATTTGTCATATTTATCTTAACTATATAATATGCTGAAATGCTTAAAGGTAATTAGCTTTTCCTAATCTCTTAACAGTTTAAAGAATACTGATTTTATAAGACTAATTTAATATTTTCGTATTCAAGTTGTTTGTCAGAAATAAAAGAATTATCCCCTCCTCCTTAATTAAAAAAAGAATTATTAGTTAAACACATGTAAAATATTAAATTAAAGCACATTTATTTTGATCTTCTAAAAAATAAAATTGGTGAGGTTGTCAAGTGGTTATCACTCCAGGTTCAAGAGATCCTAGGTTTGACAAACATGTTTGTAGTGCTTTGAAATCACTTTAAGACATAGGTCTAATCAACTCTTCTGCAAAAAGATATTGTAGAGTGACAAACTAAACTATCCCTATGTAATCAAATTTGAGTAAAAAAATTTCATATAAAATAGAGATATCAAATCAAAATCCAGATAGTATTCATGCATAAGTAAATGATATCACTGATTGAGTGCTTAAGAATATCAGATGTAAAAATGAGTGTTTCATTTCCTTATACCTTCAGGCCAAATCAAGTGAAATGGAAACTTATGGTGGCTGCATGCCAAAGACGAAGTGGTAACTATCAGCAGGCTCTTGAGGAGTATAAAGCTATCCATCGTAAATTTCCCGATGATGTGGAATGTAAGCCTTTCTTCAATTATACATCAGAATATCTCTTAATATATGCTATAAATGCATACTTTAAATTTGTAGTTGAAAATTCAACCACTGATTCTAATGTATTTAATTATATGATTCAAATAGCTAATTATATTGATGTTTCAATAAGCCTGATATTTTTTATAGAAATTATTTCAGATAAAAGAATTAAAATAAACTTACAAAAACTTAAAAGTATAAGCCAATCCACAAATAAGATTTTATTTTAGAACCATGCATCAAATCAATATCTAAGGAAATTTGTATTTTTATGAAGAGTTATACAATACTGCTATTTTATGCACATTACTGTTTGTTAAAATTGCAACACTATGAGAGAATCATCAGAAATAAAATTAATTTATTCCACGCATTACTTATAGTGGTTTAAATAAACGATCAAATTTACAGAGCAATAAAACATAAATAATGCAGAAACTCAATATATTGTGCAACTGCCATGCGCAGTGATGAGAGCCACGCGTCGTGGCATCGAATCATACAAATTCTGCAGGTCATGTTGAGAAATGGCATTCCAGATGGCCTCTATCTGATGCCAAAGTTTAGCTTTACTCTCTGCTCGACGAGCGAGTCGCCGACCGATGTAATCCCACACGTGATCAAAGGGTGACATATCCAGGGAACGTGCAAACGGGGAAGAAGCGGAACCTGTTGTGCACTGAAGAAGGCTTGTACATTCCAAGCAGCATGTGGACGGGCATTGTCTTGCTGAAATACAGCTCTGGGAATGCTTTGCAGGAGGGGTAGTTCCACAACTTCCCTGATGTAGCACCCACTGTTCAGGGTCCCCACGATTTGGAGTAGAAAGGATCACCCATGACAGCCAATAGCGCCCCATACCATAATGCTAGGCATTCGTCCTGTATGAGGATGAATAAGATACTCAGGGAGGAGGCATTCACCTCTGTAGCATATGACTAATGCTACCATTTATTTCTTTCCTCAAAATGGGACATCTACTAATTTTTAGGTAATAATGTGAGTGTTCAAGAAAACACATATTTCTTTATAGTTTGTAATTATTAATGAAAAAAAAACAAGAATGTGTGTGTGAACACGTGAAAATAAATAATTTATGGGGTCTTATATTTTCTGAACAAATGTTCTTAAGTATATTTGGTATTGATTTTAAATAAGAAAAACTAAAATTCTTGGCAGGATTTCTTAAAATTTACTTTTGCATTTTATATATATATAAACGGGTACTTAGTTTATAAGCTAACATTAAAAGTGTACTAACTTATATTTAGGCATTGTTGAAGTGAAGGTTTCACATACAAGATACTTAAAAACAACTATAATAACACACGTCGATAAAAAAAAATCAATCATCATAAAAGATGCACGAGCTGTCTACGCGTACTCTCAATCAAGGAGCGAGCTAGCAGGCTTCTGACTAGGGATGGGGAAAAAATAACCTGTTCATTTACAATGTGAATTCCAAAGTTCTAGTCGCCTAAAAAGTGATTACAAGTAAAATTGAAATATATTTAGTCAAATATCATCTAATTTTCTTCTGTCAAAACGGGGGGGGGGGAGTTCTGTCAAAACAAGAGTAAAGAATCGTTGATCATGAAAACTATGGTTATAAATTTTCTGTGCTTAAGGTTTTCCGGAATTATCTACATTAAGTACTTACAAAAAGATGAGGTCCGTCAGATTTATTTTTTATTTTTCACGCCTCTTTTTGAAATTCTTACCATGGGTAGATCACTTTCTGAAAACGGGACAGTTCAGTGTCCCAAAGCTGTGCTTGTGGACAACGGAACAGCCTACGTAAAAAACGGGACGTATGGTCACATTACGTATGACAAGTACATGTCAGTTACAGTCCAGATTGTAGTGGGACTCGTATGAGAAGACAACTTTGTTGCAAATTGGCACGCCAGTGACTGTTGGTGAGCCCATTGTAGCAGGAGGCGTCAGTGGTTCAATGTCAAGGGAATCCCCTGCACATAACCCATGGCGCAGCAGACATCGACAAACCGTCAAGGAAGATAATGACACACTTGTAGAAGAGCTACAATGTTGTACCAAGATGCGAGAGGATGCTGTACGGTCTGTCACCACCATGCGGATGAGGTCCCACTGCCAGGGTTTTGACTTGTCCGGTTCTGCATGGTCAATCTCTTACACACGTATCACTGTTGTGGTATTATGCCACGGTCAAGTGGCAACTTTACAATACGAAAGTCCACCCTCATGGAGGCCGATCATGCAGCCCCATTTGAACTCTGTTAGTTGTTTGTATGGCACTCTTGTGTTTTTGGCAAGGCATATTGACTTCTAATCAATCATTTACTGCAGTCAAATGAAGATACACATATTTCATTGTACTTTTACATTGCTTTTTATACACAGCTCACTTATGACTTATTTTGGGGGTGACTCCGAAGAGTGCCAGCACCGCGACTAATAGTCTATTGTACCGAGACCCCTGTTGATTTACTAAATACCGATTGCCGAAATAAATTTCAGCATGTACCCGATTGGAATGTTGCCAAGTTCCCAGGGATCAATACAATGGTATCCCAGATATTCAAATCATTGTGCAGAATAAAAACCACAGTCACACAATACATGTTTAGGACTTTCTTCTACCATCTGACAACCTCTACATAATGGGTCATCCATAAGGTTGAGGTGTATATTCAGGGTACAGTGGCCAGTTAGAAGGCCAATAGCCACCCTGATTACACAGCTCACTTGGAAGTTTAGAGGGTGTTTATTGGCCCACACATGCGCGATTACTTTGTAATTCTAATCATTTGCATATCCTAACCATACGTTTTGCATTTCTTACTAGTTTCGTTTAATTTGCATGATTCTTTTGTGGTGTTGCAATTTTCACAAACAGTAGTGTATTATATTTACTTTACTTAAAATGTTTGAAGCTTACCCATTTATTTTTCTACAAAGAGAATCTGAACAGTGATTTGTTAAATATTCCCTTGCATGAATATGGTTCATGTCAAAAAACAAAGTCTGCAGAGATTACAACCACCCAAGAGGCAAAAAGTTATTATTGTAAAATTGATATCAGTTTAAGTACCTGTAGCCTGGTCACTGTTAGGAGTAACCCATTTGAATGGGAAATCACTGCTTAAAATTTTAGACACTGAACATGCAGTTTTAAAGATTCATTATTAATCTATTTAGAAATATTTTATAAAACATCTGTTGCAAGTTATTTATAATTTTATGAGTGTAATATATAAAATAGGAATTTCTTAACTATATATATTTTCCTCTTGAATAACCTAAATTAAAGATCTTTAAATTTCTTGTTTCCAGGTCTTAGGTTTTTGGTTCGTTTGTGTACAGATTTGGGTTTGAAAGAAGCATCTGAATATTCTACCAAACTGAAGAAGGCTGAAAAAGCCAAGGAAGTTAAAACTCAGGTAGAATTTTTTTGAATTAATTTAATTTTTTCAGAAATATTTTGTAGTTAACTGTCATTGAAATTTTAGTTAACCTACTTAATATCTTCCACTTATCAATTGTAAATTCTGTAATTAATAATAGAGAACAGCCAGCAGTGGAAGCCGTCCTGGTAGTCGAAGAAGCAGTAGTCGCACTTCAAGAGACGGTTCTGCAAGCAGCTTAAGCAGTAATAATGTTCCTTTTCTTTAGATAAGTTCTCATGTTAGCAGCTTTACTATGAGTTCTACATATAATTATTCCATATATATATATATATACATACATATACTAGGGGGCCCGCCCCCTGCTCGCAAACCCCCGGAGGATTGCTTTACAATCAATATTGGTTCGCTGTGTGAACCTTGCTCGCTTCGCTCGCATCAATGAAGACATGTGTCCTAGCAGAAGGGATTGCTTACATAATATGACATTCCAAAAAAAACTTTTTTTTTTCAAACGGAAATTCGTTGTATTACAGAAAAGTTATACAGTACCTCTAGAATCAGAACTCGAACAATTTGGAATTCAAATGAAAACTTTAAGCAAATTTTGACTTGAAATGTGAGCGATGCTTTGGAAATCGAATACCCAGCATGTTGTTTGAGCGCACATTTCCTCAGCACTCGTGCCACGGATACTCTTTTTCATTGAGTTTGTTGTCGAAAGTTGTAGTGCAGGCGTCTTGTTGAACTATAATTGTTTGCCCTAAAAATGGCCGTTTTTTAAAATTGCCCTGTAAGGAGCCTTGTTTTTGAAATTTTGAAAGAAAGTAGTGCAATGTGAGCTTTAATCATTAATTTTTTTTCAATAAAATTTCACCAGATAGCGCTATAAATTAAATTGAGGCGCGAGACTTCGTAATAAAGAAACAATCGTACAGTGTTGCCAAAACGCAATAAAAAATAACGTCTTTTTTGCGTGCCACGTAAGAGAATTAATATATATATAACACATTTTTTTTAATATAAAAATTACACATCTTGATTTTTTGCTAGTGAATAAGAAGGTATTCAAGAGTAAGACTTCCTTTAATTTTTGCTTACTGTAAGACTTCAATTTGTAAAAATAAGTTAAAATCTAATCTATTGAAGCAACAGTTCTTGGATTAAAATCAAAGCTCCTGGCACAGCATGGCTAATTATGTCTTTTGTACCATAAAAACCACCCTAAAACAACCTAGTGTCATCTCAGGGACATATTTAGAGGGAGGTTACTCCACCACCCAAAGTGTTCTTGAAGTTACAAAATTAAATGTTTATTTATAATTGTAACAGTTTGATTGAAGGCAAGCAAATAATCCATCTATGTACTAAGTGACTAAATGGGAAGGAATAGACAAGGCGGCGAGAAAAATGTTGTATTTTTATTTACTTAAACATGAGTGACTAAAGACATATTCAAAAGTGCCCATAGGGTCCAAGCCCTCCCAAAAATATGTAAATGTTAAGAAGCAAAATAAGCACTAAAGATAATTCAATCATCATAAATCAAAGTTTTGTTTATCACGAATAAAATGCATCTAGATGAGTGGTTCTCAAACTTTTTGAAGTCTTACAAAAATCTTAGGCGAACCACATACAAAATGCTAAGAAATAAGATGCTAAGAGCAAAGAAATATAGAAATAACTCGAAAATACTCCATACCTTCTCTTTATTAATAATTAAATTTCTGATGAGACACATGAGCCTGACCTGTCTTAACGATTTCTTCATTGTCGGGGCATATGTATGATAAGCTAACTCTCATTTTCTCCCTTATCAATTAATTTTTATATCCTACACATATCGATCTGGGATTTCATAGGGCACACTTAGGCTTTTCACCGGATGCAACAGTGTGCCAGGGCACACCCTTTGTGAAGCACTGTATCACTAAACATGTCATTTAGTATTACATACTTACTTTCAACTGGAATACAAAACCAGATTATTGGGTCTCGAAAATTATTTTCTGCAGATGTATCTTTTGAATAGTTATAGTGGTGCAGAATTCACTGTCCAAAAGTAACCAGAGCAACATAGCAAACTTAGTAATGGAGCCTAATAGTAGAAAAAATTTAAGTTGAAGCCAATGAAAACAGGCTAGAATATGTTCAACATTAAATGCTGCATTTATTCGCTTTGTTTCTTAATTGCAAATGGTACATTTTACAATTTATTAACGATTAATTAATGATTTAACATATCTATTAGCTATGTATTCCAAGGAAAAGTGTTTTTTTTTTTTTTTTTTTTTTTTAACTTAAAGTTATGGTTTTATTGCAGCTATTTTATTATATTCATGCTTGAGAAAAAGTATTAATACTTTAATTTTTTTCCTTAAAATAAAACTATTATTTTGTTTCATCATAGTGTAAAAAAAATTTTCTGCTGAATTATTCAATTCTATAAGAATAACTGCTTCTTACAGATGCAAGTATACCTCTAGGAAGTCCAAGACAAACTCATTCAGGACATTCTTTAACAACATCAGCTAAATCATTAAGTAATGCTCAAAAGATTTTGGAAGCAGATGAATTCAATGCTCCAGATGATCGTCAAGGTAAAAACTAAGTGAATTTTCTTTCATCTTTGTTAAGACTAATTTAAAATTTTTAATTTGTTACTAACAACTTATAGTTATATATGCTTTGGCCTATTGAATGAACACATGGTCTTAGATTTTGAAATAAGAAAAAAATTTCTATAAAATATAGACAAAAAAATCTAAACACCCACAAATATTCATCAATGACCATGAAATTTGGTATGCAAAATGCTGTACCAGACATACAAAATGTTTGAATTTGCCTTTGAATTACCATACCTTACAACCAAGAATGCTTGGATGTGCTCCCAGTATTCTCAACTGAAAGACTTTGAAAGGGGTCACATTGTGGGATTACGGGAAGCAGGTTGGTCTTGTTGAAAAATCGCCCGTAATGTGGAACATACACTGTCATGACAAAATGATAGAAAAAATATTCCAAATGCTATTGTAAATAATTTCCACTAACAATGTTGTATACATGATATGACCCGAAAATTACCTTTATCAAAGTCGATTTTTTAGTAGTGTATACATTGCTAATCATCTAAAATGCAACACCATGAACGGCGATAACAAAGCAACATTTATTCTACACATAATAGAAGGCAAGAGGGTAAAATGATTAAAATTACAGCTCTGTTCGACTTGCCAAAGCAAAGAAATAAGTATTTTTGTGCCCCTCAAGGGCTTTAATTTCTTCAAGGAAACACTCGCATTATAGCCCTGAGATACCCTAGTGTGACCTTCCTTTTTGTTTTACACTTACCTTGTTAAACTTACGACTTTTCCTCCCTTTTATCTTTATGCATTTTTTGACACTTTCTGGTTCTACTTGTCCTATTTTGGACCTTGTGCCTTAAAACTGGATAACTAATCAGTATTTTGTGTAGCCACCATGAGCGGTAATAACTGCTGCTACACAGCATTGAAAGAAATGTATGTGTTTGCGGTATGTCAGCCTTGAAGATAAGAGAGGACAATAGGCTAAAAACCTCAGAGATATAGCTAGGACTTGAGTGTCCTAGCAATGCTTACTAGGCGGGTGCCAAAGAATCCAATGGCGCCCTATACTATAATGCCAGGTGACAGACTGGTATGGCAATGCATAATGCAAGAGTGTTGCTGCAGTGCAACAGACTCTTACTCGGAGGCAACCATTGTGGTGCTGTAGACAAAATTGAAATTTGAAAAAAGACAATATCTTGCCATTTGCTTGTCCATATGCAGTGTTCTACACATCATTGCACTTGCAGACGCTTGTGGTGTAGTCAAAGATAATCATAGCAATGGAAGCCTTGAAAAAAATACCCTGCTGCTGTAGACGACATTGAATTATATGTGCTGACAGAGGTTGTGCAACACCTTAATTCTTGAGCTAGGGTTGTTGATGTTGCAGAATAATCATAACAGCCATAAGCACAAGACAGCTCTCCTCTCATCCAGTGTTGTGATGAGACTGCTGCAATCATTCATATTAGTTAGTTCATCCCTACTGCAGCTTATTCCACATTCGTTCACTGTGGATTGTTGGAATACGCAGTCTTGATTAGCCAAAATTCTTTAGCCAATCAGCCTCTTTAATCAGCCTTTAGCAAATTCAGAAATGGCTCTTATTTTTTTTTAATGAGGAAAAATTAAGTTTTCAATACCTAGGAACAGAGAGAAAACATAATACCAATACTTTTAAAACCATCTCTGTTCTTTTTTACATTTATAGGAGGAATTACTGGTACACATGATTTGCATACATGCTGCAGTGGTAATCATTTGCACATCTTCCATGATCTATGTATCATGCAGACTTCAAAGTTATTGTACGCTTTCTTTATGGTGTTGCATTTGAAGGAAAGCAAAAAAAAATCAAATCATGAGAAAAAATTATTATATACTTTGGGTTTTGTTCTTAGTTTATTGGATCAGCTGATGAATGACATAAGAGATTTTGCCACCAGATGGAAATCACAAAATGCCACGTATAGCAATTACGAAAAAATAGAATTTATATATGCATTTTTTTGCACTTCTCAATGCAGTCAACTTGAACCATGAGTAACTTTTTTTCATTTCCAGATCGTTCAATTAAACCTCTAACCCTGAACCAAAAAAAGGGCGAGTTTAGAAAAATGTATCAAATATTTAAAATACAATAATTAAGGCTATAAAAATAGGAATTTCACTGAGCGCAATTTTTTTATGTAATGTGTTTAGTGAAAGTATATTTTTAAAGAAAATAATTCAAAAGAATTATATACTCCAAACCAAAGAAAAAAATTTATACTCTGTATTTTCCTTTTAACCTTTCGAAAATTTTCTTAACAAAGGTGTTATTTAACTTATCAATTTATCTCATTCTAGATTTAAATTTTGCCGATTCGTCAGTTATGCAGGCACGTCCCAAAACAGCAAGTGGTAACAGAGATGATTTTGAAGATGAGGACATAGGTGCTGATTTATTACCTGAGTAATCAAGTATTAATTCAATGAATCACAGGATTTGAATGCAAACATGTTAAGAGAACTATGATATTTGTGCGATCTGTTTCTAGTCATTGAAACTGAATTTGGTTTATGCATAATCATATACAAAATATATTATATTCCCATGTATCTCTATATTTATTACTTAATACACAGTTGTAAATAGGCTTGAAAATTGATTTATTATAAATTTTACTTTATTTCAATTTTGCTTAGTTTGTTTTGCTATACTTAGAAATGATAACATGTATGGATTAAAATTTTTGAAAGAACACAATTATTTTATCGTATATAATAAGGGTTGCAAGTTCCCATAACTTATTGAGTAAATAACCACTTTTGAGTATTACATCCAGCCCCCCTACCCCCACCCCATCAATCTGTGGGTCCCGTTGCCATCTGTTTTGACGGGTCCGTCCCCTTCAGGAACATAGGTATTTTCCAGTTTAATCCTAAAACTTACTCCATGTAGGTTTGTAAGAGTGATGTACACAATATACCACATAATAAGCAGGACACTTAGTTAAAAAAATATTGAATAAACAAAAATAAACATTAGGTTAATAAACATAGTAACTAACAGTTTTAATATATGTGGAAAATCAGTTATTTGTATATGTAAAATTCTACAGTTCAAATCAAAAATCAAAGCAAGTGATAAAATATAATTAAAATTGTAACAATACTTAGTGGAAAAGTGTGTCCATCTTGAAAAACTAACATGAATCATTTTACATTTTTCTTGCTTTCATCATGGATGATATTTCAATTACATCTCTGAAGTCAATGCTTGAAGCAAGACAGTGTTCAATGGCCAATACAGCCAGCGAGTTAAGTCGTTTGTGGCTCATTGATGAGCTTTGCCATGTCTTCAATACGTTTCCAAGCTTACTGAATGCTATTTCTACTGATGCAACTGTTACTGGAATTGTAAAAAAAATTCCTTGGGCATTACAAGCATGCATAAAAACGGGTTCCAATTGTTTTTCATAGAATGAGTAAAATAATTGTAATGAGGTTTTTGAGAATTTGGAAGAACCCGAAACATTGTTTGAAATGTTTTAGATGTAAAATCTCATTCAAAAGTTTACTGATAAATCGTTTTTGTAAGTACTGACTAATTTTTCAGACTTATACTGTTCAAATCACTTTTGTCTAACGAGTTGAATTTAAGAATTGAACTGAAAAGTTCAGTTAGTGTGAATTGGATGCTTCAAATCTTCTGAGGTCATATAAAATAAAATCCAAAGATCTGTAAACCATGTCCGTGTTAAAATTTTGTTCTTGATGAAGAAGAAGGGCTTCTTGTTTTCAGAAACTAAGATGTTATTTTCATTATGTGCGCTACTAAGGGTGACTCGTTGATGATTTCTGTCCACGAGTCTGAGTCACTACATCTCCTCATGCAAGTCATTCATCAGTTTGACCTAGATGTCCAGAGAAATTTCTTCAGACTGAATTATTACACTTCTTTCATTAATGCAGCCCAACACCTTAAACCAAAAGACTAATACAGAGGTGTTGAAAAGAATAAAAATATTTCTTTAGGGCTATAACTTCGTTATAAGATTTTTGCTCAAAGCTTAACTTCAACTCACTTAATACTTGCTACAAGGCCTTGAATACTCATGGATAGTGCTTTGCGACTGTAACCACAGCCTCAAATCGTTCATACCATCTTGTTTGAGATGGCTTTTTTAGGGAAAGTGGCTGTCAAAATGCTCCATCTTGCTGGGCTATGTGAAAAAAAGAAGTACATTGTTTCCAAATTTCCAAAGAAATTAGTAACCTCTGGGCACATTTTAGCTGCATCAACTCCTATTCTGTTTGAGTGAGCTCTACATGGAGAATAAAAGGCTACATAATTTTTGTCTTGATTTTACTCCTTTGACTTTTCCCACACATATTTGACCCTCTGTCATACCCTTGAGCTCTACAGTCCTTAAGAGGGAAATGATTTTCTGCTAAAACAGTTGCAATTTCATTAGTAATATCTTCTCCAGCTTTTTCTTTGACATTCAGATACTTAACAAATATGTCTTTTGTTTTGCTTTGTATCTTTATTCCGAGTGACATACCTCAAAATAAATATGTTCTGTTCTTGATGCGATACATCAGAAGTAACATCAACGATCAACCCATAGTAAATTTGCTTCTAGTCTTTCTTCAAGTAAAACTTCAAACACTTTTTCACCACAAAGTGAAATGAGGTCATTCTGACACATACAAGATAAGTAGTGAGCTTGACCTTTCATGGTTTTTCCTTGTAATGGAAGAGTTTTTACTTTAGCCAAGTGCTACCTTGTAATTTCATCGTATTTTCCTATTAACTTCAAGGTTCCGAGAAAGTTTCCATTATTTACATCACCAATTGATTATTTCCTTGGAAGGCTTTGCTGCTAAAAACTGCCCTTGATGCTAGCGTTATGTCCAAAATTCCTTGTAATATTTCCTTCCATTTTCTGCTTCATTTAAAATTTGTTTTTTAAGATCACAATCAATACCTTTAGAATTAATAGAATGTTGGAAGGATTTCCATTGACAATAGCACTTTCGATGTTCACCATTGTTTTCATGTTTGAGAAGTTTGTTATACATTTTCCACATGAGAATTGAGCCGGAGAAAACCCCTTTTGCCGATTTGCTTCGTTTCGAGGTAGTAGCAAACAGAGTACATGCAAGGTAATGATGCATCCATTTTAAAGAGCTCCAGATTAACCAATCTCTGGGGTACTGCTCTCGATTGTTTGGAGATTTAGAATAGAGAAGATAGTTAGGGAACAGTTTTCCTGTTTTGTCCTTTGGGAATGTCTTAGCCTGCTTAAATAATTCCTCAACTTTGATATTATTCTGAGAAACAATATTCTGCCAGTTAATGTCATTAATTATTTCTGGCATCAATTTGACAATTATTCTTATTTAGTCTAAAATTTTTCCTACCTGTAGCATAGGGAAAGTCTTGCCTGCATTGTTGTTACTTACGGTCAGTTCATATGACACCCCATCAACGTATTATAATCATTTGTATCACACTGAGGTAAACTTTCACTAGTCAAAAGGATGGTCATCACTGCTTTTAAAACTTTTTTAATACTCTGCCGTCCTACAGCCCGTTTCATTGCTTTCAGCTTTCGTTTTTGAACTCCAGATTTATACTTTAAATTATACTCATAGCAGACATAACTAAACTCACTCACAATAATACTAAACTATCATTCTTTGGACTTTAAAACATATAATTAATAACTGAAATCGAAAAAACTATTAGCACATGAAAGTGTTAAGTTGAAATATGTATAGCTCGTATAGTGAAAAATCCTTAAGTAATGACTTGCCTCTGTGTGAACAATAAAGCACTGAACGCAGTTTCCTTAAATATTAAAAATAATTTATTAAGTTGTTTAACAAGCAAATTAACAGATTAATAAGAGGGGCCCCCAACAAGATACAGAAAAATTACTGCTCATACACAAAGATTACACGCAAGATAATAGTCCAGATGAAAGGAGATGGAGACCGGTGGCAAAACCCGAAGAACGGAACGGACTGACTCACCCTCTGCAAAAAGGTCTCTGGGGGGGGGGAAGCGCTCTGAGATTTCCATACATCATGTGTCAGGCATGGGGTTCAGTTGTTCAGGAGAAGAAGGTGTTTTACGCAGTACATCCAGACTGTTGGTAGGCACGACCCAAGGAGGAGTGTAGTTGACTGATCCAGCAGGATTCTTTTTCTTCCAAGTGGCCCACAATGTCACTGGAAAAATCTTTTAGAACATATCCTTTGTGAGGTCGACAGTAAATTTTCTCAGGCCCAATTCTCGGCCTCCTGTCTGTTCATTCGATTCCTTCCAAGGTAAAAAGTGTCCTCCTTGTCGGTGAGTCTCCTTACTTCTCTCGTGATTCTCACTTAAAAGAATCCCCCAAATCATTCAACCCCCATCCAAGGTAACCCCTTGAAAGGAGACGATCCATTCCAAATAGTAAGTCACCAGAACCCCCTTCTCGCGAGTGGACAATACATCCAGGGGAAAACCCACACCTGGGCTGGAATACTATCCCATGCTGCCAACTACGCCAGAACTGATGAGCACTTTTCCCCCAGGCCACATTCCTCGCCCACAGGTTTCCGCTGATAACCTTAAATGGGTTTTCTTTTCTCATGACTATCGTGAGAAAATTTCCAAGCGCTTACAGTTGGCGTAAAAGCAGTATAGAACAAATTATAAATACACAATAATTAAAAGTATGCTAAATTAATTTCTTAAAAATTAACCCAACAAAAGTTATTTTCAACATCTTTGCCAGTATTATAAATTTTTTTTTAATCCTATTTGTTTCGCTCCTTTGCGGGGCCCCTGAACCAATGGCCTCATTGCCGTGGCAACGGCAGCATCACCTATGTGGGGACCCTGATCTCCAAGTACTGCATGGGTTATAAAAATATTCTAAAGTACTGTATGGGCTAGATTGAATGAGACAAAATTATTTGATAATATATTAACCAATAGCTTATGAGAAACATTAAAACATTTACATAATTTGCAAACACTGATAGAAATTTCTTTACATATAATTGCAATTGTTCAGCAAAAATTTCATGTACATTAGGCTCTGAAATTCTAACTTTTAATGATGAAATCATCCAAAATGGTAAAAACAGTCAAGTACCCAAATAACACAAGAAATGTTATTTTTGTATCAGTGATCGACATTACATTTCTAATGAAACAGTTACTTGCTTTTAGTTGCATTGGTTATTTTTCGCCACGTCCATGAACTGAACATATTCAGCTTGGACAAAAAACCAAGGCATTAAAAATATTGTTTTCTATATTTTTGAACTTACAGCCATTCACTTGATTTTACAAACACAAAATTAAATTTATATACATTTTTATGCTTTTGCATAGTGTAATAAATGGAACCAATACTAGATTTTAAGAATAAAAATGTTTAAATTATTTAAATATTTTTTAAGTTTACTGAAGCAATGAGTTCACTCCTGGTATAAAACAAAATAAGGTATCCCATCTACAAAATTGTGCAAAAGGAGAAATCACAATAATTATAAGTTCTTTATTAACGCTTCAGTATATTCATATTTTACACTATAAATCAAAATCTAGATCATGTACAAATAAAATTATTTACATATGATCCTAGTAAAATTCAGACTCCAAGTAGAACTTCGAAACTATTCTAAACTGTAACTGCCGGGCCTATAAGAGCTTTAAATAATTCACGAAGCATCCATCATTTAGGTGAATGTTCCTCTGTGCTTTTTGGAGCAATTGGAACGCCTTGTCTCTCTAAATGTGCAAACTCTGGCCTTAGTATGGGTTGTATAACTTTGCTCACTCCAGAATTTTCCATGGTAGACTTAGCAACACCTTTACCATCTCTTGAGATGTAAAGTTGAAAAACATTGAAATGGTTAATTACATTCTTCACATCATTTGGCATCATCTTGTAAGCTTTCGCTATAGATTCCACAGAATGAGCATTTGGATCATTATGATGATTTACAATGAATTCCAAAACTTGTTTCAGTGAGCATTTTCCTGCAGGTATGACTTTGGGGTCTTCAAAACCATAAGTGGGAGTTTCCATGGCTTCTCTTCGTTGAGGCAATGCCTTTGCAATTTTTTCCTACAAAAATAGAAAACAGTGCGATTTCTGCCTTATAAAATATAAACATGTTAGGCATTCTGGTTTGATTTTATTACCAGTTAGAACAAATATCAAGCTTAGATGCATCTTTTTTTAGGATTGCTAAGCAATATACCTTCATTTGAGACATTGCTAACCTAACAGACAACTAGAACATAAAATTGAATAATAAACATGCTTTTTTGGAAATTATTTCCTTGAGAATAAATAAATCTGAAATTTTAAAATGCACCCTTTTAAGAGAAGACAACTTTGGACTTCATGCAAAAGGATTCAAGAAATCTACAAATCTACCAGAGCTGTTAAAAGAAACTTAAAAGCAAAGAGTACTTTCATCTAATAAATTACAGAATGAAGTGCTTAGTAAGAAATGAGTCAGTTACACATTTGTATAGATAATCATAACTCAATTCGTATACATAAGATTGGTGACACATGGGGTGACTTGTGAAGACTGACCCAGGACGCACTTATTTTCATCGTAATTTGGCTTACAACCTGGGTGGCACATTCCAAGAGGTCCAATCAGCTTTATTCCCTGTCAGAAAAAAAACCAAACCCGGGTTGCCACATACCAAGTTGCCAACAAAATGTTGGCGAGGTGGTGCAATTTGTAAATCACAGTGAAGTAGTGGATGGGTGATCATTGTGTACAGTTCGATGATTAGCACAACCTCCGTGGGACAGGATCAGAATAAATGTATTCACCCACCAGGTCACACTGCTCAAGTCGTTTCGTGTATCACTCACCTTAGTGACCATTGTTCAAAAAAAGTAAATATTTACTCACAGCTACAAAGGATTTCATATAACTGAATCAAACATAACTAAGGCTTTCATTATGATTTTCAGGAGATAATACAAGGGGAATACAGAACATTTTTATTTGCAATTTCTTTTAGTTCTATTTCAAGCAAAAAATAATAAACATGTTTGTTTGACTAATCTTAAAGGAAAATGAGAACATTTGTTTTAAAATAATTTAATCTTTGAAGATTTTTACAAAATCTTTTAAGACTGAAACATTTATACTGCAAGAGGGACTTTTAAAAAATATTTAATATTATGTTCACAGGGTCTCTCTAAATGGTTGCTTTAACAAGTAAAATTAGCCAAGTTTCGTCATGAATTCGGACTAATGGTTTACACAAACTGTTTTTAAATTCATCAAAAAATTTGTAATAAACCTTTTGTGGATGAATGAGAAAAATTTATTTCGAAGTCTAAAACTAAATACAGTGGTACCTTGGTTAATAATAGTAATCCATTCCTGGATTATCGTCATTAACCAAAACCGTTGTTAACCTAGGCACGATTTCCCATAAAATTTAATTGATTAATTTGTTGCTGTAACCACTGTATGTTTAAAATTAAGATTTATTAACTTATAGCAGCTCAAGACCATTCCCCACATTATTCTAAATTGAAAACATTTTCAATTTGCTTACATACAAGATAACCAAGTTCTCACAATAAAAAATAATTTCAAGGCAAAATTTTGATACTATGTTTTATAGATTTCTAAGAAATGAAAGTTCCTAAAACAAAGCAAGAACAGAACAAATTGAAACACTGAAAGCAAAAGTTAATTACAATGCTATGTTTAGTATTTTTCAGCAATTTAAGAATTAATATCAGTTTGCCAAAAAAACATACCTCTGGTGATCTCTCCGATGTAACTTTTACAATTTTTAAGCGTTCTAGTAATTCAGCAGGCTTCTTTTCAACCTCAGTGTTTAATTCAGGAATACCTGAAAATCAGTAGTTTCACTTTTTCATAATACATTCCATTTTGTTTTGCACGAAATATTATGCTGGCTTATATTTTAAGAACAAATAGTTTAGATGATTTATATATATTACATATAGAAATATAACAGCATTTTCAGTTGTAGAAAATGATTGCACAGTTAGCACATTCCATTTTCCAGCCAACATATGTGAAAATTTTGTAGATGTTTAAGGATGAGCGATGTAAATTCAGAACAAAATGACATAAGCCAACCATGTAAAATTTTAAAATTTAACACTTCATTTACATACATTTTGTAAATAACCATTTTTACCAAAACAGGTTAAATGACCCATTTTTCATTTGGATACAATAGTGGAAGAATACTAAGCAAAATTATCTTTATGTTATGCTAAACACTTTCTGCAAACCTATTTCTTGCACAGAGTAGATTTTAGTGGCTTTATTTTCATGGCAATCTTATTTGGCACTTTTCAGGCATATGAGTAACTGCTTGAGCTTGCCAATTGCTGCAACCATATTAGTGCAATGAAGCATGAAACTCTTTACAGTGATGTGTTTATTATTTTGCAAAGCAGTGTAAAGGAATGGATTTAGAACACAAAATATTGAACCTGTCAAATGACCTATTGTAGAAAAAATTGGTACACTTCATGTATGTCGCTTGTGAAGGTAGAAGTGAAAAGAAATATTTACTACTAAATTAATTAAAAAAATATTTCAGGAAAAAGTAAAGTCCATTGAGGAAAAACGGTGAAACTTAAAAGTTATTGTAGGTCAAGTGACCCATTTTAAAATTATGTCAAAATTTCAAAATGGGTCATTTGACCCACTTGGTACATTTTGAGTTTAACCTCTTTCTACAGCACTTAATTACCATGATGTAATCATCAAATGGAATCTTACAAGAATCAATGGAATGGGGAAAAGGGCAACAGTGTGACAAGATTTAATTTCAGCAATATTCTACAAGTGTCGATTTTTAAAAAAAAGCTTTTTTAAGACGTGTTCAAGGGTGCCTCTATGGAAATGATGAATTAATCATTCCAGGCCTTAAAGCAAAAATATACGATTTTTAAATTATTGATCTGTACGATACTGTTTAAAAACCAAGCATAAAGACCTTTTTAACATTTCTTTCTTATCGGGGACATTACATTCAAAATCGGTGGAAATTTTTTTTTTTCTCATAAGTAAAAATTAATTTATATCAAATTCTGTAGATAGCAAAACGAATTTTTCAATTGCGATAATTTTTGATGGAGTAACATAAAATGTATAGTAGATACGTTTAGTCTACTACAAAAAAAGTCAAATGACATGTCACAGTAAAAAGGGGCATACTTCATACATGTCAGAAGCAGGGAGATGAAGAGAATATATATAGGGAAAGGTTGGAGGGGGGGGGGCAGTGTTACATGGGGTACAGTGAATTTCATTTTAAAGTGGTAGCAAAATTAGCTCCAATTTGTTTACGATCTTGTTTTCCAGACGTCCATGTGTTTTGGAAGAATTTGCATCATTAGTTACATTTCTCTAAGCAAATCTCCATTTTTGCATGTTAAAAGTAAAATTTTGTGTTTGTAATTAAATTCTCTTTGTTCTCGAGTTGTGCTTATTTTATATATTTCAGTAGCAAAACTAATTCTGCTGAGTTAAAATTATTATTAAAGAAGAATTAAAGAACATAAAATTCACTCCATTGGGGAAGTAGTGAATCTAAACAATGTTGATTTTAAAGTGCTGTAGTATGTCAAAAGAATTTTTCCATCTTGTAAATTTTCACGAACAAATGAAGTTTATTCATTTGAAAAATCGAAATTCATTGCCAAACTTCTCTCAATTCCACCAGGAGGGACAACGAGAAAACTTGCTAATTTTCCCAGTGGATTTAATTTCCTATCAAAATCTAAAATAAGTTTACAATTTCTTTAATTTTATTTTATCAAGCTTTGTAACTGTAGGCTACAATCATTGCTAATGTTTTCCTCACATTTAAAGCTGTTTAAATTATATGTAAACTAATAAGATTTCAAGGAAAGTTGTAGTCTTGAGGGATAAAAGATCAAAGTAATTTTGTCAAAATTTTTAATCTGGTCATTTTGACCCACTAGGTAAATTTAATGTTAATATGTCACTTTAGGTATCATTACTGGATAAGCAGAGAACTACAATTATGGGTTAAAGACTTGTTGTTCGAAATACTTTTGTAGGAATTTAAAAGTTACAGATGATCTTATTTGATGATTTTGTAATCATAAATATAGAGATGTAAGCAGATAACATTCTCCAAATATTGAAATTTGGAGAATGTTATTCAAGAATTTTCTATTTAAAACCTAATTTTTCAGAAAATTGTAATTTTTCCTTTCATTGACTGCAGAAAAGAGCATGAAGCTTATTTTATGTTACATTCACGATTATAAATAGGCATATAAGCACTGTTATAGAAATTAGTTATAACTTATTGTTTATTAAAAACATGAAAGATTTTCTATTTTTTTCATCATAAAATGAAGGAATTTCGCAATTTATATCTCATGGAAATAAAGGAAAAATTAACATGCTATGCAACATTATAGCACTTATTTATCATGCCTAACATAATATATATTAAAAATTCGTTAATTACCAAGTTACTAATATTACATAAAACTAATAATACTATTTTTGTTATTAATGACTGTTTTAAAATATTTGGAGATTTTTAATCCTCAGGAAAAGTATATTTAGTATTAGATTTGTAGCAGTTAATAAATAAAGCTATTGCAGAAGTAAAAATCTACCAATTTTTTACTCAAAAATATAGTTTTTCCAGTCAATAAACAAAAAATATAATAACATTTGAAAATTCTGTAAAGAAAATCTAATTATAATTTTTTTTTCTGCTGGATTTTTTTTTTTTTACAAAAATTACAAGTCTAGTAGTTTTGATTCTAAAATGTGTTCACTTCAGGGGAATTAGGAGGGTTTTCAGTATTGAGTTGGCAATACTGCCCAATGCCTTGTTTTCTACCATTTTCTTGATTCTTTTCACAGAGAAATGCTTAAATAAATAGTTAATTGAAAATAACGAAATACTACAAAAATACTTTTAAATTATAATTTTTTTCCTCTCATGTATTCATTATTAGATTTAAGAAATATGTACCATATTTTTATTTTTTAAGCATTTAGAAAAGAAAATTCTCGACTATTCTCCCGCTAGAGAATATTCTCCAAAAGATTATAAACAAGAATTTTACATCTGTACATAAACATGCCTTTAGTATTTCATAAAACCTCCATTTTTCTTGATAATGACTACATCTGTGATAAAGGCTTTACCAAAATCTGAATGTATGCTACAAAATCAGATTAATCGCTGTTGTAACTGCCTTTTGACTTAGGATTCCTTTTAAAACTTTTTATCCTGGATCCCAGGAATATTCTTAGGCCAGGAAAATACAATTGTTACTCTCCAAGATATCTTTTGCACCCAAAACATAAAAATTGAAAAAAAGTTTTTCAAAAACTGTACATTGACATATACAGCTCTACTCTACATATCCTATTTTGGCTGGAAGACAATATGCACCATCATGTTGAAAAATATGATGGGCATCAAACAGGTCTATGATAGACAGCTTCTGAGGGCAGCAAAGAATCTTTAGGTATTTTTCAGCACACATGTACCATCTATATGATAAAAATCACCAACACACAAATGAAAGATGCAACTCCAAACTATTTGCATAAGCTGCAGTTTCATTAATGCCATCAAGATGTATTTTTCCAAAAATTGACAATACACATCCATTGGAGTTGTAAAGGTTGCATTTTGGTTTTACCTTCATGGAAAAGTGAGCAGAGACGAAAACAGTTTAGTGGATACCAAATGGTGTAAATTGTTTTATTTCCCATTGAAATTTTCTTTCCCAAGCCAGTTTCAGGTCAGCAATGACAATTCTATTTTTTTGTCTGAAAATTTCAAAAATTGATCAAAAGGTAGTATTGATCCTTTCCTGACCCTGCTTTTCATTTGTAGAGTAGTTATATTTCTTTAATAGTCGTGATATTAAAGACACTCCAAAAAATAATTAAGAGCATTGGAGCATTTGTACACATACCGCTAATAATCGTATACTTTCAAATTACATTGTTTCATACTGGTACCTGTATACAACCATCCAATATTATCAGATCCGCCAAAAATTCTCAGACATTTTAAATTGTCGCATTCCAGAATTGCAGTTTAGATATTCATCGGCATTTTAGTCGCAGTAATCGGGTTCCCATGCTTTAAATTATTGATACGATACAAAAATGAGTGTTAAAACTTATATTACTTGCGGAGTTCACCATGCCTGAACACCACCACTCTAATAATTAAGTCAACTTCCGATAATTACCGGTGTGAACAAACGCTCTTAGCTAAAAATGTTATAGCGGTGTGCACTCTTCTCCCATCATTAATTACAGTTCTCCCCATAGTGAAATGACTTGTGAACACAATAAGTGACATTTTCAATTCCTGACTTAAACCTTCTAAAGCAAAGTGACACAGTAGCTGTTGCACATGCAATAGTTTATGTTTAGAATAGCAATAGTTTTTTAGGGTAGTGCAATAAATTTTTTTTTATCACAGTGTATACATCAATTTATTATTCCCTTCAATAAAAATAAGCTCATCAATTCTAAAATCTTTATTAGAATGGCTTTTTCTAAATTTCAATATGCTAAACTATTTATTTTATTGATATTCCTTTAAAATTAAATGATGCAACTGTGGGTTTCATGATTACTCTGCAAGGGCACATGAAGGCCAAGGATTATGTGAACATTTTGGCCGATCAAGTCCATCCCATGATACAAACTTTGTTCCCCAATGGTGATGGTGTGTTCAAAGACGACAAAGCCCCTGTTCATCCCCCACACAGCTCACATCGACCCAGACTGGTTTTCTGAGCACGAGGATGATTTGTCACATCTCCCCTGGTCACCAGTTACCAGACCTCAATATTATTTAATCTTTGTGGTCTATATTGGAGAGGAAGGTACGTGATCGCTATCCACCGCCATCATCGTTATCTGAATGTGCCAACGTTTTGAAAGAAGAATGGTACCAGATTCCCTTGGCAAGCATACAGGAACTGTATTTATCCATTCTGAGAAGACTGCAAGTTATTTTGAATGCCAACTCTTTTCCTACACCATATTAGGCAAGGTTACATGTTTTTTAGGAGTTTCCTATTTTTGTCCGACCCTTGTATATATACGTATATGTGTATATATACACATATATACACACATATATATATATACATGTCTGCATTATAGAATTTAGTGTTCAGTTCAGTTGCATCCAGTCTTCCACTATTAATTTGTATACTAAGGAAATATTTGCTACGAAAAGTTGTAGCAAACAAATCGTTCAATTTTATGCAAAATGCAATAATACCAATTACAGCATTTGGTAATTCAGCCTGTGCCCTAAATGATGGATTCAATTATTGTATACGAGCAGAATTATAGATATTAAAAGGAAAAACGTATTTTCATTACCGCCGCTGCTTGGACATTTTAATTTTAGGCAAATGTCCATAATTTGCATGATAAAAAGATTAAATTCCATGTTAAACTGATAAAAAAATTTAGTTTAAATGTGAAGAAATGGTTGGAGATAAACAGATAAAGTCGCCTCTTTTTATTTAAGCTGCCTTAGCAGACAAGTGCTCCATCACACATAAGATCATAAAGAGATTAATTATTGTAAATTTCGGCTACAATGGCATTGAAAAAAGGGCCTAAAATATTTCAAAATGCATCTATTTATAAGTCTTATTTGCCCATTGTTAAAGGGTTGTGTTTTTTGCCGATGAAAGTTGACAGGACAGTGGCCAAAACTGGTATAAATAGCAAAAAGTTCTTTAAATGCAAAAAACAAAAAAAAGGTTAATTAAAATGTAGCTGAAAAATGCAAAGAAAACTTTGTGCTTGAACCTTCCATTTTTGATATATGCTTTTATAATCAGAAAAGTGGTTTGAAAAACTGAGTAAGTGGTAAATTAAAAAATATTTTAATACACCCATAAATATTGTAGTACTGCGATTTTCTGCTTCATAAAAATGACCAGAAGATAATTTACCCAATTGCAAATTTTTTCAGGTACTGATGTTTCTGGGATGTCTCAGTAGGTATCCTCAATTAGAGTGCCTATATAGTAAGAGTGGCGACAAGGGACCAAATTTGGCCCAATGCACATGCGCGGCAGCCATTTTTCTACCAGAATCGGTTGCTGGGCGAATATGTTTCTTCCATCGGTTTCCCACATTTTCTCCTCTCTCTTTCTTTTGGCGATAGTATTTATGTCCCGTAATTTTTATGCTCACGACTTATTGAACTTGTTTTCGTGAATATTAACAAGAAAATGAATAAAGTTAAGCTTATAACTTCAGTGTTAAATAAAATAAGATCTGATGTGTTGTCTCTCTCAGGCACAAGTTTTTTCTTTAAATTCTTTCCATGCTGTGTGATAGAAGTTTACGCATTAATTTTATAACATTAAATAGAAAATAGATTTGAAATGTCCTACTATTAATGGATAGTTCCTTAAAATAAAACTTTCTTTCAACCAACTGTTCAACACATGTAGTTTTTTTTTAGTGTGATTAATCCTTTCCTTACATTAACCGAACCAGAAAAGATACTGAACATTTTTATTTGAACTTTTTAATACATAACATAAAATTTTAACCCACTTAAATTTAATTTTAAGTTTCATCCATTTATACAAGTCAAAAGACATGTAATTTCAAAAATAATCAACACCATCAGTACACATTTGTTAAAAAATCTACCACATTTTCATATGAAAAATAGTATTAACAGATTGAAACTAAATTATGAGCAAATATTGGCCTAAACATACAAGAATAATCTCAAGATAAAAAATAGTTAACATCATTTGTACGCATTTATATCCAAATTCACAGATAAATGTTGATGTGGTGGTTTTGTTCCGAGATCTAGCAGCAAAATAAAGATGAAAGTTTGCATCAAAAATAACACTTTTATGTAAACATTTCTTTTATTCTTTTTATATAAAGCATTGCTACAATTTACTCTCTGCTTTTCTGATGATTCAATTCGACATAGGTTATTGTAAACCTTTAATAAGGAAATAGCTAAAAAAACAACGCATTATCAAAAGTTTAAAACTTGCTAAATGCCTTTGGCGCGATGCTTACATCGCCAAAGTAGCGGGAAACAGCATGTTGTTAAAAAAAAGCTATTTACTTAAAAAGTCTTCAAATTTACACTGACAAAACACTAAAATAATCATAAATAGACATTCTAGAACACGAAATGGAACACGAATAAGCTATATTTTCTTTTAAATTTAATATACACACGTTTTTCTCGAACACACAAAAAGTTCCCATGTTAAGTCTACGGGAGCTGGGAAAAGACCGCTTCGGGCGGTAGAAAAGGTCTCTAAGCCAATCAGAAAGTGTTTCCCGTATGTCGCCACTCTTATTATATAGGCACTCTATCCTCAATTACTCGCGATTATTAGATGTACAGTCGCGAATTAAAGCAACCACCCCTCTTTATTCAAGCAATTTTAACAGTAAAGAAATTTCAAAGATAATGTTTGACAGAAACTTATGTCTTCTATTTAAATGCATGAAATTTGCATAAGAGGCCACCTTCATATTAAATTGAGCACAATTTCCAATAGGAACCCCATTTCGACACACAATTTCGAATCTATATCAGAATTTAATTTCAGATACCAAAATTCATGTCAATTCAGGTCTTACTTGTTTTGAGTACAGAAAGATTAGAACTCCAAATGGGAGGTTAAATCAGTTATGGATATCTTCCTAAAAATATTTCTACAGCACTGATATTTTGTATAATGTTGTTGTTAAACCCAAACAAAATTCATCTAATATTTTATCTTGATAGTTTTTAGCATTCAATAATAATTATTTAATTAATGTATGAAAAATTATGAATAGTAGGCTATATTATATTTTGATGGGAATCGATACAGGACTTCGAATAAGAGAGAGGCCATGCAAAATATAAGCTCATTCCGATAATTAGTTTTTGAGGTACGTTAATTTTTCCACATTATTTTCATTTCTGGGGCTACCAAAAGTTTAAAAATGTCCAACTAACCTAGGATTCTAATTCTTTAATCGTTTGCGCTTGTATAGTAAATATAATAATGTAATTCTATGCACTTGCATTATATAACAATTCTCATATCGCTGAAAAATATGTTAGAAAGTGTTATTGTGCGATTACGTTTTATAAAATAACAGTTTTGGTACATCAAAATGATTCAAAAGATATTGAAATTGACTACGTTTAGTGTGTGGATGGTAAGCATAAATGAAAACTAATTTCTTAACAAAAATCTTTATTACATAACAATAACAACTCACTTATAATAATTATGATGAGCCTTCGTTGGATGTTCATTAAAAGTCTAAAAATGCATTTTAAGACTATACCTTAAAGGGGGTTCATTCATCTCTGACCAATAGCAAATCAATATTTTTCAATTTTACTGATAAAATAAAATTAGTCTTTTTGTTCAAACAGTACAAAAATTAGAATAGTCAAATTAGAAGTATATTTTACACACATGTTAAAATTATTTACCAGAATGGGTAAATTGATATGAATGTTAGACAATAACAATATGGCAATGGTAGTGAATTTTTAAAAATAACCTTATACAAATTAAGTGCTAATTAAAAATGGAAGTTAATTCTACACACAAAAATTAAGAATATATTTTCAGAAAAATGTTCCTCTTGAGGTATAAAAAGGGAGTTTTAAATGAAAAATGTATTTTGTATATTGAAATATTAAATGGAACCAGCTGTTTTTAATTTATCAAAAACTTCTAGATAAGTATCATCAGAAGCAAAAATTTTTATCTAATATTAAAATAACAAATTTGGAAAATGTTGAACTTTATTAAGAATGAGGGGATACCCTTAAATTCAGCCAAATATAATATATGGGGATAACCAGAATAGAGTACTTCAAAAATTTCAGTTAATGTATGGAAAGCTCTAAAGGAAATTGCATACTATATTGGAAAAAGTAGATACATACAACAAAATATGCCTTCATTGATACGTGTTCAATTCAGCAAAAAAGTTAAATGTCATTAAGACACTTTTTTGGAATAAAAAGCTTTTCAGGCTAATTATCATATAGAGTTCATTCCCCCAAAGTTTTCTAAAGAATTTAAAATTTTCAGAGAAAACTAATTTTGTTCTATTGGATCCACTGATTCAGAAGATGGGAAAATAACGCTAGTCAACAAAGGCTTTATGGACACAAGGAAAAATTTTTTTTTTCTTAATTCCCATGCACTGAACATAAATATGAAGAAAATGATGCTTTGGCACACAAGGTTTTCCAGTTGATTTAAGCCTTATAATAGATGATCCATCACAAACGGATATTATTTGAAGCTGGTCAGCATCTACATCTACAGCAGGTCTAAAAGGGATCAAAAACTTGTAAAAGCATAAGCCAACCAGAAAAAAAAAATGAAGTCCTGAGAATTCTTTGAAACTTACAACAAAATTAAAAGACTGCCTTAAAATTCCACTTTCTGCATTTAAATTTCCCTTCAAAACTGGGTAACAATAAGGGGAGAGTTCCGCCAGACTACTTCAACAATGCAGGTGGAATCCAGCAAGAACAAGACTTTCCGATTCTGTATAATGTGGTACAGAATACAATATTGCTTATCAAAATAATAATCATAGTAATTATTTATAAAACCAGTAGAGCCCACCATATCAGTCACAAAATTTTTAATGATTGACTAGTGTAAATAACAGTCGTATAATCTGCATGCAATTATCCTGCACATACATAGATGTGTATCTTTATTATCACAGCCAATGTACAATACAAATGCATCACACATTCCAATCATGCAACTACAGTAACCCCTCATTATGTTCTGCACTCTGCAAAAAAAAAATTTAGAGTTCAGTAGAATTTTCAGAGTGTGGGCAAAATTGGAATGTAATCTGTTTTAAATTAACAAATAAAATTAACGTAAACATTTTGCATGAGCTCAGCTCATAGAATACGAGCATGGCCCAAACCCTTTGCGGCATTTACCTACAGTCAGATCAGAGAGTTTGGTTAAATCTTATGGCACAAAGTGAGTATGGGAGAGTTGAAGTACTCGGAAAGAGGGAAGCAAGAAATCTGCAAATGGTCCTCATTAAAGTGGCTTGCTAGACTTTCTTAGAGATAAAAACATGATTGTTACCGACTCGACCACTGAATTTTATAGCTAAGGGTTTGGCAGATTTACAGAAATAAAAAATTATCCAGTTAATCTTCAGTTTAAAAATTATCCAGTCCTCTAAATCAGAATCCATAATAAATTTACACCAAAAGGAATATTGGGTAAACAAAACAGGAAATAAAAGCTTTAAAATGAGGGCAGATTGTCAAACTAAAAATTAACTAAAGATGCCAGAAGTAGCTAGAACCTCTTTTGCACTACTAGTTGGTATGTGGTCCAAATCATGGAGAAACAGTTCTAGCCTAGAAGAAAACTGAATTTACTTAAGTTTTTCAAAATACCTTTTCTTGGCCCCCCGGCTCTCTATATCAGGTTTTTTCCCTTATAACAGTAAAATCAAGGGGTTGGATTTGATGTTGAGGGTTTCATGGCACAATGTTAAAAGGACAAGCTTTGCCATTCAAGGGTTACTGTATTGTCATTGCTACCAAATTCAGCACGAGTCTCAACTTGTAATAAGTTAGTGAATGTAACATGCTGTTCAGCAGAATCAAAATTATTTTTTTCACATGTATTCAATATCGCACACATAAGAAAAGTAAGAAGAATTTTCATTTAGTATTGATGGAAATTGTAGTTAATTAAACAATGCTATTTGCCTAATGCCCTTATTTCTACATTTCTGGCGAGAGAAAAATAAAATTTGTCATACTTAAATTTCTGGATAAAAATTAATTGGCCCGTATGAACAGCTCTCAATTAGTGCTTACAAATTCTGGATACCCCATTAGTTAAAACAAGTTAAGCAATTTTATGTATAGAAAACAAAATAGAGTTTAAAAATAAATGCCGATTTTCAAACACAAAAAATTTCTTTGGAATTTTAAATAGGAGGTTAAGAACTTTCTGAAGTTATTAGAGAAACAATTTTGATTTCAAAACTTTAATGCAATACATTTGTTAAGAAAAAGAATGATAAATACATTTTAACAATAGATGCACAAAATTACTTTGAAATAAGCTGCACTATGAATTGAACTTTGTGTTCTTTTAAACAAGACAATTTGAAACAAAGTATGTCACATAATATAAATTATGAGGTTGAGATGTTATTGTTCTAAACAGACAAAACAAAAATTCATTGTCATCAACTTTTATAGTACAACTTTATACATTCAGTTACAGTATCTGAACTCTTACAAATAATGAAACATTTCTTAGCACCAAGTCATGTAGGAACCTTTGATTTACGAAACACTGATGTATTTACAATACAAATTCATGACACCAAAAACTTGTGTATTAATTCATTTGGCTTATAAAGTATATCGCCCAGCGTAAGGTGAATGAAACTATTTCAAACAAGTTCACAACACAAAAGTTTTGGCAAAGGGTTAATGAAAATAAGTAATGACAGAATTTATTAGACAAAAAAGAAATCATACTTGGAAGGTTCATTCTTTATGCTAAAAAAAGGATCATCTATGAATCAGTTCAATAAATAAGTGGTAAACTTTGCTTTAATTGCTCATAAGCAAAAAATGGATTTTGGAAAAATAGTATGAATTTGATATTTAAAAACATTTTTATGTTAATTCACCATAGAAGCATTGCATTTTAATCTGAGAAATCATTGAATGTGATAATACTTGTTTTGACATTAGAACTTCAAGGTTTGCTCTTGGTCTGAATCCGATTCACTCAACATTAAATCATCACAAATGTTATCACAGGCAAATTGAGAGTAAGGCTGTGAAATATTTTGAAAACTGTCAGCGATACTTTCATGTTTGAGTATCCCGTTTAAGGACAATAAGCTCTGAGTTTTGGAGGAAATTGAAGGACTAGCTGAACCACTCTGCTCTAAATCAGAATCCATACCAGGAGAGAATAAGCATGAATTTGATTCTTCCAATTTATAATCCATGGGGTCGAAATCACTTTTGTCAGAAGATATCAAATCTCTTTCACTAAGGCTTTTTGTAGGCGTTTCTAACGACTCAACATCCACAATTGAGTCAGTGTCTAAGGAACCATTGAAATTTAGCCCACTGTGATTTGCAAGCTTAAACGTCACTCTATGTTTAATTGGATTTGGTGGGGGTGAACAGCTGTTGGCTTGATCAAGGTTGTCCAGATTCTCAATTCCCCTTTCAAGACTTTCCAGTTGTTTTTCAAATGTATTAAAAGAAATGTGACATGCGTTGACAATTTCCTGTGCTATCTTAGTAAACTGACTTGAAGCACCATTGAATACCTTACAGTTTGAATAAATCAATTCAACGTCCGAGAGAAATGCACTTCGATTTTTATACTTGTGAGCTTTGCAGTTCTTTATGAGTGTATCTAAATCCATGGGATGTTTCACAATGTTATAATAACCTTTAGTAACCCGTTTATCAACAGGCTTGTGAAAGGGCCAAGATTCAGGCACAGTTTTCAAATTATCAGAAACAATCTTTTCCAACACATATGAAAATGCAACTTGATCAGTGTCTAAAAGAGGATTAATGGCTTTCTCAAGTTCCATAAGCTTTTCTTCGTCTTCTTGAAACCTTCTGAAGCAATGTTCTAGCATTTCATTAGCCGTTACAGTCAAAAAACTGTGGGCGCCATTATATGTCTTACTATTATCCACGATCTGCTTAAGATCCAGCATCAAATCCTCACGATTTTTATACATCTGATGTCTCACTTTGTCCTTCATACTTAACAAATCCATTGGCTTATCAATAAAATCATGATAATTTGGGGCCTGTTTGGCTTGGACTGGAAACCAAAAGGGCTGTGTATTTGGCAAAGCTTTCAATTCAGTTATGAGTTTTTCAAACATGACACTTAATGAAACAAGAGGATCGACTCTTTTACGGTTCACTGCTTTAGGAGTACTCAAATAATCTGATGTAGGGTCTTCATTATTTATTTTTCTTTTCCTTGAAGAACCAGTTACAGCCTCTTTTGGAATTTTAATTACTAGGGATTTTCGGCGAATTTCATCAGCATGTTTAACCAATTGCTTGGATAAAATTACTTTGGTTTCATCAATTTTAATCAAATTGATATCATTCAGGCCAGCCATTTCTTCAGCTTCTTCCTGCTCTTCAGTCATTGCAACTGGAATGGGAGGTAAACAGGGACTATTTTGAAACAACCGGCAGGATTTATTTGTTCTCATGTGCCCCGTTTCTCCACATGCACCACATTTTACTTTCAACATTTCACGGGGGTTTTCTATTTTCTTTTTCTTTTTTGGTGGTTCTTTATTCATTCCCTTTAATTCATTTCTTCTTATTCTTCTCAATTGATCCTGAATACGTCTACGCTCTCTTCGGATTTCTTCTCTACTTTCTTCATCTAGGGAATAGCTCTTTATGAACTCTGCATCTTTGGTCTCCGAGATTTTTGTATACATCTGGATAATATCTGGTTTCCTCACCGTTTCTGTTCGCACAAAGTATTTGCCGTTTGAATCTTTGTAAGTTCGATATAATTTCAATATTTTACCCTCCATATTTGGACTATCATTCTTTTCAACTTTCTTTTGATTTTCATCATTAGATGCATCAGAAGACATCATCTTCTGCAATTCTTTCCTTTGGGCCTCCTCTGCTTCATGCGAAAGATCTTTAATTGTTTTTTTATTTGAAAGCATATCTTCTAGGTGTTTTCCCATTTCTTCTATATCTGAATTTTCAGAACTAGAATCGTCATCAGTTGATAGCAATTCTAATGATCCAAGAACTGCGTTTTGCAAATCAAACAATCGCTGGCATTCTTCTCGATATTTCCGGAAGTGCTCGGCTTGGCCATGGAAATTACCTCGGGCAAACTTTGTATTTCCTTCTTCTCCTGCTTTTGCCTGTTGTGTTGAAAAAGTACGTACAACATCAATGATTTGCCAACGTGTCAAGTCTTTAATAACATGTTCAGGTATATTAAAGGATCTTAAAAGCACTTTTGCTCTCTTTAAAGGAAGTCTACGTAAATCAGCATCCGTGCCTTTCACTATCCGCTTTGCAGGATTTTGAACACCATTGTCTTCTTTTGACCATTGAGGTTTATGAGGTGCCTTGATGTAAGAGAAACCTTCTCCACAACCAGTAGGATCTGCTACACCTGATAGTTCTAAAAGACATTTTCCTTTGATAGCTGATAAAAAAGCTTGTGTGGTATTCCAAGGAGCAGCTTTTACTTCATCCTCAATTTTATTTTGTAAATCATCATTTTCACCTTCAGCAACAAATGAAAACTTATCTCTAAAACCAGCATCTTTAAGCCTTTGTTCAGCTGCAAGCATACTGTAATAAGCACAACATTGTTCTGGAGAGACCATCTCACGGATTTCATCTTCTTCAGGAAGACGAACAGTACTCTTCCAAAGCCAAGATCTAGCATCAGGGCCAGTTCTTTGAAAATCCGCACACAAGTTGAGACGCTTTCTCATTCCACTATCATTCACAGCTGGAAAAGCTTTCTTTATGGTATCCACTCTTAACTTCCTAGGAGTGTCTGTACTCTCCCGAAATAATCGATAAATATAAACTGACAAGAAATCACGTATAAAATTGTTTGCTTTCTCCGATTTAGGTGCAGGCACTTCAATAAGAGGAAGTTGCTGTCCAACAGTGTAAATAGTGTCAACTATTCGGATGAAATACTGATATCTGGTGCGAATGACAAGAAAATCACCACTAGCATGTTCATAGATGGGAGCTCGAAACAAATTGTTTTCAAAGGCTTGCAGACTCCGACCTGGCTGAAGTGTACCAAGAAATGGCGATGTGTGACAAAATGCAGTTTCCCCATATTTGTAGGTGGGTAATTCATCTTCCTTTCCAGGTAGCTGTTTCCTTCGTCGGTAGTAGTTCCGAATTTTTGAGGCCATTCCAACTTGCATCATGAGGGGTGGATATTCTTCTGAAAATTCAAAAAGTACCACATCTCCATCCTTTCCACTTAGATCTTCAGGAGTACGCATAAAAAACATCTCTCCCCCACCCGATTCCTCACGTTCTCTTTGCCTTTCACTTTCTACCTTTTTAATGAACATTGTCAAGCATACTACACCAATCAAATCAGTTTTGGACATGGGACCATTTGCATACCGCCTAAGAGGTGTTCGATGAAAGCAACGCAATTTTGCTGGTATGATATAAGTTGGAAAATAAGGTTTGCGTAATTCTAATGCTGGAATGGAATGCTGCAATACAGTACCTCCATAATTCAACTTCAAAGCAGTTTCCTGCGTCATTTTAGGATTGTAGTATTCATCATTAGAAATATTAAAAAAATCCGTCTTGATATCAATTAAACTCGACTCTTCAGCACCTTCATCGGGTTTCTTCATTACAGGACGGATTTTCTTCTCTTTGGGATCTTTAGTAGGTTCCAAGTTATCTGAACTAGGAGGTTGGTCTTCAGGAATTTCCATAATGATATTGCTATCATTAATTTCCACAGGCCTAGGAGGTAATATCCTTTCCATTTCCTCACAATTCCAGATGATATCACGTTCCCATGCATCATATATAAGTCTGTAATTTTCTTCAGGAAACATTGATGGTACAATTTCTTTTCTTTTAGCCATATTTGACAGATCAAACCTGTTGACTGGCAGAGGAATTCTGGAAGTACTATTTGATTGACTAGATACATATTTACAATGATCAAGAAAAGACGCCACAGTTCTATCAGAACTAATTGGGATCCACCCAGCAGGTTTGTTTGGGTTGTAAACACGTTTCATTACTTCCTCTTTTACTTGATCTCCATCCCAAATGACATCATCTTCCCATTTGATTTGAGACACCATAAAGAATGCTTCATCAGGCATTTCATCTGTATATTCATCAACATGTTTTTCATTATCCTTTATTTTGAGACCATAGTCATATGTTTCTGCAGTCTCAGGAACTTCACACATATCATACCATAATTTAGCAGGACCAAACCTCCAAGGATTATTTAATACCTTCAAGTCTGAAGTAGATTCTTCAGTAGAGCCACTAAGTGAACGCTCCTTATGTTGCATAAATCGTAGCTCTTCATCAGACTCTACGTCACATTCTGGAAGGGATTTGGAAAGAGAATTACTGGCTTCCGCATTCGATTCTTTTTTTTTTCGGACACTGCGCCAAATATCTGGCATGCTTGATGGTTTGTTTCCAAATGTTTGTAAAAACCTTATAACTTTATGTTTATAAAACTGGGGAAATACTTTTTTAAGATCGACATCTTGATACTTGCGAGGAAGCACTGATGCAAGAGGCTTTTCTGGAAACAGTGACATATATGACCCATCTAAAGTATTTACAGGTTCATCGGCTTTTGCATCGTTTACTGTTTTCTGCTGTTGCTGTGGTGAAATCGGCTTTTGAAAAATAGAATTTTCATCAGCAGTCCTAGTTTTACTTGAAGATTCATCAATGAATTCTTCAATTTCATCAGATAACTCACCATAGTCATAAAAATCTATTGCTGATGGAGACTTTTGCTCAAAGCCAAAGCCATCATTACTTTCATCTTCCTCCATGCTACCAGTTTCACTTTGTATCAAGTAAAGCGTCTTTTCTTCGGCAGGTTTGATGCCCAGCTAAAAGACAATTGTCAGCTGTTAATTGATTCAATAAAAATTCCATATTCAAGACATAAAATGCAACAATAAAACAGAAGTAAATATTCTTAATGTTAAGGGGTAAGGGTAATTTTTTGTTAACGTCGTACTAGAGCAACACAACGGGCTAGTGACGACGGTCCGGGATCAGTCCCTTAAGGGAAAGATCCGAGGACAACACCTCGTAATTTTAAACCACAGTCAGATGACGAAGCAACACCTGAGCTGGCACCTCACTCTCCAAACTTCCATGCCAACCCAACGTGAGGACTTTCGGCCACGACAGATTTTAGGTGCACCAGCCGCCTCTACACCATACGCTTACAAACATCCATGCCCAGACCCGGATTTGAACAAGGAACCTTCCGATCTAGAGGCTAACACCTTAACCACTATACCGGTTGGTCGGCTTCTTAATGTTAAGAAAGAGAAATAATCCAAAAAGGTTAAGTTTGCTCCTAATCCTTCAAATTTGCATTTGAAAAGGTAGAAATATTGAATTAGAATAACTTTAAATATTTAACATTCAAAAATAAAATGACTTAACTAAATATTCAATGCAATAATTTATTTAACAGCTCACTTCCCCAAATGCTTACTGTCCTCTTATGTCATTAGTTTGTGATCAACACCCAGTGCATTCATTAGACTTCATAACCTAGCCAGTGCATAACAAACAATTCATAACTCAGTATTTGTCAGGAAGCAATAGAACCGTAACCTTGTAGTTAGAATTTTGCTAGGAAAGAAAATAAAGAAATAGCTGCTTGCTTCATCACTCAAGATTTATTGATGTTCATTTGATTTTGTTGTTTGACTTTTATTGTCATGGATTGTATTAGAATCTTATAACTCAAATGTAAAATAATGAAAGATGACAAAACTGCAAGTCACAATTAACTTGTTTAGTTTCTAATCACTAAAAGTGATGCAGTATTTGTTCAACTGATTATATAGGAAAGATTCTTGGCTGATGTGTTCTAATCAATCGAAAATTTTCTACGACTCATCATTTTGATATACTTGTAAAAATATAATACAAGCTGAAAAATTGTCAAGTTAATTTTAAGTTTTAAAAAAATGACTTCCAGCAGCCAGTATGTAGACAAAAACCTTCATAAAACTATGAGTCAAAGGGTTATGGCTATCAATTGGGGAATTTAAAAGTTTACTAAAATGTGCTCATCCAATCAATATATTCACAAATCTAAGTTTTAAAATATCAATAAAGCCATTTATAAGTACTTAATGCTTCCTTAAAGTCTTTCTAATAGATTTTAATCTCAGTATAAAAAAGCTATTTAAATTCTTTTTATTCATACAATAGCAAAGATAAATGCTTATAACTCAATTTGCGATCTAAGCTACTAATCACAAAGCACTCTTAAGTATAAATAAATATCTGGTAGAAGCCCTGTCATAATAAAAGGAAAATAAAAAGGGTATTTCAAAATGAGGGCAATGTGAATCAAAATGCAATGGGCTTGAAGATAAACAGATGTTATCCGATACCATTCAGATTTTGCATTTTATTCCAATATTATAGTCACCTTAATGATGCATTTTGGAATAGCAGTTAGTTGTTAGGGCATTTTAGAGCTAAAGAGCCAGATTTGGCCAGGCTGCGAAAAATACGTCAAGTAAAAATTGAACAAGGGAAAACAGTGGAATTGCAGAATAGAGCAGTAGAATGAAAGCAGAAAAGATTGCTTGGGTACCCTGGGAGCATGACCCCCTGTGTGTAGTAAAGACAGCAAACACCAAGGGAAAAGAAAATATTACTAGAATCAGTGAATCACCTAAAAGAGATATGACCAAGGGCTTTTACAAATTATGAACTACAGATGCCAAAAAAAACATGACTCGCCTGATTGCAATTGCACATCGCAGAACAAACGGAAGGTAGCAATTAATAGGGATGCGCGTGTGTGTGAATGCTTTATACAAATTCTAGCCACTGCGTGGCCACCATAGCCATAAAATTTCTAATTACACAGCGTTGCCAATGACAGTTCTTTTCGTGGAGTCATGCGTAACCACTGCCTGCTAACGCTCACCAACCCCGATGATCGCAACACCTTCCCATTTGGTTTGCATCGCAAACCAACACCACAGGCAAAATGCCATGATGCCAACAAACAAATTTAAAAATATTTTAGTTTAAAATTTAAAAATCGGGCTGGACACATTAAATCTTACTGATACTGAAAACATTAAAAAGATAAAACAATAATTTTAAGAATGAATTCCGAAGATTTTAAATCTGTCGAAATTTTTACTTTATTTTTATCAATTACGAAGATAGAAAACCTCAAAGTCTTTGCCCGTGACAAAGTTGAAACTGCTAGCAAGAGGTCATACTAATCAACAGCGCAAATCAAAACATGCAAGAATCAGAAAACTCGGTATAGTTCTAAAAAATGACGTCAGAGGTCGTCCACCTTCATTTGAGGATTAGGTGACATCACATTCCAAAGGAAGAAACAATGGTGAAAAAAACTAATAAATTCATTTTAAAACTTTTCTGGATTCAATTTTAAAATTTGTGCACAATAGAAAAATTGCAAAAAATTCTGACTATCTGTGTGCCAAATTTCATTATTGCAAGTGCCATAGATTCGTCAGGACAGTGCACGCAGACAGAGAAACACTTCCTTTGGTAATAGTAGAGATCAATATTTAAAATTTGTCAAAGAGGTTGTATTCATATTAAATTGGGTGCTTGCTCCAACAATTTCAATACAAACCCCCACCCATATTTTATCATAAATTCAGGTTCTACACACAATTTCAGGCAGTATAAAAAAACGTTCATTAATTCTATTGGATTTTTCACCGATTTGTAAGTGTTTGAAAAATGGATCTCCTAATGTTAAACTGGTATTTCACAATTTTGTTATATTTGTTAAAAACATTAATTTTTTTGGAAACTGTTTTTCTTAGAAAAAAAAACCTTTGCTGCCCAAAAACCTCAAACAAAATCTATAAACATTTTAACTATCAGACTAAATTTTACAATTTTTTTATTAATCATGAAATTAATATTCCTAAAAATTATGAATAAAATCAAGGCCCAATTTTGACTCCATACAATTCATCTCGTACTGTGAAACACCGGAATTCCAAATTTCAGCTCATTATGTGCATAATTAGTAGCACAGGGAGATTATTTGCAAAATTTGATTATTATCGTTAATGGGGATTGTTCACAAAGTGAAAACCGAAATTTCTGACAACAGATACCAGAATGGATTCTGATTTTGTTGCCAGCTTAATGGAATCCATGCCACTTGTCTGCAACAGGTTGGTCATTGACTGTGATGGCCACTACACATCATATTAATATTTATAGTGTGATTGTATAACATTATTAAATGATTTATAAAGCATTTGTATGAAGGGTATTTCATCACCCTTTACTGGGCATAATTTAACTTCATAATTCAGATATTTCTGAAACATAATTAACATACTTCTACTACTGTAGGTTAGGATTGTAACAATCCACTTATTGGATACAACGACACTATCTATTGGGTTCAGAAAGTAATTTAGTTTTTTCCCAACAGAGGAGTCAATTGTATTTTATCACAGCCAACTTCACACCTAAGCTGTATTGGCATTATATATTTTGACAGCTGATATAGCAAGGCTTGTTTGTGAAAAGTTTGGTTTGATTATGCACAATAGTTTTTTTTGGTGTCCTATCAAATATGGAAAGTTGAAAGCAGCCTTTTCGGCATGTTTTACTTTACTACCAAAAAGATAAAAATGCAGTTCGAGCAAGAAAAAAATTTGATGTGTATGGAGAAAATGTATTGACAGAACGCCAGTGCCAAAAATGGTTTGCAAAATTTCGTCCCTGCAATTTTGATGTTGAAGATCACCACGTTCTGGAAGGCCAGTTGAAGCCGATGAAGGCAAAATAAAGGCATTGATTGATGCAAACAACAGAATAACAACTCGGGAGATCGCTGAGATGAAATTTATCAATCGACCGCTCATGATCACGTGAAAAGTCTTGGTTTAATTTTAAAACTCGACATATGGGTTCCATTGCTCCGTCGCATTGACGTCAGTGATTTGCTTCTCAAACGTCAAAAAAATTATCCATTTCTGAAGCGAATCATCAGAGGGGACGAGAAATGGGTTGTCTACAACAATGTTAAACGCAAGAGATCATAGAGTAATAAAGATGAACTGGCTCAAAGCACTTTGAAAACCAATATTCATAAAAAATTCTTTATACACGTTTTCATGGTTTTTCTCGGTCAATTTTACGCCATTTTTCATCAGGTTTTCATGAAATCCGCCAAAGTTGGGTGTAGTGCGAAAAAAAAATGAGGGTTCGTTTAAAATTATAGGAGCAAGCGTCTAATTTAATATAAAGACAGACTTTTAGACAAATTTTAAATATTGACATTTATAGAAAACATTCATCTCTATTGAAAGCTACCTTACGTTTTCTTCTATATAAATTGTGCAATTGCGATCAGGTGTGAAGGGGTTTTTTTAAGGTTGGAACAAGAAAGCAAATTTTACTCCTTATAGACCAAGAGATAGAACATGTTTTATTTACCCGAGTTTACCATAAATGCGTGTGTTTCAGAATACCCATAACCTACAGTCTTCAGAAAGACTTTTCTTAATGTTGGCGAGTGGTGTGGGGGCTGAGTAATGATGTCGTCAATGTGGCTGCAGCGCAAACGTGCAACACTTAACTTAAACAAACCTAGCTCCTCAACGAAGCATTGTAGAGCATTGTTCTTTTTTTAATTGCTTGTAATGAAGTAACCATTGTTTTAAGTAATACCAATATAGTTAGCAAGTGTAATAGTTTTCCTGATATTTAGTCCGAAACATACATTTTACGAGTTTTTGTGTTTCATAGTGAATGTTTAAAGCCCAACTCTTAAACCGTAAAGAAAATAAAAAAGCAAGATTTAAAATGTTTACCGAGACTGAAAAGGTTTGAAAAATGCCATAAACATGGCTTTGGATGCATAAGGAGATAGTAAATGGCAGTTATTGTCTTACTATTGATGCCAAGAACTGCTTGACCAGCACGCTGTGGTGGAGATCTTGAGAGTTAACACTGAACTCTCTGATGTATTAGTATGGACTTGAAATGTATTATAATCACAAACAAAGGACTAAATAATAATAAAATGCTTATGTATATTTTGTTTATTGTATTGTACGTGTGTTCATAATAGTACCTATAGGCCTAAAATTTTTATATGTTTTAATAATTGCTCTAATGTAATAATTACCTGCTAATTAACTAATGCTAAATCTTAATGTAGTAAGTATAAATGATACGGAAGATCACATGCTATCTAGATAAGTGTTTGAATTGAGAAAGAACATTTTCAAGAGGAAATGTCTCTCAAGCATATCCCTCCGATGACTGTTTACCTACTGAACTTGTGAAATATTGACTCAGTGTGCCCTGGTACAATATGGGGAGGCTCTTTCTCAAGGTGGTCTGTCTATAAAACCCCATGAAACATCTTTTTCTCGAGTTCCAGTTGACACGGCTCTTGAACAAACAATGAACGATGACGCAGCATCAAGACTTACCGGCATTACAGCGTTTGCCAGCTGATTCAGTTAGGGCAAGGTAGATGAAAACTAGATCATTATGGAGCAAAATAGTAACAAGTTTGTTAGAAAGCAGTGGTGTATCCTAGAAACCAGACTCTAAGCAGGACCTTCAAGAAAGTCAGACCAAAAAAGACAACAAAGATGTTGAGTGCGTAATATCTTCACTCAAGAGCTTTTCATATCCTTTTGAAGAAATAGACAGAGAAACTGCTTTTAGAAACATATCCAATGGATGTTGAAACTTAAATGCTGAACAGAGGGCGCTGCGTGCACTCTGACCCGAGATGGATGTTGAAGCCAGTCAGTACTGCTTGAGTGAAAAATTTGACGCTCGATTAGTATTCCGTGTTTCGTTGTGTTGTCTTTGATGTTGTTTGTGAAGTTGTGTTTGTGTCAAATAAAGGTTAAAATGGATAAAGCCTAGATTGTCTTTCTCGTCTGACAGGTAAGAGAACCTTTTGAAATTCATTAAGAACCGTGCGAAATAGAGTTGTATCAATGGGCATGTTGTGGACGATAATGTAAGTAAAGATCTCCTAAGTGCATACATCAAAGGCACAGAAGCCTTTGAAAATTTTAAGATGTTGTATGTTAGTCATTCAAGAAATGTTGAACTTCCAATACCAAGAAAAATTGTTAGAACTGTGTTTCAGATTAAAAAAACTCCATGTTGTAAAATGCACGCTTGATCTTTTTGCAAGATTTCTCAATATTGCCTCTGAACAGAAGTGTGATAAGAGAGATCTTTTGGCCTATCCTCTTAACCCAGTTCCCCTAGATCTTGGACAGATGGATGGCTCACTGAATAAAACATGCAAATCAAAACTGATGCATAAGTTGGAAGAGCTTCGAAAAGAAGATATCGTATCTGTTCCACTTACTGTGGACACAATAGTCTTTGATGCTATGATCATTCTTCACACAATTCAATTCCCGGATAACTATGGAGCTCTTGCCAACAACATTCTGGGATTCATCTGTAATGGAGAAGCCAGAGAAATTCATTTAGTGTTTGACGTCTATGGCACTCCAACTATAAAGGATACGGAACACGACATACGTAATGCTAAAACATTAGTGAGTGAAATAAAAGTGTTTGGACCTGAACAAAAAAATAGTGTCTTGAGTGGCTCTACGAAGCGAGTCGTTCAAGACATCTTTAACAAAGTTTTTATGCAAAGAATAGAGATCTTCCAAATATTGTCGCTTGTTAGGCAATAAAAAGATATATGATGCTGTAGAACATACTTGTTACATGTAATCATGTATAGGCACCAACATGAACGTAAATGAGGCGAATGAGCTTGCCTGCCAACACAATGAAACAGATACGAGGATAATTTAGCATATTACACACACAACTCTTCACACAAAGAAATTATGAAGAGAAAAATGCTTTGGTGCGAGCAAACGATTAGGATATGTTAGTGTTAATGATCTATCACCAAAAGAATTTAAGGAATGCACACTTATGGCTTGAATGTGATGTATCTTCAAACAACTCTAGAAAATATATTAACGTCTCAAAAATAGCAAAAGAAATAGGAAGTGAGATAGCTGACGGTTCGCCAGGCTTTCACGCCTTGACTGGTTCAGATTACACTGCTGCTTTTACCAGACAAGGTAAAATCAAACCATTAATATTCTCACAAAAAGCATGGCTCATCAAAAAAAAATCTGGCTAAATTAGGAGAATCCGTCTTGGTGGATGAATCATTGCTGATTGGTGTAGATTTGTGTGTGATATGTAAGGCCATCCTTCATACATCTCAGTATCACAAGTGAGATACAGTATTTTAAAAAAGAAAACAACTCCTCTGCTAACAAGTAAACCGTAGACAAAACTTAGGCCTGTTGATCCTACTCTTCTTCTTCCACCTTCAAAAGCTGCTTTGGAACAAAACATCAAGTGGAGCAAAGCTTTATCTTGGATGTAGAAACGTGCAAATCTCTGTAACCCTCTGGAAAACATTGACCCAACCTGTCAAAGATGGAACTTTGAAACGGAAAATACCATTAAGTGATATGAAGGGCCTATGTCACCTGGTATTATTCTGCCTGAAAATGACAATACTTCTGCAGAGGATCAAATTGCTTTAAAAAGCAGTGATAGTGACACAGACTATGATGATGTTGTGAAACGGCTTAAACAAGAATGCAAGTGCTAATTTTAAATTGTTTTTGTTTGAAGCATTTTTTCCAATTTGACATCTATTGTAAGATTTAGCATTAGTTTTAGATTTAGTTAATTAGTAGATAAATATTACATTAGAGTAATTATAAAAATATATTTTAGAGGTCCATAACTCAGAGGTACTATTATTGTGAAGACGTGTAGTCAATAGAAAAAATATACATAAGCATTTATTTATTTAATCTTTATTTGTGATTAGATTATAATACATTACAAGTCCCTATTAATACATCAGAGAGGTCAGTACTCTCAAGGTCCCCACCACAGTGGGCTAATCAAGCAGCTCTTGGCTTCAAGAGTAAGATAATAACTATCTCATTATGCATCCAAATACAATACATGTTAATGGCATTTTTTAAATCCCCACCCAATCTTGGAAAAAAAAACATTTTAAATCTTACCTATTTTTTATTTTTTCAACGGTTTAAGAGTTGTTGGGCTTTAAACATTCATTATGAAACACACAAACTCTTAAAATGTATGTTTCGGACTAAATATCAGGAAAACTATTACACTTATGAACTATATTGTAACAATGGTTATTTCATTATGAGCAATTTATTAAAAGAACAATGCTCTACGTTGAAGAGCTAGGTTCGTCTAAGTAAAGTATCACACGTTTGCGTGACAGCCATATTGATGACGCCATTACTCGGGCCCCACCACCACCACTCGCCAACCTTAAGAAAAGCCTTTCTGAAGATTGTAGGTTATGGGTATTCTGAAACACATAACAAAGTTTATGGTAAATTTGGGGTAAATAAAAGTGGCCTGTCTGTGTTGGTCTATTAAGGTAGGTAATTGTACTCCTCTTTGCCCAATGTCTATCTAATCCCAAGACAAATGAAGAGATGTATCACGTTACTCCAATGATAGTGAAAGCACGTTTAACAGCAAGAATGTTCATTTTAGGTATTTAATAGTTTATCTATCAGTACCTATAACCAATAAGGTAGCTTGAGGAGAAGGCTCATTAAATGGGACTTAAAAGGTCAAACAATAGAAAATGTGATAGAATACTTTGAAAGCAATGATAAAAAATATCACTTTATTCTAAATAGATTTCTAAAAACAGGGCAATAAGCAGTCTATTATTCAAGACAGGCAAAATGTGTTTTCATTTTAGAGAAATAAAGAAAAAATTAACTTACATATTAAATTTTCTTGTTTCTAAAGTAGCAAACAAATCATGTAGAATCCTAAGCCTCGCATATCTGCGAACTCATATCTATTTGTGAAAAACAAAATGTAAATACAAGTTTGAGAACAGTAGCAACAAAAACAGATCACTATTGTTGCCACTATGCACTTTCAGCATACTAGTTTGTACAACTTATTGCTGCAAGTCCGCCAGTAAAAAGGCTTAGACAGCAGGCATGAGAATACAAAATTTCAAAAGAGGAAAACCAAAATGTGAAATTAAATACATGCAAGTCAGGTCTGTGCACAGGATTTCGCAATAGTAAAAATTAACATTAGCCCGGAGCCTTAATAATTGATTTATGAATTTATAAAGAATTAATGTTAAACCATAAATCAGTAAGAGGTGAAGTACGAGCGCGTGCTAAATATCGGCCATCCGAAATAACACATCAACTTGCTTTTTTTCGTTCGATTTTTAGACGGTTACCCGAGAAAGTACAGATAAGAAATTTACGAAACTAAAATAGTTTGTTCAAAATTTTACAGCAATTTGATTAAAAAGACTTTTTTTGATGCGGCTATTAGTTTAGGGTGGATTAACTGTTAAAGTCGAAAAAAAGCGAAACTTTTAACGCAAGTGAATAAAAGACCAATGAATTTTCAGTCTTCAGACGTGATTTTTTTAGAGTACCTCTAAATGTTAATTTTTGCACAGCGATGAGTATTTTTTATTAGAAATTTCTACTAAAATACTACTATATACATTTAAAACAAAAACAAATTAAACTTTTTTTTTATCATGCTTTATATAAAACTATCAATGTCAGAAAGAAAATACAAACAGAATTATCGAATTTAATGCGATACTCGTCTTTTGGACGATACTTTATTTATACGTGGTTCGGTAGTTGAAAGTTTTAATCGTACGAACGCAGAGTACAAGTCGATGCCGAGGCGATTTCTATTAATAAAATTCATTGTCGAAAACAACTTTTCGCAAATGTAGGTTTATTCAAACATTGTCAAAAGAGCTCTTGCTAACTTTTTCATCAACATTAGCGAATTAGGCAACAAGCTCCATTCAGTTAAAATAATATTTTCAGTGCTTGTTGAAATATATTTGTCACAATTTTCCAGATCTTGTGTGATTTTTTTCTAGGTTTACATTTAGTTCAGCAAATTTATTCGTCCATACAACACTGTTTTGAAATTCAACCATTTCCATGTCATCAATTTGAAGCCAATCGAAAGAAGATAATTCAAGATCTTCAAATTTAAGTTTGTGTGGTAAAATGACAAACTGTAAAGTTTTTTTCCATTTCCCGAAATTAGGAGAATCTTTCGTCAAATATTTCTTTTCATTCGCTAATACTGAAGCAGTGTTTTGAGACTTCTGTTTTGTTTTTGACATTGCTGGCAAAATAAGATGTTAGAAAATGTTTTTTAATGATGGAAAATATTTCAATTTTCCAGGAACCAGGTCATTTGAATATATGTTTAGCTTTGTTACAGATGCTTTGAGAATTTCGTACATAGTTCAGGTGATTTGACCATGGCCTTGAAATTTAGTATTTAGCTCATTAAAGTACCCTGAGAAATCTCAAAAGAACATGAGATCAATCAACCAATTGAAATTTGCGAGTTCTGGAAAAACTTTACCCTTTTCATCTAAAAATAACCTAATTTCGTTTAACAAACTAACGAAACGTTCCAAAATTTGACCTCGACTTAGCCATTGAATGTTATTGTACATAATCAAACCCGAATACAGAGCATCCACTTCCTCCAATAAATTTAATGTTAAAACAATGTGACCGTCTCGAGTGTGGTCTAAAATTGCTTCGCGGGTAACAGGTTTGCCATCCCTGCCCAATAATATAAAAACGTCAATAGGACATTTGGTTCTTCAAAGCTTGAAATATACTCCCATTGGCTAAAAACACTGATGATGTCATATTCTTAAAAACCAAAATCAGGTTAGAAAAACAAGGAAATTTACTGAAAAGCGGAACACATGAAAAAACACACAAAAAGCGGAAATCCGCGAAAACGCAGAAGATTCTCATGCCTGAGACATGCCTTAAATTAATAATATCAAAAATCCATTCCTTAAAACATAGCCTAAAAAGATATATTTAACTGGAAATAATTTTTTATTGGAAATTTAAATTAAAACCTTACTGACATTTTGAACGGATAATGGCTTTCGTGATGAAAACTTGACCATCAACACTGGAGATTTGGAGGGAAGGGGCTACTTTTTGCAATTCTAATTTACGACTTTTAGCATGGAATTTATTTTTTTAGGTAGGAGTTGCAAATAATTACATGCTTGATCAAAATATTAAATTAACATTCATCTGAGAAAGTTGATATAAAAATGTAAAAAGGTTTCGGAACTTTGATTACATTTATTATAAAAAATTAATTGCAATTAATTTGATAATGGAAAACAATTAAAAATATAAGTAACCATTTCCAAGCAAGATTTCTTTATCTGAGCGCTTCCAAAAAAGAATGCTTTCTATAGGTTGGTTGAGTTTCATGGCACAAGGGTCATACTTGGCCAAGGTGCACCATCATGTCAATTAAATGGACAAATATACAACCTTTTTCTACAGAAACTAGGATAAATTCTATTTATTTTGGAATAAATCAATTAGTGAAAAAACTCAATGAATACTTATCTGCAGGTGTTTAATATAAACTTTCTATAAACGAGGAATTACAATGCTAACCGAATCCCTCACTCATTAATAACTAAAAGCAATTTCGTGTAAATGTTAATATTTTCATATCCAAAAGAAAATATGTTCCTATACCCTTTACTGCCTACTAAAACCAAAGCAACCATTCTGATTAAAAGCATCTTTCCTTAATTTTTATAGGAATGTTTGAAATATTGGTAGGAAAGTAAATTTCACTTTAAATTGGAGATACAAAACTCAGAATTAACTTCTAGGTTAAAACACTTTTAAATCACTATAATATAGATACTCTTTCAAATTTATGTTACACAAAAGCTGCTTATGACTCAAAATAAAAATAAATATTTATTCTGATGAGAATTAAAGTGATATCCCTAATTACCTAGGATAACTACATTTTACAAACGGTCTGATAAATTTGTCATGTTTCATTCCATACTATCACAAGACAGAAAGTGGCCCTTATCTCGTTGAATTATGTTATGGTTTTCATGCTCCTGCCTGTGAACAGAACTCCAGGATTTAAGATTGGTAAGAGGGCAAGTGAAAGGGAGTCACGATGCCACAGCAACAGACAGTGGTACAGCAAATAGAGAATGACAGCATCAGAGTGACATATAGGAAGTTCCCAATTCCAACAGTAGTCAGTGTCCAACTTCTTGTAACTCTTGTTGGTTCATCAATCCTCAAATCAACCTCAGTGATGACTGATCTTGGGGATTTAATCCCAACAGACTGCGAAATTAACAAAATGACGGAATAGAGCTTGCCAGACTCATAGCATGTGTATAAACAAAACAGACAGTGAAATACCAGGTTCAAGTTCAGATAAGTATTGTCTAATTGGAAGGAAACACAAAAGTAAAGAATTTTGAGTGGTTTTTCAGAAGTTTTGATCTAATAATTTGAAAATTACCACTCTGAGCTACAAGTCTTTCAGTCTAATAAGCTTATGAGTGCTGAATTAAAATCAAATTAAACAAAGATAAATAGCTGCAAATAACAATTATAATTTTATTGCATATTTCAATGCAATATTAGTGTTGTAGGATTAATGTTTTTAATGAGAATATTGTTAACATCACTGATCCAATACACTGGTGAAAAATAAGATCCCAACATCAAGAAATTAGTTAAGAGGAATGAAATTTAGGGAAATCATTTGTCTAGGTTACATATCTATTTGATTGTTAAGTTTCACGGTCACAGGTTAAAGTATGTGCAAAAAGAGCCATTTCAAATGTGAAATGGTGGTACATTAATAACCACTGTAGTCACCATGATTTTGAATACAAAATTGCATGCATTGAGCCATACAGGTACTATATGTTATTTTGCGACATTAGAGTTCCATGCCTGTTGCACTTGGTCAGTCAAATCAGTGCTGGTTGTAAATGATACTGGATGTTTCGACCAATAATGTCCCATACATGCTCGCTGGGAAAACAATCTGGTGATCTCGCAGGCCAGGGCAACATGCGACAGGATTGCGAGAGTTATCCTGTTGCAAAACACCCTTGAATGGTGCTCATGAATGGCAGCACAAGAGGTCCAGTCACCAGTCTGACATACAAATTCGCTAACACAGTGCTAGGGATAACAAAGAGAGCTCCTACTGTCAAATAAAATTGCTCCCCAGACCATAACTCTTGATGCAGGTCCAGTGTATCTACGCCGCAGACAGCTTGGTTCCAAGTGCTCATCTGGCCTCCTAATCAACATACCATTTGTTGTAGTTCGCTGTGTTACTCTGTTGCCAACAGAAGCCTGAATTTCTGCTGCAGATGCAGTACGATGCGCCATAGCCAAGTGGTGAATACGACAGTCTTTCCTCTCAGCAGTGGCACATGTGCTGACGATCCACGGTCTTCTTGAGACAGTACCTTCCCATGACCACTGCTGTCAACAATCATGCAAAGTGGATACATCCCTGCCAAGTTTTTCTACAATATCGCAAAAAGAAAATCCACTTTGCCCTATTACATGGCCTTGTTCAAACTCAGTAACTGCCTTCTTTGTCTTTTTAAAGGCATTCTTGACACAGATCTAACTCACAACGCCGAATCCTGACAATAGATAATGCTCACGAAGTTTACATTGTGTAATTAAAGCAAACGTCATTTGCATGTTTATGGTGGCTCTACTACCAACACTCTATTCGTCTAGCACGAAATTTGAATAGGCATCATCTTTCAGGATGTGCAAGCACATCTTCCAAATTTCGTTTATCTAGCACAACTCCTTTTTGATGTTGAGATTTTATTTCCCGACAGGATATTTTTTCCATTATTTTGGGAATTTAAATCTCAAATGTAAATAAATGAAAGCAAAGCATGAAATAAAGCTAACAACATGAATTCAATAACTCAGTTTTCTAGAAAAGTAAACATGTTTTTGAAAAAGCAAAGTTGGTGGGTGCTTTAGAAAGCAAAGTTGGTGGAGGGTCATTCCACATGAAGACAGCCATTTTAAGAAAAAGTTGTTGCACCATAGTCACCGATTTTTTTTTTTTTAATTTTTATCATATATACACATAGTAGTAAGACCCTCAAATCTCAATTTGTAAACTATTTTGCCCAATATTAGCCAAGATATAGGCTTTTGAAAGTAGGTCATTTTTACCAATTGGCGGCCATCTTGGATTTTGCAGCAATGTCTCAAAAGGTAATAACTTGAGACCTAATGGTTCAAATTCAGTAATTCTGGTACCAATTTGAAGCTATTTATATCAGGAGTGTATATATAATGCCAAAACAACAATAAATTCACTTTGTAATACTTCTATTACATGTGAAGTGAAAAAAAAAATTGCCTTCAAAAAACAGTTAACTGTAATAGACCACAAAAAAAAATGGGACAATATTTTTCTTTTAAACTTGGTAAAAACACTAAATAATATGGGTACTTTAAGTAAACAAAAAATCAAGAGGGTAATATTTGTATAACAGACATAAATGAATTTTAAACATATATATACATATGGGTCATTCCACATGAAGACAGCCATTTAAAAAAAAAGTTGTTGCACTATAGACAGATTTTTTTAAATTTTTTAGCATAGATACACATGGTTGCAAGACTCAAATCTCAATTTGTAAAATATTTTGCACAGTATTAGCCAAACCACAGGCTTTTGAAAATTGGTCATTTTTACTAAATAGCGGCCATCTTGGATTTTGCAGTAATGTCTCAAACGGTAATAACTTGAGACCTAATTGTTCAAATTCAGTAATTCTGGAACCAATTTAAAACTTTTTATATCAGGAGTGTATACATTGCCAAAACAACAATAAATTTACTTTTTAATACATTTATTGTTGTTGCAGTGAAAAAATCACCTTCAGAAAACAGTTAACAGTAAAACAGACCACAAAAAAATGGGACACAATATTTTTTTTAACTTGGTAAAAACACTAAATACTATGGGTACTTTAAGTAAAAAAAATTAGGATGGTACCTATATAATAACAGACATAAATGGATTTTAAACATTTATGCATATATTTAAAGTTTGACAAGCAGTAATTCGACCATTTTTGCAAATACTGTTTTTATTTTAAATCAAATAATGTACAAAAACAGGGAACCATTAAAATGTATTTAGCATTCAAAGTTAAACCAATGGATTTAATTTATCTAAGAACAGTTTTTGAATAATAGTTCAATGGATGGATTTTCATCAGGTGCACGGCGATACGTTCTTCCCGCAGTAGTCATGGGAAAAGCAACAGTTTTTATTACATGTGTTCGCATGGAATCCAACATGCATCTAAAAGTTTTGGCCCTACATATGATGCACTTGGGCCGTGAGGATGCATAAACATTATTTTGCAGTCATTGAGTCACGAGTACATCTGAATATGTCTTAGATAAATTAAGAGAATTTGTTTTAGTGATTTTGCTCTAACTTTTCCAGGATGTTTATTATATGGATCACAACATATTCTCTGTTCTAAACACTGTACCACTTTAAATATTTATCTTTTTGAACAATAAAAAGTTTATGCTGGTGGAAGTATTTGTAATCTGTAATTAACCTACATAATCTTCTTTTTAAAAATTCCAAATCATTTGAAGACAATTTAAGCATAGGAATAAACTCAGTACTCAATGAAACATTCAGTTTCTTGCATACAAAACATTCCATCTCTTGACTGAACATGCCATTGCTTTGAACACTTCTGAAGAAACAAGCTCTCAAAGGAATAACTACACCTCTCAAATAGTTTATGATCAATATTGAATCATACTTTAGTTTCAATAAATCAGAAAATGGATGAGGCAACACAAGCAACCATTTCAAGAATTGCATAATGTACAACCAGCCAGCTAGATGACACATAATTGATATTTTTGTATAGCAGAAATAATTGGTACAGAATATATCTTTTTATACTTCCTTCAAGTGTTTTATATTAAGTGTATATTACGAGTGCGTACTCGATGAAACATTGATCATGTACTACCAGCCAGCTATATGACATATAATAACTGATATTTTTTTTTATAACTGAAATAATTGGTATAGGATCTATCTTTTTTTAATTATTACTTCTAATTCACACAACAATGGTTAAAGTGTGTGGTTTTGGGGAAGTCTTTTATAAGCATATTACAACACCATGGATTTTTATAAATCTTGACATTCTATATGATTAAAAAATAATTACTAGTTGTGAGATGTGATATATTACTCTCCTGATTTTTTTCCCACTTAAAGTACCCATATTATTTAGTGTTTTTACCAAGTTTAAAAGAAAAATATTGTGTCCCATTATTTTTGTGGTCTATTACAGTTAACTGTTTTTTGAAGGCGATTTTTCCACTTCACATGTAATAAAAGTATTACAAAGTGAATTCATTGTTGTTTTGGCATTATATATACACTCCTGATATAATTAGCTTCAAATTGGTACCAGAATTACTGAATTTGAACCATTAGGTCTCAAGTTATTACTTTTTGAGGCATTGTTGCAAAATCCAAGATGGCTGCCAATTGGTAAAAATTACCCATTTTCAAAAGCCTGTATCTTCTCTAATATTTTGTCAAAATAGTTTACAAATTGAGATTTGAGGTTCTTACTACCATGTGTATCGATGATAAAAATTACAAAAAAATCTGTGACTAGGGTGCAACACTCACCGGCTGCCCTCACACGGAATGACCCTGGGTGCTTTAGAAAGCAAAGTTGGTGGGTGCTTTAGAAAGCAAAGTTGGTGGGTGCTTTAGAAAGCAAAGTCGGTGGGTGCTTTAGAAAGCAAAGTCGGTGGGTGCTTTAGAAAGCAAAGTCGGTGGGTGCTTTAGAAAGCAAAGTCGGTGGGTGCTTTAGAAAGCAAAGTCGGTGGGTGCTTTAGAAAGCAAAGTCGGTGGGTGCTTTAGAAAGCAAAGTCGGTGGGTGCTTTAGAAAGGAAAGTCGGCGGGTGCTTTAGAAAGGAAAGTCGGCGGGTGCTTTAGAAAGGAAAGTCGGCGGGTGCTTTAGAAAGGAAAGTCGGCGGGTGCTTTAGAAAGGAAAGTCGGCGGATGCTTTAGAAAGGAAAGTCGGCTAGTGCCTTAGAAAGGAAAGTTGGCTAGTGCCTTAAAAAGGAAAGTTGGCTAGTGCCTTAAAAAGGAAAGTTGGCTAGTGCCTTAAAAAGGAAAGTTGGCTAGTGCCTTAAAAAGGAAAGTTGGCTAGTGCCTTAAAAAGGAAAGTTGGCTAGTGCCTTAAAAAGGAAAGTTGGCTAGTGCCTTAAAAAGGAAAGTTGGCTAGTGCCTTAAAAAGGAAAGTTGGCTAGTGCCTTAAAAAGGAAAGTTGGCTAGTGCCTTAAAAAGGAAAGTTGGCTAGTGCCTTAAAAAGGAAAGTTGGCTAGTGCCTTAAAAAGGAAAGTTGGCTAGTGCCTTAAAAAGGAAAGTTGGCTAGTGCCTTAAAAAGGAAAGTTGGCTAGTGCCTTAAAAAGGAAAGTTGGCTAGTGCCTTAAAAAGGAAAGTTGGCTAGTGCCTTAAAAAGGAAAGTTGGCTAGTGCCTTAAAAAGGAAAGTTGGCTAGTGCCTTAAAAAGGAAAGTTGGCTAGTGCCTTAAAAAGGAAAGTTGGCTAGTGCCTTAAAAAGGAAAGTTGGCTAGTGCCTTAAAAAGGAAAGTTGGCTAGTGCCTTAAAAAGGAAAGTTGGCTAGTGCCTTAAAAAGGAAAGTTGGCTAGTGCCTTAAAAAGGAAAGTTGGCTAGTGCCTTAAAAAGGAAAGTTGGCTAGTGCCTTAAAAAGGAAAGTTGGCTAGTGCCTTAAAGAGGAAAGTTGGCTAGTGCCTTAAAGAGGAAAGTTGGCTAGTGCCTTAAAGAGGAAAGTTGGCTAGTGCCTTAAAGAGGAAAGTTGGCTAGTGCCTTAAAGAGGAAAGTTGGCTAGTGCCTTAAAGAGGAAAGTTGGCTAGTGCCTTAAAGAGGAAAGTTGGCTAGTGCCTTAAAGAGGAAAGTTGGCTAGTGCTTTAAAGAGGAAAGTTGGCTAGTGCCTTAAAGAGGAAAGTTGGCTAGTGCCTTAAAGAGGAAAGTTGGCTAGTGCCTTAAAGAGGAAAGTTGGCTAGTGCCTTAAAGAGGAAAGTTGGCTAGTGCCTTAAAGAGGAAAGTTGGCTAGTGCCTTAAAGAGGAAAGTTGGCTAGTGCCTTAAAGAGGAAAGTTGGCTAGTGCCTTAAAAAGGAAAGTTGGTGTGTATTTAAAAAAGGAAAGTTAAAAGGTTGGTTGGTAGGTTGTTTTGGGTTTTATGGCGCAAGTTCCAGTAGTGGACAAGCTGTGCCAAACACAATATTAAATAACATTCAAAAGCAACCAGTATAATAAAAATATAATTTTTAAAGTTAAAATATTCAAGTATACAAACAACGAATACAGAAAACAATTTGTGAAGTGCGGAATGCTCCGGAACATATCCTCAGTGCAGTGTGATGTACAGTATCGAGCCTTTGCAACACAGACTGATGGGCGGAGCCACAGGATGCGCAGCTAAAGTCAAGTCTGGAACGAATTATGGCTCGATAGATATTCAGCATGGAGGATCGTTCTACACCTCAAGATGTTTTTGAGAGTACCTTCAATAGATTAAGCTTTTTCTCGCAAGACATCAACAGCTGCACGACGTGGAGGAGGAAGGTAAGTTTCTGGTCAAAAATGATACAGAGAAATCTTACTCTGTCCTTCACTGCGATCCTGACATTACCCAGAAAAATCTCTGGGTCAGAATGCAGGTTCTGACGTCGGCAGAAATGAAGGCAGGATGTTTTTTGAGCAGAGAAGCTGAAACCGTTCTTGTCACTCCACGCGTCAATCGAGAGATGGATGTCTGAAATTGTCGTTTGATGTACAGCATATCCTTGGCAATGAATAGTCAGGTCATCGACGTACAAATTACCCTGGAGAGATGGAGGTAGTTGTACCAGTATATTGTTTACCTTAATTTTAAAAAGAGTAACACTGAGGACACTACCCTGAGGAACGACCTCTTCTTGAATGAGATATTCCGACCGATACCTGAAACTGTCGAGTGGCTAGAAAATGTAGAATAAATACCGGCAGATGTCCCAGAAACCCAAGATGATGTAAATCGCGGAGGATTCCATATCGCCAGGTGTGTTCATATGCCTTCTCCATGTCAAAGAAGACGGAAACCAGATGGTTTCTGCATAGGAACGCACAGCGAACTTGAGTTTCAAGAGACAAGATGTTATCTACTGTACAGAGGGCAACCCTGAAACCGCTCTGAAAAGGTGATAAGGCTCGAGTCACCTCAAGGATATGAACGAGACGAGTATCCTCCATCCTTTCAAAGAGTTTGCCCATACAGCTTGTGAGTGTGATTGGCCTTTAGTTATAAGGATTTGTTGGATCCTTTCCAGGTTTTTGAAAAGGTATGACAATGGCCCATGTCCAAGCCAAAGGGAAGGCGTGTTCCTCCCATATGAGATTGAAAATAAATAAGATGTTAACCCTTCTTTGCATAATGGTGGAAATTTCCATCATAACATTGAATGCCCAAAAATTATATAAAAGAACAAGTTCACTTTAAGTTGATCGTGTCTGGATACCTTTTTGATGTCCATTACATAAAAAAAAACATAGCTGTCAAAAATAAGCAAGTGTCACTATCAGTAAAACGAGCTTGAAGTTGTCATTCCGCTGTTTGTTGTAGTTGCAATAAACGTATGATTTTGTTTTTAATTTGTTTTATTATATTTGAGTTTCTATTGCTAAAAAAGTGAAAATGAGTGGAAGAAAGGTTTGTAACATGTGTTTCTGTTATTTTTAGAGCAATTTCTGAAAAGTTTGCGTTTAATTTAAAAAATACCACATGATACCATCATATTGTATTTTGCTAAATTTATACTATAAATATATACTAAGATTTTTTTTAACCATTTTTCCTTTAATTTTGAACATGAACTATATCACCTTGATTTATTTCACCAATAAAGAAAAAATCATGCAAAGAAGTGTTAAGGAGGGATTGACGAGAAAGGTGTAAGAGATGCCATCAGGGCCAGGTGCTTTCATCCTGGTCCCTTTAAGACATCACATCAATTTTCTTTCAGTAAATCGACAGTTATAGGGAGTTATAGGCGAGTTTGGTACGAGAGTGAAAATTAAAACAATGGGATTCTGCTTGATGTTTTGTGCGCTGAAATGTGTCCGAGTAGTACTGGAAGCTGTGGAGAAGGCACGCGCAATGACGTTTGCAATCTCGACAGTCTCCGACACATGTTGTCCATCCTCTTCCATAAATGAGATCTGATGTTCGGGATATAATCCCATTGCTTTTCGAATTCTGTCCCATAACTGTTTCGAGGGAGTGGCAGATGTTATGCCTGAAATATATTTTATCCAAGATTCCCTTTAACTGTGACGTCGCACTTGGAGAGCATTAGCTTTCGCACACTTGAAAGAAAGAAAGATTTTGAACTGTGGGGTATTGGCAGAAAATACCCCAAGCCTTCCTTTGGATCTTAATGGCTGTAGTGCATTCTGGAGTCCACCATAGTTTACAAGTCTTTTGAAAGGACAGAGATTTCTTGAGGATAGCCTAATTAGCAGCTTTAATTATAACATCGGTGATTGCTTCTATTGCTTCGTCAATGTTGCCCTCTACCATTCGCTCTGATATAATGGCCAGAGGTGTAAAAACAGGCCAGTCTGTTGCCTCATAAACATATTGTGACAGGCGGCTAACAGAATCATTTCTTCCTATATGAGTAACGAATATTGGGAAATGATCGCTGTTGTGCAGGTCAATACCGACAAGAAAAAGAGAGAAATTGTAAGATGGAAGGAGAGCATGAACGGTGCAAGTTGATTCGTGAAAGTAGGTTACCTCTCAGTTATTGAGCACACATAGACAGCGATCTGTGATCAGCAGTGTAATCTGTCGCCCACAGGAATTGGTATCCCTACTTTTTCATAGCACACTATGACCATTAAAATCACCGAGTATGGTGAAAAAAATGATTTTATTATGATTGAGAATATGATTGCTCAAATTTCGGCTTGCGATTCTTTGTTGAAACGAAAGGAAGAAGCTCCTTTTTTGAAACGGCTCATTACTGGAGATGAAAAATGGATACTATATAACAATGTTACAAGAAAAAGATCATGGCGTAAGCCAAATGAACTTCCCCAAGTAACATCAAGAAGGAGGCTGCATCCTAATAACAAAGGAATTGTTCATTATGAATTGTTGCCCCAAAATCCAAAAATAAATTCGGAAAAAAACAGTTCAAAAATGGCAGCATTAAAATGCAAAAATGAAAGCAAAGCGGCCAGAACTGACCAATCGTCAAGGAGTTGTCTTCCAGTATGACTATGCGCGGCCTCAAATTTCACTAAATGTCAGACAAAGACTTATTGAATATGGCTGAAATGTTTTGTGTCAGCCCCTTAGATTTTCACCTCTTCAGGTCACTTCAAAATTCTCTAAAAAGGCTGGAGTTCCAATTCTTTGGAGACTGTTTAATAGTTCCTCGACAACTTCTTTACAAATAAACCTAATGATTTTGATTTTTTAAAAGAATTTCCAAGCCGCAGGAAAGATGACAAAAAGTCACAGAACAAAATGGTGCTTATGCGATTCAATAATATTGTGTTTTTGTACTGCTTCATTGAAATTTATTATTAAAAAAACGCAGAACTTTCCAGATGACCCAATAGAATGGAGCACAAATTTTTGGGAGCGACTGTAGGTTGAAAATTATTCAGTCACTGAATTAGAAAATGTATTAACATGTCTTAAGTACTTAACACTAGGGTTAAAAAAAATCACGATTTTTTAAAACTCAGACTAAAGTAATTGGGTTTTTATTTAAATCGAAATGTTTTTATTCAAATCAGATTTATTTTATTTAAATTTCTGTAAGCCCTATACACTGTTTTTATAATTATACATAAATTTGTTAAATAATAAAATTGAGTTTTTGACAAGACAAATCAATATTTATTTTACTAAAAATTATAGTTTGTTCATGGCAATGCATTTAAAAAATGAATTTTCAAAATAAAAACAAAAGGTAAAACATTTGTTTAACTTTAAAACACAAGTTGACATCCTACATAGTTTTTCTTGAGTAAATTACAACATGTTAACAAACCTATCAATAAGTGTGTAAGTACGTTAATATTTATCAGTAAGTGACAAACCTAAATCATAGTCTGATTAGATAAATATTTGTTATGGGTCACTACTCTTAAAGTGACAGGTGACCGTTTCAGGGTGCATTTTTCAAAATGAAAAATGTTCAGTGTATAAAATTTTATCCTTTCAAATAGGAGCCCAGTTGTATTTTTTATTTAATAAATTATTAATTATAAAATAACAATTATTGTGACTCAATTTTTAAAAAAAGTAGTTGAAAAATCACTAAAGGTGCCATTGGATAGTCAATGAAAGGGGTAAGAATGTACAATATTTTCCCATGTTTGCCACACTTGAATAAATGCTTTATTTTTCGTAACATATTATACTCTAACTGTAAAATTATGCATGAAAATTGTCAAAACTTTTAAATAGATGTCAACTTGTTTTTTACTTTACTGTTTGTCAGAATCCCTCACTCAACACTCAACAGATTACTTAGTCCATAGTCAACCTAGATTATTTGCCAGTGTCCAGTGCCAAACATTGTTTCAAAAGCTGATCAGTACCTACTGGGTGTAGTCATTAGTGCTGAAATCACTATGAGTGCAGAAAGTTTAAAGCATTGGACAAGTTCTGTGATTTTCCTAGGGTGTATTTACTTAGTTAAAAAATGTAAGATTGGTTAACTTAATACAGCTTCTTTTCACTTTCCCAAATTCTAACATTCTGACAGTTTTTTTTTTTTTTTTTTTCATTGTCCTTGCCAAAAATACCTTTTGTCAGCAAAAACTCCAAATTTGTGTTAAATTAAATTGATCTATTGAATTATAGCACCATCTCTAACTGTAAGATTCATCAACACAGTACCATGTGCCCTAACAGTTCTTCAGTGATTTGCATATATCAACTTACAAATTATTTCTCCTAGCATATAAACTCACGATACACAATATTATATGGCATGATGAAGTTGCAAAAGAGAACTGCAAGCAACGGTAAAATAGGTCTCTGAAATCTAATGAATACATGTCTAAAACTAATTTTAGCATTTAAAAAATAATATTGACTTATGTGAACAAATTTCATTCATTATTCCAAAATTGTGTGTTGTGATCTCTAAGAGTGCTCCTTAAATCTCTATTTTTGCCAGAGGTGAAATTTTTTCATAGCAATAACGTTTTTCTAATACTTAACAGAAATTAAATACTCATAGATGAACATAAAAACAAAATCATGTTAATTCGGAAAATATTATGCAAAGAATAAAACAATACCTTTTATAAGGACTTTGAATTTTGCTTCTGTTCCTGGATGGCGAGGTGCAGCACGTTTTTCTGTTTCCATAATCTTTTCAGCACGTTCAATAACATTATAATTTTTGAAAACAGTTTTTGTTTTTCCTAAAAAGTATCTCCATAACATGCGGATTGCCATGAGTAGAACAAATTCTTAGAAATGGTTATTGCAGCACAAAGAAAATAGAATTTTCACAGTAATCACAGGAACCACTTTCTCACACAACGAATAAGCATGATCTGGGAGATGTCATGAATTCACTTTAGTTTATATAGACTAAAAAAGGTTTGCTGCGAGTTAACTGTGAAAATATGAAAACAAGTATTACAGGAATTCGGAACTCTCTGTAATACGGAGTAGTTCTGGTGGAAAAATGTACAATTTTCATCCGTGCTCTTATTGGTCCACTATACTTCGTCCCAACGACTAAGGGCCAGTTTACGATTCTGCGTATGTCCAACTGCGTCGGTTGCGTCGAACCAATGATAGAGGAGAACCACGTGATTGACAGATGGGCGGGATCACGCAGCCTCTCTGCAGAGCAACGCAAGGTCCAAATTCTATACTTCATCAGATCCAACTCTCGACGCACATACGCAAGCAAACGCGACTACTTTGACGAATCAAAATCCAGCATCTAATGTTTTGATTCAATCGAGTAATAAACTAAACATCGCCATTACCGAACTTGTTAGCGAGTTGCTGAATGCTGACTGTGGAAGTTTAAAAAACATTATAAAACACTGGGCATGCGTTATGTACGAATTTGACTTCGAAAGAGACGGACAGCTGTTGCAAAGGCCTTGGGAATTCCTTGTAAGTACATGTATTTACACTAATCTTTAATTTGCATTGCAATATGTCTATATTTTGTTTACCTAGTTTCATCCGAAATAATAAAACCTCTTAGTTTATGCTAGTGAAAAATTGTTTTCGAAGTTGATTTGTTGTGTAGCTTTTATTTCAACGTTTATGAGCGATTTTTAAGTTTATTGGCAAATTAAAGTGAGCGATAGAAATAGCTGTTTATTTTTTATAACTGAAACTATTGTGGTCGTAAACATTTGTGAATGTAGGAAACTTTTGTTGTTTAATTATTCCATTCCACCTCCTCTTTTGACCAATAATTGTTACTTTCCCAACCTCACAAAACACAACACTTGAACTTCTACTAAAGTGCTTAGTTAAGAGGAAATGTACAAAAAACTTCATCTGTTTTTTTATGTGCAAATGTTCTTTCCCTGAGATTGAGGTGCCTTCGTTTCTCGGAGGCTTTACCCACAGTTAGCTACCTGCCAGTTGTAGGCAGCATAGGTTCTATTTCTCCCTCAGTGTATTTCCCTCTTTGGTTTCAGTAAAACCTTTGTGTATGTACATTACTTGACATGTATTCACAGCGCATTTAACGGTGCAGCCAAATATGGCCCTTGCACCGTTGAAACCTAACCAAACCCTGAGATTTGTTTTCAGTTTTCCTAGTGATAGTGTTTGATGACCAAAATCCTTCAGTTCGCTACTTTAAACAGAATTATCTTCATTAATTTTTCTACTGATAGTTTTTTGGTTTTAGTTCAAGTCTTATGACAACCCCTATACATAGGCTTTCAACAAAGACTGAAAATTTCTTGGTTTAGTCAGATTAAATTATACTTTCTTTTGCCACATTTTTTTATTTTTTGTCTTTTTTCTGCATTCAAAGGTTTTGTTGAACGGACCGGCACAGCCAACGAAAGCATTATTTCGATTCACAGCCCGAATAGCCACTGCACTGGAAGAACGAGACTGCAACAAATTTCCACTTTTGAAAGCTTTACCGCACAATTATGACTAAAAACCAGTTAACCGAAAAGTACCTTCCAAGTAAAATGTATTATCAATTTTCTTGTGGTGGATTTGTATCAGTACAAATGGCATCAAGAGGGATTTCTTTGTCGAAAGCAATAAAATCAAAGGAAATTATGCCGCTGCAAACTACCAAATGTAATGGGCTCACTTGAAATCCACTACCCTTGCAAGTCAAAGAAAGTACATGTATTCACATGATAGGTTAGGTTTTGGTTCTCGAACCCGCTTTTCACAAAATAAACTTCCTGATGCTTAACACAAGGAAGAACACCTCATTTGGACTGTAGCTTATTTGTTTCTTACTCTGAGAGCTGAAACCGCTCGATGGCTTCTCAAGAACACACCAACAGTTGAAACCTTTCCAACAGATGACGCTTCTGGTGCAAACAGCACATATTTGGAGAAACCTTAAAAATTTTGAATTTTAATTCCTGTGTCAACTAATTGGTTGAAATTTTTTTTTGCAGAATAATATCCAACTTCATTTAAGTGATGAAAGTACATCCAGGGACAGATGTTCAATGGAAATGCTGTAGCAAGACAGAAGATGCTGCAATACTGAGCAGTTCTCTTACAAAAGGTCACTCATTATTTTCTTAAAATATGGTTTGTTTAAATAATTCTGGTAATATTTAAAATTTGTCGTGTCTAAAAAAAACACAAAATTTAGTACCGTTTTCTACTGTAAATGCATAAAGTGTGAGATTCTTGTATGGAAACGCTGGCAATATTCTACTTTGTCACAAGATCAGTCACTTTCTGAGAAGTTGGCAATGTTCGAAGAACATGAAAAGTTATGCCTATAAAAGAGTGGTGCCAAAAACTGTTCCGGAGATAAGGGACACGAAAAATACGTTTATAAAGTAATAACACTATGTAAAATAATCTTTTATAACTTAACATTTTTATAATATTTATGTTTGTAATTCAAAACTAGTGTCATTTTATTCATGCTTAGTTGCAATGCATTTGATGTATATCTGTTTATGAGAAAACATTTCTATGTATGTTTACAAGGTTAATTACTATACTCTGCTTCCCCCCCCCCTCAATACATTTAATATTTTACCTTAGGTGACAACTATATATTGTGAGTAGTCAGTATCATAATTTTTCATCTACTCCGGCAATGTGTCTAGATTTACATGTAACTCCTTAAAAGCTCTGCTTTCAGCGAGTGATTGTGTGAAATTTTGAAACATCCTTGAATACCCATCAAATCAAGACACAGTAACCGCAATTGATTCTTCTGTAAAATTTCTATCTCAAATTTGAAAAACAATGTACTTTCCATGTTAAAAGTGATATAAAACTAAATGTTGATTAATTCAGTTTTTGAAGTGTTGCTATGTAAGTTTTTATAATCTTATTACACCAGGATAATAATCAATATATTGCGTAAAACTGTTTTAAGTTAGTGTTGTAAGTTATATAAAACGTATAGTGTAGAGGTGGCTGATGTACCTTAAAGCTGTCGTGGCTGAAAGTCCTCACGTTTGGTTGGTGTAGAAGTTCGGAGAGTGGGGTGCCAGCTCTGATGTTGCCTCGTCATCTGACCATGGTTCAAAATTACAAGGCGATACACCGAATGGCTTAGGCTGAGATAGTGGTTATTAGTTGAATATAAAACATACTCCACTCCCAGTTTAATAAAATTTCTTTTTGAGTTATTCAGAAAGTCGAAAGTTAACTTACTGTGTGATTTCATGTTTAATACCATATATCAAAAAATTAGTATCCATAAGATGAATTTCATGACCAGTGGTTATATAGTTTGCATTTTGTTTATTTCATTTTATATTTCAGACATTATTCTCTAAAGAAGAGAAAGAAGCTAACTTCTGAAAGATATCAGTTGCTCTGTCAATGGCAAAAGAATACACTTGAGCTACATGATAGTTTTGTAAACTCCATGGGCATAATTCGACTGTATACAATTGCACCCTTGCTTATATTGATAGATTTATAATTAAATAAATTTAATGCTAAGAATTTCTTGTGTGTACATTTTATTATTCATAATCTTTAGTACTAGTTTCATTTTAAAATTTACAAGTTTTGTATTTAATATAATTTTGAGTCACAAATGCAGAAAAAGAATAAAATAATTTTTTTTCAATACTTAAATTAAATAAAGTGAAATTATATTTGCTTACTAATTATTTCTTAATGTTTCAGGTAAATATTTAAAATAACACATTACATGCATCATATTACATTTATTATAAATTAATTATTCTCATCTGTGTTTACTTCACTTGTATTTTGCCACCTATCCATTTTATAAATTGAAATTATTTGCTCAGTGAACGGCATTCAATCCAAGTATAATATTAAACATAAGTAACTTAAATTTTCTTTGAATATCTTAATAGGAAGTTTATATGAAATAGTAAATTGCATTGTTCTTGTGCTTATTATCTTATATATTTAAACTATCTATATATATAAAACACTAACGTACGTGGACCCGAAATCGACGTTATTTGTGTATCGTCGAATGGCAACAATCAACATATATAAAATAACCCAGATATTTTGAATTATTGCTGTTTTCAAATAGCCGAGGTCAATTTCTATTAAAAAGAAGGAATTAAATTGTAATATTTATGTTTGAACTTACTTTTTATTTCTTCCTTTGATGTAAACGTAATTTTGCTACCCGGTATCGGGCCACGCGTCAGAATTAATGTTTACTTTTTTAATTTGATTTAGAATTCCGTGTTTGGGTATTTGAGTTGAATGCGAGATGTTGCCGACATATTTGAGGATTCCCAAGTATTATAAATGTGTTATTTTTGTTAATAAATCATTATTGTCTTTGTCAATATCGTTGAAAAGTCTTTTGTAGCATTATTCTATTTCACAATAAATATAATCGGGAAGTCGAAATTCAACACGTTTGAAAAGATACGTACGTGTTTTTTTTTTCAGAATTAAGCATTTTTTCAAGGATTGGAATTTTATTTTTGTTTGCATTATGTGTTCCGGTATATTACATGTTGCAGAAATATTATTTAGGAGTTAGATTTTAATGATATGTCTATTTCCTGCAAAATATCTAGACGCGGGTAATTTTGTAGCGGTATATGTACATTTCGGCCAACTTTGCTTAAATATTTGATTGAATATGCAATGATTTAAAGAATTGTTTCACAAAAATGAATAAAATATACAAATCAAAACATGTTTAATTACGGTGTGTAAAAAAGTTTAAAAAGCACTATTACACACTGCCGAGCGCTAGCTGGCGCAGCCCGACTAGTACTAAGTATTTAACAATGCTTATAAGATTGAATATGCAAGACACACAAATCATAAAAGAGAGGACATGGTAAACTAAATCTAAATGATTAAAAGAACATGGTTACCACATACATGTGTAGTATGCATAAATTAATTTCTTTAAATATGAGAAACACAGTAATTTTCCTATTGTAGTGAGTTGACACAAGAAACATATTCAAACCCTCAGTACAAAATAACATTTCTATTGAAACTAAATTAACTACAGAATATATCATTGGAAAATGTTTCGCTGACTAAAAATTCAATACTTCCCAACATTCAAGGTGTGTTTTGTTCAAGTTTAAAAAAATCTTGGGCAGAAATGGAATGCTGACAATTTGAATTTATAGCACCAACCCAATGATAAAATATACATACTCCAATTCATTAAAGCTTACTTTATTCTGTTTAATGTGAAAAAAAATTTGTAGATTTTACAAAAGATGATACAAATTTTCAGGAAAATGAGGTTTGTATGGACAACTAAATTTTTGTTCGGTGGTTGGCTGGATTAAATATAATGAGCAGGGTGTAAAAAAATCAGATTTTTTAAATTTCTGTAGGCTGCTTCTTTCTTCCTGCTGACATGTTAATGGCTGTGTGTGTGAAAATGTATATTTCTACTCTTTAATCTATTGCACACCACAAAAATAAGCTAACTGACAAATACCTAAAAAAAACACTAGTAGGAAGTAATTTAGCCTCTTTCTCTTTAGTAAACTACCCTTTAGTTTATAATTTTGAATCAAACTGTGTTGCATACATACTTTTGAGTGTTAAAAAATGAGTGCTGTTAATCAGGAATGTTTATACGTTACTCTTCCTGGCATTTAGATTTATGATGGCATGTGTGTTTACATTACTGTTTCCAGTATATAGTATATTCTAATATGTTACAACTGGCTGTTGCAATCTTTTATAATATGCATTAATTGACCCAGTTCTCTCTGAGCTTAGTGTAGCCATTAATGCTGAAATCACCATGAGTACAGAAACATTAAAGCGTTTTACAACTTCTATGGTGTATTTACTTAGTTATACAAAATTTGTGATTTGTTGTGATTCAAATCAGTGAATTAAAAAAAATCATTTGATTAAAATCATGACACCCTGATAATGAGTAAATCGAAGATATATTTATCTACATTTCAATAACTAGAAACCCTCATCAGATATCAAATTTCGTGTTTTCCTTCAATCTCACATAAAAGGCTTCAAAAGTAAAAAGATTTTAAAATAAATTATTCATGTAACTTCATTTCATTTTGGTTTTTAATGCTCTGATTAAATTTAACACTTATATATAGTCTCAGTTTAAAGTAGACAGTTGTTTTGGAAAGAAAATAGTTTAATGTTGATTTATCTGAGTATTCACAATCGGTACAATATTTTTTAGAAATCGAGATTTACTTGTTTATTCTAATTTTGGTTTTGTTCGGAGTTAAAAGTTTCCAAAGTGATGTTAATTTCGCAATGTTCTCAAGTACCTACAAAAATGTCTCGCGTGGAAAAAGAAAAAAAAAACCAACGGTTCTCAAAATTGGTTAAAGTAAACATAAGACGGTAGAAAAAAAAACGCTCGTAAAAAAATACTGAAATGGATCAAGAAAGCGCGCGAAAAGTAAACACGCCATCTAGTGTGCATAATCGAAAGCTGGATTTCTCGTTCCGACGCAAGCCCATACGCAAAACTGTAAACGACTATCCTCCGCGTATGCGTTAAGGCGGAGCATACGCAGTTGCACATACGCAGAATCGTAAACCAGCCTTTAGAAGTATGATGTCAGTCTCTATCGGTTTTTGAATGGAAGAGAAAATATGGCGTGAATTCTGAACACGGGAAAAAATCCTACGGCCATTGTACATTTGCAAGGTGATGTTTTAGTTCACATTGTGCAAAATTTGTTTGCAGTAGATTAGATATTAATTGGCAATTCTGTGGTTATTAGCTTTGATCCCGGATCGTAACCAAAAGCCAATTGTGTTGCTGCAGTACTCTAGCTGCAGTGTGATGTTAATTTTAAAAATAAAAAAAAGAAATATCATAAACCTGAGGATAAATTATTTGAACAAATATATATTTTTAACAAAATTGTTTTGTTTTTAGTTTTTTCTGTCTCGTTTCATAGTATGACCTTAGAAGCTAACATTTTAACAGAAAAGTGAATGTGCCTCTAGCTAAAATGAAAAATGCTTCAAAAATATTAGGAGAGCTAATTAGACAGAATTAGAATGTTGCAATCGCGAGACCATAAGTCTGGAACAAGTACATTTTCTCAAATGTTGAGAGCAACTTTTCAACACATTATTTTCAACATCCAATATTCTTAGTTAAGGTTCATGGTTCGAATCCGGGTCAGGGCATAAATGTTTGTTAGCGTATGGTGTAGAGGCGGCAGGTGCACCTTAAATCTGTCGTGAACGAAAGTCTTCACGTTAGGTTGATGTGGAATTTTGGAGAGTGGGGTACCAGCTCAGATTTTTCCTCGTCATCTGACCATGGTTCACAATTACGTGGCGATGCACCGAATGGCTTAGGCTGGGACGGTGGTAACTAGTTGAATATTGATTCTTAAATGGAACCTATCGTGCACTTTTTCCAGACTTGTTCAGAAATTGAGAATGGAATAATCAGAGAAGAATACATAAATCAAACTACTTATTATTTTCATCTAACTTTATTCTACACTTGATGTCGCCTTTATATGTTAATTATAGTGTGTGTAAATTAGTGTTTGGCACTAATAAGTAAGTAACGAAAAAATGCATTAAATTTGACAATCCATTAAAGAATGATGATATTGACAAGTATGCAAAATAATAAACAATGAGAAAATTTTTGTAATAGCATTGAATGGTGTGCAGACCATAAATAACACACAATATGATATAAAAATAGTTAAGAAATAAAATACTTTCTCCTTTGAATTGGAACGAGTAATACAGAGACTGTAAGTACGTAATAATGTCCTGGATATCAATGCTGTTAACTTAAAATTTTAAGACAATGTTGCAATGCAATGTGTTAAAAAATGTGAATTAGAGAAATAAATTACACACTTAAATCATAATACTTATTTTTTTTTTACATTAATTATCAGTCAACTGAAGAGAAATCGGTTCAGATGTTTTATTGGGGCATACTAACCTGTTAATTAGTTTAATTGCTAGTATTTTAATAATTATATCTAAGACTTTTTTTATTTTCTATGACACAATTAAATAAAGTACTGCTTTTATTTCTCAATGGTCGTGATGTCTGTAGGTATGCTGTCATATTATTCAAAAGGTAAACTTTTTATTTATGACACTATCTTTGAATTATTAAAGTTTAAATTGACTAAATTTTAGGACCCTACGCTTTAGAGAGAACAAAGCCAAAGCTCTTACCTGCAGATTTAATCAGGAGTAAAATGTAATCACAATATTTCAATAACTTTAAGAGTTAGTTACTTTATTTAACAATCTTGTCAAATATAATAAAAAAGTCTCATGTTTACATGAAGTTAGTAATAAAAATTTCTTTAGTAACATATTTTTAATTAAATATTGCTTGTTGTATTCCTATACTCATGCCAAATGTTTTGAAATTTGTCTCGTAATTTAGCTGTGTAACTTTCTGTTTTTGTAATAATTATTTTTTATGTGAGAATTTTTTAAATTTACTTTAACTGGTAATGTTGGATTTAGTAAAATCAGAAGAAATATATTGGTACAAAAATGTTTCACCGGGGAAATAAATTTGAATCAATTTCAGTTGGCATTTGCAGTAACCAATATATTTTAATATAGGCAACTAATTTCTATCATAAAAAATTTCTAATTTTTAAATACATTTTTAGGTGTATTAGAATAATGGTACCTTGTTAAGTTGATGGCGTTTTAGCTTTAAAAAACTTTGACCTTGAAATATATATATATCAGGCCTCGAAATAGATTTTTTAATTCAGGTGCACAAGGTGCACCTAAGTTTTTAATTTAGGTGCATGGCATGCACCTAGCGAGAAAAATTTAGGTGCACAATTTAATTTTCATGTGCACAGTGCACCTGTGCACCCGGGTATTTCGAGCCCTGATATATATATATATATATATATATATATATATATATATATATATATATATATATATATATATAATTTTGTTTATTAATTGCCAAAGGATGCTTGTTTTAACAACCGTTTCATGCGGTATCAATTAAAATCTTCTCTTAGTGAAGATTAACAGTACTATTAATGCGAAAGCAACATTGATAATTTATATAACTGAATATAAAGAAAATTACTCCGTGATCTGCAATTATTATGATCTGTATACAAATAGAATCTAATTAATAAACTTTGTTTCAAACTTGTTCATCATGCAAGAGGTATCTATATTTAAAAAAATTTTCATTCTTAATAAATATTTTTGAAAATAAATGTTTATGTCTTGTTACTTGAGATTTTGTAACGCATTTATTTTTCTACGATATTTAAAAAAGGACTGAATTTTATGTAGTAATGTATAATCCTTTGTTATTTATTTACAAAGAAGAGGTTGTTGCTTAAATTATCTTTGAAATTTGTAACACTGCTCTTAATTTATTTTAAATTTTAATAGTTTTTCAAATGTAAAGGAAAAATAATATTTAATCTGTAACATGATTTAAGGGTTAAGTATTTTCTGTGTCTTAAAGCATCTATGCCTCCTTGACAAGAACATTCAGCTGAATGTAGTTATAGCTGAAAAATAATAATTCAGTCACATTAATATCAGTTATTCTACAAAATACGTCTTTAATATAATTTACCATTAGTTCGTTAGAGATTAAATAAAAACCATATATATTGGAGAGTAATTTTGTGTTTATTTTTAACTCAATGATTTAAGTGAGCTATAGAAATTCAAACTTAAACCTCCCAAGAATATTTACATGTAAAATAATTGGAAAACCAAATCTCATTTAATATAAATTATCAATATAATTCAGGTTAATTAAATCAACAGCTGTATTGTTAATTAAAGTAAGGTACTTTCCAGAGGCATAAGCAAATGAATCTTTTATGGTGTGTTGCTTCCACATAGATAAAACTGCATTAGTGAATTTAATTTTTTTTAATATGATTTGAGAAAAATATTACCTTTTATAAAATTTGTCTTTCACAGATAGTAAGATTCTGGTTAAAAATTTTTCCCTTTCTATAAGGGGGTCTTGAGTTTCATAGCCTGTGCACTAAAGATACTCTATAATACATACACTACCCTACAGTAATGCACCGGACGCCGGCGGATTTGCATAAAATCCGACAATTTGTTTGGGAGTGTTTTTCGTGGTATGGCCTGGTATCTGTTGTTGTTTCTCATGCCTACACTGGCAGACCAGAATGTGCCAGGCCCGTCGAAGACGGCAAGAGGCGAGGAGGTGCGCCTTCCATGTTATTGAGCCCCATTGAGAGGAAGTCCGTCTTTGCTCGACATACATGACATCCGTTTTACAAGAAGGTCCCTTTCATACATCCATTCACTCACACATATCGTAATTTAGATCCCACTCAGAGGCCGATAACCCCCTGACCAGGTACCCCCAGAGGTTTTGATTAGGTATGGGAACATGGGGGATTTTGTGACCATGACCTATTTAACGTGCCCCAGTCACCATTAGTGAACCCGACGGTCTTTAGCCAGGTCGAAGCGCCGATCTCGCAATCATCAGAATTGCAGGCTCCGCCGAGGACAGAACCCACAACCCTTACGAACGTCTCAACGGAGTAAGAACTCCTTACTCTGCACTGTCTGGCTCTTAATACTGCGCATGCCTGAAGGTTTGACGTAGTAAGAACAGCGTTTTTGGCGACTATGTAGTATTTTGATCCATTTTGCCTTTGCCATAAACTGCCAATAAAGGCAATCCTTTTTTGCGGAAAGAAGACGCATTTTCCCTCTCGTTTCCCGCCTTTTTAAGATTCACTGTCTATAAAACGAGGCTGGGTTGATGACCGCGCGCGCGCGGGAAGAAATGGATGGTTGGGTTCATGGCGCAAAGTGTATTGGATGGGTTGAATAATAACTAAAAACGGATATTTCCTCAAATCAACAAGTGAGAATGGAAATTAAAGTTGAAATGCGTTCCTGGTCAATGTCAAGAAAGCTTGTAAAGTTATGCGATGAAAAAATATATCGTTCCAGAAAAACAAGATTTTTTAATAGAAATTGTTTCAACTGTAAATTAGAACTAGTAATAATGATCATAAATGCTTAATTCTTAAGTGATAAACTCTTTTGGAAAGAAAAGAAAATCACAAAAACGCATTGAAATGTATTGTAATTTGCACAAAATGTCTTTTAAAATATTTTTCACGTTTGTTTGTTGTATGTAACCTTAGATTTAATGACATGAATTCTTTGAGAAGAAATACAAGTTTGCATTTGTATTTATAACAGAGCAATTTGTTTATTTTTAGCCACTTTTTGCTCACATAATTAAAAAATCTTTTCCCTGACAATTTCAAAATAATTTAAGTGCCATCCAGTTAATTGCTCACTTAATAAGTTTACAGTGCAATAATTTTTCAAAATCGTGCACTCAAAATCACATAACTTATGCACAAAAGAGGAATGCGTATAAATTTCTTTAAACATGGAAATGAAACATATGAACATCAAATAATTAAAATCCATCAAATTGTGAAATATTTGCCTAGTTGACTACATTTCGCTGAGCAATGCTTTGCTGACAAAAACAGGTTTTTATCAAATAATTCATTTCATTTTAAAACCAGGTTCGAATTCACATGTAAACAGTAAAAAAAAATTCCTTTTGTATTGCAGCTTTATTTGAGGAATAAATTTGCAATTTGGATAAAAAAATATACGTCTTGAAATTTCGCACTTGTTTGCAATGCTTTGAGAGCAGTGAGTATTATTAGTTTTTATCCAATAAACTAAGTTACTGAAAAAGGGTTTCTTTTATCTTTAAGACTCCATCATAAAAGTCGAGATTCAATTTCTACCAACTATTTCAGATTTTCCATTACATTCATAATTTAGTTGGATATCTCTTAACATCGAGTTCAATAAAAGTGCAACTTGATGAAGCGTCTACCATATTGAATCATTTCGGAAAACAGATAAAAACTACTTGATACATACAGGTTTAAATTGTTTTGCAAGTGCCTTTACTTGGCTGCCACATCAAAAGGACATATAGGCCATAATATTTTAATCCATTTCATCAAAATATTCACTTGCTTTTTTTTAGTAAAAATTTAGTTACACGTAAACGTTTGTATAAATAGGTAATAGTCTAAATTATTTTTAACATTTTAAATTTAAGTTAAAAAAAACATTTAAGCAAACACTATTTTTTATCATTTGCATCCCAAAACAAACAGAAAAGTTGAATATCCAACACAATAAAATGTGATGTGGAAGAATATTTTTATACCCATCTATTTCTTTACGTTTATTATTTTTGCGATCTTGTTATGTTATCTGTTGTACAATGGTAAAAAGAGCTTATCTTATAATTTCAAAAGAAAAAAATCAAAGGTTAATCTTTCCGAAACATTGAATTAACAAAGTTTCTGGCGAAATTACATTTGAAATACTTAAGAAATAAAATCAGAAAATTGGCAAAACATATTGAGAAAAAATTCGTTTTAGTTATACACTTTAGTTTTTAGTTCAGTTTCTAAGTATACACTTCAAATTTTTTCAACAGTTTGTGTTCTTTTTTTATTATTATTACCTATAAAAGTATCAGGGCCGTCGTAGCCTGGTTGGAACAGTAGCGAATTAGCAACTCGAGCTTTGCGAGTTCGAAACTCGATCTTTCCAATACCCGTTGTATTGCTGCATTGTGACGATTAAAATACCTACCATCTCTAAAGATCATGTACTATAAAAAATCATCAGTGCAAAAGTTAAACTTTTGGTTAATATTTAAGTAAAGTTACTTAAAGTTAAATTATGAACCTTTTTTATGTGCATTTACTACAAATATCTAAGCAAATTACTAATATGTGTGTGTTGGATAGTTAGTTAATTAACGTTGCGCGGAATCAATTCCGAATAGAAAGGTCTGTGGACCACGTTATTGGAACCACGGTCAGATGACGAGACAACACCTTAGCTGGCACCCCACTCTCCGAGCTTCCACACCATCGTGAGGACGTTTGTTTCCACGACACATTTAACGTACACACTTCCCCCGTATGTACGACGGTCTTTGGTTGGACCTAGTTTCGAACTCGCAACCTTCAGGTTGCTAATCCGTTATTCTTATAACTGGGCTACAACAGCCCTAAGTGTGTGAAAAAAAATTCTAAGTTGTAAAAACACTTGTCTGCAGGGACCTCGCAAGTGCTTACATAATGGGGCCGACCAACCGGTAAAGTGGTTATGTTGTTAGAGCCTCTAGATCCAGAAGGTTCCTGGTTCGAATCTGGGTCCGGGCATGTATGTTTGTAAGCGTATGGTGTAGAGGCGGCTGGTGCACCTTAAATCTGTCGTGGCCGAAAGTCCTCACGTTAGTTGGTGTGGAAGTTTGGAGAGTGGGGTGCCAGCTCAGGTGTTGCTTCGTTACCTGACCGTGATTCAAAATTACGAGGTGTAGTCCTCGGATCTTATCCTTAAGGGATCGATAACAGACCGTCGACAATAGCCCGTTGTGTTGCTCTAGTACGACGTTGATTAAAAATTACCAATTTTACATAATGGGAAGGGGTAAAGAAAACTAATTTTAAACCTGTTTTTGTAGAAAAGTGTGAGTTTTGCTTTTCTTACGCAAAGCACCTGAATCGGGAGTGCCTTTTTTTAGTTTCAGACATTCAATTTAAATCCTAACCTCAATTCCACAAAAAATCGCTACAAATTTTTTTTCCCCAAAAAGTATTTCTTTATTGTACGCTATTTGTCTCTGCTTTTTGAAAGCTTTAAGTTGGAACAGTATGGGGATTCATAGAAATTTTTTTCTTCAAATACATGTAATTTGTACACATTATACGTACATTATCCCTATCGTTTGATCTAACTATCCGATCGATTCATATTGGGGTTATTTTATGCTTTCTGATAATTTATTATATGCCACTGAGAATGGCTTTTTTAATTTAAAGTCTCACAATTCAACTTTGAATTACAAAATCTGTGTACGTAATTTTTATACCCTCTTTCGTAGTAAAAATAAAATGTAAACAATTTCTATAAAAAACCTATATCCTTTGACCTGATAGTCCAATCGAAATTAAATATTGGTTATTGAAGTGAAAGATACAGAACCACCTTTCTGAAGACCCTGTGCATAAGTGCACACACGAGGGGAAGGTTTGGTATTTTAAATTTCCCTCAGAGGATATAAAGCAAATGCCTTTATCAATAGAAACATTTACCAAGGGAGATAAGGGAGCATATGCCACCCTAGTCTTGAAAAAAAATCACCTTTTAATTCACATATATATATATATATATATATATATATATATATATATATATATATATATATATATATATATATATATATATATATATATATATATATATATATATATATATATATATATTTTTTTTTTTTTTTTTTAATTCATGGGCCACGTAATTCATTACGCTCCTTAGGCCCGAAAAAAGCAACATATCCTTTTTAATTCATGGGCGTATCTACGGGAATACGTAGAAAAGACAAGTATCTGTTTTTGATTCATGGGTGCACCTAAGAGGGTGCTATTGAATTTTTACCAGAGACCTGAAAAAGTAATATCCTGTACAAACCCATTAAGTCATGGGCATCCATGGGAATATGCTCAGTGAGTGCGCTCATTAATTAAGGGTGTTGCATTATACTTGAGCCACACAGATCTGTAAAAGCGTAAGGCAGGTGCATATCGTTACATAGAGCTACGAGTGGGCGGTGCGAGAAATGAAACAATGAAGCTAAAGCCTTCAGACTTATTAGCCTAACGTCATTTCTTCTTAAGAATTTGGAGAAATTGATTGAGAGACATTAGAGACGAGGTTCTAAAAATTGAACCCCTATCAAGATTTCAACACGCCTATCAGCCTGGGAAATCTAGAGACTTCCCTATGCGATCTTGTTACGGTCCTTGATAGAGCGGTTAATGGAAAGGAAATTGCTTTGGCAGCCTTTCTAGATATTGCGGGGGCCTTTGATAGAGTTCCAACGGATGTAATCTCTTATCAAACGAAAAGTTAACCCAATGGTTTGCACCTGGATAAAATATATGCTTGAGACCTGTATGGCTCGAGCTGGGAGACACACTCACTGTAAAAGCTGTCCACAGGGAGGTGTGTTGTCACAATTATTATGGAGCCTAGTTGTTGACGAACTCCTAAACAGCACTCACTTTCTGGGCCAGTACTGTCTAGGTTATGCTGATGACAACAATGTTCATAAGAGGTATGTTCCAGAATACTATAACGGATATAATGAGCACTGCCCTAAAAATATTGAAAACTGGTGCAGAGAGGTGAACCTGTCGGTTAACTCCAGCAGAACTAGCCTAGTCCTGTTTACCCCGAAAAGGCTGCGAGATATGCATTAGCTAAAATTCTTTGGAACACCACTTGCATATTCAGACGAGGAAGTATCTAGGAGTTACCTTGACATGGAGCTTACATGCTCCAATAGTGCACGAGCAGGGCCAAAAGTGTTATGGGCTTGCAGACGTGCCGTAGGAATTAACTGGGGTCTAACGCCAAAAATGTTGCACTGGATATGCACTGAGTGATTACTCCAATGGTATCTTATTGGGCCATTGCCTGGTGGAGTAGAACCCGTAATGGAGACAGTGAAGAACTCACTAGTCTACAGAGAATGGCGACCGTTGCAATTTCAAGTGTAATGCGTACCACTCCATCACAGAGTCTAGAAATGCTTATAGGACTCCTACTACTACATAATCAAGTGGGATTTGAGGTATTTTCGTGTTCACAACGCCTCAAACTCATGGGTCTATGGAAATCGCCCTATGAAATGTCTATGTTTAAAAATGTTGCTAAGCAGGTAAAAGAACATCTTTATCTAATGAGACCTGATTGGATTTTAAAGCAGTTTTGCTTTCAAGCCAAATACAACATTATCTTTACAACTAGACATTTGTCTCCAGTCTGATCAGGGGAGGTGATGAAATTTGGTACACAGATGGTTCAAAAACATATCATGGCACTGGTTCAGGTGCTTTTTGTCCTAATCGAAAAATAAAGCTATCTTTCAAGGTAAGATCTCCACTGTATATGAGGCTGAGGTTCTAGCTATCTCTACTTGTACTTACAACTGCCTCTATATTGGGGTTGTTAAGATGGTCTTAAAGATCTTCTCTGACAGCAAGAAGGCCTAAAGGTTTTGCAGAGACACTGCTTTTCTTCAATAGCAGTGTGGGAATGTCACAATGCACTTGTGGGTTTGGCTGAGAGAAACGAAGTGTCTCTTATGTGGGTCCCTGGTCATTGAGGGTAATGAAATAGCAGACCAACTAGCAAAACGTGGATATGAAATGCCATTTTTTTAAACCAGAGCCTGTTTTGGAATGGCTTCAACATAATGATCTATTATGTGGTTGGATGCAAAAGGTAGATTTAGATAAAAATAGATTATCACTACAGATCAAAGACAAGCCAAAGAGCTCAATCAACAATCTCTCTGGTCGAGGGAACTTCTGAAATTGAGCAGAAAAGAAATCAGGGTAGCTATTGGCCTTCTAACTGGCCATTGTATCCTAAATAGACGCCTCAACCTTATGGTTGTTATAGATGACTCATTACGTAGATGGCAGAGGAGGGTCCTGTACACGTTTTGTGTGATTGTTACTCTACCCAACGTTTCGAGTATCTGGGATACCATTGTATTGAACCCTAGGAATTACCATACATTCCAATCGGGTACATGATGAAATTTATTTCGGCAATCTGTTTTTATTAGATCAGTCGGGGTTTTTAGTACAATAGACTACTGGTCACCGTGCTCGCACTCTTTAGAGTTACCCCCACAGTAAGTCACATAAATATATATAAAGGAAATAATTCAATATTTAAACAAAAAAAATGTTGTTTTATTCAGAGAATCACATGGAGATATGAAAAAATACTGGATTTCATATATTCGAATGCAATTCCAGGCTACAGCGGTTTTTTTTTTTTACAAATTTTTAATGTGTACGAACACCTTTTGGGAGCCACTGTATATATTAAAAAAAATTAAGAGTTAAAATTTAGACATTTTTAATAAAAAACAATATTTTTTTCTGCCAAAAATACTTGAAAAGGCATTTAAAAGTTTTATAAAAGATTAGGGGTGAATTCTTTATTCTCTAGAATAGCCTCAAAATCGATGCATACACCATTACTAGGAAACTACAATGCTTGAGATTTTAGATGCAAAGCTGGTTGAATGTAACATTGACAAGGACAAGAGTTACTTAATTTGTGAAAGCCATATTGAAGATATTCTGAACATTTTCCAACACTATTCACCGTACTTTACTCAAGCACTTATTAGTTATTTAGGAGCTTGACAAATTATTTAGGTGTTCCATATAGTTACCAATTTTTCAAATCAACGATCGCTTTTTTGTAGTATTGCTCAAAAAAATGTTTTAATATTTGATAAATTACCTATTCATATATGAATCCTATATAATTATGTTGTGCTTGGACATTTAATTAAATAATCTTTTCTCTTACTGTTGGTAATCTTTCGACAAAAAAGGTGTCCCAATTACATGTCTTTATGGTTGTTTAGTTATTTTCCTAAAGATATATATGTATCCAATTTCTGGGTGACATGAGGTGAATATACTTACATTATCTACAATACCCCACTAGATAGGTTATCATTATAACTATTTAAAAACGAATAACTAAACGTATTGAAACTTCACTAGAGGTTAAATTTCAGATTAGATGCTTTTTTTTTTTTAATCTTGATCTTTGAAGATTATTTACCTGTTTGGCTAAAATATAATTCTTGTAATCAAACTTGCAAGTTTTCCAAACTATGCTGTTTAAATTTTACATGTAAAACCTAGCTAAGGGATGTGTATATAGAATGCTTTAATTTTATAAATAAAAATGGTTTTTCATAAAGAACTATAAATAATGCACACACACACACACACACTACAAAATATTCGCTACTATAGTAAATGAGTAGGTAAAGTGGAAAAATAATTAAAATAAGTTTTATTTCACATTTTTAAATGAAGATTAATTACTAGCATTATGATTTTCCAATATACAGGTTTCAATAAGTTATTTTCACATATTTTGAGATCATAAATTTGAATCAGTCATATGTCCACAATATATTGACAATTTTTATTTAAAATTTGAAGATATGCGTTCTGTGTAGTAAGTAATACATGTGTTTGAATGACAAAAATCTCTTTCAAGTAAAATTTAATTGATTTAAAAAAGGTGTTCTTTTGACTACTTGAGTGGTTACTCAATACAGTAAAATAAATAAAATCTTATAATTTTAATACATTTTCAAGTGCACATTGTGTAATGAATCAATAACATTAAGAGCAGCTGTGAAGATAAGGAATTTTTTCAACAATTTTTAATATTGATGCTTGTATTAAATTTCTTTTGGTTGGTTTTTATGCTGCAAGGGCCATGCACTTTTGGGAGTTTTGCAAAGTTCATCATCACTTCTAAAGGTGTACATGATTAAATTCGACATGACTAAATAATATAGCATATACTAACTTTTTTAGCCATAACACTTATAATTTAATACCCAAATTACTTTCACTTAACAGTCTCCCCTTCTGGACTCCAGATGTGTGTATTCTATTCTACTTTGTACAGTACTCGATATTTGAATATAATTTAAAAATTAAGAATTTTAGATTCTTAATTCTTTTATTTCCATTCTTTGAATATAAATAAAAGAAATGTGCTTAGTGATCAATAACTTCAACAGATCTTACTTGGCAATTTAAAATGTTATTTTAATGGTTCAGGTTGGGTTTTTATGGAGAAAGGGCCAAATTCGACCGTACTGCACAAGGTGTAGAATATCAAGTAATGGACATACACATACAAAGACAGTTTTACTGACATACAAGAGAGAAATACATTCAGGAATTGAACCCGTGCCTCCTACATTGCAGGTTGCTAGAGCAATGGACAAACCCACAACCGTAGTGCTGTGGGAATAAATTATTGAAATTTAAAAGAATTACTAGCATAAAGAATGAGTTGAAAAATATTCTCCAAAAATAAAAAGTTTATATATAACATAAAATGAACAAGTTTTTATTGAATGTGATATCTACTTTCACCTTTAGAGTAAAATGAAAATCCTGTTTGCAGTGATAAGGAATGTGATCCTACATCAATTCAGTGACAGATGGTTGGGAGTAGAGGCTGAAATGGGACGTACAGGTTTTTTCAAGCAAAATAAATTCTTGAATTATTTACCATCTTACATTCTTAACTTACAATAATAATTAAAAAAATTCAACTAAATGAACTCACAATAAAGGAATTAAGATATTTTCAACATATCTAACAAATCAGCAGAACAATTTACCACAGCAAGAAAATTTTTACTTTAGTAGCTGGTAAAAAAATTGATGAAAGAAACACATACATCACATCTATAAGAAAAAGGAATATTATTTAAACACAAAATATTCTCAGTTAATTTTGATAGGTAGCATTAAAAACAAGCTAACTCAATGGAACTTGCAAATAATGAATGAAGTGAACAATACGTATTTAATATTCAAATATGTGAATGAACAAAACTTTTCACTGCCCACCAAAAAGGGAATTTAGTTGAGTAGCATTTATAAACAAGCAAACGCAACACGATTCACCATTTAGCATAGCAAGCAAATAATATATACATTATTAGGGATTACACCATAAAAAGCAATTAATATATACATTATTAGGGATTACACCATAAAAAGCAATTAATATATACATTATTAGGGATTACACCATAAAAAGCAATTAATATTTAAGGAGTTAAATTTGCCACAGGTAAAACATAACATGTTATTGACTACAACCTAGGTTCAATCCCAAAGAGAAAGATGCCAGAAGTGTTGATTTTTTATGGTGCAAGGGCCATATTTGGCCTTGTTGCAATAGACGCATGATGTACAACATCAAGTAATACATGCACAAAATGAAATTTTTACTGGCACAGAAGAGAGAAATACAATTACAGAGGAATCACACCTATACTTCCTACAACTCACAGGTTCCTAGTGCAGTGGGCATAATCATTGTGCCACATCCAAGGAAAGACCGAGGGATAACCTAACCATTTACCATATTAACTTAAAAACAAGCTAACCCAAAGTTATTCACCATTTAACGAAACAAATGAACAGTACAAAAAAGGGATATAAATGAATAAAATATGCAACTGACCGAGAATTTTCATCTGCCCGTCAAAAAGTTAATTCCGTTGGGTAGCACTTAAAAACAAGCTAACTCAACGTTACTAACTATTTAACGAAGCAAATGAACAATACAACACATAAAGGAATAAATTACATAAAATATGCAACTGACAGAGGATTTTTATCTGCGCGCCAAAAAGTCAATTCCGTTGGGTAGCACTTAAAAACAAGCTAACTCAACGTTATTCACGATTTAGCACAACAAGGGAACAATACATTTCAAAACGGGATATAAAATGCAGGAAAAATAAGTAAATGAAGAGAATCTGTCCGTCAAAACGTTTATTCCGTTGGATAGCATTTAAATACAAGCTAACTTAAAGGAACAAACAATTTGCGAAACAAATGGATAGGAATGAAAATCTTCAATAAATTAAAATATTATTGCTTACTGAAATTTGGCTTCTAAATAGAAAACATTTGGTCGGCACACAAAAGACCACTACTCAAAATACCTTGTCCTTCGGCTTTCATCTATACAATCCAAATGGCAAATGCTGATCTACAGCAGGACTGCTAGAATCCTACATTAAATTGGCGACAAGAATAGCGAAATCACCAAAGAAAGTTTGCTCATGCGCATTGCATTTTCGGCTCCTTCGAAATGTCTCTCGCTTGTCTGGAGTTCTTACTCCATTGAGGCGCTCGTACAACCCTTCTGATGCTAGCCAGACGCACTACTGACAGAGCTACCGCGGCTCGGCCTGGTATCTTTGCATGTTGTTCTTGATAAATTGAACTCTGACCCCTGCATTATACCATTAATCAAATGATTAATAACAATTAGTCATTATTTTATACATACATACTAAAAATTAATTTTCATAACTTTTTTGTTTTCATAGGACTGGATGCATCACAACTTCTTCCCCCGCGATATTAGAAATCTAGCTATGACACTGAAACCTACAGTAGAGAACTCCAATTATCCGGATCATTTGGGACCATACCCCATCCGGATAATCAAATGTATTATTAAAATGTATCATTGCTGGTATACGAATCAGTCAAAGTCAGTTGTTTCGTTGTCTTAACTCATTTCCGTGCAGCAAAGTCTCGCACATAGATACTGTTTTAAAAAATTATGAGCACTCATAGGCAGCAGAGTCAGAATCGAGATAATTTTCACCGATGTGCTTCAAGCAAATCAAATATAAATCTAAGAAGTTCAGAAAAATCGAAACGTTTACGAAAAAATCGACGATTTAATTTCTAATTTAAATGTATTGTAAGTTTTAAAATTCACCATAGTCATTTAGTAAATATTGTATAAAAAAATATATGATTTTTTAAAAATCAGGTGCTAATTAATGAATATCTATTTGCATAATTAATTAATTGTTTATAATTTGTTATTAATGATTAATCAATATTAATATAATTAATTTAAACTTCCCACTTTTTACTGGGGTACTTTTCGGGAGGACCCCCCCCCTCCCCAATCTATTCAAAACGTTGGCACGTCCCTGACTCGGAACATACAGGAATTTTCACTATGATGTTTCTTACGTCTCTTCAACTGACAGTTCGTCCTCTTCGTTTTTATCATTCACCGATAAGAAACTTTTAAACTGCGGATTTTGCCGAGTTCCTTATTTCTCAAAGCGAACCGTATAACTGGAGTTCGGATAATTGGAGTTCTACTGTATAATGAAATTGGGGAAATAAATGTGTTAACTTTATTCAATCGATCAGTTGATCTTAGTTCGTGGTGCACGCAAAAATATTCAAGAACAGCAGTATTAAATCGTAATATTGGGGAAGAGAGTTGATTCCATGATAACAAATAAGATTTTCTTTGTAAGTGCATTAAAGCACAGGAGTATTGAAGAAATTTCTAATTTAATGTAAAAATTTCTGATTTTAAAAAATGTACGTGCACATTAATGGTTACCACAGTCCTATATCTTAAATTTATATTGGGGGCATTCAAATTTGCTTCCGTTTATCTATAATTCATTAAATTTTAACTTATTTATATGAGGTAGGCATAATTAGATCGAATTCAGAGGGAAGGGTACCACAAATTATGGATTCCCCCTCCCCCCAATTATACTTTATACACACAAATATTTCTGCAAAGCTTTATGACCAACCCTGAGAGAAATTTCCCAAGAATTTCGGTTCTGTTTTTGAATGCGTGTGCTTAATTTTGTAAAGCCAAGAGATTTCGAATAGCAAAACTCTTTAGAAAGGAGTAATGAAAATGAAAGCCGGAAAATGAGCGTTTTGTTGTGGTGAAAGAAGAAAAGTGCTTGTTCTAAAACTCAAATGCTATTAAAAAAATCAGAAATTAAGAAGCTAATCGAACCTGTAATTAAAAATAAAAATTGGCAAACGGAAGGGAAGGATTTCGACTTACGAAGCTGCAGAGAAAAATGTATGTCTTTAATTTCAATCGATTTTGGTCTTCAGAAATTAATATTTAGGGTCAAATGTGATTCAAACATAAATTTTTAACATCATAATACTTTTTTTCATATTAAGGGAGACTGGTATCACATTCTTCTGATAATTAATAATTTTCTCTATGGAATTTTTTTTTTAGTACTTTTTTCTCTTTTTGAGATTTAACTTTTACCTGCCAACTTTAACTTTGCAATATTAAAAGCAAAATATTTATTGTATTTACATTAAAAACTAATAGACAGTGCAAAATATAAATTGGAAAAAAAAAATCACAAAGGAAGTTTTTGAAATTTTTTGTACTAATAGAGAGAGTCTTTAAATTTTTTTGTCGGTGTAAAAAACTGGTCCTTGAATTAACAGGCTCTGAAAATTTGAATCCCAGCTTGGATGATAGTATAGTGTTTCGGAATCCCCTTTAAGCAATGGATCCTAAGTTTCTAAATTGTGAATTTTTCAGTGTTAAATTTGTTTTCATTCAAAACTGATTCAAATATTTAAAATTCCGACATTAGAAATGTAGGCACAGTATGGTTTTATGAGTATTGTAAAAAATATCAAACCAAAACAACACTTATCGGTTGAGGGTTAACATTGTAAAATATGTTAAGAATTTCACAAAATTTTAGCTGTTGCAAAATTGAAATGTTATTTAAAAATTTCTTCTGAAAATCCTGGGATTTTTTTTGGTTTCAAGAAGATTCAAATTTCAACTCTAAGCAATGTGAAATGAAGTATATTGGAAAAATTTGCTTTAGGGGTACTCAGTCCTCTTAAATCAGGAGTGGACAACCTTTAACATACCGTTCATCAGTTTTTTTAACATACGAGTTCAAACGCATACTTTAAAAGAATAGCAATAGACGCAAGAATGCAATGAGACACTTGTAATAATCCAATGCGCCCAGGTTGGCCATACCTGTCTTAAATAAAGGAAAAACTAATTTTGAGATAAAAAGTACTTACGAACTTTCAGACATGGGTCCCTTAAATTTTCACTGTTGTGACGTTCTCCTTGGTGAGGTAGAAACAACTAATATTTGTATTGTTATTAACATTAAAAAATAAAATATGGAACTTCATGTCAGGTGAGCTGAAAAAATAGATTTGGATATAGTTTAAAAAACACTAAGTTTACCTTAATGAGAGTTTAAATATTTGATTACTACACATTTGGAAATTGATTCAAGTCCCTCTCTTCCAGAATTTGTTCGCATTTGATCCCAGAAAATTATCTCACTAGTTATGCATTTGACATATCTGCAGGCTATACTGGAAAACAATATAAAAAAAATTTAATTCCATACAAAAACGTTCAACTAAATTGTGATCTTGAAAAATATTAGAATAGATCGTAAACAAATTTTCATTTAACATTTAACACCAGCTGCTGGTTCTGCATGCTATACCAGGAAAATATTTTTTAAAGTTTTGTATAATTCCGCAAAAAAACTTTTAACTAAAATGTGATCACAAAAAATTAAAAAAGATCGAAAACTTATTTTATACACAAAAGCGATTTCCTACAATAAATTATGTTTGAAAAAATAGGACTGGAGACAAAAACTAATTGAAAATCACAGAACTAAAACATGTTCCCATCAAAATATTTAAAACACAGCAATAAAAGGACACATTTTCTTTAAAAATGTATGCATATTGATTTTTGTGGGAATAGAATCTATCCCAAGAGTGGATTATGTTTTGTTGTGCAAAGTCATAGAAAATATTGTTAATTCGCCAGAATATAGGAATAGAAAAATATATCTTGTCGAAATTAAAAATTGCAAGTTTCATTTTTTACAATAAGTTAGTATATCAAAGTGCGCATAATATCAAATGATCAACAAAAACAATTAAAGAACGCGAAAAGTTTTAATCAGTGATTTAGTTTGGAATGATCGTCTGAATTTTAGCAGTACATAGAAATATAGAATTTACAAAACAGTTGGATTTGCTTTTTTTTAAGCTCCTCCGCAATGAACAAAAAAAAATCTCCGAAATCATCCGTTCTTTTCATTTTGGCTCTGCTTTTCACTGAGCTTTCAGAAATCGGAATAAATTCCCTGCGCGATAAACAGCGCCAAGCGGCTACAATTGACTTAGTTTTCGAGTTGAAATTTCTTATAAACCTCATAAACCGGTTCGGACTTTTCGACTAACTTTCAGCTTCACCAGGTTTTTGGAGAGAGTTCCTATTATGTAGTCGATTCGAGAAAAAAATTTATAAATTTAAATAAATAGTGTTTTTTTGCATTTCAACGTTTTATAAAACATTCTTGTTGCAATAGAATAAACATGACTATATTTAATTAGTTTAGAAATGTTTTTGACATAAGATTTATTCTCAAATTATTAACGCATTGAAGATTTAAGAGCTTATTGCTTTCAGTTTCAGAGAAGTGAAGTGAAGTTGGCGGGGAACTCGGCAGTGTTAAGTAAAATTAATTTTTTTTACTTAATTTGAATTTTAAAAAACATTGTAATAAAATTTTCACATTATCTTTGAAAGGTTTGTTTTTGTAGCATCATATTATTTTCCTTTTCCGTCTTTTTTTGATGTTCAATCACTCTATTCCTGTCAAAATTAGAATTACATTTTATTTTCCATCTATATACAGCATTTATTAAAGTCGTAATTACCTTCCTAATGTGATTTTTAAAGTTTCACATTCACAGCTGATAAGTCTGTTTCATTCCACTTAAGTTTACATGCTCATTTGTCTCGTTTAGTTATTAACATTGAAATACTTGCTAATACTTTGTAAGCCTCCTACCAAGAATTTTATTAGATTTGCTGACAAAATGAGTGGGAAGATATTTTTCCGTTGGAAGTAATTTTTACAATTTGTTGAGATCGTAAAATTAATTAATTTCTTTAACTTTCGAAAGAAAAGGGAAGAATTAGAAAACTGCTGTCCAAACTTTGAAATTGAGAGTGTTCTATAATTTTATTGGTCATTTTAGGTTTCTAACAATACTGAAAATGTAAAAAATCAATAATTCATCACCTTTTTGTATTTTTGCCAACAATAAATGCAAGTATGATCATAAAGTGATTCCCAAACAATATGTGAACACAAAGTAAGGGCTATTTAGAATTAAAAAAAAAACAAGACATGTCGCACCCTGGCAAGAAAAGTGACACAAGTCAAAAATTTAAAAATTCGATGCTATATCATTGAAAAATATGTATGAGGTGCCCCAGCGTGTTATATTACTATTCTATACAATATAGTAGAAGTTACCTCCATAAATACTTACCTACAATTTAAAAGAGGCTTATACTATTTCAATATAAGTTTTATAGTATCCTATAAGTTGATGTTTCTCAAATTCTGCAATTTTGAGTTGTGTTACTTTTCTTGCTGGTGTGCAATGTATCATCAATATGAAGACAAAATTGGAATCATAGCTGTACATTTAAATTGGGTCAACTGGGTATAAGAACTTTTCAATGTCAAAGTAGAATTTAGCAATGACAAATTTGTAAAAAGTTGTGTTCTTTTGCATTATCTATATACATTACATAATCAAAAACATATTGAAAATTTTTTCTTCAGTTTTAAACCTATATCTTTTAGTTGTGGCTATTTTTATAATTCATAGAAGTTATTAAAATATATCAAATGGTGAAAAAAATGTATAATAATTGACAAGTATATTTAGAAAAATTTGTGTTGAGCTACTTCAAATTGTTACATATACTATGTAACAATTTTTGAACCCTGTAGCTCTAGATCAGATGTAGGTTAAAAATAGGGCTGTGTGGGCAATTTTTATAAATTTGGAAAAAATATAAACTAAATATCATTTTTGATGTATCAACTATTTTTTTTTGACAATAATGTACTCTTTTTCTTTTATTTTGATTGATATATAAAAATATTTATCAGTATAGTTTTTTAATAATCTTTTTTATTTAAAAAAAGTTGGTTTTTTTTTGCCTACACTAGCCCCATGACATGAGGCTAGTGTGAACAAGTTAGAATACTGATTATACAATGTAAATATGCAACTTGTGAAAGTATCACATGGAAGTTGATATCAGTGTTGCTATTCTCCAAAAACTTGCTTTTGACTGATAAATAACAGAATTATTCATGTTGTCTACACTAGCCCCCTTCTCTCCTACATGAAAAATGTTTGTATGTAAAATGAGTAAAAAATTTTACACAGTATATATATACAAAACATTTATGTCAATATGAATTTCGAGAAAAAAAGGTTACATATCAAAACTGTATCCATGATTGTCACCCCCACCTCTTTTTGCTATCTGGTGAAGGTGTTTCGTGTTGCCTACTGGAGAGGGCCACACTTGTTCATAGATATATATTCATCTATTTATTGTATACTTCTTAGTTATCAATATATGTTCTACAGAACTAGCCAAAGTACAATACATTAGCAGCAGACAGCCTCTCATTCGTCCATTCTTCCCGGTCTCCACTGGTCGAAATCCCTTCTTCCCTCTCCCCCTTTCACCTCCTGGCCTAGGTGATCTTTCGAGAACACCCCTGTCAATGTCCCGAGAGGATGTTCTTTCCTGGCAAATTTAGTTTTGGAAATAGGAATTATAAATACTTCCAATATCTATGCCAACATCCTCCTTTTCTAGGAAAGTGTGCCGTCAGCTAACTAGATTTTTTACATAGTTACTTTGAATGAATCTTTCCTGATTTCTGTTACTTCCTCAACGAATTGGGTACAGCTACATTCTCTGCCTGGTTTGATGTCAAGGGCCTCAGCTCACTTTTCATGTTGCCAAGAAACAAATTCTTACAAAAAATATCTTTATTTACGACGGAAAATAAAAACCTTATCAAAAATGTACGTGAAAAAAAATAATTAGCAGAAAACGTTGGAAAATAGCAGTTGTTTTTTTATTTTTTAAACTGTTTCAAACTCACCCCAATTTAAATCTTTAACAGTTTTTAAAAACTTGTTAAAGTAATCATTTTTGCACAGTAATTCATATGTAATTAATCCCGATTCCTTAAAGAAATCCAAAGAAGGCTTCTTTTCCTGACATAAATGTATGCAAAATTAATGATTAGCCACTTCCTAAATGCCTACCAGCAGAAAAATTAACTTCAAATTTCGCGAAAAAGTACCCTGAAACTTATCTACAACTCTAAATACACAGGAAGCATGTTCAACTAGAAAATATAACACTTTTCAAAAGACAATAGCAAGAAACAATACAACCTGATACAACTGCAGTGAATCATCACTAAAATCAAACTGAACACTTAATTTCAATTTACATAAAACAGAAAATAATTAAGGGAAAAATTTAAAAAAAAAATAAACCTGAAATCAAAGGATAATTTTTAGGCAATTTTAGTGATGATTCTGTGCCACTGCACTTATTTCCAGTTGCTCGAAAAACCAACATCTAAGGTCTGTATAGCACGACTCTTAATTGGGGTAGTCATAGTATTATACTTATACATACATATAGTGAAGTTTGGATATTTCTTCCCACATGACTCAGGATGATTCCTTTGCATGGGAAAATAATGAGTACCTGAAGTACGACACTTACGGTGTGAAAAACTGAGCAAATAGACTTGAGTCACCAACAAGATTGATTTGATAAGTGTTGCACTGCTTGTAGCATTGAGTGTTTTAATTTTTTGTCTTTTATTCTTTGTGTGTACTGTTATGTGATGTTTAATAAATGTTTTGTGCTAAAGAGATAGTTCTTTTGTCGTTTTTGCCCCACATATTTACAGTGGTGCAGTCGATACCATTTTATAGAAGAAAACCTTTCTGTGCACTGGAAATTTTGTTTGATACAGAATGAAATGGGATACTGAGTGGATTGCAACAGAGCAAATATGACTCTTTCCCAGAATTTATCGTTTCCAAATATCTGGATTTCGTTTCATGGTTTGTGGATGCAGAAATGTAACTGATAAATTTTATTCCTCATTACAGCCAGTTTATTTTGAACTTTAAAAGTAACAGAAACAAGGGGATAACATACTGTTTGATGTTTTGTTCTAACTATTTTTGTTTTCGTTGCAGCAATTCAGAAAAATCAATACTTGTTTATTACTTGATATTAGTATATAATTGATTTCACATTGTTGCATTATTGAGTTGATATTTGAGTATAATTTGATAGCAGTGCATTTTGCTCAGTTTGACACTGAGAATGCTAAAAGATGTCAAGAAACTGAGTCTTGCCATGATTGTCTAGTGGTTTGAAGGAAATCCCAAGTAAAAGATAGAACACCTATAGAGGCTGTAGGTAGACCAGAACATCCATTCCAGTTCGTTAATGCCGATATCAGGAGACCAATAGAGTCAAAATCATCTTTTAATTAGTGTGTGCTGTGTATCATTGATCAGCACAGTCACTGGCCAGAAGCTGTATCTATCAAGTTGACAGCTAAAGCAACTTGTGATGCTTTCATGGAAATTTTCTTGAGAACTGAACTCCCTTGAATTATTGCAATGGACAATGGAACAAAGTTTGCTTCACAATTAACACAAGAGTTTTTGAAGCAGTTTGGGACAGTTCCAAAATTCTCCACACCAGAGTACCCCCAGTTACATAGTTAGGGTTGCCAGAAGATAAATATAAAAAAAGAGAACATTTAGTAAAATTATTTTTAGAAAAGAGGACATGAAAAGCACACATTATTAGTGTATAATTGTTAGGTATCTAATAAAAAGAATAATCTTTGACGAATCTTAAATATATCAACCACTAACTGAAAGAAAATCTACTGAACATGTTACTTACATAGTATTTTCAAAAGAATTAGTAAATACGAGACCAAATTTATAAATGAAAATGCAAGTCTTTTTTTCATAACATTGCAAAAAAAAGAATCCAATTTTAAAACAACAAACATAACAAAATAATAGATCTTTCTCATTGGTAAGATAAATTCTCATTGGTTATCTATTTTAACTCCTAATGCGAAGTTTTAACATGGAGCTCAATATACACTAGAGGTTGAACATCCTATTATGCGTTTTGATTATATGTACGATTTTCATACAATGTACTAGATCTAGTACATATTTGAATAGCTGTGGTTTACATGATATAGTAGGTCAGAGTATATAAAGATCGTAAAATGTGAAGTGTTCAATATATTTTTAATTCAATTCGAAATTATTATCAAAGAGAACTGAAAAAAGATCCAAGCGGAAAAAGATGACATGTTCTCTTTAAAAGAGATATTCTGGCAACCTTACCCTCAGTCAAATGCTTCTTGACTGCTAAGATTTGTACGACTAGTAATTTTCTTGTAAATTATACAAGCATTTATTGTGTCCAAATCTAAAATATTCAAAAACTTGAACTTGACAGTGTCTTGATGACTTTCCGGCCATCTGGTCCAATACATCTACTCTGCACTTAGTAGCATTGTAAAATTGCAAGCAAATTAGTACCAACTAACAAAATTTTGTCATTTTTTCAAAAATTTTACTTTTTAAATTATTTATTCTACCCTTTTGAATGACTTGGAGTTGATGTGGAGTCTGCAATTTTGGACTTTTTGTATCATTAAAAGATACATCTGATGAACTTCAGGTTCATTTCTGCAATAAATAAATTGCAATGCCCTGAAAATGGGGTTTTAAAATTTAAAGAATTCCTAAATTTTTTTCCACATTTTATTGTTTGATAAATATTCTATGCTAACAACTAACTAAAACATGTAATCAGAGGTTGGTATATTAACGTTCCCACTGGTCAGAAAAAACCTGAAATTGTCCGAAAATTTAATTTTGTCAAAAAAAAATCAGGGGAAATTATGCATTTTTATCCAAAACCTGGAAAATTACTTCAATGACCTGAATAATGATTGTGACGCCTTCAGACACTTTGGAGAAAAGTAGCTAATGAGATTTGTATCGCTTTCTTTTATGAATAGAATTTTTCAACTGGTTTTAAAAGAAACAGCTAATATTTAACAGGTAAATAATTTCGTTTCGTCCACTGGCTTCAACTGAAGAATTTCATGCTTATGATACATTAAATCACAAATTGATTTATTTAAAAAATGTTGGATTATTTGAATAAGAATTTTAATGCAAAATTACTTGTGCTTCATGTATTAATTTTTAAATTGGTTTTTATTATTGACTATTAAATGCTAAATTATTCCTTTTTTCACTTTAAAAATGTCATGAAATTTGACCTGAAATTTTGTAAAAAAATTTCTGGAAAAGTCTGATAATTTTACTTTTGACGTAGAGTGGGAACCCTGATTGATCTTTTATTTTAAGGCTTTCAGTAATTTTTTCTAAAAGTAACCATCTAAAATTTTCTTTCAACTCTTTACAGATGCACTTGTTTTCTTGATCGCTTGCAATGGACACAGCAGATTTCCTCAAAACTTGTCGCATTGATAAGTCTCAACCAAGTGTTGCAGAACGTTATTTCAAACCAAAACTTTTTCCTGCTTATGATCAATGTGTATTGACTCATTCCAACCGACTTTGCCTGATAACTCTAGCCCCTAGTCACCCTATCTTAACTGAGAAGCTGGATATAATTTCTGTTAACTTCGACTCAGTTGGCAATGTCAACCGTTTATCTAATAAGGTGTCTGGGAAATTTAAGAAGGGAGGACAAAGGCTGAAGGAAAAATCAGTTTTGTGTTCTATTAAATGCAATAATGATAGTGAGTATACCCTGCATAGTTGTATACCAGGAACATTAGTGGAAGTAAATGAAAAACTCATTAACGATCCAAATCTCATGAAGGAAAAGCCTTGGTCAGAAGGTTATGTAGCTATAATATTACCACCTTTTATATCATCCTATAAAAGGTCATGAAGAAAATACTACTACATCCTAGTATTATATAATGAATATTCTGATAAAATGCTTGTTGAATTGAATTTTTGCATTGTAAAATATATTTTGTTATCCAATGTATAATAAAACTAATGTCTATAAAGTAGTATATCATGGTATGGTTGTTTTGTGAATTACTGGTTACCTTAACTTTTATCTATAAAAGACTCCAGAAAATTAATTGGATCAAGTTTCCCTTGGTGGAATTCGATGTAACGTCACAATCTCTTACAAAAATATAAATATTTAATTGAAAAATAATTTATTCAAAGAAAATCAAACATATAAGGTATCTATCTGGTGTCAAATTTTCAATTTATTTAAAGATCCCGATTTTACAAAAAAAACTAAATGTCATTTCTTCTGCTGAAATCGCAAGAGGGCAGGAAATGTAATCTGTTTATTTTTTCAACGCAAAGGTTGACGTGACGTCACTATTTCTTGAAATATTATAAAAGATATTCAATTAAAACTTTTTATTTATTTAAAGAATCATATTTTTAGGTATTGATCTAATGTGCAGATTCCAAATTTTGATTTTTTTCCCTATATTTTTACTCTATCTTTAATGGTCTAGGAGATAGACAAAATAACTCCAGTTAAAAGTTTTTTCGTCGCCTGAAATTGTTCCTCCAAAAAATCAAACGGAAAAAATAAATTTAGAATCTCATCTTTTTATGCTGTTGCTATTATCAGGAAAACAAGAATAATTAAATTCCAATAAATTACCTCCCTTTTTCATTCTTGTTTCTGCTAAAATCATAAATTTTGAAAGGTGTTTAGCAATGATGAATTTGCTATAACGAAAAATTACTAGACATACACTATTTTTAACACAGAAACCTCCAGACATTGCACTTCACAGGGAATAAGAACTTATTAAAAGTGAAACTACACCCATTGTTTTTTGCACTTGAAATTGCACAGAACTTATTTCTTAGGGTTTATGGAGAATAAGTAAATAAAATCAATGCAGCCAATTGCACAATATAATGAGGGGTTATTGTAATTGTATATATAAAGCAAAACTAACAAAAATATTTGTTCCTCCAATACCTCTCAAAATGCTTGCACCAATTAAACCATTTACTGGATGTTTAAATCCAACATATTTTTATGACAGTAAAAATTTGAATTTTTTTTTGTCTGCAACAATTACAATTAGTTTAAACCAAATTTCTATTTAACAAATACCAATTATGTCACAATATTTTTATTTTTTGCTTCATAATCAAGCATATACATTTTTCTAAAAATATTACAACACGAAAATATTCACTTTTCCCCTACATCATTGTCTTTCAGATTTTATAACCTTGATTCATGCACATCTGCAATGCAATGTCAGTAAAACAAGAGATCAGAGAAAAATATGATAGCAGTCAGTTTTTCTATACAAGTTTCACACAAAATCAAATATTTAAAACACATTCATATAGCTAAACTTCTATATCATGTAGGCTTCATGTGCTGTATAATGAAAAAAACAAAAATGAAGCAAGCGAATTAACACAAGTGAGAAGTGAGCCACATTCAACAAAACTTAAGTCTCTAAAATTAGAGTCCAGAATGCATACACATTTGGATAATAGGTTGACAAAAAAAATTCTTCAAATCAAATAGAACTATGTATATTTTGTAGATGTGTTGCTTGTAGGAGATTAAAAAAAAAAAAAACCTACTTCACATGCTATATTTTTTTAACATAGTGTTAAGTAGAATTAGTTATTTAAAAGATATGACAAGGTGGATTACTCCCATCTTATACATGATAATAAAGGGGAACATAAGACACTTGGAAACTTAGTTTTAAAAACTGACGAAAAGTAGATAAAATAACTTTTAAGTTGCTTAAATTTTATTAAAGAATCCTAGTAAAATTCAGTTTTCGTATGAAAATTGCAGTTGTTAACATGCTACAATTCCAGATGCGTCAATTAAAAAAAATAATTAAGGAATATGAACTTGGTTTCATGTGCTCTGGCTTTTTTTTTGTTTGCTCTAACTTGGTCATTCAAGGATATGAAGAGTTAAATTAATAAAAACAAAACCTCCTTGTTTAAATAACTCTGAAGAATGCAACATTCCCAATACATAAAGTTCAGCCAAACAAATTTCAAAAAAACAAAAATTAAATATATTAAGAAGCTTACATGTACTTGAAATAAACATAAAAAAATAACAATTTTTCAAGAATGTATGCATTTGAAACTACAATTAATAAAAAAGGTACTGCAAAAATGAAAACTTGATGAGTGATTTACAAATTCCAAACAAACAAGGCAAACAAAACACCTCCAATACATAGTTCTTTCTTTTTTTATCTACATAAAGTTGAATAAACTAATCAATACAACCAGAATTACATTCGATTTTTGGAAAAAATTAGAACATAGTGATGTACACCAAACTTGCCATTTTGAAAAATACAGTGCAGAATTCTTTTCAAATCCAGAATTAACTATAAACGTTTTAACATATATATATAATAAATTTACATTAAATTAACTCAACAAGTAAATCTTCATGTGGAAAAAAGCATAACATTTTATTAACTCTAATAGGTTGAAATAGGAAAACAATTTATAAATTATTCAAAAATTTTGAAAATAATTGTCAATAAATATATCCTTTTTTTTCTTCTATAGAACACTTTTGAGTAAAAAACCTAATAGCCTAACGGCTTTTAATAAAAGAAAATTTTAAAATCATTGAACTAGTCCAAACAAGCTCTGATGCTCCAAAATCATACTGAAATCGTCATGTAAGAATAAAAAGTATAAATTCTTCACAGAAACAAAATATTTGTCTTTCAGGCCGAGTTACATTGTTTTCAAGTGGAGAATAATCTGTTACTGTATGTGCATCAGAAATGTGAAGCTTGTTAGATGCTTGCATCTTGGATATTAGCAACTCATTACTGCAGGTTAACTCGGGTAGCAATTATATATTTTTGCTTTATGGCCAACAAAACATTGCTTCACACACCATGCAGCAATAAAGAGTTTCTAATTTTGTGACACAGCTGCTACATCTTGCACAGAAGTCTGATTTTCTTCCTATAAAAGAATACTTCAAAATAAGCATACTCTCCAACATTGGTAACTCAGTCATCAGTAGCACTTCTTACAGACTTATTACATACACTATATATCAATAAATTATTGATTAATAAAAAGTTACCAAATAATTAAAATTAAAACAAATATTTTTAAACAATATTCAAAATTATTGACTAAATATATAAGTGAATGAATCTTATTTTAAAAGTTACACAAACAAGTAACAAAACAAAGTGGCGTTTTTATTCTCTAGTCCCAGTTTCTAACTTCGGGATCGTTGAAGATAGAGAAAAAATTTCAACGGATTTCAAATCAGCGTAAAATTCTACGCCTGATCGAAACGAAGAACAGATTTACTACTCAATTAATCACCATTTGATTATTTAATTTTTTTAAACTAAATAATTAATTATTTATTTAGAGATTCACATTTAAGGTAACATTCTAGTGTAAAATTTTCCGCAGATTTCAAATGCGTTGAAATTTTCAATCTATCTTTAACGATCCCGATTTTACAAAAACAAACAAACAATGCCAGTCAATAATTTTTTTTGTTTTGCTTCCCTCCGCTCGAATTGTTTGGCACAGCAAATGAAATGTCACCGCTACTACAAGAGAAAAAACATTCCTCAACTGTTTGAGACCGATATGACGATCATCATGCAAATGGTGGCTCCGCTAATTATTGTTACGCTCACAAACAACGCTCTCTAGGAAACCAACGCCATCTGTTTGTATAAACAATGTGTTAATGACGTCATCCATAGTTACATTACAGATCCGCTTCGTAGTTTTTCACTATACATATGTAGCCAGTGGCAGATTTAGCGGTAAGCAGACTAAGTGGCCGCGTAGGGCCCAGGAATATCGAAGGGGCCCCGAGGTAATAAACGTCTTTTCATTAGGGTTCGAGGAAAGTTGTGTAATACAAGATGGTCAGCAAAAGAAAGATGCTGTGCTAACTGTAAAACTTGGTTTCACCCATATAAAAGAGACTTTAACTAAAATTTTATAACTGAGAAGAAGAAATAAAAAGTTACCACAGTGGAGGCGACTTCACTTCTGAAAAAAAGGAACAAATATGAAACTGCCCTAATGACAGTTATTTGGAATACTATTTTTTTTACAAAGACTAAATGCAACTAGTAAGTCACTGCAATTGGTGGAATGCGAACTATTGAAAGGATCTACCCTACTGAATTAATTAGTAATTTTTTTTCAATAACTTCAGAAAAGAATTTGAAAAAGAGGAAACTCAGTTATCAGGGCAATCATTTAACTCATGAACAAACTCATAGATAACAAAAGAGAAAAATGTTTTTTGTTAAAAACAAAGCCGGACGCATGAATTTGCAATAAGAGAAAATTTTATAGTCAATTCATATTGTCATATGTGATAACACCAAGGCAGAATTATTTCATAAGTCAGACGTATGAAGTTGTTGTGGAGTCTTTTCGAATATTTTTTTATTGTGATTTATCAATTAGAAGAAACAAAGAACATGATAAAAAGTTGAAGAATATTTTTACAAAAATAACATTGATGTTTGGACTTTTAAAGATGAATTTGATCATTTTTTAATATTTTAAAAAGAAAACGAGGATACCATAGAAACTACACCAGATATCTATCGAGCCGCCAAAGAAATTTCTTGCATAGTTCCAAAAGTTTAGGAAGTCCTGCTCTCCAATTCCCAAAATTGCCATGTGATTCTATTTAATCTGTAGCATGAACCTTTGTCACTTTACTTAGCAGAATGTTGAAAGTGGATGTGTCCTAGCATCTTAAACTTAATGAGTTATTTTGTTAAATAAAATTATCAATTAAATTAACAAAATGAAAAAAGTAGAGCTATCAATTATACTGTTAAAACTTCTTTGAAGAGCTTTTCTGACTACAAATACCTTTTATAAAACTGAAAAAAGGTTTTTAACACTAAAATCTTTTGTTATCGAAGCAGACTGATGCTCCTGAATACATTCCAGGCAATTTTTTAAACTGAATGAATTACGAAAGTCTAGTAAACTTTTCACATGGAGCACTATGTATAATATAGAAACATTTATTATTTATACACACTCTTCCTATTTCAAACATATCTGCTTTTCTCCCATCAATATATTTTAATACCAGCAGAATTACCTGGCGTTGCTCTGGATGAATTACTTATCTGCTGTATGATTGAAAAGCAATGACTAATTGATTTTTTTCATCACAGAATGCTAAGATCATTTGAGTGCACATAAATATTTTTGAATAACGTTTTAACTCCTTCATCACTTCTGCAATTAACTTCGGAAGCAAATATACAAAATAATACATTTCACATTCGTCGCATTTCCGGTGAAATTTTTTTACAAAGATGTCTACTGCAGTTGATTTTGAGTGATTACAAATATCCTTGTGTATATCCTTTCAGTAAAAATGGTGAATTTTCGGCATTGTCTTGCACTTAAATTTCATATGAATATGTTTTACAGGTGGCATTCTTGCACCTGATAAGCAGAAGATTGATTTTACAGAGCATTTACGAAAAGAAAATCAATGCTTTAAACGAATGATTCAAATGTATCTAAGTTGCGTGAGAACAGCTTCAATATGTAGAGTAAGCAACCACAACTTTGCCCCTTAAGACAAAAATTTTAATTTTTCAAAATTACAAACTGTGATATTAATTTGAGACCAAGCCTTGTTTAAAATTCTATTTTCTCCAACAGACATTCAGTTTTAAATCAAACCCTTATCGTACTTTTTTAAATTCAGATTCGGTTTTTAAATGGAAACCACATACCTATTTAGAATGATAGATGCAGTAACTTGACTTTAGAGTCAATAACACCCATGAAACACACACAAAAAAAAATGCAAATTTAATTGAATTTAATCATTTTTCAATGAAAAGATAAAAAAAAATTTTTGAAATATATGAGTGATAGGTTGAGGAAATAAATAAATCATTAAAAGATTAATTAAAATCTCTGCACAATAGGTAATATAAAATAACCAAAACAGAATTCTAAATCAAATTAAAAAATTAATTTTGACATTGCCAGATACCAAGTAGAAAGAATTAAGTTTTTATGATCAATGTGTTTTCTTTTGGGCTTTTCGCGTTCCATTACAAAATGTAAGTTACGTAAAATTAAATGTTTTAGATAATATTTCTTAGCCATCAAATATTTATAAATTATTCATATCATAAGAAATAAAAAGTCAATTCAAACATAAATATTATAATTTAATTTGTTTAAAAATTTATTTTTTGATCAACACTGGATTGAGATTTGGTTTAATCAATCTCAGCTGTTCATTTTATACTTAATGTTATTTCTATGTCAATTTTGAACTGTTTTTTTTTGTCTAGGCCTCTTAGGAGAAGAATTGTTCAAAATCCTTTCTTAAGCGCACCTCTACAGTATAATAATCACCATGAAAAATTTCAGCATTCTAGGCCTTGTTGTTCTTGAGATACAGTGATCGAGTTTTATTTGGATATTATTCAGGGTGTCCTGTGTAACTTCGTAACCTGGAACTTCGTGTACAAACTTGGAGGGGTGGTAGAGAATGTGTAAAAAAAAAATCATGATTTTTTAAATTTAAATTTCTGTAGGCCCTGTACATTGTTTTTATAATAATATCTCTATATTAAAAAAAAGTTACTGCAGTCGCCGGATTGAAAACTAGTGTTGTTTAGCTCGATTCTTAGACGGTTTCCCGAGAAAGTACCGATCGGAAAAAAAACTAAATTAACATGGTTTGTTCTTCATCGCATTACCTGGACAATTATTAAGACTTTTTTCCGATGCGGTTACTAGTTTAGGGTTTATTAAGTGTCAAAATTGAAGAAGCAAAATTTCTTCAGCGAGTGAGTAAAACACATACAAATTTTCAGTCTTCAGCCGTTCAGAAGCCGTTTTTTTAAAGAGTACCTCTCAACGTAAATTTTTGCAGCTTGTCGAGTTTTTTTTGAAATTTCAATTTGGTTCTTGATGATATTTTTTTTGAAATTCTGGACATTTTTGTTACTTTTTTTTTAAAACTGCCGTAACTATATCTTATTACTTTTCGTTTTTAAAATATCGCAGTATACCTCAGAATGTACTCTTTCTTACGATACTATTATTTTGGAAATCGGTTAAAAATTAAATTGTATCAATAAAAAGTTGGTCATACAAAATTTGGAATCTTTGGATATTTTCGCTACTTTTTATTAAAACCGTTATATCTACAGCAAAAACCATTATTTTTTAAATTTGAGAACATCACTGAATACATTACATTACACTCTTTTTTTATGGTACAATTATTTTTGAAATTGGTTAATAAATAAAATCGATGCAATTAAAAGTTGGTGATACAATTTTCGGAACTTTCAGATCGTAATTTCCGATACAAAACTAAAACTGTCATATCTATATCGTATTACTATTAGTTTTTAATTTTGAAAATATCGCAGTATACCTCAGAATGTACTCTTTCTTAAGGTACAATTATTTTTAAAATTGGTTAATAAATAAATTTGATGCAATCAAAAGTTGGTGACACAAATTTCGTATTTTTTATTTCGCGGAGCATTTGAGGGTTGTATTTTTTACTATCGGGTTTGCCAGATATCAAATTTATCGTAGCAACAATTGCCATAAAAACTTTCTTTTTATTTGGCGATGAAAAAGTCTCGCTTTTTTCCCTCTGTTCTCAGACGGTTTACCGAGAAAGTACAAAGTACAGATTGTAAAGTTTGGAGATTAACACGGTTTACTTAAAATTGTACAGGGAACAAGATGCAGAACATTTTTTACTCATGCGGCTATTAGTTTAGGGGGCATTAAGTGAAATGACTTGCGAAAGAGGTATTGGTTTGCAAAGCAAACCAAACGGGATTGCGTAGCAATCCCCAGGGGTCGGCGAGCGTAAGCGAGCATGTGGTGAAGCCCTCGCTGTGACGCCATGGACCGGAAAGTGAAATCAGGATAATACGAATTATTCAGATAGTTTCACTCTGCGAAAGGAATGTTGGTTTGCGAAGCAAACCAAATGGCATATGTAAAAGAAGTGTTGGTTTGCAAAGCAAACCAAATGGGATTGCGTCGCAATCCCCGGGGGTTGGCAAACGTAAGCGAGCAGGGGGTGGAGCCCCCTAGTGATATATAAATTGGTTAAATAAAAATTGAGTTTGTGACATGACATGTAAACCAATGTTTATTTTAAGTAAACAATCAGAATTTGTGACATGGTAAATTAATATTTACTTACTAAGAATCAGTTTGTTACACAGTAATATATTTTTTAAATGAATTTTAATAATAAAAGCAAAAGATAAAACATTTGTTTAACTTCAAAAACACAAGTTGACTTCCTACATAGTTTTTGAATAAATTACATCATGTTAACAAATTTATCAGTAAGTGTAAGTGACAGAGTAGTGACTATAGTAGAATAGAGGACAAAGAAATAATCAGACTATAGTAAATTCTAATAATAAAATTGCTGAGCAGTAATAATAAATGAATTTTCACTTAGTTTCCATTCATATTGGATCTTTCTTCCTGCTGACATTTCAATGATTGTGTGAAAATGTATATTTCTACTCTTTAATCTATAGCACACCACAAGAATAAGCTAACTGACAAATGCCTCAAAAAACTTCTCTTCCCACTCGTGTTTTTTTAGCTAATAAAATCAGTCACGCCTTTAGATTATAATTTTGAATCAAACTGTTGCATACTTCCTTTAAGTGTTTATATTATGAGTGCTGTTAGACCACCTTCACATGAGGGTTTTCAACTCTGGATGTTTATACATTACTGTTCCTGGCATTTATATTTACGATGTCGTGTTTTTACATTACTGTTTCCAGTATATAGTATATTCTAATAAGTTACAACTGTCTGTTTCAATCTTTTATAATATGCAGTAATTGACCCAGTTCCCTCTTTGCTGGGTGTAGCCATTACTGCTAAAATCACCATGAGTGAAGAAAAATAAAAGCATTTGACCACTTCTGTGATTTTTCTATGGTATATTTACTTAGTTATAAAAATGTAAGATTAGTTGTGATTAAAAAACAATCAACTGATTTTAATCGTTGATTTAAATCTTGACACTCTGATAATTACATAAGAAATCATGGGCGGAAATCAATAGGTGGCCACTGTACACAAGCTCTCACAGTCGGCATGTGTGGCTTTCTCATTGTAAATGCTGACTGTGTGCGATCAACATGAATCATTACACAAATGCAGAGTTGACGGAAATCCACTTCATCTACAGCCTAGCCAACAGAAATGGGCGCGGCTGTTTGGTTGTATCGGGAAAGATATCAAATGAAGTGCCAACCAAATCATCAAATGTTCGCTCGGGAACATCAGAACCTTGCGGAACAAGGATCTTTCACAGCCACGATGCAGGATACTGGGGGATCACGAACAGCAATATTCAAAGAGGGTCTGTTGCATGCTGTGGACAGAAATCCCGGTACCAGTGTATGGGTGCTTGCCGCTGCCACAAGAACGTCTCGATTAACTGACCATCGCATACTGCAGGGAGAAGCCTCACATTCCTTTCACTGTGTATGACATTCCCATAAATTCTGATTGAAGATAAGTGAAAATAGGTGGGTTCAGTTATTTATTATGCACAAATCATTACCTATTCTTCTTTCTATTAGTTTACCTCTATGATTAGTTTTTGTACTACCCCAAAGAATATAATGTGACGACTCACATCACAAGTTAATACAGATGGTCTGAGACGATTTAGGTTAGAGATGTCAATATATGTAATAGGAGTAAGTATAAGTTACAAATGATTATTAAAATGGATAAGAATTCTTAGTGTAAAACGTTAAAGATTGATTAGCAAACTAATTTGATTGACAGGACTGAAAACACCATCACATGCCTTTTGAGGATTCTTTTCCAAGAATATTAAATAGCAGATATTTGCAGTATTGTTGGTATAGAGGGGTTGGAATGCTTACAAATCGATTGGTTTGGATTTTGTTTACGAAGTATTTACTGAGGCTGCATCTGACATACCTCAATATTAAAAAAAGCACCCCTGCTGCAGGATTGAAAACTCGCTATTTTGCCAGTACAAGCCTGAAACTATATAAACCTGCATCACCTCTGGCTGCCCAAAGAAACTAGTTGGTGAGTAGATACTATTTCCAAGCAGGATATATTCACCAGTCGATTAACGTACTGAGACTACAGCACATTCCCTGTTCATCTGAAGCAGGAGCAAAATTTATGTGTTTGGATGGTACTGTCCCTCTATCACCTCAGGATTGCCATTCCAGGAAATGCAGGTCTTCACATAAAGCAAACACAGTAAGTTTAGACCTTAGGAGGAGCTAAAACCATAGCGATGGAAAGGTTTCAAGGGGGTTCCTCCAAAAGTGTAAGACAGATGAAAAAACAGATCAATGTTGATGCCCATGCACACTTTAAGATTATGCATTTCGGGTAATAAATTAGAGGTATTATACTCAACCTTGAACATGATTATAAAGATCATATATAGATTAACTTTTCAATAAAATTTATAAATGCTGAGAAACTTAAGAGAGCCAAACTTCTTAGATTCCATTGGATTATTAACTGATTTTAGAGTATGTGTGCATTTTGAAATACAACCTAACTTCCTAGGGGATTTAATTTTTTAGAAAATTTAATCAGAATCCTTGGCAATCAATCTAGAGGTCCTTAATGTAATAAATGTTTCCGAATGGTAAGTATCTAATTACGTCACACTGGAGCAGCACAGTAGGTTATTGGGTCTTCAAGTGGATTTGAAATATCAAACATGCTTACTTTTACTGATGGATTGCTCTTTAATTTGTTACACACTTCCTCCAAAAATGGATGCCTAAACAAAGATAAATGTGTTTTATATAAGATGAATATTAACAAACAGTTCTAGTTAATAAATTGAATGCAATCAATAAACTTATCTTTATTAAAGATCCTTAGAGCTCAAATTTAAGGATCACCAGAATTAGGACTTTCATGAAAGACCCGAGCACATTACATTAAATTATATCCAACCAATATTTTTATAAATTATGTTTGCAACAAAAAAAAAATCTTTTATGCAAAACATCTATACCTAATGTAAAATTAGAAAACATACAATTATTTTTCTATTGTGAACTTATCAAAGTTTATTTCATTATAGAATTCTAGTATGATAAATAGACACAAAGTACTTATTTAAACAATTAAATAAATTTTACAAAACAACTTCATATTGTATGCATTTACATAACTTAACAGAATGAATATTCTAAAACAAGAATATATAACCATTTTTCAAAGTTAACTTACTTAAAAAATAGGGCTCCTAGAGGTAAAAGCATTAAGGAGTTGCGAACATTTTCATCCTCGGCTAAAATACTCATCACCTCACACATTTCCATTTTTTTGGGACCAGAAACTATTTCTGAAAAGAGAAATTTGAATTTTTCTAAGTTGTAATAATTGAAAAAGTAAAAGGTCAAAAACAATCTAAATCTTGTATGAACTTTGTACTAAACAAAAACTGATTCTACAAAACTTCATTTTATTTCCCATTTTTTATTATTAGAGGAGTGATGTGTTCCTTCATTCAGTTATTTTAAAATTTAATCTAGAACATTTAAAAATGAATTTAATTATTATTGTTTACTTTGGAATGGCAACCGCATAAAAGATCGCAGATTCCAAATTAATTTTTTTAGTTTCCGTTTTCATTTTGCGCTGAGGAATAATTTGTCAGCAGACTAAAAAAAAAATTATTGGGATATTTTCGTTACTTATTACTATTAGTTTTTTAATTTGAAAACATCGCAAAAAATCTTAGAATGTACGCTTTCTTACGGTACAATTAGTTTTGAAATTGGTTCATAAATAAATGTGATGAAAAGTATATTTTTACGATAGTGTGTGATTTGTTCCTCGCGCAGAGGTCAAACGACCTTCATGAAACCAAGGCTCAATGGAATGAAAGCCTCGATGAAACTCGCTGTGATGTCAATGTATGGAGGAGAGCAGGGGGCTGAGGTTTTGCTGTCGCAGGAGATAGACTGTTCGAAAGGAGTGTTGGTTTGCATAGCAATCCCCGGGGGTTGGCGACAAGGGGCGGAGCCCTTTAGTATAAAAAATTGTCACTAGGAAATCCGGTTCTTGAAAGCTTGAAATATACTAATTGGCTAGAAACACCAATGACGTCAAATTCTTGAAAACTACAAAAATCATGTTTAAAAAACCCGCTAAAAATCGTGAAAAAAACACAAAAAGCGGAAATCCACAGAAGATTCTCATGCTTGATAAGAGCATAATATCACCAAATTTTTGACTGCATATCTCTCTATATTAAAAAAAAAGTTGCAGGATTGAAAACTGTGCTGTTTAGCTCGATTCTTAGATGGTTTCCCTAGAAAGTTCAGATCAGAAAAATATGAAATTAACATTGTTTGTTCTACATCTTGTGCCCTGGAGAACTGTAAAGATCTTTTTCCGATGCGGTTATTAGTTTAGGGTTTATTAAGTGTCAAAGTTTGAAAAGCGAAATTTCTTCCGCGAGTGAGCAAAACTCATACAAATTTTCAGTCTTCAGCAGTAAGTTTTTTTTAAAGAATACCTCTCAACGGGGGTTGGCGAGCGTAAGCAAGCAGTGGGCGGAGCCCCCTAGATTTTTAAGGAAACGTGAAGTAATTGTTTCAAATAGCAAAGTTAATTCCGCATATAGATGTGGTAATGGGGCTTATCAGCTTGAAAGTAAATCAAGAATGCCTCCAATTCTGAGGTAACAGATTGTAAAAACTATTGCTTAGCAAGAAGAACGTCATCTTAAGGAACTTAGACACAGTCTCAAAGTTTTTCGTGGCTATGTGGAGGATGATCTTTCACATCTTTAACATATAACTTTAGTTAGGGAAATATTGTAATTGCCCTTTCAATTATACTGGAATTTTCAACCCATCAGATTGCACATAATTTTAATGGAAATAACGATGAGCCAGAAAAATGATGATAATCTGCTTTTCTTGGGACTTTTTTCTGATAATAAACAGGAGATAAATTTTCGGGACCAGCATACACCCTGTTTAATAAGAACCACTTGATTTAAAACAAGATTGGATTTTAAGGAAAAACCTAGTGACAAAATGCATTTTGAACATTTTGTTACTGCATTTTCTAGAACAAACTAACCTTTCAAGATAAAACTTCAAAATCTTGAGGAATAAGAGCTTAATACAAGATAACCTTGCATCGTAATTCGGTCATTTGATGGAACTTTCTTACTCATTTTTGAAGTTCTAATACATTTTTATGCATAAAAGTCTAATATATTGAAGTTTCATACCACATATCAATGAATTTTGGAATTTTTCCCCATCTGAAAAACTGCATAACCTAGTAAACCAATACATAACATTTTAAGTCATACCAATATTCCATTCATTCATTAAAAATATAAAAATTAGAATCATCTGTACACAATTAAATAAATATATATGTATATTTGTTTAAGAACCTTTCACTCGTGCCTCTAACAGTTTGTTTAGTTCTTTATCTTGCTGAATAATTTCTTCTGAAACTTTTGGAACTCCAGGCAGAGCCACAAGTACAATGCTCATATTATCTTTACTGCCCTGAAATAAAAAAAATTTTAATGGAGTAAAATTAAAATGAACATTTTTTTATACCTTTTTATAAACATAGAATCAAAAAATCTAAAGAATATGAAATCAGTTGAATAGAAATTAACATGAAATATTTTAGTGTCTGAGTTTTAAGTAAAACAAAAAAAAAAAAAATCATCTCAGAAATAGTCCTTTGTATTTTACAAATATATATATCAATTGCAAATACTAATCACTAAACAATGATCATAATACATATAATATCAATCAAAGCTTAGTACAAAAACTTAGAACCTTTCTTTTATGGAAATCATAATTTAAAAATATATTTAACCTTTGTATGCAATCAATGAAACATTTATTTAAGTTTTAATACATCCCTAATTCACTATTAATTTCATGATTCATGGAAGTGCATGATTCAAAATGTATCACAACCATTGCAATACAAATTAAAATATGTTAAGTATTTTGGGGAATATTTTTAAATACTGGTTAAAAAGAAAATACACGTGAATTTTAAGAGAATGGGAAATTTCACACACACACACATTTAACATAACTCATTTTTTAAAAGGCATAAATAAAATTTGTTTCAAAGGTACAGTAAGACTCTTTGGAAAGGACCTGTATGTTGATTCATTAAAAATCACTTTTTTAGTCGGGGAATGTTAGAATACCTTGAATAGTCTCTACTATTATGAAAGTAAGTGTTTGTTTGTCTGTTTCTAGCCGCAAAATCCTAACAATTCTATGGCACTTACAGCAATGAGATTTGGCACACAGGTAGTCCAAATTTTTTACAAATTTTAGGTTGCGGTGAATTTTAAAATTCAGTCTAGAACATTTAAAAATGAATTTAATAGTTTTATTTTCTAGTGGGTTCTTCAACGCGTTTCTTCTAGAAGAAGAAACACCCGAATCTAGACTTTTTCTACCTAAGCGACCCTGCCGTCAGCCTTTGGAACAATGCCTAGTTTTTTTCATCGCGGGGAACTCTGAGAATTTTTTTTGTTTTTGTTTCCACTTTGATTTTGCGAAGGAATGATTTTCCAGCCAGACGATAAATCTTTTAACTGGAGTCACTTAGTTCTTTTTCTATTTCCTAGACCGTTAAAGATAGAGTAAAAATTTCAAAGGATTTGAAATCTGCAGAAAATTTTACTTTAGATTGATACCTAAAAATACGATTTTCTTTAAATAAATAATTTTTAAATTGAATATCTCTTCATCGGATTTGAAATCTGCGGAAATTTTTACACCAGATTAATACCTTAAAACACGGGCAACGCAGTGGCTAGTAACTTATATAAAGAGGTAACCCTTGTTTGAAACTTACCAGATTTCTCTGTACACTATTTTATATAAGACTGAATATTTATAAAACATAGTGAAGCTCAAATGAGAAGGTAGAAAAGGTGTGAAAGCTGGTTAGGGAAAAGTTGCCACAAGCAAAAGCATGAATAGCGATAGTCATGGATGGTTCCCCAGTCAACATGTTATTGTCACTTTCCAGACGAACACAAACTTAGAATGAGAATCTTAACTAAAGACTCCCAATTGTGGGGATTTGTTTACATCACCTAGTCCTTTAATTTAACTAATGAACTAGTTCAAATAAGTGCAACTCAACTCACAAGAGGCTGAAACTACCCTGTACCGAATTTTTACAGGAAAGTACAAGTAAATCATGAATAGATAAAAACAATTAAGGGTAGTACAAAATGTCAAACGGAATGCAAGAACATCTTAAACGGACTCTATTCAAACCTCAAGATTGTCTTACAGTTGGGAACAAAGTAGCATTATTGCTTTGAAAAATTCAAACGGTGCAAATATCTAAATACACTGTAGAGAATAGTGTATAGTCGGCAGCAAAAAGTGTAATTCGATCCTTAGATGCCAAATGTGGAATGGATAAACCCTTTCCAGCCAATTGTCCTTTCCAGTTCTATTTTATACAAGAGACCCAATGTATTAACAGGTTAGGCAAAAGGTAGAATAAGGAATGGAAAACTGATTGAATTGAAAAAATTTCAATGGCAAGATACTTCAACTGTTCTTTAGGATGGCAAACTTTTAAAGATCTTTCAATTGAAAGGAGGTTGACAGATTTCCTGTCATAGGTTTGGTAAAGGTGATTGAAGCTCCAATTGCAAATAGTTACAAAGCTTCCATCCATAACTGGGGAAGCACAAGAACCTGCAGTTTGCTAAGCATTTCTGGATTGGGGTGTAGTGGATAAAGAGCATACAAAGTGCTTTGATACAACACACTCAAACAGATTGCATCAATGGAGCTTGCATCCTTACGGAACAGAAATTAAACAAGGAACTTCTTTGAAGACATACCATTGTCATGTTATGGGACTCACTTCAGGTAGTTGCTTAGAATTTTGTTTAACCCTATTGGTTGCACCTTCGAATGTTATCTTAAAAAATTATAAGACAGGTACATACATATCTCAACTATGAAAACACTTCATTTCTTATGTATATCAAAATCAATATTTAAGAATTTGCTGATCAACTGTTTGAAATAATCATTAACAGACTGTCAAACTAATTGTTATATTTTTGGGTGACACTCTGGTTGAGGGACACGAGAGGTGCTATGCATAATGCTTGTTTGATGACAAAAGTCATCAATTCACTTAAAAGATGGATATTTTGCTTTGAGAGTTCAAAATTACTGCTAAAGGAAAGAGGATTATGAACACTTGCATATTTATGGTGACATGTATCTCGAGGCTCAGATGGCAGCTCCTATATCACAAAATGCACCATATGATTTTACCTTTCACCAATCTTTACTAAAGGTGAAAATTAAGAAATGTTTTAAGTGGCCAGTGAACTTGTTTCATTCAGTGGCCACTTACAAGCATTGACATGTTTTGTAGAATACACCTACAATAATGGAACGGACGCCAGCGGATTTGTATACAATCTGACTACTTGTTTGGAGGTGTTTTTCGTGGTATGGCCGGGGACCTTTGCATGTTGTTCCTGGTCAGTTGAACGTCGACACCTACACGAACATTTTGGACAATCAAGTTCTTCCTATGCACTGGTAATTTTATGGAATGGACGAATGTTACTTCCAACACTCCATGTCATATTGCAGCCTCTGTCAAGCAGTGGTATCGAGATATGTATGTAAAATGTCTTCCCTGGCCTGCTCAGAGTCCCGTTGAACATCTGTGGGACGAGTTAGAGTGACGCTTATGGACCAGGGAACCATATCCGAAATCTACAGATGAGCTGGCGCCATTCTTGCAGCAGGAACAGACACAAATACCCATGTCTGTGTATCAAAACCTTGTTGAAAATATGCCCAGAATGGTTGCTAGTGTAATAGTGGCACGTGGGAGACCTTGCTGTCTTGTCCATTATTGTAAGGCAGTGTGTTCAGACATTTTTCTTAAATTTTTTTTTACAATCCACGGGAAAAAAACCCGTTAAATCGAAGGTTTCACCCTGTAAACTAATGTTTTTTAAAAAGTGTGTCGACTGTAGCGAAATTTTTCAGTCTCCTCTTTTTTCCCTTTCTTCTTAATGGAACTCTTACAATAGCAATTGAAAAAACTGGAGAAAAAATACAAAATATTTTGATTATGAACTTATTTCATCTGACCCTACATTATCATACTGTAGCGAAACTTATTCACTTCGTCTGAAAATCGTGGCTCAGTCGGGTATTGCACCTTACTGCAAATTGGAAGGTACGGAGTTCCAATCCCACTAGAGGCAAGTGGCCTAAAAGTAGATTTCATTTTAAAGTTCCCTTTCTGTTTGTTTCTCACTTCTTCAGTATATATACTTATGTTAATATACTTATGTTAATTTCTAGAACTTTCGAATTCTCGAATGTTCGATTCATTTTTCGGAAAAGGTATAAAAGGAGATGTATCACTCAGTTCAAATATAATAAAGTCTCGAGTTGAGATCAGCAATCTTTGTCCTCGCTTGCCTTTTGAAAATCTACACGACATTTTGGTGGAGGCGCCGGGTAAAATAAATACGGCGGAAGAACTTCGCAGAAGTCTACGTCTTCAAGGACTCCCTCCTGAGTTTGGCTCTTTACCGAATCCTAGTAGAGGCCCGAGGAAAATGTCTGACCATGAAGACACCGAGCAAAAGCTCCCAGTTGCCAGCTCCGCTCCAGTCACCATTGCACCAGTGCCGTTCCTGACCTACCAGCCACCCAGAAGTCCATGCATATTCTCTGGAGACGACCAACCAGATGTTCGCCGGTGGCTCAAGGACTTTCAACGAATCGCCAGCTATAACCGTTGGGACGAACAGATGTGTCTGGCAAACGTCATATTCTACCTCGCCGGAACAGCCCGACAATGGTTTGATAACAATGAGGACACTTTTACTGATTGGACTTCGTTCAGGAATTCCCTGAACAACACGTTTTGCCAAACAGATGACATAAAGCGTCAAGCTGAGAGACTGTTGGTTGCACGTGCTCAACAAATTGGCGAGACGTCTGAATCATACATCCAAGACGTACTCGCTCTATGCCGAAAAGTTGATCCTTCCATGCCAGATGTCGAGAAAGTAGCCCATCTCATGAAGGGGATTGCAGAGGACTTGCACCAGATCCTTTTGGTTCAGGACTATGAGACCGTCGATGCTTTTGTGAAACGCTGCCGTCAAATAGAAAGCCTCCGACGAAGACGTATCACCCGACCAAGATTCCAGAGGCTGCCAAATGTTTCTGCAGTTTCGGCCGAAACAGACATTGGTGATTTAGGATCGCTGGTACGAACAATTGTCAGGGAAGAGCTTCAAAAGCTCTTGCCGGAAGTACAAAACTACACGAACGACGACCCTGCTTCACCAACGGACGTCGCATCTCTGGTCCGGGAAGAAGTTATGGAAGCTCTAGCACCACTCACAGGTCCAAGAAGTCGCAACGGCCCTCCTCGAGTTTCAGTTCCAGTTGGGTCACAGCCAAGACGTGAGGCCAGAAACAGCGCCGTTCCACAGCGTAAGACAGATTTGTGGAGAGCTGCCAATAATGTACCTCTCTGCTACCATTGCGGACGCCCAGGACACGTGCTGAGGTACTGTAGGGAGAGACGACAAATATTTGCAGATACAAGAGCCCTCAGAACATCTAATCCTCGACGAGAAATTGACACTGAGACCCTACACAGCTTTGACGACAACTATGCACGACATATACAGCCTACTTCTTCCAGTTTCAGAAGTAGTTCACCATACCCTCGCCGCTCCTTCAACCGCCGACAGTCACAATCGCCTGTTCGCCGCTCCAGCCGTTCTCCACGCCGACCAAATGAGGAAAACTAACTCGGGCGACCTGTCCAGGAGGTAAGGCCGCAGTTGAAGAAAATCCTCCGACGTATACTACAACCAAGTTAAAGAAAAATTCCACCTATATCACAGTGAATGGACAATGTGTAAAAGCCCTTGTTGATTCTGGTGCCGATTACTCGGTCATATCTGAAGAATTACGAGTACAATTGAATACACCTATGTTTACTGAGGATGGACCTGTACTGAAAACTGCCTGTGGAAAATCTGTAGCCGCCTCAGGACGCTGTGTATTAAAAGTCGACTTGAATGGGACTGTGAAACCGTTTGAATTTCTGGTATTTCCACAGTGTAGCCACCAAATGATACTTGGATGGGACTTTTTCCGTGCCACTGATGCTGTCATAGATTGCGGAAATGAAGAACTTCAACTTGCAGAAATCCTTCCAGACAACCAGGTGTCAGGTAAATCAGATTGCTCTTGCACCTTGTTTGCCGCAACAGATTACGTAATTGAAGCCAATTCGACAAAGCAAATATGTACTCTTAATCCAGAAATTCCAGAAGCAGATAAAGCTATGATTATTGGTAATACAATTCTCACGTGTGAAAGAGCTGTCTATACCAGCCTCAATCGTTAACGTTGAAAATGGCTGTTGTAAAGTATGGGTTACAAATTTCTCTCGACGAACCCAACTGATACCGAAGGGAATGAACATAGCTTGCTTAACGACAGTAACAAACGATGCAATTTGTTCTTTAAGTGATGAAGATCGAGAAGGTTCTAAGAGACACAATTCCAGAAGGCGATTAAAACGAGAAACATTTAAAGAACTTTTAGATACTAAGCTGACTACTATTGAAGAAGACGAGTTATTGAATCTGCTGGAAGAATTTAGTGACATTTTCGACTTTAACAGGCAATTGAAGAAATCCAGTGGTAATTCTGTGAAACACAAGATCGACACAGGTGACAGCGTCCCAATCAAGCAGAGACCTTACCGTATATCAGCCACTGAAAGACGTGTGATTGGAGACGAAGTACAACGGATGCTAAAAGAAGACGTGATACAGCCATCAACCAGTCCATGGTCATCTCCAGTCGTACTTGTGAAAAAGAAAAATGGTGAATGGCGCTTTTGTGTCGATTACAGAAGATTGAACAAGGTCACTAAAAAAGACGTCTATCCACTACCACGCATCGACGACGCTTTGGATTGCCTAGCTGGTGCACAAATTTTCTCTATGATGGATTTAAAATCCGGTTACTGGCAAATAGAGGTTGATGATAAAGATAGAGAAAAGACAGCCTTTGTAACGTCAGATGGTCTTTATGAATTTAAAGTCATGCCATTCGGATTATGTAACGCTCCCGCTACATTTGAACGGATGATGGACACTGTACTACGAGGCCTGAAGTGGAATATCTGTCTTTGCTACCTAGATGACATCATTGTGTATGCACCGAATTTCCGAGAACATCAAATACGCTTGAGAAAAGTTTTGAAATGTATCCAAGAAGCCGGACTGACGCTAAATTCCACCAAATGCTCATTTGGCAAAAAGAAACTAACGATACTTGGACACCTTGTTGATCAACATGGAATCTATCCCGATCCACAAAAGATAGCCGCTGTAAAGAATTTTCCTGTTCCAGAAAATATCGCAGATGTTCGAAGTTTTCTAGGCCTGTGCTCTTATTACCGACGATTTGTCAAAAAATTCGCTGATGTTGCAAAACCCCTGCATGATTTATTGAAGAAAGATGTGAAGTTTTCTTGGAGTACTTCACAGAAGGAATCTTTTTCAACTCTCAAAAAATTACTAACAAGTGAACCTGTTTTGGGACATTTCCTTCCAAATGCAGAAACGAAGATACATTCAGACGCTAGTGGTTATGGCATCGGCGCAGTACTAATACAGATCCAAGATGATAAGGAAAGACCGATAGCCTACGCATCCAGGTCCCTGACAGCCGCTGAAAAGAACTATTCTACAACCGAAAAGGAGTGCCTTGCTGTCATCTGGTCGATCAGTAAATTCAGACCGTATCTATTTGGAAAACCCTTTACCGTAGTAACGGATCACCACTCTTTGTGCTGGCTAGCCAATGTTAAGGACCCATCTGGAAGACTTGCACGATGGGCTTTAAGGTTGCAGGAGTACGACATCACCATAGTCTACAAGAGCGGTCACAAACATTCCGATGCCGATTCGCTGTCGAGAAAGCCCCTTCTCGAAACAGTAAACGAAAACGGTGATGAAATCCCCTTCCTTTCAGCCATCACAGATTACAGAAAAGAGCAGCTAAAAGATAAGCAGCTGAAGCCCATAATTAAAATTCTTAAAAGAGGTGACGGATACCGAAGTTATCAACTTAGAAACGGCGTGGTTTACAAAAGAAACTATGATCCTATGGGACAGCAGTGGCTCTTGGTCGTACCGAAACAACTCCGCAGCGATGTCTTAAAGAGTCTTCATGATGCCCCAACCGCCGGTCACCTCGGATTCGCCAAAACCTACGACCGAATAAGGAGGAAATACTATTGGCCAGGACTATATGGGAGCACACGCCGATATGTGTCACATTGCCGAGAATGTCAAAGACGAAAATCTCCTTTGCAATTGCCACCGGGGCAACTTCACCCGATCAGACCCCCTGACATACCATTTGCCAAAATTGGGATTGATCTACTTGGACGCTTTCCAGTTACCCGAAACGGAAACCGCTGGATCATTGTTTGTACAGATTACCTTACGAGGTTCACTATCACAAAAGCATTACCAACTGCTGAGGCCACGGAAATCGCTAAATTTATAGTCGAAGATATCATACTGAAGCACGGTGCTCCCAGAGAAATGATAAGTGATCGAGGACGTTCCTTTTTATCCAATATTGTGAAAGACGTCAATCAATTGTGCCAGACGTCTCATCTTCTGACAACATCCTACCATCCACAAACCAATGGCTTGACAGAAAGATTTAACAAGACATTGGCAGACATGCTGTCCATGTACGTAGACGTCGAGCAAAGAAATTGGGATACCATCCTACCCTTTGTGACTTTCGCCTACAATTCGGCAAAACAAGACACCACAGGGTTCAGTCCATTTTTTCTCGTTCATGGCAGAGATATCCAGACACCTCTAGACGTAATTCTTCCGCTCAATACAGAAAATCACGACGATAATTACGTGCAACATCTGATCACCAGGGCAGAGGAAGCTAGACAGCTTGCAAAAATCCACATCCTTGACTCTCAACAAACTGATAAACGACGATATGACGAGAGACATCGACCAGTCAACTACAACATCGGAGACTTAGTCTGGATCTTTACTCCAGTACGAAAGGTTGGACTGTCCGAAAAGCTCCTAAGACGTTATTTCGGACCCTATCGAATAACACGGCGACTATCTGACGTAACATACGAAGTAGAAAGTATGGAGGAGAATAGCAGACGGCAGATCTCAAAAGATGTAGTCCACGTCCTTAGGTTAAAACCCTATCTTGATCCAAAGAAACAACTGGATGACGGAAGAGAGCACAGCATTTCCAGGGGACCTGTTACAAGGAGCCAGATCAGGCTGCAGCGGGACGCTGCTTGGTCTTAAGGAGGGGGAAATGTAGCGAAACTTATTCACTTCGTCTGAAAATCGTGGCTCAGTCGGGTATTGCACCTTACTGCAAATTGGAAGGTACGGAGTTCCAATCCCACTAGAGGCAAGTGGCCTAAAAGTAGATTTCATTTTAAAGTTCCCTTTCTGTTTGTTTCTCACTTCTTCAGTAATATACTTATGTTAATATACTTATGTTAATTTCTAGAACTTTCGAATTCTCGAATGTTCGATTCATTTTTCGGAAAAGGTATAAAAGGAGATGTATCACTCAGTTCAAATATAATAAAGTCTCGAGTTGAGATCAGCAATCTTTGTCCTCGCTTGCCTTTTGAAAATCTACACGACAATACTATTCAATGAAATCAAATGCAAATGTACATAACATATTCTATAAAAATGCAATTGCAAGCAAAAAATATTAATTTAATGCCACAATAAAAACATCAATAGTTACATAAATTTCAAATTGTATACCACTAGTTGTATCGCTAGCCTCACGGCGACGGGACGCAGTTTTCAAAAATTACGACCCCAGTGTTCTTTAGTCAAATTACAATTTCGGTGAATATGATTTACTCGATACTCAAAAGTACTCGTAATCGAACATCTCTAAATAGGACAAACGATAATAGTTGCCATTTAAGTTTTCAAAATTTCCCTGATTTGTTGGGAAATTTGGAAATATACCCCGATTTTTCCAGAATTAAAAAGTTTCCTGATTTCCCAGTTCTGTTACCACCCTGTTATATTAAAACCTCTAATTGAAAATATCACAATACAAATCAAATTGAAAAATAAATTTTTTCATAAATTCATTTGTTAGAAATGGTTATAACAAACTATTCATTTCATTACATTTCTGGGTGAACTCATAAACATGTACAGCAAATGCCACAAAACATGGCTCTTTCAATTAGGATCCGAATTTTTTTTAATGACTTGAAAATATTTTAATGAGTAAAATAGCTTGCATTGAATTGAATTTAGATGTATTGATTCCGCATTTGACATGGTCCAATACACCATTAAAGACATAACGTGTAACTAAATCAATATAAGAATAAATAGTTTTGTGAGTGGAATCCAATTAATATGTATTTTATTGAACTAATTATGCTTATAATAAGCTTAATTTACTTGTTCACGGACTGCACTATTCTTCTTTTACCAAAATGTAAAAGTTATGAACATAAAACTTTTGCTTTATGTGCTCTCTTCTAAAAAGATAAACTCCACCCAGCAAAAATTATCAAGAGCTTTAAATAATGAATTATCTATAAAACAAATAATTTACGGTAAAAACAACTGAGAAGATTTAATTATCTAGTTTCATTATATTATTTAGCAGCTCTTTTATCATCCAAGCTATAAAAAAATTTTTGGCACATTATTTTAAAATAAAATTATTATTTATTATGTCAGTTTTTATTCATGTACATGAATTAACAAAAATATTTCCAAGAATTGGAAAGAGTTTCTAAGTGCCCAGGTCTTTTTCATGTGTCATGACTTGCACCATATGAGTCATAATGATGACATCAACAATATTTACCTTGTCCGTGTCACATTTAATCTTATGACGTGATTCGCAGATATCAAATAGATAAATGAGAAAGAATGCTAGCTGATAGGTATAAAATGATGAAACACAAAAACAACAAACTTCAATAAATCGACAGGTTAAAGTTAGTGATGTAAGTCGCTTTTTCAAAAAAGATATAAAGATAGAACTTCCACTGTCATGTGTTGAATGAAGCTCAGACAAACTTCACTTTTTCCACGTTAACAGATTGACTTATCTAGATCTGGTTTCTGTGTCTACTATATCTTTAGTTAAATTTGGTTATAGTATATATAGTTTTTAGGTCTAACATTTTTTTTGAAAAAGGGACTTACACCACTGTAACTTAAACACGTCCAAATAAAAACTGACATGGGGACATGAAAATTTGGATTATCATTAAAGTAATTTAGTTTAAAATTACTTAATGAATTTTTAAAATGCCATGATTCCTTCAAATTATTCTTCACTGTCCCTATAGTTTGGTTTGTTGACAGGGCTTTTTTTTTAAAGAAAATAATATTTTTCACACAGAAAATTTTCATTGGAAAGTTAGCAGGACAAATTGGAGGATTGGTCCTTGAATAATTTCAAAGCAATACCAATGCATACAATGCATGAGTTTGCTTTTATACAACTTATCTTAATCCCACATTTAATGTTAATACTAGTATTATTGTTATTCTTACTGACATTTTTGAAAAATGTACATTTAGATGGAAATTCTATCTGCAATATCCCGATTTTCAACATGTACTGTTTTTGGTCATTCTTTGAGATTTATAGAAATTTTGAATTTTTGTAGGTTTAAGCACAATTTTTCATTTAGCACTTTGTTTTAATCAAATTTTAATAAAAACATTCTTCAGTCATAATCCCATTCACGATTTCATTAGTGTTACAAACAGACCCAGGAAAGATGGAAGGCTGGAGGATTGATTTTCATTGTAGCTATAAGAAAATTATGCTTAAAACAGATTTTTTTTAAATATACAAATTTTAAAAGAATAAATAAAAATCATATGGAGCAAAGAAAACACGATAAATCAACAAAAATAACATGTCCAAGAAAGTTTATCATCAGTGCTGGATTCCATTTACATGTCATTGGTTAGTTAATACTTAGGAGTTAATGCTTGTATCTCATGATTTCAGAAATAGGGTTTTTCAAGTCCTATTGTGTATGTGTGCCTTCAATTTTATTTTCAACTTTGTGATTTTTAAGGAATTTTTTTAGATTTTTAGGAAATTGGTTATTTTCCAGTTTTAGTGTAAAAAGCTTTAGTTTTGTTTTGACATCAATGTTTTATTGAAATATTCCCAAGTTGCAATTTATTATATGCAGTTTTGCTTTTATGACAAAACACATTACAAATGACTCATCTCCAAATCCAAAATATCTGTGATCACATTTTAACCCCTCCAAAATCATTACTATTTTTTTTATTAGTGGGTGGATCATTGACACTGGAAAGACTTGGGGCAACAAGGTTTTTCTCTAGAATGTTGACAATAAAGCACAAAGTAATGCACAATACTTTTGTATTTTCAAGTGATTACAATTAAAAAAATAACTGCCCCATACCGAAACAAAACCAATAAAAATTTTCGACTGACATTTATATATTTTTTAGTCGAAGTTTCTAACTTTGCAATTGTTAAAGACAGAGTAAAAATTTCACCGGAATTGAAATATGCGGAAAATTTTACACTAGATCGATACGGATAATGTGATCTTTTAAAAATAAATAATTTTTCAACTGTAAATTTTATATTTTTGCAATACGAATTTGACAAAATACTCAATACAAACACAAAAAGGAAAAGGTTTTTTATCTTCGCAATCCTTAAAGAGAGTTAAAATTTCAACGGAATTGAAACCTTAGAAAAATTTTACTCCAGATTGATACCTTAGGTAGTTTGAATTTCGTGGACACAAAAAGAACTGTCACAGGCAACACCATGCTGGCCTGTTAGTTATAAAATAAATCAATTCATTAGGGGCAATAAAATACTTTAATTAAAGCGACATTCCCTTTACATTGAAATTCATTGTGCTCTTTTCATTACAGTTAGCCGAGGTAGGTAAATTATTTAACGTTGCACTGTGGCAACAGAACCGGCTATTGACGAAGGTCTGGATTAACCTTCGAAATGAAAGATCAGAGGACAGTGCCGTGTAATTTTCAGCAATGGGGTCAGATGACGATACAGTTAGCAAAGAGGATGTGTGATAACTAATATAGCCGAAGGGGACAGACTGGGGTGGTCAGCATTTCGAACAATATAAAGAAAGAGCATTTGTGCTTCTTTCTAATGTTATATTTATTTACCAGGGGTTCCTTTTCAGGTCTTGTAGTGGTATAATACGAGTTTCAAGAAAAGACTGTAGTGTCAATTTAAATGAAGTGATAAGCTGGAATGTAAACAAGGCTTTTTTACAATGCATCTTTAGAACAAATTCTCTGAGTTCAGCATTATAAGAGAAAGCAGGGATAGTGAATTTGTGGGAGAAAACCATCCAAAACTATCACCATTTGTTCCATTTTCTAGTAATCAAGATTTCTATTGTGTTGATGGTCACTGTAATTTAACTGACATGTATAGAATTGTTACTCATTAGTAAAATACATGGCTTAAGAAGATTACCATCTAACAAACCAAGTAGAATAATAATTACTTTCTTGGAGCTAAATCTAATTTCTTGCAGTTCTGATATGCAGTGTTGGACGGTGTTCTGCTGCGATTCCCTTAAGTTTATCAACTCAGAAATTACTTCATAATACAATCACATAGGGACCTCAGAGGATTCTAACCCCATTTGAAAATAATTATGCCAACTATATTGTTAATTACTTTCATGTTATTCTTAGGTTTTAACTATTTAGTTGTACTGAGTCTGATTCAAATATGTTAACTTATTTTTATGATCTAGGAACTCTCAAATAAAATACCAAATTTTGTAACACCTAAAAATGCCAAATTTGGAGTTTCTACCAATAGAAACTCAAAATGGTTTTGTGTCTAAAAAAGACAAAAACTGCCTTGAAATCTTAAAAAAATATCGCAAGGATATTTTAGCCTGCTTCAATATACAGATTTTACTATTATGAATGACGACATCATAACATCTAAACTCCACCCAAATGGAAAAGGTTATTTTTAATCTGGAATGAAACCCAACAAAAAAAATAAAAGACATGCTGAATTGTGTAGATCTACTTTCCAAAAACCCTTTTTTCATACACCTGACTATACTAAGATAAAGTTTTTTTTTTATGAATATTAATATTTATTAGTATAATCAAAAATTAATTAATAAAGCATCAATTAACCTCATCTGAAAGTATGTACTGACAACTTCACTTCTATAGTTTATGTAAAATTAAAGAAGTCTTTCAAGACCTAGAAACATAAATTTTGAGTTATGAAAAAACTTTCAGTAATTTTGATAAAATTAAACGGGAACAATTTCAAATTCAATAATAATTCCATAAATTGTAAAATATTTAAAACAATTTATGTATGGTGATTATTATGTATTACAGATGCCAAACTTCGACTGTCCGTCAGTAATGAGAGATACATAGAACTTTGGTGATAATTGAATAGAATTTAAGTATAAAATGATAACATTTTAAAATTAACATTTAAACAATAGTTAATTGTACCTTAACATATTGCTACAGATAAAAAAAGTATTGTATTCATTCAAGAAAATCTACAACTAGTCTTGTCTCTCATATTTATGTTAAGAAATTCAGTAAATATGTGATTCATCATTGACATACAAACAAAATAATTTCAATCATCCATGCATATGTAAGATACCTTGTTCCAAAACATAATTAAAAAAAAAAAAAAGATGCTAATCTCTGAATTGATTGTTCAGGAATCCATACAGTGACTTTTAGAGACCCATAGTACTGCAATTTTTCATCAGCAAGTCACAACTAAATTGTGACAATGGGCCAAAAACGCACCACATTGTAACAAAGTTAAAATATGGATCAGAACTTTGACAACTTGTGACCGTTTTAATAAAAAAAAGCACACCAACATCAAAAAGATCACCAAGCACACTAGATCAGCCAAGTTCAAAATTAGTAGCAAAAAGATGCATGTGCAGCCCTGTTTGGATCTTTCAATGGTGGTTCAATAAAATGCAAATGAACATTGCTATAAACAAAAAATGTATTTCTCTCACCAGACACATCATTTCTCGATAAACCAACCTTAATCGCAACCTGATCATGCCCCAAAATATTAATTTAAAACAAAATCTAGAAACTGAAAAAAAACACAAAATTCCATATTACCTTGCAGAGGCATGCATCTATGACGCAATTGCATATATATTCCAAATCAGTGGTGGTCTGCATCATATACCTAATATGATCACAAATTTCATCATTTGTCATAACGTCCCAAACACCGTCACATGCTAAAATCAAAAACTCATCCAGTTCATTGTCCCTTTCTACCACGTCAACTTCAGGTTCAGGAGACACAAGTTGTTCACATGGTCCTTTCCCTTTCACTTGTTTGTACTCATAGTCACCTAAAGCTCGAGACACTGCAAGAGAACCATTGACCCTCTGTATCATGACACTTCCACCAGCTTTTTGAATGCGCTCTTTTTCGGCTGGATTTATTGGCTTGTGATCCTCTGTGACAAAAAAGGCCCGCTTCTTGCGAGACAGAACAGCACGGGAGTCCCCACAGTTGGCAAAGTAAAAATGTGTAGATGAAATTAGAGTGCAAACAGCTGTAGAACCACTTTTGTCCTCGCCTGAAGCGATTTCGGGGATAATTATCTTCATTCTCTCGTCGAGCTTCAAGAAACCGTCCCTGATGCCTTTCTTCACTCTTTCCAGATCTTCTGTAGTCACTTGGCTCGTAGAATTATTGGCATTAGTGTTGTTGCGAAAATCTTCAGATTGTATAATCGTATCAAGTAAATTCTCTGCACAGTGAACACTAACTCTGGCTCCAGCATGGCCATCAAATACTGCAAAGAAACTCCAGTCTTTTAACCCATGTGGAAGACCTACTAAAGCACAATGTGCATCTTCCATCTCAATTCTCCATCCCTGCATGCTGCTGAGGCCAAAGGACAGACCATTACCACTGCCATATTCACTGAACTTCTCTGTCTTAGGTTTGTCCAAAAATGCTCCCATTTTTAAACCTATGAAAAATATATGAATTAAAATACAATTTAAAAATAAAGTAATATAAAACAATTTTCTTTTCAAACCCTTGTTTTTTCCATTATATTGACATGTTTTTAAAAATAAAATATTCATAAATGATAAACTTATTGGCATGAGACATAAAAATCAACTCTTTCAGAGAACTCCAAAATATATGTATACAGAACAAAAATAAAATTCACACATTGTATTAAATTGTTGAAAACAGCAAGAGTACAAAATAACTGACATTTTTACTTATCTTACTGTATTCCTAATGTTAACCTCAGATTCTCAGAAGCACTAGATTTTTTTTAATGATGACTTTTGATTTATGTAGTAATTAATTGATTAAAAAATACTTTTCATTGCATTGTTTATTCTTGAATAACTTTAGAAGAAAACTCAATTACTTGGAGAATATTCTCCAAGAAAATTATAGTTTATTTTTACCTGGAGAATATTTTACTTGGAGAATACTCTTGAGCACTTTCTCCAAGATTATTAGATATTTACACACTTCTAAATAGTGTAGTAACATGTATCCCATTTGTACGAACAAAATATTTTCAAAAGATGAAAAATTAGAACTGAATACAGTTAATTTTGAGAAGGTTCAATAATATATAAGTAAAGTTGATTTAAGAATCCACATCTTTAATTTAAGGTGGTGGTTGAGTTTTATTGTGCAAGGGAAACATTTGACAAACCTGCATCAAACACAAAGCAGACAACATCATTTAACAATTGTATTTCTAATTCTCGAAATTACAGTACAAAGTCCCATATCTAAGCGTCCAAAGTTGTCCAAAATATGGACATTTTGCTAACCGGCGTTTTTCTCTTCTCACTCTTTTACATCCTTCTGACAATTTTTAAAGAACAAGGATTTAAACCTGGACCTAATTGATGAAACAACGGAAAATAACAGACATGTTCAAAGAAAAAAAATCACACAGAAAAACTAGAAGATTTGCAAGTAAAATTAGTTGTATTGTATTAAAAAGGTTTTTTTTCATTACAAAAATTATTCCTATTTATATAAGGGGGACCGGAAAGTAATGTCATTTTTTACATTAAATTCAAACAAATAAATTTTTAAAAAGTTTTTATTCTTAATCAATGATGTAATTACCTTTGTTATTGTCAACAACTTTTTGCCATATAGTGTGCAAATTTGCAATGCCAGATCGATAAAAAGCAATTGGTTTTTGAACAAAAGATCTGGAGAAATGGAAATCTAATGGTGCTATGTTGGGCGTTATGGTGGGTGTGGCAGTACCTCCCACCCCAATTCATTAATTTTTTCCAGGGTTCATCTTGCGAAATGTGCTGTCTTGCATTATCGTGTTGCAGAATAACACCTTTTCTGTTGACAATAGCTGGACATTTTTCAATTAAAGATTGATTCACTCAATCCAATTGTTCACAGTAAATGTCTGCATTCACAGTTTGTCCAGGTTTCAGCACTTCAAATTGAACGATTCCGCAAATAATACACCAAACACACAAAAGCTCCTTTTTGGGGATGTAAACGTGGCTTAGCAGGGATAGGGCCACTGCATTTTGCATCATCATAGAGGACCCATTTTTCATCTCCAGTGATCAAACAATCAAAAAACACTTCTGAATTGTGCAGTTGAAGCAAAAAGTTGCATGTGGGAGATTGGTTAGCTTTGTTTTCGTCGAACAGATTATGCGGGACCCAAACACCGGTTCTGCTTTCTTTACCAATATTGATCAGCTATTGAATATGCTGCAAATGTTCTTGGATGGTCGACTAAGGTTGGTTAAGAGTGTTTGACAGTTCCTTGATTGTCTGACATGGATTAGCTTCCTCTTCCGCCACTAACAAGTCATTGTCTAAGTTGTTCGTTTTCCCGAGTAGGAAAAATCAAATTAGTAGATCTGAATTTAGAATCCTTTGGCAGTTACGAATGTCTAATGCACTTGGATAAATATCGCAAATGTTTTTGGTAGCAACCAATGTGTTACTACCCTTGCGAAACTCAGAAAGCATACAACGCCGGATATATACCTCTTTTGGTATTTAGCTGGCCATTTCACCATAAAATACAAAAACAAATTTCCCAATTAAAACCAAATCAAATTTTTTATTATTTACGAGTAAACAAGTCACTCTAACCTTAAAATGTCTGGCACGACTTAGAAGTACACGATGAGCTGATAAATGACTAACGAATATCGACAAGCGCAGAAACAACATTACTTTCCGGTTCCCTTAATATATCTGCTATGTTACTATTTCAAACGCAAAATTCGCACGCTGGGGGTAGGTAAGGTTTTTTTTTTACAAAAAATGCAAATATGAAATATGGAAAAGTCCAAAATCCTGAATGGCCGAGATCCGTAGGATGTTGGACTTTGTATTGTACTTTTAAAATATTTATCGATTGTAAGTATTGAAGTATGTACAGAATTAATGCGGTAATCAGTGTGTAGGCTAATATAATTGCCTACACACTGATCCAATGCAAGTATTTGATCTTGCTCAAATATTCCCTGTTCAAGCATTTTATTGAATCCTGTATGTATTACTTTATATTTATCTTGTTTTTATGTATTATAGCCTTACGAACAATTTTTAATTTTACTCGCATGTTGCTGGGTGTATTTCCCTCCGACAAAAAACGGGAAATCAGGATAGTGAAAACAGGGGTTTATGTAATATTCAGTATATATATATGTAATATTCAGTAAAATTATATGATAAAAAGCTTTATTGCATAATTAAATTGGGCTCACCATTATTCATCAGTGACATAAATCATACAAAAATGTACTCAGATGGGTTGTACTTCACTATTGTGTGATACTTCTAATATTTCTCTGATGAAATAATCTTTTACAGCAAATTTCAGTCTCTCATTCTGACACAATTTTACCTCACTACCAACATAGCCTTCACTGCCTCAAGATTTAGTTTTATGATTATGGATTAGGAATAATTTATGATTCTGATTGATTTATATTAAATTATATTCATGGTTTTTATTAAAACCTGGGGAAAATTGTCATTTTTATTACAATATAAAAAAAGGATTTGTCCCATTCAAAATGATATGCATGATCAGCCTAGATCATATTGACTGATAAAGGGAAATTTAAACAAGGGTGTTTAGTGGAGCCGGAACAGCGTTCTGTCACTATTTAATAATTTTACGAGAAATAAATAAGAAAAAATTATATTACGCTACTCCATTCTGTCCCTCAACCTCCTCCCAACAATATACCCCCAAGGTTAGAGCGTTCAGGCACTGCTTAAAAAATTTACGACTACATCACTGAATATAAATCTCCTTTGGTGCACGTTTGGGAAGTCCATTATTCCTGTAAATAAGGGACCAAAATATGCTTTACATAATGAAAGCATGTTGCTGCTTGACTTACAGGAATTAATAGAAAAATACATATTCACAGCATCACAAAACTGAGCTTCAACATAAGCATATTTTAATCAGAAATATAAAAGCAAAAGTTTTTAAAAGTCTTAATAAAAACTAAATTCCAATTGTGCAATGTAGTTTGGATTATTGAAACAATATAAGGCTTATTGTTCATATCAGATAAACATTTTTCTTAAGCAAAACATATTTGTTGATAGGAAACCAAAGGATTTAAAAAATCATGCTCTAATTTTTGACAAAATGAAGTTTTATTCAGAAAAATATTTGGTATAATGGCTAGGTTCTCCATTAAACATGACAACTAAGAATGGAATTGAAATTATTGTTTGTATAAGATCATTTGTTGAACATATTCAGAGGAGTTTTGTTAATTTGCATTGTCAACAAATATTTCTTTTGTAATATCTGTCCGATGTAGTAACTATTTCACATACAAGAAAATAATTAAATACAATTGAAAGAAATGAGATTGGACAACTTCAAATACATGAAAATTTTCTTAAAGAGAAGACAAATTCCCGCAGGGGCGGAGGCGTTAGATTAGGGTTTTTGACAAAAAACTACAAATTATCCAAATTCTGGTATGGTCAAGGTCAAGAGGATTTCTGATTTTGTACTGTAAAAATAAAAAGAGTTGAACAAATTTTAATTTTTTAGTTGCACAATCTGTTTTATGAATTTTTTTCTTGTCTGCCAGATAGGAAAACATGAATTTGAACTCATTTAAATTTACCAGAACCAAATTGTCTGCATTCAAAAGGAAATATCTGGAATACAATGTTTTCAGAGGAAATCAAAAGTGCATCTGCCTTGGAATTTTCTTAATTACAGGCATAATATTAGATGAATATTTTGCTTTTACTGATATTAAGGGATTCTTTCTATTTGAGCTTAGTTGATTTTATTCCAAAGGGTTTACAAAATAAGCTAGGAAGTGAAGGGCACCTATTCTAGTTCTTTTAACATAAGCCTGTGCAACCTTTCCACTGGTAAGTCTCTAAATTACCTGAAAATACTTCATGAAGTGCATAAACTAAATCCAAATTCAACCTCTGCCTGTTTTCTAGTGAGCAGAAAGAAAGATTTGTTAGCAAGTTGTCATTCCAAAACAAATGCCCTCTACTGGAGGTCTGAACTCTTTGTGTTCCCACAGTCGGAGAAGTAAATATTTCCAAAGAGAAACTATGTTAAAAAAATGTTTTTTTTCCAAAAACGTAATCTTCTAAACATTGAACACCTTGGATACTAAATTTTTTTTTTGTTTATATTCAGGTCCATTTCAAAAATGAGGTTTAAATATTACAAACACACAGATGATATTCATGATTACTCATAAATAAAGAAATTAAATACTTCTGAAATACCCTTCAATATGAAGTGATGTTTTATTTCTCCAAATAATTTTCAAAGTTGGCACCACTACATCCCAATTAATACTACTGTCTCTGTGATAGGAATTCCAATTATTTTCAGCTAAAGAAAGTCGTTCTTCAGGTGTTGATGAGGAGCAAATTCTTAAACTTATTTAAAGAAAAGAACATACATTCTGTCACAGGTTATTTCATGTCAATATCATTAAACTTCAATTTAAAAAAAAAAAAAACAAGATTTAAAGTTTGTTTCAAATGAATGATTTTTCTTAATAAAAAATCACTTTATTTAAATCAGGATAATTTAAACCCGCATACCCTTCAATCAATAAATATTTTTAAAGTGATTTCTTCAATTACAAATACATTAATTTAAACTAAAACTGAAAAAACTTAAAATTTTCAAGAACAAAATGATATTCTGAACTGCAAGTAACAAATGTAAAAAGTGGTCTTGGGAATTAAAAGCTTCTCAAAACAATAAAAGCAGTTTTTGCAATGGAGAAAAAATCTACACCATATGACAATTGTAACATTTAACAATCAAACTGCAATCTACAGCACATCAGATTGCCAGGATTGAAAAAAATTGCGTTCTGTGAACGATTTTATTACAACCAATAACAAAATCAATTTCAAAATAAAAATAGGAGAGTTTAACTGCTTTCAGGTCTCAAATATATGACAGAAAACAGCGTAAATAAAAACTGATATTCTCAAAGAAATGGACAAATTTTGCGATGTAAATAACAGATACAACATCAAACTAGTTTACATCAATTGTTTTACAAGAAACAAGCAGTTACTTGGATCGTCTGAACAGTGTCCAAGGGGTGGTTTTAGTCACGTACACTTGTCTAAAAGAAAATATACTTGTGAAAGGAGAGAATTCAATAAAGATTACGATTCACCTCAATTTGCATGTTATTACATCTCCAAAAATCCCACCATAGGACGCAAAAAGATCAGCGATTTTCAAATTTCACCTTTTGTAGGTTTCACAATCGAACTTAAACATATTCATCACTATTATCTCAAAGTTGATTGAAAGCTTGGACAACCGATTGAAACTAAAATGTATTACTTACTCGAAGATATACCCTAATTACAATAAAAAGACAAACATTTCTTCGCTACTTTTGGAGATTACCATTGCTACCCCCGATTAATCATCACAAAAAATTAAAAGATATGAGCTCCGTTGAGTTGTTCTTTTTAAATGTGGGACGCTTGGAGGCAAGGTTAATTTCAAAAAGTGAAAACAGGAAATGAGAAGCTTATCAAATTTTTTACTGATTGATAAGAGCTACAGATGTCAGTAACAATTTTTTGAAGGTTCAGTTAAACTTTCTGGTTTTTTAAATGGGCATCAACAAAGATCTGGCTCATAAATACTACACAATCAGTCGAAATCAACAAAACATGTTGATTTTCACCAAATTACTAACTTAAAATCTCTTTTTCTCTTCTCGTTATTTCTCTTAAAAGGTATTTTCTTTGTGTGGGAGAGCAGTTATAGCAGTGCATGCAAAATTAAAGTGTTTATTAGTGTTGAAAATCTTGAGTTTTAAACAAAACAAAAGTAATTGGTGGATTGGTAAGTAGACAAGTTAAGGAATTTACGTTACATTGAAAATTGGTGAAGGGTAATCACCATAATGGGCTATTGGTGACTGTCTGAGATCAATCCAGAAGGGAAAGATAGGCTGTTGTATTGCTCCAGTATGACGCTAATTAAAATACCTAACTACCAGAAGGGAAAGATTCGAGGATACTCCTCGTAATTTTGAATAACGATCAGATCAAGAGGTTAACAGTTGAACCGACACTCCACTCTCCAAACCATGCCAATCGAAGGACATTTGAGGCCACGACCGATTTAACGTGCACCATCTACCACGTACAGGACGATCTTTTGTTTGATTGAGTTTCAAACTCACAACCCTCCTTTTGCTAATTCACTTTTCAGCCAAATGGGTGTGGTTCAGAATTCCGTGGTGTCCTCGTCTCTGTCCCTTCGGATATGATCGCGGACCGTCGCCAATAGCTCGTTGTGTTGCTTCAGAACGACGTTCAACTGAGCTTCCGCGGCCTGCGCGGCCCCTAGTAGATTAAAAACGAAGTGAATTGATTTAAAAAATTGTTTCATTTTCTTTTCTTCTCGGGACAAGATGATCGACGTTTAACAATATTTCAAATTGGATTTGCTGTATATATTAAAACTAATTCGCCTGCCTATTTAATTTCACTGTGGTTTATTGAAGTTAATCTGAGGTATAAAATACTTGATAATTTCGTTTTGATGTCTTGCATATAAGTGGGTAAACCATCTAGTATTTATTTATAAATTAATATTTTTCCTTTTGAATCTGGGTGTAGATTTTTCTTCAAAGAACAACTGTTTAACAACCAATGTTTTTGAAAATAATGTGAAAAATATAATCTGTGAATTTTAAAATTCAATTGGGTCGCATGTGTTACGTCAGACTCCATTGGTTGTTTATGATCTGATTTGGTAAACTACAAGGTCGTTCATGAACTTATTTTCAAAAGAAATTGTTGTGATATTGTGTGAACCATATCTCCAGAAATGTTTTGAAACTTCAAGTCATTTGCAAAATCCTTTTCTTTGTTGGTAAGTTTTTTTTATGTACAAACCTTTCAACTACAACTAGTAACATATCAATGCTCATCATTTTCGAATTGAAGACATGCCAGGAGATTTTTAATTCAATTTTGTTTTTGGATGTTTCAGTTGCTATAACTAGTGGTAAAGTTAATGGTTTGGCCTTGGCATGATCAAGTTTTTTTTTTGCCAATACTATATGATAATGTATAGCATTGCTGATTAGACTACAACTACACTGTGTTCCTGCATTTAACCGCATGTTATATCCAGCTTTATCACTGTTGGTAAAGATGTAGTATCCAAGACGTGTTTGTACAAGTAATTTTTCTCGCCAAATCCAGTATAAGCAAAATCCACACTGAACCTTTGCCTATGGAATTGAAAATGAGGATTATTTTTGTTGTTGATAAGTCATAGTGGTATAACGTAAGACTCCTGACTGGCCGGCCCTCTTCATTGTTGCCTTCCATGCATATAAACCACTGGGTTGGTGGGTGGGCATGGTCCAGTGTTTCTAATGTAACAAAAAGCAGTTTTCAGTCAAACCAGCAGTATTTAGTCTCACAGTAATTTATTACATGAAAAAATTATTTAAAAAAACGACTACGATACATAACATGGAAATAACATAATCAGAAATCATTCTCTAGTAGGTAGCGTAGATTATCTTAATCCGGAAGAAAAACCAATCAGTCTCTTTTCGCTCATCTTTTTTTCAAGACTTCCTGTGATCTTGGCAACCATTCTCACATTGTCACTCGCCAACCACTACAGTTGGCGACAGCTTCCTGACACACCCCAACCATCAGTGGCAGATTAAGCGGCCGCGTAGTGCCCTGAAATACCGAAGGGGCCCCAGAGGTCTTAAAATGTCTTTTCATTGAGGTTCGAGATAAGTTGTGACTATGTGTGTGTGTCGTTACAATGTGAGTCTTTATGTGCAGTGAAAAGAGGTCTTAATATTAGATGGTCAGCAAATGCCAGATGCTGTATTAACTATAAAACTTGGTTTCACCCATATAAATGAGGCTTTAACTGGAATTCGTAATTCTGAAGAAACAAAGTTACCATATTGGAGGCGACTTCACTTCTGAGGAAAATGGATAAATATGAAACCGCCCTAATGACAGTTATTTGCAATATTATGTTACAAAGAATAAATGCTACTAGTAAATCAGTGGAATGCGAACTATTGAAAGGATCATCCTGAAGTCATTAGAAAATTTTATCAATCATTTCAGAAAATTTGAAATAGAGGCAACTGATTTATCAGGGCTGTCATTTAATGTAAAAGATGGACAAACTCGCAGACAACAAATGAGAAAAAATGTTTTTTTAATGAAAACAAAGGAGTCTGACAAGAATTTTTACAATAAGAGAAAATTATGTAGTCAATTAATTCATTTTATGTCATATGTGATAACACCAAGGCAGAATTATCTCAAAGAACTCAGACATATGAAATTGTCGTGGAGCCTTTTCGAATATTTTTTTTATTGGGATTTATCAGTAGAAAAAAAAAGAACACAATAAAAAAGTTGAAGTATATTTACAAAAATAACATAGGTGTTTGTACTTTTGAACACAAATTTGACCATTTTTTAACATTTCTTAAAAAAAACGAGGACACCATAAAAACCACACCAGTCATCTATCGAACCGCCAAAGAAATGTCTTGCACATTTCCGAATGCTGAAACATTATTGAAATTTTTGTTAACAATTTTCTTATCTAATGCAACAGAAGAAAGGTTGTTTTCTGTTTTAAAGCATGTAAAAAAGTATTTAAGGAGTTCTATGGGAGAAGAAAGATTAATTAATATGGCCATTCTGTATACAGAGCAAGAAATTGTAAACCGAATTGACGAATTTGCAAAAAAATAAAGCAAGATGGAAATTCATACAAAAATATTTTTTTAATAAATTTATGTAATGGGTTGTGGTATAAAAATTTTAATTGCTTTTCTTTTTTGTTAATAACTTAATGAGGGTTTTCTTGAAACTTTTTTTCTAACTTGAGAGATTGAGGGCCCCGAAAAAAAAATTTTACCACTTGGGGCCCCCACTTGACTTGATCTGCCACTGCCAACCAAGAGTAAAATTACGCCTTCTGTGACTGTTTTCACAATTATAAAAATAAATATTACACATATACAATAAATAAATCTATTGGATTAAAGTTTAGCTGTAAAGGAAACCAACAAAATGTCCACGCTAAAAAAGTCCTTTGAATGTTCCAAGTGTAAAAGTGAGCAAATGGTATCTGTTTCCAAATACATACAACCCATACGGATTCTAGGGTTTTACATGGCAAAAAAAAAATCAACCTTACACCAACTTATATATATGTAAAATGAATTAAATATAATTTAATTAAAAAATTAAACTAGCCACTGCGTGGCTAGCCCGGCAATGCTGTGATGTAAGGTATTAATCTGGTGTAAAATTTTCCTCAGATTTCAAATCTGTTGAAGAAATATTTATTTTAAAAATTATTTATTTAAAGAAAATCATATTTTTTGGTTTCAAACTTAAGTGAAATTTTCCATAGATTTCAAATCTGTTGAATATTTAATCCATCTTTAGTGATTCCGATTTTACAAAAAAATACTTAACAATCACAGTCAATACGTTTTTTATTTCTTGCTCTCAGCGGAAATGGAATGGAACAGGAAATGGAATCTGTTTCTTTTTTTTTAACGCAAAGGGCAAAAAGATAAAACCTTTTTTTTTTGGAAAGAGAAAGTTTGCATGACATCACTATCTCCTGCAAAAATATAAAAGATATATTCAATTTTAAAATTATTTATAAAAAGAAAAATCATATTTTTAGGTATCAATCTTAAGTGAAATTTTCTGTAGATTTCATATCCATTGAAATTTTATTGGTCTAGGAAGATAAAGAAAATAAACTCCATAACTAAAGTGAAAACTTTTTTTCATCCTCTGCTTAAAAATTATTCCTCTGCTCAAAATGAAAACGGAAACAGGAAAAATAAATTTAGAATCTGTCGTATCTTTATGCGGTTGCCATTCCAAAGAAAACAATAATAATTAAATTAATTTAAAAAAATTCTAGATTGAATATTAAAATTCGCTGCGGCCCAAAAATTGCAAAAAATTTGGAAAACCTGTACTTTTCAAATCTCATTGCTGTAAGTGCCATAGAATCATCAGGATTTTGCGGCCGTGGAAAAAACAAACAGACAAACACTTCCTTTTATAGTATTAGTTATATAATAATATAATTTAATTAAATACAAATTAATTATCAAGACATAAACCATTAAGTTTACACAATAAAGAAACAGAAAATTTTTTAGTACATAGTCATATTTCATTCCGACTCCTCTAGGGATTCTAGTGTTTTACATGGCAAAAAATAAATCAACCATACACCAACTTATATATATGTAAAATAAATTGAATACAATTATACAAATTAATTAACGAAACAACAAGACATAAACCATTAAGTTCACACAATAAAACCGAAATTTTTTTAGTAGGTACATAGTCATATTTCATTCTGACTCCTGCCCAAGATGAGACAAGATCTGCACTCCAGTGTTGGAAACCTGGTCTATGAGTTATAAAATGGTTCCACCTTTGCAGTTCTAAGGCCCATCTTGTCAACTTATGATTCTTGGTGGTGGTTTCATTTAGTTATTTTAAAGGGTTATGATCGGTGATTATCACCACCTTAGCCCCATAAATCCATTTGTCAAAGGTATTCAAACCAAAAAGTACTGCCGAAGCCTCCTTTTCAAGACTCGACCAGTTTCTCTGCATTTGAAAAAGCTTTGACTGACAAACGCAATAAGTCTGTATTTGCCTCCAGAGTCTACTTGAGTTAGACAACTACCAACAGTGAAATTGGAAGCGTCACAATGGACCTGAAATAGTAAATTGCTATCGGGAGTACCTAAAGAAGTTCACATAAAATTTCTTTAATTTATCGAACACTTGTTGATCAACCTCTAATTGTTGGTTAATTCAGTGAGTGGAGTCGACACTTCTGCATAGATAGGAATATAAGTGCGGTAAATTCCCATCAACCCCAAAACTGACCAAACCTCCTTATTGGTGGGTCTTGCTAAATTTTTAATGACTGAAAAATTTTGTCTTTGTCAGGCCCCTCCTATTTATTGTGTGACACAAATATTTGATTTTTTTTAACAGCAAATGTACATTTTGTCAATGCGAACAGATAAACCTAACTTCTCTAAATCGATTAATACTAATTATATGTTTTAAATGTTCTTTAAAAGTCTTTGAGAAAATCACAACATCGTCCATGTACGCTTGTGCATACTCATTATGTGATTTAAGTGCCCGGTTCATTTCTCTGAAATGTACCTGAGGCTCCTGACAAACCAAAAGGCATAGTTTTCCACTGATAAACCCCATTGTGAGTGGTGAATGCAGTCAAAGGTTTGCTTGACTTGTCCATTTTGATTTGCCAATACCCCTTCAAAAGATCTAGACTAGTCAGCCAATGTGCTGCCCCAGCCACAAAAATTAACTCCTGCATATCCTTCATTGGAAATTCTGGTACCTTGGTAACAGTATTTAATGCCCGGAAATCAATGCACATTCGGACTGTAACATCCTTTTTCGTCTGATTAAACCTCTCGACCAATCTATTTGATTGCAGGTACAGAGGTGTAGAGAACCGTGGACATGCCCCTAACCTCATCTCAAACTCCTTCGTTAAAGCAGAATTAAAATTAGTCATGGTCCTAGAGGATTTCGGATTATTTGCATTTTTTGTCAAAAAAAACTTAATCTAACCTCCTCTGCGCGAATTTTGCATTTGCAATACTAAAATAGCAGATATATAAGTAGAAATAATATATAAATAGGAATTTTTTAATACAATGCAAGAAATTTTACTTGCAAATCTTCTAATTTTTCTGGGTGGTATTTACTCTGAAAATGTCCGTTATTTTTTGTTCAATTAGGTACAGGCTCTTTGTTCTTTGAAAATTGTTAGAAAGATGGAAAAACAAAAAAAAAGTGGTTATCAAAACGTCCAGATTTTGGGCGTCTACATTTCGGACTTAAAATAAACTAGGGGGCCTGCCCCCTGCTCGCTAACGCTCGCCTAACCCCGGAGGATTGCTTCGCAATCCTCATTGGTTCGCTGCGCGAACCTATGCTCGCTTCGCTCGCCTCAATGAAGACATGTGTCCTAGCAGAAGGAATTGTTTACAAAATATGTTATCAAAAAAATGTTTTTCAAATCTAAATTTGCTGTATTACAGAAAAAATATATACAGTATCTCTAAAATCAGAATTCAAATGAAAACTTCGTGCAAATTTTGACTCGAAATGTGAGCGTTGCTTTGGAAATTGGATACCCAGCATGTTGTTTGTGTGTACATTTTCCCAGCACTCAAACGACCCACACTTTTTCATTGAGTTTGTTGCCGAAAGTTGTAGTGCAAGCGTCTTGTTGAACTATAATTGTTGGCCCTGAAAAGGACCGTTTTTTAAATGGCCCTGAAAAGATCCTCCGCTTTCTTTGATTTCTATTATAAACTAACTGCAACAGCTCATTACAATTTCCTTTTTTTTTTCAATAAAATTTGATCCGATAACGCTATAAATTCAATCGATGTGCGAGACTTCGCGATAAACAAACAATCGTACAGTGTTGCCAAAACGCGATTACAAATAACGTCTTTTTTGCGTGCCACGTAAGAGAATTATATATATAGATTATTTGTGCTAATAGGGAATTTTATGACTGTTTTTTAAAGAAAAATATGCAGGTCTTTTAATTTTGTCCTTATTTTCGCGTTGCTCGTGAAGCAGCCTCATAACTCCTAAAATGTTATGAGAATGCTCCTGAAGCTGCTCAAAAAAGGTTGGCAACCCTGTGATTGCTGAGATAGGAAATAGCACTGAAGAACGCCAGTGATAACTTTGGTAATCTTTTGCTTTACTGGAATCCATTTTGCACGAAATCAAAATTAATGAATATCGAAACGAATTAAGGTCATTCAAATGTGTTCTCTCCCCAGAGATGAAAATATTTGGCATGGTTCCAAAAACTGACGTCAAGGTGACACGTGAGAGTGAAAAGTCTAAATTTTGATGTTTCTTCATTCCTCGGAATTACGGCGGAAGAATGGTGAAAAAACTATTAAATTCATTTTGAAATGTTCTAGATTGAATTTTAAAATTCGCCTAGACCCTAAATTTGCAAAAAAAAATTGCATATTTGCCTGTGCCAAATCCCATTATTGTAAGTGCCATGGATTCGTCAGGACTTCGTGGGCAATAAACAGACAGACGAACACTTCCTTTTATAATAGTAGAAATTTACCTAAATATGACGAAATTGAGTAAAAAATATCCTTTCCTGTTGTGTGTTTGGCAGGTTGTCTGCAGCATAAAAGTTGATTCACTATTTTGTTTTCATCAATGAAACGAAGAAATCCTAGTACATGTGCTATAACGCTGTTATCAGTGGACTTGTCAATTTGTAAATCAAAGTATTAGTCTAAAAGGGTATTGCAGGGAAAACTCCTGAAGTTTGCTTTTTTTCCTAAGGCTCCTGAAAATTTTGTTTTTCTCCTGATATTTCTTTTTTATCTCCTGAAAAATAATAATCAGAGCAAAAAATAAAATGTGACAAAACATAACAGCAAGTTTCTGTTTGACTACTCGATAGAAAATCCTGAATTCTGACTGTCCCTTGCCGTACTTCACATCGAAAGAGTACTGCGCAAGCGCTGAGTCACCACCGCCGGAGCCCGTAATACACTTTAAAAACTCGAAAACCCATGCAAATCTGTGATTTCGACTGGCAAGTGGCTCTTGCAAGTCGCAAAATTAATTAACATTTTATGATTGTATTCATGTATGTCTAGCAGGGCAACTATTTTGCAAGTGGGTCTCGCAACGCACAAAATAGTTGCCCTGCTAGACACACATGAATATGATCATAAAATGTTAACTAATTTTGTTTTAATCAGTGACCCGTGATTGGGATGTTTTAAAAATTATTTTATTATGGGGAAGTGTATTTTTAACCGTTTGTTGGTGGAATAAAGAACAATATAAAGATTATTTTAATTAATAGGAGTCGACCTGATGTATTGCAATTTTTTTTTAATCTAGCTTTTTTATGCTCCTAATTCTTTGTAAAAACTATCTCAGTAAAGTTGAATAAAGAACAATTTTGAAGTTTTTCGGGGTAGTTCTGCTTTGAAAATTTTAGGCAATTGGTTCCGGAAAAAAAACCTGATCAATTTAAAAAACGTTGAGTGAAAAGATCGCTAAAACGTAAACAAGACGACTGCGAATAGTCAGGAAAATTTATGAATCAGAAAAGGTTGTTGTATTTGGTCGCTGACTTGAAAAAGAAAGAAATTTTTCTACGCTTTATAATTTTTTTTCTTTGTATCCGGGTGACATACTCAATGGCCGATTGTGCTTAAATTTCACTTAACTTTGCTTTTGATATGCCATGTGCAATTCAGTTTCATCGTCAGCTTAGATTATTTTCAAATTAATTTTGTTTTATGTTCCCTTTTCAATATGTCGACCAACTGGTTTGGTGGTTAAGGTGTTAGCCTCTGGATCAGAAGGTTCCTGGTTCAAATCCAGGTCAGGGCATGGATGTTTGTAAGCATATGGTATAAAGGCAGCGAGTGCACCTTAAATCTGTTATGGCCGAAAGTCCTCATGTTGGGTTGGTGTGGAAGTTAGGAGGGTGGGGTGCCAGCTCTGGTGTTGCCTCGTCACCTGACCTTGGTTCAAAATTACGTGGCAATACACCAAATGGCTTAGACTGGGACAGTGGTAACTAGTTGAAAATATCTATTCAATAAAATTGCATTTTATTTTTTTTAACATCATAAATTTCATTCGTCGCTGATCCAGTCAAATATGACTGATTGTTGCAACTGGCAATCCTTCTCCATCCTTTTAGTTTATGAATAGTTTGCCACTAATTTTATTTTATTGAAACCTCTTATGTGCCAACAAATAAATTTACTTCTTATTTTTATTATGAATTTATGAAAGTGTATTATAAAATAATTTCTGGGGTGAGTAAATTTCCATTTCATAAGCACGCCGAAGCTGCAGACGTAACAAGGTAAGCAATAGAATTTAAAAAACAAAAAATATTTAAAAATTAGTAAATTTTCGAAAATGAAGTGTTGATGGATCAGGAAGGAGCCTAATCCAGACAACACTAAATGGTGTTCCCTACGAATGAGCAGCAATACGCTAAAAATTGTATACACTCCCCCAAAGACTATTAAAAAGCGAAACAATATGAAAAAAATAAGAAAACAAAATCAAACTCGCAACACCAGCAGGAAGAGATATAAAAGAAAAACATCCGAGGTTTTTCTTGCGATCTCCATTTTGTAATTTGTTTTTGTACTTGCATATTACTAATATGTGTACACATAAATGCCCATATATTAACTGCTGAATTTAGTAAAAATCAGACTGAGCTTATTATGAAAAATCTCATTTTTGTGTGGCTTAGAAAAGTTTTTATTTTTAGTTAGAAAAAAGAGTGGGAGCCCTGAGGTAGAGTATACAATTAAGATAGATAAGTTTTGAAAATGGTTGTTAGTTCGTTGATTTTTTTTTCCCCTAGTCCTGAATTTTCTATACTGTACTCCTGAAAACTTAGTAACTCCTGAATTTTACTATCATTGATGGGTCATTCATTGTAAATTGGCTGTGGCTGACACATCACCGATTTTAATGAAAATTAGTTTTTAAATAGATCACATATAGTCAGGAAGAACTGCCAAATATTAGTTGTCCAAAATGTATATTTTATTTTTTATTGAATTTTAAAGTATTGAGTTTTAAAGTTTAAGTAAAGTAATTTTACAAGGCCACACAAATATAGATTTTTTAGCACTAATAGTAGCCTGTTTGAGACCTTATATTTCAATAAGTTATTGACGTATTAAAAATTCTTCACACAAATATAGATTTTTTAGCACTAATAGTAGCCTGTTTGAGACCTTATATTTCAATAAGTTATTGACGTATTAAAAATTCTTCAGTAAAAGGGCTTTTAGGAAATGACTGAATATAGTTTTATACCCATCACTACTCATTCAACTGGGATCAGTGAAAATAGAGATTTTGCCTATTTGATACAAATTTCAAATTGCCCTAGTACCTTTAAAAATGGGGAAAGACAGTATCAAAAATTATTCTTAACAAAACACTTCTTCTGTCTAAAAGTTTGATATTATTTAGTGATTGTATTTCTATTCCTTTGTAAAGAAAAAAATAATGTAAAAGTAAAATATAATTAAAAACAGTGATTTTTCTATTTATTATTTTTTTTAAATACAAATTTTATTGTGAAAAACATTTCTGAAAACCTCGCAAATTTTCAGTATTATGTGTCAAGATGTATATTATCTGTCCTGAAATTTTAATCATTGTAATTTGTTTATTTTCGTCCCAGGAACATTTTTAACTAGATGGAAATTATAGTTTTATTTCATCGCAGAACGAATAAAAAAAGGTGGGAGCCTCCAGTGAGACATCCATTTCCACTTTTAAAAGAGAAGCTATTGCATACAAGGACAATTAACAGAATAAATAAACACTTTTAAATGGATTGTGGTTATAAATGTGATTGGGTTTCCTAAACTGAAAATTTTTTGCGGTACCAAAAGCTTTCAATCATCGGCAATCCAGATGTGTTCCATCAGTGATCGCAACCATTACGGGAACATGTAACTATCATTCCTATATTCCTATTTCTAATTGTATGTCACAAATTCATGTTTCATATTTATCATAATCATCAGCAAAGTAAAGAGTTTAAAAAGAATTTGGCAGCATAAAAAAAACCATGTTTCAATTTTGAAGATGCAAAATTTAACATGGAAGTTTTACCACATAGTGAATTTGGAAAGGTAATTAGTTAAAAGTCATAATATCTATGATACTAAGTTGAAATTTTTAAGCTTGTTTTGACACTGACTTTTTCTGCTTTTTATAATTCACTTTTTGAGTTTAAAATGATGTGGTATTTCTTTGTTTATTTAGGGTTTCATTACCTATTTAATTCACTGTTATTGAAGTTCTCGTAATATACAGACTGGGAAGCAAATGTTGTGATTTTGGTTTTGTTATTGTTGCTTTAGGACTCTTATTACAATCCCGAATTTTTTTTACAAGTAATAAACATATTAAACTGTATTTCTGTGAAAGTCGGTTTTCTCAGAGCTGTCCTTCATTTGATTTCTTATACCTATTTTGAGTAGAAAATAGTCATCTTGTTAATTTCGTTAGCTATTTTGAAGATGAGAAAATCAAAATGGTTCTTCAGTAATTAGTATTACTCTATCAGTAATATTATACCTAGCACTGCAACTTGCATGAATTTTAAAGGATGTCTTAAAATTTCTTTAACCTATAGAAATGTTTTTAATTCTGTCAAAAGACAAATTTCCATTTTCTGCAACTAAATTTTAGATTAAATAAGATGTTTAAAATTGTTGTTGCCAAAGTGTAAAAAAAAAAAGAAAATTTTGTTCAGATTATAAAGATTTAAAACATGTTGGTCTAGGTTAAGTAGTAGAACTTCAAACATGCCACATTAAACGATCTCACAGCTGCTCTTCAAAGTTACAAGTCCTTAAAATGCCTCAAACTTTGAAAATATTTATTTTTAACCTAAATTTTTTGGATATCGTTATTTATGCATAAATTTGTCGCACACCCTTGTACCAAATTTCATGAAAATCCATTATCATACGGCCAAAGGTATTTCCTGATTTTCGCTCCTTGCACGTGGAATGACCCTGATAGAGTATGAACCCTGTTATTAGTAACTGTATCTGAATACCATCTGACATAATGTATATTTCTGTTTTTTATTGTATCGTCCGAATGAGGAATTTTCGTAATTACTTTTTTTGCAACATCACCAAAATAATTTTAACTATTTCAGTCGCTGGTAAAATTAGACACTCTACTATATATGGTGTGTAGTTTTAAATTTTTAGCAATTATTTCGGCAACTTTATACGATGCAATTAGTGCTTTTTTAGATATTGTTACTATTTTTAAAATTTTTTTCTTTGATTACTTTGATTATTCACCAATCTGAAATTAATTCTTGTCTTTGGACTGGAGATTGGCGTGTTGAGATGTAAAATGCCATTTTAATTTTGCTGGTACTATTGCACTGAAAGAGTACAAAGTCCAAAATCCAAACCTTTTGCTAATCAGTGGGGTTTTTTTTTCAATCTTTCCGTCAATTTTTAAAAAACAAGGAGCTAAACTTGGACCTAATTGATAAAGCAATGCAAAATTGTGGACATATTCAGAGTAAATCCCACACGGAAAAATTAGAAGATTTGCAAGTAAAATTTATTGCATTGTATTAAAAAGGTTTCTTCCTTTTTAAAAAATTATTCCTATTTATATATCTGCTATTTTACTATTGCAAATGCAAAATTCACACGGCAATGCAAAAAATTATAATAATCCGGAATTGCCAAGGTCTGGAGGATTCAGGATTTTGTATTGTACAAAGCTTTTTCCCATAAACCACGCAAATTGGAATATTGTCTATTAACATTTTTTATTTTGACAGTAAAAAATACTGGTTGGCAACAAATTCCAACTGATCAAAATTTATTGTTTTAATGCTAAAGTTTAAAAAACATATATAATCACTTATTTGCAAATTTAAATTTTAAAAGTATTTTTATATTTAATGAAAAAATTTTTTAAGTAGGGAAATGTCCGATGGAGTGTCTGGTGTTTCTTGATGTATGACAAGCTTACTAGCTTATGTTCTAGTAGCACGTAACCAAGGTTATCTCCTTATCAGTGTATATACAAAATTTATCATTGCTCTGAGAGACTGAGGAATTTATATTGGAGTTTGGATTGTGTATGGTGGTAAAAATGTGCCTTTTACAGAGATTTTTCTTTATGACTTTGTGTGAGGGTGACTCTAAAGAGTGCCAGCACCGCGACTAGTAGTCTGTTCTACTGAAATCCCCTGCTGATCTATGAAAGACCGATTGCCAAAATAATTTTCAGCATGTACCTGATTAGAATGTTTGACAGTTCCCAGGGTTTGATACAATGGTATCACATATACTCAAATCGTTGGGCAGAGTAATAATCACGATCAACAAAAAACGTGTACAGGACTCCTCTACTATCCGACAGTCTACATAATGGGTCATGTGTTACACCTGTTAAGGTGTCTATTTAGGGCACAGTGGCCAGTTAGAAGGCCAATAGCTACCCTGATTTCTCGAGAAGATCTTTATGTAACTGCTACTTCTTCTAACTTGTAACTGCAATGGTAACTGAATGTCGCCATTCTCTGTAGACTAGCAAGTTCTTCCTTCATTGTCTCATTACGGGTTTTACTCCATCAGTCAATGGCCCCATAAGATACCATGGGAGTAATCACTCCAGTGTACCATTTTTGGTGTTAGACCCCCAATTATTTCTTATGGCACTTCTTCATGCCCAGAACACTCTTTTGGCTTTGCTCGTGCAGTATTGGAGATGTGAGCTCCATGTCAAGGTTTTATCAAAGAGGTCTTCTAGATACTTAACCTCGTCCGAATATGTAAGTGATGTTCCTGAGAATTTTATCATATGCATATCTCGTAGCCTTTTCCGGGTGAAGAGGACTAGGTAAGTTTTGCTGGGGTTAACCGACAAATTCACCTCTGCACCAATTTTCAATCTTTTTAGGGCAGTGCTCATGAGGTCTGTTACAGTACATATTCTGGAACTTATCTCTTATGACAGGCTCCATAGTAATGGTGACAACACACCTCCCTGTGGACAGCCTTTACAGTTCCACACAGTGAGTGTGTCACCCAGTAAGGAGGCTTGAGCCATTCTCGTCTCAAGCATAGGTCGAAGGTCATCCTGATAAGAATATCCCGGTTAGTGTGCCTGGGATTCCTCTGCTCCTGCTGGGTGTTTATTGCAGGGCTTGTAATAGTAAATTAAATTAGTCTATGGTCTGATAGTGTTATTTAGTCAGACACATGCCTGTGCTTTATGGAGTTTACTGCTTTTGCATTACAAAAAGTAATGTAAATAATTTATTTTCTGTTACAAGTGATAAACGTTGGTTAATACCGATATTGAGGATATAAAGGTATTACACAGGAAAAATTCAAGTAATTCCTCACCTTTTTTATTGCAGTTAGAACTGTACCATACAGTGTGGTGTGGGTTAGCATCACAGCCCACGATAAACTTCATGCCAGTGTATGAGTAGTGCTCAGCAAATCTTCTGGTTGAAGTCGCTAATGGAATTTCATCTTCATATGAAGATACTCTGACATGATACTGTGGTATCCCCATCCCCATTCTCACGTGTCACAATCGATCATCAGTTGAGTGCCTGTCCCAGTTTTGCCGCATACCTTAGTGGCAGGTCCCAAAGGGCTGCATCCACTTTGGCCAGGCCTTGACTGTTCAAGGTGGTTTTGGGGGCGGTTTGACCTGCTGTGTTTTTTGCTTATTTTTACCCATAAAGCATTGGTATACTGAAGGTAAGTAAAAGGTCACCTCACCGCCTGTATGGACCCTCTATATAGGGGGAAGGCTGATTACAATGTAGGTCGCCACTTCACCAGGTGAACCATTCGCGACAACCTTTAACTCTGGTTAAAGGTTTATTTTAAAATGATTAATTTTAATTTTTTAAGCCCATTTTAAAATGTTCTAGATTGAATTTTAAAATTCAGCTCAACCCAAAAATTGAGTGGTGCCAAATCCCAAACTGTAAGTGCCATAGATTCGTCGGGACTTTGATCACAGAAAATAGACAGAAAACAGAGAAACACTTGCTTTTATAATAGTAGAGATGTGGCAGAACTAAAACTGCTTACTCTAACACTGGGATGGTTTACCAGGTATGATATGCTTGCTATAGATCTGTTTCTTTGCTAAATTACTTTCAATGTTAATTTGAACATTGAAGTAATTTTGAAAAGAAATGTCTGCAAAAGTAGTAAGTAACTTAAATAAACTTGATATTTGATAGCTTGTGTGTTATAATTACAGCCTAAGCCCATACAATGGAAAGCATAATCTTTTTATATCAATTGCTGAGTAACAAATTTTAAAGTCACCAGGTTGCTGTTCTGCATAAATTTCAATTTCAAAAATGTAAAAGTTGCCATGTTAACTAGTGCAATTTTTATTCCTTATTCAACAGGTTTTTTGTCGTATGTTGCCTTAAAGCATCAAACCAAGTAATTATCCCTTATTTTCATCAATGGTTACATGTTCTCCTATTGAGTATACATTTTTACATTTTGTATCAAACTTGTCTAAAGAAATCTTGAATTACTGCCTTTTTGTCAGTTTCTTGTTTTCTGCCTATCATAAAATGCAATCAAATCTAAGATATCTTAAAAGTAGTTCGAACTTATTTTGAAACATGATAGTATAGAAAGTATCGAGTCCAATTACACATTATTGGAGGTTTAAAGGCAAAAAATGCAGAACATGAAACCTTGCATTGAGTTTTTGACCACTCTATTGTCAAGAAATTGTCTCTTTCATGCAGAAAAATGAACAAAGCAAAGAAAATTTGGATTCAAACCACTTTGTCATTGAATGTGGAATTCCTAAACTCGACTTTTGATAAGATAAGATTTCTGCCTTGAATAGAATTTGAGGGCAAATACATTTTAAATCCATAGGGTGTATAGTGACTCTGTGTAAGTATTGTTGGGTTAAATATTATTTTTTGATAGTTTCTACTCTAAGATTTCATGTATAAAATTAATTTTGTAAAGAGCTTATGGTAAAATAAGATTTATAATAATTTTTTGGATTACAGACTGCAATTCACTTCAACTATGTATTGCAAAAGTTGTATAAAAGAAAATTTATTCAGTTTATGCATGCAAAATGTACAAAACAATATGCATGCTGCTAATTTGTTTTTCATATTTCATTATCTCAAAATGAAGGTTTTTAATGTGAAATTGTGATTTGCCTTTATAAATTTCCAAGTTCAGCTTTTTAACTTGAACTGGTTTTTTTTATAGATTTCTCATTTCAAAGTGATAGGTTACTTGTATGAATTTAAGTTTTTTTTACAGATATTGTACAGACAGCTGCTGTCTTTAAAGTAACCTTATAACTTATGCCTGCCTTGGTGGTAACTATATGCTTCTTTTTCAGGCACTCAGGTTTCTTGTTGAAGGACATCCATTTTCTGCTGCAATTTAACTGATATAGTGTATAGTTGATAATGTAAGGTTTTATTTATTTTCGTGTTGAAGGTTTCCCTTTTCAGGTCTGCATATTTTTTATTTTTTCAAGTATCTATTTTATCTATTGATAAGCACATAGTTTAAATTAAAATGAGTGAATTCATAGTTATTAGTGATGATGATGATGGCTTGGAAGAAGGAGAAATTGCTGATGATATAGTGCCTGAACCTGGTGAACAAAATGACTGTAAACCAAAAGAGAGAAAATTACCACGACGTTACATTCTACACGAGAACAAGGATTTGAATTCCAAACACACAAAACACCACAAGCATGCTAGCCGTCATAGAAAACATCACAAATCATGTCCCCATCGCAGTATAGAACGACATAAGTTTGTGGTTAAGCATATAGGTCATAAAAAATCTAGTTCATCTCAATTAGATCATCGAGAAAATCCACATAACCATACATCTTCCGTCTCTACTACAAAAAGTGCTTTTAAAAACTTTTCCAGTCCTCGTAGAGAACCCATTACATCAATAAAACAAAATAGTAACAATCAGCTACTTGTAAAAAATGTTAATAGTTTTCAACAGATGTTAAGTGAGAAAACTTCAAAGGAGCTTATAGGAAAAGATGACAGTTTTAGTAGTGTGGACATTAAAAAAGAGGAACATCCCTTGCCAAAATGTGTAACTGAGTCGTTAAATGATGAAAAGCTTGATTTATTGCCAACAAAATCAAGTTCTCCTGAACTCGTAGAACTTGATATAATCTCTGAAATGGTGGTAAATGAAGAAAGTGAAGATGAGGATGAAGAAGAATTGCGAAGGATAGCTCTTTCTACTTGTTTGAAAAGGCCTATCACAGACTTAAAGCCTGTTCCAACTGAGCCTGTGGCAAGTTTTTGCAATGAGAATAGTGTACATATTACAGATCAAAATTCTTACAACCTGATATCTGATACAGTTTCAAAGAGCTGTCATGTCTATTCGTCTGATAATTATGAAGTTGTTGATATGGAACTTGATGATGACAGTTTGACTGAAAATGTGAATTCCAGTGATTTATTTGTCATTGATAGAAATCCATTAATTTCAGAATCCCTTGAAACTCTTCCTGGTAGCAATATTAATCTGAATCATAATGTTGATTTACCTAGTGAAGTAAATGATCAGTCTTTGGAAAATAAATTGCATTTACCATCTAGTCAAAGTCAGTCTAATGATGACTTTGAAGAAGAACTTTTAAGAGCAGAAGTAATTGCTAGCATGATTTCAGCTAATCGAAAGTCAAGAAACATTCCTGAAGAGCAATTACCCCCTCTGATAAAGGAAAGCCAAACTCAAGTACAATTACCACTAACTCATAAAGTTCAAGCTGCTCAAAATCTAAAGGTAATCAAACCTCTTCCAACATACCGTAAACTGCCAACACCTAATTTTCTAATGACCCATAAAAGAGTAGTGAACAAGGCAAAGTTAAACTATTCAAAACTAAATAACCATAAGAAAATTGTCTTGCCTCCACAAAGAAAAATAAATGCATGTCCAGAACGTTTGGTGATTACTCTTAATAATGATTCATCAACTGAAGACTCGGATGAAGAATGTGACAAAAACAAGGGCATTCAAGAAAATGTTGCTGTAGCTAGTATTGAAGCTTTGATTTCTGATGCTAGGCAAAGGTCTGACATTCAAAAAAATACTTCAAACAGCGTATCTTGTTTATCTAAAGCTCAACAAGAGGAATATAATAAATTGAAAAAACTTCTTGCTCAAAAACAGTCATTGCCAAAACGATCCACAACAATCAATGATAAGAGAGCTTCACAATTAAAGATGTTAGCTAAAAACATATCTGTTGCTAATGATAACTTAAGTAAAGAAAGAAAATTATTGAGTGATGTTGAGAAGGAACTTCTAAATAGGAAAAAAGAGTATATGGCTTCAAAATTAAAGGCTCAGCACTTAAAAGAACAGCTACATGCTGCTGAACTAGTTAGGGCAGCCAATTTAGAATCATGGAAGAAATCAGCCGCTAAACTGGACATACAAAAAAAATCTGTCTCGAAACATGAAGCGGTGGTTGATTTACTTGAAAGAAAATTTAACCCTAAAAGTCAGCTTCAGGTTCGAAATTCGATTTTGTCTCCAATTCAAAGGAATAACTCTCCTGCTACATAATCCCTATTTTTTAGATTTACTTAAAAGTATGTTTCCACTCATTTTCAAATTTTTTTTCCCAGAGTGCCTTGAAAACAGAGCTATAAGCTCTGCTTGTGATTTTTATTCGTTCTTTAAATACAGTTTTGTGAACACTGTTTTTTTGTCTATAGCACGTGGCACTGTTTCTAAATGTGTGCCAAAAATAAATTGTGGTATAAACCTGTACAAATCATATGTAAAATCATATACTTTTTACTCAAAATCCATATGTGTTCAGTAACAATGTTGCTTTACAATAGTGTTGTTTGAGATATTTTTCTTTAATACTTTAACTACAGAATTTTCAATTTTCCAAACTGTTTATAAGAGGATTCTATGGGGAGACTTTCAACTTTCTTCCTCAAGGTTATGGCTTTATAGTCTGATGAATGTTGATTATTCAATGCTCAGTTTTGTATTTATAGTTTTTAAATAAATTTATTGTGTATATAATTCTGTGTGTAGTGTCATTTTGAGTTGTGTTAGTTGAATTCAAACTTATCCTTATATGCATGGAAAAATCAACCAAATGTAAGTATTGAATAACAAACAATACTGAGTAAGCTTTTCCACTGTGTCTTGCAGCATCTTTTTCAAACAGTGCTTAAATTTCATAGTGCAAGAAGCATTAAGAATTTTCATTCTCAGTATCTTTTTCCTTATCAATGAATATTTTTTTATTTTAAAGTGATTATGTCATGGACATCCATCCATGTTTTTTCCAGAAGGAAAAGGGGATTGTTACCTCTTGCAAATTACATATTTAACAATGCGAGTAGAAAATTTTTAATAATTAATATGTGTCTGGTTATGCAGATGACCTTGAATGATTCCTTTTCTAGAAAATACTAAATTTACCAAGGGTACGGGCTGCTATATGCAAAAGAAATGCTGTCGCTTCTGATAAGAGAAAAAAAAAACAGCCTGAATCCATAAGTTATAACTTGTCGCAAGGCATGTTAAACCTATTCCAATTGGAACATGGCTCCTCACCAGTGGTTACAAGAGAGATGTTCTGCTCAAATGTGGTTGCGATGCATCACGTTCTGAATATTTTATTTTTGACCAGGTATCTATGGAAGTACTTTTTTACTGGAGAAGCTAAATAAATACTCAAAAACTATTTTTTATTGAAAACCTATAAAGATTAAATTCTAGATAAGCAGGTGTGGCGTAAATGGGATAAAAAGGATTCTTTTTATCCCCCTCCATAAAAAATAGGATAGAAAATTATATAAACTCTTCTTTTTTTTTTCATCAGGAGACCAGGTACGTGGGAAACTTTTGCTTTTATATTTGAAAATAAGTTTATTTGAAGAAAAAAAATCAATGAGTTTGGAAACAACAGCTATCTCATTAACTGTTGTAGCCTCGTCGCGCAGCGTGGTAGTTATGATTTTTTCGTTAAGAAATACGCTTGAATGAAGATTGTATGGTCCATCTCGTTCGCAAAGACAAATTCAAAACTTTTAATGTTCGCCAATCAATCCTCTAAAATAAATGTTAAGCTTTTGAATGCATTTTCTCCTTTTCCAAAATTTTTGGGAGCCGCGGTAGCCCAGATGGGGAAAGGTTACGAGTTTGAAAGTTGATCCAGCCAAAGATCAACGAGTACCAGGGTTGATGCACATTAAATCTTTCATGTTGACGTGGTGTGGAAGTTTGGCCAGCTGAGGTACCTATGCAGGGCCACGGTAGAAAGTAACTGATGAACAACCAAAGACCGTCAAGTACTAAGGGGCCCTGGTGCGCGCTAAATCTGTCGTGTCCTCACGTTGGCGCCGACCAATCGGTCTGGGGGTTAAGGTGTTAGCCTCTGGATCAGCATGTTCCTGGTTCGAATCCGGGTCAGGGCATGGATGTTTGTAAGCTTATGATGTAAAGGCGGCTGGTGCACCTTAAAAATGTCGTGGCCTAAAGTCCTCACGTTAGTTGGTGTGGAAGTTTGGAGCGTGGGATGCCAGTTCAGGTGTTGCCTCGTCATCTGACCGTGGTTCAAAATTAGGAGGTGCTGTTCACGGATCATCGTCAATAGCCCGTTGTGTTGCTCTAGTACGACGTTAATTTAAAAAATTACCGGACCGTCGTCAATAGCACGTTGTATTGTTCCAGTATGACGTTAATTAAAATACCGCCCCACACCGTCACCAATTGCTCTTTCTGAGCGACGTTAATTAAATACCTAATCACCTACACAAGTCTCGGAAGTTTCGCAGCACGCCTAGCGAATCTCGCGACTCACCCATAGAGGTAGGTATTTTAAATAACGTATCACTGGAGCAACACAACGAACTATTGGTGACATTCCGGGATTAAACCCGAAGGGAATGTTCGAGTACAAAACGTAGTTTTGAACTACGGTCAGTTGGTGAGGTCACACTTGAGTTGGCACCCCATTCTCATAATATCCACGACATATTTAACGCACACCAGCCTCCTTTGTACACGACGGTCTTTGGATTTGAAGTCGCAACCCTCCTGTTTCTAAACCGTTACTCTTCCAACCGGGCTACCACGGCCACACACCCATTGATAACTACTATTCTGTGCATTGCAATTCCATCTGCGAAGTCACCATTGCCGCACTCAAATGCCGAAAGGTGTATTTATCGGACTTGAAGGTTATGGTAAAAGCTTCAAACAAATCCGTAGCCAGACATGGCTAATAGTGTCTTTGTGGGTAAGCAGGTATTTTATTAACATCGCAATGGGGTATTGGTGACGGTCCGGGATCAACCCCCGAAGGGAAAGATTCGAGGACACCACCTCGTAAATTTGAACCACGGTCAGATGAAGCAACGCCTGAGCGGCACCCCACTCTCCAAACTTCCACACCAACCCAACGTGAGGACTTTCAGTCACGACAGATTTAAGGTGCACCAGTCGCCTCTACACCAGAAGCTTACAAACATCCATGCCCGGACCTGGATTCGAACCAGGAACCATCCGATCTAGAGGCTAACACCTTAACCACTATACCGGTTGGTCGGCCGAAAAAGCATCGTGAGAGCAGCGCAAAGGTTGGTTGGGGGTTGTGATATCCTCAGTGAATCTCACCTTTAGTCTAGAAAGGCAACCGCTTTCAAACCTCCAAAAAATAATTGTTTGAATCGCATATTTATTTGGCTGGAACTACCTCTGCTAATCAGCTTGTGCAGCACGGCAATTAATAACACGTTATCAAAACCGTGTACAGTTTTATTCTATGTCGAGACAGATCTCCAAAATAAGAACGATTGAATCAATTTATTGTTTAATATAATAATTAAAAGTACATGATTTTGATATAACTGATCATTTTTCTTATATTTGAAATTTCAATCCTTTTTTTATATCGTCCAATATTATATTTCATCGAAAGGCATTTGTACTAACGAAAATAAGACTTAAAAGACAAAGAAACGTGAATCTCGAGTGCCGAATTAAAAATCTTCATGTTTGTTCATTTTCTATGCATTAAGATGAATAGCTTCGGAAATTATGATTAAATTTGTGTAAACAAAAAAAACTCGGCAGACTTTGATGCAGGAATTCTTTTATAAGCGTTAAAAATGTGGGAATAATATTCAAAAAAAATATGAAAACGGACCACTATGCATATAAAGCCCACGTTCATTTATGGTAGATGTTCCCAGGGGTGTTCAGATACTCTTGACCGATTGTACAAAAATATGTTATTTTTGCGTTGTTACGTTTAAAGCGTGAATACTCTCGTAATAATTAACGCCGACCAACCAGTATAGTGGTCAAAGTGTTAACCTCTAGATCGGAAGGTTCCTGGTTCGAATCCAGGTCCGGGCATGGATGTTTGTAAACGTATGGTGTAGAGGCGGCTAGTGCACCTTAAATCTGTCGTGGCCGAAAGTCCTCACTTTGGGTTGGTGTGGGAAAGTGGGGTGCCAGCTCAGATGTTGCTTCGTCATCTGACCGTGGTTCAAAATTACGAGGTGTTGTCCTTGGATCTTTCCCTTAAGCGATTGATCCCGGACCGTCGTCAATATCCCGTTGTGTTGCTCTAGTACGACGTTAACTAATATTTACCAATTACTTAATAATTAACGTTTAATATGTATAGTTTATTTTAATAATTCTAGTGCAATTTGTAATATTTTCTCCTGTCTGATTATGTTTTATACACCGGCGACATAGTGCGAAAGCTATTCACTTTCCTCACAAACCTGCATATCGCACTTCGGCATGAAAAGTGACACAAGTCAAAAAATAAAAATGTTGCTGTTATGTCATTGAAAATTATGAATGAGGTGCCCCAGCGTGTTATAGTACTATTCTATTGAATATTATAGAAGTTACCACCATAAATACTTACTAAAAATTTAAAAGAAGCTTATACGAGGGTTGCTATTTATATTTCTGGCCTAATAATGAAAAAACAAACATTTATGATCAAAATTGGTTTATCTTTTTTCAAAACATTCTCCATGAAGATCAATACACTTTTGCATGCGTTTGAGCCAATTTTCGAAGCACTTTTTTCACTCCGATCGAGGTACCTCCAAAACATGCGTTTTGAATGCATCAACCGCTTCATCGGGTGTCGAAAATCGTTGACCACGTAATTTGTTTTTGATGTGGGGGAATAAAAAAAGTCATTCGGTGCCAAATCAGGGCTGTACGGCGGATGACCCATTAATTCCATGTTTTGGCCGGTCAAAATATCCTTTGTTTGAGCCGATGTGTGAGAGCTCGCATTATCGTGGTGAAGAATTATTCACCTCTTCTGCTTTTTTCGAATTTCCGATGACTTCTGGCAAACAAATGGTCGTGTACCATTCAGAATTGACCGTACTGCGTTGCTCTAACGCCACTGTCGCCACGTCACCGATAATGCCGAAGAAACAGGCAACCATTTGCTTCGATGTGCTTCTTCTGCGAACCACTTTTGTTGGATTTGGCTCGTCTTGGAAGACCCATACAGTCGATTGCTGTTTTGTTTCGGGCTCATATGCATAGATCCATGATTCGTCACCTGTGTAGATGTTATACACAGTTTTTGATGTACCTTGAACGTATTTTTTCAACATTTCCTTGCACCAATCGACACGAGCCTTCTTTTGAGCGTTTGTCAGATTATGCAGGATCCAACGCGAACAAATTTTTTTACGGCCAAATGTTCATGTAATATCTTATTGATGCTTGTCATACAAATGCCCAAAGATGCCTCAATCTCACGGTATGTCACATGACGATCTTGCTTTATCAATTCATGCACAACATCGATATTTTAAGTCACAAAACCGATTTTGGACGACCTACACGGAATTCGTCCTGGAGCGAACATCGACCACGATTGAATTCGTTATAACAGTTTTTTATAGTGCTGTAGGATGGTGCTTTATCGCTGTATAAAGAATTAAGTTCATCGAAGCACTCTTGTCTTGATAATCCACGTCGAAAGTTATGAAAAATAATAACACGAAAATGTTCACGAGTCAATTCCATTTTTTGCTCGATAGAAATTTTTCAATTTACTGTAAACAACACAAATCACGCCAAAATGACAAAAAGTTCTAAAGAAATTATCTTTCTTTCGAAAAAAAGAAAAAATTTCGGTCTTTTTCAGGTTTATTCGCTTTGTCATTGGTAGATAGTCTTGTGGTTCAACGGGCTAATGAATTTGGAGCACGCGTAGATGATAAACTCAGTTATATTTGTTAATTAATTAATTCATAAAAAAAATTTGAGAGCACGCGCTAGAAGGCTTTTCAGATGAACCGGCAAATTCGGTCACCGTTTCCATAGCAACAGTCGAATATGAAAATCTTAAAAAGTCTCAACAAACACGGATCCGGAAATATATCTATGATTCGGCATTTCTTTGGAGTAGCGGAAAAATTGGTTTCTTTTTTTCTCTTTAGGATAGATTTTAGTGTCCTTTTTTTTCTCCTTAATGTTGAAAATTTAAAATTTAATCCTTAGATTTTATTGTCCTTTTTTTCGGTTTATATACGGATCCGCTAATCTTGTAAATTTTCTTGGCAATTTTCCGTTACTCGGGCGCATGCGATAAATATCGCAATGGGAAGGGAACCTTCAATTAACGTTGTACTAGAGGTCCGTGATTAATCCAGCAGCGATTCAAATGTGGATGGATTGTGAAGCAATCACAAAGCGAACTAAATATGATTGCGTAGCAATCATCGGGTGTTGACGAGCGATAGCGAGCAGGGGGCGGAGCCCATAGTGGTTACAAATATTAAATTATCATTTGCAAACGTCAACGGTCGCCTAGCAACACTTATTGTTATCAAGGCCAGAAATATAAATAGCAACCCTCGTACTATTTCAATATAAGTTTTATAGTATCCTTTAAGTTGTAATGTGTGTTTCTCAAATTCTGCAATTTTGAGTTGTGTCACTTTTCTTGCCGTTGTGCGATATATGAATGAGTGTTTCATATATTAAACTTAACTTTAAAACTGTAGATACCTACAAATTGTGATCGTTTAGGAAAAATGGCAGTAGAATGCAATTAACCACTGAAACAGAATTACTGACACAGGAAATTCAGAACAATATATTTTCTATGTGATTTTAACAAAAATTTCAAACTGCAATAATTTTCTAATACAAGTTACCGGACACCTGAATGGGGTAGGGGAATTGATTAAAAGTTGTAAACTCGAAATAACTAAGAATATATATTCAAAAAGTTACATAATAAATTAAGAGTTATTTATTGCACTCTCTAGCATTCCCTTGGGGATTGTTCCCTGGCCATCGCTAATAGCCTGTAATAGCTGGGATTGATCCCGTAGTCATTGTGTTGCTCCAGCACGACTTTAATTACTACTTCCTTTCCTTTGTAGCTAAGAGTTTGCAACTGATGTTATGAGTACCACTCAGGTGTTTTTGGCATATTTGAGTAGAACGGGTGTGGTTGTAGAATTGTATTCAATGGTTTCGTTTTCACGATATTTCTACACTCAATTTCAAACAAACGGCAAAATTACTTTTCAATCCAACAAATGTTTCGGATACTACAACAGTCATTTTCCTGTTAAAATAATTATTATACATTTGGTTTATTTATTATTTTTAGAAAATTAACATTTGGAGGCGAATGGCAGAAGAAGAGCAATAACCGTTATTTTCCCCCACACGGGTTGAGGTTCGTCTACCGCTTTCGCTTTAGAAGGATTGATCAAGTGCGGTTGTCTGACGTCATTCTGTGCATGTTCTTTAAACCGTGACAGAAACGTGTTTGTTGCAATTGAATGACTAATCCGGTTCACTATTTGTCATCCTACGACGCTCTTTACATGTAAAAGATTTGCTTCCCCATATCTAAATAGCCGCTCCTCAGACTAGTAATGGAAGAAATAAACGCCGCATTTAATAGCAAAGAAGATACTAGTTTGATTCCAGAATTGGCAAAAAACGATTCACCTTTATTGGATATGGATGGTTTTGACACATTAGATTCGTCTCCAAACGCAGCTAGTGGATTTGGCGACGATCAAATTTCTGGAAAAGACACTTTCAATATTTTAGGCGACAATTCGCAGTCTGGATTAATATCCACCACGCGCCCTCTTGTCACAAGTAGCGAGGAAGAAATGTCAGAATCCGCCGAAGGCGATTTCCAATCAATCCCTGTTTCTAATTTGCTCGATTACGGTAATGACGAAAAGAACTCGTCATTGATAGATATCAGTGCCGATACTCGAGTGGAAGATTCTTTCCGCGATCCGGTTCCCGAGCCACAACAACGCAGCGACGACAAGTTATTGATCGGCGGAGGAGACGGTCTGCTCTCTTTTGAAACCGTGCGCTCCATAAGTACAACAGAAAGCGAAGACTCTCCTCCTGTTTCATTTAGCAAAGCATACGAATCGGAGGTAGTCGAGACATTGCCTAAAATTAAAGATCCGAAAATAGTCACCAAAGCCAAAGTAGAGCCGGATAATTACGAGTCGGGGATTCGTGCGTACGAGCCAGCTGCGCAACCTGTGAAAACCGAGGTCGCCATGGAGGCTGAAAAGGTTGGAAATGCTACCGAGAATAATATCGAGTGTGATTGTCCATTTTCCCCAGGTATTTTATCTAATTTTGTTAGAACAATGGCTTAAACATAGATATCAAACTTAAAGTAGAAATACCGGAGTTATCTTCACGTTGCTTATTGATTTGATAAGGATTGTAAATGCTACGTTTATGTTGATAGCGTAAGCATATAAAAAAAATTAAGTTAAAACCTCATGTATACCCTAAATTTGATTTGTTATATATTTAAACATCATATTGTAGCTATTATTTGCTGAAAAGAAAGGAGATAATTTCTTTTGTAATAAAGCTTTCTTTCTGTTATCTAGTAGGTACTTTGTACCAAGTACGTGTCTCATTCTTACCGCATAGGTGTTAAAACTAAATTTAATGAACTATATATAGTAATTAGAACTAATATGTAATTTTAATAATTAAGAATAGTAATTTTCTTCAGCAATGCCTCGTTTGAAATTTTCGTGATAGATTTATTTTTTATTGAACAATTATTCAATTCTCGTTTCTTTTCCCACGAAAATAGTCAATTTAGAACTAATAAAAATGTGATTTTGCATCTTTATTTCTATTATACTATTTAAAAGTAAGGTGGTGAACATTCATTGAATTATTTGTGTTAATAATTCATTTTATATTGATCTTTAGATATGTTGGAACTAATTTTTCAATTTTATTCTTATTTTAAAAGTTAGGAATTGTACAATTTAAAACTTGGATCATATTGAGATAGTCTATTTTTACGTATTTAACCTCTTGGAATAACGATGTGTTTAAATTTCTTAGGATCATGGTTCAATCCAGACAAATTGCATCCTGTTGGTAAGATGTTCTTATTCATTATATTTTAAATTTACTTGTATGTATAACATTGATTTCCATACAATTATAAATTTTGTAGCTAAACCCAATTATATTGCGAACGTTTTCTTCAATTTCTTTAATAAAATAAAACATCTGCTTGGTACCTTTGATACACTTCCCATGTTAGTCATGTTTAAACAATGACCTGTACTAAAAATTTGATTTAAAAATATTAATGTTGCATCTGGAATGTTGCCAAAATGTTTTGTAATATATCTGCATTTGACAGGCATTTTTGGCTGTGCATTATTCATGAAAATCAATACTACAACACTTGCTAACAACTGACAACAATGTGCAATATTTGTCTACCATAGCTGAGCTTTTTGTGTTAATCAATATTACTGCACATTGATCAAATTGATAAAAAATTAGCAGCAATGATTTATTACCCAATTTCACCATTTACATTATGTTTTAATGTGAAATAGTAAAATTAATTCTAACTAAATTCAAATGTGCGAGTAAAAAACATTTTATTCGTGTTTAAAAGACAATTTACAAAGTAAAGTGAGACATAATTTAAAATGAGCAATAATGTATCAGCCTCATCCATGTTAAATTGTGGATAAACTAATTTTGACTCGACTGTCTTGAATTAAACATTCTATTGTTTGGGGTCTTTAGAGTTTCTTTGCTTCAACTAATATTGTTAGTGTTTATTCAATATTCACCAATTTTAATTGTGACGAAAGGAAAACAAACATTAAACTTACTTAAAAGCCAATTTTTAAAAATAAATCAACCAAAAATGTAATATGATCCAAATTTAACAATAGTTTATTTGATTATTACAAACTACAAGCAATAAAATTAGCATGCACATTTTAAGAGCAGAAGATAATATTTCGTAACGAACAAAGAGTTATGTCGGTTCAGCTAATTAAACTTGAAATCTTCTATGCAACTTTGTTATTCACATAAAAACTGAATTGTTTACTCTTATTCCCTAAGGAAAATTGTATGAATCAAGCAGGGGAAGAAATAAGTACTTAAAATTGTAATAAATGCTTTATTTGAAACTTGGAAGGTATACATATGTACAACATTTAAAAATTCTATTAAATTCTGAAAAGGTATTTGAATTTGAAAATTTGTCATGACAGCTTTTATACATACTTTTGTGCATGTGCACCTGCAGAACAAACAATGGAATGGTACTATAAACTAAGATATGGAAAAATGCATAAAAATACAGCATACCTTTAGTAATTGCATCAAAAGTACTTCAAATTTCTTATTTTAAGTCTTATTTTAATCATAATTTCTTTTTTATACCAGGATATGCCAAAATATATTGGTTAATTATTTTTTTTATTGGGAAATTTCACGCATATGTTGATCCTTTGGAATTCTTTCACTGCTAGAAAAACTATTCAATATTTGTGGAATTGAAATTTGTAATTTATAAGTTAATTCACTCATTTGATGATAAGAAAGGATTATGGATTAAAGCAGAAAGCTTTTGGAATTGATAGATTCTTTATTGAAAGCTCAAAATTCCATTGAATTGGCATGTTCATTTACACTTCTATGCTGTTCATAGAGAATAGCTTCATATTTTGTTTTATATGTAAATTCTTTTTTGTGTGCTTATGTACTTATGAAATACTTGTTGATGCTCAAAGAATTTGAAAAATACATATTTGATTTCAGATTTATGTATTTTGATGTCTATTTTTTTATAAGTTATTTTTGCAAGCTTAAAAATTAAAATTAGAAGTAGGAATTTTTCAAGATGCAAGTTCCTTTTTTAATTTTATTTTCTACTAGCCACTGCGTGGCCAGCATGGCTTGACAGTTCTTTTTGTGGGGTCATGTGTGACCACTGCTTGCTAACCTCCTGTGATTGTTATGTATTCCCATTTGGTTTTCAAAGCAAACCAAATTTTATTTCGTAGCCTATTGGATAACAGTTATCGTGGTGTTGGTTTGCTTCGCAAACCAAATTATAGATATTATGATATATGGTTTGCTTTGCAAACCAACACCATGATCAACGCTGTGATGGCCTTGTCATTGTCAAATGTGGCCACATTCGATAACAGCCATCATGGCGTTGCCAGAGGTGTTAATTTGCTTCACAAACCAAATTGAAATTCATAGCCTATTGGAATGAGTTCCCATTTGGTTTGCTTTACTAACCAAATTATAAATATTATGAAATACGGTCAGCTTGGGAAACCAACAACACGGACAACAGCCTCGTCATTGACAAATTCGGCCAAATTCCAATTGCGAAGATATCCAATCGGCGTGACGTCATATTCTCTTGCAAAAATATAAATATTTAAATGAAAAATTATGTATTAAAAGAAAATCAAATTCAAGGTATCAGATCTGGTGTAAAATTTTCCGCAGATTTCTAATGCCATGAAATTTTTAATCTATCGTTAACAATCATGATTTACAAAAGAGAACTAAACAATTCCTGTCAAAATGTTTTTTATTTGTTTTGCTGAGCTCAGGAAATGAAATCTGCGATTTCTCAAATCAAACAAAGGTCATTCTGTGCAGCAGCGTTCGTAATGGAAAAAATGTAAAATTTTCAGTTTAAAAATTATTTATTTAAAGAAAATCATATTTTTAGGTATCGATCTAATGTGAAATTTTCCACAGATTTCAAATCTGTTGAAATTTTTACTTTATCTTTTACAATCTTGGAAATAGAAAAAAAGAACTTGGTTAAAACTCCTTTTTCTTTTTGTTGTCTGTTGACAAATCATTTTTCTTGCAAAATCAAACGGAAGCGGGGAAAAAAATTTTTAAAATCTGCAATTTTTTATGCTGTTGCCTTTCCATTAAATAATAATAATAATAGTTAAATTTCCATTAAATTAATTTTAAAATGTTCTAAATTAAAATTTAAATTCGGGCTTTGCACAAAAATTGCAAAAAATTCGAACTAATTGTTTGCCAATTGCATTACTTTAAGTGCCATAGATTCGTCACAACAATCCCCACACACATAAACATTTCCTTTTATAATAGTAGAGATTGGTGATATGATTTTTTCTCAGTGTCAAGTTTTGAACAAATTAATTATTTTATATCAAAATAATTGGAAGTAATTCCAAGGCATTTCATTTCATTTCATTTCTTTTAAATGATAAATATATAGTGTAAAAAAAAAAATTCTAAAATTTGTATGATTGAAAAAAATTTAAAATATGGTGTAAGTTAAACTCAAATTAATCTAATCCACTTAAGAACCAGATGGAAAACATTGCTCCATGTGAAACTACACTAATTTGTGTGTCTCATGTTCAGCTCATTTAAACTTGTATGGGCAAGGAAAATTTATTCATAAAAATCCGACTTAAAAAAAAATGATTTTTAATCAAATAAATCCAGTGTTTTTTTATTTAAAAAAAAATAATATTTTTTCATACACTGTTTCACACAAATGTTTTACTGTTGATGTTAAAACTTCTTCAGGTTAAAGCTTTTAGATTGAATTGGTTAAAATAAGGCGTGGCCATTTGTTTACATTTTAGTGACTCATCTTAGAAATTAAGAAGTTCCCATTTTTGAACTCAGCAAAATGTCCTTCATTTTATGTACAAAATAAACAGATAAAAAAATTTAAGGTTTCTCATTTTAGTCTTTAAACATCTATGAGAATATGCTTTGGAAATCTGATAATTGGGACTCAATTCAAATGATTCAATAATTATTTAACAATATTTTAAATTTCTGCTCTAAGTTAATACACACGTAGATTTAAAGTAGGAAAGTTAAAATAGTTCTGAATGCAATTATAACTTCATGACAATCCCTTTCTTTATCCTCTCTTCTGTAGTTACCTGACATTAATGTGCCTTCCAACTGTGGTTAAAATAATTTTTATGACCCATCTTTTTGTGTCTATTTCTACAAAAAGAAAATGCATGGTAATTTATTAAAAGGATCTTGTTGAATAACATTCATGACAGTTGAAAATTTTAGTTCAGGTTTTATTAATATGTACTAGTCCAAAATGCCATCTTCTGGAGAGATAAAGTCTTTGAAATACACTTTGACCAATATTGACCTGTCTGATCTTGGAAATAAAAATCTACTTTAAGCTAGGTATCATAGACTAGTTGGCCCTGTAGCAGAAAACGACTAGAGTGGGGGAAAAAACCTGACCTTGATGGCAGTTGTGGTCTACCCTCCCCTTTTACACAAGGAATAAATGTAACAAATACCTACAATATGGGTAGCCAACCGGTTTCCACAAGCATTAGGAGGCCTTCTAGGGCCTGACTCTTTTGCATCCTTCATATTTTTATAGCTGAGGTCTTCCCTCCACTTTCACATGAGGAATAAATATAAGAAATTCAGACACTGTTAATAAATATGCCTGGTCACTTGACCTCACTGAGTAGGTCGTATGGCTGGTATATCAGGAACCTGGTACCAACTCCTTGGAACCAGACCACCATGCACTCCCCTCCAATATTTTTGCAGTTGTAGCCCATTCCTCTATACATTAGGGATAAATGTAACAAATTTTTGTATAATAATGGTAATAAAATGTATATGAACAAAAATTGTCAAATACAAAGCAACCAAGACTCCTTGGCAATTTGGAGTTTTGGGCTAATTTTCTCAAGTTTATCCACTAGTCCTCACTTCATGATTCCAAATCCTCCGTGTAATGAATACTCCTATGAGCAGCCACCTGTTTATCTTGGGACAGCTGGGTAAGCTTTCAGGTTTGAGCAAAATTGGACGGATGCCAACTGATGCAGTCATTTGTGTATGTTCTGTGGGGCACCATTATGTGTTCGTTCTAAGTTCTGACATCATTTGTGTACAACAGGCAGTATTAGTAAAATCATCATGGCAGACAGTATTGGTAGGCCTCATTTCCTTATACCTTATGTAGATGCTTATTTTGCATAATAATTCACCCAGTCCTGATTTAATGGTGTTTATTGTGTGTATAATGCATGCATATTATATTCATGTATGAAGGTATTACTTTAATAGTGATACAGCTCTCCAATTTTTGTGAAACCACAATTTTGGAATCGCATCCAATTTACAAGAACTAACAGTGTTCAATAAAGTAATCTTTGCCAACTGCGGTAAAAAATATTTCAACTTCAGAATTTTTAAACTTGCTGTTGTATCCACTATTATAGTAAATTCATATGCATGTTTGATCTAAAACAATGGTTAAGAATGGTTTGAAAGGAAGTGCTCTAAGCTACAAATTGTTCTGAGATAAAATTTTAACTATGTTTTACATTATTTCATCTCAATCAGTTTGTTTAAAATATATCTTAAAATAAGATTAAAATTTTCCATACTCATTCCACAAAATATGGCTATTTTCATTACTACATTTATTTCCTTAAGAGAGGTTTTATGAAAAAGGCTATGTCAAGTTTATCAACTACTCATTAAATTCATTCTACATCTGTTTCATTCAACAAAACTTAAGATCGTAAAATTATTCAATTTTCAAAAAGTGAACAATTATGATTTTAGGAAAAAAATTACTAAACATTTCTCTCCTTTAAAGGCATTGCTATTTAAACTTTTCTTTCACACCTCAATCAGTTACCTCATTGTTTGGATATTGAAAAATTGTTTCAGGAAAATGTGTTGACTATATGCATATTGTTTTTGTTTTACGACTCAATCTTGCAGTCCCAAACCAAATCTGCTGACCAACCGGCATAGTGGTTAAGGTGTTAGCCTCTAGATCGGAAGGTTTCTGGTTCGAATCTGGGTCTGGGCATGGATGTTTGTAAGCGTATGGTGTAGAGGCGGCTGGTGCACCTTAAATCGTTGGGTTGGCGTGGAAGTTTAGAGAGTGGGCTGCCAGCTCAGGTTTTTACCTCGTCATCTGACCATGGTTCAAAATAACGAGGTGGTGTCCTCGGATCTTTCTCTTAGGGGATTAATCCTGGACCGTCGTCAATAGCCCGTTGTGTTGCTCTAGTACGACGTTAACAACAAATTACCCAAACCAAATCTGAATTTCTGCCTTTGACCTTATGGGATTTTGAGTTATCGTACCTTATGAGTTATCCTAGAGTAGAATGATAAAAAGTTTTTTACTGGAAAAAACAGCAATATATTGAGAAATAGATGTAGAAATCAACCAAACTCTTTGATTAATGCTTTCATGATAATTGTCCAGCCATATGTCCTATAGCAGATTTTGTGTAACTTACAATTTATAATGAACCAAGGATATAAAAGTTGTATTCTATGTAGCTTCATTTTCAGTCGGCATATGAGTATGAGGAAGTTAACAATTGTATTAATTAGTACAAATAATGTTTCTATGTATTGGGAATATTTTTCCTCTATCTTTTTGGGTTCACATGTTATAGTTATGTTTTTTTTTTTTTTAAATTCTTGCAAAAAATATTTCAATTGGATGTTTTAAAATTATTTTCAGTTGCGAAATATGTATATTGGAAAGATCCCAAACAAAGTGGAATAGCTCTTGGTGCATCACTGGTTCTTCTCCTCTCTTTCAAGTATTTCTCTGTCATTAGTGTAGCTGCATACCTGACTCTGGCTTTGCTGAGTGTAACGGTGTCCTTCAGAATTTATAAAAATATTATACAAGCTGTCCAAAAATCTAATGATGGACATCCTTTCAAGTAAGATTTTAATATGCGCTCTTTTTGTTTTAATAATGTAGTCACATTTTTGCTCTGATGTTATACTTGGGTAGTGTTTATGAGTAATTATTTGTAGTTAAGATACACTTTATAATTATTGGCACCTTGGAAAACTTCATTGATGAGTTATCAGTAATGAAGTTAATAATAGTGTTATTTTATTCAAGTGAAAGAATTTTGCTTCTTGGCACATTTCGAGTCTTTTCAACTGGAAATCTTCAGTTTTCTTATGGAAAACTTGCAAAACAATGATAACGTTATTCAACAAAGATTTAGTGGCAGAATGTTTATCTTCATGTATTATATGCCGATTTCAAATTCCTTATAGGCTTTGAAAAATTAGGCCTTTGAAAGATTTTTATTTTAGTTTTTAAGGGTTATCAAAAAGCTGTGTTATTTGCTTGTCCTTTACATTTTTTGAAAAGCATTTTTTTTTGCACTAAAATACTATTTTATTTTTCCTACATTCAAAACTAGGATCACATAAGTTCAAGTAGTAAGAGGAATTTTAAGAATTATTGGTGCAAGGAAAGACCTGTATTGGATATGAATCAAGATTCCTAGTACCAATGAGGAGAGATTAAAGAAGTTCTGTAGTCTGCTAGTAATTGGCAATGGTCATGCTGTGTTCATTCAAAGTTATTTCATCAATTTATTTAAGAACAGTTAGGGATAGTCTGGTTTGTGCACAGGTCTTGTATTGGTCTAGGTCTCCCATAGTTCAGTTTGCTGTTATGTTAATCTCAATCATTGAATTTAAAAATTTATTTGTACATATTTCTAAAGGTTTCACAAATGTTAGATACAAACAGAACAAATTAAGTTGAAAGATACTAATATAATATTTTTTTTAGAATGATGAACTTTAGTGGTAATTCTCAATTTCCTATTTTTTTTTCTTTTGCATAAACTTTGTAATTCTAATTCAGTTTGAAAATGTATAGCAATACAGAAATTTCAACTGTTGGAATTTCCTTACTATTGCAATGCATAAGATGACACATCTGTAGTTGTCACTGCAAGCATGAAAAGGGCTGTGTTTGGAAGATACTGACATAAACTCAGAATCTTTACACTTAAGAGTGATGTTTTTTCACTTTCTACATAGACATAATTGCGAGTGTAGATGGGATGATCCTCTTAGTTTGCACCGAGTGCTAAGAGTGAACAGTACAAACATGAAAGTCCCTCTATCTTTATGCAAAGTAGAGTTGCTCTGGCTCAGGTCCAATGGACTAACAGACTGTGAGCTGTAGACAGTGAATGTTCAATTCCTGTTATTACCCTGGTTGTATTTCTCTCTTCTGTGTCAGTAGAAACTTTCCTTGCGTTTATCCATTTACTTAACATAAAAACATTGCTTGACCAGATCTGGCTCCAGTCCCATGTAATATCTACTTTCCTCAAAGACTGCACAGTATAAACTGTTCCTGCTTAACCAGTAAGCCAAACATAGATAGCCATTTTACTAAGTGTGTCAAGAATCATGGTGGTTCATGTGTATGTTTGAGAAATGAATATGTTTGAGGAATCTCAATCACAACACAATTCATTAGTGATGGAAATTGAAATTTTAGAAAGATTGATATTGTCACAAAATTAAGTAAAATTTGTATAACTCATTCCAAGACATCCTCAGGAGCACATCTCCTTTAAGTGTGTACAGGTTTCATAAACCTGAGTTATCTTTTTTACTGACTTTTGTAAACACCTGGGTCATGCTCCTGGGAAATGCAAATGCTCTCTATTCCTCCTTTCTTCATCCCATTATGTTACCCAATTCCTCTCCCTCCTCAACATATTCTTACTTTGTCTTATGTTTGGTGTATATTAGCCAAGTTCACTTGTGCCATAAAATGCCAAAATAACCAACTGACTCATTCAAAGGCCAAAATCTTTGGGTGATAAAAGTCACTTTATTGACCCTGATTGACCAAACCACTGGCAAGTAAAGAAACATAATTAGGAAAAATTCTGACCATAGACAGAAACTACAATTTAGATGATTCTGACTCAATGGATCAAATTTTACTAAGGATTTCCCCTAAATTAGACAGTTCATAGTGTATTCATAGTTCAATTGTATTGCATCAGGTGCAGAAATTCATCAGTTTATATGAATTCCCTTACAGTATTGGAAATTATAGTCTATTTTTAGGGGCATATTGAACACCTTGATATATTATTTAAAATCAATTTACTTGATGTAGTATAACTCTTACATTTTTGATAAGGAAAAACAGTGCAACCAAAATTCTATCTTGAAAAACGTTTTCTTTGTTTTTTTTTTAAACAAGAACTTCAGATTGCACTTGTATCTAAAATACTATTTGTAGAAATGTTTTTGAAATTGATGCACATATCCATCATTGGTATATGCTTATTCTAATTTAGAATTAAGTGCAACATTTTTTCGAATTTCAAAAGTATTTGAACTGTTTTTTGTTATATGTAAATAACAATGTGTCTCGCTGCACAATGTGCACTAAGATTTATCTGTTCTTTATCAATCTTAATACAACACTTTCATCGAATCTTTACTCATTGTATATTATGTAATGAGCAAAGTTATTCATTAACGAGTTTGACTGAAGAATTAATCTAGTTAGAATCATTTGAAGTAAATGCTAAAACATTTGAAAAAATTGTTTTATTTTATGCATTACTTTGAAGTTGTATAGCTCTGAAAATAATCTAATTTCTCATTTTTATGGCTTAAAGGTCTTGCGTCCTTTTAATGTGTTAACTAGTGAAAGACTAAATATGTCCAAAATATCATGTGACGTGGCTAAAATTGCGTATTGATGTAGGAAATGCTTTTTATTTTTGTATTTTACTGTTTTACATTTCTAAGTCATGCCTGCCATTGGTAATAAAAAAGTGTTCAGGAAAAATCTTGATTGTCAATAGGCATTAAATGGTCCAATGCTTACATTACTAAATAAGACGAAGAAGTTTTGTACATATCCTGTTAGCAGTGAAGAATTGAAGTTAAAAATAATTTGCTTTTCAAGGCTGATATTTTCTTTTTAACACATACTTATTTATGCAATTTCTTTTCTTGAACCAGGGATTACTTGGATATGGATATCACCTTATCTCAAGATAAAGTTAGTCAAACTGTGGAAACACTCATCCATCACTTGAATTGTGTTTCTGGGAAACTACGTAGTTTAATTCTGGTGGAAGATCTTGTTGATACTATCAAGGTATCTATAATTCTGTAATTTACATTTAATGCATTTTATTTAGTGCAATTTTTTAAAGTTAATGTTTTTATTTTAATTTAGCTTGTAATTTTGGCTTGGTGTATGACTTACGTCGGGGCTTGGTTTAATGGATTGACACTGATTATTTTAGGTAAGATTCAATTTGTATTCTGTTATTTTACACTGTTCAAGCATTATATATAATTTCAAAACTTTCGATTTCTGTTGATCATATCAAATGGCAGTTTATTAATCACAAATTGCAGGTAACACACACAAAGCTTATTTTAAAAACCAATTTTTATGGAATAAGTATTTAGTGTCCAACAAAACCATCTATAAATTTCAATGTTTTTATAAAGCAGTAAATGTTGGGCTTTTTTAGTTTATGTGTAAAGAATTTCCTGCTTCTTTTAACCTTCACTCTACGGGCTGGTACAACAGTACTGTAACGCATAAGGATATTTGTACGCTGTTGCCTAACTGTACTTCCACATTGAGACATTCCAACATATTTAAGAGCAAAAAGGTTAACAAAAGTTTGGTGTTTCGATTTTTCTTTAAAGAGGTAGTTACTGTTTGAATTTGTAAACCTGCAAGAAGGTTCAGGGTGCAATGTGCTTTAACTCACTAGAAAATTTTTTGTATCAGGATTAAGGTGGTATGATCACTGCTGATTGGGTTAGCAATTAGGTTTATTTAGAGGAGGCATTACTTGCCAGAATTTGTTGAGATTAGTCTTGATTTTAATTCTAATATTTTGCTGACTCCAAATCATTTTTGACCAGCCTGTGAGTTGTAGGCAGAGGACAGATTTCTGTGAACTTAAGATAGGTGTATTTCTCCTGTGTCAGTAAAACATGTTTATGTCCATAACTTGACATAATCTGTTTTATGTTGGTAGCAGCTTGGTCAAAATGACCCTTGTCATAAAACCCAACAAACCTTTTTGACCTATGCAAGCTGCTGGCATTGCTTGGATCATTCACTTCATCTGTACAATTCATTCCTAGTTGTATTTCTGTCTTCTGAATTAGTCTCTTGGGTGTTTGTCTGCTTGATGTTGTTTTGGGGCAACTTGATTGAATGTGGCCCTTTTCTATTAAAACCCTTGGTTCACTTGCAATGCAAATCCATCATGTGCAATGCATTACATTAGAATTATGGTGCATTTTCAGGATTCTTTTTTATATTTAGAGGAAAAATCTAGTTTTGACTATTATAATACAGTATATATATGTTGCTTTATGCAAATATGAAGATATTGTATCTTAGAATTAGCTATATTGTTTTTAGCATAATTGTAGTTGGTATTTTAATTGCCTTTTGAACTAACTTCTAATACCCTTTTTAGCCGTTGTGTCAGCATTTACACTACCCAAGGTTTACGAAACCAACAAAGTAAGTATCCATTATTTGCTCATGTGAAATAATATTTTAGTAATAAAAAAATTGTGTGCAGTATGTACTGTTGCATATAAAATTATGATAGATAAATTTTTTTTTCTTCAAACGATAATAATAAACGATAAACACTATTGTAATAAAATAATTTCATATTTAGATTTATGATTAGTATCTAAATTTTATAGGAATCTTAGTTTTAGGATGTATTTGATGGGGGGGGGGGTACAGCTTTTCTACTAAACTATTAGCTTCCAAAGAGCACCTCCCCTCGGGGGCACATCTTCTTTAGATGTGTACGGGCTTCACGAACCCGAGGTACCTGAGTGCACTGTTCTTCTCCCATGGGGTTTACTATCTATGGTAAATACGGGAATCGCACTCCCGGGTACCCAAGCGATCTTTTCTCCTTTTCCTCTTCTATATCTTCTTTCTTCCCTTTCATATAACTTGTGAACAGCATTGAAATTTCAGAAAATTTTGCTTTGAATCACAATTATTATATATCATTATTCATATCCTATCTCCATATCAAGATTCCAATTAATTTCAATCTTTAATTTGATTTATTTTTTCACATCACTATCAATTTTGTTTTACTACATTAAATGTCAGTACTTTTTCTGACCCGCATGTTTGCCGTGTGCGGCGTCCCGTATCGGGGGAAAATGGAATCCTGGGGTACCTGATGCATGCCCTTTGGTCCATGCTTCTGCGTAGATGGGTGGCTGGAGTGAGCCCACTCTAGTCAATCGGCTGGCTTAAGTTCTCTGGATTTTACCACATCAGAATGCTTGGCCCTTCTGTCGTGCTGGACCTCACTGGTCTTAAGCAATTTGGGTTAGTGCTGCAGCTAGGGATGCCCTGGGTGAACCGGCGGATCCACATCCCGATACTGTAGCACTATATCATGGTGGTATCTTGAAGTGTGTACTGAGGCTGGAAAATCCCAGAGCCGGTAATCACTTCCCCTTGTTGGACTCAGTGGCGGGTATGGGTCCACTATGAAGAAATTGAATACTTAATCTATGGATCCAAAAAATTGTTTGTGCCCCAGAGGAGGCCTAATTCTCTCTAACAACAATGACAATTGCTCAGTTCCTAAATTTTTAATAATCAATAATCCTGAAGGGAAACTTTTAAACTTTTCACCATTTGCTGTACAAAAATATATTCAGTCTGCTGCTGGCGAACCAAAATCAATAAAGAAATTGCGATCTGGTGACCTTTTTGTGGAAACTACATCTGCATATCAATCTGAACAACTAATGAAATTAAACCAGCTTGGCGAAATAAAGGTTAATGTAACTCCACACAGAACTCTAAATTCCAGTCGTGGAGTTATATCTGAATCTGACCTCTTTAATATATCTGAATAAGAATTTATGGAAGAATTAAAATCTCAACATGTTTGTTCAGCCAAACACATTTGCATCAGATGGGATGGTAAAAGTATTAACACAAAACATGTAATATTAACATTTAACACTCCAGACATGCCGACATCCATTAAAGCAGGATACCTAAATTGCAATGTTAGACCGTACATTCCAAACCCTCAAAGATGCTTTAAGTGTCAGGTTTGGGCACTCCCAGTCCTCATGCCGGTCATCTGCAGTTTGTGCCAGATGCTCAAAACCCGAACACGGTGAAAACTGTATTGATGAACCTCTATGTTTCAATTGTAAGGAAAATCATCCTTCTTACTCCAGGTTTTGTCCTCAATGGGAAAAAAGAAAAAGAAATCCAAAACTTAAAAATAAAACAAAAAATCCCATATCTTAAAGCAAAAAAAATAGTAGAAAATCAGACGCCGAGAACTAATGTTTCTTACGCATCTGTCATTAAAACAATGAAATCCGTTGCTATCCAAACAGATACCATTCCCTATAAAGAAACAAATATCCAAGAAAGAGATGCAAACAATAAAAAACCAAAAACAAACATTCCCAAAGCATCTGGTCTTAATGTCAAAGACACATTTAAAGCAAAATCACAAAAGAAAATAGATACTATAAAATCTAATAGAACCAATGAAAAATGTCCTTTAGAGACCTATTCTTCATCTGACTCGCCTGATGAAGAAATGGATATAGACAAAAATAAAACAAGTAATACTAAACGCAAAAAAACCCTGAAAGACAATCAAAATGTCTAAAATAATATTTTGGAATTGCCATGGCTACCGTATCCATGTTGAAGATATCAAAACTTTGATTGGCGATTATAAACCTATATGTCTTGGTCTACAAGAAACTTTACTAACACCAGCTGTATATACAAAAATTCGAAGATATAACATCACAAGAAAAGATAATGTAAAAAACAATCGTGCTAGTGGTGGTGTAGCTCTCCTAACTTGTCTGGATCACCCATCTTCAGTTGTCCATCTTCAAACAGATCTACAAGCTGTTGCCGTTCAGATCAATTTAAAGTACCTAGTGACAATATGCTGCATATATATACCACCAAGTGAAATTCTTGACCAAAGACAATTGAACACCTTAATAAATCAACTACCTGTTCCATATATTATACTTGGTGACATGAATGGTCATAACACTTTATGGGGTAGTAGAGATGTAAATCCCAGAGGTCAGCAGATAGAGCAGATGATTGATGATCACTGCCTCTGCCTTCTCAATGATGGCGATAATACCTACTTCCATCAACCTACTCAAACCTTCCACTGCATTGATTTGGCAATATGCTCACCATCCATATCACTATCTTGGCACTTCAACGTAGGAAGTGATCTTTATAATAGCGACCACTTTCCTATTATTCTAACTTACACAAAAAATGATATAGACTCTTCCATCCAACCAATGCACTATAAATATGATAAAGCAAACTGGCCCTTATTTTCATCTAAATCTAATATAACTCAAGACATGATAAATATTTTAAACATTGATCATGCAGTAGAAAATATAACAAAAACCATTTTAATAGCAGCAGACTTAGCAATTCCTAAGTCATCACCAAATATTCGAAAATATTGGAAGCCATGGTGGAATCAAGACTGTTCCATAGCATACAAAAAACAGAAAAAAGCTTGGAGCACATTTCGTAGATATCCAACACAATATAATATAATTGCTTTTAAGAAAGCAAAGGCTGAAGCCCGAAAAATTCGACGCCACAGCCAAAGAAATTCTTGGCAATCATACTTAAATAATATCCACAGTCATGTCTCGTCAAAATCTATATGGAACAAAATAAAAAACATATCGGGGTACTACAAACAGGCCCCACATATTGCAATATTAAAAAATGATGCACAAATTATCTCTAATCTTAGAGATATTACCAACGTGTTGGGAAAGACATTTTCAGATGTCTCAAGTGAAAAGTCTTACCCTCCCAACTTCATTACGTATAAAATACGTGAAGAACGTAAGAGAATTAACTTTAGATCCTTTACACTGGAACACTATAATACCGATTTTAACATTAAAGAACTAAAAACTGCTTTACATAAATCCCATTCAACTTCAGCAGGACCAGACCTCATTCATAATAACATGCTAAAACATCTCAATGAATCATCACTATCATTCATTTTGAAACTTTTTAACAGAATATGGCACGAACATACATTTCCTACGTCGTGGCGTAAGGCTATTATTATCCCTATTACAAAACCAGGTAAAGATCCTCAAAATCCCAATAATTATAGACCAATAGCCCTTACCAGCTGTCTATGCAAAATAATGGAACGTATGATCAATGCATGTCTTGTACACTACTTAGAAACGAACCAATTCTTCTCACCTTTCCAAAGTGGATTTCGTCATGGAAGAAACACCATAGATAACCTAATTCTAATGGAAACCTCCATTCGTGAAGCTTTCGTCAAAAACCACCATCTTGTATCAATCTTTTTTGACATGGAGAAAGCTTATGATCGAACGTGGAGATATGGTATTCTTCGGAACCTATTTGATATTGGTCTTCGGGGAAATCTACCAATTTTCATCCAAAACTTTCTGCAATCCCGGTTATACCGTGTTCGAATGAAGAACACACTATCGGACGAATTTCCACAAGAAGAAGGCGTACCTCAAGGAAGTGTGCTAAACGTTGTTTTGTTCATTATTAAAATTAACGAAATTATAAAGCAACTGCCTCCCAGTGTTCATGGAAGTCTTTTTGTCGATGACTTTCAAATATCTTGCTCATCATCAAACATGATGATGATTGAAAGACAGCTCCAAATAGCAGTTAAAAAAATCACTACTTGGGCAAACAAAAATGGCTTTGTCTTCTCTACTCAAAAAACCACTTGCGTACATTTTTGCAGAAAGAGGGGGGGTATTCATCATGATCCTGAAATACGTCTCAATGGATCAATCATCCCTGCAAATTCAGAAATTAATTTTTTGGGAATAATTCTTGATGCAAAGTTAACATTTCGACCACATGTGAGACACTTAAAACAGAAATGTAACAAAACTCTGAATATTTTAAAAGTATTATCAACAACATCTTGGGGAGCTGATTCTATCTCTATGCTGAGAATCTACAGAGCCTTGATACGCTCCAAATTAGATTATGGATGTGTTGTTTACGGTTCTGCAGCAAAGTCAGTTCTCAGAACTTTAGATACTATACATCATCAAAGTATCCGTATATCTATTGGCGCTTACCGCACTTCCCCTATTCAGAGTCTATATATCATATTCGGAGAACCTTGTCTAAAACTTGTACGTGAGAGACTTGCTCTCAGATATTATTTTAAAATTAAAACTAATCCAGCTCACCCATTATTTAACAGCATTACTAACCCAAAATTTGGAAGTAATTTTTCATTGAAACCATCATTCATACCCTCATTTGGTTTTAGAGTTAGAAATATAATGCATTCCTTAAATATTGACAATCTAGATGTTCATTCTAGACAAAACGCACCTCCACCTTGGAGTAATGAAAGTTTTAATATTATTAGAGATTTTATGGTATTGACCAAATCATCAACTCCAGACTATTTTTACTTACAATTATTTTACTCTCACAGAGAACATTTTTCATCTTTTAAACCAGTATATACTGATGGATCAAAGAATATGACACACGTTGGTTCTGCTGCAGTTTTTGAAAGAACAACTGTTGCCTGGAAATTACATCATTGTAGCTCAGTATTTACATCAGAAACATACACCTTGTTTTTAGCACTGGAAAACACATCTAAACACACAAAAAATGGATAATATACTCTGATTCAAAAAGAAGCATTGAAGCCCTTGCAAATACTTCAATTAAAAGTCATCCGTTAATACTCAAAACAATAAATCTATTGCTAAGTCTAAAATCCCGAAATTTCAAAATTATGCTATGTTGGATACCTGGACATGTAGGTATTCCCGGAAATGAGAGAGCAGACATTGCAGCAAAGACATCAACGATACAAAACTACTTACCAATTCCTCTTGAAGACGTTGAAATGTTTTTAAAAACAAAAATAAAATCAAACTGGCAAGATTCTTGGGATAAGGAAGTTCAGAATAAACTCCACCCTATACAACCATCTGTTGCAGGACTCACTAATACAAATTTAAATAGATAAAATGAAGTACAACTGACAAGACTTCGCATTGGCCATACCCATTTTACCCACAGGCACTTATTGATCGGAGAACCTGCCCCATTATGTTCAACCTGCCATTGTATTTTTACTGTCGGACACATTTTGACTGAATGTAGGGTTTTTAATAACCACAGACTAGTCCGATTTGGAGTTTCAAACCCAAACCTAAAAGATCTTTTAGGAAATCCTTACAATAAAAATGTGTTTTTATTTATATCCGACATTGGTTTCGCAAATTTTATTTAGATTTTATACATTTGATAAAGTTTTGATTCAAAATTGTAAATAGATAGTTTTACCATCAATCTTTATTTCGTCTAGACTTTTTTTGTCTTGTGTCTGGCGCAGCTTGGCCATGTGTGGCCTTTGCACCATAAAAACCCAACCAACCAACCAAAGAGCACCTTAGTTCACATTGGTCCAGATTCAGTAGGTTGTGGAAATCAATCTTAAATTAAATTGAATTTCAAAAATATGCGTCTGTTTGCATTTGAAGCAACAAACTTGCTAAAGGTTGTTGCTATTAAGGAAATGAACAAAATTCATTAATAGTTAAGGCTCCTTCCAGTTCCCTCGGCAAAAATTTATACCTTGTCCTTCATTGTGGAAAATATTTTTATGACTTTTGACCTACTGCACTCCGTTAGTATCAAAAACATTTGATAAATGTAAACATTCTGTTCGCCTCAATAAGGTATGGGTGTAACAGAACATAGTGTTTTGCTGTTAAAAAGTGGGGTTTGTCAGCTAAGTGCAGTTACCCTAAACATTTCCTACTGTTCAAACAGTGTTTTTTTGAAGACTTCTCTAAGGATTTAACTATAGAAAATCACACACAAAATTGCTACTAAATTAAGCTAGATGAGACTGGTTTTGTACCAAAGTTACTATTCCTCAAATGCTTTCACTAGCAGTCCTGAATGTATTTTGAAATTTTCTTTACAAAAATGTATCTTTTTGTGGCTAACACTATTGAATTTTTATTTAAGGCCCAAATTGATGTGTATGCTGAACTGGTTCGCACAAAGGGGAAAGATGTCATTGATATGTAAGTACACGAAGCATCATAATTTTAGATTGTGAATAATTATTATATACATGAACTGTTTCTTTAGCGTGTTCTATAATCTCTCTTTGATATATGTTAGAAGGAACAAACTAGTTGCAAAATGTCTAATTTTATTTTATGGTTTTGATTAACATTGAAAGTTTTAATTTTTTCAAGTAATGAAAAAGATAATGTGAACAAAAATTTATCATGTGAAAATTCAGAACATAATTGCTCTACTGCTTTGGTTTTCGAATTACTTTCTGTTATTCCAAGTCTGAAATTTTGAATAAAGATAAAAGGACTATTTATTCCAGATATTTAACTATAAATAAAAGCTATTTCTGTACTTGAGACTAATTTACATTTGTAGGAAATAAGTCATTTAAATGAATTTAAAAAAGAAATGTGTAATTAAAAATAATGTTTCAAAAATATGAAACTGAAAAATGTGCGAGTTAAGCTTTTGTGAACTTAATAACAAAGTAGTTTTTTTTGCTCTCAAAATCAAGAAAAAATTTCTTTTTATGCCAAACATGCACATTATTTCAAAAAGAATTAAAATTGTAAATCAGTTATACAGATTTTTGCCAACTACTATGGATTCTTTGAGTTTCTGCAGGAAATGAATCGGGTACTATGGAAATTACGGAATCGATGATTTTAATTGGAAGATTTTTGTAATTAATGTTTGCTAAGGGGCTGAAAAATTATGTTGAAACTTACTGATCTTGCCTTTCATCAGATTACATTTTTATTACAAAAATTAATTTTCTTTGCAGTTTACTTATTTCTGTATTTTTTTATTGTTATTATAGTTTTTAGTTTGTTGGTAGAAAGTGCTTAAATTTAATTATTGAATGTTTTTTATGAACAAAATTTTCAATATTTGTAATGTGATATAGTTGTTTCCTTCACAATTATTGGTTCTATATATATCCTTTCATATATTATGATATACCTTACTGTAATTATAAATAATGTGTTGCATATGTTTCAAATTTATAATTAAATATTTTGAATTAATGATATATGCGTGTGTTAATGTAAGCCGATTTGTTAAATTTTTACTTGACTATTGAAAAATTCATAAAACTACTGATTTTTTTTTCCTTTGGTACTACTGAAAACTTCCATCACAGGTTGGTATCTCTGGTAATAAGATGAAATACTTTTTTCGAGGATTTTAAAAATTTATTCTTATTTAATTAGAGTGATAGAGAACCCGAGTGGTTCATGGTTACATCAATGGCTTTGAGATGATCAAAAATAAAGCTTTTTTCTTTGACTTCTCACATATTAAGAATTTAGTGTAATTAGTATTGAATTAGATGCATCTCTTCAACTAATGTGGCATTGGGTGATTTATTTTATGCAGATTTGTAAAATGTGATTTTGACAAAACACTACTTCGTAAACACTCAAAAAGCCACAGGAATGGCTGTAGCTGAGTCAAAACAAGCTCCATACTAGTTTTGATGCTGATGACTATAAACTTAATTTCTGTTTATTTTCAGATTAAGCATTTAAGTATTTATTTTTTATTTTCTGTGTATTTCAAGTGTTGTATACTTTTGAACTTACCTTTTATTATTGGTTAGACAATAATTTTTTTTTCTTCTTATAATGGAGTGTATTCTGTCTAGTGTTTGGTACAGCTTGTTGGGTTTTGTATCTTGTCATAAAAACTAACCAACCACATTTTTGAATATCTTGAAATGCTATCAAAATGTTGTCCTTGTTCCAACTCTTTAAAAGAGCACTGTAGAATCTATTAAATTACTTTGCTATAATTTTTAAATCCTGTTGCTGTTTAGGGTCAATGCCAAAATGCCATTGGGGAAGAAGAAGAAAGAGCAGTAAAGTTTTACCATTCCTTCTTCATTATTTCTTTTTATAATTGAGGCTGAAAAAGACTTGCATGTAATGTACTTATGTGAAGACCATGCTTGAATAAAGTGTTGTAACTAGCCACTTTTTGTAGGTAGATATCAGGAACACCTTTTTTATTTCCCCTGCACTAAACAACATTTACTATAATCGATTTAAAGATATTTGTAATTTTTTTAAATGTAAATGCAAGACAATTTATATACTAGTGTAAATGCTGTTTGTGATTCAATATTCTTTTCTTTGACATAGTGTCCTCTTGTCCAATTTGAAGATTTAGTGATTATGATTGTGATACTCATCCGCAGTTGTGATTTATGTGTTGATTTGTGTGTACATCAATGTATTCCAACTTCACACTATTTACTCATATAAAGCTTGTTTCTTATTGCTTAATATGTTGCCATCTTTGGGAATTCTCCGCTTGTTAAATGTTATTATAAATTTTTGTCTAAGCATGTTACAAACCTATTGTAGAGCTCCTTAACAGATAAAATAAAGTTGGCTTGTTATACACTTCAAAGTGAAATCTATGTCTCGTTATTGTTTTTAGAATTAGCTCGACATTCGTTCATATTTCTGCTGTCAAAACTCCACACAGGAACGTCACAGGACCAAGTCTTTTAAACAATGTCCCCCAGAAAATGTGTTAAGAAATAGATTTGTCTCATCATAAGTGATTTTAAAATTAAAGTGTCCGAATAAAAATAAAGTTTGGTTCTGGAAAATCTCTAGTAGCTGATGTACAAGAGACGAATACTCTTAACACACTTAATTGGATGGCTTTACAAAAGCAACATGAACCCAACACAAAGTTTACATGTTTACAAAATAATTTAAATTCCTGAATCCCACACAGGTGATACATCACAACCACATCCTAGTGATCTTTATTGTATCTGTTCGTTTTTGAATGTCAACCCAATCAAAGATAAGTTGCTAGTACTTGTCATGCATGAGTGAGGAGTGAAACTAATACTAATACCTTGGCAAAGTGCAAAACAAAAATCGATAAAATTAGATGTTATAAAATGTAGTGAACTTGCAAAAAGCAACCATATAAGAATGGAATAAAAATGAATTTTGTATTCTATAAATAGGGCAGAGAGAGAGCACGTCTAATACTGGTATTGGTATCCTTTATGGAAATTACTTTTATAATTTTTGTTGCTGCAGTTACCAAACTTTGAGTCTGTCATAAAAAAAAATTATATTAACAAAATTGTGTTCAAAAATTGATGTACTGTATTAGAAGGAATCCAAACCACACAATTCCTATTTGGATCAAATGCATCACTAGGAGACCTTTTTTAGGTAACTCCCATAGACCAAGTTTCAAATTTTGTCTACTCACCTTTGCTAACTACTCTCTTAACATTAGCTTCCCTAAGATTGTTTTGTTGTACTAAAAATCATTTCAATTGTAAGGGATTGCTCTAAATGTTATGAAAAGGGGCATTTTAATTTTCCTCCTTTTACCTATTGTTGAGGAAATGTTTAATACCCTCAAAATTATTGCTATTCTCTTGTCTGCCATTGAGGGTCGATAAAGGTAGATTAGGCTGTGTAAAATTTAGTGTTGAATGAAACTTGAAATTGAGGCAATTACAATTTACTTGGTTTTTGTAAATAATAAGCATTTATTTTCTTACATTTTTTACTTAAATATTGTAATTTAGAATTTTCTCAATTTGAATTTAACTTTGGGTATTAACAAGGGTTTCCAAGAAGTATACTATTTTTACCCTATAAAGTGTTCAATGATTATCTATCTACATATTAAGCTTGAAAGAATCTTTTCAACTAGGAAGATTTATTTATTAAAACCAAGGAGTTAAATTTAGATTACAGTGGAATAAAGGGAATATTATCAAAGGGTTAAAAAAAATTCTTTTAGGCAGATGGAATTTCTCTGCTAATTTTATTATGGAATCTCAATGTTGACTTTGTGCGAAGAGTTAATTTTAATATCCCTATAGTACTGTTTCACAACTAGTTTCTAGAATTGCAAAAAGTGGCATACAAATAGGATTAAGTGTACAGCCGTAAAAAAAAACTACTCGCACGATCGCAATTGCACGATATGCATCACAACAAAACGAAGGTAGCAATCGATGCGGATGAATGTTTTCTACAAATATCAATACCTAAAATTTGTTTAAGGGGCCGTCTTCATATTAAATTGGGTGCTTGCTCCTATAATTTCGTACGAACCCCCATCTTTTATCCATAGGTAAAAATCTTCCGCTTATTTTTTTCTTCTGAGAAGTTCCGCTTTTTCTACAATTTTTTCTGTAGAATTAAATAATATGGAAAAACAGCCAAAGCATAAATGTAAAAAAATAATAGCAAGGAAAGTGAATATCCTAACTGCAGGGATGAGATTCTTCAGACTTTTCTTAAATTTTTGAAAAAATAACCTATTATTTTTTAAGAACAAATTCCGACCTTTCCTCCTTTTTGTCTTTTATAGACGAAAAATGCGCCAAATAAGACATCTCCAGCATTGCACTCCTAAATTTTGCCAAGCTCTCTCTCTCTCTCTCTCTCTCTCTCTCTCTCTCTCTCTCTCTCTCTCTCTCTCTCTGATAAGTCTTGCAAATTTTTTAAAAAGAATCCTATGTGAGAAGCTTAGTTTGATGGCAAACCTGGAGAACTTGGATTTTGAACTAGTTAGCGTACGTTGTTGCTGTAAATGTCGTAGGTAAAAAAAAAACTACGGCTTCCTAAGAAAGCGGAACTGTTATCTAGCGGCGGAAAAGGAATAAATGATATATTTTAAGTTGATCAGCTTTTAATGGGCTATTTTTCTTTCAACCAGAAAATAAGATGCTCGGTTATCTCTACTATTATAAAAAGGAAGTGTTTGTCTTTTTTTCGTGGCCGCAAAATCCTGACGATTCTATGGTACTTCCAGCAATAAGATTTGGCACACAGGTAGTCCAAATTATTTGTAATTTTTGGGTCGCGGTGAATTTTTTTAAATTCATTTAACACACACACACAGTTTTATTCTCCATCGGCTTTTCGCCGACCAACCGGTATAGTGGTTAAGGTGTTAGCCTCTAGATCGGAAGGTTCCTGGTTCGAATCCGGGTCCGGGCATGGATGTTTGTAAACGTATGGTGTAGAGGCGGCTGGTGCACCTTAAATCTGTCGTGGCCGAAAGTCCTCACGTTGGGTTGGCGTGGAAGTTTGGAGAGTGGGGTGCCAGCTCAGGTGTTGCTTCGTCATCTGACCGTGGTTCAAAATTACGAGGTGTCGTCCTCGGATCTTTCCCTTAAGGGACTGATCCCGGACCGTCGTCAATAGCCCGTTGTGTTGCTCTAGTACGACGTTAACTAAAATTACAAATTACCATCGGCTTTTCAACGCGTTTCTTCCGAATAACCACCCCAATCTTGACTTTTTTACCAACGTGACCTTGCCGTCATACTTTGGAACCATGCTAAGTTTTTTACATCACGGACAAGATTCTAAATTTATTTTTTCCGCTTTCATTTTGCGCCGAGGAAGGATTTTCCAGCAGAGGATAAAAAAAAAGTTTTAACTTTAGTATGTAGTTCTTTTTTCTATCTCCTAGATCGTTATAGAGTAAAAATGTCAACGGATTTTAAATTTGCGGAAAATTTTACACCAGATTAGAACTTTTACATCACGGCGTTGCCCGTGGTATTGATTTGAGGTGCAAACGGGCAACGCCGGGCTAGCCCGTAACCATCGATAGTAGATGATATCGATGGTTACGGCTAGTAACCGATAATGTTATTTTGTCTTTTAATGGCAACCGTAAAGTTTAAATTTTCATTTTGAATTGTTTAAAAAGTACTTTCAAAATCCGTTTAAAACTTCTTTCTTAGTCGACCGCTTTAAACCAACGCTGTGTAAATACTGTGCAGATTAATGAAAATGTAAGTAGACTACATTGTTAATTTATTGCATATATTATCCGGGAAGTGTTAATTTATTGCAACTTGCTCTTATACACAGTACTTGGCTAAGGCCGGGGAACAGCTACACTCTACGTTTGTGAGCGATGGCAACGGCCTTAGCAATTTTTTTGGCGCACTTCTAAAGTCGCCAAGGAAAGAATTATTTCCTAACTCTTTTTCTGTCACAAATTTTTTACTTTTTACAACACACTTTAAAAGCACGTTTCAGAACGTTTTGAAAAGTATATATTTTTTTAAATTTCACAAAAAGTAGTAAGCTTAAGCACATATCAAAACACATTTGTGAACCAGCAGAGAAACTAAGCTTCGAATGTTGGATAAGAATACCCTGAAACTTATCGATTACACTAAATACAGTGGGCATGTTGAAAAAGAAAAAAATTTACAAAAGAAAAAAAGCAAGAAATAATACAACCTGATAACGTCAGAATTCGGTGGAGTGGTCGTTCACGGTAAGACTTGTCGCCAAATCAAGATGGCGGCCGAATTCCGTAACAGCAAAATCCACACAGATAGGGTTGCCATAACAAAAACGCCAGATATGAAGAAAAACCGCAAAGGGTGAAGGTTACCATATTTGGCGACAAATCGCCTTCTTACCGTGAACGACCACTCCACCCAGAATTCTTTCGTAAAAAAATAATGAAAACGAAAATGGTCGAAAAAACAAAACTCTTAATCCTATCGTTAAAAAAAAGTATTATAATAAAATAAAAATTCCACAATTGTCAAAATACAAATAAATGGACCAATGGTTTCACAGAAAACGATTTAAAAGGACCAATGCAATCAAAGGATATTTTTAAAACAAAATAACCAATGGGAGGAGAGAAAAAAATTCCATCAAATCAATGAAATCAAACGATTTTAATGGATTTTGGAAGAACTTTCTAGAATATTCAAAATGAAAACTGAAAGTTTCCGTTTGCCGAGGTTGCCATGAAAACCACAACAACAGTAACGAAAGACGGGTTGCCTTAATTTATCATAACTCGCTACTAGAAGTGCGCCAAAAATATCGCCAAGCCGTTGCCATCACTCATAAACGTAGAGTGTAGCTGTACCTTTAACATTCTGAGTAAGTCGTTGGCTGTTTTATAGGCTGTGGAGGAAGCCATTGACGGGAAATTCCATAAGCTTGTTCAACCATAGGAAACACTATGGTTGTCTTACGAAGGCAGCGTCAACATAGTTAGTATATGTGTAGCTCTTGAGAGCATCTATGTGGATGCTGGAGACCATTCATCTGATGCCGCTGGATTTTTGGTGCTAATGAGAAAGAAGTCAACGGTATTCATCCTTGTGATTCTTGACGAACTGCTGAAGCCTCTAGCTCGGTTAAGCAAATCACTCCAATCATCCAAAGTGAATTTAACCGAGACTACCTTTCTAATCAGTGCAACACGCGAACACATAGTGGAACTGGATTTGGAAAAATTACAAGTGAAATCTAAGAAGTTATGTCAACAAGCATTGGACCAAAATGTAAGAATGGAACAATCTGATTCTACTGAGAAAACCTTGTGAAAACTAGCCGATGACTACCAAATAAAACTGTCAAAAACATGAAACAGAGGTTTTCGGACCAATTTTTGCAACTTGCACACATTTACAAAATTTTCCAGAACAAAATAGAAAACCCAGACTTCTCAGAAATTGCTAAGTGGACGGGAAACAGCAAAGACGACCTACAAAGTGAATATAAAATATACAGAAGATATCCGGAAAACATTGAGACAGAGCAAGTCTCCTGATGCTTGCGTTTGGAGCAGAGAGAAAGGAAATGTTTCTCATACTATTGTCTGTAGTTACATGTCTACTGTTGCTACCTATTGGTACAGCATATGTCGAAAGAACATTTTCAACTATGAATCGAATTTAATATCAGAAAGGTGTCGTCTTATTCCAGCGCATGTGGACGCCCTGATGGAAATGTGAATTGAATGGCCAAAAATCCCAGATGTGAACGGAACACAAGAAGAAATTAAACAGTTTTCTAAATGCATTGATGAAGTTAATGTGCAATGGCTTAAGAAGAGAAGACGAAATGTCTGAAATAAATATGTTGAATTTCATGATCAGTAAAGGTGGTATTTTTTGCAGTTCAGGTTAAAATGTCCCACACAAATGTTAAACATAAATGTTCAATTAGCCCGCCAGAAGATTTTCCTCCTCAGAAGATAATGAAATTAACCTAATTTGGGGCAGCATGACCTATAGCAGTCCTTACGCCAAAAATAACAAACAGCATAATAAAAAGAACAATATAAAAATGAATTAATCGATACACCAGGTAAATATGCAATTATCTCTAATCAACCCTCCTCCCCATTTTTTTTTACCCTTTCTCCCCAGTTTATGAATCCTCGAGGCGCCTTAGAAAGTAATTGAAGTATTATCCAATCTTTTGCTTTCTAATGTGCATTTGCATGATCTCCTGTCAAAGCTCATGGGGATACGGCAACACCTCCTTTAGATTCTTATCAAGGAGGTGTTGGCCACGGTAGCCCGATTGGAAGAGTAACGGATTAGGAACCCGAGGGTTGCGAGTTCAAATCCAGCGAAAGAGCAAAGCTGATGTTCCCTTTGGTCTGTGTTCTGTCGTGGTGTGGAAGTTTGGAGAGTGGCATGCCAGCCCATGTGTTGCCTCGTCATATAACCATGGTTCAAAATTACGTTTTATTGACGCATCTTTCCCTTTGGGATTGGTTTGTGTTGGTCTAGTGCAGGGGTCGGCAACCTAGTGTTGCAAAGGGTGGAAAAAACCCGGTTTATTCCCGGGAATAAACCCGGTTTTTTGGGAAGGGAATTTTGAAAACTTCCACGAATTTTGAAGTTTCGGGAATTTTGAAAATGTTTAATGTTTTTTGTCTGGAAAATTTTAAACCAATAATTTTTTTAGAAACTCTTTAATAGTTCATAACAGCAACTTCAAACGTGTACTCTTTTGGCGGGCTCTAACATCTGTTTGCATTGACCCTTTCAATTTTAGAAAATTTTCGTCTTAAAGAAATAGAATATCATTTATTCCTAAATTTTGCCATCTTGCAAATTACAAAAATTGAAAGGTAAATATTAATGAGATTTTGTGGATATTACTAGTACTAATAGGCGCATGCGATGACAATATTTTTTAGCTAAATCTTTTTTGTCAATGAGCCATAAGAACAAACTTTTTAAGTGAACCCTTGTGTGCATTCAAACCTTTGCATAGTTCTGACTATATATTCTGAACCTTTGAATAATTCTCTGGATTGGCTGTTTCCTATTTATATTGTCATCGTTTTATGCAAATTGATATCCCAGTGAATTAATAGTTTCTTTGACTAGCTCTTTGAATGTGATTATATTCTAATTTTAAAACTTCAATTAGCAATTGATAAAGCTATCTTCCCAACATAAAATCAGGTTTTTACTATGTATAAGTTTGGTTGAAAATTTAAAAATCTAATTTGATAGTTATTGGAATTCTGAGCATTTTGTTTTTAATTTTGGTGTTTTTACTTAACAGTTTCATGCATGAACTAGAAACATTGAATTTCATGAGTTCAGATCAATCTATATAAGTAATACTTATAATGCAATCAATGCTAAGAGCAACTTAGTTGTTTTGTACTTTTGACAACTTTTAATTGGGAACTCAAGCATTTAAAATTTAATTTAGTGTTCTATTTCATGCTAATGGGATGATTTGTGTTCCAGATAATGGTAAGACCAACTTCAATAGTGTGGTGTCAGTTTGGTCATGGCAATAAAAAGACTGCTAAATGCAGGTATTGCCACAAGAAGTATCTGGTGCCAAATGCTACTAAAATGACAAAGCATTTAAAAAAATGCGTTAAAAACCCCAAATAATGTCTTTCCCTATATATTCTTTGGCAGATGCCAATGAACCTTCAGTTATTGTGGGATCCCAAGAGGTGATAACGGACGTTGAAACTATGTATATGGATCCAGGACTATCAGAATCTACAAGTAGATCCTCTTGATTTTGCGTTGTTTTTTTCAGCTATTAATCCCTCATAAAAGGCTTACAAGTGCCGGTGCCAAATTGAATCATCAGTAAAGTAGAGAGTAAATTGTAACTGCTTTATATAAAGATAATATGAAATGTTTACAAAAGTATTGTTTTTGATGCAAACATTCATCTTATTTTTTGCTGTTAGTTCTCGGAACAAAACCATCACATCAACATTCATCTGGATTTGGATATAAATGCTGATGTTGTTTTTACAATAAAAATAAACCGATATTTTCCACCAAAAAAGAAAACTTAAATTTTATTGAAACAATTTTCCAGGTTGTAGTTTTATATATATGGGGTATTCTCTTTATAGTTTTACTTATAGCATCAAACCAAAAGAAACCATAAAATGTGAAAAAATGGTTGGTTTAGTTTATTCCCAATGTTCCCCAAAGTTCCGGGTTTATTCCCCAAAATTCCCGTGTTTATTCCCCTCTTCCAAAATTCCCGGGTTTTTTGCATCACTACGGCAACCTATTGAAACGGAAGAGCCAAAAGTTACAATTTACAAAATTTCCCCGTTTTTAAAGAGCCACTCAAAATTTTCGTTTCAATATCATAGTATTTGCTTATATATATTTGATTTAAAATGAACGGCTTTAAATACACAATAATATTTATTCATATAAAAACACAAATATAGATAGTTACATCAATGAGAGCATTGGTTTTGCATACCTTTTCAAATTTTGATTCAATCTGGCTTATAACTTGTTGCTTTAAGTTTCAAGCACGATTCTAGATTTTTATTTGTTAGTTGACTTCTAACTTTACTTTTTATTATATTCATGCAAGAAAACGCTTGCTCGCACGAATATGTCGACCCGAAGATCGTCAACAGTCCATATGCCAACTTTTTCACCTCACTGTAGCCTGGAAGACTATTCCATGTGCCAAATATGCGGGCCTCAACTCGCGGAATTTCTTTTAGAGCTGGCCACTTGTGCTGCGCGATGTGCATGCATTTCTGGGCCTCCAACTCTTACAACTTGCTCTTGAATTCTGTGAACTTGCCACTCCACAAGTCTTTAGTTTTCAAATCTAGCAATTGCATTCGAAGCGATCCAGCATCAATTCCAAATGGCTCAATGTTGATCTCATTTGTATTTGTGTTGAGAGGATTTACTATGAACGCGAGAGTGCTTTTGTTTGTTTTGAATTGCTCGAATCTCTCAGCGAATCCATCCTTCATGTTTTTAAAGCTATGCTGAAGTAATTCGTGTCAATAGTTGCATTGGTCTCATCGCGATATTGCTTCAGATTTTTTAAAATGAAGTTATTTAACGCTCTCCATGTCTTCAACGAAAATAAGTAATTTTTTTCTGAAACAAACTACTTCTTCAAGCAAGGCGTAGGCTGGGTTGCCCTTTCATTGCAGTTTTAGATTTAGTTCATTTAGTTTCATTGTGGTATCTATCATGAAGTTGAATTTTTGCAGCCATTTGTTTTCTTCCAATTTGGGATGGCCAATGCTTTTATCATTAAGGAATGTTTTTGTTTCATTCAAGCACAAAGCAAAACTTTGCAATACGTTACCTCTGGAAAGCCATCGCACTTTATTGTGCAGAAGCTATCGAAAACAACAAACAATTTATTTACCATTATTACTTCGTTAACACGATCCTCAGATATGTAATCTAATTCTGTTACTGATTTTATTATATTATACGTTTATATATATATATATATATATATATATATATATATATATATATATATATATATATATATATATATATACCTTTGAGAAGATAATTCGCTTCCAAATCGTATTCTTCTTGAAGCAACAAGCGAATAGACACACAAAAACCGCAAGCGATTAAATTAATACACCTGCAACGTAACGTCGACCGAGCTATCCGAAGATGACTGACTGACAACACGTCTAGAGTCTAGACGTGTTAGTCAGGCGGTGACTGTTTGGGTAAGACGGAAATGGAATGCTATTGGCTGAAAGATAAACATGGTCAAGGAGTCTCATCTCTAAGAACAAAACAATAGTTCAAATTTATCTCATTACGGTCATCTTAAGCGTAGCGATTTGTAATTAACGACTATGAAAATAGAAGCTATTGAGAAATTAGGTACGTAAAAATATATATATTTTATTTTTTAAGGGTTTTGATAATAAATTATTAATTTTTTCGTATGGAACTGGAGAGCCGCAACTTTACTTCAAAAGAGCCGCATGTGGCTCGCGAGCCGCAGGTTGCCGACCCCTGGTCTAGTGCGACGTTAATTAAAAACTACCTTCTGACTCCAGGTGCGGAATTGCATTCAGTGTTCTGCAACACAACTCCAAGCAATTGCAATTGTTCTGCAGGCATTCTGTCTGAGTTTTGAAAACTGCAGTACAATCAAAAACAGACGTAAAACACAATTATCGGTTAATACCTATTACATATTTATAATAAAACATTAAAATAATTAACTTACTTTATTTAAAACCAAGTCATACTTTCATAACTTGCATTTCTGTCGATAACTTTTAAAGTTAAATATTTTGTAATTGACATAGAAGATGGTGTTCTTTATAAAGTGGTTGTGGTTATTTGGGCGGTGTAGGGAGGTTGTTCCATTGCTAGAAACAGGCTCTGATTTATCATTAGGCCCGTGAGGCACGGGCCTAGGGCCCCTATAATTTAGAGGGCCCCTAAATTTCAAAAGTATCTAAAAATTTGTTTTAAGTTTTTAAGTAGTTACTTAAATTATTGGGTATTTACGTTTATGTCCGTCGACTGTTTCCCCCACTATCACATTTTTGCAATTACATTAATTATCTAACTATTATGTTTTTAATTTTCATCTGCTTTATTTTGTTTTGACAAGAGTTATAAGTAATGTCACGATTTTCTCAAACTTTTTGGTGACATCTGTGAAACAGTCAAATACGTAAGTACCAACTATTATTATAAAATTAGTTTTTGTGATGAACAAATAACATGGGGGGGGGCCTTCCTGCGTGTTGTGCCTACTATACCAAATTTTCTAAATCGGGCCCTGGCTAGAAAAGAAAAAAAGGTGTAGAAAGGAGCGCGCTTTGCACTGCAGAACATCGTAACATATATGATTGAAAAAAAAATCGACCAAAATTTTGATAAAATTAAGGAAAAATTGTTCTGTTAGACTTTGTTCTGTGACGTACGTCGCAGTTTTACCATTTTCTGCTCCCGGGCTTGTGACTAAAACCCACATATTTCAGTATGGTATACATCACATTTCAGAAAACTCATTCTCAACTCAACAAACCCCCACAAAAACTAAACTAAACTTCCATTAAACATGAAGTGTGGAGAAGAGGGCTTTGCGAAACTTAAAACAAACATTTCGTACTTTAAAACACTTGTTCCTTTTTTGCAAACTTTTAAAATTAATAAGAATAATTCTTGTTGCCTTCTTCACAGCATGCAAACTTCGTGTTGTTTCAACAAGTTATTTCATAATCCAAACAAGATAAGAACAGAACTGAAATTTGAAACAAAAACTTCGTCCGCAACAGCAGACGATGTTTTGCTCGTTTCTAAGCAACAATAGAAACTTACTTTCTTTTGCAGTATTTGCTGCTATTCTAAAGAACTTTGTTCTGAAACTTTATATTTTTCTATGTATCAGAAGTTTGAATAAATTTTTTCGTTCGCAAATTCTATCCAAAGACCAAAAGTGAGGCCCAAAATGAATTAAATAGCTTCAAATGAAACTGAAGAGAACGAATATTACGATGTGCAAGCTTTTTGATGAAAGGTACTAACACAACCTTATTCAGATTTTTCCTTGCTGTTGCAAATCTACAACAATAACTTCTTTTTTTAATGTCTCGTCCAAGTGCTTAACCACAATCTTTGACCTAAAACCACTACTGCTCTGAAATGAAATTAAAAACAGCACGGACACTGTTTAATGAGACCTTCAGAAAGAAAAGCTTATCTATTCTATGACAAGTTATATAATATTGTTCATTGTTACAAAATTAAAAGGCACTGATTGCTCCCGTTTTTTAATGACATTTACTTTAGCGCGATGCTGTCATTGGTCAATGCTTTCTAGCGTTGCATGTTGTGGAATTTCGTTGGTCATGAATTTCTCCACTGTGCTTCTCGTAGCCTGCGGCGCTATACAGGTGTTGTTTGTCCTGTCACCGCTCCGCTCAGTCTTCGTTTTACGCTAGATGAGAATTGCAGCTACTTTCCACAGTTTTAAGAAAAAGATTAAAAAATGGCGAGTGGAAAAGTAAACAAAGATTTAGTTAAGGAAAGGAAAAATGCATCTTTTGATATTGTGGAACTGACAAACTTTCTAGACGGAAATAAAGAAAAAACAAACCGGAGAAAAGAACTAGGTATGTCTAACCAAAAATTATTTCCTTTTCAAACCTGTTGCTATTGCGCTTATTAAAAGGCAAATTGCCATTTGCTATTCTTGCTTAATTAGTCCTTAATACACTGCTTTGTTTTTCTCAGATTTTTCTTATCCTGTTTGTCTAAATAGTAGTAATTAAATGTGTGTTATTTTTAATAAACTTAATTTTGTAAGTATTTTTCTGTGTGTATTTTTCGCTGCCACAAAAAGCTGTCAGTTGCATGTGTTTGCAAATTTTAATTAAGCATACTCTTGGAAGATTTTTGAATTTTTTGAAAATTAATACCTAACACCCTTTTGTTTGTTCTATCCATTTCTTGAACTTTGAAACATGTATTCTGTACCTTTAAAATTTTTCTCTGCTGAAAGACAGAAATGATGTTTGAATTTCAAATTTTTGGTATTTCACTAGCTAAACTCTTCTGTTTTTATTTGAAGCTTTATCACAAAATTTGAACTTCTATCTTGAGGCACTAACCCATAGCACTCCTAGGATTTTCATAAAGAATATGGAATGAAAGGGAAGAAATTTTTGCAGCCAAAACAACGGTTATCTGACATCAATTCTGACAAGTTTCGTTTGATTCTGTCCCTAAAATGGACTCCAGTGTTTCTTAATTGTATCTTAATGTATTCTTAATTAAACAATTTTTATAAAACATTTTCAACAGTGAAAGATTTGATTTTTTTTTGTTGATTTTATAACACCTAATATTGTCTTATATAATACATGTTATTTAATTACAGTCAAACTTCCGCTGCTTCGCTAGTGGAAGAACTGCTTAGTTTCCTTGAGAGCTATAACATAATTTTGAAAACTGCAAGATTAGACCTACCTAACCTATAAGTGTCAAATTATCAAATTAGAATTTTATTTTAGCTGTTCAAATTAGAAATAACGATGGCAATAAAACAATATTTTCAGTCTAAGGTAATTGGTATTTTTCTTTATATATTTTTAATAATGAATATACCTGTTTAAAAAAGCTGACATTTAATCTAGTGCAGTCATGCTCTGGCTGTTTCAATGCACCCTAGATTTCAAACGTTCTTCGAAACTACTGGCCTGTCCACATTTGTAAGTAGTAAATTTTAAATTTGCTATCTATGCTAAACAGGGAAGAAGCTAGAAATGCTTGTACACATACTTAATTTAAAATATTGTAAAAATTCATATGGTCTGAATTAAATATAACTTATTTCCACGATCCTTTATTGACATTTTGGGGGATTAAAGAACTTGCAATAAGTTGATCATTTTCATACCCCATTCTCAGATATAATGTAACTAAATAATTTTTTACATGATTACTACTCAGTTTAGGGTTCTCATTTTTGAGAAATCTGTAAATATAGCATTTAAGATGAAAGAATAAAAGTAATAAATATTATTTATTTACAGAATACTTGTTTTACAATGATCCTGAAGTTCAAGATACTGTTCCTGTTGATTATCTAACACACTCTGAGGTTTATGATGATGCATTACGTAAATCTCTTCACATCTTTCACAAGGCTATGGAACTTGCAGATCCACAAGAAATATTGTAAGTCTCTAAATTTGTCAACAAGTTAATGCTGTAAAGTTTTAAAGTTTTCAAAGAAACAATGCTCTTAGTTTCATAATAAATTTTGTATATTTGATTGAAATTTAACACACCTGGGCTAATCTGTATGAAAATTAAATGGATAACTTTATCCTTTTTTATGAAGACCTGTAATATTTTAATGATAAATGTAAAAGACATTCAACAACATTACTGTTTCTAATTTTGTTGAATAGAAAGACAGTTGAATACAATTTTTAGTGGAAAAGTATGTATCAATAATTTAACCAAAAATTAAAAATTTTTAGGTAATTAATTTTTTTAACACCTTTTTTGAAATGCTTTGATGAGTATTATTCACTGGATCAGTTATGGCAGTTTTAGTTTATTTTGAGGTTGTACTGAGTACAAGTTTTATTTTCCTGTTTATTATCATTGTAATAGACTAAATGTGTTATTTATTTTTAGCTAATTTCTACAAGTAACAAGAAGTAAAAATAAGATTCAAAGAAGGAAAAAATAAAAAAGTTATCTGACTAAATTCAAAATCTCAATCACCAGAACTAATGTGCTGGTGCAAAATGGACAAAACTCGAACTCTGGGGATGGAATTGTAGCATTCACAGATCGAATACCTTTGCTTTAATGCTCTGCTCAAATCACAAAACTGAAAAGAAAGGATATAAAACTATAGGTGTGCTTTTCAGAGTTCGTCTAGACAAGTGGTTCCTAATTGTGGTTCGCAGAGACCCAGGGGTCCATAACACAATTCTAGTGGTTCCATAGAAAATGAGCTATGTTAACATTTTATTAGCCAAAATAGAGAGAAAATAAAATATTCCATTATTTTTCTCTGATTTTTTTAATGTTCTGTACAACACTATTATGTTCCAAATATTCTGGGATCTTAGAAGGCATCATTTTTATTGTTTGCATATAATGAAAAAACTATAGTTGTTATATTTTCTTTGTTGTTCTATTATATTTCCAAACAAAGTATCAGTCAGTTTTAAATAATTACAGTGCTTAAAAAGTATTTAGACTGTTTTAAGCCTATTTGGCTTTTAAGTACAGTAATTATAGATTTTTAAAATGAAACTTGAATATCTTAATGTTGATTTGTTAGATCTATTGCTGATGCTATTCTTCAAGAGGCATCCCCGTTGACAGTGCATTTTGTTATGTTTATTCCAACCTTGATGGGCTTAGCTACAGAAGACCAACAAGCAAAATGGCTTCCCGACGCTCTGGAAATGAAGATAATTGGAACTTATGCACAAACAGAACTTGGGCATGGTGTGTATAATTCCTATGTTGAGTTAGTTTTTTAATTAATGGATGAGTGAAGTGAAATCATGCAGTTTTTATAAAATCCTCTGTCTCACTAAATTCATCTTTTGCCAGAATTTTGTTACCTCTTACTCAAATTATATGAGATGGGAAGATACAATTTTAGACACGTAAAGTCGCATGTAAACATGTAGAATTGCAATTTTTAGCTGAAACAATGAGAGGGCTAGATTTATTAAAAAAGTGTTGAGAAACTGCCTCAAATGGTGACTAAATCATGTCATTTGTTGTTTAGTGAAAACAGTGGGTATGACCCATAGGCGATTGACATCACCCCTTCTCTGTTACCACCCCTAGTCAAAATGAATATGACCTTGTGCATCTGTGTAGAGTGAAACTAAGTCACCTTGAGAAGGTTAAGAAAAAAGTTGCCTTACAGTGGTGTCACTGGTGTATATGGAGATGAACAGGCTAACCAATCGGTTAAGACTGGAGCACAATTTCACCAACCTAAATCCACTTAATCCCTACATAACACAAAGAGGCTTATAGGCTCAACTATAAAGATTAATTAACTCTTAATGTGCAAAGAGTTCACTGGAAAGAACTGGAATGTTTTATTGAGGAATAAAACTCGTATCACAGGTTTCTTTTGCAGAACTGTAGAAGTTGCTTGCTTTAGACTTCTTACTGGACATGACTACCAGTGACGCACCTAGGATTAGGTTCTGGGGTTACAGTTGCTGAAAGTTAAAGACGGCCATCAGAAAAGGCGACAAAAGACTAAACATGGCGGACATTAAGTATTTTCTTGATACTTTCTCAACCCAGCCACCCAAATCGACAATAATCTAAAATGAAGTTTTCTGGGCCTCTATGCGTGCGCCAGGTCTCGACTACATCACTGCACAATAGCAAAAGAAAAAGACGACGATACACTTACTCCACACTATTGATTTATACTTTTACAGTAGTTTTTACTCTAAATTACCTGTTTTTGGCTCCTGGGGGTTTAACCTTAAAACCCCCTCTGGATGTACCATTGATGATTTCCTACAGATACACTTATACCATATTAGAATAGCAAGACCAGTTATCTGTCCACTTTGTAAACATGACTAAATGATTAGTCCAGCTTAAGGAGTGCCTTACAATTCCTGACAATAGAATTGTAAATGCTGTTGATAGTGTTTTTAAGCCATGTTTTTTAACTCAAGAATTCTGTTGGACTGCTAGTCAATTGGTGGCTGGAGATGGACAGAGTTAAATTTTTTTTCATTTTTGTATATTCTATTCACGTGGACAAATAGCATATGAACATCATGGAGAAATTATTCAAGGAGCCCAAGATGCTTCACATGTATATATTTTGGAACAGTTTTGTTTATGCGGATTATTACAAATATTGGAAAATATGTACAATTTGTTCTTTGCCATGCCTATAAACCATAAATGTATTGAAACAAAGGGGGTTGGTCCTCAAGAAATTAGTGCCTCTGTATGTGCTTCATTCAAGTTGCCTTGTTGATGTTTTCAATTCAATCCAATTTGTTTTATTTGTTATTAAATCAACTTTAATTTCAAATCTTGTAGTTTCCATTGTACCATATGGTACTAGCCGACCCTTTTCCCTAACACGTGGACGCTGGAATGTTTCGAAATGCAAAAACAACTTCAGACTTTGCACGTACGGCTCGTCGGCGGCCCGGCGTTCCATTTGATCCATACACAGCTGGAGTTTCCGTCGGTTCCCTAATCCCATGTCTGGGATCAAGTTTTGCTGTGGAGGACTCAAGTCGGCATGACAGACGGTTTTCGCATCTGTGTGGGGGTGTTTCTGTTCTGGAGAGGACATAAACATCTCTAGAGGGCTCGGAATTCACCCCCCTCTCGTTGGCAGCTTCGGTTCTGTTGAGCGAAGCGAACATGGATTTTAGGGATTCGGACTCGAGATTTCAACAAGAGACAGACGTCTCTGTTTTGCCATTTGTTACTTTGGCTTCAGGCAGGTTTCGGTTGTCGATGGCTGGCCCTTAATTATCTTTTTAAATTTTCTTGTAAATATTTAATTTATGTAAATAAATAGTTTAATTTTAAACCAGCTGTCCGTCAAATTCTTACATGACGGTACACCATGCTAAAATCCACAAGACAAGTTGAAGTACAGATTTTTACTAATATTAATATAGTTCTTGCATTTTCCTGTAGCTTTAGTATATCAGTTGTGAAATTAAATTATTGTCCAGTTACCTACCCCAGATTTTTGGGTGCTAAAAATCTTTAATTAGGTTTTTCAACATGTTTTGGTTTTTAAAACTGTTTTAGGTTGTTATAGGCTTAAAAAAAAAGATAACAAATGAAATGTTAAAAACATGAGAATAGTATTTCTTTCCCAAACAGATTTTAAAAGATTTTCGCTTTTGATTTGTGTTTTTAATGCTTAATTATACAGTTGCCTTTTTTTTGTTGTCATTTTTATATGCAAAGCATTCACAGACATGCAGAATCTGAACACTTAATCTTCAATAAGATCATACATACTCAAAATGCATTTAAAATCAAAATATCTCAAAAGATTTTCTGTAGGTTTCAAAACTATTTTGTTGTCTTTAGGTACTTAAGTCATTTTAGGTTTTATAGTTTCATATAAACCCTAAATTAAGTACTCTTAGATGCTATAAAAGTTACATATTTTATTCAAGACATCCCAAATTGTAAAAATATGTTAACATATTTAAAATGAAGTGCATAGAACTAAATACGTTAAAACCTTTGCGTCTGGGGCATAATCATAATAAACCAGAAGGAGGCAGAAATTTCCTGTTTTATTTAATATTTTTAATTTAAAAGAAAGCATAAAAGGTTTTCATTGATGCATAAGGATATTAAATTATTGTTTTTAAATTAGGTACATTTCTCCGAGGGTTGGAAACAACTGCTACTTATGATCCCAAAACTCAAGAGTTTGTTGTCAACTCTCCTACATTATCATCTGTTAAGTGGTGGCCTGGAAGCAGTAAGTTCTACCTGAATTTTTCTTTAATGTTTTTTTTTTTTTTTTGCTGGTGTATTAGATTTTAAGAGCTTAGGCCATGTAAATACTTTGAATAATATTGGAACCCACTATTGCTTTTGTATTCTATTGTAATATTAAGAGATTATTATATCAGTTAGGAATTTGTGTAATTAAAATGACTACTCAAGACAAAAAAAATAACTTGCAAACATAATTTCATATTTAATTTTTCTTTTTTTCTTCTAGTATTATAATTGTTTTTCTTATCTAAAAAAACAATCCAATTTCTTAATGTGTTGCTTAAGACATGTTTCCTTGTCAATACAATTGATTAATTTTTTTAAATTTATCAATTTCTAGAAAGTAATTTTACTTGATGTTTATAATTTTTTTTAAGTTTTGATTTTGAAACATTAAATTAAAAATTTTTATGAAAATGATAATTATTTTATGTAACACTGCTAGGTATTTGCTTTAAATTTTTATGTTGTCACAAACTTTACAGTTATCAATTATTTTTCTTGGAAAGCTATTTTCTCTACTTTCAACCACAATATCTGAAAATTATTAACTAATTTTGTTCATGTTTTGAAAACTGGATGGTATTTATAGAAAGCCACAATTATTATAAAAACATTTTAATTTCGTCCAATTGCCCATATTACAATGGTGCATAGTATCAAAATTTCATAACTTGAAAATGAAAATTTATTTGTTCCATTTAGTTGAAATATTAATCTATTTTCATTCTTTAGTGGGAAAAACAGCAAATTTTGCTATTGTGCTAGCTCAGCTTTATACTAAAGGAAAATGTCATGGTCTTCATCCATTTATGGTTCAGATACGTCGGAGAGATAATCACGAGCCTCTTCCTGGTAAGATGAACTTTCAACTAAATAGTTTATAAACTAATTTTTTTTCATGTGGTAGTCTTTTAATCAAAACATATATCACATTTTAATGTATTCATTTACAACAATTCTTTATTTTCAGTGTTAAGTATTCCCAATGTTTCTTTTGTGACCTATGTAAAGTTATATTTTTACTTATTTAAAATTTAGTTCAAATTTAAAAGTAAATGAGAATTATTTGTTTGATGTACCATGTACATTTCATCCATTTTGTTTTGCTGAGGTTAGAAATCAAATACTGAATAAGTTTATTTAATTCGATTCAATTTTAAATCTCTGAGCAAAAATGCAAGTTTTATTACATTACAGTGAAACTTTAAAAATCTGTCATCAGTGTGACCAAACGAATGCCTTATTACTGGTGGTATCCAAAAATTATGTAAATAGGGCTATATGAAGCATACTTACACCTAAAAGTTTGAATGTACCTATTGTATCTTATAACCTGGAAAAGCCTTAAAAGGACTTGGTGAATATGACCAGCTTTGGCTGGTAAGAATTTCATCTGATAAGCATGCAAATCTGCCTCAGAATTAAATGCTAGGCCATGAACAAACATTAGTGAGAGGACTGCAATATTCCCTCTAAAATATGGGTTTTAGGAGTTGAACTTGAGTACCCATGATGAATACTTGATACAGTTATACCCTTCCAAGGCCAGGGAACACATCCACTATACACTTGATGACTGGAAATTAAACCTGGTATGAGCAGTTGTGTTTCCAACTGTTTCTGCCTGATGGAAAGATCCGTTTGGTGGAAGCCCTATTAAGCCCTGGATTTCGCATGTTAACAGGAGAATTAAAGACTGATGGAGTCTGTAATGCTGTGGAATTTGTTTATCTGGCATTCAATGGGGACTCCTGGTATGCTTAAAAACGTCCGACAGATGAACGTTATGTGTGCATCCTTTCTGACAAGTTACACCCTTTCATGTCCTGCTTTCATTCTGATGTATCCTTTTTCAACAGGACAAAGTGTACCACCACATGTCTAACTATTCCAAGTTATGGTTATGACATGACTTAGGACTTGTTGAAAGGGTGACTTGGAAAAGTGCCAGCACCGTGACCAATAGTCTATTGTACTGAGACCCCTGCTGATCCACTAAAGACTGATTGCCAAAATAAATTTCAGCAAGTACTCGATTGTGGTTAGATTAGCATATATGTTTCGGATCTTAAGATTCACACCTGAATCGCTTGATGTTATCAAACATATCTGGGATGCCATGCAATGGGCTGTAGAATATGATTCCTATACTTAGTAATATGACAGATTTGTGTAGTGCTCTGCAGGAAGTATGGTGTTTAATGCCTACAGAAAGAATACTTTGTGGAGTCCATGCCATTGTGTTTCTGTAGTTCTACGCTCCAGTGGAAGGCCTATCATTGTATTAGACTGGTGTATTAGTTTTTTTGCCTCTTGAGTGTATATTAATGTTAATTGTATTTTTTTATAGGTATTACTGTTGGTGAAATAGGTCCAAAAGTTGGTTTTCGAGCATCAGATAATGGCTTTTTGAAGCTTGATCATGTTCGCATTCCTAGGGAGAATATGCTTATGAAAAATGCTCAGGTACTTAACAGAAATTTGAATGTTTTGATATAGTTTTGATTCAATGTTTAATCCTTAGTTTGTGTACAATATTATAGTCCAAGTATTTTGAATTATCCTGGAGCATTTTGAAGATGAGTACAAACTGATCTATATTCTATAGCCTGTGTCTTCGATGCAAAAAAGATATATAAACCCTATGTGTGTGTTAGTGACGAGTCTTTTAACAAATTGAGGTGATCAACGTTTTCTTTCCTAGTCAAAGACTTCCAAGTCCTAAGGCTTTAAGAACTTGTGTTTTATTAGGTGGGGAAAGAATTTCCTCATTTTCACTTTCATGCTCTTGTAAAAGTTCCATAGTTGAATCTTTTGTGGTTGCTTGAAAACATACTGCAACATTGTTATCATTATATATTTATTTATTTATGTTGAGAATAGTACATCCACTTTCATTTACGATTTCATATTAATTAAAACGGATTAGGTTCAGAGTCCTCATTTTTGACTTCGTTTCCTTTGCTATTATACACAAACCCTGATTGCGTAAAGACCTTTCCACAGTGACAAGTTATCTGGGGTAGCATTTGATTTGTGACGAGTATATGAGGGTTATGATTACAATGCAGTTTATGAGAGAGTCAGGACTGATAAACGTGATGACTTACCTGGAGTGATGTGATCCAGGTGATGACTTATTGAGGTTTTACTGTATGTATATAACAATCTCATCCAAAGATTCAAAATGATGAAAAAAAAAAAAAAAAAAAAAACCTGTAAAATATCAAAAAGAATTACTATAAATGAGAAGACTGGTCAGAATCTCTTAAAAAGATATTAAACTAAAACACTATTAAAACAAACCTCTCCATGTATGTGTGCTAAAGTTGCTAGACATATTATAAAAATGTAATTTGAGGTAGGAGGGTGGCTTAGTTTGCATTGTACTGGGGCATTGCAGTGAGCTTTCGATGACTATCATTGTGCAGGTTACAACATTCGATTTCCCGTGGGATATGTCTGATTAATTCTATTCTATACTATCTTTTTGATTTGTCTCAAGTTCTGAGTGTTAATTTTACATATCATAATGGTTACTTTTCTATTCTTTCATTGTTTAAAGTAATGGTTTGGGGAGAGCTGGCATTTTTCACCATTCTTGCTGTTCATGTAGAAAACACCATCTTGTGCTGTCTGGGTCAGGTTCCTCCCTGATTACCTCTGATCCACCAACACCAATTATATCACCTTCAACTTCAAAAAATTTCTTACAGCTTCTATTACTTGTATATTTTATAAATATATACTAGTATTACATAAAATAAATGTCTTTGAACATTTTCAGGTAACCCCAGTAGGAGAGTATGCAAAGCCTAAAAGTGATAAGCTCAATTATGGTACGATGGTTTTCGTTCGGGTGTTAATTCTGGATATGGTTTCTTATAATGTTGCAAGAGCTGCTACTATTGCCATTCGTTATAGTGCTGTTCGACGACAAGCACAAATTTTACCAAAGTAAGCATTGCTTGAGTTACTTAAACCATACTTTTCAGGATGTTAGGTTGCTGCAAAGTAATTTTTTTATCTATCAACTTACATGCACTGCCTATTTTGTTCTATCCATTTTATCATGTGCAGTCGTTTATTTTATATTTAATTTTATGTTTTAAATTTTAGTGATCCAGAAGTCCAGATCATAGATTACCAGGCACAACAGTATAAACTTCTACCTATGGTTGCATTCAGCCATGCATGTAAAGCAACATTTATAGCTTTAATGGATACTTACAAAACTGCAACTCAAGACATGGAAAAAGGAGATTTAGCTACACTTCCAGAGGTATAGATATAAATTGAGAATTTAAGAGTTTCAAAAATTATTATTCATTAGATAATATTTAAAAATAGCCTATGCTAATTATGTAAATTTTTAAAAATCTATTTGTATTACGAACCTGATGTATTCAACAAACCAATGGCATGTTGAAGGGCCATTTTAAAATATTGCTGAAACTGGTCGTCTAAAATACTTGATAGGCACACACATGAGTGTAGAACTGCAGAAATATGACAGGCATGAACTCCATGAGATTGTGGAAATATTTTGTAAGCATTGAACACTATACTTGCTGCAGATCAGTCCACAATTGTGTTGTATTCCAATGTGTGGAAGGGCAGCTGTTGCACATTTGGAAGAGAAAGGATTAGCAATAGGAGGGTTGCGTGTTCTAAACTCAGTCCAGCCAAAGACCGTTGTGTTCACAGGCTGGTGCAAATTAAATCTGTCCTGGTCTTGCTTGTCCTCATGGCATTGTGTTGAAGTTTGGAGAGTGGGGTACCAACTCATGTGTTGACTTTGTCATATGACAGTGGTTCAAAATTCTGCGTCGTCATCCTTCGATCTTTCCCTGGGAATTGATGCTATGACCATTGCTGATGGCCCATTGTGTTGCTCCTGTATGAAGTTAATTAACTATCTACCCTAAAATGTGTAGGATTTCTGTGTTCCATAGTGTGTTGCATATCATCCTAGATGTATTTAATAACGTTGAGATTTGGTGATTGAGAATAGCAAGACCCTAAACTCAGATGAATATTCCTCTAACCATACTTTAGTATGTCTGAACTTGTGTGATGAGACATTGTGCTATTGGAAGAAGCCAAACCCATCAGAATGAATACCAGACCTAAACAGTTGTAACTTGGAAGAGAGAATGCACCCATAGCATTCATCTGTTAGATGTTTGTAGATGTTCCAGGGTCCCATTGAATGCCAACTATACAAACCCTATACCACAACGAATACACAGGCAGCCTGTACAAACACCTGTTGACATGCAAGATCCATGACTTCATATGATTTTACGGGTACTCTTATAGACTAGGCTACTTGTTTTCAGTTTTCAAGTGTGCAATGCTGTGGTTCCCGAGTCCAGGAGGGGCACTTAGCTGTTTGCCGAGTATTCAATAATAGTTTTTGAGTTGGATTTCTTCCTCTAAAGTTCATATCTTTGAGAGAAGGTTGGACAATTTTTAAGCTAATGTTTATTGGGGGTCCAGCATTGAATTACATTGTTACTTGAGACAGTGTTGCACATCTGTCACATGAAAAGATTCTTGCTGGTCGGCACTCATGTTCACTCTGAGTCATTTTATGGCCACACTCCTGTCATAAGTTACAGGTTTTACAATAATTCTTGTAGTCACAATATCCTTGAAATTTATAGTATGTGAAAATTCAAACTTGCGTAGCAAACCAACACCATGGGCACGGGCAATGCCGGGCTAGCCACGCAGTGGCTAGTCACTTTATATATGTGCTAGCACGCACAACCAAATACATGCATAGGTGACATTACTATGTATTTTGCATAGGCTTGTCTAATAGTTAGTCTGGCACTTAAGTGTAATACTGATTACAATTTTTATTCTTAAAATTTCAAAAGCATATTCAGCAGTTTAGGATATTAATAATTTGTGTTCATAGCTGAAGTTTAGAAACAAGAAACATTACTACCATTTCATAATGCAGGGTTGGAATATTTCAGAGAAATTTCAGATGAATACTTTCCCACGTTAAAACAAAATACACACAATTGAATGTTTCCCGATTCAGGATACCTTTCTTTTGTTAGAAATCTGGAAAACTCAAAATTAAGATCAAACTGTAAGTTTTAGTTCTTTTAAGATATGAATAAGTTTTCATAAAAAATTTTGTGTCCATCACATAAACTAGTTCTCTAACTGAATTCTTTTTAGCTCCATGCAACTTCATCTGGCTTGAAAGCTTTATGTACTGATTATGGATGTGCTGCTATTGAAGTTTGCCGTCGTGCATGTGGTGGACATGGCTATTTAATGATTAGTGGAATACATCGACTTTATGCTACAACTGTAGCAGCATGTACATATGAAGGTGAAAATACTGTGCTGTATCTTCAAACAGCCAGGTATACTCATTTTTATATTTGAATTAATCTAATATTAATACTGTAGTGATAGGTACTTTAAATATTGTGCATTTTATTATGGGTTGTTTTCCAAAAGATTTCAATGAATGGTTTGCAAAATATTTAAAAAATAAATTTATTGAAAAGTATATAGTTTTAAAAAGTTATCTTAGAAACTAATTTTCTACTTAAAAAAAAAAGTTTACTGAAAATAAAATCTAGTTTACACAAATTTAATTTTTTCAATACAGATTACTGCCTGGAAGTTTATTTCAGAATATTCTAAAGCAGGCTACATTTAGCTTGATCTTTCATAGCATCATCAAATGAATGTATAACTTCTAAAGTCTTGCACACTTAAAATGTATAGATTTTTATCAGACAGATACTCTTTTAACAGCATACTTATTTAACAACCCCTCAGACTTATGATCCCTATTCTTTTGTGTGGGGAATCCCTTTAGTCTTAGCCATTTTCACATATATTGACAAAAGAGGAGCCAGTGTGACAACACACCCACAATATTATCAAGTGTAGGATTTCATGGCAGATTTGCGGTAGATTTTGGATAGTCCCTCCCTTCCCCAGCTAATTATTGATGCTCAGTGTAGGTGTATAGGAAAAAAACCTTTTCTTTATTAGTAATAAATAAATGATTAAGGTCCTCATTAATCGACCAATTCGCATCATGAATTAATCATAGGAATGGAACCTGGTCGTTAAGTAAGGAATACCTGTACACAAATGTACTAGATTCACATTTTGTATATATTTCTAATTTTCACTATGAAATATTCAATGATAAGTTACTTTGTTTAATCAATTTTGTTTCAAAAATTTGCTTGTCCTTAATTTTTTTAAAATTTCTATTTTTATTGATTCTCTACTACAAACAATGAAATTTGTCGATTCAAAATTACTGTTAACTAAAGCTTTATGTACCTAATTCTATGAGAAGACTGTTTATTATAATTTTACCAAATAAAATACGTTTAGCAGCATATAAATGCATTTGTTATAAATATAAAATATAACTATGTTTACTTAAAAATAGTTTATCATTTTCTTTAAAATAATTTGGCACATAATTTGACAAACAATATATTGCGAAAGTTAAATTGTTTGTTTTTCAGAAGATAATTCAATAGTAAGATAAATATTCAATAATAGATAATAATTCAGTGCAAATTATTGTGTTCCCTAATTATGACAGATAAAAGATTTGTTTTGTAGCTTGAGATTTTTCGTGAAGCTGTTTCCATGAAATAATTATATAAAAAGGAGAAAATGTAAACTTTTGATTAAAATGAAACATCTTTACAGAACTAGTTCAGCTTCTTGGTTGTTTCGCACTTGGGTCTTTGGAGATATGTTAAAATAAAATAAACTTTGATCTTTAATTAAACAATTCTAATTCTTTTAAATTCTATCTGAGTGGTAGCTTGTTCGTGTTCTGGATCTTCTTTGCACCTTAAAACCAAACCAAATCTATTTATATGGGAAATAGATTTGTGTTAAAACTGGAAGTGTGGAAATTTCATTTCAGTTATACAAATGTAATTGAGTTTATTATTTTTCTTCTAGGTACCTTATGAAAGTTCTGAAAGGTCAGCAACCAGTTCCTAAGAATTCTGTTTTTGGCTATTTGTTAGAAGTTAAATCTGCACCAACATCTTTTAGCAATCCGCCATCACTGCAGCAGCTAGTGAGTTGTTATTGTGCTGTGGCTCAGAAGTATGTATTTTTTCATACCTGTATCGAGAATATTGTATTGTGAAGAGTACATTGAGGAAGTTGTAAGGAAATGTTTAAAAAATAATTGCGGTCATTTTTGGATGAAAATTATTATGAGGTGTTACAACAGGAAAGATTTCACATGATCAAGGGATTATGAATAAATCAACAATGATGCACTTTCTTAGCCAACAAGTCTAGTTGAATCAAGAATATATCTGAGTGCATATTAATGATAATTCATTTTGAAAAGGTTGTTTTATTAGCATTACGTTGTTACCATAAACTATTTTTCCAAGAGTAGAATACCGTCTACTATGAGAACTTCCACAATGAAGTTTGGTTGATGGTGGGTGCCATAGAAACAAGACTCATTTTGAATATGGAATAAAGTAATTTTTTAAAAATAAATGCTGATGCGGTTAGACCTATTTTAAATATAAAGTAACAGAATATTTTACAAGTAAAAGTTATTTTTCCAATTTGTCAATAAGCGTGGCAATGTGATAAGCTTTAAATATTTTTTCAAGCATCTCCTGTGGAAAATGGGATAAGGCCTGTTTCTACTGCAGCAGACAGACTCGGACTTAGTGGCAAGAGGAACAGAATAAGAGCAGTATTTCCAGTGGGCCTTAAAAGCATTCGGACCTAATATTACATTTAGTTTTTGTGGGTTCTAAACTTTAATATTTGCTAAAAGTCGTATAATTTAAGGCTTAAAAAAACACTGCATAAATTATTATTTTATCTATTTAAAAAAACAAGGTCATTCAAAGTCAAGTGTCACTTAAAATCGTTTTCATAATATTTATATGTAAGCTAAAAACTGATATTTTTTAAAACTGGGTATGAAACTCGAACCTAGCACACATGAAAGTTTCTACATTTTATGGGTTAATCGATTATGATTGGTAAAATGTAGCCTTTAAAACACATAAGAAATTGCCTTAAAAATACCAAAATTTTTCTTTTGTTCTGAGAGTGGGAACCCTGAAGGATTAAACCCATACTGGAATCCAGGTGTTCTGCCTAGATGGTTGCCCTTTTCTGTAGTGCTCATCTTTTCAATTGAGGCCATTAAAACATCTGGTTAAGAGATAACAATATGCAAATTTTTTCTCAAATTATTAAGATCAAACATTTATCTGACGTTAAATCATGCTATTTATTCAGGATGGTATTCAGAGCTGCAGCTAGAGTTCAAAGTTTCCTTGAAGCAGGAGAGGTGCAAGAAATTGCATGGAACCTCAGCCATATTGATTTAATTGCAGCTGCAAAGGTGAATTCTTTTTTTCCCCCTTCAATTTCTAAAACATTTATTAGCATTGAATTTTCTAGATACTGACCTAATCTTTGTTTCAGGCTCATGTGCAATACTACATAGTGCAGAAATATGTGAATTGGGTTGAGCAGAGCACAGTGAGCAGCAACTTGAAAAAAGTGATAACTCAATTATGTTATCTGTATTTGTTGCAAAATATTTCTGAGCAGCCTGGACTTTTCATGATGGTAATAATGTTTTTGTTTAGAGTAAAATGTATATGAAAGCATACATGTAGAATGCTTTGCTTGATATCATTTTATGCAATCAAAACTAACAAAATTGCAAGATCCCTTCAACATTTATTACATGAAAAATTAGGTTTTTTTTTAGTAAATAGAACAGGTTGAATTACTATTTGGGTAAGCTTCTTCAGAAGTTTTGTCATGGCATGTAATTCTTGATAAATTGGTTTAAATATAAATGAAATTTTCAATTTTATAAAGTACAAATGGTTTATGTAGTATTTGTCTCCAATATACCAAAACAATTTTTTCAGAGAAAAGTTTGTTGATTTCTCTATTGCATAAGAGTTTTTCTATTGTAATGTCTTACAGAACACCTTACAGAACCTAGGGAAATCTTTTCAAACAAAATAATCTCAAAATCTCTTATTTTCAAAATTTTGGAAACTTTAAAAATTTACTAAAGTTCAATGAATATTTAGTCCTTTTTTTAGAACTAAATCGGATATAAATATGTTTAGGATTTTTCTTAAGAGAAAATTTTCCAAGGGAGCCTATTTCAAAGTTTTCGTACCAAGATATGACAACTATTAAACAGAGTCCCACGGGTCAGGAAAAATCTGGAATTGTCTGGGAATTTAGTTTTGTTCAAAAGAATTGGGGAAAATTACAAATTTTCCTCTAAAACCTGGAAAATAATTAACCATGGCTTCTCCAACGTTTTGGAGAAGAGAGTAGCCAATAAGATTTGTATGCAGTTTCGTATGTTGAATAATTTGAATAAGTTATTTTAATGCAAAATTACTTGGGTTTTGTGTGCAGTAATTTTTATAATGTATAATTCTCAAATTGGTTTTTAATTATTGGCTATTGAATGCTAAATTATTTCTTGGATTTCTTATTTCTTCCAAGAACAGAGGCACACTGCACTCCTAAATTGGACATTGACATTTATTTACAATATAATATGAAGTTTCAAATATACACTCTGCACTGTCTGGTGCAAAAACACGTCTCACTCTTCTGAAGTGTACAACAAATCTGTCCTTATTCATGTTCTTTTTCAGAATAGCACCCAATATTGCATGTTCTTGATCATATCAGAACTCAGGCACTGTCATCCATCGATGTTCGTCCACTAGAACAAGTAGCAACTAGAACACAAGAACAACTGTTCGTGTAACCTATCTGTGTTCGTAACCAACGTGGTGAAAGACAGGGAATCGTGACAATCTCTGAAAAACAAATTTTCAGAATCTCAAGTCATCTTGTGGATAAATAAGAATATATAAAAAATTGTGGCCAGAAAATTGCATTTTTATCTCCATTGAGTATATTGGTGGGTTAGGCCACTCTTGCTTTGATAGCTTCACATAATCTATTATATTTTATTTGATGATTATTTAGTTTATGACATACACAGTGGGGCAGTCATGGCTCAGTGGGCTTGTCCACTCCACTGCACTAGCATCCTGCATGTTATAGCTATTGGTGGTTCATTTCCTGCAAACTGCCTTGGGTGTATTTTTCTTCTGTGTCGGTAAAACTTTACTTATATGTGCATGTCCATCACTTAATGTTGTCTCTTGTGCTTAGCCCAGCTTGGTCAAATATGGCTCTCTGGGTCATAAAACTGAACCAACCGACTTATTGGTGTTTTGCTTTGGGAAAACTCATGAAACTTGGTATAAGGTTTAGAGTACAAACCCTCTGATATTATATATATTTTTGAATATTTTTAGGTTGGGTTATCTGAAGAATGCCTGAACAAAATGCACAATTGCATGCTGGAGATGTTAGCACTTTTGCGTCCTAATGCAGTAGCCTTAGTGGATGCATTTGATTTCCATGACTTGGTTTTAAACAGTCCTTTGGGGTGCTATGATGGCAATGTATACGAGAGATTGTATGAGCTGGCTCAAAAAACCCCAATGAACCAGAAACAGGTATGGCATAATTTTTTTATTTAGATAAAAAAATATGAATTACCTGAGCTTTCATGTATACTTTTTAAAGAGTATTTTTATAGAAGGGCTCCGTGACTGAAATGCTCTGACCAATTTTTCGTAGTATTTCCAACAAAATATAAAATGTTTCTTAAATTTTGCTTTTGCTTGAAGTTAATTTAATTACATTCGCTGAACTATAGTTACAGTCATTAAGGTATTTTACGATAAATTTTTTACCATCCCAATCCGGTTTCGATCAGCGTATCATTACCATGAGAAAAGAGTGTTTTTCTTATACCCACTACTGCGAAAAACCTATAATAACCAGATATTCCAAATGAGTTGTCTATGCCTATGCTGATAATAGCTAAGTAGCTTTTATGTAGATTAAATTATAAATTTTTATGCATATTTTTTTCTGATATTAATATTTGTTTCTTCAGGTTCATGATTCATATTATAAGTACCTGCAGCCTGTAATGAAGTCAAAACTGTAAGCTACCATTTCTTGAAGAAATTTTTTAAAGGATATACTATGTGGTGAACAACTTTTAGGAATAAGCAGTGCTATCAGTTGACATGCCTGTTTTCCTTACATTAACTAGTGATAAATATTTATTTTTATTATAACATTTGAAGTTATTTTATGAACATTAAAGTTGTCTATTCACGTACTGATGTTCTTTAATGCAATATATTTAGCATTAAGTCAGATTTTAATATATATATATATATATTTAGGGTGAAGTTTTTTCAAGCAATCTTGTCTAACTTTCTTAAATAGGACTATCTTTAATTTATTTGCATAATTCTTGCTGTGCAATTTTATCTTGTCTGTCTGTGTTGGTTAAAGATCACACAACTTAGCACATATCTTGCCCAGATGTATATATAATCTGTTAAATTAACTTTAAAAGTCTTAATGCTCGTTCATCAGATTTGCAACATGTGTATTTTCAGAAAAAATAAGTATCTCTGAAATTAGGACTAATGCATATTTGAAAAAGTTTGTACATGATGTTATCAGGGGAGGATTGAAATTATTTTTATCATGTTGAATATATTTTTCAAATGTTGAAAACATCAGTTATTTATTAATGTTGTGAATTAGCTGTTATAATTTGTTAATAAAATTAAGAAATATATTAGGAAATATTTGTTATTGGTTGTCATATGTTGCGTTAAAAAAAAGATACTTAAATGTTGATACATTTAAAGCTGGCATTGCATATGCAAATATTTTATAAAAAATATCTTAAACATTTAAAAGTATAAAATTCTGGTCTGCTTATATGTATTTGCAATATCCAATATAGACGTGAAATTGTGTTCCATGATTACATCATCCGTTTCATATAATACAAAAGCAAAGTTAACTTTTTTATTTGAAAGGATATAACTTTGCATTAACACAAGGCTGTTCCATATTAGCTTCAATGTTAAATGTAAAGTTGAAATCAGTGCAATAACGTATATATATATATGCCTTAAATATTATTAAAACTATCCACTATCGCAAAATATTCTTTTACTGAAAACTAAATATTTTGATTGCAGAAAAGAATTTAATATTTTGTAAATATATATTTGTGTTGCTGATTTCATTTAACACAAATAGAGTACTTTATGATTAGTATTCTAACATTCAATACATAATCAAATCTAAAAAAGGATATTCTTGCGATTAACTTAAAATATATTCTACCATTTATGTAGACTGTGGGGAGTACATTTTGAATTGAAAATTAAAGAAATTAATTAGAAAATAAAACTTTACTATGTAACACTTCATAAAAATTTTAAATACTTCCGATAGTTATATATCCCAGTTTTCATTCAAACAAATTTTAGATTTGATTATAGCTCCTAATTAGTTACCATATATATATATATATAGTTGCATGTCAAGAAATACTGTAACTAAGAAGTGTATATCATCTGCAACCATATTTAAACAAACATGTTAAAACTATTTTTTGCATATTTGATTTTGAAAAAAATTGTTAGAAATTTCAGCTAAATTGAAAATTTGCTTTATACTTTTAAGCCATCTACCAGTATTAGTATGCATTTTTTTCAAGGTAAAAAAAATCTAAGTACATACACATTTTTTAGTTGTGAACAATAAGCTATTGTGATTCTATTTGTGTACAAAATCTAAACATTTCACAAGTTACCGTTTAAACGGATGTAAGTGCATTGATAATGGTGGTTTATGTGGTGAAGGAGAAATTGTCCCTAGTATTATTTGGTGTGTATGGGGAGACTTTATTACATTTTTAAAATGTATTTCAAAATATTTTTACTTATTTTTTTTTACAATTTGTTATAACTCTAGTGTTAAAAGGAATATTTTTGATATGCAGTTGTAATATTTATTTTTATACATGTGATTTTGTTTTACACATTTTAATAAAAAAATATTTATCTTTAAAAGTGGAATTGTTTATTATAGTTTAAAGGAGTAAATTTATATATATTCGGGGGATGCTTATGTACAAACTAGACTTAGTAAATCAGTAATTCTGGTATTAGTTGACTAATGTATCACTATTTTCAGCAAGTAGTCACTTTTACAAATTTGAGATGTACACACAATAAACATGAATTGACCCAAATAAGAAAAGAACACCAAATTTCTGATTTATTCAAGATGTTATTGCAAAAAAGAATTTTGTTATTTTTAGCACTTTCCTCGAAAAGCATGGTACTTCTATAATACGGTACCAATAACGACTACAACACGGTATAACACGCCTAGGTTCACCATATTGCACGGTTTACAATAACAATGATAATCTATATAAATGAGAATGGAGTGTTTGTACATTGAATATTTTCAACCCATTTCAAGTTTTCTATCCGTTTTGGACCCTTCTAATGTCAAATCCATCTCTGCCCTACATACGGTTTAATACATTTTGATGAAAATTGTGGTTTTCATATAACACGGTATGCATTATCAAATATATATGACCTCTGAGTTTTGGTTAACAGTTTCCAAATTTTGTAGGGCTTGTAAGTTTCGTATAACATGGATTCTCTATAGTACTATACTAATTAACAGTGCTATACGAGGGTTACCTGGTTATTTTTAGTTAACGTCGTACTAGAGCAACACAACGGGCTATTGACGACGGTCCGGGATCAATCCCTTAAGGAAAAGATCTGAGGACAACACCTTGTAATTTTTAACCACGGTCAGATAAACGAGGCAACACCTGAGCTGGCACCCCACTCTCCAAACCAATCCAACGTGAGGACTTTCAGCCACGACAGATTTAAGGTGCACCAGCCGCCTCTACACCATACTCTTACAAATATCCATGCCCGGACCTGGAACCTTCTGATCTAGAGGCTAACACCTTAACCACTATGCCGGTTGGTCGGCACGAGGGTTACCTGTATTTTTAATGATCCCTTATGTAACTTCATTTAAATTACAAATAAATGTTAATTTTTTCTGTTTTAGTTTCCTTATTACACGGAACGCAATCTACTTTTATATAATTCCCAAGTTTTGCTTAACACTAACTATCCTATAGCACAGTACCAAATATACAAAATAGTATGGTACCATTTGACAGTGTTATAAGAGGGTCACCTGTGTATAGAAGAGAAAACAAAGTAATAATCATCTGGTAATACCCCCTATACACGAATTTTTCCTACACACAGGACTATTCAATTTAGTAACTTGCTTCTTCTTTGATAAAATTCACATTCAAAACTAATCTGGAACATTTGTATCGAAAAAATGAAAACAAGATGTTTATCATTTATGACAGTAAAAACAACATATATTCTGAAGTAAATTGGTTATGCTCTTTAGCATGATTCTTTGAGACATAAATTAATGAGTCATGTTTTTTTCAAATGTGTAGTCTTGCCCACCAAGATGATGAAGTAGTAATGTTGAAAGCTAATCACAAATGAAAAAGTGGATAATTCATCCTTTGATTTAAATTTATATAACGTTCTTGAAACTTTCAAAATCCAACAGCTCTAAAAATGGCTGTATTGAAGTTAGGAAAAGAAGTGAAACCCTGGACAACACATTATTTTGAATCAACGACAGATTTAACCTTCAACTCCATTACTCTTCCAACCGGGCTCACGGTCCTGCAGTGAAATAGAGACTATTAGACATTGACTGCACAAGAATTAATTCAATCTAGTAATCAAGCCTAGTACCTTACTGTTGAAGCTTTTTTACAATTCAAAACCAAATTTGACACTAATCAAATTTTTTCATAGTATAAACGTGTTTTCATTTTCTCTAAAAGACAAACTTGACCACTATGTATGTGATATCTACCAGACTAAACAGTGATTTTGCATGGGGTAGAAAACCATAGTGACATCAGTTAGCAAAAGATACAAAAACCTCTTTCTAATTTAGAAAAGACTACAAAACTTTAAAGATTGTACAAAATTTTTTTTATGAACAATTTGTATCTAAAAACCTCAATTAAAGAATAGGAACATGAATAATGCATTACTAATTGTTTTTATTTAAAGTGACAAAAGTTTGAACTCTGATACAAAATACAAGGATCTGAACCTTTACTTTGTAATTATCTAGAACCATGACGTTCACAATTATAATTAAAATTTCAAGAAAAATCAATCTTGTATATTGAATCTTATGTTCCTACACCAAAACTTCCAAATTTTTTATTCCATTCCAAGTAATAGTTCAGGTCGTCTTGAGCTACACTTGCTCGAACTTGTCTCAGAGCATCAAGAAAGTCAACTAAGAGGATGGATCGAACTTGGTCTAAGGAAACAGTTTTAATATCTTCAGGACCAATACATCTAATAGGTCCCATAGCTGCTTCTTTGCAAAGATGAGCTACATCGGAACCAGAATAACCCTCTGTTTCATTACATATCCTTTGTAAGTCTGAATCTGATAGGTTGTGTTGGTGAGCACCTAATAACCTTTGCACTATTTGACGTCTAGCAGATTCATCAGGTAGAGGGACGTAGAGTCGCTTGACAAATCGACGACGAGCAGCTTCGTCTAACTCGTGCGGTCTGTTTGTAGCTCCAACAACAAGAATTTGTTCTTCAGAATTGGTTTTTGCACCATCAAACTGAACTAAGAACTCAGTTTTAAGCTTTCTAGTGAAATCTTGATCTTTATCACTTCTTTGAGACAACAAGGAATCGATTTCATCAATAAAAATGACTGCTGGCTGGTTGATGCGAGCCACAGTAAATAGGGCTCTAACCAGCTGTTCACTTTCACCAACCCATTTGGATGCCAAAGATGAAGCACTGATGCAAAAGAAGGTAGAATTAGATTCAGTTGCGATGCATTTCCCGATTAAAGTCTTGCCAGTGCCAGGTGGGCCAAATAAAAGAATACCTCTAGGCGGAGCTCTCAAACCTGTAAATATGTCCGGTCGCAGCAAAGGCCAAATAACAATTTCTTGGACAGTTGTTTTAACAAATTCTAAACCAGCTATATCAGTCCACTTGATATTGGGGCTGAAATCCATGATCTCATTAAAAATCACATCTACAATCTTTTTATCAAAATGCTTTAAAGATTCATGAGTATTTCGTTCAGAATCAGTACTATTTGTTGTACCTTTACTTTCTCCCACCTTAGGTTCTTCATCTACAGCTTTCTTAAGTGGATTTCGATACATAGAGCTTGCAGACACAAATCCAGCAGTTTTAGGTTTTTCACTAGTTGATGGAGGACATTGCTTTGGTTTGTTGTACTTTGTATTGTAAGATCTCTTTGCTAAGTAACCTGGATTTGAATCTTCAGTTTCTGTTGCTGTTCGCTTATTAGAGTGACTATTGGGGATATATTTGCTCTGTGGACGGAATAGATTTTGCTTGACAGACATATTAGAAGATACAAGACTAGATGCAGCTGGTTTGGTTTTAACATTCACAGTAAATTTTTTAGATGAGGGTAAATTAATGTCCAAACTATTTAAATACGAATTCAAATCTTCAAGCGCGTTATGGATACGGGAATCATTTTTATTTCGTTCCAAAGCATCAGTTCTTAATTCAGTTTCAGAATCATTAATCACAGGCAATAATCCTGGATGATTTTCACTATCAATTATATTGGAATATTCAGTCAGCATTTCACTCTTTAGTTTTTCAGAACCAATTTCAGATATATTCTGATGAACGGAGATAATATTTACTTGTCTAATCAAGTCACGAAGCACATTTGCCGTCTCTAGTTTGGTATTGAATTTACTACTCGGAAGAAGTCGAAAATACGAGTCGGCATAGAGTTTTTCGTTCACTGTCGTGAGTTCTTCAGGATCAGCCATGGAATTAAAACTTTAAAACTAACGTGGAATTAGAAAACACCAATGTTTATATTTTCCCGCCAATCTGATACAGTTGTACTTTGCAGGAAGTAGAAAAAGAAACTGAAAGTGCATATTGCCAACTTATGTGAAAGAAAGGTAGATGGTTTTTGTTCAAAATAAAGGTAAATTAAAGTACATTTGTTTTGAAAATGAAAATTGTGGGACAGAAAATACAGGACGAAAAATATAATTATACATCCTTTCGTATTCTAGAGTTGAATATAATGAACTAATTGATTAAGCTTTAGAATGAAGTGAAGTGGAGAAGATAAGGTGAAGAAGACGAAAGTTTCATTACTTGCCGAATTTGTTTTGTTTGCTTTTGCATGCTGACTTTTTTCACGCTATGATTTTATGATGACCAGTAAAGTTTGATAAGTTTCTTTTAGATTCTATTGTGTGTGTGTGTGTGTGTGTGTGACATTTTCTTAATTTATACAAATCTTAGTTTTTCCATAAATTATGTCTGACAAAGAACCTAGGAGAAGGAAAAAAAGGAAGGATTCTCAATCTCGAAAAGGTAGGAGTTAATAATACAATTTTTTGAAAAATTATTTCTGATTTTTTTACTAACATCTCAGAGATTGCGATTTTCTAGTTTCGGTCGTATTTTTTTGTTTTAGTTTTTTAATATTTTTCTCAAAATTACACAGCATGGAAAAATTTATTTATTGACTCTTCTATATAAAGGTTTGCTAGTGAAATTGTTTAGAAAAGTGTATTTTTTCTTTCAAAATCTGGTCACTTGACAAATTGAAATCTTATTTGGAAAATATGAACAAGAATCGTTTGCATATTTTTCAAATAAATTTGAACTGAATATCGAGCTATGTTTATGTCCAGCTAAGTTTATATAAATTGTGAGGGAAACATTCATAGAACTTCTTAGGAAACTTATATCACAACGAAGAATCACCATTTAGAATGAAAACCCACTGCATAGTAGAAATAATAGTTAATATCGATAAGTTTTAAAAACATACTATTATCTCTTTCATATTATTTAAATATCTTTTGATTATTTTATGTAAAGTATACACAAATCTCCGCATCCTTGTACCTACTAAATGTACCAAATAAATAAAATACGACCAATATACAGCAAGGTTATCCTCTCTGAACTATCTTTAAACTTTAACTACCATAGATAGTGCTTTTGATGTAAATTTCTGACTACTAAAAGATGCTTTTTAATTTAATTTTCTGTAAAAAAAGTATAGTATATAGTTGAATTATGACTCATGGTGCCAGCATGGCACTTGAAATGTGTACATGGCTTGCTCAAAACATTTTAAATTTGATCATTGTTAATGGTTAATTATGAAGTTACTGTTAACAACCGGGTTAGCTCTGATTAAAATTGTAGCATGCATAGTTTCGGTCTGTGGCTTTATTTGCAATCTGTTTCTTGCTTTTTTTCATGTAGTTATACAACATTTTGGTTTACAAATCTGTTGAACCAAAAATGTATAGTACTACTGATAAAAATTTGATTCCTAATAAAACCTTATTTTATAAAAGATTTATTTATGTGGCCCACCAGGTTACCTAAAATGCAATGAAATGTTAACAAGTAGTAATGTTTAGAATTTTCTGTTTGCTTACTTTTCATTAATCTTGTATTGGGGACCAGTTCTTTTTAAATACTTAATATAAACTTTTATTTAAAGTATCTCTTTTCAGACTGACCTTAGCAGTTTTATTTTTGCAGAAAATTGTATCTCTTTTAAACAAATTTCTTTTATTTTCATTCTTTATCTTAAATAATAGTTTGTATTACTTTCTTTAACTACCAAAATAATTTTTTTCGAGTACAAAATTTATAGTTTATAAGTTAAATATTAATCAAACATAGATTTTAATTACAAAATCATGGTGTTTCACAGAAAAAAAAATTTATGTTCATTAATTTAAAAATAAGTAACTTAATTAATCCTTGTAAAAAAATATATATATTTCAATGGCACATATTTTTATTAATTGTTTTGCAGGAACTGATTTTTTAAGTGATGGAATGATTTCTCTTAATTCTCACTTCCAAAATATTCCTGAGGAATATGAAAAATCTAGCTTGTGATAGAAAGTGCCGTCTCTCTTTTATAAGTCCATTATTTCTATGCTATTCAATGTAGTAGGAGCTATTTTGGCTAAGATCCAGAAGTGGGAAACTCTTCCAATGCTAAAAATAAGAGTCTTCAGGTGAAGTTCTCTGGGGAACCTAATTAACTAGATACAGCTTATTTGATTGAACTTTATATCAAGCATCACATTGCAGGGGATTTTAAGAATTATTTTTATACAACATAGAATTGCTTATCAAAAATTATAAAGTATGCATTGGGAGTTAAACTGAATTGATGTTATTTTTGTGTTATGTGGCTTTTAGGCTCAGCTAAAAATAATTTAGACTTTCACATTGTAAATTTTTTTTGCTTAAAGGGGAACAAATAAAAGAAAAAATTAAGATATTTAAAGAATAAACATTTAGGAATTGTATAGTAGTAACATGTGTTAATACTTTTGCTCAAATTCTTTATTGATAAGATGTTTGCCTCATATCTTGTATTGAAATATAAATGTAGAATATTTACTGTCTAATACTGTAACCCATGGGCATAACTAGGGCTGTTTAATGGGAAGGGGGTAGGGGGGAGTTAAGCCTCTGGAAAAGGATGAACTGTACCCCAGTAAAAAGGGGAATAATAAATTAATTATATAAATATAATTAATATGGTTAATATCTATTAATTAATAATTACTTAATTTCTTAATAAATACTCATTTAATTAATACTTAAGTTAAAAATCAAAATTTTAAAAATTTAAACAATTTTTACCAGATTATGGTGTGAATTTTAAAGCTTTCAATGCATTTAAATTAGAAATTAAAACGTTGATTTTTCGGAAACATTTAGATTACTTCCGAACTTCTTAGATTTAAATTTGATTTGCTTGAAGCACATTGGTAAAAATTATCTAGATTCTGACTATGCAACCTATGAGTGCTCATATTAAAAAAAAAAGTGTATTAACTTATATACTTGTGAATAACTACATGCAACTATAATATTAATGATTGAGCCATGAAATCATTCATTAGTGTTGGTTGAAACTCAAATAGAGATCACTGTTGTAATGAAAAAAAAAGTTAAGTAATGAAAAATAACTTATATACTTTCCACAGTAACATCTCTTGAATTGTTTTAAGTAAAAAAAAGTTATCTCTCGAAAGTACTATTTAAATTCTAACACAATTGCATTAAATATGTCTTACCTTTAAACTACAATGATGCTTTTACAATGTTATTTTTAATACTCAAACATTTGCTAAAGCAAAAGTACAGAAGATGCGCTGCAGTATTTCTGTTTATAACAAAATTAATCCAGATTTCTTGAATTGACACAAGGAAAGAAATAGTCAAGGAATCCTATACTTTTTTCTAACACTATTTGCACTGTGGAATTTAGACTTATAATATTGGTCATCTGGAAAGTTCTGCGTTTTTTTATGATAAATAACAATGAAGTAGTACAAGAACATAAGAAAATATTATTAGATCAAATAAGCACTATTTTGTTCTTTGACTTTTTGCAATTTTTCTGGTAGCTGGAAAATTCTTACAAAAAAAATTATTATGCTTATTTGTATAAAGAAGTTATCAAGGTGCTGTTTGACAGTCTCCAAATAATTGAACTCCAGGCCATTCAGAGAATTTTGAAGTGACCTGAAGAGAGTGAAAGAAGAGTTTGAAGTGACCTGGAATCTAAGTGGCAAGGTCTGGTGAATATGGGGGTGACACAAAACATCTCAGCCATACTCAATAAGTCATTGTCTGACATTCAGCGACATATAGGGCCGCACATTGTCATGCTGGAAGACAACACCTTGGTGATTGGTCAGTTCTGGCTGCTTTGCTTTGAATTCTGCTTTTAATACTTCCATTTGAAAACTGTATTTATCTGAATTTATTATCTGAATGAAGTGGTGACAATTCATAATGAACAATTCTTTTGTAGTCCCACCATACACATCTCATTACTTTTTTGACGTTCAGTCCCCTCAATGTTACTTGGAGAGGTTCATTTGGCTTACCCCATGATCTTTTTCTTGTAGCATTATTGTATAGTATCCACTTTTCATCTCTAGTAATGAGCCATTTCAAAAAAGGAACTGCTTCATTTTGTTTTAGCAAAGAATCACATGCTGAAATTTTGAACTTACATACCCAATCTTCGTCAGATGATCATGAACTGTATACTTTTTTTTTGGAATATTTAGTCTGTGTGATAGTTCCTGAACTGTGTAATGTGGATTTTCGGTGATAGCGTCTTTTAGTGGGTCCTTGTTTAGAGAGGATGATCGTCCACAGCGGGCATCATCTACGAGGCTGAAATTTCCACGCTTAAATTTATCAAACCACCTTCAAACTGGGTCATCAGAAACAGCACTTTGTTCAACAACAAGAATATTTTACAAGCAGTTTGACTAGCATTATTCCTTTCTTAAAATAAAAGAGCATAATATGACGAAAATGAACTTTCTGGTTCTCTATTCTTAGCACTGCAGTGAAATAAAAATGACACAACGGAAGCTAGAATTATGTAGGGAAAGCAGAAAACATCGAATTTACACACCTGCTTCAATCAAGGTCTCCTTATCACCTGTAGCGCAATAATAAGAAGTGAGCTTTGATTTGAAAAACCGCAGAACATTCCTGATGACCCAATATGTCGGCTGTTAAGAAACACTGATTATAAAGTGAAACTAGTAGAACTTAATGAGTAATAAATAAAAGTATGTCAAAAAAAATGAGTCACTAAAGACCTTCCTATTAATTTATGGGTAAGTATCAGGAATTTGTTTGTGCTGACCCCTGTTGTACTCATATGTATTGGCATGACTAGAGCTGATGAATGGGGGTTAAGTCCCGAGGAGTATGGACTGTACACTAATAAAAAGAGGAAGCATCTAGAGGCCTCTAAGGAAAATTTTTGTATTTTTATGTTGTAAATCACATGATATAAGGTACAAAGTCCCAAATATACTATCCAGAACTGTCCAAAATCCAGACGTTTTGTTAACCTGCAGGTTTTTTTTTTCTCAGTTTTTTCCCTTTATATATCTGCTGTTTTGCTATTGCAAACTTGAAATTTGCACAGAGGGAAGGAGTATAGATTTCGTTTTTTTTTTTTTTGACAAAAAGTGCAAATAATCTAAAATTTGGAATTGACGAGGTCCTGAGGATTCCAAATTTGGTACTTTGTACTGTATTAATAAATTTTTTCATTCAATTATTAAATATTTTGCGCGTAGCAAGTGTTAGTCACTTTCATTTCAATTTAAGTCATTTTAAACAATGTTGTTTTATTAAAACATAGCTACTTAAGAAACACATTGTTTGGTATAACAACAAATTAATTTAAGGACAGTCTTGAATTACACTAAAACCCTGCTAATTCAAACCCCTCGTTAATCCAAGAGTTTGGTTTATCCAAACAAATAGTTTTTTAAATTTGTTAAATAAAATAACAGTAAATTATTAACATTATTGAAATTAAACCATCATTGATAAGAATGCACATACTTTTAGAATTTTTGATTATCATTAAATTGAAAAGAATAGAAAAATAGTCACTAGATTTCATGAACTTTTACGTTTGGATGAAATTATTCAATTTTTGCTTTGGTAAATACATACAAACATTTTCTTAGTTGGTTCTTCAAAAAACATATTCTAGTTAACCATATAAATCAAGTGAATAAAAAAAAAATTCTCTTATGTCATACAATTATTTCTATTATGAACTTAAAAATAATTTTAATTTAATATCTAGTTTAAATAGCCAAAAAGCTTAAAGCTCCGATTTCTCGTTATTAGCAAATTTGATTATCTTGTTCAACGAACTGAATGGTGGGGTTGAACCCTAACTCCCACTAGTTACTACTATGAACTAATGTACCATTGTTTAATTTATTTATTACACAAGTAAAACACTGAATTGTTTTGAGTAGTTTGAATAAAGGATGGATTTGTGAAAAACTCATTATATTTGCAAAATGTTTCTTAACTGAATGGTGGTGGTGGGGTTTGAAGCCCCCAAACCCCCTTGCTACACCTATGCGTATCACCCAGCATTCTGAAATTTATAAATCTAATTTTCTTATTTTAATTTCGAAAGAAATAATACTCTGATTCTAAACACAAAACTTTTTCTCTTGGAATTGCTATGTACTTATAAAATTATAAATAAAAAAGACTCCTTTCTCTAATTTGTATTAATAAAGTATGATATTTATTGCAATAAAAGAATGAGTAATAAAATTTCATTGAAATTAGAACTTCAAGGAAATGAATTTCAGGTGTTTAGAATACTGCTTTCTTTTCCTTTTAAACATTTTATAGTATCTTAAGTATTTTAAAAGTAAAGTAGAAAGTTATACATAGAATTGTAGTCTTTATTTCCATTGTTGTCATATTATAAACAACATACTCTGAAAACTAATCAGACATGTCTACCTAGGTGCATTTTGTGGTGCTACTAGGAAATTGTGTATGTAATACTTGTTTTTTAAATAGAAAGTTGAAAGTTTTATATTTTTATAAACATGAACAATCTGAAAATGGGCATAGTTCATTTTTCAGATGATATTCGTACCGATGACCAAATCTTCATGACTTCCAAATCAGAAACCAAAGATTCAGATCCAGAAGTGGAGGAAGAAATTGTCGTACCTTCTTGTCAACCAAGTAGCTTTGCCAAATTTGTGTTTGTGATACTTTTCTCTGGCTTAGTTTTGTCTATGAGCTTCATTTTCATTTCATTACGTGGTGCTGAGAGTGAGTATACTTTTAGTTATTTGAAGAACCTACAACCCTATTTATTGTTAAGTAAACTGAAAAACTTCTCTCTATAATAAAAAAATGTTACCGCCGCCGCAGGATTGAAAACTTGCGTTTTTCGCTCGATCCTTGACTGTTTCCCGAGAAAGTACGGATCAGAAAGTTAACAAATTGACATGGTTTTTTCACAATTGTACAGGGAACAAGACAATGAAGATTTTTTTCCGACTTAATAATTTTAGTTAAAATGTTGACACATTTAAACAAATACTAAAGAAAAATTGACAATCATAAGATTTTAAGTTTATGCTTCTAATAGTTACAGGAGCAGACACGTCCAACAAAATAAGTTATTTGAATGCTAATTATTAACCAAGGAAAAAGAAGAGGTATATGTAGATTTAACCTGAATTTATCTTGTTTATAGTTTAAAGTTTTATTGTTTACTATTATAAAATGAAGGCTATATAATTAATTTTTATTGAAGCTTGATATATTATAAAAGGTCCATCTATTTTTTTTCATTTGACCTTGATATCACCACAAAAATGCCTGTGTTTCTGAACTCCAGTTAATTATTACCAGGCTACATTCATCTGGTTTTATGTCATAAGCTGTATGCATGTATTAGTTCATGCACAAGTTCATAACTGTATTTGATATATTTGATTCTTCATTGTAACTTTTGTAAGAGAATATTTTTTAGTGATATAGAGGAAAAATTATACTTTAACTTAGTTATATTAGAATTTTTTTGCATTTAAGCCATAATTATCAAAGTTTGTCTGTTCTTCGAAGCTTTTTAAATGAACAAAAAAAGTATAATTTCAGTGTAGTATTGTTTTCTAAGATTCGATTCTTATTGGGTTGTTTTCTTTGCATGTCTTTACAGAAGATGCCCTTGGCATTTTTGATGAACATCTGGAGGAACATCATGTTGAAGAACTCGATATTTTGCATGATGATTCTCATGATGATGAACATGATGATTCTCATTTTGATGATGAACATGATGATCATGATGAACCAGAAACATGGAGTTTAACAGATGGAATTAAAGGTTTGTTGAGAGAGAAAATCCAAAAGCATTATATACTGATTTTCTAAAAATATTAGTGAACAAGATACTTTTTAAACGTTTTGAAATATAGCTTGATTGTGGTGTTTATCAATCAACAATTTGCAATCTGCAAATAAAAAAATAATTTTTTTCTTTACAGAAAGTATTGAGGAATTATTGCCAGGAATTGGTCGCATTTTATCGTTTAATGATGTGGAAGAATCTGATAGTGCTGTAACAGAAGAGACAGATGGAGCTTTAAAGGATAATAAAGATGATCAAACACATGAAGTAAAGTTTTAAACATGAATGTATCTTTTTTGTAAATGTGAGACTTGGTTATAAAATGTGAAAGAATTATTTAGTAGAATTATTTTTCCTAATCGTTCACAAATGTAAATTCCTTTATATAAATGTGTGCGTTCATGTTAAAATTGCCACATTTGTGTTTCATTTCCAAAATTTTAACTTTGCTACTGGATATGTTCTTGACAAAAGTTCTCAACTCAAAGTCAAAATGGAAAAATCTATAATTAATATGTAAAATTGACATAAAAGTATTAAAGGGTAATATTTTTACTTTTTGGCAAAAAAAAAGTTGATTTGGTGTTTTTACAAAACTTTATTCTTTATGGTCTTGAGGACTTGTCATCAAAATTTCAATTTCAAGTCCATTTTATTGAGATGTAAATTTTATAAAGCTTTTACTATGATTTGTTTTAAAAAGATGGGGATCAAAATATCACAGCATGTATAGTAATGGTAGCCATGAAAAATACTATAAATACTTCTGGTTAACTGCAGTGAAACTTTAAATGTATTTTTCTCAGAACAGCTTTCTTGTGAATTATTGACCTCTATAAAGCTATTAGATTGACAACTTGAAATTTTAACATTATGTTGAGCAAACATCATTTTGTTGTTTAATGAACAAGAAAAGCAATATGTTGTATTTTTATAGCAAAAATTCTCTATTCTTTTAGCTACATCAATGATTTGAATTTAACAAGTCCTCATTTCCTCAAATATTTTAAAAACAATTCTGATTCATGAATTTCACGAACTATATGGGTATGAAGAAAAATTCTGTTAAAATTTTTTGTTTAAAGATTGCTTGGTGTTGAGAAATCATGCTAACCAGCAACAATCGAACTTTGTTCAGTGTCATGGTCGAGGAGGTTTAACAGGCCTTATTCTTCATGAAATAATAATTTTTTTTTAATGAATGCCTGAAATAGTAATGAAAAGACCTAAGAATTTTGAAATTATTTGATTACCTAGTTTGTCAATAAAAAAATTGGTGCTCTTCTGGTCTTGCCATTCCACTAATTTCCATTAAAGCCACCTCTCATTTCCCTTAAAGCCATGACACTAATTTCTGTTAAAGCAATTCCACTCATTTCCATTAAAGCCACGACATTCATTTCCGTTTCTTTCTGGCCAAACAACAAATACAAAAAAAGGTAGTTTTCTTGAATCTTAAATGAATGTTTAACATTCACATTGCAGGGAAAAAATGAATTATACAAGACAAATGTAGGTATAAATTAGAAATCCCATTTAGGATAGCAGAGAACATTTCCTTTTAGAATGTAGCTGACGCCACTAAATTCTATTGGATAAGAGTAAATGTTGGCAAGCCGTGACTCTTTGATGTTTATTGTGCCATTTTGCCTTCACTGCATGAACAAAGGCTACATAACCATTCCGTCTTTGAGTTGCATTTCAATTTCATTAGAACACAATCTGTCTTTATAAAGAATATTTTTTTCTTTCTAGAAGAAATTGTATTGCCACGTGTTCATCTCTTGCAAATTCCCAAATCACGAAATCCTTTGCACTAATAAAGAAATAAGTTAAAATATTACCAAAAAATAAAAATCTGGTATTGAAATAGCACTAAGAAAAAGCAAAAATGTAACAAATTGGCACGCAATTTATTGGTATAGCTATATTGGAAAAGTACCAAAAAATCCATAAAAAGCAATAATTTTAGCAAAAATTAAAGGAAAAGAAAATTTCTTAAGTGAACTTTTCAGATTTTTTCGCATCCATATGGTTTTATGAACTTTCATAAGTCCTTTCCAGATAAAACTAACATTAATTTTTATTCTATTTTCAAACAAACAAGCATTAAAACATTCTGTAGTACATCTGCAAAATTGAAAACACTTCAAATTTTTATGTTTATTTGTGGTAAATTTGTCATGTGCCAGGTAACTCACCGACTTATTTGTGGCAAATTTTACAAAAAACTTCTTTAGAAAAAATCATGTATTTCAAACATTTGATTTTCTATACAAAAGTTTTAAATGCTTACTAATTTTAATTTCATGTTTGAGTACTCAATCTGATTTTTTTGTTAGTATTGTTTCTGGTTTCAATATTTGTGGTTTCCCAGTTTATTGAAATATTCAAGTCTTTAAAATGTGTTTTTCCCTTTATATATCTGACTTATTTTTTTTATATTTAAATTGTAAAAATGAAATAATTTGTTGAGTTTTACTTGTATGTGATAAAATTTATTTTAGATTTTGCCTGAAGAAAGCTCCAATATAGAATATGATACTTCCACAGTGCAGAGTAGTACGGCAGAAATGGAAGATGCTAGTATGAAATTTTATTTCTAGTTTTTTGCTTTTTAAATTCAGTTTTCTTGTTTTGAGAATGGAATATTTAATTTATCATTTCTTATTAAGATCAGAGTTATGTGTGTAGAATAAGAGGAAAACTTACATTTTGTTGCAGATTATCATAACTGAATTTGGATTTACATAAAGCTTATGCATAAAGCTTTTGCAAACACATTAATGTATTCAATTAAAAAAAATTCCATTTACAAGTTTAAATAGTCAGAATTGTGGATTAAAACAGCAACTTAACAATTAATAGCAAGTAAGAGTTTCTACAACAGGCACTGTAGAAAAACTGGTATTTTCACAATGATTAACTCTAACTTACTGTGTTAACACCAAAATTGAAAATTGATTCAACTTGACACAGCTATGAATAGATGCATACGGTGAAGATCTTACTCGCCAATCGCTCAAAATTTAAAGAAAATCACTGTTTAGTCAAAGGACAAAGTGGCATTAAAATAAGTAATTATTTGCTGTATTGCATGCTACTAGTACATGAGTAAATTATATTTTTGATTACTATATAATAGATTACTAAAGTAATAAAAAGCGAGCATTTGCTGTTTTTGTTTGCTTAGTAGCTCAAGGCTGTGTGTTTGAAAATTTAAGAAGTATTTCATTGCATAATAACCCATTTTTAAATAATTTAATTTCAACTGTATTTGATCATGTCTTCAGAGTAACTAAGACCATCATGGAATGAATTCTACTTATGTTTTCATGTTGCCTCATACATGTTACAATCAATGCAAGTTTACTTCCAATATGCAACAAATACAAGTTATCTTTTCACTTTTTTTAGGTCAGCCTGAGGAATATTTAGTCACTCCCGAAATTTACATTGAAACTGCAACAGAACCTTATCAAGATCAGGACGATCAAGACCCTGAAGATTTCACTCATCACCAAGAAGCAACGAGTAGTCCACAGGAGCTAGAATTTGAACATACTTCCTCCCATTCAGATTTCACTACGCAGTCATCAGATGCTACCCCTGCAACAGAGTCTTCTTATTACAGTGATTCATCTGATGAGGTCTCTACGCGGTCCATTCTTGAAGCTGCATCTGAAGATGACGTATATGATGAGGACTCCTTTCCTGAACCAGAGCCTGAAATTAGGGAGGAAGAAACATTCCCATTCTACGAAAAAGCAGACATTACAAATAGAGATGATTTTGGTATTCGAAAGGAGTTAGATGAATTGGAAGCAGATTTAGAAAAAGTAAGTGTTCTGTGCATTTTTGATTCACTGATAATTTTCTGTGAATAGAAAATATTTTATTAAAAATGCAAAACCTCCAAAAATGATCCTAGTCAAGATTTAAAAAAAAAAAAAAAAAAAAAAAAAAAACCTATTAATGGCCATTTTTATGGGGCAAGACATTCACCAACACAACCTAAGAATTATTTCTGTCCTGTGGGTGAATGTCTTGCTCTATTGAAGAGTTTTTCATAAATTTTTTATCTTTATTAGTCACCAACTGAATAACCCGGCATTGCTCGGGTTTCAAATATGACAGCGACAGCTAAAATATTACAGTGACATTTCCCTGTGTTAACTCGAATATACAAACCCCGTAGAACGTATTTCCATGTCCATTTATTGAAATGGAATGAAATGGCAGGGAAACAAACTTTAGATTTTAAAATTGGGGCTTCAAGGGGCACTTTGTGCCAATTTTCATGGCTATAGATTGGTCTGAAGACTGGAAAGAAATAGCCTGTTTTCCACTGTGTTCTAAAGTATAAGTGTACCTAATTTGGTGTGGATTGGTCATACAATGTAGATTTGTATAGAGAATATACACAAATATCATATAAACCCACATCCATTTTGTTATGTATGGACTAGCAAAATACCCAACCTTACTCGGTTTGAATTGGTTTACTCTAGTCTCCAGATTTAAAAGATTATAAATATAATGACTTATGTCTTTGATAGAATAAAATAATATTTTAACACCATTTGCCATCTTTATAATTTCTACAACTTACTTTGGACACAAATCCTACACATGCATATCCATTCATGTAATACATTTCACATACATCACCCTTGCTGTACGACAAAACTACAAAATGTGACACTAAGGTTACTTAAGACGATTTTGAGGGAGAATTGGAATTCCTTTTCTTAGTTATTTTCATGTTCAACTCAACTAATAAAAATGACCATTTACGGCAAGTGCTCTCACACTCATAGTCAACAAAACAATATGTTTTTACTTGTGCCACTCAGGCATGAGACATTGTTGAATTTCGCCATCTTTTACTGTCATTGTGACAAAGAATTTTTCTATGTTTGAAAAGTTCTAGTCCGGATTTTTTAAACATTATTATTCTTTCAATAATGGCATAATTACATTAAAAATTTTCTTTATTCCAATTTGTCTGCCACTTTAAGTCGAATACTTTGTTTGTGATTCCTTTTTATCTCTTGTTCTTACACAATTATTTTTTTTGAAAAATAATTGCTTTTTCTGCAGTACTGGTGAATTACCCAAGATAATGCCAGGATAACTGGTTAATTACGGTTATACTACTGGTTATTTATGGTTTTTTAATTTTATACTGCTTGTTTAAATAAAATAATTATCATTTGTGGAACAACTTGGATTAGTTTCTGTATATGATATACTCAGCACAATGCATTCCTAGGTAGTTTCAATGTCACATAAACTGTGAATTTTTAAATTTTATCCTTCCCTCCAAATTTATTCTGCTCCATTTAAGTAAAATTGATAAGGGAAAAACTATAAAACTTAGACTTGAATGAATAAACTATACAGCTTTTATAATATAATATTCCTTGTGATTTTTTTCATAGAACTGTTTAATGAAAATTAACGGTAATAGAACTTGCTTTTCTTAATTTGTTTAAAGGGATTGAGCAATTTTAAAGAGAACTAATAGTTTTCAAATTGTGTTACAATTTATAAATGTTACTAAATACTTGATAATTTGAAAGAAACCAGGGACTTAGTTTAAATATAATGATAGTTATATTAAATACTACATTTAATCGTCCATAAAAAAAAAAGTAACATGTATGGTATTTTCATTGAGTTTCGAGTTTAAATATCATTAAAATCAAAGTGAAACTATAATTTTATTTTAAAATTACACAAAGCTAAATGTACATAGCTTTTACAATAGTGTATTTTAGGGGCCTACTTATGAAGAATTTTCTTCTCATGGCATAACATCATATATTGCATATATTTGTAATTTCTTTTGATAACAAAGAATTTATTTGAGCTATTCTGTATAAAGTGTCACTAGCTGTGTAAACTGAAAATATTTTGTTTCGGAATGGGTAATTTAAAAGATCTTCTGTTATACTTTTAACGTTATCAATTAATTGATATAACCAATCAAAAGTTATCAGGGTTGCCAACATTTTCTGAGCAGCTTCAGGAGCATTCTCATAAAATTTCAGAAGTTTTGAGGCTGCTTCAGAAGCAATGCAAAAATAAGGACAAAAATAAAAGATCAGCATATTTTTCTTTAAAAACAGACAAAAAATTCCCGAGTAGTACAAATAATCTCTATTAAGTCCCAAATGCGGAAGTCCAAAATTAGGTTTTTTTTTTTTTTTTTTAGTTTCTCTCACTTTTTTCCATTTTTCTGACAATTTTTAAAGAACAAGGAGTTAAACCTGGACCTAATTGATGAAACAACCCAAAATAACGGACATGTTCAGAGTAAATACCACACAGAAAAATGAGAAGATTTGCAAGTAAAATTTCTTGCATGGTTTTTGAAAGGTTTTGATCCTTTTAAAAAATTATTCCTAATTATATATATGCTATTTTACTGTTGTGAACGCAAAATTCGTGCAAGTGGGAGGTTAAATCGAGTTTTTTTTGACAAAAAATACAAATAATCTGAAATGGCTAAGGTTCCGAGGATTACGGATTTTGGACTCTGTACTATATAAAGGATAAAAAATTACATGAATGAAAGGTTTTATCCTTGAATTAAAGAAACAAAATTCAAACACACAATTTCCCAGAAAGTGTGAAAATTTTCCTTTTTCACAGGGGTAATACCACTTTTCTATTCATTGACATGATTTCCGGAGTAAACCGCAGATTACGTGGAGTTGCGGATTTTCGATGCTTTTGCGGAGAAACTCCGGAAGTTAAGGAGCACTTGGCAACTCTGAGTTATATTTGTGAGACTAAATTCATATTGTTGAGCATTTTTAAACCTAAAATTTAGTAGAAAGGTCTGTTTTACAATGGAAGTGATAGGGGATTTGTTTGCCATCCCTTTAAAGCCCTCCAAATATGCCTTCAAATCAAGACCTTTTCTCTTCTCGATTGATTTCACAATATATACTTAATCTACTACATGGAGCTGATGTCAAATAAAAAGTAAATTTGATTTGAATACTGAAGTGCATATTTCGACCCACACAAACGGATGCCCTTGAATAGAGATTAATTTTGAGTGTTATTTTTTTTGCTTTACCTTTTCATATTCTGAACTCATTTTTCTGTAGGAATTTCCAGATGACGACGATGATGATGATGATGATTATGAGGGGGAGGAAGGGACAGAAGATGAATTTGAGTTTTGGCAGTTTTAAACTAAACCCCTAACAAAACATAATCTATCGTAACTCCATCATTATTGTAGTTTCTCATTGAAATAATTCATTAATTTAAATAGTTTTGCACAATTGTGTCAGTTAAGAGAGTTTTAGACCCTACTAACATGCATGAGTTTATTTCTAGCATGGATAAATTCATGTTATGTATGTACTTGCGTAATTTTTATACACTAGGTGATCTGTTCAGTCAAGATGTATGTTTAAGATATATGTATTTTTTGGATTGTTGAGTTTTGAAAGTTTTTTAAAAATGAGTTTAAAAATATATACACTTGTTTTTCCATAATTCAAAACCTGTGTGTGTCCTAAGTAATATTTTGTGTGGACCATATCATTGATAGTGCAGATTCTTACACAAAATGCCATCTTTAATATAAGCATAGTGCAGCAACAAAGAAAGTAACTTGTTAATGATAGTTAATGGGGAAGTAAAGCTTCCTCAAGTTCTGAGTTCTTAAACATTATCTATATATTAAAAGAAGATTTTAAATTATTGCACTACCCACTTAAAGCTCTCTGTGTCTGACATTATGGGTACTATACAAACATGAAATATGCATGACTGGTTAGTACTTTGTCCCTTGCTTGAAACATGTCTTGGATGCTTAATACCTAGGTATACATGTTTGTAATGGTTTGGAATCCACTTTCAGCAAAAGACCTTGGTATTATTTATTTTGTCATTATGTAGCTAAAAATGACCACAGAGTTACAAACTAAACCAAAATAAATTAGCTGAAAGTTGAATAAATAATTTCTATATAATCTAGATGTTTACATTTTTGCAAAAGTTGGCTAGTCTTATTGTAAGTTATAATTTTAAAAGTTTTAATTGAAAATATATTAAATTTTATAAAAATCATAATAATTTAATCCAACTTCATTTTTATTAAGAAATATATTAAATTTATTCAATCATAGTTTTAATTTTTTTTTATACTTTTACTTTTACAAACTTTATTTAATTTTTATTTAATAACTGTTTAAAATGCATTATGTTTGTGTGGAGATTATTTAATATGTTGCATTTTAACCAGCATGGATTCAGGCAATAGAAGCTCTTTCATCCCATTAAACTATTTTTTTCAATCGTGACAATATATTTAACTTTTTACTTTCTAAAATTTAATTTTATACTTTGAGATTATAATTATAGGCGATGCTTAAAGACAATCCTATTTAGTAAATTCAAGAATGGTTTTCCGAGTACATTATTATGGATTAATTTCAAGGTCATTATTTTAAAAGATATATGTTTTATCTTGAGATGAAAAGCAAGGAATAAATTTCCATACATTTCTGTATTTTGACATGTCTTCACATCGGCCATTCAAGAGTCACGCACAGATATTTATTGGCAGGAGAAACCGCTCCATCGTGCCAGCATTGCCAAGAGCCTCTCTCCATCCATCATATTTAACTTCTTGTACAGGTCTTAGACATTTTTACCGTCAATTTTTTAAAACTTCATCGCCAATTTTATCAAACCTGTTATGTCAACCTCCCCATCCATTACTTTTTAAATTTCTTCATCATTCAGGTTTTTTACCACATATATAATACGGTTTTTAATTGAATTCTTTTAAATTTTATCGAAACTAAGATGAGAAAATACTCAATTAAAATTTTACCTTTATACGTAAATCTTGTGTCTTATCGGCTGTTTTTATTCATTGTATTTTGCTTTTAAAGTTGGTCTGGTTATTGTTTTCCAAACTTTAAAATACACTTTCTTTTTTCACTGTCTTGTGTTTGGCGCAGCTTATCCATTTTTGGATCTTGTGCCATAAAACCTCAACCAACCATACATTTCTGTAATTGATTCAATTGAATCTTAATTACATGGAGCAGGAAATTGTTTAGTGTGGGTATTCCTAGAGGCTTAAAAAGAATTTTGCATCCATAGCACTGAATTGTTGCATGTTTTTATTACTTATGCTTGCATAACATTTTAGAATATTGCTTGCCTTTTTGTGACTTGCTGTTGTTATTCCCTACCTGAAGTCTCCTGAAAGGGCTCTGCCAAAATGCGAGAAACTATTGAAATTGCACAAGGAAAGTCCCAGGCTCCATTACATAAAAGCTCGAGCTTTGGATAAATTGGCTGAAGTGCAACGCAGTAACAAACATTTGGAAGATGCTATTGCTATGTATCAGGAGGTCATGTCTCTCAGAGAAGTACCAGAAGAGTTATATCTGACAGCTGGAAAACGTGCTGCTGATAGGATGCGATTCCGAGGTAATTTATTAATTCGTGATTTGAAGAGATTTGTGCACTTATTTACTTTTGATGAGATTTTCTTTGTAATTGTACTTCTATTTAACCCTTCTTTGCATGATTTTTTCTTTATCGGTGAAATAAATCAAGGTGATATAATTCATGTTCAAAATTGAAGGAAAAATGGTTAAAAAAATCTTAGTATATATTTATAGTATAAATTTAGCAAAAAACAATATGATGGTATCATGTGGTATTTTTTAAATTAAACGCAAAATTTTTCAGAAATTGCTCTAAAAATAACAGAAACACATGTTACAATCCTTTCTTCCACTCATTTTCACTTTTTTAGCAATAGGAACTCAAATATAATAAAACAAAATTAAAAACGAAATCATACGTTTATTGCAACTACAACAAACAGCGGAATGACAACTTCAAGCTCGTTTTACTGATAGTGACACTTGCTTATTTTTGACAGCTATGTTTTTTTTTATGTAATGGACATTAAAAAGGTATCCAGACACGATCAACTTAAAGTGAACTTGTTCTTTTATATAATTTTTGGGCATTCAATGTTATGATGGAAATTTCCACCATTATGCAAAGAAGGGTTAAGTCCTTTTATGAAATATCATAGTATATAGGATTACTATGGGCCTTTAAAGGGAAGGCCTAATTTTTACTTACATTTTTTAGGGCATTTAAAAGACCTTAATATTACTGAAAATCCAAAGCATTTTTTTAAGTCTTAATTTTGGCATAGAATATGTCTTATCTTTCAAAACTGGGGTACCACACAAAATGTCTGAGTGTCAAAAAAAAAAGCGTAAGTGTGAAATATTTAATAACTTGAAAAATATAAATGATACATTAATTAATAGACACTATATATATTTTCGTTCTCACATTAATTTAGTCTAGCTCCAGCCTCCTTTGTGTGAGCACGACGTTTGAGGTGTCATCTGTTTCGCTTCTTTGCGCTTTATAAATAATAATCGAAATAAAACTTAAATATTTAATACTTGTTTAGATATCGGACTTCAAAGTGTGGAAATTTGGCAAAAGCTTTGAAATGTCCAAATATATGCATAATAAACACCAGAAATTTTTTGAAATGTCAACAAGAAAGATTGAGGTATGGGGAATCCAGGAAGACCTAGACATCGGATGCTGAGTGTCAGCAGGCTTGTTGGAAAAGTTGAGGACAGGAAAAGTTGAGTTCAAAGTTGGGCTGTTGCTCGCATAATTTAGTCTAGCTCTGGCCTCTGTAGTATGAAGTAGAGTTTTCAAGCTGTTGCTATAGAGGGGTTAATAAAATGCTGTCTGATAACCTGTGTTCAGAGGATGATATTCTGTCATATAAAGTCAAGGAAAAACACCCATAAAAACTTTGTTGAAATGTCTTTTTAAAACTGCATCTCATGGGATTCCCAAGGGATATGCAAATGTTTGGCTGCTGTTTAATAACCTGTATTCTGTGATATAAAATCAAGGAAAAAATTCACTGAAACTTTGCAGTTGAGAGTATTTTATATAAAACTAATGTTGGTTGAGATCACTATCAGTACAAACTAAGGTGGATAATGGCTCGCATGTTAGACTTGAAAAATTAATGATTTCATCTGCAATGTTTAGGAGATGTATTTGATTTTTGTAAGAATATAATAATTTAAAAACGAATTATCAATCTAGATTGAAAAGACAGTTGTCTCATGTTTTCATATTTCCATCATAACAAAATCGTTAGTGATAGATCTTTTCTGCAATTGCTTCACAAAAAACGTAAAAAGTATGTGTTTTATATATTTTATGTGGGCTATAATAAAGTGTGATAAGTAAATTATGTAAAAATACTTAATCAAATTTGGAATATATTAAAGTCCAAATTATACCATTTCACACCCACCCTGGACCTCCTGCACTTTCAAGCAGCACCAGTTTTTGGCAATGAGTGGCTAGAGATATGATGAAGTCATATTGGTGTCTTAAGCATTGTTTTTTGCCTCAGTGATATTTATGCCTCCTATTTAAAAAAAGATTTTAAAAGGGATGAAAAGATATATATATATATATATATATATATATATATATATATATATATATATATGCATGTTTAGTTCCCACTGCCATATTTATTTTATAAAACATTTCTGTATCAATCTTTTAAAAATAAAACTTTTTCAGGTAAAACAATAAGTGATAAAAAATCTGTTATCTCTCTAACTATTTTTATACTTGTTTGTTATTTATTATGCAGATGTCTATCTCTAATTCTAGTCTCTAAATGAATTCTATTTTTAATTATACAGCTGTTTTAATGTATTATTTCATCTTTTAGTTAGCTTGAGTATTTAAGCAACTTATTTCATTTATACTTAGAATGTCCATATTAAATTCTCTGTTTTTAGGTTTCATGGGAAAATCAGTAAAACTATTATTAGAAATGGCAAACAAATTTCCTGAAAACATTGAATTGAAAAATCTTGTTGCTGTTGGTTATTTGATGATTGGGCAAAACAAAGAAGCCAAAAAAGCTCTGTATGAAGTACGTATTATGGTTAAACTTTAATGTGCTTTTGATAATCTAATTCAATTAAGCACACGTCCAAAATGTTTATACTAATTTTACTTTTTTGGGGCGCTGAATCCGAAAACAACTCCGGTTTTTTCTCGTATAGTTTTTTGCAAATTGGGCTAAAACTTTTTATTAGTGCTGTTGAACTGAATATTGAAGAACAATAAAAGGGTAAACAAAAAAATATATATATGCATATATGTTTGTCAAAGATATTAAAATAGTATTTACATATTTTTCCTTTTCTCTTTAGTTTAGAAACACTATCTTTTTCTTATGTGCGGTTTTTGATTTCCAGAGTAACATCTAGTAATTATCAGCTGTTATATCGACATTCAAATGACCCTAGACCCTTCAATTTGTTCAATTAATATTTATTATTAGTATTCCCTTAGTTCTTTATTTTCTACATTAAGATATCTCTCTATATTAAAAAATGTTACTGCAGACGCAGCTGCTGCAGGATTAAAAACTCGATTTTTTTCGCTCAATTGTTAGACGGTTTCCCGAGAAAGTACAGATCCAAAAATTACGAAATTGACATGGTTTGTTCAAAATTGCAGGAAACAAGACAATTGATTTTTTTTCTGATGCAGCTATTAGTTTGGGGTTTATTAAGTGTCAAAGTTGAAAGAGCGAAATTTCTAATGCGAGTGAGCAAAAGACCTACAAATTTTTAGTCTCCAGCCATGATTATATTTAGAGTACCTCTAAATGTGAATTTTTGCAGGACGACAAGTTTTTTTTAGAAATTTCAATTTGGTTCCTGATAAATTTTTTTTTTTCAATTTGGGAAAAATCTATATGTTTTTGTTATTGTTTTTTAAAATTGTCATATCAATATCTTATTACTATTAGTTTTTTAATTTGAAAACATTGCAGTGAACCTTAGAATGTCCTCTTTCTTAAAGTATAATTATTTTAAAAATCGGTTAATAAATAAATTCGATGCTATCAAAAGTTGGTCATACAAATTTCGGAATATAGGAAATTTTCGTTACTTTTCGTTAAAACTGTCATATTTATAGCTTAATACTATTATTTTTTATTTGAAAACATCAACAAAAACCTTAGAATGTACTCTTTCTTATGAAAAAATTATTTTTGAAATTGGTTTATAAAAAAAAGTCGATGCAATCAAAAGTTGGTCATACAAATTTCGGAATTTTTAGATCGTAATTTCCTATACATAACTAAAACTGTTATATCTTTTGTTTGATGCTATTGGTTTTAAAATTTGAAAATACCACATAAAAGCTTAGAATGCACTCTTTCTTATAGTATAATTATTTATAATATTCGTTCATAAATAAATTCGATGTGAGGAAAAGTATAATTTAGTGAAAGTGTACAAATTGCTGATCGCGCACAGAAGGATTGGTGAAACGAAAGGTTGCATTTTGAACTCACAGTGTTTGCCAGATATCAAATGTATCGTAGCTACAATCACCATAGCACTGATTAAAAACAATTTTTCCCCTTTGAAACTTGCGGTTACGTATGGCCTGGGGTCCAAAAGGGTGAACTCTCTTTTTCCTCTCGATTTTCATACGGTTTCGCGAAAAAATACCCATCCAAAAATTTTGAGATTAGCATGGTTTATTCAAAATTGTACAGGGAACAAGATCATGAAGTTTTTTAGTGATGCGGCTATTAGTTTAGGGTGCATTATGTGTTAAAGTTTAAAAAAAACGAAATCACTTAAGAAAGAAGTTTTGGTTTGCGTAGCAATCACTGGGTATTTGAGAGCGTTAACAAGCAGGGAGTGAAGCTCTTGCTGTGACGTCATGCACCGTAAAATCAGGATTATACGAATTATTAAGATGGTTTCGCCGTCACAGGACATTGACTCTGCAAAAGTAGTTTTGGTTTGCGAGGCAAACCAAATTGTATCTGCAAAAAGAGATGGTTTGAGAAGCAAACCAAATTGTATCTGCAAAAAGAGTTGGTTTGAGAAGCAAACCAAATGGGATTGCGTGCATAGGTGAGCAGGGGGTGGAGGTTTTACCGTCGCATGAGGTTTGTCTCTGCGAAAGGAGTGTTGGTTTGCAAGCAGGGGGTAGAGCCCCCTAGTTCTAAAAAAATTTAAGTGTCAATTTTAAAATTTATTTTTTGCTAATTTGAAATCCTTAAAACTTTAATTTCTGTAACATACTTAGTTAGCTCTATTTGTTACTCACTGCTATTTCTCAGGCAATCTCAACTTTATTCAAAAGGGGATAGTTCATTAAATGTTGATATTTATGTGTCTACTCCTAGCAAAAATGATGTCTTTCACTAGGCTTCTGATTCATTACTGAGGTTCTTGTTTTGGTATTTAAAGCAATTTCCCCCTTTAGTATATATCTTCAAAAACTATTTCATCAAACAATTTTACAAGAAATGGTTGTAAAAGGATTGTGGCCTTTGGTTTGAAAAATAATTTCTGATAGGTTTTAGATTCTTTTTGTGGTTAGTGTTTTTTCTCCCTGGATTGACTTTGTTGGACTCTTGTACTTACAAATAAATCATGGAAATTTAGTATACCAGTCTTCTGACCAAGGAGCATACACAATTTTTTAAGGTTTCTGTTAATCATCCAGTCATGATTATATTTCTTATCTGAGGACTAATTCCAGAATTTCTAGAATTAGAATTTCTTAACTAATTCAGAATTAAAGATATATATTGTTGTTACTAATCCCCGACATGGTTTCTTTAAATAAGACCAAGTCCACGAGTACATAAACCCCCCAAGAGTCCAAGAAAAGTAGAGGTTCCGAAAAAACCTTGTCCATTGTAAAGTCAATACATTTTAAAATATGAGCTGTCGAAGCCTGATTAGCTATGCACTTGGTACAAGTCCTGAAAACCTTCTGGCCCTGTTCGTAGGAGAGACTCCTCAAGTGTCCACTGGCAAAATGTGAAATACAAGTCTGCTGACTTCTATGGCCCTCAAAGAGTAGGTCGCCTCCAGGACGACTTCTCGAGTACCAGTCATGTACTGGAGTGACATTCCAAAGATCTTTAGACGTCTTCCTGCTCTCTGAGAACGCTTCACTATATGTACAAGGCATATCTGACTGGAGAGTCTCTAAGGAAGCAGCCTTTGCCAGAAAATCTGCGATCTCATTGTCACTTATACCGACATGAGAGAGAATCCTCTCATGTCGGTATAAGTGAATATAGATAAGTGAATGAATGAAGTGAATGAAAATATGTAAAAGGGTCAATTTTTTTGTGTGTATACAACACTAGCATGTTTCTATGAACTAAAATAACAACTTTAGGATTACTTATTCAATTAAAAGCCTTCGTTTTTTGTCTTTTTAGTCAATGCCAAATTTTTACATACTACAGTAATATCACTGCAGTAAGTTAAGTTACCATTCTGTTAATGGTAAACATTGCACTGCTAATGAAACACCCTTATTAACATTCTGTTAATGTAAAACTCTGCTTCTAAGGGTCAATGTTATTCGTCCTCATGTGATAAAAAATGACTTAAGTTACAAATCAAACCTGCTTATTATAACTATTAATACTGCATTTAAAATTTTGTATTTCATTGTTTATGTATTTGATTTTGTTCTATAAAAATTGTTATAATTCATTTGAGTTTTTTATGAAATGTTTTGTATTTTTTGTGACGTAATTACAATAAGCAATTTTTAGCATACACCATAAATGTTCCATAAAAACCAAATTTATGAAAAACTGATGTGTGGTGACATTTTATTTTGAATTCATTGCTTAAAATTACATTAAGGATAGCTAAAGTTATAAAAGAAGTTTTTCTCATCTTAGATGTGTTATTAATTATTCCATTTTAAAAGTAAAAATGGTGAATAAATATTGTTTTAGTAAATTTGATATATATTACTGAGTTGTTCCTTCTATGATATAGGAATCTGACGAATATGAATATCACACATGCACAACTTCTAAACTAAATTGAGTATGATGTTAATTAAATTACCTACTTACCTAAGAGGAATTGTTTTACTTTTGATTTATTTAATTACTTAGGTGTGTTCTTAGCTATGTTCATGAAGTTAATCCGTTTTTTAAAGCCATTTTAATTGTTTCTCTCATTTTCCTAGGTATTAAAAGTTGCACCAAAATCAGGGTTTGCCAAAGTTCATCTAGGTTTTATATTGAAAACTGATGATTCCAACTACAAAGAATCCATTAAGTTGATGAGTGAAGGAATAGCATCTAGAGAAGCTGGAGTAATTGATGGCCGATTCTATTTCCACCTGGGGGATGCCCTGCATCGTGTTGGCAAACAAGATGAGGTTCTTTATACTCCTAGTTATTTTTTTATCTCATTTCAACAACCATAACCTGTCTCTTATGTATCCTACAGCAATATTTTTACACATTTTTCACTAGGTTTATCAACTAATCATAATTTGCTAAATGTGGCAAAAGCTGTAATTTCTTTTTGAAATTTTCTTTAATTTTACATACAGTAAATAACTATTTCATTTATGGTTATTTTATGAAAAAATACAAACAATTTTTTCAGTAAATACCTTGTTATTCAAGAATATATAAATATGTATAAAGTTATATTAAATTGATTTATCCTCCTTTTAAACTTTACAGAAGAAATGATTTGAAAATTTTTTCTATCACTCTTGTGTAAAAGTAGAGATTATAGAAGTTGACAATTGTGTTTGCTTGTGTCTTTAGCTGCTCCAACCCAGTTCGGATACTGTTCACTGATGGTATCAGTTTCTTCAATTATGAAAGGTTAGGAAAATTTAAGTTGATAAGTGTGGTATGTGCAGTTGATGTAATATTTTGGTTATTCATTAAAATGCAAAGGGTTTTATGTAGTCACAGTTTGCACACAAGCTGTACAGTGAAAAAACAACCTGATCTCAACAGTCTTGTCTGCCATTTTTTAATGTGTTTGCAGTATAAGAATTTTTTAATGTGTAGAGTGTTTGATTTTTTTGTTCAATTGTTCTGCAGAGAACTCCATGTCCAAATTTTATCTGCCTAAATGAAAATAATTTATATCTTTGTTTCCGTAGGCTATGAAGGTGTATGAAGATGCTGTGAAGGAGGGACTGTTTTTATCAGCATATCAGAGATCATTGTACAATGTAAATGGGTTAACTGGAAAACCATGGTGGAATCCTTACAGCACAACATATGCACCTTATTTTAAGGTAATTTGTTCCACTTCTGTCATCTTAAATCCTGAAATCTTCGGGATCTTGGATAACCGAGTTTTGCATCCTTTTTAAACGTTTTTTTCATTATATCTTGTTATTTATTGACATTAGATTATTGCTAAATAAGATCTGAAAATATAATTTTTATAAAATATTTCTTATAACAAGCCATGTACGTTGGGGTTAGCCATGTACCCACCCTAAAAAAAGTACACAGCTCTTCATTCAAATAATTTTAAAAGTAGAACAAATTCAAAGATAGCCTTCAACAGGGAATATCGCCTTCCATAAATTAATATGCATACAAATTGCATAAGATGCCATCTTCTCATTAAATTGAGCACCAATTTCCCAATTTTCAATAGTATTCTATTATTTTGACAAAAAATTTTGAATCATATCATTTATAATTTCAAAAACTAAGTTTCGTATCATTCCTGAATATAGAAAGTTTGGAGCTGTTAATGTATCTTACTTATATCTTACTTGTGCTAACAAAAACTAAGTTTCGTATCATTCCTGAATATAGAAAGTTTGGAGCTGTTAATGTTACATCAGTTTCACAGACATTTATGGATATTTTCCTAATTAATATTCTTTTTGGACTGATATTTTGTAGCATGTTGATATTAACATACCCAAACAAAATGTACATGATGTTTTATTTTTAAAATAATTTTTAGTTTGCAATTTTAATTATAAAATTAACATTTTTTCAAAAAATTATAAATAGGAACCTTGATATATTTTGACAGACATATCACAAAAAATTTCATCTCTTTCCTGTGGATAGATTTTGCAATATATTTAAATTTTCGTTACTAAGGTAATTTTAGAGGGCGTCCAAAAGGTATAAAAAAGTATGACAATGTTGAAGAATAGGTAATTTTTTTATTTAGCTGGAAATATCATTTTTGTAATCTAACTGACATTGCCTTCTACCTGTCCTGTGTGTGCAGCTGAGCAATAATCAGTAGTTGTTTTTCGGTGGACACTTGAATCAGAGTCTAACTGTAGAGATGGGCAAATTGGATTTTACAATAACTGTCTTAATGTCTATTGCTTACTTGTGCTAACAGTTATCATTAACTGTTACTCTGAAAAATTTATTTAATAGTTACTAAAAATAACAGAAAGTAAATTTTTTTAACAGTTATTAACTGTTAAAAAAATCGAAGTTAACGATGATATTGACTATCATTCTCTTTCTAGATTTATCGTCTATCAAGATTACAACTTTGCATATAAATGCATATAAATTTTGTTTAATTGGGACCAAAGACTAATAAAAACACTAGTTTAGACACTAGTTCTCATCCCCAGCCTCTTTCTTCACTTTTCACAATTCTTCACCTTTTCTTGATTATCACACCATAATTTCAGTATTGTTTCCTCCTCAGCAATACTGATGAATCGTTATGAATCACGTTTATGAATTATGTTTAAGTTCAAGGATTGAACATTTTTCACCGTATAGAGAATTCTTTCTTTACCTTTTTTTTTTGGTTCTTACTGTGGATTCCAGTAACTCAAACTTTGCCAATTCACAAATTTTCATTTTGCTATTAAAATTTTTGATAATGTTAAGTTTACAATTGTAAGATATTGTTTTCCTTTTCTTACTAGGTGCAGGAGAATCATATTTACTTAGTTTGGATGACATTTTTTTAAGAGTTTATAAAACGTATAACAAAACAATCTTAACTTTCATCGATCATAGAATCGTAATCTAAGCAAGAGAATAACTGAAGATAGCGTTGGTGTGAGTGCGCATACGTCAGGGTTATTACTGTCCCTCTGAATATAATGATAGTAAATTCATGAAATTTAGACTAATTTGACGATGTAGATTCAGGCATCAAAACTTAGTGTTGCTATTGGAAATTTCGTTGATCATGCAAACTATGATATGAAAGTGATCCCTTATTCAATGCTTTTGCATTTGAATTTGTAGAGGATGTTATTTCCTATTGATTGCTATCTTTGAATTTGCTTTATTATGAATAGTTGTTGAAATAAAAGGGGAGGTATTTTTTTTCCGCCAACGGTTCTAGAGATATATCTGCTTTTGTTTAATCAGTCATTTTAAGTTTGCTTATGTTAGTTGAATTTGCAATTTTTTTAATTTAGGCTTTTTTTTGAAAACGATTTGCCAAAGAAAAGATACAGCCTTCACAAAAGTATATAAAAAGTATTATTTAGCCAGTTACCATTAAAATTAACTTTCAAATTTTTTTACATGCATAGAGGATTTAGGGGACATATAACGTGTATGCAAAATCTAAACCATATCAAATAGACATTTTTTTTTTGTCACACCAAATGGTTGATACCTGATATTATTCTATATTTACTGGAATTTTTTACATGTTTAAAAAGGATAATTAGTGGTAATCTTACATATAATTTATGCCTTTGTTTAAAAATCTGACAACTTGCAAAAATTTCTGCTAAGAATATTTTTAAATGTAAAAATTTCTACTTGTGTCGTCAAGTTGTGGTGAATGTTGCATAATGTGTGAAAACTACACATGGGTTGTATGCTTGTAATATGCATAAGAAAAATGTTTATTTTTTTTTAGTTTCAAAAAATATTTTTTGAATTTTTATGTTTTTTATTATTTAAGTATTTAAAAAAACTTTCAAGATGTGAAAGTATTAATTGTATCGTTTTCAAGCTTCTAGAGAAACACTGGTTATCAATTAGAGATGAAGCTTTGTCAATCACAAATCAAAGAGGTTCAGGATTTTTACCTGAAACTGAGGGATTACAAGAAAAAGGAGATTGGAAACAGTTTGAATTGTTTGCTAGGGGTAAGTCAACAAATTTTCATACTTTTCAAGAAATTAAGAATTTGTTTAGCTATTTGAGTTGCTTTATTCAAAATATGAATTAAAGTTTTTTTTAAAATCAGTTTTTTTTTTTTTGGGGGGGGGGGGGTTTCTTTACAAAAAAACAAAAAAATTGTAAAATAAATTAAAATATTTGTGAATTGAGTGATTACATTGCCAGTATGATCAAGAATTTGTTTATTATTTAACATAGAACTAAATAACTAGATGCCTTTCAACAGCGTCTGGGCCTAAAGCTAAATAAATAAATTTAACTATAGAATTTTCATAAATATTTACAATATAATCTGGGACAAAACTACATTTTGTACTAAGCTGCTTGAGAATCAAGTACTTCTGTTAATGTTATGGTTTCAAGATGAAAATTTATGTATTAATATTTTTAGGGAAGAAAGTGGAAAAGAATTGTTTGAAAGTTCCTAAAACTTGTGAATTAATATCTCAAATACCAGATGCATCTACTTGTAAAAGAGGCCAGGTTAGTACTGTTTTCGTTATGTATACAAAAGATGCTTCTTATAAGGGAAGCAAATAATTTTTTTAAATGTCAAGTATAAACCTCCCTATTTCAAAACTTTTAATTTGATAAAGATCCTAAACCACTGAAAAACAAACATTGCATTTAAAATCAATAAAAAAGTAAGATGAAACCAAAGTTGAAGCCTGCATAAAATTATGTAATAAGGAGAATGAAGGCTGGAAGAAACAGACTAAAAATCAGTTCTTTCATAATATATATATTGCATTCACTGATTATATATACAAACAAAAATCTCTTGGTAAAATATTTTACATATTTTAGGTGAAATTTTCAATTATGAGACCTTCAACGCATATATGGGCTCATACTGGGCCAACAAATTGTCGGTTAAGAGCTCATTTAGGATTGGTGATTCCTGAAGGAGCTAGTATCAGAGTTGCAAATGAAACAAGGTAAACGAATCATTTTGGATTTATGTATGTTTTGTCCCTTTGTTTCTATTTTTTGAATGAATGTACACTAGAATTAATTTAATTGACTGATTTTCGAAGATTGATTTTATATTGGGATTAACATCTTTTCCTTAACCATGTTGGTACCTTGGTGAACAATTTTCAAAATTTTTGCACAAGTTAAATGTACAGTTGCGGAAAAAACCCGAAACATCTCCTTTATTTCCAGCACTATTTCTTCTAGAACAAATTCAAAGGTATCATTCAATAGTAATGTTCATAGTAATGTCCTAAAAATTCAAATCCAAAAAATTACATAAAGGGACGTTTTTATATCAAATTTTGCACAAACACCGAAATTTCTAATGGAAACATTAAGTTTTGATGCCATATCAGATTATGTATCGTTAAATTAGTCTTATTATGAAATTTCACGACTTTACTATCTTTATATCCAGAGGTATTTATTCTATCCTAAAGTTGGTGTCAATTTCCGGGACCATCTCCTCATAGAAAGTCCTTATTTGTAGATCGAGAGCAATTGTAGTTAACGCTACCCGAATTTCAAAGTTGAACTCTACTTCAAATGTATTTTTCAGCAATCCAAGAATTATTACATTTATTATGCAGGTACAATTGATTTAGGAATTACATTATATTTACTATGCAAGTGCAAACAATCCACGGGACTGGACAGACATAAAGATCTAAAAGATAAAAACAAATAATTAGTTTAACATGATTACAATTAATCAGTTCTGAGAACCCCCGGTTCTCACATAGATCGCTTCTAACGCCAAACTCTTTCATCTTCTCTTTTTACTTATTTCTTTTTAATCATAGTGTTGCCAGGTTCCGGGTGCTAAACGAACAGTAGTCTTGTTGGAGCCACGGGGTACTGAGTGCAAACCCGACAACTGCTCTGCACGTATAACGGAAGTATCAAAGTTAGAATTATTATCCTAGGTTTTCAGACATTTTTTAAACTTTTGCTTGTCTTATAAAATTCATAATAATGAAGAAAATTTAATCTAGTGGAAAAACTAATCATCAGAATGAACTAAAATTTTGCATGGCGACATTGAAAGTCATTCTGAATCGATTCCCATCAAAATGTAATAAGATTAATTTCATAATTTTTTCAAACTTTAATTTAATTATTGCATTCTAAAACTATTAGGTGGATTTTTTTCTACGACTGTGCATCACATCAGCACTATAGCCAAAACATGAAACTGCACTTTTTACTTCCACCTTAGCCGATTTTCCACTATTATCTCTACTATTATGAAAGAAAGTGTTGGTTTGTTTGTTTGTTTCTTGCCGCAAAATCCTGACGATTCTACGGCACTTACATCAATGAGATTTGGCCCACAGGTAGTCCAATTTTTTTGCAATTTTTGGGCCACGTCGAAATTTAAAAATTCAATCTAGAACATTTTAAAATGAATTTAATGAAATTTAATTATTTTTGTTTTCTTTGGAATGGCAACCGCATAAAGATATGATAGATTCTAAATTTATTTTTTCCGTTTTCATTTTGCGGAAAGGATTGATTTTCCAACAGAGCATAAAAAAATAGTTTAAACTTTAGTTTTGTTGTTCTTTTTTCTATCTACTAGACCATTAAAGATCGAGTAAAAATTTCAATGGATTTGAAATCTGCGGAAAATTTCACTTTAGATCGATACCTAAAAATATGATTTTCTTTAAATAAATAATTTTTAAATCGAATATATCTTTCATATTTTTGCAAGAGATTGTGACGTCACTTGAACTTTCTCTTTCCAAAAAAACAAAAACAAAACAGATTGCATCTTCTGTCCTTTGTGTTAAAAAAAAAAAAGAAACAGATTACATTTCCAGTCCCATTCCATTTCTGCGAATGAGAGCAAGAAATAAAAAGAACATTGACTGTGATTGTTAAGTTTTTACCCGTAAAATCGGAATCGCTAAAGATAGATTAAAAATTTCAACGGATTTGAAATCTGCGGAAAATTTTACTTTAGATTGATACCTGAAAATATGATTTTCTTTAAATAAATAATTTTTAAATTGAATATATCTTCAACAGATTTGAAATCTGTGAAAATTTTTACACATGTTAATACCTTACCTCACGGCGTTGCCCGTGGTGTTGGTTTGTGAATCTAGTTGTTTCATAATTTTGAAATCAGTGTTACCTTTTAGCTGACAAAGAAATATTTTCTATCTGGGGATAGTATGTTATGTTATCAGGACATGGATTATCAACTGAACACCATTGTTTTATACGAAACGTTAGATGAAAGAACTGAAAAATGATTTAACAATTTTTTAAGATCTAAAAATGTCAGTTTTTAGCATTAGAATATTGTTTTATTTTTTAATGCACTTCAAATATTTCTGAACAATGCAATGATTAAAATTTCTATTTATTTTTATAGTGTAATTTACTGTTACTATTATGAATACACAATGCATCGAGGGAAGTTATATGAAGGTTATTGTACTTTAAATATGTACGGAAAAAAAGAAATCTTAATTTTTTAAAGCTTCCAAAATTATGTACCAGACTCCCATGATTTTCTTTTTTGCTTGATATTTGAAGTGTTTGGTTTATGGTTTGCGTTTTTAATTGTATCATTCCTTAATCCATTATACTTTTATTATTGTTTATTTTTTACTGAACTTTTGTAGAGAGTGGGAGGAAGGCAAAATCATTCTGTTTGATGATTCGTTTGAGCACGAAGTGTGGCATAATGGAAAAGCTTCTCGTCTAGTCCTGATTGTTGACTTCTGGCATCCTGAATTGACACCTCATCAGAAAAGAAGTTTGACTCCTATATAATTTAACGTTAGAGCTTTGAATGTGATAAGAAGTGCAAATGGAACTTAGAGCTTCAAACATAGAACAATTACAACCTGGGAAGTAACTTGTGATATTTCACTAAAGATCTTAATGTTTTAATGCACTTTTAATGGCATTAGATATTGAAGTTGTTTCTGATCTGAAAAAATAATTTTAATTTAAGTTTGAGGTAAATGAGGTTTGATTTATATTTATCATTTCCATAGGCATTGTTTTATTTAAAATCACCATCAATATTGCCAACTACTTATTATTAAAAACTGATGTTTTAGTTTTTTAACTGTGCTTGGGAATGCAGAAAATATGAAACTTGTGTATTCTTCAAAGCATTCATATAATAATTAGTATGAAAGTAATTATACTTTTGATTTTAAATTGTTACAACTTCTAATGTAAAACATTTGAGTTAGATGTGTTATAGCAAAATGTTAACTGTTTATAAACAATAAACATGTATTTTAAAGATTTATAAAATGTATGTTATATAGAAATCTATAACATGTGTCTGATATCATGGCTATTACTTAAGAGTAGTTTTTACTTTAAAGAAATATATGTATTTGTAACGATACTGGCATATTTATATTTTTACTAAAAGTGATTCAAAAACTACTTTTGTCGCATTTATCAACCTCTGACTATCCCTAAATTTAGGCATGGAGTTTGTAAACAATGACATTATGACTTATCTTCGAAAATTCTGCAATATTCTACTTGCATATTATCAAGCATTTATCTATGTTATGGTTCCTAACAAATTCTTATGGCAACTTTTTGGATGGTGAATCATCACTTTTTCTTTACTTTAAAAGAGCCAAATATTGTTATATGTTAATCGATTTGATTGTTTGCTATTTGCTTATGCATTTATTATGAGAAACATGCTAATGTTATCATTAATGGCTTTTGTATTTTATGTTGCTTGTTATTTTGAGCATTTCAATTGGTATAAGAAATTCAGGATTCTTTTGGTGTTTCTGAGAATGTCACTTTCATGCTGTGTTAAATGACTAGAAGAAAATTTTGACAAGCTTGAGAACTACATTAGTGCAATGCAATTGTTTTGACTAAAGGTCATTAGTCTGTTGGTGGACATTGACTTTTCTGTAAAATATCTACTTGAAGATCACTCCTCCACATTCAATCACTTTTTTATGTAACCACAGGCTATTGCTTTAGATTGGTTTTACTGTGTTTAATTTGGAGGTTTAACCCAGGAAAGTGTATCTACTGCAGAAAAATAGTTTAAAAAAATTGAATGGTAAGCAAATGTTTCTAGATTAAATACCTTTATAGATGAATTAAAAATTATATTTTCCTTTATAGACCAATTAAAAATTATCTCTTTAATTGTTAACATCATTATTAGCTCATTACAATGAAAAAACTATTAAGAAAAATTATTTTCTGGGTGAACAAGTAAAAAATATTTTAGCATCCATATTATCTCTGAAACACAAGCCATGTAAGATCATGAAGTATAATTTAGTTACGTTATTAACTGATTTTTTGATGTTTTTTGTGTTAAGTGCCAATGTAAGAACATCACTGATATAATTTACATGTATTTCAGTGTTTTTACTTCAATTTATTGATGCATTTTTTAAAGCCATGCTTAAATCTTAAATATGATTGAAAATACTCAAGAATATCGAATGTTTTCTGTGCTGTTTTTATTTATACCAGTTCTATGTAGTAGTAAAATGAATTAAAAAAAGGCTTTTATTGGAAATATACATGTGTACATTATATGTTTTGAAATAATTATTCATTTCTGTCTAATAGTACTTTGTGAATTAAAATATTTCAAAGTATGATTAATATTTATGTTAATTTTTGATGCAATATTGTTAATAAGAAATTCAAGAGTATACAGAACATTATATGAAATTAATCCATCCCCTGATTGTTAATGAATTTTTTAATAAAAATATTTTTCTACAATGGTAATTTTGTTTCTTTTCTTCAAATATAGGTTACCTCATAAATAGTTTTGTCTTTTCTTTGACACATTTCTTTGGGTTGGATACATTACAAATACAGTATTTCTTAGTTACAGAAATCTAGTTTCCAAATACCTTAACACTATTCCTTATTTATATATCGTCAGTTTAGAACAGAAACTCATTGGTTGACAAATATTTTTGTTGTCTGAAGACTATTTTAGTTTGTAGGTCAAAAAATAATTATAAAACTTCTGATAATTCTATATATCTATTAAACACAGATTACAGTATCAGAATATCTTTCTCATCATCATGAAGACAAGCATTTTGTCATAAAAAAAATATCGGTTAATTATTTGCTCTGAGCCGACAATGTGCTTGTCATCCCATTAATTTTTTGGTCAACTTTCTGAAGACTAAAAACAGATTTGCGTATCCGAAATTGCATTAAGTATTTTTTTTACAGCTATAAATTGATATCCGCCGCCATGGCTGAATGGTAAGAAAACTCGTTTTGTGAGTGGTTGAAGTGACTGACACTTGTATGTGAGTTTGATATTACTGTTCTTTGTAGTTAGTTAATTTAGTTTACATGCGGACCTAAAGACAGGACGGTTTGACCCTCTTTCGGAAACGATTAACCCAGTTGAAATAGAATATTCTCTTGGATCAACCAATCGGTGAAAATAATTTGATTGGGCTTATGATAAAAGGACATTAACTTGTGAAATAGAGTTTGCAACACAACTGAGCAATTGCAATTGTTCTGCAGACATTTTGTCCGAATTTTGAAAACTGCAGTAAAATCAAAACCAGACTTAAAAACACAATTATCGGCTAAATATGTATTACATATTTATAATAAAACACACATCAAAATTTACTAACTTTATTTAAAACCAAGGCATACTTTCAGAATTTGCAATTCTGTGGATAACTTTTGAAGTTAAATATTTTTGTCATTGACATAGATGTGTTACTTATAAAGTGTTTGTGGTAAGTTGGGCGGTGTAGGGAGGTTGTTCCGTAGCTAGAAAAAAGAAGGTGTGGCAAGGAGCGCGCTTTGCACTGCAGAACATCGTAACTTATGATTTAAAAAAAATCGGCCAAAAGTTTGATAAAATTAAGGAAAAATTGTTCTGCGACGTACGTTACAGTTTTAACCACTTTCTTCTCCCAAAAATAGAGGTAGGGTAGGCACGTTTTACTTAACTACTCAAACGACATTCGTTATAACTAAACAATCAGCAGCACCTTTCGGGTCGCGATTGAAAAGTTGGTAAAGTCGTTGATTAGCAAACGAAGGATCGCGAGTTCGATGCTCAATCCGACCAAACATCATCGGGGCTGGGGCACGTTAAATCTGTCGTGACCACAAATGTCCCCACGTTAACATGATGTAGAAGTTTGACGAATGGTGTTCCATTCAAGTGTTGACCTCATCATCTGACCGTGGTTCAGAAGTCCCAGGTAGTGTCCTTGTATCTACCCCTCCGAGATTGATACCGGACCGTCACCAATGGCCCGATGTGTTCCAGTGATGTAGTCACTGGAAAAAATGAACCACCCCTCTTCATTCAAACAGTTTTAACAGCAGAGCCAATTCAAAGATCGCATTCGACAGAGAATAAGGTCTAAGTTCATATGCAATAATTTGCATAGTATGCCGTCTTATTAAATTGAGCACTATCTTCATAATTTTCAATAGATACCCCCTATCTATATAAATAAGAATGGAGTGTTTGTACATTCAATATTTTCGACCCATTTCAAGTTTTCTATCAGTTTTGGACCCCTCTGATGCCGAATCCGCCTTTTTCTCGTTTGGTGTCCGTCTGTATGTTGTGCCCTATACACGTCCACGCGGTTTAAGATATTTTCATGGAAATTTGCATACAGTGAGTACTTATCTTCATTTAGTGAGTGGAATTGGTTGCGAAAGTCTGTCTGTCCGTCTTTCTGTTCCATGCTCGATTTTGTGTTTGTGTAGACATCACATGAATTGTATTTCAGATATTTAATTTCAGTGTATTATATTTTATACATTATCTATTTATTTAGTGAATGCAATATTAAACATTTCTTTATTGTTATATTTAGATGAGTTTCATGCTAAAACACCTGAGTAAGTATACTTAAATCAACCATAATTTGGTAGTTTTGGAAAAATTGGAATGTCTATTGAATATTACGATGACTTCGATTGTTTTACCAATACTGCTGAAAAAGTAATTATTTTTCAAAAAATTATATTTTTTAATGAAATTTCAGCTCTGATACTTCATTTATTTCGAGTCTTATTTTTGTTCTTAGCGCAATGAAAACGATTTCGGAATATTTGAGACAGACGATATTTTTCAACGAAACGAGAATGAACAAGATCGCGTGAGCAGTGATATTTTCTGTTTCTTTCGCTCTGAATTAATTTCACATTTCTAAATTTTGTGCACTTTTAGTTGTAAATTGTGGCAACTGTGCGAGATCAAGAAATAAAAATGAATTACAAATTAATATCTTTAGAATAACTTTTCCGACATCTTTTATTTTGTTCTATTTTGCTGTTTTAAATATTTATTATTTTAATAAATGTGTTTTCCTTCACATCACACGCAACAGCACCGCAAAGTATTAGACTTAAAAATGTTAGGTAAGTCAGTATAAATTTTCAGTGTAGTTATGCCATTATTGAAAGAATAATGCCGTTATTTAAAGAATAATGCCGTTATTTAAAGAATAATGCCGTTATTTAAAGAATAATGCCGTTATTTAAAGAATAATGCCGTTATTTAAACAATAATGCCGTTATTTAAAGAATAATGTCGTTATTGAAAGAATAATAATGTTTAAAAATCCAAACTAGAACTTTTTCCAACATTAAAAAATTCGTTGTAGTAATGACAGGAGAAGATTGCAAAATTTCACAATGTCGCATACCGGAGGCAAGAGTGCCACAAGTAAAAAAATATTGTTTTGTTGACTATGAGTGCGAGAGCACTCGCCGTAAATCGTAATTTTAATTAATTGACTTGAACATGAAAAGAACTTTAGAAAGGGAATTCCATATCTTCCTATAAATCGTCTTTTATAGTAGTAACCTTAGTATCACCTTTCGTCTTTTTGTTGCTTTGTCATACAGCAATTGTGCGATGTATGTGAAATGTATTACATGAATGGATATGCATGTGTAGGATTTGTGTCCAAAGTAAGTTGTAGAAAATATAAAGATGGCGAGAAAGGTGTTAAAATAAATTTTTATTCTACAAAAAACGTGTCATTATATATTTTGATTATCTCTTCAATCTAGAGTAAACGAATTCAAACCGAGTAAGGTCGGGTATTTTGCTAGTTTGACATAAAATTTCGAAGTTACGTATATGATAATTTAAATTCAGATATCAAGTTTTATGTCATTCGGTAAGCCGTTTTGGAATTTTGTGTACAGAAAGTTTATAGCTCCTAATGTTAAATCACTTTCCCAGACTTTTATGGATGTCTTCCTAAATAATATAACGCTGATACTTTGCAGCACATTCTTATTAAGGTACCGCAATAAAATTTACATAATGTTTAAGTTTATAAAAAAATTTTAGTTTCTAATAATTAACATTCGAAAAATTATGAATAGCAACCTTGATACACGTATGTTGACAAAAATCGATTCAGAACACGACTAAATAGTACCATAAAATTTTTTTCAACTCTCTCCTTTAGAATAGTTTTAGCGTTCCACTTAAATTTTCTACGCACTATGGTAATCTTAAACGTGAAAAAAATTATGACAAAGCTGAAGAATGTGTAAATCTTTGAAAATTGGTTCAGAAATATAATTTATGTAACCTAACAGACATTGCCTTTTTGTTGTGTGTGGTACAATTGAAAAAGTTTGGATGGTCCGCATGGACTTGAAAGTAGACCGAGCATTGCTTTTGAAAGGAGCTTCAAAAAGTGTGATCAACATGTCCGTAGTCACATGACTGCTCTGAAAAATTGACTTGGCCGATTAGGTATCTTATGCTATATCTTGGGCGATAAATGGGACAGGAAATGTAATCTTTTTTCTTAACGCTAAGGGCAGAAGATGCAATCTGGTTTTCTTTTTTTAAAGAGAAATTTCACGTGACGTCACAATCTCTTGTGAAAATATAAAAGATGAAAAAAACTTGGCATGGTTCCAAAGCCTGACTGCAAGGTCACGTGGGTAGAAAAAGTCCTCCTCGTTTGAAGAACCCGTTGGAGAATAAAACTATTAAATTCATTCAAAAATCTTCTAGACTGAATTTTAAAATTTCGTCACGACCCAAAAATTGCAAAAAATTTGGACTACCTGTGTGCCAAATCTTATTGCTGCAAGTGTCATAGATCGTCAGGATTTTGCGGCTGCGAAACAAACAGACAAACAAACACTTCCTTTTATAATAGTAGAGATAAATCGTAATTTATTAAAATACCTGTACAACTGCAGTCTACGTTTATACGGCCTTTGCTTTTTTTTTGGCTCACTTCTAGCAGGTTAAGGCAACCCATCTGTATTACAGTTATTGCGGTTTTTATGGCAACCTCTGCAAGCGGAATGTTTAAATTTTCATTTTTAATATTCTAAAAAGTTCTTTCAAAATTCGTAGAACTGTCGTTTGATTAATATATTACTTTAAACGTTCACAAATCTGTTCTCAAGCATATTACTCTCGGTTTTAAGAATAGAAAGATTTTTGAAATAATTCTTTCCTTGGCAACTTTAGAAGTGCGTAAAAAAAAGCGCAAATTTCCACAGGAATGATTATTTGAAATTATATAAGACAAAACTGGTAAACACATACCACACACACACAAAAAATCAGAATAAGTAAAAGCTAAGTACTTTAAAAATCAAACTGTAGTGATGCTTCCTTAAATTGAAATTCAATTCAAAATTTACTTTAAAAAATTCTTTTAAATTAAACTGTCGTTCTGGTAATGTCCCGCTGCGAGTGTCCTTTAAACAATTACAGTAATGGTGGTAAGTCAACTTTATATTTAGTAAATGCGGAATGCTTAAAATGTGAACTCTTGAAGGCCAGAAGAATTGTAATTTAAACAAACAATGAGGAATTCTATGAAACGCATGCTGGTTTACTGGTTTGTGTATTTTGTGTGTAAAGAAACGGAAGATTGATAAACGTCTGGTATTTTAAAAATGAGATGACATTAAATGATTTCGTTCAAACTTAAAAAAATATGACTTATTTAAAAAATGATGGGTGTGATGTGTTAACTGTAACCAAAACTATAAAAGTGCTTGTTCTATAGATATTTGATATATACAGTTTGATATAGATAACCAGGAGAGCACGTTAGGCTTTGTTCAATAAAGTTATGTTTGTGAATTGTGGCTTTCATTTAAATACGATTATGAAACTTGCTGAATAATTGACACAACCACAAGAGACTGAAACATGGTGTCAGGAACCTGTTAAGAAATTTCGTATTCGGAAAAAAAAAATGAACTTTTGTGTTCTGTAAAGTGAATTTGCCTTTTCAGTTATCATCATTCGCGATGACCTTCAAGCCTCCTGGAGAGTTGTGTTTCAGCGGGAATATTAGTGAAAATTGGATAAAGTGGAAGCAGAAGCTAGAAAATTTTCTCATGGCGTCAGAAAAAGTGGAAAAGCCGGACAATATCAAAATTGCCATATTACTCAATCTAATTGGTGATGAAGGCGTAAATGTATATAATACATTTAAGTTTGAGGGTGATGAGAGAAAATTTGAGGAAGTTATTAATAAATTCGATCATCACTGTTTACCACAAAATAATGAAGTGTTTGAACGATTCAAATTTTTCTCTTGTTCACAAAAAGACGGCCAAACCATTGACGTGTACTTGACTGAATTAAAGACACTTGCTGCATCATGCAACTTTGGAGAGCAGGAAACCAGCCTGATTCGAGACAGAATAGTGCTGGGAGTTCAAGATGTCAACTTGCAGGAAAGATTGCTACGGGAACCTGCCCTAACCTTACAAAAAGCGGTCGACAGTGTTCGAGCTTGTGAATTGAGTAGGAGTCAGGTAAAAACCATCAATAACTCCAACTGTGTTGATGCTGTAAATAGACATAGCCATAACCCGACAAAATCTTCTAAGCAACAAATTATTGAATGCCAGGCATGTGGAAGAAAGCACATGAAAGGTCAGTGCCCAGCTTATAAAAAACTATGTAACAAGTGCAAAAGAAAAAACCATTTTGCAGCTATGTGCAAAAGCAAGGTAAATCCAATGCTACATCAATCAATTGCTAGAAGTATTCACCGGAAAGTGAATGAAGTGCAAACAAATAATTCGGAGGTTAGCCTATTTGTTGATATTGTACATAATCTTCAATCTAATATTTGCAATGAATGGCTTAAAGTAATATCAGTTGAGGGTCAACAAGTTTCTTTTAAACTGGACACAGGAGCCCAAGTCAATGTGTTACCACTCCATGTTCTTGAAACTTTAAATTTAAAACAAAAGGACCAATTAAACTCAACTGATGTGATTTTAATGTCGTATGGTAATAATAAGTTGAAAACTATTGGGTCTATAGATCTAGCTTGTTGTACTGATAAACACTCTGATGTTATTCTTAAATTTATTGTCGTAGATGTAAAGGCCAAGCCAATTTTAGGTTTGCAAGCTTGTGAAAAACTACAGTTAATTCAACTTATTGATATAATTCATCTTGAATCGAAAATAAATGTTATCCAGAATTACCAAAATGTATTTGAGGGTTTGGGAAAATTTCCTGGGGAGCCTCATCATATTGAAGTAAAGCCAGATATACCACCTGTTGTTAATGCTCCTAGAAGAGTACCCCAATCTTTACATAAAGAGTTAAGAACTACCATTAAGGAATTGGAACAAAAAGGAATTGTTTCTCAGGTAAACAAACCCACAGACTGGGTAAATAGTTTAGTTGTGGTCGAAAAGCCTAATGGTAAATTAAGAATATGTCTTGATCCCAGAAATCTTAATAAGGCAATAAAGCGTGAACATCATGTAATTCCTTCTGCAGAAGAAATCATAAACAAATTGGAAGGAAAGCAATGTTTCTCTGTATTAGATCTAAAAGAAGGATTCTGGCAAATACCATTAGATGATCCCAGTTCAGAATTGTGTACATTTAATTCTCCCTTTGGTAGATATAAGTTTAACAGGCTACCTTTTGGAATTTGTTCTGCTCCCGAGGTCTTTCAGAAAAAGAATCAGAAATTATTTGGTGATATTAATGGAGTAGAAATTTATTTTGACGATCTCATCATAGCAGGTAAAGATGAAAAAGACCATGACAGAATTTTGGTAGAGGTTCTGGAGAGAGCCAAAACAAATAATGTAAAGTTCAATAGTGATAAATTTCAGTTTAGGGTCCCTGAAGTAAAATATATGGGTTTCTTAGTATCTAAGATGGGTATACAAGCTGATCCAAGTCATGTTAGAGCCATTACTGAACTAGAACAACCTCTGTGTAAGGGCGATATTAAAAGGTTACTAGGCATGGTTAATTTTCTATCTAAATTTGTACCCAATGTCTCTGCTGTTACTGCTCCTTTAAGAGAATTGTTAAAAAATGATGTTGAATTTGAATGGAGTCATGAACAGGATAAAAGTTTTGAGAGTATTAAAAAGTTAATTAGTTCAACACCAGTTCTAAAAGTATTTAATGACGTCTTGCCTATTACTATCCAGTGTGATAGTTCTAAAGATGGTCTAGGAGCATGTTTGTTACAAGAGGGTAATCCAGTTGCATTTGCATCTAGGAGCTTAACAGAAGCTGAAAAGAATTATGCCCAAATTGAAAAGGAGTTGCTGGCAATTGTCTTTGCTTTTCAAAAATATCACAATTTGGTCTATGGTCATAAGGTTGTTGTTGAAAGTGATCATAAACCCTTGACTTCCATAGTCCATAAGCCAATAAGTAAAATTTCTTCTCGTTTACAAAGAATGCTTCTCAAACTATTAAAATATGATTTTACTGTAAAATATTTGCCAGTAAGCCAAATGTATATTGCCGACACTTTGTCAAGAGCATATATTAAAGAGGAAAGCAAAGATGACCCAGAAATGATGAACATGGTTCATTCTGTATCTAGACTTTTGCCAATGAGTGAGAACAAATTTAAGCAATTTCAGAAAGCAACTGAGGAAGATAATGATTTAAAGTTAATATGTAAATACTTTAAAATTGGATGGCCTGAAAAGAAAAATGTACCCAACACCTTGAGGCATTACTACAAATTGAAAAATGATATTGTCTGTGTTGATGGACTAGTATTTTTAAATGACAAAATTGTCATTCCAAATATTCTTAGACAAGATATGTTAATGTTGATACATGAAGCTCATCTGGGTATTCAGAAGTGTAAAAATAGAGCCAGGGAATTAATGTACTGGCCAGGAATTAATCAAGACATTGAAAATATCATTTCTAAGTGTAATGTGTGTGAAAAATTTCAAAAATCACTATGTAAAGAACCTCTTGTCTCGCATGATGTACCAAACCGTCCGTTTGAGAGAGTCGGAGTAGATTTAATGTATTTTAATAACAGTGACTATCTAGTATTAATTGATTATTACTCAAAGTGGATTGAATCGGTACCTATTCGAAATAAGACTACTAAAGAAATCATTCTCAAGTTAGAGGATATATTTTCCAAATTTGGAATTCCAGAAATTATTGTTTGTGACAATGTTCCCTTTAACAGCTATGAATTTAAAAATTTTGGAAAGGGATGGGATATTGAAATTATATTCACTAGTCCTAATTATCCCCAAAGTAATGGGATGGTTGAGAAGGCAGTTGGGATAACCAAAGCAATTTTTAAGAAAGCTTTCGAGGATAATCGTAGACCTTCAGTAGGATTATTAGAATATCGTAATACACCCATTTCTGGATTAGGATTATCACCAGCCCAGCTAATGTTTAATAGACGATTACGAACCAAGTTGCCTATTAGTAATAAACTTCTTAACCCTGAACTCTTTAAAGATGTCGATATAAAATTGTTGAGAATGCAACAAAACCAGAAGCACTATTACGATAGATCCAGTAAGAATTTGAAAGAACTTCAGCCTGGAGACAAAATCACTGTTCAGAACGTAAAAACAAAATTATGGGAACCCGCTACGGTTTTGTCTTTAACCAATAACCCAAGGTCATATAAGATTAGAACAAACTTTGGAAGAGTCTTAGTGAGAAACAGAAAGTTTTTAAGGTTATCCAAAACCTCCCATGCATTTTACAATAATATTCCCGATAATCTTCCAGATAATAAAGAAACATTTATTGATACGAGTACTGTACCGCTATCCAATACTGTAACTAAACCTCATGCTCGCCAATCAGGTCGTACTATAAGACGACCCAGGTATTTAAGTGATTATATATGTTATTGATTGTTTCTTGATTTTATTAAGTGTTTTATGTGTATTATTATTTACTATACAAGTTAAAAAGGAGGATGTGATGTGTTAACTGTAACCAAAACTATAAAAGTGCTTGTTCTATAGATATTTGATATATACAGTTTGATATAGATAACCAGGAGAGCACGTTAGGCTTTGTTCAATAAAGTTATGTTTGTGAATTGTGGCTTTCATTTAAATACGATTATGAAACTTGCTGAATAATTGACACAACCACAAGAGACTGAAACAATGGGTGCAGCTACACTCTAGTTTATGAGTGATGGCAACGGCTAGACGATTTTTTTCGGCGCACTTCTAGTAGCGAGTTACGATAAATTAAGGCAACCCATCTTTCGTTACGGTTGTTGTGGTTTTCATGGCAACCTCGGCAAACGGAAACTTTCAATTTTTATTTTGAATATTCTAGAAAGTTCTTCCAAAATCCGTTAAAGTCGTTTGATTGCATTGGTCCTTTTAAATCTTTTTCTGTGATACCATTGGTCCATTTATCTGTACTTCGACAGTTGCGGAATTTTTGGTACAGCTACACTCTACGTTTATGAGTGATGGCAACGGCTTTGGCGATTTTTTTGGCGCACTTCTAAAGTTGCCAAGTAAAGAATTATTTCATAACTCTAATGTCACAATTTTTTTTCTTTTTGCAACACACTTTTTAAATACATTTCAGAACGTTTTAAAAAGTATATTTTTTAAAAACTTTCACAAAAAGTAGTAAGTTTAAGCACATATCAAAACATATTTGTGAACCAGCAGAGAAACTAAGCTACAAATGTTGGGTAAGAATACCGTGAAAATTATCAATTACACTAAATACAGTGGGCATGTTGAAAAAGAAAAAGATTTACAAAAGAAAACAAAAGCAAGAAACAATACCCGATAACGTCAGAATTCTCTCGTAAAAAAATAATGAAAACGAAAATGGTCCCAAAACAAAACTCTTAATCCTATCGTGAAAAAAAACTATTATAATAAAATAAAAATTCCACAACTGTCAAAATACAAATCAATGGACCAATGGTATCACAGAAAACGATTTAAAAGGACCAATACAATTAAAGAATAATTTAAAAACAAAATAACCAATGGGAGGAAAGAAAAAATTTCAAACGAATCAATGAAATCAAACGACCTTAACGGATTTTGGAAGAACTTTCTAGAATATTCAAAATGAAAATTGAAAGTTTCCGTTTGCCGAGGTTGCCATGAAAGCCACAACAACTGTAACGAAAGATGGGTTGCCTTAATTTATCGTAACTCGCTACTAGAAGTGAGCCAAAAAAAAAAATCGCCAAGCCGTTGCCATCACTCATAAACGTAGAGTGTAGCTGTACCGTGTTTTCAAGCTTTCATTTTCCGTTGTAAAAGAAAAAGATTTTTGAAATAATTTTTTCCTAAACTACTTTAGAAATGCGCCAAAAAAAAAAAAGTCGCCAAGGCCGTTGCCAATCGTGTGTTATAATGTATACTATATTAATATCAAAACTAAATAATTTATGTATTGAATTTTTGTTTCGTGATAGTGAAGAGCATCACTAAAATCTTTAATTTATTTATATCTTAATAGGTTTTATACAGGGTGGTCCCGAATTCATGGTACAAACTTTAATGGTAGGTACAGGACATTGTAACAATGATTTATTGTATAGGAATGTATAGTCGCAAGTGACGCGGTGAGGCATAAACAGGGGAAATAAAAGGAAAGAGAAATGGAGTGATCGGTTGGTATCATTGCCGGTAGAGGGCAGTAGATGTCTAGCCGCTGTTGAACATGATGCATCGCAGTAGGGAAAAGCGCCATTCACAATTGTGCTGCCGTAGACGATGGGTGACTTTACGTATGCAGAAAAAGCAGACATGCATTACATGTACGGCCGTGCAAATGGTAACGGCAGAGCTGCGTTACGAATGTATCGCGCGGAGTATCCTGATCGACGAATGCCGGATCATAGAATTTTTCAACGGTTACATCGTCAACTTTGTGAAACAGGTGCGTTCGACGTCAACAGACATGGCGCTGGTCGAGTAAGAGCTGTACGCACTCCAAGGCTGGAAGAAAGCATCTTGAACATTGTGGCTGATAGACCCGAGTCAAGCACAAGAACTGTTGCGCGTGACGTAGGTGTGAGTCATCAGACTGTATGCAGAGTGTTAAACGAAAATCGCTTACACCCCTTCCATTTTCAGAAAGTACAAGCATTGAATCCGGCAGATTATCCTAGCCGCGTGAACTTCTGCCTGTGGGTGATGCAGCAATGTGCGTTGCAGCCGGATTTCGTAGATTATGTGCTATTTACAGATGAAGCGACATTTTCACGCGAGGGTGTCTTTAATGCGCACAATTCCCATGTGTGGGCAACCGATAATCCACATGCAACGCGTCGACATGCGTTTCAACAACGTTTCAGTATTAATGTGTGGGCTGGTATTGTGAACGACTTTTTGATTGGCCCATACTTACTACCCACGCGGCTCACTGGCGGAAGCTATCTTGTTTTTCTGAAAGAAGTGTTACCACAACTGCTGCATGATGTTCCGATCGCCATTCGTAACCGCATGTGGTTTCAGCACGATGGGGCGCCAGCACACTTCAGCATTGATGTACGGAATTACCTGAATGCCACGTTTGGTACTCGATGGATTGGGCGTGGTGGACCAGTCCCTTGGCCACCCCGATCTCCCGATTTATCGAGCCTCGATTACTTTTTATGGGGACATCTAAAGCATCTTGTTTATGAGACTCCAGTTGACTCAGATGAGGATCTCGTCGCTCGCTTATCTGTAGCTGCTGCAGGTGTGCGTGAAATACCAGGCATCTTTGAACGTGTACGCCAATCGCTCCACCGACGCTGTCAAGCATGTATCGATACTGGTGGACGCAATTTTGAACAATTACTGTAAACACGACACTTGTCAACAACGCTTTCAATAAAATCTTTGTTTTTCCTTTCGGCCGTTATTTCCCCTGTTTTCGCCTCACCGCGTCACTTGCGACTATACATTCCTATACAATAAATCATTGTTACAATGTCCTGTACCTACCATTAAAGTTTGTACCATGAATTCGGGACCACCCTGTATAATGATTTTTAAAATAAGTATATTCATTTAACTGTTTGAAATGTTGCTTGTAAGTACTGTTCTTATCTTCTAGCCATCAGAAGGATAGTAAGCTAAATATGTTTTAAAAAAAACTATCGATGAAGACTTGTACTTAAGTGAATGTATTTTGTATATAGCCAAAATTTAATGCCATTCTTTATCTTTTAACACTTTGGATGGTACTATGTTATAAAATAGAAAAGAAACTAAGTTAAGACTTGTACACCTTACTTGAATGTATTTTGCATAGCTAAACCTTTTCTGTTCCTTATCTTTTAACCCTTTGAAGGGTTCTTTGCTAAAAAATGAATAACCTTATCAGTGAAGACGTACACATTACATGGATGTATTTTGAATATAGCCAAAATTTAATGCTGATCTTTACCTTTTAACACTTACTATACTATTAAATATAAAAAATGTACACCGTATTCAGAACACAAAACAATTCTGAGAGAAATGGGCAGAAATATTCAGTTAAACACCATGCATTCTTGATAATTCAGTGGCTCTCGACTTAAAAGTTATTCTACATGCAAAAATATTTGTAACAAAAATTTAATTTATGTTTTTACTGTGTTTTAGTATGAAATAGACTAAGTGCGTTCTTAATTTTGTACATTTGACAGTTAAAGCCTATCTTTAGAAATACTATAGCAAATATGGAATTATTTTTGAGCCTAATGTTTCTAAACGTGTGCTCTATTTCCTATAAAAATTTGTCCAAACTATATTATTTCTTTACAGTTTTCGATTTTCAAGGAAATATTTTCAGAGTGTGTACTCAATTTTGGAAGCTACTGTACATGAGTATAGTAGACAGAAAACATAGTAGTACAGTAAGACTATTTACAAAAACGCGTTGTTCTCCAATTAAGAGTTTTTGACATTCTTTTGATTTCGAACTGTTCCTTACGCAGTGGCAAAATCTGAACTTAGAAGTCAGAATGTAATTTAATTTCCAATTTAAAGTGTATAACAACAAAGAGCTTGAGAATATGAAGTAAAGTTTGTGGTCTATATTTGCAGGTAAAATTGTTTTTACAAGTGCAAGGGAAATCATGCTGAAGCAGCTCGATTCTGTCATCAAGAGAAAACGAAAGAGGTAGGTCTTTAAAGAACTGCAGGAAGGACATGGTGCATTTGCGCGTTCTTTTATCAGGTTGGTTGGTTAGTTGGCTTTGGGGTTTTATGGCACAAGGGTCATATTTTGCCATGCTGCTCCAGACACAAGACACACAATATCAAGTAATAGACGCACACAATGAAGGTTTTACTGACACGACAGATATAAACACACCCAGGGAGGAATGTATATCTCCTTTATCAAGCAAAATTATTCTGTCTATATGTCTGATAATCAGGGGGACAGTCGTTACTGTTACTTCTCCTTTTGGGACCTAATATGTAATGCGACTTTAAATTAGACCTGGAAAGAAAAAGAAACCCGGCTTTTAAAGGAGATCCCTATGATTACTTTTTTTAAAATTTGAGAGTACTTGTTTTTTGATGTTTTTGAAAGATGGAGTTTATGGAAAGTACAAAGTCTGTCCCAAAAGTAATAAGAAAAAATTTTCTCCGCATTTCTGGCACATCCCCAAGGAAAACAGGTGGCTCAGAAATGTGGATTGGAATATCAGTGACGTATTCCAATGGTCGCGCAGCTGCTCCTAATTCATAGCGCATGCCCAGTGGCCTAACAGTGAGTCGTAGAGAGCGTGGCTTGTTATGCTAAAGATGCAGCGATCTATTCAACAACGCTATGCAATAAAGTTTTGCGTTAAACTCGGTAAAAGTGGTAATGAAACCTTGCAAATGTTAAAGGAGGCTTACAAAGATGAAGTTTTGTCACAATCGCAAGTATACAAGCGGCAAAGCTTGCAATGGCTCACTCCAAACTCACCTCGACCAAAGCAAATCACGTGTCAAAACACTACTGATCGTATTATTCGATAAAGGAGTGGTCCATAGCGAATTCGTACCACCTGGGCAGACAGTGAATTCACTTTTACTTGGAAGTGCTCAACGCTTGAAGAAAAGGGTAAACCTCGTTCGTCCAGAGATTACTGGCAGCTGGATCGTCCACCACGACAACGCTCGGCCCCACACGGCGTTGGTTGTGACTGAATATCTAACCCAAGAACACATCTCTGTGCTTCCCCAACCACCATACAGTCCCGACCTGGCCCCCTGTGACTTTTTCTTTGTTTTCACATAAAATTGCATAAAATAACGCCATTTTGACACATTCCAAGATGTCTGAAGAGCCGTAACCACAAGGTTTCGCGGCATCTCACAAAATGAGCTCGAACAATGCTACAACCACTGGCAGCAACGTTGTATCGTTGTATTGTTGCCCAACGCGCATACTTCGAAGATTATTAAGTGTTTTTAAGTGTAGATTATTAAGTGTATTTAAGTGTAAGAACGATGATTTATTTTATGTTATTTTTTTCTCATTACTTTTGGGACAGACCTTGTATATTAAATTTTATAAAACCATATTTTCCTTAACATGGAAAATCTTCAAAAATTATGTGAGAAAGTGCCCCAACTTTAATTCCCTACTTTACTGTGAGAGTTTAATCCAAGTAAATTCGTTGTATATTTTTAAATGAACAGTTTTAAGATTTTTGGTTTTAAAACTTTGTAATAGATCTTTATTATTTTGCATTTACAGTCTCATAATTCATACTCTGCATTGTGCGAGATTAACCGTTCCAGGATAATGGGGTACGACAGTACGTCTTACAACCTCAAAATGATTAAGTCTAGGTAAAAAAAATCATGGTTTATTAAGGCTGCAGACGTATATAAACATTATCTCGTTTGATATTTTTGGTGTTAGTTGGTGTTTATACGATAGTGGGATTAGAGGATATTTGTGAACTATTGACATTGATACAAAGTAGGATGTGATATGGAGAAACTGGCTCTTTTTTACATTTGGTGCTCTGGGAAAGTCTTGGTACTATCGACGAAGGCTATATGATTTTGATATCCAATGCGTTGTTTTGTCAACATAGAAAAAAAACTATTTTCAACATGTTGAGATCTAGTAGCTCACCCGGAGATTTGCCTACCAATTATGGGAGGTACAATTTGTCTATAAAGTTTGGATTTTAAGCTGGGCAGATGGTCTTCTGAGAGGGCAATGTCCCTTTTTCTAGTTACAGGTAGCTCATTTGCCTCAGATTTTACCAAATCGTCAGCTGTTTCGTTCCTTAGGATGTTAATATGAGAAGGGTTCCATTTGAAGAGTATTATTGGATTTTGGAAGCTTATTGGGAGGTTGGCAATTTTATGTGAGAGTGGATCGTAGCAGCATGTATAGTTGCTTGAGAATTAAAATGTGCATTAATTTCCATGTATTATCAAACTATTAATTCAATTTATAGTTTGTACTCATATCAAATTGACTCCATTTGTTAAGTGTATAGCTCAAATGTAAGTAAAAAAGCTACACTAAAACACGAATAAACATAGATTAAGAAACCTTTTAAGCCAAAATGTGGAAGTACTATAGTTTGCATTTGTACTATACAACAGATTTCAAGGATTATCCGAAATTTTTTTCATTAAATCAGTTAAAACCAGATGCGTATTTAATATTTTGGTGGAGTGGTCGCAAACGGGACTGTAGCGCCAAGGCGTTTGTTTTGGTCGTCAAACCAAGATGGCGGAGATCGCCATAACAAGATGGCGCGGTGTCCATGTGGCAAAATTCACACTGTGAACCTTTGTATAAATGGATTTGACAGTAATTTCTATGGATTTGATAGCAATTTCTATGGATTTGATAGTAATTTTTTGCGAAATGGTAAAGAAAAATGAAACTTACCCTCATTTTGTCGCCACATTATAAATCGCTAGAAAATTCGATGCACGAAAGAATATTCGTCTTTTAACGGAGGAAGATGCCCGGATAATCTCTCTCAACGGTCTCAATGTCACCGTGTTTTAGCGGCAGCAAGTACATCTGCAAATTTGCTACTGCCTACATTAGTTGCGGGAAGAGTACCAAACTTCTTGAATATAGCATCCTTTCGGCAATATGCTGCACATTCCGCTGGTGATCCACGAACAGCCTCAAAATTCGAATCATTGTCAAGCTTCTTGATCTCTGATATTCTACGCCGTTGTTTAAAATAAATATAGCCCTGACAATGGACGCGTTTAGTCTTCGGACAGATCTCCTTACCGAAGCAAATATATTCATGGCAATCCGAGTTCGCGAACGGCTCATTCTCAACTTGAAAAGAAGTAAACACCAACCTTTACACAAAAAAAAACACGGTAATTAACTGGTAATTTTTAGTTAACGTCGTACTAGAGTAACACAACGGGCTTCAAAAAAAAAAAAAAAAAAAGACGGAGTAGTTAAACAAGGAAAAAATGCGCGAGGAACGATAAAACACAGACCACGGTGAAACAATAAAAAAACAAAGTGGCGGATTAAGCGTCGTTATCGCTTATCGTTAAACGAGAAAAAAAAAATCTAAATCAATCAGAGCACGTTTAATTTCACTTCAAAACACGGTTTAATTCCAATCAGATAGCGTCTTTAATCCAAATCTTCTTAATAGGGTTGCCATAAAAACATCCAAAAGGGAAGGTTACCACTTTGGCGAGAAAAAAGGACCGTCCCGTTTGCTACCACTCCACCAATATTTTAAAATAAAAATAATGTAAAAAATTCCCAATCGAAGGAAAAAGCATTTTTGTTGTAAAGGCGCGTACTATACTTACAGTAGAACCTCATTTAATGGACTAATAGGGGATGAAGGTTGTCCATCTTAATGAAATATAACAAATATATATAATATAATAAATATATATTAACCTATAACAAATATATACTTATAACAAATAATTTGTTTAAGTATAATAATACTTATAACATATTATACTTAAACAAATAATTCTTATAGGGGTGTAATTCAGCAGGGTTCACATCAATGATATTACAGGAGTTAGTTACGACTGGCTTACGACTTATAAAAAGTGTTTATTATATATCAAATAAAACTCAGATTTCAACATAGGTTGAATTTTAAAAGATATGCACGTATACACTGTATTAATTTTTTAGAACAAGAAGTTTGTTGATTGCTGATCATGTTGATTGCTTACATTCATTAGTTTGAAAAATAAATTATTTTATACTGGGTTTGTCTGCTGCTTCTCTCTTCAGTTAATAACCGACGGAGGCGCCATAAGTGTTCATAAAAAGCAAACACATTTTCATTTACCGTTTGTTCAACATATTGAATAACAATAAGATACCGTATGCCTTAGGGCGGGTCGGTTTAACTGCTAGAAATATTGAATAACAAAATTTTGGAATTGAAAAATTGAATAACAGAATTTTGGAAATTATTTTTATCTAACTAGCAGCTTATCACTGGAAGACTGTGATATCGTCGAGGTAATGGAAATGGTAATTTTAGTTAACGTCGTACTAGAGAAACACAACGGGCTATTGACGACAGTCCGGGATCAGTCCCTTAAGGGAAAGATCCGAGGACAACACCTCGTAATTTTGAACCACGGTCAGATGACGAAGCAACACCTAAAATGGCACCCCACTCTCCAAACTTCCACGCCAACCAACGTGAGGACTTTCGGCCACAACAGATTTAAGGTGCATCAGCCGCCTCTACACCATACTCTTACAAACATCCATGCTCGGACCCGAATTCGAACCTGGAACCTTCCGATCGAGAGGCTAACACCTTAACCACTATACCGGTTGGTCGGCGTGATATCGTCGAGAGCAATAAAAGCGTTTTACTTTGTAAGTTCTGTACTGTGGGTGCAGTATATACTGTGTATCACGGAAAATCGGTGGAAAAAGTTACGTTATTCCGTCACAAGATTTCGTCTAATTCCTCTATACTGTAATTGCAACTTCGATCAGTAGGCCGCGATTACACTATAAAAGTTCTGTGTCAAAGATCTTTTATAAAATAAGTTTGACGACGAAATATGATAGTGTAATGGTCAACTTTGATAAAAGACCCGCTTCGTCAAAGTTTCTTTTATCAAAGTTAGCCTCCTCATCCAATATTTGATAAAAGATTTATGTTTATGCACTCATTTGTGGATGCACTCATTTGTGGATTTGTCTATGGGTTGAACTTGTTGGATTTTCAGAATTTGTGTTCTTATTCAGAACTATTCGTATCAAATATTCTTTGACTGACCGTATTATTGGATGCGAAGAACAATCGGTATAGCATTCCGATTTATTTGTATGTGTGAACTTTAGATTGAGAAATTTTTTTTCCGTGATTTGTTTCTCAGTTGAAGTTCTGGTCTCTTCTGCATTTGATAAGCAGATCAGGTTGTTAAATTATTATGTCTTGTGTTTGTAATAATTTTTTTTCTATTTTAAGTAGTATGGATTTATTCTGTCTGCAATACACGAAAACTAATCGAACTTATTCTATTATAAAACGTTTGTCATCAGATATGCTATTTGAGTAGAACTGAGTGGTGGAGGTACTTGGAGCACTCGTGTCTGGCATTTGTTAACCTTGAAGGTGCGAGGTCTATAATTTCAAGAACTCCTCCGAGCCGTTGACACTCAGCATTGGATGTCCAGATCATCTTGGATTCTCATTTCACGATATTTCTTCCTGTTCACGTGTTCTATAATTCTTCTGTTGTTTCTAATGCGTATATTTGGACATTTTGAAATGCTTGCGATTTTTCACATTTTGAAATTCGATATCTAAACAAGTATTAAAATTCAGTTGTTTATGTTATTATTGATAAAGCGCAAAGAGATGAGATAAAGGACACCTCAAATGTCGTACTTGCACAAAGGAGGCCGGCTCTAGAATAAATTATGTGAACAGCGCTCTCGTAGAGCCCGTTGATGCTCAGCATCGGATGTCTGGATCTTTCTTCCTGTTGACGTTTATATTATTTTTCTTGCATTCATTATGCATATATTCGGACATTTTGAAATTTTTGCTAAATTTCCTCTTAGAAGTCCGAAACTAAACATTTAAGTTTTATTTCTATTTTCATTTATAAAACGCATAGAGATGATACAAATGACACCTCAAATGTCTTACTCACACAAAGGAGGGCGGAGCTAAACTAAATTAATGCGAGCGGCAGTGCGCATTTTCGTGACGACTCAAATTTGCGCTGCGATTGCATCAGCCGATGACGTGAGCGAAAGATCTATGAGTATTTCCTACAGAGCTTCACAAATGTCCTTGTAAGTTTCTGGTATAAGTGAAGAAAGTGTATATTAAGGGATACGTGTGCTATACTGGAGGCTTAAGTAGCTCTCTCCTGAGGCGAGAAATCGTAGAGTAACCATAAGCCGTTCCTTAACAGAGATGGAATTTCGCAAATGCGTCATTTGCCGTGATATTAAAGGTCCCACCTTCAAATTAAAATAATTGAAAGCAATTTCATTCATGCTTAAATCGTTCATATAACTTCTATGATCTTCCGTGGCCAACTTCAGAAGCAAGTTATTAAGAACACCTTTCAACTCTATCCGAGCAATCCATGGTTACCCACACACGCTTCTTTTTCTTCTTATTCTTTAGAATCGAAGCCATAATTATGAATGCAAATGATAAATTTGCTACAGCAACTGGTAAAAATACTTGATCCATAGATGCTACCGGTAACAACATAAATGAACTAAAACTGAACAAAACTTTTATAAAATATTTAAGAAATCTTTTATATAGTGAAATATGCTCCATTTACTGTCTTAAAAGATATTTTATAAAATAAATTTGAATAAAAGTTTTATAAAAGATCTTTGTCAAAGAACTTTTATAGTGTAATAAATAGCGGCCTTAGACCATATGCAAGAACATAGTTTCAGTCTCCTGTTCTTAGAAGTAAGAAATTCCTTAGAAGAACATCAGGTTGTGTTGCTCTAGTACGACGTTAATTAAAATTACCATTACCATTCGAAGAACATCAGAGTAATTATTCGTTTCTGGGATGTTTATTGGAAGTTTGAATACATGTCGAATGCAAAACATAATGTTTGATGGTATGTTGGCCTTAATAAAACTTTGAATATCTCAATATAAAAACTAACTACACAAAACTATGTAAGATATCAACCTAGTGTTTTTGTTTGAAAATATCCAGACACGGGGCACAAGAATAAACATTGCGAAATGCAATGGAAGTACGTTGAGTGTAATATTGCAAAGCTGACCTGAAAGATCATTGATCATTGTTGTAGTGCCAGTTTCAAATTGCATACTTCATTTACCCATTTTAAGGGCACTATGTTATATGCTACAAATATTTTTTAAATAAAAAAATACACTGCTGGCCACCGTAAATGCAACACCCTGAAGGAAGCATGCAAATAATATGAAATTTACAACATGAATTAGCGGAGGTGAGATATGCAAATGATTAGAATTTCAGCGCAGACGCACATCACGCGCGCCTGTGGCGCCACTTCAAAGCGCTATTTAAGGCTTGGAGATTTCGACGATTTCAAGTACGGCAATTGTGTTTTTCTTGTGGTTTTTTCAAATAAACGATCAATTATGCCTCGTAGAAAACAGCGATCATCTTTTGATCAAGTATCCGAGTTCGACAGAGGAAGGATAGTGGCCTACCGAGATTGTGGATTATCTTTCAAGGAAATCGGTAGTTGTGTTGGACGAAACCAAACAACTGTAATGCGGATATGTGATCGTTGGATGTAGGAGTTTTACGACGGATCGACGTGTTCGATCGCATCCACCTCAGTGCACCACTTCACGTGATGACAGGCATATTGTGCGTATGGCAGTGACGGATCACTCAGCCGCATCACGAACCACAGCACAGCACATTCAGTCTGTAACGCATCATCCAGTGTCTGCGCGTATCATTCGACGCCGTTTACAGCAGAGTGGTCTTGTCCGCAAGACGTCCATTGCGTCGTCTACCCTCGACGCTGAACCACAGACGTCTCCGCCGCCAATGGTGCGATGAAAGAAGGATGTGGACGGCAGAATGGAATGAAATTGCCTTTACTGACGAGTCACGCTTCTGTCTGCAACACCACGATGGTCGGATTCGAGTCTGGAGACACCGTGGAGAGAGGATGCTGAGCAGCTGCGTTATGCACCGCCAAACTGGTCCTGCACCGGGTATTATGGTATGGGGCGGTATTGGATATCACTCTCGCACTCCTCTAGTACGCATTGCCGGTACTTTAAACAGCCAGCGCAACATCGAGGTGTTGGAGCCAGTTGTCTTTCCTTACCTACAGGGCTTGCTCACAGCCCTATTTCAACAGGATAATGCGCGACCAAACGTGGCACGCATTGTCCAAGGGTTCTTCGTCAATCGCCAGATTGAATTGCTTCCCTGTCCAGCTCGCTCTCCGGATCTTTCGCCGATAGAAAACATGTGGTCCATGGTTGCTCAACGATTGACCCAGACTACATCCCCAGCTGCCACACCAGATCAACTTTGGCAACGTGTGGAAGCTGCTTGGTCTGCTGTACCCCAAGAACACATCCAAAGTCTCTTTGAATCAATGCCGAGGAGTGTGGCAGCGGTGATCTCCAACAATGGCGGCTACTCTAGCTACTGATTTTGGCAGGAACCACACTTCACAGAAGTCTATAAATTTAATATTTTGATACTTGGTCAACATGTTATCTACAAAATAAATTTTGTTGTGATATCTCTTGTCTTTCTTGGTGTTGTAATTTGGGTGGCCAGCAGTGTACCATATGAATATATTTGTAAAAACAAATATTTTTTACTTTTGTACAGCTTTTAAGTGGGTCCGGGACACATCAGAAAAAAAAAATTATTAATTATTTTAGAATATAGAATTTTTTTGTACTGATTACCCATCTAACTAATAAGCCAAATCACAACACAAAAAGTTTCCAAATTAAAAAAAAAATTTTTAATTAAATTTTTTTGAAAAAAGAGGAGTTATTTTGAATTGCTAAAACTCAAAATATTTTTGGTCAATTTTCAAAATTCTTGCAGTAAATTATTCACAAATTTATAAACTTTAATTTTGATTCAGCAAATTTAAAAATATTAATTCAACAAAAAATAAAAAATATTTGAATGAAAACTTCTAAAAATTTTAGAGTACTTTTTTTTAAAGTTATATTTTTTAAAGTAAATAATTGTTTCAAATTTGCTGAATCATAATTAAAGTATAAAATGTTTGAAAAAGATGTATTCCAAATTTCAACTCTTGAACTTTATCGGTTCTTGACTTATAACAATTTGAATACAGGAAATCTTGAAAAAATGCATCATAGAGAAAAACGCATTTAAAGTTTTAAAGACAGATTTACAATTAATAAAATGTTTAAATACCCTTTAAGAGCATCCAGATGAGTATATAACTCCTTCTTTTCTCTTAAATATTTGGTTTAGTTTGATTTTTGCAAGTTTTACCTTTTTTCTGCATAGTTTAAAGGTCTCCGTAGACTTAAATAAAGTCTTTCACAGATGTTGTTGCCATGACAACAGCTGTCTGAGTGTTAAATTTTCAAAACCACGAACCACAAAAAATTAATTATATCTTTCGTTCTAATTAAGATAAAAACATGATTCAGACGTCATTTTAAGCAGAAAGACACAGAAAATTTTTTATCACAAAATTTTTTTTCCCGATAATTTGACAAGTTTTGTGTCTTGGACCCCCTCATGTAATGATGACCTTCTGTTTCACTTCCCATCTATAGTATTCTTAGACATCAAAATATCAAATGAGAGAATAGTTATATACCCTATCTTAATGTCCCTAAACATTCATTTACATAGCCTTAGCCAATTCTAAGAGGTACGACTACAGATGTCCACTTCCGAAAGGGTTCAAAATGAATGCATTGATGGTATTATACGAATTAACATTCTCCTTAAAAAAACGGGACTCCTGATACTTTTTTCACGAAGTTTTTTTTTTTACATAATTTTGAATGGTGGTGGAGTAGTTAGGGGAAGAGGCGACGTGGGAAGTGGTCACGTCTAGAGAGGGTGGGCATTTCATTATTATTATTAAAGTCTTGATCTCTTTTTCGAAAAAAGGTTTTCTAAACATTCCTTCATGTATCTTCTCTTTTGACTTCACAGAATGGTTAAATTCGGAGTAGTTACTTTTGTAGGACTCATTGAACTCTTATAAGGTAGCTTCTTAGCTACAAATTAATGCCATATTATAGGAAAGAGAACCAGAAATGACGGTGGCCATCTAGATACTAGCACGAATAGAGGGAAAAGTGGCAAGGCAAAATGTCTTAGAGGACTACCCACCGATTAGAGATAGGAACGTGTAAGCAGGTGTCGGGAATTATTTCATTCAGATATGCGAGGTTTGGTTTCCAGTCATCTGAAGATTCCTATTGCGTTAAGGGCGGCGGTAATTTAAACCCACAGATGCAAAGTTGGTACTCATTAGTAAAAACACATTGTAATTGATGGTTTAATCTAAAAAGTATAGTACGAGTATGTGATAAATACGTTTGAAACTAAATATAAACCATTATAATGCCGATTTAAGTTATTGACATTAATCAACTAGGTTGTGCGTTTTCAGTAAAGAAAAATACAGAGTTCGATACTTCCTATTAAAAGTCTGATTTTGTAATGACTGTTTTGCATACATCATTAACGATTGGTTCTGATATAATGGCAAAATGTGGTACACCAATTATTTTTATTAAATTCGTCGTGTCTAGATGGAATCTGAAAGCTGAGAAAATATTGTCAATATACACTTATGATGAAAGAGAGGTAGTTATTGTATTTTGTGATAAATACGATTTTAAACAGCGCTGAACATAATTTTAAATTGCTACATTGAAAAATTAAAAAGCCGCACATCATATTTCGCCATATGATCAAAGGTATACTTGTGTTAACTTGAGGTCATTGAAATAAAGCGATGAAAAATTAGTTTGGGTTTTGCTTTATTCGTCTCTTTAGACTATTTGTCCCTCCGTACTTTAATGACTAATGATTTATTGAAGGGGTGATTCCGAAGAGTGCCAGCACCGCGACTAATTGCTGATTGTACTGAGATCCCTGCTGATCCACTAAAGACCGATTGCCGAAATAAATTTCAGCATGTACCAGATTAAAATGTTTGACAGCTTCCAGGGTTCGATACAATGGTATCCCAGATATTCAAATCGTTGGGCTGAGTAATAATCACAATCACACAAAATGTGTATAGAACTCTCCTCTACCATCCGACAGCTTCTACCTAATGGGTCATGTATAACACCCATAATGTAGAGGTGTCTATTTAGGGTACAGTGACCAGTCAGAAGGCCAATAGTTACCCTTATCCCTCCGTGTTTTAGGAACATGCATTTATGATATTTTTGGAAGTATTCAATCGTTACTAAGCGAATCTAAAAAAATTAATGCTACGGAATAACAAAGTTGTACTTATAGATATTAAAATTATATAAATGTTGAATTTAACTATGTACCCACAAAAAATATTAATTATAAATTTTGGCTATACTTCTGAAATGACTTGAATTGTGAATTGTATGGCAGATTTTGCAAGTTTGCATACCAACTTTTGTACACAAGTTTTCCCTATAAGCAAATTATAAAATATCTTTTTCACTAATTGGCAATGCATAACTTTATCGTTTTTCTTTTTATTGTTTTTGATTTGTCGTAATTGCCGCATTTATATTATTATTAGCATTATTATTGTTCCCTATTATCCTTGTAGCATTTAATTTGTAGTTTTATTTGCATGTGTTTTCCCCAAAAGGTGTTCTCTATCATAACCATTGGTGTTTTATCATCATAATTGTTCCATGAGTTATTGAAACTATATACATGAATTTTGTTCGCATAAAATGTATGTGGTTCCTATGGGAAATGTAGAGGTTCAACTAATTTGTTTATAAAAGATATTATCAATGTAATCAAGATATATTTTATACGACTGTGTCAAAATTAATTTATTCATTTTTTCTTCCTGATGAAATTATTTTGCTTCACTCGAAGAGTTAGGTGATTGCCACGGTGTTAACAAATAATTTACTAAAAACTGTGTTAGCGTCCCTAAGTCAATAACACAAATTTTTCAATCAAGACAGAACTAAAAAAAATGTTTTTGCTCTGGGAAAATTCTTGTAAGGTGATAATTTTGTATATAAGGTCTACATCAGATCCTTACATATAAAAAATGACTATTCGACAGCAATAATTAATTGGTTCACGAACTCGTCGTCCAACTCAATGATAAATTCAGTTTAACTTATATAAGGGATTTCCAATGTAAACAAACAAGCATTCGGAAGGGGAGGATTTTACTTCCGGTCACCCAATATGGAATATTACAAATTATTAAAAAAAACTCCAGTGCCATCTAGATTTAGTTTAACTGAAAAGCTTCTCACAGTTCTCTTTATGCAAAACACGCGCGCGTAGTAAAATAATTGGAGTTTAATACTAATAAAAATTAGTTAGTAAAATAAGTTGTACTAAAATAATTAAGATATTGTTCTTGCAGAAATTCATCTAAATGTAGATATTAGCTAAATCGTAGTTGGAACGTGTAAAATGAGCTTTAGCAGAATAAATCAAGATTGGATTAGCATTGGGATCCCAAAACGGATAAGAGCTGATGATTATATATCTGCTAAATTTCCTTTTTTCAATTTGGAACAGAGGCAAGAACTTAAAAAAGATATTAACACTCTTGGTCAAATTTGCTTTTTGTCCAGCAATTTTTTAACTTGTGAGAAGTTAATTCGTTTTGCAAATAAATTTACCTGTGAATAGAAATTAATAAAATTAAAATTTATAACTTATATACTCTGCTGTTTGTAAAAAATGCTACACCATGAAGGAATCATCCGAATGAAATGAAATTTGCAGCAAATATCAACTATAGGATGTTATGCAAAGTAGTAAATTTCAGAGCCACCACGCATGCGTGGTGTGAGCAGCGCCCTCTGAACTGATGCTAAAAGCGTATAAATAGAGGGCTGTAGCGAGACGTTGAAATAGTGCATGGTTATTTTTTAGTGGCGAACGTTTAGTGAGACCTAAGTATGCCTCCACGACGAAATAGGGTGAAATCTCAACAACTTACGGAGTTTGAACGGGGGAGAATCATCGGCCTTCGTGAAGGAAGATTTTCCTATCGCGCAATAGCAGCTCGTGTGCAGCGGAACAGTTCCACACTGATGCGAGTTTGGAAGCAGTGGACCGACGAGCACCGGACAACTCGAAAACCTGGGAGTGGACTACGGAAGGTGACGTCAGCGCGCGATGATAGACACCTGGTCCACATAGCTTCCGTACAGCTTCCTCCAGGCAGTTGGCAGCACTTTGGTCTTCTACTAATGTCGGATTCGTCAATTTGCCGACGTTTGCTGCGCCGTGGACTGCGTGTAAGGATTCCTTTATACAGGATCCCCCTCACGCCAAACTATCGACGGCTGCGTCTGCAATGGGCTCATGAGCACAGAGCCTGGCGGGCTGATTGGCAACAAATTGTCTTTTCTGACGAATCCCGCTTTAATTTGTGGAACCATGATGACCGCATTCGTGTTAGACGCTATGCCGGTGAACGCTGACTTCCAGAGTGCGTTATCGAATGCCGTAGTGGCCGAACACCTGGAGTTATGGTCTGGGGTGCGATTTCGTATCATGGACGATCTCAGCTGCTACGAATTGAGGGTAATCTGAATAGCAACAGGTACGTCCGTGAAGTGCTAGAGCTCGAAGTCGTTCCCTTCCTTCAAGGCATCCCTGGAGCTATCTTTCAACAGGATAATGCACGCCCACATGTTGCAAGGAATGTTCGAGACTTCTTTTCAGCATAACACATGCAACTTCTTCCTTGGCCTGCTTATTCGCCGGATATGTCGCCTATTAAGCACGTGTGGGATTTGGTTGTTCGGCGTCTCGCTCGTGATCCGCGTCCTACAGCTTCAAAAGACGAACTTTGGGTGCGCATACAAACAATAAACAATTCTCTTCCACAAGCAGACATTCAACATCTGTTTCACTCCATGCCACGTCGTACAGCAGCACTTATTGCAGCGCGTGGTGGCTACACCAAATACTTATTTCGGACACTTAATATTATTTTTTTGCTTTGAACATTTATTCATTTATTTGTACTAATACAAGCCGTTTGTGTAATACATCTAAATTTCATTTAATTCTGATGACTCCTTCATGGTGTTACATTTTTTTACAAACAGCAGTATAGTTAAGAATTAAAATAACTATATAAAACCTTTATAATTGATACTGTGAATAACTGATTGATTAATGAAAATTAAGATGGAAGACACTAATGATTATTTTTGCGCATTATCTTAATATTTTAACTTTATACATCTTAAAATAAATTCTGTTTTGGTCGAAGAATTATTTCTACCGATCCCAAAAATGTCCAGCTTTTTCACTGTTTATTGTGTTATGTGCTTAAAACTTCGCTAGTTCTCATAGAAAATTTGTCTTATAGAATATCTGATGGAATATCGTTAAGTTCTGCAACATGATACACAAGATAATATTTTGAGAAAATTTTATCTGAACAATATGACAAATTTTCAAAATGCAATTACAAATTGTTGCAGTCGAATTTCTTCCATTGCTTGATGCAACTAAGCTGAAAGTCTCAGGATAAACATTTGAATAAATGAATTAATTGATTGAACAATTATGAAAATCTAATATCCTGAATTTTTCAACTAGTTGACTAATTCAACTAGTTTCATCTAGCTGATGACTAGTTTGTCTTATGAGTAGTTTAATGTATCCGTAAGTAGTAAGTTAGTTCATTAAAAAAATTTACTACTTTTTTTTTGCGAGATAAGCCTATCCGTATATAAACCGACCCCAGTATTTTAGCTTTATAAAACGTTCCAAAAATTCTCGGCTCATACACGGAAATATAGTGTGAATAAAAACAAAATGTTTTAAAAAATGTCAAGAACAAAACATCTCATTTCCACATTTAAAAGGAAATATTTTAGCACAACATATTGTTAAAATTCAGAGGAAATCTCATCATAATTTTAAATGTTTTAGTACTTCTTAATATTTTCATATTCGACTGTTGCTATGGAAACGGCGACCAAATTTGCCGGTTCTTCTGAAAACATTGCAAACTCTCTAGCGCGTGCTCTCAAATTATGTGAATGAATTAATTAAAAAATATAACTGCGTATATCGTCTGCGCGTGCTCAGAATTCATTAGCCCGTTGAACCACAAGACTCGCTATGACGTGACTCCCTATTACCAATCACAAAGCGAATAAATCTGAAAAAAATTGATTTTTTTTTAATATTAGAAGGAAAGAAATATGTATATACTGTTAGCAATGTGATGTCTTGTCTCTGAAATTTACGTTTTGCCCAACTTTCTCAGCCGACTTCAATATAGATTTTTTTCTTCCAACATTTGCTCCGCTACAAATGAAATACTATTCAAACTGGAGTAGTAGATGATTAATTATTGCTTTAATTAAATGATATTACATTTAATAAAGATTCTTAACTTAAGCTATAAGTACTTATGACAGAAATATATTTATATGCTTTTTTTTATCCACTACGGTGAGTTTGTGAATTTAATTTAATTTCGAATTCGAATTAAATTGAATTTGAAGCTTATTTTAAGAGATGAAGAATAAAAGGTTTATAGTTGCAATTCTTCGAAAGTATAAAATAAGCTCAATATTATGAACATCAGTAGATGAATTGGTGGGAAGGAAGTATAGACAAATGTTAACAGATACTTTTTCGAATTTTATAAAATATCGATTTATATAAAGAATGATTTAAAGAGTAAATTTGTTGGATGTAAGATATTATTTTCCATTTGAAGCATAACTTCACGCCTACATAATTAAATGGAAATCTAAATATGATAAATAACTTAATAAAATTAAAAATAACCGACGTATATTATATGTATTTTTTCAGGCGTTTCAAGGTTTTACTCGAGGAATGCAGATTCCAATTAGGTAATGCAATTTTTTTCCCTTGATTTCATGTAATTTTATTAAATAGAGAAATGTGAAAAGCGTTTCTTTTTGCATTTTTGAAACGTAAGAAACAGTCCAGTATAGTAAGAAAAAAACAGCTTATTTAAATCAAGGTATGAAAATTATTATGAGGGTGTAATCCGTGTGTTCTACATTTTTATCATTACAACTTAAGAAAGTTTTCCATGGCTATTACTGACTTGTATAATCTCGATAAGTATTGAATTTTTTTTACAATAAGCAGAATTATTTTAAGCTACTTGATAGCAAGTATGGTTCAAGATCTTTTCATAGCATTTCCGTTTGTATACTTAATGCCAAGTACTCTGAAAAATTCATCACTTTTTGAAAGATATTGAAATATTTTTTCATAACCAGTGCAAGCTATACATCATGGTACTCTAAAATCTGCAGTAATCTTTGAGGTTATATGTTGCCATATTATGCGATATACATTATTTAGAAATATCCAGTTACTAATAAAAGGAATTTAAAGAAACAGAGGTTAATTTTTTATATAAATTACCCGAAATATCCGGCACTATTTAGGATGGAAATTTAATCAGATGTTAAGATAAGGAATTTGACACAAGTCTAATCGCTTAATTCAGATGAGATACTGCGTCTTCAATTAATCACAATTTCAATAACGTGAAATGACGTCAATGTGTTGTTGTTAAGTTTTACGGATGCTTATTGCGTGCTAATTGATGTCACACCATTTAAAAAATATCATCTATGCATGATTTAAAGCTTCCCCTAATCTCTACTCTCATGACGCTGAAGAGAAGAGAAGAGAAGAGAAGAGAGAGAGAGACCTATTAATCAAGTTTCTGTTAGCAGGGAAAATGTACAGCATTTCATGAAACGTATTAATAAAACTTACGCAATTATAAACAGACACGAAATGTAAAATCCTTGCATTTGCTACTATAAAAGGAAATCAAACGGATAACTTAACTAAAATGTGACGAAATTTTTTTTTAAATATAAACTAGGGTGCCCGCCACCTGCTCGCTGACGCTTGCCAACCCACGGAGGATTGTTTTGCAATCCTCATTGGTTTGCTGCGTAAACCTTACTCTCGCTTCGCTAGCATCAATAAAGACATGTGTCCTAGCAGAAGGGATTGTTTATACTAAATATGATATTCCAAAAAAATATTTTTCAAATATAAATTTGTTGCGATACAGAAAAGTTATACAGCACCTCTAGAATAAGAACTCAACTCGAACAATTTAGAATTCAAATGAATATTGTGAGCAAATTTTGACTCGAAATGTAAGCGCTGCTTTGGAAATCGAATACCCAGCATGTCGTTTGTAGGCTGCAACAACTCGACTAATAACCATTTTTTTCAATAAAATTTCATTCGATAACGCCATAAATTCAATTGAGGCGCGAGGCCTCGTGGTAAACAAACAATCGTACAGTGTTGCCGAAACGCATTAAAAAATAACGTCTTTTTTTGTGTGTCACGTAAGAGAATTATATATATATATATATATATATATATATATATATATATATATATATATATAACTCCAATATAAGATGTTTCTAAACTTGTAATATAGATTTTAAAAGGAAGATGAAACTAAGAAATAAACAGACTTTGGCTATATATTAGATAGTTTATAGACAATAATCGCTATAGTTTATAGTTAATAATAGCTCAGTGTTAGATAGAACTGTTTTTTATAAATTTTAGACGTCGGAAAGAAAACATAAATGAAATTCGTTTTCTATTTTTACAGTTCAAGATATTTTTCTCGAATTAGGAGCTACGAGGGTTAGATATAATGATGTATGGATATTAGCATGGTCCGACACTCCTATTGCTTTAGAACGTTTCTCTAAAATGAAATCATATCAGGTAAGATTAACACATGAATATCAAAATAGTACGCCTTAGACTTGTACTCTCAATAGACTAAAACGTGTTCTCTGCATATATGAGGTTATCATAGCAACCCTGGCCTAACCCACAAAAGTCCGAAAATCTTACTATCACCTTTTGTTAAGATCTTTTATATATATTTTTTAATGTGCAAGTTCAAGTGTTCAAAAATTGAAAAATAACTTAGTGTTGATCTGAATACTTAGTTGAAAAACTTAGTTGAGATTCTGAAAACAAATTTTCAGAGTCTCAAATCATCTTGTGGATAAATAAGAATATATAAAAAATAGTACCAAGAAAATCGTATTTATCTCCATTGAATATGCTGGTGGGTTTAGGTTACTCTTGCTTTGATAGCCTCGTATAGTCTACGCATAAAGCAATCTCACTTGTAGTAAATTAACATGTAATTTAAAGTTTTCTGATTACAATTATTGTAATTAAGAGTTTTAAATAAAAACATAGAAATTTGTCTTTAAAATTAATTTAGAATAGATTTTCTTGCTGGCATTAGTTCGGAGGAACAGAGACATTTCTATTTCCATTTGTCATAGTTTAAAGTAACATTGAGCCATAAAGCCCCAACAACCTATCCTATCCCATAGTTTAGAGCAGGGATGGCGAACCTATCAGACACTGACCCACGCGTTGATTTTTATAAACTTAACATTATTATTCATCATGTACATAAATAATTTTAATAATTTTTTGAACCCCTCTTTTAAAAAATATGAAGAAAATACAAGCGTTAATAAAGAACTTAAAAATTAAAAATATGAATAAAGATAAGATTTTTTGCGAATATTAGGATATTTAGGACGAAACTTGACATCTTTAACTAGGGATTTAGAAATAAAAATCATGAAATATTTTCCTCAATTGCAAAAAACTTTTTCAAAACACAATAACAATGGAAAATATGCTTGACGTTCAAGAAAACGCAATCAAAAAATATTTAATGACTATACAGGAAGTAAAACAAGGCTTTGAGGAGAGATTTAATCGATTTAAAAGTATGGAAAACACATTTCACTTTATTTTATATCCATACAAAACGAAATTCAAAACAATGGAGTTAAACGATTTTAAGTGGCTAGGTATTCATGAATTAGAAATGGAATTAATTGAATTTCAAAGCAGCATAGTTTGGAAAAATAAATTTGATAGCTTGATTTCCGAAGTACAAGGGTTGTTCAAATGAAAGGTACGAAACGACACTGTGGGTATAAATGAAGACTTTATTCAAAGTATACACCATAGACCTGACCCATTGATTAACGATCCGAAGGATTCCTTGTTTCCAGAATTCTTGTAAACGTGACAAGACCTACTCCTTCACAGCGTCCTTGAGTTCGTTGTCTGAGTTCTGAAGCGCTTCCCTTTCAGATGTTTTTTCAGGGGGCCAAACACATGTAAATTGCAGGGCGATATGTCCGGGCTGTAGGGCGGATGGTCAAGATGCTCCCTGGAGACGTGTAAACCGTGGTAATCATAGAGCAGAAGCATACCCTCCCTGAGCAGCCCCGGTCTTTTGTTCTTGATGGACCTGCGTAGGCTTCGGAGTGTCTCACAGTACACATCGGAGTTAATGGTTCTTCTGTGCTCGATTAATTCAACAAGTAGCGGACCTTGGAAGTCGAAAAAGACGGTGAGCAACACCTTCCCTGCTGATGCCACGGCTTGAACTTTTTAGGGGAGGTGACAACGCATACTTCCACTGCATGCTGTCCCGCTTTGTCTCTGGCTTGTAGTGATGGCACCAGCTCTCATCACCTGTGAGGATCCGCTCCAGGAAAGCGGGGTCTTCATGATACCGAAACAGATGAAGTGCTAGCACCATACGCAGTTCCTTTTGCTGGTCGATGATCTGCTTCGGAACCCTCTGCGCGCACACCTTCCGATAACGCAACCTGTCATGAACAATTGTCCACACTGTTCCAACGCTGACATCCACCTTCACCGCCAACATTCGCAATGTGACACGCCGATCACTTCTCACTAGGTCGTCCACCTTGTCAATGAAATCGGTCGTGATGACTATTTTGCCTGGCCTGGTCTCGGGTCCTCAACCAAACTGTCACGGCCTGCACGAAAACGGGCACTCCATTTTCTCACTGACTTGTCGGTTACACAGTCTTCCCCGTATACAGACACACCATCGGGCGATGAATAACGGCCGGTTTAACACCTTCCGCTGTCAGAAATCGGATAACGCCTCGTTGTTCATCAATCGTCGAAATTTTGCATTGTGAACGCCATCCTGTCTTCACACGCACTGCCTCGTCAATTGGACGGCGCTCTTTATAAGAGCCTCTGCTCTCTCCTGCGCATGCTCCGATCCACGTCGGAGATTCCAATCGCATCCCTAGATGTCTCGCTACGTTCTCCCATAGAGGCATAGGCAAATATGTTAACGGTTACGTTGTTACGACGTTTCGTACCTTTTCATTTGAACACCCCTTGTACAAAAAAAAAGCATGCAGTATTTGTCAGAGAATTCAAGTGCATTAAAGAATTACCAATTATGAAGAGAACGACACGACTCAGCTTAAAAATATTACTATTAAGTTTACTTGTTTAGTACATTCAAAGGTATAAACAGTTCCAAAGACACAGGAGACAATCAGCATGAACATGTTCCCTTATAGAAGGGAAAATGTCTGACATTAGTGCGAAAATATAATGATCTCACACTAGATATTGAAAACATTATATTAAACGTATGGAATTCTTTACCAAAGAATTTTATATCAATGAAAAAACTTCCTAATGCTCTTTTAACGATATTTGATCCACATATTCATGTGAATAATTGTCTTCGATGAATTGTGTAAAGTCTAGCAATAGAAATAAACTAGGAAATGACTGCAAAATGCGCTAAACTAATGAATACAGAATATGAACCTAATATTAAAATATTATCTGACAAAAAACAACAGAGATTTTCCATTAAATATATTTTAACTTTAATGTATAATGTATATATATTCATACACCTTTTATACCGATTTTTTGCTCTTCACTTATAAAAGGAAAGTTTCAAAACAAAAAGGAATCGTTAACTTTTTAAAGAATTAACAAATCGAGAACCAAAAAAAGTAGTTTTAACCATGCTCTCTTCCCTCTTTCTAAGTAACCCACGAGCTTGTACTAAAAAAATAATAGACAAAATTTGACCAACTTCTTAAAAAGGTTCGCCGTCCCTGGTTTAGAGTAACAAAACAAATTAATAAAAATGAGAGAGGACATAGAAAAATCCAACTGAGAACGTTTCGTTTAATGTTACACACTGCACTTGGGCTAAATTGATATTTTTGCGGATGGTTTATTTATTTTTGTTTTTCTTCCATTAAAAGGGGAGGCAAACAGTTTGACGCAGCTTAACTTAGTAGTCATAAAACTCAATAATCTCCTGTATAAGAGGATTCAATCACTACGCCTTAGAAGATATTTCTTAAGAAGAAGCCTAAGAAGAAGAAAATGAGATTAAATTTCAGAATTGGTTTGGGACATGCGAACGCTGAGCTGTAACATGCTGCGTATATAAGTAATCTAATATTTCAAAAATACCAGACAATAGTATGATTATTCAATAATATGTTGAGTGTACTCTAACCTTTTTCACGGGTTATGAATCATCAGATACTTTTATGCGTAGCATTTAACAAAAGCCTAAACTCACAAAGGTTGCGGTATTACTTTTTTTGACTAACATGGCCAGAAGAGAACGGATGACTCATAAGAACACTACTGTTCGTTCGATCGAAATCGGTTTGACACAAATTTTATATTTTGTGGGAGATTTTGTGGGCACACATAATATGAACTTACAAATTACCTTCGAGGAATTCCATAAATAATATTAAATTTCAAAGCTGGCCATTTTTCAAATAAAAACGAACGTTACTTTTTGAGTTCATGTATCTGGTGACCTAATAAAAGCCTGTAAGTTTTATTATTAACGTTCATAATTTATTTTATGTTGCAAACTAGTAATTTCAATTTTTTATTAAGTTGAAGCCTTATATATATATATATATATATATATATATATATATATATATATATATATATATATATATATATATATATATATATATACATACATATATATACATACATATATATCTATATTATATCTATACATGTACATACTCAGTTACTCCACTTATGAGTGTTTAAATGTATATGATAAATATGGAGAAAAATAAGATGTGCAGTTGCAGAGAAGTTCATTTAAAATGCTGAGTATGTACACTAGGGTGTCCCTTATTTTTCAAAGTTTTTATTTTCTAACGCATAGGTTCTAGTTTTATTCATTTGACCCTAAAACACTCAAAAATAAATTTTTACCTTAATTGGACCACTGCAACCCGTGCCGACTTGCATGGAAACATGTTCGCACATGTTGCGTCGTAGGTGCCGCGCGTGCGCCGTGCTTGCTCTGTCCGTTAAGGCGGATTTTCCAAGCAGATTGGATCCAGAGCAGTCAAATGCATCATACGTCACGTACTACCAGCAGAATTTAGTTCAAATAACATATCACGTGATTAACTGTTATAGTTGATACGCTTCTTAGGAAAACATAAACACGCAGCATTGCTATAAGTTGTGAATTCCTGTTGGAGCGGTTATTGGTAATTTGTATTTAACGTCGTACTCTCTCTCTCTCTCTGGTGCAATACAATGTGCTATTGACGACGGTCTGGGATCAATCCCTTAAGGGAAAGATTCGAGGACAACACCTCGTAATTTTGAACCACGGTCAGATGACGAAGGAACACCTGAGCTCGCACCCCACTCTGCAAACTTCCATACCAACCTAACGTGAGGACTTTCGGTCACGACTGATTGTAGGTGTACCAGCCGCCTCTACACCATAAGCTTACAAACATGCATGCCGGACCCGTATTCTTCACCAGGAACCTTCCGATGTAGTGGCTAACAACTTAATCACTGTACCGGTAAAGGAATTCGAGACGTTGGACTTGAATCTCTTCGCGCGGCGCTTATACCCTGACTCTTGAAAAACCGGGCTTTACTCTCGGTATGTGGGGTAATTAACGTGCATTGTTTTATATTCCGAAGATGTCAATGGAACTGAGAAACAGTAAAAAAAAAAAGGCATTTTCTTGGTTGGTGAGTTGAGTCCTTGAGAAAGGTTAGGGCAGAATCCATAAAATCCGATTTGCAGTTAAACGTGCCCGAAGTAGTTACCGTTCATTACGATGGAATATTGTTAGCAGGCCTGGATTTGAGAAGTTCTAAAGAAGAACGCATACAGATCCTTATTTCATTTGGAGAGAAAGAGCAACTTCTTGCGGTACCAAAACTGGACAGCTCTTCCGGCAAAGATGAAGCTAAAGCAGTTTCAAACGCACTTAAAGAATGGAACCTCAATGATAAAGTACAAATAATGTGCTGTGATACGACAGTATCTAATACATACCACTTGATTGGAGTTGTGAGCTTTTAGAACAATATCTGGGAAGATAATTGTTACTCTTTGATTGCCGTCATCATGTTTATGAACTGGTTCTGAAAAGTGTATTTGAAACAAAGATCCACCAAGTAGCAAGCAGTCCCGATATTACACTGATCGAAAAGTTCATAGACAACTGGAAACACATTAATCCTAATGCTATCGAAACATGCACAAATTTTGCCAAACAGCATCTTTTTGACGCGACCATTAACGGATTGGTGACGTTTTTTACCCGTGAACTGCAAAAATACATTATACGTGACGATTATCGGGAAATGATCGAACTATCTGTTATTTTCTTGAGAGGTGGTAACGAGAGTAAAATTAAAATCAGACCTCCTGGCGCAATGCATCCAGCACGATGGATGGAAAAGCTATTTACTCTTTGAAAATATGTTTGATGCAGTCTCAGTTCAAAATGAGCGTTGAGGACAAACGAGAGTAGCAAGATGTTTGTTTATTCATTGTAGCAGTTTATGTGATGCCCTGGCTTGTATTCAGATTGGCGGTGAAGGCGCGGAATCAAGATTTGCGTATTTTAGAGACGTTAAAATAGTATGAAACAGTTGACAAATCGATTTCCAAAGCGGCCCTGAGCAAGTTCAGTCAACATCAGTGGTATTTAGCAGCCGTATTATCACTCTTTGATGCTATTGTTTATAAACAAACCAAGGTGAATATTGTAGCGAACTTACTAAGACAAAGTTAATATGATTTTGGGAATATATATGTTCCCTCGAAGGAAAATATGTCTATCTTTATACGATGAGAGCTTTGTTTGATCTGTTATTTTAAATTCTGTTAATTGTCTTGTGATACTAATTTTTCTTATTGTTTTAGAGAAATCATTGAGTGATTTCATATCCATCAAGAGCAAAAATTTGTTTTCGCGATTAAAAGTTGACAGTAGCTTCCTCCAAGAAAACGTATCTTCGGGGTAAGAAAATACAGCCTTTGTGGAAGCTAAAAATAAGAATTTTAGCTTAAAAGCAGTAAATTACACAGCTGAAAGAGCTAATAAGCTAATGCAACCTTTCCATGGTTTAATTATCGCAGAAGAACACAAACAGTTCTTATTACGCTGAGTGCGAGAACATATTAAGATGTAACCAGACTGTAAAAAAAGAGACCTTAAAATGAAAGTATCCTGAATTATTATGTGTAACTTCATTTTTTAATAATTAAAGGCATTACTTAAATTTGTCTTTTAATCAATATTTACCTAAGATATGAATAGTTGCGATGACCTAGCTATATATTAAAATCTGTTCAAAAACGTCTATTTCCATAAACTTTGGGGCCCTGTCGGCACGGGTTAACATTAACGTAGGAAGTTAAAATTTTATATTTAAGTAAGGCTTAGTATATTGAAAAGAATTAGAGGGTATGCGTTTTGATAACTGCAAATTTTTTTTTCCGCCCATATAAGGGACACCCTAATGTACACATGAAGAATCATAGCGTTTGGTAGTTAAATATTTGTGTAGCAACTATAAAAGCTAAATTTATCACATATTCCTAGTAAAATGAATGAACTTTGGAAATAAAGGAGTAACGACTCACTTCCTTTCTCTTCTTCATACCTTTAGAGAATAAATCACTTTCCTGGAATGAGTGAGATTTGCAAGAATTTGTTGGCTCGTAACATGAAAAAGATAAAGGCGGTTTTACCACAGTGTTATAATTTCTTTCCATTGACTTTCTGCCTTCCAGATGAGTATGATAATTTTACACACCCTTTATGAGTACATTTAGTAGGAAAAATTTCAAAAATTGCTAATGTTTAACTTTTCAGCGGCGAAACTAAATATTTTAATTTTAAATATGAAAAATGTGTATATATCCATGCGCCTGATTAGCAATGATTAAAACTCTGAATATTTCAGTGAATTTTATTTATAAAACTTTATCGGTGTAATGGGAAATAAAAACGTTTAAGAAATTGCTTTTACTTAATATTTCTTTATTTATGAACACGTTATTTATGAATCTTTATCTAAAAGGTTACACTTACTTTTTGAATACTTCTCAGGTATAAATACAATATGAAATTTGGATGAACAGTAATTTGTTTTGTTGTGTATGTATATTTTGCATCATTAAATTTCGGATTTTTGTCAATGATTGTTTTGTATTTTCAGCGACAGAGCTTTATTACAACATTGTAATCTAAGGAAAGGGGATGTATTTATCATAAAACCGGATACCACTTGTCAAGGTTCAGGCATAGATTTAGTGAAAGGTACCCCAGATATTAAAAAATACAATAATGTTGTGTGCCAAAAATACATAATGACGGTAAGTTTATTATGTCATATTTTCTATATATATATATATTTCTAAAACAAGAGAAAATTCAAATAATAAATACCAAAAGGAATTTATTGGAAAAGGAATTTATACACATAGTAGAAAGTAAAACGCTTTACGAAGAATTATTCATATTTCCCTCAAAATTGCAGAGTAAAGTATTGACACGTTATATCTGCATAGTAAATATTAACATACTCGAAGATTGATTTTCGGATTTTTGATATCTTTGGATCTTGGTATCCGAATGCCAAATCTATTTGACTATTGTTCTCCTTGTTGATCCCATATGAAAATTTTCTGATTAAAAACTATTGCTCTGAAGTCTTAGTTTGAGTTATTCAACTTACACTCAACAGCTTAAAAGCTTAAATATTTCGTGGTCTGGAAATAAATTTACCTTACCCTAAAAAAAAAAAATAAAAAAAAAAAAATAAATAAATAAATAAAAAAAAACAACGCCCACCAATTGGCCGCTAATGCATCTCTCTCAGCAATAATAAAGAAATTTGAAGTAGCTATAGCATTTATATGTAGCAAAGTTATAATTTACATCTTCCACTGATAAGCCATATCGATTTAGTTTTTTAATATGATCACGTTGGAGATAATTTATTAACCACAAATAGTTTTTCTTAGTTTAATCACTTTGAATTTTATCTTAGAGTCACACAGTTCCCTTTATTAGTTTTTAAAAATTCCTAGTAAATACATCACATTCACATTGTTTCCTTATTTACGGTGATCGATTAAAGATTAAATCTCATAATATTCATGCAATTCCAACAATTGGAAATTTCAAATTTTAACATGTTTAATGCACACTCGTGGATGAATTAAAAATATCCGTATAAATCACAAAGAAGAAAATTTATAAACCACTAGCCAGAGCTCGGCCAGCACGGCATTGTCCGTGACAGTTCTTTTTGTGGAGTCAGGTGTCACCACTGCTCTCTGAAACTCGTCAACCGCGGTGATTGCTACGTTTTCCCCTTTTGTTTGCTTCGCAAACGAACTCCACAGGCAACTCCGTGATGGCCTCAAAGTGGCTATTATCAACAGCATAAATCAAAACACGCTAGAATCGGAAAACCTGGCATGGTTCCAAATGCATTAGGACGAAAAATGCTTGTGACGTCAGCGGTCGAAAATCGCAAAATCTGCTCCTTCTTCATTGGAGGTAGTATAACGTCACATTCTGGAAAGAAGAACAAAAGGTGAAAAAACTAATATAAAGTTTATAAAAAATGTTCTAGATTAAATTTTAAAATTCGGGCGCTACAGAAAAATTGCAAAATTTAGGACTACTTGTGTGCCAAATTTCATTTTTGTAAGTGCCATAGATTCGTCAGGACACTGATCACAGAGACACAGACCGAAACACTTCTTTTTATAATATAAACTATATTTTAATTTGAAGACCATAGAGGACTTTTAAATACTTTGAGAACACAAACATAATATCTATGTTATATTTCAGCCACTTTTGATGGAAAGTTTCAAATTTGATCTTCGTCTCTATGTTTTAATAACTTCCATATTCCCTTTGAGGATTTTCGTTTACAAAGAAGGGTTAGTTCGACTGGCAACCATACCTTACAAGAAGCCTAACTTTTCAAATATGGTAACTATATTGGTTTTGAATTTTCAAAATTAATTTCCGTGAAGCCTCAAAGGTAAGATAAATACTAAATAGAGTTCTCATAAGATACGAGATACTGACCTTTATCATTGCCTGCAAATCAGTCTCCATGCTAAATTCAGTTTTCATCTACAGTTATAGGGTTTTCAATCCTGAAGTTATAAATATATGTTTCTTAATTCATAGCTATCAAAATAATGTAATAAGATGTATTACATTTAATAAAGACTGCTGTATTCAAGTGTTTGGAAGCATGTTTTAAAATGGTGTAACATTGTCATTTCAGATTTAGAAAAGTTATGTATATAAAAATGTTTGACGTTTTTTCTACTAAATACGAGGGAATTGCTAAAAGAAGACGCCGTGTCTGATACTCTTGTCGCTTTGATATCGTTATGTGGTTTTATTGTATATACACTACAGATTAACACATGCCGTACTAGTTTGATCACAGTTTGAATTGACGGTTGTTGCATGCTGTGTATATCTCTGGGAACTTAACCAACTATATTTCACCAACGAACGTCACAGAAATAGACCGTAGTTGTATATTGGAAAATGGCATCAAACGTCCAAGTAAAATAGTAATGTAAACCATATAAAATCATATGCTCCTAGTTTTGCCGATTGGTCTAAATGTGCTTGATTTGAGAAAAGTAGTGTTAAAAATTCTCAAAAGAGCTCACCAATCTTATGAAATTCTTCATCCATTTGATGACAGGCAATAAGGAATCTGAGAGATTGAAATTAGCTCAGAAAAGAAAATGTGAGCAAATGAAAAAATAGGGTTTGATGTTAAAATATACCGATTCGTATTTCAAGTAAATGAGATACTATTGAAGTGGATGTCCAGAAGCTAATTGTGGTAATATGATTGAGGTATAAATTCCTTGGAAATAAGAATTAACCCCAGTAAGATGTACACCAAATGCTGTTTTCTATTTTTTACTAAAGGTTATCGTTTTTGAGGCAAGGAATGTGCATATCAATGTTTATATCGATTATAAACAGATTTAAAAGGCATGGAAAAGCTCGTAACGACATTGCCATCAATTGAAATAAGGGAAATGATATGTGCTGGTCTTCTAGAACTAAACCATTGCACGGATAATTCAATCGTATAATATTCTTAAGATATTTGGTAACAGGCACCTACATACGCAGCATATAACAATCGTTAACCCCCCAAAAATAACATAGAGGTACTTGGAGACTCTAAAACGTCAATACATAACAAAATTATGCTCTTATACTAAATACAGCAGTTACTAGATTATTCACAATTTATTAATACGTTACCTAGTTTGTATAATACACAACAATATCCTTTTAAAATTTAGAAGATGAGACAAGGTCTAATCGAAACTATAGAAATTGTCCTGAAACTAAACTGTTCCCGGAACACATTTTAACATGTCGGCTTTGCTGAATATTGAAGGATTTCCCCTGGAAAAACTTTATTTTGATGAGAGTATCACATAGCTGAAGCGATATTATCTGCTCATGAGTCAATATGACTCCTGGTAGACACGACACAAACCAACCTGTATCCTCCCATAGTTAGGAAAACATCGACTTTAGAGATTTTGAAAGCTTTTAACATGACTGGATTTTTGGTATAAAAAAATTACGCGCATATAAATTAACTTAAGGCAAGGTAAGATAATTAATCGACTTCGCACTGGAGCAACAAAATGGGCTATTGGTGACGTTCCGGGATCAATCTTGAAGTGAAAGATCCGAGGACAACGTAATTTTTAAACAAGATCAGATGATGAAAACAACGCTTGAGCTGGCACACCATTCTCCAAACTTCCACACCACGCCAACATGAGGAAATTTGAGGTCACGACAGATTTAACGTGTACCAGCCCCATGTACACGAAGTTCTTAGGCTGGACCGAGTTTCTAACTGGGCTACCATTGCCCAAAATTGACTTAAGAAAGATAAAGGTGACGAATAAAAAACCGTTACACAACTGTGCCGATGAAAAAGAAATTTTGAAAACTTGGTTTGATTCAAGCATGCATCTGAACAGAATTCATGTTCCAGTTTTATACAAAATATTGATTAATCTTAATGATCGGTTAGTAAGTTTACTCCATATGCTGACATTGAGATTGGCATAATGGCCTCTTTTTATTGTTTTTTGTTTACGATTAGAAAACAAAGGAAGGTACAAGACAATGCAATTCCTTCGCTCAAAATACCATGTTGAACTTCATGAAAAGATTTTTTCCTTAATGAACGGGATTCTAAATGGTATTTTCCAAAAATATCTTTTACATTACAAAAAAGGAGAATAAATTTTTTTTTTATGAAAATAAAAAATATATATATCTATATAAATAAGAATGGAGTGTTTGTTTGTACATTCAATATTTTCGACCCATTTCAAGTTTTCTATCCGTTTTGGACCCTTCTGATGCCGAATCCGCCTTTTTCTCGTTTGGCGTCTGTCTGTCTGTCTGTCTGTATGTTGTGCCCTATACACGTCCACACGGTTCAATATATTTTCATGGAAATTTGCATACAGTGAGTACTTATCTTCATTTAGTGAGTGGAATTGGTTGCGAAAGTCTGTCTGTCCGACTTTCTGTTCTACGTATGATTTTGTGTTTGTGTGTTTGTGCAAGCATCACATGCATTTTATTCAAGATATTTGATTGCAATTTATTTCATTTCATACACTATGTATTAGTTTAGTGAATGCAATATTAAACATTTTTTATTATTATATTTAGTTGAGTTTCATGCTAAAACACCTGAGTAAGTATACTTAAATAAACCATACTTTGGTAGTTTTGGGAAAATTGGAATGTATATTGAATCTATATAAATAAGAATGGAGTGTTTGTTTGTACATTCAATATTTTCGACCCATTTCAAGTTTTCTATCCGTTTTGGACCCTTCTGATGCCGAATCCGCCTTTTTTTCGTTTGGTGTCTGTCTGTCTGTCTGTCTGTATGTTGTGCCCTATACACGTCCACGCGGTTTAAGATATTTTCATGAAAATTTGCATACAGTGAGTACTTATCTTCATTTAGTGAGTGGCATTGGTTGCGAAAGTCTGTCTGTCCGTCTTTCTATGCTCGATTTTGTGTTTGTGTGTTTGTGTAGACATCACATGAATTGTATTCCAGATATTTCATTGCAGTGTATTTTATTTTATACATTATCTATTAGTTTAGTGAATGCAATATTAAACATTTCTTTATTGTTATATTTAGATGAGTTTCATGCTAAAACACCTGAGTAAGTATACTTAAATCAACCATAATTTGGTAGTTTTGGAAAAATTGGAATGTCTATTGCATATTACGATGACTTCGATTGTTTTACCAATACTGCTGAAAAAGTAATTATTTTTCAAAAAATTATATTTTTTAATGAAATTTCAGCTCTGATACTTCATTTATTTCGAGTCTTATTTTTGTTCTTAGCGCAATGAAAACGATTTCGGAATATTTGAGACAGACGATATTTTTCAACGAAACGAGAATGAACAAGATCGCGTGAGCAGTGATATTTTCTGTTTCTTTCGCTCTGAATTAATTTCACATTTCTAAATTTTGTGCACTTTTAGTTGTAAATTGTGGCAACTGTGCGAGATCAAGAGATAAAAATGAATCACAAATTAATATCTTTAGAATAACTTTTCCGACATCTTTTATTTTGTTCTATTTTGCTGTTTTCTGTTTTAAATATTTATTATTTTAATAAATGTGTTTTCCTTCACATCACACGCAACAGCACCGCAAAGTATTAGACTTAAAAATGTTAGGTAAGTCAGTATAAATTTTCAGTGTAGTTATGCCATTATTGAAAGAATAATGCCGTTATTTAAAGAATAATGCCGTTATTTAAACAATAATGCCGTTATTTAAAGAATAATGTCGTTATTGAAAGAATAATAATGTTTAAAAATCCAAACTAGAACTTTTTCCAACATTAAAAAATTCGTTGTAGTAATGACAGGAGAAGATTGCAAAATTTCACAATGTCGCATACCGGAGGCAAGAGTGCCACAAGTAAAAAAATATTGTTTTGTTGACTATGAGTGCGAGAGCACTCGCCGTAAATCGTAATTTTAATTAATTGAGTTGAACATGAAAAGAACTTAAGAAAGGGAATTCCAAATCTTCCTATAAATCGTCTTTTATAGTAGTAACCTTAGTACCACCTTTCGTCATTTTGCAGCTTTGTCATACAGCAATTGTGCGATGTATGTGAAATGTATTACATGAATGGATATGCATGTGTAGGATTTGTGTCCAAAGTAAGTTGTAGAAAATATAAAGAAGGCGAAAGGTGTTAAAATAAATTTTTATTCTACAAAAAACGTAAGTCATTATATATTTTGATTATCTTTTCAATCTAGAGTAAACCAATTCAAACCGAGTAAGGTCGGGTATTTTGCTAGTCTATATAAATAAGAATGGAGTGTTTGTTTGTACATTCAATATTTTCGACGCATTTCAAGTTTTCTATCCGTTTTGGACCCTTCTGATGCCGAATCCGCCTTTTTCTCGTTTGGTGTCTGTCTGTCTGTATGTTGTGCCCTATACACGTCCACGCGGTTTAAGATATTTTCATGAAAATTTGCATACAGTGAGTACTTATCTTCATTTAGTGAGTGGCATTGGTTGCGAAAGTCTGTCCGTCCGTCTTTCTGTTCTATGCTCGATTTTGTGTTTGTGTTTGTGTTGACATCACATGCATTGTATTCCAGATATTTGATTGCATTGTATTTTATTTTATACATTATCTATTAGTTTAGTGAATGCAATATTAAACATTTCTTTATTGTTATATTTAGACGAGTTTCATGCTAAAACACCTGAGTAAGTATACTTAAATCAACCATAATTTGTTAGTTTTGGAAAAATTGGAATGTCTATTGAATATTACGATTAATTCGATTGCTTTACCAGTACTGCTGAAAAAGTAATTATTCTTCAAAAAATTATTTTTTTTTATGGAATTTCATTTCTGATACGTCATTTATTTTGAGTCTTATTTTTATTCTTTGCGCAATGAAAACGATTTCCGAAAATTTGGGACAGACGATATTTTTCAATGAAACGAGAATGAACACGATCGCGCGAGCAGTGATATTTTTTCTGGTTCTTTCGCTCTGAATTAATTTCACATTTCTAAATTTTGTACACTTTTAGTTGTAAGTTGTGGCAACTGTGCGAGATCAAGAGATAAAATTGAATCACAAATTAATATCTTTGGAACAATTTTTTACATCTTTTATTTTGTTTTACTTCTCTGTTTCCTGTTTTAAATATTTATTATTTTAATAAATGTGTTTTCCTTCTCATCACACCCAACAGCACCACAAAGTATTAGACTTGAAAATGTTAGGTAAGTCAGTATAAATTTTCAGTAAATTTTAAGTGTAGTTATGCCGTTATTTAAAGAATAATGCCGTTATTTAAAGAATAATGCCGTTATTTAAAGAATAATGCCGTTATTTAAAGAATGATGTCGTTATTGAAATAATAATAATGTTTAAAAATCCAAACTAGAACTTTTTCCAACATTAAAAAGTTCGTTGTAGTAATGACAGGAGAAGATTGCAAAATTTCACAATGTCGCATACCGGAGGCAAGAGTGCCACAGGTAAAAAAATATTGTTTTGTTTACTATGAGTGCGAGAGCACTCGCCGTAAATCGTAATTTTAATTAATTGAGTTGCACATGAAAACAACTTAAGAAAGGGAATTCCAAATCTTCCTATAAATCGTCTTTTATAGTAGTAACCTTAGTATCACCTTTCGTCTTTTTGAGCTTTGTCATACAGCAATTGTGCGATGTATGTGAAATGTATTACATGAATGGATATGCATGTGTAGGATTTGTGTCCAAAGTAAGTTGTAGAAAATATAAAGATGGCGAAAGGTGTTAAAATAAATTTTTACTCTACAAAAAACGTAAGTCATTATATATTTTGATTATCTCTTCAATCTAGAGTAAACGAATTCAAACCGAGTAAGGTCGGGTATTTTGCTAGTATTACGATAACTTCGATTGCTTTACCAGTACTGCTAAAAAAAAATTATTCTTCAAAAAATTATTATTTTTAAATGGAATTATAGTTCTGATATTTCATTTATTTCGAGTCTTATTGTTGTTCTTTGCGCAATGAAAACGATTTTCGAATACTTGGGACAGACGATATTTTTCAACGAACGGGAATGAACAAGATCGCGCGAATATTGATATTTTCTTTTTCTTTCACTCTGAATTAATTTCACATTTCTTAATTTTGTGCACTTTTAGTTGTAAGTTGTGGCAAAACTGTGCAAGATCAAGAGATAAAAATGAATCACAAATTAATATCTTTAAAACAATTTTTTCCGACATCTTTTATTTTGTTTTATTTTGCTGTTTTCTGTTTTAAAAATTTATTATTTTAATAAATATGTTTTCCTTTTCATCACACTCAACACCACCACAAAGTATTCGACTTAAAAATGGCAGGTAAGTCAGAATACATTTTCAGTAAATTTTAAGTGTGGTTAAGCCATTATTGAAATAATAATGCCGTTATTTAAAGAATAATGCCGTTATTGAAAGAATAAAGCCGTTATTTAAACAAAATGCCGTTATTTAAAGAATAATGTCGTTATTGAAAGAGTAATAATGTTTAAAATTTCCGAACTAGAACTTTTCAAACATTAAAAAATTCGTTGCCATAATGACAGGAGAAGATTGAAAAATTTCACTATGCCACATACCGAATGCAAGATTGCCGCAAGTAAACAAATAGTGTTTTGTTGACTGAGTGCGAGAGTACTCACCGCAAATCGTAATTTTTATTAATTGAGTTGAACACGAAAAGAACTTAAGAAAGGGAATTCCAAATCTCCCACAAAATCGTCTTTTGGAGTAGTAACCTTAGGGTCACCTTTCGTTATTTTGTAGCTTTCTCAAACAGCAAGGGTGCGATGTATGTGAAATGTAATACATGAATGGATATGCATGTGTAGGATTTATGTCCAAAGTAAGTTGTAGAAATTATAAGGATGGCGAAAGGTGTTCAAATAAATTTTTATTCCACAAAAAACGTAAGTCATTATATATTTTTATTATCTCTTCAATCTAGAGTATACCAATTCAAACCGAGCAAGGTCGGGTATTTTGCTAGTTATTAATATAAATGATAAAATTTTCGCAATTTACTTTGATTCCTTAAAAATATTTTTAGTAAAAAAAAGATAATTTAAAATATGCTAGAATCATTCAATATTAAGGAACTGCTTTAAATTGGATAATCATGCTGCAACGTAATGTGGACTACTCTGACGAGAGTAGGGTTTGGCCATCGCTACTTTATCTATATAAATAAGAATGGAGTGTTTGTTTGTACATTCAATATTTTCGACCCATTTCAAGTTTTCTATCCGTTTTGAACCCTTCTGATGCCGAATACGCCTTTTTCTCGTTTGGTGTCTGTCTGTCTGTCTGTATGTTGTGCCCTATACACGTCCACGCGGTTTAAGATATTTTCATGAAAATTTGCATACAGTGAGTACTTATCTTCATTTAGTGAGTGGCATTGGTTGCGAAAGTCTGTATGTCCGTCTTTCTGTTCTATGCTCGATTTTGTGCTTGTGTAGACATCACATGAATTGTATTCCAGATATTTCATTGCATTGTATTTTATTTTATACATTATCTATTAGTTTAGTGAATGCAATATTAAACATTTCTTTATTTAGTTGAATTCCATGCCAAAACACCTGAGTAAGAAAACTTAAATCAACCATAATTTGGTAGTTTTGGAAAAATTGGAATGTCTATTGAATATTACGATTACTTCGATTGTTTACCAGTACTGCTGAAAAAGTAATTATTCTTCAAAAAATTATTTTTTTTATGGAATTTCATCCCTGATACTTCATTTATTTCGAGTCTTATTTTTATTCTTTGCGCAATGAAAACGATTTCCGAATATTTGGGACAGACGATATTTTTCAATGAAACGAGAATGAACAAGATCGCGCGAGCAGTGATATTTTTTCAGGTTCTTTCGCTCTGAATTAATTTCACATTTCTAAATTTTGTGCAGTTTTAGTTGTAAGTTGTGGCAACTGTGCGAGATCAAGAGATAAAATTGAATCACAAATTAATATCTTTAGAACAATTTTTTGCGACATCTTGTATTTTGTTTTACTTCGCTGTTTCCTGTTTTAAATATTTATTATTTTAATAAATGTGTCTTCCTTCTCATCACACGCAACAGCACCACAAAGTATTAGACTTAAAAATGTTAGGCAAATCAGTATAAATTTTCAGTAAATTTTAAGTGTAGTTATGCCATTATTGAAAGAATAATGCCGTTATTTAAAGAATAATGCCGTTATTTAAAGAATAATGCCGTTATTTAAAGAATAATGCCGTTATTGAAAGAATAATAATGTTTATTAATCCAAACTTTTTCGTCGAACTTTTTCCAACATTAAAAAATTCGTTGTAATAATGACAGGAGAAGATTGCAAAATTTCACAATGTCGCATACCGGAGGCAAGAGTGCCACAGGTAAAAAAATATTGTTTTGTTGACTATGAGTGCGAGAGCACTCGCCGTAAATCGTAATTTGAATTAATTGAGTTGAACATGAAAAGAACTTAAGAAAGGGAATTCCAAATCTTTCTATAAATCGTCTTTTATAGTAGTAACCTTAGTATCACCTTTCGTCATTTTATAGCTTTATCATGTCATGTGCGATGTATGTGAAATATATTACATGAATGGATATGCATGTGTAAGGATTTGTGTCCAAAGTAAGTTGTAGAAAATATAAAGATGGCGAAAGATGTTAAAATAAATTTTTATTCTACAAAAAACTTAAGTCATTATATATTTTGATTATCTCTTCAATCTAGAGTAAACCAATTCAAACCGAGTAAGGTCGGGTATTTTGCTAGTTTTTCAAATAAAAGCAAGCATTTTAGTTACATTAAAAATATTTTTCTTGTTATCTGCTTGACTTCATTGCTTGATATTTAATTATGCGAAAACTATTGAATTCTTACCCGTGGAAAGAATTTCCTATATAATTGGTATTTATAGTTTACTTTATTTAACTTGTTTCATTTTGCTATATTCATTATTTTTTCTTTGTGTATTTTTAATTAGCATGAAAAACGGATGCATCTGACGAATTATGCGATAAACAGGATTATACGAGGAGTAAAGGAAGAGAAGAAAAACGACAAATGTAAAAAGCAAGTGTAAACTTTTTTTTTTCAAAATTATTCCAAACGTATTGTTATTTAATAATGAATGAAAGTACATGGCATCATTATAACTTTCGATGTTCAGACATAGTGAAAAGATCGAGCCACCTCTTTTTATTTTCCTATCGTTCATAATGGAGCAAATTAAAAGGTACCATTCGATAGGGAGAAACATTTATAAATTATTCTGCTAAAAACGTGCTTAATGGGTGGACTTCGCATTAAATTAAACACCATCTTTTAAACTTATAGTTGCAAAACCCAAATGCTAAATTTAAAATCTAGTGTATCAAATTTAACCTTAAATACAAAGTTTTAAGTAATTTGATTTTGGATAATGGATGTGGAAAATTTTGAAGGCCATCTAATTACAAATTACTTTCTCAAACTTTTATTCTTATCTTCAGAAAAAAATCTACTTTCTTGTCAAGTTAAAATTAGGGTAAAAAAATCCTTCTTAGTAGGTTTCTATTTTAATTTTCATAAATTCCATACTTTATGTTACATGCTATAAGTTATCTTAAATAAAAACGTTATGTAGATTTTGTTTGGGTTCTTTTTTGGCAACATAATGAAAAATTTAAGTGTGTAATAGGACGATTATTTCGGAAGATGAAGTCAATTGAACATTAGGTGACTCCAAATTTTTCATATTCATAATCTAGAAACGGCGGGACCAAATAATTCTAAACTATCCAAGGTTAAATTTGATATGGGGTTGAAAATTTAATGTCAGAATAGGGTGTTGGGTATACTAATTAGGAATAGTTGGTGCGAGTTAAGTAGATAGGTAGTTAATTAACCTCAAACTGGAGCACCACAACAGACTATTTGCGACGATTCGGGATCTATCCCGAAGGGAAAGATCAAAGGACTGCGCCTCATAATTTTGAACCACGGTCAGATGACGAGAACAACTGAGTTGGCACCCCACTCTCCAAATTGCCATAAAAAGAAGTTAAGTTTGTGCGAGATTTACTATAGACTACTATTCGATGTTTTACTATTATGGATTTATAAAATACGTGCCGACCAACCGGTATAGTGGTTAAGGTGTTAGTATCTAGATCGGAAGGTTCCTGGTTCGAATCCGGTCCGGGCATGGATGTTTGTAAGCGCATGGTGTAGAGGCGGCTAGTGCACCTTAAATCTGTCGTGGCCGAAAGTCCTCACGTTGGGTTGGTGTGGAAGTTTGGAGAGTGGGGTGCCAGCTCAAGTGTTGCTTCGTCATCTGACCGTGGTTCAAAATTACGAGGTGTTGTCCTCGGATCTTTCTCTTAAGGGATTGATTCCGGACCGTTGTCAATAGCCCGTTGTGTTACTCTAGTACGACGTTAATTACAAAATTACCAATTACCAATTATAAAAGACGTTGTTTCCTATTGAATAGTACCGTATTGAATCTGCACTACTTCGGACGATGCCTAAAGGCGATAGCCATTCTTGCCTTTACGTAGGAAAGTTTTCCTCCCGCAAGGACCTTTCACATCAATTAAAAAAAATCGACTGACCCAAGGTCGATTGCCTTTTTGTATGAGTCGCACTATACTTCCTGTTACCCGATTCGGAATACGCACAGAAAGCGCGTTCTACCAGAAAATACAAGGACCATTTAGGTTTAATCTAACAGAAATTATCTCATAAAAATATTAATTTAATGACTTAATTATTAATTAAGCTAATTTTGTGACCTTACAAAACAAAACTAAGTTGAGAGTGAAAACATCTTGCGTAGCGAACTAAGAGAGATTGATGAAATGTTATAGTTTGGAGAAGTCATAATTGACCTCAGACCGCCGTTCTTTGTTCATTAATTTTATATTCACATTTATACATGGTAACTTAGACGTACAAAATACTCGCATGATGTCTATAATTCGTCTTCTTTGAAGCTGCTTTACACCGTTTGACAAGTCTAATGTATCGTTTTATACCAGATATTCAGCACAAAACAACTCATTTTCTAATTATCCCATAAAAAATTTAGCGCTATTTAAATTTTGCCTGGAAAGCACAGAGGATGGGCTGGACACGTGATAGTTAAAAATAAAATCTAAAATATGTAATCATTGCTGAAAAAAGAGGTCTGTAACAGAATGCGAAATGTTCATAGAAATGGCAAGATACTGTTACGATATTCTAAAGAACATTGCTAGTTTTTTGGCATCTCTCATACACACATACAAGCTCAATCTACAAGCTGTAAAGGTGCGGAAGAGACGATTTGTACCCAATAGAAAATTCTTACTGTTTTCAAAATAAAATAGTTACAAAATTACGAATGTATCAGCTTTCCACGCCGTATTATCGAATAATGAGATTAATTGCATGGTTGTCCGTATTGCTCAAGTCGCTGCTCTGCTACGATGGTGTAACACAATTGTTTTATATGCTAGAGGAGTGACTATACCAGATGACTTTCATATTGGTTTTTGTCACTGTTTGCAATAATAAATTTTCATGTCTATAATCTAAGCTTACTGGCTTAAATTGAACACCAAAATATATAAATTCAAAACAGTTTTCAGTGAAATAATATCTGATGATGGAAGACCGAGTATCTTATTTTGCTTCAATGTTTATCTGCATTTAGGTTTCATAAAATTAAGTTCAATTTCCTAATTATTTTTGCAATGTATTTTGAGAAATAACTATAATTTTTAAATTTCACAGATCTTTCTCTGATTTGAATAAACTACTTGATTCCCATGGAGTTTCGACACAAGAATTATGGTCAACAATAGATGATGTAATAGTTAAAACAATGCTTTCAGCCCTCCCCAATTTGGAACACATTTTTAACATGACCTTTCCTATAGACACTGCCATATCACCTTGTTTTGAATTGCTAGGGTTTGATATTATTCTTGACGGTAGTTGCAAACCACATCTTTTGGAAGTAAGAATTCTTATGCTTATATTTATATTTTAGTAGAACCAATTCTTTGTATCAAATTGAACCTTAGGAATGAAACAAAGATACCATGAAAGACGAAAAACGATGGAAAATTGCAACTGTGAAATTAGTAATATGAAAACTCTTAAAGTTAAAAGAGAGAACCATAAATTGAACGTTCCATTTCTAAATTGGGGCAATAGAATTAATTTCTTAAGCTTCTGTTTTGTCCACACAAATCTGGCTTCTAATCAGTATATGGGTTGATGTTTAAATTAGCCATTAATAGGTGTTTGAAAAATCTTTCTGATTTTTTTCTCTTCTGTCTTTCTATTATAAAAAAAAATGTTTGCAATCTTTTTCAGGTTTATTCGCTTTGTTATTGGTAATAGCGAGTCACGTAAAAGCGAGTCTTGTGGTTCAACGGGCTAATGAATTTAGAGCACGCGCAGACGCGATAAACACAGTTATATTTTTTAATTAATTCATTCATAAAGTTTTAGAGCATGCGCTAGAGATTTTGCAATGTTTTCAGAAGAGCGAGAAAATTTGGTCGTCGTTTCCATAGCAACAGTCGAATATGAAAATATTAAGAAGTACTATTACAACAAACAACGCGGATTAGCTAAAACATTTAAAATTATGATGAGATTTCCTCTGAATTTTAACAATATGTTGGGCTGAAATATTTCCTTTTTTTATGTGATAATAAGATGTTTTGTTTTTGACATTTTAAAAAACATTTTTTTTTGTTTACACTATATTTCCGTGTATGAGCCGATCATTTTTGGAACATTTTCGAAAGCTAAAGTACTGGGGTCGGCTTATATAAGGTTCCGCTAATCTCGCAAAAAAAGTAGGCAATTTTCCGTTACTCGGGCGCATGCGATAAATATCGCAATGGGAAGAGAAGGGAGCCTTCAATTAACGACGTATTAGAGGTCCGGGATCAATCCTGCAGCGATCCATATGGGGATGGATTGTAAAGAAATCCCCTCCCCCTCATTGTTGAAAAGTATAGTTCGCAAAGCGAACTAAATATAATTACGTAGCAATCATAGGGGGTTGACGAGCGATAGCGAGCAGAGTGCGGTGCCCCCTAGTTAGAAAAATGTTACATTATAATGAGTATTTTTCATACTTATGACAAAACATTCCTAGAAAAATGCTTCCGAATTTAAAGTAAGAGCTCCTAGTTAACAATTTGAAGCAAATGACAAACGTTGAAACGCATTTACTTGGTATACGTATTATATTCAGTTTTATAGATTTATTGTACAAGGAACAGTAAAAGAAAAGGTTGAATTAGTTTTGTCAATCTTTTCTCTGATTCTTTAAAAATAATACACAGGCATTTGCTTTCATATATCCAAAATATATATTTTCATCTAATATATATTTTTGGAAAACAGTTTTTTAATAATATTTATACGTATTATTATTTCAAAGGCCGCAGTAGCTCAGTTAGAAGAGCAACGGATTAGCAACAGGAATGTTGCTGGGGTTGCAGATTTTAGCTAGCCTTTGCTCCTGTATGAAGTTCCCATATAGTATTTGTTTGAAAAGCTATTCATAATACCGTGTGAATTTTTCTCAAGCTAAAACTGATTTTGAGTGTGAAATGTGCGAAGTCCTTAGAGTATATCTTCCTTATCCAAAAATAAAACCCTTTTTCATTTCAGTTCTTCCCCTAACTTGCACGGTACTACTATGTGAGTATGCAAAGTCATTCGGTTAACCGCAGAAGTTCAAAGTGTGTGTAAAGGATTGAGACGATTCCCAAATTAACCACAGCTGGGCGTCGTTTCGCGGTTTCTCGCATCGCTGTATGACTTTTCATCGCCCACTAATCGTCCGCCCAAGGCTATAAAATTATATTTACCCCATTTTGTGATGAAACGAGACAAAATGACATTTTTCAACCGCGGCGGCACCCTGTCGCGGATCTTGTTTTCTTTGGGTAGCCACTCGGGGCGCCAACGTCGGCCTTCGTGTTGGTTTTCTTGTGAGAGTGTCAACATTAGAGAGATGCAATTAATTGACTTAAAACGGGAGTGGAATAAAAATCAATGGGACTTCGTAAAACCCAGGCCACTCGGATTATACTTGCCCCTTTTGCTCCAGACCACACTTTCATTTAATTTTGTAGGAAAGGAGCGAGCCAATTTTGTGGGAAAAAATCAAAAGACACTTCTTGTGATTAATGTGAACAGTCTTTGTGGAACAATCCGAGTTCCTTGGAAATTTCGTGGCGTGCGGTACTAGCGTGAGAAAGACTGGAAAATAAATTAAAGTAGTGGAAATTTATGCAAAACTGATTGGCTTTGGGCATAGTCCCCAGGGAAAAGTTCAGTCACCAAAACTTAATTATTAGCTAGTATTAGGAAATGGCGTTTTCATGTTCCTGTTTCCTGCGAAATTGCAGGGAAAGGTATTATTTGACATTTACAAAGCAAATTAAATGCATCATTGTTTAAATAACCCTTCTTGACCCTTTGAACGTTAGTTTTCCGAGTAAAGTACTGATGTTTTAAACATGCGTCGCATTATGGCTGAGTAACCTTTTCTATTCATTCTTAAAATCTGGGAAACCATTTTGTTCAAAAAGACTGAAACAGGTTAGAAGTTATTCCGAGAAAAACGCAACAGGTTTCAGTGTAAAACACGCCAAACTTTGACGGACTTTATGTTTAAAATTTGATCAATGGAACGGAATGTTGGGTTAGAATACTGCCGGGCTTGTCAAGAAAGCAGAATATCTAAATTTAGTGCTTGCGATGGTTTAATTACTGCGTATAAGCATCCGATACTTAACAATTCTCGATAATCATTACACTGAGCCTAAGCAACTGAATTTCGCTGGACAAATTCTAAGTTAAAACAGTTTAGTACTCCACCTCAGGTGAACATATCTGTTAATGTTTTCAAAAGTAAATGCTATACTCAGGGCCCGATTTAGGAAATTTGGTATAGTAGGCACAACACGCAGGAAGGGCCCCTCCCCCCTCCCCCCCCATGTTATTTGTTCATCACAAAAACTAATTTTATAACAATAATTGGTACGTATTTGACTGTTGATCGTTTCACAGATGTCACCAAAAAGTTTGAGAAAATCGTGACATTACTTATAACTCTTGGCAAAACAAAATAAAGCAGATGAAAATTAAAAACATAATAGTTAGATAATTAATGTAATTACAAGAATGTGATAGTGGGGGAAACGGTCGACGGACATTTTCTTAAATACCCGATAATTTATGTAACTACTTAAAAACTTTAAAAATGTTTTAGATACTTTTGAAACTTAGGGGGCCCTCTAAATTATGGGGGCCCTAGGCCCGTGCCTTACGGGCCTAATGATAAATCAGGGCCTGGCTATACTATCTTAGTAAAAAGACCGTTGGTTGAAGTTCTCAAATTCTGGTCTTTTTTTTTTCTTTTTCTATTCCAGTCCAAACAATCTCGTTCCAGTGTAGGATTTTTTTTACTAAAGTAATTTTAAAGAGACCAAAAGGAATGGTTTCCTCTTATAGAAACTTCTTGAACACTGATTCGTGTTAGACATTAAAACATAGAGCTTACCATTTCCGTATAAATGGTTGAACACTGAGTTTGCTTTAGGACGATTTAACAGGACTATAATAACGCATATATTCATGTTTCTATCCTGTATTTTTCGAGATACAGTGGATCACAAAAGTATTCGTCCATCTCGCCTTTTTTGTAGTATTTTCATGAATTTATAAGGATATAGTTAAATTTACGATTAAAAATTTTACCTCATGGAAGTTGTATTTTCTTATTTTTGCCTCCCATCATTTGAATAATTATTATAAATTTTTCTAAAAACATTTAAAAGCAACAGTAGGTAGGTATTTCAATTAACATCGCACTAGAGCAATACTCTGGGCTATTGGCGACGTTCTGGTGTTCAACCGCCGAAGAGAAAGATCCGAGGACAACACCGAGTAATTTTGAGTCACATTAAAATGTAACGTAACCCATGGAATAAGACGCACAAAAGTGTTCGTCCACCTACAGCAAAGAGTAAATGTTAAGCAAGAACGTGAAAATCAATGTCTACAAAATTTTTCCTTTGCAATTTGTATTAAACTTTAGATTAATTTAAGTTTAAATATCATGGTCTACACCTTTATTCCATTCTGCTTGAAGGTGATTGTGATTTCTTCATAAGGTAATGAAAGGATACAAATCTTTAAAATGGAGTCAAATTTAAGTCATTCTGGTCTTTAAAATATCAATTTAAACTTTTTCTATGCAAATCACTACTGTTTAGTTTATTTAAATAGCATACAAAAAACTGTTTCTTATTCAAATTTCCCCCCTCCCCCAAAACTCTTTTTAAAAGATTGATGCATGCATTTTGAACTTTAGTAATAGCGATATTTCCAAGTGTGTCTACTCCATCTACCGATACACACACTAAGATCATTACAGAATATATTGTTCAAGTGACTGATGATCGGAGATTATAATGATTGAACTTTAATTTGAGCTTCTTTCAGTCAGTTTTCTTGTCATAATAAATTTCCAATGAGCACTTATTCAGCGATAAAAATTGACTGTCATTACTTCAATCCGGTATTGATCTTCACTTTTTAATTTGAAGAATTCTCAAATCGAAGTTTAGCCGATAGTTACTGTGAAATACAGAACATATTCTGTAATGATTTCGGCATAGATAGCTGGAGTAAATTATTTTACAACACTTGTATGCTTTAATTTATTTTGCTATTTATCAAGTTCAATATGCATACATTCGTCTCTTAAAAAGAAATTAGATTTTTTTAATGCAAATTTTGATTAATGTATACGGATTTTGGTCTACCATGTCAGTAATTCAAGCATCGGTGAAAGGTCTTATTTCTCTATAGATAAAATTCAAATACCACTCACTCACTCACTGACTGACTGACTCACTCATCATTGTATCTCAAGTGCTACAAGTCCTAGGAAGCTGAAATTTTGCTGAGTGATTCATCTTATACCGTAGGTGTGCAGTAAAAAAGGATTTTGAAAAATTCGACTAGGAAGATGCCTAAAATTGACCTAAGGCCTAAGTCAAAAGCAATTCGAAATCGACATAGAAATAACATAAAGTATAAAACTATTGCTGTACGCAGCGCTCAGATTGCTTTACCAGTTGTTGATCGAAAAACAATCTTTTTAAAACAAATTAAATTATAGTATTCATGTTTGAAATGACTTTTTACTTCTTCCCATGATGAAAATAATATTTGTAAATATTTGATTGATGAAGAAAGAATATTTAAAGCATTTAATTTTACATAACTTACATTTTGTAATAGAACACGAAAGCCTAAAAGACAAACTCATTGATCATAAAAGCATAATTTTGCTTTTCGGTATATGGCAACGTCAGAATTAATGTTACATTTTAAAATTTAATTTAGAATTCTTTGTTTGGGTACTATTTGAGTTGACAGCGAGATGTTGCGGTCATATTTGAGGGTTTTCTTTTTGCTTATAAATCATCATTGTTTTTATCAATATTGTTCGTCTTTTGTCGAATTGTTCTACTTCAGAATATACTAAGGAAGTCGAAATTTAACACGTTAGAACATAATTTTTTTTCTTGAGAATTCTGCATTTTTTTCAAGGACTGGAATTTTGTTTCTGTTTGCATTTATGTGTTCCGGTATATACAGAGGCTGTTCACACATTTTTTAGACAATGTATATTTTATTCACAAAACTAAAATTACATAAAATTCTTGTGTTTTAAATGTTTTATTTGATAGCCCTTGTTCTGAACTATCTTTCGACACCGTAACTTCCAGGATAATAATGCCTTTTGAAGTGTCAGAAGAGGTATTCTATCCCATTCCTCCTGAACAGCTTTCCAGAGTCCTGTAAGGGTTGTGGGACGACGTTTGGATAATGCAGATTTTTAAAAGTCCGAAAGCACAAAAATCCATATGTGATACATCGGGAGATTTAGTAGGGATATCAGTGAAGGGTATGGCCTTGATACCGGTTTTTTGTTCCATTTCTTTTAGGAAATTTACATTGGATTTTTATGTGTGACTGCTAGTTTTGTCTTGATGGAGTTCCACAGATTGATGGCACTGTGGGTAAAGCGATGGCATTTCATTCAGAAAAATTGGCGATAAAATATGTTCCCGATAGTATTTGAGTTAATCTTGACATTTTTTCCCACTCTCTTTATTTTTAACTTGCCATTATATGAAAAACCAGCAACAATCATGAATCCCTTAGAAAAACTTTCTTTCGATTCTGTGAACCATGGACTTAAAATTTTTTCTCCCCTTTTATGATAATAAATGGCTCTTTTTTTGCTGCAATCATTTAAATACACCCATGATTCATCTATTGTGACAATTTTTTTTCCATTTTTCTTTGGATAAGTGTTTTTTATATAGAATTCGGCAGCGTGTCCTGCTTTGAGCGATATGGTTTAGAGAAAGACGATTCACATTGTGTTTTTTCGCTTTCTTAAGATTTAAATCAACGTTTATCATTTTGTTTACAGTGGACACCGAGCATTTTAATGATTTTGCAACTGTCCATTGACTAGGGGGATTTTCTTTTAACATTAAACAACGTATCTTTGCAATAGTCGAAGATGTCCGTTTCTTCCTTGGATACTTGTTTGGAATTTTTGTCCCACTTGAGGCTCCAATTTGACGTTTTTTTCCTTTCTTGTTGACGATATTACCTATCAACGCTTTAGATATCGCAAAAACCATGACTCTCACATAGTTTTTGCGAACCACTGCTACGTTAAAATCGCCATATTGAATGAAAACAAACCTCTCAAGCCGCAAACGATAAATTTGACTTTTAAAAACATAGTACAACTGCAATTATTTCTTTTGCAGCAAACGATTTTTTACCAAATCGTCTAAAAAATGTGCGAACAGCCTCTGTATTACCTGTTGTAGAAATATTATTCAGGAGTTAGATTTTAAGGATTTATTTCCTGCAAAATATCACTATAAAAAAATAGACATGGATAATTCCTTGGTGGTATATGGTGTTATACCAACACATTCTTTAAATCTCTGGTTTAATACGTAATGGTGTGTAGATTGCTGTATCATAAAAAAAATATACAAATCAAAATATTTTTAAAGCGTGTAATTTCTTATTTTAAAATAACAAGTAAATTTAAAAAAAATTCTTTAAAATAAGATGGGTTACGTTAAATTGAAACGGGTAGTCATACGTTGTAGTTCAAATATATTTCAAAATTTTGATCTAGCTTTTCATTGAAAGACGATTACAGCAATTAAATTTCATTTGTTTTTCGTTTTTCAATGGGTGTTATTGAAAGCTGTACTCCATAGTCAACTAACTACATCTATCATTCTAAATAGGCACGTGCTTACCATTTAGAAACCAAATTTCTGATCTCAAAAAGTACCACAAGTGTTCAATTTAAAACTGTATGTGTGTTGGAGAAAAGGGAATTTTTAACAAGACTTTGTTGATCTTGGAATAATATCACACTAAGTAATTTTGAAAAATTGAAATCTTATGTCTTAAGAGACAGAAAGTCGTGGTTTCTTACTCTATTTATTGAAGCTATTCTTTCGCAACTTAGATAAATGTGAATCGTTCGTTAAAGGCAGTGTTTTTTTTTTGTAAAAGCGCTGTAGGATCAACCTTTTGTTTATTAAAAAATTGTTCTCGATTGTCTACTCTGATGACATGTATTTCTAACAAAAGCTCTATTATTCCACATGCCACTGAATGGAATTTTCTGGAAAAAGTGCTCTTGCTTGAAACTCACGAATGCCGTAAATTTGTAGCCCCCTGGGACAAACAGAAAGCGGGTTAATATATAGCCTTATCATACCCACAGAAAAATATAAGAGTACCAAATGTGTGGATTATTCAAACGGTGTAGATTTGTATAGAGAACAGAGAAAACGCCTACTCTGCTTTACATATCTAACAGAAGTTACGTTAGTCCACCTGCAGCTGAACGGAATTTTCAAGAAAAATTGCGTTTGCTTCAAACTAAATTAGTAACGAATGTTGTAACAATTTAATTTACCATCTTCTTATATTGATGATGAAATTCGAAAATTTCTCATACTAGGTGCAATAATGGCACAAGTAAAAACATATTCATAGGAAAACTGCAAGACTATCCGCTGAAAATTCGCCATTTTTACTGAAAATGAATACACGGGAATATTCGTAGTCACTTGAAAACTCAAAATCCACTTCGGTAGTAGTCACTTCTGAAAAAAAGTCCTTTCTGCAGAAGTACGACGAATATGAAATGGATTATATGGTTAGACACACAACATATATGCATATTTGCGTCCGAAGTAAATTGTAGTAGCGACGGAGAAGTTAAATTGGTATTAAATTTTTTTTTCTGTACACTTTAATGATGCTAACATTTTTTTATGAAAAAGAATTGATGACTTTTCAATCAACATATTATTAATGCAACCCGAGCAAAGCCGTGCATTTCTGCTAGTAAGTATATAAAAACCAAATTGACATAAAATTTGTCCTCTTTTTAAAGACTTGTATCCTTACCATTGTCCATTACCTTTAGGAATAAACCACGCATTTTTTGTATCATAAAGTAGTGAAATTCATTGAAAATCTACCTTAAAGCAGAATAGAATGTGAGAGAGGTTTGAATGTAACAAAATATCCGTAAGTGCCAGGTGTAGAATATAATATTTACTTAAATTAATCTAAAATATAACACAAAGTGGCAAACAAAATTATAGGCACTTATTTTCATGTTCTTGCTTCACATTTGTAATCTTAACGGTAAGTGGCCGAACATTTTCGTGTCTTATTCCATGGCTTACGTTACATTTTAAAATGTTTTAGAAAAATTTATAGCAATTATTCAGATATTTTGATGGGAGGCAAAAATAGAAAAATACAGCTTCCGTGTGGTAAAATTTGAAATCGAAAACTTATCTCCACATCCTTATAAAATTTTTAAATAGTTAAAACATTAGACTGACAAATACTTTTGTCACTCACTGTATGTATTATTTAGTGTGCATTATGCAGAGTGTAGCCCCTGGGAAATGAAAAAATAAGCATTATGCATCTTAGATTTGTAGTGATGGAGAATTTTTAAATGTGGAATACAATAGTAGAAATTCTCAAAAAACTTGAGGAACATGTAAACCAATCTTTGTAATGATTTGTGTGCCTCTTATATTCGCAGAAATTACCTTCTAGGTCCCTGTTTCTTAATCGTGGAAGGCCCAGATCTGTTCTCCCCAGAGTATATTGAAGAAAGTCCCCAAAATTGTCAAACACTCCCTGTTCTAAAAGTCAAATGCATCGATACTAACCTTTCTAGCATTCGTTCAGAGTTGAATACATTTAATTAACATAACGTGAATCAATATTCACGCATTATTAAAAATACCCATCGATTTGGAAAACGCACTCTATGCTAAAAAATTCCGAACACCACGAAAAGCCAGTGTTCGATCAGAATGAAACTTAGAATGTGAGATGCACAGTCAACGAAAAAAAAACTCCCCGAACCACCCCTCTTCATTCGAGCAATTTTAACAGTAAAGAAAATTCAAAGATGGCATTTGACAAAAACTTCTATAACCTTCTATAAATTCAAATTCATAAAATATGCATAAGGGGTCGTCTTCAAATTAAATTGAACACCAACTTCAGAATTTCTAATAAGAACCCCCCTTTTCAACACATAATTTCAAATTATATCAAAATTTAACTTCAGACACCAAATTTCATGTCATTAGGTCTTACCGTTGCGAAGTACTGAGGGCAGAAATATTGGAGTTGTATGGTTTCGCACCACTAAATTAGTGAGTTGGTAAATCCTCTCTGTTGTCAATAAATTCCAATATATAGCGCCACTCTTATGATGTTCTATGCAAATTACGACAAGAATTCTGCAACTGCTTCTCCAGATACTTTACAGTAGGGGGTGGGGGAGGAGTGCAACAGACGTTTGAGCTTATTCCGACAAGCTTAATGGAAGACAGATCCTGAGATATCCCTCTTGACAAGGAAGAGATTGGACACTACAAAGGTGCTCCTTGGAGTAAAGAGCCGTATGAGGTCGGGAGTTATTGTGCTGATAGTAAAAATTGGAACTACAGCTGCAGAATGCTTGTCGGAATTTGTCACAGAAAAGCAAAAGGACTCCATGCAATAACGACACATGTTTCTTCATGCATCTCCACCAGAGTTGGCGTTACAACTTACTGATTTATAATCATTCTAATTCCACTAGATTTGATATTGAGATAATTTATTTATCTGTTCATGTGCATCACACATGCTAAATATCATTCCGATCGAACACTGGATTTTGGGTGTCTCGATTTTTTTTTATCACAGAGTGCATAGCCAGAAAACTCATCACATGCGCAAGATAACTTACAACAACTAATGAAGTCTTTTGTGATTGCATAAGAACCAAGAAAAGTATGATCTAGAGATTGTTGAGTATCAGCTATTGTACTACACAACTTGAAACAAACATTAACTCCACGGAGAGAAACTGCGTTCTTCTCGTCTGTTTTCTGTACGGCAGAATGAGAATGAAATTTCCAAATTTATATGTGTTCTTTATACTTTTTGTTAATTGAAATTAAGGCTTGGTTTGCTGCTCCATGCTCATCATATGAGGGCTAATTAGACAACCAGGACATACGACTTGAATTAAGGAAAGACGGTATTTCTATAACGATAATTTTAAATGATCAAATAATATTTATCTAGTATTTTATATGATCTTTTGATGTGAAGCCTTTTTCAATGGCAGTAAATTTCGAGGAAAAACATTTCTGAAATTCAGATTTTATATACTGCAAGAGAGCATAACTTAAACACGATGCTTATAAGAAATGAAAAGCAAACTTTAAAAAGCAATTTTAATATTAAAAATGAATTCAACATAAAAAATCACGTTTTCTTCTCAAAATGAATCAATTGTTTGAATTTTTAAAATATCTTTAATTAAAAATTGTGCAATAAAATAACAAATTGTATAGTATGAAAGTTGAGTGTAGCTGAATCTAAATAAGAAGAATTAAATGTCCTTCAAACAAAGAAAACAATCAAATAAACTAGCTATAAACAAACCTGGGATATGAATGCAAAAGTTGAATGTTTATCTTAAAGCGTTAAATTAGAATACTAAAATTGACAATTTCAAGGAAAACGGGTCCAGTCGTGATTTGTTAAATTTTGTTATACGATATCATATATTAGGATGTTGGAGAAAATATGCAAAATAACAGAGTTTTGAAATGGATTTAAATTTTCCTTCAGCACATTAAACTTATAATTGGTTATATTTCGCATTAATTTTATTAATAAAACTTTTCACAGGTGAATCGATCACCAAGTTTAGGTGCTTCATCAACATTCGATGGCGAGCTAAAGCGGAATTTAGTGAAGAATATCTTAGACATGATTCTTCTTACTCCAAAGCAAATCAATATCATCAAAGAAGAACAGCATTTGAAGTCCATTCGACGTCTTACCAACCCTAGTGCTACAAGGTCAGGTTACACATTTCTACCCAGTTAAATTACCAAATCTCCTTGAATCTCAACTTCTAAACGAAATGAAAATTTCGTTTAGCGTTCGCACATAATGCTAGTATACGAAATCAAAGATTTTAAACATTGAGTTGAAGATTTTATCAGTAAAGAAAAGCAACAACCCCCAAGCGCACATACTAGTGAGCTAATGAAGAGTTCTCATTTATTGAAGTGCTGTGCACTATTTTTAATAATACTTTTCATCACCAGTTAGACTGTATTAAGTATATTTCCAGTTAGGCAGATATTATGTATATTTCCGGAGCTGAGTTAAAATCCTGAATATCTCTGAACATGACTAATGCCAAGCAATCAATCTATATATATAAAATTCAAATACCACTCACTCACTGATTCACTGACTGACTGACTCATCACTGTATCTCAAGAACTACAAGTCCTAGTCAGCTGAAATTTTGCAGGATGTTTCTTCTTATACCGTAGGGGTGCACTAAGAAAGGATTTTGAAAAATTCGAATTCTAAGAGGCCTAAAATTGACCTAAGGCCTAAGTCAAAAGCAATTTGAAATCGCCATAGAAATAACATTGAGTATAAAACGATTGCTATACGCATCTCAGATTGCTTTACCAGTGTTGATCGAAAAACAATATTCTTAAAACAAATTAAATTATAATGTTCATGTTTAAACTGAATTTTTACTTCGTGCCATGATTAAAATAATATTTATAAATATTTGATTGATGAAGAAAGAATATTTAGAACATTTAATTTCATATTTACTTTATAATTTCATATTAATTTTATAATGGAGCACGAAAAGCCCAAACGATAAACTCATTGATCATAAAAGCGTAATTTTGCTACTCGGTATCTGGCAACCTAAGAATTAATGTTTAATTTTTTAATTTGATTTATAATTCTTTTTTGGGGTATTTGAGTTGAAAACGAGATGGTTGCGATCATATTTGAGGATTCCCAAGTAGTATAAATATGTGTTCTTTTTTGCTTATAAATCATTGCCTTCATCAATATTGTTCAAGTTTTTTGTCGAATTGTTTTACTTCAGAATATATTCAGGAAGTCGAAATTCAACACGCTAGAACAGATATTTTTTTTAGAATTCTGCCTTTATTAAGGATTGGAATTTTGTTTCTGGTTGCATTATGTGTTCCGGTATATTACCTATTCCAGAAATATTATTTAGGAGTTCGATTTTATTTATTTATTTCCTGCAAAATATCACTAGACATGGGCACTTTCGTGGTGGTATATGTATATTTCCACCAACTTTCTGTAGATAAAAAAAATTTACGAATCAAAATATTTTTTAAGTGTGTAATTTGTTATTTTAAAATGACATGAAAATTTCAAAAATAACTTTATAACAAGATGGGTTACGTTAAATTAAAACTGGTAGTCATACTTTGTAGTTCAAAATATATTTCAAAATTTTGATATAGCTTTTCATTGAAAGACGATTAAAATAAATTACATTTAATTTGTTTTTCGTGTTTCATGGGTGCTATTGAAAGCTCTACTCCATAGTCAAGTAACTACATATATCACTTTAAATAGATACGTGCTTTCCATTTAGAAACCAAATTTCTTATCTAAAAAGTACCATAAGGGTTCAATTTAAAACTGTATGTGCGTTGGAGGAAAGGGAATTTTTAACAAGACTTTGTTGATCTTGGAATAATATTTATTGAAGCAGTTCTTACGCAACTTAGATGCATGTGAATCGTTCGTTGAAAGTGATTTTCTTTTTGTAAAAGCGCTGTAAAATCAACCTTCTGTTTATTAAAAAATTGTTATCTATTGGGTTTAATTTGTCTACTCTGATGACATATATTCCTAACAAAAGCTGTTATTCCACATGCCAATGAATGGAATTTTCTGTTAAAAGTGCCGTTTGCTTTAAATTAAATTAGTCACGAATGCCGTAAATTTTTAGCCCCCTTGGACAAATAGAACGCGGGTTAATATGTAGGCTATCATATCCGCAGGGTTCTAAAATATAAGTGTACCAAATGTGTGGATTGGTCAAAAGAAGGATTAGTGTAGAGAACAGACAAACGTCAACTCTGCTTTATATATCTAACAGAAGTTCCGTTATTCCACCTGCCGCTGAATGGAATTTTCAAGAAAAATTGCGTTTGCTTCAAACTAAATTAGTAACGAATGTTGTAATAATTTAACTTACCATCTTCTCATATTGATGATGAAATTCGAAAATATCGCATACTATGTGAAAGAATGGCACAATGAAAACTTATTCATAGGAAAACTAAGTGCAAGACTATCCACCGAAAATTCGCCAGTTTTACTAAAATTGAATGCACGGGAATATTCGTAGTCACTCGAAAACTTAAAATCAACTTCAGCAGAAGTGTGACGAATATGAAATGGATTATATAGTTGGGTACAACATATATATATGCATATTTGCGTCCGAAGTAAATTGTAGTAAGAATGGAGAAGTTAAGAAAAAGAAGCAATGGAGAAGTTAAATTGGTATTAAATTTTTTTTCCCTGTACACTTAAATGATGCTAAGATTCTTTTATGAAAAAGAATTAATGATGACTTTCAATCAACATTATTAATAATTCAACCCGAGCAAAGTCGGGTCTTTCTGCTAGTAATAATATATAATAACAGTGGTATAATGGTGAATTAACTAAAAATATATCTTAGTAAGATCTATAGTTTTTCGGAAATTTACCAAGAACCTCCAATAAATTTAATTACTTCCCATTGGCATACCTTCTTAAATATACAGCGTGTAATGGTGTAACGAATCTAAGGAACCCTTATTGAGTTTTCCCTTTTTCTGTCTACTTTCCTTTTTTATACTCTATTCTTCCTTTTTTCCTCCCTCGTTATGATTGCCTTTTCGTATTTGAGGGCTACTCTTAAGAAGCTTTTCACCGCTATGTTACTTTCAGCTTCTCTTGGGGGATTATAGTATTACTCACGTGTTTGCCATGCGCGAAGACCCGTGTCGCCGGGAGAGGGAATCCCGGTAGTTGAGGGGCAACATACCTACTTAACACACTGCTTCGGCCCCATCTTCAGGTAAACGGGAGGTCCACAAGGTCATCAATCGCCAGGTGGGTAGACTTCTGTCACGTGCTAGGTATGTCAAATAATTGTTACAATGACTCTCTTCTCTCAAGGCAAACAAAGGTGTGTAATGTATTATATGGTATAAGCCTGGATAGTACTGGCGGTGTCTTCATACCAGGGCTCGAAATAAGATTCTGAAGCTGGCAGCAAATATTGCTGTGAGCTTTCATAAGCAGGCAGTATAAACTATTCTGCTGATGGCAAAACCTAAAACTTCCGTAATAACGGTAAATTGCAGTTGCAAATTTTTCGATGAACTTTAAAACAATTGAATGAATAATGCAATGAGTAGAAGAAAAAAATACTTAACTTTTCTTATTTTGATACACAACTTACTTACATACATAGCAAGGTCTACGATCAATGCACGAAACCATTTCTGAACTGTTCGATCAGTCTTAAAATCTGAAAGCGAAGAACCATTCGTACTTATCCTCATTAAGGCGTATAGTTTTTTCTTAGATTTGTTTTTAATAGCTGATATTTGAAAGAGAAATAATGAAACATTCGGTTACAAATACTCGCAGCAAAACTTGCCGTGAGAACCGTTGATCGTCGCGGTGATTTAAGCTAAGCTCACGGCATTTGCCGTGGTTACCGCGACTTATTTCGAGCCCTGTTTAGTACCCTGATTTGTTCTGTGGGGAGTGACGAAATTGAACCTGAATTTAAATTATCAAACATGAAAACTCAAAATACTCATAATTCTTTTCACAGGAGTACCAATCTTATGATAACTAGAAAATATTTTAGTACCATCTGAGGTTTCTTAATTGTTTACATTTATTGCATGACGATATTGTTATTCACCTATTTGATACCTTAGTTAAATCCATTTAAAACATAGACAAGCATCTATATACACACCTTCCACACCTCAAAACAAAACTATTATTTATATGAAACAGTATTTCATGTACTTCTTGTTGGTGTTAATTCTTTTTCAGCTAAAGTGTATGTCAAAAAATGTACACATTTTAGTCATGTTACTACTGTATGGAATTTTTGTATTGACAAGGATTTGTATCAATTTGATAATTTTTCAATCATATATTTTTAAGTTATTCTGCTAGTAAAACTATTCCCTAGACGACCCGTGCATTTTATTTTTGTCATAGCTAATTGGACCCTATTGGAAAAGCTTTCGGAACTAACAGGAGAATGGTAGAACAATCAAAATATTGACTGAGCTTTAGAATTAGTGATAACCTGCATCATAAAAGTCGAAATATTTGTATCAAAATACGAAGACTCCTCAAATTATGGTAACAGTGGTAGAACTAGAGATGTGCTGAAGCTTATACAGATAAAATGTAGTCCTGTGAATCATTTCTATTTAAAATGTAATGTAACCCATGATATCAGACACAAAAGCATTCGACCATCTACCGTAAAAAATATAAATGTGAAATAAAAACGTGAAAATCAATGTCTCGGATATTTTTTACATTTTGTATTACGCTTCAAATTGTTTTATGTCTAAATTGTATTATTTGCACCAGGTATTTGATCAAATTGGAACCAGTTTCATTATATTCAACTCGAACAGATTTGAAATGGACTTTTCATTTACGAAAATGAAATGCACATTTATATATGAGCCTTTTAAAGACAAAGTGGTGTGTCCACTTTTTGAAAAATCTGAGTTAATGCTGGTAACAAATTCTGAATAGGGAAAACTACTTGTAGGAAAGGTGATCTAACTCCTAATTCACCAAATAACCACACATATGGCAGAACAATATTATGCAGTCAGTGAAGCTATCAACTGCTGACAGCCAAAGTGGTGTATCTGGGAAGTTACACCACATTTCCAGTGAATGCTTAGATTTTTTTTTATTCTAATGAATATAATGGAAAACATTGCTGTTTAAAACTTTTGTTGCCAGCGAATGGTAAAACCACTTCTACTACTTCTGTCCTTGTTCTTTTTGATCGTATATTGCGTTTTTGTGTTAGTCCTAAATAAAGCTGTATATTCTATGTATTGAATTGGTTGTTTAATTCAAATATTCAATTTACTCCACATCACTTTGCTTGTTCTAAGTTATATTTAGTTTTTTTAAGAGTGAAGCTGTTGGGATGTCATATTCAGATTTTTTTTCTGTACAAATGAATTATTTTATATTTTTTTCCCTTTTTTGAATATAAACGATTTTTATGTTCTTGGTCGTTTTCACTTTTAAGCCGTTTAAAGCTAAAGTGGTGTAACTCCATGAAGCACTGTTCCGAGATATAGAGACTTTTAGTAGAATAGTTGTTTAAAATTCCAGAATACTACCAAGTCACAATACCTACAATGTCACAAGTCTCGGTTTGTGTTCGAGGAGCATACTGATGAATTTCACTTAATGTCCTGGCCACCTAACTCGTTGGATCTTAATACGATAGAGCACATTTGGGGTGTCATGGAGCGGCAGCTCCGAGCTCAAACACCACCATATCCGAATATCTCTACTTTGCGTGACCTCTGCTTAGACATTTGGTACAACCTGTCTCCAGTCATGTACCAAGAACTTGTGTCATCTATGCCCAGGCGAGTTGCAGCTGTTTTACAGGCCAAAGGAGGCGCAACGCGTTATTGAGTAGGTGGTCATAATGTTTTGGCTCTTCTGTGTAGAACATAGAATGGAAGAATGGTACTGGTTCGAAGATTTGAAAAATGTCCTTTTCAAATTTGATAATGCGTCTTGTCAGATAAAGCTAATTATAGTAGGACAGTAATATTTTCCCTAAAATACTAGAAGTAAGCAATACAAATCTTGATTTCCCAAGTGTTACAATTGAAATTAAATGTGGTTAAAATGTTTGTAAGATATTTTATAGAACAGACATCAGGCAAACGCAAATATAAACAAATTACGAAATCGTATTTAGAAAAGATGGGGAGAAATTCTTTCGATCGCAACCAGCTTGCCCTTCCTGAACTCATAGAAGCTTCAATTCAAGTTTGTGGAGAAGTTTAAGTAAGATAACCTACCTACGATCTAGATACAGATTTTCCCCGTATCAAAGTGTGATGGAAATCTTTTTTCATGATTAATCTAGTCATTTATTTTGCTTATAAAAGAGGAAAATGGAAGAGTAAAAAATATTCTTGTGAGAAACAATGTACTAAATGTTTCAACAAACAATTAAATTTTATTTCAGACATAATGTTTTCACAATTTTTTTTTAGATACTTTTACTCTTAGCAACGCTTTTGATAAAATGTTTTTACGTGATACGTAGCTTTATGAGTAAAATGAAATTATATAAAGTTTCATAGTTAAAAATTATTCAAGTTAAAAAAGTTATTAAATTATTCAAATTAAAAAGTTATTAAATTATTCAAGTCACAAATTTCGTATACAGTGTGATGAAAATCTGTAATCAGTGAAAGGGATGATTATGATTAAATTCATTCTCAATTTGTAGCACGATGGAATCAAGCTTAACTTTATAATATGATTATTAAACTAACTGAATATTAAAATATCAAGCTTATATTTTCCAATTAATGCTTTATTTACTTAATTCAGCACTTGATGTTTTTAATCATCAAACGAGTTACATTCTTCAGATTTCCATTTTATCTGAGAAATTAGCTAAGAGTTTGACTTTTCAGTAATATTTATACAAAGTTGGTCACCTTCTCTCTAGTTTCAATATGCATTTGTAATGCAGTTTTTCTTATCGCATTTTATATCTCTCTCAACATCAAATTCTCACATGCTCTCTATTTTCTACAACGGATTGAAGCGTTTGAATACTTAACTATTCCCAGATTTTAGAAGAGCATAAAATATAATGCTGAAAAGTCAAGTGTAACGAACTAAAAGAAAATAATTTTCAGTTAATAGTTTTCAGAAAATAATTGCCAATCTCTAACTATGTAATAGGTTAAAAAGCACTTGAAAAATCAATAGGAAATCCCTAATTTAATTGTTGTGACTATGGATTTAAATTAATTAACCAAAAAAGAAGATGTGCACTAAATTATCACAAAATGCTGAAAGATACATTTTCACCAGAGTTGTTGATGTAAGTGAACCAGACTCAGTCCATAACAGTATGATTTGTAAATTTTCTGAATTATATGTAAACTATAGTGCAAACCCAAAACTTTGCATCTTGATGATAGATATGAAACTTTGACGGCGGTCCTGGTCGATCCCCAAGGGAAATATCCGAGAATAATATCTCGTAACGTAAAGAAACGGTCAGATGACGAGATCTACACTAGCTGACAACTCAATCTTCAAACTTTCATACCATGCCAACGTGAGAACATTTGAGGTCACGACATAATTAACATGTACTATCCTCCACATATGCGACAGTTTGTTTATAATTATACGTAGATAGCACGATTTACTAGTGATTACATTTTTAAATTTCGCATGCATGCCTTTTGTTCGAAGTTAGTAACATTAAACCTCCAATACTGTATAAAGGTTAAACAGTTTTGAATAATACTGAAAATAATTATTAAATTTTAATCACTATTATATGTACGCGCACAAGTACTACTTTTTTTTTCACATGGGTTTTACATTTTTGCAGGAGCTTAACACCTCGAGAAAGAATACTGTCTGACTTCCAAGAAAGAAAAGAGATCCGAAAGATAGGTAATTTCCGTAAACTGTACCCTGTCCATGACGATAGATACGAAGACATATGCAGAGTGACTTTCAGTCTGAAAGATAGAGATAAATTGAAAACCAAATCCATGCTACAGTTAAATAAAGGTTTTTGGGGAATGAGCAAAAAACTCCAGAAAAGTCATCTTCAATGGAAATATTTGCTTGATTAATGAAGCCTTAATCGAGTAAAAGAAATCATCTCAATAAAATCATAATCAAAAATACAAACTGTTTAGGTATTTCACTTATATTGAAATCTTATGATTGAATGATTGGTATCAAACGAGATCACATGTAAAATCATAATAATTTTTATTGAAGGGAAAGATTTAACTTCTGAAAAGAAAAAGCTATCACTCAAAGTTATATTACTTTTAGAGGTATATGTGAGGGAAACTGTAACATTGTTAAAGTATTTTTATGAGAGGATATTTTAATTTCCTTTTCTTTTTGATTCACTGATGTTTATGCCGAATCATTATAATCTTCTAATACTTCAGCACGCTTTAATTAATATATTTGCAACAATGTTAGATGGAGTAATACGCATAAGACCAAATGAATAAGATCAATCAGAACATTATATTTTCAAATTTGGGAATAGAGCCTTTAAAGAGACTGAAATAAAACTACAATGAAATAGTTTTCTTAAAAAATTAACCTTAAATTGAGGGTTTCTCCAAATGATCCTTTGAGATATAATACAAAAATTGTAAAAAGAGGTGCAACTATAGTAATAATGCGAATTGTGTTTTTATTTGAATCAGCCTGAACAGCTGTGCGTAACAGTTTTTAACAGTTCTGAAATTTCAACTTCTATCTTGTACAGAAAACAATTTTGGAAGTTGGCGAAATATCTCTTCCTGTTCTCTGTTCCAATTGAATTTATGTAATGTTGAATGAAGTTTAAGTGTAAGAATTTCTTCGACTGTTCTCAGACATGTATGTTAACCTGTGTGTAGCTTAGACTTACATTTTAGATTCATATTTGTATTTTGTTTTAAATCCCAGCAATATTTTGGGAGGGTTCGAACTCCTTCCCTGAATACATTCCTATTGTGAACCATCCCACCTTAATTTCCCTTTTTGAATTTAAAAATTGATATGTGTGTGTTAAAACTCAAAGAGAAAACGAAGATCCCTTTTGAAAGAAAAACTCCATGTAATTTCTACAGCATCCCTGTTTAAAACGATGCTTGGTATCATGGCTCACTTCATGAAAATGAATTCTTAGAATTCCCAGTAGCATTCAGCTTCGGCATGATAGGAGTTTCAGATCGGATCTTAGTGACACACTTCGTGTTGGCTATGGGCGGGGACTCGGGGCCCTACTTTAGATGTCGGCCGCCAGCTGGTGCGACAATCGCGCGAACGGCGTGCCTCTCGACCGTCTGCTACCGGAGAGATGCTCCAACGACCCCTGACACCGTCCGCTATGGCTCTCCGCATCTGCGCGTCGATCACCCTCCTAGCTCTGTGCCGGGCCACCTGCCCGGAGTGCGCGGTCAGCGACCAGCAGCAGGCCGCGCGGATCAAACTCGAAGCTATCAAGCAGCAGATCCTCTCGAAGCTCCATCTCCAAGATCGGCCCAACATCACTTCTCCTCTGGCGAGGGAGGAGGCTTTGGAGGCTCTGCGGAGGACGCAGGGCAGGATACCGGACGAGGCGGGAGAGCCGCCGGAGGATGAGGAGGCCGGCGGCCGCGACGACTACTACGCCCGCACTTCGGAGATCATCGCTTTCGCAGAGCCCGGTGAGTGTGCTTTCATGAAAAATGCTTGTTTAAAATGGGGGAGCGACTGTTAGTGCAAGGACTTGTAAAAAAGTTTTCATTCAGGTGAGTAGACCTAGTTTTGGTTACACATATCACTGATTTATGTTCCTTTGCAGTATTAATGTGTGTGAAAGATATATATCCAAAGTATAACTCTTTGCTTCATTAACAAAAAAAAAATCCAACAGAAAACAGTATTTAACTTTTTACAAGTCCATGAGCAAAACAATTCTATAATTCTATCTAAAATTCAACAACTACACTTTAATGTTTCTAATAGTTAATCTTTAGTATATCTTGTTCACCAATCCCCGAAGGGTACTACAGAATCTTGATTGGTTCGTTTTAGATAGCTCGTAATGTGCCTTAGCGTAAAGCATTTGTCAGTTATGTTAATCGGAAGTATTTATTTTATGAAAATAATTAAGTAAGTGTAGAAATAAACTTTAAATAAAGCATTTTGGACTTACAATGTACACTTATAGAATTTTTTGGGTTTATGGTAGATGAATTATATACTTTCCAGAAACGGTACGGCCCGTTCCTAGGAGGAATATAAGGAGCTAAAAATGGTAGCAACTTTCTATTCTCTAAAGATGTGGATATTTTTCTATCTCTCTGAGGGGCTCACACGTATATACATATATGTTCTGTTGCAACCTGTTGTTTTCTCTGCATGACTTCCAAACAGTTTTGCCCCTTTTCACTTGTGGAATCTTTTTTTTTTATCCAGAGTCAAGCTCCTCCAAGTTCAAAACAAATCTTGTTTAGACAAAACCATCAGTATGCGCCGGATGGACACGCATTTTGATATCTACTTTAATATCTTATATGTGTTAGTACTTTTTTGATCACATCTTTCCTCCAAAGATCCATTTGCTGACTTATTATATCTTTTTTTTTTATGGATGTAATGTATGACTGCACAACTTAAAATAATTTTGAACTGCAAATATTAAATGTTTGATTTAAATCCGGTGAAATATTTTATATTCATTCGATTTATCATATAGTAGTTGCTAAGCTCAAATGAAAATGAGGCCCTATTTTCGAAAGCGAAGAGCTTTTCTAGAACAAAATGTGTTGTTGATGAGTCTTGTGAAATCCATTAAGTCACTTTTCTGCCACGAAGGTTAGATTTCTCCTTGAGATACACGTTTAGTGAATTTATCTAATGAGTAGAATATTTTCATCATTTTCTTTAAATTATATATTTTATATCTTGTGTGTTCCACTCATAAGCCGGTGATATATTGTAACTTAAGGGCAAGAACGACGTCACTCGAAAAATGAATGTTTCGAATTACACTTAAATTAGTAAACCCATAAGATCATATAGAATTTATCTCAAAAACTAGGTAACTTTTTTGACTATTTAAGCTCTATCTATCGGATTATGATTAATGTAGGTATATATGAAACAGGTAATGATGCGGAAATTATTTTCCCTTTTCTCTCTAAAACGAAAAAAATTAAATCTCCTAGTTGTTGCATTCAGGTGACGATATATAGATAGTGATGTTGTTTTTAAACGGTAAACATAAATACGTTTCTCATTTGATTACCAATATCAAATTACAAACTTCAGAAAAATAATAATTTCTAGATAATCTCTTGGCAGTATTATATGAATGACACCTCTTGAAAAGAACTAAGGGAAGCACTTTTTGCTGAAGTTTGTAATTGCGTAATTTAAAATTCTTCATTCCTTGCATCCGAATGGTTACCGCTCTGACCGTTGGTTCAAGAGATTCGGTGATCGAATCCCGGCCATAACGTGGATTTTCTTCGAGGTTCGAAATCCACTTTAAGTCGTAGGACCCGTTCTAACTAGACTTTGTGCACAAAAAACCACAAACCAACCTTGGACAATAAATTTATAAGTAACAGTTAAAGGAAATGCTTACGCTTTTCATTCTTATCATTATTGGAAACATCATTCTAGAACACCAATAATTGTCCTCTCTAATGTCAATTCTATTGAAAAATTGTTCTTTACTCAATCTATTAGTTTTATTAGTGAGATGCAATGTTTCAAACTTCTTATTGAAAAGACCTACATATTACGCCATTCACATAACTGTTATGTTTAATTTGGAAACGCTGTACTTCAAGTTAAGTTATTATGTACTTCAAGTTATTGCTATAATCTATAGTTAAAACAGCTATAATCTGTGCAAATAATATGCCGGTTTCATCGAATTGAAAACTAAAGTCTTTGCATCATTTCCTAACATAATCGTCTTATCTTGATATATTGGAGGCAGAAATATTTTTGTATAATAGTCAATTACTGATTGATCTAAGAATTTCAAGTTAGTTTTGAACTCAATATAAGAAATAATTGCCATTGTAATATCGAATTCTTCTGGATACTATTCAGAATTTAAAGTAATTGTTTATATACATTATTTTATATAAAATTAGTCATTTTTTACATAAGTAAAAATAATCTGCAAGAGTTATAACCAAGAGCAAATAAATACGAACACTCATCCTTTGAAACTTCAAAATTTCGCGTCTTTCTACTGTCAAATAACCAATTCATATACTTTACTTGTACTAACTAAGTAGTTTCAGCAAAGTCTGAAAATCTTGAATCTAAGTGTGACTGACGCGGAATTAGCTAAGATCGAATGAGGAAATTGAACAACCAAAATCAGTCAATACACCATTTGGTAAGAACCCTACATTGCCTGAGATTTTAAATGTAAATCTGGTTGAATATAGAGTTGTTACGAATTAGAGGCTTTCGGTTTGAGAAGAAAAGATTTATTGTCAGAGTTCGGTATAGAGATTTTCTATGTATGGGCATTTCCCCTATCCCCTTTACTGTAAAACTATATCTATCATTGATCCTAAATAACAATGGTTTCCGAAATGATATAATATTTAAGAAATCTGAACAACCTTTTACAGTTTTAGTTTAAGTAATAATAATATTAATTTAATTTGTGAAATTCCTTCTTATATTTTAATAAAACGTATATAATCGATTCTTTAAGTATTTCTATAGCTTATAGTTCAATTAGAATCCTCTAATAGACTAACAAATAACGAAGTTGGACAAGGAAAGGGTTCACTGACATAGAAGTAAAAAATGCACAGAGGAGAAAGTTAATGAAACAATCACCTGTAGAGCTGCTGACGATGGGATTGTAACAGCTCAATCAACTTTCAGAGGCTTCTAAATTGTTTCAGATTCGATTAAAAATATAATTAGTTCTAGTAATTAAAAAAGTATGCTGGGTGGTCAGTTAGTGATGTCATCTATTAACAGATTCCACAGTCCGCAATTTGTAAAAAACCGAAATGAAATTCCATGGCTTTCGAAAACACATATTTTTGCATAAAAAAAACCCGTAAAATTTATTGAAGATAAATAAAATTTGATTCAATGGAATAACTTAAAATTGCTGAATACAAATTAAAAAGAGCTTTGAAACTATCCTCTTAAGATGAAAATTCCTAGTCTGAATCAATCACGTGAAATGAATGTTACTATTAATATCTAATAGTCAATATTGTCCATGCAGAACTAAGACAATCAGAGAACATTGATATTAAATCTATAGATACAAGTAAACCTAACCGTTGCGACAAAATGATTTTTATTTTGCATTTAGGCAATAGACCTGTCTTAAATTTGATTTCTCAAGAAATAAAAGCATTGACGATAAACTTAATTCTAGCCTCTACCCTCACCCCCTTTTTAAATTCTATAAATGAATCGCTAAATGTAAAAAAGGGTCATATGTCTCATTTTTTTTTTCATTTTTGTGATTTGATTTATTTGTGTAATAGAGACACCAATGCGTACTTTTATGGCAAAATGGGTTAGGTCTCGCTTCTAGATGTGTGTCTGTATTTTCCACAAGACACTACAATTAAATTATTTACTAAAAACGTATTGTTGGAGAAGGCATGTTTTTTTTCCTCTCCTGAAAACTGTGGAAAATGACCCTTGACCCCTTTTTACATTTAGCGATTTAAATGTAATTGAGTTGAAAATAGCATACATAATCTAGCGTATATAGCATTAGAGATCACATCTAAGAATTTCATTCTTCGCGAGTCCTTCGAAATTGCATTTCTCTACATAGATCAAAACCCTTTTTTTCTAGAACTTCCTAAAAGCAAAGTTAAGAAACCTTCTAATGTCGGGAAGACTCCCATTTTTATTGGTCGTAAAATAAGAACTCGTGGATTTCATTGCCTTTAGTAACAAGTAAACAGTTCTCCGAAGTTGGAACATTTTACGATCATTTCTAAGAGTTGTACATTAATTCATTGACCATCAGTCTTGCTTCAACTAGAAAAAAGATAAATCATTATCATTCTTTGATCTAAAAATGATCCATGAATCCTTCAGAGTTAAAATGTGGAAGGATTTATTGAAATATTAATAACCTTATCAATGTCAGTACTACATTTTGCAAATAATCAAATTTAATTGCTTTCCTGTTTTTGATAGAAACTAAGATATATCCACCGCATTTTTCTGTTGCTAACTAAGGTTGTGAAGGAAGTAATAATAGTTATAGCATACATTACAATCTGGTCTTCTTAAAAACAATAAAAACACGCTTTCAGTAATGGTCATAATAATTATCATATGTATGAACTGTACTGAATTACACTTAATGTGTATAAATGAAAGCAATGACAGAAAAAAAGTACACAATAAGAAGTTTTAAGTGCAAACTCAAAAAATACATATCATTACAGCGATTTTATTACATTAAACAGATAACGCCGCGGTTTAAATGCGTAGTGATTGTTTCGTACGTATTGGCTTTTGAATGTTTTAAAGGCAAATTAAAATGGAACCCGGTTTTGTATCGAAAAGGAAGAACAGGGAAGTATTTCAATAACCTAACCAGAAGGTTGCATATTTTCTAACTATTTTCTTAAGAAAAATTGATTTACTTAGAGAAGAGAAAATCAAGAAACAAATTAAAACTAACAATAACAAGAGATTGCAGGCAGGTAGTTGATTTTAAGTCCACTCGTGCTAACTGGAACACAATAGATTGTGGGCGACAGTTTGGAATCAATACGGAAAGGGTAACAAGAGAACCTACAAGGGTTGTTCAAATGAAAAGGTACGAAACGACACTGTGGGTATAAATGAGGTCTTTCTTCAAAGTATACACCATAGGCCTGAGCACAACGATCCCATTGATTAACGAGCCGAAGGATACCTTGTTTTCACAATTCCTGTGGCCGTGACGAGACCCAGTCCTTCACAGCGTCCTTTAGTTCGTCGTCCGATTTGAAGCTCTTTCCTTTCAGATGTTTTTTCAGGGGACCAAATACATGGAAATCGCAGGGCGACATGTCCGGGCTGTAGTGCGGTTGGTCAAGCTGCTCCCACTTGGACTTGGCCAGTTCAGCGTGTGTGACCCTGGAGACGTGTAGACGCGCGTTATCATGGAGCAGAACCATACCCTCAGTGAGCAGCCCGGTCTTTTGTTCTTGATGGACCTGCGTAGGCTTCGGAGTGTCTCACAGTACACATAGGAGTTAATGGTTCTTCTGTGCTCGAGGAATTCAACAAGTAGCGGACCTTGGACGTTAAAAAAGACGGTGAGCAACACCTTCCCTGCTGACGCCACGGCTTTAAACTTTTTAGAGGGAGGTGACGTCGCATGCTTCCACTGCATGCTGTCCCGCTTTGTCTCTGGCTCGTAGTGATGGCACCAGATCTCTTGTGACGATCCGCTCCAGGAAAGCGGGGTCTTCATGATACCGAAACAGATGTTGAAGTGCTAGCGTCATACGCAGTTCCTTTTGCTGGTCGGTGATCTGCTTCGGAACCCACTGCGCGCACACCTTCCGACAACGCAACCTGTCGTGAACAATTGTCCACACTGTTTCAACGCTGACATCCACCTTCACCGCCAACATTCGCAATGTGACACGCCGATCACTTCTCACTAGGTCGTCCACCTTGTCGATGAGATCGGTCGTGATGACTGTGTTTGCCTGGCCTGGTCTCGGGTCATCAACCAAACTCTCACGGCCTACACGAAAACGGGCACTCCATTTTCTCACTGACTTGTCCGACACACAGTCTTCCCCGTATGCGGTCACCATCCGGCGATGAATAACGGCCGGTTTAACACCTTCCGATGTCAGAAATCGGATAACGCCTCGTTGTTCCTCAATCGTCGAATTTTGCATTGTGAACGCCATCCTGTCTTCACACGCACTGCCTCGTCAATTGGACGGCGCTCTTTATAAGAGTTTCTGCTCTCTCCTGCGCATACGGGCGCCCTCGCATGCTTCGATCCACGCGGGAGATTCTAATCGCATCCCTAGATGTCTCTCTACATTCTCCCATAGCGGCATAGGCAAATATGTTAACGGTTACGTTGTTACGACGTTTCGTACCATTTCATTTGAACACCCCTTGTACAAAAAAAAGCATACAGTATTTGTCAGAGAATTCAAGTGCATTAAAGAATTACCAATTATGAAGAACGACGACTCAGCTTAAAAATATTACTATTAAGTTTACTTGTTTAGTACATTCAAAGGTATAAACAGTTCCAAAGACACAGGAGACAATCAGCATGAACCTGTGTAACATAGTAAAATCATTGCAATGAATGTAAGCACATACGCATGTGTAATCTGAAAAGATTGGAAATTACCCACATACGAAAAATTTTTGAATGGTATACACTTTTTTTTATACCATAAAAATTAATGATAATTTTGTAACAAAAGTGCAAAATTTTGGGAAGATTATTATTATTATTATTTTTTTTTGGAGGAAAGGTTAATGTATATATATTTAATAAATATGCCTCACAAACTTTAAAAAAATAATCGTTTATACATGAATAGACCTCTTAAGGTCATCCTGATAACTCACTTCGCTTATTTCGATAAATGCGTATTTCCTGTGTAAATATAAATTCAAATATTTGAAGAAACAAAAAGTCAAATAGGGACATTTTAAAACTTTCCCGAACTAATTAATCTTCATTATAAATGACAAAGAATATCTAAAATCGTCGATAAGAGAATGAAAATAGTCAAAAAATACAAAGAGGAACATTCGTAGATCTGTTTTAACCCTCGAAGTGTTTCGACGAGATGTCAAGATCTGATCAATTTTGCTAATGACGATATGTTTCGTCATAAGTAATACAGATTGTATTCCGAATGTCAATATTAATATTTTTGATGATGTCGAGATTAAGGTCTGGTTTTTTCTAATGGCTAGAAATCTCGTGCATCAAGATCTAGTCAGTTTTGCAATAAAAATTTATTAACATAAAAAAGACATCGATCAAGTTGTCGTTATTTTTAATTTTGAATGTTACACAAACGAAAAAAAAAATGAAATTATTTGACTTAGTGTAAGCTTAAGTGGCCTATAAGCGTCTGTCTCTTCTCTGTACAAATCTACACCGTTTGACAAATCGACACCTAATTTGGTAGATTAATATTTTAGAACTCTGTGGGTAACCTAGTCTACATATTAATACCAGTTCTATTTATCCTAGGTGGACAGAGGGGACTAAAACAATTCGAAATTCGTGGGTTCAATTTGAACAATTTTCCATAAAAAACATTTATTCAATACGTAATAATTTGTAGAATTCCGTTTCTTAAAAATAAATTAATCCAACTAACCAAAACCTTTTCAGGTAAGACGGTAATGTCCTATAACGCTAAATTAAGACGCGTAACCATACGCTGTAAAAATTATTTTTTAAATTTTGACGTAGGTTTGAATTACAAGTCAATTAAAATTAGTAAAACTTGCATTTCTTTTCAAGTTTCAAATTATTTCATTGCATTGTATTGAAAGCTATACTCAATAATCCAGAAGTAACATCAATCATTCAAACTTGTTACGTAGTTTCCATTGAGATATCGGACCTCTGAATAGACAAAAAAAAATTCCACAAATAATCGATTTAAAACTGCATGATAATTGGAGTAAAGCGAATTTTAAATAAAACAGCTGATCTTGGAATACTATCATGGTTATAAAATATTCTAACTAGGAATTTTTGTAAAGTAAAAAGTTTTTGTCTTATGTGACAGAAGATCAAGGTTGTTTACTTTTTGAGTTGAAGTTATTTCTATGCACCCCCTTTGCTATCTCAAACATTCCTTGAAAATATGGGTTTTATTTTAAAAACTGTCTAAAATTTATCTTCAGTTTTTGGAAAAAATTGTAATCGATTAACTTTGTTTTGTTTGTACTCAAGACATTTAATTTTAGAACAAACTGTTATGCCACACGTGCAATGAAATTTTCAAACAAAAACTGTTTTGCTTGAAAAGAAAATAATCATGAATATCGTATTAATTATATTTGTCATCCTCTCATAATGATAACGTTATTCGAAAATACCGTATTCCTGGCGCAAAAGTAAAATACATTAGCTGGAAAATTGGCTGCATTACTACGCAATAAGTTTGTTATTTTTACAGGAATTAAACTTAAAGGGCATTTACAATCATTCCAAAACACAATATTGACGTCTGAATAGTCATTTCGCTATTACCTTTTGAACGTTAAACTAACAATATAGTGAGATGTATGTGAAATGGATTATACGGAAGGAAAAAGCAAACATACATATTTCGTCCAAAGTAAATTGTAAAAGGTATGAAAACATGTTAAAATGGAGTTCACAAAAATTATTTTTCACTCACTTATTTTTTTCGATACCTGTATTTTTTAAAAGTATGTACGTTTTCATATGATAGAGAAAAGTGATTTTTTGGATAACTTTTAATCAACGTAAAATCAATTCAACTCGAGTAACGCCGGGTAATTAACTTTGGTAGGAATTTATAAGGAAGTAAAGAAAGACTGTTTCCTTAAATTATTAATTTCAATATGATGCTTCGTAAAAAATCTATGTTAAAAGAAAATTTTCAAAAATATGTAAGGAATAAATAAAAGCTTGAAAAATATTTTTGAAATTCGCTTGAAAACTTTAGACGTTTAATGATCTCAGCTTTTATATTCTCTATGCCTTTATTGTCGACATCAAGCCAAAGATGCAATTCTTCTTCATTTTTGATTATTTTCACCCAATGCTTTTCTAGTTTGTTATTCCATAATTTATATTTTGCCAAAGGATTGAACGGGTAACTTAAATAGTTTAAATTAATGCCTCAAACAGTTTTATTCTGTAACATGCTCCAAAACATTAAGCGCGTTTTTATTGAAGCAATTATTATGGAAATATTTGCAAGCATTTTGCAGGGGTACCGATGATACCGTACTATATAAATAGAGACTATAAAGAGTAATAAAATTTCAAAGAAAAATTAACTGATAAGGATTCACACGAACTATTTCATTTTAAAAGCAATTAAATTTTACGACGTATTCTACTCCACCCAAATTTCGGCTTCGTGCCCAACGCCCTTATAACTGTTGAAAATATTTTGACGCATTTGAAAGCCAAAGGAAAAGTATTGCATCACCTCTTTTAGAAAGACGCCTCATTTGTATGCAGACGGTACGAGAGCAGCATTTCGTGAGTGTGGCCGGCCAGACAGAAAATGCGCGGCAAACCTCAAAGCTTTCTGGGTGGCGAACAGCGTATATATGCGGAAGTTGAAGTCTTTCGCTGTCTTGATTTTCTCGGGCGTGTCCGGAGAATTAATTTTTTGGATACAAAAGAGCCGTGATCCGTAGACCTATTAGAAAAACGGAAGCACACGATGGTGGAAATAAATTTCGGTTTTTAATTCAATTTTTTTGTTCGTCCATAGAGTTTACGGAAACTTCATTGTTTTTAAAGTAAATTGTGCCTGAGAGCAAATGCTAGTAGTTTAAAAGAAGGGCTAAATAAATATATGAATAAAAGCTGATGACAAAGTTGTACAGCCGGTCGTCATTTTGAGAGCAAATAACAATTACATTTCCGTTTCCACATTTCAGGTCTTGGTTCTATAGCTTCAAAAGGTGTATTATATATATATATATATATATATATATATATATATATATATATATATATATATATATATATATATATATATATATATATATATATATATATATATATATATATATATATATATATATATATATATATATATATTTATTTATTTATTTATTTATTGTGTGAAAAACTGACATTAACGCGATTGATCAAATTTCCATAAAATATTTTCTTTCACTCTGGATTTTCAAATGTATTTCATTAGCATTCCGCTTTTTAAACTTTTTTAGTACACATACCCCATTTGCTTTTGAGATGCACATGAAAAGAAATGCGTATCGGAATAAAAACTACTTTATCTGTGAGCACATTTAGTTGCAGAATTTCGTATGAATTTAAATGTTTTCTTGTGTTTTTTTCAAAAACCAGTTTCTTGCGGTAAAATCGCAGGTATGTTGAAATTCCCATTAAATATATTGGATAGGGAATAATAATTTATTAATCTGCAATATCACTCCGATTTTTGAAATCTTTTGATCTATTCAAACCTGCCAGGTAGGTAGGTATTTGAATTTACGGTCTATTGCTGTCAATATGGGATCAATTCCGAAGGGAAATATCCGAGGTAGATTACGAGGTTAACACCTCTGCTGGCACCACCCCACTCTCCAAACTTCCACACCACGCCAATGTGAAGACATTTGAGTCCACGACAGATTTAACGTGCACCAATCCCTAAGTAAATAACGGTCTTTATTGGATCGAGTTTCGAACTCACAACCCTGAGGTTGCTAATGGGTGACTCAACAAAATGGGCTATCCTCAATCCTACCAGGAGAAAAGAAGAACGTATTAAGGAAAACTTTTAGAGATAAAATTAGAACACATCTAATAACTTATTTGTACTGTCATTATTTGAGCGTACAGGGATAACTGAATGTAAACATCTTAGCAACCCACGAAATTAATAAACACATTAAATATCCTTAAAGTTAATCTATTGGTTATATCCTGAGATACAACCTTGTGAGTTCTCAGTACCCGTTTTTGATTAAAAAAAAAAAACACTACTATTACACAAACAATACTTTTTCTGAATGTTAATGGAAATAAATGCATAAAAATTAAAATTAAATTCAACTAAATAAAAATAATGATTGATATAGCTCAAAAATCGATAGTATTATCGATTGATGAAAAATACTTGTTTTTTTTAATTACAAATTTAGAAAAGTTCTTAATAAAGTTGAAATAAATGATAAAATATTTTTTTAATATACGTCTCAAGAAGTACTATTAAATACCTCCTCTGTTTTAAAAATTCATCGAAAGGCTATCGTATTCATTCCCTTTTGCTATAAGATTCGCACTAGAGCAACGTAATTGGATATTATTTTAAATATATCTAAACTGTAATTTTTGCATTCCAGGCTCAAAATATGCACGTAACGGTGCTTACTAATGTTATGACTATTAACTGAACTCGTATTGTTTTGCATATTTTATATTCCCATCAAAGTCTAGAACTATAAAAAAGACTTAGGGTTCAGAACTTTTTAAATTACAGTTTTTCAATAAAAATAAAATGTAAAAAATAATAATCTTATCAAACATATTTTTATAAAATTTTTGCTCAAGAGCAGTAAAAAAAGACATTTAAATAGGATGTCTACATAACCCGACACCACATCTTTGTGCTTTTTATGCGATCCCCAAGTTCCCAATCCAATCGCTTGAAGGCTCAGACAAATCTCGATTAATCAGCCACCTCGTTAAGAGGAAAATGAACTGCTTTTTGATTAGTCGGTCGCTCTTTTCTTCACCATTAATTAACTAACTAACGCGCTTACGTAAAGTGAAAAAACCCGTTCCTTAATAGAGACGCATCTATTGGTGTTGAACACTCCCCCCCCCCTTTTCGTCTGCCTTGTAGAGTTTATTTTTGTTTTACCGGCAAAAAGGGCGCGGCGGCTTCTGTTTTTGTTTCGTTCATTTTTAATAGCGTCTGTGATACTAGTTATTATTCCTCACTCTGCTCTTAAGAGTACCGACATTTTAATAGCTACAAACAGCTTTGTGCACACCGCTGGCCTTTGAAAAGCCGATAGATTGACGTGTAATGATATAGGTGGGCCGTATGAGAGCGTCTAAGTAATATATTAGTTAAGTAGAACTACATGCCATTTTGAATGAAGAAGCAAAGCGTTGACAGTTAGTAATTTTTAAAACTATTAATGGCACATGATCAATCACTTCAAGCAAGAGGTTCAAGTTCAACACTTCTCCCGTGAGAAAAAATGGACTGAAGAAGTCGATCCATTTAGTATAGCTTGATTTGGCATTGTAGGTATTACATAAAACCGACGAAATTTTTTAATTAGATTGTAAATGATCGTTAAATGTGTCTATATGAGAGAAACTGAGTTGAAAATCTAATATTTTTATTTCAATTCATATGATTGTAGTACATTTCAATGTTTTATATATAGGTGTGGAGTATTCAGTAACATCTCTTATCAATAGATTTTCTATATACTAGTTTATGGTAACGTGTGGTTCTCGACAACCTTGTTTTATACTGTATTGTTAAGATCCGGACACATAAATGAGAAATACGTTTCTTTTTTAATGGATGTAATTATTTAACTAAAGTACGGAATACAAGATTGTCACATATTTAGCATTGTGTCTCTGTTGCATTTCACAAAGTTTATCTTTATCCAGGATTATAGATATATGCATATAAAAAAAGTAAAACCTTGTTAACTAAGTTTTTTGTCACAGTTACTATCAGTAGTAAGAAAGAATTACAGTTATATGTGAAGTTGCAATAATGTTATTATATTAAAAATGGTTATTATCTTTTTTTTGCAATATACGAGTAATAACTGTTAGCACGTACATAACCGTTTTATATCAGCACAAGCAAAATGACCGGACCCTTCTCGGGTTGAATTGGTTAACTCGAGATCGAAAATATGATCAGAATATATAATCACTTTTGTCTTTCTCGTAGCATAAATTAATATTTTAACACCCATCTACATCTTTATAATTTCTACAACTTACTTTGTACACAAATCCTACAAATGCACATCAATCGTTATATATTTTTCATACATCGCACCTTTGCTGAATGATAAAACTACAAAATGAAGAAAAGGTACACTAAGGTTACTACTACTACCAAACACGATTTTGAGAGTATATGGAATTCCCTTTCTTGAGTTCTTTTCATATAAAATTGCTCAACTCAATTCATAAAAATGGCGAATCTGTAGCGAGTCCGGCATAGTCCGATGTTTTATATGTATATATAATTTATCAAAACCGTCCCGCCCTTCCTAAGGCATACGGTGTTACATATATATCATTGGACTGTACCTATTTATATATTTTATATATATATATACAAAACAATATTTTTTTACTTGAGGGCACTCTTGTATCAGGCATTGTCAAATTTCGCCATTTTTAATGGAAGGATGACCAATTGAAATGATAAAATATTCATCACTAAGTTTTTTAAGGCAAATATATTTTTTCATAAAATTCACCTTTTGTGGCCCGTCTAATAATGAAAGAACTTGTTTTTAAATTGAATGCCTTCAGTACAGGAACTACAAATTAACTTATTACCATTTAAAAATTGGCAAACCGATTTGTTTCCATGGGTTTTCACAAAAAAAAATAATTGTTTTCAATGAACTTTTAACAAATAACGAAAAACGAACTGACATCACTGTTGATTAATGTCCTTTATCTTTATTTTTTTCTTATCATTATGATATTTTAATTTGTTGTATAAATGTGGGAAATATCTTTCGTTAAATTGTCTTGTTTTATTTATGTACAGCATATATTAAAATAATAGTGATCCAGTACATTTGATCACACTTATATATGTGTTGAGCCCGGGAGATTTCAATGACTTGCAAAGTGATTATACAAGTTAGAAGTGCTGTCCGATAATCCAAATGTGATCCATAGTACGTTATGAACAAGCAATTTCTATGATTTAAGAATTTAAAACCCCACTACTTTCAATCAAACGCAGACACTCGTCATTAAAAATATTAATAACCACGTTGTTTGAAATCATATTTCGTAATTCTTTGATATAGTTGAAAGCATAATATCAATTTCTGAAAGTTTGTGAGGGATATTACTCGGTGACTAATTGTAACAAATGAATGAGTTTGGCCTTGAAATAACATTCGAAAAGGATTTTCATGTTTTAAGGAATTTCAGGAAATAAGAATTCTGAGTCTCACTTAAAATATGCTTGTCATCAATTACAATTCTTTGTAAATATCCAGATACTCACAATATATGTTTACTGCATTGCAAGTATAAATACTTCAATTAACTTTTCGATCAGCTCATTGAAAAGGGTGAAAATGAATATAATTATTATAATATACAATCTCTTTGGATTCGATCTTAAAGGTCTGTAAATCTAAACTAATTTAGTTACTTCTGTTTTCGGTTTTACCTATATAACAGAATGTATCTCTTTTATTATCCAGGAGAAAAGAAATTGTTTTCTTTCCTATTAAATATTTCTTAGACTTAAGCACGAGTAACTTTACTTTTAAGCATTACTGGGGTATTTCAAATAATGAAGTTATATTTCCTTTTCCTATTATCAACACGATTCTTCATCTGTGCACCTAGCAATTCAACTTGGAAAGAAAAAATGATTTTACTATTTTTTATAAAGTACTAGATTGGAGGTTATTTTTAACTAGAAAAAAATTTAAATGCTTGTTATGAAAACAAAATCGATTTCTTTGTTTCCTGATTTTACACACTTGAAGGAAAAATCTTGAATATCCTCTCCGTATAGATAAAAAATCCATAGAATTAAGTTATTTATAAACTTTGATTCTCCGTATAAATGCCGACAGACTAAGCAGAAGTATCTTCAGGCAAATCTCTAGTTCATATGCAAATGGGGATATGAATTTTGTATTTACCTTGATAGCTTTTTGTGCTTTGACATCTGTTCCATACCGGAGTTATGCACGTGGCGTGCTCTTCCTAGACAGCACGTGTGTTAGTTGTGACGGGAGACAGCCTTCAATTGAAATGGATTCTGCGCACGCATTGGAGACAAAAGATGGAGCAGCTACAAATTGTAGAATAAAAGAACGAGTGCTCAATCTGTTTCCTGTAACGTAACAATGATGCGTTTATAGTTCGCATTTATTGAAAAGCATCGTTCTTATTATTTAGAGCTAAACAAAGCATTTATATTACATTAATTTTAATTCAAATGAATTTATATTATCGAAAAAATTCTTTTTAATGCATTTATTTTACTGTCTCACACATTACCACGCTTTAATTAATTTATGATATTTTTAACATTTTTACCATCTTTTTCAGAAAGCTTTATTTAATACCCATAACTTTGAAATTTTGTACGCACTATTAAAGAAAAATACATTATTCGTTCGATTATGACCTTTTAACAAAAAATAAATGAACATACAATAACTGATTCAGTATTAATATCAAATATGAATTATATCGCGAATTCGATTAAAAAAAATTAAAGTACTGATTGATTATACAATTAGGCACACATCATAGTTTAAAATCGCATAACACATACGTCGCTTAAGGCAACGAAAATAAATAATTTAATTTTTTCGGTTACACCGCTCGAATTTATCACAAAAATATATCAAAAATATCCTTCTATTTAGAATTCGCTTGACAATAATTATAGACCTATGTTGTACAAACAGAACAAGATATTTTACCATTGTGAACTTTATTTATTTTAGAACATTTCTCTAGTCATTTTTATAAGTGTCATTGACAAGTCCTCACAGATGGCAAGAAAAGCCGAAGTCACTTCCGTTTTTGAGGTTTTCGGTAAATTGAAAAGTACAGAAAATAAAAAATAATAAAATTACTAAATTAATTAACGCAATTAAAAAAGTAAATTTGAGTCCTTAAAATTGGAGGCGAGGGCTAAACGACCTTGATTCTCTTTTGAGACCTTGGTAATTTAAGAGGTTAAGAATAAATATAAATGTTCTAAGAAACTTAAGTCAACAATTACGAGGTTAGTAAAGCGTTTTCAAGATATCGGATATATTGATGACATAGCCTGATAACCAATGTCTTTACATTTTAACTCTATGAATGCAAGATTATCTTATATGAAGACGTTTTCTTCAGGAATCAATTTAAAAGCATAGATTTATAAAAACAATTTTATTATTCAAACACTGAAAAGGAACGTTAGAGAAGCAATTGTGTTATTTTTGTTTTGGTGCTTGAGAGGGAGATATCGCATTTACATTATTCATTAATTACAAAGACTACTATTTCGAGCATTTCTTACAATCGCGTGTTGCATTATTATTACTTTTAGGAAAGTCTCATTCCATACTTCATTAAATGTTTAAAAATTTATGTGTGAATTTTATGCTTAGTACTTCACTTTGTTTTACCTTGTTTAATAAATTCGTTACGTGATTTCGACATCTTTTTGACAAATGAGATCTCTGTTGTAAGAGAAAGAATTGAGTCTGTATAACCTTTCAAATAACTTTTTTTCATTAAGTTTGATGCTTGTACTGCTTGGCGAATGTTCTATTTTTTTATGTTAGCAATTTTGAAACAATCCCTTTAAGTGGAAGTGAGAACATTTATTTCCTACTTGACGCACAGTTCAGGAAGTCACGGAATAATGGTTCCTTAATGGTACATGCCGAGACTGATATAAGCACCTGAATACATTGAAAGCGGTGTTAGATTCTCACTTACGCCAGCATAACTAACGGATTTCGTAAATAGACGTCGTTTCTTTTTTTGCCTTCTGCATTCAATAAATAGTCTGGCTCGGTGTATGAAAACATCTATGACAGAACAGAGAATTTCGTGATGATGGTATTTCAATGCAAATAGAATAGAGAATTCTCCAAGTTTTAGTCAGATGAGTTATTGATACAGCTGTATAAGATAGGAATTGACTACTTTAACTATTTCCTGAATAAAATAATAAAAAAAGATTTAAATATTTGAAGGAAATCAGTTTTTAGTATAAAACAGGTTTAAACCTGCAGTATAAGTTACAGAAAATGTAGTAATCATAAGAAAATTATGAAAATACGAATTTATTTTATTTAAATACCAAGAAATTAAACTGTCAGAAATGTAAATATATTTCCAATAACTCTCGTATACATTGCTTTTAGCAATGAAAAAATTTTCTTACAAATACTTCTACCTATTTAAATAAAAAGAGGCTTACATTCTAGAATTAAGGTAAAATAGTCTTAAATTTTCTATTTTTATTTTAAAATGTAATGCTTTAACATTTTACAAAAAAGTTTCACAATGGAAAATATACCTGTTGGTTAAACATAAACAAAAAGTGCGTTGATGTACCTAGAACATTTATTAAGTCAAAAAAATTATTAAAAAAGACTGCACTACTTTAAATTGCTTAATAATAAAAAATAGAAGTTTGATAGCTCTTGAATTAACTACTGTTACATAAAATATAAATATCGATTATTTCTTAAATTTTGAAATTTTAAATAATACACCATCTGATTACCCCATGTTTGAATAATCATGTACATAAAAAAGTCAATTGAATTTGCGCAATAAAATACACATTACAGATACATGGTTATATAAATGTACATATAGTTACAACTGATATATTTTGTAATTTGATTATTTTATATTGTGTGCTTCAATGCCATTTTTTTTTAAATCAGAAGACTTTTATTCCTCACACATCAACTTCTTGCCATATACTACTTTTTAAATTAAAAAAAATTACATATTCTCCATAAATATGCAAATTTTAAACACCTGTTATGATTTATATTTCCTTAAATATTTTGTGCTTGTTTTTATGCTAAAAAATGAATTAATCTCTTTGAATATTAATTTTAAAGTGTTTTAAACCCTGAAAAGACTAGTTGCTCATTATAAAAGTATAATACACATCACACTGTAAAGATACTTTTATAAGTAGTTAAACAGGCTGACTTTTAAAAATGGGTAACCTTTCAAATTTTCCTAGGCGTTACAAAAAGTAGAATTTTAAATCTGTAATTTCATCTTTTTTTTTCTTTTATATAAAAGTAATAATATTTATAAGTATAATTCAATCAAAATCCTAAAATTATAATTCATTTCTTGCAGGTAATCTTTTCGATGTGCAAGCAGTCGAACCTTAAGTTGTATCGGCTAATTGTAAGTGGGAAAGAATTGCCTGAATTTCGTAATCAGTAAGGATACGATGAAAGGTAGCTTTTAATAATTACTGTATTTGAAACATGTCAACCTAACCTTAAAGTATATGAAAGCTATCCAGCATTGTACGTTTTAACATTTAAAAACATTTGTAAATAAATTAAAATATGAGCAACAATGAAATCAAATCCCCCCTTTTGGGATTATAACTACATTTTTACACCAAGGAAATATTTATTATTAAGGTTATATTTATTATTAATTTCAAAATATGTCTTGTCTTGAAAAAATTTAAATCTCTACTCACCTAATAAATGCAGAGTGCATACAAATGCGATAAGGTAAAGTTCATAGAACATTTCATTTTGGAAACAATTTGTCTTAAGATTTAGCTGAATTACCCGGCGTTACTCGGGTTGAATTAGTTAACTATCTTCCGTTTTCGTTAATAAATTGTAATTCCTATTCATCACATGTTACAACTACCATACTCGAAAAAGGTACAAAATTGTTAAATACGCAATTTCACAAATGTAAATAAATGTCATATCGTCCCTTGAAGTGCAAAATGTCGTAAGTCAAAAACTCCATTTTTATTATTGCTATATGTTGCATTTTGCAATTTCCACCTCTTAGCAAAAGCTCTTATATCATCAGATGATCCAATAAAAGTTTCAACCAAATGTATAGTGGCTCCCAAAAATGTTAGTATAATTTAAAAGTTTGTAGAAAAAGAGCTGTAGCCTGGAATAGAATTCCAATATAAAGTTAAATATTTTTACATATCCTCTCCTTGTAATTCTGAATATAAAAAAAAACTTGACAAATTTAAAAAATAACATTGACTTTTTTTCTTATTATGAAAATGAAAACGAAAGGAAGCAGAGAAAGAAGACGTCACAAAAGTGATCGTACAACGAAACATTTTCAGATAAATTCATAAATACAATTATCTTGTATCACTTTTTAAAAATTTTTGCGTTGTGGTGACATTTAAAAATCGTTTGGCTTTAATTTTGGCGTTCTTACATCATAACATTCTATTTACTATTTAAAAATGGCTCGTAGTCGTAAATAAACAACGAACAGCAATTGTTTTTTTATCACAGTAGTGGTAAATCAGTTCGGAAGATAACTAAATTAGTAAACTCATCCCATTCTACATTGCAGTATGTGGTAAAACGTTTTAAAGAAGAAAATCGGATCGAAAACAAGGTTAGAAAAGGTCGTCCGACAAAGTTAACTTAACATGATCAAAGATTTATAGTTAGAAAATTTGTGAAAAATACTCGTTTGAGTGCTATAAACATTTGTACAGAATTTACGGAAACATTTTCTACTTCAATTTCATCTGAAACTGTTCGACGAGGTTGACATGAAAACCACAATAACCGTAAAGGCAGATGGGTTGCCTTAATCTACCGTAACTCGCTACCAGAAATGCACCAAAAAAAAAATCGCCAATGTCGTTGCCACCGCTATAAACGTAGAGTGTAGCTGTACCCCATATGTAAACCCAATAGAACGGGATGTCAGTGCACGAAGACACGACATTAAAATGTAAAGTGAACTAAAAACCGTAAAGACTGAAGTATAGAAAAATATTGATGCAGAAATTTAAAAAAAAAAAACTAGTGAACTGCATTTTGTGGACACATGATCCCCCATCATATGGGGAGAGATGATCCCGGGATCAAGTATCCCCAATGTCACACACACATATTTTTTTTCTTTGTTTACTTTTTGTTGGTGAAATCATGCCATGATTTAAAAACGTAAAGATGGTGTTAAGCCCAGTAAAATATCAATGTGGAAGATATGCAGGCAGCAGTAAAGGTTGTATTAAATAGTGACAGTATAAAGGGGCAAGAACATTTGGCATTAATGTAATGACATTAAAACGTTCTGTTAAAAAAGATGTTTTATGCAAATGTTTGAAAACATCAAGTAAATTACATCATGGACTTACTCCTATGCATTTAAGGAAGTGAGTATTCCAGTATGCTGTAAAAAAAGGAAAAGAAAGATCCCTGAATCATGGGAAAAAGAAGGATGTGCGGGGTATGAATGGTACAGAGCGTTATGAATCGTAATAAGTCATTGTCTCTTTGAATACCCGAGGCAACCACCCTTAATTGTGCCATTAGTTTCAACAAACACAACATTAATATAGTTTTGAAAATCTGGAACTGATATATACTAAAGAAAAGCTAGACTCACAAAAAATATGGAACATTCATGAAAGTGGTTTTACCACTGTGCATAAGCCACCAAAAGTAGTTGCTACCAAGGGGAAAATATCGCACCCCGACAAGAAAAGTGACACAACTCAAAATTTCAGAACTATCAACTTAAAGGATACTATAAAACTTATATTGAAATAGTAAAAGCTTCTTCTAAATTTTAGGTAAGTATTTATGGTGATAACTTCTATTATATTCTATAGAATAGCAATATAACAAGCTGGGACAACTCATAAATTATTTTTCAATGACATAGCATCAAAATTTTAATTTTTGACTTTTGATACTTTTCTTGCCGGGGTGCGATATGTTGACGATTCATCGGAAAGTGATAGCAATTACAATGTTCACAATTCAACAGAAGCAGAATAACTTTATGAATTTTCTGATGAAAATAAAGACACCCAATATGTATCTTTTAATGAGAAAGATTTTGTAATTGTGAAATTTCCAGGGGAAGAAAATTAAATCATTTTGTTGGAAAAATCGAGAAAAAAAAAGGATTAAGCGCCAATCAGTTTATCTATCCTGAAAAAGACGACAAAAACATTGTTGATAAAGAGAATTGTGTTAAAAAGTTGACAAAACCTATATTGGGTGAAACACTCAGAACAGCAACAGTTTTGACATTGTTTGACTTTTCACGTTTTGAAAATATTCACTATTTTTTTTAATACACATAACCTAGGCTTTTGTATTTGTCATAAATGTAGTACTTTTTCAAATGTTTCATTTGACATGAAAATGCAAATTCTATTTTTGTTTGCTTTGAATTGTTTAAATGTGTTTGTGTGAAGGATCAAGTCTCCCCTTGTGGGGGATCAAGTGTCCCCATAATTGGGATGCTGCATTTTTCTTCTCCCATTGTTGAAAAAAATTTATATAAAATTTCAAAATTAATTTATGAATATGAAATAAGTGTTATATCAAAGAATACAGTTGTGCAATTTATAGTGATTCAAAACATTTAAAAAATAATATTTTATTAAGATATTAAAACTGCAAAAAGGGATCAAGTCTCCCCTATATATATATATATATATATATATATATATGCCATTCTATGTTCTAATTTACCGAAATATTACATATTTACTTATTTGTAGAGATTTTTTTTTTTTTTAAGTATACGAAGACTTTAGTGCGATAACTTTTTTTGTTACTTTTGTACTATCGATTTTCCAAAAAAACCCCACCTTTTAATGTTTTTTAAACATATTTTATGTTTTGTTAAGAACAATTATAGGAATTATAAAAAAAAATTCCCATTCGAAAATATTAATTTTTATTAATGGATAGAGCAGTATTTCATTGAAATTCGTAAGTGTAAGAACACTTTTGGGAGCTACTGTATATAATAATAATAGAATCAAGTCGTAAGAAAAACGATTAGTTCTTTTGCTGTCCTGAAATATACAGATTTTAGACTTACGATCTGTTGTACTTTAAGTGACGATATTTAATATTTTGCATTTTGTAGAATTTAAATTTTTAGTTAGAAAGAAAAGTCTCTAAAGTGTATTCCAATGTTACGCAGAATACGTAGAATAGTACAGGGTCTGCATGTAAAGGCCTTGTATGACATTTAAAAACAAAAGGGTTTCAAAAAGTTCAATGATTAAAAATGTTTTTAAACTAATTAAACCATTACTTACCTTGACTACAGTTGTTAAACGAAAAAAATAAATTTGAAAATCGAGTTTACTAATGTGGTTGACACATTCCACTTTTTTATAGTGATATCACGACCATACACACCAGACAAATTATTAAATGTTTTGGCATCCCCATCCGAAAGTAAAGTTGTATATCGATGAAGGGGACAGAGAACCTAGCTCTGTCGCTTACGTTTAAGCATAATTAAATTAGTAACGTATAAACAGAAAAAGGAAACAACAGAACAAATATCAAACAGAAAAACAAAACTAAAGCCTTTTTTGATAAAAATAAACAAGCAATAATATCAGTAACAGTTACAAAGAAAAGTTTCATCTTCTAAGCTATTTCATTTAATTAATCGAAAATAAATATCGAGGTTTTGCAATGCGGTTAGTTCAGTCAAATCAGTTTTTCAGTTAGTATTGGTCTCGAAACACTGCGACTACACTCACAAAAATCCTTATAACTTTAAAAAAAATACAGGAGTCTGATACATACTGATTTTCTAGGACAACATTTAAAACAGTACTAGGACCAGGGTACACATCCGGTTTTTCAACGTGCGGCGCCGCTGCGGCACCGAAGACCAACTATCCACACATAACTGTGAAATGACGCAAGTACTCATTTCGCGTCATTTGCGATAAATATTCTATCGAAGAAAACGTGTTTATTTCGCTTACTTGATGTAAAAAAGTATATTTTGAAAAAAATAGACGTTACTGTATACAACAATTTGTTAGTTATTATTTATATTCCATTTATTTATGAAAACAAGGTACTTGAGACTGGAGACGCGTGTGCGGTGAGCTGCGGCGCCGTGGGGAACTGTGGTACAAATTGCACGCAAGTTGGACGTGCGTCGACGCAGCAGCGCCAGAGTCATGGGGGCATTACTCAATTGGATCTAATGTATCTCAGACCGCATTTGCGTTGCCGCAGCGACACCGCACGTTGAAAAACTGGATGTGTGCATCGGGCCTAAGGCAAGATTTTAAGTAAAAATTTTTTTTGTCATTTTTAAGGTTAGCACCTTTAGTTAAGCTAGGTCCCCTCCAGAATTTTATTTGTAATCAGAAAATTTTATTTTTAGGTATCAATCTAATGTGAAATTTTCCGCAGATTTCAAATCCGTTGATATTTGTACTCTCTCCTTAACGGTCTAGGACAGGGATGGGCAAACTTTTTCGGTCGCGGGCCAAAAATCGGAAGAAAAAAGTTTGGCGGGCCAAGATACATTTTTCTAAAATTTTAAAAACAATATACAAGTATTACAATTTAAATATGTTAATGAGATGAATGAAGTTGCTATTTCATTTTTAAAAGTTCCTTATATTGAGGTTCGAAGTGAGATGTACTGATTCTAAGGAACGAGGCTAAATGCTTATCTGTCAGTCTATTTCTGAAATAATGCTTTCAAAGGTTCATAGTTAAAAACACTTGTTCACATACATAAGATGAAGCAAACAAATCTGACCTCACTGCTTCACAATTTACGTTGAAAGGCATGGTAAAAATATCCAATTCTGTTTGAATGGCACTGAAATCTTGAAATCTGCGTTCGAACTCAAAATGCAGTTTTTTCAAGCCATCTTCATAATTTTTAAGCTTTTCTTAATTTACTGAGGGCATTGAATTTAATCTCGATAAATGAGACAAGTCGTTCTTAGCTAGATGCCCAGCAAACAGATTAAGTTTTAGTTTAAAAGCTTTGAGATGGGTACAGATATCGTCGATAAATTTATTTTTCCCTTGCATCTTGACATTCAAGTTGCTCATATGACAAAGAAGATCTGTGAAAAATGCAAAGTCCGAAAGCCATTCTGTATCTTCTAACATTTCGTACTCCGCAGTACACTGTTTTTCATGGAAGAACGAAACAATGTCGTCTTTCAGCTGCCAAACTCGCTCGAAAACACATCCTGCACTAAGCCACCTTACTTTCGTGTAATACAGTACATCAGAGTATTCGGATTGCACGGACAGAAGAAAATCTCGAAATTACCTGTGAGTAACCCCACGAGATCGAATAGTATTTACAAGCTTCACGACTGCATCAAGCGCGGGTTTCATATTCAATGCAGAGAATCTTGATGAGAAAAACAACATTGTTCCCGCTATAGCTTTGATTAAAGAGACCAAGAAATCCAGATTTTTTTTCCTGTCATATTTGGTGCTCCATCGGTCGTAATATTACATATATTTGCTATAGGCACTTTCAAAGTTAAAAGCCCTTCCTGAAATTCACGAAAAATATCACACCCCATTGTAGTTCCCTTTAAAGAACGCACGCACGCCAGTTCCTCGGTAATTTCAAAGTTCTCATCAACACCTCTTATTAATAATACTAATTGAGCTGTATCATTTATATCAGTGCTTTCATCCATAGCTATGGAGCAAAATTTAAACTGGCCAATCTTTGACTCTAATTGTGATGCCAAATTTTTATCGTTGGCTTCGGTTCTAGAAGTCACCGTTTTTCGAGATAAGCTTACAGTCTCAAAATTATTTTTCTTGTCTGGACATAAAACATCACAAACTTGAAGCATGCATTGTTTAACGAACTCCCCATCACTGAGAGCTTTATTATTTTTAGCAATATTGTATGCTACAGTGTAACTTGCATGTGTAGCTGCTTCTTGGATAGTGTTTACCTTCTTGAAAAAATTTTGTAGGCCTGATAATTTTTTACAAAGACTTTCTACATTTTGTTTTCTTTCATATTCGGACATTGCTTCGTAATTGGAATTCTTACGCTTAGATGTGAAATTATATATACGGGAAATGTTATATTCTTTGAAAACTGCTACAGCTTCATTGCAGATGACACACACGTTTATATCTTTAACAACTGTAAAAAAATATTTCCAGTAAATTGAAATGCGCAGTCTGCCACATGTGAGGTCTAATTCACCTAATATGTCTGCACCCCGAGAAAGAGATAACGCTTGTTGGCGCCTGTCTACAGCCATAACTAAAAAAGAACTTCCGCTTTTAACACTTTACCGATTGAAAGCTGTCTGTGCTTGCTATTTCCGTCGATTTATGTTTTGTAGAACAAAAATAGAAAAAATAAAAAGATCATCAATCCTTTGAAAAAAAGGAAGAAAAAAAATATTTAAGCAAAGTAGAAAAGGAGATGGATATATAAATCATATTTTATTTTAATATCCGTCGGACCGGCAAATTAAAATTCTATCCGCGGGCCGGATAAAACCTTCCGATGGGCCGGAGTTGGCCCACCGACCGTAGTTTTCCCATCCCTAGTCTAGGAGATAGAAAAAGAACAACAGAACTAAAGTTAAAAGTTTGTTTTTTATATTCTTCTGGAAAATCCTTCCTCCGCGCAAAAAGAAACGGTAACGAAAAAAAAAAAAATTAGAATATGTGATTTTCTATGCTGTTGCATTCAATAATAACTAAATTTCATAAATTCGTATATAAATGTTCCAGATGGAATTTTAAAATTCGCCGCAACCCCAAAATTGCCAAAAATTCGGACTATCTGTGTGCCAAATCCCATTCCTGTAAATACCATAAATTCTTCAGAACTTGGCGTGCAGAAAACAAACAGACAGACAAACACTTCCTTTTACAATATTTGAGACTATCTCTTTCACGCCAACATTCGTGTTCCAAAAATAAAAAACAGATTACATTTCCTGCCCTCTTACGATTTTAGCGAAAGGGAGCGAAGAAAACAAAAAACATTTTGGCGGGCATTATTTAGTTCTTTTTTTGTAAATTAGAGATCGTTAAAGATAGATTAAAAATTTCAACGGATTAGAAATCTGCGGAAAATTTGACATCAGATGGATACCTTTACATTTGATTTTCTTTTAATAAATAATTTTTCAATTAAACATTTATATTTTCGCAAGAGATTGTGACGTCACGCCGAATTCCTATTTGGTTTGCGAAGCCGTTATGGCTGTTATCCAATTTGTGAAGCAAACCATAGTTCATGATATTCATAATTTGGTTTGCTTCGCAAACCAAACTGAAATTCGCAGGCAATTTATTGCAATTGGCTACGAATTTCCATTTGGTTTGCCAAGCAAACCAACAACACGGGCAACGCCATTATGGCTGTTAACCAATTGGCTACGAATTCGTAGCAATCACTGGGGGGTTAGTGAACAGTGGTCACACCTGACCACACGAAAAGAACTGTCACGGGCAACGCCATGCTACCCACTAGTGGCTAGTGTATTTATATTTCTCAGGCACATATTTTAATCAAAGATACTTTACATCGAAGAGATCTGTTATTTAATTTCGAATGACCTTTTCTACAGGAGCATTTGACATTGATGGATTTGGGAGCATTTAAAAAGGAAATTTTTAATTTCTACCCATAAATTTTACGTGCCATATGAAAATGGGTAAGCATGCTATATAAAAATTTCAGTTTATTATTTTTTCAACTAAATCAAACTCAAAGTAAAATGTCTTACATGAATTTGCGAATCCTCCTCCCACCAATACATGCCTTTTAGTATCTCAGAAATCATGAGTGATTTCTGCTATGGTTCCATAGAATAGTAATATAACACGCTGAGGCACCTCGTACATATTTTTCAATGACATATCAAAATTTTTAGTTTTGACTTGTGCCACTTTTCTTGCCGGGGTGCGATCTGTTCTTACAACGTTCATATAGCAAAGAATGGTAGAAGGCGACAGTTTGAATCATGAAGACCAACGGCTTCCTAAATTATAAAACACTGATTTAGCTGTAGACGAGTGTTTATCTATGTATTTAAAATTTCTCTGCAAATAAAATTCACCAGACACAATGTTTGAATTGTTGCTTAATGCCATTCAGCAAATAATTTATTTAAAAATTTCCACTTATTATTCTAATCATTCGGCCAGTTAGATAAATCACAGTGCATTTTATGAGCCTTTCAAAGTTCATCAATTTAACAAAAATAACACGAAAATGCCTATAAAAAAAAAACTCTGTTTCACCTTAACTTGTCAGTATTGGGAAAGGCAGAAATGATGTTCATCCGCATGAAAAATAATTCCAACTTGATTTGGAATTTAAAATAAAGAAAATGCATATAAACGTGTAAAAATTGTCCTACAATGAAGGAGTGATTTTTGAACCTTTATAATCGGTTATTTATTTGTAAAAAGCATTTTTTTTTGACCGAAGCGAATGAATATATCCGAAACGGAATTCTAAACCGGTTTCCATGGTAACATTTCTGGCGAGCTAAATACGCTTTCCGGCCAAGTCTGCGCCATTTCGCTCTGCGTCTTTGCTAGCGTGTGTATTTACGTTCATATCTCTCTTGTGCTATTTTATTGGAGTGTGTTTGATACTCTGAACATGGCTGAAAAAGGAACGTCACCATCCAAGCTGTATACGCCATCAAAGCAAGGAAAATCAATTGGTAGTGGAGCTCGCAGGAACATATTGAATGTTTATTCTAGACTTCGAGAAGAAAACCATAGTGATTCCATTAACCAAATCGTCGGAAAGGTGTCTCAACTAACTGGTGTTTCCAAAAGAACTGTTTTTCGTTTGAAAAAAGAAAAGAAGACGACAAGTCCTTTGAGTACTCCAGGAAAAAAACGACCTTATGCCGTTGGAAAAAGAACAAGAATGATGAAATATGACAACTTTACTTTATCGTGCATCCGACGAAAAATTCATGATTGTTTTCGTCGAAATGAAATTCCTACATTGGACAAAGTTCTAAATGAAATTAACAATGATAAGGATATTTTTTCGACAAACATTAGCCGAAGTACACTGTACAGGATACTGAAAGATTTGGGATTTTCCTTTGAAAAGCGAAAAAGGCAGGCTATGCTTTTAGAAAGACACGACATAATTTTATGGCGAAGAAATTATTTACGAAAAATTAGAGAACTGAAGAATGAAAATGCTTCAATCTATTATTTAGATGAAACATGGGTGAATGAAGGACACTCACAAAGTCGAGTATGGCAAGACAAAAACATCAAAAGCACCAATGAAGCTTCCTCTTCAAGTTTGACAACAGGCTTGGCTGCACCAAAAGGAAAAGGAAGAAGACTCATCATTACCCATATCGGAAGTGATGAAGGATTTGTACCTGATGCGGCTGACATTTTTGTAGGAAAAAAATCCGGTGACTACCACGAAGAAATGGATGGTAACCATTTTGAGAAGTGGTTTGAAGATATCATGCCTAAATTGAAACGAAACAGCTTTGTAGTGATGGACAATGCCCCCTATCACTCGGTGAAGAAAGAAAAAATTCCGACGACATCTTGGAAAAAAAGTGCAATTCAAGAATGGCTATCGTTGAAAAACATTACGTGGAACCAGGACATGATCAAGATTGAACTGTTGAAAAAAGTTAGCGAAATCAAACATATGTTTGATAAATACAGAGTTGAAGAAATTGCCGAAAAATTTGGACATAAGGTTTTGAGACTTCCCCCGTATCACTGTGAGCTTAATCCCATTGAAATGATATGGAGTCAAGTAAAAGGACACGTTGCCAGGGAAAACAAGACTTTTAAACTGAACGATGTGAAGGATTTAGTCATCCAAGGGATTGAAAAGGTCTCTGTACAAAATTGGAAAAACTGCATAAACCATGTTACTGAAAAAGAGAAATACATGTGGGAAGTAGATGGACTTGTGGATGATATTTGGGAAAGTAAGAACTTGGTAATTTCTTTTAATAGTGAGTCTGATAGCGATTCGGAAATGTTAAGTGATGATGATGTGTAAATTCATGTGATGAATAAGTATATTATAATGTAAATAGATTTGTTATGATGTTTGCTATGTTTTACATATATTGATGATGTATAAATGCATGTGATGAATAAGTAAAACGTAAATATAGTTTTCTCATTGTAACTACTATTCATGAAAGAGATTGGTTTCTTCTGTACACTTTCTTGTAAACTATTTTAAATTATTCATAAAATTAATAATTTACTACTAATCAACCCGACACCGTTCCGCGAGTTTCAGAATATGTTTCACACATATAAGGTTTATTTTTTTTAACTCTAATTTTTAAAATGGTTTCATTTTTTTTATTATTGTATGTGTATTCACTATATTTGTATTTTTTATATTCTATTTATTTATTGTGAATGTATTTTATATCCTCTATGTTATATGTATTTTTATTTGTTATTTACTTTCTTTAATATCAGAATAAATTTGATTTAATTTGGAGACTATATTTTGCTGTTAAGAAAAACACATATTTTAGCAGACGACGCACTCTCCCCTACCTTGTCCAACCAAATGTAAGACCAAAGGAGTAATTAAATTGGATTAATTTCCTTTAATAAAATTATTAAAATTGAAAAAAGAAGTATTAATCAAGGTGTTTAGCTTTCAGGTAAGTAAATTCAAAAAATGAATTTTATGGTTCATCACATCTTTAAATAGACTGTTTTTTTAAACAACATTTATTGTAAAAAAATTTTAAATATATATATTTTTAAATAACTAAAAATAATACTCATTTAGAAAAATCAAAACGCATTTATATTAACATAGAGTAGCTTTTTGTTTAATTAACAAATGTAATGCAAGAGCCATTAGAAATTAAAGATCTGTGAAACGTATAGAATTTCCACGTGCATTTTATCTCTCCTTGCCAAAAAGGGCGAATTTCCTCGCTTATAGCTGACTTCTTCTGACATTGTAACCCTAGTTTCTACGACAACGGCTGTGATGCGGTCAACGTAGCCTTTACTCTACTGACAAGTTAAGGTGAAACAGAGTATAGATAGCTTTTATCAAATCATTTAGTTTTTGAAAGAAAGAAATCCATCAATTTGTTTATTTTAGTAAATAAAGGATTTTATACCAACATCATCATCACACCAAATTATGCAAAATGTTCTTTTAAGAAAATCTTTTTTAAAGTTTCGACGCGTATGAAGAAAAAAAAATGGTTATATTTAAGATTTAAGTATCAATTTAGGTTACATAGACTACGAATTTGAACTCGTGTCTTTTGCATAGCATAAAACATGGATTAATAGTCTAGAAATTACATTTAGAAGAAAACTGGAAATCGCAATTTTGAACTAGTACTAAAGGTACATGTGTGTACGGGTCGCTTGTTTTAGGGACTAAGAAACTTTTTTCCACACGGGAATTAACGTTATATGGGTACAGATTTCACTTCGCGACCAAGTTTTTAAAACACGGATTGTTGTGAGTTTTAAACACGTGGGAATATTTTACTTCATTACTTTTATCTTGTTTTTACACTTTGAAGAACATTTAATTCACCTAATTAACCCTATGAGGGTTGTACACGCACATATCCGTTCTATAACTTGCAGATTTCCCCATTGCGCGACTTCTAACAAAATCTGACCTTCTTGACCTATAAAAGCCTGACCTCTAGTTCCTTTCAACCGATATGAGTGTAGTTATTTAACTACTATGTGTTTGTTGTAGGTTGTGGGGTAGAAGCAATTATACACTACTCGAAAATCAGAGAGTTATACTAGAATATCATAGCAAGTATCCTTAGTAACCTTGCTTTTAAATGCACAGTTAAGTAGTTAGAAAATTAATTATTTTTAAGTATAGATTTGAATATGCTTTACTGATACTTTTAAATAAACTGATGCTATAAAAATATTGTTAACATGAAATTCTTATTAAACTTTCATTTGATAATGTATGAAATTATAAATTGTTTTACTCCTGTCTAAGAATTTCCAACCGAACTTAGAGAACTTCTCAACAAAACGAGATTCTTTAATTTGGCACTGGGTCTAAATTTAAAAATAGAATAATATTAATTGGGCATTAACCTATCTAAAGCAAGCCTTCAGTTGTACAAATAACATTACATTTTTTGAAACGTGTGCAAATCGTTATTATGAAAATATGTGTTTACTTTTTACAAGATTGAAAAACTTCAATGAGGTTTAAAGTACTCGACGTCTTCCTCCTCCCTAGAAAAAAGATAGTACGAACTAAAAAATTTTTATCCTGCAACTTACCGTCAGGGAGATAAAAATATTTAGAAACTAGAGTATCTAAACTAAATTAAAAACTCTGAAAGCTAAACTTGAATGAACGAAAGGTACTAAAATGTTCCGATAAGACGGACATATTGACTAAATATTCAAGTTGTCTGTTCGCGCTCATCGGTTTTCATAGTTGATTTTCCCACTAAGTTAAAGCTGCTGCTAAGAAACTGGTTTTACATGTACTTAAACGTAGATAATGAGAATTTGTTTCAAGTCGATGCTTGGTGACAATATTTTTAATGTAACACTCAAATAACGGCAAAACAATGTAATTTTGGATTTTAATTTTGGTTAAATTTTATTTAAAATTGGTGGCTTGAAAGTTGAAGCGTGGAGGATTTTCGTTAACACATTTAACCCTTTTAGGCAGTATGTTTATCGGTAGAAAAAAAAATATTTTCTGAAAGTGCAATTGTTTTTTAGTTTTGAACAACGGAAATATTCATTAAAACTTTTTGTTTCAAAATTGCTGATTAAATGCTTAAATATAAGTTACATTTTATTGGTTCATGTTACAAAAATAAAAAAAAATAATAAAACTCTATTTTTGTGAGTGGTAAAAGGTTGCTATTTGGAACTACTACATATATTTACCATCCAATATTACAAAAAAAAATTCGATACTTTTAATTTCTTGCATGTAATGAGTATATAAGATACTAGTTAATATACAGGGTGGTCCCGAATTCATGGTACAAACTTTAATGGTAGGTACAGGACATTGTAACAATGATTTATTGTATAGGAATGTATAGTCGCAAGTGACGCGGTGAGGCGAAAACAGGGGAAATAACGGCCGAAAGGAAAAACAAAGATTTTATTGAAAGCGTTGTTGACAAGTGTCATGTTTACAGTAATTGTTCAAAATTGCGTCCACCAGTATCGATACATGCTTGACAGCGTCGGTGGAGCGATTGGCGTACACGTTCAAAGATGCCTGGTATTTCACGCACACCTGCAGCAGCTACAGATAAGCGAGCGACGAGATCCTCATCTGAGTCAACTGGAGTCTCATAAACAAGATGCTTTAGATGTCCCCATAAAAAGTAATCGAGGCTCGATAAATCGGGAGATCGGGGTGGCCAAGGGACTGGTCCACCACGCCCAATCCATCGAGTACCAAACGTGGCATTCAGGTAATACCGTACATCAATGCTGAAGTGTGCTGGCGCCCCATCGTGCTGAAACCACATGCGGTTACGAATGGCGATCGGAACATCATGCAGCAGTTGTGGTAACACTTCTTTCAGAAAAATAAGATAGCTTCCGCCAGTGAGCCGCGTGGGTAGTAAGTATGGGCCAATCAAAAAGTCGTTCACAATACCAGCCCACACATTAATACTGAAACGTTGTTGAAACGCATGTCGACGCGTTGCATGTGGATTATCGGTTGCCCACACATGGGAATTGTGCGCATTAAAGACACCCTCGCGTGAAAATGTCGCTTCATCTGTAAATAGCACATAATCTACGAAATCCGGCTGCAACGCACATTGCTGCATCACCCACAGGCAGAAGTTCACGCGGCGAGGATAATCTGCCGGATTCAATGCTTGTACTTTCTGAAAATGGAAGGGGTGTAAGCGATTTTCGTTTAACACTCTGCATACAGTCTGATGACTCACACCTACGTCACGCGCAACAGTTCTTGTGCTTGACTCGGGTCTATCAGCCACAATGTTCAAGATGCTTTCTTCCAGCCTTGGAGTGCGTACAGCTCTTACTCGACCAGCGCCATGTCTGTTGACGTCGAACGCACCTGTTTCACAAAGTTGACGATGTAACCGTTGAAAAATTCTATGATCCGGCATTCGTCGATCAGGATACTCCGCGCGATACATTCGTAACGCAGCTCTGCCGTTACCATTTGCACGGCCGTACATGTAATGCATGTCTGCTTTTTCTGCATACGTAAAGTCACCCATCGTCTACGGCAGCACAATTGTGAATGGCGCTTTTCCCTACTGCGATGCATCATGTTCAACAGCGGCTAGACATCTACTGCCCTCTACCGGCAATGATACCAACCGATCACTCCATTTCTCTTTCCTTTTATTTCCCCTGTTTACGCCTCACCGCGTCACTTGCGACTATACATTCCTATACAATAAATCATTGTTACAATGTCCTGTACCTACCATTAAAGTTTGTACCATGAATTCGGGACCACCCTGTATACTCATTGTACGTATATAATTTACATGCTACAGCGAATGGTAAAAAATGTAACTGTTTTTAATGTGGAAGAAGGAAATTTTCAGATGAATAGATAATATAGTTTAAATATGTAACCATAAAGCGCGCGTAGAGTATAAGATAAAATTTTTTTTTTATAAAAAATACACAATCTTCAAAATTGAGCAAAGTTTATTAAATGTGTATTAACGATTATCTTAAAGTTATTTGAAGGAAGCAAAAAATTATGTACGCATTTTAATCATAGACATAATTAAGTGCTTTAAAAGTTTTCGTCTGTGTTAATATAATTTATAAAAGGGTATGCATTAGGGATGCGACATCGATGTCGATGTTTTCAAAACATCGATGTTTTTAAAAAAACATCGATGTACGATGTTTTGGTAACATCGATGTTTATACTTGTCGATGTTTTATTTTTAAATGAAAAAAGTACCGTTATAAAATTTAAAAAATAACCAAGTAGCATAATTTTCATAATTAGCAAATTTAACGTACTTTTAGACCAAAGTTACCAAGGATGAAGGGTCTGAAAAGTAGGGATGCGACATCGATGTCGATGTTTTCTAAACATTGATGTTTTAGAAAAAAACATCGATGTATTGGAGCCGATGTCGCATCACTAGTTGCTAAACCAGTTTTAAGAAATGGTGAAACAAGTTTAAATACACTGAATTTTAAAAACATCGATGGTATGGGGGCGATGTATTATCAACATCGTTGTTTTAATTTTGAACATCGATGTTTTGCTGTCGATGTAGCATCACAAGTTGCTAAACCAGTTTTAAGAAATGGGGGAAAAATTTAAATACACTGAATTTTAAAAACATCGATGTTTTTTTGTCGATGTATTATCAACATCGATGTTTTAATTTGAACATCGATGTTTCAATACATCGATGTTTTGCTATCGATGTCGCATCCCTAGTATGCATCATCACACATAGTAAAGTATTGTACTAAATTCATTTATTTATTCTGTGTGTTATGCTTATTTTCATAGTATTAATTATTGCTGAGTCTCAGTGATAAATGGTTTTAAAAAGCTATAAGCATGAATTCGTTTTGCCACACAACTATAAATCTATCTAATTTAAAAAGTTTACAATTGTTTTAAATACCTTCAATGTATTTAGGAGCTTAAAATTTAGATGAATCCTTCCACTAGTATCAGCCCTAATGATATACTTTTACTGTCCATAACGATTACATTTTCGATAAGTTAAGCTAATAATATTTATTCTACAATTATAATAAAAATAGTGAAAATAAACCCATACATTTTTCTTGCTTCAAACGTAAAAATAATGTCTTGTAATAATTAAAAATAACCAGAGTTGTTTATTTAAATTAAATAAATTGTAACTGTCAGAGTGACAGTACGATGTCTAATTCGATAGACAGTGTGTGTAGTAGTGGCAAAGAACAGATGGACATTGCAAGCCTAAATTTAACACAGACATTTATATGCAAGATAATATAAAAAGTTTAAAATATACAAGCCACACCGTCCTGTGCAAAAAACACGTTTTACTCCTCTCAAGTCTACAAAGAATCTGACTTATTCGTGTTCTTTTTCAGAACTGCACCCAACATTTTGTATTCTTGATCGTATCAGAACACAGGCATTGTCATAAATCGATGTTCGTCTACTAGAACAGTAGAAACCAGAACACAAGAACAACTGTTCTTATTACCTATCTGTGTTCGTAATTACCTGTCGGGAGATCGTTACAGTAATTGTTAAAAGTCATCCAACTGAAGAAGAAACAGTTGATTTACAATATCTAGAATAGTTCTGAAATTTTAGATCCTCCATAGAGATAGATAGATAGTCTATTGTCCACAATCTAAATTACATTTGACTTCAGAATTAAATTTGCCATCAAAACTATTAGATTTGTTGAAATCATCTACGTTCCGAATGAATCAATATTTCTTCAGCTATCTTTCTAATATTTAGATTCGAGTTTGAGGAAACATATTTAGAAATATATATATAACCACACACACAATAATGCTTCAATTTTTCACAATAACTAGACACAAGTACACAAGTAGTACAACATCTAGAATAGTTCTGAAATTTTAGATCCTCCATAGAGATAGATAGATAGATAGTCTATAGTCCACAATTTAAATTAAATTTAACTTCAGAATTAAATTTGCCATCAAAACTATTTGATTTGTTGAAATCATCTACGTTCCGAATTAAGCAATATTTCTTCAGCTATCTTTCTAATATTTAGATTCGAGTTTGAGGAAACATATTTAGAAATAACCAATAATACTTCAATTTTTCAATCACCTTCATGGATTGTTATAATCTTAATTATTTTACTTCAACAAAAGACTATTTATAATAAATAATTACTCGTTACAGTTTCAATAATTTTGTTTATACGTTTTGGTATACTTTTCCAAATCAAGATCACTTATTATGTTATTTTATTTCATTAATATCACTCTTATTCTGTTGAATATGATAATTGCTCTTACTTCTACTACCCTGATCTGAAAAATGTTATTCATATTTTAGGAAATTCAGATATTTTAACTTGAAACTAATTTCATTTTTCTAACTTTTAGGTCAGAGTTTGAACGGGCACTACTTACTGGATTTTTATCCTCACGAATACTTGAACAACAAACTTCGAGTCACGGCTGCCACATTGTGGATCCAATTGAGATATTCTCCTTCTTTACCCATCGAAAGCAGAGCTCAGTTAAGAAACAAGCACGTCACTTTATACGCCTTTCTGGTTGGTAATAGTACAGAACAGTTGTCTCACGTAACATCATATCACCAAGGTACTGCACATGCTGGGTGGAGACGTTTAGATGTAGGCGAGGTAGTTCAACAATGGCTTTCTGGCAGCCATAGCCGAGATAAACTAACCTTGCTTGTCGACTGTACTGGATGCAACTCGAAACTCGAAATGGTACTCTTCAATGATGATGATCCTGCTACATATTCCAATCAAGTGACAGCAACATCCACAGCTCGTAGAATACGACACGGAGGACACGATAGCCATCTTCTAAACCTGAGACCATTTTTGTCGATAGCAACGGAGACAACCGAGCAAAGGAGAAGTCGACGACATTCAAAGAGATGTGGGGACACACTTAATCATTGCTGCCGTCAAAATCTTTACGTCAACTTCAAGGATCTTGGTTGGGGAGATTGGATTATAGCGCCGAAAGGATACTATGCCAATTTTTGTATGGGAAATTGCAACGGAAGACGAGGTTATTCGTATCACAATTTCCATACTCATATAATAGAAGAATATCGGAATCGCAATCCGTATGCTTCCATACATCCTTGTTGCGCCCCAACTCGACTTTCCTCGATGTCTCTCATTTATTTCGATACCGATCTCAATATAATTAAAACAGACCTTCCGAAAATGATTGTCGAGGAATGTGGCTGCACTTAACTAAATCCATTGCCTTAGATAATTTCTTTTGCTGACAGTGGTGGTTGGTGGGGTACTTTCTGAAGCCGGTCTTCGGATGGCGCCTGTTTAAATTTAGTCACTGCCAATGTGTCAAATGTTACAAGTGTTCTTAGAATATTCTTTAAAATAATCATGTTGATGTCAAAGTTTCAGGAAATTTGACTGAGTTTTTATGACGGGGAAAGAAAAACTTAATTTTAAATCACTACTGTCACATTCCTCACATGTAAGCAAGCAATTTACAAACGTTTTCTGGTCACATTAGACAAAAGCAAAGCTAGAAACTACTCGGTGTTCAATTATGCTTGTAGCTTAAACGTTTTCATTTGAATCAGCAGGCAGAAATTCTAAGTTTTATATTTATTTGTTTATTTGTTGCTCTGCATTTCATAACTGTTGAACATCTATTAGAAACCGCAATTTAAAAAGATTACGCTGTTGCCCGGGAAAAGAAAGCAGTAGCCGGAATATATTTAAATTTACATCAAGCAACTGCTTCCACCTTTTTGACTGCAATATTATATTCTCTTACAGAGAAGCTATACAATATTCTCTTACAAAAGCCACATTCCTGGATTCATGTACTGCTTCTGCGAAGGAGATCATCAATGAATAAATAATTCTAATAATCGTAACTATTTTCATTCAATAATTCTTAAGAGGAAAATAAAACAGACATTTGTATATATAAACGAGTGTATCGGAACTGTTTGGATATATTTTACAGTTTTCCATTTCACATGTGTGGAATCGTAAGTGTTTTTTTTTGTCATAGTCCGTCCTTGCTTAATTGAAGAGTGACACTTATAACAAATTCTTTGTGATAAAAACCATCGAATCTTTTATGCTTCTCTGTGTGTAAGACTTTCTTGAAGCAATTTTTACTTGCCATCCAAATATCGGAATTTGACTCTTCATCTTGGACATTTTTGCTGCTAAGTCAAATAGGGATGAAGAATTTTGTGATAAATATTGTACATTTAGCATTTGCAGGGAAGAATTGTAAATTCAACTGAGCTTATGAGAATAATACGCCTTTCTTCCTGGCCTAAGTGGTATTAAAACGACTGTGATGAAAGTTATTATCTCAAATCTATGAATATCAACTCGTAAGAGATAAAATATCTGTATTATAGTCCTTCGATATGCTAGAGTAAAAATAAAGTTTTTGTACAAAGATGTATTCAATATATTTTCTTTACATTGTATATTTATTTCATATTTTAATTAAAGGATTTTCGTAATAACGTACTATGAAGACACATAAGAACGCATTTTTAATATTAACCATCTTTCTTTAACACTTTTATATAGCATATGAATTTAGATAATATAGTTGAAAATCGTCTTCAATTATATATAAGATTAATGATTACACTTTCAATTTAATTAAAGAAAAAAATTGTGTTTGCACATAAAATGGATGATTAATTGTTTTATATAAAAACAACTACTATTTGTATTAACTTATTGAGAATTTACTGTAGTGTAATTAAAAGTGCAGGCTGCTCTACCAAATATTAAAAATCTAACTTTGAAAGGTGGTTCCATAACGAAATTACTTTTAAAGTCAGATTTTCTTTTCATGGTTAATGCATAAATACATAGACAACACAGTCTCTACTTTAAAATACTTATAGTTTTTCCATTTCTCAAAACCTACTACTGAACTGTTGGATGCTAGTTTAAATGACGCCTGAACAGCCAGTCTCTAAATGGCTCTGTCAGTAAAGGCTCTGGATTTTACACTAGTATCCAAAATTATCTTTACATGCATAGAATCACGGATTTCTCAGAAACTGTGAACTAAAATTTTATGAATTTGGAATGAGACATAACAGCATAATACATAAACATAAAGGAAAAATTTACTAGGTGAAAATAGTCATTCACTTTTCAACCTCAACCAGATAAAAAAAAAAGGAGAATGTTTAATAGTTTCACTCCATATAACATTCCCGAAGCGAAGATCCCCTGGAGTCGTTATAATAGGAATCGACTGCATTTCAGTTCGATCATTCGAGTTCAGGTCATGAAATCTTGATTTTATACAAGGCCACTACCCCAGTTGGAAGAGAATCGAACTAGCAACTGGAGGGTTGCAGGTTCTAATCAAACTAAAGATCGTCGTTTACAAAGTAGACTGGTGCATATTAAATCTGTCGTGGTCTCAAGGTAGATTTTAATTAACGTTATACTGAAGCAACACAACGCAGTTGGTGACGGTTCGAGATCAATCTCATTTATCCCGGACCTTCGCCAATAGCATTGCTCCAGTCCGACGCTAATTAAATACCTACCAGATTTTATACTGATTTCTTGAAAATGTTGCATTAAAAATAGAAAATTTAACTGCAATGAACTTTGGACATACATTTGTTCCACGAACTTTTCCTTTAACTAAAATCAACCGAACCGATGCTTTCAAAATTGACCTGAACTACATATCCAGAATCGAGATTGAAAACGATGTTATTTATATTTAAACCCCTTCATGAACAGTGGGACGTCTGGCATCCATTGCTTGAAATTGTTGACTAATCTCTATTAGCACCTTGAAAAGAAAAATCTAAAATGAATCATTCTATAGTCAACAAATAAGTAGTCATGTGTTGCATTTACAATACCGAAGTGTTTTAGAACCATAATCAAGTTTCTTCAGATTCAAGCAACTTGAATTGTTTCTAATTCTGAGTCTCAGAAGATTCCAGACTAGTGTTGTATTGTTTCCACAACACATCACTAATCTCTTCTATAGTGGTTAAAATAATCCTCAAAATATTCTTTTGGCCAAGGTCGAAATTGGTTAGAAGACTGAAAGTTACAGAACGTATATATGCATGCGCGCCCCTCCGAAAGTAAAGAATTAAGTGAATCCAAAAATCCCTGGTTCAAAATTGGAGGGGTTAATCCAGGAATGTCAACAGTCCATTGTGTTTCTCCACTGAAACGTAAATCCAACTACCTATATGGTTTATTACATAATACAATACTAAACGATGAGTTGAATGGAACTACGGTGCTTTCAACAGCGCAACATTTCTCATTTTGAGATAGGTTAAATATTGTTTAACGATTTCAATGTTATTCCTGTACGTTGAGTTTCTCCAGTGGATGTTAATTCAATTACCTTATTAAATGTAGTAATTAACATTTATAAGATATAAATATTTTCTTATGGTGTCGCTTGGTTTAACGAGGGAAAGCCAAGTGGTACAGGTGAAAATGGGTTCAGAAAATTACAATTTCCTCCTACGAATACCAATTTTTTCCAAGTTTGATAACAGATGTAAATTTATTGAACAGTGAAGAAAAACAGAACTCTAGGTGTATTCAAAAAAAAAAAAAAAAAAAAAAAGGCTTTTAAAAATATACTAAAAGGAAATTAAAATTTCATAAAAATTGTAACGGTCTCCCGACAGGTGATTACGAACACGGATAGGTAATAAGAACAATTGTTCTTGTCTACAGATTGTGTTCTGGTTGCTACTGTTCTAGTAGAAGAACATCGATGTAGGATAGTAACTGTGTTCTGATACAATTAAGATAATGAAATCTTGTGTGCTGTTCTGGATAAGAACACAAATAAGGACAAATTCGCTGTAGACTAGAGAGGAAGGGAACGTGTTTTTGGACCGGATTGTGCGGCATGTATATCTGAAACTTTGTATTATATTGTAAAAATTAATGTGCGTGTCCAATTTAGGTATGCAAGTGTCCCTCTGTTCTTGCCAACAACTACACACACTGTCTATCAAATTAGACATCGCATGGTCACCCTGACTAAAATGTGGTTCTGGCTTATTATTAACTTTTAAGTATACTTTTGAAATTAAATATCTTTTTATTTAATCAAGACCAGGGTCTTCAAGACTTAATCCACCAGTTCCTATAGCTAAAACTTAAGATCTGATTCCACTAAAACAATTTTAACACTGATGTGAAGTAACAGAACGCAAGATATTGAAACTAAGGTAAATAATGATTTGACTCAAATCAATTGTGGTAATTACATATAGTAGCACATAAAGTAATCTTTTGAAAATATATTTATAATAAACCTAGTGCACCCGCGAGTTCCATGAACAAATTCTAGTTAACTACACTTTTAAAGATGTTATATTGTTCACGACTTTTTAATGAATCAAAACAATTTGATCATATTAAGAAAGTTCTTAATGCGTGAACTTTTTTAACATTTTGTAACTTTCAATTTCAAAATTTAAATTATGGACAGCCTGTTGTTTTTGTGAAATGTGTGAATACTGTACAACGTTCACTTTTTAAAGTTCTTTTTAATGGTAATAAACTTCCGCAATATTAATTTCGTTTCATTATTAATAGGCTGGCTAAAAAGTTTTTTGAAACTTTTTCATTTAACTAAAATTTATACCTAAATGTAAACTTTTTCACCAAATTGTAAAATTATTGAACACGTAGTTTTAGAAGTTTGGTTTCATGCATAATGAAAGTATAAAGCATACATTTAATACAGCAAATAAAATTTATTTACTATTTGTAATGGTACATTACAAGAATTAAATACATAATGTCTGCTGTTCTTTCTGCACATAAGGGTTAAAATTTTAATAAAAACCAATCAAACAAAATTAAAATTTTGAGCAAATTTGGATCTGTACAAAACAAATTGCAACATTAACATTTATTATACACACATTTTTAAAACTTTGTATTCACATAGAAAGCATTAATATTTCCACAATCTATATCAATGCCTTTTCGTAACTCCACATTCCAAAACCATTCATATATTTTTGTATTCTGTGGCACCATTCATATCTAAAAAAATTGTCGCTGATAGTCAAGTTTATTAAACAGTGACTTAGATTCTGGTAATGATGACAGTAGAGAAATTAGGATACATTTACTTTAAAAATTATAAGTCTAGGTCAACAACAAAAGCAAAACGTTGGTTTAATATTAACAGTGAAAGTATTGATTATCTCTCTATATTAAAAAAAAGTTACCGCCGCCGCCGCAGAATTGAAATTTTTGTTGTTTAGCTCCATTCTTAGACGGTTTCCCGAGAAAGTACTGATCGGAAAAATATGAAATTAACATGCTTTGTTCTTCATCGTATTCCCTGGATAATTATTAAGATTTTTTTCCGATGCGGCTATTAGTTTAGGTTTTATTAAGTGTTAAAGTTGAAGAAGTGAAATTTCTTCCGCGAGTGAGCAAAACACATTCAAAATTTCAGTCTTTAGTCGTGAGTTTTTTTTTTAGAGTACCTCTCAACGTAAATTTTTGCAGCTCGTCGAGTTTTTTTTGAAATTTAAATGTGGTTCTTGATAATATTTTTTTGAAATTCGGGAAAAATCGGGACATTTTTGTTACTTTTTTTTAAAACTGCCGTATCTATATCTAATTACTATTAGTTTTTAATTTTTAAAATATCGTAGTATACCTCAGAATATACTCTTTCTTACGGTACTATTATTTTTGAAATCGGTTAATAATTAAATTGGATGCGATCAAAAGCTCGTGATACAAAATACGGAATCTTCGGATATTTTCGCTACGTTTTGTTAAAACCGTTATGTCTACGGCAAAAACCATTATTTTTTAAATTTGAGAACATCACTGAATACACTACATTACACTCTTTCTTATGGTACAATTATTTTTCAAATTGGTTAATAAACAAAATCGATGCAATTAAAAGTAGGTCATACAATTTTCGGAACTTTCAGATCGTAACTTCCGATACAAAACTAAAATGGTCATATCTATATAGTATTACTGTTAGTTTTTAATTTTAAAAATATTGCAGTATACCTCACAATGTACTCTTTCTTACGGTACAATTATTTTTAAAATTGGTTCATAAATAAATTCGATGCAATCAAAAGTTGGTGACACAAATTTCGTATTTTTCAGTTCGCATAGCTGGTTCCGCAAACAGCAGTGGGTTGCATTTTCTACTATCGGGTTTGCCAGATATCAAATTTATCGTAGCAACAATTGCCATAAAAACGATTTCTTTTTATTTGGCGAGGAAAAAGGCTCGCTTTTTTCCCTCTGTTCTCAAGACAGTTTACCGACAAAGTACAATCGTAAAGTTTTGATATTAACACTGTTTACTTAAAATTGTACAGGGAACAAGATACAGAAGATTTTTTACTGATGCGGCTATTAGTTTAGGGTGCATTAAGTGTTAAAGCAAAAAAAAGTGAAATCAATTGCGAAAGAAGTATTGGTTTGAGAAAGCAAACCAAACGGGATTGCGTAGCAATCCCCGGGGTCGGCGAGCGTAAGCGAGCAGGGCGCGAAGCCCTCGCTGTGACGTCATGTACCGGAAAGTGAAATCAGCATAATACGAATTATTCAGATAGTTTCACTCTGTGAAAGGAATGTTGGTTTGCGAAGCAAACCAAATGACATCTGTGAAAGGAGTGTTGGTTTGCGAAGCAAACCAAATGGGATTGCGCAGCAATCCCCGGGGGTTGGCGAGCGTAAGCGAGCAGGGGGCGGAGCCCCCTAGTATTGTAAAAATTTAAAGCATTTTATCAGTTTGTTTCCCAGTAATTTACGTTACAATTGAGTTTAATATACAGGATTAGGGAATAAAGGGATTGTTTTCTTCCGGACGCATAATTTTTAGTTACTTTTTACTTACAAGTCTAAGCTACTCTCAAGATGATTTTAACTAACATGTTTCCAAGTATCTTTGAGGAAAAAACAGCTTTTAATGGTCATAAATAATTAGATAAATTATGTTGCTAATTTAAAGTATGTGTGGAATATTAAACTATTCTACTGCAAAAGGATTTTTAAAAATAGTGTTAAAATTAACAATTTTTATTCCTTAATATAGTTTTTCTTTCCATAAACAATTCTTCAAAGCAATTTGATTTAAACACAATTCATAATTGCAATGTCCTGGAAATGGCAGATACAAAGTAACAGAATGGTTCACTAGCTGTGTTTAATTGACATATTTTCATTCCTTGTTCCTTTGAAATCTCACACAACAGTTGAGCAAATTTACCTAGTTCTTGTTGAGGACAAAAACGGGGATTAGCAAAACTAAGTAGGGCTCAGCTATTTATGACGGCTGGTCGAAAATGCTGCTTTCCTCTCATATCCCAGGGTCCATCGTTTGGTTTCACCTTAGTTGTATTATTCTCTTGAAGGTATAAAATATTTGGAGCTTCAAGAACTCTACCTACCAATTGCAGTGGTTTAGAGTGCACTTTGATATCAATTGCTCTTTTTAATATGCCCGAAATTTCATTAATTCTTTGTTTCGGTGGACGTGCTGTAAATTTAATCATTTCAGCATTTTGTCTATCCTCCAATTTCTTCTCATAGTGTTGCCCTTCAACCATTTCACAGACCTTAACAGGAAGGTAAACTCGTTTAGCTCAAGGATTTGCTTGAATGCAAGGAAGATTAGGATATCTTAGAAGACGATTATGCTGTCGACGGAAGTACTCGGCAACAGTTCTTTGCATCCGAGCCCCATTTTCTGTTGGAGTAAATTGTAATCTGTCAGCACTTTCTCGAGTAAATCTCAGTATTCTGTATATTTTCTTCTATAATTCCTCAAATGAGTGACTTCTATACGCATAGTTTTCAGTTCCTTTGACAAACTTCGAACTTCATTATCTTTTAGATTTAGTGAATTCTTGTCCCTGTTTAAAATGGCAGCTACATAATCCAGAACAGGTTTTTTCTCATAGAAAGTAGTTGCAGTAATATCCAAATTAACCATTGGCTTTTACTGCCCCAAGCTCAAACTCTGATGATATTAAAACCAAATCTCTTTGCCACCCACAGTGGATGCACATGCTCAGGCGCGGGTGGATAAAAGAATGACCGACCAACTGGAAAGTATCGTAAACATGAACCATGTTGCAAAACAGTTTCAAAAGCCACAATAGCTTCTTGGGTCACTGTAGTTACCTGTGCTCTAAAGAGAGCATGCAATGGTTCCAGACTGACAGCACAGTCATTGGTTTATTAATTTCAAACTGGCTTGATATAAACTTGAAAAACTTCATTTCTTGGACCCCGTGGTTCATCTGGATTTCCCGGATATTCATCTGGCATAATCACTTCACACCTAAAATCATCATGGATAAAACTTAAGGCTTGTATAGTATACATGTTTTTTCTTTCGTCGTAAGCTGCAAGTACCCTCTGGAACCTATAATACCCACTCATCATCGCATCAATAACCTGCCGGTTCCGTTTAGTATTCATGCACCGATATTTTGTATTTTCCTTTTTTTTTGCCTCCAACTGCTCCTGGTTCTGCCCAGTTGTTGTATTCTATCCTTCGTTATAAATTTCTACATCATAATGATACACATTCTTGCCTGGTAAATCAAGAGTAAAACAATTTGAAATTAACTTTATGGGTCTGCCCAATCGTGCTTTGACAACAGGTTTTCTGGGAAGTATTCTTGTAAGAGCCATTTTATGTTTAAAATGAAATCCAATATCTTGAAATTTCACTTCCTCCATCTTGCTCTTAGTTGGCTGAGGGTCAGTATCAGGTGGAGGTTCTTGTTACCTCTCAGGTGGAAGTGCTTGTTACCTCTTAGGTGGAGGTCCTGCTCCTGAAGAACAAAAAGTAAGCTAACAAATTCCACATGTCCAATCCTCAAAAGAATGCCACCTCCAAGTAAAAAAATTCAATTGCATATATTCGGTTCTATTTTGCAGTAAAATATTACTAAAACGTCAACACAAATGTTACCTAAAATAACTTTGGCAATAAAGTATTTATGCATTCAAGAGCAAGGATAATTTTGCAATACTCTTCAGCATTATTACCAATCATTTAGCAAGTAAGTGCAAATATAGTTGATTTTGTAATAAAACTCATAATTAGGGTTATAAGAAAAATTACTCTAAAAATTAATCAATCCCTAGTTAAATTTAAAAAAATTTTAATTCAAGAAAGGCAGCTTATACAGGTTTTTATAAATTTCTAACTTTTTGATAATCCTGAACCTAGCCAAATGTTTCCTAATTCAAGGGGAGGATATTTTTTGAGAGTTAGGAGTTTTAAGAAAGCCAAACCCATACAACTAAGTTATATTGTTTTATTTCAAGTAATTCAGTTGTTCTTGTCTGGGGCGTAAATTCAAAATGCTATGCCAAGATTGTAAAAATAAAAATATGAACTCTTACAGCAATGCGGTCTTCAGGACATTTATATCTCTTGGAGGAGGATGTTTCCGTGGAACTGCTTTTCCAAGGTAGTACCATAAGTTCTCTATCGGGTTCAGATCAGGAGATTTTGCTAAACACAGTATTCGCTCAATATTCAATGGCTTAATTTTCAAGGAATTCGTCAACGAGGTTTGCTCGATGTGGACGAGCATTATCGTCCATAAATAAAATATTAGATCCTTATGCACCTCTGAAAAGTCTTACATAACGTTCTATAACCTCATTCCGATATCTCTGGCCGGTCACAGATCCTCTGCTGAAAACGTGTAGGGGCATACGTCCATCGATCATTATTCCACCCCACACTATCACACCTGCACTACCAAAACGGTCACATTCCATAATGTTCGAAGGAAGATTTCGCGTTCTTGATTCCCTCCAGATGTAAAAACGCTTAGAATCAGATGTTAAACTGAACCTTGACTCATCAGTAAAGAGAACATGGGTCCATTGGTGTTGACTCCAGTTCTGATGTCCTTTGCACCAATTAAACCGATCCCTCTTGCATCGTAAAGACAGTGAAACACATGCCCTTGGGCTTTATGGTTAAAGGCCTTTTTCATTAAGCTTTCTGTATACAGTTTGCCGTGATACAACAGTTTCTGTGGAGGCTGCAAGCTCTGAACTTAACTGCCGAGTAGTAGACTTCTGTTACGACGGGCAGTTATTGCCATATATCGATCTTGAGAAGCAATTGTTATACGTTTACGACCTTGTCCAGACCTCCTTACAACAGTTCCAAAGTTCTGAAATTGTTTCCATAGCACAGAGACTGCCTGTCTTGAAATATTCGAACATCTCGTTGCTTCCATGATTGTCTGCCCTGCTTCTAAACGGCCGATAATGCGCCACTTCAGATTCTTCCAAATTGTACTTTGGAGCCATAACAAACCGTTTCGAGTCCTTATACACTGAAATCAAACGCTGTATTGCAGAAATTCACTCAGATATTCACTTTGCGCAAAGCGCTTGATTCACCATCGGATGACGTAACACCTTGATTTGCATATTAGAAACCATTTGAACACTTTTGATTGCATAAATTTAAATAGGATTGTTTTTCACACATTTCCTGCAAAAATGGATTGCATCGATTGGATATTCCATGGAATATAATTATTTTTGGGTATGTAAAGATAATTTTGGACGAGTGTATATCGAAAGGATCCTAGTTAGAATCTTGATGGATGGCATTGATGTTTGTCCGTCTCGAGTGAATGTGTGGCGTCTCTACAAACGAATTGTGTCTAGAATGGAATTTTGGACATAAGTGTATATCGAAAGGATCCTAGTTAGAATCTTGATGGATGGCATTGATGTTTGTCCGTCTCGAGTGAATGTGTGGCGTCTCTACAAACGAATTGTGTCTAGAATGGAATTTTGGACATGAGTGTATATCGAAAGGATCCTAGTTAGAATCTTGATGGATGGCATTGATGTTTGTCCGTCTCGAGTGAATGTGTGGCGTCTCTACAAACGAATTGTGTCTAGAATGGAATTTTGGACATGAGTGTATATCGAAAGGATCCTAGTTAGAATCTTGATGGATGGCATTGATGTTTGTCCGTCTCGAGTGAATGTGTGGCGTCTCTACAAACGAATTGTGTCTAGAATGGAATTTTGGACATGAGTGTATATCGAAAGGATCCTAGTTAGAATCTTGATGGATGGCATTGATGTTTGTCCGTCTCGAGTGAATGTGTGGCGCCTCTACAAACGAATTGTGTCTAGAATGAAGTGTAACGTGAACCCACCTCTTAGTGGTACACCAGGGTAAGGCCATGTGGCTCTTGCAGTGCCATGTTGAATACTATTCAATTTTCAGGGCTTTGAGCAAAAAAAGGTTTAAAACTACATATTTAAAACCATATATTGATTCAAATCAGAATGCACGAGAGCTAAATTATAGAACAATAGAATGAAACCGTATGCCGAAGTTTCTTGTTGATGTGTGCATTGGAAAAAGTGTTTACGTACCATAAAAATAAAGCAAGATTAAGAAAAAAATCTACATATATTGGAGCTCTAAAAAATTGCATTTCTAATTCAAGAGTGTTTCATTAAAAGAACACGAATGCTTAATTTCGCGTACATTCCTACTTTTATATCAAAACACGTAGGGCTCTGCTGAACTTAACTTTAAGGCAGAAGATAGAAACCCTACTATTTGGTTATATAACTTATTATTGATTTATTCCTCTAAAAAGATGGTCATACTGTCATAAATATCCAACGACACTATTCCTATGAAATACTTTTAATTTTTACATTACTAATTTAAATTTAATAACCAATTTATAATTTAAATTTTATATGCAATTGATAAATTTATGTTTAAAAAATGAAAATTTGAAATGTACATAACTTTATATTGATTTTTAAGTATTTAAATTTCATTAATTATTCAAAATTAAAATTACTTGAATTTTATATTTAAATTTCATTAATTATTCAAACTTAAAATTACTTGAGTTTTATATTTAAATTTTATTAATTATTAAAAAAATAAAATTACTTGAATTATATTTAATTTAAATCGGGGTTCTAGCAAAACAAATATCAATTTAACTTGTATCCAACAAAAAAAATACTAGAAAGGTGAAGAAGAAGGAGAGAAATTTCAAATAGTTTTCAAATAAATTAAAGAAGTTAATTCAAATAAATTACCATGAAGATTCATACAAATTTGTTATAGAACAGATTAATCTGATTACCACTAAAACCGAAAACTATCAAATTGAAGCTAAATTGAGAGAGGTGGTATGTTGATGTCAGCGTTTGTGTACATCAAGAAAAGAAATTTTAATATTTACAAATAAATTTTTTGTTTGTAATTTTAATTTAGTGAAAGATACATGCTATGACAAAAAAAAATCGACACTCCAAGAAGGAGTCGTCCGATGGAGACAAAAATCGGTGGATAGGAAAATTATGTGCAGAATAGAAAATGATTAAAATTTCAGAACAATTGAATGATTTATTTCAGAGTTATAGTAACGAGCTCAATAAGGTGTTGACCCGCCTCTAGCCTGGATGCAAGCTACCTCACGGCGTGGCGTAGACCGATAAAGCTCCCAGATGGTCTCCTGCGGTATTTCTTGCCAAATTTGCTCCAATTGTCGGACTACGTCATCAACATTCCCTACCGGATGCAGTCGCCTTCCCATCATATCCCAGACATGCTCAATGGGAGAGAGATCTGGTGATCTGACTGGTCAAGGAAGTGTTTGACAAGCTTGAAGACAGTTCATAGCAACACGTGCCGTATGTGGTCTGGCATTGTCTTGCTAAAAAATAAGCCCAGGGATGCGAAAGGAACGGTAGCAAAACAGGTCTCAGAATGTCGTCAACGTACCGCTGTGCAGTAAGTGTACCTCTAATGACGACCAAACGGGTCCGGCTATCAAGGGAAATGGCACCCCAGACCATAACTCCTTGTTGAGGGCCCGTGTGGCGTGCAATAGTGAAAGCACGATCGGCACGCTGCCCTGGGCGTCACCAGACACGTCTTCGATAATCGTCAGGACACAGTTGGAAGCGGGATTCGTCGCTAAAGACTATACGTCCCCAGTCAGTATCATTCCAGCCTGATCGAGCCAAGCACCACTATAATCTGGCTCGACAGTGTGCAGGCGTGAGTGGCAGGTGGTGTAACGGTCAGTACGAGCGTAGATTTCGCTCTCTCAGCCGTCTGTGAATGGTCATGATGGACACTCGTGTGTAGGTCGCACGACTGATGGTTGATAGCGATGAATCAGGCGCTGTGACAGCTGATCTGACAATCACTCTGTCCTCGCGATCTGTTGTGGCCCTACGTCGACCGCTACCATCATGACGCTGAAATCTGCCATTGTCCACCCACTCTTGCCAGCATCTTCTAATCGCCGCATCGCTTCGACTCACATGACGAGTGATTCTACGATTTGCCCAACCTGCCTTTTTCAATCCAATGATACGACCTCTTTCAAACTCTGAAATTTGCTCGTAATGAGCTCGAATCCTGCGGCGAGGCATTTTTTCAGTCGTTGAAAGGTATCTTAAATTGCAATGCAGCAGAAATTTTTAATAACAGTTCAAGAACAACTCCATATATACATCTGCTGGATGTGCAGTTCCGATGCGCTGGAGATCTCACTATTCATTCATTGGACACCAAATTTTAATCATTTGCATAATTTGGTTAAAAAAATTTTGCATACGAAATTTCAAAGCAATCGGATGATTCCTTCTTGGTGCGTCGATTTTTTTTGTTATAGAGTGTATTTAATGAATCATTAACAAATCTTAATTTTCAAAATATGCTACACTAGATTTTAAGCTGTTAAACTACACAGAAAGAGCCTAATACAAATGTTTAGTTCATATAGGCTATCTATACCAATGTAAAAAAAAATAATAATCAATTTGATATTATAATTTTAGAAAGTTGTAAAATATTACTTCCACTTTTTTAATATGACAGTTCAGATAAATAACGATGTAGTATTTAAAAAGCAAGAAAAAGGTTATGGTAAAATGCTTATGGTAATAACAATATACTTCATACAACTAAATTCTCAAGAAATTTCGAAAGCAAAAATAAAATCCTATGAATAAAATATTAAATAATTAGCCAAATTTCTAACAATCACATTAAATGTGACCTCAAAGATTATTCAAAGAGAAATTACAAAGAATTATCCGTATATAATTCAAACCATTTGTCCAATACTAGCTAACAGTAAATATTGGACATTTTTGGTTTTTGATTTTTGGCATTTTTGTTGCATTGCATTTTGGTTTGACATTTTTGACCATCTTCAAATTCGGGATCCAGAAAATTTTCATACTCCAAATGTGGGCAGTGACGTTAGAAATCTCCAACTGATTTTCAGGTTTTTATAAAAAGTAAATGTGAAATTTATACACATGCAAGTGAAAGGTCAGTTTTAGAGATGATCTGGAAATTCTAGGATGACCTTGCTGAAGTTGGTGTCATAGCAACTCGATCGATAGCAGACAGAAAATGAACAGGCCTATTGTCTCCACTCTTTTTCGAATTGACTCTCGAAATTTTTTCGTTTCTTATCCGTCTTCCGCCTTGTCTACAATCGATCCATCACTCGGCGCCAACCTCTCTTATTAGTGTCATCCGATCTCATGTCTATCGTAACTCTCATTTCTCCTGAAAATTGCTTTACTCCTCTTCCTTTAAATTGATTAATAGTTGGAATAAAAGTTATTGAATGCCGTTTATTTCGTAAGAAACTCAAATAACATGTGACACAATACATTTAACCCTTTCAGGTATGGTGGGACATCTGACATTTGACCACCTTGAAATGGTTAGGGCCCGGTGCACACATCCGGTTTTCAACGTGCGGCGCCGCTGCGGCAACGCAAGTGCGGTCTGAGATACATTAGATCCAATGGAGTGGTGCACACGACTCCGGCGCCGTTGCGGCGACGCTCGTCCAACTTGCGTGCAGTTTGTACCGCAGTTCCCCACGGCGCCGCAGCTCGCCGCACACGCGTCTCCGGTCTTAAGTACCTTGTTTTCATAAATAAAAGAAATATAAATAATAATTACTAATAGGTTGTATCCAGTAACGCCTATTTTGTAACAAAATTTACTTTTTTTTATACCAAGTTAAGCGAAATAAACGTTTTCTTCGATAGAATATTTGTCGCAAATGGCGCGAAATGAGTACTTGCGTCATTTCACGGTTATGTGTGCATAGTTGGCCTCGGTGCCGCAGCGGTGCCGTACGTTGAAAAACCGGACGTGTGAACCGGATCTAAGGCCAGGACTCGAAGTAAGATTTTGAAGCTGGTAGCAAATATTGCTGTGAATTCTTATAAACTGGAAGCAAAAAACTATTCAGCTCTTGGCAAAATCTAAAATTCCCGTAATAACGGTAAGTTGCAGTTGCAAATTTTTCGCTAAACTTTAAAACATTTGAATGAATAATGCAATGAGAAGTAGAAAGAAATACTTCACTTTTCTTGTAAGCTTTCTTCAATTTCATATCGGAAAATCAAACGGCAAATGGAAAAAATAAATTTAGAATGCATCATATCTTTATGGTGTTGCCATTCTAGGGAAAACAATAATACTTAATTCGATTAAATTCATTTTAAAATGTTCTAGATTGAATTTTAAAATTCGGGCTTCGTACAAAAATTGCAAACGATTCGGACTACCTGTATGCCAAATCCCATTTCTCTAAGTGCCATAGATCCGTCAGGAGCGTACACATAAACAAATAAACACTTCATTTTATAATAGCAGAGAAATATTGCTCATAGTGTCGTAAGGAAACAACGAAGAGCATTTCAAAATTGACTATTTTTCATTATAGTAGGGATAAATTAGTTCGGAATATAGCTAAATTAGTAAATATATCCATTCTACGATGCAGAATGTGATTAAACGTTTTAAATAAGAAAATAGGATCAAAAACAAAGTAAGAAAAGGTCGTCCGGCAAAGTTAGCTAAACGTTATCAGAGATTTATAGTTAGAAAATTTGTGAAAAATCCACGTTTGTGTGTGTGCTGTAAAAATTTCTTTAGAATTTACTGAAAAATGTGTTTTTCTATCTCATCTGAAACTGTTCGATGAGTGCTCAGATCAGCTGGATTAAATGTGCGTTATGCTCGTAGAAAATGCAGTGCGAAAAATAGAAAGCTTAGACTTGGAATCATGTCTTATTTTAGGTGAAAGAAAAGTTAACATTTTTGGTTCCGATGGTCGTATAATTGTCTGGAAATGAAAAAATGAGGAACTTAATTCCAAGAAGTTATCCGCTAGTTGGAAGTTGGAACAGTAAAAGCATGGCGGTGGAAGTGACCATGTGTGGGGGTGCATGTCAGCATTCGGACTAGGTATTTTGGTATTTATTGATGGTATAATTGTTGATTTTACAGAGATGGCTGCTTGGTGATCTAACAGACGCTATTTTTCAATCCAGTTAACGTTTCTAATCACCTGAAATACCCAACGGCATCCTTTTCACTAAAATATCTCCATTCCAGTCCGAGATTTTTGGAATTTTTAAAAACCCAATTTTCTCTCAAGCACTTCTTGCAACCCTAATCACACCCTCAAAGAACATTAACTCTTGGACTCAATCCACTTTCCATTAAGTAAGAAAGAATTGTTTGGATCAAGAACGCATGTCTCATGAAGTTACGTTTCTATCGGCACCTTTGAAGGGTCAATAGAAGCGAATGTGGGGTCCAGGGATACTCCCATCCGCCTCCAGATGACCTCCGATTCAAGTCGGCACCTTTTTCGAAAGTCCATCCCCACCCAGTCTAGACGCAGACGATTATTTCTTTTCTTATTAGCCGACTCTTTTTTGTTCCAGGGAGAAACGAAATTTTTGACGTGTGTCCGGTTCGACCTGTTTACGCATTCCACGCTCATGCAGCGCAAAACAAAGACTTAAATAGAAAAGCACCAGGGATACAAAACGAACATTAAGTATTGAAATGATGGAATGGGGCCCCACATCGAAGACTGAGTGTTCGAAATTTCTCAAGCTTAACATCGCCATACTGCATACAGGGTTATACAACAGATTAAGAATTCCTCACACTCTCTCAAATTCCATTGTTTTCTTACCAGTGGCGCAGCTGAGAGAGGGTGGAGGCCCCGTGCGCCCCTTTTTCTATAGAGGCGGTGTTTCAAAAATAATTCTTTAAACGTTTTGTACTTTTCATGAAAATACATGTTTTATGATTTTAAGGAAACTTTTGTCTTTGTTATAAAAATATATTCTAATGTTGTGCGTGTGAAATGAATGCTTTTATTTACTTCATTTTGGGATACAACGTTTAAAAGTCAATCCTTCCCTTCATGTAGCCCACTGCATTCGTATTACTAATCATTAAGAGAGAAGAAACAAGTCACTAAAATTATCTCACAAATGTCTGGAGAGCATGAAACAATGAAAGAAGTATTTTCCTACTTCCGTCCTTCAAACTCCTTAACAGGTGACTTTACCAGAGCTCAGCCTTTTACTATATTCAATACTAGCCACTGCGTGGCCAGCACGGCGTTGCCCGTGACAGTTCTTTTCGGAGGTCAGGTGTGCTCGCTAACCCCCAGTGATCGCTACGAATTTCCATTTGGTTTGCGGAGCAACCAATTTGTAGCCTTTTGGATAGCAGCCATCATGGATGCCCGTGGTGATGGTTTACTTCACAAACGAAATGAAAATACGTAGCCTATTGGAATGAATTCCCTGCGAATTCCAATTTGGTTTGCTTCGCAAACTCAATTATGAATATTATGAACAATGGTTTGCTTCGCAATCTAACACCACGGGCAACGCCGTAATGGCCTCGTCATTGTCAAATTCGGCGAAATTCCAATTGCGAAGAGATGTCACAATCCCTCAATCGTGTCTCCCATTTGTAAATTCTCGACCAGTTCCATTACATAGAATATGCAGTGTACCTATTTGTTTATTTTCCAGCAATCCCTTCCTGCAGTGACCTAAACAATTCATATCTTAAAGAAAACGGGATAAAATTTTTTATAGACATTCATTAGTTCTGATAAGCCGTCCTCAGGCAAACCTTCTGCGTGTGGTCATTTCTAAGGAAATAGGTTGTTTTATTTGAACAAATTTGACTCGATAAGAATTTTCTAAAATGTTTCTAGAGTTTTTACGACTAAGATATAATTTGTGTTTGGTGTAGGTTTTTTGCATAGTAAGAAAATCTCCTTCAGATGAAACCTTATCACGTTATTTACAAGAAGGCTCAACCCGGCTGGGTTTTTTTTATCAGAAGAACATATCAGTTATATATCAAACTATCTAAATCAGAAATACAAAATTAGAGAAAAACACACTCCATACGGCCCATTTACCGATGCACCTTGGGACAAATAGCCACTGATCCAACAATCAGCGCCATCAGTTGCTATCAAAATAAAAATCAGATCATTTATAGAAAATTTTATTTAAAGCATCTTGAAATTTATATATTAACCCTTAACTGCTGTGTCACAAACCGTCTAGTAACTAGTCTGGCGGGGTCTCTCAGACCTTGCTCACTAAAGAGCGTATGAAGTTGATTAATATAATACATTAATGAAAGATTCCTTAGATAATTATTATTTATACATTTTAAATTTATATAATTCAATTCTTAACATGAAATATAGTTTATATCACTATATAAGTTGAGTAGATTCCATGGCTCTTCAGGCTCAGCTTTCGGACCTAATTTTGCAGGACGTTTCAACCCTGGAAACTGTAAAACTATGTTGTGTTTTGGTGTTCTAATGGCACGATTAGATTCCCTCCGGGCATCCCATTTGAAGTTATTTTTTCCGTAGAAATATTCTTCTTGTGAAGACGCACTTGAAATGTCTTCATCTTCATCTGCATGAATTTACGAATCCGTTTTGTGTTCGCTTTCAATAATACTATCAGAAATTTCACTGTCCTAGTACTCTATTTTCGATCAATTATCAACAATATCCTAAATTTATTTTTGTGTAAGATACACAGGTCATTTTTTTTGTAAAGTTTGTTGCCATTTTAGGCTTTCTGCCGAAATTCCCTACTCAAACTTAGACGATTTCATTCAACAAGAACGATAACGCAAATGCTGTTAAAGGGTCTAAGAGACCACGCGTGAAATGCGAATAGTGTAAAATACGAAAACGTTGGGGCAGCCAAACCAGTCTTGGAATATGGCTTCTGTTGGACGTAGTAGGTACTGAATAGGACAGGGATCAATATTCACTTTAAGGGGTGGAAACGACCTGTCAAAAATGACTCGGGGTCTGTGAGACCCATGACAGCAGTTAAAGGTTAATAAAGGTTTAGCTAAACAATCAGCTCGATTGTTGTTAGTTCCAATATGAGTTATTTTAGCAGAAATTTCATCTACTCAATCCGAACAAATTTATAACAAACATCCCCCCAATATACTTAGACTTAAAATTTTACACTGTATTCTTTGCAAAATATATGGCTGCTTGATAATCAGAAAAATGATTTTGACGATGGAATTGGGAATAAGATTTAGTTAATTTATTACTCTGGAAGACCAGATTGATTCTTTAACGCTCTCACACAGAGGCACAAATTCAGATTCCATGGATGTTAGAGCATTACACGTCTGCTTGCTTGAACTCCATGCAAACGCTACGTTACCAAAATGAAATGCATAACCCCTCGTCGAGTGACGGTAGGTTAAATCTGATCCCCAATTAGGATCAAGGTAACAATACAATTCAGATCCTGAAACATTAGAAAGATTGATTCTGTAATTTTTGGCCATAAAAACATAGTTTACAATATCAGCAACAAATTTCCAGTGTTGAAAAATATATCTGTTTCAGAATTGTGACATTGAATTTACAGATTCTGGCCGATCAACCGGTATAGTGGTTAAGCTGGTAGCCTCTAGATCGGAAGGTTCCTGGTTCGAATCCGGGTCCGGGCATGGATGTTTGTAAACGTATGGTGTAGAGGCGGCTGGTGCACCTTAAATCATTCGTGGCCGAAAGTCCTCACGTTGGGTTGGTGTGGAAGTTTGAAGAGTGGGGTGGCAGCTCAGGTGTTGCTTCGTCATCTGACCGTGGTTCAAAATTACGTGGTGTGTCCTCTGCTCAGGATTTTTGTCAGGTAGCATATAGCCTACTTAGAAAGGAAGGAAGCTTTACCAATACTTTGGTAGTTCAGAAAATTTAATAACATTAATTAATAATAATTAATTAACATTAATTGAAAAGTAATTAGCATTTCAATATGTGTTATAAATGTATATATAAACAATCATTAACGTATTAAAAATTTACGCCCAATAGGTATTTAGTCTGTGTGTCCAAGTTCAGTATCATCAAATTTACTTTTAATTCATTCAACAGCTTCTTGAATTATATCATTTGTCTTACCATACAATATTATATCGTCAACAAAGATGGTTAATATAGCATTACTCTTTTAAATTTATATACGCAATTAGTACAATTAAGTTTAGCCGACCAACCGGTATAGTGGTTAAGGTGTTAGCCTCTAGATCGGAAGGTTCCTGGTTCGAATCCGGGTCCGGGCATGGATGTTTGTAAGCGTATGGTGTAGAGGCAGCTGGTGCACCTTAAATCTGTCGTGGCTGAAAGTCCTCACGTTGGGTTGGTGTGGAAGTTTGGAGAGTGAGGTGCCAGCTCAGGTGTTGCTTCGTCATCTGACCGTGGTTCAAAATTACGAGGTGTTGTCCTCGGATCTTTCCCTTAAGGGATTGATCACGGACCGTCGTCAATAGCCCGTTGTGTTGCTCTAGTACGACGTAAACTAAAATTACCAATTAAGTTTAACAAATCCTAACTGTTTCAAAATACTATCAAGTTCAAAGTTCCACTCCCGCGAACTTTGGTGTAAACCATAAATTGATCTGTTTAAAAAACATAAATTATTTTCGGATCCTTTTACTACATGGCCAAGTGGTTGTCTCATAAAAAGGTTTTTTTAATTTACCATAGGGAGATAAGTAGATTATACGTCTAACTGAACATTATGCCAATGTAATATAGACACTAATAGTATAAATAGTAACTTGATGTTAAAATTTACAACAGGTGAAAAGATTTACTTAAAATCAAAGCCTGGTCTTTGCTTAAACCCCTCTGCCACTGACCTGGCTTTATATTTTTTCGAAAGTTTTTTATCATCCGATTTTACTGTAAAAAACCCACTTACTTCCACCTATTGGAACAATAGAAGGTGGATCAACCAGATCCCAAACCTTTGGATGTTTCATAATTTGAAGTTCATCGGCCATTTCAGCATCCCACTTGGCCTTATTCTGACTTTGCTGCGTTTCATAAAATGTTTTTGGCATTTCAATGCTATAACATTCGTAAAAAAATATCGTCCAATTTATCATTTAAATAACCCTTTTTACCTTGAAAATGACATGTTAAAAGAATCTACACCATTTTTAGTATTTTCAATACAATCAGGTTTAAAGCAAAATTTATCAGGATTAAAATCTATTTTATTTTCATTACAATATTTTCTAGCATCATTTATAGATCTTAATCTGAAGCTAGAATTTGGTGGATAGTAATATACATCAATTCTATTGCTCATTGTGCGAGGTTTTGCTATTCTTTCCCACTCACTAATATTTAAAGCACTTAAAATACGATGAGTATCAGCAGTTTGATCTTTTTCGATCTGATTTGAATCGTCATCGGAAGTTGTTCCATAAAAATCCGCATTTAAGTAAAATCTAGCATAATCGGAATATTTGTCTTTACCAAACAAACAATTAACCCCTTTCTTAGTTTCGTTAATTTTGACATGAACCGTTTCAATAACTTTGTGTGCGTTCCTTAGGGATAAAAGTCCTATAACCTTTTGTTTTTGTAGCATATCCCACCAAAATTCCTGGTTTTGCTCGTGGTTGAAGCTTATTCCTGTGGTAATGGTAATGGTAATGGTAATTTTAGTTAACGTCGTACTAGAGCAACACAACGGGCTATTGACGACGGTCCGGGATCAGTCCCTTAAGGGAAAGATCCGAGGACAACACCTCGTAATTTTGAACCACGGTCAGATGACGAAGCAACACCTGAGCTGGCACCCCACTCTCCAAACTTCCACGCCAACCCAACGTGAGGACTTTCGGCCACGACAGATTTAAGGTGCACTAGCCGCCTCTACACCATACGTTTACAAACATCCATGCCCGGGCCCGGATTCGAACCAGGAACCTTCCGATCTAGAGGCTAACACCTTAACCACTATACAGGTTGGTCGGCCTTATTCCTGTGAATTTTAGGTAATGGTAATGGTAATTTTTGTTAACGTCGTACTAGAGCAACACAACGGGCTATTGACGACGGTCCGGGATCAGTCCCTTTAAGGGAAAGATCCGAGGACAACACCTCGTAATTTTGAACCACGGTCAGATGACGAAGCAACACCTGAGCAGGCACCCCACTCTCCAAACTTCCACGCCAACCCAATGTGAGGACTTTCGGCCACGGCAGATTTAAGGTGCACCAGCCGCCTCTACACCATACGCTACAAACATCCATGCCCGGACCCGGATTCGAACCAGGAACCTTCCGATCTAGAGGCTAACACCTTAACCACTATACCGGTTGGTCGGCTGAATTTTAGGAATATGTACGAAACGAGAGATCCGAATGTTTTGAAATATTTCACAGAGGGTTTGTGATCTCTCCATACTTCTACAGGAGTCAACTCATCTGTTAGTTTGTGTTCACACCGGTTTCTGGTGTGCACAAATGCCATAAGGGCTTCCGCCCCAAAATGTGGTTGCAATCCACTGTCTTGGAGCATTGCACGTACTCCGTCCATGGCGGTCCTATTAAATTTTTCAGCGACCCCATGTTGTTCACTTGTGTACGTAGATGTACGCTCATGTTTAATTCCTAATTCACCGAGGAATTTCTCAAACTCTGAGCACGAAGTCGAGAGCATTATCAGTTCTCACACACTTCAACTTGCAATTTGTTTCCCTTTCTACTTTAGCCAAATATGTCTTAAAACAGCTAAGAACTTCAGTTTTACTTTTGATTACGTAAACCTCAACTTTACACGAATAGTCATCTATGATTGACAGAAAATACTTTCCCTCACCCAAAGAATTAATTGGAGAAGGACCCCACAAATCCATATAAACTCTTTGTAGGATATTAATAGTAAGTCGTTTGTACTCATTTGTTTTTAAAGACACTAGTGATTTAGCAATTTTGCAAACATCACAATTTTTGTCTTTAGAACATAAATTTTCAATTCCTTTTATGGAATTGTTTCAACTTATATGCTCTCTATCAGAGGAACAGTATCAAGACCAAATCTCCTGTGCACAGTACTAATATTTAAAGATACATTAACAGATTCTTTATATATTTTAGGATATCCACTTACTATATACAATTTATCAATTAAGGATACAGTAAAGAAATAATCATCATTTTTAGTATATACAATCATCTTATTGTCACCACAAATAACTTTCATACCTGCAATATCTATATTCGAACCACCTATTAAGTTTCTACGCATATTAGGAGTATATACATACAATACATTCTCCAGTATAATTTTTATATTACCTGAAATGCTTTTTACTACAAAGTCGATGTCTCCTACTCTAAGGACTTTCGATGTACAATCTTCGTTTTCAACGAGAATAGACGCAGGCGTGGTCAGCTTGAAATTATAAAACCAGTCTCTGGTTATAGCAATGCGAAGTAACAGCCGAATCTACGAGGAACTCCTCAAGATTTTTACTAGTTGAAGTGGTTGCAAGTGTAATGTCTGCAAAAAACGCACAACTTTCATCTCTGGCTGACTTCTTAACCTGTCTATTCTTCTTGAAACATCGGATTTCAGAATGTACTGGTCTATGATAATACCTATGCGGCCCTATACGATAAGCTTCGTCATTTCTGCAGGACTTTTATCAGGGTCCAGCACACCTCCACTGCGTTCAGATTTATTGGTCGATTTCTTCTAAGCAGATGTATTGCTCTATTCTTTGAAGCATAGGCGTTTCCAATCACTGTATCGATTTTTTTTTCTTCATATTTTCTTTTAAAATTAATTCTTCCAGCTTCGGTAAGTAATTGTTTCGTGACATTATTTACTGTAAAATCTGCATCCTCGAACCTGTACATATGTTGGACTAGGTTATCATATTTCTGAGGTAATCTTCGTATAAGTTGAAAGCATACAAGAATCTCTGGAATTTCGAATCCCAAATCTTTGATCTGTAGTTGTTTTTCAGAAATTTTCTTACTGTAAATTCCAATCGTTTCTTGCTCAGAGTCGAACTGCATGTCGAAAAATTCATCTACTAAGCGGGCCAATCTTGCTCTTGAAGTAGGTTTAAACTGAAATTTCAATGTCACCCATGCAGTCTTTCCGTCCTCAGTATCTGCGATCAGGGTGTTAAAAATCTTCTTTCCAAACTAATAGATGAACGCATATGCTCTTTGCCTTCTCCACAAAAACGAACCCTTTTCTTTTTCTGGTGTAACATCTGGGCAAGGAACAGGATTTCTAGTTATAAATTCCCAGCACCCACGATCTATCAGCACGTATATGGTTGACTCATGTCCATCGGTTCGTTCGACTCTATCATCGGTTTGTTCGACTCTATAATCGGTTCGTTCGACTCTATCATCGGTTCGTTCGACTCTATCATCGCATGGTTTTGACCTTGACTAAAATCCAAGGGTTCTCTGTCGTCCGTCACATTCGAAACGTATTGCATTGGAAATCTTTCCAACGCTTTGACGTGTGCTGGTTCGGGTCGTAGTAGTAGCGATTCGTTACAGATGGGAGAGACGAATAAAACGTTTGGTTTGGAAAATGGTTGAACGCTTGGAGGTGAGAGTCGGCGTCTGTGGACAGTCGGAATGAGGACATTTGGTGCATCCATCGAGACTGGAGGAGGCGACACGTCTCGATCGATTTGCGGCGAGTCTGAAGGAGATGGCGAGACCTCTCCACGAACCATTGGCATCGGAACGTCGGTGTTTTCGAGGAGGGGAAGGCGAGACCTGTTGATAGGTTGGGACGACGACACGAAAAGAAGGCGACGATCGTTTCTGGATGAGGCTGCGAAACGCGTATTTCAAAGCATGGGTCTTTTCCATCGAAGCAATGTTCAGGGCGAACACGGTGGGTTGAATCGTCACAATCACATAACGTGTACCCGGATCTACCAGGTACACTTGGTTCCACTCCAAAACACTCATCTGGTAATGGACTGATCCACACCTCGAAAAGCTCGTTCCCTGACAAACTCGGGAGCCTCGGGATCTAAAGAATAAAACAGAACGGGTACTTGAGACATTTGATTGAGGTGGTAGGTACCATCTCTGACCGTCTGTCCACACGTAAACAGTTTCGTGACAAAGAATAGGTTCTTGTAGACGGACAGAGTCCGAACGTCCGTGTTGGTTTTCCGGCGCATGGACAGAGACATTCGGGCATCGACCTTTTTCCAACTCACGTTTTTAGGTTCAAGGTTTCTTTCTAGTGTCAAATTTTTCGCAGATTTCAAATCCGTTGAAATTTTTTATCTACCGTTAACGATCCCGATGTTACAAAAAAAAAACTAAACAATGTCAGCCAAAATGTTTTTTTTTTTTGTGTTAATTTTTTTTCTTTCTTTTGCTGAAATGTAATCTGTTCATTATTTGAACGTGAAATTTGACGCGACGTCACAATCTCTTACGAAAATATAAAAGATATTTTCAATTTAAGGGGGACCCGGTAAATTAAAAATGATTTTTTTACTGACAACACTTTTAGACAAACTTTTTACAGGTTCGTTTGCCAAAGAATTATCATAAAAATTTAAACTATCAATTTTCTTCCAACTGTGTTAAAAAAAATTTTAAAATTAAAAAAAGTTGAAAATTTTAAGAGTTTTTAAAGTGCATCTTCTTTTTTAATTTTTTTTTATACAAGCTTGATTTTTTTTATAATATTCCTTTAACTATATTTTAAATTTACAGGTATGGAATTGAAGATACATTGAATAGATTTTGAGATAAAAAATAAAACCTGAAACGTTATATAAAATATCACAAAAAAACGCCACTTTACTGCACATTTATATATATTTTTAAATGCTAGGGGGCTCCGCCCTCTACTCGCTTACGCTCGCCAACCCCCGTTGCTTCGCAAACCAACACTCTTTTGATAGATCCCATTTGGTTTGCTTCGCAAACCAACATTCCTTTCGCAGAGTGAATCTCCTGAACAGCGAAACTACCTTAATAATTCGTATATTCCTGAGTTTAATTTCCGGTCCATGAAGTCACAGCGAGGGCATAGCCCCCTCTTCGATTAAGCTTGACCACTCTCGGGGATTGCTACGTAGTCCTGTTTGGTTTGCTTCGCAAGCAAAACTCCTTTCGCAAGTGATTTCACTTTTTTTTTACTTTAACACTTATTGCACTTGATTTACTTTACACCGCATCAGTAAAAAACCTTCTGCATCTTTGTCCCTCTACAATTTTAAGTAAACCGTGTTAATCTCCTAAATTTACGATCTGTACTTCGTACTTTGTCCGTAAACCGTTTGAGAACAGAGTGAAAAAAGCGAGCCATTTTCCTCGCCAAATAAAACAAAATCATTTTTATGGCAATTGTTGCTACGATAAATTTGATATCTGGCAAACCCGATAGTCAAAAATACATCCCACACCTGACTGCAAAACCTTCTACGCGAACTAAAAAATACGAAATTTGTGTGACCAACTTTTGATTGCATCGAATTTATTTATGAACCAATTTTTAAAATAATTGTACCGTAAGAAAAAGTACATTCTGAGGTATACTGCGATATTTTCAAAATTAAAAACTAATAGTAATAATATAGAGATATGACAGTTTAAAAAAAATAACGAAAGTGTCCCGATTTTTCCCGAATTTCAAAAAAATATTATCAAGAACCAAATTGAAAATTTTAAAAACACTCGACGAGCTGCAAAAATTTACATTGAGATGTACTCTTTAAAAAAAAAACTTACAGCTTAAGACTGAAAATTTGTATGTGTTTTGCTCTCTCGCGGAAGAAATTTCGCTTTTCAAACTTTGACACTTAATAAACCGTAAACTAATAACCGCATCGGAAAAAGATCTTTACAGTTCTCCAGGGAACACGATGAAGAACAGACAATGTTAATTTCATATTTTTCTGATCCGAACTTTCTAGGGAAACCGTCTAAGAATCGAGCTAAACAGCACAGTTTTCAATCCTGCGGCGGTGGCGGCGGTAACTTTTTTTTGAATATAGAGAGATTCTACTGCCAAAACTGCATACCTGTATATCATAATAAGATTCTATATATAATGTATACAAATTTGAAGTCAATTGATTGAAATCTAAAAAAGCCTTTGCATTTTCAATTATACGATGTATACAAAAAACGAAGTAGGAGAAAAAGCAGTTTAAAGTTTAAAAAATCATGAATTATGCTAAAAAATTATGAACAAAAATTATTAAAATTTTTACTATAGCTGCTTTCTACATATGAGTGATGTTTAAAACTTCCCTGGACTATAAACGATCATTTCTTTTTTTTTTAAGAGCCAATTTCATTGTTCTGATTTTTTTTTTTTACTAACTTTCGAGCACGTTGAAATTTTGCATTTAAACGGTTCCTTCACTGATAATTCCTTCGAGCATCAATTATCTGCCCGAGTTTTTATCAGATTCTAACTTAATCCCAGCAGCTTTTTGAATGTGTTGAATAGTTGAAAGTACCCCTATATTATACTCACAAACTCCTTCTGATGGGGCCTTTTCGACACGTTAATTGGGCAAAAAATTCTCCTTCGGACACTTGACATGCCGTGTACACTTCAATTTCCATTTTGAGTCATGCACCTTGAACATCTTTCTAAAAGTTCTAATGGTAAAATATTTGCTAAATGTTCGTCTTTAATTGGTGTCCCAATTTTCAATTTATGAGAACCTGGTGGCAAATGTCTGGCTTTCGCAGACTGGTAAAAACACCATGAATTGGAACCCTCGGTACACATGAAGTGCTGTGGTTTCTTGTTTGTTAATATGTTATGATAAAGAGTAGCACATATGGCAGTTTTCAGGGCATTATTATCAGATTTATTTGCTAATATTGCATTTCAATAATGTTAATTTTTTTATAGTTTTTCAGATAAACTGCCACGAGATTTTCCACCCAATGTGATACCACGAGCTTTCCACGTTTTTACTGCAGCTCTCAATTGTGTTCCCAAACGTTTACTAATGTGGTTGACACATTCCACTTTTTTATAGTGATAACACGACGATACACACCAGACGAATTATTAAATGTTTTGGCATCCCCATCCAAAAGTAAATTTGTATATCGAAGGGAGGGGACAGAGAACCTTACCTTTATAATCATAGCTCTGTCGTTTACGTTTAGGCATAATTAATAATAACATATAAACAGAAAAAGGAAACAATAAAACAAATATCAAACAGAAAAACAAAACTAAAGCCTTTTTTGATAAAAATGCACAAAAATGAAAAAAATAAAATTCGCAAAATGAAAACGGTAACAAAAAAAAATAAATTTAGAATCTGTGATCTTCTATGCTGTTGCATTCAATAGTAATTAAATTTCATAAATTCATCAAAAATGTTCCAGATGGAACTTTAAAATTCGCCGCGACCCCATGCGTGTAGAAAACAAACAGACAAACACTTCCTTTTATAATATTAGAGACTATCTCTATCACGCCAACATTCGTGTTCCAATAAAAAACAGATTACATTTCCCGTCCTCTTACGATTTCAACGAAAGGGAGCGAAGAAAACTAAAAAAATTTTGGCTGGCATTATTCAGTTCTTTTTTGTAAAATCGGGATCGTTAAAGATAGATTAAAAATTTCAACGAATTAGAAATCTGCGGAAAATTTGACATCATATGGATACCATATACATTTGATTTTCTTTTAATAAATAATTTTTCAATTAAATATTTATATTTTCGCAAGAGATTGTAACGTCACGCCGAATTCCTATTTGGTTTGCGAAGCCGTTAAGGCTGTTATCCAATTTGCAAAGCAAACCATAGTTCATGATATTCATAATTTGGTTGGCTTCGCAAACCAAATTGGAATTCGCAGGGAATTTATTCCAACAGGCTACGAATTTCCATTTGGGTTTACGAAGCAAACTAACACCACGGGCAACGCCATTATGGCTGTTAACCAATAGCATACGAATTCGTATGGTATTCGAACACGAAAAGAACTGTCACGGGCAACGCCGTTCTGGCTCACGCTGGCCACGTAGTGGCTAGAGTATTTATATTTCTCAGGCACGTATTTTAATCAAAGATATTTCACATCGAAGAGATCTGTTAGTTAATTTCGAATGACCTTTTCTACAGGAGCATTTGACATTGATGGATTTGGGAGTATTTTAAAAGGAAATTTTTAATTTTTTACCCATAAATTTAGGTGCCATATGAAAATGGGTAAGCATGCTATATAAAAATTTCAGCTTATCATTTTTTTCAACTAAATCAAATTCAAAGTAAAATGTCTTACATGAATTTGCGAATCCTCCTCCCACCAATGCATGCCTTTTAGTATCACAGAAATCATGAGTGATTTCTGCTATGTACGTATTAAATAGTCTTACTCAATTGAATTAAAGTGTGCGAAGTGAACGAATTTTTTTTAATTCATCTCTTACGAATTAATTTTTTCACAAACCACCCACTGGGTAACGTATGAGATACTGAGAGTGAACAGCCAAGAAAGGGCAGAATGGTTGAGCATTTTATCAAGATTGCAATATCTTTTTGTACAGAAATCTGTGTCACTTCTCAGCTGCACTAGAAATAATTTTCTAACTCTCTCTCTCTCTCTCTGTCTTTCTCTCTCGAAAAAGAAAACTGTCTTTTTTTCAATTCATATAATTTTCAAAAGCGCACAGAAACTGTCGGAAATATTAAGTGATACAAAAGTATTTATAGTTTTTAAACGTGTAAAATATTTAATCACAAGTATCGACAAATTAATATTTTTGTTCACAAATGCACATAATATCTATCGAGTTGACTACGAGTTTATTATTGTGCCTTCATTTGATTTTGTTTTTAAATGAGTTATCTAAATAAACCTTTAATCAATTTCTCTATACTAGGGGGCCAGCCCCCTGTTCGCTAACACTCGCTAACCCCCTGAGAATTGATTTGCAATCCTCACTGGTTAGCTGTAGAGTGCCTATATAATAAGAGTGGCGACATACAGGAAACACTTTCTGATTGGCTTAGAGACGTTTTCTACCGCCCGAGTCGGTCTTTTCCTAGCTCCCGTAGACTTAACATGGGAACTTTTTGGGTGTTGGGGAAAAACGTGTGTATATTAAATCAAAAAGAAAATATAGCTTATTTATGTTCCATTTCGTGTTCTAGAATGTTTATTTAGTATTATTTTAGTATTTTGTCGGTATAAATTTGAAGACTTTTTAAGTAAATAGCTTTTTTTGAACAACAGGGTGTTTCCCGCAATCTAAGTTAGAGCGTTGTGCAATCCATCTCATCCATTACGCATGTCATTGAGCGTTTATATGATTCATTTATACCGAATGTATCCATATTATAACAATCATATGCTTTATGTTCTCCTTGAAATGATACATTAATTCACTAGCGACAAGTTGACTCTGATTGGCTCCTCATATATATGTTGTATGGTTGTTGTTAGTATTTCTCGCCTACTTATAATAAGGGGAGGCAAAAATGAACTCTTCTTTTAAAGAGCTCTTTCTGGTGAAGCAACGATGGCCAAATGGCTAAAGTCACTTACCTATCAGATTGGCGTTAGCGGCGGAGGATGACTTCCCGAGTTCAAACCCAACTGGCAGAAATATTTTTAGATCATCCAAATTATTTTAAAACAATTCCAATTTCATTCCTTTTGATTCTAAATTACTTTTCCTAATTTTTAATATCCTTTTTTATTTTTCCAAACTTCCGTTGATTTTACATAAATAATCTAAAAACCACTCCTGAACTCACTACCAGCTGATATTTTTCCGCCCCTCTGCCGTCCCCTTTGCTTTAGGATGATGGTGTCGTATCCATCCCTGGTTTAGGACCATTCTGATGTAACAAAAAGCATACATAAAACACTAACTTATATAATTATTAACTTATATTATAAAAGGATACAATTTTCGGTTCCAAAATGTTAAAACCTTTCGAAAACCGTTCCTATCAGTCAAAGAGATCTGCGCCAAAACGCAGATAAATAGCCAAATGAAACACCTTTACGTCTCAGGCACATGATCATACCAGCCAATCAGAGTCAACTTGTCGGACACTTACGCTGTAACAGGCGCCTCAATCCCATGATAGTACTTTACGCAAGTCCAACTTGATTGGCTAATCGGATCACATGACCTAGATACGTATGTCATCAAGGTTTATAATTGTTGGCGATTTATCTCTTCCTTTCTGCTTTCTTCTTTTCTTTTCAGATCCATGGCTATGGGTGGGTAGAGGTGGGAGCCGAAAATTGTATCCTTTTATTATATAATTTAATAATTATATAAGTTAGTGTTTTATGTATGCTTTTTGTTACATCAGAATGGTCCTAAGCCAGGGGGTGGATACGACACCATCATCCTAAAGCAAAGGGGACGGCAGAGGTGCGGAAAAATATCAGCTGGTAGTGAGTTCAGGAGTGGTTCTTAGATTATTTATGTAAAATCAACGGAAGCTTGTAAAAACATGAAAAGGGTATTAAAAATTAGGAAAAGTAAATTAGAATGAAAAGGAATTAAATTGGAATTTTTTTTTAATAATTTGGAGGATCTAAAATTTTTTCCGCCACCTGGGTTCGAATTCGGGAACTCATCCTCCGCTGCCGACGCTAATCTGAAGGTGGGTGGCTTTAGCCATTAGGCCATCGCTGCTTCACGAATATCTGCTCTTTAAAGTATAAGTACCCTCAATATAAGTTGGCAAGAAATACTACTAACAACAACCATACAACATATATATGAGGAGTAAATCAGAGTCAACTTGTCGGACACTTACGCTGTTCGCTGAGGCGCTAGTGTATGTATTGTATTTCTACGAAACAACGCGCATATTCAAAATCAAATGGTTACTGCAACAATCAGATTGGCGAGATATCCAAGTGAAGCCAAGCCCGTGAAACTAGCCAATCAAGTTGGACTTGCGTAAAGTACTATCATGGGATTGAGCCGCTTGTTACGCTGTACGCTGAGGCGCTTGTCATTAATTCGCCCAGCACCCATCTTTGCGACGATTCTGGTAGAAAAATGGCCGCCGCGCATGTGCATTGGGCCAAATTTGGTCCCTTGTCGTCACTCTTATTATATAGGCACTACCAACTGCACTCACTCTACCTTATATATTTCAGTTAACTTCAAAACCTGCTCTGTTCCCAACTACTTTCCGAGGGAGATAGAAGGCCTTCGGCCTAAGTTCTCCGGCTCACCCATTATTTCATTCATTCATATAGGCACTCTAGTTAGCTGCGCGAACCTATGCTCGCTTCGCTCGCATCAATGAAGACATGAGTCCTTGCAGAAGGAATTGTTTACAAAATATGATGTTCCAAAAAATATTTTTCAAATCTAAATTTGCTGTATTACAAAAAAGAAAAATACAGTGCCTCTGAAATCAGAATTCAAATGAAAACTTTGAGCAAATTTTGACTCGAAATGTGATCGCTGCTTTGGAAATTGAATACCTAACATGTATGTGTGTACATTTCCGCAGCACTCTCTCGAGCCACTCCCACTTTTTCATTGAATTTGTTGTCGAAAGTTATAGTGCAAGCGTCTTGTTGAACTACAATTGTTGGCCCTGAAAAGATCCTCCGCTTTCTTTTATTTCTATTATAAACTGCAACAGCTCGACTAAAATTCTTTTTTTTTTTTTTTTTTTTGCAATAAAATTTCATTCGATAACGCTATGAATTTAATTGAGGTGCGAGGCTTTGTGGTAAACAAACAATCATACGTTGCCAAAACGCGATAACAAATAACGTCTTTTTTGCGTGCCACGTAAGAGAATTATGTACATACTAGGGGGCCTGCCCCCTGCTCGCTAACGCTCGCCAACCCCCGGAGGATTGCTTCGTAATCCTCATTGGTTCGCTGCGCGAACCTATGCTCGCTTCGCTCGCCTCAATGAAGACATGTGTCCTAGCAGAAGGGATTGTTTACAAAATATGTTACCAAAAAAATGTTTTTCAAATATAAATTTGCTGTATTACAGAAAAAATATATACAGTATCTCTAAAATCAGAATTCAAATGAAAACTTTGTGCAAATTTTGACTCGAAATGTGAGCGTTGCTTTGGAAATTGAATACCTAGCTAGTTGTTTGTGTGTACATTTTCCCAGCACTCAAACGACCCACAACCGTAGGTTCGGGGGTTTGCAATCTTTTCACGTTCCACGAGGATCCAAAATTTGAGGAAAATGCTGCTCGCTAAATAATTTTATTTTTCACTCTTTCAAGGAAAAAGCTAATCGATACAAATGGAACAGAATGAGTCGCAAAACTAAAAGCAAATCGTAACTGATTATTCTCCATGACAGCATACGTAAAGATAATTTTGCCACTTTATCAAAACCATCACATAATAGATAATAGCACAACTTGTCTCTCAACTCAAGACAAGTTTTATTCAAAATGAAAAAAAAAATATTTTAACCCAAAATTTTTTCGAAAATATGCCACATTAAGCGGTCTATATAACATCTTATATAAGAATTTTCAGTGAAAACAAACCAGAGGGAATACGAAATTTAACTTCTTATTCCAATGCTCTCGCATCTCTACTATTATAAAAGAAAGTGTTTGTCTGTCTGTTTGTTTGTTTGTTATTTGCACGTTCCTGACGAATTTATGGAGCTTACAGTAATAAAATTTAGCACATTGGCAGTCCGATTTTTTTTGCAATTTTTGTACGAAGCTCGAATTTAAAATTGAATATAGAACATTTTAAAATTAATTTAATGACATATTTAAATGTTATTGTTTTCCTTATAATGTTTTTTTTTTAAAGATCGCAGATTATAAATTTATTTTTTCCGTTTGAACGCTTTCAGCCGAAGAACAAAACAAATAAAAAGTTTTAACTGGAGTTTCGTAGTTCTTTTTTCTATCTCCCATATCGTGAAAGATAGAGTAAACATTTCAACGGATTTGAAATCTGGGCAAAATTTCACATCAGATCGATACCTAAAAATATGATTTTATGATGATACTTTATATATGATGATACGGAAAATTTTACACCTCACACATTTGATTTTCTTTTAAGGAATAATTTTTCAATTACATATTTATATTTTCGCAAGAGATTGTGACGTCACGCCGATTGGATCTCTTCGCAATTCGAATTTGGCCGTATTTGACAATGAGCGTTGCCCGTGATGGCTATTATCCAATAGGCTACGAATTCCCATTTGGTTTGCGAATTCATAGCAATCACCGGGGGTTAGCGAGCAGTGGTCACACCTAGAGTGCCTATATAATAAGCGTGGCGACATACGGGAAACACTTTCTGATTGGCTTAGAGATCTTTTTTACCGCCCGAGGCGGTCTTTTCCTAACTCCCGTAGACTTAACATGGGAACTTTTTGTGTGTTCGAGAAAAACGTGTATTTATTAAATTAAAAAGAAAATATCATGTTCCATTTCGTGTTCTAGAATGTTTATTTATTATTACTTTAGTGTTTTGTCAGTATAAATTTGAAGACAAGTTTGACAAGACATTTGAAGACATGAAGATAAATTTGAATTTTTAAGTAAATAGCTTTTTTTAAACAACATGGTGTTTTCCGCAATCTAAGTTAGCGCGTTGTGCAATCCATCTCGTCAATTACGCATGTAATTGAGCGTTTATATGATTCATTTATACCGAATGTATCCATATTATAACAATCATATGCTTTTTGTTCTCCTTGAAATGATATATTAATTCGCCCAGCAATCTTCTTTGAGACGATTCTGGTAGAAAAATGGCTGCCGAGCATGCGCATTGGGCCAAATTTGGTCCCTTGTCGCCACTCTTATTATATAGGCACTCTAGTCACACCTGACCCAATGAAAAGAACTGTTCATGGGCAACGCCGTGCTGGTCACGCAGTGGCTAGTGGTACATATCAGTGATAACTTAAAATGGAGTTCATCGCTGTTTTGGAGGCGTTGGCGTTGTATTTGACGTTGACCAAACTTTCAAAAATCAATCGAAATACATTCTTTGGAATTTTAATTGGTGAAGTGCTGAAATCGTACTCGAAAAACAGGCCAAATAACTTCACATTAGGAATGCGTAGAGGAAACACGTTCTGCCTCAGATACATTACCGCAACGCGCAATTTACTCTCTCTCTCTCTCTCTCTCTCTCGACAGAAAATGTCTATCACTTTAACAAAAAAAAAGATATTGTTGAAAGAGAGAGTAACTATCCAATTAATTTCTTTCTAATGAGCTCATTTTTATATAGTTAAATGAAATCATGAAAAGATTGTAATTTAATTTATGAGAAGAAATTTTTCACAAATATATCGCACCCGGCAAGAAAAGTGACACAACTCAAAATTATAGAATTTGAGAAACATCAACTTAAAGGAACTTATTAAACTTATATTGAAATAGTATGTTTCTTTTAAATTTTAGGTAAGTACTTATGGTGGTAACTTCTATTATATTCTATAGAATAGTAATATAACACGCTGGGGCACCTCATACATATTTTTCAATGACATAACATCAAAATTTTTAGTTTTGACTTGTGTCACTTTTCTTGCCGGGGTGCGATCTGTTCTTACAACGTTCATATAGCAAAGAATGGTAGAAGGCGACAGTTTGAATCATGAAGACCAACGGCTTCCTAAATTATAAAACACTGATTTAGCTGTAGACGAGTGTTTATCTCTGTATTTAAAATTTCTCTGCAAATAAAATTCACCAGACACAATGTTTGAATTGTTGCTTAATGCCATTCAGCAAATAATTTATTTAAAAATTTCCACTTATTCTAATCATTCGGCCAGTTAGATAAACCACAGTGCATTTTATGAGCCTTTCAAAGTTCATCAATTTAACAAAAATAACACAAAAATGCCTAGTTACACTCATTGCCATAAAATTTTGTCGTCAAAAGAGTCGTCAAAATGAAACGAAATTTTACACATGTAAGTACTACTTTGATATAAGTAAGTGATTAGAAAATCAAAGAAAAAAGGATAATTTTTATTGCAGAAAAAAGTAAAAATGAACGGAAGTTTTAGTACTCTGTTGAACCCCCTCTAGCGCGAATGCACGATGCGATACGAGCGGGCATTGAGGTATACAAGTTCCGTATGATGTCCTGCGACATCTCGTTCCACAGTTGCTGTAAACGCGCCTCTAGTCCGACCAAACTCGAATGGTGTCCAACTTACCGTCCCAAATGATCTCAGATATGCTCGATTGGTGACAAATCTGGGGCTCGAGCAGGCCAGGGAAGGGTGGTAATGTGGCGGAGGCAGTCTTGTGACATCCTTGCTGTGTGTGGCCGATCATTGTCTTGTTGAAAAATGGCTCCTGGGAGCCCTGCCATGAGTGGCATCACATGTGGCTGAAGGATGTCATGGACGTACCGCTGGTCTGCCATTGTGCCGCCATGGATCAATATCTGGGGTGGCCGTGTATCGTAAGCAATGGCAGCCCATACCATCACACCAGCTGTGGGAGCGGGGTGTCGCTGTAAACCGAAGGCAGGATTGAGGCGTTCACCACGGGGCCTCCACACACGAACACGACTGTCATCACAGCTCAAATTGAATCTAGATTCGTCGCTGAAGACGACCTGGTTCCATTCCGTTGCAGTCCAATCCCGTCGTGCGTGACACCACTCCAAACGGAGGCGTCGGTGGGTGGGTGTCATTGGCAGCACACGTAATGGACGCCGCGATACCAGATGTCCTTCAGCCAGGCGCCTTGCGATGGTTCGGGAAGACACTGGGGCCCGTAGTGAAGGTGCTACCTGTGTCTGGATAGCGGCCAATGAGGCAGTTGGCTCTACGCGTGCGTTTCGTATGACGTGACGGTCTTCTCAACGACTGATCTGTCGAGGCCGTCCTGAGCCTTGTCGCCGTGTAAATGACGTCTCTTCTGTCCACTGGTCCCAACACCTCCTCACAGTAAAATCAGAACGGCCTACTTGACGAGATACTCGCCGAGCTGACCACCCAGCTTCCATCATCCTTGCCCTCTCGAACTCTGACAGCTGCTCATATTGTCTTCGACGGCGGCGTAACGGCATGTCCACCTCAGCGTTTCCTTTGCAAAAGATTAAGTACACTCAAACAAGCTCTGCTTACCTGTTTTATACTCCAAGGAGAACGAAGTTCAACGCCCTCTAGTGGCATTACGCAATGCGCAATCACGCTACATTTCTAATCATTTGCATATCTGGCCGACATGTACCTTCATGCCAAGTTTCGTTACGATCCCACAATTATTTCTTGGTGCGCAAATTTTTATGGCAATGAGTGTATAACTGAGAAAACATAAAATAACGCAATCTTTAATTTTCGGACTTTTAATTTGTTGATTTATGTCATGTGTTTGGTGCATCTTGATCAAATCTTAATCTTTGATTACGGCTATAGATATAACTGAGACGAGATTCTTATAACTTGTAAGGTACAATTGCTGTACTGGCCGTAGGTTAAGTTCTCGGCGCAAGCAAGGTACAACTGCTGTATCATCCGTAGTCTAAAGGTTAACTTTGTGACCATAAATTTGAATGCAAACTAATCAAAATACTAACTCAAAAACGACGCACCAAGAAGGAGTTGTCTAGGAGTTGTGCCGGGCTCGATCAACTTGAAATGGCACTGACTGGGGACATACAGTCTTTAGTGAAGAGTTTCGTTTCCAACTGTGTCCTGAAGACAACCGCAAACGTTTCTGGAGACGTCCAGGGCAGAATGGGGATCCTGCCCTTACTATCGCACGCCACACATGCCCATAACAGGGCCTTATGGTCTGGGTTGGCCATCTCTTTGATAGCCGGACCCCTTTGGTAGTCATTCCTGGTACACTTACAGCACAGTGGTATGTAGACGACATTCTACGACTGGTTGTGTTACCTTTAATTTTACGACATCCCAGACTTCATTTTCAACAAGATAATGCTTGGCCACACACGGCACGTGTTGCTATGAATTGTCTCCTAGCTTTCCCAACACTTCCTTGGCCAGCTAGGTCTGTGATCTCTCTCCCATAAAGCAAATTTGTGACGTTATAAGAAGGCGATTGCAACCATCCCGGAATGTTAATCATTTAGCCCGACAAATGGAGACAATTTGGCAAGAAATGCCGCAGAACACCATCCGGAAACTTTTTCAGTCAATGCCACGCCGGGTGACAGCTCGAATCCAGGCCAGAGGTGGACCAGTGCTTGATTTACTTCCTCCCTTTGTAACGGTCAAACTCAGAAATAAATAATTCATTTGTTATGAAATTTTAATCGTTTGTTGTTCTATGTATGTTCTTCACCACCCACCAATTTGTATCACAATCAGACAACTCCTTGGTGCGTCAATTTTTTTTTGAGTATAGATCCTAATGTTTCGTTAAGTCCATTTATAACTTTGGGCTGAAATAAAATCTTTGTCAAGCTACCTGGAAATTTAAAATACAATTCCATGTATTTGAAATTGTAGTACGTTCATTATGTGTTTCTGGGTAACATATTTTAGTGACATTGAGATTTTCAGGTTGCTTCACGTTGCACTTTCATGTTTCTCTTTAAATTTTTAATCTGTTGTATTTCCCGTCGGGTGTTTGCGTTTTTCATGCTGCAAGGACCGTAATGGAGCATATTTGTTAAAGCTGCACCAAACAAAGTCAAGTATATGGACATACACACAAGAAAGTTTCGACACTGAAGAGAGTAATTCACCCACGGAAGAATCGAACGTGCGCCTCCTGCAACTCACAGGTTGTTGGTACAGTGGGTAACAAATTCCACTGAGTCACCAGCGAACTTTTAATTTCTCACCAGATCACTCTAGTTACTCATCTGTTGGCGAGCCGACCAACCGGTATAGTGGTTAAGGTGTTAGCTTCTAGATCGGAAGGTTCCTGGTTCGAATCCGGGCATGGATGTTTGCAAGCGTTTGGTGTAGAGGCGGCTGGTGCACCTTAAACTTGTCGTGGTCGAAAGTCCTCACGTTGGGTTGGTGTGGAAGTTTGGAGAGTGGGAGGCCAGCTCAGGTGTTGCTTCGTCATCTGACCGTGGTTCAAAATTACGAGATCTTTCCCTAAAGGGACTGATCCCGGACCGTCGTCGATAGCCCGTTGTGTTGCTCTAGTACGACGTTAACTAAAATTACCATTACCGTTGGCGGGATCACTGATTGCGAAACTCTACATACTTCCTGGTATGTAGTTTTGCAAAGTACTCGCAGGATATATGCATATTAATTCCGTAGGCAGGAAAGTCCCGTGTCTGGTCGTGGTTCAAAATTACATGGTGTTGTCCTCGGATCTTTCCCTTAGGCGATTGAACCAGGACCGTCGTCAATAGCCCGTTGTGTTGCTCTGGTACGTTAATATTAATTACCTTACCTTATCTTGCCCGTGTCTGGTAGATGGGTGACATTTGAAAGGGGTAAGAGTCCACGCTTCGCTCCTGTGAGCTTTGATCTAAATTGAGGTAATGGTAATTTTTAATTAACGTCGTACTAAAGCAACACAAAGGGCTATTGACGACGGGCCGAGATCAATCCCCTAAGGGAAAGATCAGATGACAACACCTAGTAATTTTGAATCATGGTCACGAGGCCACACACTCTCCAAACTTACACACCAGACCAACGTGAGGATATTCGGCCACGACAGATTTAAGGTGCACCAGCCGGCTCTACACCATACTCTTACAAACATCCATACACTGACCCGGAACCAGTGTTGCAAAGGGTGGAAAAAACCCGGTTTTTTTTGGGAAGGAAATTTTGAAAACTACTAAGAATTTTTAATGTTTTGTCTGGAAAATTTTAAAACAATAATTTTTTTAGAAACTCCATAATAGTTCATAACAGCAACTTCAAGCGTGTACTCTTTTGGCGGGCTCTAACAACTGTTTGCATTGACCATTTCAATTTTAGAAAATTTTCGTCTTAAAGAAATAGAATATCATTTATGCCTACATTTTGCCATCTTGCAAATTACAAAAATTGAAAGGTAAATATTAATGAGATTTTGTGGATATATTTCTAGTACCAATAGGCGCATGCGAAAACAATATTTTTGAGCTAAATCTTTGTCAATGAGCCATAGGAACAAACTTTTTAAGTGAACCCTTGTGTGCATTCAAACCTTTGCATAGTTCTGACTATATATTCTGAACCTTTGAATAATTCTCTAGATTGGCTGTTTCCTATTTATATTGTCATCGTTTTATGCAAATTGATATCCCAGTGAATTAATAAGTTTCTTTGACCACGGTCAGATAACGAAGCAACACCTGAGCTGTCACCCCACTGTCCAAACTTCCACACCAAGGATAGCACCTCTTAAATTTGAAACCATGATCAGATGACGAAATCAAACACCAAAAATTCTATGTTATTTGAAAGTACTTTACTATCCAGATATTAGTGCCCCTTTAATAGGCACCCAAAAAAACATATATAGGTTTTGGACCGTTTTCTTCTCATTCAGAAAATACATATACAATATATTATACCATATAACATTAATTTCTTCTAAGAAAAATAAGTCTTACAATTTTTAAATTATCTCAATTTGTCAGACACCCAGAAAAGTCAGCTCCAGCTTAAAAGCCATTTCTTAAACTATCCATAAAACTTGCATATGAATAAGCAAATGGACATAAAAAAAAACCAGAATGTGTTCTAGTGCAAATCTAATTTTACTAAGGTCTGTAACACAACTGAAGCTTTAACTAACCTCAATCTTCATTCAAAATTTATAAGAGACCAAAGAAACTCCTGGAGGAGTCGGAGCTAACTGCAATACTTCGTCAAATAAAATGTTAACCTCTCCAGTCTAGTCATTTCCAAATAAAAATAAGCACATGAATTCAGAGCATTCTCTGAAAGCACATAAAATGTTCAATCATTAAAGCAAGTTGGTTTTTCTTTTAACTTAATGTCTCACTTGCTAAAATGTTACAAATTACTCTCTACTAATTAATTTCAGCCTCTAGACCATTTTTTTTTAAAATAATAGAAAGATTTGCAAACACTGTTATTTTTATTGAGTAAGCATTACAAATAAATTTCTTGCTCCATGCCGTTCTTTACATGGAATAAAGTTTTTGCTGTTGTAGCTTAATATCCACATTTATTGTGAAGTCCTGCCGTAAGAATGTTGTGCAAAGTACACTGAAAGGAAAGAAAACATCCACATGCATTCAACACAAAATTTTCGCAATAAAATACTAAAAACAATTTTATTGAACAATAAAAATAATTTAATAATGATAATTCATGAATAATTGGAAGAGAAAAATGAGTTCTACAGTGAAACAATGGAAAAGAAAAATTACTAAACCTATCATTATCAAAAGAATGGCAAGTTTATTATACAGGGTAAAAATAATCAAGTTTGCTGGAGTCAATTTTAAAAATGAACACTTCGAAGGTAGATTAATTTTTAAGTAAAGCAAAATTTACGACAGAAAAGCATGTCACTTAACCTATAATTACATGAATATTCACAGTAAGAATATCAAGTAAAGATTAACATATAACACCTATTTTTGGGAAATATTCCATTTCCAAATTTTAAATTAGATTAAAACGAATACTGAATGCCAAGCATCGTTTTAAAATGCAACAAAAATACTGTAAATATTTTGCTTTATTTTGAAAAAGAAAAAAATTTGTAGTTCACATTTCTAGGTATGGTTTATACTGATGAAATACAATTTATGTGGTTTTCAAAACATAGTCAAATGTCGGGCTTAAACAAATCTTGGTTTATCAAACAGGTTTTAGTACTTAAGCCTAATATTTCTCCTCTGAAAAGAAAATTAGCAATAAGTTACATAATTTGTTAATAATATCCTGGCAACTGGGATATTGAATACCACAGAAAACTCGAGTTTATCAGCTTGAAACAAAATAACTAAATCTTTAAAATAAAAGCAATAAAAAGTTTTATAATACAAGAAAAAATAATGTTATTTGTATCCATTAGTCTCGATGGCTATACCATTAAAAAATATATAAATAATTTAATATAGGGGTGCACAACTGAATAAAAAATAACACATTTCGCAACAAGATATATTTTCATCTAGATAACCGGTACTTTTTATCAAGCAATTACGATGCCATAATTTGAATTACTAGAAATATTAAGTAAAGAACTGAGAAACAATATGCTATACTGGATCTAAACACAAGAACCTTAAGAATTAAAATGCATTCAGAGGCTAAAATCACGTGTTATTTTCCACTTAAACTTCAATTAGAAGGGACATTTTAAGTATCAAAGCTTAAATACTCAACTTCATAAAAGTTACAAGTCTTATAATCCTCAAAATATTTATAAAACAAGCTTGCACATTTTCTTTACATACAATTTTTTAAACACCAATGAGATACACAATAGGAAAGCAGCTGCTATTGCTTAGAAACGTTACATTTAAATATCCTAATCAAACGCTGTACAAAGGAAGTAAACATATTGACAACATTTAAGAAATGAATCTACAAATTACAGCAAAAATGTAATACATGATAGACAAAATTTAAAAATATGGTGAACACAGCATAAAACATAATGCTTTGTTATTTCTTTTTGTATTGAAAACACACCTGAGAATTTATTCTGCAAATATCAAATCTGCATGGTCTATTGACAGCATTTTTAACATGAGAGCTTGGTAAAGAATTAATAAATTCAAACAGCATGGGAGAATTTTCCTTTCAAGGTAAAAGACAACACACATAAATAACAACATCAAAAACTCAAGAGCTAAAAGTAAGTCAATTCTTGAATTTTGAAGTAAAATATTTCCAATGAGAACTGTACAGAATATGTATACTAACAGATTTCATAAAAATGCATAGAACAGAATACTTGGCATTCAATAATAGTAATAAAAAAAAAAAAACACAAGTTTTTCAATGGGAAAAGTCAGTATCAGAATAAAATTTATTTCAGTTTTAGACTGAACACTCATTGCTAACAAAACTAAGTCATCACATACAAAATACGATATATAATAAGAAAACATTTACAGATTATCAAAATATACATCTGAGATTGAATTTTGAGAATTTTCCGGAACATAATCGTTGAAACATAAGAAGCATGTACAAATATCCAGCCATCTCTAATGATGTGATCAGTCGATGATTTCAAAAAGATGTGAAATGAAATAACCAGAAGCATCAACCACAATGGAACTGAACAGGAGTTTCGCAACACTTATCCCCAATGCTTCTCGGAATGTTGTTAGATTTTCTCTTTATATATAAAAATGTTTTACAGGTCTTTTCTTTTTTCAATGCACATCAGGAAACCACTGGTGAGTGTAGTTAGCATCGCTGTCTCGATGTCGAACCAGCAAAAAAAACGAAGGTAGGTTTGTTTGCTTCGATAGGTTCCGAAACACTCTAGAATCAGTTTGGGTGTCTGTTCTGTAACATGATATTAGAAAAGAGAACTAAATCCATTGCATACGAGGAATACTGTGCAACTGAATCTGGTTGGAAGATATTTTCAATAATTTGTATGGCATTCTGTAGGATATTTTCAAGTAAAGCATATTTTGGACCCAGAGTAGGGATTCAGCATTTATAATATCTAAATGCCAGCCAGTACAATCAGCCAACACGTGGTATAAAGTTGTTGGCAACGGCACAGTGAAGTCCTATATGGATCAGGTCCAATAAAATACATACCTGAAAAACATACTTCTTTTAGTAAAATAATTTCCAATAACTTAATTTATGCACAAAAATATTCTCATACTAAATTTTACGTTCATTGAGAGTTGAGAATTTTATCTAAACATTTTGAGAATATATTGAACATTTTCTATTTAAAATATCATTTTTCAAGAAATTAACCTGAAGCCTATTTTATGTATGACTTAATCACAAATGAAATATATGAAAATAAATGCAGTTCACAATACCCAAACCTAGTTCCCATAGGCCAGGGGTCGGCAAACATAGGCAATGCCATGAATTGCTTTCGACTAAATGCTGGAAGCAAATATCAGGTGATGAGCAGGGCAACTTTTTGCAACAAATGCAACTTCTTTTCATGCGTGCTACGCTGCATGTAAAGTACTAAAACCAAAATTCCTCCTACATGGGGTGTATAGTAAGTGAGTTATAACCGCAACATAAATGCAACTTTTTGCATAAATGCAACCACCTGCAACTTTTAAAAATATATCTTAAAATTAATTAATATCAAATTACTATTTAAATTTTTGCTCTCTGAATCAACCCTTCGATCACGAGTGTCTGATCTTGCGAACGCCGAAGTATTGCAGATCAAACAAGTTCATGGCAAGAAGGTGTTCGTTCTAAGACGAAAGTGAAATAAATGGCAAGAAGTACTTTAACACATTGGTTGGCACTCTTGATAATCCAGAGGAAGCGTGCGTAAGCGACTGCAGAGTTTGCGAGGCGAGTGTTGATAGTGAATATGTTGTTCGCCTTGTAGATGACGTTTTAAAATCTCTGAATGTTGAGCGAAAGGATTTTGCGCTTCTACTGTACGATACAGCACATTATATTACTACGGCTTGCGCAGGTTTTCAGTGTTAAAGAAATTACTGGCCAAGGATCAGCCATTCAACGTTCTTCTGTATTTCAGTATGTATTATAAAACTGCTGTACATGACTAAAATTGTCAATAGATTTTGAATATTTTTCATTTTTTACGAATAATTTATTTTAGAATTTAGTGTATCAAAAATAAATGCAACTTTAGAGAATGATAAAAGCAACTTTTCCCATTTTTACTGCAACAAAAAAGTTGCCCTAGTGATCAGATGAAGAAAGCAGTTGAGGAACTTCAATAAAGTTCTGTATTTAATTATTGGGTGTAATCTTCAAACAATGCTAATATTGCAAGCTTTAGTGTTAGTCAAGAGATTGCTAAGAGAGGCAAATTGTATACAGACGGTGAATTCATTAATAGTTGTTTTATAAATGCATTCGAAGAGCTATTCCGGAATTTTAAGAACAAGGCAGATATTCTTTAAAAATATTAAAGAGTTAACACTGTTTGCTAAAACAGTAAAAGACAAAACAGTCAAAATGTCTTAGAATATAACCAATCAGCAAATCGAAGATCTTTGGTTTCAGTTTTACCAATAGCTGTTGACGAATCCTGCGACATAAATGACACAGCGCAAGTTTCATTTTTTCTATTTATTTCGTCTTCGGGTCCTAAAAAACTTTTAGGATTATTGTCACTGAAAGGTCAAACCTGTGGCGAGGATTTTGCAAATGCTGTCATTGAATGCACGGAGAAACATATTCCACTCGCTAAAATTCTTTCAATTTCAACAAATGGGGCAAAAAGTATGACCAGAGTGGGAAAAGGTCTCGTTTCTATAGAAGAAAAAATTTAATCATGAGATACATATTTACCATTGCAGGTGATCAAGATTGTCAACACAATTGTAGCTAAAGCTCTTTATCATTGCCAATTTAAAGAATTTTTAGTTGAAATGAAGAGTGAATACGCAGATCTTCTGCTGCATAAGGTTGGCCTTCAAGAGGAAACGTTTTAAAACGTTTCACTCTTCGACTACATATTCAAGCGAGCTTTTTTTTTTAATGCACCTTATCAAAAGAAAATTGAGAAATCATCTTATTGATGAGAACCTACCTGGAATCCTGCTTGAAATTAAAAACGACATACAAACCCGACTTATCCAAACTTGCCAAAGAAATTTCAAACTCATTGTTGTTATTAAATGCGGGTTTTGTCATATTTTAATGTGTAAACTTGTTTTTGTCAATAAATAAGATTATTATTATTATATCTGGATTTATTTAATGTTAGTAGCTAGTTTAAACCGACATGGTCGACATATGGTTAGTTAAACCGACTCCTAAAAATATAGTTTTTGAAAAGAAATTTGGCCCTCAAAAGAAATCTCAATCGTTGTACTGCTGATATTTGGGTCTTTTGACTAATGAGTTTGCCTACCACTGCCATATGCTGCCTAAGACAAACATCACCATGAAGATATTAAATTTGTTGATAAATTGATAATCAATTATGAAAAAAAAAAAGGCCAAAGTGCCAAAAAGAGCTTTTAGTAAAAATGAAGCTAGCACTTACTATACTTCTGAGCTTTTCTACAAAATACTTCTATTTCCCTTCCAAGTTTACCATAGTAGACAACACTGCTTAGAGTTGCTCAGAGAACGAAAATATCCTTCAAGCATTAAAATTTGGAAAATACTCATGAATTTTCAATAGAAAACTTCATTTTCAAGTAATTGTAATTCATTGATTGCAGAAATGAACCTTATTTTATGTAGCACCTATAATATATGAGCATTGTTTAGTAGAAATTACTTATAATGGTCAGCTTTTATTAAAACCCATGATACATACTCGGTGATATAATCAACACACCCAATTTCTGCATAAAGTTGGGTGACACAAATTAAACTTAATGGCTGGGAATATATTAAAAACAAACTATGAGGGAACTCGAATATCAGGACCTTAGGAGTACTAATTTATCAATTAAAATTTAACTAGTTCATCAATTAAAAAATTCTCCTACAAAAGATTACTAAGAAATTTACATCTATCATTTTAGGTTATGCAAAACCAGAAAAAAAAATTCACTTACATATACAGAATTTGTTTTATTTTATGTGTCAAGGTTTGTAGTATTAGAGCAAAACAATTAATGCTAAATAATTGCAAATGGTTGAGTTTCAAAACAGTAAAACTGCATTACAACAATTACAGGATAAAAAAAAAATCCTTGTTATTGCATGAAGCACAAACTCTTTTCAGAATTACATTTTAAATTTATTACCTCAGAATACTGCTTCTCTAAACTTTATCTCAATGAATGACTATTTTTGTTTTAGCAAAATTTTGACTGCAAAAAGATGTATACAATAACTTTATTTTCACTGTGCAATAAAATCAGAGTACATATAACTCAGTATTGTTATGTACGAAAAGCATCGTTTAATTTTTGATAATCACCTCTTTTACTAAGAATCTCCCATAAAGCTATTTAAACTTCTCCATTCTTCTAGCTCTTTAGTTTGCTGTCTCAAAAATAATATCCTAGAAAAAAAGGACAGAAAATGTTAGACCCACCTCGAGTTGAAAATATTCAAAAACACCTAGTCCAAACAAGGAAAACATGAAGCAAATATTGTACTTTTAAGAATTGTTTACTAGTACTATACCTGTGTTCATTCCTGCACATTTTGGATTCCCATAACCCAACCAACAAAAATGAAACGACAATGTATCAAATGAAATAATTTCAATACCATATTTTTAAAACTTAAAGAATGTTCAACTAAAAGATGATCCGCAAAGAGCACATCAAGTTATTGATTCAACCTGACTTTCACTATTTTCAATGTATTCAATATCCAGAGATACATGTTAACAAACTAATTACATAAATTACTTGCAAGTTCAACAACAGCTATTGGTTCCAATGTTTAATTTACACAACACGAAAATTATACTACTTCTCAGGCTCATATCAAGGCAGCACTTCAAATTTTGTAATTTTAAACAACTTTTCAAGACCTTAAATTTAGCAATATTCTACACAGAATGGCCACCAACCATAAGGAAAAATTAGCAATTAAACTAATTTCATTAGTGCTTGGAGATATATTTGAAGGTTTTACCAGAAAAAAAGTGCTCCCAAAGAAGGTTTTTACAACAATCTAGCAACCTCTGATTTGGTTGTTTTTATCATGAAGAGATTGGTGCCAAAACTTAAGAGAAGAGTTTCCATTCCATAAAAATTTCAAACAAGGCCAAATTCTTCATTTGACACCAAATGAAAAATTTGACCTCGTTTAAAATTTTTACATAGAAAAATACTAACAGGAAGATACTGGGAAAAAAGGTTTACCAGAAGATTTCAGAAATAGGCATTAGTTAGACATGAGAATAACCTCTATGCAATGATTTCTAAAATAATTTTTTTTTAGTATTTATGCTTTACTTTTTTTCCAATGGAAAAAGATACAGTCTATACAAAATATGAAATAATAACAAAATCATAATAAATGTGAAATTTTACCTCTGTTCTTGGAGTGTAGCTTGAATTTCAGCCAGCCTGACAAGTGCACGTGCCATTTTCAGTTCCGCTGAAACTTGTGTGCAGTTCAGGCTGCCAATATTATGACCCTCTTCCCAATAACGATTTGCCTAACGAAAAAAAAAATTATTTAAGCTAAGAATACATATTATCTTGCATAAACAGTAAAACACTTTTTATTTTATTTTAAGAGCCATGAGAGAATATTGTACTGCTTTTCCAATTTTAATCTTGAAACAAATGTTAACATGGTAGTACTCCCATAATGATCTTAAAGAATCTATCAAGCTTGCTGATAGTAAAATTTCTGACTGAAACTGCCATCTACTAAATGACTAATACTTGAACTGAATTTCATATCACAAGTATCTTTTTAAAAGAAAAATTTTCAGTCCACAAAAGTTAACTAATTATTTGCAGTTACATAATTCAGTTCCTTTTGAATACCTTCACATAAATAAATCTGAAGTTCACAAACAATCAAAATTTCATCTACAGTACTCTTATATTTAATTTAGTTTTGGGAGGCAGAAACTGGTTAACACAAGCACAAATGAAAAACATCACAATACTTCAAGAAATTATAAAACATACAAAATTTCCTTCCTTTAAAAGAAATAAAAATAAAATATATATAATAATAATATAAAGCGAAAAAAGAGGAATTGCAATGCTGGAAAATTTTTAAAGTATAAGAATCTATTTCATAATGGGTATATGCTTCGAAAAACAGAATGAAAAGCTATAAGGAATTAATTATAATGAAAATTAATTAACCATAGGACTCTTCTGCTTTGCTGAATTTTAAATATGGCATTGTTGAATACTTTTCAGTTACTAAAATACAAATAATCTTCATCTTAGCAGATAGTCTTCAATTTTATAACTCATGCATATCATTTATACTTAACGGTACAAATTTCAATTTAGAAATAATGTTATATAAAGATGCATTACATACTGGACTAATTTAGTTAAATCTGATTTCCATTTTTGAAACACAAGGAGCAATTACATTTATAAGGACTTATTTAAGTTCAACAAAAAGTTGGAAAGGAGTCAGCAGTATCATGTATTTAGAAATTGAAATTTTATTGAATGTTTTACAGGCACTCCTCACTTCACAATTACATTCCTACAACTAGGTTGATAAGCGAGAGCTTAATTTTATTTATTCTGAATAAAGAGAATGGTGTCAACTAGTTTGTTTAGGGGATTATCCAGAACAGGAAATGACAGGTGTGGGGTAATCTATCATGGGATAACATTTTAATTGGGATTGGCATAGGCATAAGTTCTGTCTGCGTGCATGATTAAGGCGTAAAGGGATGTCTGGGATTCAAGCTGATAAAGCAGATTCCAGTTATGCTGGGGAGCTGGCCACTTATCTGAGTAGCCGTTAAAATAGGTCAGTAAGGGAATGGTACCTGTTGTGCATTAACAAAGTGCAATGTCAAAGATGCATGAACTAGAGTGGTCTTTAGAAATTGAGTTATGACTTAGATCTTATGGTAGATTTTACTCTAAAATTAGGTAATTTCTTTATTCAAATATCAAGAACATTAAAACTGGATGGCCCTATGCATTTACATTAAAAAATAAATCGGCCATATAAAAAACTTCCAGTAAGCACCTGTCCAGGTTTGAAAATTCTATCGTAGCTTGGGTTCCATTTTTTCGTTTAAGTGCTGAAAGTCAACCCTATTTTATTATTGCCACTCGGAGAAAAGCTACATGTGAAAATATTTATCACCTAAGCAAGTTTTACAATTATTTTTGTGATCCATAAATCTTTTAAATATTTTTTTTTAAAGAATCAAATGACTTAGTCTTGTTTTAAAAATCATTTCGAATTTATTTCCGATACCTTTTATAAACCAAAGCATTGCAGGCACAAAGGATTTTTAGGAAAAGATGATTGGAATAAAAAGTTTTAAAAAGTTCATATTCACACCAATAAAATTGAATCAAAAACAAAACGTAATTGAATGTCTAATACATCTATTAGTTTGCTTTCAACTGGTATCAGCGCACAGCATCCAAAAAACCACTTTAGTAACTAGTTCAGACATATAGAATGTATTCGTAGTTGCTGCTAGAAGTTTTTCATTAAGCCAGATAGACATAACACAAACAATTTCTTGATTGCACACAAAGAAAAGAGCAGACAACTAACAACTCACCTGGCGTTCCGCATGGTCAGCCTGCCAACCTACCACATGAGATATGAGATCTTCCCTATAGTAATTGGCTAATGATGGGGTTAATGATGGGATGGATGGTTTCAGTGCTGCTGTAGCTAATGAACTAGTCCCAGCTGTATTTAAACTGTGGAGACTGCTAACACTAGAAGTTGGGCTATCATGCCTGGAATGAAATAGAACATGTTAGAAATGCACCTTTACAAAAGATAGCAAACATAATGAAATTTGATGTCAGTGGATACGATATATACAGGCATATTCCTTTGCAACACTTCACTGATTTTGAGTTATGGAAGTTTGGGAAAGTTGACTAAATTAGTTTAATTCAGGTAAAAATGAATAACTTTGATTTCTACAACTATAAAAGCAAGTGTTTCTCCTTGCCTGTATGCAGGGGCGCAGAAAATGTTTCAGGGCCCAATATTTATTTAGAACACAATTTGTTTAGTCCAATTTCCCCGAAAACATCCACGTATTTTCATTCCAGTTTAAGTGACTATTAAGAGTACAATCTTGATCATTAAGAACTCTTTTTAAGACAATTAGTTAAATTTTTAAAAAAAGAACCGATATTTATTCAAATAAAAATATAATTTTACATTAATGGATTATATATTAGTTGTCACTAAGATATGACAGCCTTCCTGTCTCTTTGTGAAAGTTAACCAACACCACGGGTGACACCATGATGGCTGTTATCCAATAGGCTACAAATTCCCATAACCCTGGCCGATTGTTACAAATTCCATGGGAATTCATACCTTTCAGCACCAGAAGTTAGGGAGCAGTAGTCAAACCTAACCCCATGAAAAGAAATGTCACGGGCCACAGAGAAGGTCACCAGCAACGACGTGCTGGCCACGCAGAGGCTAGTGGGAGATAAGAAAGAAACTGCCATTTTCCACGTGCAAGCTTTTTTTTGCCGATTTTACTCAAAAATATGAAGATAAAACCATTTAAAATTTGCTTCACTGGGGAAAAGGGGGGGGGGCAAAGCCAAAAATATAGTCGCTAGCCAAAATATTTGCTCGTCACCGATGACAATTGAATTTGTGGTGTTGTTTTTTTATAAACGTGGCCAAAAATTTTCCTACAGCTGCCTGAATTTCCCCCGAACCTAGTTCGCGCTTGACTCCTGTCCGTATGTATATCCATGGCACTTACAATAATGAAATTTAGCACACAGGTAGTCCTAATTTGTTGTGGATTGTGTCCAACCCGAATTTTAAAATTTAATCTAAAACATTTTAAATTTAATCTTTGATGATTTTAAATTAAAATTTAATATGTTTTTTCAAGCCCTGACACCATCCCTGCTGATTCTTATGCAAAATGACCTGAATCCAAATATGACACCTGTTTTCCCCCATCACCCACCATTTTTCTAGGGACGCACCCCTATGTTTATCACATTTCGATAAAATTTTATGGACATTGATTGGGGGGGGGGGGAGTATTATTATTTTAATCATTAAATTTCTTCCGAGGGGCTAGAGAGGTGAAAAGCTCTAAAACATGAATATTTGTAGCAAAAAGGGAGATTTGTCCCCTTAAATTGTAAAAAAAATCATTAAAAATGATCCAGTTTTTTTTCTCACTTTATTTCCTACATATTCCAGCTTATAGTCCCCTCTTTTCGCCCCCCAAACCCCTTGCAAGAAAGTTTGGAAGATTCACTGTACGATGATGACGCTCTCTATAACTTGCGCACTTTGTAGTTTGCGCAGGAATTTTCATGCTTTGACAAGTTTAAACTTGCATTGCTTTTATCAGCATAGTTGTGAACTGGAATCGTAATCTTCCCTCATTACATCTTTCGCGATTGTAGAGTCAACTTTTCGGTTTTCTAGGCGGGGATTCTGTGTTTCCAAGTTTAGACTGTGTGAAACAGTCCAAATGTTTTTGCTCCAGCTTTTTCAAAATGAATTACAGTAAGTTGGGATTAATACTGAGCATTGATTTACTGTTTAATTATGCCATGCGAATGTAAAAATCATCCCGATAGCTTCTGCTATGTTTGTGGTGAATTAAAAACGTAACGAAAACCCACCTGCTCCCCTTCTAAAAACTGCTCATCAATTTTGCTTTGATTGCCAAGTTGGTGATCAGGACAAGGATAGAGCTCCAAACGGTGGAAGTCATACAAAAGTAACTATCTGTGAGATGACAGCAAGGTTCGCGCCAAACCATGGGCACAGCAAATAGCATTAATCTACGGGTACCTTTCAGCCATTTGGTCAAGTTACTATTTCAAGTAGTGCAGCAAAACTTTGGAGCCCAATCCTTGTCCTGATCGCCAACTTGGCAATCAAAGTAAAATTGATAAGGAGTTTTAAGAAGCAGAGAAAGGAGTTTTAACTGCGCTTTTAAAATCAATTCACCGCAAACATAGCAGAAGCTATCGGGATGACTTTTACACTCGCGTAGCATAATTAAACAGTAAATCAATGCTCAGTATTAATCACAACTTGCACTCACATACTGTAATTCACTTTGAAAAAGCTGAACCAAAAAAATTTAGACCGTTTTAGTCTAAGCAACTTGGAAACACAGAAATCCCCGCCTAAAATACCGAAAAGTTGACTACGATCGCATGAGGGAAGATAACGATTACAGTTCACAACTATAGTGATAAAAGCAATGTAAGTTTAAAATTGTCAAAGCATCCTGCACAAATCACGAAGAGTGAGTTATTGAGAGCGTTACCGCCGTACAGTGAATCTTCAAAACCTTCTTGCGAGGGATTTGGGACCTCTCCACCCTTACCCACTTTAAGCCAAAATTGTTGCTATATATTTTTATAAGTTGGGGGCATTTGGGAGAAGGAAAAGAAGGGGCAAGAAGCTGAAATATGTAGAAAATAAGTGAAAAAATTGCGAAAACCCAACAGAAAAAAAACGATTATTTTGAATGACTTTTTTTAAAACAATTTAAGGGGTCAAACCCTCCCCAACAATCTTTCTTCTTGCTACAAATGTTCACGCTCTAGAGCTATTCACCTCTAGCCCCTCAGAAGAAATTTAATGGTTAAAATAATCCTTTCCCATTTCAAATCAAATTTGTGTCCATAAAATTATATATAGTACATAGTATTAATAAATTATTGAAGAATTACTAAATACTAAAATAAATAACTAATAAATATTTAAAATTAAAAAATTATTGAATAATTAATTGAAACAAATAATTTTATACAAAATTCAAATTTTTGACCAAATATATAAGTGAATGAATCTTATTTTAAAAGTCACACAAAGTAACAAAACAAAGTGGGTTTTTTATTTTCAAGTCCAAGTTTCTAACTTCAGGATATTTGAAAATAGAGTGGAAAATTCAAAGCAGCGTAAAATTCTACGCCAGATCGATACCAAGAACAGATTTATTATTCACTAATTTTATTAAATAGCATGTAAAAGAAGAAAAAAAACAGACACAAAAATAAAAAATCGTACAGCTATGGTCTCAGTTTATAGCAGTGGCAACAGTCTTGGCGCTTTTTTTTGATGCACTTCTAATAGGGAGTAATGACAGGTTAAGGTAACCAATTTGTAATACGGTTATTGCGGATTTTAACACAACCTCGGCAAGCGGAAAGTTTACAATTTTCATTTTGAATATTCCAGGAAGTTCTTTTAAAATCCATTAAACTGTCATTGATTTATTTGAAATAATTATTTCTTTAGTGACTTCAGAAGTGCGCCAAGGATGTTGCCACCGCTAAAAACAGAAGCTGTAAAAATAGACTGAAGCTGTAGTAAATAACATAACTTAATTCAGTTTAAATTTACAACCTATTTTCGAATATAAAATACCCCTTTTCAAAATCTCTAATCAATTTCCATCGGCTAATATTTTTCCGAAAATATTCTTATTTTTTTTTAATTAAATCAACTTTAAATCAAATAAAACTTAAAATTCATAACTCATAGTATCCAAGAAATAATTTAATTAATTAAAAACAATCATAAATATTGCCCTTAAAAGAAGCATCATTTTGAAAATTTCAGCTGCAAAAATAGCTGCAGTCCATAATGAAAATGTAAACTTTTTGCTTGCGGAGGTTGCCATAAAAGTCGACATAACCTGTCGGTTAAAAAACTGAGCATCTTATTTACTGGTTGAAAGAAAAATCACATTAAAAGCTGATCAACTAAATATATTTAATTTATACCTTTTCCGCCGCATCGTGACGAATCACGGCAGCTAGATAACAGCTCTGCTTTCTTAGAAAACTGTAGCTTTACCTACAAAATTTACAGCAACAATGTACGCTAACTAGTTCAAAATCCAAGTTCTCCAGGTTTGCCAATTAACTAATAAGCTTCTCGCAAAGTATTCTTTTCAAAGAGGAATTTACAAGACTTAGTTTTTCAAAATTTAGGAGTGCAATGTTGGCGATATATGTCTCATTTGGCGCACTTAACATTTATAGAAGACAAAAAGGGGCAAAAGTCGGAATTTTTTCTTAAAAAATGATGAAATTTCTCAAAAATTTGAGAAAAGTGGGAAATACTAACAAAAGTTGGAAGAATCTCATCCCTATGTTAGGATGTTCACACTTTAATTTTTTTCTTCTTTTTTTTTTGCATTATTCTTTAGTTGTAATTCTATGATATCATACAATTCTAAAGAAAAAATTGTAGAAAAAGCAAAACTTCTTAGAAGAAGGAAAAAAGCAAAAATCTACGTAAACGTGGAAGATTTCACCCAATTGTGAGGCACTCGTTTACATTTTAAACGAAAAACAGTTTCACTTACCTTACTGAGTGAGTACTACTATCCGAGTCAGGAGAGGTTCTGTCCCGATCTATCTCTCCTTTCCCATCCGGAAAGTGAGTAGCACTCGTAGAATTGACTTGAAAAGTGGCACTACTTGACACACTACTAGCAGTCTGAACAGTAACTGGATGATGGTTAACCTGATTTGTTTGAGACTGTGCAGGGGAAGCCGAGGGCTTGCTTTGGTGGTGAGAATCTAATAAATGCATGCATGGGGTAAGAATAGTGTATGTGGAACAAAAGGTACAATATTAAACAGAGACAAATGTGTTGACGAAAAAAATTGTCAGATCTTTTGAAACGATAACAATTAACAAGACAGAATTTTTTAGAATTACTGTTAGTTTGGAAAGAAATTGTTCTTCTAAATTCAACTTGGGAAAAATCTAAATTATACGTAAAAATATTGCATGATTAGTTTGAAATGCTTTAGATAAATTTCTCCTGTGCAATTAAAACTATGCAGTGATATTCAAATGAATGTCAGTGATTTTTAACTGCCTGAAACACATTTCCAATATTATTGCAATTATTCAAATCATATAGATATGAGATATAATTCATTCACAAGAGCTAGTGTATATTAGAAAAATGCTTCTAATCTCCAATTAGTCAATTAAAAAAAAATTATATCCTTCTGAGAAAAACGTTTAGAGATTCTAAGTTTCAAAAATTTCTCAGAGCTAGGAATAATCTCAAGTGAGAAAATAAAATAACATTTTTCCTTAAATTTGTAATTTCTTTCTTTGTTGTATTTATTTTGCCAAGACTTCAACAGGTAAAGCAGTAACAGTAAAAAAAAATTAAACTTTATACAATAAGGGGAAATAGTATTAAATGTGATTAAAACTAATGCTCAGCAGTAAAAAATAAATTTTGAATAACTGGAAACATAAAAAGCAAAGTCATTTGTCTTACCTGTAACTTGTGACAGATTAGTCACCTGTTTAGTTAACTGTAAAGCTTGTTGTATTGTTCTCAAAGCTAATAAAATAAAACAAATATAATTAAGATTTATAACAAGAGGAAATGTACTGAAATGACACTTGTAAAGACACCAAAAAATCAGAAAAAATGTAATACAATTAATTATTGAAAGCATTTTAAAGTTATAATTTCCTTTAAGGATCCATAGAACAAGGTGTGTGCATCTAAGATCACATCTTTTAAATTTGGAAGTCAATGCAAGTAAGCTGCACACATGTTCCATGCTGACAGAATTACAGCACTTTTTCAGTGTCTAACATCTGATTTAACTTGCCTTTTGTAACCTAATCAGTTTGCGTAAATGGGATAGAGAACAATTGAATCAGTTATAAAACTCATAGGTCACATTTTTGTCAAAAACAAGTTTACCGCAATAAATGAATCTTTAGTGGTAGACAGTTTAGTTTAGACACAGTGAACATTAGTAAGTCATGCTCCTAGTAACTGATATTTGATGCTATTCATTTTACGCTATTGCTCATTGTTTAAGAATGAATTCCAGTCCTGAAAGAAATGGTAATGAAACCTTCAAAATGAAAGATCGGAAATACCACTCTTTCACCCGACAGGGTAATAAGACATCACTATTAGCTGCAGGAAATTCATTCATCGATAACAGAGGTAGAGAATATTCTCTGTGAACGAGAAATTCAATTCTTGTTTTCTATTTAAAACCTAATTTTTCAGAAAATTGTAATCTGTTTCATTTTATTGTATGCAGAAATGAACATGAAGCTTTTTTTTATGTACCATTCACAATATATATAGGTATATAAGCACTGTTAGAAATTAGTTATAAACGTTAAGTTTTTATTGGAGAGAAAGCATGCAAGATTTTTCTATTTTTATCATCATGAAAAGAAAATCTGCAATTTATATCACATGGAAAAGTTTACATGCTATGCATACAAAAGATCACACTTCTCGATTTCAAGGGTTGCGTCCAGGTGTCCCGAATTGTTCAAATGATGAAATAAAATCATAATTGCGCAAAAAGAAATCATACGCAGCTGAAATGGAAAGCATTAGAGTTTAGTCAGATTCAGTTTAAAGATAGTATGCCACCTGTTTCACTTCATGATTTGTTCACCAAGTTAAGTGTGTTGAAATCGCAACTCTGTGAAAGCATTTTGAAGAGCTGACAAAACAGAATATCTCGACAAAGCAAAGATGGTCAACTGTGTTAAGCAATTTGGAAAAAAATTAAAAAAAAAAGACAAGTGTCCTTAATCTCTATATGTTTGTGGAGTTCGTTCTTTCCCTGTTATGAACTAATGCTTCAGATGAACGAGCATTCTCGTTGATAAACAATTTTTGGAGTATTGAAAAATCCTCAATGTCAATCGATTGTGTTCCAAGTCATTTTAGTTATTAAAATGAACCTTTTTCTAATGTGTGTGCATACATGTGAGAAAATTAAGAAAAAGACACTGTTCAGAGCACCGGCCTTGTCAAAGAAGTATGACTGGAAATACCATCATCTTCAACAAACGACGACAACTTTAAAAAAAGAAAGAGCGACTTGACGAGTTCAGTAGTTTTGGATTATTATTTTTTCGTTTATTCTTCTTTATTGACAACTCAGTGTCCAGTTGTTGTAATATGTATCTTTTAAACTTTCCAAAATAAACAAAAATCTTGAAATGTTATCTCTAGTATTATAAAAGGAAGTGTTTGTTTGTCTATTTAGGGCCGCTATTCTATGGCACTTACAGCAATGAGATTTGGCCCACAGGTAGTCTAAATTATTTGCAATTTTTGGGTCGCGGAAAATTTTAAAATTCCATCTAGAAGATTTTAAAATGAATTTAATAGTTTTTTTCTCCATTGCTTTTTCTACCCGTGTGACCTTGCAGTCAGGGTTTGGAATCATGCCAAGTTTTTTTCATCCGCAGTACACGGAGAAAATTATTATTTTTTTCCATTTCCGCTTTGATTTTGCGTGGACGAATAAATTTCTAGCCAGACAATAAATATTTTAACTGAAGTCAGTTCTTTTTTCTATCTCCTAGACCAGGGATGGGCAAACTCAGGCCCGCTGGAAGGTTTTATCCGGCCCGCGGATAGAATTTTAATTTGCCGGTCTGACGGAAATTAAAAGAAAATATGATCAGACTGCACATTTTAAGCCCCAGCCAGCAGTTTTTTCTTTTGGCGCAAGTTTTAATATTATTGATTGCATATGGAAATATTTTGGACATATAGCATCATTGTGAATAGTGGTGAAAGTATTAAAAGTATGGTGTAACTAGTGCTTGTTTGGGTTATTCGTGAAATATTTCAACCCCAAAATGGCTACTAAAAAACGTAAAGTTGATTCAGAGGGCGGTGCTTTTAATGATGAATGGACCTGGAAATTTTTTTTTACAGTTGTTCAAGATTAACCAGTGTGTCTCATCTGCAATGAAGCTGTAGCAGTCTTCAAAGAATATAAAATTTCTCGTCATTTCACATCTAAGCATAAGAATTTCAATTACGAAGCAATGTCCGAATATGAAAAAAAACAAAACGTAGAAAGTCTTTGTAAAAAATTATCAGGCCGACAAAATTTTTTCAAGATAAACACTATCCAAGAAGCAGCTACACATGCAAGTTACATTGTAGCAAACAACATTGCTAAAAATAATAATGCTCTCAGTGATGGGGAGTTTGTTAAACAATTCATGCTCAAAGTTTGTGATGTTTTATGTCCAGACAAGAAAAATAATTTTGAGACTGTAAGCTTATCTCGAAAAACGGTGACTTCTAGAATCGAAGCCATCGATAAAAATGAGACATCACAATTAGAGTCAAAGATTGGCCAGTTTAAATTTTGCTCCATAGCTATGTGTGGATGAAAGCACTGATATAAATGATACTGCTCAGTTAGTATTATTTATAAGAGGTGTTGATGAGAACTTTTAAATTACAGAGGAACTGGCGTGCATGCGTTATTTAAAGGGAACTACAACGGGATGTGATATTTTTCGTGAATTTCAGGAAGGGATTTCAACTTTGAAAGTGCCTATAACAAATATATGTAATATTACAACCTATGGAGCACCAAATATGACAGGAAAAAAATCTGGATTTCTTGGACTCTTTAACCAAAACTATCCCGGGAACAATGTTGTTTTTCTACATTGTGTTATACATCAAGATGCTCTGCATTAAATATGAAACCCGTGCTTGATGCAGTCGTGAAGCTTGTAAATACTATTCGATCTCGTGGGCTTACTCACAGGCAATTTCGAGATTTTCTTCAGTCCGTGCAATCTGAATACTCTGATGTACAGTATTACACGAAAGTAAGGTGACTTAGTGCAGGATGTGTTTTCGAGCGAGTTTGGCAGCTGAAAGACGACATTGTGTCCTTCTTCCATGAGAAACAGTGTTCTGCGGAGTGCGAAATGTTAGAAGATACAGAATGGCTTTCGGACTTTGCATTTTTCACAGATCTTCTTTGTCATATGAGCAACTTGAATGTCAAGATGCAAGGGAAAAATCAATTTATCGACAATATCTGGGCCCATATCAAAGCTTTTAAACTAAAACTTAATCTGTTTGCTGGGCAGCTAGCTAAGAACGACTTGTCTCATTTCTCGAGGTTAAATTCAATACCCTCAGTAAATGAAGAGAGAAGCTTAAGAATTATGAAGATTTCTTGAAAAAACTGCATTTTGAGTTCGAACGCAGATTTCAAGATTTCAGTGCCATTCAAACAGAATTGGATATTTTTACCATGCCTTTCACCATAAATTGTGAAGCAGTGAGGTCAGATTTGCAGCTTGAATTAATTGAGTTGCAATCAAACAATCATCTCAAGCAGTTGTTTCTAAATATGCCAAAGTTAAGAGTTTTACAAATCATTATCGAAAGTAAGTTTCCCAAATTTAATATCTCACGCACAAAAAATCAGTGCTATGTTTGCTTCATCTTATATATGTGAACAAGTGTTTTCAACTATGAACCTTAGAAAGAATTATTTCAGAAGATCGACAGATGAGCATTTAGCCTCGTTCCTTAGAATCAGTACATCTCACTTCGAACCTCAATATAAGGAACTTTTAAAAATGAAATTACAATTTCATTCATCTCATTAACATATTTAAATTGTAATACTTGTATATTGTTTTTTAAAATTTTAGAAAAATTTCTCTCGGCCCGCCAATTTTTTTTTCTTCGACTTTTGGCCCGCGACCGAAAAAGTTTGCCCATCCCCTGTCCTAGACTGTTAAAGATAGAGTAAAAATTTCAACAGATTTGAAATCTGCAGAAAATTTTTGCACCAGATTAATACCTTACATCACAGGCAACGCCAGGCTAGCCACACAGTGAGTAGTTAAATATATTTGGAGAGCATTGGATTCTTAGCAAATTTAGATCTTAATAATATGTGATAGGCAAAGGTGGGACATAACAGCAAGTTGGCAAAGAGCCGTCCCAATCAGTGGCCTGGCTGGGGGAAGGAGGGGGCAAAAATATCATTCCTTTCTCATAATTTTACTTTTTAATTCTAAAAAATAGGATTGTTTTGGTTTTAGACGCTTATAAAGACCAGATTTATCAAAATTCTCTGGATTAGGACCCATGAACTTCCTCTATATCCCCCTAGATTAGGCCTCACTGTCCAAAATATGGTCACCGTAGCTATGCAACATTAAAACACTTTCTCTCTCTCTAATTTATCATGACTAAAGTAATTTTTTTTATATTTCATTTCACTTAATTATATATAACAATTCTTCCTTATGAACTCAGTTACTACTATTACATAAAACTAATAGCAATAATTTTTGTAACTAATGAACACTTTTTTTTTGGATTTTTCATCCTCAGAAAAAGTATATTTTGTATTAGATTTGTAGCAGTATATCAATCTATTGTGCAAGTAAAATTCTAATTTTTAAACTTAAAAATACGGGTTTTCTAACTAATAAACATTAAAAAAAGTTGAAAAATTCTGGGGGAAAAAAAAAACAATTTATAATTTGTACCTGCATTTTTTAAAAACAAAAATCAGAAATCTAGTAGTTTTGGTTCTAAAATGTGTTATATATATATATTTAAGGAAAAACCGCCAGGAGAACATTTTGGATGGAATTTGGAGGTTTACACTCTATTTTTATGTTCGACTTAACAAAATACCACCACATTTTTAAATTGCGATTTCTTTCATCTCATACATTAATTCTTTGATTTAAAAAATATATATATTTGCCATATTTTAATTTTTTTTATGCATTTAGAAATTTTTGCTGATTTTCCCACTGGAGAACATTCTCCAAAAAACTATTACTACAAATTTTACATATCTAAACAGGTAAGTCAAAACCCTGGAAATTATTTAACAGATGCCATATAAGAACTTATTTCATTATTTTCCTGTACAAATGGCACATTACACATCTTGGGAGATATATTACTTGAGTTTCAAGCTTGGTATTATCCACAATGTGTGTAGAAAAAAGTATCCTGATCTCAAAGTAAATTATTTTTACTATCGAAATATTTGAAAGAGTTTCGTCAGACTGCAAGTAGACACCTGCTGCTCATCAACTGTGTCATAATCAAAAAATAGTTTTGAAACATAAAGCCCAATGAGCTGCCACAACTGAAAGAGAAATGGTTCATTTCAGTCACTAAATATGTAAGAAATATCTACAAAAGTAAAAATAGATGATTTGGTGGGTGCTATTGCTGTTGACTTCATGCAATCACTTCCTCAAATTCCTGTGTATAGGAGGTATTTTTTCTTAGCCAGCTAACAATAAGTTTTTGCATTTATAACCGTCAGGATGGACAGTCTACCTATTTTTTCAGTATCATGAAGCAACAGGAAAAAAATGGCCCTAACAAAGCATGTTAATTTCTCTTGCAAAATATTAAATCGATCAAGCGCTTGCACAATTTCCCCATGGGTGAAGGGCACAAAATAAAAACTATGCCCTTCGTTAAAATGTACTTTGCATTAGTTTCCGAGAAAATATGAAACAATTCTTCCCAATCCAAGTGCATTCATTTCTATCGTTCAACCACAATTTTGCAATTTTAAAAAGAAGATACAACATTTTTTTAATTTTCACTATGAAATATGAATTTTTTATTAAATCTTCTACTAAGAATGGTCAGTTTGAGATAACAGAAGCAAAGTATATTATTAAATTGAAAATATGGTGGCTGAAGCATTTATGATGGTGTTTTCCATTGAGTCTATCCTTTATTCCAAAATGAATCAGCATAACCAAGTGGAAAAATCCCCATTAAAAAAATGAAGACAATCAAAGGAAACTATATCCCAGACGAAGACAACATTCAAACAATTTTCTGCAATGAGATATTTTACCTGTGTTCAACTTGTAATAAATGCTATACTGAAGAACTTTTTCTTTATACAAATAAAAAATTATAATGTTCCACATTGACCCATTTTAAAATTCATTTTTGGTGTATTGAGTGTACTATCTTTTTTATACAGCTTTGAATACCCTTATTTTTGACGAAAGGATGTATTTAAGAAAACCTCACATACAAACTGAAAATTCATAATTGAATTACTTGCTACCCAAGATCTTCATTGAGCACAAAGATTGTATTTAACTTAAATAGATTTGAATGGAAATTAATTTCCTTTTTCATTACTGGTTTCCGCAGAAATAGTTTTTCTCGATTTCCCAAAATGTCTCAGAGAACTAGTGGAGTTTCTCAAATGACTGATTTCAATTGCTGAAAAATATTTTAAGATACACACATGTAAATTTGAAGAAAAAAACTGCACAAAATAAACTTTAGTTTACATCAATTGTTTATTATTCAGTCTTTTAGCTCACTGCTTTTATTTCACAATGATTTGACAAACAGTACAATTCTAAGCAGAAGGAAAATTTTGAATATACCACTTCAGAGGTTCTGCGAGTAAGATTGTTTACACATATATCCTAATACTAAATTTACAATACTAACCACTGATTCTACCCAGAGCTTCAAATGATTCAATTGAACTTCAACTTTTGCATACACAACAAAGGTAATTTAATTAACGTAGAAATGAAAGAAAGTGTCTAAGGCGAAAAAGGAAATTCAAGTTCTTAGACATTTTTGGATAAGTTTATGCTGAAAATGAAGATCAATACAGTTAAATAATGGCTCCAAGAACATGGAAACACTTCCTTCAATTCAAGCAATCAAATAAGAAAATATTTTTAAAAAAATCACTTTTTAAACAAGATGCTAAAAATAACAGGCCGATCACTTAAAGTACATTAAAACTGTTTCCCCAAACTTTCCTTAGAGGGAATGTATAATTGACTCCAATTCACAACTAACAGAGGCCAAGGAGCAAAATGTAATTCCAAAACATTAATACACATAAATTCACTGCACACACATTTTAGTACAAGACAAAAAAATAATAGAACGTCGAATAAAAGAAAGGAAACAAGAGATAAGAGAATGCAAATGAGAAGGCAAAGACCATCCACCAAACAACCCAAAACACAAAGTAACCAGAAATTCAAACAAATCACTGGTATGAGCTGAAATTTTGGTACAAGAGAGCCAGCTTACCTTCCTGAGGCGACAGTTCAGACAAATTAGGCAACCCTTTTGTTCCAGCAAGTTGTGAGATCAGCTTGGGTAAGTTGGATATTGTAACTTGCGATGGGGAAAGAAGGTGGGCTGCTACCTGAGCATTAGAGGGACAAGAACTTGAATTGGTTGAGTGAGTGCCACTCGTTTGAGTGCGATTGTGAGTCCCAGAATCGGTGTGGCATGTGTGGGGGTCGCTGTTTTCTATTGAATTTTCAGCAGAATCTTGGGAATGAGTGTCTGCATAGAAAAGAAATGGAAGGAATCAAACATGTCCTCTGGTCCTGCCATTTAGTGGAAATGGCTTAATGTTTTGGAACCGAGCAGAACTTCAATAACAATTACAACCAACCACAACATTTCATACAAATCAAGGAAATACAAACTATAAAATTACAGAACTGAACAAGCATAAGAATCGACTAAATCAGGTAAGTATCCAACCCTTTGATGAAACACAAATTTAAGATAATATTCCAAAATTACTTTACTGCAAAGATCTTTCAAACGATTTCATCTCACCATACAGGAAATGCTATGAAACATTTTAAACTTTGTACCAAGTTCAAAACACAATAAATGTTTAAAATTGTGACTATTATATAACCGACCACAGAAGACAAAATTTGCAAATACTTTTTTAAAGCTTTATTTTATTTTCTCTTCATCATGCAAAGATGAGAATTAGTGCTGTACAAAAAAAAAAAAAAAAAAAAAAAAACAGGCAGTCACTTGCAATTTATTTAAATTCTTACATTAGTTTGACCCAAACCATTATTTCAACATATTAAATATCCCAAACTCATACAACTTAGGCCACTAATGGTTCAAAGATGTGTGCAAATATTTGTAAAATCAAACAGATTGTTATGGAGCATTAAAATCTGATTATAACATTTTGCATTAGTCCATGCAAATTTGGTAATGCAGCACTTAAATGGATTAATTTCCAAGTTACTTTACGGCTTAAATCAAATGATCTAAAAGGAATGTCATGATTTAAATGCTTTACATTCATGTTTTAAAAAAAAATTTCCCTTTTGCCTAATATTTTACCTTTAATCTTGTAATATTTTTAACTGATCTTTCATCCACGCTACGGCTGCCTAAATTAACAGATTAAACCTTTAGTTTAAAATAAGGTTTCTCTGTTTGTTTTTGCATGCTGGGTACATTGCCAAGAAAACAAATCAGGAAGATTTTTAGCAGCATAAAAACAAATTCTGAAATTTAATTGAAGACAACTTATTGAAATTAGAATAGATACCTTACTAACAATTATAAAAATTAATAAACAAAATAAATAAAATAACTAACTATTCTTGCCCGCTTTCGAAGTGGACACCTTAAATCAAGGAAATTTTCCGAAGGATCTAAGATCTTTGAGATTTGTAACAACTGTTCTACTCAGCAGGCTTCGCCTCACCACATTTTCTCGTGCTTGGGGCTCTCCAAACAGGACTTGACTGACGATCCATTGACGGTGTTGGATTTTTTTAGGGTGTATAACGTCATGGACCTGGTCTAGCACTGCTGGCCAATGGGGGCGTGCAACAACAATAAAATAACTATGTTGTGTAGTTTTTGACTATACTGGCAAAACAAATCTCAAGTCCTCTGCTAGAAAGTTCAAATTCCTCAGCACTGCAATGGAAATTAAATGACTTTCCAGCTTTTCTTCTTTCAGGATATACTTTAAATCCGTTTCTCAAAGTTGACTCGCCCAAAGTAAAATTTTCTGACAACTTGCCAAACTAATTCCAATGTTGCCATAATTATGGTGGTATAAATGCTGTAAATTAGTCATTCAAAAAAGTCCAGAAGAAAAAACGGTTTTTCGGAAGACTTGTAGAAAATCCTGAAGAGCTGGCACGTATACATAGAAGTATCAAAATTTACATATAGAATAATAACAAAAGGTTCGTTTTTCTCATAAGCAGTAACTATCAATTTTTAAGCTTGTCAGAACGAAAGCTTTCAAACAAAAAGAAAAACATGGAGGGCACTTCTATTTTATTCTTGCAACAAATATTTTGAGACTGGATATAAGAAATAGTGTCAGAGTGTCACATATCACTCAGCTATATATTATTCAAAATAGCTAACGAGAAAATAACAAAATGACAATTTTCTACTCTAAATAGGTATAAAAAATCAAATGAAGGACAGCTCTGACAAAACCGACATTTCACAGGAATACAGTTTAATGTTTATTACTTGTAAAAAAACTTCGGGATTGTAATCCGAGTTCTAAAGCAATAATAAAATCAAAATTGCAACATTTGCTTCCCAGTCTATTTACATTACGAGAACAGAGAAATTAAATACAGAAAATAAAACCCTAACTCAACAAAAAAATACCAAATTAATTTTAACTTAAAAGGTGAATTACAACAGCAGAAAAAATCAGTGTCAAAACACAAACTTCAAAATTTCAACTTAGTATCATAGATATTATGACTTTTAACTAATTACCTTTTCAAATTCACAATGTGGTAAAACTCTCATGTTAAATTTTGCATCTTCTATAATTGAAACATGTTTTTTTTTTGTGCTGTTGAATTCTTATGAAATTCTTTACTTCTTTTGGAGGTTATAGTGATAAATACGAAACACGAATTTGTGACATACAATTGGGAATAGGAATGTAGCAATAATAGTTACGCTTTCTCAGTAATGGCTGCGTTCACTGATGGAACACTTCTGGATTGCCATAGAACATTTGCCAGTATTCGAAAGCTTTTGATTTAGCAAACCAAGCACATTTATAACCATAATTCACATAAGTGTTTATTTATTCGGTTATCTGCCCTTGAATGTGATAGCGCCTCTTTCAAAGGTGGAAATAGATGTCTTACTGGAGTGTTCCCACCTTTTTTGATTCATCATGTGAGAAAATAAAACAATACTTTCCATCTAGTTAAAAATGTTCCAGGGACAAAAATAAACAAATTACAATGATGGAAATTTCAGGACAGATAATATACATCTAACACATAATACTAAAAATTTGTGAGGTTTTTCAAGTTGCGCTTCACAATAAAATTTGCATTAAAAAAAATTTATTTTTTTTAACTTTCTTGTTTTTTTAAATTATTTTTTGTTTCTTATCGAAGGAATAGAAACACAATCGCTTATTTATACCAAACTTTTAGATAGAAGTGCTCTGTTAAGAATAATTTTTGATACTGTCTTTCCCCATTTTTAGATTTACTAGAGTAATTTGAAATTTGTATCAAATAGGCAAGATATCTGTTTTTGTTGATCCCTAAAATGAGCAGTGACGAATATAAAACAATATTCAGACATCATCTAAAAGACCGTTTACTGAAGAATGTAAAAAAAAAGTTTTTCATTTGTGTCACTAACCGATTGAAATATAGGGTCTCAAACAGGCTGCTATTAGTGCTAAAAAAAATGTACATTTGTGTGACATTGAACTTTAAAAAATTCAATAAAAAATAAAGTATACATTTTGGATATTTAATATTTGGCAGTTCCTCCTTACTATATATTAAATATGTGACAGGTTTAAAAATTAAATTTCATTAAAATTGGTGATGTTGTCAGACACAGCCCATTTGCGTGGAATGACCCTATTATCAAATAGAATGCATTTATACAGTAAATGAAGACTAACCATAACAAGAATGTAAATTGGCTCAGCCTACTATATAAAAGGCATGTCATGCGACAACATAGATACTTTATTATAGTCTATCATTGTTAAAGTTTAGAAAAATATTTAAATTCTTTCAAGGAAATTACTTATGCATAATAAAAGTCTTCCAAACTATTTTGATTTATGTTTTAATTTAATTAGTTTCAGAACTATATTTATCTTCATTAATATTATTTTGCTCAGTGGGCAACAGGAGATACGGACAAATCAGATGTTTCACAAAAATGTAGACATGAGAAGTTTCTTGTAATTTATTAATGGGATAAAAATGTTTAAATAAACATTAACTTTTATTACACTTTCCGAATATATATGCACATGACAACCTGCAGGTGTAAGTTGAGTAGTTACTACAACTACATTGATATACTGTCCATTTTGTAAACTATTTGAAGTTTATTACAAAAACATGAATATTCTGGAAATTGGAAAACAGCTATAACCCCGAATGATTATTGAACACTCAGGGTATTTGATACAGGTGATACCCCAAGTCAAAATTAAAATCTTCAAAACTAAGATTTATATGAAGTCACTCTTATCTTTGTTTCCCCCCAATCCATAATTGTTTGAAAATATATATATTGTTATGGGGAAGATTTTGCAAACGTAACATCGGACATACTGAGGATTATGAACATTACTTGAATTTGCCCCTTTGCAAGATAAGGAACTCTCAAAACTAACAGTTCATGTGATAAATACAATCTTCTAGTTCCATCAAGTAACATTCCTCAAAAGCCAGATGTTTCTTTAAAAATGCTGCAGAACAAAAAGCTACAAAAATGGCAAGTAATTTAAAATGCAAGGTAAAAAGCAGTGCATGTCAGCAACCACTAATAATCTTGCAGTCAGATATTTCTCCTTAATGGACCGGGTCACAGAAAAAACATATATAAAACCCCTCCTCAGTACTATACATGGCAAAGGAAAATAGTCATACTTTTAGCATCTACAGGAATCGCTGTTTACCTGTTAAAAAGTGGCAAAACATAACAGAACCGATTTAAATAAGGCCAATGAGTTGCTAATACTTTTATTTTGTGAAGAAATTGTTTTTTTAAGATATAAGTAATTAAATAAGCAAATGAAACTATTTTGCACTGCAATCCATGGTTTTGAAATCAAGTTGCGAGATGTTTCTTCAGCTACAGTTGCCAACTGATTCAGTGACTGGATTTTCTTATAAATGTCCAAATCCTATTTTGTGAAGCAATATTTTTAACTTGATAAACTTAACTCTTTCGATCCCACGGATAGAAAAGCCGTGATGTCATAAATGCCCAGGTCATGGCGCATGGAGGAAAAAACAAAATGGACTCTTCCCTCTTTTGCGAATGTGTGTGTTCATTTCGCCTCCCCTCTTTTACAAAAGAGAACCCTCAGAACTTGTTCATCACTATCAAGAAATTCCCTACAGGGTATGGGGAACGCTTGCATGTCTTTTGGTCATACACGGGAGTCTTTTACTGTTTTTAATTCCTAATTCTTGAGAAACTCACGATTAGGAAAGCTAATTTTTACAAAAAATGATCGTTTTTAGTGTGGAATTCTTATAATTATCGAATTTAAATAAACTGATCTTCAATCAACCACAGTTTTAAAAACTACAAACAAATATTTCAAATGTAATAAACTTATTTATCAGTAATCCCAAATCCAAGCTGTTACGAATAATCGTTAAATTTAAACATATTCAGAGATTTTTAAACATAAAAATAAGAAATATAATCTTTTAAAAAAATTTATGCAATTTGTTATTTACATTCAAGTGCACGAGGAAATAAAAAAGTTTTATCCTAATCCAAATTTTCCAATTATTTACGCTTTTACTGATACCTTAAAAAATTATTCATACTTCAGTGATTAATGCTATTATTCAAATTATTGATGAGTAAAAATAAAATTCCATGTGTTTGGTTTTCAGTGTTTCCATTATTTTATTGCACGTCGACTTTAACCCTTCGACTACCAAGAAAAAGAAATGTGCAAAAATTACCACTCGGACCCACGTGGTATTATTGAAGATTCTGAATGAAATTTTAATTTAACTGCATCCAAAGCTCAAAAGTGTAGGAAGAGGATTCTGAAAGAAATTTTAATTTAACTGCACCCAAAGCTCAAAAAAGTAGGAAAAGTCACAGAAGAACATATTTCTGATCCTATATTTTCAAACAAAAGGTTTCATCAAATATTGCTGTCGGGTCCAATGAACCCGACTGGCAGTCAGAAGAATAATTGAACTAGTTATTGATCACTGATTTAAAGTTGTATTCTAAAGTACTTTTTAATCTATAATAGTTTAATTTTTTTCTAAATTTAATATTTAGTGCATGTATTTCACGAAGTTAAAACTTTTCTTTAACAAAAAAAAAATAAAAAGCATACACAAATACTTAATTTCAATAATTATTTATTTATGATGGACCTGAAATACTTCTGGAAACATATTCATTTTCATTCCCTTTAAAATATGTTCGAAAACCTCTAGAAAGGCAATTTAATTATCTTTTGTAGTACATAAGAATTACAACTACAACGTTCCTGAATAAATATCAATAACATACTTTTAAAGTGTTCAAATCATACGAATGAAATAAAAAAATAGTACGATAGGTTGCTTTAAAGTTTATTTGAATGGCAAATTTTAGTGTTCTGATTTTGAAAGTACCTATTATATTCATTTGGAAAATCAACGTACTTGAAAAATCAAATCAAAGAAATGTGTGACAAAAGTATGCAATACTTTTTAGTCATTTGTAGATATTAAAACTCCAAGCAATTTATACAAAAAATTATGAAATGACATTACTAAGTATTTCACATTATTGTTATAACAATGATCACTTATTCACAGTTCGTAAGATAAATTATTAAATTGTTTAAGAAATCTCTACATCAAGAAAAGCATTGATAATTATGTGGCTTATGTGGATAAACTCCTTGATTTTCTATTGTAATATTGGAGGGGGGGGGGGGAGTATTATAAAGTCAATTGTGAAAGTAATTACTCTTCCCTTCCAAGTTCTTCATGAACTGGAGTCATTTCTTACCATGAGAACGTGTGGTTTTCCACATCCAGTCTACACAGTTGCAGTTTGTATACTAAGAAGCCTTTCAGAACTATTTTAAGTGCGCACCTTTCAATGTACTTATTGAAGGACCAACATGACTTTAACGATTAATTATCTTTCGCTCCTATCTTACTGAAAGCATCACAAGTACTGATGTCAATGATTCTTTAGTATCAAGGTGTGTCTGCTACTATAGGTTAGCACATTTTAAAATCTTGAATACACAAATGGTCTTGAATGGTCAAAGGACAGACGTCGTCTTAGAATGAGAACAAAAGGCATTTCAAAGGGGCTAGTTAAGTGAAACTACCATTGACATCACGCATTCAAGTCCAAAGAAAAAAAAAAGAGTATTATTGAGAAAAGTAAATTTTAACCTTTTATTTGTTCTAACAAACTGAAATTAATTACCAGTAACATCTGCTGCAATACCAAAAGGAGACCTCAAGAATTACATAAAAATATTCCATTACTTGCTAATTCACAAATCCAGTACTTCAGTAAACTCAATGTTTTTAAATGTGAGCACAAACTTAGCTGATAAGTATCCACGATCTTGTGGTGTTTTTTTTTTTATGGCACAATCGCCATCCTGTACCGAACAAAATACAGAGAACATGAAGTAATACACATACACACAAGAAAAGTTTTATGACACATAAGAGAGAAGGGGGGGGGGAGAATTACACCAAGGGAGGAATTGAACCTGTGGTAACTACAACTTGCAGGATGCTAGGCACCGGTTGCAAGGCTACAACGGTCTCCATAACCTTGTGGAATGGCTGGTGGTCATACTCCATTACTCTTAACAATAATTTTTATTCAAACGAGGTAGAGTATGAAAAAGCATAACTGCAACAAACTGTTGAGTGTTCTCGTCCTTTTATTTTGCATTATGTACTTGCATATGCAATTTTGTGATGCTTTTGACAAGGAACCAAGATTTTTGTACTGTGCTTCCCTTTGGACTATTCACGCTCCAAAGAGCAAAAATGTCACTCTTGTTACCATCCCACAGTTATGCAAATTAGAAGTTGAACATCTTAATAAAGATTTAAACTTCTTTTAAAGCAGGCCTTGAAACAGATTTGTTAATACGGGTGCACCTAAGTTAATAAATTAGGTGCACATTTAAAAAAATGTAATATAAGAGCATTAATATGTAATGTAAAATGTAAATTACTTTAGTAGTATTGTATGTTTGGATATGTTACTAGTAGATAGTAAATAAAAATATTTAAACATGTTTTTCATCAGCGAAATTATTACTTACAAATATTTAATCATCAGACATTGGTGGGTAATCAGAAACGTCTACGTTTATGGCAGATATTTACCCCTAAGATTTAGTGTACATCCTTCTTTTTGAATTTTTCCTTCATTGCAACATAGTATTTTCTAGATTAAAGTTTTTGCATAGGTGTAGTTAGGAATTTTAACCACGTTCCTTTAGAGCAAGATAGGTCGATACTAATATTTTGTTCAGGCATCAAAATAACATAAAATACGTTTCCACCGCTTTTTTTAACTACAGGTGTACTGCGTGCACCTAGAGGGAAAAAATTAGGTGCACAATTTTATTTTCAGGTGCACAGTGCACCCGGGTATTTTGAGCCCTGTCTTAAAACCATCAAATAATTCTAACTGCTGCACTTGAATTGGGCCCCTAACTTCGGAATCAACAATATTGATACTTCTATTTTTTTGTTGAGCTTAAATTATGTCGTCCTTGACTTTGATTTTATTAGACTGTCAACTAGAGTTTAGAGAATCTGTCAATAAAAATACTGTAGATTTATATGTAACAAAACTACTCACTTTTACTACCTCCAGCTCCTCCGAGCCTATCATGACTTCGATCTTTAGTTCGATTTGAATCATACGTTAAACGATTCAAATTTTGTTGCCTGCAAAAAATAATGAACATATTACTATACTAGCCACTAATTTCAGCTACATGCAAAGATAAAATTATGAAATGAAATCAAGATTCATTTTTAAAATCTGTAGCATACAAGTCCATAAATATTGCGCTCTTATGAATTCACACACATTTGAACTGTTAATAAAAATAAATTTTTGAACCATGAAGACTGGTAGTAATTTAGGGTAATATAGAAATGAATGGCAGTAATATAGAAATGAAAATAATGAAAGTAATACCCAAGTTAATTATTGACTTAATGAGAAGATGCAACTTCAATTAAACACCTAATAACTTGAAAGAAAATTGCTTTTAAGTAAATTACCAATATTTTGTTCGATTCAAATGAAAGCAACTATCAATTTATTACTCAACTGTGTCTGAGAAGTCAAATACTATAGTCAAAAGTAAATTCAAAGTTAACAAGACTAGAGTATCTGTTAGATACTGGGATTAGATAATAAATAATGAAACTGTGCAGCACATGGAGGTAAACCAAAATTTTAAGACCATGAGCTTAAATTCCACATGTTTTTATAGATTCAGGAATCAATATTTCATATTCTACTGAGAAACAGGATACATGCAAATGATTTCATAAAATGAGGTTTGGATTTTATGGCACAAGTGCACCAAATATAAAATAAAGGGACACAAAAGAAAGGTAGAGAGAAATACACTCAGAGAAATCAAACATGTATAGTCGACAATCAAACCAATTGAGTTTCAGCGACCTCTAACTTTTAGAAATAAAACCAATTTTATTTGGCTAAAATAGAAAATATTCATGCAAACATGTATAGACAGACAAAACATAATTCAACATTCATACAGACAACATAAGTACTTATTTTCATTAAGGGTATCATTGCATTATTAATACCCTGCCTTTTTTTAACTTAGTAAGTGATTTAAGAATATGTTGGGTTTCAACTATAAATACAGGGTATTACAAATACAGTACAAAATCCAAAAATTTTGCTAACTGCCGTTTTATTCTATCTTTCTGCCTCTTTTAAAAACAATTTTTAAAAAACAAGGCATTCAACCTGGACCAGACTGATGAAACAATGCAAAGTAAAAGACATGTTCAGAGTAAATACCATACAGAAAAATTAGACTTATAAAAAAATTAGATCCATCGTATTGAAAGGTTTTTTTTTTAGCTTTTATAAAAAAATTATTCTTATTCATATATCTATTTTAGTATTGCAAATGGGTAGCTATTGGCCTTCTAACTAACCTCTGTGCCCTAAATAGACACCTTAACCTTATAGGTGTTATACGTAGATGACCCATTATGTAGAGGCTGTCGGATGGTACAGGAGAGATCTATACAAGTTTTGTGTGATTGTGATTTTTCTCTGCCCAACGATTTGAGTATCTGGGATACCATTGTATTGAACCCTGGGAACTGTCTAATATTCCAATCAGGAACATGCTGAAATATATTTCAGCAATTGGTCTTTAATAGATCAGTAGGGGTTTCAGTATAATAGACTACTGGTTGCAGTGCTGGCACTCTTTAGTCACCTCCACAATAAGTCATAGCATTGCAAACGTGTTCCAGACGTAAATAACACAGACAAATTCCTGACCAGGGTTAAAATTAGGGGTTGTTTTAACAAAAAACTGAAAATAATCCAAAATCCGGAATAATCGAGGATTTTGGACGTTGTACCTACTCTATATAATAAAATTTTGTGTTTTCTACAAGCAAGAAAATTTGAAACATATTTAAAATATACAGCAATAAAATTAAATTTTTAATTAGTTTTCGAAAAATCGTATTTTAACCATGTTCAAGTCACTTTACCACTTCAATTATGAATATACACAAAATACAGGAACTTAAGCATAAATTTTTATGTAGTACTTATATAATTAGCATAAGGTCCATTCTGTGCCAGCACAACAGATCAAAACATAGCAACAGAATTTTATCAGTAAAAAACTTGAATAAAACAATCACAAAATGTATTTCAAATTACCTCTCGTATTCAATCAATTCCTTTGGCTTTTCCCACTGAGAAACTTCTGTTTTACAGTTATAATAGTACTTTTTCCCAGAGGAACTAATGTGTTCAGACCAGTCAATAACTGGTATTCTTTTCTCAGTTTCCTAGAAATATTTACACAGGTTAGTGCCGACATCGAATCAAAATACTTGGATATCGAAATGCAGATGGGTTTGCACTAATAAGGAACTTGCACCTGTGAGGAAAATGCTCATTTCTGTGTTTAAATAGTAGATTGGTCGTCAAAATGTTAGAAAACGATAATTAAAACTTATGAAATGGACTTAATTTTTAATTACCGAAAAGTGCGACAAAAGCATGTTACCTCAAAACGCTGCGTGATTGGTTTGACGCCAATGTGCTCCACGCTGTAATGTTTACGTTTGTCTAGGGCGTTGACATTTCATATTGCTTGATCTTTTAATTTTTAAACAATCAATTTACCCCCCCCCATTTTGTGTAGCTGTTTGTTTTTGTTGCTTATTCCGTTTATTTTCTATAATTATATGTTAGCTATCTCTTGATTTTAACTTGCCTTTTTTTTTTATCTTGTTTACAATGGCTCCAATCCCTGGATTTGTGAAAGGGCAATCAGATAATTTGCCTGAAATTGATTCACTATTAACCTTTAGAGTACGGGTGGCCGATATTTCGGCCACACTATTTTCCCCAAAAAGACGGGACTGGCCTATATTTCGGCCACTCATTTCCCACCCCTCGTTTGGCGCGTATCTTTTTCAGGGATCTCTGGGGGTCGCCGCAGGAAGTCAGCAGTATAAAGTAATCAATCGCCATGTGGTCAGAGAGAGGGGATTATTTTCCCTACATTTCCCGAAAACATTAAGGGGCTTCGCCGTGTGCACTCGGCAAACACGTTCCTAGGAGTCCCCTACTTCTTCCTTCCTTTTGCAGGTGTTTCCACTGAAACTGTGTGACTCCTCATTTCAAGCTATTTGACTTGAGTTCTGTTCTTTTACTCTTCTGCGTGCTCATAGATCTGCTTAAAAAATATTTTTTTTAAAAATTCGATTGATCATAAATTTATAATGACAAAGCGTAGTAGAGGGCTCACCCCAGCTGAAATAGAAAAGCTTATGGTAGAATTGGATGATGAAACTTATCACAAAAGCTAATTTTTAGTCACCCAAGTCATGATTTTTCTGTCATAGGCTTTTCTCAAAGCCAACACTTATTTGAAATTAAAACTACGGGCTTTTTTTCAAAGTCAACCATTTTATCTGGAGGGTCAGTATCTTGAGGGTTGTCGAGAGAACTGAGGGGAGGAGGTAATTTCAATTACCGTAGTAGTAGAGCGACACTTCGGGCTATTGACCACTGTCCGGGATCTTTCCCTCAAGAAAGATCCGAGGACAATTGTTACCATGTAATTTTGAACCACGGTCAGATGCTGAGGACACACCTCAGCTGGCATCCCATTCTCCACACCAAGCCAACGTGAGGACATTTGAAAAACAACGGATTTAACACGCACAGGCCTTCTCTACACGACGGATCTTCGGTAGACAGGTGCCGGAGTCGCAACCTCAAAAGGCCACAAGCATATTTCCACTGGCAAGGATCTAAGTAGCTATAGCATGACGTTAATTGGAATTATAGCCTTCGGTTCTTAGTATTTACTTCAATTTTCTCAGATTTTATTTTAAAATTTTATTTTTCATCAGTATAGTTCATTATTGTATTAGTTTTCAAGAATACGTCATCTTTGTTAACCAATATATTATAAAATTTGCTAAATCTGTATAGTAGGAAGATATGACACGTAGATCGTTTACGTAGAGGGGATGAAATATTAACAAAAATGTAGCACCTATGATGGCAGCTTTGTCAGGGGTTCAGTACCACCTCGATTTTCCCAGTAATCGTAATGTAACTAAATTTGCTGGCTTGTAAATTTTTTTAAGTAACGATATAAGCTGCTTATATATGTTGTAACGTATCTGAGAAGTACGATGTTGGTTGAAAAAGAGAAGGCAAGAAAGTTGCACTTTTCTAATCTAATTAATATTCTAACCGACATTATAAGTAAAGGAAACAATCTTTTAGGTAACTTTTGTACCTAGTGCTGCATTTTATATAAAATTTATAAAAATTAGAAATTTACTTTTCTACCAATTTAATGTTTCATTTTTTTTCTTCACTATTATATCCACTACTTTATTATTTACTTCAAACACACACAAATTATTGTGTAGCACATAGATAACACGAACGTTTGTGGGTAGAATGTTGGGATCCTATCGTGTTTACATACATCATGGTTAAAGATGTATTTTGGATAGTACTGTAAAATGTGAGATTCCAGGTAGATAAAGGGACCCCCTACTTCATTTATCTACCCCTGGCCCACGAAAAAAAACTAGCTATGCCCCTGGTATTGTTCCTACGGAACTTTTTATCTCCATCAGCAAAAAAACAGTTATTTCTAAATAATTTGTTGACTAATTTTTAAAACTATTCAGTAGCCTCAGCTGTAAAGCAGTCTCTTGATCCATTAGGCTTCGGGATCACTTTCCAAAATTCTAAGTATTCATTCTCCACATTCCAATTGACAGGATGTGCCCTTCCTGGGACAATGAAATCGGAATTTGGAAGAGGTGTCCCTTTAAAGTCTCCATGTAGGGACACACGAACGGACTGCCCGTGGTTCGAATTACCGCAGGGGACCTAGCCGTAGTAAAGATAAGGTCAGATGCGCGCAAAAAAGGGGGAAAGCTATTCTTCCATTTCTCCCGTCTTGAAGCGAAATCTGGTTGAAACCTCCCCGTCTCAAAAAGGTTAATGCTTTCGTTTTTTGGGAAAATATCCCGATTTTATGGTAGCTGAAATACGAGGATATAAAGCTCAGAGGCATGTATATTTTCTTTTGTTTGCATATATTATTGCTTTGTTTGTAAATGCTATGGCATGCACAGTTCCTCATACATAAAAGTTGTTATCTGTGTATTATTGTTTAAATATTATAAAAGCTTCATAATTTATTTTTAGTCAAATAAACAATTCTGTACTTGTTTATTTATACATGTGTAATTGTGGAATTTTCATGTCATTGTTTAGATGGGCAATGTTACCCCATGATATATAGGAAAATTGGGGTTATTTTGCACATCTCTCGCTAGCTGTGTATGGAAAAATTATGAAGGCTTTTAAGTACCTAATTACAGTGTTTTTAGCCATGAAGTATTCATTTGATGAAGAACAATAGAAACAAGACATTCAAATAATGAATGGTCCCTGAAATTGCAAGTAAGAGACTTTGTTGTGAAATTGCTCAAGAAAAAAAACTTTGAAGCATCTCCTGGCAAATATTTTAAACATTTGTGACGATGGTGACTTGGAAATTTCCTAACTGAAAACCAAAGACAAAGGGAAGTCATTCACTTTTCCTGAAAATGTGGATGAATCCAGTATTTCTCTGCCCGACATTGTTTTCAAAACTACATCTCCAAGGGAATGACGAGACAAATACTTTTTTGAAGATTTGTCAAGATTTTTTTTAAACAGTCTGATTTATATTACCCTACATATGTTCTCTTTTTTCTCAATAGTATGCCAATAGTTATTTACTAAAATTTTATGAGGATCTAATAATATAACAAATGCCTGGTATAAATATAATTCATAAAAATAATAAATTTTTTTTTTTTGCAACTGTTTTCATGTTTTCTTTTACCTACGGCGAAGGTAACATTACCCAGAAGTGACTTCGAAAGCAGCTTTCAATAGAAAACATCTGGTGGGCAAAGTTATCCATGTTGACTAGGTAACTTTGCCCACCAGGTTTTTGAATTATTACTGAAAGAGAAAGCAATGAATATATATTTAAACACCATAAATCAACTCTATAAAGCCCTCCCCAAGTCTAGAATTTTTTTTTGCAACAAGGTACTAAACAATATTTAAAAGACAGTTTTCCCGAACGTAGACATTTCGAAATCTTATTAGGTTTCATACAAATCCTTTTTAGATCAACAAGAAAGACATACTGCTTGCTATTTCAACGTCACTATCAAAGTATACAGACCATACTGTGTCATCACAAGAAGCGGCAAAGGAAAACTAGCGTTTTTAACATGAAGTAAATAGTGCGAACTTGAAATTTTTTTATTTTACCTTTTCGGGCTATAAAAAGTAAAAGAGAAAGATACTTTCTACCATATTTTTTCACTTTCTATATTATAAAAATATAAACAAAAATGTGCAAGTTCCTCATTGTGGTATACAGATTTCTATATCAAACATACCATTAAATTGTATCTACCTAAAACACAACTTTATGAGAATTATATTAAAATAACTAATACAGCTATCATACTTACTAACATGTCAATTTTACGGCTCATGCCATACATACCCGTTAAATGTACGATTTGCATTTTAAAATAGACATTGTGTTTTGAAACTTTAAGAGGCGAGAAATGAAAAAAAACCTGTCCATTATAATGTATAAATTAGAATCCCTAGAGCCTTTCATTTTATCTTGCTTAGTCTAAGACTTTTATTTTGTTTGATACTTAGTTGTTCTATTAGTTATTTTTAATATCCAGCACTCAAAATGTTGTCTATTAAGATCTGTCAATTCCAAAACAGCCGCATGGGAATGGATACACCGATCCTTTCTGCAGATGCATTTTAATCAAGTGGTTTAGAAGGCAATTATATTTGCTTAAAACAACTAGAAAGAAAATCAATCTTGAGAATGTAAAATTTATTTCCTGCTCTAAAGCTTTCTCTGAAGTATGCAGTATGGAACAATAGAAATTGTAATAACCCCATAATAGTAACCAGGCATCTTAGTAAACATGCATCAAATTGCAAAATCCGTATTTTGTACTGATACGACATTGATGTATTGGAGCCAATGTTTTTTTCTTGTCAATGTTTTATTTTTAAATGAAAAAAAGTACCATTGTAAAAAAATAATAATAATAACCAAGTAGCATAATTTTTCTAATCAGCATATTGAACATACTTTTAGACCAAAGTGGCCAAGGGTGAAAGGTCTGAAAAGTAGGATGTGACATCGATGTTTTATGAAAAACATTATGTATTGGAGCTGATGTTTTTTTATAAGATGTTTATACTTGTCAAGTTTTATTTTTAAAAGAAAAAAAAAGATACCATTATAAAAATTTTTAAAAAATAACCAAGTAGCATAATTTTTATAATCAGCAAATAGAACATACTTTTAGAACAAAGTGGCAAAGGGTGAAGGGTCTGACAATTAAGAATGCACATCAATGTTGAAGTTTTCTAAACATCTATGTTTTATATCATAAAAACATTGTTGTATTTACCATCGATTTATTGGAGCCGATGTTTAATTAACATTGATGTTTTATTTTTGAATGAAAAAAGTACCCATAGTAAAAATTAAGAAAAATAACCGTGCCACTAAGTATTTGTCAGTGATGGCAACACATGTCCCACCTGAAAGAGTTTTTTCCCTAACTGGTGGAACAGTTAGCAAAAAAATAAGTCTGCTAAGGTGGAGAAAGTTGATTAACTTCTTTTTTTTTTTACAAACTGTAAATAACAAACATTGGGGCCTATGATTTATAATTAATAATAACTAACAATAATTATTGTTATGTATCTACCTAATTATACTTGCAGTTAGTAATACCTATGTCAAATTGTTCTTAATAGTTTTTTTTAATTTTGTTTTGACAGTAAAAAAAAGTCTTTTGATAAATTAATAAACACAGCAAATGATTAATTAAATCTCACACCCCCACGAACATTAATGGTTGAAGTTGCTAAATCGGTTTTAAGAAATGGGGAAAAAAGTTTAAATACATTGATGTTTGAAAACATCGATGTTTTAATTTTTAACATCGATGTTTTGCTGTCAATGTCGCATCCCTACTTTGTACATACAAAACATAAACGTTAGCAGGTATTGACTAGGCATGGCTTAATTAACATATCTAAATGCAGTTTTACAGATAGAGAAGAATGTGCCTGCACATGAGGACTTAATTACACAAAAGTTAAACAGTAACCCTTCCTCGTATTCTTCTATACTCTTGGAATAAGTGTGATATACTGAGCGATTCATATATTAAGAAAACTTGCTTATTAGAAATAGAACAAAAAATTCAAATTAGACACAAAATCCATGGTAACAAATTTAAATAGATATTGAAAAAGGAAATTATTTCTCCATTTTCCCAACCTAATCTTTTATTTAATGAATTCAAGATAACTGCTTGAAACAAGTTAGCTTTAAGTAGATTGAGATTTCCCTCAACTCTTCCCAAATCAAAAATTCTCCAGAGGATAAGCAAAAAAGAGCAACATATTGAGATGTAATGTAATGAGAGGCTACAGTATTCTCAACGACAATTGAATGCATTTTGTGACTAAAGCTCTAACGAGACATTCAATTGCTGCCCTCATGCAGTCTAGAAACAAAAAATACTCACTTCAGTAGTATTCCTGTCATGGTTACTTTGGTACCTTTCTGAGGAACCATCTCTTTCACAGGAAGACTGAGACTTTAACTCCTTATTTGTTCCACTCTTTGATTCACTTTTGACAATAGGAGATTTACTTGAGTCTGCAAAAGATCAATGATACATAAAAATATTTTTCAAAGCAAAAATTTCTATATTTTTCAAACTTATGCCAATAAAAACATTAACCCTTCTTTGCATGATTTTTTCTTTATTGGTGAAATAAATCAAGGTGATATAATTCATGTTCAAAATTAAAGGAAAAATGGTTAAAAAAATCTTAGTATATATTTATAGTATAAATTTAGCAAAAAACAATATGATGGTAACATGTGGTATTTTTTTAATTAAACGCAAACTTTTTCAGAAATTGCTCTAAAAATAACAGAAACACATGTTACAAACCTTTCTTCCACTCATTTTCACATTTTTAGCAATAGAAACTCAAATATAACAACAAACAGCGGAATGACAACTTCAAGCTCATTTTACTGATAGTGACACTTGCTTATTTTTGACAGCTATGTTTTTTTTTTTTTAATGCAATGGACATTAAAAAGGTATCCAGACATGATCAACTTAAAGTGAACTTGTTCTTTTATATAATTTTTGGGCATTCAATGTTATGATGAAAATTTCCACCATTATGCAAAGAAGGATTAATTGCACACAATACTTCATTGAAAAACATTGTTTTCAAAAAATCAAGTACATTTATAAGCCAATTTTCTATTGTAAGTTAACGGTTAGGTCAAATGATCAATTTCATTGGTAGATTAAATAAATCAGTTCAGGATATGAAAAGATTATAGTAAAATTCTTCCAAATGCATGCATTGGGTACCATTTGAAAAACAGTCCAACTGCAGATTCAGTAAGTAGGAATTGCTTTGAATAGTTTGTGTATAAAAAACTAACTTAACTAACAACTTAGATATCTTCAACATGTGTATAGACCCATGAAATGTATGACACATAAAAAAAAGCACCTAAACTAATTTAGCTGATTTCATAAAATTACACTTTTTTAGGGGACAAGTGGAGCTATTTCTTTTACAAACTTAACTTAGCGACTTTTTCTTGTTTTTGTATGTCGTCTGTTTCCTATTGTACCTTGAAATACCACCAACCCCAACATAAAATTTTCGTATTTCAGTGCCTAAGTTTGGTTTTGAAATCTATTATCCCCCCCCAAAAAAAATGCTGAAAGTTTCACTCATTCAAATTAACTGATGTCCTTACACAGGCACAGAACTTTCTGTACTTATCTAACTCATCACTTTTTCTAAAAATGCCGACCAACCGGTATAGTGGTTACGGTGTTAGCCTCTAGATCGGAAGGTCCCCGGTTCGGGCAAGGATGTTTGTAAGCGTATACCAGCTCAGGTGTTGCTTCGTCATCTGAACATGGTGCAAAATTACGAAGTAATTGTTAGGAGCGATGATGGTCCTCCCACTGGGTGCTCCTTCACAAGTGGCCATCACTTCCGGCCTTGTTGTGGCCAATGACTTCGGTCAAATGTGCCCGCCATTGGGGGGGGGGGGGAACCTTTCTAAAAATGGAAAGCTTTCTTTTACCAAATGCTTATTATACGATAGAAGTAGTCTTCTGAGACACCAAGAACAAAACTAAATAAAATTGTAAGACTTTCTTTGTATCATATATTTTCTTCAATATATCACATAAAATTTGACATACTTAAAAGACGTATATTAGCTTAACCAATCTACCAATCACCCTTCCCACTGAGATTGCCATATTTATACATGTGAAGAACAAATCCTTTCGCCTCCCACTTACTACCGAAAGGAGAAGGGAACTATTTCATCGAGGCGACGGATCACCAAGAACGCTAAGGGAAAAGACTTGATGCTGCCAGTGGCGGATGGTCTAGTTTTTTCTGAGAGCAAAGAGAGACTAGACCTGCGTGACCACTCTTCCATACTTCTTTGAGCAAATCTTTTGAGACCTTCATGGCTCATACGTGTCCTTCGTGGACTAAATAGCGAATTCCTTGCATCAATGATGTACCATCCTCTGTGGATTCTATTAGTATATCAGAACACTGAACATTTACAGGCGATTAGTCCTATGTGGACGTAAAATGCAATAGTTTATGTGTACCGTCTTATATTATATTAATAAATATTGTATTTGACAACACATGGACTCATACCAAAATATCACATCAAGAAATAGTTTCAGTGCCCTTCCAGGGTTGACATCACATATACATATAAAAAATCATTTCTTATTAAAATTTTGGTTCAAGGCACCAACAGTTTAAGGAGAATATATATATATAAAAAATTTGAATGTGCTCAAGTAGCAAAGAGCACGCAAAATAAGATTGAATGCAATTTACTGTTTCAAAAGCAGCCCTACTGTGCATTACAGAAATCTTCATTGTCAAAATTCACTGAATCTATTGGGCAATATTTGGAGTAAAAAAAGGACACCAAACCATTGCAATTATTCATACCCTTTGCTTTTCTTTAATTAATTTGTGCATAATTTTTTTCTTTCCACTTAAAAACAAAAACTGATATTAATTTGTATTAGTCATTCAAGTGTTTAAAAAAAATTAAAACTTCCCATAAAAACAAATGAAAGATAATAAATGTGACTGTTAAGACATTTTTCCTATGAAAATCAAACATCTTTAGAACTCAAAATCTTTTGTTCAGTTAAGAATACTAAAGTGGAATTCTTCCGCGTTTCGGAAACGATAAACATTTCTTTAAAACAAATTAAACATAATCTGTATCCTCTAGTTTTCAGAATTTAAGAGGGAAGGAATGATGAAACTGGATCCATTTCAATGAATTAATTTGAATATTCGAAAGATTGTAATTTCATATTTGATCTATGAATTTTTTAAGCATAAAGTTTGTTGGTCTGTTTATATATTCTTTATTATGATGCCAAAATTAGATCTTGACTTGGTGAAATATCAAGAACTGTCAATCACAAAACACAACCCTGCACGTTTGTTGATGCTTTTGGACAAGACTTCATAATAGCCACATGGTCTGAAAATGTGCCACCTTTTTTGCTGTGGAAGGCATCTTGTAATTACATAAGAGTTAATAGAAAAGTGAATTTAAAATAGAAAATTATTTTCTGTTGTAGAATTTAGTTTTTCTATAGTTAGATGTTTTTCGGTATAAACTGCAGAGAACCCATAGTAGATGGCCATCTCTAAACGTGTATTAGATCTCATGAAAATAAGACTTATTTGCAAATATTTGTGAAAAATTTACGATCTTGCATTACGTCTTCATAATCCTTCATGCCAAAATCTGTACATTATACAGTAGGGTGACCAATTTTTGGTCATGAAATTTGGGAGATGTCATGAAACATTTTGTGCATTTTTAGTGATGCAGAATCAGTTTAATGTTAGTGGAATTGCACATGATACACAAATGACAACTTTGAATGAAAATTTTCAAATTTGCACATTTCTTAAACCTAACCTGTATGTATTCATTCACTGATGCTATAAAACTAATAATTATTTCAATTTTGTGCAAATTTCAAAAAAGATTATTTTATAAATTAATCACTACCAAACCAATGAGTTCCAAACTGCTGCAATTTGTCTGAACAGTCTATTGCTCAAAAGAGAAAAACTCTACCAGTATGGGCATTTGAGCTTGGGATACTTAAAACAAAGCCTAAGATTTTATTAAGGCTTGGAACATTAATTTGTTTCTAAAATCATTGGAAAATACACTTCCTGTTTGTAATCTGGAAACTGATATATGATTAGCATGCAAGCTTTCTATTGCTTATTATAGGCAATTTTCTAATATTTATGGACGAGTATTAGTACCTCTAAATCTAATCGGTCGATAGAAAAACCCTTTTTATCAGAATGCTATATGGTGGGAATATAATTTAAATTTTGCTATATTAATTGCAAATGGAATGTATGGAAGTAATAGGTCAATTAGGGTAATTTTTAGTTAACGTCGTACTAGAGCAACACAACGGGCTATTGACGACGGTCTGGGATCAGTCCCTTAAGGGAAAGATCAGGTCAATTAGGGAACCAGAATAATTCAAAACTTTTTGCTATAAAGTGGAAGTTTTTAAAAATACAGGAGTTGGTTACTATTGTATGGCCATACCATACCAATTGACAGGTATGTAATTGCAAACTAAAGCCATTACAATAATGAAGATTTTGAATGTTAGAGGTGCACTTCACTTTTTAGTACTTAAAATATCACTTACATTCCATTACACCAATACATTCAAATGAACCAATGAATGGAGAAACAAATTTAAGGCCAATTCAACCGGATGACTTATTTTAATGTGACTGGCAATTGATTTCAAATATTATTCTTTAATTAGTATTCTCTCAACAAATTAAATCAGCTGGCATGTCTTAAAGTGTTAGCAGCACTTACAATTATATATATATATTCAATTTTGCATAGAAATTTACAGGAATGCTTTTAATTTTCTATTTAAAAGTGATTATAACTCACTCTCCCTAGATTTACTTCCCCACATATTAGGAAAGGCGTATATTTATATTTTACAACATATATTTATGTATATTTTTGAAACATAAAATGCATACAACACATGCATAAAAGAAAACACTCAAGTTCACCATAAACCAAGCTCACATGATCGAGAACCTATGATGGGAAAGGTTTCAAAGTGCCATAATAGCAGATATCATTTATTAGTGAAAGGAAAAAGCCATGCTGTATATTAAGGTAAACACTGAAGGAACTAAATTTTTTTTTGGAAGAAAGTTTGTAGAAAAGCTAAGAATTAGTGAGTGCAAAGTAACAATAGAACTCAAGATTCACTTGGAAGGGTTGTACTTATGGCACTTATACCTTATCGCATAATTGATTCTCCATTTATCAACTAAGTTAATACCTTCATGGTGATCTTTGTCTTTCAGCCTCTGGGAACAAGGTCGGTGGTATCGTGGACTGTTTTTATTTTCAGAGATTTCATTTCTACCAGAAGCATCACTATTGCTTGATATAGGCGAACCCTTTAGTTTTTCACTAGTTCTATCATTAGGTTTAGAAAATTTCCCTGTGTTCTGAAATGGAAACCAAATGAATGCTATGATATTTAAGGAAAGATCAATGTGGAAGCCTTTTAAACCTAGTATCACAAGGGAAAGATCTAATTCTATCAGCTTACAGGATAAAACACAAATAGGCAATCAAATACATTTCTATCAGTCTACCATGAGAACCGCTCCAAACACACAAAGTCTGTAGCTGTGGTTAAAAGACAGCATTTTCAAAGAACTTGAGTTGTCACATTGACATATTCAGCAACAATTGGTCTTGTTTTAAGTTAGTGTTAGCCAAGATTCCAAGAAAGTGCATCCTATCCACAACAGACACGTCTGCTTCTTCACATAGAAGAGCCTCGCAATGAGTTTCCCGAAAAAATGTGAAACGGCAACAGCCCAATGTTTTGTTTAGTGCTCTCCAGGAATTTGAGATAAGACGATACCCGATTTTCAAATGGGTTACACGAAAGGAGGAATGGCTTTTAAGGAATATGAATGGCAAACTCATCTGCTGTCAAGTTCACTGATACCATATGTAACTAACTCCTCCCTCTCAAAATGTACAAGCCCTAGTGACCTCCATTATCTAGACTTAATGTCTGGAGCAATTCTTGGTGGTAGACACATAGTATGCATTCAAACTTTTGAAAAACTACAAATGAAAGAAAATCAGTATTATCTTTTACAAATATGAAACATCTAAACATCATTCATAAAAATCTAGTGGTATTTAATATTGAATGTATTATCTTATAATAGTAGGTACTTACTAATACTAATATCTTTAGTAGATTTAATATTTAAATAACTCAACACAACAGTTCATTTTTTAACTTTTCAGATATCTAAAAAATTAATCTCAAATTTTAACTGTTATGGTTGATTATATAAATTTTTAAGGGAGTCAAGATTTTCTATATTTCGTACAATTCAAGTCATTGGTTGGTTGAATTTCAAGGAACAAGTAAAAAAGTAAGAGCAAAAAGAATGATATTAGCTTTACTGAAATTAAAACTTCTACCATACAAAAACACTAGACAACTATTTCCAGCAAAAATGAAAATAGAAAAAAGCACACTAATATAACTGACAACATCTAAATTAGGCTAGGATGTTCAGCACAGCATATTTCTAAAAAATGAGCATACTTGATTTGTACACCTGCTATGGTTAAAAGTTCAGTATTCTTTTGATACAAAGAATACTGGTACAACAAAACATTCTAAGCATACATGACAATAATAAACATTTTTCAAATTATTGATGGTTATATTCCACAAAAAGAATACTGATACAACAAAACATTCTAAGCATAACAGGACAATAATAGACATTTTTAAAATTATTGATGATTATATTCAACTAAAAGGAAACCAAGTTTATATAAATGAAGAAAACAGTGACAATGACTTAATTTTCTAACACAAACTAAAATTAATCCTATTCTGTTGTAAAAATTAGTATAATTTTTTTTAAAAATTTTAAATATGTAAAATACAACAAACTGCTGATTATGAATGCTACTTTACATGTCTACATATTCAGTAAAAAAGAATTGTTTTAACAATCTTTTAAGATATACACCATTATCGTGTCATCTTATAAGATCTATGAAACAATTTCCCTCATATGTACTAAAACATTTTGTGACAAAGTAAGCTGTCAAATTTATAACCTTTAACTAAAACTTGAATTACTCAGGAATAATTATGCAACATCAAGTCATGTTTTAACATAAAAATATTACATAAATTAATGTATAGAGGAAAATTGACTTACTTCGAAAGAATGACTTTGATTTCTGTCGAAATACCTAAAAAGTAAGAATATTTTAGAAAATACTTAATCTAATATTAAATGTATTTTCTGCAAAAATGGAAACATCAAAATTTAACTTTTACAGATTAACTAAAATTGCACAATTACATAAAGAAAACAAGGACATTAGCCCCATGAGAAATGACCTTTAACTGGGCATAGTTAGCAATAGATAACCTAATCATTATTTGTTTCTTCATATCTTGAGCTAATAAGCATTTAAATGCAACATCATAATATTGGACTAAACTTCAAGCTTAAGAGCTAGATTATATCAAGCACGTGGTAAAGGTGAAAATTAAGAAATTTTGTAAGTGGCCACTAAACTTGCTTCCTTCAGTGGCTACTTATGAGCATTCACATATTTTGTAAAATAAACACACATCATATATATGTGTGTGCGTGTCCAGACTTTTTTAATTGGCTCCAATTTTACGGTAGAACAAACGTAAACGTGGAGGCTTCGCTATATAAACTAATGTTTTCAAGAAAGTGTGGCGACTGGCGACAGTAGAAAAAGTTTTTAGTCTCCACTTTCAAACATCCAGTCACCACGTGGCGACTGTTAATTTTCACCTTTAGCACGTGGTAATAAAAACAATTGAAAAACATTTAATTCTACTAAATATAATACAAAGATCAGCTTCAAATTCAGTTTAAAATTAAGACATTTAAACTACCCCTTTGAAGTCTATATCTCAAATACAATTAATAACTGTACAATAGCATAAAATCGCAGAAGTTACTTTGATTTTTGCAAATGAAAGTTAAGAAGATCAACATGTATTTGAAAGTCATAACAAATTGATTAGATATGGAAGAGCTTCAAACAATATTCAATTGAAAGGTCTGCTTAGTTATTGGGGTTTCATGGCACAAGATCCAATAGAGACCTATAAGGATTCTTTTTTTTTTGCAATTAGTAAAACTTGAACCAAAGTTTAAAAATGATATTCTCAACCACTAAACCAATTAACTTACAGCAGAATTTCCATGTTATTAGAATGCAAAGGAAAATCTTCATCAAATGCATCTAGTTTTTCTCTTAAGTTAACTTTGGTTACCATATTGCATTCAATCTGCAAATTTAGAACTTGTGCATTTGATGCATAGAACCTTTTATCAAGGCCAACCTACTGAAAAGGTGCTTAAGAAATAGCAAATAACATTTTCTAGTTTCAGTAACCATTACAGGGGTTTTATGTTGGGGGGCCAAATTTGTTGAAGCTGCACCAAACATAAGAAAGACAACATTAACCCGCCGTTAGTCGCGCATTGGTCTTTTTCAGAGTCTATTATCAACATAATAGTTGATTGTACAAACTGTTACATAAAAAGAAGCAAGATAAGTTTGCTAGGGAAAGAAACTAAAATAGTGTCCCTGAAGGCAAAAGGTGGAAAATTATTTGTTTTCCCTTTTCATATTCTGGAGATTAAACTTATTTCAAAACTTTTTTAGCCCCACATCTGAAAAAACTTCTACAAAATCTCAAAGTAACTTTAAAAAAATTATCTTGGATCATTGTTGAATTTCGAATTTGTGTAAATAGAAACAGAACATTCATGTTATCTTGTACCAGACTTCTAAGATAACAACCACACAAGTGTTTTGCTTTAGATCTACTTTTAACTTTACATACTAAGATTGGTAATGCGACATTAAAAAACTAACATATCTTCACTTCCATTGGAAGAATACAATGTCAGCTTTTAAAATGCATATTGCAGACAAAAGGAATACTATTAGTTTCATTGGATATAAAAATTAGCTATATATTTATTAAATATAAATATCAGCTATAAATTTGAATTCATTTCATTTAGCAGTTCTGAAAGAGAGAAGAGTAACACCTCTGCATGAAATTGTTTTTGATGAAGTAATATATTAGTAGGTACACTTGGATTTCGAAAATATAATATTACTGTAAAGTAAATTACTCATTTTTTTGACATAACTTATTGCTCTACATTACAAACTCTCTTGTAGAAAACTACAATTTATGTAGATTAGTTTTTTTTTTTTAAGAATTGGAAAGCTAATATTATTTACATCTTTAATCTTTTCAAGGTTTTGTTATTTAACAAGAGTTTAACCAATATATAAGTGGCAAATTTATCAATAACACATTTGAACTTTTAGGTACTATATGAAACATTAATGTAACGGTTTTATGCACTTCGATTTCAAAGCTCAAATTATCAAAAAATTTAAAAATAATGGATTGAAATTTAAAAATCTGTTAAGTAAAAAGAAGGTCCTGTTGAGGGTGTTTTATATTTCATCTTAGGTCTGTAAGCATGCCACTTTGACAAAAAGTCAAAACGAACTGAAATACCAGACTATCAAATCATTATTTGATTTGATATCTAGTGGATGACCACTATTTGTACATTAAACTGTTGATGAAAGGTTTTCTCTAATTATCAGTAATGTTTATTTAATACTTAATCCTTTCCTGATTTTGTATTTTAACAAGAGTTTAACCACTACAAGTGTGTGATGAATGACCTTTATTTTATATTGTATGAACAATACCCTGTAGTACTTTGCAACAAAAACTTAGATTAATGTACTCTGCATGAATCTGATTTACCCCTGTACATACTACTATAGGATAAATTGCATGGATTACTGTCCTCTAGAAACCATGTGCTATGTGAATGATATGCTAATCTAATAGCACTCAAAATTTTTTTAAAACTAATGCTTGGATCTAACAATCTGGTAAAAAAAAACTTTATAATTTGATTCCCATCAAAGAAAATTCATTATTTTAATTACCAGGATGCATCTTAAAGCAAATGTCTCCATGTCTTTGTGACGTACCAACTATCAACACTAATTTAAATTAATAAACAATTTTAGGATAGGTAACAGTATATGGAATCATAGAACTGTTACCATGGAATTTCTCAGAACTTGCTTTAAGAAACACTGATGTATATTTTTTTATAGCAATTGTTTTTTGAGATTACAAATTTTTTATATCTAGGAAAAATTTCAAAAATTCGAAAAGATGCATTAGCTTCTTTATAGATTGGCACGACTATCAGATCTATTCTGCTCAAACTTTCTATTGTTTGACGCTGTACATTAACATGCAAGGCCCAAACTGCATAAATATAAGACTTTTCATTATGAAAACATAAGGAATTTCACTGCATAACAAAATACAATATGAAATAACAACAAAGGCTGAATCAAAACATTGAATGTCAACCTCAGCTGTTAATTTATTTCTTAAGTATGAACAAGTTAAACAGGAATTTTTTAGAAATATCATTAGCATCAAAAACTTAATTTTCTTAGTGGAGAAATTTATTAATTATTGCACAATTCACATTACAAGTTAATAAACCTTATAATCCATTATGTAAACAATCATTGGTCTTTGCAAGGTTTTAGTTTCGTTTTAATTTCAGCTAAGAGTATCTTTTCTATCATTAACCAAAATGTACACATGCTAATAATTTTGATAGCTATATTTCATGTTTATTTTTTATAATTATTTGTTCTGATACTTCTAATTCTAAGCAGTACTGTCACAATTTAAAAATTCAAAATTGAATCAAAAACTACGACAAGTACTTTTTTATCAAAGGATGGGCATATGCAAAATTAATTTTTATTAGAATTTCATACTCCCAACACGATATAACGAAAATAAAGAAAACTTGAAATGTTCTGCATACATTTAGCTAAGCCTATATCGCAGAAGGGAAGTTCTTAATATAAAAAATGTTGAACTATTGGAAGCAAATGGCCTAAAATATAGCTTTGGTACTGAACTTCTAGTCTTTACGTCTTTATTCTAAGTTTGATCGGCATAATACTGATTCTATTGTTCCCTTGTTGATGAACGCAGATGATAAACAGACGGAAAATTTCTTGAAATTCAAAAAATTAATTAAGAAATAAAATCTTCTGAAGAAATTGTCACAATTCATGCATGAGACGACATACAAAGTACGTTCACATTTATTTGTTTTTATCTGTCCTTTTAACGGCTGTCTGTCAATAACGAATTAGCCATACGCGTACGCGTCAGTGAAATTAATAGCTAAAATTCTCATTGAAAAGAAGAGAGCCAAACATGTAAACATTACAATTCATAACACTGATCATTGTTGGATTACTATGCCAACACTCAAAATTGTTAATTATCTTTTTTAAATTTATACAGAAGATAATTATAATGCTGATACCCATCGCTGAGTCTTGGAAGTTTCCTTGCCTGCATTACCATTAATGCTAAGATAATATGAATCCGCCTATACTAAATTACAATACTTGGATTAAAAACTACAATTTCAACTTAGACAAGTGTCAAATAATTAAAACACTTAATCCCCTTGAAAAGTCAAAATTGACGACCATCACACATCCGGGGCCCATAGCGAGAAAGGAAATAATGCCAAAGTACGAAATCCATATTTTGAACGCTCAAAATTCTGTTTTACTTTTGAAAAAAACCCGCACGCTTAAAAGCAAGTGATTACAGTAATTCATATCACAAAAATTTAAATTTAATATTAAACGCGGATAACTTTTAAGGGCATTTAGAAAACAAACAGAACAGCCATAAATATAATAAAAATATTTTAATTTGTTTATTTGCACTTTATATTGCTAACACGTTCAAATATTTTTCATTTCAAAAATGAGAACGGTTTTTACGTTTTATTTTCGTGTTTCTATTAAGGTAAAATTTTTGTTCTTGTTTTAATACGTTCCTGGCAATGGAAGAAAAAAGCACGTCAGCTGTTTATAGAAAGTTATTCGCACCCGTGACTGCTTTTAAAAGAGGATTGCGTTTGCGTCCGCTGAATTCGCTAAAGCCATCACCCAAATAAGAAAATCAACCCCTGGAATGGATAAAGTCACCATTACAATGATCAAAATATCTCCTGATAATATCCAGAAAAATATTTTAAAAATTCTTAACACCAGTTTTAACACTGGCTCTATCCCCATATCTTGGACCCACTCCCTTATCATTCCTATCCTTAAACCACACAAAAATCCACTAAACTTAACCTCTTACAGGCCTATATCTCTAACTTCCACCTTTGCAAAAATTCTAGAAAGAATGATCCTCAATAGACTCGTAGAAGACATTTACTACAATAAAAAAAACATAAATAAAAACAATCATGGCTTTCTTCAACATAGAAGTTGCATTACTTTATTGACCCAAATCCACACTGACATCTTAATTGCAAAAAAACAAAAAAATCATATAGTTTTCGCTTCCATCGACTTAAAGGGAGCATATGATTCAGTGTGGATAGATGGACTTATGTCCAAACTACAATCAAAAGGTATCACAGGAAAAATAGCTCTTTGGATTTTCAATTTTCTTAATCGTAGAACTTGCCAGGTAAGGTGGCGTAACACCATTTCAAATACTAGACAAACCTCTCGAGGCCTACCTCAAGGTTGCATTCTCAGCCCTTTTCTCTTCCTTATTTTCCTTGATGATTTATTTACACTCATCCCTACACAAGTTAAATGCCTAATATATGCTGACGATATTTTTATATACACCACAAATAAATCTCTAACTGAATCTACAGAAGCAATCCAAACAACTATAAAAATCATTAATAATTGGTGTAACCACTGGAAACTAACCATTTGCCTAAACAAATGCAACATTATCAATTTTTCCCAAAATAAAAGTTCCCAGAAATGCAACATAAAAATAAATAACACTATCATTCCAGAAGTAAACAAACTAAAAATTTTGGGCCTAATCTTCGACAAGAACCTAACCTGGAACTCCCACTTTCAATACCTACAATCCAAATCTTCTCGTACCTTAAATGCTTTCAAATTCATTGCGTCTAAGAGATGGGGTGCTTGCACCAAACATCTCTTACAAATAGGGAATACTACTATCCGCAGCCAATTAGATTTTGGAGCTCCCATTCTCAGTACTGCTTCTACCTCACATTACAAAAAAATCAACCCCATTTTCAACTCCATGCTCAGAATCGCAACTGGTTTGCCGAAATACACTCCAATCGAAATCCTACACTCCGAAACTCAAGCTTCATCTCTCCAACAAAGACACAACTTACTAAAAACTACCTTCTACATAAAACATGTCAGCCTGAGAGAATGGTCTCCAATTCACGATCTTTTTTACAACCCACCCTCCATTATTTACGCTTCTTGGACCAATAAAAAAAAACCAATATCTGCAAGTATGATTAATTGCTTTGAAGATCTCTGCATTACAAAAAGCGACATTATTCCTTGGTGCCCACCCACTTCTAACTCTAATTACAAAATTTACCTTCAAAACTTCCTCTTCCAAAATAAAAATCTTCCCGATTATATACTTCAAACCTCTTTCACAAACTTTTTACAAACGTTTCCAAACCACATTATAATTGGGACAGACGGGTCAAAAACAAACTCTAATAGCTCACTTGGAATTGTCATACCTAAATTATTTGTAGAAAGAAGCTACACCGTAAATAACCTAAACTCAATTTTCACAATAGAAGCAATGGCAATTTTCAAAGCTATACAAGACTGGGTTGAAAAAAACCAAAATATCATAGTAATAAGTGACAGTTTCAGCGTTCTATCTAGCCTTAAAAACATTAACAAAAACTCAAATTGCATTATACTTCAACTTCATAATATTTTAAGCAAAAAAAGCCAATACAACAACATCATACTAGTGTGGACCCCTGGACATAAGGGTATTCTAATCAATGAAAAAGCTGATCAGGCAGCAAAGAAGGCTGAACTTTTTAACATTGCTGAAGGTGTTTCACCTGAAGATATCATAAAACATTATAAATCAGACAACCTTAATAAAATAAGTAACCTATGGAAAAGCTACCATAGAAACAATAACTATCCACATATCAATCCAACAAAACTGTGGTACGAAAACATATCTCTAAACAGAAATGATGAAACCCTGATTCAGAACTTTCGAACAAATACCCTGATGACAAATTCCATTAAATACAAAATCAACCTTGCAGATACTCCTAATTGCCTCAGATGTCACACCTATGAAGATTTGGAACATATTCTCTTCCAATGTCCAACTTTCCAAAAAGGTCGAAATAATCTAATTCAAACTCTCTCCGCTTTGAAAATCCCTCACTCCTTAAATGATATTTTTTCAAATTTCTCACTGATTATTTGTAATGCCATATGCTTATTTTTAAACTCTAATCCTCGTTTCTAAATCTTTTTCATTCTTGAAGTATCATTTTTTCTTCTAGAGGCACAAGGCAAAGCAGCCAAGCCTCAAAACCTGCTTTTTCTCCAAAGAAAGAGCATCATCATCATCATCATTGCGTCCGCATTAACAATACGGATGTATGTTGTGTAGGCAGTGTCTATTGAACCGTACAGTACGGCTATATAACTTTTCATTCTATGTAGCCGTACAGCGCAGTTCCTTACTGCGCAGTATTTTCACTTCTGCCGTTAGACGGCAAAGAGAGTCATTCTGTTTTTGGCGATTATGTAGTATTTTGATCCATTTTGCCTTTGCCATAAACTGCCAAAAAAGGCAATCCTTTTTTGTGGAAGGAAGACGCATTTTCCCTACCGTTTCCCGCCTTTTTAAGATTCTCCGTATATGAATCGAGGATGGGTTGTGGAAATGACCGCGGGAAAAAATGAATGGTTGGGTTTTATGGCGCAAAGTGCGCGGAATGGGATGGATACTAACAAGTGATTGGAAATTAAAGTAATGAAATGTGTTCCTGGTCAATTCAGGAAAATTTGCACAAACTGTCTTTTAAATATTTTTCATGTTTTGTTTGTGTTCCGAACCATAGATTTAATGACATGAATTTTTAAAGAAGAAATACAAGTTTGCATTTTTGTTTTATAATGGAGTAATTTTGTTTATTTTTAGCCACTTTTGCACACATTATTAAGAATTCTTTTTCACAAAAGAGGAATGCGTATAAATGTTTTTAAATAAACAAATAAAAAATTATATATATTTTTTTAATTCCTTTTTAATAACATACAACAAATGATCAAATATTTAAAATCCATCAAATTGTGAAATATTTGCCAAGTTGACTACATTTTGCTAACGAAAACAGGTTTTGATCAAATAATTCATTTCTTTTTAAAACCAGGTCCGAATTCTCATGTGAACAGTTGAAAAAAATCCTTTTTATTGCAGATATGCTTGAGGGAGATGATTTGCAATTTGGATGAAAAAAAAATGTACGCATTAAAATTTTGCACTTTTTTGCTATACTTGATTTACCATTTGAGAGCAATGAGTATTACTAGTTTTAATCTCACGTCTCCAATAAAATAAGTTATTGGAAAATGTTCTTTTTCCATTTTAAAGACCCTATCGTAAAAATCAAGATTCAATTTCTACTAATAATTTCAGATTTTCCTCCATATCTAAAATTTAATTGGATATCTCTTCACATCAAGCTCAGTAAAAGTGCATTTTCATGTAGTATCTACCATATTATTTAACCATTTCGAAAAATAGATAAAGTACTTGAAACATTCAAGTTTGAATTGTTTTGCAAGTGCCTTTACTGGGCTGGCATATTAAAATCACAATCACATGTAGGCTAAAATATTTTAATCCATTTCATTGAAATATTAATTTGCTTTCTTTGAGTAAAAATGTGGTTACACGTAAGCGTTTGTATGGATAGGTAGTTGTCTAAATTATTTTTAACATTTTAAATTCAAATTGTAAAAAACAATTAATCAAACACCAATTTTTATTATTTGCAAACCGCAAAACAAACAGAAAGGTTTTATATCCAACACAATATAAAATGTGATATGGAAGCAGGAATTTATCCAGGATTCAAAACTGGGGGGGGGGTACTTTCATTATCTTCTGGGGGACTAATTGGACATTGGTGTTTAACATTTGTGTGGGACATTTTAACCTGAAATGCAAAAAACGCTACATCTACTGATCATGAAATACCAACATATTTATTTTAGACATTTCGTATTCTCTTTTGAAGCTTTTGTACAGGGTGTCCTAAAAGTTCCCGTACTCCAACTTTAAAAAAATGTATTGCCCTTGTTTTTTTTTAATTACTGAATTTTATCGATAATTATTATCGTTTTTCGATAATTCTTATCGACTCTTTAATTTTTATCGTTTGATTTCCTTTACGCTCAAGTTGTGCGATAATAAAGTTCCACGCCATTTTGTTCGTCATTGCAAGATAAATTTATCACGCATTCAGAGAATTGCGCTGATTTTGAGGCTTCTGGTAAAGTAGTCTATTAAGAGAGATCGAATCATTTTGCATATTTGGTTATTTCTATTATTCGTTATGTTTACCCCTTATGTTTGAGGTTCCTTGGTCTACCATAAAAACTTTTTAGGGGATCAAACTCCTATGGCACGCTTGGTGTAGATGCTCTTTTAACAATTTATCTAATTTCTCATTTGAAATATTTGCATCTCACGTTTGTGGATATACAAGGAGTTCATGACACTAGGGGTTGGCATCTATAGTAGAATAACCAATTGACTATAAGAAATTTTTCTTTCTACTCACTAAAAACAGGCAGAGGTTGAATTTCAAATTATTTTTTGGCTAATTTTGGCACTGATTCTTCACAGTTGGAAGGTTACGGAGGTTTGAACTGATGCCTTTCAAGAGGGGAATCAACACTTTAAAATTTGTTTTCAGTATGTTAAAAACTAGTATGGATGCCCTCACTTCATAGTTTAAATAGTAAACCCTTTGGAACAAAATAAACTAAGGTTAAATAGAAAGCTAAACTTAAATGGAAAGAACCTCTTAATATTCACAAAAGCAAAGTACTCTTCTAATAAGCCTGCAATTAAGAAAATCCAAAGGCATATAAGTGTTTTGATTTCCTTTGTGAAAACATTGTATCCCAGATATTTCCTTTTGATTCTAGAACAATTTGGTTCCGACAAATTGAAAAGTTTAAATTTATCCTTTCGTGTCTGGCAGACAAAAAGGTATTCAAAGAAACAAATAGGTTAACAAAAAGGCAAGAAAACCTCTCTGTCTATTTTCCTGTGGACGTTTTCTATAATTATTCTGCTGTTATTATTAGGAACGACATACATATGTGAACTAGTATTTTCATTAATGAAATTTACATTCATGAAAAGCAAAACGAAAGTCACGATTGACTGATTCAATTAAAAAAATTCTCTTCTGTTCTCAGTACCAAATTTAACACCAAACATTCAGACTAGCCAAACCCAGTCTCAAAAGTATCATTAATGGAAAGTAATGTTTATGTGATGTAATACGTATTGTTTTACATACAATAATTAATTCATTAATAATTAAATTGTTAATAATGTGCATAAACATACCTTTATTAAAAAGGTTATTAAGAATATGCCTGGACCATGAAAACTTAAGAAAGTAAAAAAAGGTGCTCGAGTTGTAAGACGCATATGAATTCGAATGTGAAAAAAAATTGGCGTGTGGTATGTAAAAGGTTAGCCACCCCTGGGCTACTGGAAACTTGCCGCCCCCTTCCTGCCCTCAGTAATGATATTTACAGTAAAGTTAGATATTATAAATTTAAAACCAAGTTCAGTAGAAGAAAGGTGATAAAACAATTAAAAACATTTAATCAATAATTATTTTTTCTGATAAAAAGCTTTTGCAGGAGTTTCAACTTTTCTTGTTCATGTAACCCCTGACTGAGCTTTCATACACTTTTATTCTTAAGCGTTTTAAAATAAAGTTATTATATTATCAAATTATTGGAAAGTTCCTGATTCGAAATCGGGTCAGGGCATGGATATTTGTAAGCGTATGGTGTAGAGGCGGTTGGTGTACCTTAAATCTGTCGTGGCCGAAAGTCCTCACGTTGGGTTGGTGTGGAAGTTTGGAGAGTGGGGTGCCAGCTCAGATGTTGCCTCATCATCTGACCGTGGTTCAAAATTACGTGGCGATACACCGAATGGCTTAGGCTGGTACGATGGTAACTAGTTGAATACCATTATCAAATTATTGAAATGTGTTACCTAGTTGAGCAGAATTGTAACAGTGCACTGTTTAGATGGTATAAAAATGATACAAAAAAATACATTCAAAGCAAAATCATACATTTATATATATAACGTTAATTTTTTTTATTCAAATTCCCTCGATTGTATCTTTAAAATTCAGATTGACGAAAAAAATTTCCGATCAAAAAGCAAAGGAATGATCAGATCTGCTTAGTTTCTGTTCTCACTTCTTCGCTTTGCCCCTTCCAGTCCCACCGGACGCACAGCGTCTCTTATGGGGAGGGGAGGGTAAGAGTTATGGGACAGTTGAAGGGAAAACACTTCGTTCTTCAGTTGCTCATTCGAAAACTTCGAGGAAGAAAAAAATCTGCGGTTTGTACCTCGTGTCAATGACCCTCAAGCAGAGACGGGTGCGTAGGGCCCACAAAATGTATTTTCATTTGGGTCCGAGGAAAGTTGTGCCAGCGTCTTTACAATGTGCATCTTTAAGTGCAGTGAAAAGAGTTTCTAATTCAAGATGGTCAACAAGAACATATGCTATATTAGCTGTAAAACTTAGTTTCACCCATGTTAAAGAGGCTTTAACTGAAATTTGTAATTCAGAAGAAGAAAAGAAATACAAATACAAATATTGACGACCAGCTACAGGCTCGAGCCCAACAAGGCTGGTCCTTTGTTTATGAATTCCCACTGACTATCCAATTGTATCTTAAATTCGTACACTCCCTTTGAATTAACTATATTTTTTGGCAACGCGTTCCAACTGTCTATTACCCTATTAAAATAGTAGTTTTTCCTTAAATCCCGATTAAAATGTGTCTTATTCAATTTATACCCATGACCCCTTGTTCTGTTATCCCTATTGAAATTTAAGCCCTCTGTGTCCCCTTGATTTACAAACTTGAAAAGCTGAATCAAATCCCCCCCTCCTTCTTCTTCTTTCCAGTGTATCTTCTTCTTTCCATATCGGAGACTACTTCTTAAACAGACAAATATGAAACTGATCCAATGGCAATTATTAGGAATACTATTTTACAAAGAATAAGTGCTACTAGTAAATCACTGCAATCAGTGGAATGCAAACTATTGAATAGATCCATCCTATTAAAGGCATTAGAAAATTTTATCAATAATTTCAGAGAAGAATTTGAAAAAACTGAAAAAGAGGCAACTGTTTTATAAGGTTAATGTGGTGCAACTGTTATCATAATACCCTATCATTTAATGTGGAAGAAGGACAAACTCGCAGACAGCAAAAGATAAAAATGTTTTTTGATAAAAACAAAGAAGTCGGACATGAATTTACAATAAGAGCAAATTTCACAGTCAATGCATTTTATGTCATGTGATAACACCAAGACAGGATTAAAAGTAGAACACGACAAAAAAGAGAGTTTAAGGATATTTATAAAAATGACATTAATGTTTGTAATTTTGGGATGTGTTTAATTTAAATTAAGTGTGTTTTTAACTTCCGAAGTTAAATGACAGAATTTTTCATTTCTGAATTTTTGACACTCAGGTCATATCAGATGTTTGAAGAAATTGGAAATTTAGAGAGATAATAATTAGTTTAAAATGTATTAAATGAAAAGGATGAGACTCTTTAAAATGACTGTGTATTTTACTAGAGTAACTACGTCTTCTCTCGCCCTCTTGTGGATAATTACTCCAGCTGGTGCAACAGTCATTTATTCTGAGCACTCTATGTCTATATCCCATTCTTAGAAGACAAGGTATGCCTTTGACAATCTCCGCAATATATAATTCGCTGTTCATATTCAGTTGTATAGTTGAAGTCTCTGGATTAAAAGTCTACTCAAGGCTCTCCCAAGTCTCACAGAGTCCGAGTTGTGCATTCACTAAAAGCCCAGTACTTCAGGTAATTTCTTGACAAAGCCTTTTATGAAGCAAAACTGTTAACTGAAGATGCCCATAACAGAGATGCAGAATTCTTTGTGTGCCTTATTTAGAGATAGGAACAACATTAGAGAGAGAATCACATGCAAAAGAAAATTCTTCGAAACATGAGGACACAGAAAAACTGTTCTTAAAACCAATTGAACCGAAACATCAATCTTCTGTCAACTCAATCGAACAACAATGACCCCTATCATTCAAAAGTCTCGGGCAACTCACTCTAGACAACAAGAAAAACCATTAACACGCGCGATGCACCTGTGCTTCCTAAAGGGAATGAAAACGACAAACCACGTGGTGAAATCTGTTAGATTTCTTTTCAAACGGATCGTTCTTAACAAAAGATCTTGACTAGTTGTTCTTCAGAAAAATTAGCCATATCTTGTTTGACGAGATATCTCATCGTAGCTGCTTGGAGAGATAAGCAAATATTTAAAATACCCTTGTTTCTGAAAGCTCCCTTTTACTTTGTGTCATTGCTGGGTATTAGCACTTTAAGTACATGTCAGAAGCTGGTTAAGAGAGAGAAAAGAAAACGAATGCCCAAAAACATTGCTTTTATACTTCAAGATCAAATTAATTCAATGAATTATTACATCATGTAAGAAATAATAGTTCATAAATAATATCGATTTATGAACCATTACTTTTCTTGAAGATGAATGAAATAAAGGCCTTCACGCATGCATCTAGAGTATTTCATGTGAAGAAATATTTTAAATACCAGAAAACAATACTTCTGGGGTGAATTTTTGAGCTCCCAGAGCCATTCACTGGCTTACACGTAACCCTTCCGAAAATGAAACTTTCCAATTTTGGGTTCTAAGTTCTCAGATTCTGCAATACAAATGCATAAGGTTAGTCATAAAAAAATCCGAGTTTGTAAATCCCTTTTCACCATTGACAAAGCTAAGTATTTCAATTTAGAATTTAGCTGGGCATAATAGGAACAGTGAACAACCTTTCATCAGAATAATTCAAATGCACCCCCGATTACATAATAATTTCTCTTTTACATAGACATAAATTTTATTTTCTAACTTAGCCAAAATTCATGCGACTAGCTATTTTGAAAGTTATGTATGAAGATAAATTACCGTTTTAGTAAAAGAAATTTTTATGTGTACTTTGAAATTATATTAAATACTTTTATTTTTATATCTGATCAATAATTACAGTAATAATAATTAATGATGTGTCGGGGTTCTCTCTGGTTGGCGCCCCTCGGTACAACCAACATAAAGTACGTAGTATTCACAAAAATCTTATTTTGAACACAAATCTAGCTGACTTAAATACAAATATAATTTTTAAACACATGGAAACTGAAAATGTGAATTCAGTTGACAAGAAAATAGTTTTAACTATTACTTACTTCAAAAATTTACACAATATTAGTCAATATGCTTGGATGTGGGAATTTCTTTCTTGCTCAACTGAATTAGTCTTTTTTGCATTCCAAAAAGGTCTTCATGAAAAAGGTATAATTCTAAAGCAGTTTGAAAATTATTTTTATTTTCATATTGGGCCTCAGATATCTGAATTTTTTTCTTTGGTTCATAGATAAATTTGATTTTGAAGATATTTACCCTTGTTTATTGAATTCTTTCTACTGTTGTAATTTGCAAAGTGAATTCAGTACTGTTACACCAGAAGTTGAAAATAAATTTTCAGAAGTCATTAATCACATTTGGGGGTGTAGAAAAGACTGAAAAACCTGGGTTAGGCTTTAATCACCACATCCACTAAATTGACTTATAGTATCTGAAATTTTTGGTAACTGATTTTTATCCATAACTCCCACCCGAGATAATTGATGTATGCATTAATTTAAAAGATAGAAATAATCCTATAATATCCTTTATTGGTTTTTGGTAGCTCTTGTTACTACTTACTCACACTTACCGAAGAACAGAGTATGGAAATTTCAGCTAAACGCTATTAAAAATGCGCTGGAAAACAAGCATGTAATGACAGCAGTTGTTGTTGATTTGATGTCAGTTTACGATGCAGTATAGAGGGAAATTGTTAAAACTCTTTTCAATTGGTGTAAAATCATACATGTTTAATTGGATTAGAGGTTTTATTAGCCAGTGCTTAAGTAGTCAGGTATAATAGTTGGTAATCAAGGTTTTAGTTTTTTCCAGACTACTCTACCACAATGTGCAGTTTTGAGCTGTGATCTGTTTAAAATGTATAAAAATGACTTTGTTTTAAAACTAAAGTATGTCCCTGGCATTGATTGTCTTTATACCGAGGACTGACTTATGTGGACTAAAATCCAAAAGTGGAGGGAAGTGCTGAACTTTTGACTGAAAGAACGCTACATCAGGCTATCTCGTGTTTGAATGAATAGTGTAATATGAGTGTTTATGCTACAGTAATATGAGTGTTTATGCTTTAAAGTTGGGACTTATACGACGTACGTGGGTTGTCTCCGTACATGTGAAACATGAACCCCGCTCTATGACAACATATTCTCTTAAAAGCATTTGTCTGCCACCAGTAGGTCCCTGGCTCAAATCACTGTTTGTAAGTGCATGGATGCTTGTGATTGTTCCCAGTGGCGGACTAAGCGGCCGCGTAGGGCCCCGAGGTCTTGAAATGTTTTTTCATTAAGGTTCGAGAAAAGTTGTGACAGTGTGTGTGTCTTTACAATGTGCGTCTTTATGAGCAGTGAAAAGACTTCCTAACATACGATGGTCAGCAAAAGCAGATGCTGTATTAACTATAAAACTTGGTTTCACCCATATATATGAGGCTTTACCTGGAATTTGTAATTCCGAAGAAACAAAGTTACCATATTGGAGGAGACTTCACTTCTGAGGAAAATGAACAAATATGAAACCTCCCTAATGACAGTTAGTTGGAATACTATGTTATAAAGGATAAATGCTATTAGTAAATAACTGCAACCAGTGGAATGCGAACTATTGAAAGGTTATCTATCCTGAAGTCATTAGTAAATTTTATCAATAATTTAAAGAGAAGTTGAAAAAGAGGCAACTGATTTATCAGGGCTGTCATTTAATGTGAAAGATGGTTAAACTCGCAGACAACAAATAAGAAAAAAAAAGTGTTTATTATTATTTTTTTTAATGAAAACAAAGGAGTTGGACATGCATTTACAATGAGAGAAAATTTTATAGTCAATTAATTCGATTTTTTTCATATGTGATAACACCAAGGCAGAATTATCTCAAAGAACGTATGGAGTTGTTGTGGAGCCTTTTCGAATATTTTTTATTGGGATTTATCAGTAGAAAAAAAGAACACGATAAAAAAAAAGTTGAAGAATATTTACAAAAATGACTTGGGTGTTTGTACTTTTGAAGACGAATTTGATCATCTGTACTATAATAAAAGAAAGTGTTTGTTTGTTTGGGACCGCAAAATCATGACGATTCTATGGCACTTACAGCAATGAGATTTGGCACACAGGTAGTCCGAATTGTTTGCAATTTTTGTGTAGCGGCGAATTTTAAAATTAAATCTAGTAGATTTTTAAATGTGAATTTGATAGTTTTATTCTCAATCGATTTTTCAAACGCGGATAACATTTTCTACTCATGCGACCTTGCAGTCAAGGTTTGGAATTATGGCAAGTTTTTTCATATGCAGAACGTGGAGAAAATTAGTTTTTTCGTTTCCGCTTTGCTTTTGCGCGGAGAAATGTTTATCCAGCCAGACGATAAATATTTTAATTGTAGTCACACTTCTTTTTTCTATCTCCAAGACTAATTTCAACGGATTGGAAAACTGCGAAAAATTTCAGTTTAGATTGGTACCTAAAAATACGATTTTCTTTAAATACATTATTTTTTAATTGAATATATCTTCAACGGATTTGAAATCTGAGGAAAATTTTACACCAGCTTAATACCTTACATCACGGTGTTGCCCGTGTTATTGGTTTGCACGGGCACGGGCAACGTCGTTCTAGCCACGCAGTGGCTAGTTTTTTAATATTTCTTAAAGAAAACGAGGACACATATAAACCACACCAGTCATCTATCGAGCCGATAAAGAAATGTCTTGCACATTTCCGAATGCTGAAACATTATTGAAATTTTTTTTTAACAATTTACTTTTCTATTGCAACAGGAGAAAGGTTGTTTCCTGTTTTAAAGCGTGTAAAAAAATAATTTTAGGAGTTCTATGGTAGAAGAAATATTAATTAATATGACCATTCTGTATATAGAGCAAGGAATCGTAAAACGAATTGACACTTCCAAAATAATTGACGAATTTGCATAAAATAAAGTAAGACGAAAATTCATGTAAAAATGTTTTTTTTTAATAAGTTTATTTAATGGGCTGTGGTATGAAAATATTTTGATTTTTTTTCTTTTTTGTTAACAACTCTTAAGGACAGTTTTCTTGAAACTTTTTTTTCTAACTTGAGATTGAGGGCCCCCAAATTTTTACCGCTTGGGGTCCCCACTTGACTTGATAAGCCACTGATTGTTCCTGTTAGGAGTAGCAGGAAACTGAACACTTCTTCACAAGTGATTGTGTGTGAGTGGTTGTGTATTGGAAAAAAGGGACACCTGTTCCTTCCCCATTAAGAGAACCAACACTGAAACTTTTTTTAAGGGGGGGGGGAAGATGTACAACGTAATTTGTTAAATTTTTCCAAATTTTTAAAGCTGCACCTTTTGTAAATATTCTATTTGTAAAATACGATACATTAAAAAGACCTAATACAATTAAAATGCGTTACGATTTATATTAAATTGAAGAAATTAAATCCCAATAAAATAGCTTTAAAATGAGAGAACCAAGTCTGTATCTTCCCAAAAATTAATTAGCTATCTTAAAGATGCAGTACATTTTCATTTAAGCTTTAAATAACTGAAGCTTAATAACCTTTTGAATGGAGGACAAAACTTTTTTTAAGTTATTATTTTCATTCATAGCTATGGTAATGTCACTTGCTACACCAAGTTTCATTAAAATTTGAAGGTTCTCGGACTAATCTGTACGCTAGATTTGAGCAATTGAAATGCAAATTGAAAAATTGTCTGATTTAGAAAAGTATTTTCACAGTCCTAAGGTGTGCCATACACACGATTTTCGCATTACAGTAATTTATTTAACCAGCGAAATTTTTTTTTTCGGTCCACCATGTAATTGTCTTGGCGATGACTATTTTGATTAACTTTCCTTAAGACTCCTATGTGTTTGAAGTTTCGAAAAGTAAAATAAATATTAAAAAAAAAAAAGATGTAATCCAAACCTTTTATACAAGTGATTGTTCAAAGATTTTAAAGTTTCGGAGTAGGTATCTCTTACGATATGGTTATATTGCTTAAATTTTAATGGTTTTTACTTATCTTTAATTTAATAATTGTTTTTCATTAATAAATGTACCGATTGAACATCTGATCAAGCCACATTATGACTCTGAAGATATGTGTAATCTTAGTTCAGAAATTGATAATTTCTCACCTGAAAATAAGTGATGTAAGGATCAACTGTCGAATGTGATGTAACATAAGTTTTAAAGGTTTTATACAAAACTGCATCATTATCTCGATAGAATATAAACATTGTATTAATTACATAAAAAAAGTGATATTATTTTGTCGCAATGACAGAAAGTTGTCAATTATTACTAGATGAAACTAAAGTTGTTTTACATTAGTTTCGTTTTGTCTATTAACAGTTATTTGTCAATGTTTAAACACATTTTTTTTCAAAAACGACAGAGCGATTATTTATGCTAAAGAAAAGATATGCTAGAAATTATAAAACTGTAAGTGGAGTTATTAAAATACTTAAGTGAATATCTGTATTTAATCTGAAGGGATTAAGAATTTTATTCTATGACTACTTTTCAACCTCCTCGAGCAGCAGAGGGTCATTCTACAAGTAATTGAATGAAAACTAGCTATCGTAAGTGATGACAAATATTGTCCATAGTAATAGACAAAAGCATAGTAATTTTGTAAACTCCCATACAAAGTTATGATAGCCTAATTGAATGCAAAAGGAAACAACTTTATGGATTTGAAAATATTGTACTTCATCGCTACCCTAATTACACGAAAAGAAATATGTTACAATAAAAAAACATGCACAAAGGTTTCAGGATTTTTTATCCGTGATCAAATATGAATTTATATGAAACTTCGCTTATGCGATACAGTTATAGGAAAACAATTTGAAGTGGTGAATATAACTTCCGTCAAAATAAAGGCTGAGAAAAAATGCCTAGAAATTAATTTGCAATTGAACATTTCAAGACCATTTCTGTTTAATCCATGGTCTAATTTCTTTTATTTTAAGTACAGAGTCCGAATTCTACGGATGAAAGAAACTTGTAATTTTTGAATACCTATTACTTCAAAGTTTATGTCTGCGCAAGTATCGCCTAACGCGTTGTTGTGTCGTTTTATGTCGCAATTGAGTGAACATCGAGCATGAGAACACCTTAGACGAGCGCAATTTTTAAGTTATCCCTCACCAGAAAATTACTGCCCTGAGAGTGGTTCTTCCCTTCCCATTTCTGAGAATTTCGCCAGAAGTACCACCCCAAGTCTCCCCTCTGTATGGTTGCCAGAATTGTCCGCTCAAGAAACGTCCGGACAGGACACGCGATACCTTTCTTAGAATACTTTTTTGTCGGCCAGACACGAAAGCATAAATTTAAACTAATTTAAATTTGCCGGAACCAAATTGTTCTAGAATCAAAAGGAAATATCTGGAATACAATGTTTTCACAAAGGAAATCAAAACATGCATATGCCTTTGGATTTTCTTAATTACGGGCTTATTAGATGAGTACTTTGCTTTTGCGAATATTAAGAGGTTCTTTCTAATTCAGTTTAGTTTATTTCAAAGGGTTTACTATTTAAACTAGGAAGCAAGGGCATCCATACTAGTTTTTAACATACTGAAAAAAAATTTTAAACAGTGCTGATCCCCCTCTTGAAAGGCATCAGTTCAAACCTCCCAACTGTAAAGAATCAAAATTAGCCAAAAAATACTTTGAAATTCAACTTCTGCCGGTTTTTAGTGAGTAGAAAGAAATATTTGTTACAATCAATTGTCATTCTACTATAGATGCCAACTCCTAGGGTCCTGAACTCCTTGTATCCACACAAACGTGAGGCAAATAATTCCAATGAGAAATTAGACAAATTGTTATAAGAGCATCTACACCAAGCATGCCACAGGAGTCTGATCCCCTTGAAAGTTTTTATGGATGAATGATGATAATCTGCTTTTCTCGAAGGAAAGTCCTTGAACAGATAATAATTGGCACGCAAGAAATCATTCATATCCTATTTTTATTTCATCCATGAAGCACACGAAGAGAACAAATTTCAACATCCAAGAGTGCATTACCTTGTTCTTTTTAACGTGCTCATCAAAATCCCTCATGTGATCCTACATCAATTCAGTGACAGCTGAAATGGGACATACAGGTTTTTTCAAGCAAAATAAATTCTTGAATTATTTTCTATCTTACAATAACAATTAAAATTGAGATAATTTGTAAAATGTGTCAAGGCATTTGGGCTCATATTTATAGTCAAAACATTCTTGTTTCCACCTAAAAGAACTCACAATAAAGGAATTAAAAAGATATTTTCAACATATTTAACAAACCAGCAGAACAATTTAACACAGCAAGAAAATTTTCACTTTGGTGGTTGCAAAAATTTTGATGAAAGAAACGCTTACATCACATCTATAACAAAAAGAAATATTATTTAAACGCAAAATATTCTCAATTAATTTTGCTAGGTAACATTAAAAACAAGCTAACTCAATGGAACTTGCAAATAATGAACAAAGTGAACAATACATTTGCTGCAAACATCAAGTAATAGACATGCACATAAAGAAAATTTTTCTGACACAGAAGATAAATACAATGGAGGAATCACACCTTCACTTCCTACAGCTCACAGGTTTCTAGTACAGTGGGCATAATCATTGTGCCATCACCCTGGAAAGAGTGAGGGACTACCTAACCAGTTACCATATTATAACAATACACTATGGAAAAGGACAACTCATTTTTAAAATGTATAACTTAGTTAGGGTTTTAAGGTGCAAAGGGCCATTTAAAATGTAGGGAAGACAGCAATTGAACAAGAATTTTCTTCTGCCAACCAACAAAAAAAACTTCATTAGGTTGCATTTAAAAACAAGCTAAATTCAACGTAATTCACCATTTAACATAGCAAAGGAACAATACTGAGCACAACAGGAAAATAAAGAATAAAATAAGCAACGAACCGAGAATTTTCATCTGCTCGCCAAAAAGGAAATTCCGTTGGGTAGCACTTAAAAACAAGCTAACTCAACGTTATTCACCATTTAACGTAGCAAATGAACAGTACAACACACAAAGGGATATGCAGGAATAAAATAGGTAAAATATGCACCTGACCGAGAATTTTCATCTGCCTGCCATAAAGTCAATTCCGTTGGGTAGCACTTAAAAACAAGCTAACTCAACGTTATTCACCATTTAACGTAGCAAATGAACAATACAACACACAAAGGGATATGCAGGAATAAAATAGGTAAAATATGCACCTGACCGAGAATTTTCATCTGCCTGCCATAAAGTCAATTCCGTTGGGTAGCACTTAAAAACAAGCTAACTCAACGTTATTAACCATTTAGCACAGCAAGTGAACAATACATTTCAAAACGAGTTATAAAATGAAGGAAAAATAAGCAAATTAAGAGCCTTCATCTGCCAATCAAAAAGTGTAATTCGTAGAATAGCATTTAAATACAAGCTAACTTAACGGAACAAAACAATTTGCAAAGCAATGAAAATATTAAATTTCAAATAAAAATATTATTACTTACATAAATTTAGCTTCTAAATGGAAAAACACTAGGTCGGCACACAAAAGACCTTTACTCATTACATACACTACACAGAATCCCCCGTCCTTCGAAATGGCAAATGCGTTTACTTTACTTATGGCTCATCAGGACTGCTAGAATTCTACTTTAGATTGGCGAAATCACCAAACAAAGTTTGCCCATGCGCAATCTACGAGCTGCGCAGTAAGGAACTGCGCTGTACGGCTACATAGAATGAAAAGTTATATAGCCGTATTTTGTACGGCGCAATAGACACTCCGATGTTGTGTATGGTGTCGTAACATTGCATGTATCATAATCTCCGAGTTTACTCTACCCCGAGAGACAAGAGTATTTTCAATGGTATGAGAGATAGATCGATATCATTAACCATTCTGTTGCACTGAGAAATTTCTATCACCTTAAAAACTATTTCTTGGTCATGTATGATGAATGATGTCGGAAGATATGAACTCTTTACGACGTCGTGTTTATTATGCTGCTAGAGAAGGAATGGCTATTACCTTGTATGCCTTACTTGAAAATATTGACAAAAATGAACTGTATCAGTATTTGGAGCATCCTGTAGAAGATGAAGGTCAAAAGTGCACTCCTCTTCTAATAGCGGCTATCAATGGACATGACAATGTTGTCAAAATGTTGTTGAATCGTTTTAATCCAAACATCGAACAAGATGGTGTCGTTCAAATTGACGGGGGGTATGTTATCGAAGGAGCCACAGCTCTGTGGTGTGCCGCTGGTGCTGGTCATTTTAGTGTCGTTAAATATTTGTTGTCTTTTGGTGCGGACGTCAATCATTCTACCAAAACAGAGTCTACCCCCTTACGTGCTGCTTGTTTTGATGGACGTCTTGATGTCATCCAATACCTGGTTGACAATGGTGCAGATGTACACAAAGCTAACAAGTACAACAACACATGCCTCATGTTGGCTGCTTACAGAGGCCATTTGGATGCAGTATCTTATCTCTTGAGTAAAAAAGCTGATCCGAATGCCCAAGCCCAGTGTGGGGCGACTGCCCTCAACTTTGCTGCAGAACATGGTCGTTTGGAAATCATCAAGAAACTACTAAAAAGTGGTGCCAAAATTACTAAGAATAATATGGGTTTGACACCTCTCCTATCTGCAGCAGAAAGAAGCAAGTCTGATGTTGTGGAATACTTCATAAAAAAGTCTCATTATTTTACTAAGCAGGAGACAGTTGAAGCATTGGAGCTTTTAGGTGCCTCATATGCTAATGACAAAGATTTGTATGACTTGGAAAAGGCTTATTATTATTTACACTGGGCTATGACTGAACGAGAAAGTAATCTTAACTGTTATGCCCCAAAGGCTTTCCTTCCACCTATCCCTGCATATGATAACCATGTGGAGTGTCGGACATTAAGTGAGTTGGAGGCCATCAAGGACAATAGCAATGCTCTACATATGGAGTCTTTGGTTATTCGAGAAAGGGTCTTGGGCTCAAATAACCCAGAAGTGCCACATCCAGTCATTTTCCGAGGAGCTTTGTTTGCCGACATCGGTCGTTTCGACAGATGCGTGGATTTGTGGTTGCATGCATTGCATCTCAGGCATACACACAACGTGACTGTGCGCAAGGATCTTCTGAGGTTCGCCCAGGTATTTGCGCAAATGATGCACACTGGTAGGGAAGTAACATTCGATAAAATCAGGCAAGTGCTCGATATCACTCTCCAGGAGCTGATCAAAAACAAGACATCTCTAAACTCTTCGACTGCCGGAGAGCAGGAAAATCTGAATGAAGAGCTGGAAGACAATATTTACACGACTTTATATGTACTGGTAATTGCTACTAAGATACTTAAAAAATTATCTGCTGAAGATGAGGCTTCTCTATACAGAATTGTTTATAAAATAAATAAGTTAAATTTGGTGACGAGTGATGGTTCAACCTTGCTACATTTAGCTGTTGATGCGGACACTCCTGTGGATGAATTTCACACGAAATATGTCTGTAAATTCCCTTGTGCTGCCACTGCTCGTATGCTTATACAGTGTGGGGCTGATGTGAATGTTGTTGATAAAGCAGGAAATACGCCTTTGCATATAATTGTTGCTTATCGAAAGCCCATCACTGATTTCATGACTTTGCATGCGATAATTACAAAGTTACTTGAAGCTGGATCTCATATAGACCGTGTCAATTATAATGGTGAATCTCCTTTCGATTCCGTGTTGACTGGTGTAGCGGAGATTATTTTGAAATCGCAATATAAGTTGAGTTTAAAATGTATTGCTGCTAAAGCTGTAAAAATGTATAATTTGCCCTATAAAGGTATTGTTCCTGTGACATTAGCTAGTTTTACAGATATGCATGGTTCCACGAAAAAGAAGAGAATAAAATAATAAATTATCTTTGTAATATTTTTTCAGTGAGTTATATTTCTGCAATTTGATTTCATGATAAATTATTTAATCATCCCAAAGGTATTATATACAATGTTAGTGTAACTAAATAAATTTAAAAATCTATATATATACTGTTCCTGTTTTTACTAACACAATTTATACAATTATATGTAGCATACCTGCCAACTCTTGGATATTCTGAAAAACTATTTTTTTACATGTAGGATAGAATATCTTCTTAATTTTTGTTTTCAATTAATGAATTTTCAACTGAAATCAAATTTGGCATTTCATTTCATTACTGGATAGTATTGGAATTAGTCCAAAAAAAATTTCGTTTTGAGCGCATATTATAAAAGACAGAAGGGTCATTTTACTTTCAATAATTAAAGGATCAGTTGGCAGATAAATTTTCTTCAGGCCAAGTCAACTTTGGGAAACAGATTTCATTTTCTGAAAGAATTTTTGAATTGTCAAAGTCAAGCTCTTATTTGTTGTGTTTGTTTGGAACTTCAGCATTGATTTCTGTGCTGTTAGAAATCTTCCAGATTTTTCCTTGGGAGTTGGGCAGGTATGCTTGAAATGTAAACATTTTTGCCTTACGCTTTTATATTTTGAGCTATATGTTTACTTAAACTATTTTAGGTTCCTGCAATTTTCACAAAATCCTTAGCCTTTATTTTCAACTGTCCTTACATTTTTTTATGTATCTCATCTTTGGAGAAAAACTTATAAATATTTAACTCATTGCAAATTCAACAGAATTTATAATTATATACTTTTATATGTCATACATTTCGATATACTTGATTTAAAAAAAAAATTTGCATTCTTGTTTACCTACTTTTTATCACTCTTTTTCTGATGGTATTTGTTTGATATTTTTTGTCTTGTGTTTGGCGCAGCTTATCCATTTTAGGATCTTGCGGCATAAAAATCTAAATCAACCAACCTTCTTAAATATCTTATGGAACTATGTAATGCCTCTTGTTTGTTTTTGAATGACCATTTCTCATGCACTTGACTTGCAGAATTCGCGATATTTTTATGACAATTTGCAGAATTCATTAATAAACAGGTAAAAATATTTGCCAAGTTTTTGAAGTGGTTTCCATTTTACAGTCGGAAAAATGTTTTGTGTTTGAAAGTAATGCATGTGGACAGGGTTGCCAACTTTCTCCAAGACAATTCTGGGACAAAACTGAAATAATGATATTGTTATTCAAAGTGCAAAAGGTCGTATGTCTAAAAGCTGCATTTTTCAGGTGAACAACAAAATAACAAATTTTTTCCTTATGATTTGATTCTATTATTTGTATACTTTAACTTTTATTAATAGTTTATTGGATCAGCTTATGACAGAGATTTTGCCACCAGATGGAAATCACAAAATGCCATGCTTAGCAATAATGAAAGAAAAAAATAGAATTTTTTACATCAGGTATATTTTGCACTTAGTGACAATACTTAGTATTGGCTTAGGAATTTGGATAGTTGGGGGGGGGGAAACGTTTGATGTACACGAACTCGCATATTGTGTGCATGAAATAATTATTTTGGAGTAGGTGACATTAATCAATAGCTTTTTTTATCTGAAATTCTGGGACCGTTTAACATTTAACCAGGATTCTGGACAGCAACTTCAATTCTGGGACAGTTGGCAACCCTACATGTGGACCTTATTCATACCATTGCAATTTGAACCAAAAATAGACATTGAGGCATTACTTTTTTTGTACTAACACCCACATTTAAGCGATAAATGAGAGGGATTTTAAAACAATTTTTTTTTCATAACAGTTCTGGATGAGCCTTTAAACTTTTTCTAGTGATTGTCAATTTCTGTAGTTTGCATTATTTTACCTGGAATGATCATTCACTCATACAAGAAAATATAAAATCTGAAAAAAACTTAAATTGAATTTGAAAAATACTGAACCACTTTTAAATGAGTTTGCTTGCTATTGTTTTGCACTGAAGACTAAATAAAAAGGGCTTCAATGTTCACAACATTTGGCGTAGGAGAACCTAAGATGTCTTGGCCTTCTTAACGTCATTCTATATTTGTTCAACTTTATGTTTTTTTTTCCCAACTAGCTTTAAATGACTCTCCAAAACAATTTAGTGCATCCGTCCTTATCGGGTTTCAATTGTTAAAAAAAAATTTCCCTGCTGTTAGCTAAACTAGTCATTTCTTGGTTAGATTTTATTTAATGAGAAAGTAAAATTCTTTACTTTTTGTCTCTGATTTGTTTGAAACTTGCAAAACTATTTTGCTTTGACCCAGTATGGGAAAAATATAATTTGTAAGACTTTTTCCAAATCCATGCATTTTATCACTGTCTTTAATAACCTATGCAATTTCATACGATACTGTGATACTGTTACTGTAAGTCTTTTTTAATATATTTGGAAGAAAACTTTCCTTATTAAAGTTATGTTTTGAAAACGTTTCTTGTAGATTTTTTTGTATGTTTGTGAGAAGTATTGACTTCAGAATATTTTCAATGGGGTTTGCATTTATTTGTCAAAACTTTTATTTAAAAAATGCTGTCATTTTTCATATATTTGTGTAAATTGTACAATTCACCAGAAAATATAAAAAGTTGTAATTTATTTTAAACATATGCTAAATACTATTGATAAAAAATGGACGTATATAATGTACGAGATAGGGGTTTTTCAGTGTACAAACTCCAGACTGAAATCAAAGATTTTACTTCCATGACCACAATGGCTCTTAAAAGGTATGTGTCTGGGTTACCTTAAAATGTAATTATTGCAATTTTGGTGATGTTTGGTATTTAATTTAATTACCAGTGGCCAATCAAAACTCATTGGGAATTCATTCTACCAACTTTTTCTTGCAAATGCTGAAATAATTCTCAAAATAACGCCAAGAAACATCGAATTCAGAATCCCATCAGGAAACATGTTGCACAGCAGAAACACTGACACTGCTACCACCTACATTTAGCTTGATAGAAATGTTCTTCTTGTAGATGGTTAGTCATGTATTATGCACAAAAACTATCAAAGTCTTAAAATTTCTATTTCACTGTGTTTTTAAACTGAAAAAAGATTAAATACTTTAAATGCATTTTTCTTGTAACTACTGAAATACTAGCGATAAATACTTTTAAACTTTCAAACATTTTTAAAATTTTACCTCTTCAAATAGAAATATTTTTAAAAAAGTATAAAGTCTTTCAATTATTTAAAAATGAAAGAGTAGGTTTGTGAAAAATAAATTAAGTGTTAAAAAAGGACAAACTTGGTTTGATTTTATAGAAAATTAACTATGAATTATTTTGATTTACCAATCATAAGTACTATTATTAGTTTTCAACAGTCATTGAATATCTATTATGTATCATTCAATGTCTGTGTCAAAATGTTGTTTTGCAATTTAATTTGCTTTTTTCAAGAAAAGGTAGGTATTTTAATTAATGTCGTACTGGAGCAACACTACTGGCTATTGAGGACAGTCCAGGATCAATACTCAACGAAAGATAGAGGACAACAACATGTAATTTTGAACTAAGGTCAGATAACGAGGCAACACATGAGCTGCCACCCCACTTTAATGCCTTAACAGATTTAACGTGTACCAGCCCCCTTTGTACACAACTGCTTGGTTGGATTCAAACTCGCAACTTTCCGGTTGCTAATCTGTTACTCTTCCAACTGGTCCACCACTGCCCTTTAGACAGAAAAGGAAAGCTTTATATACAAAAATGTGTTTTTAATGTTTGTTAGGCTTGTTTGCAATGTTAATTGAATTTACATAAAATACGTAAAGTTATTTTGGAAAAATAGCAATAAACGTTTTTACATAAATAGCTGAAATATTTTGATTGTTTTTTTAATATGCAATGTGAAAACATTTCTCTCAAAGAACATTTTTTTATATGGAAGCATAAAATTATGTTAGCTTGCATTTTCAGGATCTCAAATTCTGTTTTACTGTTTGCTCATTATCAGGGCAACTTTTTTGTTGCAGTAAAAACAAGGTTCGTACTCCTCCTAAAACTCCTGAATTTTGATTTTTTTATTCTAAGGGCCCTGAAAATTATGTTTTTCTCCTGATATTTCTTTTTATCTCCTGAAAAATAATAATCGAAGAGCAAAAAATAAAATTATAACAAAACATAAAATCAGCATGTTGAAGTTATAGGAAGGAAAGTTTGAAGAAAAAAAAACTGCATTCAAATTATTAAGTAGATTGGATTGATTTATTTCATTATGAGTTTCTTTCAAACTCAAAGTATTCTAATTTATGGTACACATTTCAAGTTCTTCCTAATGGCCAGGCAAGTGTTTAGAGAGTATTTTCAATAAAAAAAAAACTACTGGTTTGAAAATCTCGGGAACGAAACAATTGTGGCCAAAAGAGTAATTGACGACCATCTAAGATTTGTTGGTCCTGGAAAAACTGATTATCTCTGAAGAATTGATTATTTTAGCTTCAGGTGCTCGTCAAAAATATGCCAAAAGAATAAAACCAGTAGAGAAAAAAAGAAAACTCCTAACCGAAGGTGTTGGCAATTTAAGAAGAAACATTTGAAGATGATATTGGGAACTTAATTTAAAACTTCTGATGGTTATTCGGAAAAGGCCAAAAAAAAAAAAGAAGCGATCTTGGCTTAATACCAAAAGCAAATGCATTAAAGCATCATGTTAAGGAAAAAGTTAGTGAACTAAACAAAATGTGTAGACCTTAATGAAATGTGAATGGCATTGAAAAGTATTTAAAATAAATTAATGAGATTTGAGATTTTTTGTTCTGTTTTGATATTGTAAAATGTTTGTCATAATAAGTACATTTTATATTTAATACTAATGCAATTTTATGAGAAATCAAACATTATGGAAGGTGGTATACAATTAAGATAGATAATTTATGAAAATGGTTGTTAGTTCGTTACTTTTGATTTTTTTTTCGTTGTCCTGAATTTTCTGTACTGTACTCCTGAAAAACTCCTTAGTAACTCCTGAATTTTACTATCATAGATAGAGTATGAACCCTGTAAAAATGGAAAAAATTGCATTTATGGGAATGATGAAGTTGCATTTATTTTTGATACACTAAAATCTAAAATAAATCAGAATTTATTGACAATTTTAGTGGCATACAAAAGTATTATTATACATAAATTAAATACTGAAGAACATTGACATCGTAGAGAGTGGCTGATCCTTGGCCAGTAATCTCTTTAACATTGAAAAACTGCACTCAAGAGAGACTGATGTTGCCTGCATTGTTGAAGTAGCAAATAATCACTTGGAGGTCCGAGACGAGGAATATCGTCTCGGGACAGTGTAGCAATAACAATCAGGTCGTTATTTTTTCCAATCGTTTTTTCATATACGCTTTAAGGAACTTCCATAAAATCCTTCGATCTGATATCTTCATTCGCTGTATCCATGTTGTACGCTTTCGATTCCGATTTTTCTACAAGACGAATCAAACGTTCGTAGCTGCTTTTAATTTTAAGCAAACGTTTTGGCAGTTCTGGGTGAACGAAGTTTTGCTTTCCAATCATCTGCATTGTTTTATGTAAAAAAAAAACCCGAGTATATATATATTCTTAAATATTGCCCTGCAAAATAGTTATTAAGTAGTTGCCTATTTCATTTTGAGCTAAATTTGCAAAATTAAATAGTTACCTGTTTAATTTTGAACTAAATTTTAAAAAGTTGCAGGTGGTTCCATTTATGGAAAAAGTTGAATTTATGTTGCGGTTATAACTCTCAATACATTCCATGCAAGAGGAATTTTGATTTTAGCACTTTTCATGCAGCGTAGAACGTGTGAAAAAAAAGTTGCATTTGTTGCAAAAAGTTGCCGTACTCATTACTGACATTTGTTCATTAACAATTTGCAGATCGTATGGTTACTTTGAAGATCGTCTATGAATTTAGAATACAATACGTTATTAATCTAGATTCAATTGGAAATCGTTAATTTTAATTCTAAATGTTGTTTATGGTTTGAACTTCAATCCTTATTGTAAAAACATTTCTCTTTATGATTTTGATTTCTCTGAAAAATAATTGCAAAGGGATATAAAACTTAATATTCTGAAGTAGATGTAATGATGTTTCATTGTCTAAATTTGTAGTGATATCGAAGGTGTATATAAGATGACTAAATGTTTGCAAAAAAGTAATTACATTTTTTTTTAAAGTTTATTCTGAAAGGTGACATTTTTTAGCAAGATTGGCTTTGGTCATGAATGGTAAAAGATTTTAGAAAATATCTTTTAATATATTTGTTAAAGGTGTTGATGATACACTATAATTAATGTTGAAACTGGAATCTGGTGAGCACTGTTTAATGTCCTGAATCAACATTGGAATTCAAGAGTACACCTCAAGTAAAAAAATACGTGACAAAATGTGGTGCTTTTGTCAACAATATGTTTTTACGTAAGTTTTGAATGCTTAGTCCATAAATTGTGAAAAATAATATTTTATGGATTTGCATTTGTTGCAAGTGATCTGCACTACTAATCACGTATACATATTAAACTTAATAGAAGAAGCAACAATGTGCCAGAGTTCAACACTAAGAATTTCGACATTTAAAGTCATTTTAAAAAGGTCCAGTAATCTGAGAAATCAAACTCCCATGCATGGACGCCCGTTGGGTTGTTCCAGTACGACGTAATTAAAATACCTATCCATGTATGGTCTGTTTAGTACTTTTGTCCGCGAGTACAAAAGTCCTATTTCAATTATTGAATTGGTGGTCAGGTTTTATGGCGCAAGGGCATATTTAGCCAATCTGCGCCCACGTTCATTAATTAGACCACACCTAGAAAGTAACTGACACAAGAAATACACCTGCTCCGTTTAAAACTCTCAGGTTACTAACACAGGGGGCAAACCCACAGCCTTGTTGACCTCTTACTTTAGACTGTGCTGGAAGCCCATTTGAAAGACTAACGGGATAGAAACTGGAGGTTTGAAACCAACCTAAGACCGTCGTTTACAAAGGAGGCCGGTGAACGTTAAATCTGTCATGACCTCAAATGTCCACGTTGGCGTGTTGTGGAAGTTTGGAGAGTGGATTGCCCTCGTCATCTTAGCGTGATTCAAATTTCATGATGTCCTCTGCAGGTAAGTATTTTAATTAACGGAGCAACACAACGGGCTATTGACGACTGTCCAAGATCAATCCTCCAAGGGAAAAATACGAGGACTACACCTTAAGCTTACAAACATCCATACACTGACCCGCATTCGTACCAGGAACCTTCCGATCTAGAGGTTAACACCTTAACCACTATACCGGTTGGTCGGCAAGATACATCTGAGATAAAAGATACACTCAAGAAATATATTCTAGACACGTATATTTCCTTACGGGGGAAGGCATCAGTCAATAATTAGGCCAGAGAAAATTGGAGTTGTTTCATAACTACATAGTTAAAAGCGAGGTCTGCGATCACATGCACGAAACCATTTCTGCACTGCTCGATCAACCTTAAAATCTGAAAGCGAAGGACCATCCGGACTTATCCTCATTGAGGCACATAGTTTTTCCTTTTAAAATTTTGTTTCATAGTTGTTATTTGAAAGAGAAATAGTGAAACATTCGGCTTCAAATACTTGCAGCAAAGCTTGCCGTGAGAACCGTTGATTGTCACAGCGATTTAGGCTAAGCTTGCGGCATTTGCCGCGACTTATTTCGAGCCCTGGAACCAGGAGACTGGGACATTCGAAATTATTTTCTGATTACGTGTTTGCAGAAGGGAGTTCGTTTAGAACATATATGGGCAACCCCCGGCCCGAGGGCCGGATGTGGCCCGCCCCGGCTTTTGATCCGGCCCGCGGAACATTTTAAAATTACGCTCGAAAATTATTCAATATTCTCGGTTCTCTCCAACAAAAGAGTGAGGGGGAACAAAAGCCTGAACTACGTGGGTCAGTGTTTCTCAACCTTTTTTAGTTGACGGTACACTAAAAATGTATTGAATTATTTGCGGCACACCTGAATATAAAAATGTAAAAGTTGGGGTATTTCCAATACTACCTTATATAGTTATTATTACTTAGTATTGGATGTGAGATGACTGAGCCTGTTTTCTTGAACAAATTAAATCAAAACGAGGTTTCAAAGACGCCAGACACGTTATCGGCGACACATCGCGCCACTCAATTCCACGGATAATCGGGAATAATAATTATAAATTTCGTTATTAATTGTATCCGAGAAACGGCATTGCTCTTCTTGATTACATTCCCTACTTGCGGATGTGACTGTTATAAAAACACTGATACAAATCAACAATACTTGGATAGTTCTTTTCCATGATGAAAACTAATAAATCGAAGTATCGAACCAAGCTTACAGATTAAAATTTGGAAAACACTCTGCACCTGTGTATTAGTGGGATTGATCCCAACATTGATTATCTTGTTTTTCAAGTCCAAGCTTCTCTTTAATTCTTGGTGATTGTAAGTAAACACTTAATCAATACGATATTATTCTGTCCATGTAACTTTACCATTCTACTTTATAAATATATAAAATAAAATAAACCTTATCATTATTACTTTTTCACAACTACCTATTACCTACGGCCCGCGACTTCATTAATATCCTAAAGTTTAGCCTGGAACTTTCCAAAGGTTACCTATACCTCTGGTTTAGAATATCTAATGTTTTTGAGAAGATAGTGACTTGAAGTAGGTTTTCTGAGGTTCGCACGCAAGTAACTCCTACCTCAGGAACGGTCCTTTCATTTTTGGTTAGTTATGGCTTTTATGTATGGCTCAAGGACCATACTTTGTAATGCTGCACCAGACACAAGAAGTACGTCACGTAATAGATACACACAATGAAAGTTTTACTAATACAAAAGAGAGAAATGCACCTGACAGGGGAATGGAATCTGTGCCACCTACAGCTGGAAGGCTGCTAGGTTTCATTTTTGGATGTAGGAAGAGGGTTAACGTCCCACTGGAGACACTCCGAGATCAATCCTGCAGGGAAGAACCCAAGGACTAGACCTCGTAATTTTGAACCACGATCAGATGACGAGGTCAACACCTGAGCAGGCACCCCACTCTCCAAACTTCCACACCGTATCAACGTGAGGACATTTGAAGCCATGACAGATTTAACGTGCAGCAGCCCCCGTGTACACGATGGTCTTTGACTGGACCGGATTTCGAACACTCAAAAGAGCTCCGGTTGCTAATCCGGTACTCTTCAACTGTGCTACAGCGGCCTACAGGAGGAAAGGTGACATCCTATATATTTTTCGAAAACGGATTTGAAAGGCATCCATGTTTAAAATAAAGTGTTCTTTTGAAGAGAGGGCGGTTTTCTGAGGTTAGCATGCCCTGTACACACCGATGTCATTTTTGGAGGAGAAATCTGGAATTATTTTGCGTGTACTCTCCATATACACAATTTTAGCTTCATGGCCGTTCCTGAGGTATTGGGCGTCCCCTTGCAAAACCTCAGCAAGCCACTTTTCTCAAAAACATTTACTGCCTCAAAAATGACCCGTTATAAAATATTGTTCATAATTTAAAAGGAACTTATCAGATCATGCTGATTTGTTTATCGAAACATGCAGAAAAAAGTTTCGTTGATTTACATTTACTTCCAAAATATTAAAGGTTCCTTAATAAAAGGTTGCTTTTATTTTCAGATACCGAATATTTTAATTTTGTCGTCCCTATTTTATTCAAAACTAGCTGAATAACCTGGTGTTGCTCGGGTTGAAATGGTTAAACCTTGATTGAAAAGGGAATTAAAATCATCACTTTTCTGACAGAAAAATGTAATCATTTAAGTTGTACGGAAAATACTTTTTAATTTGTTCATCTACAATTTACTTCGGATGCAAATATATACATTTAATTCCTGAAAATGTATTGTAATATGCAAAAGACTAAGACATATACAAACAAAAACGAAATTCCGATGAAAAAATGCCGAATTCTGGAAAACAAAAGGCGCAAAGTGTCAAATTTCGACTTCCTGAGCTGAAATAGAGTAATTCGAAAGACGTTAGATACTGATAAAGGATAATAATGATTTATGAAATTTAGTTATGCTCAAATATGACCGCCATATTTTCCCCGTGTTAAGTTTCCTGTAGAACGTGTTTCCTTGTCAATATTCATTTATTGCAAGAAAACAAACTTTAGATTTTAAAATTGGAGCTTCGAGGGCACTTTTAGGATTTCTTGTGTGTTTTCATGGTCATAAGTGCTACAGATTGGTCTGAAGACAGGGAAGTAATAGCCTATGTTTTCCGCAGTGTTCTAAAGTATAAGTGTACCAAATTTGGTGTGGATTGGTCAAACGTTGTAGATTTGTATAGAGAATATACACACATACATCCTTTTTTATATAGATAGATTTCGTGCAAGGCTACAAGTCCTACATACTAACGATGCGACATCGATTTATTTATTGAAGCCGATGTTTGTTTAACATCGATGTTTTTACGCTATCGATATTTTATTTTTGAATGAAAAAAGCTTCATAGGGCAATTCCATATGTAACGGACGTATCATTTGGACGATAAAAACAATTCCCACAATTACATAATTCAAATATGTGAATTTTTTTTTGAAAGTTTAGTCTTCAAGTCTTTAATTATTGCTTCATGGAAAGAGTGGACTGCATATTTATCATGTTGCATGTAGTTAGATATAATGGCATATGATTCAACAGCTTTGCATGGTAACCAAGCAACCGCAGTGTAAATAGTGACCTGCTCGTTTTTATTCCAAAGGGCTGATTGAACTTCATCTTGAAACTTTATTGAAAATATTTCACTAAAATGAACTTGCAGAATTATAGAATACTAGGGGGCCTGCCCCCTGCTCGCTAACGCTCGCCAACCCACGGAGGATTGCTTCGCAATCCTCATTATTCCGCTGCGCGAACCTATGCTCGCTTCGCTCGCCTCAATGAAGACATGTGTCCTAGCAGAAGGGATTATTTACAAAATACGTTACCAAAAAAATGTTTTTAAAATCTAAATTTGCTGTATTACAGAAAAAATATATACAGTATCTCTAAAATCAGAATTCAAATAAAAACTTTGTGCAAATTTTGATTCGAAATGTGAGCGTTGCTTTGAAAATTGAATACCCAGCATGTTGTTTGTGTGTGTACATTTTCCCAGCACTCAAACGACCCACACTTTTTCATTGAGTTTGTTGCCGAAAGTTGTTGTGCAAGCGTCTTGTTGAACTATAATTGTTGGCCCTGAAAAGGACCGTTTTTTAAATGGCCCTGAGAAGATCCTCCGCTTTCTTTGATTTATATTATAAACTAACTGCAACAGCTCATTAAAATTTCCTTTTTTTTTTTTTAATAAAATTTCATCCGATAACGCTATAAATTCAATCGATGCGCGAGACTTCGCGATAAACAAACAATCGTACAGTGTTGCCAAAACGTGATTACAAATAACGTCTTTTATGCGTGCCACGTAAGAGAATTATATATATAGATTTTGATACATTTTCTTTTGCTTTTGTAAAGAATTCCAAATGTTCTTTCTTAATAAAACAATGCTTTAAAAAAATCTTTAAGCTTTTCCTTAATGGTAAAGAACATTTCCTATAGTGCTACTTTCTTTAGTTTTTGCAACTCCACTATCTACTGAATTCAATTGATACCATATTACTTCTTTGTTTTTTCTTATTCTGAAATTTGGTTTGTGGGACTCAAAATTTTGAAAATGTTTACATCTGACGCAAATGTTTAACATGCATTCTTCTGAATAGGTACAACAGATTTCTTGAATAAGTTCCGTAGTAGTACTACGTTTTAGCATACACTAAAGCATCCAATAAGAATTTAATGTTGTTATGGCATGCACAGACACATACATTAAGTGAAGTCTGAGAAGATAACAATACATGCTCTGGTCTTAAACTTGAAAACTTTGACAACTCAGTCTTTAGTTCAGGATTTTTTGTTTTTAAAAGCTCATGAGATTCTTTCAGTGGGAAATACATATGTCGCTTTGTTTGCTTTTTTACTATTTTTGCAAACTGCTTTAACATCTTTTCGTCCTGAAGCCTGACGGGAAATATCAACTTCTTGACAAAATGAAATCACTGCTTCTTCTGATTCTCTAGAAAGTAATTTTTTTAGGAAGAAATATTTTCTTTTTTCAACCAATTTTTTCTTAGCAAGTTGCGAAATAACGTGATCTTTTTTTTGTAGGACTTTTTGGCAGGGCCATTTTACCTTTTTTTATTGCTTTTCCTAATGACTGAGGTGATCTATATTTATCACCTAGTAATAAAAATTACAACAAAAAAAAGACAACACGTTAACACAAATTTTTTCAAATACATGGAAAAGTAAGGCGCAAATTGTCTTTTCCTGATTTAAAAAAAAAAAAATTTCCATTAAAATTTTTTTGTACTTAATATTGTACTTTTATACATTAATAATTTTTTATTCTTAAATCAAAAAGGTAACTTTTTTCCTAGCAAATTTGTAGAACCACTGTCCATGTCATACAAATGATGTGTTCGCTACACAGTAGAGATACGTCCGTTACATATCAATGATACGTCTATTATACATTAAAAAAAATAATTGCATATTTAAAAAAATATTTGTATCATACATTATTATGTTTGTTGTGATTGCTTTATTTTAATAATGTTGAACGTCTATACTTGTAACTAATGTTGTCTGAAAACTTTTTCCCTAAAATTCGTAACGGACGTATCATATGCAGGATATAGAAAGTTTTCCTCCTTCCCAAAAATTTTATATAAATAATAGTACTTTCATTTTTCTCAGTTTTGTTTTATAGTATACTATCATATTATTACTGGAGATTGCACTATTCATAGAAGAGGGGTGCCATTGCCTCCGGAAGGATGCGAAGGATCTACGACCAGCATTTTAGCAAGGCAACAATCCCCTATCTAAACTGCCCAAGAAACCTCTCCTCTACAATAGCTAGGCTACGTACTGGACATTTCAAAGGCATGAAGATTTTACGAACTAATATAAAATCCTATCCCATCTGCAGGTACTGTCCCCAATCGCAACTAACTCCAGATCATGTTTTCGACTGCCAGGCCATTATCGGTTCCCTCTTTCAACTTGGAGCACCCCCAATCGAAATCCTCCATAGCCATCGAGCTCCAGAACTTGCAGATCTTGTCACCAGGGCTTTTGGAGGACTCTAAACTTTTGGACTAGTACTGTATCCATAGACACGACAACAACAACAACATTACTGGAGATTTAAAAAATTCAGATATTACATGTTCCTCAATCAGAAATATGGTAATAAATATGATATGCCTAATGAAGAGCTATAGTAAATATTTTTTTATCCAACTTTAAATGACTTCTGCATTTATACAGATGTATAAAATTACTATTCGTTGATTGATTCTAATAGCCAGACTAATTACCTTTATTTTGATGTATAACACTTATTATTTCACACATTTTAATCATTTTGGTCTTTTGGTTTACTTAAGCGTGGAAATGCCCATAGTAAAAATTAAGAAAATAACCGTGCAACTAAGTATTTGTCAGTGATGACGACATCCGTCCCATTAGAAAGAGTTTTTTTCCCTAACTGGCTGGATAGTTAGTGAAAAAAGAAGTTGGCTAAAGGTGGAGAAAGTTAACGAACTTCTTTTTTTACAAACTGTAAATAACAAATATTGAGACATGTAATATTTATAGGCCTCAATATTTTTTTATTTAAAGTAAATAAAAAATACGTTTGTTATGTTTACCCATATAAGTAGATAACTAATTAATAATAGCTAACAATAATTGTTGTTATGTACCTACCTAATTATACTTATAGTTAGTAGTACCTATGTCAAATTGTTGTAAATATTATTTTCTTTTAAATAATTGAATTTGAAAATAAACGATTTGTTAATTGTTCTAATTAATTTTTGTGACTTTTTTTGACAGTTTAAAAAATCTCACTTGTAGATTAATAAACATGACAAATCAAATTCCTCCTCCCCCTTAATATTGTATATTGGATTTGATTTGTTATTTGTCAATTCGACTGTCATGATTTGTCATCATTGCCCCGGCGAACTCTTAATGTTTGAGGTTGCTAAACCAGTTTTAAGAAATGGGGAAAAAAAGTTTTTAAACATCGATGGTTTTTGGGCGATGTATTATCAACATCGATGGTTTAATTTTAAACATCGATGTTTTGCTATCGATGTCGCATACCTACTACATACCACTGGAGAACTAACGAAGAAACTTTTCTATCGAAGAATAATTTAATCATTTCCAAAGAAAGAAACCACACCAGCAGTTAATTCTATAACAAACGATAATACGTGCAGTTTAAAAAGAAGAAAATGTTATTTTTCTTTATTGTTCTGTGCATGAAAGTTATTCAAAAACCATTTATTGAAAACAAAACTGCATTGGCAAAAATATATATTTATTCCAGTGTACAACGATCAATAAATGAACAAAATGTAAAAATTTTCCAAATGGAAGGTTTTCTCTTCTTTCAGACTCGCTTTTCATTAGGGAAAAATAGTCACAATACGAAACATTTGTACAAGATCTGACAAATCCTCACAAATTTAAGATTCGATAAAGTTTTTTGATGGCTAATATTTGTTTGCAGATCTGTTGCTTAAATTTTAAAAAATGAATGCTAGTTCTGATAAACAAAATAAAAGACAAAAGAAAAAAATTACAGAAATCACATGTACCCACAAGTTGCAAAAGCTGATCAAATTCCTTCAAATATGTTACGTTAAGCTCCTTTTTGCTCTCAATTAGCCCTGGTGTAGAAAATAAATTATCGTAGAACGATAAGCTACAGCATAAATAGTACAAAAATTAAGCAAAAGTTCAATTTTTCTGACTTGTCTTTCGAAATCATTCACCATTAAAGAAGCAGAATAAATCTTTTTTGTTCTTAGATTATGCGAAAAAAAACAATAATCCAATTTTTATAGATTGTATCTGAGCAAATTATTTCCAACTTTATTTTCAAAAATAGCTGTTTAAAGAGCAGTCAAAATGTAAAATGAATACTTAGGCATTGAAGTTGCTTTCACAAGTGTGTCAGCCTGATTGAAGTGGAACTAATCGGCTTTGATTTCCCATATCTTGCATTACTAACAGAAATTGCAGGAAGCAGGAAATATATTATACAGTATGACTGTTGGAAGAGTCAATCTAAAGGAAGATAAGTGTTGACTAACATTTGGAATTGCTTATATATAGGGAAAAAATACATCACACAAGAAAAATGTGGTTTCTTATCTAAAATTCTGTAAATGTTCCAAAAAGGAAAAAAAAAGTTACTAGTTATACAACAAGTTACTTGTTAACAGTAATAGTTTACCAGTTCATCCTATTCTTTCACTATGCTGTTGTTTGTCAACCCCCGTCAATGCCCCCCCCCTCGTCAATGGTCAACCCTCGTCAATGTTAAATCCAATTTAATCAATGATTTTTACCTACCACCGTCTTCCGCCATTGGCCTAATAGATGTCTGAAGTGATGAAATATGTTTAAACTACTATCTACAGAATATTTGCAATTGTATCGTCAGGAAATTTAGACGGGTTCTTGAGATGATCACCAGTCATGCAAGTGTCTGTTGGTAGTCATGTCCGGTAAGAAGCCAAAAGCAAGCGACTCCAACAGCTCTGGGCAAAGAAACTGGGACACGGGTTTTATTTTTTTTACCAAAATATTGCAATTCTTTCACGAAGACATGATTTTGTATACAGAAGCGGATTAAGCGGTAAGCGGCCGCGTAGGGCCCCGGAATACCAAAGGGCCCCGAAGTCTTAAAATGTATTTTCATCAGGGTTCGAGAAGAGTTGTGACCTGAGAAAAAGGAATTGCGATAGCGCAAAAGATAAAGATAATTCAGAAAGACGCCTCCATATAGACATCGAAGTAATAAATGATATAGTTTTATGGCCAACAATATTAACAGATGCCTTGTTGACCACATTCTTAATAACAAGCCAAAAAATATCGGGAATTTATAGATTTTGAAATCGGTGTATAAAGACAGAGATGAAGTGTATTACAGAGGACTTTCTTCTGATCATTTTTACAGAAAGAAATTAAATGGAATTATGGAAAAGAGAAATTGGCTGATATTTTCAGAAACAAGTAAAAGAGTGCTTACTGCTACACTCTTGCAAACTTCTCTCGACCTTCTCTTGTTTCAAATTAATAACTGGTATGCAAAATTGAAGATCAATTACTGTTATTTTATCGGAATTTTCAAAAGAATACATGCCAGGCCATGTATGCCAGGCCTCGAAATATATTTTGTAGTACAGGTGCACCTCGTGCACCTAAGTTTTTAAATTAGGTGCAGAGGTTATATTTTAGGACCACATGTAAAAAAACGTAACATAAGAGCATTAATGTCATGTAAACTACTTTATTAAATGGGTATGTTTAGATGGGTAAGTAGTAGATAGTAAATATATATATATATATATATATATATATATATATATATAATATATATATATATATATATATATATATTATATATATATATATATATATATATATTATATATATATATTATATATATATATATTATATATATATATATTATATATATATATATATATATTATATATTATATATATATATATATATATATATATATTATATATATTATATATTATATATATATATATATATATATATATATATTATATATATATATATTATATATATATTATATATTATATATATATATATATTATATATGTGGTTCCCAGCCTCTGCCTGCCACTAGAGGGCACCTACGACCACTGCGCAGCCACACCGCGCATCCGCGCAAAGCCGAGATCCAGCAGACGCAAGACGAAATCGCGAGGAGAAAGACGCAAGACGAAACCGCGAGGAGAAAGACGGGTTCTCGTGAACCGAACCGCAACGACGAGCGGCTAGCAACGACTTACTTTTGTTTTAACCATCCCATCTTGTAAATAGTACCATCATGATCATCAACTAATTAAACTTCATTATTATTTAATTTGTTTACTACTTACTAAGAATTACTACTCCAACACCCGGCCACCACAAATTTTCAGAAGTGGGATTATGAACGCATGGATTATGAACGCATAGATGGTGAATGCCTCGATAATGAACGCCTAGATGATTATGAACGCATAGATGGTGAATGCCTCGATAATGAACGCCTAGATGATAATGAACGCCTAGATGATGATTGACGCCTAGATGATGATGAACGCCTAGATGATAATGAACGCCTGGCTGATGGTAAACGCTTGGATATACTCCTGTATGAGAAGTCGCGCCGAAAAAAGAAAAACGTGTGACTCTTTGAACTTGTGACTGTTTCAAAAACGAAATCTCTACTCCAATCTCCAAGCTGCTCCTTACAACAAAAGCATCTTAAAGGTACGTGAACATTCCATAATATAACATGATTTTGAATGACATTAAAGAAGTCAGCGTTGCATTGAAAAATTGCAAACCCGACAAAATAAGAATTTTGCATAGATTCATTTTCGAAAATGACGGCAATCGATTGAATAGAACACGCGTAAGAAATTTTCCTGGCTTTAATTTCGAAACAGATAGCGAAGAATTTAATGAGAAACTGAAAAATAAAGAAGACAGCTTTTCCCTAAACGAATTGATTACAATATCTAACTTGCTAAGCATTAGTTTCGAAGGCACGAAAGCGGAAATAGCAAAAAGAATTTTATTTATGTTATGTAACCTTGAAAGCTTCGTTGAGAACGAACGCGCCGATCTGTCTGAAACTGAATCGGAATCGGAAGACATAACAAACGAAACTAGAAACAAAACTGATTTTTCAATGCAGTGCAATGAAATCGAAAGTATCACTAATACCTCTCAGTGTGATTATATGCATAGTAGAAATAAGATAGATAAGAGTGATTTTTCTATGCAATGTGGTGAATTTGATTTTAAAAATGATACTCATGTTTCTCAGTGTGATGATGTATATAGTAGTAGAAATAAGATTAGTAGTAATAATTCTTTTCAAAATATCAGCATAAATTACTCTGATATCGAAAGTACCCTTACTAAGTTCAATGCAGAACCGCACGAAAATGTTTTCAATTGGATCGAACATTTCGAGAATACTTCTAAGCTGTTTTCCTTAACGGAAATGCAAAAGTTTATTTTTGGCAAGAGATCGCTTAGTGGTAACGCTGCTTTGTTTGTTAGAACAGAACCAGAAATAAATTCATGGTCAAAATTGAAACAGGCCTTGATCGACGAATTCTCTTTTGAAATAAACTCTGCTAATTTACATGAACTTTTGAGAAAAAGGAAAATGAAAGATTCTGAAACCACTCAAGAATATTTTTTAAAGATGAAAGAATTGTGCAGTTGCGGAAAAATCGATGACGCTGCTTTGATGCACTATGTGATTAAGGGAATAAATGACAAACACGAAAACAAAACTATTCTGTATGGTTGTAAAAATTTGTTTGAGTTTAAGGAAAAACTGAAAGTTTATGAAATAATAAAAGCCGATTCTGCATATGGTAAAGTTGCTTTCGACAGAAAAAATTTTGGTAGAAAGAATTTCGATAGGATGAATTATGATAATAAGAATTTTGAAAGAACAAAAAATGAGTATCGTAATAGATTTAATTCTAAAAACGAAACTGCAAACAGAGATAGAGTCAAGTTTGATGGAATGAAATACAATGGTTCAGAAAATCGTAGTAATAAGATTTGTTTTAATTGTGGATCAAAAGATCACATATCTAGATTTTGTATTCATAAAGATAAAGGACTTAAATGTTTTCAATGTGGCACGTTTGGTCACAAGGCTTCGGAATGTAGAATGAATTCGAAAACGGAAGTAGCCATTTTGGATGTTAGCGCAAAATCGAAAGTAATGAAAATGGTTATAATTAATGGTTTAAGTGTTAATTCATTGATAGATACTGGAAGTCAAGCTACTCTGATTCGTAAATCTGTTTTTGACAAATTGACTATTAAGGATTTATGCCCGTTGAATTCTACTTTGACTGGTTTTGGAAAATGCCGAGTAGAATCGTTAGGCTATTTTAAAGGACACGTTCAAGTAGATAATTTTGAGGGTGATGCAGATATATGCGTAGTAGAAAATAATGTTATGACTTATGACGCTATTATTGGACTAAATGTGTTAATGTTGGGTGAAACATTAATTAACGAAAACGGAATTACTCTGAAAAATAAATCCCAGTGTGTTGAGGAAATTAATACTTTGTCTGTTTTACCAACGGATTTGTCAACTGGTGACAATGTTGATGTAAATATTGAACCTGACGTTCCAAATATCTTAAAAGATAAGATACAACAATTAGTTTCGAATTATGAACCACACAAAACAAAAACAACAAATGTTGAATTGAATATCTTGGTAAAAAATAATGAACCTGTATCTCATCAACCACGTAGGTTACCATTTTCAGAGAAAAAGATCGTCGAATCGCAAGTTACTGAATGGTTAGATCAAAGGATAGTAGAACCAAGTTCTTCAGAATATTGTAGCCCAGTTGTAATTGTAAAGAAAAAGGATGGAACACCTCGTGTGTGCATTGACTATAGAAGATTGAATAAAGTAACTGTAAAGGACAGATTTCCCCTACCATTAATTAAATAGCACTATTTCATCCCCAAGCTCAGACAGAAGATTGAAAAAACCATAGCTAATTGTGTACATCGCGTTTTAGTGAATCACAAAAAGAGAAAGAAAGAGAGTCGCTTGCACCCCTTGCAAAAAGAAGAAAATAAGAACTTGAAACTAAAATCAAAATACCTTGGACCCTATAGAATCGCCAGAATTAAAGGAGGAAATACGTACGACGTTGTAAAAGAAGGATGTCATGAAGGACCCAACCTCACTACAACATGCGCCGAATTTCTTAAACCGTGGAATTGGATTTAAAAGTTTGCTAAGACGCGAGTCAAAGGAAAAGAGGAAGAAGATACCATATTTTTTTAAAGACGATTAAAGAAGAAGTAAAAGACGAAAGACGATTAAAGAAGAAGTTAAAGACGAAAGACGATTAAAGAAGAAGTTAAAGACGAAAGACGTTTAAAGAAGAAGTTAAAGACGAAAGACGTTTGAAAGAAAGACGAAGAACGACGTTTAAAGACGACAAATGAAGCTAGAAGACGATTTGGCTTATTTAATCATTTCCAGAGCTGAAGGACATTTCAGAGCTCTATAATCCAGATACATTTGTTTTACAGAGATTGACGGATTTTGAACATTGCTTCTGCTTTTGCCTCTTTTTTGTATATTTTCAGAAACGCCTGGTGGTCCAGTCGCACCCAGGATGGCCGAATTGTGGTGCCCAGCCTCTGCCTGCCACTAGAGGGCACCTACGACCACTGCGCAGCCACACCGCGCATCCGCGCAAAGCCGAGATCCAGCAGACGCAAGACGAAATCGCGAGGAGAAAGACGCAAGACGAAACCGCGAGGAGAAAGACGGGTTCTCGTGAACCGAACCGCAACGACGAGCGGCTAGCAACGACTTACTTTTGTTTTAACCATCCCATCTTGTAAATAGTACCATCATGATCATCAACTAATTAAACTTCATTATTATTTAATTTGTTTACTACTTACTAAGAATTACTACTCCAACACCCGGCCACCACATATATATATATATTATATATATATATATATTATATATATATATTATATATATATATATTATATATATATATTATATATATATATATATATTATATATATATATATATATATATGTTTCGATCATCCGAAAGTTCTGATGGCATGGCACAAGTAAACCTTCCTCCTGTATAAACCCAGCGATATACACAGTTCAGTCACATTAATGTGACCACCTGTCAAAAGCCAGCATAACCACCTTTGGCAGAGCGGACCGCTGCGAGACGTGCAGGAAGAGAGTCAATTAGGTTTCCGAAGGTATTCACTGGGATGTTGAGTCATGCCGACTCCAGTGCCGTGGCCAGCTGCGCTAGATTACGCGGTTGAGGATCCATAGCAATTGTTATAGGGTGTTTGCTTTCAGACGTTTCACCGCGTATACGCCTACGTCCATCTGTCCGATGGAGCATAAAACGTGATTCATCGGAAAAAGCCACCTGCCGCCACTCTGTGGACGTCCAGTTGCGGTACTGGCGTGCAAATTCCAGCCTTCGTCGCCGATGAACAGTAGTCAGCATAGGTGCATTAACCAGGCGTCTGCTGCGGTGGCCCATGCGCAGGAACGTTCGCTGAACCGTTGTTGAGGATACAATCTTGGTAGCCCCTTGGTTCATCTGGGCGGTCAGTTGCTCAACAGTTGCACGTCTATTCGCCACAACGCATCTCCGTAGCCTTCGTTTGCCTTTATCCTCTATAGCCCGTGGTGCACCACATGTGCCACGCCGGCGTTTTTTGGATAGTGCCATTTTGCCATGCACGGTATACTTTTACCACGGCGGCACGCGAACAGTTCACAAATATAGCCGTTTCCGAAATGCTTGAACTCTTGACCCGAAAGCCAATAATCATGCCCTTTTGGACGTCGGATAAATCGCTACGTTTCTGCATAACGCCAACGATTGAAATGCTTTCCGATGCCCTAGGACATCCTTTATATACACTCTACTGCAATGTGCTGCTACCTGCCTTTTATGATTGGTTATTTCACGTTGACGTCGAAAGTAGGTGGTGGTCACATTAATGTGACTGGACTGTGTATGTCCCAGCGATTTTGTTTTCGCATAGTGTGTATTTAGTAATTTTAATTACGTTCCTTTAGAGCGAGAGAGGTCGTTACTAATATTTTGTTCAAACATCAAAGTAACATAAAACACGTCTCCCCTTCTTTTTAAACGTTAGGTGCATTCCGTGCACCTAGAGGAAAAAAAATTAGGTGCACAATTGTATTTTCGCACCTGTGCACCCGGGTATTTCGATCCCTGATGTATACTATGTATAAAAGATAAGCAAAATTCAATATAATTGATACTCAACTATTGTAAGAAAAGGAAAATAAGTATGTTACTGGAAAGATGTGTTGAAACGAATTGTATCAACACAGTAAAATTATTGAGTCGCTTAGGATTAGGATTTAAGGGTTCCCGATGACGGCTAAGATTCCAATAGGAAAGGAAATTATTTAACCTGCTTGGAATACCTAAGCGAATACGATGAGTTCTTGAAGTTATACCGACAAAAATATCCCAACAAAGAACGAAGAAATGTAAACAATTTATCTCATATATGTGACGACTTTGTAGGTCTTCCTAGTAATCAAGTAAGAGCGGAAATAATTGAAGAAATCAAGCCTGCGACTTATATCTACTACTAGCCACTGCGTGGTTAGCCCGGCGTTGTCCGTGCCCGTGGTGTTGGTTTGCGAAGCGTGATGTAAGGTATTAATCTGGTGTAAAATTTTTCGCATATTTCAAATCCGTTGTAGATATATTCAATTCAAAAATTACTTATTTAAAACAAATCATATTTTTTGGTATCGATCTAAAGTGAAATTTTCCGCAGATTTCAATCCGTTGAAATTTTTAATCTATCTTTAGCAATTCCGATTTTATTTTTTCCCAGTCAATATGTGTTTTATTTCTTGCTTTCATTGACGGAAATGGAATGGGACAGAAATGTAATCTGTTTCTTTTTTTTTAACGCAAAAGACAGAAAATGCAATCTGGGTTTTTTTTTTTTGGAAAGAGAAAGTTTACGTGACGTCACAATCTTTTATGAAAATATAAAAAGTCACGTGGGTAGAAAAAGTCCATTTTCGGGGGTTTCTTCTTTCCTCCGGATGAAACGCGTTTGAAGAACCAGGTAGAGAATAAAACTTTTAAATTAATTTTAAAATCTTCTAGATTGAATTTTAAAATTCGCCGCTACCCAAAAATTGCAAAAAAATTCGGACTACCTGTGTGCCAAATCTCATTGCTGTAACTGCCATAGATCGTCAGTATTTTGCGGCCGCGAAACAAACAAACATACAGACAGACAAACAAACAAACACTTCCTTTTATAATATTAGAGATTATAAAAGGAAGTGTATGTTTGTTTTTTCGTTATCAAAGTCCTGACGAATCTATGGCACTTACAGTAATGGGATTTGGCACACAGGTAGTCCGAATATTTTGCAATTTTCGGGTCGTGCCGAATTTTAAAATTCATTCTAGAACATTTCTAAATTAATTTAATGAAAATTTAATTTTTTTTTTGAATCGCAACAGCATAAAAGATCACAGATTCTAAATTTATTTTTCCGTGCTTCCGTGATTTTCAGGAGGAACGCTTTCAGACGAAGAACAAAACTAATAAAAAGTTTTAACTGGAGTTATATAGTTCTTTTTTCTATCTTCTAGATCGTTAAAGATGTAGTAAAAATTTCAAGAGATTAGGGAAATCACAGATTCTATTTCCTGCGCTCAAGCGATTCCACAGCGATGGAAAGTAAAAGAAATAAAAAACATTTTGACTGACATCGTTTAGTTCTTTTTTGTAAAATCGGGATCGTTAAAGATAGATTTAAAATTTCAACGGATTTGAAATCTGCGAAAAATTTTATATCCGTTAGATACTTTATACATTTAATTTTCTTTTAATAAATAATTTGGCAGTTAAATATTTATATTTTCGCAAGAGGTTGTGACGTCACGCCGATTAGATCTCTTCTCAATTCGAATTTGGCAGAACTTGAGAATGACAAGTCCATCACGGCGTTGCCCGTGGTGTTGGTTCGCGAAGCAAATCAAATTGGAATCTGCAGGGAATTCATTCCATTAGGCTGCGAATTTTCATTTGGTTTGCGAAGCAAACGAACACCACGGGCAACGCCATGATGGCTGTTATCCAATAAACTACGAATTGCCATTTGGTTTGCGAATCAAACCAAATGGGAATTTGTAGCAATCACCGGGGGTTAGCGAGCAGTGGTCACACCTGGCCACACCAAAAGAACTGCCACGGGCAACGCCGTGAAGGCGCAGCAGAAGTTATAGCATAATCGTTGACTCCACTCCCGATGTTTCGCATGTCGATCAACTAACTTTTGTGATAAGATTTTTCATTTTGTGGTAACATAAAGGAAAGATTTGTGGAATTCTGTCCCATAGATAAACAAATTTGGAACAATAAATTTTGAAATCTTTATTAAAATTAGGAGTGGATATTGAAAACTGTCGAGGACATCATTTGATATTGCTTCCAATATATCTGTCAAGTACTCAGTTTTTTGCAAGAACGTATTAAAGAACATAGCACAAATGCTGTTGTTATTCCGTATGCTAATCATTCCTTAGATTTAATTGGAAATTTCGCTGCAGAAAGTTGCAGCGCGGCCATTCAGTATTGTATGTTTCTGCAGAACTTATTCAAATTTTTATGCGTCATCTTATTGTTGGAAAATTTTAACCAGATACCTAGAAATGTTGAAACATTCCGTCTCAATGAAAAGAGTTTCTAATGCAAGATAAAAGCAAGAGCAGATGCTGTATTAGCTATAAAACTGTTTCACCCATATAAATTGGCATTAACTGAAATTTGTAATTCAGAAGAAGAAAAAAAGTTACCATAGTGGTACTTCTAAAGAAAAAGAACAAGTATGAAACCAATCAAATCACAGTTTCTTGGAATACTATTTTACAAAGAATAATTGCTACTAGTAAATCACTGCAATCAGTGGAATGCGAACTATTGAGAAAAGATCTATCCTACTGAGGTCATTAGAAAATTTTATCCATTATTTCAGAGAAGTTGAAAAAGAGGCAACTGATTTTTCACGACTATCATTTAATGTGAAAGATGGACAAACTCGCAAACAACATAAGAGAAAAATATTTTTTGATGAATACAAAGAAGTTAAACATAAATTTCCAAATAGAGTAAGTTTCATAGTCAATTTATTTTATGTCGTATGTGATAATACCAAGGCAGAATCAGAGAACTCGGATGTATGAAGTAGTTGTGGAGCCTTTTCGAATATTTTTTATTGGGATTTATCAATAGAAGAAAAAAAGAACACGATAAAAAAGTTGAAGTCTACTTTCAAAATGACATTGATGACCATTGTTTAATATTTCTAAAAGAAAACGAAAACACCACAAAAAACGTACCAAACATCTATCGAGCCGCCAAAGAAATGTCTTGAACATCCGATTGTTGAAATATTATTGAAACATTTTTCAAACAATTCCTTTATGTAATGAGTCAGGAGAAAGATCGTTTTCTATTTGAAAGCGATCAAAAAATTATTTAAGGAGCATTAAGGAGTTGAGGTGTATGAGAAGAAAGAGAGAGAGAGAGATTAAATAATATAGCAAAATAATTGACGAATTTGCAAGAAATAAAGCATGACGGAAATATATATATAAAAATATCTTTTTAATTAATTTATTTTATATACTATGGTATAACATTTTTGATTTTTTTTTAATACCTTAATGAGAGTTTTCTCGAAACTTTTGTTTTCTAACTTGAGTTTAAGGACCCCGAAATTTTTACCGCTTGAGGCCCCCGATTGACTTGATCCGACACTGTTTGTATATTGAAAATACATCATTATCTTTTTGTCCTTATCGACAAGAATATAAGCCTTTTCCTGTAACGAGGAGAGTATTTATGGTACGAGTTCTGCTAGATTCGCTGGTTCTAACGTAGATCAATTTCAAAGAAAAAAACTTTTTTAAATAACTCCAAGACCTTTTTAATAACTTAATTTGCCATTATACAGCATAACGTATTCGACCAGTTGGATTACAAGTCAGAAAATTACAAGAACTGCAAAACACTAAACCGATGCATTAGTGTCATTACCATGAGCTTCGTTGTCATCAGACCGTGGTTCAAAATCATGTGGTGGGATTGGGGATTTCATTTGGGGATTGATCCCGAACCGTTGTCAATAGCCCATTGTGTGGCTGCAGTGCGACATTAATTAAAATACCTACATATCATGAGCTTCGAGCGCTACATCTTTATTTACATAGAAGTATTTGCAACCGGAGTGTTGCGAGTTCGAAAGTTGATTCAACCAAAGATCGTCGTGTACATGGAGGCTGGTGCACGTTAAATCTCCAGTGGCTTCAAATAACCACACTTTGACGTAGTGTGGAAGTTTGGAGAGTGGGGTGCTAGCTTATAGATGTTGACCTCGTCATCTGACCATGGTTCAAAATTACGAGGCCGTTGCCAATAGCCCGTTGTGTTCTTCCAGTGTGACGTTAATTTGATCATCTACCTACGAAGAGACAATATGTCATGCAGTAGCACTTATCTCGTTTGGTGATTCACATTGAAAGCTTTCTGGATTATGCTTAATAAAAACTACCCCAGTACAAGTCCTGGTACTTTTTTTCAGGCCTACATCTTCCCAACTCATCATAAAGTTTAAAGCTTGGAAAAGGGGGTGGGGATGACTTCTTCATGGATATTTAGATACATACAAAATACATTCTATGTGCACTACCCTATAATATTGGACCAGGCTGCAAGATGTGATGGTATAAGGGAAAGAATGCATGTTTAATAGGGGGGTGGTCCCACATGTGCTGCAATTACACTTGTAACCTTTCTGGGCATACTTTCAACAAGGTTTTGATACACAGCTATGGGTATTTGTGTTCATTCCTGCTGCAAGAATGTCGCCAGCTCATCTGTAGATTTCGGACGTGGTTCCCTGGTCCGTAAGCGTCGCTATAAATCGTCCCACAAATGTTCTATGGGGTTTTGGTCGGGACTCTGAGCAGGCCAAGGAAGACGTTTTACATCCATATCTTGTTACCACTGCTTGATAGAAGCTGCAACATAACATGGAGCGTTGTCGTCCTGGAAGTAACATTCGTCCATTCGATAAAATTGCCAGAGCGTAGGAAGAACCCGATTGTCCAAATGTTCATTTTGGTGTCGGTGTTCAATTGATCAGGAACAACATGCAGATGTCCCAGGCCATACCACGAAAAACACCCCCAAACAAGTAGTCGGATTTTATGCAAACCGCTAGCGTCCGGTCCATTATTGAAGAGTAGTGTAAATTGCTACAGCAATAAGGGTGATATAATTTTCCTAAGATATATGAATTTGAAATTATTGTTGCCACACACACACAAAATGTTCAATCCAACAATTATTTCAAAACAACAATTTAGATAAATACAAAAATTTAAAACAAGAAGACATAATCATACGAGCAATTAACATCAAAGTTCTATAAAGAAGACAATAGACATGTCAGTTTAGTCCGATGGATATTAAAAACAGTAGATATATGCACACAATACAAATATGTAGTAACATTTCAAAGAAAACACACAACAAAAATGTATAACACAAGAGAGTATGCAAGACAATTTTAGTATAATCGACAAAATGATTCAAAATATACGTGAATAAATAAAAAGTAATAGAGGAATAAAACAATTAATGAGTAATGAAAAGTATATCATGGGTATAGACAGGATTATAAATGTGCCAAAATATACAGAAACAACCAGGGATCAACCACCACAGAACTGAGGGTGTAGCAAAAATTTAGTTGGGGTGTGGAAAGCCCATCCGACCTCCCTGGCGGTCAGCACGCAAGATTTCATTTTATTTATAGAAACCTTGCCGTTTAACACAGTAGAAAGCCAGATAAGTTTATTACTTTCACTCGGCTATTTTCCGTGAAGCCGTGAGCAGACAGCCGAAGAGGTAATGGTCAGCATCTCCCACCACAAACACACGGAGTTTTTTTATCTTAAATCTATGGAGGTACGCCACAAAAAGGTCATGACCTGTAAGGTACCAGATAAGATTCCTGTATGTGACCAGGGTTGAAATGTTAGGCCTGGTGCACACATCCGGTTTTTCAACATGCGGCGACGCTGCCGCAACGCAAGTGCGGTCTGATATACATTAGATCCAATGGAGTAGTGCACACATGCCTCCGGCGCCACTGCGGAGACGCACGTCCAACTTGCGTGCAATTTGTAACGCAGTTCCCCACGGCGCCGCAGCTCGCCGCACACACGTCTCCGTTCTGAAGTACCTTGTTTTCATAAATAAATGGAATATAATTAATAATTAAGAAATGGTTGTATCCAGTAACGTCTATTTTGTTTCAAAATATACTTTTTTTGTACACCAAGTAAGCGAAATAAACATGTTTTCTTCGATAGAATATTTATCTCAAATGGCGCGAAATAAGTACTTGCGTCATTTCACGGTTATGTGTGCATAGTTGGACTTCGGTACCGCATCGGTGCCGCACGTTGAAAAACCGGATGTGTGCACCGGTACCTAAATCTCTGGCACATGAACTTCATCAGCCTGAGGCCCTTTGTTGATCAAGAATAGTGATCTTGCCGTCTTTCGATGGTGAACATATTTAACTTTCTTTTTAGGAAGGAGTGTGTGTGTGTGGCGCCGGAACATTTAGAACCTCACCATGAGACTTTGCAAGTTTTGCTAAGTTATCAGCAGACCCTTTTCCGGGGATTCACATGTGGGCCCGAATCCAGCTCAGGGCAAAATTGTCAGTATTGTTGCCAATTGCTTCCTTTATGTTATTTAAATAAGTTGATTTGTTAGAAGTAGATTTTAAGGCCTGAAGAGAATTCAGGTTGTCACTGTATATTCACTCTATAAAAAATTCGACGCAACAAGAAGGTGTAGAATTGCAATAGTTCCGGGCTCGATCCACTTGGAACGGCGCTGACTGGGGACGTATAATCTTTAGTGACGAGTCCAGTTTTCAACTGTGTCCTGACGACAACCGCAGATGTGTCTGGAGACTTCCAGGGAAGTTTGGGGATCCTACCCTTACTAACGCACGCCACTCATGCCCACGACAGGGCGTTGTGGTCTGGGGTGCCATCTCCTTTGATAGCCGGACCCCTTTGGTAGTCACTTCTGGCATACTTACACCACAGCGGTGCGTAGACGACATTCTACGACCGGTTGTGTTACCGCTCCTTTTGAAACACCCCGGACTTACTTTTCAACAAGATAATACCCAGCTGCACGCGGTACGTGTTGCTATGAATTGTCTTCAAGCTTTCTCAGCACTTCCTTGGCTAGCTAGATCTCTTCTCTCTCCCATAAAACACATTTGGGACGTAATGGAAAGGCGATTGCAACCATACCGGAATGTTGACTATTTAACCCGACAGTTGGAGACAATTTGGCAAGAAGAAATTCCACAGGCACCATCCGGAAGCATTTTCAGTCTATGCCACGCCGGGTGACAGCTTGCATCCAGGCCAGAAAGGGATCAACGCCTTATTGACTTCCACCCTTTTTAACGGTGAAACTCTGGAATAAATCATTCAATGGTTCACAATATAAATCTGGAATAAATCATTCAATCATTCATTGGTGAAATTTTAATCGTTTGTTTTTCGATGTATGTTCTTCACATCCACCAATTTTTTATCAAAATCGAACAACTCCTTCTGGGTGCGTCTATTTTTTTTGTTATTGAGTGTATTTTATGCGTTTACTATGTCCTCATCTCAAAAATGTCAAACGGCTGTCTACCTCCCGGTTCCCTATTGTAGTTTTTCAACTGTTTTCAGATTAATATTTTCCACTTTATGTACTGAGCGTCGATTTTCTATTTCATAACTAGCTTTAGAGTGTGGTTTCGGATAGCTTTTTAATTCCAACATCACTTTGGGAAGGTTGGTTGGTTTGTATTTCTGAAGGGCCCTGTTTGACCAAACTGCGTCAAACACAAGACAGACAATGTGAAGTGTGAAAAGAAAGGTTTGGAGAGATGTAGAGAAAGAATCCTTCGGCATCACAGGATCGCGATCCCCATTCTTTCCCAAGATAGTAATCCCCATGAGTAAAGAACAGATCACTAGGGTACATCGGGTTCGTGATGCCCGTATACGGCAAAAGAAGATGGGGCCACGAAGGGCACTCCGGGAGGATACATGGGCTCCCCCTCTCAAAACATCCCTCCTGATGAGTACCTTTTGACTATACCAATCTAAATTAAGTACAAAACGCATGCACATTCAAAAGCATCGTGTATTGCAATCGAAAAGAGAACGTACAAAAGCCGAATAAATATACATTAATAATAGCAAACAATTTATTGTCTGGATATGTTTATTTAATGTAGGAGGTACACTGAGTTTGACTTTCAGTCTCCCTCATTTTTTCCCACTCAGAAACAGGCCTGTTGTTCCCTTCGGATTTACCTGTTTTAAATAGTCGTGCTCAGAATGCATCTACCGTAACTCCTTAATCCAGAGCCACTAACATGTCGACGTCATTTTAGCACGTCTTCGCATCGGCATGCACGAGTCACGAATAGATTCTTATTTATCGTGGAAACCGTGCCGCATTGCCATGAACCTCTCTCAAAATGTACTAAATTAAATAACTTCTTGCACATATATCTTATACATTTACACCAAGGCTATTTAACACTTCAACCCCAATGTAGGGTCACCCTCAACATTCAGGGTAACACATTTATAATCAACACCTTTTAATTACATCTGATTTTGAATTTTAATAATCAACTAAGATGGTATATATATTCCTCTTAGTCTCCTTAAGCAGCGTTTACACATGAGTTGTAAATATTTTTCTCCTCCCTTTGTGACGAAGACGGTTTGCGACCCCCTTTTCGACCCACTCCAGTGTAAAACGTTTTGTGGACTGTAATCGGCAATGCAAAGGGGTGAGCACTCTTCTCACCCCTTTGCGTTGCCTATAGCATTTGTAGCATATTAGTGCCATTTGTAGGATAGTAGTGCCATTTGTAGAAAAGAGTGATTACCATTCATCAAGATGTTGGGGGTTGAGGATGTTGCACTTACAGCAGCAGTCTGCGCAATTTTGTCGAAACAACGGGCACCCCGGAGGTACTGGGTGAGACCATCGTGAAAAGCGAGAGGCAAGCCATGAGGACAAAATGTCTCAGATAGCGAACAAAAGACGGCTTGAGCGACCACAGGATGCCGAAGGGAGAGGGGAGCGATGATTGTCTGCAATACCGAAAGGGGTTGAAATAGGGGAACATTTTCAAACCAAATTTCGTCTCGGAGAAATGTCCACCCAAAAGATTTTCTACAACTTATTTTGAACACTAATTCTTTACGTGCATATCCATTCATGTAATACATTTCACATACATCTCACCTCTGCTAAAGGTATAAATTATCATATATAGAACATTGTATTTAATTAGGTTGAATAAATTTTAAATGAGAGAGATACTTGTACCAAAACACAGACACAAAATTAGACATGGAATGGATAGATGGACAGACTAACACATCTCAGTTCAGCAGCTTAATGAATATATGTATACTCACAGTATGCAGTTTCATGAACGTATATTCAACCGTTTGGACGTAGAACCGACATACACATACAGACACCAAACGCGCAAGAAACGAATTTTGCATCAGGATCCAAAACGGACAGAGAACTTGACATGGGTTGGAACTATTCAATGTACAAACACTCCATTTTTATTTATATAGATTTCTCTATTCCTAGAGAAAGGTAAGTACAAGGGTGAATGTAGATTGCTTATGTGAAATTTTACTATCATGGCTAGCTATTGTCGTACTACTGTTAGCATATATTATGTACTGTACCATATGGTACTAGCCGACCCTTTTCTCTAACACGTGGATGCTGGAATGTTTCGCAATGCAAAAACAACTTCAGACTTTGCACGTGCGGGTTTTGACAAAATACCGATAGAGAGTATTTTCTCATCGGCGGCCCGGCGTTCCGTTTGATCCATCGACACAGCTGGAGTTTCCGTCGGTTCCCTAATCCCATGTCTGGGATGAAGATTTGCTGTGGGGAACCCAAGTCGGTTACAAACGGTTTTTGCATCTGTGTGGGGGTGTCTTGAGAGGACATAAACATCTCTCGAGGGCTTGGAATTCACCCCCCTCTCGTTCGCAGTTGTGCGGTTCTGCGGAACCAAGAGAACGTGGATATTAGCAGGAGACTAATTCGAGATTCGAGGAGAGACAGACGTCTCTGTTTGCGATTGTTACTTTGGCTCCAGGCAGGAGTTCGATTGTCGATGGCTGTGCCCTTAATTAATCTTCTAAATTTTCTTGTAAATATTTAATTTAACTAAATAAATAGTTTAATTTTAAACCAGCTGTCCGTCTAATTCTTACATGACGGTACAGTACTAAAACCCATACCAGTTGCAAAGCGAAAAATCTACAACTCGGAATCCCCCCAACACACACACAACGTTGAATTTACTCTATTAAGAACTATGTATCTATATATATAAAAGGATGTGTGTATGTGCATGTGTGTTTGTATACAAATCTACACCATTTGACCCATCCTAACCACATTTGGTACACTTATACTTTAGAACACTGCGGAAAACCTAGGCTATTTCTTTCCTGTCTTCAGACTAATATGTAGTTATGAAAATTGGCACACGGGTAGTCCTAAAAGTGCCTCTCGAAGCCCCAATTTTAAAATCTAATGTTTGTTTTTCTGCAATAAATGGACAAGTGTCGCAGTTAGGGATTGCAATCCGATCCGGCAAATCCGGCATCATTTGGCTACCTACCGGATCCAGCAACGTCTATCGGATCTGGTCTGGATCCGATAAACCCGAATTTTTTTTAATGAAATAATCGATTATTCAAACCCTATTTTAAAATCGCAAAATCGTTTATTAAGCAATCGATTGTGAATTAATCGATTTTACATTTTTCAATCATCAGTCTAGAGAATTCTAGCAAAAATAATAAATTAAATTACAATAATACTTTTTTTATAAAGAGGAATTAGAAAAGAAAATTCTGCTAGAAAATGAAGAATATTACAAAAAGACAAACTTTAGAAAAGAAACACATTTTGAGAAAATACTGAAGAAAGAAAATATTTATCTTTCATATACAACTACTTAATGACGGTTAAACCAACTAGTGTCGAAGCTGAGAGGGCCTTCTCAGCCGCTGGTTATATTTGTAGCTCATTGAGAAGTAGGTTTAGGAGCAAAACAATTAATACGATTTGTTTCCTTAAATCGTTCTTTCAAACTCAAAAATGATTTTCATTACTATATAACTTCGATTTAAGCAATTAAAAAGAATTAAGAGTTCCCTTGTATGTTATGTTGACCAAAAACTGCCAAAGATTAGATTTTTATGTTAGTATGAAACATAGTTAGGTACAATTTATATGTCATTTGCTCAACGACATTAGAAATCGAGACTGCTTAATTTTAGATAAATATAAAAGTACTACGTATAAAACAAACCGATATTTTTTGGTGTAGAAACTAGTAAGACTGATCAACATCAATAGTTTAATACTTACTACTGGTAGTACTAGTAGATACTATAATTAATTGTTGGGGATTGATTTCCTCTACCTATGGATAATCCTTAATAAAGTTTATTTTCTAATGCTAAAATAAACGTTTTGTTCGTCAATTTGGAATATCTTTTTTACCTACTTTCATTCAGCCGATTTTGGAAAAATGCATACTGGTTAGATAGACTTATTAATATAGAACCACAATCTGTAGCTATGAAAATTGACACACAGGAAGTCCTCAAAGTGCCCCTCGAAGCACCAATTTTAAAATCAAAAATTTGTTTTCCTGCAATAAATGGGCATGTACGATTAAACACGTTCTACAGATATTCGGATCCGGCATAATTTGCCTACCTACCGGATCCAGCAACATCTATCGTATCTGGTCTGGATCCGATAAACCCGAATTTTTTTTTAAATGAAATAATCGATTGTTCAAACCCAACTTTAAAGTCGCAAAATCGTTTATTGAGCAATCAATTGGGAATTAATCGATTTTATATTTTTCTTGATGGATTGCAATCTCTAGTCGCAGTCATATTTTAGCTGTCGTGGTAGAAAACGCGTTCTACAGGGTTTATGTATTTGAGTTAACACAGGGAAATGTCGCAGTCATATTTTATCTGTCGCGGTAGGAAACGCATTTTACAGGGTTTATGTATTTGAGTTAACACAGGGAAATGTCGCAGTCATATTTTATCTGTCGCGGTAGGAAACGCATTCTACAGGGTTTATGTATTTGATTTAACACAGGGAAATGTCGCAGTCATATTTTATCTGTCGCGGTAGGAAACGCGTTCTACAGGGTTTGTGTAAACACAGGGAAATACCGCGGTCATAAATATTTGAATCCCGAGCAACGCCGGCTTATTCAACTAGTGCGTAAATAAAATAGCCTGATTCGATTTTCCGCCATAGCTGTATATCTAGTCAGCCAATGAAACCTCACGTGCCATGACAGAGAAGTGTCATTTCTTGGTATTTGCCCGCAATTTGAAATAATTGTGAAATGAGTTTTTGGTTTTAAACAAGAGAACTTTAATACAGGAGAATTGGTGTAGAAAAACGTTGCAATATTTTGAGGTTATGTAATCTTAACTCGCCTAGTGGCTTCGACGAGATATCTCGTCCATCACGATCTGAGAAACTTTGCTCATGACGAAACATCTCGTCCTCAAGATATTGGCAACTTTTTATGATGACGAGTTCAAGTTTTGGTCAGTTTCTTCCAATGACGAGATATCTCGTCCATAAAGATCTGGTTTGTTTTGCTGATGACGAGATACATCGAGGAAACAACCTCTAGGAGGGTTAAAATGTTAAAATGGAATGGGAATTAAAAGGGCGTAGTTCGATTTGAATATGTTCCATGATTCCGACAAAGGATAAAAAACGGCATTAAGTAGCATGAAAACTAAAAACTCCAGCAATCGTGGGCAGATCGCCCGGCATAAAATGCTGCTTTCAGCATAAAAAGCCAAGGTAGACTATTTTAAGATAGCAAAAATGTATCTCACAGAGTGGAAAAATTCACACGTTTAGAAAAACAAGAAACCATACATTGAATAGAAACATGAAAAAGCTGACTAGGTTTAGATTTAATTGAATTCCATAGGTTTCCAAATTTTTTCTATTCTAGTAGCTCATATACAGAGTGAATTTGCTACAGCATAAAATGTACTAATCAAGTATGAAATTGACGTTGAAGACATCGCATAAAAATTTACGTTTTAAATGAAAAACTAAAAAAAAAAATTAATAAGGGTTTCATGACAATCTAGCAATTGCCTGACGACCGATGTTTTTCTGTCATGGTTGCCACAGCTGGGCACCAAAGCTTAGAAATTGCCTTCCCTTGTTAATTTCTTCCTCCGCTATTAGTTAAAAAAATAAGGAACTACATTTACGTTGACCTTTTTTGAATGTTTAAAAGTAGTTGTAAAACTTTTCGAAAAGTAGTCGAATTAGGAAAACAGAAGCTTTAATTACTATTTTTAACCTTAGAGACTAAGGGTACCCTTTTAAACAAAATTTTAATCCAAAAAAATAGTTGTCTTTGCTTGTTAATTTCTTCCGCCGCTATTAGTTAAAAAAATAAAGGACTAGATTTTCGTTGACCTTCAATGAATTTTTTTTAAAAATTGTAAAACTTTTCGAAAAGTTGTCAAAATTTGGAAAACAGGAGCTTTAATTACTATTTTTACCTTAGAGACTAAAGGTACCTTTTTAAACAAAATCCTAATCCAAAAAAATAGTTGCCTTCGCTTGTCAATTTCTTCTTCCGCTATTAGTTTAAAAAATAAGGGACTGAATTTTCGTTGACCTTCAATAAATTTTTTTTTTAATTGTAAAACTTTTCGAAAAGTTGTCAAAATTTGGAAAACAGGAGCTTTAATTACTATTTTTACCTAAGAGACTAAGGGTACCTTTTTAAACAAAATCCTAATCCAAAAAAAGAGTTCCCTTCGCTTGTCAATTTCTTCTTCCGCTATTAGTTAAAAAAATAAGGGACTAAATTTTCGTTGACCTTCAATAAATGAATAAAAAAAATTGTAAAACTTTTCGAAAAGTTGTCAAAATTTGGAAAACAGGAGTTTTAATTACTATTTTTACCTTAGAGACTAAGGGTACCTTTTTAAACAAAATCCTAATCCAAAAAAAAGAGTTGCCTTCGCTTGTCAATTTCTTTCTCCGCTATCAGTTAGAAAAATAATGGACTAGATTTTCGTTGACCTTCAATGAATTAAAAAACAATTGTAAAACTTTTCGAAAAGTTGTGAAAATTTGGAAAACAGGAGTTTTAATTACTATTTTTTACCTTAGAGACTAAGGGTACCTTTTAAAACAAAATCCTAATCCAAAAAAAATAGTTGCCTTCGCTTGTTAATTTCTTTCTCCGCTATTAGTTAGAAAAATAAGGGACTAGATTTTCGTTGACCTTCAATGAATTAAAAAAAATTGTAAAACATTTCGAAAAGTTGTCAAAATTTGGAAAACAGGAGTTTTAATTACTATTTTTACCTTAGAGACTAAGGGTACCTTTTTAAACAAAATCCTAATCCAAAAAAAGAGTTCCCTTCGCTTGTCAATTTCTTCTTCCGCTATTAGTTAAAAAAATAAGGGACTAAATTTTCGTTGACCTTCAATAAATAAATAAAAAAAATTGTAAAACTTTTCGAAAAGTTGTCAAAATTTGGAAAACAGAAGCTTTAATTACTATTTTTACCTTAGAGACTAAGGGTACCTTTTTAAACAAAATCCTAATCCAAAAAAAAAGAGTTGCCTTCGCTTGTCAATTTCTTTCTCCGCTATTAGTTAGAAAAATAAGGGACTAGATTTTCGTTGACTTCAATGAATTAAAAAAAAATTGTAAAACTTTTCGAAAAGTTGTTAAAATTTGGAAAACAGGAGTTTTAATTACTATTTTTACTTTAGAGACTAAGGGTACCTTTTTAAACAAAATCCTAATCCAAAAAAATAGTTGCCTTCGCTTGTTAATTTCTTTCTCCGCTATTAGTTAGAAAAATAATAGACTAGATTTTCGTTGACCTTCAATGAATTTAAAAAAAAATTGTAAAACTTTTCGAAAAGTTGTTAAAATTTGGAAAACAGGAGTTTTAATTACTATTTTTTACCTTAGAGACTAAGGGTACCTTTTTAAACAAAATCCTAATCCAAAAAAATAGTTGCCTTCGCTTGTTAATTTCTTTTTCCGCTATTAGTTAGAAAAATAAGGGACTAGATTTTCGTTGACCTTCAATAAATTTAAAAAAAATTGTAAAACTTTTCGAAAAGTTATCAAAATTTGGAAAACAGGAGTTTTAATTACTATTTTTACCTTAGAGACTAAGGGTACCTTTTTAAACAAAATCCTAATCCAAAAAAATAGTTGCCTTCGCTTGTTAATTTCTCTCTCCGCTATTAGTTAGAAAAATGAGGGACTAGATTTTCGTTGACCTTCAATAAATTAAAAAAAATTGTAAAACTTTTCTAAAAGTTGTCAAAATTTGGAAAACAGGAGTTTTAATTACTATTTTTACCTTAGAGACTAAGGTACTTTTAGTTACTTAGTACTTAGTTAAAAAAGTGAGGGACTAGATTTTCGTTGACCTTTGGTGAATTTTTAAAAGAAATCGTAAAACATTTTTGGAAAAGTTGTCAAAATTTGGAAAACAGGAGCTTTAATTACTATTTTTTAACCTTAGAGACTAGGGGTACCTTTTTAAACAAAATCGTATCCTGTGGTAGGCCTGAAATTCACGTTATGTCAGCTTCAGAGCGTTACAAAGGGAAACACATACCATACAATATATCGTATATGCGAGAACAAAGTTCCATGAGCAAATATATTTCATAAAAGTACTATATTAAGCACTAACTTAGGCTTTAGACTAAATAATTCCATGGAATTTGTAAAATGTCCTTACTAAATAAATATGTAGGAGCAATAAATAAAACACTTGTGAATTATGGATCTTAAAGAACTGAAAAATGGATGGATAAAGCAGGGGAAAAAACACAACTGCAAACGTTTCTGACACTTAATGACACATAAAACAAAAATTAGAACGGCTGTGTTGGCAGCTCTAAGAAATTCTTGTTGACACTCGAACGTCAGAAACACAGAAAGGGAAAGAAAACGCAACTTGACCGACTTTTGTGTTTAGAGAACATCAGTTTCTTTTTTTATTCTGTAAAATCTAGAAGGATTTTCAGTGTAAACAAGCAAACCACCAGAAGACGACGATTTTTCTTCCGGTTATCCAGTACAGAATACGTTCAGGAAGCTCACTCTACACGAAAACACTAGCACACCACAGAAAAAGCCTTTCACGAGAAAAATAATACCTAGGAACGATTAAAAATGTATTGAAAAAGTTTCCTAACGCGCTTCCTAATATTTTAATTTTCATATAAATCTATTTAAGTAACATCATTAAAAAATAGAATAGATTCTTAAACTATTTTCTTATGTTTTTGCTAATTTAATTTTTTTTTACTTTATGTGATTCAAACTGATTGAAAATATATGACCCCTTAACCATTTTCTCAATTAATAACTTCGTTTAATAATGTAACATACGTTTCCAAAATTCTTTTCTTTGCACGTGAACTAATTTCTAACTCGTTAAAGATTCTACATTTCGAGCGTATCTTTAAAAAATTTTACTGTTTGGATCACGGCTAACTGGATTGACGAAAAATTCTAGTTGTCGGCGAAAAGTTCTTGTTGTCGGCTATCAGGATTTTAAAATCCCTTGTTACAAGATTTATTTTCATTCTTCTGCCTCAAAGCACATGAATGCTGATCTTGTTTGAGTTACTACAGTCCATAATACAGCCTCTGTAGACATCGAAAATCCGGACAGTTTAAGAGTGATTTTCATTACAAACAAGGTACCGAAAAACGAAGATTTTACTTATCTATTATGGAAAACTAACAGGAAGCACATTCTACCACGAAAGTGCTACGCCATTAACATTTAGCTTTACAGAAAAAGCCTCCTTTTCAGTAATGATAGGAATTTTGGGGGCAATGCTGCCTCTAACGGAATAGATGGCATTGAGGAGCAAGTGAATAAGAAATTAACTCATTTTGTCGTCTTAAAATGCTTTAAACAAACAGGAATTTGATTAGAGTGTTTCCGAATTGTGTGAAAAGCAGTTAGTTATCAGTTTTGTTATTTCATTTTAACAAATAGCTTTATAATTTTAGTCGCAAATTGTCTTATTTCTCATAGTTCGATATTTGAAAATTGTAAAATTACACACACAGCTACAGAAATATTTGGAAGAAATTAAAAAAATATTATTATTCAGAAATTACACTTTTTTTGTTATTTGAGATAGAGTTTTCCGGATAGGACCGAAACAAAGTATCTTTGGAAAGGTGGCATTGGGCCAAAAGAATTTGTGAAACTGGTTTATGCGAATCCCTTAAGACTAAATTTTTAAAACGTTTGGTGCTTGATCGAATTTCATTCGTCTAGTTCCGTCAAAAAGGTGAGGTTTGGATGAATCGGTTTGTGTCTGGAGTTTCTGGAGTCGGAGCAACTACCGCTGATTAAAAAGCCAACTCGCTCTTTCCAAAAAGTCTATTTCGGGATCCTTTTGTTCATCATGTGTGATTCCCATCGTTGCGCAATTCCGTCTTGGATTCTCATCATGCTATGAGACATGAAGAAGGTTGATTCAACGAGACTTTTTCAACTGTAGGGAATGACTTGTGTTTCAGCTACAGTGAGAAACATAGCAAGTAAATACGCCCTTCGTCAGTGAAATTAATTGGAAAGCATTGATTTGGTCTCCCTTGTTAGTGGGTTCGACAGAGTGCGGGGGGTCTGTTCGCACAAGTTTAATATAAATAAATAAATAATACATATATATATATATATACATATATATATATATATATATATATATATATATATATACAGGGTGGTCCCGAATTCATGGTACAAACTTTAATGGTAGGTACAGGACATTGTAACAATGATTTATTGTATAGGAATGTATAGTCGCAAGTGACGCGGTGAGGCGAAAACAGGGGAAATAACGGCCGAAAGGAAAAACAAAGATTTTATTGAAAGCGTTGTTGACAAGTGTCATGTTTACAGTAATTGTTCAAAATTGCGTCCACCAGTATCGATACATGCTTGACAGCGTCGGTGGAGCGATTGGCGTACACGTTCAAAGATGCCTGGTATTTCACGCACACCTGCAGCAGCTACAGATAAGCGAGCGACGAGATCCTCATCTGAGTCAACTGGAGTCTCATAAACAAGATGCTTTAGATGTCCCCATAAAAAGTAATCGAGGCTCGATAAATCGGGAGATCGGGGTGGCCAAGGGTCTGGTCCACCACGCCCAATCCATCGAGTACCAAACGTGGCATTCAGGTAATTCCGTACATCAATGCTGAAGTGTGCTGGCGCCCCATCGTGCTGAAACCACATGCGGTTACGAATGGCGATCGGAACATCATGCAGCAGTTGTGGTAACACTTCTTTCAGAAAAATAAGATAGCTTCCGCCAGTGAGCCGCGTGGGTAGTAAGTATGGGCCAATCAAAAAGTCGTTCACAATACCAGCCCACACATTAATACTGAAACGTTGTTGAAACGCATGTCGACGCGTTGCATATGGATTATCGGTTGCCCACACATGGGAATTGTGCGCATTAAAGACACCCTCGCGTGAAAATGTCGCTTCATCTGTAAATAGCACATAATCTACGAAATCCGGCTGCAACGCACATTGCTGCATCACCCACAGGCAGAAGTTCACGCGGCGAGGATAATCTGCCGGATTCAATGCTTGTACTTTCTGAAAATGGAAGGGGTGTAAGCGATTTTCGTTTAACACTCTGCATACAGTCTGATGACTCACACCTACGTCACGCGCAACAGTTCTTGTGCTTGACTCGGGTCTATCAGCCACAATGTTCAAGATGCTTTCTTCCAGCCTTGGAGTGCGTACAGCTCTTACTCGACCAGCGCCATGTCTGTTGACGTCGAACGCACCTGTTTCACAAAGTTGACGATGTAACCGTTGAAAAATTCTATGATCCGGCATTCGTCGATCAGGATACTCCGCGCGATACATTCGTAACGCAGCTCTGCCGTTACCATTTGCACGGCCGTACATGTAATGCATGTCTGCTTTTTCTGCATACGTAAAGTCACCCATCGTCTACGGCAGCACAATTGTGAATGGCGCTTTTCCCTACTGCGATGCATCATGTTCAACAGCGGCTAGACATCTACTGCCCTCTACCGGCAATGATACCAACCGATCACTCCATTTCTCTTTCCTTTTATTTCCCCTGTTTACGCATCACCGCGTCACTTGCGACTATACATTCCTATACAATAAATCATTGTTACAATGTCCTGTACCTACCATTAAAGTTTGTACCATGAATTCGGGACCACCCTGTATATATATATATATATACATATATATACAGGGTGGTCCCGAATTCATGGTACAAACTTTAATGGTAGGTACAGGACATTGTAACAATGATTTATTGTATAGGAATGTATAGTCGCAAGTGACGCGGTGAGGCGAAAACAGGGGAAATAACGGCCGAAAGGAAAAACAAAGATTTTATTGAAAGCGTTGTTGACAAGTGTCATGTTTACAGTAATTGTTCAAAATTGCGTCCACCAGTATCGATACATGCTTGACAGCGTCGGTGGAGCGATTGGCGTACACGTTCAAAGATGCCTGGTATTTCACGCACACCTGCAGCAGCTACAGATAAGCGAGCGACGAGATCCTCATCTGAGTCAACTGGAGTCTCATAAACAAGATGCTTTAGATGTCCCCATAAAAAGTAATCGAGGCTCGATAAATCGGGAGATCGGGGTGGCCAAGGGACTGGTCCACCACGCCCAATCCATCGAGTACCAAACGTGGCATTCAGGTAATTCCGTACATCAATGCTGAAGTGTGCTGGCGCCCCATCGTGCTGAAACCACATGCGGTTACGAATGGCGATCGGAACATCATGCAGCAGTTGTGGTAACACTTCTTTCAGAAAAATAAGATAGCTTCCGCCAGTGAGCCGCGTGGGTAGTAAGTATGGGCCAATCAAAAAGTCGTTCACAATACCAGCCCACACATTAATACTGAAACGTTGTTGAAACGCATGTCGACGCGTTGCATGTGGATTATCGGTTGCCCACACATGGGAATTGTGCGCATTAAAGACACCCTCGCGTGAAAATGTCGCTTCATCTGTAAATAGCACATAATCTACGAAATCCGGCTGCAACGCACATTGCTGCATCACCCACAGGCAGAAGTTCACGCGGCGAGGATAATCTGCCGGATTCAATGCTTGTACTTTCTGAAAATGGAAGGGGTGTAAGCGATTTTCGTTTAACACTCTGCATACAGTCTGATGACTCACACCTACGTCACGCGCAACAGTTCTTGTGCTTGACTCGGGTCTATCAGCCACAATGTTCAAGATGCTTTCTTCCAGCCTTGGAGTGCGTACAGCTCTTACTCGACCAGCGCCATGTCTGTTGACGTCGAACGCACCTGTTTCACAAAGTTGACGATGTAACCGTTGAAAAATTCTATGATCCGGCATTAGTCGATCAGGATACTCCGCGCGATACATTCGTAACGCAGCTCGGCCGTTACCATTTGCACGGCCGTACATGTAATGCATGTCTGCTTTTTCTGCATACGTAAAGTCACCCATCGTCTACGGCAGCACAATTGTGAATGGCGCTTTTCCCTACTGCGATGCATCATGTTCAACAGCGGCTAGACATCTACTGCCCTCTACCGGCAATGATACCAACCGATCACTCCATTTCTCTTTCCTTTTATTTCCCCTGTTTACGCCTCACCGCGTCACTTGCGACTATACATTCCTATACAATAAGTCATTGTTACAATGTCCTGTACCTACCATTAAAGTTTGTACCATGAATTCGGGACCACCCTGTATACATATATATATATACATATATATATATATATACATATATATATACATATATATATACATATATACATATATATATATATATATATACATATATATATATATATATATATACATATATATATATACATATACATATATATACATATACACATATATACATATATACATATATACATATATACATATATACATATATACATATATACATATATACATATATATATATATATATATATATATATATATATATATATATATATATATATATATATATATATTTGGTGGGGAGGGGGTATATTCTCTGTACAAATATACACCATTTGACCAATCCAAACCAAATTTGGTACACTTGTACATTAGAACACTGCGGAAAACATAGGCTATTTCTTTCTTGTCTTCAGACCAATCTGTAACCATGAAAATTGGCCCACAGATAGTGCTAAAATTACCCCTCGAAGCCAGAATTTTAAAATCTAAAGTTGTTTTTCTGCAAAACATGGGTTTGTATAAGGAAACACGTTCTACAGGGTTTACGAATGACTTAACACGGAAATATCGCGGTCATAATTTAGTTGTTGCGGTAGGAAACACGTTCTACAGGTTTTGTGTATTTGAGTTAACATAGGGAAATGTCGTTGTCATATTTTAGCTGTCGTAGTCATCTTTGACACCCGAGCAACGCCGGGTAATTCAGCTAGTGTTCTATATAATAAATTGATGAATTAATATCCACCATTGAAGCAGCAACTATTATGGACGTTCTTTTTTCTGCGATGATTCATATATCTCTCACATGTTTACGCATTGTGCCAATTTTCGAACAGTGACGCATAAAAGTAAAAAGTGAATTTCCTGAACTAAGGAAGGAGTTGAATATTTGCTTGATGATATGCAATGCTATTTGTAAATTTGTGGAAAACCATATGCAGACCACAGAGGTACAATCATTTGTACATTTATATCAACCGAGAAATGTTACTTTTTATATGCATGCAACAACCTTTTTCAAACTTATTTTGGTCCTCGTTTATTTAACCTAACCGCAGTTGGCGGCAGCGTTACTGCGGCGGAAAGTTCTTCCTTTTCGTCAATGGGGCGCAAATAATTTTCATTCCCCCCATTTTGTATACAATTTTGTTGCGACCACTGGAGAGACAATAGACGTTTTTATAATCGTCAACGCAGTTATTTTAGAAAGAAAAAAAAACAGATTTCTTTATAAACATTTTAATATCTATATGGATTTTTTAATTAAATGTTTATATTATTGCCCTCCGAGCATGCTGCTGAAATATTAAAAAAATATTTTATGTACATATCCGATTGCAAATTTTACCTAGAATTAACAAAAGCAGTATATAAACAGAATTACAGAATACACTTGAATGAACGTTAGAAGCAGCAAAACCTAAGTACTGATACACAGACAGAAAGAACTGCACGGTCCTCGCTGGGGTTACAGTATAAAGACTAAACAGCTTGGGGCAGACCTAAATAGAAAAAGCTGTAGTAAAGATGGCCATTGCTAAACTTCAAACCGACCCAAATTTAGTGGCGATCGCCCCTCTTAAACGCCAGATGAATGTCAACGTTGTTTCAAATGAATTATAAAATTAAAAAATCATTGGGGAAGACTTTGGCCTTGCTTTCTCTCACTCAGTTTATCCACTGTAATGTTTCTGGTCTTTAATTAGAGATTAGAGTGGTTACAGCACAGTAAACTTTATATTTGAAGATAAATTTGAAAATGGTTTACATGTTCAGATTCATTAAAGAGTACGAGGGCACAGAATTATTATGCATCAAATCTGACACGGAACCATAAGGCTTGTCAAATCGGAGCATCTTAAGGAGCGAATGCTTCCTTACGATGTTCGTCTCCTCTTATTTAAGGAGGTGCGCCCCACTATCATAAGCAAGCATTAGAGGCAGCCTCAAACTTTATTAAAACGTACGAAAATCCTTCTCGAGATGTTGCTAATCAAGAATGTATTTATCACCAAGAATTAATCTATTGGAATCGAAAAATTATGCTATCAATTATTGAAACAGTTCAGCTGTGTAGCAGGCAAAACCTAGCTTTGCATGGTCACCGAGATGATGGTAACATTGGACTATCATTGACCATCAACGACAAATGAAGGAAATGTTCGTGCTTTGTTGCGGTTCAGAATATCCGCTGGAGACGAAGTTCTTCGTAAACATATCAGTCTTCTAAAACTCAGTTCATAAGCAAAACCATTCCAAATGACATAATTCAATGTTTTGACATTGAAATTCAGACTCATATCGTTGCACAGGTGTCTATAACAGAGTTTGGTGAAACTACAGATGTTTTCCATATTTCTCAATTGACATTTGTTCTAAAATACGTGACTGGTGAAGCAAGAAGAAAGGAAGTTCATGAAAATTTCTTGACGTTTTTAGTTTGCTGACTTTGAAGTTTGCTATTTTACCAAAATCAAATAGTAGCACTCCCAAACCCAGGTGCAGAATTATATTCAATGTTTTCAACACAACTCCAAGCAATTACAATTGTTCTGCAGGCATTTTGTCAGAATTTTGAAAAATGCAGTAAAATCAAAACCAGACGTAAAACCTAATTATCGGCTAAATATGTATTACATATTTATAATAAAACACACATCAAAATTTACTAACTTACTTTATTTAAAACCAAGGCATACTTTCAGAATTTGCAATTCTGTCGATAACTTCTGAAGTTAAATATTTTGTCATTGACATAGATGTGTTATTTATAGAGTGTTTATGGTAATTTGGTTGGTGTAGGGCGATTGTTCCGTAGCGAGAAAAAAAATGTGTGTCAAGAAGCGCGCTTTGCCAATGATTTGCACTGCAGAACATCGTATATATAACTTATGATTTAAAAAAATCTGCCAAAATTTTGTTAAAATTAATGAAAAATTGTTCTACAAAGACTTAGTTGCTTCTGCGACGAACTTTGCAATTTTAAGCACTTTCTTCTCCCTGGCTCCCAAAGAATGTCAACTTCGGTTGAATTAAAAGCGAACTGGAGCTGCGATGAGTCATAAAGTTTCTAAGATAGTTGAGAATTTGGGACTGGATTCTTCCAGAATGGTTATTATTGGTACAGACACGTGGAGTGCGATGACATTTAATCGTTGCGATGCAGTAAAGGAAGTTAAAAAAATTGCTGTAAATACAATCCACTGTCCATGTTTCAGCCACCGACTGAGTTTGACTCTATCCAAATCTTCGTCCGTTTCAAGCATAATTCTGTTGGTATCATCAAACAAGTTGTGAGACTTTCACGGGTTCAGCGGAAAGAAGTAGCGTCTTGAAAAAACATTGGGGAACAACTTTATGCAACTCGATGGGTCGATAGAAACTTTGGTGTTATAAAATTCAAAGCAGATCTCATTCAGATCGTGGATGCGTTAGAGGAGATATCAACTTGTGGCACGACTCGAATTCAGCACCCAAAGCAAAAACTAATAATTTATTAATTGCGCACTTCAGAATTTATTTTTGCCCTAGTCTCACAAAAGTCTTAAACTCAACACGTCTGGCGAAAATTAAAACGGACGAAGAGTCACTCGTCGCATTTTGGACAGAGCTAAGCAAGAAGTATCACAGAATAACCGAATTAGGAGAGGAAGACATGAACAGTACACACTCCAAGTTGAGGTGAATAACTGAAAAATCAAAGGATACGAGAAAATACCAATACCGGCAAAGTACCCAAGTCTGCTTTAGAAGCACTTCAAAACTGTGATCCTGTAGTGTACCCTGAGATCTACGTATTATTGAAAGTTCTTGTAATATTACCAAGTACTGTAGCAACCACCAATCGTAGCTTATCTGCACTAAAACGATTGAAGACATGGCTTTGAAACACAATTAGAGAAGATCGGCTAGTGGGTTTGGCTTTGTTGCATGTACATTTTAATCTTGCAAAAATCAAGAAGACATGAATTGATATTATAATGATAACCATATTTAGTGAAGGCTTAGATAGTCTTAATATATAAATGTGTTTCTTTAGTTCATATTCAGTATTAGACTTTTTACGTGGAAATCTCTTACTAATGTATACAATACTGTGTTGAATCTCTACTATTATAAAAGGAAGTGTTTGTTTGTCTGTTTGGAGCCGAAAAATCCTGACGATTCTACGGAATTTACAGCAATGAGATTTGGCACACAGGTAGTCCGAATTTTTTGCAATTTTTGGGTCGCGGCGAATTTTAAAATTCAATCTAGAACATTTTAAAATGAATTTAATGAAATTGAATTATTATTGTTTTCTTTGGAATGGCAACTGCATAAAGATATGACAGATTCTAAATTTATTTTTCCCGTTTCCGTTATCATTTTGCGCAGATTAAAATGATTTTACAGCAGAGCATAAAAAAAACCTTTTATCTTTAGTTATGTAGTTTTTTTTTCTATCTCCTAGACCGTTAAAGATAGAGTAAAAATTTCAACGGATTTGAAATCTGCGGAAAGATCGATACCTAGAATAAGATTTTTTTCAACTAAATAATTTTTAAATTGAATATATCTTTTATATTTTTGCAAGAGATTGTGACATCGCGTGAACTTTCTCTTTCCAAAAAAAAAAAACCAGATTGCATCTTCTGCCTTTCGCGTTAAAAATAAATAAACATTTTACATTTCCTGTCCCATTTCCGCGAATGAGAGCAATAAATAAAACACATATTGACTGGGATTGTTAGGTTTGTTTTCGTAAAATCGAAATTGCTAAAGATAGATTGAAAATTTCAACGAATTTGAAATATGCGGAAATTTTCACTTTGGATTAATACCTAAAAATATGATTTTCTTTCAGTAAATAATTTTTAAATTGAATATATCTTCAACGGATTTGAAATCTGCGGAAAATTTTACACCAGATTAAAATTGCTAAAATTACGGCGTGCCGTGGTGTTGGTTTGCAAAGCAAACCTACACCACGGGCACGGGCAACGCCGGGCTAGCCACACAGTGGCTAGTACAGGATATAATTTAGTTTCCTGTTTCGACTTCAACATTAAGTTTTTTTCCTTACACAATTTATTTTTTCTTCCTTGTTTTGTTTTGGTCTCAAAAATGATAGGCATACACATAAGCTGCAGAGAACTTCTGTGAACTTACTGTGAAGACACGAGCCGATAGAAAGGACGAACTTGTTTCTTTACCGCTGCTTCATATCCGGGAACAATATTGAAAGCAGCATTTAACACCTTTGTCTTGACGTTTTATTGCGATTTGCATTAGTTTTGATGACTGTCACTGCTGAAAATCCGTCCTCACACGTCAGATGTCGCAACAGGTATCAAAACTCCAAGTCATCTTCAGTTTTTCAAGGTTGCCTGTTCAACCGTTAGCTGCTTCGGATATCCTAACAGTGTTCTCAAGCAGCAACATTAAGTTTCACAACCAAACGCAATGTCATCGCATAAAATTTATTTGGGTTACTTCCATTATTTATATTTTCAAATAATAGAAGTTACTCATGTGCTTTCACACGAGAATCCTAATGTTTATGGTTGACAGAGCCTCGTCGATAGGACTGATGAGGAGAAAATTACCACCACCACCCCTGATGTGAAAAAAATTGTTCTACCTACCTTGTGTTCAGAGTGCTGGTATTGGATTGGAAGGTTTCTGGTTCGAATCCGGGATACAACTTGGATGTTTGTACGTCTGGAATGAATCTGTGGCCAATCTATAAACAGTTATGCTTGGTGTTATGGTAATTTTTTTGGTAATTTTTTTTTTTAGTTAACGTCGTACTAGAGCAACACAACGGGCTATTGACGACGGCCCGGGATCAGTCCCTTAAGGGAAAGGTCCGAGGACAACAACTTTTAACTTTGAACCACGGTCAGATGACGAACCAACACCTGAGCTGGCACCCCACTTTCCAAACTTCCACACCAACCCAACGTGAGGACTTTCGGCCACGACAGGTTTAAGGTGCACCAGCCGCCTCAACACCATACGCTTACAAACATCTATGCCCGGACCCGGATTCGAACCGATAACCTTCCGATCTAGAGGCTAACACCTTAACTACTATATCGACTTGGTGTTATGTGAGATGCTTGATGTACCAGGGTAACCCAAAGTGGTTCACAAATCAGCCCTTGTAGTGTCATAATGTTCAATTGGCCGGGCAGTAGAAAAAAATGTTTCCCTTTTAAATTTTTTTGGGCAGATGCTTGATGTACCAGGGTAACCCAAAGTGGTTCACAAATCAGCTTTTGTAGTGTCATAATGTTCAATTGGCCGGGCAGTAGAAAAAAATGTTTCCCTTTTAAGTTTTTTGGGCAGCTCCTTCATAAGATTATGTGGACTCAAGGGGTTGTAACCTCAAGGAGTGGCACCTCTGAACGATAGATTCACGAAAGGGGCAACTGCATGTTGGAGAACCTTTCGCTAAGCACAGTGGACGAAACGCAAATGATGGAAGCACTGATTTCGAAAGACGCGCTTTTTACTTCCTATAGGGCCGAGTGCCAAGAACGTGCAATGACTTATAGGAAGAGGTGAGTAGCATGAGTGAGTAGGAATTAGCAGTGTTTTTCATCCACAACGTAGAAAATACGTCGTTACGAGATCAATCCCCTACGTCGCAGATTGCGAGACATGCGTCTCTTTATAGAAAGACAGAAACGTGAAAATTTCAAGGTGGGAACTGGCAACTCTGGAAACAAAGTATGATGGATCTTCCTTAACAAGCAGAGAGAGAGAGAGAGAGAGAGATCGGGTTCTTTTATTCACACAGCAGGATTTAAAACATCGCATTTCAGAATGTTTGCATTTTGTTGCATTTTTACAAACATATTTAAGCTTCGTCATCTGACCGTGGTTCAAAATTACGAGGTTTTGTCTTTGGGTTCTTCGAGATTGATCCTGCACCGTCATCAATAGCCCATTGTGACATTACAATGCGCCCAGTGCAACATTAATTAACAACCTAACCTAATCTAAGCATTATATGTGCGTTTTACTAGATTTGTTTCTAGATTTAATGAAGAACTAGAATTGTGTAAAATGTATGGCATGTGCTGTGGGGATTTCTACAATTCATTGCATTACTTATTTCTGATCCTATACTGGTGTCTAAAATTATCTTTACATGCATAGGATCACGGATATCTCAGAAACAGTGAACTATAATTTTATGAATTTGTCTGGAATGAGACATACCATCAAAACACATAAATACAAAGGAAAAAATTTAAGAACACTGCATATGATATAAAACTTGCATGAAACCATAATAATGGCAATAATATGTGACAAGGAATATTAAAAAAAATGAATAACTCAGAAAAAAATTAGGGCTTATGAATTTTATAAGGAATTTGATCACCCCTGACTTGTATACACATATCACAACGTGTTTTCATGCTGGCAATAATGTTGTTAACCACAGTATGGGTAATTAATTACCACTCCTCCAGAAAGGCAGTCTACAGGGCATTTATATCTCTTGGAGGAGAATGTCTCCGTGGAACTGCTTCTCCAAGGTAGTCCCATAAGTTCTCTATCGGGTTCAGATCAGGAGATTTTGCTGGCCACGGTAATCCCTCAATGGCTTCATTTTCAAGGAATTCGTCAACAAGGTTTGCTCGATGTGGATCGAGCATTATCGTCCATAGCTAAAAATCAGATCCATATGCACCTCTGAAAAGTTTTACAAAACGTTCTAAGACCTCATCCCGATATCTCTGGCCGATCACGGATCCTCTGCTGTAAACGTGTAGAGGCGCGTACGTCCATCGATCATTATTCCACCCCACAACTGCACTACCAAAACGGTCGAAGGAATATTTCGCGTTCTTAATTCCCTACAGATGTAAAAACTCTTAGAATCAGTTGTTAAACAAAACCTCGACTCATCAGTAAAGAGAACATGGGTCCATTGGTGTTGACTCCAGTTCTTATGTTCTTTGTACCAATTAAATCGATCCCATTGTGTTGTGAAGACAGTGAAACACATACTCTTGGCTTTCTGGCATAAAGGCCTTTTGAATTGAGCCTTCTGTATACAGTTTGCCGTGATACAACAGTTTCCGTGTAGGCTGCAAGCTCTGAACGTAACTGCCGAGAAGTAGACTTCCTGTTACTACGGGCAGTTGTAGCCATCTATCGATCTTGAGAAGCAGTAGTTATACGTTTAAGACATTGTCTAGGCCTCCTTACAACAGTTCCAGAGTTCTGAAATTATTTCCATAGCACAGATACATCCTGTCTTGAAGTATTCGAACATCTCGCTGCTTCCATGATTGTCTGCCCTGCTTATAAACGGCCGATAATGCGCCACTTCAGATTCTATCAAATTGTACTTTGGAGCCATAACAAACCGTTTCGAGTCCTAAAACACTGAAATCAAACGCTGTATTGCAGAAATTCACTCAGATATTCACTTTGCGCAAAGCGCTTGATTCACCATCGGATGACGTAACACCTTGATTTGCATATTAGAAACCATTTGAACACTTTTGATTGCATAAATTAAAAAAAAAGGCTTGTTTTTCACACATTCCCTGTAAAAATGGATTGTATCGATTGGATATTCCATGGAATATAATTATTTTTGGGTATGTAAGAGACAGTCTGTTTTAAAATATTTACGCATCTCGCTGCTTAAATGATTGTCTGACGTGCTTCTAAACGGCCGATAAGTCGCCACTTCACAGTTTCTTCCAAATAATACTTAGGGTATGTGCCTACGTTCGGAGCTTTTTTTTACAAGGAAATTTTTATGCAACACTTATGTTTGCAGTTACAAAGGTATATAAAACTGTTAATTCAAATGCTTTCTTAATGAACCTTTTTTTTTTTTTTATAGAAATTTTGGCCATATTTGGTCAAAATTTAGTGAAATTTGACCGTTACACCAAAGCTCCTTTATCCAAATTCTAATCAATATATTCCACTTTTTCTTTCAATAATACATTTGTTATATATTTACACGTGTTGTGAAGCAGAATATTTGCAGTTCCTCTTAAAAGTTACTGAGATATGTCAAACTTTGTAAACACAGCATGATTTTACAAAAAAATATATCACTTTTTCAAATAAATATAGCTCTAAAATAATTTAATATATACTTACCAGCTATATTTGAGGTTTATAACATACCTAGAAGTGTACAGAACACTGTGGTAAAATTTGTATTTGAATATATTAAAAAGTTTATGAGAAATGAGTTTTTTCGTAATCCGAAAAAATGAAAATAGCAGTTTTCCAGAAAATGCAAATAAAGATTTTAAAGTTCCACAAATAATTATACACATGTTGAAACACCTTAAAATTCACCATACTTGTAAGTCAAGCCTTCCTTGACTTCACTTTTAGTTAATTGTGATTTTCTTTTAGCTTTTAATATTTTTCTGGATAATTTTGCTTTAGGCTGTACTTGTCTCCTTGATTTTTTAATTCTTTCAACACCAATTTCTTTGTAGTTTTTTATCATTTCTGGTTCAAGTGTTATATTAAGATAGTTAAATACAGGTATCAGCCCCGTATAGCCTTAGTTGAATAACAAAACTGCTATCTTAGAACCTAATAACAGTGTTTGCGGTTGAACAAAATTTTCTTTCGGAATAATATTCCACAGAACATTGTTGAATGACTCATTGTTATTCTGTGTAATGCTTAATAGTTCATGGTCACAAATGTGCGCTAAAAACAATAATAAATACTCAATTCGATATTAAAAAAGTAAATTGTGCAGTCACAATGGTATAGAGTAATGAAACAGCTGTTTAGATGCATTGTTTACATTTCTATAGCTTTGTTTCGGTTTCGAAAACTTCACATCCGGTTTATAATTTGGCTTATAATTTTGCTTCCAATTTCCGTAGAAACAAAAGTAAACCATTTTTGGAATCTTAAAAGTCTGGACTTTATTATAAAATAAAAAAAATTCGGAAATTTTTTAAGAAAACAGTGAATTTTGGGTGGCACATACCTTATGAATCAACAAACCGTTTCGAGTCCTTACACACTAAAATCAAACGCTGTATTCCAGAAATTTACTCAGATATTCACTTTGTACAAAGTGATCCATTTGCGATCCATCGTCGGATGACGTAACGCCTTGATTTGCATATCAGAAACCATTTCAACACTTTTGATTGGATAATTCTAATTAAGCTTGTCTTTCACACATTCCTTCAAAAATGGATTACATCGATTGCATATATTTCATGGGATATAATTAATTTTGGGTATGTAAAGATAATTTTGGACATGAGTATAGATAACACATAAAATGCCGTCTACATCTCGGCTTCGAAAAAGAAATCTACTGATTGCTGGTTTTAAATTGCTCCATTTACGCATTGTCTTGTCATTTTTTAAACTTCTGCAGTTATTTATTCATTCTTTTGAGGCTATGTCTATTCTTCTACGGTCATTTTTTGTTTATCGAAGGCTAATTGTATCGAGACCTATTGCCTAAGGACCCTTATAGAAAATGGCACTTCTTTCACAAACAGGGGTACTCGACATTACTCGCTAAGCGTATAAAGATGGTAGGTTGCGCCAAAACTAACAGTTTTTAATCAAAGAATGTTTGTTTGCAACCGTTACTAGAGGGTGATAGAAAAAGTTGGTTTGCAAATTGCTGTTTTTTAAACGTAGTCATTCAAATGTGGATTTCGCAGGTGGACGCAAATAAGAGATTCAGCGAATTAAAATAAGATAATTTGCAGCAGACACAACACGAATTTCGAGATGGAGAACTTGCATCTAAGGTGTGGGGTTGCAACAGAAAAGGAAGCGTTGCTCAAGGATTGCACTGTGAGATCTTCCCAATTTGGCGAGTGCGGAATCGTCAAACATTTGAATGTTTGCACCTCCAGCAATGTAAAACCGGAACATTTCATTTCAGAAGGTATGATTTTGGTTGGCTGAGAAGTTCAAGCACTTTAGAAATAGAAAACATTCCTAGGAGGTGGAGAGAAATCCGGGCACAAGCATGTGAGAGGTTACACATAGCGTATGTATGAGCTATACCGTCATTTACAGGGTATGGAGCATGAAATGTTCTGGTTTATACAGCTGGCGGTGCAACCATCATATGTTTGACGATCCCGCATATTTATTGGGGAAGCATTCATGGTACAATCTTTGAGTAGCTCCCGTCTCCATTGGCAGCCCCAAATGTTAGACCACGTCAGCCATCTCGGAATTCATACAATGTTCCATCATTGCAACTTCACGTTACAAATTAAAATGTTGAAAAAATAAAGAACAATTTGTAAAGGCGCCAAACAGCCCCCTTTGGCACTTACACGCAACGCTGACGTATATTCTTTAACAAAACAAAAAAATGTTTATTATGGTGCTCTCTTCCCATCTTTAAAGTTTGGCCTTGTGATTTCGAATCCCCCTGTATATATACGTCGCTGCCTTTCATAAACTCTCCTCTCTCTCTTCCTCTCTCTCTCTTTCTCTACCACAGCACTGACCTACAAACACTCCCTCACAAATTAAACCCTGACAAAAACAAGAACTCTTGGAAATGTCCTCCAAATACTTGCTATAGGTTTCAAGTGTCTAAGATAAACCACGTTGCTTGAGGATTCCTAGTACTCCTTCAGAAGCGTCCCGTTAGTAAAGACTGAGAATAAAGTGATTATTTAAAAGTTCGGTAGTTATGATGAAATTTTGTGATGTATTCCTCAAATTCAGCTGAATAATTCATCGACAAAAATGTTATTAAGTAACATTTTCAGAAGATAAGTTTTACAAAAGTATAAAACTATAACGAGTCCTTTAACTTGAATTTAAGTAAGTCTATGGATTTGACTACTCATCTGAAATTAACAAAAATTCATTTTGTTCAAAAGACTCTTTCAGAAGAAAATGCGTATTACCGTACAATCAAACCCTATAGATTAGGTAACTGAATCAATTTATGGGTCAAACAATGTGTGTTGCTAGAACTCCAAACAATCGGAAATCTTAAATCCAGGAATAGAGATTTAATTGAATGACTTTTATAAGTATTGACTTAATTTTATTTCACCATGATAAACCAGATAAAATTTTAATTACATTATTATTTCCATATATCGATAGGACTGATTTTTTAAAAACTAATTTTTTGAATACCCACGGTTATTTCTGAGTGGTAAGGCTGGACGTGCACGTTCATTTTATGAAGCAAGTCTTCAGAAAATTATAATACTCTCCCCTGTATGCCTCCAAATTTAAATAAACAAGCCTAAAAATTCCGATACTATTAATTTTATAATCGTTCGGGACTTAAAAGTTCTTTTTGCGATTGTAATAAAAGATACTGGTGAATCTGCATATTTTGTTCTTCATTTTATATCAGTATATTCAAGGAGCTCTCCTCAAGAGCAGGTGTGTTTTGAGGGGTGATCCCACTGGGCTCGAATCCTTCTCGAAATTATTTTAGAATAAAGTTATCAAAATCTTATGCTGAAGCTTGTATATCTTTCCTTGTATTATTGGTAAAATATAACTCTGAATTTGACAATAGTCTGAAAACAGTCGGATAAGTCATTGCTCATTTAATATTACGGTATTTTGAGAAACGGGGGAAACGTGGGCTAACATTACGGAATTTAAAGCCTGGCCGTCCGAAATTATTTTCTAAATACGTACTTGATATAGGACTTAAAAAATATCAAACGATTTTAAAGAGAGCCTTCAAGAGGTTTTGGACGAGATCTCACCCGCCAAGATCTGACCAATTTTGCTAATGACGTGGTATCTCGTCATGAAGATATTGCCAGCAGTTTCTTGATGATGACAAGATCAAGATCTGGTCAATTTTTTTCTTTTGACGAGATATTTCGTTCATCACGATCTGGGCTATCTTTTGCTAATGCCGAGTTACCAAATCCAGACTACCAGCAGAAGGGCTAAGAGGAGGCGGCCTGCTCAAATTAGCACATGGACAACTCATACCTCAGGAATGGCCCTTTTAATATCTGTCAATTGAGAGTGCCTAAATACTAACGTACCTTAGAGCCTAACGTTTTCAAAACACTATTCTCACATCGCATCCTTACAACACTGCCACAACTCGAAAACTTTTTTATAAATTGGGTAAACCAAATTCTGATTGTTCTTTGAATTATGAAGCAAGAACTATTATATTTGGGTATGTAAGACCAATCTTACACGTTGTTATCGTTTCAGAAATATCTCCTGTCGTCTTAACGTAAAATGCGCGCTTTTAGAGTTGTGTCTGTTCTGAAGTGCGATACTCTTTCAAATGTATCTTCCCTAATTTCTCTTTAGCATGAAAATGCGCTATCATCCCCTACTGACGATGAGGTATGAGAGATTTGCTGACGCGTAAGAGTTTATTTTATCCCCAATAAACACCAGAATGTCCGTAAGTTTCTGCGTACCCAACATACGACGTTAACTTACGGATAGTTCTTGTTTACGATTTTTTTTCCCTCCCAGTCTCAACCGGAGAAATCCTTGAGCCACAGAGAGATGGGTAGCTAACGGAACTATTTTTAACTCTTGCGGCTCTTAGCTAATTGGAAACAAGTTCAAGAACAAACTCTCAGTGTTGGCACTAATGTTTAGCAACTGTGTTTTTATAGAAATCTTGAACAAAAGTTTCGGGAAAGCAACTTTTGACCTTACGTATCGCAGAGTATATTCTAACTGAAACGAAACGTCGTTTGTTTTCAACAGGGAACAATAAAAAATGCGTTTATCGAGGTGTTCCAAACTATCGATTTGTTAACTCTTAGTGCTCAAAACAGTTGATAAAGTATACAATTTTGGAACTTAAGTTTTGGTATTTTTAGCTTTGTCTCTTCTGCGGTAATTTTGTATTTTTTTTTAAATTAACGTCGTACAAGAGCAACACAACGGGCTATTGACGACGGTTTGGGATCAGTCCCTTAAGGGAAAGATCCGAGGACAACACCTCGTAATTTTGAACCACGTTCAGATGACGAGGAAACACATGAGCTGGCAATCAACTCTCCAAAATTTCACACCAACCCAACGTGAGGACTTTTTGGACACGATAGATTTAACGTGCACCAGCAGCCTCTACACCATACGTTTACAAACATCCATGCACTGCCCGGATTCGAATCAGGAGCCTTCCGATTTGGAGGCTAACACCTTAACCTCCAGACTGGTTGGTCGGCTTGGGGCTGCGACAAGCCCGTTCCTGGTTGGTAGGTATCTGGAGCACACGACGGGCTATTGGCGACGGTCCGGGGTCAAACCTGAAGGGAAAGATCCGTGGTCAACTTGTTATTTTGAACTATGGTCAGATGACGAGGTCAACACCTGAGCTGGCACCCCACTCTCCAAATTTTCACGCTAACGTGAGGACATTTGAGGGCACACAGATTTAACATGCACCTGTAAATACGAACATTACGAACTTTGGTTTGATCGAGTTTTGAACTCGCGACCCTCCGGTAACTAACCCGCTACTCTTCCAACAGGGGCTACCGCAGCCCGTCGTTCCTGAATGGTGTTCAGGAAAGTGCACTTGAACGTAGTATAAAAAATAGGAGCAACAGAGACAAGAATCGGGCATTGTATGCTTCCAACTTTAAACAAACCTACCAGACAATAAATTTTTCTATATTAAAAATTTAAAACTCATTTGGTTTTTTCCAAGAAGTTGACCTCGTCATCTGATCGTAGTTTAAAATTACGAGGTGTTTTCCTCCGATCTTTCCTTTCAGGACTGACCCTGAGCCTCCGCCAATAGCCCGTTGTGTCCACCGCAATATAAATTCAAATACCTGCCTTGCAAGCAGTAGCACCTAGTACAAGAAAGAATGGTAAGTCGAATTGCTTTCGTCACCTAGTTATTGCAACACCTGGAACTATCTTCCTCTGCGTACATTCACCCCACGACATCCGAATGAGAAAGGATGCAGCGTCTAAATATAAAAGAACGCTCATGCAGAATCACACAGTGATATCGGCATGATCTTAAACGAACATTCACTCCGAAAACGAGACAACTAAATTTGGAATCTTACGAGGCTTCTCCCTTCCCGCTTCATAGGAAGATCCACTTTTGATTTTTATAAGGCTTATCACTAGTCAAATACACACACCTTCTCTCTAGGTCCATGAAGGCAGCCCTATAGCCGAGTGGTAACGCTCTGACCCTTGGTTTAACAGGATGGGTTTGAATCCAGTCTTTTACCCAGTAAATTTGTAATGGCTCGGGTACAGCTACTCTCTACGTTTATGAATGATGGCAACGGCTTGGCGATTTTTTATGGAGCACTTCTAATAGCGAGTTACGATAAATTAAGGCAAACCATCTGTCGTTACGGTTTTTTGTGATTTTCTTGGCAACCTCGGCAAACGGAATTTTCATTTTAAATATTCTAGAAAGTTCTTCCAAAATCCGTTAAAGTCGTTTGATTTCATTGGTTCGTTTGAAATTTTTTCTTTGCTTCCTTTGGTTATTTTGATTTTAAAATATCGTTTGATTGGATTGGTCCTTTTAAATCGTTTTCTGTGATACCACTGGTCCATTTATTTGTATTTCGACAGTTGTGGAGAATTTTTATTTTACTACAATAAAATTTTCACGAAAGGATTAAGAGTTTTGTTTCTTTGGCCATTTTCGTTTTCATTATTTATTTTTGTTCATGCAAGAGTTCTGAAGTTATCAGGTTGTATTATTTCTTGATTTTTTTTCTTTTAAAAATCTTTTTCTTTTAAAAATCTTTTTCTTTTTAAAATCTTTTTCTTTTTCAAAATGCCCACTGTATCTATTGTAATTGATGTTTCACGGTTTTCTTACCCAACAAATGCATTTTAGTTTTTCTGCTGGTTCACAATTGTGTTTTAAAATGTGTTTGAGCTTATTACTTTGTGTGAAAGTTTTTAAGAAATATACTTTTCTAAACGTTCTCAAATGTGTTTTCAAACTTTCATTTTCCGTTATGAAAATAAAAATATTTTTTGAATAAAAATATTTTTTAAAGAATTCTTTCCTTGGCAACATTTGCTGTACGCCAAAAAAAAAAAAAAAATCGCCAAGACCGTTGCTACCGCTCATAAACGTAGACTGTAGCTGTACCATGGCTCGGAATCCACTTTAACCCACTGAGCGTCATGAGATTTTTGAGCTGTGTATCATTGCTCTCCTCCCTCAACTCACATAATGGTAAAATAATCGCATCGTATGTTTGAAGAATCATAGGAAAGATTCTAACAGCAGATTTTTGAATTGATATATGTATGTGTGCCTCTTAGAGGGATTTTTGTCGTAAAACCAGGCCTAATTTGCCCTAGTGTAGCAAAAAGTAACTTTAAAGGAACAAACCAAAGTTCCAGGTCGCACTATTGGGGTTTGGTAGTTTGGTGGGTGAGCTCAACTATTTTTTCGATTATTTTCAGGCACAGCGCTATTGTCTTAACTCTGAGCATCACGAGATTATTTTCGAGTATGTATTGTTGTATTTCTTTTACACAACAATGTCCCACACCACACATAATGACTGAATAACTACATCGATTATTGGAAATAATTCTAAAAAGATTCCATTGGTCAAGTTCAAAACTTGTTAGAAATCTTGCAGGGAAACTGCAGGTTGCAGAACACACACACATACGATAAGCACCAATAGAAGTGGTAGGTAGTTGTATTAACGTCGCACTGGAGCAACACAACGGGCGATGGTCCGGGATTAATACTGAAAGGAAAGATTCGAGGACAACACCTCGTACTTTTTAACCACGGTAAGATGACGTTCACTTAAAGCAAAAAATTTTATAAAAAATGATTATCAATTAACTAATCCGAGCCTGCAGCTTCGATTATCATTTTGAAACATTTCATATTTATACTCAGGGGCGTAAAAATATTGCATCCCTTCTGAAGACAGGTTTTTTATACTTGCTATACTGCATTTACTATACTTATTTATTTTGGTTAGAAATCGTGTATATTAATCTATCACTATGTAAGCATTCATTTACTGCTTTTATTTTGAGAGTTTCATTTCTAACAAATCAATGTCAATAAATCTTTTATATTAATGTGTAAAAGTGGTATTCCATTCAAACATGCTTCAAAAAACAACAACACCAAATTATGGGAAGCCTTTTGTGAAGATTTATTATTTTTTTTGTGCTTGTGCAAGATGCTATTATCATTGTAATAACTGTTAAATTTATTTTATACTTATTATTCTACTGAGTTACTCGTTTTGTACATATTCCTGTGTGATCTATGTGGAACATTCCATCTGGAATATTGGATCTTTTACAATTTATGTAAAACATCCCATGTAAAATGAGAATGTGATTGTCCAAAAATATCCACTTCAACTACACCTTTATACAAGTTTCATGTGTTTAGCCTGTCTTTTTGAACAAGTTGTTCTTGCCGGACCACAGTGTAGTGCAGATACGATGATAAGGCAGGTGACTTTAGAGAAGTCGGTTTGTACAATGGTCGTCCGAATTTTTTGCGATTTGTGTGCGAAGCCTGAATTTTAAAATTAAATTCAGACTATTTTAAAATTAACTTTTAAATTGGAATTTAATTGAAAGTACGCGAGGGTTGCCGGGCGGAAAGTAAAACGAGCTCCTTTCTATCGGCCCCGAAGAGCGTTCCACCCCGCAGCATCTACTTGCCAAAGCCGTCGACGATTTTCCCAAGAGAGTGTGACGTAACGCCGATTGCATATCTTCTCAATTCGAATTTGGCCGCATTTGAAAACGTCGTGATGGCTGTTAACCAATAGGTTACGAATTCATTAAAATAGGCTACGAATTTCCATTTGGTTTGCGAAGCAAACCAACACTACGGTCAACGCCATGATCGCTGTTATCCAATAGGCTACGAATTTCCATTTGATTTGCGAAGCAAACAAACACCAAGGGCAACGCCATGATGGCTGTTATCCAATAGGCTACGAATTCTTAGCAATCACCGGAGGTTAGCGAGCAGTGGTCACACCTGACCCCACGAAAAGAACTGTCACGGGCAACACCGTGCTGCTCACGCAGTGGCTAGCTCTAAATATAGTTCGACTGTCGCAAAATGGCAGTCCCGTCTCGTGGTTTTGAACGAGTCGATTATTTATGTTAGGGAACAGGGCAAAGTGAACAAAGTGCTTCCACAACTGGTGCTTTTAACACGGATTCTGGTTATTGTTTCTGTGTCGAAAACAACAGCAGGGTAGGGTGCCAGCGCAGGTATCGACTTCATCATCTGTTTCAAAACTACGTAGTGGTGTCCTCATATCTTTCCCTTCAGGATTGATTCCCGGACCGCCTCCAACAACCGTTGTATTGCTCCAGTACGATATAAATTCAACTACCTACATATCTAGCAGTGATAACGAGTTGGCAGGGAGGGGAAACAGATCACAAGCTTTTGCGTGTGGCAACCTTCTCCTAATACGCTTTCACACCTTTATAAAGATACTGACCCAAGGTCGACTGCCTTCTCGTCGGAGCCGCACTATACACTAGTTTAACTTGCACAAATGTTTGTAAATTTTCTTTATACAATGAAAGGATTTATAACTTTTAAGTCAAGCACAGACTGCACGTTACGGTATAAAATGTTGTCGCCCGGTACTATAGAACCAGCTACCAACCTACCCCCTTTGTACGAAACATGTATTGGGAATTAGAGTACCTTCTACCATGTTAGAGAACCAGATTTCTAGATTTGTATAACGGCGTAACTGCAAATTCTCACTCAGCTAACTGCAACATTGGAAAATTTATAAATTTCAAACTATGAGCAATATTTATGTATTCTCACCATTTGAAGAAATGAGACTAAATAACCGAGATTCATTTGAAAGTTTTGTAAAATTTTACTAGATCGAGAATCAGTGCTAAAAACAATTAAATATTTTGATTTCGTCAATTTTTGTAGAAAGTAGACTTTTTTCTCAAATTACACTGGAAATGTGTCGTGTCTTTGATGGCTCTTAACACCATGAATAACTGGCAGTTAAAATTGTACACTTATAGCACATTTGGTTTGCCTACAGTTGCCTCCAAAGGGTGATAGTTATTTTATGATCACCGGGAATGGTCTGTAGACTTCCATGAAATGTCGTGGTCTGAAAAAGCTCATGATTTTTCTGTCATGCACAACCCATATAATCGTAAAATATTCAATTAATAGTTTTATCTTCACAAACAGCAAATAATTTTAAATTCAATTATACTCTTTAAACACAACCATAGAGAAAACAAATTTCCTTCAATTTTACGCTAAGATGTCGCGTTACGAGCCGACAGATGAACGATTCTTTTAATTGAGACATTTGTAGTCGATAGCTAAAAAACTACAAAGCGTTGAATATTAGAAATATTCGAACCGCTCCTAAAACTGCTAAAAACTCCTAAAACTATTCCCTAAAACTGCTGACAATGTGAGCTTCAAAAAATTTCTGAAAAGCAATTTTCTCTAAGGAAGAGCGCGGTATTGTATTCTTACATTCACGTCATAACTTATGTTGTAGTGGAGAGACACATAAATTTTGCCTTTTGAATTGAGATTCGTATGCATTTAATCATTACAGAAGTACATCAAATTACTTTTTTTTATCTTGCTTCTGTTAGAACATTCTGAATTGAAAACATCATAAAAATAATAAATTGTAAAATATAATTTGGCATTCTTCTCCAGGTTTCCAAATATTCTTACACCATTTAAATTTGAAGAGGATGGAATAATAAATCTTACTTTGGAAAAGTATCATTTTATTACCGGTTCCTGATTTCACTCTTATAATAAAAGAACTGATTTATTCCCTATATGTGAATGCCCATGGCTTATATTTTAATATAGCAAAATACCCGACCTTACTCGGTTTGAATTGGTTTACTCTAGATTGAAGAGATAATCAAAACATATAATGACTTACGTTTTTTGTAGAGTAAAAATTTATTTTAACACCTTTCGCCATCTTTATATTTTCTACAACTTACTTTGGACACAAATCCTACACATGCATATCCATTCATGTAATACATTTCACATACATCGCACAATTGCTGTATGACAAAGCTACAAAATGACGAAAGATGATACTAAGGTTACTACTATAAAAGACGATTTTGAGGGAGATTTGGAATTCCCTTTCTTAAGTTCTTTTCATGTTCAACTCAATTAATTAAAATTACGATTTACGGCGAGTGCTCTCGCACTCATAGTCAACAAAACAATATTTTTTTTTTACTTGTGGCACTCTTTCCTCCGGTATGCGACATTGTGAAATTTTGCAATCTTCTCTTGTCATTATTACAACGAATTTTTTAATGTTGGAAAAAGTTCTAGTTCGGATTTTTAAACATTATTATTCTTTCAATAACGGCATTATTCTTTCAATAACGGCATTATTCTTTCAATAACGGCATTATTCTTTAAATAACGGCATTATTCTTTCAATAATGGCATAATTACACTTAAAATTTACTGAAAATTTATACTGACTTACCGAACATTTTTAAGTTTAATACTTTGTGGTGCTGTTGCGTGTGATGAGAAGGAAAACACATTTATTAAAATAATAAATATTTAAAACAGAAAACAGTAAAATAGAACAAAATAAAAGATGTCGGAAAAAATTGTTGTAAAGATATTAATTTGTGATTCATTTTTATCTCTTGATCTCGCACAGTTGCCACAATTTACAACTAAAAATGCACAAAATTTAGAAATGTGAAATTAATTCAGAGCGAAAGAAACAGAAAATATCACTGCTCGCGCGATCTTGTTCATTCTCGTTTCGTTAAAAAATATCGTCTGTCTCAAATATTCCGAAATCGTTTTCATTGCGCAAAGAACAAAAATAAGACTCGAAATAAATGAAGTATCAGAGCTGAAATCCCATTAAAAAATATAATTTTTTGAAGAATAATTACTTTTTCAGCAGTACTGGTAAAATAATCGAAGTAATCGTAATATTCAATAGACATTCCAATTTTTCCGAAACTACCAAATTATGGTTGATTTAAGTATACTTACTCAGGTGTTTTAGCATGAAACTCAACTAAATATAACAATAAAGGCATGTTTAATATTGCATTCACTAAACTATTAGATAATGTATAAAATAAAATACATTGCAATCAAATATCTAGAATACAATTCATGTGATGCCTACACAAACACACAAACAAAAAATCGAGCATAGAACAGAAAGACGGACAGACAGACTTTCGCAACCAATTCCACTCACTAAATGAAGATAAGTACTCACTGTATGCAAATATCCATGAAAATATCTTAAACCGTGTGGACGTGTATAGGGCACAACATACAGACAGACAGACAGACGGACAGACAGACACCAAACGAGAAAAAGGCGGATTCGGCATCAGAAGGGTCCAAAACGGATAGAAAACTTGAAATGGGTCGAAAATATTGAATGTACAAACAAACACTCCATTCTTATTTATATAAGATTACTTAAGAAGCTGGATATTCTTTTTATTTAACATGACACACAGAAAGTTGCCGCCCAGCCAGTATGGTGGTTATGATCCTCGGTTGTCACCGAGTAGGCCCGGGTTCGAATCCCGGATAAGGCATGGATGTAAAACCTGGGAAAGAAGTCGGACTTTCGCCTGGAATGGATTCCCGTCTTGAAAGGAAAGCAGCGCACACCTTCTGTTCTTTGCTGGGATCATCGTTTGTTATAATAAAAATATTCTTCTTCTGTATTGTCTTGAATGTTTCTGTTCACCACTTGCTTTCATATGCATCCCAGAAGAACATACGACAACAACAACACAGAAAGTTCTTATAAGCAGTTGCCATAGAAACTGAATAAAAATTTGTTCTTCACAGATAAGAAATTAAAACATTCATGAGCCATTAAAGCTGTTAGTCTACTAGTATAATACTTATCAATACTACGTCTAGATGGAAAAATCTTTACATATTGAATCATCGTCCTGATTATAAAACATCGTCAAAATATTGGTACCTAAGAGCTTATCAGCTTCAAATGTAAATTCTTTAAAAGATAAAGAGAATTCTTGGAAAAAATGTCTTTCACACACCCTTAAAATCTCTTAAATTTATTTCAGCGCAATCCAGTGACTGTATTTTAATTTCGTCTTTCTCACTCCCTTTGAACGCTCTCGTTTGACATCAGCGCTAATTGTGAATTTTTTCCCAGGCTGAACTATTCCCAGGCTCAGCCCCATGGACTAATGAATATCGTCACTCAAAGTACTAAAGGTAGTATGTTAAAAGTTGCATTTTTCAGGAGATTGAAAAAACTAATAGTTTTCTTTGTGATTTGGTTCTGTTTTGTTAAATACACATTTGGTTGTAGCTTTTATTGAATCAGCTGATGATATTAGAGACTTTAACACCAGATGTGGAAATCACAAAATACCACAATAATAATAAAAGAGAAAAATGGAATTTTTGACATACGACCTTTTGCACTTAGAGTGGCGATATGTATTATTTTTGGCCGATACCGTAATCATGTAAAGAGGTCAAAGTCAAAGAAATTACAGGACGTGAACCACTACTTCCCCCTAGAGTGCCTATATAATAAGAGTGGCGACAAGGGACCAAATTTGGCCCAATGCGCATGCGCGGCAGCCATTTTTCTACCAGAATGGTCTCAAAGAAGGTTGCTGAGCGAATTAATACATCATTTGAAGGAGAACAAAAAGCACATGATTGTTATGATATGAATACATTTGGTATAAATGAATAATATAAACGCTCAATTACAAGCGTAATTGATGAGATGGATTACACAACGCGCTAACTTAGATTGTGGGAAACACCACGTTGTCCAAAAAAAGCTATTTACTTAAAAAGTCTTCAAATTTATACTGAAAAATCATTAAAATAATAATAAATAAACATTCTAGAACACGAAATGAAACATGAATAAGCTATATTTTCTTTTTTATTTAATGCACACACGTTTTTCTCGAACACACAAAAAGTTCCCATGTTAAGTCTACGGGAGCTAGAAAAAGACCGCCTCGGGCGGTAGAAAAGGTCTCTAAGCCAATCACAAAGTGTTTCCCGTATGTCGCCACTCTTATTAAATAGGCACTCTACTTCCCCCAACTCGATTAACTTCAGTAAAAGATCCAGTTAAAATCGAGTTATGTCTTCGAGAATATGCATCGCGAAAAGAGCAAATTTTTACAAGATGTTGTAGGGGAAGTCTTTGAGATTTCAAGATTTCTTCAATAAGTCGATTTTTCTACCAATTCATAGCTATGAGTTGTAACATAAACGTATTGAAGGGCAAGAGCCTCTTGGAGTTGGCACCTCTGTGATGGACACCCGGCCTGAAGTGTGGATATAGAGAACTCTTCAATGTATCATTCTATCAGGAGTTCCTACAGTCATGATTTCCCCGAGATGGAAGTGAAACATTAACCAGGATTTTCCAAGGAAACCTGGTTAACGCGAAGCGTTAACCAGGACAGGCCCTCCTTTGAGATGGTCCAAGATAACAGTGAATCCCTAAGGGTCCACTTAGTTTCTGTGAACTTCCCTTCCACCACACACTTGTTTATTTTCTAAAAAAAATCATATGGGTGTGCCCACTAATTTCACGTCGATCCTTTTATAGGATAGGAAAAGGATTTCTTCTGGTGCTATCTTTTCCATAAGATCGATGTTTAAAAAAAGACTGATGGGATGTAACAATCCAAATGGATCCAGAGAATCGCATTGCGTGTCCAATCCATTTAATAAAACATGGATTTTAAATTTAGTTATTTTCAGACCTAGTCTTAAATATTACCATAAGTGGTTATTTTCGATAGTATTGACTCATCGTTCTGAATGTTAAATGTATAGAAAAATGCAGAAATTATTTAAATTAATCTGAAGTTTTTGTATTTTTTTTAAATCATTTATTTATTTTGCTTGGTTTTTAGAATGGAGATCTCCAAAGGTGTAAATATCGAGTCAGTGAAATTATGTGATTTGTTTACCTAGAAATTTAATAACCTAGATAAAGTAGTGTCTTAACCCTTCTTTGCATGATGGTGGAAATTTCCATCATAACATTGAATGCCCAGAAATTATATAAAAGAACAAGTTCACTTTAAGTTGATCGGGTCTGGATACCTTTTTAATGTCTATTGCATAAAAAAAACATAGCTGTCAAAAATAAGCAAGTGTCACTATCAGTAAAACGAGCTTGAAGTTGTCATTCCGCTGTTTGTTGTAGTTGCAATAAACGTATGATTTCGTTTTTAATTTTGTTTTATTATATTTGAGTTTCTATTGCTAAAAAAGTGAAAATGAGTGGAAGAAAGGTTTGTAACATATGTTTCTGTTATTTTTAGAGCAATTTCTGAAAAAGTTTGCGTTTAATTTAAAAAATACCACATGATACCATCCTATTGTTTTTTGCTAAATTTATACTATAAATATATACTGAGATTTTTTTAACCATTTTTCCTTTAATTTTGAACATGAATTACATCACCTTGATTTATTTCACCAATAAAGAAAAAATCATGCAAAGAAGGGTTAAAACTTACTGAATTAATATTTTTAACACAACCAAAACTAATTTCAAACAGCGTTCGAAATTACGGCGTCCTGATGGAACCTCTATTCGAGGTTGGTAAGGCACCGAAGTCCGAGGTGTTGATCCAGCCCCAAGACGTAAATTCAATTACCAACCTCAAACATTATGCTATCAAGATCATAAAATAAATATCGCCCCCCTTTATATTTTAGGATCATTTTTTGCTATCAAGATGGCTAATTATACCGGAACCTGCGGCATAAAGTAGATACCGAACCTCTGCGAACATTCATGCTCATACCTGGATTCGAATCCAGCAGCAGTTGAACCGGTGTCGGAGTAATCATATATTAAAATAACAAAGCTAAAATGATAAAAGTTTGTCAAATAGTTCGCGAAAAATATTGTCAATTGAACAAAGTTCTGAATTTTGGATAGAAATAGACTACTTTTTTTTGTTTGTAGTGATCCTTTTTCGAAACCGTTAAGTGGGTATGTAGGTAATTAACGTTGCACTGGAGTAACACAAATTGCTATTTAATTGTTACGTCGGATGGTAGTTAACGTACCTCTGGAACAACACTAAAGGTTATTAGCAACGTTTCGGGATCAGGCCCTAAGGGAGGGATTCGAGGACACCGTAATTTTGAATAACTTTCTGCAAATGAGGTGAACACCTGAGTTGGCCAAAATCTCCAAACTTCCACACCTTGCCAAGGTAAGGACATATACGTTGTTAACAACTTTAGGCGACAGGCCTTTCCTACCTTCAAAAACAACTTTCTTATGATCATCACTCAATCTTTAAAAAAGGTGGGGGATTGTTCTGTAACCATTGGTTCCAGAGTACCTCTGCTGTTTGCTCAGGTATAATTTGTCACTGCCAGTCTTATTCTATTCCAGCTAACTCGTATATAATATTTTTATCTCATTCTGAGCATCACAACATAAAAACGCTTGTACTCTTCATAATTTCCAGTGATCAAGTTTAGTAGATGAAAGAACAATATAGCTCGAGCCGCGGTAGTTCAGTCAGTAGAGCGTCGGGCTCGCATCAGAAGGGTTGTGGGTTCTGTCCTCGGCGGAGCCTACAATTCTGATGATTGCGAGATCGGCGCTTCGACCTGGCTAAAGACCGTTGTGTTCGCTGATGGTGACTGGGGCACGTTAAATAGGTCGTGGTCACAAAGTCCCCCATTTTCCCATACCAAATCAATACCTCTGGAGGTACCTGATCAGGGGGTTATCGGCCTCTGATTGGGATCTAAATTGCGATATGTGAGTGAATGGAGTTATGAAAGGGACCATCCTGTAAAACGGATGTGTCATGTATGTCGAGCAAAGACGGACTTCCTCACAATGGGGCTCAATAACATGGAAGGCGCACCCCCCTCGCCTCTTGCCGTCTTTGACGGGCCTGGCACTCCTCCGGTCTGCCAGTGTAGGCATAAGAAACAACAACAACAATATAGCTCATATTATTTGGATATAGTATATAGCTTATGGCTGCAAGTGGCACAACTCAAAAACCACCATTTTGAAATAAAAATGGGTTTTTAGTTTTCATTACTGTAAAAATACGAATAATGATGTAAGACACTTGGCAACTTGAGGTTCAGTATTGAATTTAGATTTGGAAATTGCTTCGTTTTTGAGTTGTGCCCCTATTTCAGCCATGTCTTTTAGCTATACAAGAATCAGAAACTATAAAAAGTGCATAAATGTATATGAAAGCTCATCTGTAACTAAGCAACGAAGACTTAAAATTATGCATTAGTTGTTTATAATGAACATGTGTTGATTAGAATTTGTTTGCCTCGCTCAAAATCTGGTTTTTCCTTTTTGCCTTAAAAAAATACAGAATTTTTCGCATCCAAAATAACGGAATATTTTAAATGAAACAGATGCCAACTGGATTCATTCAACTGAAGTTGAACCACATTAAACTGAATTAAAATCTAGTAGCATCAGCATAGTACAGTGAATACCCTTTTGTGATTTACCTTGTACTGCATGAGTGGCTAAAGGATACTAAAAAGGTAGCTCTAAAAGCAGTCATGAGAAATACGTTTCACATATGGGCTTTTCTACTTACATCTACATGGATCTATGTATGTATTGCTTGGCTTGTTTTCAAGACATGCAGTACAATATATTACAGTATACTTAATCAATAGACTAATTCTTAGAAAACAAAAGAAAAGGAATTCAAATTTTCAATGCAGAAAATTTTTAATTTTGTCCATTCTAACAATTTCTTAAACTTTATATTTAATCAACGAATTATTTGGAGAAGAGTACTTTTATTATCATAATGAATTGTTATAGCCCAAATTATTAATAAAATTATAATAAATCATTTACATTTATTCATGTTTTTCAAGAAATTTAATCTTTATGCAAAGAAAGACTAAGTGGAAAAAATCATCAATCTTAAGATGACCACATTCTGGTTTAGAAAACTGAAATCTTGAAAATAAATTTTTAACTACTGTTTCACTTGAAAACCGATGCTATATTATATAGTTAATCACCAAGTATGAAAAAATTGAAGGTGTTTCCATATCTGTAATTTAAAATAATAAAGGTGCTTTCCCTAGTGGATATAAATCCCATATTTTGTATTAACATGGGAAAAGGCCCACCCTTTTTTATGTACTCTGCAGATTACGTTTCTTATGTTTAAAACCAGCCCAAACAGGTATGTACCTTTAAAATTAAAATTTTATGTACTATCTACAGTTAAAAAACTTTATATGCTTTGAATTATTCAAAAAGCTAAGAGACAGGTGAAAGTAGTTACTCAAAATACCAAAAAAGAATTTGCAATTTATTTTCAACAATATTATCAATGCAATTTTTAACAACATTGTAAGACACAACCCTTAAAAGAAACCTCACTTGCCTGGCATAACTAATGGGAGTTTTTGGATGTTTCGTATAAGGGAAGTTTTGCATTTAAAATTGATATATTCATAAAAGTTTATTTTTAATTCCATGCTTTTAAGCCTTTAGACCCGATTTAACTTCTTTCTTGAAAAAAAATTTAATCGGTGATCATCGTATTCATCTTTTCCATTTTACTTCATCTTTTAACGATGAATGCCTTAAAGGAATTGTTTCTAAACTTATTAAAATAATTGGAAGAAAACAAATTTAGATCTAATAATCTGTTTTTAGAGTGAGTGACAAGATAAATTATTACAAACACACAAGCAGAGTCAGATAGAATAAAAATTCTTTTAATGATTCTCCCAAATAAATATTTTTTTTTTGTGGCTGTTGAAATTTACAATTTGGAGATTAGGTATACACAGAGCGACTCTGTTATGTGTGTTAGAGGTGTACATTACTTCTACAAATATGTTTCTCAGTTTGTATTTGCTTCAGGCTCAGCCGCATGCTGTTTGAGGAAATAAAAAACAGGTGAGAGTCATATCAGCTTTCAGTGAACGAGTGGATGAGAGATGTTGCCATCCAAAACAAAAAGTGAGAAACATATAAAATGGAATTTGTAGAAATACACAGGCGTGAAAAGCAAAAGATCTTTTAGTATCCAGTAAGCTCTGCAAATGTTTGGTCCAATTCGTCTGAGATTGCTTTGTATTTCTCCTTCTCTTGGACCAATTCATCTAGAAGGGGAAAGAAACGAAACATCAGTCAGGTGAACCTCTTTTAAATAAATTCTATTCACAGTTCACTAATATCTCTCTTTATTTTACTATCATAACCAATTGTCCTGAGAAAAAGCCTCACAAATTATTTTATCAGCAACTATTTAAGGTACTTAGGGACTCACAAAAGATACAAATATTTTAGTAATATTTTATTGAAAAATGGATCTCTCTTGAGGGTAATCACCCACTTAGCTTCATGTTTATATCGTGAAAGAGGGAAATAAATTTACTTTTAATGTCATACAATTTAAGCCACATTTTTTTCTTTCGAACCGGGATGCATGCAATGATTTGTGATTGGATCGAGTTCAAAGTATAGTTGTCCACAGAATAAAGTTCCATTGCATGTTTCCATATTCAATATGAATTTCATTTGGAAATGATTAAAAAATGCTAAATATTCTAGGCTATGAATAGTACTGCTCAATTTAAGGAAAATATATCGATGTTTTGGAGCATATATTCTTTTTTTCGGGGCTGGGACAGTCGAATATTAGCAACTGGAGGGTTGCGAGTTCGAAACTCGATCCAACCAAATACCGTTGTACACATAGAGGTTGGTGGATTTTATATCTGTCCTAGCCTCACATGTCCTCCTTAAGTTAGTTGGTTTTGAGGCGAATGACTTTAAATGACAATGATTTGTTTAATATTTTCCATGGAATATTTTATGTTTAAAAATTGATGTATCAATTAGATTTTTGAAATCTGATCCTAATATGGTTCCATAATTTTCATGAATGATATGCGCAGATGCAAGTGTAGATTTATTTTTCTAATCTAGCAAAGTTTACCCGAGTTGACTGTTTGGTCAAAGTATAAATCTGAACACTTATTTTCGAAAACTTTGGAAGGCTTTTCCTTGGAAAACTTCGCACAAACTATTCCAAAGATTTTCCCATTTGGTGTTAAATAGTTTTCTAATATGTAAATCTGTCTTAGGTAAGCTTTTTATGATATTTATGCATGTTTTAATGATATTTTACAAACTTAAAATATTTATCTTAATAAATTTCTCCAACTGAAAGTATGCATTTTACCGAAGCCAAAAGAATGAAAATTTTCAAAAGCTTCTTTTTTCTTATTTCAAAAGTAATGAATTTTGTCATGACTTTTTAGGAAATTGTACTTCATTTCCTGATTTAATTTCCTTATGTTTAGAGTTTAATGGAATTCCTTTATAAAATTTAATTTTGCATTGCAATATAATTCTTTAGAAGGTACAACTTCCTTTCAAATTAAAAACCAACTCTACTAATTCACTGAAAATGTAAACAAGCACAATAGCTACTGTGAGCCATTCATATTATACAGTCATTGAATTATATCTTTATCTTTTTTTGCATAACTGCATTTTTTTTCTAAATTCCTTTTTGAGTCAAGCAAAGTCTACGCGTAAATGGGAGATTGTAAACCTATCATACCTTCCAGTCTGTCAACCTCCTTCTGCAATTTCTGGACAGATCTCTCAGCAAATTCAGCTCTAGCTTCAGCCTGGAAATTAACTTTTAAGTTAGCTTAACGCAAATTATACCCATGATGGAAATGGAAGAAAATTGTGAGAATTCGAATTAAAATTTAACTTTCTAGTTTCTAAATTACTTAGTACATAAAATAAACATGTATATAATTGAGTCAAGGAAAACATTGTGCCATTTAATAAAATACAAGCTTAAATTTTACAATTAACACTTACAAATTTTTTAAATTAAATAAAATGGCTTTTCCAAGTAAATTTAAATAGTGTTTTATGAAATAATGATAAAAGGGTACTTTTAAGATGTTAATTTTTTAATGTATTAAAATTTTGCACAAGTATATAAGATTACTCTGTTTCCAATAATAAATACCTATGAATAAATATTATCTTGATAATTTTACATTTCTAAAGTAAATAAATTGATTTTTAAAATTTAGGTCTAATTAAAATGAAAATTACTAAATTTTTACAGTTTAAATACATGAATGTTGATATTCGAACAATAAAAGCATAAGTAAATACATTCAATTGATTGTCAAACATTTCTATCTTGAGCATTTATTAAAAAAGTAAACTGTTTTTATGGATAGGCAGCATTGTAATGCTAAATACAGTTCCTAACTTCATCACTCAAGTATTATTTAAAAATCTATAGTTATCAATGAACATTTTTAATACTTTATCTGGAAATGTCTATTGAATATTTATAAAGCTACACAACTGAAATATAAATTTTTAGATTAACTTTAAGTAAATAGATTATGATTGAAATTATCAAGATTATATGCTTGAGTATAAAATATAAAGAATATATTTGAAATACAGAATAGACGAAATTATATTCTTGGATTTAAAAACTAATATTTTTCATTAAATTTCTTCTTGAAATATTGTTCAATTTTTTTAAGCACATTAAATACGACTAGAAATGTGATAAAAATATCACATTAGATATGTAAAAACTTAATAATTCTTCAGAAACTAAAATTCAAAAATTTAGAATTAGGGTTTAAATAGTAATATTTGCAAACGATAATTTGTTCAAAAGAAGTTTCCTTCTTCAAACCATGATTCCGATACTGCAATTAAGACGGTTTAACTCTTGGCTTCCTCTTCATAGGCAACCACTAGGTTACGTAACACAGAATCAAAAGAAAAGCTTTACCGACTACTAAAAGCCTACCTCTTGAAGCCTCTGAGTCATCTGCCTAATGGTAATTTCATAAGTTTCCTCCTTCTGCAAAGCCTATGTGTGGCAAAGGTAAACAAAACAGTTAAATTCAGTTAAAGACAACAAAACGTTTCTTACCTGTTGTAAACGTTCATTCATACTGCGTTCCTGAGCTTCATAAGCCTCATGCTTTTGTTGATTCTATGTTGGAAATGAAGAGTACGCATTGTAGAATTAGTTCAGATGGGATACTATCTAAAGGAAAACTTTTGATGCCAGGGTATTTATCGATTTCGAAGTTGGAAAATTTTCGTGTTTTCTTTTCTGATTCAAATATTAGAAGTTAATTTAAATATCCACAGATATAAGATGAAAGGAAAAACAAACATGCAACTAAATTCTGGTGGATCAGTTTTACTCTTCATTTATGTTTATTCTTAAGTTCCAAGAATATGGTTTCTCAACTAAACAATTGTTTAATTACACATAAATATAATTTTAATAGAATCATGCAGATACGATCAACATATATTTTGTGTATTTAAAACTATACTGCAAACTTGTCCCCTAATGTCATGATCTTAAATATTTATATACAAATTCCAAGTTCACTAAAATTCTGAGAATCCACATTAACTTTAGTAAATAATATTTGTTTTGAATGCATTGTCACACTAAGATAAGGTTATTAGAAAAGAATTTAGATGCATTATGCTTTCTCAATTTCGGCTTCAGTTATTTCTGACAGAAAAACTTCGGACAGACAGTACAAAATGCTGCTTTTCTGTTATAAAATTGTAGAAAACATTTATATCAGTTACAAAAGTCAGATTTATCTCAAATTTGCACAAACCAAATTGCTGAAATAAACATTTTTGCAATTCATTTTTCTATCCCAAAGACACTTTTGATTTTTTGACAAATTTCCATAAAATGTAATTTTTGTGTAAACTTAAAATAAAAATATCCTGATTTAAATTTACAGTATTATAATTACACTTTTATTTTGTATTCATACTAATCAAATTCCCAATACCGGATACTACATTTAACCTTTTTTTAATGAAAAAAAATGCATTAAAAAGGTGATGTTGATTGAATGAAATGAAAAAATGATGAATCGTTCAAAACATTTAACTAATTCTTATATTATTTATATTTTATCTTCATATAGAATTTATTTCATAAAAGTTTCGCATGAGTAGCTAAATTTTCTATTAGGAATCAACAAAGGCAAATAAATATATCTGATTTTCAAAATTTCTTTAATTTTAACAAGAAATAACCCAGAACTCCTTCAAATAAAAACCCAAAGATAACTAAGAATGTATGTTTCAAAATCCCATTTAAGGCACAAAAACCTTTTTTTATAGACATGAATAAATTATTATATTTTGAATCATATTTTGTAGCCATAAGAGTATTTGATATAATGGTAAAAGGGAGATTTTTATAGTATGTATGTTCAAAATACAACAAACGATGAATAACTAATATGTTTTGAATAAGAAAAACATAAATGAAGGGACAAAAAGATATCTTAGCTACAAATTTAATATTTAACTGTGGATATTTGAAAAAAAAAAAAACTTGTTTTTAAATTTACTGCAACCTGGCAATCAAAGTACAGGATATGAACAGCAGCTACACTAAAGATTGCTACAAAATAATTTGGGTGCAATAATTCTCCAATGCAAAATGCACTAGTAACATTAAAAATTTACCAAAAAATAGCTAAACAGTTAAATAAGGTAACAAACAATTCTAGATTAGTAGAGGAAACATCCAACTATATATGTATTTACTGAACAAACAGGGAGCATTCAGGGAATATGGGATGCAGTTAATAATTTTCTTTTTCTCTTAGAAGGAATTGCATAACTGTTATAGTAAAATTTTGAAATGCGATTCCTGTACTTCTTTTTCTGAACAATGATGGCTTATGAAACGATCAGTCACACAAATGCAAAACTCATTCAGTTTCAGAAAAAATTTAAATAACTAAAATGAACACCAATTTACAATGAAATACATTTCAGATGATTTCTTTTTATTATACAGGATAAATAGTACTCTGGTGTACATTGTAACTAAATTAAAAATTTACAATGAATAGGAAGATGGAAATTGTTTAGATTAAATGAATTTATATTGGATTCATCTACATCAAACAAATTCTGTACAAGTTAATATTTGGAAACATTACATTTTTAGTTGAAATGAGTAAAATTATTTGTAATGATTCTTTTACACTTTGATTCTTTGAAAAGTGAGTTGTGTTGCATTCTCATCAACTACTTTGATGAATACTGAGCTTTTGAGAAAGCATTTTATGTTTAAATTTTGTGTTATCAGTTTAATTTGCATATATATGTTGGAACGTTATTTAATTTTATTAGCTTTTAATCTTTAAAGACACATCCTCTAAAGACATTATACTCCAAAGATACATAGCTATAGAATTGAAATAAACTTTTATTTAATTTCTTTTTAGATGTACAGAAATTTAACATAATCAATAAATTAAAATTTACATGAAATACAATTTCAAATTTAGAAGCTTAAAATTGAAAGAAAAAAAACGAAAGTTGTGTATCAAATGTAAGGAACACGTACAGATAGAAAGATATAGCATTTAATTCCATCTTTACTTCGCACTAATTGTTAAGGTTCTTGATTCTTCACATAAAAATTTAAATATTTTAACCTTAAGAAATTGGTTTTCAATAATAGATTAAAACAGACAAGTCGTGTATTCTTAAACTGTTTGTTCAATAACACAGGGTCTAATGAAGTATGGATGACTTTATTTTCTAATAAAACTGCCATTTGGTGATTTTTAAGGAAAAATACTGTTGGAATTTTCTGAAGAAAAAATTTATTCTAAGCATCTTAAGTATTTGAATTCTTTTAAAATGTAAAAGTTATGATAAATGTACAATTTAAAACGCTAAGAGAAATATTTCAGAAATCAAGCTGATGAAACTTTTAAAAGAATAAGTTTCTTCACTCTGAGGATAAAAAACTGTGTTTTACATAAGTAACCAAATTTTTTTAAATAAACCAACCAAAGCAATTAAATGTCCCAATAAAAAATCTTTTGAATTTTAGCACAAACTTAATTGTTAAAGCGAAATACCCAAGAAAATTATTAAATAGACAGTGTTAAAATAGAGCATTATATTTACCCAGTATTAATCCAAAAACAAAAAATATTAAAAAGAAAATTAGTCGAAATCATCTGAATTGCCAATTTTAAGCAAATTATTTTTGTCTTCAAATGATAGTTTGTTGAAATTAAGGAAAAATGGAAGCTAATATCAGAATAAGTTTTGAAAATATTTAGAAAAATTAAAAAATAGTAAATTTTTATTTTTATTTAAGCACAGAAATTTTATCCTTAGTCATAGAATACTTCAGCTGGGCAATTAATAGGTTAATCATCAAATTCGTCTATTTTTTATTGTTATTATTTTTTTGGGGAAAGCAAATTTAAAGCTTGGCAGTAATTTCAGTAAACAAAGATTAAGATAAAATGTGATTCCAAACTTCATTTATGTACAAGAGAAAATGCAGACATGTACTTAAATTTAAAAAATGCGTACATATTTAAAAAGTGAATTCAGCAGAAATTTGCATCATTGCTGTTGAAATCCAAAAATAGGACAGGACTGTGCAAATTCGGCAAACAATGCAGAATTTGTTTTGCCAAAATGGGCATAAAACTTATATATCTATAAATAAAATATGTGTACCTTCAAATAAATGAAAATTATGTAAATGTAGGAGATTCACTAAAGACAATAGCTCTTTAAAAAAGGCTAATTTAAAACTATTCTTCAACTGTCAACTTTATTTTGCTACAAAATGTAAAAATATAAAAATGTAGATTTCTATAAAAAAAAAATTTAATGTGGAATAAAATGGAATCTCTTCAATATATATTTAGTGTATGTATAGTAAATAAGTTGTTGCTTTAAAAAAGATGAGTGAAAAATATTTTAGCAGCGAATAGAAAAGCCAAGCCAAGTCACACCAAAATAATTAAAAAATCTTAGGCAGCACACAAAAATTTTTCTTTTTCTTTCCAGTCACAAAAATTAAAAATGCTTAGCAAAAATGTAACAAAGCAAATTCTATTTAAAACATCCAAAAATTGCATATTGGTTCAAAAATTCAACATGCCAAAAAGCTTAATAGGGGCATAAAAAAAGTGAGGAATACTTCAAAACTAAAATATATTTCCTCCAAAAATGTGAAACCATGCTTTCCAAGTAAAAACAATGAAAATGTATTGCTGCTGACCATATATAAAAATACAAAAAGAATAGATAAAAAGTAGAGTATTTCCCCCTCGTTTTACCTTCTCCTCACTGACTTCTAGGGATTTCAGATTGTTACCGACAACTCTCAACTCTTCCTCAAGCTCTACAATTTTGCTGAAAATTAAAACATTTATTATAAGACACAATAGAAAACTTACAATATATACACACAAAACAGTTAAGACAATAATTGAATAGGTGAGTAAAGAAACCACAATAGTCCATGGCTCTTCTTAATAAATATAGGGTCATGAAAAAAATGTGTTAGTTGCAGAGACCAAACAAGTCACTGGCTTGTGGTTTCTGGGGCTATTTTTCTTAAATTTAAAAAATTGGACTTAATTGCTTAGGTTTTGCACTTATCGATTCAACTATTGCGAGTTAAAAAGATAATTATTTTCAGACATTTTCTATTCTTAAGTCAAAAAATATGCTAATCTCCCTCAAATAAAAACTGACATTTTCAACATTATAACCAAAGAACAACTATCATGTATGATAAAGAGTTATAATTTTAATAAATTCTATTGTACAATTTAAAGTTTTTATTTCTTCTGCGTCAGGGAAAAGGGGGCTAAGTCAACTTTTGATGAATCAAAATGTGTGTGAATCTATGAATCTAAATCAATTATTTGTATCACAACTATCTTCTCTTTCTACCTAAATACCTGCAAGAGTAAAATTTCAACTTAAGATTCCGAAAAGTAGCCAAGTTGACTTAACTCTGACATGGAAGATTTAATAGTTGAGTAAATAATTATCGAAATAAGTTTATCACAAAAAACATTTCCCTTACCTATTTCTCCATTTACTTATAACAGCTTTTTAAATCCAATGAGAAAGCAATAAGTGTAAAAGTAAATTTATTAATTACCAACACAAAACAAATATGTTGCAAACTTTTTAAAATTTTAAGGAATTGAGAATATTTTCAAAATGAGCAATAATAAATGGAATGCCGTTTTACTTCATACATAGATACTATAATAAAGTTCAATCGTACCTCCATGAATTGAAGTTAATATATTCGAAGTAGTAAAAGTGAGGAAAAGAAAATTCTATACATAAATAATGATATTCAGAAACAATCTTTTTATAAGCATTGGTATAGTATTAAGCATTCAGAAATATATTTCTTACTCACTGCACTTTCATTACAAATTTCAATGTTTTAAAGTTGAAGGATTGATCTCAATGTTTTAAAAGTCAACGTTTAGAAGTACGTTTGAAACAGAGAAAAGATGTTCTGTGGATATAAGCTTGCTGTTTGATATGTTAGGGAATTTGATAAACATAATTTCAATACATGGAGGCATAATAGCTAGTCATGGATTGTACTTTTGGAAGTAATTTTTAAAACCAAAATCTTACTTTTCACCAGTCTCAGCACGCTCCTCAGCACGTTCCAAGTCAGCTTCAACCATGGCCATCTTACGGGCGACCTGGGAGATTTTTAAAAATTAATATCAAAGTACTAGACACAGAACTCAATTGGTAGACATTTATTTCTACTTGTGAAAGAACTTACAACTCCCCCTAGAAAAAATATATTTTTGTAATAAGCTACTGCACATTGCGATATTTACTTACGAAACAATTATACCCACCCCCAGAATACTACATAAGATCTCTCATTTTATTTTTATACGAATATTGATTATTAAATCAATTATTTAAAAAAAAGGCAAAAATATATTAAATAAAAAAGTTAAATAAAACTTGTGCAAGTGGAAAATTTAAACTTTATCAAATGATAAACACAGGGAAAATATTGAAATAAACCTTTTAAATACATAAAGGTTCACAAATTTAAAATACTTCAAGGTATATTGAACCAACTAGAATTATGCTGCAATTGATCTTTAAATATCATTAAATTATTTTTCTCACATTTAGTATTCAAATTAACATGTAGTTCATACGAAATGATTTTTTTTAATATTTTACTTAAATATGAATGAATACAGTTTTGTATTTCTCTACAATATTTTCTGATGAAAACTTTCAAATTCATTACAGAAATTTTTGTAAAGTTTAATTAAACTAGCAATATTGAAAGTGGTATTTAGAGATAATAAAAAATTTAGATAAATTGTTTTGCATAGTATATAAATGACTGGTCAAATTGTGTATGTAGAACATACATGTGTTTTGACTCAATTTGCTTAAAAGTTGTGCAATTTTAGCTAATTTGTGTTTTAAAAAATTGGTATTCTCGATTATTAATTTGGTATGTTAGATGGCATTACATAAAAACACCACATCCTAAAAAATTAACCAAAAAACATAAACAAAGCAATTTTTATGAATCATTTTTAAAAATGGAAAATATATATTTCATTTATTAGTCAAAGAAACACAGTTTGAAATTAAAGTGTAACTAAAACACTGGGAAAACTTTCAAAATTATCAATATATTTTATTTTATCCAAAACAAGCAACACTTAAAACTCATTTCTTTCACAGCAATTGGATATTTTAAGCAATATAAATAGATATTTTATTAAGGCAACATCAGAATCTCAATCACACTTTCTGACAACATAAAATTAAAATATTAAATATAACATAAGGAATATACATAAATCCTATTTAAGACTCGATCATGCAAACAGCATGCACTGGTAATCAGATTCATCCAATATTTTTTTCTATAAATGTGTTTTGATCATTAAAATAGCTCTAAGTGTATAAATCATAAGCTCTTCATGAATAAATATATTTTAAGATTTATCATGTGTCAAATTTTCCCTTTTAGAAAATTTAAATTTTTGATTACATACTATTTTTATGAATAAGGGAGAAAATGCAGAGGAAAAGTAAATGGGGGAATTTTAGAGACATAAATGTTTTCATTATCTTCATTTCAAGATAATACATGGCTACTCAAAACGGTAAACATTACATTTAAATTTAGTTAACTGTGCCTTCTCCATACTCATTTTTCTAAATTAAACATTTTAAAATTGCTTGATTGGCATCGTTTAATTCAACATATGCCATACAGCTTGACAAACACTTTTATATTACTTTATCTATTTTTTTTTGTCCAAAAAAACAACTAAATTTAATTTTAATACAAATATGATAAAAAAGCACAATACATCAATTGTGCATTTATGATAAATTCAAGAAATTAATAATAACTATTGAACTACAAGTACAACAAAATACGTTTTGAGATGTATGAAATACTAAAACTTTGGAGGTAAAATTTCTCATAAATTACTGTCTTAAGATAATTCATATGTTTTTTTTTATAAATATAATGTTTTTTATGTTAAGTAGACATTTTGAATTTTACAAAATATATACAATTCAGTAAAAAACTAAAACTAAAACAAAATGAGCAAAAAGAAATAATTTCCACATGCAACTTAAATTTCTTAGAAAACACGTAAGCGTCTTCAACTGTAAAACACAGGTGCGAGTAACACAAAATAAACTCAAAGCTTTAAACTAATGCAGGTCCTACACACACAAGAGATGTCCAATAAATAATAGTCAAACAACTCCGAGTCCAAGCTGGATAGCTGCAATTGAGTCTTAATGTGATGCATATTCTTTAACAGAATAATTCATCAGCTTTTTCAATATAAGATATTTTCGGATGATTTTTTTCCTCTCTTCTCCTGAGTTTCTCTAAGCAACTGATCAAACGCGTGTCACATGGACAACTGCGTCACCTGTTGTCAAACCACATGCAAAAGCAAGTAATAATGCCTCGCTAATTTTTACGATTGAGCAGGATTCATTCCTGATGGTGATAATAAGGGTTGTCAATGTTATTCATTGAAGGCCATGCTCAATACGAATTCTCAGTCACCTCATCATATTTGCGGTCAGCTTCTTCAGCCATCAGCCTAGCTTCCTTCAACTGATCTTCAAGAGCATCCATACGTTCTTCATCAGTGATGCTCCTGTGCTCAAGCATCTTACGCATACTGGAAAAGAAAACAGTGTTGAAATAAATATGAATATATCAAGAATAAAATTTACTTTACTCAGTATATATGCACCTTATTATAAAAAGGGCCTATGTGCATTTTGCAAGTTTTTAGAAACAGCTGATTTGCTAATTATTTTTTAAGTACTGCATGCAAAAAAACTTCCATATGTTTTGATCATTTCATAATGTATTGACAGGAGGACAATAACCTTCTGTTATAACTTTCATTATCTCAAAGTGATTTGTGGATGTAATTTAAAATCAGTGAATTTGGAAAATCAGCCCTTATATTACCAATGTGCAAGATAAAAAGAATTATTTGACATTCTCACTTCCTAGCAGGGCAAAAATCTTTTCCATACCAAACCTCTAACAAGAATTGCGTGATCAGCAATACTGTCGATTGTCATAGTGATTATAAGTAATAAACAGGTATTGAGGAGCTCTGTATGAAAATAATTAGACCAAATTCAACCAAATTTGGTGTGTTTTCCTGACCATGGGACTTTGATTCCTCAAAGCATTTCATTAGAATAAATCATTTTTCTGCAGTTATCAATTGCTAAGTATTTTCGCAATGCTTTAAACACTGAAATTCTTTGAATAAGCACTGACATAGCTGCTTATATAATAAAGTATAGGAAGTAATATGCAATCAGTTTAAGTATAATCTGCCCTACAAGAATTGCTTGCACCACAAAATGTGCACTTATATGTTACTGTAGAAACAGACTGTAACATGTTTTCCATGGGGACGAAAGAAATGAATCCCTGAAGAAATGCATTCAAGTTTGCAACATTGGTACATGAAATGACAAAATGGAAAAATATATTTATTATAATTTTTACTTATTGCTAAGTCAATCTATAGTTGCAATATATCTCTTTTGCAATCAACATTTTCCAATAAAATAAAATTAGGATATCCACCAGTTACCCTTACTTAAAACGAATAAGCCCCGTTTCTAAAGCAACCACCACAACGGGAATTTAACAGTAGGAGCAGTTTTCATGACACACAATACAAGACTTGTTAAAATTGTTGATTTGGTTGTTAACTCGATTCTATGCAACATTGATGTGATGTCTTTGTGTGTAAGATGCTATGTCAGGGAAAAAATGCATAGATTTGTAATTTTGAAAATAATGCTCATTTTAATGTTCTGTTCATTGATTTAAAGGCCACAAAACTCATTATATCCGAATATTGTGGATGTATTATATTCATTTATAATATGTATATTTAATTTGGAAAGATATAAAAAAAAAGAAACTAGATTGTCGAGGTTTAGGTTTGTTTGTTTTGTGTTTTATGATGCTAAGGCCACATTTAGCCAAATTGTGCAAGACATAATTTGGAGGAGGGTTAGGACCCAAAGTTACTTTTGGTTAGACAGCGCTCTAGTTTGTATCAGAAAAACTGTAGAAATCTTACCGTTCACTTTCATCAGCACTTTGAGAGGCTTCTTCCAATTTTGCTGAGGCAATTTTAAGACGTTCTTCAGAACGTTCCATGTCATCTTCAATGAGCTGGATACGCCTGTTCAGGGCAGCAACTTCACCTTCAGCCTATTCAATAACCAAGAAGAAAGGCAAATTAGAGTTGAAAATAATTTGAAATCATTAAAAATGACAGAATACAAGATCACATTATAAATTACATAATTTATCTTAAGTATGAAATAAATTAATTATTATTCAATTTAGAATTATTTTTTAATAGTAGCAGGACAACAGAATGGAAGTCACATTAGTGTAACTTTCACATCCATCAAGAAGTTTTTAGTTTTGATTTAATGGGGCCTAAGATTGAAATACACACTAACTAGCAATCTGCTTAAAATCCGATATTTTATGATACTAACCCACTTAACTATTTTTTCCATCATGATTAAATTGAATTTAAATTCTTGAATGCAGTTACCATAGAATCCAACCCACATTTTTTAAATGAAATATTTTAGAAAATTACATTCAAATCTGATTTGAAATCGATTTGTATTTGATCAAACAATCTTAAAACTGTCCAATAATTTCAGTTCCAAGGAAAAAATGTCAATAATCAATAATTACCCTTTTGAGTTGCACATTCATGATGTTATGCAGTTCATTTTTAATGATGCTAAATTTCATCATAGTGCCTGATGAGAATATAGAAGCCCCAAAAGCTAGGCCAGGATAGCCAGCACTACGTTGTCTATTTCTTCTATTTCTTTCCGCAATTACTTCAGTTTGGACACTAGAACATCTCAATCTCGCCCACTCCTCACTTTCGGTGTCGTTTTCGTTGAAGGATTCAGTATTATCTTCGGCTCCGTCAGCTGTTCTGTCCACGATCTCATTTTGTGGTGAAATGTTGACCACGTTCGATTGTCGATCTTGATTGGAATTTCTGTTCGATTGGTTTCTGTTTCGATTGCGCTGGCGATGAGAATCCTGCATTTTGAGAACTTGAGGAAGAGTTTTGACAAGTTGGTCAGTAGCAATCTGTCACCCACAGTTTGTTTACATTCTCGTCATACCACACCTTACACACCAAACCATCACTTCTCAAAGGCAATGTACACTTTTTTCCGGTAACTCTTAAAGTCCCACGAGTTTTCAAACGACATTTTGAAGAATATAAGTGTTGATCACATTTCGTTCTGCGCTGCTTTGCAATCAGAACGGTCCGTCTTTATTTGCATTGTGATATGCACCATATGATTTCTGAAGGCACTTCAATTATGCCCTCAAGTGAGTACATGTCTAGCCTCAGCAAGAAGCTCCAGTAGTTCTACTAAGTTCAGAAAATTATACATAGGTGGCGCGGTAGTGACTCGGATCCAATCCAAACACCCCCAAATATGGAGTAGTAGCTATTTCGGTTTCTGAAGCGAAGACTCTCATATCTTTCCTCTTTCAGCCGCTCATGGTGAGCAAAAGTGAACACAAATAGATTCCTCTCTGTTTAAACAGGTCGTACTGAAATTTATACTTTTGAGAAAAAACAGGGCCAGGCCTTTAAAGTATTTTCTTAATTGACGAATTCAAACTAGGGGATCGGAATACATTCATTCCTATAATTGATTAAATACCCATTTAATTCTGTCTTGTGTTCTTCATGTTATCCTTTTTAAATCGTCGTAAAGTAATAAACGCACACAAAGTGTATTTAATGACATGGAAGATTGAAAATGCACTCAGGGTTACGTAAGAATTAAACATGAACTTCTTACAGTGTACAAGCCTGTTTAGTAGTGGCCAGTTTCGGTTTGTGTCCGGACAATTGTTTTGCCATGGCAGAGCTAACTAGAATAGTGGGCAATCCCTACACATTTCCAAATTAAAAAAAATGTTTTCATGAATCACACATGCTGCTTTTAATTTCTCTCTTGTTAACGACCTGATTGATTGGAGTGGCTAGGTGTTTTATGGCTCTAGGTCTGAAAACAGACAAGATGCGCTCAAACAACTTGATTGAACTTCACTCTCCAGAATAAAATCTTGATAATTCTAGATTATTTCTAAAAAGCGCAGAAATCCTCCATGTAATCAAATCTTTTATCACGAAAATCAGCGCCCGTATGCAAAAGAAAAATCAAATTTTAATATGACCTTAAATTGTATTTATTGGTCGGTTCTCTCGTTAAAAATTGATGAAAAATTATCGTGTTATTAGTTCAACTAATGACACGATGAACTTTACGCATAAAATAACAAATGCACATAACTTTTGATACAATTAGTTAATTTACTTACAACGGCCAGAGCTTTGTCCTTCTCTTCAAGTTTGTTGTTGGCCTGGGCCAGCTGTTCTTGTACCTGGTCCAAATCATTCTCAATCTGTTGGATCTTTTTCTGGAGGGCGCGGACTTCCTCTTCAGCCTAGTACAAGATAAAAATTTTAATTAACAAAGAAATCTCAACAAACCATTCTATAAAGCAGAAACATAAAAGTTTTCATTTTAAACATTTTTAAAGCGAACTTAAAAAAAGAAACTAAATACATAAAAAGAAAGAAAATATATACACTTTAGCCTTTACGTTTTAACTTTTTCTTCTTTTAAAAACTTACTTTTCATCTATATTTTTGCTGAGCAGATACAATAGAATGATTGTATTTTGTATTAAAAAATAGCTAGCTCATGATTACCCTCCAGTGTTAGTATCGTTATTTGTGGAAATTTTAATTGTAATAATTTGTATCTGATTTTTCGGAAAGTATTTGTTTTGTTGAAAGGTGACGAAAAACTAAATCTATGCGGGCATTGGTGTGATTTTTTAAGTATTTTTTAACTCTGAAATTTTTACACGTTTTCTACTAAATTTAATGGAGCTTATAATAAACTTTTGGTATGATGGGAAAAGTTTTTGTGCTCCTGAATATTTTCTTCTTTCCTAGATTTTAAAATTAATTTAACTGTTATAAAAATTAAATTTAAACTAATGTAAAAATTTGTCATCTCATGCTTTCTTTTACACTTTTAAATATAAGGAACTCTAACACCAGCAATTTAACACAATTTTTTTTACACAAATATTTTTGAAATATTAATCTCTAATTTAACTCATTTAATCATTTAGAATTTTAGTCATTTTAGAAGGCTCACAAACTATCACATTCATCACTTAATGCTTTCAATTCATTTCCGAAAAAATTACGATTAAAAAATAAATTTTCACGTATTGAATATTTAAAGAAATCGGTAGAAGGTTTTATTTCAATGCTCTTTAATAGAAAGCATTTCTACTTGGGATATTGTTGCAATTAGAATCGACCATAGATTTTTTTTTAAAACACGGGAGAAATTATAGATATAATGTAAGACAAGGGAAAAAAAAATTTTAAACATTTCTAAACACAGTTGTTACAAATTGTTCCTCATATGTGGTAAGTTTTTTTTATGTAACATACGTAAGTAATTAACTATTATTTTCTCATCGAATCGCATTCATTTTATATTGTTTCCTTTCATCTTAATAATTTTTAAATGATCATAGTAGCGTAAGAACAATGTTAATAATAACTTTTGCACGTAACATAGATCAAGTAATTAATTTTCTGTTCTGCATAGAAAGCATCCTAAGTTTTGTTTTAAATTCTTTATACTTAAAGAAAAGGGATGTATTGGAAAAAAATTCTATTTCCTCGTTTTTTAACGTATAATACAGTTTTAAAAAATTCTAGAACACCTGTTCTGTTTTGTATTATTGTATGTTGCATTATGTAATTTTTAATATTTATCTTTTGATTGTAAAACTTGTATCATAAGATGATTTATTCTGTCCTTAGAATTTCTATTAAAAATTTATTTTATAGTATTATTCTTAAGCGGATTGTTGCGATCTGAATTGGAATCTTGATGAAACTATGACAAGAAATATGCATTAAATACCGAACCAATTGTCAATTATAAATAAATTTTATAACTATATACTTAAGGGAATTCTAGTGGTCTTAATTTAAATCTTTATGAAACTATGACTGAGAATATACACCAAATGTTTTACCAATTGTCTATCATAATTTTATTTTATAACAGCGTTCTTAAGCGGATTATTGTGGTTTTTATTCGAATCCCGGTTAAATTTAAACTTTAAATATACATTAAATGTCTTTTTAATTATCTTGTACCGAATGCCTCAAGGTTGTAGCAAGTGCTGAGACGAAAATTCACTTAACTAAGAATCGGAACAGGGACTTGCGGAAGCGAATAGCATCTGAAACAGGGAAGCTATTTTCAGAAAGTGCAATCCTAGCATGAAAGACAAACAATCGGAGAGCAGGCGCCAAACTCAAGAGGAGCAAAAAGAATGATGGTCTGGATAGAGACATGACTGCTTGGAGGAGTATGAAAAAAGGCGTTTGGGAATTTCAGTCATTAAATTTTTAAAAATGTGTTAGGGAATAGCGTTGACTCGAGGCAAAATTTCATAAAATCCTAGGGCGATTCTTTAAGTAAAGGAGAGTGATTATTGTTTCGTATAATTTATTTACCAAGTTTCGTTATTTTCATTTATTCATTAAGTTGATTCGGGAAAATTTCGATACTCGAATGTTAATAACATTTGATGGTCAGATCTTGGCAATTTTCTTTTGTTTCAGTAAAAATGTAACGACAGTTTGCCAGTGAGGTATAATAGAAACCCGATATCTTATACTTAAAAGAAAATTATATTCCATTTTAAAAATAAAGCAAAACTTGGTGCCGCATTAGATGGATTTTCTGTTGTGTACTACCTTACCCTATTCTAGAATAAAGGTAAAAAATGTATTGTTTCAATATAAATTAATGTGTTAACAAATAGTACAGTGGTCGTATTTTCTAAAACTTGAAGTTTACACAATGCTTTTAAACATTTATTGAATTATAAATTCATGAAAATAAACTATTTTAAATAGAATTCATATCGAAATTTTTTTGGAATTTTTACTTTAAAAATTCTAGTTTGAGAGGTCAGTTATCAAGTTTTCAAATATGATTTATCCAAACAATAGTTCTGCACGTGAGAAAAGGAGTGTGATAATTCTCAACAAGAGTTTATTAACTTTCTAGAAATATCATTATATTTGTGGTCTTATTTTTCTTCACAGTTTCTTTTGTTTAATATTTTATCACAATTCATGGCACTTATTGGTTGGTTCGTTTTGGGTTTTATGGTGCAAGGACCATATTTGGTCACGCCATAATACGTATTGAATAAGTGTAAAACTGTATAGTGTGAATAATTGGACATCCTTCTTTAGAAGAAAGAGAACGGGATAAAAATTTCGTACTGAATATCTAAACGAGACATGTTTTTAATCATTTTAGTAGGAAAACTGAAATTAGATAAACATTAATAATGCAAATAACAAGTGGATGTGTTTGCAAAATAAGTTGCTTACCCGAATTAACTACAAAAATTTCATAAATCATACCGACACCCTCTTATAAGTTACTTTTCTGCACCGCAATTACGAAACCAAACAAATTTTAGTAATTTCATGTCAAAAACTTTTTTAAAGTAATATTAACTATTCAATATGAATCAGTGAAAAAACGAGGCTACAACCAAGGTGTTAACATGAAAGATTGACCTTAACTTAGGTTTTTGTCAAGTGTTTTTTTTTTTTTTTTTTTTTTTTTTGTATTTTCCATTACCAATTGGAGTTTTCGAATTATATAAATAAGTTTATCAATGGGGACTTAAAATTTCACAATCATAATATTTTGAAAAAATTGTTCTATCTACTCTACATGATTAATATGAAAACAAACCCATGTCTTGATGGCTGATTTTTAACTAAAATATGAACTAGGAAATTTGTGAAAATAAGTTGCATAACAGAAGAAGCAATGTTTAAGTATTATCTCCGCTTTAAGTAGAATAAATAAACGTTGATCTTTTAAATCTATAAGTGTATCTTTCGTTAAAATAATCGGTCATCATATTATCTTAGTAAATCTCTAAATATGTGTGTTTTTTAAAAGATTGTTTAACCATAGTTTTACATCAAACGATTCAATAACTTCGATTAAATTAAGGGTTGATTTAAAAGTTATTATTTTTTACATATTTTAAAAGGTAACACTACTATTATCTTTAACACGAAAATTTGAATTTTTAGCTAGACATTTCTGTTATCGCGCTGTGTTGATTATTTTCGAATGTCATACCTAATAATTTTTAGTTTAAGTACAAATCAATATAAGGTAAAAATAAAAATAAATCTTTCTACAGTATAAAACCTTTTTTGTTCACAATTTATTAAATAAATGCCCGGTTTTAAATTGTTGCAATTTATTTTTGATCTATTTTGTTTAAGAGTTCGAATGTTCAAATTTTTTTCAACTATTCTGTAAATTACAAACTTTGTTTCTGGGTTGTAATTTTTAGATCCGTAGTCAATAAAATTTTAGACTGATATATGTCTAAGTAAGTTTTCTACATGAAATAAAAATAAAGTTAATCCGTGGATCAAGAGACGTTATTTTAAATTATTTCAATCGGAATGAAAGGTTATTAATGTTAAATGAAAGTAAATAAACAATATTGAAAAGCAACATTTTCACATCATTCATTTTTAAATCGTTTGACGAAATATTACAGATTGTATTAATTCTTGTGTAGCGTTTGTGTTTAAAAAAGATAAAAAGTATAGCCATAATTTAAATTAATTGATTGTGCTTAAATACTAAGCGTGATAGGAGTGATTCATCGTGTATCTAAGTCATCTTCTGTTTACTTAGTTCAAATATTAGAAATACTTTGTAAAATTGATTATCATGAAAGGCTCTGACGATTAATCAATTATTTTAAATACTTTTATGTAACATTTTTGGTGTTTTAGAACACAATTTATTTTGCTCTGCAGTTCAGTAATACACTTACCAAACGGAGTTAATTTGATTTATTATATTTTGCAAACTATCATTTGAATTGAAATATTGAGAATATAGGAAAATTAATGCCGCATAAAATCTATAAATGTTTTAGTAATTAGTCAAAATTTATGACCGCGTTGATGTAATAACTTCCACACACCTTATGTTTTTGGACCAAACTTTTTAGTCTTTTCAAGTAAAACATACATTTTGTGCAAATTTTATAACAATCGAATAATAACTGCAAAAGTTAGTTTTGAAAGTCCACTGTCTACTTAAACAATGAAAGTGTCACCTATATATATAAATTGTATTTATTTATTTATGAAAAACCATACTATTCATACGTAATGCTTCGATTGAGGCACACACAAATTCAAAAAGTAACATTATTATTTAAGAATTGAAATGAGGTGTCATGTCCCCCCTCCTAATCTGTCATCCTATTCTAAATATATTTATATTTGATTAGTTTCTGATGCAATACAATCCATAATCATACCAAGAAAAAAAAAAAAAAAAAAAAAAAAAACCTAAATTTACAAAGCAAGAATACGAATTATAGAGTTTGTTCAAATAAAAGATGTAGATAAAGGCTGTCTGGAAAATAACTTTTGCAAAAGTCTTTTCTTTAGTGGTATGGTAAGTGAGTGACTTTCAATATGTCGGTTTCGTGTGATACTAGTCTAAAATAACAAAGTCTTTCTCTAAATTAAAACATCGTTTTTCTGCCTTGCTGGTCTCCAAGCTTATTTTACGTTTGTTTTTTTAGGGACAACGTTTGTTTTCCTTATTCTCATTGAGCGTCAGCGTCTGGAGATTTTCGAGTGGTGTAGTATTGTTTTCCCCACAATACACACATAATGCTTTAATAACCACATATATTAAGGTTGAAAGAATACTAGGAAAAATTCTATTGATCTAGAGGGTCAAAACTGATTAGAAGTCATGTAGGAAAGACTACTTTATATGTGCGTGTGAAATCCTCATAGGGTTAAAATATTGCGAAAAATACCTGGTGCCTGATGAGAATCTGTAGAGAATTACCCACTCGACGCGCTTACATTTTTAAAAGGGCCACAGATGCCATAATAGTACCATGCTATCCATAAACTAAGGTACTTATTTCAGAATTAATTAACAAATGTCATGATTAAAATTAAAAATAATGGATTCAATTTTTTCCATTTTATTAACAAGTTGATAACTCGCTTACAATGTCTAAAAACTTTAATTTTCGACAGATAAAAGAGGGGAATTTTTTTTTACTTCAGTAAACAAGTTTTAAAAAAAGAGGGTATTTAAGTAGTGGAGTTAAAACTCTCAATGAACTAATTGTTAGGACAATGATCAAAGAATACGGCTCATTGGAATGCTTAGTTCACTTCTATTTAACAGAGGTCAGTGTGAACGTTTTTCTTGTTACTCTTTATAATACTCATAGTTGTCGAAACAAATAGTTTTAATTGATTAAGTATAGGAATTTAATTTATATTTTTGTATCCAAAATATGGAAATATAATTGGGTCAACAACTGATAAAAATGACGGATAAGTGGTCTCAAAGGTACTTGAGCCTAGGGCCTCTTTTGTCCTAACCCGAGTAGTGACACTGTTATTTAGTGTTGTGAAGAGTTAAGCATGTACTAGTATACCCATCATGTAACAATCATGGACTCGGGGAAAAAAATTTTCCTTTTTGAATACACAAGGCTATGTAAAATTCGATTTCAACGCAATCCCTATAACGTTCAGTATACAGTAACGTGACATATCACTATAACGTTCAGTATATAAAGACTGATGAAAAATTGTATCGAAAGCGTGGTATGAAACAATTTTTCAATGCAACCTTTCTCTATTTCAAACCAGTATTTTGAAGTTTCATTGTAATGTATAAGCTAGCTGGAGTGAGCAGAGTATTTCGTGATATTTACCGAGTCAAAGTATGAATTGTTTGTTTTTTGAAATTTGCTTCTTGAGACTAGGGCAGCCTATGTAAGCACAAAGGGGATAAGTACAATGTACGTGTACATGTGCGTGAAGGAAAAGCTAACGTAGGTTCCTTTCCAAGGAAAGATAGGTTAGGTATTTGTTAGAACTCTCGTAGTTTTTTTATACAACTATCTTAAAATGTTATTAGCCCATCACACTAGACAGTCTATCTAGTAAAATTAGCTAGTAGTCTTAGTACTAGTTGAATTCTCTGTCTGGCTTCTAACTAGTTACGGACATATTGGCGCACAGAAAGTTTTTGTGATTCTTTCAACCATTGTTTAGACGTGGCTATTTACTCATTAAATATATTGTAGGATAAAAACAATAGACTTCTCTGAAATATCATGAAGGTAAGAGGGCTAGTCTAGCTAAGATATAGACCATATATCATATACTCATGTGTTAATGCAATGCATGACACATTCAACAAAAAACTGCAAAATGGCTTATGATGCTTTAAATATTCAACACATTTTATTTTATCTAATTATTCATGGTCTTCTTTGTTTATGTTATAATAATTTGAGATCATGTATCATAAACAATAAATTATAAAATTGGGATCGCAGTAGTAAGTTGATTAACACCTTTTTATTTAGGAATGTTTAAGCGTTAAGGAGCTGGTGAGAACACCCTTAAGTATTCAAATTTTTCTTAATTTGATCTCTAAAATAGTTAAAAATTAACGTGGTTGTGGTTTTTTCATGATATATGTGTGTTCCATAAGATCACTACAGCCGAGACTTTAAATTACTACTGAGATTATTTTATCATGAAATTTAAAGTAATATTAAGGATTACCACCTCGTCATCTTATGAGTATGAATATCAGTTTCATCCAAATGTAAATAAAACGGGGTCATTCTTTAAATAAAGAAGTCCATTTCCCCATAAATTATTATCTGAATGTGAAGTAATAATTTCTCCCATAGTGTTGTGTCTTTACGGGAGTATAAAATGCTTATATTTTTTGTAAGATGTATCGTACAACGTTCCATGGGACGTTAAATATTTACATTAATGTTCATTGACGAAAATAGTTTAAAAACAATAACAAGTGTATTGTAGATTAAGAACAGTTTATGAGAAAGGCATATGTCATTGGTAAAGAGCAGCATTCATGCAATAATGATAATTATTTATCTACAAAATACGACACAATGTGGATCTAAAAGAACTAATTAGAATCCATTATGTTTATTAAAAATAAATGCGAACAATTTTTAATGTTGTTATGCAATATATATTTAATTAAAAATAATCTCAAAACCATTAACAAAACACACAATCATTCATTCTTTGCGCGTCTGACATACTGTTTGTTTCTTTCCTGATTACTCTCTAGTTCTATTATTAGAGTACAATGAGTTTTATTTATATTTTATTCTATTTGATTCCAGAACTTAAATTAAAACTAATCGAACGAACCTATTTATTATGGCTGTGATAATAAATAGTAAATTTCCCAAAGTAACAAACTCGAATGCTCTGTGGCAGAGAAATTGGGTTAGTGAAGTAATACGGAAGTTAAAAAGTTGTTTTTCCAGCAAAGCATTCAGGATGAAGCAAGTTCATCCTCAAAGAATCGAATTACAACTGCTGTTTCCTTCCTTCCGAATGATGTAGATGCTGAAAGAGCAGTATCCGCTAAAGATTTCAACATAGATTATGTTAATTTCCATATTTTTTGTAGAAACATTTAAGACAATTTAATTTTACGTCGTTTTACTACAGAATGCTTTGTATTCATTCTCATAACGATTTGTTACATTCAAATTATTAAGAATCAAGTATAAACATTTACGCGTATGCAACGCTCTGTACTTTGATAATTCGAAAGGTAAAATAATAAATGTAACGGAAGAGAAAATTTTGGTATTCAAACAAGTGGTATTGTAATTCCTATGAACTTTTAAACCGAGATTAGGTTTTTAAATATTTTTAATTGCTACTCCTTGTGACATTTGAGAAAATTTCAGCACATTAATATAGATTTTGTAGTGTTTTAAAATTTGAAATTGGAAAGAAAATTAAACAACATTGAAATAAACTAAAAATGACTTAAGGCAGTTAATAATTTTACAGGTTTGAAAATTATTACTAAAAGAATGACGGGGATAAATTTAATGCTTAAGAATGAAAAACTGCAGTTATAATTTTACAGGTTTGAAAATTATTACTAAAAGAATGACGGGGATAAATTTAATACTTAAGAATAAAAAACTTATAAAAGCACATTTTTATCCTACAACAATCAAAAGAAACGTGAATAGTAATCAAAAAACTATTTTAATCGTTAACACAAAATTAAATATATCCAAGCTACTTCCTGTTTTTAGAGTAACTTTTCAAAATATAGAACTTCAAAATAATTAATTCATTTATTTTGGGTGGTAGGAGTTAGATTATTTTACAGAAAACAAATAATGTATTAAAATTTTGTACCCTGATTAAATAAATAAATACATTAAATAAAACATTGTTTTTAAATCTTCATTTTTGTCGTCTGCAAAGTTCTAGTTACGTGTTAAAAAATATTGGAAAATGGTTCTAGTGTTTGGAATGTTTTGTAAAAATGTCTCTCACCTTGTCGGCACGCAAATTTGCATCCCGAGCCTGGTTTTCTGCCGTCTCTGCCCTGTCGACGGCATTGTCCTTCTCCAACTTCATACCCTGCATCTTTTTCTTGATGGCCTCCATCTTTATTGGTCAGTCGGAAACTTCGAAACTTCGAATAAAAGTTGATTCCGGACGAAGATCTGTCTCGGCGCACCTCACACAGCCAAAGATCCCAGAGAGAATAAACCGCCGGGAGAGAGCCGACTTGAAGAGATTTACTTCTGCCAGATAGGATTTCCATGGCTGTTTCTGGAAGATCCTGCCCTCTTCCCATTGGACGACGGGGACGCTCCAAGGCCGCCAATGGAGATGCCGAGGAGTTCGGATTTCTCCCCTCCCCACCTCCGTGAACAAAAGTGGGGCAACCGCTCCCGAGGTTCTTTACGTTCTTCCGAGAGTGTTTTCTAAGGACGATGGAGAGAATCTAATCGGAAAACGATAAAATCGTCTGAGTGTCAAGTGACACATTTAAAATAAAATTCGTTATCCTTTTGCATTTTCGACAGTTCTAAACAAAACAAATTGCAAGCCACCTGAAGTAAAGAATTAAAAGTAATCTATCACCTTAAAGAATGAAGGATTCCACTGGTGTGTGTTCTCACATACTTAGTGCTGATTATCGTTTGGTAAAAATAAAAATTATCAGATGGTTTTTTCTTTTTTTGCTAACTTTAAATGCAAGCGGAATTACAATTGTTTTACCAAGAATATAAAATCAAGTGGCAGCAATTGTTATTGACAAGTATAAATAAGAGAGTGTCGAGTGAGGCTTATTTAAAAGAAAATTCGTTATCCTTTTTTGCATTTTCGACAGTTCTAAACAAAACAAATTGCAAGTACCTGAAGTAAAGAATAAAAATAATATCTCGCCTTAAAGAATGATGGATTCACTTGTGTGTATTCTCACTTACTTAGTGCTGATTACCGTTTGGTAAAAATAAAAAATTATATTTTCTTTTTGCTTTAAATGCAAACGGAATTACAATTGTTTTACCAAGAATATAAAATCAAGTGGCAGCAATTGTTATCGACAAGTATAAATAAGAGAGTGGCGAATGAGGATTATTAAAAAAAATTCGTTGTCCTTTTAGCATCCACATTTCTAAACAAACAATAGCAAGTACCTGAAGAATAAAAATAATTTCGTACCAACAAAAATGAAAGATTCACTTGTAATAATACATATACTAGATGCTGGTTATCATGTCGTAAAAATAAAAAATACAAGATTCTTTTTGTTATTTAAAATTGAAGCGGAACTATAATTGTTATAATCAGATTCACGGACATAAATCAAAATCATCTAATTTGGATAAAGGCCTTTTTTCTACCAAAGTGTAGAAATATACTGGAATTTTTGGTTCTTTATTTTATTATTCGTTTATACATTTATGTTCGTTATAATTATTTGTTCTGTATTTATGATTTTTATTTTATTGTTTTCTTTCATACACTTGTGTTCTTTAATTTATTATTCTTTAACATATTTTCCTCGGTTATTTTCATTATTATGGCAATTTGGCAGGTTCAAAGAACTTAATGTTGAGACTCTCATATTACTAGATTTTGTATTTAAGATATTTGAGCGTTGGGAGTATTACTAACTTGTCTGTTTTGAAAGTCTCTATCGAATTTCCTTTACTCCTTTGCCTCATTTCCCACCATCTATTTCTACATTGTAAAGATAGTTTACAGTCTTTAAGAAGCAACATCGATACTATATTTAAACTAAAAAATGTACAAAACACTCAACAGGTGTTATAGAAACTATGACATCTAATGTTAAAGTTTGTTTTCATGTCCGCAACCAGAGGGTTGCAAGTTTGAAACTGGATCCAAACCAAAGCCTGTAGTGTACATGGGAGCGGGGGCACGTTAAATCTGTCATGGCATCAAATTTTCTCAATTTGGAGGTTTAGAGAGTGATGTGCCAACTCACATGTGTGACTTCATACTCCGTTGTTCAAAATTACGACGTTTTGTCCTCGGATATTTCATTTCGGGATTGATCCCGGACCATCGTCCATAACCTGAAGTGTTGTTTCAATGCTACGTAAATTCAGCTATCTACGTACTTGTTTACATATCACGCCATTTATAATTTCTTTCCATAGCGTTCCTTTAGAATCTGAAAACTGTGTATGTCTAATTTTTAATGGTATTTTCTCATTACATGAAGCTTTCTTCAATTTGTTTTCTTTCTGGTTGATAATTGAGAGTAAAGGCATTTATCAACCAATCAACAACCAACCAATCAAAGCACAACACAAAGCTTATAGATTTGGTTGGTGTTTTAAGTTTCAAATTCTATTTCTATGTCGAAGGATAGTTTAAATTATTCTCAAACTGTAGATAATGTTGCTTTCGTAGATAAAATGCAGTTTTTAAAATCACAATAACATAAAATTGAATTTCCCATTTTTATAACTTCATCAATCAAACGACTCTTTTAAATAATTGTTACCGTCATTTGACAACAGTGTTACTAAATAAACATGAAATCATATTGTAAATTATTTTCTCTCGATGTATGATTGACCATAATGAAGGATGGTACATAGACAAAACTAGTTCTACAGTGGGCTTTCTTTTTAACTACAAACTACCTTTTTCGTAATCTTTTTCAAGGCTAATTGAAGTGTGTAAACACATAAAATTAAATTCACTTTCTTCATAAATGACTCCAACAAGAAAAAGGCAAATAAAAATATGCTCAAACTTAAACAGTTTCCCGGCTATCAATTTAAACAACTTCAAATTACAAAATGGCGCTTAGCTCTTCCCACTTGTTATCGTCTGACATCCATCTTAAAGATTTCATGCAAGGCGACACAGCTAAACCTATTTTTGGATATGGGCTTCTTACCTATGGGAAGGTATACTCATAAATGTTTCTGTCATCACTGAAAACAGTCATTACGCTGTGGACCCGAAAATTGCATAACACAGACGTAACCTTAGAACGTAGTCTAAAAACAGAATTATGCATACTTTGAATATTCTCTTTACTATAACAGTATGCATCACGACTCAAGAATAGTGACGTTTTTCAAAAAGTGAATTTTACAAACGAATCAATAGTATTTTGAAAATCCTAAAGCATAATTCACTTATCAATTTGAAATTTTTGAAGAATTCTGATATGCTCTTATTTAAATTTATGAATATTTCCCGCAATGATCTTCATTGTTCGAACGAGTCTTACTTGCACGTCCATGATGTTACATACTTCATTGGATGGACTCCAATGTTTGGAGTCATAATTAAAGTTTGCTTATTTTGTAGTGTTGAACTACTAGGAGGGAAACGAAAAAGTAATGGAATAATAGTTTTAAAGCCATGGAGATGAATATTTAATTTTAAATAAATGATTTATGGAGAAAGTCAGTCATTTCTTAGCTAATGAAAGAAATTTACAATGTAAATGAACAAACCAAACTGAAAACGGAGATTTTACTTCTTGTTTCACAAATCCTCTCACACTTAACTTGTCGGGGATATCTTAAAAAGTAGTTATAACGATTTTTAGGATATTAAGTTTGACGTTTAATATACTATGCGTTGACCAATCAACTATCACATATTAATTCTAATAGGTTGTATAGGTGACGTATCATATTCATATCATTCTTCTGGATGTTTCTTCTAGTTCTGAAATCACAAGACTAAAACGGTTGTAACGCTTTTTTCGTAAGTACTATTCCGAATTTAAAGTCGTATTCACGTCAAAAACTTAATTTTGAGTTGCTTTCCTCAGTTAAATATTACCAGGTAAAAAGAGGGACTTTGACCATTTTGGTTTTTTCCGTCATATTTGAAGAAAAACGTCAATCAAATTTCTTTTTCTAATATTTAGAGTACATTGCACTAAAGAGCAAAAGATACAAAATAATAAATAATTCAAACGTAAAAAAGCAAGAAATTAACGTAAGAGTTGACAAATCCTATTCAAAATTAGAAATACCTCTCTTTGTACGCAGGCAAGGTAGGTAGGTAGTTAATGCTGCAATGGAGCAACACAACGGACGAAGGGTTCTGGATCAATCCCAATGAGAAGAATCCCAAGGACAACGGCTCGTAATTTTGAACCATGGTCAGATGACGAGATCAACACCTAAACTGGCACCCCACTGTCCAAACATCTACACCACGCCAACGTGAAGACATTTGAAGCCACAACAGATTTAACGTGCACAAGCCCCTGTGTACATGACGTTCTTTGGTTCAAAACCCTCCGTTAGAGAATCTGTTGCTCATTCAACTGGTACAATTACGTACATTATACAATGTACATTATACATCATCATACATTATACATCAAATATGATGATACTTGATTCGTCATCTCTGGAAATCTGAACGATTTTTCTTTGTCGTTTGTTTTCAATCACGCAATCACACGTACATCACCACCCTCGCATAAATTAAGGTCGTGCGCCGTATAATGTTTCACAGATATCATTCACAAACCATCTCACGATCACAAAATCTTCAAATTTGAATGTCTTTGACAGTTCATTCTCAACTGTAGCGTCATCCGATTTATCGAAATACATCAATATCAAAAGAATCGTATTTGGAAAAGTCATCTTCGTCACTGCTTTCTCTAGTAATTAAGTAATTGGTAATTTTTTATTAACATCGTACTAGAGCAATACAACGGGCTATTGACGACGGTCCGGGATCAATCTCTTAAGGGAAAGATCCGAGGACAACACCAAGTAATTTTGAACCACGGTCAGATGGCGAAGCAACACCTGAGCTGGCACCCCACTCTCCAAACTTCCACGCCAACCCAACGTGACTAAATGTTTCAGGGAATTTGTAATTAACCTCGTACTAGAGCAACACAACGGGCTATTAACGAATTAATTTCAGTCGATTTGCATACTAAAAATTATGTTCATTTATAAAATTATTATTACAAGTATTTTGTTCTAGTTCTTCAAAAGTAACATAATGAAAAATAAGATATTTATTTTTGAAGATACAAATAAAAGAGTTGAAAATTTAATCCGGGAAAGATCCGAGGACAACATCTCGTAATCTTGAACCACGGTCAGATTACGAAGAAACACCTGAGCTGGCACCCCACTCTCCAAACTTCCACACCAACCCAACGTGGGGACTTTCTGCCACGACAGATTTAAGGTGCACCAGCCGCCTCTACACCATACGCTTACAAACATCCATGCCCGGACCCGGATTCGAACCAGGAACCTTCCGATCTAGAGGCTGACACCTTAACCACCAGACTGGTTGGTCGGCTTGGGTCTGCGACGAGCCCGTTCCTGGTTGGTAGGTATCTGGTGCACACGACGGGCTATTGGCGACGGTCCGGGATCAAACCTGAATAGAAAGAACCGTGTTCCACATGTTAATTTGAACTACGGTCAGATGACGAAGCAACGCCTGAGCTGGCACCTTACTCTCCTAACTTCCACACCAACCCAACGGGCTATTGACGACGGTGCGGGATCAATCCCTTAAGGGAAAGACCCGAGGACAACACCTCGTAATTTTAAATCAAGTTCAGATTACGAAGCAACACCTGAGCAGGCACCCCACTCTCCAATCTTCCACACCAACCCAACGTGAAGACTTTCGGCCACGACAGATAGGTGCACCAGCCGCCTCTACACCTTCCGCTTACAAACATCCATACCCTGACCCGGATTCGAACCAGGAACCTTCCGATCTAGAGGCTGACACCTTAACCACCAGACTGGTTGGTCGGCTTGGGTCTGCGACGAGCCCGTTCCTGGTTGGTAGGTATCTGGTGCACACGACGGGCTATTGGCGACGGTCCGGGATCAAACTTGAATAGAAAGAACCGTGTTCCACATGTTAATTTGAACTACGGTCAGATGACGAAGCAACGCCTGAGCTGGCACCTTACTCTCCTAACTTCCACACCAACCCAACGGGCTATTGACGACGGTGCGGGATCAATCCCTTAAGGGAAAGACTCGAGGACAACACCTCGTAATTTTAAATCAAGTTCAGATTACGAAGCAACACCTGAGCAGGCACCCCACTCTCCAATCTTCCACACCAACCCAACGTGAAGACTTTCGGCCACGACAGATAGGTGCACCAGCCGCCTCTACACCTTCCGCTTACAAACATCCATACCCTGACCCGGATTCGAACTAGGAACCTTCCGATCTAGAGTCTGACACCTTAACTACTATACGGTTTGGTCGGCCCTCAAGTAGTTAGGTGAGAGCCGGTACTGTCTGGCGTTGTACCTGGAATGTTAATTTTTAGTGCAAATCGTACTAGAGCAACACAACAGGCTATTGACGACGGTCCGGGATCAGTCCCTTAAGGGAAAGATCCGAGGACAACACCTCGTAATTTTGAACCATGTTCAGATGACGAAGCAACACCTGAGCTGGCACCCCACTCTCCAAACTTCCACACCAACCCAAGGTGAGGACTTTCGGCCACGACAGATAGGTGCACCAGCGGCCTCTACACCATCCGCTTACAAACATCCATGCCCGGACCCGGATTCGAACCAAGAACCTTCCAATCTACAGGCTGACACTTTAACCACTATACGGTTTGGTCGGCCCTCAAGTAGTTAGGTGAGATCCGGTACTGTCTGGCGTTGTACCTGGAATGTTAATTTTTAGTGAAAATCGTACTAGAGCAACACAACAGGCTATTGACGACGGTTCGGGATCAGTCCCTTATGGGAAAGATTCGAGGACAACACCTCGTAATTTTGAACCATGTTCAGATGACGAAGCAACACCTGAGCTGGCACCCCACTCTCCAAACTTCCACGCCAACCCAAGGTGAGGACTTTCGGCCACGACAGATAGGTGCACCATCGGCCTCTACACCATCAGCTTACAAACATCCATGCCCGGACCCGGATTCGAACCAAGAACCTTCCAATCTAGAGGCTGACACCTTAACCACTATACCGATTGGTCGACCCTCTAGTAGTTAGGTGAGAGCAAGTACTGTCTGGCGTTGTACCTGGAATAGAACTGTATGAATTGCAAATCTGCAGCAAGAGATGCATTCCCCGACAACAACTTATATTTTTCTTCGCGGTGCTCTGAGGGTCGGGCCAAGTCTGATATTTCTGTAAATATGAAAGAAGTATGTCTCCCTTTTCTATGTGCTTGTTGTCTATCTCTTAATCGAGCACTTGGCATTCGTTAGATGATTGCATTTCTACAGACAGAGGCGTCTCCGCACTTTCTGAAGCTATAATGTACCCATGTTTATAAACATGATGGCATCGAAAGAATTAATTGGCAAAAGATTAATAAACCCAAAGCATGTCTGGTATTGATAAAAGTCATATGAAGGCTAAAACTTTGTTGGACAAAGTCACTCCAAAAGTCTTCTGAATCACGGGGTGACGTTGTCCCAAGCCATATTTTTTTTGGTGTCAATTTAAAAAACAGTTGTAGTTTTTACCTTCAATATATGCCTGAAGACAAAAATGTATCTCGCCTGGCAATATAAGCTATGCAGGTGGACGTTTCAAGGTGCTAAAAATTACTTAATTAGCAACTGAAATTTTGAAATTTTTGCGATTTTCCGCACTTTGAAGTCCAATAGCTAAGAAAGTAGTATTAAATACTTAGGGTTTTTTTATATTGATTTATAAAGCGCAAAGAGACGAAACAAATGACACCTTAAACGTTGTGTTCACATATTGGAGGTTGGAGCTAGACTAAATTAATGTGACTCAGTGCGCATTTTCGTGACTCAACTTTGCGTTGCGATTGCATCAGCCGATGACGTCAGCGCATGATCAATGATCATTTTAAAATTCTTTGTTTAGTGCTCTTTTGAACGTAATATCGTTCATTTGTGCAAGTTCTTTTTTTCAAATTGTTAAATTTGTCGCACTTACACATCTTTTGACACTTAAAAATTAAGCGTGGTATCCCGGTTACGAAAGGTAAGACATATTTTTCTACGTCAAAAGGTACATCAAGCATTACTTATTTTAACAAGGAAAGCAATGGAAATGATGCAAAGGTTACCTCAATAGAATTCATTGTTATTTTTAGAAATCATATTTACATTTTAAATTGTGACTCATTAAACAAACGCTTGTGAAAGAGCGAACTAAAATTCAGCTAAATTTATCGTCTGCAATCGTCAAATGTCTTATTTAAAATATCTGCTTCAGAACATGAATCATTTTATTTTGAACTTGCGCAGTTGCATTGAGTAACGGAGAGTTGTATCAATTAATCGCTTTCTTTTGTTCTAATCAGAATAATAACTTTTATTCATGACTTTTTTTGCGTCACGGAGAACAGATTTTCGTTGTTCTTCGCGCATGTGTGGAGAAATAAAACTTCACCACTCTCGCAGAAGACAAAACTTTAATTGTTAATTTTAAAATTCACAAATGGTATAATATCAGGCATTTAAATTCATTGTAAACAGATCAATTAAGTTTCGTTCGTATTTTTATGTAAAAGCCTCTAAACAGTATAATAGAAGCATTCTGTTCTAATGGATTAATGGTTAAAGTCGGTTAGAAAACATCTGTATCTATGATACATTTTATGCTTCGATTATAAAATTGATTTCTTACAATGCATTTACATGGGAATGTTTTGTGATATTCATATGAAGAGTTTTTTTTTATCCTAATGGCAATGCCTAATTTCGACTCCACAGCTCAAATCTTTATTTAAATGTAACCCATAAAGTTTCAAGTCATTTGATCCAGTCGATTTTGGATTATGACATTAGGAAGTTTGGTGATTTAAATGTTTTGTTTCGCAGAGTTTAATTCATATCCTCCGAATGATATATTTTACTGTGCTACTATTTAATAATAAACGTAATCTTTCTTTTTAAAATAACTTTGTACGTAATACTTGTGAAATTAGTGTTCGAGAAAGTATGAATAGCAAATCTAAATATATTTCGATAGAAACCCATTTAGAACATTTTACATATGACAGTACAATTTCATCTCTTTCCTCCTTATATTTGATTTTGCTATAACAAATTTTGTGATTGCTTTGTCTAGCCACATTTTGCACACAGAAATGGTCCACTGATAAAAGGAAAAGGCTTAAATTGTAATATAGTAAGGTATTGCTATTGGAAATAATAAAGTTTACGCAATTCCCGATACATATAGACGGCCACTTATGTAAATTTTATGCCGATGAATTTATTTAAGACTAGCAAAATACCCGACCTTACTCGGTTTGGATTTTTTTACTCTAGATTGAAGAGATAATCAAAAGATATAATGACTTACGTTTTTTGTAGAATAAAAATTTATTTTAACATCTTTCGCCATCTTTATATTTTCTACAACTTACTTTGGACACAAATCCTATACATGCATATCCATTCATGTAATACATTTCACATACATCGCACAATTGCTGTATGACAAAGCTACAAAATGACGAAAGGTGATACTAAGGATACTACTATAAAAGACGATTTATAGGAATATTTGGAATTACCTTTCTTAAGTTCTTTGCATGTTCAACTCAATTAATTAAAATTACTATTTACGGCGAGTGCTCTCGCACTCATAGTCAACAAAACAATATTTTTTTACTTGTGGCACTCTTGCCTCCGGTATGCGACATTGTGAAATTTTGCAATCTTCTCCTGTCATTATTACAACGAATTTTTTAATGTTGGAAAAAGTTTCAGTTTGGATTAATAAACATTATTATTCTTTCAATAACGGCATTATTCTTTAAATAACGGCATTATTCTTTCAATAATGGCATAACTACACTTAAAATTTACTGAAAATTTATACTGACTTACCTAACATTTTTAAGTCTAATACTTTGTGGTGCTGTTGCGTGTGATGAGAAGGAAAACACATTTATTAAACTAATAAATATTTATAACAGGAAACAGCGAAGTAAAACAAAATAAAAGATGTCGCAAAAATTTGTTCTAAAGATATTAATTTGTGGTTCAATTTTATCTCTTGATCTCGCACAGTTGCCACAACTTACAACTAAAAGTGTACAAAATTTAGAAATGTGAAATTAATTCAGAGCGAAAGAACCAGAAAAAATATCACTGCTCGCGCGATCTTGTTCATTCTCGGAAATCGTTTTCATTGCGCAAAGAATAAAAATAAGACTCGAAATAAATGAAGTATCAGAGATGAAATTCCATAAAAAAAAAAATTGAAGAATAATTACTTTTTCAGCAGTACTGGTAAAGCAATCGAAGTAATCGTAATATTCAATAGACATTTCAATTTTTCCAAAACTACCAAATTATGGTTGATTTAAGTATACTTACTCAGGTGTTTTAGCATGAAACTCAACTAAATATAACAATAAAGAAATGTTTAATATTGCATTCACTAAACTAATAGATAATGGATAAAATAAAATTCAATGCAATCAAATATCTGGAATACAATTCATGTGATGTGTACACAAACACACAAACACAAAATCGAGCATAGAACAGAAAGACGGACAGACAGACTTTCGCAACCAATGCCACTCACTAAATGAAGATAAGTACTCATTGTATTCAAATTTTCATGAAAATATCTTAAACCGCGTGGACGTGTATAGGGCACAACATACAGACAGACAGACAGACAGACAGACAGACACCAAACGAGAAAAAGGCGGATTCGGCATCAGAAGGGTCCAAAACGGATAGAAAACTTGAAATGGGTCGAAAATATTGAATGTACAAACAAACACTCCATTCTTATTTATATAGACTAGCCACTGCGTGTTTTAACCCGGCGTTGCTTCGCCAACCAACACCACGGGCAACGTTGTGATGTAAGGCATGCCTCGAAATTGATTTTTTAATACAGGTGCACATTGTGCACCTAAGTTTTTAAATTAGGTGCACAAGGTGCACTGTGTACACCTAGTGGGAAAAAATTAGGTGCACAATTATATTTTCATGTGCACAGTGCACCTGTGCACCCGGGTATTTCGAGCCCTGATGTAAGGTATTAATCTGGTGTATAAAATTTTCCGCATATTTCAAATCCGTTGAAGATATATTCAATTTAAAAATTATTTATTTAAAGAAAGTCATATTTTTAGGTATCAATCTAAACTGAAATTTTCCTCAGATTTCAAATGCGTTTAAATTTGTTCTCTATCTTTAACGGTCTAGGAGTTAGTAAAAAGAACTGTGACTGTAAATCATTCCTCGGGCAAAATCAAAGCGGAAACGAAAAAAATAATTTTCTCCGCATGGAACGGTCAACGGCTGACTTGGCAAGGTCATTTCCGGCGTTTCTTCTCCCTCTGGTAGTAACGCGTTGAAAAAACGATAAAGAATAAAACAATTAAATTCATTTTAATATCTGTTAGATTGAATTTTAAAATTTCGCCGCGACCCAAAAATTGCAAAAAAATTTGGACTACCTGTGTGCCAAATATCATTGCTGTAAGTGCCATAGATCATCAGGATTTTGCATCCGCGAAACAAACAGACAAACAAACAAACACTTCCTTTTATAATTATAATAGTAGAGACGATGTTTCTAATGATACCTTTGGTTTGCTTTACTACTAACTACCGCGTATAAAGAAGTATGGTTCGATTCTTCTGTAGTTATGATGCATAAATTGAACGATATCCTGTATCTAGATGGATGTGACAAAATAACTGCTTTCAAATAATACGATTAAAACAGCAGAAGATTGGCTTTAAGTTGTATTTTGACCACGACTTTACTTGCAGTTGACCGAATATATTAAAGGTAAATATGGAGAAATCGGAAACCTTTTGGTGGTAAAATTCTTTTTACTTAGAGATACGAGACAAACTCCCTGTTGTCAAACATGGTAACAGAAACAAAATAGTTCGAGTTAAATTCAACCAATTATAAAAGTTTCACATTTTTATACTCAAAAATAAAATTCAATCTGTTGATTCATCATTTTGGTGGATAGCTTTTGTAAGTAAATGTTTCGGCGTGTAGCAAACAGAAGCGGCTCAATCCCATGATAGTACTTTACGCAAGTCCAATTTGACTGGCTAGTTTCACGGGCTTGGCTTCACTTGGATATCTCGCCAATCTGATTGTTGCGGTAACCATTTGATTTTGAATATGCGCGTTGTTTCTTAGAAATACAATACATACACTAGCGCCTCAGCGTACAGCGTAAGTGTCCGACAAGTTGACTCTGATTTGCTCCTCATTCTCATATATATGTTGTGTGGTTGTTGTTAGTAGTATTTCTTGCCAACTTATATTAAAGGGTACTTATACTTTAAAGAGCTTCTTTTCATGAGGCAACGATGGCTTAATGGCTAAAGTCACCCACATTCAGATTAGAGTCGGCAGCGGAGGGTGGCTACCCCAGTTCGAACCTAGCTGTCGGAAAAGTTTTTAGATCCTCCAAATTATTTTTAAAAAATTCCAATTTAATTCCTTTTCATTCTAATTTACTTTTCCCAATTTTTAATACCCTTTTCATATTTTTCCAAGCTTCCTTTGATTTTACATAAATAATCTAAGAACCACTCCTGAACTCACTACCAGCTGATATTTTTCGCCCCTCTGCCGTCCCCTTTGCTTTAGGATGATGGTGTCGTATCCACCCCCTGGCTTAGGACCATTCTGATGTAACAAAAAGCATACATAAAACACTAACTTATATAATTATTAACTTATATAATAAAAGGATACAATTTTCGGCTCCCACCTCTACCCACCCATAGCCATGGATCTGAAAAGAAAAGAAGAAAGCAGAAAGGAAGAGATAAATCGCCAACAACTATAAACCTTGATGACATACGTATCTAGGTCATGTGATCCGATTAGCCAATCAAGTTGGACTTGCGTAAAGTACTATCATGGGATTGAGGCGCCTGTGTAGCAAACTAATGCATCATCTTTCTTCCATAGTTCTTAATTCTAAACTCTGAAAAGTTCACATCCGTTGTGAATCTTGCAGTTTTTCCCTCATGACTTTCAACAAGTTTTGACCTTCTTCGCCAATAGAATGCTTCCTTGAATACATTGCAATGCTAGGATTCATTTAAACAATAGATGTGGCCATTTTAGCATTAAGCATGTGATCTAGGTGAAAGAAATACTGCTCTAAAATTCCGTGATGCGCAATGCATTAAACCTCCAAGTGGTCTCGACGAGATATCTCGTCATTCCATATCTGACCAATTTTATTGATGACGAGATAATTCGTCATCGAGATATTACTGAATTTTTGTTAACGACGAGATAGTTTCATTTTTTTACTATGACGAGTTCAAGGGTCAGTTTTCCTCGTATGACGAGATATCTCGTTCATCAAGATCTGGTCAGTTTTGCTAATGACGAGATACCTCGGCGATACAACCACCTGCACAGTTAATACAATTGGTTGATTTGTCACTCTGCGTCACGTTTTACGACACGAGTGTGAATAAGATTTCAATTATTTTCATTGATAATAAAATTTCATATTTTGCAACCCCCGAATCCACATAAACTTCGTTCACAGCTTCATTTGGCACAAGAAGTTTCGACTTTAAAAATTTTGGGATCCTTCCTTCCAAAATGAAACTTGTGCGAAGCTACTGGCGCCGATCATTTCTGAACACCTGCTGTAAATCCCCTTCTCTCAGCAAAAATTAGAAATATTTCAACTCGAAGGCAGCTGCGGATTACTATTTACAAAATACGAACATCATCTCGCCTTGGCAACTGCCTGTTTTCCGGATGTCTGCTTAGCATTGACGTCATCACCCTTTCCGCCAGCGAGTTCAAACTTCGAGTAAATTAGCAAGTCGGCAGATGGTTATAAATGTACTTTTTTAAGTAAACAGAACTCCAGCAAACTCCTCAATCCACCCTGTTCCAACATCTTGCATCTCAGTTCAGAAACATTCTCCTGTTGAATTGGAAATCGGAGAGTAGATTAAGCTGTGGAAAAAAAGAACGAAGTCTTGAATTTGAAGGGAGGTTGGTCAAGGGCCCTCATGTTTAGAATCATAGGCAGTCTTAAATTTTTTAAAGAAATGTCAAATCAATATATGTTGAATTGCTTGAAAAGCGTAAATTGAGCTGGGAAAAAAAGAATTAGGTCTTAAAACCGAACGTGGAAGATGATCTAAGGCAGGGGTTCCCAAACTCACTATGCCCATTGATCGATCCCTTCTTATAGCAAAAACTTGATCATGAACTCCCAAGTGAAATAACGCTACATAACTAATAGAAAAATTACAAATTTAACTTTGATGTCTTGAATGGTGAATGGGGACATAAAAATAAAATATAAATAAAACATTTTGATATTTAAAGTAGTATTTATTAATATTATAACTTTTTTTAAATACAAAAACACATTTGTTTTTCAATGAGATGGTGAATGATTTCAATGAGATGGAATGATGTGAGATTATCTGTGTTCGGCTCTATATTTGTGAGTAACATTCGTAAGTCTCCACAAGCACTAATTTTCAGTCGGATTCTTTTTTTCGTGATGACCCTCATTTCTGCACGAAATCCACGTTCAACGAAATAGGAAGACGAGAAAACAATCAACAGCTTCTATACAGTGACCCATGATGCAGGATATAAAATTGGTATCTGTTTTAGTATTAGGAATTTGTGGTATCCTTGTTCAAACATTGGTTTCAGCTGCTCATTAGTGGATAATTCAATAAATTGCTCCTGTATTAGTATGATATCGCACCCCGGCAAAAAAAGTGACACAAGTCAAAAAATAAAAATTTTGATGTTGTCATTGAAAAATATGTATGAGGTGCCCCAGCGTGTTATATTACTATTCTATAAAATATAATAGAATTTATAATCATAAATACTTACCTTAAATTTAAAAGAGAAGCTTATACTATTTCAATATAAGTTTTATAGTATCCTTTAAGTTGATGTGTTTCTGCAATTTTGAGTTGTGTCACTTTTCTTGCGTGGGTGCGATATGTTATGATATTGATTCATCTCAGTTTGTGGGTCTACTTGCAAAAGGGTCCTCCACTCAATCGGAGATAACCAAGTGAAGAATGTCGTCAAATCTTTGGCTGAGATCAGAATGAAGAGCCGTTAAGTGTTGAAAATAAGCAAGCAAATCTTCATCTCGTTTTTGCAATTTTAAAAGATTTGGAAACTGAGAGCATTCTTCTTTTCAGTTTTGTTCAAAACGCATATATTATACTTTTAGTTTTGATTAAATTTAAGTGATCACCTGGTAGCTTCAAATTGGTTTCGTTAAACTTAGTAAATAAGTCAGTCATATAAGCCATGTCATTTTGTGAATGAATTCAATTGAGCTGTAAATCATTGTCTTTACTTTCCAGGAATTCCAACACTGAATCAAAGAGTGCATAAAATCGATCCAAACATACACTTTTAGATGACCAACGAACTTTGTTAAGTAGTAAACTATTATAATCTTCATCATTTTCCAAGCAAAGTTCAGCAAATAATCTCTCATTTAAGGCATTCCTTTCATAACTCCTCTAATGACATAATCTAGTGGGCCATAAAGTTCACTCAGATTTTTGGCGACTAAATGTTGTGGATGAATGACACAATACAGATAATATATTCAGTATAGTTTGTTTTAAGTGTAACAGTAAGCCTCGGTGTCGTACTACCATTGCCGAAGCACCGTCATTAACAACGGATAGGATATTACTCAAGGGTATATCTTTTAAATCGTGGTTGTTGTTTTTTTGCCCTCTGGGTGCGAAAAAAAGTGTGTGTTTTAAAATGTCTTTTCAGTTTACTAGGAACGAGAGCTTCATTTGTAAGTTTCTTTTTGAAGAATACACAAAATGGTATTTGAGGGTCTTCAGTTTCAATAGCGATGAATCCGAATTCGATGCAGTCATCTTCATACTTCCGTTTGTTTATCTTCTGTTTGTGAAGCACCAGATTTTATTAAATATTTGTTCATTATTGCTAAATGAATAAAACATTTGTTAGTTACACTGGTGTCCAAAATTATCTTTACATGCATAGAATCACGGATTTCTCAGAAACTGTGAACTATAATTTTATGAATTTGTCTGGAATGAGACATTACATTATAACATATAAGTACAAAGGAAAAAATTTAAGAACACTGCACGTGATCACTTTCCGTGATTGGACGAAACCAACTTTCGGCGATTGGACGAAACCAACTTTCGGCAATTGGACAGAACCAACTTTCGGCGATTGGACAGAACCAACTTTCGGCGATTGAACAGAACCAACTTTCGGCGATTGGACGAAACCAACTTTCAGCGATTGGACGGAACCAACTTTTGGCGATTGGACGAAACCAACTTTTGGCGATTGGACGGAACCAAATTTCGGTAATAGGTCGGAACCAACTTTCGGTAATAGGTTGGAACCAACTTTCGACCATAGGTCGGAACCAACTTTCTAAGATTGGATGAAACCATCTTTTAACGATTGGACGAAACCAACTATCAGCAATAGATCGGACGGAACCAGCTTTTGACAATAGGTCGGAAACAGCTTTTGACAATTGGTCGAAACCAGCTTTTGACAATTGGTCGAAACCAGCTTTTGACAATAGGTCGGAACCAGCTTTTTACAATTGGTCGGAACCAGCTTTTGACAGTAGGTCGGAACCAGCTTTTGACGTTGTATGCATTATTCCACTCTGCAAGCGTTTAATATCTATTTCTCTGACCCATACCAAATCGATCAAGAGTTTAAAGAAATCAGACAGAAGAGCTCACCGTTAAAAGCCTACATCCGACATAACCGGGAGCTGAAACAAAAGGAACAAGTTAAATGGATACCAGAATAATTTACCGCTATTATTGAACGATGCTCGAACACTTCAAACGAGTGGGAAAATTGAGAGAATGGGTGAAAATTGACAGTCTACGCTTCAGTGGACGAATCCACAGCATCAATTTCGTAATCTAGATCCATAGCTCTACCACTTACGACTACTGCTATACTACTCTGCTGGCCACCGTAAATGCAACACCCTGAAGAAAGCATGCAAATACTATGAAATTTACAACATGCACTAGCGGAGGTGAGATATGCAAATGATTAGAATTTCAGCGCAGTGCCTGTGGCGCCACTTCAAAGCCCTATTTAAGGCTTGGAGATTTCGACGATTTCAAGTACGGCAATTGTGTTTTTCTTGTGGTTAAAAAAAAAAAAAAAAAAAAAAACGATCTATTATGCCTTGTAGAAAACAGCGATCATCTTTTGATCAAGTATACGAGTTCGACAGAGGAAGGATAGTGGCCTACCGAGATTGTGGATTATCTTTCAGGGAAAACGGTAGTCGTGTTGGACGAAACCAAACAACTGTAATGCGGATATGTGATCGTTGAATGTAGGAGGGTACGACGGACCGGAGTGTTCGATCGCATCCACCTCAGTGCACCACTTCACGTGATGACAGACATATTGTGCGCATGGTAGTGACGGATCGCTCAGCCACATCACGAACCATAGCACAGCACATTCAGTCAGTAACGCATCATCCAGTGTCTGCGCGTATCATTCGACGCCGTTTACAGCAGAGTGGTCTGTCCGCAAGACGTCCATTGCTTCGTCTACACTTGACGCAGAGCCACAGACGTCTCCACCACCAATGGTGCGATGAAAGAAGGATGTGGACGGCAGAATGGAATGAAATTGTCTTTACTGACGAGTCACGCTTCTGTCTGCAACAGCACGATGGTCGGATTCGAGTCTGGAGACACCGTGGAGAGAGGATGCTGAACAGCTGCGTTATGCACCGCCACACTGGTCCTGCACCGGGTATTATGGTATGGGGGGGGGTATTGGATATCACTCTCGCACTCCTCTAGTGCGCATTGCCGGTACTTTAAACAGCCAGCGCTACATCTCCGAGGTGTTGGAGCCAGTTGTCCTTCCTTAACTTCAGGGCTTCCCCACAGCCATATTTCAACAGGATAATGCGCGACCACAAGTGGCACGCATTGTCCAATGGTTCTTCGTCAATCGCCAGATTGAATTGCTTCCCTGGCCAGCTCGCTCTCCGGATCTTTCACCGATAGAAAACATGTGGTCCATGGTTGCTCAACGATTGACCCAGACTACATCCCCAGCTGCCACACCAGATCAACTTTGGCAACGTGTGGAAGCTGCTTGGTCTGCTGTACCCCAAGAACACATCCAAAGTCTCTTTGAATCAATGCCGAGGAGTGTGGCAGCGGTGATGTCCAACAATGGCGCTTTCTCTGGCTACTGATTTTGGCAGGAACCACACTTCGCAGAAGTCTATAAATTTAATCATTTCATACTTGGTCCACATGTTATCTACAAAATAAATTTTGTTGTGATATCTCTTGTCTTTCTTGGTGTTGCAATCTGGGTGGCCAGCAGTGTACATAGAGTTCACTTCAAGACTTACTTCTTTCACAAATCTTTTGATTTTAAGAAAGAGCTAATTTGAATCAACGTCAATTACAATTGGGAAAAAAATATCAAGTAAAAACACGGAAAAACAAAATTTAAAAATATTTTTTTTTGTAACCGTTGAGGTAATTACAAATACTAAGTTACAAAACCCATGTAATTTTAATTATTTGTCAAAAACCCTCGCGGCACATTTGACAATCTCTCGTGGCACACAGTGTCGTACACATCTCGTTTGTTATCTGTTTAATCATAATTAATTGTCACTAGAGGTCGCCACTGTAAAATGGTTTGTATAGACAGGTGTACCAGTTCAGAGGTTTTACCTTTAGATCTAGAGGTTTCGATTCGCTTCAGAGGTAAAAACAGAGGTACAAAATGCTCATAAGTAAAAATAGAAGTTTGGAAAAAAGAACAGAGATTTATGTATAGGTCTGAAGTATAATTATAATACGCCGTTTCAACAAAGCCGTATAGGTCGTAAACAAGCCTATATGATTTTTTGATGTTTTGAGTTGGCAACACTGGCTTGCTGGTTATTCAGAAGTGATTATGATTCACAGATTAACCTAGGTTCAGAGTGTTTTACGCAGTGACCATTTCTACTCCGTGTTGCACAAAGGTCAAGAAGAAGATTTACAGAATCGAGGTAGGCTTAGCGAAATCCACATAAGTGAGATGGTATCCATTATATAACCGGTTAGAGTGCCAATCGATTGAATGAATGAACATGGCGTCACAGTATAAACATTATCAAGTGAACAGTTGAATATCGTCGCTATTAAACGTCGCTGTAAAGAATTCACTCTTCAACAAGCCAAAGAAGTACGTAGTAGGCTACCAGATAATGTTGGTGTGCTGCTTCATTTGATTACACTACATCCCAATAATGCCGTGGGAAAAGTGAAGTGTAGCATTGTTCCACTTGCTGCAAAAATTCGTAGCTGTGTGTGAAAATGTGAATTAGTACCAGAGAGAGTGGGATCGGTTACCATTGATCTCAGAAGTGTCAGCAGAGGAATTTATCAAGCAAAGCCCTGTCAAATTCTGGGCCTCTATAGATAAACTAACAGATGCTGCTAGAGAAAAACAATTTCCACAGCTCTGTAAGCTTGCACTGATCTTAATGAGTTAATCATTTTCTAATGCAACTGTCGAGATAATGTTTTTTCAACTGAGTAATGTAAAAACTAAACTCAGAAACTAGCTACAGCTGAATACAACTGAGTCAATCATGATGGTTAGGTATGGACTAAAATTTAGAGGTGAAAGCTGTGTAGTCTTTAATCCTAGTAAAGAAATGCTGTGGAAATTTAATTCATATGCAATATATGGCACAAAGCCCAAAGAGGCAACCGAGCTTGAACGAAGTGAAGATGAAATATGGGAGATTTTTGAAGGACTGGTGGCATTATTTTCAGTAGTCAATAAATGTATGAATATGCACTGCACAATTGAACAAAGATAATAATACTAAATAATGTACACAGCAGTGAATAATTATTCATTAAATAACGGATTTTGCTTAAAACGTGTGTATGCTATTGAGAACAGGGCTGCATAGACGGGGGACTAATATTTAAAAAAAAGATCGTAAGCTCTTTTTTGGCATCTTTATCTAAAGCTTATTGAAGTCGGAAGAAAAAATAAAGCATACACATATGAATCTTATTTCAGCAGCACGTAGCAGTAAATATAAAACAAGCACAGTGCGCTTATAAATAAATGCCATGTGTGTGCTTAACACATGGCACATATCAAAAATATCGATATATATCAGCGTCGTTTAAAATATCGCACCATTAGATATGTCGATATATCCCAGATTTCTAAATCAGAGGTTTTCTAGAGGTTTACGCCTACCAAACAGGGGTACTTTGTTCTGAAAATCTGGCACCACTGTGTATAGACATTTTTTGTCAGTTGCGAGTCAGCCATGAATGTGTAAATACGGCCTGGGACCGTTGTAGTAAATGTGATTACGTAAGGCCAGGGGGTCGATTGATTTGTAAAGGAGGCACAGGGTGCCATGCGCATCTACTATATATGTAGATATTATTATAGAGAGTGAGTTTTCGTGTTACCATCCATCGAGACGCCTACGTAGAAGTTTACCTGTCGTTATAAGCGACAACATGTCGAAACCACTTTGATGGTTAAAACATAACCTATTGCGGAACATCTACACTCTACGTTTATGAACGATGGCAACGGCCTTTGGAGATTTTTTTGGCGCACTTCTAAAGTCGCTAAGGAAATAATTATTTCCAAACTCATTTCTGTCACAATTATTTTTTCTTTTTACAACACACTTTTTAAAAAAAATTTCAGAACGTTTTAAAAAGTATATTTTTTAAAAACTTTCACAAAAAGTAGTAAGTTTAAGCACATATCAAAACACATTTGTGAACCAGCAGAGAAACTAAGCTACGAATGTTGGGTAAGAATACCCTGAAACTTATCAATTACACTAAATACAGTATGCATGTTGAAAAAAAAATTTACAAAAGAAAAAAAAAGCAAGAAATAATACAACCTGATAACGTCAGAATTCTTTCGTAAAAAAAATGAAATCGCGAAAATGGTCAAAAAAAAAATCCAGAACTCTTAATCCTTTCCTGAAAAGCTCAGATGTTGCTTCGTCATCTGACCGTGGTTCAAAATTACGAGGTGTTGTCCTCGGATCATTCCCTTAAGGGACTGATCCCGGACCGTCGTCAATAGCCCGTTGTGTTGCTCTAGTACGACGTTAACAAAATTACCATTACCATTACCTTTCCTGAAAAAACTATTATAATAAAATAAAAATTCCACAACTGTCAAAATACAGATAAATGGACCAATGGTATTACAGAAAACGATTTAAAAGGACCAATGCAATCAAAGGATATTTAAAAAAAAATAACCAATGGGAGGATAGAAATAATTTTAAACGAATCAATGAAATCAAACGACTTTAACGGATTTTGGAAGAACTTTCTAGAATATTCAAAATTAAAATTGAAAGTTTCCGTTTGCCGATGTTGCCATGAAAACCACAACAACCGTAAATACAGATGGTTTGCCTTAATTTATCGTAACTCGCTACTAGAAGTGCGTCCTAAAAAATCGCCATGCCGTTGCCACTACTCATAAACGTAGAGTGTAGCTGTACCCCTATTTCTATTAAACGGAGTAATTTTTCTTCTGTGATTCAGAATCTCAGGTTGTGTAAAACGTCATGTGTGGATCGGATTGTAAAGGAAACGCGTCGCATGCAATATTTTGAAGAAGGGGGAAGGTGTTGAGTGAGGAAGGATTTAACTACAATCTCATTTTAAGGCAGGGCTCGAAATACCCGGGTGCACAGGTGCACTGTGCACATGAAAATAAAATTGTGCACCTAATTTTTTCCCGATAGGTGCACGCAGTGGGAACGTGTTTTATGTTATTTTGATGTTTAAACAAACTATTAGTATCGACCTCTCTCTCTAAAGAAACGTAATTAAAATTCCTAACTACACACACACACACAATGCGAAAACAAAATCGCTGGGTCGTAACGGGTTTATACAGTAGGAAGGTTTACTTGTGTCACTGCCACCAGAACTTTCCGAGGATCGAAACATTTTCCAGATAGCTATGTTGAAGTCACTGTCGCGACAGCCGTATGCAGGAGAAGGGAGAATTTCGATTTTAAATATTTTTATTTACTATCTACTTCGAACCTATATAAACATACCTAAATAAAATAAATTAGCTTACATTACATTAATACTCTTGTAATACGTTTTTTTTTAATGTGTACCTATAAAATATAATCGGTGCACTTAATTAAAAAACTTAGGTGCTTTTGGTGCACCTGTATTAAAAAATCTATTTCGAGGCCTGTTTTAAGGGGTAATTATGTACTAAACATTAATGAATAATACGTTTTTTCAGTAACAAGACTTTGTTGTTACTAATCTTATCGGCTAGACCAGATCCATGAGACCAAAAACACTCAAAAAGTCCAAGACCAGGAGGGGATTCTACGTCAAATCCCTCTTTTCAAGCAACAAGCAGGAGAGATGATCAGGTGTGGATTGATTGATGTTACACTTTCTACAACTGGGGAAGGTCTTATTGCCCTGATCTAATTTAATTATTTAGGAGCCTTGACAAAGCAGTCTGCTGGACACGATTGCCCGCAAAAGCAATAGCTCCACCCGGGCTCTTGCCACTATATCTGTTGTGTGCCGGAGGAGTACGCCTGGAAAAGACGGTGGTAGATTTAACTCTTGAGCAGATTTCTAAAAAAGTCAAGGTGATAGAAGTCAAATCCATTGAAGTTCCCTCCTTAGCCAGGGTATCAGCCACCTCATTGCCGCTGAGGCCAATAAGTGATGGGATCCACATATTGATACATTCCTGTAGTAAAGTCAGAATAGAGGTTGAAGTTCTATCACCAATACGAGACCAGTTCTGAAGGTGTTGAATAGAGCTGCGGCTATCAGTTAAAATCCAGATATCTTTGTAGGTGGTGCAGGAAGCTGCTGCCTTGAGACCCTCTTCAATTGCTATTAGCTCCGATCGAAAGACAGAGCAGTTGTCTGGTTTTCGAATTTTGATAGTAAAGCTACACCAAGGCGTTTTCACCAGACACCACTACTACAATTGTCATGCTCATTTTTACTGCCATCTGTAAATATTTGAAGAGCATTGGAGGGAATACTGTTCAGTGTTTCCAAAGCAACGTGTCGAAGATATTCTGGTAGATCTGGGTTTTTTTTTGTACATAGAATAGACAAGGTCTGTATTAAAATGAACTCTCGGAAGTCCATCCAAAGGATTGATAGAAAATTTCAGAGAGTGTCCTTGAACACTATTTTCAATGTAGCCCATTTGGTATGCCAAATAAAAGTAGCTGTTTCTTTTTAATCTTTAACTCCCTATCCAGTCATGAATGAACATAGAGGTACAATTGTGAGTACCATAACTGTGCAGTTTATTAAAGTATTTTGACAGTCTTACTCTACGTCTCAAACTCAGTGGTTGCAGATCTATTTCACCTGAGTAGGCTTTTACGTAGGCCAGTAATTAAGCGAGCTGCACTCAACTGAACTCGCTCAAGCTTAACTAAGTTGGCCGATGAAGCACAGGAGTAAACCTCTGAACCATATTCCAGGATGGGCCTAATAATAGAGACATAAGTAGATCTAAGAGTAAATGCATCAACTCTCCAGTCAGTGCCAGAAACATATTTTAAGATATTTAGTGCCTCTTGTTGTTGTTGTTTCTTATGCCTACACTGGCAGACCGGAGGAGTACCAGGCCCGTCAAAGACGGCAAGAGGCGAGTGGGGTGCGCCTTCCATGTTATTGAGCCCCAATGGGAGGAAGTCCGACTTAGCTCGACATACATGACACTTCCGTTTTACAGGAAGGTCCCTTCCATACATCCATTCACTCACTCATATCGTAATTTAGATCCCAATCAGAGGCCGATAACCCCCTGATTAGGTACCCCCAGAGGTATTGATTTGGTATGGGAACATGGGGGACTTTGTGACCACGACCTATTTAACGTGCCCCAGTCACCATTAGTGAACACGACGGTCTTTATCCAGGTCGAAGAGCCGATCTCGCAATCATCAGAATTGCAGGCTCCGCCGAGGACAGAAGCCTCTTGAAACTAGGTTTTCAATATGCTTATTGTTTAAGAATTCTGGATCAAGGCAGTAGCCCAAATACTTAGGGTGCTTAATGTACGGTAGTGATTGTCCCAACATAGTGATAGCTGGACGATAGTTGTATAGTTTTAGATTTGCAGTGAAGAAGCTCACATAAAGATTTGGAGGTGTTGAATTGTAATTTATGTCGGTCAGCAAATTCCACCACCTCAGACAGGGTAAGATTGATATCGTTTTCAATTAGTTCAATGTTTGAGCTAGATTTCCATAAAACGATGTCATTACCAAATAATCCGGACTCACTCCTTTGAGCAATATATCTCTCAATCTCAGTCATATTCAGTGAGAAAAGCAGTGGACTCAACACGGAACCCTGGGGTTAGCCCTGGTTCAATCTAAAATCTCTACATAAGGATTCATTAAAATTAACATAGAAAGATCTGCCATTTAGAAAATCCTCAATCCAGGCAAAATTCTTTCCATTGACCCTAAAATTATCAAAAAGCTTCATGAGTAACTTGTTAGTCCATACTCTGTCAAAAACTTTGGTAAAGTCTAAAAACAATGCCACTGTATGATTAGTGGGCTTCAAGTTTGATGAATCTCTGACTCGTCGTGCGAAGTATAAAATCTGGTCTATTGATTCTGCTGCAGAAAAATCCTCAAGATATCTCCTAATTTTTCTTTATTCTTAATTAACAGTGATATTGGTTTATAATTGAAAACGTTTGTTCATACACAAATGTGTCTCCAAAGCTGCTTAATATTTTCTGAACATTCATAATCAAACTTTTATAAACTTAACCTTTTTTTTAGGTTTTTGTAGAAATAAAGGAGCAAAATTCTTTAAAATTATGTCATGTTTTTGAACATAGGAGATACTTTCTCCAACAAAAATTACTTCATGGCTGAAATAGGTTGCACTGCTGTATACATTACTGTATTATAAGCTAATTTTTGTGATACCTAAAGGGGGTACGTTCATTGCAATACTCCCCACTAGAATTTAGCAGTAGCTGAATTCGATAGGTGTTACCATTTGTTGACACGATACCGTTTGCGTGAAGTAGTGAGAGCTGTGTTAAGATCACGGAAACTCAGTATACGTGGCCATGCAATAGTTGTTTACGATCTTGCACAGTACTGTGTTTCCTTTAACAACTCAGTGTGAGAGGCTGTGAGTATATAAGGCTGAGTGCAATCTAAGAGTGAAGCCGTGATAGGAATCGAAGCAGTGTCTGATATCACAGGGCTTCAAACAGTTCTTGTAAATGATTAACATCTCACTGGTAATTCAACTGCTCAGCGTGGACCATCCATCGAAGTGCCTGCCGATTGTTGTGAGCTCTTTATGTATTTGTCAGAAGCAGCATCTGGCTTGTTTTTGAAAGCGCACGTGTTTGTAATCTCGTCCGTCAGTCACCAATTTAGTAATTAGTGATTGACAGTGCAACTCTATCTACTAAAAGGTTCTCAGTGGTGGATAAGTTCACCCCCAGAAACTTGGCGTTCTCAGATATATAATCTAATGCCCTGCCTGCTTCTTAGAACTCCACTCATCCTTTTGTTATTTCACAGACATTCTTACATCCGCCTATTGTAAAATTAAAAAGACGACTAAAATTTAAGTAATGCCTGTATTAGACTAGATAATACTGAATTCTCTAGTCAAGTCCAGTGTTTATAGAAGTAGTTATGTGATTCATAGTGAGTTTTCCCACTGCGCAGTTTCTAGGCGGATCAGTTTCGATTAGTTTCATATATACTTCTCTCTTCTGTACCAGTAAAACATTTCTTTTGCGTGTATGTCCATTACTTGACGTCACGTTGGATTGGTATGGAAGTTTGGATAGTGGGGTGTCAGCTCAGGTGTTACCTCGTCATCTGACCTTGGTTCAAAATTACGTGTTGTCCTCGGATTCTCTTGGGGGATTGATCCTGGACCGTCGTCAATAGCCCGGTGCTCTAGTACGACGTTAATTAAAATTGCCTTACCATTACTTGAAGTTATTTGGTGCTGCTTATCCCATGCGCCACAAAACCTAACCAACCAAAATGTATTTCCTTCCCAACAATTAAATTTATTTGACATTTTTACAGTTTTTGAACAGTAAGGATTTCGTTGTGTTCAGTTGCTTTGACACAGGACTGTCAGACACTTAATGCGCACGGAGTGTTATCATTTCTTTCCTTCGGGAAATATGCTGTCCTACAGAGGCATAATTCTATTTTAAGATTATTCCCGGCCCCATCTCATCTCTAATTTAAGCTACTCCCAACAAACAATCCACATCGCGTGATGCAATTTTCATCAGTGCCTTAGCCTACTCTGGGGTCCCGGGTCTCCCCATCCCACGACATTGTTTTTTGTTCTTTATCCTTAAAATGCGAAAACTGACCTGAATCCTTATGTGATATTGAAATAACAGTTGATAGATTTTAACTAATAATTCCTCGAATTAATCATTTGATAGGATCATAGCATGTTCATAGCATAGCATAGGGAACCGGCTGTTGCGTAAATGATGGCTCTACACGCCGTTACTCTTGGAGTTACAGCCATGTGTCGCTCGACACTAAACTCAGAATGGTAACTCTGGTCGTGTTTCCGCCACATAAAACACGAATGCGGTGTTTCGGCAGGTGATATTCATCATCGCTGCCTTCCATGGATGTCCACGACTCCAACGCAGACGCAGCTGACGGTTGGTGTTTAGCGGCACGACTCTGTAACTCCCAGTGTAATGCTGCGGGGAGTTACACTTAACGACAGCAGGTCACCTCGAATAGTGATAATTTGACAGCACAGCGATAGGGCAAGTAGATCAATACGACTCTCACAAAACATACAGAGCACCCTGGGAGATAGAAAAAAGCAAACCTCCGAGAACCACCACAATACCTTTCTTAACAGTTGATGGGTATTGGAGCACATGGCCCCGATGGGGCCTTAATCTCCAGTATTGATAGTAGGTATGACGTTATGGTACTTGCCCTGGTATATGCCCTTCTAATTATGAATTTAAGAGACAGTAGGATAAGAAATAAAATTTAAGGAATTTAAAATTCGAGGGGAGCAGTCATGATAAGTAATTCAAGAAATATAAAAAAACTATATTAACAGTTATCATTTTTGTTTACACAAATCACAAAAAAATACATATTTTCATCCCACGTCCTATCCTTCCTTTTCCAACACACCACTTGAGCCTTATTGACCAATAACATTTCATAATCAGGCGTTGTTTTGATTCATCCCACCGAATGTTACTAAGCAACATTTGAAGACGGAAGTGCAGGTGCCTAAAGACGCGTATACATTTGTGAGCAGAACCGTTCTTGAACGATCTGCTTTCTGTCGGTTTTTCGACGAACACAAAGGCATTCTCAACGAACACAAAGGCGTTCTCAACGAGGTTTCAGAAAATCAAGTCCGAATACTGCTTCTGTGGTGAAATGGGCACACCTCTACATTACATCACAGCTTGCCCCCCATACAGCCTCATGGCATATGAGAACACCTGCCGAACACCTTAAAATTGCATGGCCCAGGAACATTGCATGTAACAAGGGCTCGAGGGTTAAAATTATTAACATGGTGAGATTCATTGAAAATCATCAGGACTTTATTATCCTAAGAAAAACTAACTTTTTTCTCACCTTTCATGATGTATGTATACACAGTCCAGTCACATTAATGTGACCACCTGTCAAAAGCCAGAATAATCACTTTTGGCAGAGCGGACCGCTGCGAGACGTGCAGGAAGAGAGTCAATTAGGTTTCTGATGATGAGTGCACCCAGTGAATGACGGGAAAACATTCCCCAAACCATAATGCTACCTCCTCCAGCCTGGATCCTTTCGGCAATTATTGCAGGGTGTTTGCTTTCATACGTTTCACGCCGTATACGCCAACGTCCATCTGTCCGATGGAGCATAAAACGTGATTCATCGGGAAAAGCCACCTGTCGCCAGTCGTGGTACTGGCGTATAAATTCCAGCCTTCGTCGCCGATAAACAGCAGTCAGCATAGGTGCATTAACCAGGCGTCTGCTGCGGAGGCCCATGCGCAGGAACGTACGCTGAACCGTTGTTGAGGATACACTCTTGGTATCCCCTTGGTTCATCTGGGCGGTCAGTTACTCAACAGTTGCACGTCTATTCGCCCCAACGCATCTCCGTAGCCTTCGTTCGCCTCTGTCATCTACAGCCCGTGGTGCACCGCATGTGCCACACCGCTGATTTTGGATAGTGCCATTTTGCCATGCACTGTATACTTTTACCACGGCGGCACACGAACAGTTCACAAAATTAGCCGTTTCCGAAATACTTCCATCCTTGGCCCGAAAGCCAATAATCATGCCCTTTTGGACGTCGGATAAATCGCTACGTTTCTGCATTACGCCAACGATTGAAACGCTTTCCGATGCCCTAGGACATCCTTTATATACACTCCACTGCAATGTGCTGCCACCTGCCTTTTGTGATTGGTTATTTCACGTTGACGTCGAAAGTAGGTGGTGGTCACATTAATGTGACTGGACTGTGTATATTTATAATGTAACCTAGTATAATGATTTAATGTATATACTGTATAGATGCAAGGATGTATATACGTAATGTGCTCTAAAATTCTGGGTAGACATGTCACCTCGGTGGCATGCTCTACTCATCCAACCATACTTATTTAAACTGGTACAGTGTCTCACGACACTAGGCACGGGAGTGTGTGTTGGTATTAGTTAGTTAGGTTCAGATAGGGACGGCGTCGTGAGTAGTTCGTTGCTTTTCTTTCTGCTCGCGAACCTCCAGGATCCATCGGCATCGCCGGAGGCTGACAAATGACTGCCTGATAGTTCGAGGTTGGTTCCTTCCTCTCCCATGATTTCCTGGAAGTTCGTTGTGGAAATAATTTAAACAAGTGGTTGATGAGCGGCTCGCGAACAATTCGGCCTCCAAATGACCTCCAATTCTCCTCCACTTTTATAGTCTGTGAGCCTTACTGCAGATGTGTGATATGTTGCGATCTTGTGATATGTTGTTTCGCATAACTAGTCAATACTCGGCTCAACACCAAGCTCTTTTCGGATTCACCAAGAGGTTCCTCAATAGCATATCTTCATAGGGTGTGTGCGGAAATCACAACCTCTAGTGATCAGTCCTTCCTTCTGTTTTACCCTCGCCTACCCTTCTAATCTGCTTTTATTTTATCTACCTCGTGGTTCTTGAGTGTTTGTCTCAGCGTGTCCAAATGCGCCATAAGACCACCAACTTCCATGGTATTGAAGCTCAAGGTTTGTAGAGAGTGAGGTGCTTGCTCAGGTGTTATGTCGTCGTCTGACCACGGGTTAAAATTTGGAGGTGTCCTCGGACACCTTCTAATGGATCCTTTCTCTTTGGAATGGATCCTGCCAGTAGCCAATTGTACTACTCCAGTGCGAGGTTAATTCAACTACATACTAGTAGTGATGCGACATTGACAGCAAAACATGGATGTTCAAAATTAAAACATCGATGTTGATAACACATCGCCCCAAAAACATCGATGTTTTTTTAAACATCGATGTTTTTAAAATTCAGTGTATTTAAACTTTTTCCCCATTTCTTAAAACTGGTTTAGCAACTAGTGATGCGACATCGTCTCCAATACATCGATATTTTTTATGAAACATCAATGTTTGGAAACATCGACATCGATGTCGCATCCCTACTTTTCAGACCCTTCACCCTTGGCCACTTTGGTCCAAAAGTATGTTCAATTTGCTGATTATGAAAATTATGCCACTCGGTTATTTTTAAGATTTTTAAAACGGTACTTTTTTCATTTAAAAATAAAACATCGACAAGTATAAACATCGATGTTACCAAAACATCGACATTGATGTCGCATCCCTAGTTGATACATCGAGCTACAGGTGACTGAATAGTGTCAGTTTAAAAGAAATCACCCTGTATGATTAGGTTTTACTTTTGTGATCTTGAATGGTCCGAGATAGTTTGGTAGGACCTTCTGTCCTGGTGCAGTCTGTTTTCGTTTAATGAGCACAAGGTCATTGACGGCGTACTGTTGAGGATTTTTACGACATAAGTTACAGAAGTGTTTGTTTTCACGTTTGATTTTTAAAATTTGTTTTTTAGCACACTTCCACAGTTCGTCACGATTTGTTTTGAAGGCACGACGCATTTCATCAGATAACAAATGGAGAAGTTGAAAATCACTTTTAGTTTTCATTTTTGCACCTATGAGTAGTTCGAACGGAGTTGTGTGAATGCTACGATAAGTGGAATTGATAGGCTGTTGGCGACATGCTTGTACCACGTCGTGGAATCAGGTTGGGACTGCTTTGAAATCACAGCGATGATACTACGGTTGAGTCTTTAGACCTGTCCATTTGCACGGGGCAAACTAGTAGTTACGTGGTGCAGTTGAATGTTTTCACTGGCACAATATTGCGTGAATTCATCAGGTGAAAGCGGAACCGATCAGTGAGAATCTGGGAGGGATTGCCAAAAGTAGTTCTTTGCACTTCAAGCTTAACAATAACTTCTTTGGATGTGGTTGATTTACATGGATTGAGCCAACAGAACTTGGTGAATAAGTCAAACACAGCTAAGATATAACAATAATATTTGCTTGAAGTTGCTAACGGTCCGAGATTGTATGTATGTAGAGGAGTATTGGCTTTGGGAAGAGGATTAAACAGTTCCTCTTGTTTGCCGGCTTTTGTGTTTGAGAGAAGGCAAGGTATACAAGTTGATATATACTGTTCGATCTTTTGGTGTAATTGAGGAATATACACTGGCGTGCAAAAATTAAGGACGAAGCTGAAAAATTAGCATATCAGAGGAACGAAGAAACATGGCAGAATGAAAGACCAATCTAGATCGACTAGGGTCAGGTACGGAAGGGCATGCGCATATATGTAGCATGACGTACCCGTTTAAGCGAAGTCGAGCTGCTGCCTCAGTGTTAAATGTCGAACAGACAATCGCGTAGAAGACATCTCGATGACCTTACCCGAGGACGAATCATTGGGAAAATTGTGGAAGGTCTAAATGTGACAAAAGCGGCTGCGGAGTTCGGGATCGCTCATAGCATCGTTTCACGAGTTTGGAGAGCATTTCAAACTATAGGAACAGCTCTCCGATGGTCGCCCACGAGCAACCACTGCAGCGGATGACCGGTATATTGTCCTACAGGCAAGAAGGAGCAGGCGGTAGACACAGGGAGAAATCGCAAGACACATGCAACAGACCGATATCGCGTTTTACCGTGGCCAGGAGGCTGCATAATGGTGGTCTATTTGCACTACGACCTGCACGGTGTGTGCCATTAACGCGTGCTCATCTGAAAAAGGCGTTTTATGTGATGCCGGGAGCACTAGAACTGGACAGATAAGCAATGGGGTAGAGTACTCTTTATGGATGAGAGCAGATTTAGTTTGACTAGCGATTCTGGATGCATACACATCAGGAGAGAGCGGGGAACACGCAATAGCCCCTCCAACATCATTGAAATGGACTGGTTTGAAGGTGGTGGAGTTCTCGTTTGGGAGGCATCATGCTTGGTACCCGTACTGACCTTCACATCCTCCAAGGAGGTTCAATCACTGAGGCTCGTTCTCTCATTTGTCGCTGTCGTGTTTGTCTTTCTAGGCTGGATTCAGCTTCTCTTCTTCGTCATTGCCGTTCTCTATTTTGTCGCTGTCGTGTTTCTCTTTCTAGGCTGGATTCAGCTTCTCTTCTTCTTCGTTCCCGCTCTCTGTTTTGTCGCTGTCGTGTTTGTCTTTGTAGGCTGGATTGAGTTTCCATTCTTTGTTGTCGTTCTCTGTTTTGTCGCTGTCGTGTTTGTCTTTCTAGGCTGGATTCAGCTTCTCTAATTCTTTGTGCTCTTTCTCTGAACTCTCGCTGTTGTCTTACAAAACCTTTCTTCTTTCGTTTGGTGGGAGGCTGTGGCATATTGAAAGCTATTTCTATACTTTAAAAAAGTAAAGATTGTTGGGTGCTTTCACCACCTTTGCCTCTATTGTTGAGGTATTGTTGTGTGCTTTGAACTTTATGGTTCGTGTTTTAAATTATGTTTATTGGTTGTCAGAAAAGTGGAGTTGTTGTGACTTCCAAAATGAGAATAATAAACCGTTAATATATGTTAAAAAAGGATTAAACCGTTAATATATAACTTTAACAACGATAGTTAGGATTACAAACTGACAATAAGAAACAAACAAATAATATTATGGTTTTAAAAAATCGCTGAAACAAACCAAAAATAGAAACCGTTATATAACTTTAAAAACGATAGTTAGGATTACAAAATGACAGTAAGAAACAAACAAATAATATTATGGTTTTAAGAAATCGCTGAAACAAACCAAAATTAGAAACCGTTAATATACAACTTTAAAAACGATAGTTAGGATTACAAAATGACAATAAGAAACAAAGATATGGTTTTAAAATATTATGAAAAACACAAAAACAATAAAAAACGATAGTTAGGATTATATATAACTTTAAAAACGATAGTTAGGATTACAAAATGACAATAAGAAACAAACAAATAATATAATAGTTTTAAAAAATCGCTGAAACAACCAAAATTAGAAACCGTTAATATATAACTTTAAAAACGATAGTTAGGATTACAAAATGACAATAACAAACAAAGATATGCCTTAAAAATATTAAGAAAAACACAAAAACAATAAGAAACAAAGGAAAAAGATATACATAAGAATAAACCGTTAATAAAAAGTATAGTTACGATTTCAAATTACAATAAGAAACAAAGGAAAAATTTAATTATGCTTGATGAAAAAAGTTATAAAAAAAACATTAACAATAACAAACAAAGAAAAAAGAAAATTATGCTTTTAGAAAAGCATTAAAAACAATACAAATTTAATAAAAATTGATTACCGTTTTACTGGCGTCAGCAGTGTGAATAGACGCACACTTAACAGTCACAATTTGAATCATCAGAGGCTAGACCGATTCAAGACTGTTGCAATTCAGAGGAAAACAAATAATAATTCAATATCGTATTAATTATTTAATAATTAATAAAATTTTCTAGATGAAATTTTAAAAATCGGGCTGGTATATAAAATTGCAAAAAAATTCGTACTACATGTGTGCCTAATTTCATTAGTGTGAATGCCATAAATTCGTCAGGGCACCCCGTATATACCCGACACACATAAACACAGAAACTTCATTTTATAATAGTAGAGAAGATAGCTGCTTTAGATTGTAGGGCACTCGGGATATTGCTTTAAATGCTTTGTTTTTGTACAAGTGGAATAAATTGAAAGTAATAAAAATATAATTAAAGAAATAAATATTAAAAAAAAAAAAATTATTGAAAAAAATATTTAATTGATATGGTTGGTTGTAAGAAGTGAAGATTTATAATTCGATTTATATGAAACGGAGCTATAGCGACTTGCATCAAATGAATAAAGTAAATTACTTAAACTAAGGGCAAAACAATTATTGAGAAAAAGGAAATTCTCCGCTACTTTTAAGTTGAATTGGTAGGAATAATTTTTATGTAAACTATATTGAACTTAAATAGATGCTAATATTCTAATTTATTTATTTTTTCTAGTTCAATATAATTAATTTTTTGCTACTGTAATTGACGATATATTTTTAATTAACGGTAATTTATTACTATTAATACTTTATTGTTTTCAGGCTGTCTATGTTAAAGTTGATGCTATAAGAGAGAGTTATAGAGAAAATAACTATTGTTTTATGACCTACTATCGCTTATAAAAATAGTTTGTAACTCTATTAGTGTTACTTTGGCGCTGGTTGGGGCTTGTGGTTTCTCTCCGTTTTAACGGAATTGGTTTCTTAATTTTTTGTACTGTTTTTTTATTTTGTTCCAAGTACCCTTTTTCTTTGCAGTTTTAATCTGTATTTTTCGAGGAGACAAATCTAGAGAAATAGGTATTCTGGTAGCCAAAGAAGACGGAGTTGAATTTAAATTGGATGGTTGTTCTTCGGAATCTTCAAGGGTTTTGTAGTCCAGGATAGATGAAGATGATGTAGGTAATGTAGAGATATTTTCAGAAAAAACGGCAAAATTATGAGTATCTATTGTTTCGGTAGTTTCTTGTAGTGCTGTTGAGTCTGGAGAAAAAGATGGAGATGAATTTTGATTGGTTAGTTGTTCTTCGGAATCTTTAAGAGTTTTATAGTCAAGGATGGATGAAGACGTTTCTGGTGATGTAGAGCTATTTTCAGGAGAAACGGCAAAATTATATGTATCTATTGTTTCGGTAATTTCTTGTAGTTCTGATGAGTCTGGAGGAACAGGTTCAGAAGCCAAAGATGATGTTGATGAAATTTGCTGTGATGGTTCTACTTCGGACTCTTCAAGGTTGTTGTAGTCGAGGATGGAAGATGATGTGTTAGGTGTTGTGCTACCTTCAGACGTGATGGCCTCTTCTATTGTTCTGGTAATTGCTACTGTCATGGGTTCTGTTTGGGTCTGTTTATTGTTTTCAATGCAGATTGTTTGGGTTAGCGAGTCTATTGTAAGTACAGGTTCAGTTGAAGTTTCTTTATCTTTTTTAGTTGATCCAGGTTCTTGAGCATGTTGGGAGTTGATTAGATTTATAATTAAGTATGCAATTACGGAAAGGTTTAAGAGACTAGGAAGGTGACTATAGAATAAAATGTCTATTGTATTGTGGAAAATAATTATTAAGATTAAAGTAACCATTATGTCTTTAAATCCAGCCATACTTGAAGAAGATCTAAAAGAAAAAATTTAGAATTAGAAATCTGTGAGGGTTAACGAGTATAGAAGTATGGAATCACTCAAATTTAGTGTGCCATAAGTCTTAAATTGAATCGATAAAAATACCATGAAATGATTTCCCTTTTCCAATTGGATGACTCCAGATAGTTTTTAAATCACACTTTTATTACAACCAAGTAAAATATTGAGAAAATTAAGGCATAGTTAATCGTGAGACACACTAATGTGACACAATACATCCAGACAGTAAAATCGTTACATAGTAGGAGAAATTGAACTTTTCACCACGAGAGAAATACATTTATCCTCAACGACAGTCTTAAGTTTAACCTGAGGGATATTAGCGAAAGAAGATTCAAATTTTAAAAGCTCAGCATTTTCCTCAAAGTGTTAGGAAGCATCTTCAAAATGAGAAAGTGAGATAGCTCTTTGATAAGATTTGGAAACGATATCTCACGCTGACCACAAAAGAAGCATTTATTTCGCCGAGGAATATTTATTTCGCCGATGCATTAATCATAAAATTTCAACAATGAGATAATTAAGGGTTTCATTCCAAAACATGCAATTTTTGTTGATAGATTAGACGTGAAAAATATTTTTTTAACCCTCCAAGTAGTTTTAACGAGATATCTCGTCCATCAAGAATTGACTAATTTTGCTACGTACATACGAGATTTGACAAGATATCTCCTGAAGATATTGGCAATTTTTTGATGATGTCGCCATCAAAATCTGGTTAATTGTCTTCCAAATACGAGATAACTATAAAGATCTTGTTCTGTGTTTCTTATGATGAAATATCTCGTTGAGACAAACACCATTAGGAGGTGAGACCAAACACCGGGTCTTATAACAAACAATTCAAACTATCACCCTAACATTCATTTGTAATAAGCTTGAATACAATGCGTGAATACAATGGATCAATACAATGCGTTCATAACATATTCAATCCTTCCTTAGCCAATAAGTACGATCTAAAATTCCAGAGTCCACTTCGAAATAATTTTGAAATTCTTGGAAACTTACCTATTGATGATATTTAAATTTCTCAGAAGATGGTTTTTTAAAAGTTGGTATTTTCCTTATTGGATGATTTATCTGGAAAGGGATTAGTAATTGTCGCAATAGATAGCTTCGTAAAATTCAAAGATGCTAAACACTTCGGACGCTCATAACGTTGTGATTGTTCCAGCTCAAGGTTTTGCACAAAAATGAGTTTGTAAGAATGCATTTATGTGTTCCTTTGTTTAGATTGAACAACGAATTTCAACTCTACATTGTTGGTAATTAATTTACAAGAATGTAATGAATGGCACACTGTTGAGAAACAGTTGACCACTAAACTATTGTTGAAATAAAACTTTGGCTATGAAATATAATTTTTAATTTTGATTTATGTAAATATATAACATAAAATCATAATATTTTAATAAATGAAACCATATTTCACACCGTAATTAAGATAGTACATAGTCCGTATCTGATGTAAATAATTTCTGTGGGCACAAGAATATGGGCACATCCTTTTAATGATTTAATTCTCTAAACACATCTGTAAAGAAGTCAATGGACAACATCTCACTTATGCTAATTAAAACTGCTTAGAATAAAAATTTCACCAACCTTATGAGTAATAAATAATAGCTCCCTTTTAATGATATTTGATAATTATTTCTGTCTAACGCATTGCAATTTATATGAACAAACTCAAGTATATGCACGAAACTAAAATTGTTTTAGGTTTTCAACAAATTTCATGGACACTAGTACATTTATGTGTGCTCTTGATTTCAGTAAAGGCTTATAAGTAAGTTATACAGAAATTTACGTATAAAGACACCATATCAATACTCATATTAGAAGCAGAATGAAAAATCAAGGCTGCTATTACAAAACAGGATTCGAAGCTGTTTAAAATCTCTCAAGTTTTGAAATAACATTACGTTTCTTCCTAATATCCTTCAAGCTTTAATGTGGTCGCCAATACGTTGGCGGCCTCCTAGTTTTAGTATGGAATTTTATGGGGTGTATGATACCCCCCCCTCTCTGAATGACTTTAAGGAAGCTGCACAACCAGACTTCGGCGCATACGAGTTAATAGGAGGAGTACGATACAAACTCGTCGCCTAGCGCATTCGTCTTCTAGTTTCTTCACCCTCCTTGGTGTTCGTATCGACAAGGCATCTCGTCAATAGCAAAACTGACCAGATCTTGGTGATGTGATATCTCGTCATTAAAAGAAAACGGACCAGATCTTGATCTCATCATCATAAAACAATTGGCATTATTTTGATAACAAGATTGCTCATCTTTAGCAAAATTGGTCAGATCTCGATGGACGAGATATATCGGGACTTTAGGGGGTTAAGAGCAATTAAATCGGCTCAGCCACTGCTGGGGCACATTCATCATTAGGAAGATTATTTATCCTTCTCTAAAGGTTCATCAGCTGGTAATATTCCACTAAAAGAACTGCTTAAGGCACATTCATTCTTAGGAAAATTACTTATCCTTCTATAAAAGTTCATCAGCTGCTAATATTCCCTGTAAACGTGGCTTCTAGGCACTATGGGCAACTTAATCATCCTACAGGGAGAAATTTTCTTTAAATACGTTTCAAAGTCGTAGTTCAAAGTCGGCAAAACCTCGCAAGTTTGGCCTCAGCTTCTGCGTGATTGGTACGAAACATAAATTATTTTACGCTAGCCACTGCGTAGCCAGCACGGTGTTGTCTGTGATAGTGAGGCGACATCGACAGCAAAACATCGATGTTCAAAATTAAAACATCGATGTTGATAATACATCGCCCCAAAAACATCGATGTTTTTGAAATTCAATGTATTTAAAGTTTTCTCCCCATTTCTTAAAACTGGTTTAGCAATTAGTGATGCTACATCGACAGCAAAACATCGATGTTTTGAAACTTCGATGTTCAAAATTAAAACATCGATACTGATAATACATCGCCCCAAAACCATCGATGTGTTTAAAATTCAATGTATTTAAAGTTTTTCCCCCATTTCTTAAAACTGGTTTAGCAACTAGTGATGCAACATCGGCTCCAATACATCGATGTTTTTTTATAAAACATCAATGTTTGGAAACATCGACATTGATGTCGAATCCCTACTTTTCAGACCATTCACCCTTGGCCACATCTGGATGACCTTACCCGAGGTCGAATCATTGGGAAGGTCGAAGTGTGACAAAAGCGGCTGCGGAGTTCGAGATCGCTCATAGCATCGTTTCACGAGTTTGGAGAGCATTTCAAACTACAGGAACAGCTCTCCGATGGTTCAGCTCCGATGGACGCCCACGAGCAACCACTGCAGCGGATGACCGGTATATTGTCCTACAGGCAAGAAGGAGCAGGCGGTAGACACCGGGAGAAATCGCAAGACACATGCAACAGACTACTGGACGACCGATATCGCGTTTTACCGTGGCCAGGAGGCTGAATAATGGTGGTCTATTTGCATAGAAGTGTTCCATTAACGCGTACTCATCGGAAGAGGCGTTTTATGTGGTGCCGGGAACTCCAGAATTGGACAGATCAGCAATGGGGTAGAGTACTCTTTATGGATGAGAGCAGATTTAGTTTGACTAGCGATTCTGGATGCATACACATCTGAAGAGAGCGTGGAACACGCAATAGCCCCTCCAACATCATTGAAAGGGACTGGTTTGAAGGTGGTGGAGTTCTCGTTTGGGAGGCATTATGCTTGGTACCTGTACTGACCTTCAAATCTTCCAAGGAGGTTCAGTCACTGAGGCCAGCTATTGTAACAAGGTTCTCCTTCCTTACGTGCGTCTTGTTAAAGGTGCTATTGCTCTTCCCGGGCTACCGCGACCCTTACTAGGGTCACGGTACTGGCTTCTGTATCGAAAGGTACCAGGTTCAAATCTGGGGTAAGCCATGATAACTGTCAGTCTGAAATGAATGTGTGGCCTCTTTATAAACGGTTGTGCCTGAAATGAGGGATATGTATGAGTGGTGTAACGTGCACCCGTGGTGCACCAAGATAGCGCAAATAGATTCAATATATCCACACTTATTGTGCAATAAGGAATAATGATCTACGGGCCAGGCATAAAAATTAATGAAATTTCGTTTGCATGGTTCCCACACCGTTGTCTTCAAACACCTGAAGGACTTTTCAAAACCTCCCCAAAAAAATTTTCAAGGACCTGAAATTTTTTGTAACGACCTTTAACAAGATATATGCAAAAATTGTAAAAAAAAATATTTTTTTTAATTTTTTACTTTATTTTCTTTACTAATGCCATCAACTGTGGTTAGTCTGATATAGATATCACGTGGTGTCAAAGTGCGTAACACCGGCTTTATTCAGAATTATGATCAAATGGCGCACCTGCCGAGAAGGAAACTAGTCTCGACAAGTTCCAACGTAAGAAAAAAATTACACAATTTTGTACTTGTCAACAAAAAAAAAATCAAGTACTTTCAAGGACTTTTTACCAAGTTCCGTAATTTTCAAGGACTTTCAAGGGCCGCTATTTCGGAAAAATAAATTCAAGGACTTTTTAAGGACCGTGGGAACCCTGGTTTGGCTTTCTGTTTCATTTGCAGAGAGCAGTATGGTCATGTGACAAAGAAAATTATTACAAGGGTGTGAACTTCTAAGAACACGACGCTTGTTCATCTACCCCAATATTTCTATGGATGATGCTCAACTTGCTGGGCATGAGGGAAAAAATCTAAATTGATACTCATTAAAGGGACGTCACTTTCAGTTTCATTTGCGATGGACATGTGGCTGCTAAACTAATCACGAGTCAATTTCTAGAGGTTTATTATGTTTGGTGTTCATTGGGGTGTAAATTAGAAAAGACATTCTAAGATGAGACTGAATAAAGTACCGTCGCTTTCAGCCTCATAAGCAATAGACATGTGACAGCTAAAAAATAACTACAAGAGTGTCAACTCCTAGGTACACGACCCTTGTCTTTCTACTCCATTATTTTTATGGACGAGATCATCCACGCATGAGAGCAAACATGAGATATAAACAAAACGAATATCAGCCTAATGAATCCACAGGTATAACTTGTGTGGACTTATTTGATTGTACTGCAGCTGTATCAGAAGACACGACAGCGAACTTCAAAGTGCTCGAATTTCTTGTCCTCCCCGTTATTTCTGTTATGGCCTTTTCACAAATCTGGAGGGATAAATACATTTTTCTAATGCCCGGTTCAGTTACATTAGTAATTGAACAAGAGCGGATTAGTTAACCACTTTGCTTTACCCTGGGGCATCACTTGGAGATAAACACCAATCATTCATTCCAGGAGGACAAATATACAGGACTTCTCCGGATTCGAACCAGGAAACATTCGATCCTGAAGCCAGTATCCTGAGACTAGACAGTTTTTGGTCGACAGGAATATAAATCTCCAACACAATTACCTGTTTATTTTCAAATTTGCGAATATTAGTAATGAAATGAACAGAATAAATTGTTCCGAACACAGACACACAAAAATGAAGCAATGGAGTCCTAAGCATCTACAATTTCCCAAAATTGGAACCACTGTGTTGTAATTTCTATAGTTCAAGCAAATATCCAGTTCACACATTTGGCAGCACATAGCAGAGAGAGAGAGAGAGAGAGAGAGAGAGAGAGAGAGAGAGATTTATACACTAGAAAAAATTCCTCAGAAATACTTCAAAACGAATAGAACTTCCAAAGCAGATGAGTCAGTCCTTTAGTCCTATAAAAAAGTGAAGAGTATATCTTTCTCTCCAAATATTTGTGGTGAGCGAGTAGTTTTCTTGGTTTTTTCCAAGAGGGAAAAGAGAAAAATAGAAGCCGCCAATTTTTACTCAATCTTAGACAGGAAGTGTTATAGACAAGACGGTTATTCTTACGATTAAAAATCGTTTTTCTAGCTTGAAACTTGAGGTTTTACGTTATAAATTTCCAAATTCTGGAAAATATACTTGATAGTTGACAAAGCCATTATTTCCCCGACGAACTTTTATCTCAGTCTAGTATTATTTATTGTACTAGGGGGCTCCGCCCCCTGCTCGCTTATGCTCGCCAACCCACGGGGATTGCTGCGCAATCCCATTTGGTTTGCTTCGCAAACCAACACTCCTTTTACAAATGGCATTTCTCAACCTCCTTTTACAACCTTTTCTCCTACATCTCCTTTTACAACCAACATTCCTTTCGCAGAGTGAAACTATCTGAATAATTTGTATTATCCTGATTTCACTTTACGGTCCATGACGTCACAGCGTCCGAATTTTGTATGACCCACTTTTGATTGCATCCAATTTAATTATTAACCGATTTCAAAAATAATAGTACCGTAAAAAAGAGTACATTCTGAGGTATACTGCGATATTTTAAAAATTAAAAAATAATAGTAATAAAATATAGATACGCAGTTTTAAAAAAAAGTAACAAAAATGTCCTGATTTTTCCCGAATTTCAAAAATATATTATCAAGAACCAAATTGAAATTTCAAAAAAAAACCTCGACGAGCTGCAAAAATTTACGTTGAGAGGTACTCTTTAAAAAAAACTCACGGTTGAAGACTGAAAATTTGTATGTGTTTTGCTCACTCGCGGAAGAAATTTCGCTTCTTGAATTTTGACACTTAATAAACCCTAAACTAATAGCCGCATCGGAAAAAATCTTAATAATTGTCCAGCGAATACGATGAAGAACAAATCATGTTAATTTCGTTTTTTTCCGATCAGTACTTTCTCGGGAAATTGTTTAAGAATCGAGCTAAACAGCACAGTTTTCAATCCTGCGGCGGCAACTTTTTTTAATATAGAGAGAAAGTTAAAGAATAAATTAGGCATTTCAAAAATATTTCGGAATCAAATAACTACTCTTACAAAAACCGATGTTTCATTGATTTCTATCAGGTATTTTTAATAAATTATGTCTTGGAAAACGAACTCCTATTTAATTTATTAACAGAATTGATATTGTTTTTCACAAAAAGAGATTTTTCAGTGTAAACAAATCAGACGGAATTTGAAAATGTTACTTCCTCAACCCAAATGCTCCGGCATTGATACCTATCGAAATTGTCAAAAATGAATCTTATCATCGTTTTGGCGTTGACCAATGAACTATCACGTGTTCGGAATTTTTTTTTCGTGAAAACTGAAATAGTGTTCGAAAAACAAGCCAAGTAACATCGCTTTCGGAATATGTAAAGGAAACCAAATCACCTAAATACATTTAGCTCGACAGATAACACTGGGGATCAGCAATTTCGTTGTCTTACATATGTGACTTGTTTTTGACTAACTTTTGGCCTCTGGATCCAAAAATAACCCTCAGTTTTTGTTTATCACGTCAACATTTTAAGCAACAAGATACCCTCTTTTTGTCTCAAAAGTCGAACAAAATGTGCATATAAAGGAAAGTAAAGGGAAAACCAAATATACTGTTCACAAAGAATAGTTTTAGTCATACAAAGACTATATATATAGTTAATGCAAGTTAAATTGTGTTCATATACAAATAGTTGAGTTTTTTTACCAAATGGTAAACAAACATATTAAGGAAAACATTTTCACTTATAGCTTTTTCTGGAGTGTTTAATCTGTGGACATTCTCGCTTGATGCTCCAAAAATAGTCAGTCATCATATATACATATCTACCTTGATACCGTGCCTCCATGATCTTCAAATCTTGGTGGAATCGCTCACCCTGCTCATCACACACTGCACCTAGATTTTTCGGGAAGTTAGCAAGATGGCTACGTAAAAAATGTAATTTGATGCTCATGGTGCAACCAAGCCTTTTGAAGCTCTCCTAGAGTTGCTGGACAATTTCGGTGTAATTATGTGGTCGGTATTTCCAAGAAAGTTTTTGATAATATTTTTTGAATGCCAAAGCAAGCATACTTTTGAAGTTCTGTCATTTTTTTAAACACATGACCTTATTGGAATTCAATCTATATACACTGCAATGGTCGGAAGCGATGGCCATTTGTGAAAGAGTACCCACCCAATGGTTGGCCATCATTGCTCCTTACATAGACAGCACAATTTTATATTCATGCCCTGACCCCGGATTCGAACCGGGAACCTTCCGATCCAGAGACCAACACCTTAACCACTAGACCGGTTGGTCGGCAGTTCTGTCATTGTTCCGATGAAATGTTCATCTTTAACGAGCTGTCGAATCTGCGGACATTCAAACACACCGGCCTTTATCTCTTCAAATGACAGGCTAGGAAATGCAGAAATGAGGTACTTGAAACAGTCTCCTTCAATTCAAACAGTCTCCTTCAAAAGCTTTAACAAGTTGCTTCATAAGACCCAGTTTTATATGCATAGGTGGAAATATAATGTTCTTTCTGTCTACAAGTGGCTGATGTAGAATGTTTGGATCACCACCTTTCAGGTCAAATCTTGGCGGCCAATTCGACTGCACCCAATGGTTCTCACGAGCTGTGCTATCCCACATACACAAAAAACAAGGATACTTGATATATCTGCGTTGCTGGCCAAGGAAGGAGGAAGCAGACCATTTTAAGTTCAACACAGATGATCCATTGGTGCATGTGATATTGCAACAAATCAATGACTCTCTTTATGCCTTCATATACTTCTCGCAAACAAACTGAATGATCTGTTGGGACTGAACCAAATCAATTTCTACTGTGGAGGAGGACACACTTCAAGCTCCGCTTTGAACTATCGATGAACAATCTCCATTCAGTTGCGTTATAGGCTGAAATTCCCAACTCTTCAACTAAACCATGTACGTTATGGTAATACACAAATCCATCATCACTTCGAAAGTATTACAGAAACTCACTTTTTCTTGATCGAAAGTAGGCTACCCTAGCCACTTTTCAAGCAAGTTTTTCTAGCGCAGTCTTGATGCTAACAGCTCTGAAGCTTTTTTGGATAGTCCCAAATCTCGAGCCAAATCATTCAACTCATGCTGCTCAAATCCCTTACGAACGGAATCAAGATCAATATCAAAATATTCGTCGTTGGGGTCACTTCGATCTTCACCAGACTCGTATTCCTGTATTTACTACGAGTTTAATTCTTTAAAAACTGGAACTGGGATTTCAACTGAATGAGGCACTGGGTGTATAGCTGATGGTAAACTATTATACTCTATTTCACATTTGTTTTTCTTGTTTTTCCTGACGTTTTCACTATACAAAAGTAACAATCACTTGAGGGATCTCTAGGCTCTCGCCAAATCACAGGTATACCAAATGGAAATTTATCACGTGTTCCCTTCGTCCTCGACATACTGCTTGCACACTTTGTGAGGGCCCATGTTATACCTTGATCATCAATTTTCACTTTAAAATAGGCAAAATAGGCTTGCCTGACAAATGTACTGTGGTTTATCCTTTGAATGGGAATGGTAAAACTGCCACATATATAACAAAACGAATAGGGGTTGTTTAAGCACTTACGACGCGAAATAGCAGAGGCAGACACAAGGAGAGGTTTCAGTTAATATACCAGTATAAATAAAAACTAAACACTGCTAACCTTGTATACAAACAAGAACTATGACTCCAAGTCGGAATGCGTTTCACTGTATCAGAGCGACACACATCGTCTCATTACAGTATCTCAGGCGTAACTGAACCAGTCTAGACAAGTATGGATCTGTCGCTGGTCTTCTACGCATGCCTCCCAGTGGTTCTTACCTTTAAAAGTAGTCACTTTAGTTGCCTCAAATGTGAAAAATAGTAGCCAAAATAGTCTCCTCAATTATACGAAATGTAACACTATAATTAGACACAGAAAGCTGCTGCAAGGCAACAGCAAATGGAATCTTTACAAAAGATTAAAATAAAATGCTAATATTTCATAAAAAATTACTTAACGAACCAAAATAAACAAAAACAATTAATTTCTTTATAAATAAAGAAACGTTAAGAAACATATCTTAAAATTACATGACTGGATAGAATATATTTAATGACTTTTCCCCTTTTTACAATCGATTATACAAATAATAAACGTATTACAGGTGGTTAGGTACATTTTTCATTGTAAATATTTTTTAAGTTTTTAAGATTTTTTGAAAGATGACACACACACACACACACACACACACACACCAAAGAGGGTAATTTTCTTTTCTGAACAACACTGTTCAGAGTACTTGCATTTCTTTCTTGCTCCCTCTCTTTTTGACGCATTTATTCAGCTGCATCAAGCATTCCTTGAGCAATGTGCATTTGAACTGTGACTTGCTTTTCTATAGCTTTTTTTAAGCGGTCATTTCCTTCCTTTAATAACGAATCTGCCGAAGACTGCATCTCCTTTTGCTCTTGCTAGGGAGCTTTTACTCTAGATTCCATAATTCAAGTTGTTTCTTTTCTCTCTTGCAATTCTTTTTCTTACAATTCTAGTTTTCTTTTTTCTCTCTGTTTTCTGTTCCTTTAATTTCTTTTGAATCTCCAAAAACTTGAAGTAGGATCTAGAAGAAGTGTATGCCACACTCAAAAAAGCTCTAGATTGCATATTTCAAGTTGTTTCTTTTCTCTCTTGCAATTCTTTTTCTAACAATTCTAGTTTTCTTTTTTCTCTCTATCTTCATTTGTTTTCTGTTCCTTTAATTTCTTTTGATCCTCCAAAAACTTGAAGTAGGATCTAGAAGAAGTGTATGCCACACTCAAAAAAGCTTTTTGGTTATTGGCACATTCTCAAATTCCTTTATTCCATCTCGGATATTCAATCTGGCATTTAACATATTTTTTCAGATATCGCCGACTTCTCTTCAATGAGGACACATTGTGAAATCCTGAATCCTCTCTCAACGTCACTATTACCATGACTGAGAGTAAGACAAGCTTTCAGAACGATGCTTCATTTGGAAATTTTTTTCACACATTGCATTTCTTTCTTCGATTATGCTTCTCCATATGTGGTCAATTCTAACGTGTTTTACATAGTATTTAGGTAATGGTATTTTAGTTAACGTCGTACTAGAGCAACACAACGGGCTATTTTACATCTTTAGGAGGTACAAAGTCAGTTTGCAAAACAAGTCTTTCGTCTCTTACTTTTACTTCATCGATATCAAGAAATGATAGGGCTTTTGCAATATTGCATGCATACTTTACACTTTCTTTAGAAATTTCAACTAGTCGTAAACATCGAAAATTTTAGAAAAATTTTCCACCACGCAATGAAGTTTTTTTTTAAGATAGTTAAATGCTGCATTTATATTTGCATGTAATTAGATCAGAACTTTTTAGATCAACGATCAAGTCCCTGATCTTTTGCCCACAATATACCTTTACTTTCGGCAACAATTGCTCAGTAGGAATAAGTTTATTCACATTTGTATTCTAAAAAAAAAGTTTTTTGAGTAATACCCTCAACTCGGTGTACAAAAAGTGGATAAGTGCTGCTGATGTTTGAAAAAACTTCAGAAAGGGTTTAGAAAGCTCAGCAGTTTCAGTTACAAACTGTAAGTCAATTTCAATATCTGCATCTTACTATTATGAAAGGAAGTGTCTGTTTTTGTGTACTCAGTATCCTGACGAATCTATGGCACTTACAATAGTGAGATTTGGCACGAAGGTAGTCCGAATGCTTTTTAATTTTTTTACGAAGCCCGAATTTTAAAATTTTATCTAGACCATTTTTAAATGAATTTAATTATAATTGTATTCCTTAGAATAACAACACCATAAAGAGATGACATATTATAAATTTATTTTTTCTGTTTGATTTTTCGGAGGAACGTTTTCAGCAGACGAAATAAAGTTTAAACTGGAGTTATGTTGTTCTTTTTTTTCCAATCTCCTAGATCGTTAAAGGTAGAGTAAAAATTTCAACGGATTTGAAATCTGCGGAAAATTTCACATTAGAACGATACGTAAAAATATGATTTTCTTTAAATAAATAATTTGTGAATTGTAAGTTTTATATTTTTTCCCATACGAATTTCACACCTTCGCTGTAGATAAATCAACAGATTCCATTTCCTGCGCTCAAACAATTCCCATTTGATATGCTTCGCAAACCAAATGGGGATTCGTAGCAATCACCGGGGGTTAGCGAGCATGGTCACACCTAACCCTACAAAAAGAATTGTGACGGGCAACGCCGTGCTGGCCACACAGTGGCTAGTATTTTAAATATCCTGAAATTCTATTGCATTTCTCAGACTGCATCAGTTTTGGCTATTTAGATGGAAATAAGTTCAAAAAGTAATCAACAATTGCAGGCCATTGAGCTAATAGCCTTTCGGCAGATGGTCCCATTGACAACCAACGTGTATATTGTATGTTTAATGAAGCGTCTGTTTTCGCTTTTGGTTTTTTCTTGTACTGCTCTAAAATCTTTCCCATCTCGATGGGAATTTTTTGAAGAAAGAAAAGTATCTACATCTAATTCTTTGGCTACTTCACCATACTCGCCTATACCCTCTAAAAAGCATTGTGGACAACATGAATATGAAAAGTTCCAATATCTATCACACTTTTTGCCCTGTACTCAATAACTTCATTGCTGATTATTCTTCCCATATACGATACAACAATACGATTATAAATTGATTGTTGTTGTCGTGTCTATGCATACAGTACTAGTGCAAAAGTTTAGAGTCCTCCAAAAACCTTGGTGACAAGATCTGCAAGTTCTGGAGCTCGATGGCTATGGAGGATTTCGATTGGGGGTGCTCCAAGTTGAAAGAGGGAACCAATAATGGCCTGGCAGTCGAAAACACGATTGGGGACAGTACCTGCAGATCACTCTTCTATGAATAGTGCAATAAATTGATTTGTCAATAAATATAGCATATAAATCGATAAATGTAGCACAAATATCGATGTTTCGGTTATTTTCCGAGAAAAATTCGCATTGCGATGAAAATAGTTCCCGTTTTTTCCAAAACAGTTGCTTTTGACGATTTTCAATGTTAATTTTCTAAAAAAAGTCGCCACAGTCGCCTTGCCTTCAAAATAGTCGCTCTAGTCGCATTTTTAGTTGCCTCTGGGAGGCCTGCCTGCGGCGTCATTCACCTGGCACCAGTCGGAGAAGGTTTATGTCAGCCAATAGAAGAGCACCAGTGCTTCCTATGAACCACGTTCGATCCTACAGAGAGTGGTTACATGAAAAAATGGTGCAGTGGTGTAGAGAAAAAACGACGTGGTAGAAGAAAACTAACTACAGTTTTGAAATCAGCATGCCTAGTTAACTCTAATATAGCTGAAAAATCGAAGTCAACAAAAAATATGTTCAAAATTGTTCCCTTCTGAAATCTGTGTATCATGATGACCAATTTGAACGTTTTGACTCCGCACCACCAAACAACCAACATGTATGACAGTATGCAAAATGCTTCCGAAATGAGAATGCTAGCCCACTACGGAGAACATCATTTTCAGTTCTGTTTTTTAATTAGCTTCACGTTCCCATGTGACACCGATTCTGCGCCAACACATTATAATTTCTGACATTACCCCTGGCCCTAGGCGTCAAGTGACGCACTGGACGCCCGCCCCTGTTTGTGGGGTCAGGTATGACCACTAATCACTAACCCCCGGCGAGTGCTACGAATTCCCATTTGGTTTGCTTAGCAAACAGCCATCACGGGCAACGCTCATTGTCAAATGCGGCTAAATTCGAATTGCGAAGACAATCAATCGGCGTGACGTCACAATCTCTTGCGAAAATACACTCTATAACAAAAAAAATCGACGCACCAAGGAGTTGTCCTATGGAGACAAAAATTGGTGGATAGAAAATTATGTACAGAATAGAAAATGATTAAAATTTCAGAACAATTGAATGATTTATTTCAGAGTTACAGTAACGAGCTCAATAAGGTGTTGACCCGCCTCTAGCCTGGATGCAAGCTGCCGCACGGCGTGGCATAGACCGATAAAGCTCCCGGATGGTCTTCTGCGGTATTTCTTGCCAAATTTGCTCCAATTGTCGGACTAAGTCATCAACATTCCCTACCGGATGCAGTCACCTTCCCATCATATCCCAGACATGCTCGATGGGAGAGAGATCTGGTGTTCTGGCAGGCCAAGGAAGTGTTTGACAAGCTTGAAGACAGTTCATAGTAACACGTGCCGTATGTGGTCTGACATTGCCTTTCTAAAAAATAATCCCAGGGTACTGCGAAAGGAACGGTAGCAAAACAGGTCTCAGAATGTCGTCAACGTACCGCTGTGCAGTAAGTGTGCAATTAATGACTACCAAAGGGGTCCGGCTATCAAGGGAAATGGCACCCCAGACCATAACTCCTTGTTGAGGGCCCGTGTGGCGTGCAATAGTGAAAGCAGGATCGGCATGCTGCCCTGGGCGTCTCCAGATACGTCTTCGATGATCGTCAGGACACAGTTGGAAGCGGAATTCGTCGCTAAAGAGTATACGTCCCTAGTCAGCATTATTCCAGCCTGATCAAGCCAAGCACCACTGTAATCTGGCTCAACACTGTGCAGGCGTGAGTGGCAGGTGGCGTAACGGTCGGTACAAGAGTAGATTTCGCTATCTCAGCCGTCTGTGAATGGTCATGTTGGACACTCGTGTGTGGGTCGCACGACTGATGGTTGATAGCGATGAATCAGACGCTGTGACAGCTGATCTGACAATCACTCTGTCATCGCGATCTGTTGTGGCCCTACGTCGACCGCTACCATCATGACGCTGAAATCTGACATTGTCCACTCACTCTTGCCAGCATCTTCTAATCGCCGCATCGCTTCGACTCACATGACGAGCGATTCTCCGATTTGCCCGACCTGCCTCTTTCAATCCAATGATACGACCTCTTTCAAACTCTGAAAATTGCTCATAATGAGCTCGAATCCTGCGGCGAGGCATTTTTTCAGTCGTTAAAAGGTATCCTAAATCGCAATGCAGCAGAAATTTTTAACAACAGTTCAAGAACAACTCCTTATATACATCTGCTGGATGCGCAGTTCCGATGCGCTGGGGATCGCGCTATTCATTCATTGGACACCAAATTTTAATCACTTGCATATTTGGTCGAAACATTTTTGCATACGAAATTTCAAAGCAATCGGATGATTCCTTCTTGGTGCGCCGATTTTTTTTTTGTTATAGAGTGTATATATTTAATTAAAAAATTACTTATTAAAAGAAAATTACAAAAGTATAAGGTGTCTACCTGTTGTAAAATCTTCCGCAGATTTCAAATCCATTGAAATTTTCAATGTATCTTTAACGATCCCGATTTTACAAAAAAAAAGAACAAAACAATGCCATCCTAACAATTTTTTTTATTTGTTTTGCTTTCCTTCGCTGGAAGCGTTTGAGCGCAGGAAATGGAATCTGATTTCTCTATCGCGAAGGTCATATGGGAACAAATATAAAAGTTACAATTTAAAAACTATTTATTTAAAGAAAATCATATTTTTAGGTATCGATCAAATGTGAAATTTTCAGGAGATTTCCAATTCGTTGAAATTTTTACTCTGTCTTTAACGATCTAGGAGATCGAAAGAAGAAGTACAGAACTCCAGTTAAAACTTTTTATTTTGTTTCGTCAGGGCACTGGAAAGAGAGAGACACACATACATACACTTCCTTTTATAATTTTAGAGTAATTATTGAAATAAATAAAAATTGAGCTCCCTCATGGAATGTATAACGTGCGAGTCTAGGAGAAAACTGCGAACCTCCAATCAGAATAAAAAGTAAGTTTATTGATTGTAAAAGAGCAATGGAAGAAAGTTAAAGGAAGTGACAATGCACTTTGTATAAGGTAAAATAATTCAGACAAAAAAAGTAATTGATACAATAAGGAGCAAAAGTCCCGCCATTAAATTATGTTTTTTTATTCCACTAATTCAAGTTTCTATCTTTGCGACCTTGAAGAGCGGGACCCTGATAGCCTCGCCATACGAGCCTCTGTGAACGGGACCTAAAAGGCGTGGCATTGCGCAAGACAAAACAAAATTCCATCTCTCATTTTACAAATTGCGATACAGCACTATCTCTTTTTGAGCATACAGAAATCATTAAAAAATATACAATGAGCAACACAGTAACTCCAAACAACATGTGGTTTTGCCTAATCTCAATCTCAGCTTTTTTCATAACAGCCCAACGAAAAAAAATGAATGAAAGAGCAGCAGAACAAAACAATTTTTTTCAAACTTATAGTTTACGTTAATGGGTCATACAATCTCAAATGAGAAAAAATCATAAAAAACCCATGACCGTATGGTAATGAATTTTCATGAAATTTGGTACAGGGGTTTAGTGTATGCATAAATAACAAAAATGAAAAAATTACTTGACGTTGAAAACATGCTAAACATTTTTGTTAATCTTTACAAAATTCTCTTTTTTTTTTTCACTTTGGCAACAACAATTTAAACATCATTTTTATAAGATACTTGCCACTGCGTGGCAAGCCCGGCGTTGCCCGAGCCCGCGGTGTTGGTTTGCTCCACCGTGATGTAAGGTATTAAGCTGGTGTAAACTTTCACACATATTTTAAATCCGTTGAAGATATATTCAATTAAAAAAATATTTATTTAAAGAAAATCATATTTTTAGGTATCAATCTAAACTGAAATTTTCCTCAGATTTCAAATCCGTTGAAATTTTTACTCTATCTTTAACCGTCTAAGACCTAAGACGGTGCTCCCCAACCTTTTTATCGCCGCGGACCGGATCAACGTTTGATAAATTTAACGCGGCCCGCTGAAGGGGGGGGGGCGCTGATTATTTACATTTTTTATTGTTTTGATTTAATAATTTTAATTTAATTGTATTTAAACATGCCTACAAAATAAAATACAGTTGCACCAAAAAATGAATGTAAAGTGATTTAACATTTTAACTCACTTGAACGCTAAATCAATGAGGACCCTGAGCTTGTTTCTTTGCAACGAGATGGTTTCATCTGGGGGTAATAGGAGACAATGACACCCGGAGTGTGTTGCTTGGATCCAGTTTATTCCGTTGTTTTGTTTTGGTTGCTGTCACTGCAGAAAACCCCGCTTCACACAGATAGGTTGTCGGAAATGGCATTAGGAATTTAAGTGCTGTGGTGGAAATCTCAGGGAATTCCGCCATGACTTAAATCCAGAACACCGGCAGAGTTCTTGTCTCGAACGTAGTTTTAAGGCCGTCTTCATTTACAATCTCCAGCAGTTGATCTTCTTGAACAGACATGCTACATTCGCCTGATTTGTTGACAAATGGGTAGCGGATCCATTCCTTTCTAGTTCGTGGGTCTTTTGTGGTTGGGAAGTAGCGCTGGAACTCTTTTAAAAGCAAAGACAGGTGATCGTGCACCAACTGGAAGAATAAATGTTTAGGCTCAGTCTCGCCTAAAATCCCCATTAATGTCTGAAACATGTCCAAAATGCCTCTAATCACGCGCCGTCCCCACAACTTCATTTTGGCTTTAAATACAGCTACTTTGTCGGCCAACTTGAAAACAGTTGTCACATTTGTCAAAATTGAAAAAAAAAGACATACAAAATTCAGAAATCATAATTGAAGCTCTAGTAACAGAACAAGTTTCAAGTTCTGATTTACCGCCTCCTAATTTGAGTGGACATTTTATAGATAAGAACCGCACAAACCCGAGAGAAGTACACCATAGTAAATAAAATGGAAACAATTTAATGTTCCTTGTGCGGCCCGGTACCGTTCGATCCACGGACCGGGGGTTGGGGACCACTGGTCTAAGATATAGAAGAAAGAACTTTGACTTCCGTTAAAAGATTTATCGTCTGGCTGGGATATCAATCGCGCAAAATCAAAGCGGAAACAGAAAATAATCTTCTCGTTTTGCGGATGAAAAAAACTTGGCATGATTCCAAACCCTGACTGCAAGGTCGCATGAGTAGAAAAAGTACTCCGCGTTTGTAAAACCGATGGAGAATAAAACTTTGAAATTCATTTAAAAATCTTCTAGATTGAATTTTAAAATTTCGCAGCGACCCAAAAATTGCAAAAAATTTGGACTACATGTGTGCCAAAACTCATTGCTGTAAGTGCCATAGAATCGTCAGGATTTTGCGCCCGTGGAAAAAAACAGAGACAAACGAGAGACTAGCCACGCAGTGGCTAGTTCTAGAGCTTTTGACTATCATGGGATAATCGCATCACGTTGGGGCGAATATTTCACATTATGAAATATAACAGTTATCGAAGATAAAAACACTTAAAAATATGGTACTTAACTGTAAAAACAACAGTTTTCTTTAACAGTGTACTTTTCTTTAATTTAAGCAAACTTTACTCGTAATAAAAAAAAGCATATAATTTTTACTATATACATTTCTAAAATTTGGCGGCACACGTAAGTACCGCGGCACAGTTGTTGAGAATCACTGCTTTAGAACTTTTTCTACTCATGCGACCTTGCAGTCAGACTTAGGAATCATGCAAAGTTTTTTTCATACGCATAATTTTGAGAAAATTATTTTTTTCGTTTCCGCTTTGATTTTGCACGATTTATTTCCCAGCTAGACGATAAATCTTTAAACTGAGGTCAAAGTTCTTTTTTCTATCTCCCAGACCGTTAAAGATGGACTAAAAATTATAAAAAATAATATATAAAAAATTCGGAGAAACTCGGAAAATTATTTTTTTTGATTCCGCTTTTATTTTGTACGCGGAGAAAATTATTTTTTTCGTTTCTGCTTTGATTTTGCTCGATTGATATCCCAGCCAGACGATAAAACTTTTAACGGAAGTCAAAGTTCTTTTTTCTATCTCCTAGACGGTTAAAGATAGAGTAAAAATTTCAACGGATTTGAAATCTGCGGAAAATTTCAGTTTAGATTGATACCTAAAAATATGATTTTCTTCCAATAAATAATTTTTTTAATTGAATATATCTTCAACGGATTTGAAATCTGCGGGAAATTTTACACGAGCTTAATACCTTACATCACGGCGTGGTGCTCCGCAAACCAACACCACGGGCACGGGCTAGTATCTTATAAAAATGACATTCCTTTCATAATAAAGGCAACACTTCCGATTTGTTTCATGCAAAAGGAATATTTGCAAAAAGATTGGTTATAACTAATGAAAAACAATTTTTTAAGAAAATCATGTTTATGGTTTAAGACTGAATTAAAATTTTACGCAGATTTGAAATCTGTTGAAATTTCTACTCTATTTTTAACCATCGCAAAGATATAAACTTTAAATTAGGGGAATAAAAAACACAATTAAATGCTTAACCGAATATGACCTTGGAAAAAATTGCGAAAGTCTACACATGGAAAATCTCATGTCAAACGAGCATGAGGAAATTCCATGTGAACATGGGCTTAATACTAGGAAGCGCAGGGTATTTTTATTGCTTTGTATTTCATATACCCTTTCCGATAGGATAGTTCGAAGAACGATTGAGCAAAACTCAATCAGAACTTTATTGAAACGATTTTTAAAGCATTCTCAAATGGCCTACCGATTTCAGGCACACGTAACAGTTAGTAACGTTCAGATTCAGACGTCATTCATCTCAAAATCTCATTGTAGACCAAAATAATTACTAGGTGAACTTATCTTTGACCAAGTGTGAGCATAGAATAAAAAAAAGCAATGAAACCTCCATCATGGCTTTGCAGTGTGCAATCTCGTTATTAAGACGGAAAATAATGTCCACTAAAATGGATTCCAGTTTATTTTTTTCTATGGCAAGTATAAAAGATTGAAATGATAAAATGATTTTTTTTCACTGTTTTTATCAGAAATTATAAAAAATCAGAAACAATGGACGTTCCGTATTTGTTGGACATAACAAGCGTTACCTGAAATGAAGTAAATTTAAGGAACTTTTTAAATAACGTAACATGCCTTCAGACTAAAAATTTCAAGTTTATCTGCAATTAATGAGCATTTTATCTGTTCAGAGAATTCTGGGGTCCTTTAAATCGCTCAAGCGGAAGTGTTTTAAACGGAGAAAATTAGAATAGTAGCGCTTTCACTTGCAAAAATGCAAATGAAACGCTATAACAATGAGAAAAGAGTAGTGTTCTCTCTACTTGGCATAGACAAATACGAGTCAAGTAAATTTTCATGTAGTGCTTTAAACTTGTACACTTGACTCGCATTTGTTCTTATTATTGTACAATTACTAATTTTTATGAAATATCCTTTTCCTATTATTAAATTACTATAGTACTACTACTATTATGAAATTACAATACTACTACTATCACTAAATTACTATACTACTACTATTATTAAATTACTATACTACAACAATAATAAATCTAAAGACCCCGGTTCATCTTGAATTAAAAATTTTCATTGAATAATAATATTCTGGATTACAGAAAGAGCTTTAAACAAAATAATAATTTTGAAATTCAGTTTTGACGTATTAATATTTCATCAAGAACAAGATTCAGAACAAGACCTTTTAAAATAGGACTGGTAACTAAAATAACAACCTTCGTATTTTTTTAATCGTTTGCTTTATAAATTTCTGTTTGGTTTTTCAAAGAATCTATTTTGCAGTAAAAAAAAAAAAAAAAACGGATTATTTTGTTACTTTTTGTTTTTAAGAGTTTTTTTAATCTGTTTCAATTTGAGGTTCAATAATTGTAATCAAGGTAAGCAGTGGTTTAATTAATTTTAAAAATGCTTTTAATAATTATATGATCATTTTTTGGGAAAAACGCTGTTGTATTTAAATAACATACAAGGCATTTATATGCACACTATGAACTATTCTGTGCATTCTGGATAACATTTGTATAGTGAACTTTTTTTTTCTTATTAAAAATTTAAATTCTGCAGAAATTCAATATGACAATTATTTACATTTGTGTACCTTTATTAGTGGGTTACATGTGATGAATAGGAATTAACAATTTTGTTACGAAAACGGAAGTTCGTTAATCATTTCAACCCGAGTAACACCGGGAAATTCTGCATGTAAGCAATAAACTTAACTAATAGAAGTTATTAAAATACTCCAAGGATGAAGAATAATTACATTTAAAAACCAGAATTGAATCCTGCTTGACGTAAGTACAGAAATAAATTGTTTCGTGAAAACATGACGATTGCTGTATTTAATCACAAAATAAACCAAAATCATGCACCCAAATAAAGTATTCGATCGGTGAAATTTGACAATTAAACAAATATATTATCAACGCTATTTTACACTAGATTTCTTTTGATTATAACGAACTGAATATAATTAAATGAACATTTGTAGCTAAGAAATTTGAGGGAAAGTGGAATAAATAAAATGTTGAAATATTTTATATACCAAAATTTTGTTTTCGCTTCAGTTGAAAATAAACACATTTAAAATATTAACAGAAAAAAATGTAAAAATTTATAATATATTTAGTATTTTTCGATTATAAATTACAAGAAATTCTCGTGATATAGTCAAAGACTTCTTATGGAAGGCAATATTTGCAAGCATTGATATTATGAATTTTCCTATATCAGTTCAAAATCGCAATTATGAATACAAATGGATCATTAAATACGCAACTATCAATACAAGGTTGCATTACGTTGAGTGAGAAATAAACTTCATCTATATCAGCAAATAACTTTTAAAATTTATACAGTTTGATCAAATTAGATTTGAATTACACTCGCTAATTAAGTTGAACCACAATTATAACAGCAATGATAAATATCAAATAGATCTAGAATGTGATCTCATCGTATTCGGTATTACTGGCAATTGTTACTTCTGAGAGAAGTTCCGAGAATTCAGTATCTGTTTTAAGTGCTCGTATAATGTGATGAGGAAATATCTTACTGCACTGCGTTTCTTTTTGATAACGTCCAGCCAAATTCAAGACTTCAGCTGAAAGATACTCCAGCACCGCAGTCATAAAGACTGACGCTTCCTTTTTCACATCGGCACCCCTCAGTAATTTCCGTAATTGTCTGTGAAATTTTCCGGCTGGAAATACTAAGGATTGGTTTGTATATGGGAAATCTGAATGCGCAATTTTCTTTTTCGACTTGGAAGACATGTTGATTCACAAACTGTTATACAAATTCATTCCAATTTACGAGAAACGAAAGTAAACAAAAACTTGGAAGAAATATTCTTCACCAACTGCCACTTGCTTTACCAAATATCTGACAAACGCAACCCGTTAGGTGATCACGTGACCGAAGTTATTGGGAAATAATTTTATATTCTGTTTGTTTTTTTGTTAGCGAAAACAGCAATCCGTGAATGGCTACGTCAAAAGAAAACTGAAGTGAAGAAATTTATATAACAGTTTGCTGGCGATGTGATGAAATACATTTCTTTTAGAATTTTCTTTTTTTCAAACCGCTTATCGTCATTAAAACATTTGCAGATGCTTCCAAACTTGAGTATACACCATGAAAATAGCTACATACCTTCAAAAAAGACCATAATTTTTGCAGAACTTTTATAAGATTTGTAAAACACACATTTAAAAAATTTGCTGAAGAATAATTTCATTCATAATTTAATACATATTTCAAAATATAGGTTTTAAAGGTCAAATTTTATAAAATTCTAGGCCACAAAATTGATAAAAACATACAGTTCAGTCAATTTAGTCCAGAAACATGAAAAGTTTACTAAATTTTTGTTGCGAATATTTTTGTTTGCAGAACAGCTTCCAAGTCAAAAAGCACTGAATTAACAAGAATTCGTGTTGTTTTTCTGGATATTTTTCCAATCTGTCCAGAATTGTTATAAATTTAGTTTTTATCGTAAAAAGCATGCAAAAGTAAAATACTTAACTCTATTGAAAACAATTTTTTTTTATTTTATTTATTTTTTTTTTTAAACGGGGAACAAATTTCGGATTTAGTGTTCAATTTTGTGTCCAAAGATAATCTCTAATATTATAAAAGGAATTGTTTGTCTGTGTTTCTTAAAAGCGAAGTCCTGACAAATCTATGGCACTTACAGTAACTGGATTTGGCACACAGGTAGTCCAAATTTTTTGCTATATTAGGGTAGGGGCGAATTTTAAAATTCAATCTAGAAGATTTTTAAATGAATTTAATAGTTTTATTCTCCATAGCTTTTTTGAACGCGAAGAACTTTTTCTACCTGTGTGATCTTGTAATCAGCGTTTGGAAACACGCCTTTTTTTTTCATCCGCAGTACGCGGAGAAAATTATTTTTTTCATTTCCGCTTTAATTTTGCAAGTACGAATCAATTTCCAGCCAGACCATAAATCTTTCAACTGAAGTCAGTTCTTTTTGTTCTTTCTCCTAGACCGTTAAAGATAGAGTAAAAATTTCAACGGATTTGAAATCTGCGGAAAATTTCAGTTTAGATTGATATCTAAAAATATGATTTTCTTTAAATAAATAATTTTTTAATTGAATAAATCTCAACGGATTTGAAAGGTATACTCAGTATTGACCATAAATAATTTTGTAAATTTGACATTCGATATCTATTTTTATAAATGTTATACTGCATGTGGAATTTCTTTTTTGCTCTATATGATTTCAAAAATGTTTGTAAAGTATAGACCTAAGTCGTATCGTTTTCGTATGTGACAACCTAGGAATATCTTTTTCGCCGTAACTACTAATTTTGAATGATGCAATCAAATTACTCAGTTGAAAGTATAAGATGTTTAATAATTAATAATAACAGAAGAAGTACATGCACATTAGTTATTTGTAACTACATTATTCGTATCATCATAACTACGTTCGAAAATGACATGGAACAACGTTTTTTTCTGTTTACAAACTCACGTTCTACTCTCGTGTTGCCACACACATGCAATTAAATTATGACTGTTGCTTTTTTAAAACATTTACAAGGCACGTTACTAATTTTTTTTTTTTTAAATTACGGCGGGCACTCGATTGCTAATCATAGGCCACTGCAAGGCCGGGAAGCGATGGTCATTAGTGAAGGGGCACCCAATGGGCGACCATCACTACCCCTAACTAAGGACAGCACAATTACATCCATGCCCTGACCCCGGATTCGAACCAGGAACCTTCCGATCCAGAAGCCAACACCTTGACCACTAGACCGTTTGGTCGGCTACGTTACTAATTGGACGATAACATTCGACCATCCTGACATTCAATCGACCACGATTGACTAAAATAAAGAAAAAGAACATATTAATAACAATATAATACACTTAATAATTAGTTCTAGTAAATCAGTCCTGGTAACGCTTTGGTCTGCGCACATTTCGCTTAAGAAATCTTCTGGTCGGTACTTCAATACTGCTTTCTGAATTCTTTCTTTCGTTGAATGAGAGTCTGGCAACTTGATTATCCTAAGTATTTTTCAATATGTTTTCAGAGTTTGACCTAACAGGACTACAAGAATTCTCATCATAGCTATGTTCAGAGTCATCGGTGTCGCTCTCTCCACTACTGAACACCGGATGGCAGTGCCATGACTTGAGTTGACTAACATGTGCCGTTGTGCAATAGAATCTTCCCTTTTATTTTCCCTCCAATTGGGCTATTCTGTATGTGTCGTTAGGTAATACGTCGATCACTACCAGAGGACCTCGATACTTAGGTTCTGTCTTTGTTGGTTCCCCTGTAGATTTGGGTGGTCGTCTAACAACTACTACATTTCCTACTTCAAAAGACTTTGAATCAGACTTTTTCTTATCAAATTTAATTTTCATCTGCTTTTGTTGTTCTTCAATTCTTACTCTTGCTTCATCTTGTATTTTCTGGGGCTCATGCCACGTATTCATATCTTCATCTGCTAGCCATCTACTAATTCCATCATTGAATGGGGGTACATAGCCATGCAAAATTTCAAAGAGAGTCTTACCACTGGTTTTATTAATTGCATTGTTCAGATTTCTCTCAACTTCTTTGATATGTAAATCCCAATCCTTTTGTCTCTCGTCTTCCACACTAGCCATGATTACAGGTAGTACAGTGCTGTTTACCCTCTCAACCATGCCATTTGCTCTAGGGTGTTTCGTAGAATTTAAGGTATGAGAGACTCCGTTTGAAGAGCAATATTCTTGGAACTGATGAGAAGTAAAACATGTTCCTCGATCAGTTATTATACTTTCAGGTAATCCATAGTCATTTACAAGTTCCTTTAGAGCCACGAGTACATTCTTGGTTGATGTACTTTTTACAGGATGAAGTCGTACGAATCTAGTCAGGTTATCAATCACAACTAAAAGTTCTTGATTCCCTTTGGAACTTCTGATAAAGGGACCGATATGATCCATATGTATAGTAGCGAAAGGTATTTTTCCTGGTTTAATAGGATGCAAAACACCCTATTGCTTGCCGCGGGGCACTTTATTCATAAGGCACTCAAAACACATTGAGATATGTCGACGAACGTATCGTGTCATGGAGGGAAACCAGTATAATTCCTTAATTTCTGTTACAGTTCTGTTAGCAGCAAAATGTCCCTTCAAATCATGAAATTTTACAACTATGCTTTTTCGTATAGTCTTAGGAATCACATAAAGTAGTTTCTGAACTTCCTCAACTTTAACTATACGATACAATCGGTTCCTCTTTAGTACAAAATCTTGAATCATATGCTTTTCAGATTCCGTTCTTTCGTCAACGTCCTTCTTCAAAATTTCTATAAATTTTCTCAGGTCTGAATCTGCATGCTGAATCATCAAAATTTGCTCGTCAATACTTAAAGTTAAACATATGTCCAAATTGTTACTGATCATCGAATCCAATGTATCTTCAGAACTTAATACTGGGGCTCTGCTTAATGCATCAACATGAGCCATCTTCTGACCTGGCCGATGCCGTACATTAAAATCATATTCTTGAATGAGGTTAAAACATCGATCTATTTGAGGATTTAGTGACTTCTTTGTGTTCATATATATTAGAGCCTGGCAATCAGTTACCATATCAAATTTGATTCCAATGAGAAACTGACGCAATCTATCTACTGTCCATACTATGGCCATGAGTTCTAATTTGCTCGAATGGTAATTCTTTTCGGCAGCTGTAGTCTTCTTGCTTACGCAATAAACAAGATGAAATTTACTATCTTCTCCCATCTGCAGAAGCATTCCTGCTATTCCGTATGCACTTGCATCCGTATGAACCTCTGTTTTAGCACCGGATCGATAAAGTGCTAAAGCAGGTTCATTAATCAAATGCGCTCTTAGTTCATCAAAGGATTTCTGTTGTTCATGATTCCAAACAAACTTTTCGTTCTTCTTTATTAAACGACTGAGAGGTTCCGCTTTTCTTGCATAATTGGTAACAAAGCATCGAAAGAAACGGGTTAGACCTAAAAATCGTCTAATATCATGTATGTTCTGAGGTATAGGAAAATTCTCAATGGCTTTAACTTTTCTAGGACCAGGTTGTAATTTACCCTTCTTGATGATGAATCCTAAAAATTCAACTTCTTCCTTGCCAAATTCACATTTTGCTAATTTCAATGTCAATTTTGCAGACCTTAAACGTTCAAAAACATTCTTCAACCTTTCAATCATTTCTTGCCATGAATTTGCTGGTATTAGTATGTCATCCAGGTAACATAAAGCTTTCGTATCAATAGGAGGTCCTAAAACTTGATTCATAAGTCTTTGAAATTCTGCTGGTGCATTGGTCAATCCAAAAATCATCCGTTCGAATTGTCCTGTGTCATCAGGAGTGATGAATGCAGTTTTTAATTTGGCTTCTTCAGTTAGGGGTAGTTGGAGGTATCCATGTGCCAAGTCCAATGTAGTAAATAATTTGCAGTCCCTCAAACATTCCATTAGTTCATCAATTCGTGGTAACGGAAATTTATCCTTGATGGTCTGGTTATTGAGGCGCCGATAGTCCACTACCAGACGTTGCTCACCAGTTTTCTTCTTTACTAGTAATACTGGACTGGCGTAAGGAGATCACGTATCTGTAACAATTCCGTGATTTTTCCACTCTTGGACGATTTCTTTTATGACAGCACGTTCTGTGATATTTGTTTTGTATGGTCTGGCAAACACAGGTTTACTGTTTTCATTTTCCTGTATATTCATTTTCGTCAAGTTGGTACAACCAAGTTCACCAATATTCAAGGCAAAACAGTCTCGGTACTCATTAATTAAATTTACAATTTCTTGCCTTTTTTCATCAAATTTTATTTCCTCGATGACTATAGGACGTTTCATTACATTAGTCGTATCAATAGTAAATACATTTTTATCACATTCTATTATTCTATCTGACTCTGAATTGTCTACTTCCGTTATTCCAAAATCTTCATTTACTATTTCTGTCCTACCAAAACATTGTTCAGCCTTCAAAATTATATCTACATTTCCTGTATTAATAATCGGTACTATAGTTTCTCCTTCAATTACTTTCAATAGCGAGTCAAAATTTTCTCCTTGATCTTTAACCACTGTAAAGATTCATCGAGTCCAAGAATGTCTTTTTGTGATTTATTTTCGGACATCAAACAAACAGTACAAACGGTACAACAACACAACAAATAATAATATTACGCTGAGATACATAAATTCAAGTTTCAAGAACAAGGAGAGAGCTCATCAAGAAAGCTCACACCCGAAGCCGTGCCATTCAGGAAGTCTTTGAAATTGTTTTGAATCACATTACTTTACGAACGATCACGTGGTCTCGCCGAGAGTGTCAGCAAGAAGCTCCACTCGCAACAACACCACGTGCTACATTCTTATTCTCAACATCCTGGCCCCCACATGAACCATAGGGGTTCATCAAAATTTCCTGGTAAATACATAATACTAAGATTTCACTCATAAAAATATTAACTTCAGGATATATAATCTAGTTTTCAAATATTAATAAACACTACATACAAAAAAATAATATAATTAGTTAAACACACTTTAAATTAAATGCAACATTAAGCAAATCAATCATAATAATTCAATAACATTTCAAGTTCGAGAATATTTGTTCAAGGAAACTTATTAACAAGTTCAAAAATCTATTCATGGTACATGATTAATATTAATATTTTTACTAACATATATGAAAGAATAGTTCCAAAATCCTTGGTGACATAGCAAGATTCTAAAATTAGAACAATATTTTAAATTATTAAATCCTCGAAACAATAATAAATAGAATTCAACATATTTAATAACCACTATCAACCCATCGTTTATTAAGTCAGCTTTTGCTTTAACAAGGTTTATACTATTTCTTGCAATTTCAACCGCGTGAGAAGTAGTTTTATTCGCTGAGTGTTGATATTGCTTTGTAACTGAGTAAACGGATATTCGTTTGCATATCCGATATGCAGGTTACTTCCCAATCTAGCGAATGCAATGTCGGACAAATCTATCCAGGTTCTTCCTACCAAGAAATCGGTTGGTTGTGTGTGATCTTCTACGACAAGTATTAGTACATCTTTTCCTACAACATTATCGATTTCAACAACGGCAATTGTTTTACCGATTGTTCTAGCCGCTGGTGTGTTCTGATTTCCAAATCCGAACAGTTCATTTACTTCGGGGTTTATTCTAAGATTTAACTTTCTTGCAAGTGATTCTTTTAATAGACAGCTCGAACTCCCAGTGTCTATTAAACAGATTATTTCTTCACTTCCATTAATTTTTGCCTTTTTCATATAGGTTATTGGTGTTTTGGAATCCTGGCCTTTTACTGTTAAGTTGTTGTTTTGAGGACTTTCATTCTTCAAAACACAGTTCTTTTGTGTATGTCCAGTCCCATTACATTTGCGGCAAACCAAAATTCTTTTTGGTAAAAGACAATCTTTACTAACGTGTCCATAATCGTTGCAATTAAAGCACTTGAGCTCCCCCTTTTCGTTACGAATTGGTTTAGAGTACCCTGAGAGCTGCACCCGGTCCTGATCATACTTGGGAAGTTGCTTACTCTCCTTACGTAAAGGTGGTGATTGGTAGCATTTATTTTCCCTATCATTTCCATCGACAGTATTGGTGCTAAAACGTTTTCTACTCGTATTTTTCGAAAAGCTTCTCAATGTTTCGTATTCGTCTAATTTGTTTGATAACTCACTTGGGGACGCGAATTTTGTCCATTCATCGATGTAATGTTCTCGGATTTCATTAGGGACTTTCCGTTTTAATTGTTCAGCAATCATGAGTTCTTTTAATTTTTCGAAACTGTCGATTTCCAAACCATTTATCCATTCTTCTAAATATGTGGTCAGTTCAAAAACGAAATCACGCCAACTGCCATTCATGTTCCTGTGGTGTTGAAAAAATTTCTGTCTAAATCGTTCTGGACTCAATTTAAATTTCTGCAAAAGTAATTTCTTAACATATTCATAATTATTTGCAATTTCTTCAGGTTCGCGCGTTATTAATTGGGTTATCTCAAAAGGCATGTCCTAATAAATGAGTAACGTAATCGCTTTCATCAACATCTGCTCTACGAGCTTGCCGTTCAAATAAAACCAGATAATAACTAATATCTCCTTCATTTAAATCAAACTTTTGCATCAACTTTTGCAAATCAAATTTATTTCGTAACCTATCGTTTTGTGGGTTAACCCTAACTTGCGTTTCTTCTGGACTTAATCTTTCAGTAGCTTCAATTCTTAATTTTTCTAATTCAAATTCTCTTAGACATTTTTCATTTTCAAGTTTTCTTTCTTCGTTTTATTTTCTATCGCTAATATAATCTTTTCTAATATTAACATAACAAAGTTTTCTTCGTAATCACTACTTTCTAAGATTATATTCTTCAAATCTACAATTTTCAATTCAGGAGTAACCTTTGAACCCATTTCTTCTGGCAAATTCTTAAGTCATCTTTCCTTCCTTTTCCCAAAAATGACATCGTGATTTTTTTTAATACAAATACACGATGCGACAGGAAACGTATTTTGTTATTTACCTTTTTCTTTTCTTTGCAGGAATGCGACAGGAAACGTATTTTGTTTTTACCTTTTTCTTTTTTTTTTAAGATTAAACTTCGTCGTATACGTATGTCTCCGTTATATAAAGTTCAACGACACAATACGTCCATTTTTAGTAAATGCATCATTCATAAAACATCAAGGTAATTATTCTTCAATAAATAAGTTAATCATTTATAATGTTCAAAAGTCAATCAACATACCTTGATTAAACTTATATCTGTGAATTCTGTGGATCCCACTTCTGATGTGTAAAGTATAGACCTAAGTCGTATCGTTTTCGTATGTGACAACCTAAGAATATCTTTTTCGCCGTAACTACTTATTTTGAATGATGCAATCAAATTACTCAGTTGAAAGTATAAGATGTTTAATAATTAATAATAACAGAAGAAGTACATGCACATTAGTTATTTGTAACTACATTATTCGTATCATCATAACTACGTTCGAAAATTACATGGAACAACGTTTTTTTCTGTTTATATACTCACGTTCTACTCACAGGCGCCTCAATCCCATGATAGTACTTTACGCAAGTCCAACTTGATTGGCTAATCGGATCACATGACCTAAATACGTATGTCATCAAGGTTTATAGTTGTTGGCGATTTATCTCTTCCTTTCTGCTTTCTTCTTTTCTTTTCAGATCCATGGCTATGGGTGGGTAGAGGTGGGAGCCGAAAATTGTATCCTTTTATTATATAAGTTAATAATTATATAAGTTAGTGTTTTATGTGTGCTTTTTGTTACATCAGAATGGTCCTAAGCCAGCTGTGGATACGACACCATCATCCTAAAGCAAAGGGGACGGCAGAGGGGCGGAAAAATATCAGCTGGTAGTGAGTTCAGGAGTGGTTCTTAGATTATTTATGTAAAATCAACGGAAGCTTGGAAAAATATGAAAAGGGTATTAAAAATTAGGAAAAGTAAATTAGAATGAAAGGGAATTAAATTGGAATTATTTAAAAATAATTTGGAGGATCTAAAAATTTTCCCGCCAGCTGGGTTCGAACTCGGGAAGTCATCCTCCGCTGCCGACGCTAAACTGAAGGTGGGTGACTTTAGCCATTAGGCCATCGCTGCTTCACGATAACAAGCTCTTTAAAGTATAAGTACCCTTAATATAAGTTGGCAAGAAATACTACTAACAACAACCATACAACATTTTTATGAGGAGCAAATCAGAGTCAACTTGTCGGACGCTGTACGCTGAGGCGCAAGTGTATGTATTGTATTTCTACGAAACAACGCGCATATTCAAAATCAAATGGTTACTGCAACAATCAGATTGGCGAGATATCCAAGTGAAGCCAAGCCCGTGAAACTAGCCAATCAAGTTGGACTTGCGTAAAGTACTATCATGGGATTGAGCCGCTTCTGTTCTACTCTCGTGTTGCCACACACATGCAACTAAATTATAACTGTTGCTTTTTTAAAACATTTACAAGGCACGTTACTAATTGGATGATAACATGTTAGCTTTACAATTCAAATAAAAATTGAGTTGAAATAACTGAGGGACGTTGGTCTATATATATTATCAGCACGCGTTGCCCATGATAGTTCTTTTCGTCGGGTCAGGTTCCCTACTTCTCGCTAACCCCCGGTGGTTGCTACGAATTCCCATTTGGTTTGGATTACAGCCATCACGGCGTTGCCCGTAGTGGCCTCGTCATTGTCAAATGCAGCCAAATTCCAATTGCGAAGCGATCGAATCAGCGTGACGTCACAACCTCTTACAAAAATATAAATATCGAACTGAAAAATTATGTATTAAAAGAAAATCAAACGTATCAATCGGTGTAAAATTTTCCGCAGATTTCAAATCCGTTGAAATTTTCAATCCATCGTTAATGATCCCAATTTTACAAAAAAGAAACTAAAAAATAACAGTACAAATTTTTATTTGTTTTGCTTTCCTTGGCTGGAATTGTTTGAACGCAGGAAATGGAATCTGTGTACACAATCGAAATCAAATTCGTTTGGGAAAAAATATAAAAGTTACAATTTAAAAATTATTTGTCTAAATAAAATCATATTTTTAGATATCGATCTAATTTGAAATTTTCCGCAGATTTAAAATCCGTTGAAATTTTTACTCTATTTTTAACGATCTAGGAGATAGTAAAAAGAACTACATAACCCCAGTTAAAACTTTTTATATGTTTTGTTCTTCGACTGAAAGCGTTGCTCGGAAAATCAAACGGAAACACGGAAAAAATAAATTTAGAATCTGTCATATTTTTATGGTGTTGCCATTCTAGCGAAAACAATAATTAAATTCCATTAAATTCATTTTTAAATGTTCTAGATTGAATTTCAAAATTTGGGCTTCGTACTCAAGTTGCAAAAAATTCGGACTACCTGTGTGCCAAATCCCATTACTGTAAGTGCCATAGATTCGTCAGGAGGGTACATATATTCAAACAAACAAACACTTCCTTTTATAACAGTACAGATACCTTGTAACAGCAAAAAATTATTCAACTAAAGTAAGTATGCATTTCGAATTTGACAAAAAGAATAACAACAATGCTCTGTGCTCCTATTAAGTTTAGTTGTCTTTTGTAGATTTTAGGCGAATTTTCAACAAGAAAAGGTTTTGTACGAGGGCTGTTCAAAAAAGAATTATCATATTTTTTTCAAAGGTGATTAAAAAAATACAAGAAAAATAAATTTCATATTTAATGTGCAGCGAGATAAGTGGAGAATAGATAGCGGAAGTTTCATGACGATATTGTTGAGGCCTTGGTAGCCGGCCAAGAACGCCTAGTTTTACTTTCGTCTACGGCAAAAATGAATGTGACACGCGAAGTGCAATACACTGCTTTGAAATTTTGTTTTCGCCTTAAAAAATCGTCAGATATTTCAAAAACCAATGGCATGTGTCTTCCCCATCCTCCATATAGTCCTGATGTAGCACCATGCGATGTTTTTCTTTTCTCGAATTTGAAGAAACACCTCCGGGTAAAGCGGTTTTCATCATCACAGGCAGTGGTAAAAGTTGCGTAGGCGATTTTGAAGGACCTGTCAAAAAATGGCTTCCAGCATGTGTTTGAAGACTGGAAAAGGGGTGGGATAAGTGCATTGCATGTAATGGAGAGTATTTTGAGAAAGACCATAAAAATTTGGAGGATTAGTACAGGAAACTACTTTTTATTAATTATGATCATTCTTTATTGAACAGCCCTCGTATATAGTGATAACTTCTAAACAATCTGAAAAAAACTTTTAAATAAAGTGATAAATACTAAAGCTTTTTTATCACTTTAGATTCAGAGAATCTCTGTATGAAATGTTTCTGTGTAAATATATTATTGTGTGCAACGTGAAATATGTGAAATAAATATTCGAAAATATTAATACCTTTCATATTTTTAATGATAATTGTCTCAAGAATTTGTGGATTCCGTAAGTAAAACCAGCGAGGTGAATTTGACTAAATTAATTAGGGATTGTATCTTTAAAAATATTACACGATATTTTACCAGAGTTAGTTTCTGGAAATTGCTGTTAACTAATTTTGAAATTTATAAAGTTTTTGAACCCCACAACACAACACATAATGGCTGTATAACTACATTTATGGTTTTCTTGAACATTCGTAAATATTCTATGACTTCTTTCTTGGAATAGAATCCTTTGAAAAGATTCTATTGGTCCTTTTCTTAAAATAGAATCGTGTAGAACAGACAGAGAAGTGATAATAATCCTTTCCTTTTTTATAATAAAATTCTTTGGAAAGATTATATTGGTCCTTATCTTAGAATAGAAGAATCTTATAATAGAAGAATCTTAGAATAGAAGAATCTTAGAATAGAAGAATCTTAGAATAGAAGAATCTTAGAATAGAAGCCATTGGAAAGTTAATCGTTCCAGAAGATCAAAAGTGGTTTGAATTCATACAGGGAAGACTGCAAGGTGGAATTATACTATGTGAGAACTCAGAGTCAATAAACACAAACGTCTGCAAAAATTAGCTGACCTTATTATTACGTCATTACATTACCAGAAATTTCTGTAATGTGATATTCTTAAAATTACCAGAAATGTCTTTTAATATACTTGAAATCTCAAGTCTTTAAACTACCCCTTTTTATGCGTTCCTTTCTGGTCTTCAAATCCGATTTAATCGGAAAGTTTTAAATTCTTAGAGCCCTTCAAATGAACTTCAAAACAAAAGATGAAGAGTGTCAGTCTCATTTCTCATTATATTTTTAAAATATTGAATTTCTTTTTGGAAGTGTCAAATATTATTTTGTATATGAATTTAAACTTCTATAATGATAAATCTGAGATCACGTACCACTTACACTATGGGATCATTGGCTCATATGTTCAGTATGCTCATATGTTAAGATGGTATTGGAGACAGATAAAGATTGTCTCTTACAACATTTCATTCTGAAAAAATATTCTTCCAGATTTGGAAGACTTTCAGCCAGTTATTAATACACACCCGCAAAGTGACTGGGATTAAAGCTCTGGAATTTCAAAATAACAGAATCTCTCTCTTTCGCCCCCGCCATCTTGTCAGTCTTCCTTTTGTTCCCTGGAATGAGCCCTGTGACCGACGCAAAAACGTGCGGGTGGAGAAGTCAAAAATAGCTAATCAAGACCTGGCTCCTCTTGCGACGATATATCATCGAGCAACAGTTCGTTATGCAATGCAAAATGAAGGGTAACGATTCATTAGCTGGTGCTGCCGATCTGGAACTGATAACAGGTTGGACGTTTTGCATCTTTCGACACTGGATATTTCAGCCACTTGATTGAAGATGAAAACTGACGAATTGCTGGCGTTGATGCTGTTTTAGTGAATGTTCAGATGGTTTAAATTGGTCTAACCTTTAGCTATCTGTCCCGATTTATCATATTCGTCTTCAGATACGCTGTATCCTTGTGCCTTTATTCAAACTTTGAATGGGCAGTTTAGCATTGTTACATTTTTAGTTTTTAATCTATTCATCGGATGGATTGCAAGGAGATATGTTTGTTTGCATCTGTGCGTCGTTTCGAAGTATAACAGCAAATTTTTTAAGCTCTGGAAAATGTTCAAAGAAACTTCGTCAAAATTAGCTATGCCAGAAACAAATAACCATTTGTAATCACAAAACCACGGAATTTTTAGATTTTAAATATTAGATTAGGTTTTTAATTAACTTTTAGGTTTCTATAGATTATGATAAAAAAAAAAAACTTTAAATCATAGTAATATAGGGTTGTGTGTGGAGAACTTTTTCTCATTGATTTTATGATAATTTTTAAACCATGTACTCGATTATTTTACCTAAAACCTTGCACAAATTGCAATTTATCACAGAGGTATAGCAACCAATTGTACTACTTTAGTTTGATATTATTAACTAAGATTAACTGACACTATTTTTCATGTTTTTGACAAAATAAATATTTGCATTCAATATCTGAAACAGAATACAGATTAGAAGTCTGCGTCAGATTGTGTCGTTAACAAATTAATCTCTATGTCTAGCCCTGTTCTTGTGACTGAAACATTATTCCTTTCAACCCTTACCACTTCAACGTTTTGGTTAAATTAGATCTGTGTTGCTTAACTTACACAGATCTAATTTAGCCCTCGTCAATAAAAAATGATCGCTAAGTGTTCTTCTAAAAGAGTGATTCCTATACAACTTCTAAAAATTCGAACGGTCAAGATTTTTTCTAGAAAGACCAATTCACTTTTGACCTTGGTCCTTTCTGCTCAGTAGTATTATTACATTTTTATAAATTTTTTCATTAATTTTTTTAATAACCAGGGGGTTTCGCCCCCTTCTCGCCTGTGATTGCCACCTGTGAACCCCCTGTGATTGCCACGCAATCCCATTTGTTTTGCTTCGCAAGCCAACACTCCTTTCACAGAGTTTTTAATCTCCTGCGACGGCAAAACTATCTTAATAATTCCTGATTGGACTTTCCGGGACAGGACTTCACACCGAGGGCTCCCCCCTCCTGCTTGCTAACGCTCGCAAACCCCGGTGATTGCTGTGCAATGAAAATTGGTTTGCTTCGCAAGCCAACACTCCTTTTGCAGATGAGTTCGCTTTTTTTTTTACTTTAACACTTAATGCACCCTAACTAATAACCGCATCAGTAAAAAACCTTCTACATCTTGTTCCCTGTACAACTTTGAATAAACCATGTTAATCTCGTAATTTTCTGATCTGTGCTTTCTCGGGAAATCGTCTAAGGATCGAGCGAAAAAAGCGAGTTGAGCCTTTTGGACTTTTCGGGACATAACATCACTGCGAGTTTCAACGGCCAAATAAAAAAAATTGTTGCTACGATAAATTTTATATCTGGCAAACCCATTAGTTAGAAATGTAACTTTTCATTTACGTGAACCAAAATGTACGCTATCCCAAATTTTTTAAAAATCTAAATTATACTTTTCATCGCATCGAATTTATTTATAAACCAATTTTACAAATAATTATATTTGTTATATAATTTTTTTCAGTTTTAATTTTCGTTTTCTATTGGAAATTATGATTAAAGAAAAAACGAAATTTGTCTGACCAACTTTTAATCGCATCGAATTTATTTATTAGCCAATTTCAAAAATAATTATGCCATAAAAAAGAATACATTCTAAGGTTTTAAGTGATGTTTTCAAATTTAAAAATGAATAGTATTGAGCTATATGTTAGATATTATCCTGTTCTTTCAACTGTTTAAATGTTGCAAAACTTTCATATGCAAATCCAGCTTGATTTGCATAAGAAACGCCCATATTATTTGCTTGGTCGGAGACCTATATATATATATATATATATATATATATATATATATATATATATATATATATATATATATATATATATATATATATATATATATATAAGCGAAGTTAGTTTATATTCTAATCCCCCGGATCCAAATACTGGATATTTGTATGTTCTTTTATAAGTTGCTGTTTTACTGTAAAGTTTACATTTTAATAAAGTCGTCTCACTTTGGCTGTCTATTTTAAAACTCTGCAGTACTATGCATCCTGCACTTCGCTAGATTCTTGGCCCATTTATATAACACTATAGATGACAGTTTCAAAAAAAAGTAACGAAAATTTCCTGAATTTCAAAAAAAAATATTACCAGGAACAAAATTGAAGTTTCTAAAAACACTCGTCGAGTTGCAAAAATTGACGTTTGATTTACTCTAGAAAAAAAAACTCGCGGCTGAAGACGTTACGTGTTTTGCTCACACGCGTTAGAAGAATTTCGCTTTTTTTTTTTTTCGACTTTGACACTTTATTTGTATCTAAATGATTCATTAATTCGCTAGATCTCTCATTTTTAAATCCTGACACTCTGGCCTGATGTGCCCTGCCTGTTTCAATTGAATCAAATTATCGGCTTCTTCCACTCAAACTTATCCTTTTCCAAGAATTTGATCGCGAGTGATCCTTCTTCTCGGCCTCTTCCGACTTACTAGTCTGCTCGCTCTTAAGTATGGAACCAACTTTGACTATATATGTCATGTGAATGCACATGAAATAAGAGCTTCAGGTTCATTTCGTCAATTAATAAATTACAATTTCCTGAAAAATGAAGTTACCAATTTGGAGAATATTCTTTGTTATCCTTCCTGGTGGTTCTCTCGACGTGGTATCTCTTCATTAAAAAATTCATGTGATTGAACTTGATGAACACGATATCTCGTTCATCAAACTCTTGTCGTCTCTCGTTATTCGAAGAAAAAACTGACCAGATCTCTCGTTATCGTAAAAACAGCGGTAATATCTTGAGGCATCTCGTCGTTAGCAAAATTTTTCCGATCTTGATGGACGAGGTTTCTTGTGGAAACTACCTGGAGGTTACTCTGTTTATGACCAATGCAAGCTATCTTTTCTTCTAATTAATATTTAACATAATCGCTTCAATATACCACAACTGCTCCGCTCGATAGACAAGCGAGCTCGAATCAGCATTTCTAATTCATTAAAATGCCACCCACAGCACATTAAATCTGGTGTCAAATGCACTTCATTAGCGCCACACAAAAGCAACAGACATTACTACATTCTTGGCATCCGCCTCTTTTGGCAAAGCTAAATTGCTTGGGAAGGTACAAAGCCAACTAGGCCACCAAACCAAGCAACCGAAACTACTTGTTATTGTTAGTTATTTATACTATGTAGTTTACAACTCCGTTTATGAAACGTTTCACAAGCGAGGAACGTTTTCCTCTTTACAGAATTTTCATGGTGTGGGAAAGCCGCCTCTGTTCTGTACTACTAGTCAAGATATCCAAGTTTGGTCCTTTGGCAAGTTGACAATTATTACGTGCTGAGAATATATCTTATATCATTGACCTTGAAATGGACAGAGCATGCGAGCAGCTTAATGTTATTTCATGGACTGCTAATTGAATCAATTACTCTAAATTCGATCTTTTTTCCTATTTGTTGTACATTCCTTTTTATTGTGCTTACGACACTTCCTTCAACTTCCCTCTTTTATACAATTTTTTTACTATTTATAACAGAAGATGACAAAAATATAAAAAATTAGTAGCCAACCCAATTTTTTAGGAGCCAGGACCCTTGCAATACATATACTAATACGCTGAGTCTATCGCAGAACTCATTACACACACGAGCGCAGTAAATAATCTGCTATTTATAGTGTAACTGAGGGGCAATAAAAAATAACATTTTTATTATTTATATTAGACATTTTGTTCCATTTATGGCCTAAGAAATCCATTTTTTTTTCATGAACAATAAACGTTTTTTACAGAAACAGAAAATCTAGGCGCCAGACCAAATTTTCTAGGCGCCATGGCGACCAAGCTCCCGGGATTTGTCCTGCCCTCATTTATAAAATCATTTTATTAATTGAATCGGTTGTTTGAGAAACCCCATAAACGGGTGAAAACAATTTTCGGGGAATCGAGAAAAAACTGTTTCTGTGTTAACAGACAACCTCGATATCATTATTTCTAATAATATGTATTTTCTAGAGCTAAATACAATCTTTGTGCTCAATGGAGGTCTTAAAAGATAAATAATTAAATTATTATGGATTTTTAAAATCAGTTGACTTATGGGGTTTCTCAAATACATATACTTTTGGCAAAACGTAATTGCTTTCTAAACTGTATAAAATAAAAAGTACTCTTAGTACATCTCAAGTATGCATTCTAAAACAAGTAGAAACATTAAATAAATATGAAACACAAATAAGATTATTTAGTTCTATGAATAAGAGTGGTGTAAATGGTGAAATAAATTGTATTAATCAGCAGAGTAGTTTTCTGGCAACTGTGAGAATCAGATGTACCTGTAGAACACTGGTGAATTATCTCTTTGTAGAATGCTTGAATGTTTTCTTCATTTGGGATGTATTTCATCAGTTTATTTATGTCTTCAATTTTTTTCTTGTTGATGGGTATTTACCCACTTGGATACACAGGCGCCTCAATCCCATGATAGTACTTTACGCAAGTCCAACTTCATTGGCTAATCGGATCACATGACCTAGATACGTATGTCATCAAGGGTTATAGTTGTTGGCGATTTATCTCTTCCTTTCTGCTTTCTTCTTTTCTTTTCAGATCCATGGCTATGGGTGGGTAGAGGTGGGAGCCGAAAATTGTATCCTTTTATTATATAAGTTAATAATTATATAAGTTAGTGTTTTATGTATGCTTTTTGTTACATCAGAATGGTCCTAAGCCAGCGGTGGATACGACACCAACATCCTAAAGCAAAGGGGACGGCAGAGGGGCGGAAAAATATCAGCTGGTAGTGAGTTCAGGAGTGGTTCTTAGATTATTTATGTAAAATCAACGGAAGCTTGGAAAAATATGAAAAGGGTATTAAAAATTAGGAAAAGTAAATTAGAAGGAAAAGGAATTAAATTGGAATTATTTTTAAATAATTTGGAGGATCTAAAAAATTTTCCTCCAGCTGGGTTCGAACTCGGGAAGTCATCCTCCGCTGCCGACGCTAATCTGAAGGTGGGTGACTTTAGCCATTAGGCCATCGTTGCTTCACGAAAGGTAGCTCTTTAAAGTATAAGTACCCTTAATATAAGATGGCAAGAAATACTACTAACAACAACCATACAACATATATATGAGGAGCCAATCAGAGTCAACTTGTCGGACAATTACGCTGTACGCTGAGGCGCTAGTGTATGTATTGTATTTGTAATTCTACGAAACAACGCACATATTCAAAATCAAATGGTTACTGCAACAATCAGATTGGCGAGATATCCAAGTGAAGCCAAGCCCGTGAAACTAGCCAATCAAGTTGGACTTGCGTAAAGTACTATCATGGGATTGAGCCGCTTCTCTTGGATACACTGGTTCATTTGGGAGTGTGATAGTAGCAGCTTTTTATTGTTGTTAAACCGAAAAGTGTGGCTGCAAAACCTATCATTAAAAGGTTTGGTGATTTCAACATCCTAATGTTAGAAAGAGTATGAAAACTGCATGAACTGCTAGATTTTAAAAGCGACTTTCTCATCCTTTGGAACTTTACGCCTATAAATCACTTGTTTCTCGAAATCGAGGTTTCGGTAAAATTCTAAGAGTTGGCCCGTATGAAAGTTTTCGTTTATTCGAGAAATCCATAAGTCAGTAACGTATGGGCTTCATTAATTCGAGAAAGCCCATAAGTCACTGACTTATGGGCTTTCTCGAACAAACGAAAACTTTCATACGAGCCAACTTTATGTAGAATGACCTGACTCGTGGGGTTTCACTTCTAAAAGATGCGTCTACCTCAAAAGAATAGAATTTCACGGAAAACTCGATTTCGACAAAAAGTGACTTAAGGCGTTTCTCAAACAACCATTCACTTATGATGTGGAAGTAGGTTGCTAACAGTTTGGTTCTCTGTATTTGACATGTCCGTTCCTTTCCGTTCCTCTTGTTTCTGACGATCGCTTGGTTTCATTGGTTATAGTAATTTTATCCAGACACTACTCTGATAGTCTATAGTCCCAAGTCGATTCGTATGCCCGCGTGACTTACCCTTCAGAAATACTGCGACTCCGCCATGCATGCTGCCTATTTCATTAGAAGAATGATGTCATGCATTAAAACTGTTGATTGAACGTACATACCGTTTTCTAACATTATGAGTCCCAAATACCTTCATACACACAGATTTAAAACAACCGTTCTTTAACACTCTAAGCGACACACTTTTTCCGAGTATTGTGTGTCGTATTGCTTTCCCCCCTCTACATACATATTGACTAAATAGCCACATCTATTCGTTAAGAGATCCTAGGAGAAATTATATTGGTCACAACATGTGAGACAAACAGAGATTGCTGGTTGCAGAACGAATATATGCGGGTGAACCCATCAGAAGGTGAAAGAACAAACTTGGTAATATTGCTTCACAGTGTTCTCTGGATATTTTTTTTGAAGATATCGTGACACAAATCTTCGGAAAATGTATTTGGCATGATTATCATTTAAATAAAATAGTTGATCAAAGCCGTGAAATCGACTATTGAATAAAATTAAACGAGTATTTATAAATTTAAATGAGTGGAATAAAAAAGAAAATAGTTTCTAGTTATTTTTATTGAGTTAATATATATTTATTTTCCAATGTAGTGAAATCATCTGCTTCATACTACTGTAAGAGTTTACTGCCATATGTAAGTACATATTTGAAATAACGGGCAAAAATTTACATGTTTTTTTTTTTTTTTTTCGTTCCTTATTTTTATATTTTATTTCTTTTTATTTTAAATGTTTCATATGATTCAAGTTTTAGTTGGATTTGGGGCTTTGATATTCGTTTTGATCAGAACTTTTATGGTATTGATTTCCTCTCTTTCGAAATTTGTTCTTTTATCTATATTAAGACATGATTGATTCTGTCTCTCTCCTCTTTCATATTCCTTCAATAATTCTAACTTTAATGATTCGCTATTTATGTAGCGAATCTAAAACAGAATTACTGAGTGTTCCAGGTATTTCCAATTCGATTTTATAAATTTCACGAGTAGGAAAGTTGTAAAACTAACCTCAATTAATTTAAACTGCTATTTTTCTATAGAAATAAATTTGAATTAATAGTTCTCTCTTCTAAAAGTTCATGAAATTACCTCTCCATAGTTTAGATTTATCGCTTCTTGAATTAAAAAATTTTATTTCCAAGTTGTTTAGATCCTTTTTGGGAATTTTTAGCATCGAATTCAATTTTTAGAGATTCAGAAATATTAAAGTAGAACTTTGGGGCCCAAAGTCAGAAATGAGACTTTTATGTCAGTTTTGGAGGCTTAAGAGAGGCTCGATCTCATTGTTCTACTTTATTGCGGGACACTGGAGTAAATCGTTATCTTTTTCCATTCCAGAAAAAGCTTAATGTGATCTTCATCACTTCAAAAAAATTCTCTAGAGCAGTTACCACTTTCTCTGCTAAAGCCAGAATAGGCCAACATTGTAACTCAGGTCTACTTGAATTGTTTCCACCTCTTATTCCAACAAGTGTCTTATTTACATTAACGAGGAAGATACTTTGGAATATCTTTTTCGACTGTACTGGAGAGAACATTTTTAGATTTCTTTAAAAGAAAATTAGCGATTCCTCTTCTCTTCTTACTGCTTATTCTAATGTTTATTTTATGCATATTGCTTCAATGGCTCATAGAAGACATCGCGAAATCGGAGTTAATACACGGACTGGTGTATTAAGAAGTAATGTTGTATATGTGTGTAAAGATATATGAACCTTATTAGAATTTTCACATTTCATCGTCTTTGCTTCATATTTTGTAGTTTAAAGTAAGAGCATAAGGTATCTCTTAGACGAGCTCTCTCTATACCTCTTAAAAGTGACACATCTCAGTTGATGCGAGAACATAAATAAATATAGTGTTCTTTTATAATGGTTCATTGTCATTAGTGGATACAATTAATCCACTCTTCATCATTGCATTTCTTGCTGCCAAGTCATCACTACCAGTAGGCATACGAACTACTAACGTGGCTGGCCAACCAGGTTTGTATGGAGCCTTTAAAGTCGCATAAAGAGACACAAAATTGTAGGTTGTGTCGAGGGCAGAATCCGTAGAATACTCGAACCTGATGTGGGATTGTGTAATGAAGGAAACAGACATAGGAAGTTTGGACAATTGTTTATTGTGAATATTGAACAATTCATTTACAGTTGGAGTGATTAAAGAGCGGTTTTTTTTTTAAAAAGGGGAAATAATTGCATCCATTAAAGGACTATGATTGTAGCATAGTTCGACAGCTTTTGATGGACAACACGCACGCAGTCCTCACTTTACAAAATCCAAAGTTACACTGGACCGGAGTTCGCCCAGCACAGTAGAATTCTGACATATTGCGGATCCCATTCCCTCTGTCAGTGCGTCTGGGCACTCGGTCCGAAGGACACGTCATGTACGCACATCCTTTGTCTACACGACGCTAAATTTATCTTCTGAATCTAATCTTCTAGTTCTAAAATCATAAGACAAAACAGTTGCGACGCTCGACTTTTCATGCACGTCCCCCAGAAGTGGTTCGATTTAAAGACGCGAATCGTGACAAAAATATAATAAAAAATAAAACAGAGAAATGACTTCTTCGAAGAAATGTAAAATCACCAGCCACGATTGATCCAAAGACATAAAAAAAAAACGAAATAGACAAACTGAGTTCATAACACATTATAGATCGGAAGGTTCCTGGTACGAATCCGGGCCCGGGCATGGATGTTTGTAAACGTATGGTGTAGAGGCGGCTGGTGCACCTTAAATCTGTCGTGGCCGAAAGTCCTCACGTTGGGTTGGCGTGGAAGTTTGGAGAGTGGGGTGCCAGCTCAGGTGTTGCTTCGTCATCTGACCGTGGTTCAAAATTACGAAGCGTTGTCCTCGGATCTTTCCCTTAAGGGACTGATCCCGGACCGTCGTCAATAGCCCGTTGTGTTGCTTCGTCATCTGACCGTGGTTCAAAATTACGAAGCGTTGTCCTCGGATCTTTCCCTTAAGGGACTGATCCCGGACCGTCGTCAATAGCCCGTTGTGTTGCTTCGTCATCTGACCGTGGTTCAAAATTACGAAGCGTTGTCCTCGGATCTTTCCCTTAAGGGACTGATCCCGGACCGTCGTCAATAGCCCGTTGTGTTGCTTCGTCATCTGACCGTGGTTCAAAATTACGAAGCGTTGTCCTCGGATCTTTCCCTTAAGGGACTGATCCCGGACCGTCGTCAATAGCCCGTTGTGTTGCTTCGTCATCTGACCGTGGTTCAAAATTACGAAGCGTTGTCCTCGGATCTTTCCCTTAAGGGACTGATCCCGGACCGTCGTCAATAGCCCGTTGTGTTGCTTCGTCATCTGACCGTGGTTCAAAATTACGAAGCGTTGTCCTCGGATCTTTCCCTTAAGGGACTGATCCCGGACCGTCGTCAATAGCCCGTTGTGTTGCTTCGTCATCTGACCGTGGTTCAAAATTACGAAGCGTTGTCCTCGGATCTTTCCCTTAAGGGACTGATCCCGGACCGTCGTCAATAGCCCGTTGTGTTGCTTCGTCATCTGACCGTGGTTCAAAATTACGAAGCGTTGTCCTCGGATCTTTCCCTTAAGGGACTGATCCCGGACCGTCGTCAATAGCCCGTTGTGTTGCTTCGTCATCTGACCGTGGTTCAAAATTACGAAGCGTTGTCCTCGGATCTTTCCCTTAAGGGACTGATCCCGGACCGTCGTCAATAGCCCGTTGTGTTGCTTCGTCATCTGACCGTGGTTCAAAATTACGAAGCGTTGTCCTCGGATCTTTCCCTTAAGGGACTGATCCCGGACCGTCGTCAATAGCCCGTTGTGTTGCTTCGTCATCTGACCGTGGTTCAAAATTACGAAGCGTTGTCCTCGGATCTTCTCCTTGGGGGATTGATCCCGGACCGTCGTCAATAGCCCGTTGTGTTGCTCTAGTACGACGTTAACTAAAATTACCATTACCATTACCATAACACATTATTGTAACATCAAGAACACTTCGATGGATGCCCTGGCCCCCTACCGAATACGGCCCTGTACGGCATTAATTTCGCTTTTCTAATGTCGAGCGAAGAGTATGGCACGGCCTATTGCGCGGAGTGTAAAAAACTTAGGCTAGATTCAGGAAAGACAATTGCGCTTTCATTTGTTCAATGTCACGGAGAGTACGCTCCCTACTCAAAGACGCGATGATCCATCGAATAGGCTCGGGAGCGGAGCATGCAGTTTAAAAAAAGAACCGTCGGAAGATTGCGGAGAATCTGGAGACGGCAGTCTACCTCTGTACTTGCGGAGTTGGATGTGAGAAAGTATAAATATCCTACTCCTTATTTATTCCGACTCTTAAGGTTCAGTGCGATTTTTCAGCGTTCTGATGCGTCCATTAACAACTTGCCGTGATACTTCGTACATCAACCTTGATATCTAGGAGTGATGGGTAACAATTTTAGAATTGCTATCTGTTCCGCTATGGATTGTAATGGGTGAACCCAAATCTTCGAAGCTCGTATTGAACTAGGCTGTCTATAGTTAATTGAGACAAAAATAGGACATTAGAGTGTTAAAAACGGTTCGGGGTTGTGTAATATTCTGTATTCATGCAAATGTAAGATGACGAATTCTTTCTGGAGATCGCCATTATAACTGCAGTTTCATCTCTTTCACATTGCAAAGATATACTTAAAGCTACAAAGAATGAGACTCTTAAAAACATTTTTAAAATATGAAATTTAAGCAGCCGGAATATTGAATAACAAAGCCACGGTTAGTATGCAGGCAAAACAAAAATTAGCGTTAGCGTAGAACTGAAGCAGCGTCTGTCTGAGACGCAACACGAGTATTACTGACATGTATTTCGATACATAGTATCGAATTATGAAACTCTTTGTTATACAAATTACTGGTATTCATAGGGGTTATTTATGTGCGATTATAGACTGTCAATAATTATTTGTGATTGACCAAAGGATATTTATAAGGTTTTATTTGAAACAGGACATAATTGGGAATTTGTTATTCAATGATCGGACGGACGCGAGATGAAAAAAAAAAGAAAGAAACGACAGTACAGTCACCTTCAAAACGGTACATGTGGTCAGCATTGAACAAATTACTTCTTCCTCCAGTATATGTATTTTTAAGATTTTATATTTTTTGTACAGTTTGTATGCAACATCATGGTACATGAATCCACCACTGCCGACCCCCTTAAAATCGAGTGGCTCAAGAACATTAGAACTGACAAGGGCTCAAGGGTCAAAATTATTGGCATGGTGAGATTTATAGACTCACCAGGACTTGAGATTCCTAAGAGACTGACTAATATTCATGTTCTATCATAGTATAAGATTGTATGTGATATAGTGTAACTATACTACATACATAATATTTTAAATAAAAATAGCATTCTGGATTGTTGGGTTTTGGGTTTTATGATGCGATGGCCATAAAATTATGGTTCATATAATTATAATTATATATACAGTATAAATCAAACTATCCGAACTCCAGTTATATGGATCACTTTGAGAAAAAAAGAAATCAACAAAATCCGCATTTTAAAGTTTCTTATTGGTGAATGATAAAAAAGAAGAGGACGAAGTTTCAGTAGTAGATATAAGAATCATCACAGTGAAAATTCCTGGATGTTCCCAGTGAAGTAAAGAGGACGTAGGCGAGTGACTAGTGTGTAATTCTTCGGATCCTGGATTCCAAATTCTCAGTGACGATGAACTCATTCAAAGTGTGAGAGAAGAACTCATTTATGACTAGGAAGACTACGACTACGATATTGCTACTAACCAGACGCAGGATCGTCAGCTGGTAAGGCATTTGAGTGCCTTGACACATCGCTAAAATGGATGGAGCGGCAGCCTGAGTGCGACCATCTACAGATAGCTATTCACCGTCAAGCGCATAGGAGATGGCTGCACAGAAACGAGTAAAGACAGCGAAACAACTGGCTTTGACCGATATGTTCAGGCAATGACACATTTTTATACAGTATACAAGTACAAAATATTTACAAAAATATTCTTATAGTCATTAAATTACAATACATACCAAAGCAAAATTCGTTTTTTTTTACAAAGACATAACCTTTTTTCATGACTTATCCAATTATCCGGATGGGATCCGGTCCCAATTGGCCCGGATAATTGGAGTTCTACAGTAATTATTTACACTCTTTTTGAATTTACCCACTGGCATGATTTTAACGAAGTATAACAATTTCCAATGATAATTTTAAGATCGCACTTACCCCACAATGTGGGGTAAGAGCATTCCATGACCTGTTTTCTTGTTTGTAGTGCGTATTTTGAGTGGGGCAAGAGTATATCATTTCATTTATGCCCTTTGGTCTGTCGAAGTTCGAAGCACCATATTAGTGAAACTAATCTATAGGACTTCCAAAAGATGGCGATCCATACTTTATTCACAGACACATTTTATATTCAGTGGGCGCACTTGCTCCACACATCTTACCTACAGTATGAAAATAGTTGTTTATCTTACTTTGGGACAACTGGTCGTTCACTGGAACAGCTAAGTATTAAAATGGTTTATTCTTTCTTACTAGATTAATTCTTGTTTTGTTCCAACTCGTCAATTGTGCCCTGCCTTTTACCTCTTAAGACAAGCTTACAGTCTGCCTTACCCAATTCCCGATCTGATCGCATCAAACTGAGGGGATGAATGCTAGTCTGCTTATTGTTCGAGTTCAATGAAGATTGATATAGAACCACACATGCATCTGTACTCCAAAAGATCGTTATTACAGTAGAATCTTGATTATCCTAGATCTGAACTATACGATTGTCATATTATACGAGCCGAATTTGGTACCGAGGTTTTCTCGTACTTATTTTTTATTATTGTTTAGACCTGTTATCCAAATACTCGTAAATTGTGCACTGCCTTTTACCTCAAAAGACAAGTCTACAATTTGGCGACTCAAATACATCGATGTTAAATACATCAATGTTAAGTACATTGATGTTAAATACATCGATGTTAAATACATCGATGTTAAATGCATCGATGTTAAGTAGATTGATGTTAAATACATCGATTTTAAATACATCGATGTTTTTTTATAAATCATCGATGTTTTGAAGACATTGATGTCTCATCCCTAGTATCAAACTGAGACGGTTGGATCGTATCAAAATGTGATGGTACACGTTAATCCTCCAGGCCATATTCATCTGCGTATTGTTTGTGTTTAATGAACACTGCTATACAACCCGACGCGCATCCTAACGACCACTATTAAAGTAGAACCTTTGATTATCCCAGTTTCGATTAACCGAGTTATTCGAGCAGAATTTGATGCCGAGGTTTTTATATAGCTTTGAATAAAACTCGGAGTACGTGTGAGCACTTCGTCTTTGACTGGTCTGGTTTGGCAGGCAAATGGTTGTTTTGTGTTTTATGGCACAAGATCCAAAATGGAAAAACTGCGTAAAGCTCATACCAAAATAAAACTCGTATATTTAAAAATATTTTTTTAAATATCTGATTAACAACCAGACTAACAATAAAAGCATGGTAAAATATTTAAGTAAGCAATATGAAAGCAAAAACACTTTAAGAGTAAAAAAAGTAAACATTTTAAGAACATCTTATAACATTAAAAAAATATTTAATTCAAAAGTCATTTATGGGGCAAATGAAATGATGCAATTAGCGTGTGTGAACGTTCTGCATAACAGAACACCGTTAAGGCTTTTTCAAGCCCTTTAAAGTTGATGCTCTTGATATAGCAGCCATAATAAGCAAAGTCGAGTGGCTCTATATAGTAATCTACCCATATTGAGTCTGAGTCATAAGAGTTGGCACCCTGAGACGACCTGGAGTTGGCACCCTGAGTGGCGAGGCGGACCTGTCGCCACTCCATGCCGTTACATATCAAAACAGATTTTTCTCTTTTATTACGTGATCTCTTCTCTCGTTCATTAAAAATGCGAAGTAGAATATGAAATCCTGATTACCTGATGAGATTACCTGAATTCCTGATTACCTGAAATCCTGATGAGCGCTCTTGGTATATTACCTGATGAGATTACCTGAATTCCTGATTACCTGAAATCCTGATGAGCGCTCTTGGTATAGCAGCCATAATAAGCAAAGTCGAGTGGCTCTATATAGTAATCTACCCATATTGAGTCTGAGTCATAAGAGTTGGCACCCTGAGACGACCTGGAGTTGGCACCCAGAGTGGCGAGGGGGACCTGTCGCCACTCCATGCAGTTACATATCAAAACAGATTTTTCTCTTTAATAACGTGATCTCTTCTCTCGTTCATTAAAAATGCGAAGTAGAATATGAAATCCTGATTACAAAATTCCTGCTCGCATCACAATTTTTTTCACTGGCGCAGTTCTTTTTCTGGCGCAAGCAACACATGTGAAAGATCAATCACTCTCACTCCTAGAAGAAATGCTTTTAGTCACATCTTGTTTTTATTACCAATAAAATTTGTAATTTTTTAATTATTGGATGTCAGAGCTATGAGCCGTCAGATAATTTGATACGTAGAGCATTAACAACCGTTAAACAAAATGACAAGTCAGAGATATTACATTTTTGATTAGAACCGAAGTCACCACAAAAGGGGTAAGGTGGAACAATGGAAATGAAGCCCCAGATCTCTAAGTTAAAAAATTATGAATAGATTCATTGTGTTTGTAAGTAGATGTGTCCAAATTTATCCAAGATAAATACTGAGTATTTGTATCTTGTTAGGGGCCTGTCACCTAACTTGTAATTGACAAGCATAGTATTGATATGGGGGCTCTAACTAACACAAATTCGTGTAACTAACGAAATGACAGTAGAGTGAGGAAAAAATAAAACTCACTAGTACAACAGATTAAGAAATACGTCATACTCGTGAAATTTCCTTACATCGCAGCACAAAACCTTCCATCCGTACTCTTGATTCAGTGGCCCACTGCTCTAGCAACCTTAGAATTGTGGGAGAATATTATTGCTTTCTTACCCTGGTTGTATTTTCTATTCTGTGTCACTAATAATTTCCTTTTGTGTGAGTGTCAATTACTTGACGTTGTCTATCTTGCTGTCTGTCGCAGCTTGTACAAATATGGCCCTTGCGCCATTAAACACCAATTCAACCAACCAACACATCTGCATTTCGGGTCCGCGTACCACAGTTGTAAAATGAAACTTTATCCCAAATGTATACAATGTTTAACGAACAAGTCTATATCGCTTATGAGCTCCAATAGTGGCAAAACTTTTAAAAAATCACAAGTTGGGGATAAAAAAAAAATTTCAATACTATATGAAAACACAAATTATGTACTGTGAAAATACAAAGCATGTTCTATGAAAAACAGATAATGCATTATGAAAATACGGAATTTTAACTCTTGGTTTCATTTGAAACACTAAAATCAATTCAAGAAGAGTTATAAAAATTGCTTCGTGAGCGAACAGGGACAAGATTTATATACTATTGTCTACATTAGACTAGAATCTAAATCTTGTTTATTTTACTCTACATATTGTGCCACGTATACTGTTACTTTACGGTTCACTTTTGTGATATGGTGTGATAAATTTTTTGGGAATTCATTAAAAGTATTAGAAAAACACACTTCACTACATAAAAAGGAATTACATTGATAAATCATTAATATTCCATAATTAACTCTGTTTGAATTGACTATATTCTTATGGACTACAACATAGGCAACTCAAAATATCACATTTTAGATAGGAATGGGCTTGAAGTTTTCATTGCTAGTAAATAAATGCATATTGCAAAACCTTTATACCCTCCACTGGTTCAGAACTTAATTAAGAGTTTTGCCCGTTTGCTGCTGAAACGATGTAGTTTTTCACATTGAGACGTGTACTTGTTGAGTTGTGCCACTATTGCAGCCCATGAGCAACAGGAGTATTACAGGTTTCTGAAAATTCAATTATTAACAGTAACTAGATTCTGTAAATCTATTATTTATTTATATTTAAAATCAAGTTTCATTACATGGTAGCTTAAAATAAGCTATTCTAAATTGCCATCAAAGACTGGTTAATACTCGGAATGTTTTGTGAGCGAGCGTATATGATATTTTATATACCTCAATGACATATTTTATATTCGGCAAATAAAATGAAAATTTATGTAATTTAAATGGGCATTGGTGGTTCACTGACCCTTCATACATATGCCCGAATTGCCACATCACCAGTTCGTCACCCTGTATATTCCTTAAATACTTTTCCTATTCATAATTTTACATCAGGTTTCATTTTTTTGTTAGAGTAATCAAGAATAAATTTAAATACACGTATATATCTAGAGGCTGATAACACAAACATATGAATCGGGAGAGTTCATTTCTGACAGCTTTCGCTATACAGAGATGGCAGATTTTTGGTTATTGATATGGTTTTATTTCCTGACCAAGCATTTGCAACCCATTGACATCTTTGGCAGCCCGAAATGTGTCTTGTGCAAAAAAGGATGACTGGCGAGGACTGTCACCACATTTTGGAATGTTTGCAATAACAAGGATTATTTGGGGGGGGGGGATTATGGAGAAATATTTGGCCAAGCTGCGCCAAACACGTCAGACAACACGTAGACAACGTCAAATAAAAAAAATATCGGGGAAGATTAGTGGGGTGAAAGCGGAAAAGATCGCTTCGGTATTCCGGTAGCCCGACTCCCTCATTTACCAAATCGGTAAACCCCATGAAAACAGAAAATATCACTGGAGTACCTCGAGTCAGTGAAGCCCGTGCGCCCATAAAGATGTGACCCTGAGGGTGCATTAACAGGGGATCATAATTAAATCAGTTAAATATTAAATTGTTTTCCCTTTTTAAGCTTAGAAAACAGACTGACATCAGAGAATAAAAGACCTCCCTTTTCCCATCGCCATCGGACTCAAAAGGGGTACCATAGTACTCAAGCGGGGGGCCCCCCCTCGGGACCATGACCGCTATTGCAAAAGCGGGTCTAGTCAAAACACGATCGAAGAATTAACGAATCTAACCGCGGTATCTGCTCAACACACACACACTGGATTGAAGAGTAGAGGGGAAAAAATACCTCCCAAAAGCAGCAAGTCTTAGAATATAGGTTGTGAGTGGGCCGCTGGGACAGAGGAGGCGTATTTTAAGTAAAAGAGCACGGGTATCTGTGCGAGCTCTAAAAATAAACACAAAAACGTGGATGCGAGGAAAGGCAAGAGTAGGTATGGGGGCACATCCTGAAGTGGTCTTATTTGGGATCAGAGACTCCAAGGGTGGAGGGGGAAGAGGATGAAGAAAGAGTGCTCCGGAAATCGGAACTGCTTCGTTTTGTTGAGCATTTCGCCTGTCACCTTTCTTGTTGGGAAGGGAACACTCGTCGTTAGCGGTCATTTTACATCTCCTGTCTGTCACACACCTGTGTAAGCGTTTGTGGGGGTGCAGCAGTTGAAAGGGTTGATGAGTTTTGGGAATTCTTTTTTTTTTTTTGGAGGTCGTTTACTTCCTGGAAGAGGTTGTTTTCGAGGCAAGTCAGAGTAGGGCAGGCGAGAGCTACTGATTTTCTCTGTGTCGCTGTAGATCGTAGATTTGTTGCAGTGTGAGAAAAAAATAACTGGGGTGGTGCAGTAGTTGAGCGAGTGCACATAAAGGACTTCTACGTCATTTTAAAAGCAAATGTGTGTCCTAAAATTACATGTAACTTTAAAAAGTCCTCCGTGTCTCTCTGGTACTCTTACATCCCTTCTGCAACTCTTACATCCTTCTTCTCCTGCAGTCTACTCTGCATGACATCTAACCAGTTATGTCCTACTTGACCAATAAAATCTCTCCTATGATATATGTCACAACTTTCAAGTGATATATTTGGTTATTTAGTCATTTTGTGTTTGTGAAGTAAAATCAACATTATACTACTAGTGAAATTTCGTGATGTTCAGAGGATTTAAAAGTAAGTAAGGTCAATCTTGGAACTGCATGGGGCATAGGAATTAAAGAGATTTAGTTCAATTTCCAATATGTATCTTGAAATATAATCCATTCAATCCCAGATGTTTTAAACAGAAAAGGACTCCTTGACAGAGTGCAAATAATTCAATTCCGCGCTTACTTTTTGATAATGGGTCAAAGATTCCCTAATGGTCAAAGTTGCCCAAAATTTTAGTTTCTCTACTGTTTAATCGTTTACTGTTTTAAATCATGTCTGGAAAAGATGGTATTCTTTGATGGCCAGAAATCCTTTTCCACCTGTACCAGGGGTTGCTTATTACCATCTTCTCCCTCACGCATCCTGAATTGCATTGGAGCCATACATTAAATCATTTTTACGGACCCATCTGCCATTGTACCCAAACCTTATTTGTACAGACGCAATGACTTAGTGTAATTTATATTTTTTACACTGGGGTGAGTAAAAAGTAAATATGTTGTCTGGCAGGATATTTTCTGAAACAAGCAATTAGCAAATTGACAGGTGTATACGTAAAGCCATATTTAAGTACTAGCAAAATACCCGACCTTACTCGGTTTGAATTCGTTTACTCTAGATTGAAGAGACAACCAAAATATATAATGACTTACGTTTTTTGTAGAATAAAAATTTATTTTAACACCTTTCGCCATCTTTATATTTTCTACAACTTACTTTGGACACAAATCCTACACATGCATATCCATTCATGTAATACATTTCACATACATCGCACAATTGCTGTATGACAAAGCTACAAAAAGACGAAAGGTGATACTAAGTTTACTACTATAAAAGACGATTTATAGGAAGATTTGGAATTCCCTTTCTTAAGTTCTCTTCATGGGCAACTCAATTAATTAAAATTACGATTTACGGCGAATGCTCTCGCACTCATAGTCAACAAAACAATATTTTTTTACTTGTGACACTCTTGCCTCCGGTATGCGACATTGTGAAATTTTGCAATCTTCTCCTGTCATTACTACAACGAATTTTTTAATGTTGGAAAAAGTTCTAGTTTTAATTTTTAAACATTATTATTCTTTCAATAACGACATTATTCTTTAAATAACGGCATAATTCTTTAAAAAACGGCATTATTCTTTAAATAACGGAATTATTCTTTAAATAACGGCATTATTCTTTAAATAACGGCATTATTCTTTCAATAATGGCATAACTACACTTAAAATTTACTGAAAATTTATACTGACTTACCTAACATTCTCAAGTCTAATACTTTGTGGTGCTGTAGGGTGTTATGAGAAGGAAAACACATTTATTACAAATAATAAATATTTAAAACAGAAAACAGTAAAATAGAACAGAATAAAAGATGTCGGAAAAATTGTTCTAAAGATATTAATTTGTGATTCATTTTTATCTCTTGATCTCGCACAGTTGCCACAATTTACAACTAAAAGTGCACAAAATTTAGAAATGTGAAATTAATTCAGAGCGAAAGAAACAGAAAATATCACTGCTCACGCGATCTTGTTCATTCTCGTTTCCTTGAAAAATATCGTCTGTCTCAAATATATTCCGAAATCGTTTTCATTGCGCTAAGAACAAAAATAAGACTCGAAATAAATCAAGTATCAGAGCTGAAATTTCATTAAAAAATATAATTTTTTGAAGAATAATTACTTTTTCAGCAGTACTGATAAAACAATCGAAGTAATCGTAATATTCAATAGACATTCCAATTTTTCCAAAAGTACCAAATTATGGCTGATTTAAGTATACTTACTCAGGTGTTTTAGCATGAAACTCATCTAAATATAACAATAAAGATATGTTTAATATTGCATTCATTATATTAATAGATAATGTATAAAATAAAATACACTGCAATCAAATATCTGGAATGCAATTCATGTGATGCGTACACAAACACACAAACACAAAATCGAACATAGAACAAAAAGACGGACAGACAGACTTTCGCAACCACTTCCACTCACTAAATCAAGATAAGTACTCACTGTATGCAAATTTCCATGAAAATATCTTAAACCGCGTGGACGTGTATAGGGCACAACATACAGACAGACAGACAGACAGACAGACAGACAGACACCAAACGAGAAAAAGGCGGATTCGGCATCAGAAGGGTCCAAAACGGATAGAAAACTTGAAATGGGTCGAAAATATTGAATGTACAAACAAACACTCCATTCTTATTTATATAGATTAATATCTATGTTTATATCACTATTGTACTTAGCACAGAAATCGACATTGTATGTATAAAGCAAAGGTAACAAACAGATATAAGTAGTATTAAATCCAACACTACGGGATTTATTCATCAATTTTGTCTTATTCTTAATACTAGGGGGCCTGCCCCCTGCTCGCTAACGCTCGCCAACACCCGGAGGATTGCTTCACAATCCTCATTGGTTCGCTGCGCGAACCTATGCTCGCTTCGCTCGCCTCAATGAAGACATGTGTCCTAGCAGAAGGGATTGTTTACAAAATATGTTACCAAAAAAATGTTTTTCAAATCTAAATTTGCTGTATCACAGAAAAAATATATACAGTATCTCTAAAATCAGAATTCAAATGAAAATTTTGTGCAAATTTTGACTCGAAATGTGAGCGTTGCTTTGGAAATTGAATACCCAGCATGTTGTTTGTGTGTACATTTTCCCAGCACTCAAACGACCCACACTTTTTCATTGAGTTTGTTGCCGAAAGTTGTAGTGCAAGCGTCTTGTTGAACTATAATTATTGGCTCTGAAAAGGACCGTTTTTTAATTGGCCCTGAGAAGATCATCCGCTTTCTTTGATTTCTATTATGAACTAACTGCAACAGCTCATTAAAATTTCCTTTCTTTTTTCAATAAAATTTCATCCGATAACGCTATAAATTCAATCGATGCGAGAGACTTCGCGATAAACAAATAATCGTACAGTGTTGCCAAAACGCGATTACAAATAACGTCTTTTTCGTGAGCCACGTAAGAGAATTATATATATAGATGCTTGATTTGATCTATAGAACTGCATAATATTGCCAAAACGACACGGAAGAGCTCACCGTGCAGATGAAATTCTGTAGTGGTATGATTACAGAATACACAATGAGAACTCTGGTTGATAGAAATCAGCGCAGAAAAGAAAATAGGACCAAACGCAAAATAGGCTTATAGATTTCAACCAATACCGCCATCTCCTTTATGTGAATAGGTACAATTAAAGGAGACGCTCAGAAACTAATCGTGGTGCCATGCTGAGATGTGGAATTTTTCCATGGAATGTTATTGTGAAATAAGAATTGACACCAGTAAGAAATACACGAAACACAGCTTTATATTTTTGATTAATTTTATTTCATTTAGAGATACGAAATGTGCATAGATAGATGTTTGTGTCAATTATAAAAAAATTTAAATAAGCTATTAACAGTGAGTAACGGCATTTTTCCATCAATAGCTATACGAAATTGAGACTTTAGCGCAGATGCTATGCTAGGTCTGCTTGTTGTGGCAAAGTGGATTCTTAAATTGGTATTGAGTATTTTTTAGGGTTTGACCAGAAGATTTAAACCATTGACATCTGACAAAAGATTAGTCAATTAATTTTTTAGACAAAGTATTTGTTTTTTGCCTATACATAATGCATTATTTCGCTGAAGGGTCCAGGTCCTGAGATTCCCAAATGAAATTCAATTTGTGATGTTCAAAACTGCCTTCATTAGCCTTCATCTTATGGTTCGAAAAATAATTCCATTCAGGCAATGAATATGTCCTCTTGCTTCGAAAATCGAATGAAACGTTCTCTGTTGCTCCAGTAATCTTCGCGTTCTTTGACGAATAGGTGTAGATCTCGAGCTATTCGAAGAGCTTTCTTTGTGAACGATGTATTCGACTTTTTGAGACCTGAAAAAGAAAATAAAGCAGTATTGGTAAGATTCCAAAAAAAAAACATTGATCAGTGATGCATAATCTGTTTTCAAATGTATCACATTTTTAATATCAAAAGGTCAGTCACTAAGATTACTAAATACACATTGAACTTATATATATAAATGTGACTAAATTTTTACCTAAAAGGTATTTCAATATTCGATTATTATATGTAAATTAATTACATTTGGTATTTAATATCAAACAATACTCCTTTAGCTTTTGTAATATTAAACTAACAATTAAATATTCAATAGCTGTATAAGCAATACTTCTTTTATAAATTATATATATAAATTTATAATTTCTCTTTCCAAACCAACAAAACGCGAAATTAGACCATTCTTACCAGACCATGAACCATTCTAACTAAGCAAATGAACATTTTTTTATAACTACGCAACCTAACGTTATAACTACGCGGCCGAACATTCTAATCAGAGATTATACTGATTATAACATTCTAAACAAGAGTAAGAATTAAGTTTGCGAGGTTAAATAAATGTGCTGGAACATGATTGTACTCGGAACATGATTTGAAGTCATTTTTCCCTAGGTATAACTTTTATTATTTTTTATTTGTACTTTGATATTTATTGATCAGCAAACAATCGAATGCCGTCGCCAGGCGAAGGATCTACAACCAGCATTTTAGCAAGGCAACATTCCCCGATCTAAACTGCCCAAGAAACCTCTCCTCTACAATAGCTAGGCTACGTACTGGACATTTCAAAGGCATGAAGATTTCACGAACTAATATAAAATCCTATCCCATCTGCAGGTACTGTCCCCAATCGCAACTAACTCCAGATCATGTTTTCGACTGCCAGGCCATTATCGGTTCCCTCTTTCAACTTGGAGCACCCCCAATCGAAATCCTCCATAGCCATCGAGCTCCAGAACTTGCAGATCTTGTCACCAAGGCTTTTGGAGGACTCTAAACTTTTGCACTAGTACTGTATGCATAGACACGACAACAACAACATTCCCATTAAAATTATAACATTATGTAGTTTTCGATAACTGAAGAACTGATTCATTTTAATGATGGTTCGTTGTGATTCAAAAACGATATCCTAAATAATTTAAATTGCATTCAATAAAAATTCCTCTCGGGTTTAGTCATTAAATAACCTTTTATTTTAACATCAAAATTTACCTTTATTTTTTAAAATGCTCTCCAAAAATGAACAATCCTTTTCAAGTGAAGCTGCAATCTTTGGCCCAATGCAACTCGTTGGTCTTGCTTTGATTGGCTCCTTTCGGCTTGATCGCCTTTTCTTCACAACTTTGCGACGAGTCTTCTTCGGTTGACTTAAGGAGGAAGTATCTTCCCCAGAGCTTGAAAGATACTTCTTAAGTGATTCTGACTCAGACGGGAGGTCTCCACTTTCTGAACTTCGACCTGTTAATATCAGTTATAAAAATAATAAAATCTATGCAATTTTTTCTAAATTAAAAGAAAATAATAAAAATTAATGGTAAAAAAACTTGATGGTAATTGGTAATTTTAGTTAACGTCGTACTAGAGCAACACAACGGGCTATTGACGACGGTCCGGGATCAGTCCCTTAAGGGAAAGATCCGAGGACAACACCTCGTAATTTTGAACCACGGTCAGATGACGAAGCAACACCTGAGCTGGCACCCCATTCTCCAAACTTCCACGCCAACCCAAAGTGAGGACTTTCGGCCACGACAGATTTAAGGTGCACCAGCCGCCGCTACACCATACGCTTACAAACATCCATGCCCGGACCCGGATTCGAACCAGGAACCTTCCGATCTAGAGGCTAACACCTTAACCACTATACCGGTTGGTCAAAAAACTTGATGGAAACTACCCTACAATAATGGACCGAACAGCAAGATGTGATGGTATAAGGAAAAGAATACATTTTTTAATAAGGGGATGGTCCTACACGTGCTGCAATTACACTAGCAACCCTTCTGGGCATACTTTCAACATGGTTTTGATACACAACTATGGATATTTGTGTCCATTCCTGCTGCAAGAATGTCGCCAGCTCAGCTGTAGATTGCGGACGTGGTTCCCTGGTCCGTAAGCGTCGCTCTAACTCGTCCCACAAATGTTTTATGGGGTTTAGGTCGGGACTCTGAGCAGGCCAGGGAAGACGTTTTACATCCATATCTTGATACCACTGCTTAACAGAAACTGCAACATGATATGGAGCGTTTTCGTCCTGGAAGTAACACTTGTCCATTCTATAAAATTGCTAGAGCATAGGAAGAACCTGATTGTCCAAAATGTAGGCATCGGCGTTCAATTGACCAGGAACAACATGCAAAGGTCCCAGACCATACCACGAAAAACACCACCATACAAGTAAACGGATTTTATGCATATTCGCTGGCGTCCGGTCCATTATTGTAGCGTAGTGTATGGATTATACTGTCAGTTCTAGAAGGGTGTAACACTTAAAGCCAGAGCTATATGAATTTGCATCTTGAAACTCAACTTATGGCCGAATTCTATGTTGTGATCACGAACTCACACGTTGATCTGTTCATTAAACATTCACAAATATGAATCCATGACTACAGCATAAAACTTTACTTATAATTGGGTTTCAAAAGACGAATCCAAAGATAAAGTGTGGAAAGTACTAAGTGCTATGAAACGTTCAACGCACCGGATAGTCTAAGGCTAGATCCCGATTGAGGGGAGGTACTTAAAAACTGTGATCCCCTTCGGCCTCTAACATCCTCCAGCCAGTCTTTCGATGGGCTCAGGGTGGGAGATCTCTGCCTTTGTCCAATGGCTGTTGTGGGTCGAATGCTCGATCTTCCGCCGATGCGTTGGCTGACAGTATCGCTGCTCGTTTTGGTGGAAGAAGTGGGCTGAAAATGTGAAACAAAAACACGTTTCATGATGCGTCAGGCTTGAACATATGCGAGCAGGGGCGTAGATAAAGGGAGAGGGCTCTAGCACCAGAAATTGTTAGTTTCTTACTTTTACAGGTCACCTGGTGGTTGTCTCAATGAGGTATCTCATCATTATACACAGTCCAGTCACATTAATGTGACCACCTGTCAAAAGCCAGAATAACCACCTTTGACAGATCGGATCGTTGCGAGACGTGCAGGAATAGAGTCAATTAGGTTTCTGATGATGAGTGCACCCAATGAATACCAGGAAAACATTCCTCAAACCATAATGCTCCCTCCTCCAGCCTAGATCCTTCCGGCAATTGTTGCTGGGTGTTTGCTTTCAGACGTTTCACGCCGTATACGCCAACGTCCATCTGTCCGATGGAGCATAAAACGTGATTCATCGGGAAAAGCCACCTGTCGCCACTCGTGGTACTGGCGTGCAAATTCCAGCCTTCGTCGCCGATGAACAGCAGTCAGCATAGGTACATTAACCAGGCGTCTGCTGCGGAGGCTCATGCGCAACAACGTTCTCTGAACCGTTGTTGAGGATACACTTTTTGTGGCCCCTTGGTTCATCTGGGCGGTCAGTTGCTCAACAGTTGCACGTCTATTCGCCCGAACGCATCTCTGTAGCCTTCGTTCGCCTCTGTCAACTATAGCCCGTGGTGCACCACATGTGCCACGCCGCTGATTTTGGATAGTGCCATTTTGCCATGCACGGTATACTTTTACCACGGCGGCACGCGAACCGTTTCCGAAATGCTTCCACCCTTGGCCCGAAAGCCAATAATCATGCCCTTTTGAACGTCGGATAAATCGCTACGTTTCTGCATTACGCCAACGATTGAAATGCTTTCCGATGCCCTAGGACATCCTTTATATACACTACACTGCAATGTGCTGTCACCTGCCTTTTGTGATTGGTTATTTCACGTTGTCGTCGAAAGTAGGTGGTGGTCACATTAATGTGACTGGACTGTGTAAAAACTGACCATATTTTGATGGACAACATGTCTCCTCATCTATCATATCTAGATCTTGTCATAATCAAAAGGTCGGCAACGTCTTGATACGAGATATCTCGTTATTAACAAAATTGGCCAGATCTTGATGGACAAGATATTTCGTCTAAACCACTTGATGGGTTAAATATGTTCGTTTCCTTTCTATAGCCTAACCACTAAGCTTCTTCGGCATTCGACACTAAAAGTAGCGAAGGGGCATGTATTTGTGAAAGACCACCAAGTGAGTAAGCTGCCGCTACTTCTACCAGGAACAAACACCAACATCCATGCGCTTACAAACCAAGATTCCAACCCGGGACCCACGAGTAGCAGACAAACTCTTTAAGAACTATGGAGTCATAGCGTAGCATTTGGAGGAGTGAATCCAAAAAGCCCAATTCCAACCAATAAATCAATCTTTAAAGAGTCCCAACCATTGGTCAAGCGGCTATGGGCTCAGCTCTTATGAAACTGGTATGTTAAAGCACTTGGTTACAATTTCTAATCTCGAATGTGCCGAAGTCGGGTTGGCTGCTTGAAGTTTCCTCGCTTCTTTAAGAGGGCATATAAATGAATTAGCAGTTCCCCCAAAGTCATACAGGAAGGCATGCTCCCTCATACAGTTCACGGTGGGTGCGGCGTGACAGCTCCTCCCATAGCTCCATGAATAACTTAAACTGACACGTTCTCGTCAAATTAGTGCTTGAAATCCGTATGCTGCATTTTTTGCTTCAAATTATTAAACTGAGTAACAATTTATCGAATGAATCATTCCTTAAGAAATATAGATAAAAATATTAAGAATCCACTAGTATTACTTGCTTTCATAAAATTCTAATAATTCATTCGTCATCTGAACGCGGTTCAAAATTACGGGGTTGTTTTCTGATCTTTCACTTTGGGATTGATCCCCGTCCGTCGCCAATAGCCCATTGTGTTGCTTCAGTGTAACGTTAATTCATCTACCTCCACCTCAGAATTTATTCTATAGAAGTATGAATAAATTTGTTTAAGCATTCACTTGAAATTATATATTTATTTATTAAAAGAATAAATAAATATGTAATCATTGCAATCCTGGAAAGTACTGTAATTTGCGAATTTTGAAAGTGAAATTATTTTAATAGAAGGATTGAATACGGTAGACAGGTAGTTTTTTAACCTTATACTGAAGCAACACAACGGGGTATTGGTATCCGGGATCAATTCCAAAGGGAAAGATCCAAGTACAACGTTTCGTAATTTTGAACCACGGTCAGGTGACGAGAACACCACTTGAGCTGGCACCCCACTCTACAAAATTCCCCACCACGCCAACGCGAGTACATTTAAGGCCATGACAGGTTAAACATGCACTAGCCCCCGTGTACACGATGGTCTTTGGCTGGACCAAGTTTTGAACTCTCAATCCTCCTGTTGTTAATACGTTGCTCTTCGAACTGGCCTTATGAGGCATTCAAACTTCGTTGGAGACATATTAAAATGGTTGATAGCAACAAGCTTCAACATCAAAGCGATAACTCTACAAAACCATGTCTACTTTAGTCCAAAAATTTATTAAATTAATCATGCATTACTAAAAATGGAAATAGAAGTATTAGGAATCCAATTACACTCATTGACATACCATTGTCTCATAAATATAATAATTCATTCCATAGAATTGTGATTAAATTCACTTAGGCATTTATTTTAAACTAGGGGGCCCGCCCCCTACTCGCTAACGCTCGACAACCTCCGGAGGATTGCTTTGCAATCCTCATTGGTTAGCTGCGTGAGCCTTGCTCGTTTCGCTCGCATCAATAAAGGCATTGTTTACAAAGTATGATATTCCAAAAAAAATATTTTTCAAATATAAATTGATTGCACTACACAAAAATTATACAGTACCTCTGGAATCAGAAATCGAACAATTTGGATTTCAAATGAAAATTTTGAACGAATTTTGACTCGAAATGTGAGCGCTGCTTTGTAAATCGAATACCCAGCATGTTGTTTGTAAGCTGCAACAACTCGACTAATATTCATTTTTTTTTTCCAATAAAATTTTAGCCCATAACGCTATATATTCAATTGAGGAGCGAGGCTTCGTGGTAAAGAAACAATCGTACAGTGTTGCCAAAACGCGATAACAAATAACGTCTTTTTTGCGTGCCACGTAAGAGAATTATATATATATATATATATATATATATATAATATATAGATTGTATAATTATCTATTAAATCAATAAACCTTTTATCATTGTAAATCCAAGAAGACTTCAATTCGTAACTTTTTAAACTAAAAATATTTTACTGTGGGATCGAATCCAATTGATCCACCGGCACATTTATAATTTCGAAAAAAACATGAATCCTGATAGTTTGCTAGATACAATACCATTCGCTTCAGGACCAGCTTGCTATAACCTGGTCTTCTCTGCTCTGGAGCAGTAGACGGTTTGGCGGACCGAATCCGGTTGATGGCCTCGTCTCCCGAAGATAGGGGTGATGATGAATCCTCCGATCGAGGAGAATGGGAATACTTTGAAAAATGGTGTCGACTGGAGCCATCAGCACTCGATTTACGTGAAGAGGAGAGAGATTTGTTGCGAGATGCATTAACCACACGTTCTTTGGCCTGCAAAACACCAATTATTATATAGTAAAGAAACTAATTCCTTTGACGGACTTTTTAAGATTACATATATTATGAACCTATGTTCAAAATACCCATGTTTAAAAATATCCATACCAAAAACCCATGTTTAATTCAATTCGAGTTTAATATCTCACCAAGTACTAAAAGCTATATGGAATAAATGCCAAATTTTCTTGATAAAAATGCATTATAGCTGTGTGAATGCAAAATCTAATCATCCTCTGTTAAAGTAGATTTACTATCGACTTTATTAACATATCAAATCGTAAGAATCCATATTAGCAATTAGTCATCTATTGTTCTTAATCAGAACGAGATTTGCTATTTTAATCGTAGGTCACCAATGAGGTGGAAAGTTGAGAATATAACTGCTGTGTTATGGTATAAATGACTCACACAGCTGAACATGTAAAATTTGTACAGTTCTTCCTCGAGAGGGCAGATGCGATCAATTCTATTAGTTGAATTAGAGGACTAGTAGAAAAGTAAACAAATCATTTCCTTTTTTTGTGTCTTTAGTGCTATTTCTGGCACCAAGTTTATCGTTCGATTCCAGAGTTGGCGAGGTATACTACATCTATGGTGATCAACGCACATGTTTCTTTAACTTCTGTGTATGGACAATACAAGACAATATAATAATAACTTATACAAGACAACCTTTCACACCTATTCAGAAATGAACTGACCCAAGGTCGATCAACAAAGGCATAAATATACGGGGTTGGTCGGGGTTTAGGGCGCATGAGTTGTGCCAATCCCAAGACAGCATTATCAATAAACATTTATATAGCTTTTTAGAATCAATACAGGGATGTCCACAGGTGTCGTTAATACCTTTTCTTGTATACTCTTGCCAGCTAAATTATTTTATAAATGGAAAGTAACTTCATTTGAAATCTCAGAGATATATTTAACATGGTCTTAAACATTCAAGGGATTAAAAATCTAACTCAATTAACCATATTTAATTGAGTTGCACATTATTAAAGGGAAATATAAATGAAAGTTAAGTAAATAACGTACCGATTTACTCCTCTTAAATTGAATCTTCCTTTTAGAACTAGATATTGAATCACGATACACTGAAAGAAGATAAGATGTGAAAAAGAGCGTTTGTATTATCTTTTATATTCATTATAAGTAACTGAATTTCATAATACACGGTGTCCATAAAAGAATGTCCCAGTTTCATTGGAATATTATAACATTTTTATTTAGACTATTTACAGCAAATCATACATCAAATTGAAGGTAAACTCACAAGTTTTTCTTACAAATATTCAATATGTGCATCTTAAGTTATACGGCACACATCCAACCTAAAATCCAATTCTTCCCACACTTTGGTTAACAAGTCCGGAGCAACAGCATCTTCAATTCTGTGTCTCAACTCTGGGAAATCATTAGGAAGCGGCGGAATGTAGACACGTAGATCTTTTATGAATCCCCAAAGGAAAAAATCGCATGGCGTTATGTCAGGTGAACGTGGAGGCCAGCAAAAAAGAGCTCTGTCGTCTCGACCCTTACGACCCATCCAACGGTCAGGGACTTCGACGTTCAACCACTCTCGTACAAAGAGATTCCAATGGGGGAGGGGCTCTATCATGTTGCCAAATAAAGTTTACAGGCTCACCCTCTACTAATTGGGAAAGAGCCATTCTTTCAACATATCCAGATAAGCCACCCCTGTTACGGTAAGAATTGGATTTTAGGTTGGATGTTTGCCGTATAACTAAAGATGCATCTATATATATAATTCTCTTAGTGGCACGCAAAAAAAGACGTTATTTGTAATCGCGTTGTGGCAACACTGTACGATTGTTTATTTATCTCGAAGTCTCGCGCATCGATTGAATTTATAGCGTTATCGGATGAAATTTTATTGAAAAAAAAAAAGGAAATTTTAATGAGCTTTTGCAGTTAGTTTATAATAGAAATCAAAGAAGGCGGAGGATCTTTTCAGGGCCATTTAAAAAACGGTCCTTTTCAGTGCCAACAATTATAGTTCAACAAGACGCTTGCACTACAACTTTCAGCAACAAACTCAATGAAAAAGTGTGGGTCGTTTGAGTGCTGGTAAAATGTACACACAAACAACATGCTGGGTATTCAATTTCCAAAGCAACGCTCACATTTCGAGTCAAAATTTGCACAAAATTTTCATTTGAATTCTGATTTTAGAGATACTGTATATATTTTTTCTGTAATACAGCAAATTTAGATTTGAAAAACATTTCTTTGGTAACATATTTTGTAAACAATCCCTTCTGCTAGGACACATGTCTTCATTGAGGCGAGCGAAGCGAGCATAGGTTCGCGCAGCGAAGCAATCCTCCGGGGGTTGGCGAGCGTTAGCGAGCAGGGGGCAGGCCCCCTAGTATATTAAACATTTGTAAGAAAAACTAGATGAGTTTACCTTCAATTTGATACATGATTTGTTGTAAATAGTCTAAATTAAAATGTTATAATATACAATTGAAACTGGGACATTCTTTTATGGACACCCTGTACTTTAAATATGAAATTAAAGATTTTAATTACAACTTCTTTAAAAACAAAAATGTTTTAAATCATATTTTCGAACAATTGGCCATGATTAAAGATTTTCAAATACATGTAATATGTATGTCCTCTACGTACCAGATATTTCTTCGAGTGCCATTCGAACTTTATGGACGCCTCGAATGCAATCACTGTTATCGGGTCTCAATCGTCTGCCCTCTACGAAACACAACATGGCTCTTTCAAGGTCCCACATGGAGTAGAGAATCTCACCTTTCAATAACAACGCCTTTAAAGAGAGTTTAGAAGCATTATACATATGAGAAAAGAATTGAGCTTGGTACCCATTTTCCATCGCAATACGTGAGCTTATTCGTTTTACTCCATACATACGAGGACCGCCGTAGCGCAGTTGGATTAGCAACCGGATGGTTACGAGTTCGAAACTCGGTCCAGCCAAGGACCGTCGAGTACACGGAAGCTGGTGCACGTTAAATATGTTCCGACATCAACTGTCCTTGCGTTTTCCGTGTTATAAAAGATTGGAGAGTTCAGATGTTGACCTCTGCATCTGACCGTGGTTCAAAATTACGAGGTGGTGTCCTCGGATCTTTTCCTTGGGGATTGATCCCGAACCGTTATCGCCAATAGGCCGTTTTGACGCTCCGGGGTGTGACATTATTTAAGGACCTTACCTTACTTTACCATACAAACTAGATCTGTCCGGAAAGTATCCAGACATTGCTAATGTAACGAGAACGATTTTTACGACTGTATTGGAACATGGCGGATTAAAAGAGGAGGACAGTGATGCAAGTGCATGAAGAGTTACGAAACAATTTGACTAATCCTTTAGGTAATGAACGCCCTCGAGAGAGTGCATTCACAATGACCAAGCGAGTAGAGCAGCGAATTGGCATACGATTTTACGTTAAATTTGAAGATTCGTTCGCACTAACCATTCATATAATTAACACTCCAAGTGTTTTGAAGCCGATCAACCGGTATAGTGGTTAAGGTGTTAGCCTCTGGATCGGAAGGTTCCTGGTTCGAATCCGGGTCCGGGCATGGATGTTTGTAAGTGTATGGTGTAGAGGCGTCTGGTGCACCTTAAATCTGTCGTGGCCGAAAGTCCTCACGTTGGGTTGGTGTGGAAGTTTGGAGAGTGGGGTGCCAGCTCAGGTGTTGCTTCGTCATCTGACCTTGGTTCAAAATTACGAGGTGTTGTCCTCGAATCTTTCCCTTAAGGGACTGATCCCAAACCGACGTCAATAGCCCGTTGTGTTGCTCTAGTACGACATTAACTAATAATTACCAAGTGTTTTGAAAAGATATCTCATCCAAGATCTGGTCATTTTTGTTCAGGACGAGATTTCTCTTCGAGTCAAAACTGCCCTATAACTCCAAGGGAAATGAAGATCCAAGTTGGAGAAACAAATTGTCCCTTGCCCAGAACTGGTGACAGAATGGAAGATGTTTTTGCCTCAGAGGCTGGCCACTATAGGACACTTTTTCGATCCGAAGGTAAACCATCGAGAGGGCTAAGAAGCCCGCAGAATGAAAGATGCCTAGTTCACGCCCGAAGGATGGACGACAAAGTAGCAGCAACGTCAAGACTGTTTTTTTATTTCCAATGGCAAGGTAATACAAAAGAGATGCATAAGTACAACAGGTACAACAGTAAAAATACATCAGGTGACTAAAAGTCTACCAGAAGTGACCGAAGTCTTTGCCTTAATTGCTCTCTAGCTCGCCAATACAACGCCGTCTCAGAGTCGCCATGGAGTGACATGTGCGGTGGAGGCGTGCTCTATTCATTGGTTCTGCCATAATACAAAGAGGGCAGTTTGGTGGGTCGAACATCCCAGTACGATGGAGATGTTCTCCCAGCCAGTCGTGACTCGTTATGTCAAGAGTGTTGACTGTGCGTTTATGAAGATGTTGTCATTCACGAATACTCTCCTCCAGGTCAAACAATTAATAAGAAGTACTATCACGACAAACATCGCCGACTGACAGATGCAGTACAAAGAAAAAGACCTCAATTTTTTGTGAGCGATTGGTGATTGGCCGATTTACTACGGAAACGTCTTCTTCACGTCTAGAGCAGGGCTTTATGGCAAAATATCAAATCATCCAGGCGTGACAGCCTCTCTAAAGCTTAGATGTGGTGCCCTGTGACTTCTAGCTCTTCCCGAAGCTAAAATCCCCTCTTAAGGGGGTTCAGGACACATTGAAAAAAAAATTTATTAATTAATTTAGAATTTTGAATTTTTTTGTACTGATTACCCATTTAACTAATAAGCAAAATCACAACACAAAAATTTTCCAAAAATTTTTTGAAAAAAAGAGGGGTCATTTTAAATTGCTAAAACTCAAAATAGTCTTAATCAATTTTCAAAATTCTTGCAGTAACTTATTCACAAACTTATAAACTTTAATTTTGATTCAGCAATTTAAAAAATATTAATTTAATAAAAAATAAAAAATATTTGAATAAAAAATTTTGAACATTTTAAGGTACTTTTTTTTTAAAGTCATATTTTTAAAAGTAAATATTTGTTTCAAACTTGCTGAATCAAAATTAAAGTATAATGTTTGAAAAAGATATATTCCAAATTTCAACCCTTAAACTTTATCGGTTTTTGACTTATAGCAATTTGAATACAGGAAATCTTGAAAAAAAAGTATCATGGAGAAAAATGCATTTAAAGTTTTAAAAGACAAATGTTGTTGCCATGACAACAACTGCGAAGAGTGTCAGATTTTCAAAACAACGCACCACAAAAATTACTACATCTCTAGTTCTAATTAAGATAGAGACTTGATTTAGACGTCATTTTAAGCAGAAAAACACTGATAATTTCTTAAAATAATAATAAAAAATCGAAAATTTGACGATTTTTGTGTCCCGGACTCACCCCGGTAAAGGGAAGATATTTCAGACCTTGGATGGAAATTCAGGAAAACCCGATGGAGCTGGTGAGGATACCAACAATGGACTTAGCAGAGTGCTTTAAAAAGTGGAAGGTGACGATGGGAGATGTGTGTGATGTCTCAAGCTGGCCTACTTTGAAGGAGACTAGGTGAAAAACTTTCTACGTACAATGTATCTTGTTTCATATTGCATGACTGGATACTTTCCAGACAAACCTAATATTTGAAGAAAATTTCTGAGTTGAAGATTTGTTAGTGTTTTGTATCTTTAAAATAATTAGAACTTAAAATTGTTAGTAGTCTTAAAATGTTTATTTTCTTAATGGAAGGAGAATGAAATGTAAGAGCTACGTTGTGTTAACCTAAGTTCCGTGTTTTTTTGTGTTGTTATATTAGTCACAACTCAATACCAAAAATACACAGCTGTAAAAATGTTTAATGGCTTCTAAGAACATTTGATTTTATGTATAATTTCAAAACACATCGTAAAACAGTCTGAAAATTTTGAGTAGTCTTTACTCCGCGCTCAAATCAAACTTCCAGTTTGTTTTCGCTTTAAATTATTTGCGAAAATTATAAATAATTCAATTTTATATTATTTTAAAAATTAAATTTGAAGTTTTCACTTAAAGCTTATATAAAGCATGTTTTATTAAAGTATATTTTTAAAATTAACGTTTATTTTATACGCATTATTTCTTTATTGTATTGCTTATTGCATTCAATAGATAATCACATGCAATAAAAATTACTACGTATATGCTATACATTGTATATGCAATACATTTTCATAACAAAGTTGTATTATTCCAATTGAGTGACTGACCATATAAAGTATAAAGATAAATTAAACAAAATATGTTTCCATGCTTTTCTCACTTGGAAATATTTAGGATCAATTCGGATCACTTCATCTACGCATTTCAAAGCAGTTTCTGGCTGCAGCATTTTAAAGTAACAGTAGCTTCTCTCAGTCAGCCATTCTCTCCTCTCGGGATCAACGTCAACAGCCTGAAAGTGAATATTACCGAGTTTTGCAAATATGTAATTTAAAAGAAAATAATACCAATATTTTACATTATAATGCGCATACGATACGATAAATCCGCTCCGGAAAATTTGTTTATCATTTCTTCAGGTAAAAAATGGCAAATAGCTGTTATTAAATTTATTATAACTGCAAAAATACTGGAATATAAGAGCTCAAATACTGTAGCCATACAAAATGCCTTAAACTGGCTTCCATTGAAATATATAAAGATAGAGGTTCATAATTTTGTCGAAAATTAATTTCAGTCGATTTGCATACTAAAAATTATGTTCATTTATAAAATTATTATTACAAATATTTTGTTTGAGTTCTTCAAAAGTAGCATAATGAAAATAAGAGATTTATTTCAGAAGATACAAATAAAAGAGTAGAAAATTTATTAAACATTAGGAGCTCCAAATTTCCCATACTCGTAATTCAGAAATAGCTAGATCAGTGACATGAAACTTGGTGATATCCAAAGTTAAAGTTTTATATAGATTTAAAAAGTATCGTCAAAATTGGGTTTGAATTATGAGGTTTGACCATAATTTGATATGAAGAGTGGCCTTTATTGCAAAGGAATTAATTTATGGAAGACGCTATTCACCATAGAATGGTACCTTTGAATTTGGTCTACTATGAACGATGCTCGAGAAAAAAAAAAAGATATTTTTCGTAGTTGTACAAGAAAAGAGAACTATTATTAAATTTGTTTATCTGGCTTTGAACCACAGAATTAGGAGTTGCTACGGAGGTGCGTGCTGTTGGAAATGGCGGGCATTTGGTTATGATGCTGTTAGTTCTTGGACTCTTCACTACTTTTGCCACAAGTCCGTTACTGTCTTTAAGTGCTGTGCTCACGTTTAAATAATCAGTGTTAAAAACTTGTCTGGAGTCACATAAGATGCAGAAGAGAATCTGTCACGCCAATCCGAAAGAGATGGATAGACAATCATGACTCGTTAAAAGTCCGAAATGGGCAACTGCCGCAGATCTCCAGGAAGGACGGTAACCATCTGCGATTTGAAAAAGTTTAGATTTTGCCCTTAGGTTAAAAATCTTGGTGCTAAGCAATTTCGTTGAATGAAAGAATAGGGGTCTAGACAGAGGCTTTTGAAGTACAGATATTTCCTTTTATACCAAGATATCAGATGTTTATTTACCTTGGAAACCACAATGTGTGGGATCCAGTACATAGAAACCTGGTCAACCAGAGGTTTTATTATCTTATGTAACTGATCATACAAAAGTGATTGGGAATCATGTTTCATCTTGCAGAAGTGAAAAGAATGTAACTATATTTTCCTTGAATTCAACAAAACATCCAAAGAGAATTATTGAACAAGTCAACATAATACTTTTGACCGTTATTGCAACGAGTACGAAATATATGAAAATTAAATGGGATTAAAGGAAACTTAAAGAACTGAACACAATCAGAATACACAGCTGAGCGTCCTATCAGGGGGATCGTCAGTGTTGAGGATGGATGATGTTACCTATGGGATGAAACTTTTCAATATGGGGAACCCATGGAGAGCGTTCCTCAGTTACTTCAGTCTGTGTTACTTTTCTTTATGCAGCAAATATTAAGTAAATCCTTAAAAATAACGTAGCCACTAAATAGTTGGTGTAACATGTGACGTATATACCTGTTTTTTGTTCTATAATATTCTATGCTCAACTTCAATACCAAAAAATTTGTTATTTAGATACATACAGCATGTCAAAATGTCTCAGATTTCTTACCTTGTTAATGAGTGTAACAGCCTCCTTAAACCTGCTCTGATGCACCAGGAACTTAGCTTGCTGGAAGAATATGGCTGCATTCTTGGCCTCTGGCGTTTTGCGGAAGATCTCCACGGCCTTCTGACGGTCTAAAGCTTCCTTGATGTTTTGGGTGCCAATCACCACCATAGCTGCCCGGCCCTTGTCGGTGAAAACCTCTTCCGGACCTCTCTTCTTTTCCTCTTCCTCGCCAGGTTCCGACGAGTCCACGCTCATGATCTTCAACTGAGATTCGGCATCGGCGAACAAGCTCTGACGACGACTGGTCTCATCGCTCAAGTTGCTGCCGCTACCCTTCGGCATGCTGCCGCGCTTGTCCTTAGTATTGGCTTTCAGTTCAGAGATCTCGTTCCACTGTGGAGTTTCGTTGAACGATATGGACATCTTCCGGAGGTCTGCTGAAGCACTTCCCACGTCTGGAGGTTGCACAGTGAGCATTATTTAATAGGACCGTTCCAAAGTGGTTTGGACTTGGTAGCCGTGAAGAAATAAACCCATGTAATTTTTGTCACAATTTGCCTTTCATTTCAGTCGACCTGGTAACCGGGTGGTTTGCACTCTGGCCTTCACTACAACAAGCTCTAGAATCGATCCTGGTTCGAATACTCGAATTCTGGTCTGAGCATGGCAACTCGTAGTGGTGCGGAATCCACTTTGAGCCTAGGTCCTAAGAGCCAGTCATGTTGTAATAAAGGACCGTTAAGCGATAAACCAACCAAGCAACTGTTCGCGCACGATCTTGTAAGAGGGAACAACTCTTCAACCCCTATTCAATGACGGTTACTAAAGATACGGAAAAGTTCGTAACTAGAGAAGAGCCTGTAGACTCTGGAGAGGGAATCTCGAGGAAGATACACTCTTACGAGGTTCCTTGAAGCAATCCAGGGTGCGTTGGGTTAGGTTTACATACAAACGGCTTCCAACTAGAATTTAGACATTGTCTAACAGGAAAATCTGGTGTTGGCTAAGAATACTATGTTTTGTAGTTTTATGGAGCAAGGATCATCTTTGCCAAGTTACTCCACAGACAACACAAGACAACATCAAGTAAAAAATGTCGCGAAAGGGGGGGGGGAACTGGGATCGGGAAATATAGAGTAGACCACTTTTTAGGAACGAAGAGAGAAAAATTCAAATTTGTCTAGTATTACCATTCCATGTGCAGAAAGGCAGACAATATGAAAAGTAATATGGAAGTCTGAGCCTGATATTCTCAGGCCTGTCTTTACGTTACGATAAATTAAACCTTTGAATCCTCGAGTAGTTTCCTCTCAATTTCCATTCAGAAGAATTTACGGGCGATTTATTTCGATTAATCAAATGCTTTTGGGGATGAGGAGGCTTGTTGAGACTCTTCGCAAGTGGGCAACTAATGCCTCAGGAGATGAGTAGATTCGAACTAGGCGATCTAGCTATCCAACTACGAGAGGCGATTGTCTGTCTAGTGGGAGGAAGAGAACATCGCACTAACTTCCAATTCGTTTTCGCTTTGGTTCCCATAGAAACTGGAAATGAACATCAGAGTAGGGACTGGGAATGATATTAATCACGCAACCATGGAAATGTACTATTAGAAAATAACGATAGTTTTGATTTTCGTCTGGTAATAGCATCGTTTTGTCAATTTAGAGCAGCGTCTGCCAATCATAAACTTTTTCTTGCGTCCAGAACCCATTTTAACAAGCACGTTTTATACCTTTACATTTTTTTATTTTCAGAATTATTAGTTATGAGTTGCTGCAAGTCGGATCTAGGTTGAGTAAAAAATGTATTTTTTAACTTTCTATTATTATATGTGAATATGTGCCATATTTTCTTAAATAACATTTTTTTGTGACATAAAATAGCTAAGAACTAAAAACAATCTACCAAGTAAAGAAACGAATAAAAAATAGTATTGAAATATAGTCGTCTTAGAGCAGAAGTTCATTAACTGACGAAAGAAATTCCTGAACGGCTATTTGAGGTCAAATTTGTTTTAAGGTAAAATAAGTAAAGATTATAATCATTTTGATAGTGACATGTATCTTTTAAACGGAATACACAACCACAAAGTGTTAATAATAACACAAAAAGCATTGTGTCTCCGAAAAAAATGTCAGTTAATGAGATTCTGCTCTAATCGACGATATGAAGCGTTGTACACCTTGTGTTTATAATGCAAATAAAGGTAAAAAATATTGGACAACTTGGAATTAAATGAGTCTAAAACAGCTAATGATAGAATAAAAAATCGGGGCCTAATTTACGTTCGATGACTTCTCTGAATGTCATTGGTTTTAATTCTATGAGCGTCACGGGATTTCCGAGAAGTGCATTGCTTTTTACCCTACATTTAGTGACTAAATAATTTCACTTATTGGCTGAAAGAATCCTTGCATATATTCTATTGCTCAAAATGGTCAAAACTGATTAGAAGTCGTGCAGAGAAGACTGTACATTACAGAAGAGATAAGTGCGTGAGAACCCCTTATAGAGTTAAAGGATTTTCGCAAATTAATTCTATATTTTTCAATATGTAAGTAGTTAAATTAAATTTCATCGGATATTTTAAGTGTGTAAATTTTGTTCTAAAATGTTCTCTATATAATAAACTTAGTGTTAGGAGTTTTGATGACCTTGAATTTGACACATAATTTTTGAAGTCCAATAACTTTCAAACACGGACATAATGCTTCAGATCGTTATCCTGTTAAAGTTTAAAATTTTGCAGTATGTTCTTTAATGAAGTACTTCCTTCCAAAAAATTTAAATACATAAATTTATCATTTTTCAGCAAATTAAATATTGATTTCTTCTTATCAGAAAGCACTAATACAGCACAAGACTATCCTCTGCTAACATGTCTTATTGAAAAGTAAGAGTTTTCACTTCATGTTCAATATAAAGTTTCCGTCCCACAAAAATGTGCTTTTCCCATTTCAAAAAAATATTAAATTGAGATTACTACAAGTAGATCGTTTCAGAATCTCAAAGCTGATTAATGATTCTCTTTTTTTTTTTCCACAAATTCTCCCTTTTTCTAAAAACTTTTTTTATTTGCTTTTTTTCTCTGCATACTCGACCATAAAAATCGAATTTTCCTATTATGGTTTCAAAGACATAACGGAAATTCTACATAATACACCTTTCTTCATTTTCTCTGGCCCCTTTTACACGTCCAGTTCACAGTTTGTTAACAATTAAATTTATCTTCTGATACATGAAAATATTTTTTGAACAACAGTAGACGTGTTTGCATTCAATTCTCTGCTGATTTTCCACCATTCCAGAGAAAAATATTTTCTTATATGGAAAGTTTTTTTTTTTTTTTTTGGGGGGGGGGGGGAAAGAAACATATTCCTAAATTTGATATGAATAATCTCTATAATTTAAAGTAGTTTTTAATGAGTAATTTCCAGAAAATTGCCTATTTATTACTTTTTGTAGAAGACCCCACGGAGAACACAGAAAAATATTGTTTATTATATTAATTTAACTTTCGTAGTCCATTTCGGTGATTTAATATTGAATTAAATTTTAAAAAGTTTTTTTTTTTTTAGTGCAATATTTATTTATTTTTTTGATAAAATGCTTAAATATTTGTTGTGCTCCAGTACTTTTTTGATTCACAGTGTTTAAACACCTGTCAGATTTTCAAGGTACTAAATTAAGACCTGTCTTAAATCGAACTCCAGCTATCGATTTCCTCTTATACATGTTCTCTAATTTATATTTAGAATATATTAACAAGAGATTGGAATAAACAATTTGTTCACTCATTCATAATTTTAAGGATAAAAGTATAGTCTATTTTTCAAAACTCGAACTTCTCAATCTACTCTACACTAAAGGAAGATAATGGTAATGGTAATTTTAGTTAACGTCGTACTAGAGCAACACAACGGGCTATTGACGACGGTCCGGGATCAGTCCCTTGAGGGAAAGATCCGAGGACAACACTTCGTAATTTTGAACCACGGTCAGATGACGAAGCAACACCTGAGCTGGAAGATAATGGTAAATGGGTTGATGGTAAAAAAGTGCGTTGGTCGGAAAGAAGTAAAAATTGTGATATGCTCGCAACGAAACCCCGAAATACTTTACAGATATGCGGTATTCATTCCTCGATCGTGTTCTCAGGCAGACTCATTATTTCACTGCCATTGCAATCCTCTCAGAAGCCTCTGAACCAAAACCCATAAATTTGCTGATACGCCGTATTGCGTATACTTTTCTAATCCACAGTTCGGACGTCTCATCCCTGGATTTGCTATCTGTACAGCATGTTCAAAATGGCGTTGACTCAATAAATTAGCTTTTATGAGTCTTAAAGACCAATGACTGCTTCCTTTTAATGCGACATATAAAGCATCTCATGAGCCGCGGTAGCTCAGTCAGTAGAGCGTCGGGCTCGCATCAGAAGGGTTGTGGGTTCTGTCCTCGGCGGAGCCTGCAATTCTGATGATTGCGTGATCGGCGCTTCGACCTGGCTAAAGACCGTCGTGTTCACTAATGGTGACTGGGGCACGTTAAATAGGTCGTGGTCACAAAGTCCCCCATGTTCCCATACCAAATCAATACCTCTGGGGGTACCTGATCAGGGGGTTATCGGCCTCTGATTGGGATCTCATTTACGATATGTGTGAGTGAATGGATGTATGAAAGGGACCTTCCTGTAAAACGTGTCATGTATGTCGAGCAAAGTCAGACTTCCTCCCAATGGGGTTCAATTACATGGAAGGAGCACCCCCTCGCCTCTTGCCGTCTTCGACGGGCCTGGTACTCCTTTGGTCTGCCAGTGTAGGCATGAGAAACAACAACAACAAGCATTTCATGCACTCTAATAATTCCCTCAAGCTTACATCACTGATGTGATGATGCTTGTGTTAGTCAATTTGGTATTGCTTAATGATATATGCTTTAATTGAAAGTCCACAGATCATTTGTTAATCGATATCATACGTTCCCCTAAAACGCTACAATCTTTATTTTCCTCGTCCCATCCAATTGATCGTGACTTTTTCCTCCATTCCGACAATTTTCCTGAAAGACGTCATTTTGATGTGATTGAGGAAATCCAGATTTAATCGCATTACGTGCTCTACATACTTGTGATCAGATTCCTCAAACTTTAAGATGACACCTAATTTCAAATCGAAACTTAAAATTAGCCCATTAAAATATTTTCTAAACAATAGAATTTAAGGCTGAGAGATAGTAATCGAAGACATAAAAATAAAATTAGTATAGTTGCTTGAAGCAGGTAGTATAATTTAATTTAGTCAGGGAACTCTAAATATATATATACTCTACCCTTACAATAATGGACCGGACGCCAGCGAATTTGCATCTCATCTTGCTGGTCTTGCATCTTGCTTGGTCCATTATTGTAGGATAGTGTATATCAGAACCCCTTTTAAGTTTAAGCAAAAGAAAAAGGACTGCAAGTGCCCGAGTTGAAGATGATTAGCAATCGTTGGGGCGTTGGTTGCGTTCGAAACTCAATCACCAAAAGACCGTCATGCACGTCAATTCTGTCGTGGCCTCAAATGTCCTCACGTTGGAGTAGTGTGGAAGTTTGGAGAGTGGGGTCAGCTCAGCTGTTGACCTTGTCATCTGATCGTTGTGCAAAATCACGAGAAGGGATCTTTATTTTCCGGATCAATCCCCGACAGTCGCCTATAGCCCATTGCGTTGCTCTAGTGCAACGTTGATTCAAATACCTCCCATAAAAAAAGAAATGCACCAAATACAAGAACCTTTTCGGTTAAACTTTTGATGCCCCGCTATCTCATTTTTTGCCACGAGGCTTATTAGGGACCTAGTTTAAACATCGACCTTAAAATGAAATAGACGGATCATGTAGGCGGATTAATCCCCGACAGTCGCCTATAGCCCATTGCGTTGCTCTAGTGCAACGTTGATTCAAATACCTCCCATAAAAAAAGAAATGCACCAAATACAAGAACCTTTTCGGTTCAACTTTTGATGCCCCGCTATCTCATTTTTTGCCACGAGGCTTATTAGGGACCTAGTTTAAACATCGACCTTAAAATGAAATAGACGGATCATGTGGGCGGATTAATCCCCGACAGTCGCCTATAGCCCATTGCGTTGCTCTAGTGCAACGTTGATTCAAATACCTCCCATAAAAAAAGAAATGCACCAAATACAAGAACCTTTTCGGTTCAACTTTTGATGCCCCGCTATCTCATTTTTTGGCACGAGGCTTATTAGGGACCTAGTTTAAACATCGACCTTAAAATGAAATAGACGGATCATGTGGGCGGATTAATCCCCGACAGTCGCCTATAGCCCATTGCGTTGCTCTAGTGCAACGTTGATTCAAATACCTCCCATAAAAAAGAAATGCACCAAATACAAGAACCTTTTCGGTTCAACTTTTGATGCCCCGCTATCTCATTTTTTGGCACGAGGCTTATTAGGGACCTAGTTTAAACATCGACCTTAAAATGAAATAGACGGATCATGTGGGCGGAGTCTATGTCGTAAGATCTCTGAAGGGTAAATCACAAATCGACTTATACGATTGGCTATGGAAGCGCAGACTAGTGTTTTTAATAACGGTGGATAGTCACGTTAACCAATTAATAGTATAGGATTCATGATTTTACCCACAACCACGTGACACATCTTCAAACCGAGCAACTGGAAAAATAACTTGAAACAGCAGTCGCATGCTCCGTCTATTTCATTTTAAGGTCGATGAGTTTAAAGCGGATTACGAACCACAACGCACATCCAATCAAAAACAGCGATTTGAATCCCGAGTCTGTTGAACCGAGGGCCAGTATAATCACTTGGTTGCTACTAGTTCAGCGCCCATGTACGTCCAAAACACCGACCATTTCCCGGTTTTAAAAAATTAGGTGGGAAAAATAATTATAAATTGATAAAAACCTCAACTAAGAGATTTTCTAAAGGTAATTCTTATTGAGATGTCAGTTTAAATTTAAACAGCTTTGATTATTACCTCGAAGGGCGGCAAGGGATCGTTTCAGTTTCTTTGTCCCATCCTTTCAGCATTAAGAAGTTTCTTACGATGGTTAATAACGTTTATCATGTGCAGTGGGGAACCTTCAGCACATACGCTTCCCCTAAAAGTCCAGATCATGCGTACAGCGAGTCCCGGAGAATGGTCTACCATTATTTCCTTGTTGTCTCATCTGCCTGCCCTTTTTAAAAGATTTTCATCAAGCTTTAAAAGTGCTGGAATAATCCAGAATTAAATAAAATTGTGCTTTTGAGCTCCTTTTTAACTTGGGGCTAGAATTAGTTTTGTTTTATTGTCTTTGAGGAAGAGAGAAAGAATTGCAAATATTAGGTTAGACTTATATTAGGTTGTCTAAAGCTAAACATTAGACCCAATTTCGATATCCCCATTTAGCAATGCTATGCTACTGAGCAGAGATACAAAAGGAGGCTTATAATAGAATGAGATACTGAATAATATTAGCAGTCTTTCATACATTTTCTTGTATTAAAATAAACAACTTAAGAAACAACAATTTTATTGAAACGTATAAAATATAAATCCATAACAAAATAAATGCAGTGAACATTTTTCAATAGGCATGTAAATATAAACTGGTTAAAATAGTTCTTTATAAAATTTTTAAACCATATACACCCGTAGAATAGTTTTGCTATTTATGTTAAATACAAAGATTTGAAGAAAAATAGATTAGCACTTTGACTATTTGTATATTTAACAATTTAAAAGTAAAATAAACAAGTACAAAAACAGTTTCTTTATAAAACAGTAAGTAGGATTCTCCACTAGTTGAAAGTGAATTCTGCTGAAGAGGAAATAGCAGGCTGAGGTCTAAAAGAAATATAGAACAAAAGAAATCGAGTAAAGCTATATTTAAAAACTTAAGTTCTGCCATTACTTTTGTAAACAATGTGCTATTAACATTTCGGTTTTTTTAAGTAATGAAACGGTTCTATGGATTTTGTGAGGTTGTCCAGTTAACACACTGATGAATGTTGGTCAGAAGGAACCATTGGATCCCTGAGGGATGTTGGAGGGAGTGTCCTTGAAAGGTCATCTGTTCCAGGAGAAAGAAATGTAGAATCGTAAGGGTGAAGGGGACGGAAATTCATCAATGTGTTGACCAGAGAACCTCACAGATTTATACTGAATATAAACATGTCTGTGATCAAAACAAGGGAAGTCACCTGCTGATAATGCTTGGAGTCCTATAAATTAGTTTCACCACTAGAGAGCTATAAATGTCAACAAAGAAGTTGTGCAGCCCAAACGAGGGCACTAATGAAATGATAGGATATGAGCTTCACTCCCAATACTATCACTGCAAACAAGAAAGCAGTCATTGGTATGCACTTGCCTCATTATGTGAAGTAAGTGTGACTCCATGGATTTAGCATTACATAATTACATTAATGGTAAGTTCTTTTAACAATTAAGTGTGTAAACATATTTGTTAGAGTGCAAATGTAAAGGGTCGACAGAGTTGTTAAAATGCTCAATACGAACATTGAAGATCACCCTCTCAAATATCAAATGCAGGACAAGTATATTTTTGAAGTATACAGAGAGAATCATACTGAACGTAAAACACATTGACACAAGCAGGACTGCCACTAAAAAATCATCAGTAGTAAATTAACATCAACTCTCAATCAAGATAATGATGTTTGACAAATGCTTTCAGTTTGACCAGCTGGAAAATCTTGAGTTGCAAATGAGCAACAAAGGTTTTGTCTCACTTCCCATAAAAATTATTTATGTGTTTATATATATAAATTTATGTGTAATAAATAATTCCTGCGCTTTATTATATATATATATATATATATATATATATATATTAAAAATCTATAAATTCATTTGCTCTTACTTCAGATCATTTGTAACTGCAAATAGTATATCATCATGCATACTGTTTATCATCAGTATACTGTCTGAAATGCTCTCATTCATGTCAGTGATGTGATTTATTTCATTTAAATTTTTTGCTTTAACAACACTAATCACTCATGTTTTGATTTATACTCTTATTTGTCTGATTTATGAAAGGGATTATTCACTTTTTTTTTTTTTTTGTATTTTCATCTTGACCCAAATCAGATTGCTCCTATAACATATAAATGAAAAAAAGTTTCTAATTTTTTTTTACCTATACTCACTTCTTGCATAAGATATTTGTGTATCCACTGTTGATTAAAATAAGCATTCATTTTGTCTGAAAATCAAAATATCCATCTCACTTTTGCCACCACTAATCTCAATTTGACAATAAAGAATATAATTTAAAGATTAAACACAAGATTGCCATACATAAGATACAAAATTAACAACATGGTTGGATGCTGTTTCACTTGATCAGCTTTGAAATGTGTCTGAGTTAATGCACACTGCAATTCATGAAAAATGTTAAATTTAAGGACTTATTTTAAACACTGGCCTTTGTAGGAAATAAAGGGACGTCTTCTACAATAACTCTTGCAAAAAAATATATTAAAAATAGCACATTGAAGTGTTTTTTTTTTGGTCTTCATGGTACAAAGGCTATATTTGGACAAACTGCACCAAGAAATAGACACTGTCAAGGAAAACACATTATGAAAAGAAAAAAAGAGGTCAAATTAGCCCTAGGTTTCAGACTATCGATCTTTACATTTTAGTAGTGATATTTAGCTCCATTCAATAAATTAAATAATGTGAAGAAATATTTCAAGAGCAAGTCAAATTACCAAAGGTATATAGGTCAAAGGGTCTTCCATTGATTTTTCCCTACTCTTTTAAGGAGGCAAAGAACAGTTTGTATTTTTACATGTTTGCGTACGATTATTAGCACAAAAATTACCTTTCTACAATGAAGACTTGTTGAAAACTGGTGTGAGAAGGTACTGAATATCATCTGAAGCAGCAATGAAGTGATTTTCCATATACTTCCTGCTATTTGCTTCAGTTTCTCCAATGTAATACCTAGATTGAAAAATACACATGGCAAAAACATTATTATCATGCATTTGCACAACTCTCAAATATGCAATACAGATAAGCGATTTGTTGCTCACCTGTAATTAACCATCATGCCACAAGAGTTGTCTAGACCTCGAGGTGAAAGATCAGCTGCCCAATTCAAACGCCAAAGTACAGCACCATTCCTGAGGTGGAAATGAGCTGTAAAATGCATCAAAATCAACTCAAAATGCTGAACATACAGATATTTATTTAATACAAGCCTAGTAGGTAGTAAATTAGTGCTGCACTAGAACAACAAAATGTGCTATTTGCGAAATTCAATCCTGAAGAAAAAGACATGAGAACACCTGGCACTTTTGAGCTAGTTAGAAGATGAGATCAACCCCTGAGATGCCATCCCACTCTCCAAACTTCCACACCATGCCAAATAAGGACATGCGAGGCAACAACAGATTTTATGTGCATCACCACTTACATGACGGTCTTTGGTTGGACCAAGTTTTCGAACTCAACTCCAATTTCTAATCCGTTACTTTTCCAACCTGGTTTCTGAGGCCTTCAAGCTTGGTAGGAGAAAGAGTAAAATGGTTGATGGCAACAAGCTTCAACACCAAAACGATAACTCTGCAAAATCCTTTGAGAAGTTTGTCTTTAAAAGTTTGATGCAATAGGAAAATTGATTTTATATTTAAAATTGATGATTGCTTCCATGAAAACTGCTGTCTACCAATAGAACTTGTCAATAATTTTATCCCTCCAAAACTTTTGAGGTTCTACAAGGCTTTGCTAAACATCATCTTTAAATGGCATTATATTTGTTAACAGTTTAATTGCATTAAAAAAGGCACACAATCTTATAAATAGAAGAATCCTAATTTTGCATTATCAGGAAATTATAAATTATGTATTACCGACACTGTTTAAGGCATTTGATCTTCTTTTTTCAACATATAAATAGTGGGCACAGATCTTCATAAGTGGATTTTTTAAGAACATCTTCATTTTCTCATCATTTACCCATCTGTTTGAGGCAATTAGGGAGTGAAAACCACCCCATGTATCATCACTGGAAAAGATATCTTTCATAGCTTTGAGATCAGCCTCTGTGAAGAAACTTGAAATGATAGAATTGCCTGAAAAAACAAGTTTGTAATGTTATACTTCATTTTAGTAAGAACAATATGAACACACAAAATTATAATTTTAAAGTATCAGTAACCTTTTGATATACGACATGGAGACAAGAAAAAGGGTCATATAGCAAGGCTGATCCTTGAGAAATAAAGCAAAAATTATGAAATAAACTATCAGTTGAACATAAAATTGATGATGAAACCGTTATAAATAATGCGAAACCTAAATTGAATATTTCTGAAACTAAGTGATGAAAATCCAGTGATATATTTATACTGATCAATGCTAGCATACATACAAATACGAGGCATGTTCAGAAAGTAAGTTCCGTTTCGTTCTTCCGCCACCGCAGCACTACTGACAACGTTCCGATCATTCGCAAGTCTTCCTTGTCCATTACCTTTCAAAAACTTAGGCGTGCAATTCAAAACAAAAGGAGAGGAATGTTTAGTCAAGGAATTGCTTCACAACAATGCTCGGCCCCATGCTGCTGGTGTCACTCAAAGGCAAATTGAGGAATTTGGTTGGCAGAAGATCGATCATCGCCCTACAGCCCAGATCTGGCACCGTCTGACTATCATTTGTTCCTGCACATGAAGCGTGACCTTGGAGGTCAGACGACATAAAAAGGCAGCAAAGATATGGCTATCATCACATTACTGGCAGGAACTTTCTTTGAGGAAGGTATAGGCAAGTTGGTCACCCGCTATGACAAATGTCGCAACATAGATGGAAACTATGTAGAAAAATAGTTCAAGAAATGACCTTTCATGTAAACATAAAATTGGCTTGAAAAACAATTATTCTTTCTCTTTACAAAAGGGAACTTACTTTCCGGATAAGCCTCATAGCATATGTGCTAAATTTTCTTTATCAATTGATGGTAGTGTAATTACTCACATTTAATACCTTTTCCAATCCATTTATAAAGAATATAAGCATTGATATTCACATTTTATACCTACCTCCAAATGAAATCGAATTAATGAAAAATGTATAGCAGTATTTCATGTATTTCGTACTGGCGGGAATTCTTACTTCTATTGTAATAATGTACATTGCAAAAATTGCACTTCTTAGTTATTTTACCACGATTAGCTTCTGATGTTCACTAAGTTGTATCTCATTCGCTAGTTAAAGGCAATTCTGCAGATGTTGACATCTAGATCTATTTTTGAGCCTGCTCATATTTTCTTTGCTACACTGATTTCTATCTTCTATATTTTCCATTGTCTTCTGTAAACTCTTAAGAAATCCATGAGAGCAGCAATCTCTTCTGTCTAGTTTTAGCAACATTCTCAAACGCAAAAGATGCATGATATTGTTGATTTACAAATGAAACATGTTAGATCAAAAACTTAATCCCAAGAAAACTAGGAGGGGGGGGGGAGAGAGAGAGAGAGATTCTACTCAATAACCAAATTCACTTAGTGTGTTTCTCAAGAAGAAATCTAACAATCTGCAAAGGGAAAAGTGACTTAGTTATTTTGTACTTGCTCAATTAATCAATTATTCAGAGAAGAGTATTATTATTGTGATTATCTATTGCTATAGAAACTTATTAATAAATAATGCACATTTATTCATGTGTTTCTCAAGAAATCAAACCTTAATACAAAAACAATGACTTAATGGACCAGTTTTAAGATCTCCATATTTCTCACCAAAAAAACTAAAAAACTCATATCTTTATATTGAACACTTTGAATTGGTGTGTTTCACTTGTAAGTCGATAATGTAATGCATTATTAGTATTTTTTCTTATAAATAATTTTTCTAGGCCCTTGTTATCTTATTACTGTAGGTATATCACAGTTTTTTATAGCTGCCTAAGAAGCATAATACAGCTAGGGGTTATTGTAGTTACGATTTTTTAAAAATAATGCAGGTCTAATTTTAAATTCAATCATATATTTTAATTCAATCGTATATTAAAATTTTGAGGTCAAATATTTGCACATCATACACCAATAAACAAGAGTAATACATACTAAAAAGTACCAACCATTTTTCATCTTTTTAATTTCTAATAAGAACCAATCTCGAAATCCAGGGATAGGTGACAATGATGATAGTTTAGAAACATGGGGGAATTCAGCTAGAACTTCATAAACTACTTTCTTGATCAACTGATTTCCCAATTCAATGCCATGAAGTCCTAAGTAGAAAAATGAGTTGACTTTAAAAATATTTTTAAAAGACAATTTGATGTCATTTTCTTCAATATATACATTTGATAAAAGAACCAATTCTGTCAATACTTTTTCAAGAAAATAATGAACATTAAACATGGAAATATTGAAAATATTTCAAAATAAAATAAATGAACATTTTAAGTATCTGTATTAGCTTAGGCTCTCTCTGTTAAAGCAGTTCAGGATGTGACCAAAAGTCATGGTTTTCATACATGGAAAATGTCAATATTTCCAAAAGCAACCACTTGTTAATTTGACTGTAAGTACTTTTATACCCTTTTAAAAGTTGGAAGAGTATTTCAAAGCATTTTCTTCTTAATTCTATCAAAACATTTCCTTTTTCGGCATGCAGAGAATTAAAATACACAACAAAAGGTTAGTAACAAGCATGTAATACAAACAGTAAAATTGATAAGAAAGGGTAAGACAAGAGATATAGTTAGTTGGCCGTTCATCCTCAAGCCTCCCAGCATCGACAACAGAGGTCTTGACTAGAAAAGCGCAGTACAAACGTGCAGGTGGTTGATGTGGATTTCTTTGGAAGAAATACAAAGGAGACAACAGGTGCTCTGCAGAACCTTTAGCTAAATTGTGACCAGTCAGAAGTCAGGATATTGTAACAGCTTATGCCATTGAGGTATCTAAGATGTATTTAAGGTCAATTAAATGAGCCAAGGTTTATATGAGTTTCTAGTAATTAGTTCTTGATAGAAAAGGTTCTTTGATTTCTTTTTCTTGATGTGTTTGCTTGGAATTTGCTTGATCATTACAATAGACTCCAAAGTGTGCTGTAATCCCATGTAGAGCTACTGTTGTGTTATGCAGTGTATAAGTGTAGATAAATGAAGGACATTCACGTGTTTCATTGACTTTTCACATTTTGTAGAGCCTATACCTTCAATAGCTACTCAAGAATCAGCAAAAATGACGTATTTCTTACATTTATATTGGTGACAGTAGAACAAAATAACTTTGAAATTGATCCAGATATACATCTTGGCACCTATGAACAAAGTTTAGGTGCCATATGTCCAAAGGTTCTGTTCCTTATTTTTAACCATATGTACCTTTTTAATACAGAAAACAAAATGACGATAGCTCAGAATTCTATCACCAACTGCTGACACTTATGATGCATGTATAGCATACTCAATTACCTTTTGCAACACAAAAGCAATTTTAATCTTGTAACTTTTAACATAAATTTCTTTTCTCATTGACAAATCATTCTTTGGCAAATATTCAGCTTTCTAGAAACTAGATACTTTCAATTGTTTTAAACTATGTCAATCAAAGAAACATATATTTTTGTAAAATGTGTGGGTATACAATTTATAAACAACATGTAATAACAGACAAAATAGAAAAGTAACGTATTAGAAGGGAGAAAACCTTATTTTTTATTATACTGAAAAAATATTTGATTGTTTACTTAGAATCTTTCATTTATCAGCAGCCATAGAATTCGAAAATACTCTTGGTATACAAACAATACAAAAGATTTCAAGGTTCATATGTACTGGAGGTGTTACACCTGTATTCAGATTGGAAGCATTTTTTAGGAAAAACGAGATCAGAATTAGCATGCATGAATTAAATTACAAATCCTGACCAAATATATTAGAACTTAAGAAAATCAAACTTTAAACAGCATAATTGAAAATAATAAAAATGCATAGAACAGGTAACTGCTAATGATTAGTTTTTTTAACGTCATATGATCATTCATAACAATAACAATTAGGATAATCAGTATCAAATTTTTTTAATATTGAATTTGCTCCAGTAGAATAATATCCTTGTAATTATTGTAAATAGATTATTAGAGGTAAATAGAGATACCTTTCTGTGTAGAAGTGATGGAGTAAAAAATAGCAGCTTGTATCTTTTTAGGATCTTCTACTTCACTCACTAGTTTTTCATTTGAAGAGCTACCTGATTGGGACTTGTTTTGCTTCATTAAGGACTGGAAGAACATAACATAAACTAATACAGTTGTACAGGCAAATATTTTTTGTGCATAAAAAGTAGAGCAAAATAATCTAGCACAGGAATTTTCAACTAGTGTGATACTAGAAACCCTTTTGAATGGTGAAATGGGTTAAATTGCATAAGATATATTATATTTATGCAATTTAACCCATTTTTGAGTTTAGTTCCGAACTTTGACAAGCATCAGTGTTAGAAAATAAAATAAAAGTGACTGGTCCCAAGGAACAGTGTATACGAAAATATACTGGCCCGCTATCATAGCTGGTTTACTCCTCAAATAATAAATGAATTTAGTTAATAGCATGTTAATTCAGGGCACAAAATTTTCACTTGCCATTGGTGAGCGAAATTTTTACTTTGCCAAATTAAAATTGTAGATAGATATATTTTTTATTAGCTTCAAGTCTCTAAGGAATTCTAACTGCCCCACTATCAGAAATCAGAAGAGCCCTCCATTGCAAGAGAACAGTGTGATAAACCTTGTGGTTAAGTATGCGCGCCCCTCTTGCTGATAGCAAGACCAAAAAAGCTCTGAAGCACACCTTCTTTTAGAACCGGCCAATGATTCAACAGGCGTCGATTATTGTGTTTACAATTTGGAGGCAGAAACGACTCCAGTATACGCTGGTGCGGAACTTCCGATTTCTCAATCACATGACCGAAATACATTTTGACAGCTTGCCAAAAGTATAAGGTTTTGAAGTTTCAAACTTATTTTAAAAGAAAACACATGCACCTGCTTTCTCATAGCTACAGGTCCCATGGACCACACAGACTTTTAATCTCCTGGGCCAATCGTACTTTTAGTGGTCTCAGACCAGCGGACCACCAACGATTTCCAACGCTGAGCATGTTCACAAATAATTTTTACTACCGATATAAATAATCTTGTGTTTCACTTTTTTATTACCAAGCGTCAATTATATCAAGAAGCCACTTGTAACAAAACCGATAGGTGTAATTACTATTATTTTTTGTAAATCAATCTATATGGTTCCCACTCTAAAATGGGAAAAAAAATTCAAGTACTTTTCAAGGCCCATTTGAAGTTTTTCAAGGACTATCGTAAAAAGACAGAAATTCCCTCTGTAACTCCCTCATTTTGGTAGACAACTTTTCTGAAGGGCCTCTCCTATAATGTAACCTTTTCATTACCATTCACATGCTTAAAAATTTCAAACATATTTCTAGTCAATATTCAAGCATGTTATGGGAAAGAAAAATTCTTAAAAAGAAAAAGTAAAGTAGCTAAGTTATTATACTTATGTTCTATGTTCAAATTGACACTGAATCCCACTGACCTTGAGTAAAGAGAATAAACACATGCCTTGATGAACAAGCGTATTTGGCGTATTTTTCGGAACCGGAATAAAACCACGCCTTCTAAGTGCGTTGTGAGCAGATTCATACAAGAAAATTCCAGATTAAAATTTTTCAAAATAAATTCAAGGATTTTCAAGTACTTTGCACCAAATTCAAGTACTTTCCGGGGCCCTTGAAAACGAAATTCAAGTACTTTTCAAGGCCCGTGGGAACTCTGATCTAAATTATATCTTTTAATTGTTAAATCGATGGTGTTCCACAGAGTTTTAGTAATTAGTTTAAGTGTGCTATGAAATGAAAGGGTAGAAAAACATTGTTCTAACCCCATATCAAGAAATAATAGATTTATACTTCAACAATTACATTTTAGTTAAAACGGGATTAAAATTTTCAAACCAATGACATGAGCTGGAGGCTTACATTTTTTGTATTGTTTGAAAGGAACTCTTAACTCATAAATTGGTAAAATTAAACAGTATTGTTAAAGTTACAGGTACAAAAGGAAACTAAAGGAAGAATCAAAAATACAAAATATGTACTGCAAGGACAATTTTAACAAATTTTAAGGGGTTTTATTTTAATTTTTGTTAACAGTACAAATCATTTAAAAAATGCTTATGAGATTTTAAAAATACTACTAGACTAACATTTAAGCCTACTAAGAAATATGTGGTGGAATATGACTGGCATCAGCAACTCTAATGGAAATTCTTGTTTGTACAGTCACGAAAAAAAAACCACCCCTCTTTATGGGTTCAACTATAATAGTAGAGAAAATTCAAAGATGGAACTTGACAGGAACTAATGTCTTGTATAAATTCAAATTCATAAAATTTGCATAAGGGGCCATCTTCATATTAAATTGAGCATCAACTTTATAATTTCCAATAGGAACCCCCTACTTCACACACAATTTTGAATTGATATAAAAATTTAACATCAGATACCAAATTTCATGTCATTAAGTCTTACCGTTTCGAAGTTATGAGTACATTAAGATTGGAGCTCCTAATGTTAAATCAGACTCTTTTATGCATATCTTCCTAAATAACATATCTACAGAGCTGATATTTTTTACTATGGTACAATTAAACAAACCAAACAAAATCCATTTAATATTTTATTTTAAAACTTAGTTTTAGAATGCAATAATAATTATTAAATTAAAGTTTGAAACAATAATTAATTGGAAACTTTTTACATTTGGATGGGAATCGATTCAGAAGGACTTCTAATATGACCATGCAAAATTTCAGCTCATTTCGATAATTAGTTTCTAAGCTACATTAAATTTTCCTGGTTATTGCGATTTTAGGGGGCAACCAAGAGTTTACAAAACGTCTGACAAACCACGGGTAATAATTCTTGTATCGTTAGACTACAAAGTATGCAAATTTGTAAATTTGAATAAAAATTATGACCTGTAAACCTTACTCTGATTTAACATTAAAGTAGGAGTTTCATTCAATTCGTAAATATTTCACAAAAGAAAATATTTCATAGCATTCAGACATGATGTATTTTTATGCATCGGTAAAAAAAAATCTTTATTGCTGTTCTAGCAATTCAGAAAATGTCAAAAAAATCGAACTGCTCTAAGAAAAATATACCATTGTTCACTTTTATTGTACAGAAAGCAAATAGATCATTATTAGTATTGGGACACGACTCAGAATAAAATAATCCAAACTTCTCAAACTGAAGTCTGATAATCTAAATATACTCACAGTAACATTGGAAGATATATCACTTGTTAAAGCAGTATGCAAAACCACTATTGGTTCTTTGGGCATACAACTATGTGTAAACACATAACACCTCCTGTAGGGGCCAACTCGATGCTTTATATCTGTCCAGTTCCTAACAGGATGCACTGCTTCATATTCTGATATCTAAAAAATACCTAAAATTTGTTAAAGAAACACAAAGGATGAAAATTCTTTCAAAATATCAATGTAACCAGAGGAAAAAACTAACATTGAGTATTAATTTCAGAGAAATATTTCATGTTTCACAAAAATTCACAGCATGGTAGGGGTTATTAAAAAACATTGTCCAAAAATTAATTATAATGCAATCAAGATGCATGTTATAGTGAGTACTTGTACTGAATACTTAAAATGACAAATTAGTATTGGGAGCTCTGAAATAGAATGGAATTCGGGGTTTTATGGCGCAAGGTTCAGGAAGCTTTGTGGAATAAAATAAGAACACCCACATGCATCATAGGAACTCACTGGAAGCTAACGAAATCTTTTAAAGTGTGGGTTAGTTAAGTGAAAAAGTATTTGTTGCTCTGTAAAAAGCAACCTATTAAGGAATGTGCAGGTCTCACAATATGTAGACATGCTTTTCACACGGCTGTCCTAGAGTTCCTGTGGCAAGGAGTCGCAACCACTCACTAGAGTACGTCTTGGTCTTGTGCTGTCATTAGTGTTGGTTGTATAGGTTGCAATGTGATGTTCAATAGCATCCCCTGGTTCTTTTTAGGCCCATTGGAACCCTGGAGTATGAACTAGGGATGTTTTTTAAAAAACATCGATGTATTTAACATTTATGTATTGGAGTCGATGTTTTTACTTGTCGATGTTTTTACGTTGTCAATGTTTTATTTTTAAATAAAAAAAGTTTTTTTATAAAAATTTAAAAAATAACCAAGTAGCATCATTTTTATAATCAGCAAATTGAACATACTTTTAGACCAAAATGGCCAAGGGTGAAGGGTCTGAAAAGTAGATGCGACGTCTATGTTTTGTAAAAAACATAGATGTATTTTAACCGATGTCGCTACACAAGTTGCTAAACTAGTTTGTTTTAATTTTGAACATCGAAGTTTTCCTGTCGATGTCGCATCAATAGTTGCTAAACCAATTTGAAGAATTGGTGAAAAAAGTTTAAATAGACTGAATTTTAAAAACATCAATGGTTTTGGGGCGATGTATTATAAACATCGATGTTTTAATTTTGGATGTCGATGTTTTTCTGTCAATGTCGCATCACTAGTTGCTAAACCAGTTTTAAGAAATGGGGAAAAAAGTTTAAATACACTGAATTTTAAAAACATTGATAGTTTGGGGCGATGCATTATAAACATCGATGTTTCAATTTTGAACATCAAAGTTTCAAAACATCGATGTTTTGCTGTCGATTTTGCATCACTAGTTGCTAAACCAGTTTTAAGAAATGGGGGGGAAAAGTTTAAATGGACTGAATTTAAAAAACATTGATGTTTAAAAACATCAATGTTTTTGGGGCGATGTATTATCAACATCGATATTTTAATATTAAACATCGATGTTGCATCCCTAGTATGAACATGAAAATATTGGGAGGGGGTTCTAACATTTAGGGGCCCAAGGGGTTTGAGCCTTTTGGAATGGTTTAATTTACTGCTTTATGCTTGTTTTTTGAGACTAGGAATTTGTGGATATTTTGAGAATCAGTGGAAAACACAAATTGGTGTTGGGTTACAACGTGTATTTTTAATATAGGAGAAAAGGAACTACGAATAGTTGTGTATGCAATAGCATTTTTCAAATTAAATGACATATTAAATTGAGTTCTGTTTATTAGGGTTTTTCAGTCTCAACCACAGCCAACCAACCGGTCTAGTGGTTAAGGTGTTGGCCTCTGGATCGGAAGATTCCTGGTTCAAATCCGGGGTCAGGGCATGGATGTAAATTGTACTGTTCTTTGTTAGGGGTAATGATGGTCGCCCATTGGGTGCTCCTTTACAAGTGGCCATCACTTCTGGCCTTGTAGTGGCAAAATGACTACAAATCAACAATGCCTGCCATTGGATAAAAGAAAAAAGTCTCGCCCACCAAATTAGATTTAAGAGCTCCCCTCACCCCGTCAAAACCATGGTAACATTGCCTTAACGGGAGTTAATTGTAGAATCATAAATGATTATAGAAAGCATAAGATACAGTAAATTTAGTTGTATTGCAAAAGATTTTTTTTATATAAAAAAGAAGATTCAGTACCTTTTCTAACATGTGGCAGGATGAATCCCAAGTAATTCTTTCTAATTTTAGGAAGCCAACATTGAAGGAAAATGAGAGTATTTCCTTTAAGTAATTATTCAGTGCTTTTAAGTAGAAAGTAGTGTCGTCATTGAATTCTAAAGTAGGCAAAATATTCTGAAAAACACAAGACTTAAACTAAAAAAAAATCAAATTTATGTACAATTTTGCAATTTTAAATACATGGATGAAATAAATGGATGAAACTTAAACTGATCAAGTATTGTAAAGGGAAGGAGAAGCTCATAACTAAGTTCATAATACTAAAATATAGAAAATGTACAACAGAGTTCAACTCAATACTTAACTTAACACTTTGCACTTCTCTCTGACCAGATTGGTATGAAATTCTCAAAATTTTTCAAGGCACAACGGAATGTTTATGTATTTTTCATAAACAGCTTTAAGTTTACTAATTGATCTTCAAACGATTGATTGTCTGCGTAAAATGCATACAGTGGCATCTGACTCAGAAATAGACTTGAAAACATAACAGCTATAAAACAAAATTATTTAGATTTTTTACTAATTCCTTCACCTGGGTTTTTTAAGGTGATATATGTATTACAGTAAATTATAGGTTAATATAAATAATTTTACTCAAAAAATAATGTTACTGCATATTAATTAGCCTCTTTTTTTATTACTTACTTATAAATACAAATAAAAATTTGAAGCAGAGTACATAAAAACAAGTCATGAATCGAGTTCTAAATAAAAATTGAAACACATACCAAAAGATCTTTTCGCATGTCTACTAAAAATTTAACACCTCCATCAATTTTCCTTATTCTATTAAATGCAAGAGCATATGCAGGATTTAGAGTTGATTTCAATCTGTCAGCAGCTTTTAATTGTACACCAGTTCCCTTATCCTGAAAAAGAACAGAAAAAGACTAAAATTAAATCATCCATTTACTATCAAGCAGATTAGAAGGGATAAATAATGTTTCAATAAAGAATTTTCATGCATTAAATTGATTTAGGTTAATACTTGAGACTCATAATACAGTAAAACTTTAACATAGCAACTACTTTTATAAAAGCGCTTCATAAAAAGGTATAATTACACATTGAAATTTAACGAGACATTTTTCTTGTGAAATGAAATATAGTCGATTCTTCTTGTAAAATGAAAAATAGTGAATTCTTGCGAAATAGAAATATTATAATAAATAAATTGATACTAATCTACAAATAAAAGAAAATATAATTCACCAAAGCAGAATAAAATGTTACAGGAATGGAGACATCTCGTCAATAGTCACTTGTTAATGAAGCTATAATATACTGACTAAACAGTGCATAACTGTTTTTACATTAGAGAATTTTATACAAATTAACATGGCAATATAAGATCAAATGTCAAATTAAAAGCAGGGCTCGCAATACCCGGATGCACAGGTGCACATGAAAATAAAATTGTGCACCTAATTTTTTTCCCTCTAAGTGCATGCAGTGCACCGAACGTTAAAAAAAAAGAAGGGGGGACGTATTTTATGTTATTTTGATGTTTGAACAAAATATTAGTATCGACCTCTCTCGTTCTAAAGGAACGTAATTAAAATTCCTAATTACACACTGTGCGAAAACAAAATCGTTGGGCCGTAACGAGTTTATACTGGAGGAAGGTTTACTTGTGTCACTGCCACCAGAACTTTCCGATGATCGAAACACTTTCCAGATGGCTCTGTTGAAGTGACTGTCGCGACAGCCGTACGCCGGAGAAGGGAGAATTTTGAGATTTTAAAATATTTTTATTTACTATCTACTACAAACCTATATAAACATACCCAACTAAAAAATAAAGTAGTTTACATTACATTAATACTCTTATATTACGTTCTTTTTAAATGTGTACCTAAAATACAATTTGTGCACCTAATTTAAGAACTTAGACTAATTTAAGGCACAAGGTGCACCTGTATTAAAAAATCTATTTCGAGGCCTGAATTAAAATAATAGGCCTAAGAAAACATAAGATGGGTCATTCCATGCAAAATGAACAAATTGGCTGTGGCTGACATTAAAGGTGAAAATTAACGGTCGCCACGTGGCGACTGAATGTTTGAATGTGGAGACTGAAAAATTTTGCTACAGTCGTTACACTTTCTTAAAAGCATTAGTTTACATGGTGGAGTGGAACCTCTGATTTTACGTTTTCTTTTACTGAGGACCATAAAATTTCTTTAAAAAATGAAGGAAAAGAGTCAGGTCACACACACATATATATAACGTGTGTATATTCTACAAAATATTTGAAGGCTCGAAAGTGGCCACTGAATGAAACAAATTCACTGGCCACTGATTGAAACAAATTCACTGGCCACTTACAAAATTTCTTAATTTTCTTCACCTTTAGTTGACATATTCCCAATTATAATCAAAATCAGTTTTTAAATAGGTACTATATACTAATAAGCAACTAAAAAATATAAAGTTTCAGAAATCTAAATTTTGTTAATTACTGACATTTTAATCAGATTTAATGAAGATTCTTCACAGATTAGAAAATTATGAAATATTGTTGTCTACGTTAAGTAGCTTTGAGAAAGAGATCTTCAAACATGCAACATCAAGCAATTTCACAATTTCTCTTCAAAGTTTCAAATCCTTAGAATGTCTGAAACTTCCAAAATTTTTCATTTTGAGCCAAAATAATCTGGTTATTGTTATTTAGGCATAAAATTAACTCCTGTAACAAATTTACTGAAAATCCATCAACAACCACAACCCCAGGTTTTTCTGATTTTCGCTCATTTCACAAATAAACTAGCAAACTGGAACATTAAAATGAAAATATTTATACAACAAATAAAAATGTTTAAAAAAAAAAATAACTTTGATGTAAAAATTGAATTTAATGAATAAGTAAATTAAGTCCATTGAGTCAAAAGACCTTCACTTGAAAGTTTATCAATATATTTTATACTAAAAGCTACAATATCATTCATTCGATTTCTTCATTTTCTTAATAAATCATCTGTATAAGATCCAGGAATACAGGAACATATCAACCATAATCATTTTAAGAATTGTATAATTTTCTAGATTTTGAAACAGTGCAAAAATATAGAATTTTCTTACATAATTTGATTCTTTAGACATCAAAACTGAAAAATAAGAGAAATTCTAAAGTTCTTGAAACAAATATCCTTTTAAGACAATATATTGAGAGTGAAATTCTATGCAACTTTTCCCTGATTAGGAAACTTTTTCAAACATTTGGTATGATTCAATCAAACTATTTGTTTAACTAAAATAAGTTCACAGATTAAATGAAAGTATACTCCAATCTATTTGGTCATAGATTCAAGTACTAGCATTTTACAAACCTGAAGAGACATATAAGATTCAGCTGCCTTTTTCGTTGCATCTTTATCAAAATCATACTTGACAGCAAGCTCTTTTAAGATATCAAATCTATTCTCAAGTGGCAGGTTGTTGTATTGTTTACAGAATTCATATGCTTTGGACTAAAAACCAAGAATAAAGAGTTAGATTTCAAAAGCTAATTCACAAACAATATGATTGATACTGGAATTAAATACAAAAAAATGCACAAATAGCCTTTCAAAATAAAAATAAAAATCAGATAATTAAAATAAAATTTTTAAATATTATACAAACTGTGTGGCTAGCCAGGCATTGCCCGTGGTGTAAGGTATATATAAACGTGTAAAATTTTCTGCAGATTTCAGATCCGTGGAAATTTTAAATCTATCTTTAACGATTCCGATTTTACAAAAAAAGAACTTTACAATCCCAGTCAAAATGTTTTTTAATTTTTGCTCTACTTCACTGAAATGGAATAGGGCAGGAAATGTAATCTGTATTTATTTTTATTTTAAAGCGAAGGGCAGAAAATGCAATTTGTTTATATTTGGAAAGCGAAAGTTCACGTGACGTCACAATCTCTTGCGAAAGTATAAAAGATTAAAAGAAAATCAAACGTAAGGTATTTATCTGGTAAAAAATTTGCTGCAGATTTCAAATTCGTTAAAAAATTTTATTATACCTTTAACGATCGCTGAGATAGAAAAAAGCACTGAAGAACGCTAGTGATAACTTTAGTAAACTTTTTTGCTTCACTGGAATCCATTTAGCAGGAAATCAAAATGAATGAATCTCGAAACAAACGAAGGTCATATGAATGTGTTCTCTCCCATTCTTAACAGGAGATGAAAAACTTGGCATGGTTCCAAAAGCTGACGTCAAGGTGACGTGAGGGCGAAAAGTCTAAATTTTGATGTTTCTTCATTCCGCAGAAGTAAAAATGGTGAAAAACTATTAAATTCATTCAAAAATGTTCTAGATTAAATTTTAAAATTCGCCTCGACCACAAAATTGCAAAATTTTGGACAACCTGTGTGTCAAATCTCACTACTGTAAGTGGCATAGATTCGTCAAGAATTTGTAGGCAAGAAACAGACAAACACTTCCTTTTATAATGTTAGAGATGCAAGCAAAAACCCAACAGTACATAATATCAATTATATGTTAAACTAGTGAATATGAAAACAGCAACTTGTCAGAAGAGGAAAAAGAACTGTTTAAATTGGAAATTGATAAAGTGCTTTTACGAAACTTTGCCAGTCATTTCCAGACTTCTATACTGGCAACCAATTCAATGATTTGCCAACTGAGCTATCTTGTCCAATGCAAGGTAGTGAATATGGAAGAAGCATTTTTACATTCAATAGTATAACATGGTATTGACACTATAAAATTATCAATCTCAAATTATTTTTAAAACTAAAAGCATCATCAATCCGGTAATGTTAAGCTTAAAGACCAGTCTTCTGGTTATTCAATATGCTAGCAATACACAATAAACCAATAAAAGCTTTCAAATCTTCATAATACAAATTGTTGTTACCTCTAATGGAATATCATTATGTTGAATAATAAAATCTAATGGTGTCCTTAATGATGCCATCATCTTGGCATGTGGAGTCATCTTAACAATAAATGTTAAATGAATATGGAAGAAGCATTTTTACATTCAATAGTATAACATGGTATTGACACTATAAAATTATCAATCTCAAATTATTTTTAAAACTAAAAGCATCATCAATCCGGTAATGTTAAGCTTAAAGACCAGTCTTCTGGTTATTCAATATGCTAGCAATACACAATAAACCAATAAAAGCTTTCAAATCTTCATAAGACAAATTGTTGTTACCTCTAATGGAATATCATTATGTTGAATAATAAAATCTAATGGTGTCCTTAATGATGCCATCATCTTGGCATGTGGAGTCATCTTAACAATAAATGTTAAATTTCTGGGAGTAAATATACAAGACTTCACCTGAAAATATAACACAGTATGAAATTCTTTCAACCATAACATAGTTACATGGCAAAAACCAGCAATAAGTGCACTGCAAATCATATAGCACAAAGTTGGTTTATAAGTAGGTACTTTGCCCTTTTATTAGATTCTTGTTAAGAGATATGATTTTATAAAAGCAACAATAAAGTAATAACATAAATGCTGATTTATTGTTATCAGGATTATGGTAAATACCAACTGCTGTATTTTATTGTTTTGGATATCTCAAATTTTGCTTGATTACACAATGTTAATATCAAAAATAGAGGCACTTTCTGGTAAATTTTTATGTTCCTAGACCCCAGATATTTCTATTCCAAAACCATGAAAGAAAAGTGTCAGAAAGTTTAAATGTGGCAGAACATGAATGTATCACATTATATATTCAGTTTTTTAAGTGTTATTTTCTAAATATTAGAATTCTCACTAAAAAATCATGATCCATATAAATGAATATTGTCAGAAAATAGTTTTCATGTAAGAACTAAATATATTTCTCATTTTATTACAACTGTGAGCTATTATAAAGTAATGAATATCCAATTTTTTTTCCCACAAAGCTATTTTAGCAGTAAAGGAATGGTAAACTTTACCAGTATGTGACAGGATATTTTTGATCTACTGCTGTTTAACTTTAAATAACATATGTTTAACTGTTTTCCAACAATTTTAGAATGGAAATATATTTTTGCCTTGCAACCAAAAAATGCATGCTAGTAATAACTTAATATGACATATGAAACACAATACTTAAATGCTAATAAATCAAAATTTTGCAACTGCAAGTATATGCAAAATTATTCTTCAGAATTTAAAAAATATTGTTCACAAATTTAGTTGTTTGGACACTTACTAAAGATAACATTATTTCAATATGAATTATAGTGGGTTTTCGAGCATGAAGAAAATTATATCAATGACTGAAAAAGTGACTCAATGCACAACTACCAAATTTATAAAATACAAATTGTAAGAGAAATCGATCGCGAAAATTGTTGACAGCAGAAATCTGTTTCATATATACAAGACACCAGTAAATTTTTAGATGTTTAAAGTTAATTGCTATTTCATAAATTTCCCGTGAGAAGTTATTCTGTGGATATGACACATCTGACGTTGTTTCTCAAACACCCAACATATCCTTATCAAAACCTATCACTTCTAATTCATCAGTGATTAAATAGCATTTAACAGACCTCTACATATCGGAAGTTTCGTTCGAATTAGATTTTGTTTTTGTTTACATTTGATCATCAGAACGGTCACAGTTTAAGAAATTAAAATAGAATTTCCATAAAATTTATACTTACCACTCTTTCGTTTCACTTCTTAAGTGAGTACGTATTCTATTCACCAAAGTGAAGCAATCTAAAAGTACTTAAGCTCTTTACACCATTGTGTCAATTAATTGTCAGCTAAACAAAGCTGGTTTTTCCACTTTCCGTGTTCTAGATATACAACTCTCCATGCCTTGTTGCCTTGAGTTTTTTTCATTGGAGAAGTTTCACTTTCTTGGTGGGGTCGGTGCTTGATGGTATCATCGTACTGGTCTGCTTTTGTTTATTATTGACGTTGGTGAAAAGAGTGAAATCTCAAATTTTTTGTGCAACAGAATGATTTGTTTTGAGGAACAATGATGAATATTGATGATTGTTAATTAAACACATACTGTGATGGAACGAAGTATAGTTGAGTACTTTTCTGGGCATGAGGGATACAAGTGCGGTTATTGCAATTCAACCGATACTTGTTTTTCCCATGGTAATTAATTTAATTTATTAGTGTCTCTTGGGACAAATATATTTTAATTACTTTATATATAACCCCAGTTTGCTCATTTCGCGAGGAATTAAAGTTTGTTTCCAAGTTTAATTGTCTTCCTTAATGAGCGTACCAGCGGGAAGTAAACGAAACAAATTTTCTTCCAACTGGTAAAACAAAGTTTGAATTGCATTAGTGCATAGTTAAATTCGATATTACATGATCCCAGAGCGACAAAAGTTGGGTTCCATTCTTCAAAATATTTTATTACCTGTTGATAAAGGGTCAAGTTTATACTCCATATTGTACCTTCATTCTACTATGTACACAAAAGAATGAAAAAGTTCAATTATTTAAAACAATATATAATTGTGCTGTTCATTATTACAATAACTATGAATGGTTTATGCAACAGTTTAGTCAATTAGTCCTGATTATTTATGTCAAGAGTAAAAACTAGCCTTTTTAAAGTTGCCAGTTTTGTTTTTGAATGCTGGTTCCTAACTACATCTTCCATTTGAATTTTTTTTTTTACATTCTGAAATCAAAGGAACATCCCTTTAATGTGTTTGTAAATGAAAACTTTCTTGTTGATTACTGGAAAATGAATGCTGCATTGAAAATAACTCAAATTGAGGCTGGAAATAAATGAGTAATATGCTGGATATTTAAAATGCAATTTGTTATTTCTCTTCAAAGCATGATGGAAATTCAATGAACTCTAAAAAGATAGCTTTTTTACATTCACATTGCAGATAGAATAAAATGGAAATGGAATAGAATAAAAATTAAAGTCAATGGAATAAAAGTGCTTAGAGTTATAATCTTTTATTTTTAAGTATTAAAGCTGAATGCCATTCTTTGAAATTTAAAGATTCCATAAAATTTCATGCCATTATATTTCAATTTTGTTGGGCTTGAGCCTGTAGCTGCTCTTTAATATTTGTATTTGTTGCAAACAACGCCTGAATTTTATTCACCCTAAAAAAATAGAAAACCTTTGAAAACACTTAAAATATACCTAATCTAGGAAAATGGCCTCAAAATTTAATTGATTAGCAAAACTATTTTCTATTCAGATTTATTTCTTCATTTCTCAACCAAAAATTTTAAAGCCTGCCTCAAAGTTTCTTTCAAAGCATTATAAAATTCATTATTTGACTCTTCATTAAAGAATTGGGAGCCGCCTTAGTCTCCTTGAAATTGGACCTGAAGTTAGGTCAATCTTCAAAGGCCAGCAAGTTGTGGTCTGACTTCTCTCCCATCGATTACCATTCTAAAAAGCAGCTTTAGAATGATAAAATAATCAACATTTGCAAAGCCGTGCAAAATGCACATTCCGACTCAGAAATGGACACGACAAGAACCAAATAACAGAAGGGTAATTAGGAAATTGAGTTTCTGACCATCTAAACAGATGGATTCTTCATTAATATGGTACATTTCCACTGAAATCAATCTTATCCTCTGGTATTTTGAGCTAGACTTCGTACATTATATGTTTTTTCTCAGGAGCTAATAGTATGTAGTTTGGAAAATGCCACTTTAAAAAATGTTTAGATTTTGACATTAATAAACATTTTAATTAACAATTAGAGATCAAAAAGTAAAATATGATCTTTTGTTTTCTTCTATTGACTCTCCTGGTGGTTTATATTGATAAGGTATCTTCTCATTAGAATAACTGACCAGATAGCTTGATGGACGAGATGTCTCACTAGAAAAACTGAGCAGAACTTGATCTCAACATCATAAAAAAAAAAAAAAAGGGCATATCTTTATGAAGAGATATCTCAGCAAAGTTGGTAAAATCTGGATGGACAAGATATCTCGCCCAATCCCACCTGGAGGGTTAAGAGAGAAAACTCATTCTGTCTGGTTCAAATGAATTATCCATCTATAGAATACCATATAGAAGTTTCTTCAAGTGTTGAGGTGTAAATATCTATTTTTCTTGTATCAGATTAAATTGTCATGTAGTGTGTTTTCTGTTTAAAAAAATTTATGAAAGATGCCAGTTTGGAAATGGTTAGAAGTTAGTTTTTTTTTATTATTATTATTTTTTAGGCATGTGGGCTCATACTATGACACCTCTAGATTATCAAAATCTCATTGACAGAGGATGGAGAAGGTAAATTTTATGTGTATTTTATTACATACAATATTTAAACTTTAGTCAAGTGTATGTGACTTGATGTTTTTTCATCATTGTGTAACATTAGTATGTTACCTAACGAGCGTTAAGATTTATCCTAAGGCCCTATTTAATTTGCAAATCTATTGATGTACTAATTTTGAATTGATAAAAAATTGTTCCATCTCTTGGAGCATTTAAATTCCCATTAATGGTAGAACTTTGTAATGGTGATTATCAGTAAGTGAACTTAAAAACTTTATATATATATTGAGAATTTTTTTCTTGAAACATCAAATTTAATGGGACATGACTTTTTAAATCTAGGAGTGGAAAATATTGTTATAAACCAACAATGTCAGTGACCTGCTGTCAACTGTATACCATCAGGTAATTTTATTTTGTACTTATTAGTGATTATATTCTATTTTCTCTAGTTTGTGCAAGTAAAGAGAAATGATTTAATTACATCTATCTGCTTGCATTCTTGTATATCAGTCATATATGTGTACTAGCCCGGCGTTGACCGTGCCCATGATGTAAAGTATTAATCTGGTGTAAAATTTTCCTTAGATTTCAAATCCGTTGAAGATATATACAATTAAAAAATTATTTTTTAAAGAAAATCATATTTTTAGGTATCAATCTAAAGTAAAATTTTCCACAGATTTCAAATCCGTTGAAATTTTCAATCTATCTTTAGCAATTCCGATTTTACGAAAAAAAACTTAACAATCCCAGTCAATATGTTTTTTATTTCTTGCTCTCATTCGCCGAAAAGGGGACAGGAAATGTAATCTGGGTCATTCCATGTGAAAACACCCATTTTCAGAAAAAGTTGTTGCACCATAGTCATGGATTTTTTTTTTAATTTTTACCACAGATAGACATGGCAGTGAAACCCTTAGATCTCAATTTTTTTTAAATTTTGGTCAATATTAGCCAAGATACAGAAATTTAAAAATTGGTCAATTTTACAAAATGGCGGCCATCTTGGATTTGGCACACTGTCTATACAGGTCTATACTATAGACTGTCTATAACAGGGATGGGCAAACTTTTTCGGTCGCTAGCCAAAATTAAAAAAAAAAATTTGGCGGGCCAAGATAAATTTTTCTAAAATTTTAAAAACAATATACAAGTATTACAATTTAAATATGTTAATGAGATGAATGAAATTGTGATTTCATTTTAAAAAGTTCCTTATATTGAGGTTCGAAGTGAGATGTACTGATTCTAAGGAATGAGGCTAAATGCTCATCTGTCAGTCTATTTCTGAAATAATTCTTTCTAAGGTTCATGGTTGAAAACACTTGTTCACATATATAAGATGAAGCAAACATAGCACTGATTTTCTGGGCGTGAGATATTAAATTTGGGAAACTTACTGTCGATAGTGATTGTAAAACTCTAACTTTGGCATATTTAGAAACAACTGCTTTAGATAATTGTTAGATTGCAACTCAATTAATTCAAGTTGCAAATCTGACCTCACTGCTTCACAATTTACGTTGAAAGGCATGGTAAAAGTATCCAATTCTGTTGGAATGGCACTGAAATCTTGAAATCTGCGTTCGAACTCAAAATGCAGTTTTTTCAAGCCATCTTCATAATTCTTAAGCTTCTCTTCATTTATTGAGGGTATTAAATTTAACCTCGAGAAATGAGACAAGTCGTTCTTAGCTAGCTGCCCAGCAAACAGATTAAGTTTTAGTTTAAAAGCTTTGAGATGGGCCCAGATATCGTCGATAAATTGCCCTTGCATCTTGACATTCAAGTTGCACATATGACAAAGAAGATCTGTGAAAAATGCAAAGTCCGAAAGCCATTCTGTATCTTCTAACATTTTGCACTCCGTAGAACACTGTTTCTCATGGAAGAACAACACAATGTCGTCTTTCAGCTGCCAAACTCGCTAGAAAACACATCCTGCACTAAGCCACCTTGCTTTCGTGTAATACAGTACATCAGAGTATTCAGATTGCACAGACTGAAAAAAATCTCGAAATTGCATGTGAGTAAGCCCACGAGATCGAATAGTATTTACAAGCTTCACGACTGCATCAAGCACAGGTTTCATATGCAATGCAGATTTACACAGAGCATCTTGATGTATAACACAATGTAGAAAAACAACATTGTTCCCGGGATAGTTTTCATTAAAGAGTCCAAGAAATCCAGATTTTTTTCCTGTCATATTTGGTGCTCCATCGGTCGTAATATTACATATATTTGTTATAGGCACTTTCAAAATTAAAAGCCCTTCCTGAAATTCACGAAAAATATCACATCCCGTTGTAGTTCCCTTTAAAGAACGCATGCACGCCAGGTCCTCGGCAATTTCAAAGTTCTCATCAACACCTCTTATAAATAATACTAATTGAGCAGTATCATTTATATCAGTGCTTTCATCCATAGCTATGGAGCAAAATTTAAACTGGCCAATCTTTGACTAATTGTGACGTCAAATTTGTATCGATGGCTTCGATTCTAGAAGTCACCGTTTTTCGAGATAAGCTTACAGTCTCAAAATTATTTTTCTTGTCTGGACATAAAACATCACAAACTTGGAGCATGCATTGTTTACCGAACTCCCCATCACTGAGAGCTTTATTATTTTTAGCAATATTGTATGCTACAATGTAACTTGTATGTGTAGCTGCTTCTTGGATAGTGTTTACCATCTTGAAAAAAATTTTGTCGGCCTGATAATTTTCTAACAATTTTCTACATTTTGTCTTCTTTCATAATCGGTAATTGCTTCGTAATTGGAATTCTTATGCTTAGATGTGAAATGAGAGAAAGAGAGAGACGGGAAATGTTATATTCTTTGAAGACTGTTACAGATTCATTGCAGATGAAACACACTGGTTTATCTTTAACAACTTATGTTTTATAGTAGCCATTTTGGGGTTGAAATATTTTACGAATTACCCAAACAAGCACTAGCGACGCTATACTTTTAATACTTTCACCACTATTCACAATGATGCTATATGTCCGCAATCTTTCCATACGCAATAAATAATATTAAAACTCGCGCCAAAAGAAAAAGCCGCTGACTGGAGCTTAAAATGCGCAGTCTGCCACATGTGAGGTCTAATTCACCTATGTTGGATTCCCATATGTCTGCTCCCCGTGAAAGAGATAACGCTTGTTGGCGCCAGTCTACAGCTATAACTAACAAAGAACTGCTTTTAACATTTTACCGATTGAAAGCTGTCTGTGCTTGCTATTTCCGTCGATTTATGTTTTGTAGAACAAAAATAGAAAAAGTAAAAATATCATCAGTCCTTTAAAAAAAAAGGAAGAAAATAAATAATATTTAAACAAAGTAGAAAAGGAGATGGATATATGATATCTATCCGCGGGCCGGATAAAACGTTCCGACGGGCCGGAGTTGGCCCATCCCTGGTCTATACTAATAGAACTAATTGTTCAAATTTAGTTATTTTGGTACCAAATGGAAGCCATTTAGTTCAGGATTGTACATAACATACAAAACCAGTGGTAATTTTACATTTTAGTGGAGTTTTTTACTTGTAAAGTAAAAAATTCACTTTTAAAAACAGTTGACTTTAAAGGGCTATAAAAAAAATGAATCCTCTTATTTTTCTCTTAAACTTTGTGGAAGTATTAACTAAAATATGTACTTTAATCTGAGAAAAATTCTGAGCGTGCAACGCATTTTTCATTTTTGAATAAAAGCTATTCTAATGACAGCATGAATTTCAAAAGGTGGTCATCTTACAGTGCAAAAATGACCATAACTGAAATTACAATGGTTAAATTTGAATTTTTATGATGAACTAGTTCAAATCAAGCTTGTATTATTTCATGTTTATCTATCAATACAGTATCAAATTATTTGAAATTTGTTTTATAGCATGGCTTTTATTTAAAAAGTATTTTTAAAAAGCACCGTAGAAAAATGTTTTTATTTATTTAAATTAAAAATATATATTTTTTTCAAAATGTTATACATTTTACAATATTTAATTCCAGTATTTTTGCAAAAAATTGCATTTATCCTTAGGGTACATTGTTTCAAAATAACCAGTGAAATTCTTTTACTTAAAAATTTCTCGTCTTGTATAACACAAACTCATAAGATACGGATTGATATAGGCTCAATAAAATAACAAAATTTATCACAGTTGACATACTTGAATATTTTAAGCTGGTCCAATATAAAGAATATCATTGTAGTAAATCTAATCGTGTTCTTGAAATTGACAAAATAACGCTAATATTTCTGAGCACTGAATTTAAAAAAAAAAAGTCTTTAAAGATAAATATTGAGCATAAATAAAAATGTTCGCCACATTAACACAAAGTAAAAAGCATAAATCCTTCATAATTCAAGTTGTCTTGTAGTTTTGTAAGGATAGTTCAATTAATTCATTTTCATCAGTAACAATGTGGTATGTTCTATCTCTTATAGTTGCGGGATAAGATGTGACTTTTATCATGTGTTCATAAGCAATTCAACATGTATCTAAAGGCTCTAGCCATGTATAGGATGCACTAGATGCATGAACATAGTTTTGTAATCATTATATTCCTCACAGCATTTCAAAATCTTTCCAATCTACCAATTATGCACACATGCAACAATACACCATTACATATACACATGCAACATATTGTTCATTTTGGAATGTTGGTCTGGTGCTATTTGATGATTTTCTCCAATTCTAGTTTCCATGTAATTAATGCTTTGAATTCTGCCCATTGTTCATAAGTAATTTCACTGCATATTTGTCATTTTGCATTAAATATTTTAAGTATTTGTGGAGATGGACACTAATCACACCTGTGCACCATGCATGTTTCTGAATCAATGCTACAAACTAGTTTTTTTAATAATGATACAGTCATTATCATGAATAGCATGAAGCGTAAGTTTAACATTTTGATGATATATACAAACACACATTGAATAAATACCTTGACTTCCAACAGTCACATTCTCTTGGCCAGGCACGTGACAACAGGGGGGGCCGGATGGTTTTTGGCCCCTCCTGTCACTGAGGAGAAGGGGCGAAAGTCATATTTCGCCCCTCCACACTATCAAGGAACATTATCAACATTTTAACTTCAAAAGTAACATTAAACAGTACCGTTGAATCACATTTGGACTAATTTCATTTTCTGTCAATAGATGCAGGCCCAGATCTAGAGGAGGGCAAAGAGGCACTTGCCAACAGGGGGGCAGGGGGTATTTGGCCCCTACCGTCACTGAGGAGAAAGGGCGAAAGCCATATTTTGCACCTCCACTCACACACTATCAGGGAACAATATTAACATTTTAACTTCAAAAGTTACATTAAAAAGTACCGTTAAAGCAAATTTAGACTCTAATTTCATTTCCTGTCAATAGATGCAGGCCCAGATCTAGAGGAAGGCAAACAGGCACTTGCCAACAGGGAGGGGGGGGCAGAGGGTATTTGGTTCCTACTGTCAATGAGGAGAAGGGGTGAAAGCCATATTTAGTCCCCCCCACACACTCACTATCAAGGAATATTATTCACATCTTAACTTCAAAAATAACATAAAAAAGTACCGTTAAAGAAAATTTGGATTATAATTTCCTTTCCTGTCAATAGATGCAGGCCAAGATCTAGAGAAGGGCAAACAGGCACTTGCCAACAGGGGAGCAGGGGTTTTTGGTCCCTCCTGTCACTGATGAGAAGGGGCTAAAGCCATATATAGCCCCCCCCCCCCATACTGATACTGACAAGGAACATTATTCACATTTTAACTTCAAAAGTAACATTAAAAGTACCGTTAAAGCAAATTTGGACTCTACTTTCATTTTCTATCAATAGATGCAGGCTCAGATATGTAGGAAGGCAAACAGGCACGTGCCAACATGGGGGGGGGGGTGTATTTGGTCCCACCTGTTACTGAGGAGAAGTGGCAAAAGCCATATTTAGTCCCCTACACACACTATCAAGAAACCTTATTAACATTTTAACTTCAAAAGTAATATTAAACAGTACCGTTGAAGCACATTTGGACTAATTTCATTTCCTGTCAATAGAGACAGGCCCAGATCTGGAGGAGGGCAAACAGGCACTTGCCAACAGGGGGGCAGGGGGTACTTGGCCCCTCCCGTCACTGAGGAGAAGGGGCGAAAGCCATATTTCGCACCTCCACACACACACTATCAGGGAACATTATTAACATTTTAACTTCAAAAGTTACTTTAAAAAGTACCGTTAAAGCAAATTTAGACTCTAATTTCATTTCCTGTCAATAGATGCAGGCCCAGATCTAGAGGAAGGCAAACAGGCACGTGCCAACAGGGGGGGGGCAGAGGGTGTTTGGTTCCTCCTGTCACTTAGGAGAAGGGGTGAAAGCCATATTTAGCCCCCACCCCCACCACCACATACTATCACGGAACATTATTCACATTTTAACTTCAAAAGTAACATTAAAAAGTACCGTTAAAGCAAATTTGGACTCTACTTTCATTTTTTGTCAATAGATGCAGGCTCAGATATGTAGGAAGGCAAACAGGCACGTGCCAACATAGGTGGGAGGGGTGTATTTGGTCCCACCTGTTACTGAGGAGAAGTGGCGAAAGCCATATTTAGTCCCCTACACACACTATCAAGAAACCTTATTAACATTTTAACTTCAAAAGTAATATTAAACAGTACCGTTGAAGCACATTTGGACTAATTTCATTTCCTGTCAATAGATACAGGCCCAGATCTGGAGGAGGGCAAACAGGCACTTGCCAACAGGGGGGCAGGGGGTACTTGGCCCCTCCCGTCACTGAGGAGAAGGGGCGAAAGCCATATTTCGCACCTCCACACACACACTATCAGGGAACATTATTAACATTTTAACTTCAAAAGTTACTTTAAAAAGTACCGTTAAAGCAAATTTAGACTCTAATTTCATTTCCTGTCAATAGATGCAGGCCTAGATCTAGAGGAAGGCAAACAGGCATGTGCCAACAGGGGGGGGGGGGGCAGAGGGTATTTGGTTCCTCCTGTCACTTAGGAGAAGGGGTGAAAGCCATTTAGCCCCCACCCCCACCACCACATACTATCACGGAACATTATTCACATTTTAACTTCAGAAGTAACAATTAAAAGTACCGTTAAAGCAAATTTGGACTGATTTTCATTTTCTGTCAATAGATGCAGGCTCAGATCTGGAGGAAGGCAAACAGGCACGTGCCAACATAGGGGGGGGGTATTTGGTCCCTCCTGTCACTGAGGAGAATGGGCGAAAGCCATATTTAGCCCCCCCCCTTACACACACATGCTAACAAGGAACATTATTCGCATTTTAACTTCAAAAGTAACAATTAAAAGTACCGTTTAAGCAAATTTGGACTGATTTTCATTTTCTGTCAATAGATGCAGGCTCAGATCTGGAGGAAGGCAAACAGGCACGTGCCAACATAGGGGGGGGGTGTATTTGGTCCCTCCTGTCACTGAGGAGAAGGGACGAAAGCCATATTTAGCCCCCCCCCCCCTCCACATATTAACAAGGAACATTATTCACATTTTAACTTCAAAAGTAACATTAAAAAGTACAGTTAAAGCAAATTTGGACTCTACTTTCATTTTCTGTCAATAGATGCAGGCTCAGATCTGGAGGAAGGCAAACAGGCACGTGCCAACATAGGGGGGGGGTGTATATTTGGTCCCTCCTGTCACTGAGGAGAAGGGGCGAAAGCCATATTTAGCCCCCCCCACATACTACCAAGGAACATTATTAACATTTTAACTTCAAAAGTAACATTAAAAAGTACCGTTAAAGCAAATTTTACTCTACTTTCATTTTCTGTCAATAGATGCAGTCCCAGATCAAGAGGAGTGCAAACTTAGCATTTGCTCTGGGCAGCCGATTTCGTGTGTGTGTTAATAAAGAAAGAAGCACGGAGGGGGCAGCGCGCATTCTGTGAGCTTCGATATATTCCCTGTAAAGGGTATTAAATAAAGGGTCAAGGGGCAACACAAAATTAGATTTTGAAAATAACGAATTTGAAAGTTTTCTAACACGTAAATGTATGAAAAGTTTATCAAGAAACTTCGAACAAATTTTATTTGTATAGTAAAAGTTTATATTTAACTAAAAGTTTAAAAAAAATTGTTTCCAAGATCCAAAGTACCAAAACATTAAATTCTTCCTCTGAATATGTGGAGAAAGGAGGCCCAGCATACCCATACTTTATCACTTTGTTTTACGGCTATAAAGTGGTTCTACCCTCAAAATGAATGCACGTGGTGCTCGCACTTGAATGCTACGAGATCATAATCTCATTTTCGAAGAAATTACTGTATACTGGTTTCACCTCTGGATCGTTTAAATGTATTGGAGGGCTCGACCATGTCTTTGACGGCATGTCTTGAGAAAAGCGATTTATTTTTATGACCGACTGACGGATTGTATGTTAGGGTTTTATTGCCCTAGGTCCCAAACTGGACAAGAAGCGCCTGACCCACTGACGGAAATGTCGTTCGAAGATAAGGGCATTGGGGAAATCGCAACAAATCTGTCATTGCTTATTTTGATGATTTACAATATAGGGTCTTTGAAATTGTCGGCTTTCTTATTTGAAGTAAATACGGGAAACTGCCTGCAAGTGAACTGTTTTGAATTTTTGCCCGATGGATTATTTAGTCTAACGAATTTTCTTGACGAGTGAGGTTCCGAGCTTAGTGTTTTGAAAGTGAACACTTGAATTTGTGAAGTAATTAAGTGACGGAAACGTGAGAACAGTGCATTGTTGAAACTTGCTGCTTCGCAAACCAACACTCCTGTCGTAAGTGATTTCGCTTTTTTTTTACTTTAACACTTAATGCACCCTAAACTGATAGCCGCATCAGTAAAAAAACCATCTCTATTTTGTTCCCTGTACAATTTGAAAAAACCATGTTAATCTCGTAATATTCTGATCTGCGCTCAATCGACAAACCATCTCGAGAATCGAGTGAAAAAACCCAGTTTTCAATCCTGCGACAGCGGCGGTGGTAACTCTTTTTAATATAGAGAGATTCTTCAATATTTCTATCTTAAAACAACAGTAATACCCAATTATTGAAAAACGGGTTTCCAATAAAAATACCTATTCCAAGTTGTAGGTAACAAAAATATTCTTATTTTCATATAAGTAGTATGTAAAAAATTTTCGATCGCTAAACAGTAAAAATTGCGACTCATTTTTGATAAATGTTAGGCAATAATAAATCTAATAAATTGGCTACCTGAACCATTGTATTCCAAACTTTCGTCCGATATATGATCCGTCGACCAACCGGTATATTGGTTAAGGTGTTAGCCTCTAGATCGGGAGGTTCCAGGTTCGAATCCAGGCCCCATGGATGTTTGTAGGCGTAGAAGTGGCTGTTGCACCTTAAAACTGTCGTCCTCACGTTTGGAGAGTGGAGTGCCAGCTCAGGTCTTGCTTCGTCATTAGACCGTGGTTCAAAATTACGAGATGTTGTCCTCGATTCTTTTCCTTAAGGGATTAATCCCGGACCGTCGTCAATAGCCCGTTGTATTGCTCAAGTACGATATTAACTAGTAATTACCAATTACCGACATATGAGCCTTAAAATTTAATTAATAGAAAATTTACTTATTTCCACATTCTCGATAAAACGGGGAATTTTCAATATAATTTTCCGCAGGGGTTTATTATTATCTATCATATTTATATTAATATTGCACTTAGAATTTTAAAACTTTGCAAGTGGTGAAAAAAGTTTTTCCAAATTAAAAATCATCAAAAATTCTTTCAGATCCACAATAACTCTACATAGATTAAGTAGATTGACTATAGCTATCGAAAATGAGTTTTGAGATAAATTGTGTTTAAAAGAACTCGCACGAGATTAGGCAGAGTAAAAGGTCAGAGGAAAATTTTTCGATTAAAAATGGAATTTTTTATTACTGTCAATTGTGTTTTTTTTTAAATCAAATTTTCAAATAAATTTTATATTTTAATTATTGTTATTAGTTTTTAACTATTAAAAATTAATGTTTATCTCATTTCATTGGTTTTTTAAAATATTGCCTACTCTGCTTCATTGAAACCGAATTTTTAAATATAGATTCTGTTTTAAAAAATTATGTGCACTCATAGGCGACAGAGTCAGAATCGAGATAATTTTTACCCATGTGCTTCAAGCAAATCAAATGTAAATCTAAAAAGTTCAGAAAAATCGAAACTTTTACGAAAAAATCGACATTTTAATTTCTAATTGATATGTACTGTAAGTTTTAAAATTCACCATAAAGTCATTTAGTAAATATTGTATAAAGAAAAAAATGTTTTTTTAAAAATCAAGTGTTAATTGATGAATATCTTTTTACATAAATTAATTACTTGTTTATAATTTTTTATTAATAATTTATAAATATTAATATAATTAATCAATATTAATATAATTAATCAATATTAATATAATTAATTTATTCTTCCCACTTTTTACAGGGGTACTTTTCGGGGGACCCCCCCCCCCATTCAACAACCCTAGTTACGCCTATGCTCGCCCCCCCCCCTTTATTCAAAACGTTGGCACTTCCCTGCTCTTGGCCGTAGTGAGCAAAATTTAGAAAAAAATTTCCCACATTTGTTCAGTTCTTCTATCACTACTGTAGAATCCCTATAATCAGTATCCATGTCAGGTATCATAATCACTGCATCAGTATCTGATAACGCCACTGAAGAAACGCAATTTTGTACAACTTTTTTCCAGAAATAAGTATTTCAGGATTTGCCAAAGATAAATCCAGGGAAATTATTTTCTGACATTTTGATCTTGTATGTTTGTATGTTGGTTAAATGGGTCACATGTTTTCTGTTTCAACTTGTACCACTTTAAAAATTTATCCTTGGGAAACCAGCAGATACTTCCGTTTTCATAGATCTCTTCATCTGGAATTAGGTGATAAATTCTCCTTTGTAATACTTTTGAATCATGAGGAGACAATTTAAAGACAGAAATAAACTCAGTACACAGTGATACTTTGAGTTTTTTGCAAACAAAACATTCCATCTCCAACATAGAACTCAAAAAGATCTTTGCAACTCTTTGATGATCTAAATACCTTCTTCATAGTTTAGCAAACAATATTTAGTATTTAAAAGAGTAAAAATTATTTTAAATATATTCTATCAAACGATAATTTAATTCTCAATTAAATATAACATATTTTAACAAAATAAATTTATTCATCTTTTTTATTTCAAATGTTTTAGAATTGAATTTACAATTTGTGTTTGAACGCTTAGCTTGCTATGCGTATTGATATATAAACATGAAATAATACAAGCTTGCTTTGAATTAGTACATCATAAAAAATCAAATTTAACCATTGTAATTTCAGTTATGGTCATTTTTGCACTGTAAGATAACCACCTTTTGAAATTCATGCTGTCATTAGAATAGCTTTTATTCAAAAATGAAAAATGTGTTGCACGCTCTGAATTTTTCTCAGATTAAAGTATGTATATTAGTTAATACTTCTACAAAGTTTAGGAGAAAAATAAGAGGGTTCATTTTTTTATAGCCCTTAAAAGTCGACTGTTTTTAAAAGTGAATTTTTCACTTTACAAGTAAAAAACTCCACTAAAATGTAAAATTACCACTGGTTTTGTATGTTATGTACAATCCTGAACTAAATGGCTTCCATTTGGTACCAAAATAACTAAATTTGAACAATTAGTTCTATAGTTAGGGCCCTGTATAGACAGTGTGGCAAATCCAAGATGGCCGCCATTTTGTAAAATTGACCAATTTTTAAATTTTTGTATCTCGGCTAATATTGGCCAAAATTTAAAAAAAATTGAGATCTAAGGGTTTCACTGCCATATCTATCTGTGGTAAAAATTAAAAAAAAATCCATGACTATTGTGTAACACCCTTTAGGTGTCCCCATATGGAATGACCCATCTGTTTCTTTTTTTTTAATGAGAAGGGTAGAAGAAGTAATCAAATTTTTTTTTTTTGGGGGGGGGAGAGAAAGTCTTGTGACATCACAATCTCTTGCAAAAATATAAAAGAAGGTCATGTAGGGGAGGAAAAAAAAATTCATTTTAGGGGGTTTCTTCTTTTGTCCGGACGAAACGCTTTTGAAGAAACAGGTAGAGAATAAAACTATTAAATTCATTTAAAAATCTTCTAGATAAATTTTAAAATTTTGCCGTGACCCAAAAATTGCCAAAAAATTTTAACTACCTGTGAGGCAAATCTCATTGTTGTAAGTGGCATAGAATTGTCAGAATTTTGCGGCAAGAAACAGACAGACAAACAAACAGGCAAACACTTTCTTTTATAATAGTAGAGATAATAGCACTTCATCTTATAAAAAGAGAGAAATCGCACTTTTATTATTGCACTGATATTCTTAAGACTTTGAAACTGGAAATATTTATTAATCTTTCCTATGAAGTTATTTTTAATTGAAAGAGATTTTCCCAACTTTCTTAGTTTTCATTAACAATGAAGTATAAAGCAGATTTTCTCCTGGCTATGAGGGGCAGCTGTAACTCGGCTCGAAGAGTAATGTCAAAACTCGATCCAACACAAGACCGCCATATGTGGGGGAGCATGTTAAATTTATGGCTCAAATGTCCTAGCATTGGTGTGGTGTGGAAATTTTGAAAGCAGGGGTGCCAGCTCATGTGTTGACCTTGTGATCTGACCATAGTTCAATTTTACAGGTGTTGTCCTCAGACTTTCCATTCAGGTTCAATCACAGACCATTGGCAATAGCCTTTTGTGTTGCTCCAGTGCAATGTTAATTTACTACTTACTTACCTGTCAACAGTTTTTAAATTTGAGGATGGGGAGAACTGAATATTTTAAATACCAGAGTTTAACATACAAAGTGTACTATTACATAATACATGCTGTTATGCCTCAAACAACATCACTATTTTTTTAAGCCATACAGAGCGCTAATTTCCAAGCCACCGCAATCTCTCTATCAATAACGCTGCTGACGTCACGAATGCTGACGCAGCAGATAATAAAAGCCAACGCAAAACGAGCACTCGCGCTCTCTATTTTTCTCCGGCCGCCAGCATGTGCTAGAAGCACGTTCCGTCACGTGGCTTTCCTTGCCACAAAAATCATGGATCCATATCGCTAAGTATTCTTTTTTCTTTCACTCTGCAGAGTATAGAGTGGAGTATTTAATTGGTCGAAATATCCCAACACCACTCTCCCAAAATTCCATGTTAACATTTTTTTTTCGCGTTAACTCTTAGCCCTATTTTTACCTTAGCGTCCCTTGCCATTTTTTCCATTTTAAATTCTAGAACAGTTAAATTTATAGTTCGTTTGTGTTAACTTTTTCTAAGTAACTAATAATATGTCATTCCTTTTTTTTTTATGTTCAATAAATATTCTTTGTTATTATTTTAAACCTTAGTTATCTTTTGTGTTTTTCCACAAATTCTTTTGGTGACTTTGATCAGATTTTACATAGCATGTTTTTATTTTTTCAGTAAACTTTTCATAATTAAGATATTAACATCTCCTAATCGATAATTCATGTACAGGGTTCAGTGAGTCTTTCTATTCAAATTTTAATTACCACTATGTGATCCAAAATTGTATTAGTTATGTTCCTTTATTTTCAAACCTTTTACTGCTTTCATTTAATTTAATTACTTCTCGTAAAAAAAAATATAACAGTGCATTGAAAAATCTTTTCAATTTTTTAAATATATAATAAATAAAAATCTGTCCAAGGTTCAAAATTAGGTGCAGAAAGTCAGCTCCAATTTGAACCAATACATTTTTCTTTGGTTGTCAAGGTGATCTAAGTTTTTTAGTTGCTTCTTGCTATGGGTGCAGGGTTCCCACGGGCCTTGAAAAGTACTTGAATTTCATTTTCGTTTTCAAGGGCCCTTGAAAGTATTTGAATTTGGTGCAAAGTACTTGAAAGTCCTTGAAATATGTTTGAAATTGTTAAGTATGTGAATGGCAATGAAGAGGTTACATCAGGCCTCGAAATAGATTTTTTAATACAGGTGCACCTTGTGCACCTAAGTTTTTAAATTAGGTGCACTGCGTGCACCTAGTGGGAAAAAATTAGGTGCACAATTATATTTTCATGTGCACCCGGGTATTTCGAGCCCTGGGTTACATTATAGGAGAGATTCTTCAAAAAAGTTGTCTACTAAAAGGGGGGGACACAGAGGGAATTTCTGCCTTTTTACGATAGTCCTTAAAAACTTCAAATGGGCCTAGAAAAGTTCTTGAATTTTTTTTCGACCAAAGAGTGGGAACCATGGGGTGGCAGTGTCACTTTACCCACATTTCACACCTTATTTAAATTCTTTTATAATGAATCTAGTCAATGATATTTACATTTTATATTAATGAAATCAAAGTGGTCAAAAATATTTTTAAAAGCTGCATTTTGTGTACTTTATTTGTTAATTCTTATGTCCAATAAAGTATTGGGTCATCCAGAAAGTTCTGCTCGTTTTCAAATCGAGCTAGCTTTGTTGTTATTATTTTGCTACCGCTGATAAGGAGTGATCTTGATTGAAGCAGATGTTTAAATTCAGTCTTTTCTGCTGACACTGCATAATTATAGCATGTGTTGTGGCACAATTTTTGTTTCACTGCAGTGCTATGAATGGAGAACCAAAAAGTTCATTTTCATCATATTATGCTCTTTTTTTCAAGATAGGAAAAAATGCTTGTAAAATGTGTGCTGTATATAGACAGTGCTGTTTCTGAAACCACAGTTTGAAGGTGGTTTGATAAATTTAAGCGTGGAAATTTCAGCCTCAAAGATGATACCCGCTCTGGACAACCATCCTCTGTAAACGGCTTTCTGTATGGTAGGACTACAAAGGAATTGTTGCCACAAAATCATACAATAAATTCAGAAGAAAACAGTTCTGAAATGGCAATATTAAAAGCAAGAATCGATGCAAAGCGGCCAGAACTGACCAATCGTCTATGTGTTTTCTTCCAGCATGACAATGTGCGACTATACATTTCACTGAATGTCAGACAAAGACTTATTGAGTATGGCTGAAATGTTTTGTGTCAACCCCCATATTCTCCAGACCATGCCCCTCAGATTTTCACCTATTTAGGTCACTTCAAAATTCTCTGAACGGCCTGGAGTTCCAATTCTTTGGAAACTGTCAAATCGCACCTCGACAACTTCTTTACAAGTAAGTCTAGTTATTTTCCAGCTGCAGGAAAGATGGCAAAATGTCATAGAACAAAATTGGGCTTATGTGATTCAATAAATTATTTTTAATGTTTTTGTACTGCTTCGTTGAAATTTATCTTAAAAAACGCACACAACTTTCTGGATGACAAATACAAGGTAAGAATTGCATTCCTCAGTCATGTTGCCACTATTACCTTCTGAAAGTCCAGAACTACTTCAAATGTAATCCAGTCAATTGTTTGGAGAATATTCAATTTTTTTTTTTTTTTAAATATTTTCTTACATCCGCTCTAATTTATTTTTTTTGTGTGTGTGCTGATAGCCTTTTTCCAAATGGCAGATTGCTGTAATCAGGCTGCTGAAAAATTTCAATCTCTTCCATGTTGACTAATATGTCAATATATAAATGTAGATACATCTCCATGCCAGAGGTTGTGCATGGAGCAGAACTGTAACAGTAACTTTATTTTTCCCAATTCAAATGGAGTTGTGACAGTGACTTTAAAAAAATGTGCTCCCATGCACAGATGGAGCACTGTTCATAAGGTATGTCCACACTTGTGCGCTTTTACTTGAGCTAAGCGCATGTCTCGACACAAGCGTCAAGGCATACCCGAGATTAGTCAGAAGTAGCAGTTTTTCATAGCGCACAGTGTCACGCAAAGAGTTCCAACAGCCTTGGATCTCTGTGCGCTTCAGCTTTCAATTTGCAGTGTTTTAGTGAATATGAGTTGCTGTGTTTGGGGGGGGGGGTTTAGTGCTGTCATAAATACCAAACTATTGAATTTATAGAAGACTACAGGTCTTATGAGTGTTTGTGGAACATTCACTGTAAATCTTATACGAAAAAAAATTAAACATGTAGTGATTAATAAATAAATTAATAGCGTAATAATATATTTTAAATCAAATTTTAAAAAAAATTAAAAACGTCATTTATTCAAACCTTGTAAAGAGCATTTATTAAATTTCCCTAGCGAAATAACAATACAAGAGCCTTTAACTTTATTATGATTGCATTTAAAATATTTCTGTTTAAATTATTGTTTGTTGAAACATTACATGAGTTAATCTTTTTTTGATTGTGTATAGGCATTAATTAAACGTATTTTATGAAATGAATTAAAAACTGACAAATTAAGCTTTTTATTATACAAGTGTAATATTAACATAGTGTTGAATCCATTAAAGTTTTCTCAGTTATGGTGCAAGTTCTAAAGATGTATAAGGATGGATATGAAAAAAATTTATTTTTTAGCTGACAAGGATAAATATGATAAATGTACTTCGTTTAAACATTTATTTATTCTTTAATTATTAAAATAATTATTTGTAAACTAAAAGTCATCTAGTTCATAAGCATAGATTATATGCAAATATTATTATTCATATTTAACTCAAATATTTATAAGTACTTACGTGAAACGAAATGCACAATTAAGTTTAATCTTCCGATTTCAGCTGTAAAATTTTGAAATCCAGCTAATCGGTGACGACGATTATTTACTATTTTGTAACCACTTTATACATTGTGTTTCATATTTATTTTTATTGGTTCCACAAAACACATACGGTCTAAATAACCACATCTATTGGTCGAAAGAATAATAGGAAAGATTTCAATAATATTAAATTTAAATAAAGATCAGCGGGTGTAAGAAAGTTAAACTCAAGTCTAACAGTAACAACAAGAATTTAATCAACTAGCAAAGGAAGGCATACATGTTAGCTGCATCCAAGGCGAGAGACATTAGTACTCTGACCCGAGATCGAATAAAACATCGGCGCAAATTCACGCCTTCCTCCTTTTTTTCTAACAACTTATTTAAGGGGGAGGGGGAGATATCGTTCCGATTTTAAGCAGATTCAGCTGTTATTCGCTGCGAGCAACAGGAAACACGTGCAAACGATTCCAGCAAAATGAATCAAAGAAAATATAAACATCGCGTTTGAACGTGTGCTCCAACAAATAATAATAAATTTTAACGTAAATAAATAAATGCTCATTATGCATTTTGAAATATTCTTTCATCCAAATCGTTCGCCTTGATTTCCTATGTTTATTTGCTTGTCTGATCAAAAATTATGCCGCACTGATTTAACATCCAGAAACAGTCCTAACAGAATAGCATATTCTTCATCCATCTTGAAACTGAAGTGAGGCACGAGTGTGGACAGGTGAAGGGCATGCCTCTAAGTGCATGCATTGACGCATGTTGAATTGAACGTTGAAAATGAAAGCGCACAAGTGTGGACATACCTATACATCCATACAAGCACCAGCATGTAGGCTGTGCCATGATCCATATAACCTTGTTTACCTAGTTTTTAGAATAGTTACATGTGGTGTGTCTGTGTCATCCAGCTTCACATTCTAAAAACCAGCGATTTCTTTTCTTTTTTTTCTTGTATACCTTGACAAAATATATTGAGATATTTTGTTCACATGGTTTGTATAGTGTAATGACTAGGGCTGTGACTTAGTCATAATGACTATTAATAACATGGGCTTTGACTTGATCTCTTTTCATAATAAGAATTGTTTGTGGCCATGGTTTCACATTTACAGTACTGATTTTTTTTACAGATAGATTAAGAGTATAAATTGCTAGAAGGAAGAATTAACAGATGGTAGGTTAGAATTTCATCATACATAGCAATTATTCAAGAAACAAGCCATCAAAAATGATACTGGGTCTGAAAGTTCTGTCGTCAAAACAAAATTTAAAGATGCAAAATATGACTTAACAACAACTAATTTCGAACCCTGATTGTATACCTTCTGCAAACTGCTAGATTTAAATTCTTTCAAAAGTCATGTATAATTAAGTGTGCTAGAATTTTAAAACTGCATTCACAGTGAAGAATACAGCAAATGAATTAATCAATTAATGTTACATCTTTTCAAACTGTATGAAAGGATAAAATTTGAATCAAAAGTTTGGGTTATTTTTGTCTGATCTGCTTGCTCAAACTCTTAGTTTAATTCAATTTGAAATTTGCTAAAATTTCTGATTGCAGTTGCTCGACACTGCTTTTACTGGAACTTTTTTTGTTTATTTATGAGATGTTTTCACAATTTTTTATTTTGGATTTTTATACTTCATATTCAGCATCCCCTAGCGTTAGCGAAAAATATTATCACAAGAATGAGAATTTCTGCACACATTAAAATTTAGAGAATATTCTATTTTAAAATATCAGATAATTACAATTCATTGATTGTAGAAATGAACCTGAAGTTTCTTTTTTGGCTTCACAGTATATGTAAGCACTGATTTATGATTAGTTCTTATTGAAAATCATAGTACATATTTCATACATTATTGATAATGCTATTCTGGTAAAGTCTTAGAAACATTATAAACAACACATACCACCATATTTCTGTGTATAGTTGTGCTGTGTACTCATAAAACATATTAGGTTATATTAAAAATGAACGAGTGGATTAAAAAATAAGCACACATTTCCAAATAAATAAATAATTCAAGCTTCAAGCAAAATTGTTACTAAGAGTAGAGTACAAAAATAACTGAGATGTTTACTTTATTTCTAATGTTAGCTTCAGAAATATATTTTGAACTTCGTCAGTCTTGTGATTTTTTTTCATTTGTGTCTTCATTCACTGATTAAAAAATATATTGCATGACATTTCTTTCATTTTTAAAGCCTTTAGAAGAAAAGTTTCTATTATCCTCTTGAAGAATATTCTCAAGATAATTCTCCAAAAGATTATATCTGAAAAATGTATGTCTCTAGTACTGTACTTTAAGAACAAAAAAAGCTAAGGATGAATAGATCATACATGATAAATAAGTTTGTAGGATGTAAGAAAATTGCATCTAAATATTCTTGGTATCCAAGATTTTATAAAACAGGATTCTTTCTCATTCACTCTGATAAGAACACTGCATATTAATTGTTTTCCAATGTGAATGTAAATTTCATTAATCTTGAATAGGTGTGAAGCCAAGAAATTCACTCTCACAAGGTCTCAGAAAAAGGTTTTGAAGAAAGTTCATAAATATCTGGCCTATGGTGATAAAGGAAAGGTACTTGAATGTTTTTAAAATCTAGAAATATTCAAATCTGGAGGTGTTTTTGGATTCAATGATTAAATTTGTATTGGAAAATAACTTTTAAAAACTCATAATTCACTTAATTATAATTTCTTATTTAAGGAACTGTTGATTAAATTAAGAAACACAATGAATCAATATAAAAGTGTATTAATTTTTTATATTTATGATTTCTTAATTAATAAATAACAACTAAGAAATAGAAAAAGTTAGCTAAAGATTCATTTTCAAAGATGTTAAAAGAAAATCTGATTTTTATACTTAACTCTGGGGGGCGCTGTCCATTCTGCCACTTGCAGTCTTTTCTGTATGATTTCTAAAAAGTTTTGACCTTGATCGCAATAGTAAGTTTTCTGGGATTCTTTCAACCAATAAATGTAGTTATTTAGTCATCAAATGTGTGATGTACAGTAAAAACAATGCTACACTATTCCGAAATCTCATGACACTGGGTGTAATTCTCTCTTTTGTATCAGTAAAACTTTCAGTTCTTTGTTCATGTATTTGTTTGTAAAATTCTTTTGTATGTCCATTATTATTATTATTATTAATTTTTTTTTTTTTTTTTTTGCGTTTGGTTTAGCTTGACCATATGGCTTAGGTGCCATGAAACCCAAAATACAACTCTTGACACTTGGATCAGGATTGATCCTGGACCGTTATTGCCAATTGCACATTGTGTTGCTCCAGTACGACGTTAATTAAAATACCTACCTACCTTGACGCTTTGAAGGTTATAGTTCTGTCAGATTGACCTTGTTTAAGTTTGAAAATAAAATTTTGACAAAATTTGATAAGATTGCTTGTAATCAAATGATCCAAGTGATCATAAAATGGGAAAGTTTAAAAACAAAAATAAAAAATTTCAACTTGACGATTTCAGCATAGTAGAAAAAATGTCTTTTAGATGTTTTTTATACAGTATGTTTCAAAACCTGATTTACTTGTTTTTGAATTGTCAAATCTGAAAGTTGTTTAAAATTCAACTATTAAAAATTCGTTTTGTAATTAATAACATTCTTGTGAATATTCATTTTTGATACTTTGTAGACCAATCAGCAAACATCTGAATCAAATGAAACTGCAGATGAACGTGATATGGATGTCTCAGAATTTCCACAAGAAGTAGACATGCAAAGTTTAAAAAGGATCAAGAAAGTTGAAGCAATTAAGCAATCGGATGTTCAGATTGATAATTCTGGTAAGCTTTTCAGAAAAAGTTCATAAATATTTGTTGCTAATGGTTTATAATTTGAAAGTAATGTATATTGTAGAAAAAAAGGGAAAATAGTTAAATTTTGTCTAAAATTTTCTTATTATTAACTCATTTGCTTGTTTTGTCTTGCAAAAGCATTAGAATAGGTAATGCATATTTGAAAGACCTAAGGTAGCAATTTTTAACCATTTTGCCAAACGAATGTTGCTGGTGGTTTCAATGTTACTGGTGGTAGAATTATCAATCACAGGTAGTGAAACATTTTAACTGCATAAGATTTATTTCATTTCAACAGTTTTGAACTTTTGACAAGTAACAGGGTGTTAACAGAACCGGGAAATCAGAAATCTTTAATTCTGGAAATTTCAGGGAAATTTTCCAAATTTCACAAAAAATCAGGGAAATTTTGATAACTTGAATGGCCACTATTGCTTTTTGTCCTATTTCAAGATGCGCTGTTACAAGAGAGAGAGAGAGTTTTGAGAATCAAATAAAGCGTATTCGCTTAAATTGTAATTCAAATAAAGAACCCTGGCGTCGTAATTTTAATAACACCATTAAAACCGCCTGAGTCATTTTTTCCGTGGCTGTCGTGTCTTGTTGCCATGAGGCTAGGAATATAATTTGAAATTTGTATAACTAATAATGTTTTTTTGTATAGTAAATTCATATTTTTTCGTTTACAATTACATTTTTCTGGAATTTTTTATGTATATTTGCATTGGATTTTGATGAATAGTATGATAATGTGTAGGGTCAGGTAAAAAGTTCATAATCAAAATATTTTGTATTTTTCTCCAGTTTTTTCAATTGCTATTGTAAGATTTCCATTAGGGCTCAAACCCTTTACAGTAAAAATTAAAATATCTGTAGGGAAAAGATGCAAAATATGCGTAGAGAAAAATACAAAATTTTTGTGGAAAACTATCTTTTTACCCTATCTGAACCTAAATATTTTTAATTATTGTTGTGTGGATACTGTATATCATTACAATATATAATTAATAATTGGCTTTACTCTAAAAAAATATTTTTTTGCCTCTTGGACCAAAAGAGGTAAATCAGTCACAATTATGTAAAAAAAAAAAAAAAAATTGTTGTGCCACAGAATTTTATTAGTTTGTGTGTCATAAGATGAAAGGTTGAAAGTTGCTGACCTAATGTGATACTTAAACATCTTAGAAATGTTTTATAGCTCTTAAATTTTTAAAGAATCTAATTTTACAGGTTTGTAAAAATTATGAAACAAATATTCAATAAGATTTTTAATGCTTAGCAAAATTAATAGTACTTAAGTACTTTCCCATCAACCATTTTGACAAACATCGTCCCCAACTGTTTGATTTAGTGCCAATTGTGAATAGGCATGATGTCACTACACTCTCGTATGATCTTCACCTAGATTTTATTTAACGTTGATTAATAGTCATTTTTGTTTATGTTATGAAGGATATAATTTATCTCTGCATTTCTTTTTGAAATTTCTCTGCATTTTGCCTCACATTTTCAAAAATTATTAAAATTTGGTACCTACCTTCTATGGTGCAGCATGCAGTGGAGTGCTTTCAAAGTTACGATATACTGTCATCAAGAAAGTGAATTTAAAAACATTGTGCAGCACTTAGATTCGTATTTAGGAAAATTTATGTGGTGTCAAATTCACAAAGATGACTCATTTGTTGCTGTTTTGAATGCCATTAGAAATTTTTGGTCACTGAAATAATTTGCAAAAGTTTGGTGTAATCTGCAAGATTTTTCGTGATCAACAGAATAGAGCATGCAATCCTTACTTACATACTTTCCCGTCAACAAATTTCGACATACAAGAATTGTTGACAATTGTGTGATTTAGCGCTAATAAAAGATAAGTGAGGTCCCATAATGGCATTCAAAATAGGAATCCCTAATGGATTCCTGTGAATTGAATGCCATTAGGGTTTTTTGGCCACCGAAATGATTTGCAGAAGTTTGGCGTAATCGGCACCAACTCTTTTGGTTGACAGGATAGTGTGTAAGTACGAAATTAATTATAATTTGTGTTTGAACATATCATTCATCCTCTCTTCAGGTAACAATGTTCTCCAATCCATTATCACATAAAGCTAAATTATTTGCTGTAAAGGGCTTGCTTTTATAGATTGAAATTTCATTGCTCAATATCAAACCTTCATTATTTCTCTTTAAATGTTGAAACTAAATTATACTTATAGAGAAATTTTATTCTGTGCAATTTAATTCAATTGTGTATTTCCCAGAAATGTTAAAACTTGTCAGTTTAACTTAATATGTGCATTCCATTTATATTAGAAGAAACTAGGTCTGATAACTGTTCTCCAAGCAATTCACAAAATGAAAGGTGTGACAGGCCATCTTCATCTCACTGTTCGCCATCAAAATCTAGTCATTCAACAAATCCCTCAAGTGAACCTGCATCTCCTCTCAAATCTAGTAAGTAAAATGTATGGTTAATACATGTATTGTACCTTTCCCAGTTCAACTATTAGTTAACATTTGTTGAACTGTTTGCTGTGTTTTGGTTTTATTTATCATTATTTTACATTTTGATTCATTACTTGAAATACTAATGCATATTTTTCCATAGCGGATGTCTATTACATTTTTGAACTAAACACTCATATTTTGATGAATTTAACTCTCCAACCATTTGTGTTCAAAACATTTAATTTTTTATTTATTGTTTTTCATCCATTTTAATGTTAATGAATGTTATGCTGATTCCATACATGAATTTTGGAATACTGTTTATTGTTACTTTGTATATGTATTTAAATTTTTAACTGATTTAATCATCTAGTATATAATTATGCATTTGGCACAGCTTGTTTGCTATCAAACCTTGCACCATTTAATCTAAATTAACCCGAAGGGGACAGAGAATTAATCGTATCAGGTTGTATTGCGCATAAGAGATATATATTATACACTGAAAGAGCCAAAACATTATGACCATCAACTCAATAACTCGTTGTGCCTCCTTTGGCTTGCAAAACAGCTGAACTTGCCTGGCCATAGATGTTACAAGTTCTTGGTACATGACTGGAGACAGAGGTTGTACCAAATGTCCAAGCAACGGTCATGCAAAGTTGAGATATTCGAACATGGTGGTGTTTGAGTTCTGAGCTGCCGCTCCATGACACAGCAAATTTGCTCTATCGGATTAAGATCTGGCGAGTTAGGTGGCCAGGACATTAAGTGGAATTCATCAGTATGCTCCTCGAACCACTCCATCACAATCCAAGCATTGTGACATGGGGCATTGTCCTGCTGGAAGATTCCATTTCTAGTTGGGAAGACAGACGCCATATAAGGGTGCAACTGATCCGCAATGATGTTCAGAAGTTTGCAGCATTCATTGTCTGTTCTACCACAATTACGTGTCCCAGAGTCGCCCATGAGAACATCCCCCATAGCGTAATACCACCACCACCAGCCTTTGTATGACCTGCTGTACAATAGGGGAGCAACTGACGACCCTGATACAACCATCGACGTGATGAATGAGAAATCGGGATTCATCTGACTAGGCAACTCTCTTCCTCACCTACAAGGTCCAGTCTCGATGTTCTAGAGTCCACTGTAGGTGTAGTTGACCATGACGCTTGGTCAACAGAGGCACACGTGTGGGACATCTGCTGCACAGTCCCATATCTAACAGTGCCTGCTGAACTGTGTGTTCGGAAACACTTGCGCTTGGACCTGCATTGTATTGGGCTGTCATCTGAGCCACTCTCTCGCGCCGATTTTCCTTTACCAAGCGGGACGGTCTCCGACGTCCTTTTTTTTATAACGCGTGGACAACCAAGACCTTGGCGTCTAGTGCTGGTGTCACAGTCATTTATCCACTTTGCATGGATACTAACAGCGGCAGATCGTGAACAACCTACCAGTTGTGCAGTTTCGGTGACACTTGTTCCGAGTCTTCGGGCCATTACGATCTGCCCTCTTTCAAATTTGCTTAGATCAGCAACCTTTCCCATCACTCGCAAAAGTAAATGCAAGAATGAGTACTTACTTTCTCCAGCAGCAGTTAAATACCATTCTCACTTAATCACATGCCCTCTGAGTCATCCAGACGAGTTCATTGAAAAATGTGGGGATAGTCATAATGTTTTGGCTTGTCAGTGCAAAAATGGGTGTTAAGGAGAAAAAGTGAAAGATATCAATAATAAGATGCTAAAAATGCTTTTTAAAAAAAATCCCCTGGACCATTTAGACACTACTGTAATGCATTGTCACAAAATTACATGTTGTAAAATGCAAACTACAATTTACCAGTCTAAAAACAGGTCAACAAGTGGAAATGTGTATTTGCATGCACAAGTCTTATCTTAAAAAAAGGATCTAAGAGCGATTAGTTGACGATAGAGATTTAAGGAGGCTCACTAAAGAAAATTGAGCTCAATTTAGACATATTGGTAGTGCAACATCAAGCTCATCCTTATTAGTGATTATTTTTTAACTTTACTTATTTGATTGATATTTATTACTAATAATAGTGACTAGTGAACCATGTGTTTATACAACAATTTATTTATTATTTTATCTTAATAAATCATTTTGTAATTTCAGTTATAAGTTTTATTTCCAAGCTAACTTTTTGAAATTCTAAAATTTTTTACAGCTACATAATTGTTTTCTTGAAATTCAAAAGTTATAGACACAACTACATTTGCAATGTATTATTAGTTGAGACAGTTTTCCAAAGATCAGTGCTAAATAAAACTGTCTTCAAAAAGAGGTGTTGAGCCCAAAAAGTTTAAGAAACTACTAATATTTCTTAAAAAGTGTATTCATAGTACAAAACATTTTGAATCGCCTCTTTTATTTAATTTTGATTGTATTCTATCTGTGTTCTGATATTTCATCTTTTGGATAAAATATTTATTTCCACTAACCGTAAAATGTACCAAAATTGTACAATTTATTTTTAGGTAGCTTAAGTAACAGTGTGCCACAATGCCGCAAGGCGAAAGTTATTAGACAAGAGCGAAAACTACAGAAACTGCTTAAAATGGGAATACCAGCCGAAGAAGCAGCTGCTTCTGTTAAGGTAAAATTAGTTTATTTATGTTAGAGCTGAATGAAATTTTACTCAAAGAGTCTATACTACTCATTGAATTGAAAATTTAACTATATCAATTGAAATAAATCTCTACTATTATAAAAGAAAGTGTTTGTCTGTCTGTTTCTTGCCGCAAAATCCTGACGATTCTATGGCACTTACAGCAATGAGATTTGGCACACAGGTAGTTCAAATTGTTTGCAATTTTTGGGCCACGTCAAATTTTAAAATTCAATCTAGAACATTTATTGAAATTTAATCATTATTGAATGCTATAGCATAGAAGAGATCACATCCTAAATTTATTGTTTTCGTTTCCGTTTTGATTTTGCTGGGAGGAATAATTTTCCAGCCAGACGATAAAAACAAACAATCTTTTAACTGAAGTCAATTAGTGCTTTTTCTATCTCCTAGACCGTTAAAGATAGAGTAAAAATTTCAGCAGATTTGAAATCTGCTGAAAATTTCGCTTTTGGTCCATAGCTAAAAATATGATTTTCTTTATATAAATAACTTTAAAATTGAATATATCTTTTTTTTTTTTCGCACGAGATTGTGACGTCACAGTAATTTTCTCTTTCCAAAAATAAACAGATTGCATTTTGTGCCCTTTGCATTTAAAAAAATTACATTTCCTGCCCTCTTTGATTTCAGTGGAGAGCAAAAAATAAAAAACATTGTCAGGCATTGCTTAGTTCTTTTTCCTTAAAGCGGATTCGTTAAAGATAGATTAAAAATTTCAACGGATTTGAAATCTGGAAAATTTTACACCAGAATAATACTGTATGGCATGGGCAACGCCAGGCAAGAAACACAGTGGCTAGTGTATTCATATTTCGTAAAAGTCTTACTAGCTTTTATAATTTAACTAATAGAACTTTTCTGTGAAAATTAATCTACTAATCATTAAAAAGAACAGATTGAGTGTTACTCAAATGTTTTTTTATCGTATACTGTTGCAAAAACAATTTTCTATTCTATAAGTTATTTTACTAGTAAACAAGTTTTAGGGACTAGTATCATGTCTGTACATGTAATGTTTTTGTATTTGAATGTTTGCCTGTTTAAATAATATCTGAAATTTTGTAGAAAAAACCCAGTGATCCAAAAAGCATCGAGGATTTCCTTACAGAACCCATGCCTCCTAACCCTGCTCATAAACTTGAGGTGAGTATTTATATTTTTAAAAACTTACCAAAACTATTTTATAAAGAACAAGGGGCTCCGCCCCCTGCTCGCTTACGCTCGCCAACTCCCAGGGATTGCTACGCAATCCCATTTGGTTTGTTTCGCAAACCAACACTCTTTTTACATACGGCATTTGGTTTGCTTCGCAAACCAACATTCCTTTCGCAGTGTGACACTATCTGAATAATTTGTATTGTACTGATTTCACTTTACGGTCCATGACGTCACAGCGAGGGCTTCGCCCCCTGTGGATTGCTACGCAATCCCGTTTGGTTTGCTTCACAAACCAATACCTCTTGCGCAAGTGATTTCACTCTTTTTTACTTTAACACTTAATGCACCATAAAACTAATAGCCGCATGAGTAAAAAATCTTCTGCATCTTGTTCCCTGTACAATTTTAAGTAAACCCTGTTAATCTCCAAACTTTACTATGTGTGCTTTGTACTTCCTCGGTAAATTGTCTGAGAACAGAGGGAAAAAAGCGAGCCTTTTTCCTCGCCGAATAAAAAGAAATCGTTTTTATGGCAATTGCTGCTACGATAAATTTGATATCTGGCAAACCCGATAGTCAAAAATACAACCCTCCACGAAATAAAAAATACGAAATTTGTGTCACCAACTTTTGATTGCATCGAATTTATTTATGAAACAATTTTAAAAATAATGGTACCGTAAGAAAGAGTACAGTCTGAGGTATACTGCGCTATTTTCAAAATAAAAAACTAATAGTAATACGATATAGATATGACAGTTTTAGTTAATGGTTGTAACAAAAAGTAGCAAAAATATCCAAAGATTCCGAATTTTGTATTACCAACTTTTGATTGCATCCAATTTAATTATTAACCGATTTCAAAAATAATAGTACCGTAAGAAAGTACATTCTGAGGCATACTGCGATATTTAAAAAATTAAAAACTAATAGTAATAAAATATAGATACGGCAGTTTTAAAAAAAGTAACAAAAATGTCCCGAATTTCAAAAAAATATCAAGAACCAAATTGAAATTTAAAAGAAAACTCGACGAGCTGCAAAAATTTACGTTGAGAGGTACTCTTTAAAAAAAACTCACGGCTGAAGACTGAAAATTTTTATGTGTTTTGCTCACTCGCGGAAGAAATTTCGCTTCTTCAATTTTGACACTTAATAAACCCTAAACTAATAGCCGCATCGGAAAAAAATCTTAATAATTGTCCAGGGAATACAATAAAGAACAAATCGTGTTAATTTCGTTTTTTTCCGATCAGTACTTTCTCGGGAAATTGTTTAAGAATCGAGCTAAACAACACAGTTTTCAATCCTGCGGCGGCTGCAACTTTTTTTAATATAGAGAGAAAATATGGAACTTTTTAATTTGTGGAATCATAGTTTATTATATCCTTAAAATAAACCTGATACTTCAGCATAAAGAGAAATCAGAAACGTTCATAGTGGTTGCTGGAGATTATTGTGACAGGCCAACATGATTAATTTTAGTTACACAAATTTTTACTGCGACACAAAACATGTAAAATAATAAGTTATTTCAGATGCTGTGCATTTTGCATTATGTTATTTGCCATCCAGCTTTCCAATATCTGAATTTTACATTTTAAAACTTGTAAGAGCGCATGTATAAACAGTCTGAAGTCAGCCTGCTTGAGGTGACATTGAGCAAATGAATACATTTTGATGGAATAACTTATATTATAAGGCTCTAATTTTTAGCTGCTAAAAAATCTTAAATTTGGTTTTTAAACCAAGGTATTAGGTTTTTAAAACTGTTGTAAGTTTTATGATTTTAATAAAAATATTGCTTAGACTATTTAGATAAGTTTGGTAGAAATTTGTACAATATTTTGGATAATTATCTGCAATAGTTAATTTAATAATATTATGCTGTTTTAAACAGCAATATACACATTAATAAATTATTTCTTTAGATTGAAGTTCTGTCTTAATAAATGTTACTTACAAATGAGCCTTGAAGCAATAAATTACAAAGCAACAAAAAAAAGCTTTCATGCATTATACTCAAAATGTAAAAAAAATCATGATTTTTTTTTAAATCAATTAATCTGATTTTTTTTTTTTTTTTTTTTAATTTGTAGGCCATATACACTGTTTTGACAATAATATATATAAATTTGTTAAATAAAAATTGAGTTTGTGACATGGTAAATCAATATTTACTTAACATTTGTTTGACTTTAAAACACAAGTTGACATCCTACATAGTTGTTCTTGTGTAAATTACATCATCATGTTGACAAATTTATCAGTAAGTGTAAGTGACAAACCTAAACTATGGTGTGAGAAGTAGAATAGCGGACACAGAAATAATCAGACTATAGTAAATTCTAATAATAAACTGCCAAGCAGCAATAATAAAAGAATTTTTACTTACTTTTATTTCATATTAGATCTTTCTTGCTTCCTGCTGACATTTTAATGGCTGTGTGTGTGAAAATGTATATTTTTATTTTTTAATCTCTATTGCACACCACAAGAATAAGCTTACTGACACATGCCTCAAAATCTTTACTTCCTACTTGTGTGTGTGTTTTTTTAAGCTAATGAAATCAGTCACCCCTTTAGTTTATAATTTTGAATCAAACTGTTGCATACTTCCTTCAAGTGTTTACATTATGCCTGCTGTTATTCAGGATTGTTTGTACATTACTCTTCCTGGCATTTAGATTTATGATGTCATATGTGGTAACATTACTGTTTCCAGTATATAGTATAATCTAAATAAGTTACAACTGGCTGTTGCAGTCTTTTATAATATGCAGTAATTGACCAAGTTCCCTCTGAGCAGGGTGTAGCCAATAGTGCTAAAATCACCATGAGCGCAGAAAATTTTTTTTAAATGATTTGACCACTTCTGTGATTATTCTGTAGTGCATTTACTTAGTTATAAAATTGTGTGATAGTTGTGATTGAAATCAGTGATTTAAAAAAAATCATTGGATTAAAATCGTTATTTTAATTGTTGATTGAAATCAAGTGATTTAAATCAACTGACACCCTGTTTATACTAAACTTGAAATCAAATGGATTTGATTTCCAATTTGAAAATTAATGTTTCCCAGCATTCTTCACAATAGGTCAAAGCAAATTTTTCAGTGGTTGCAATCATCACAATGCAAAGCTATCGCAATTGCAATTTTTCAAGGAAAAACTAAGGTTTTTCTGTGAGAAATTGGACTTGGTTCTCTCTCTCTCTCTCTCTCTCTCTCTCTCTATTCTGATAACAAAAAAAAATTTTTTTTTTTTTTTTTAATTATAATTAACCAAGATAAAAAAAATTTAACATGACTGAAAGTTATTTTAGAATCAGGTCTTTATCAGACAAAAAAAAATACTAGTAATGGCATTTTTAATAGAGTAAAACTTTGCATTCCACATCTAGAATAAATAGAAGACTGATTTATAATTCTCTACATCAATGTTTAACATTGCATCAAGGTTTCTCCAGTGCTCTTCCTGTGAACTGGCGAAAAGTTAATAGTTCATTTTTGCTATGTTTAACTTTGTGGAAACAATCTAATTTTATATATTTTCATTCAATCAAATGCAAAACAAAATTATCATGAATCATTTATTTCAGTATTTCATAAGTACTTCTATGATTTAAAATGAATTGTTTTGAATATACCTAGAAAATCTTAGAGGAAATTTTATATTCTTGTCAATACTTGAAAAGTATTGACAAGTAAGGTTTCAATTATGCAGAGGCTGTTCGCACATTTTTTAGACGATTTTGGTTAGCGGTAATAAAAAATCGTTTGCTGCAAAAGAAATAATTGCAGTTGTACTATGATTTTAAAAGTCAAAATTATCTTCAGCGACTTGAGAGGTTTGTTTTTATTCAAAATGGCATTTTTAACGAAGCAGTGGTTGGAAGGCAATTTTTATGCTCTTTCCGAAGAAAAATATTCATATTCCGTTATCCAAAAACGATGCGAGAGTCATGGTTTTGTGATATCTAAAGCGTCGATAGGTAGTATCGTCAACAAGAAAGGGAAAAAACATCAAATTGGAGCCTCAAGTGAGACAAAAATTCCAAACAAGTATCCAAGGAAGAAACGGACATCTTCGACTATTGCAAAGGTACGTTGTTTAATGTTAAAAGAAAATCCCTCTAGTCAAAGGACAGTTACAAAATCATTAAAATGCTCGGTGTCCACTGTAAACAAAATGATAAACGTTGATTTAAATCTTAAGAAAGCGAAAAAACGCAATGTGCATCGTCTTTCTCAAAAGCATATCACTGAACGCAGGACACGCTGCCGAATCCTATATGAAAAACACTTATCCAGAGAAAAATGGAAAAAAATTGTCACAATAGATGAATCAAGTGTGTATTTAAATAATTGCAGCAAAAAAAAAAGAGCCCTTTACTATCATAAACGGGGAGAGAGAGTGGGAAAAAATGTCAAGATTAACTCCCAATACTATCAGGAACATATTTTATTGCCAATTTTTCTGAATGAAATACCATCGCTTTACCCACAGTGCCATCAATCTGTGGAACTCCATCAAGACAAAGCTAGCAGTCACACATCAAAATCCACTGTAAATTTCCTAAAAGAAATGGAACAAAAAAAACGGTATCAAGGCCATTCCCTTCATTCCCTACTAAATCTCCCGATGTATCGCCTATGGATTTTTGTGCTTTCGGACTTTTAAAATTTGCATTATCCAAATGTCGTCCCACAACCCTTACAAGACTCTGGAAAAGCTGTTCAGGAGGAATGGGATAAAATACCTCTTCTGACACTTCAAAAGGCATTATTATCCTGGAAATTATGGTGTCGAAAGATAGTTCAGAATAAGGGCTATCAAATAGAACATTTAAAACACAAGAATTTTATGTAATTTAGTTTTGTGGATACAATATACATTATCTAAAAAATGTGTGAACAGCCTCTGTATATTCAATTATTATGTTTCAACTATTATTATTACTTGTTATTGAGTGATCTTTTATCAGTCATCAAAGTTGCCATCCTTTTAAGCCTGCTCGTGAAATATTTTTCATCATAGAGGTATGTAACCAACTTTTTGTTTGCTCTAATAAAAGCAAAAAGGAGAGTATTGTTTAAAGTTCATAAAGAATGGTTACTGTCTTAAGTGTGTTCTCTTGTTGTGAAGTCAAAAAATGGATAGCATAGAAAATCTTTTAAAGCTTCAAATGAATTGTATAGTAAAAACAAGAACTTGTAAATAGAATATTGAAAACAGCCTTTTGTGAACGATGCTATTTCTTCAATTTTATTAATAGATTCTAAAATACGGTTTTTATTTTTGATGTGTACATGTAATTTTGTTTGAATTTATATTTCACTTAACCATTAACTTCCATTTATTTAATAAATTTTTTAAGAATATCGAAATTTGTTAGAAAATTTTTGTTAAAAGTTAGATATAGTCCTTTCAGGTGATTTAGTATATTTAAAAGAATAAGTAAACAGTTGTGTAAGATGTGTGTGTGTTCATGTACTTTTGTAATCTTTTAAACATTAGCTTGTTTGTGATCTTTTGTGTTTACTCTCAATTTTGAAAATGATTCACTTGTCTGAACTGGAGCATCTTTTTGAAAGGCAGTTTAATTTTGCTTTCAGCTTAGGTTGGTTCCTTTAGAAAAACCCCTCTTTTGTCCAACTTTTGAAGAGTCATACAGTGTATATAAAAAATATCAGATGACAATTCATGAGGATCCAGCTGAGAAGTGTTCAACGAAACAGTACACCCGTTTTTTGGTGAAGAGTCCTTTTCAGGTAACTTCTCACTCCTGAAGTGTTTGTAATCCACACTTTTGATAATTTGTATGATTTCTACCTCTCTGAATATTTGTGAAACAAAATTTGTTGGTATAAATGTATCCATGTCGTCACTAAAACAAAGCAGTCTGGAGAATTACGGTTAGAAAAGCCGAACGATACGTCTACATTGTGTTTAGCAGATGCTGGGGTGAGACATACTACCTGCATCGATGGGGCCAGGGTTCAATGAGCATACCTGCTATCAACCTGCGAGATGTAGTTGGCACAGGTTTAATTCCTGTACCCTGGATGTATTTCTCTTCTGCGACAGCAAAAATTTCCTTGTGAGAGTGTATGTACATTTCTGGACTTTGTCTTGTGCTTGGTACAGTTTGGTCAAATATCGCCCTTGCTCCATAACATCCAACCAACTGAACTAGCTGCATGGGGGTAGATAGAGAAAAGTATGTGAAACACCGGAGTACATGAAAAGTGCACAATCATCAAATTTGGAGGTTGGTTCACAGGGCTTATGAGAGAGGAATGCCATTGTAATGAATTTGTACTAGGTTTGACCTAGAGGGTAGAATATAGATCAAATAGAGTGTGCTAAAGGAGAAAGTTTCAAGTTTTCATTCCTAAATGATTAAACTTTTGTTTTCAAGGCAGTGTACACATTCTAAGTAATGAAAATGAAAGTGTCACAGCATTGCTTATCTACAAGTCTGCATTTTTCGTCCCGAAACTCTTATTTAGATGAATTCAGACATGTTTTATTTTTTTACTTCCTTCACTTACCCAATTTGTTTCTGAAATTATTTTGCCCCTCTGGGGAACATATTTAGGTATGTTTGGACTTAATGAACTAAAGGTGCTTAGTGATCTATTCTTTTCCATGAGGTTATTTCATGCTGTCTTTCTTGTGTTTGTGCAGCATGCCCCAATATGACCCTTGTGCCATAAAATACAAAACAAAAAATTTTCTGCAAATTAATAAAATATCAACCATTTTTGTTAAACAATTTTTGGCTCAAGCAAGAGTTTTAAAGCTCATAAATACTTCTGATTTCCCCTCAAATGTTAAAATTTCTCCTTCTGTCCCTTTGTTGGTATTGTCTATTTTGTGTTTGGTGCAGCTTGGCCAACTATGGCCCTTCTGCCATAAAACAACCAAAAAGTTTGTCCTTCTGTCCCTTTGTTGGTATTGTCTAGTGTTTGGTGCAGCTTAGCCAACTATAGCCCCTGTGCCATAAAACTATGGCCCTTGTGTCATAAAACACAACCAATCAACCCTGTATGTTTGTTCTTTTTATTGCTGAAAATGCCATTGATCAGAAAAGATGAGACCCGTTTGCAGAATTGGTTTTTGTGAAATTGTGGGTAGAAAATTTTTACTGTAGGAAATGTAATATATTTTGGATCTCTTTTTTTTTTGTCAATTTGTTTACTGTTTCGTGTCTTATCAGATGAGAGTTTTTTTTTTTTTGTTTTGTTTTCCTTTTTTGTTTCCTCTCCTAAACTAGCAATTTGATAGATGGGAAACTTGAAAAATCATTTTTGATCTGTCGAACCCTAGAATCCCTGAACAAAAACCCATTGGAATAAATCACAAAATGAATCGTGTGGAGCAAAAAAAAAACTGCATTTTCAAATACTCCAGTTCAGACAGTGGCTTTCCCAGCATATATTTCATAAGATTTTATTTTGAATCGTTCAGTTTAGATTTGTAAGTTCAAACAAAGAATCTGAACAGTTTCTTTCGACACTTGACGAATCCCACAAGATGTATAAAAAATATCAAATGACAGTTCATGGAGATACAGAAGAAGAGTGTCAGCCCGAGTCTTTCGAGAACTACCTTGTAGAAACCCCTTTTGAGGTATTAATACCTATTTCCACAGATTTAAGATTCAAGTTCATAGAATTTATCTCCATAGCTCGATTTATATTGTAATTTGTCATGACTGTAGTAAAGTTGTCACCTAGATACTCATAAAACTATAGAGTAAGGAAGTGTATAAGTTGAGATTTTTCTTAATTATGCTGTATGAATGTCAGTTTTCTTAATGAGTAAAATATAGATGGTATTTTATTTGGTTTTTTTTCCATATAGCACATATTTAAATCAAATATTATGTAATCTGAAATTGCAATTTTGTATGAATTTCGACTCTTTAAACAAATTAACATTGGCATTATTAAAACAATTTCCACACTGATTTCAAGTTTCGAAAGTTTATATTGAAGTATTCTAAATCTGGAGGGTTTTATTGCCGTTTGGTGACACATAATGACAGTTTATTTTTGAGGTTGCCATTCATAAGTTCAAATCTTTTGTGTGGAACATAACCACCTCTATAATTAGCTTTCAATGTAGTGCCAGAAAAGCTGGAATACCAGTCTAAAACTTGTTAGACCTTCTGTGGGAGTATATCCTCTGGGACACATCTTCTGTGTGCATGGGCATCATGGACCCAATTTTTAAGATCCTGTGTTTACAAAAAAAGAACTAAACAATGCCAGTCAAAAATTCTTATATTTGTTTTGCTTCCCTTCACTTGAATCGTTTTAGTGCAGGAAATGAATCTGATCTCGATCCCGAAAGCCAAATTTGTATTGGAAAAAATATAAAAGTTGTGAATGAACAATTATTTATTTAAAGAAAATCGTATTTTTTGGTATCGATCCGATGTAAAATTTTCTACAGATTTCAAATCTGTTAAAATTTTTACTCTATCTTGAACAATCTAGGAGATAGAAAAAAGAACTACATTACTCCAGTTAAAACTGTTTATTTGTCTTTTTCGTCCGCTGAAATCGTTGCTGGGAAAATGAAATGGTAAAAATAAATTCTGAATCTGTGATCTCTTTATACTGTTGCCATTCAAAAAATTCGGACTACCTGTGTGCCAAATCTCATTATTGCAAGGGCCATAGATTTGTCAGGACACTCCTCACAGGCAGACAGAAACACTTCCTTTTATAATAGTAGAGATATAGTATTAGTTTTATATGTTTCCTTGCCTTTGTAACAGATTAATGCCAGGAAGAACAATATTAATGTAAGAGCTTGCAATGAATCGGAATTAGAAAGACAGCTACTGATTGTTTTTTATTTTGAATTATTATTATTAAAAATGATCAGATAGGACTCTTAATGCTCTTTGTACTTTAAGATGCCATTTTAAAGTAGTCATAAAATCTAAATTTAGTTGCATTTTTTCTTTTTCTTAACAAAAAAGCAGTTTTGTGTCCCGAGTTCTTCGAATTCAGACTATGTTGATATTCTAAATTGCTTGAGTAATATATTTTATAAAAAATATAAATGTCGAAATTTTCCTATTCATTTGAACAAAAATTTGCAATAGGTAAAAGTTGTTAAAATCTTTTTTTTTTTATTATTATTGCTTTTTAAAGCTGAATTTTACAAAATAAAAATTGATTAAAAACTAAATTTAAATTGCTTATTTTCAACTTTCTCTATAAAGTGAGTGTATTTTTCTTTATAGCTTATGATTTTATATCTACTGTTATTAACTGTTGCAAAGTCAAAAGAAATAAATGTTTTTTATTCTGTAATTATTTCCTTGATTTGAAAAGTAAAAAAGTGTTTATCAATAAAAGCTTAAGATACAATTGCACTGGTTTTATATTAGATATCCATTTGTTGCTTTTCATTTTATTTAAAAAATATAACAATATTTTATGTGTTAAAATGTTATGAATGTTGTATTTTAGGGCTTAAATGAATGTCCATCTTCTAACAAATTGAGTTATGGATCATTTCATCATCAGTACTGGCTTGATGATAAACTGATTGCTGTTGGAGTTATTGATATTTTACCATATTGTGTATCATCTGTATATTTCTATTATGATCCTGATTACAGTTTCTTATCTCTGGGAACCTATGCTGCTTTGAAGTATGAATTTTACTTTCACTTGTATGTTTTTTATCTTCTATTTCCATGTGTATTTATTAAAAACTGCGTATCTCAAACAATTTCCCTCATTAATCCATTTCCTGTTACAATTTACAAAAGATGCTTTAGACTATTGTGTCTTCCTCATATGGTCACTTGGCCTTTACCCATAATACCCAAAACAAACAAACAATCCTCATTTGGTCTTGTGTTTTGCTCAGCCCATTAAAATATGGCCCTTCCATCATAAAACCCAACCCAACTATAGATATATAGTACCAAAAAAAAGTTTAATTCAATAGATAATACAAATTTCAATAAAATGTGAATGATATTTGATTTCCACATTTTATTTTAGTTTAATGGCATTGTTTGATGATGGGGAAAATAAAATATATGGCCAGTTGTCACTTTATTCTTTGTGTACTGCCCTAATTTGATAATTTTTTCATGCAACCTCTTTTATTCTAGTTTATGATCATTCACTGGAGAGGATTTCAATTTTTGTGCTCTTCAATACATTGCTAAATCAAGTTGATTATGTCCTTTATATGTTTACACTTTATGTTATTGAAAGTGAGTGAATTTGTGTTTCTTCTTTCAGAGAAATTGCACTGACACGTGAGCTTAGTAACAAATTTCAAGATTTGCAATATTATTACATGGGTTATTATATACACTCATGCATTAAAATGAGGTATAAGGTAAGGTTCTTACTCTTAAATAATTTTTCGTTTGATGTTTTTAAATTCTTTGTAATTTATTTCCTTAAATTTACTTATTAAAGAAATTGTTTAAGCATTGAAGAAATTTTGAGTATGTCTACGAATTTGTTTTCTGTTCATTTTAATATATTTCCTATTACAATTCCTATTGTGCCTAAGATCATAAAACATTTTCAATTTTCGTAGGGTCAGTATGTGCCATCATTTTTGTTATGCCCTGAAACATACATTTTTCAACCAATTGAGAAGTGTAGGCCCAAGTTAGATATTTCAAAGTATCATCGTTTGGAAGATGATCCTAACAAAGGTATAGGTAATTCTCTTTCATGTTAAGTTAAATGTTTGTCCTATTTCTATTAACTGAATCAATTGTTTTGATAGCTATGATTATAATTTAGTACTTTATCATTTTATGTTACTGTACTTCGGAGAACCAATTTTGAATCAAAAGTAAGTTAGTAGAAACATGTAACATTCACAACAGAACTTTTTACCAGAAAGTTTGTTTGATATAAAAATCTGAGTATAGTTATTTTTTCAATTATAACTATGGTCTGCAAAATTGATTCAATAATCAGCCAATTTGCAGTATGAATACATTTTTAAATACACTTATTTTACACTAAATGAACCTCCTTATGTTTCCTTTACTTTATTGGATCATCCCAGAAGTAATGTGTGGTTTTTCTATTGATCAAATTTAATAGTGCAATGTTTTAGTAACTGTACAATGTGTATGTTTTACTAGAATTAGCTAAGTGTTTCAAATAATTGTGTTGGTTTAGTTTTTCACATGTGAATTTAAGGGAGAAAAGATTAACGTTTTTTCATAGTTATCAAACAGTATTTTTACTATGTTTTCTGTAAGTTAAAATTGTGAACCGCAGAAATATTGAGATTTTTTTGCTCCTACCATAAAATTGTGTTATGGTTTACAGCATGGATATACTTTAGTGCATGTGCTCCTGTTTCTTGCACAAAGCAGCAGTTCATTGCAGCAGTAATCAATGAAATAATATTTCAATAACAATATTTCATTCATTGTTTTCAATAATCTGTAATTTAGAAGAAAAAAAACTGTAGCAAAACTTTAATAATGTGACAGCAGTCTATCTAATGCTGTTTGAATGTCCCTGTTCAAATTTCCATTAGTCTTTTGTTCCATTTTAGAAGATACTGATGGTGTGGTTAACTTAAAGGAACTTGTGATACTCTACAACAAGACCAAAATGACTTATCTACAGTATCGGAACTTGAATAAGAAGGCAAATGACGAAAATGATGTTCGAGAGTATGGAAAATTTGTTGGAAGAAAATGTTATCGAAAGATGTTGTTGTACAGGGATTCTTGAATCTATGCATATGATGTTAAACCCAAATTTTATTTTTAACCAACATGCTTGGTAGGGATTGAATTCCTTCTTTTGCAGTGATCAAGATTTGGTATCAACTGCTAGCAGAGCAGAATTGAGAAAAACAGTTGCAGATTTATTTTATCTGGAAAGGCTTTGTCATGAACTTTTTGTTTTTAATTCTCATTTTATGTTGTGTCATGTGACCATCCTGCCAATGGCATTGAGAATTGCAATTAAATTGTTTATACAATAAAGGCTTTCTTATCTCATATACTAGTATACAATTACCTGAACTAAAAACTGATTAGGAAAATACTAAATACTTTTTGAATACTAAATTCATTTTGAATGAGAAATGACAATGGGGTTTAACCCTTCTTTGATGATTTTTTCTTTATTGGTGAAATAAATCAAGGTGATATAATTCATGTTCAAAATTAAAGGAAAAATGGTTAAAAAAAATCTTAGTATATATTTATAGTATAAATTTAGCAAAAAACAATAGGATGGTATCATGTGGTATTTTTTAAATTAAACGCAAACTTTTTCAGAAATTGCTCTAAAAATAACAGAAACACATGTTACAAACCTTTCTTCCACTCATTTTCACTTTTTTAGCAATAGAAACTCGAATATAATAAAACAAAATTAAAAACGAAATCATACGTTTATTGCAACTACGACAAACAGCGGAATGACAACTTCAAGCTCGTTTTACTGATAGTGACACTTGCTTATTTTTGACAGCTATGTTTTTTTTTATGCAGTGGACATTAAAAAGGTATCCAGACACGATCAACTAAAAGTGAACTTGTTCTTTTATATAATTTTTGGGCATTCAATGTTATGATGGAAATTTCCACCATTATGCAAAGAGGGGTTGAGACTTATTTAAGAAAACTTATGCTTCTGCTGCTATTTCACAAGTATTTTGGGTTTGGAAGCCCTGAGTTATAGTCACAATATTTTAGATTTTTCCATGCAGAAGTGGTATATTTTTTTATCACAATGGTTGTAAAATTTGTATTTTTACTTTATTTGTGATATATTATACTTGAATATCAGATAAATTGCATTTTTATCACAGCTTACTAAGCATCACTATGATGCAATTTTATTAATTTTTCTTATTGAAACAAAAATTGAAAAAATTCGGATAATTTTAATTTTGCATTGAGAAAATTTCATTAAATTAACAATTCATTTTATTTTCCATTAAATCATTAGATATCCTCAAAAAATGGTTACTCAAGTGCAAATTTTGATTTATTAAATCAAATCAATGCCCTGTTCAGTGCTTTTGTATAATTTTTATGATTCTCCATGCGACCTGGTGCCCGAGTGGTTTGTGGCGGTCAACAGATTGTGGGTTCGAGTCAATGAATACTTAACTCATACTAGTAGTTCGAAATTCACTTAGGTACAGCTACACTCTACGTTTAGGAGTGATGGCAACGGCTTGGCGATTTTTTTTGCCGCACTTCTAGTAGAGAGTTATGATAAAAAAGGCAACCCATCTTTCGTTACGGTTGTTGTGGTTTTCATGGCAACCTCGGCAAATGGAAAATTTCATTTTGAATATTCTAGAAAGTTTTTCCAAAATCTTTGTCAAAGTCTTTTGAATTCATTGATTCGTTTGAAATTTTTTCTTTCCTCCCATTGGTTATTTTGTTTTTAAAATATCCTTTGACTGCATTGGTCCTTTTAAATCTTTTTCTGTGATACCATTGGTCTATTTATTTGTATTTTGACAATTGTGGAATTTTTATTTTATCATAATAGTTTTTACGAAAGAATTCTGACGTTATCACAGGTTGATTATTTCATTCTTTTTTCTTTTGTAAATCTTTTTCAACATGCCCACTGTATTTAGTGTAATTGATAAGTTTCAGGGTATTCCTACCCAACATTCGTAGCTTAGTTTCTCTACTGGTTCACAAATGTGTTTTAATATGTGCTTAAGCTTACTACTTTTCGTGAAAGTTTTTTTTAAATATACTTTTCAAAACGTTCTGAAATGTGTTTTAAAAGTGTGTTGTAAAAAGAAGAAAATTTGTGACAGAAAAAAAGTTAGGAAATAATTCTTTCCTTGGCAACTTTAAAAGTTTGCCAAAGCCGTTGCCATCGCTTATAAACATAGAGTGTAGCTGTTCCTTCACTTTAACACGTTTGCTGCCGATCTTGCAGCAGCACGTGGTGTCTCAGTAGCCACTCACTCGAGAAGAGGTGCACCTCAACATTTATTCCCTGCTCCAATTGGCATATATTAGGTGTTGCCGTGGTATTGCTATGGAGTAAAGGTTAGAAGCTAGTTGTAGAGGTATGTGGTTTTTAATAAGTGTTTAACAGATGTGTGTGTGTGATGAAATTGCAAATTTGTTGGCTGAGCTTTCGCCAATCTATTATGGTATTGGTGCACTTTTCAATCATATTTGTTATAAAAAGTATTTTCAACTAGTTATATCACCCCGCCCTAGGGCTTGCGGTGTGACGTTGGTAACCCCACTCAGCACAATCAAAACCATGTTGGTTTTTTTTTAATTCTCAAAAAATAACATTTTTTGTCCTTTTTTTTTACAAATTTCTTTACATTTGTTTTTTTGCAACAAGTGCATTACAGTATTTCGTTTCATATTGTATCACTTACAAAGTAGTAGCTTTCCATAGTTTCCATTTCATATTTCCATATATTTTCTGTTTCATACACATTTACATTTATCTTAAATTTCAGTTAATATTAGAGTTATCCCTCCATAGGGGTGTTTATGGTTGGTAATTGCAACCAAATAATAATTTTACAAGTCACCTCACTTCAGTAGAAATAGATTAATTACAAAAAAATAACGACAATTTGACGCAACATTTCAATCAAATAATAGTATATAACAAATCACTTCACCTCAAAAGGAGATTAATTAATTTAAAACAATAACTGATTAGTCCCAATACCTCGTTAATTGTAACAATGACAGCGAATGGTAGCAAAGAAAGTGCCAGTTTTAAAAGTATTGGCTTCTGGGAAAAACCCATTTCTTCGTGACTGGCAGCGAATGTGCTGAGGTTTAGCTTCAGATCTAAATTGCTCTTGTGTGGCAAAAAAAAATGAAGATATTTGTATACATAACGTGTATAAATTATGAATTTAGTTATAAAAAGTGAGTAAAATCAGTTGCTAATTTTGACAATAGCAAAATAATTTATATTGCCCTAGTGAAAATTCATGAAAAGAAACTACTTCCATCGCAAGACGTATAAACCCAAGGTTTCAGTAGGAAAAAAAATCAGATCTGTCAATTAAAAATAATGTTAAAATTACTCGCTGAATTTCCCTTTCTTCAATTTAGATTTGATGCACAAATTTGAATATTTCATTGTGAAATTCCTTCGCATACTATTTTTATGAGGTGAAGATAAATTTGCTTTGGAGAGCAAACGGTAATTCATGCGTAAATATGTGTTGTTATAAAAATAAACTGAAAATGATGATTACAATCTATAATATTTTGAAAATTAACTGCACAAATTATAATTTATCCATATTATTTCAGCCAATCAACCGGAATGGAGGTTAAGGTGTTAGCCTCTAGATCGGAAGGTTCCTGGTTCGAATCCGGGTACGGGCATGGATGTTTGTAAGCATATGGTGTAGAGGCGGCTGGCGCACCTTAAATCTGTCGTGGCCGAAAGTCCTCACGTTGGGTTAGCGTGGAAGTTTGGAGAGTGGGGTGCCAGCTTAGGTGTTTGTTTGTCATCTGACCGTGGTTCAAAATTACGAGATGTTGTCCTCGGATCTTTCCCTTAAGGGACTGATCCCAGACCGTCGTCAATAGCCTGTGTTGCTCTAGTACGACGTTAACTAAAAATTACCATATTATTTCAATCTATTTAAAGGGTGGCATCACATTAGCCCTATCTCAAAATCGTCTTGTTATGACTGAGATTTATTAGAAAAAGTCAGTAAGGTGAATACGATTTTAAAACAATTTAGAATCTGTTATTTTAAAGTTCATAATCCTTTGTGGCCCTAATATAAGACCAATGCAGTCCCAAGCAATCCTTTTATGATACGTCACCTTTCTTATGCAAGGTCACAGCCAGATTGAAACCACAGCTTTATAAAAAATATGAATGCTGTTATAAAATTATTTTCACTCCAGTAAAAAAGTTAATTTGTATTGTAGCAAAACATTCATATGTAAAGTAGTTTTTGCACCATTTTGTTAGTTAAATACATGGACATCATGTTCCTATATTTTATGAATCTCGCATAAAACATTAGAATTTGGAACATTAAAAACTGGTCTTTCAGTTTCTGTTTTGCATACCAAATTCAGGTTATCCTTTCGATATGTAACCTAACGAAATAGTGTATGAAATAAAATCATGTCTAAACATTATATATAATACTAAATTTGTATCAAGCAATATACCCTGATCTCATCCAATAGAACAAGATAATATCCTATCCATTAATGGGATGCTATCCGATCTCATCTATGGTTAGAAAGCTTGGTGGTGTTTTATAGGCATTGTGGCCTACACAATACCACCAAGGATTGTACAAGAGCAAATACTTGCTGTGGTACATGAATGCATCTTCTTGACACAGGAACTATTGGACAGCCTTGTGGAAAATACATCTGCAAGTTGTGAGGTCTGTATTAGGGTCAGTGTGCAGCACATTCTCTATTAGGCTGCTTTTAACAGCAAATATGCTTCTCTCCAATAACTAAAGCAATACAATGTGTTCAAGTAGGCATTTTTGTTTTCATATTTCAGTTCCCAACAACAACCATGAGGCATGTGGGTGTTATCTCATTCCACATATCATGAGAAGTATTCATTTGTCATTTGAAGTAGGGATGCGACATCGATGTCTTCAGAACATCAATGTTTTTTAAAAAACATTGATGTGTTGGAGTCGATGTTTTTACGTTGTCGATGTTTTATTTTTAAATGAAAAAAGTATCGTTTTAAAAATTTTAAAATTAACAAATTTTCATAATTAGCAAATTGAACATACTTATAGGCCAAGAGTGAAGGGCCTGAAAAGTAGAGATGCGACATTAATGTGATGTTTTCAAAACATTGATGTTTTATAAAAACATCGATACATTGGAGCCGATGTAGCATCACTAGTTGCTAAACCAATTTTAAGAAATGGGGGGGGGGATTTAAATACACTGAATTTTAAAAACATCGATAGTTTGGGGGCTATGTATTATAAATATCGATGTTAATTTTGAACATTGATGTTTCAAAACATCGATGCTTTGCTGTCGATGTCGCATCACTAGGTGTTAAAACTAGTTTTAAGAAATGGGGAAAAAAGTTTAAATACAGTGAATTTTAAAAACATCGATGGTTTTGGTGCGATGTATTATCAACATCCATGTTTTAACTTCGAAGTTTCAAAACATCGATGTTTTGCTGTCGATGTAGCATCACTAGTTGCTAAACCAGTTTTAAGAAATGGGGTGAAAAGTTTAAATTCACTGAATTTTAAAAACATCAATGTTTTGCTGTCGATGTTGCATGACTAGTTGCTAAACCAGTTTTAAGAAATTGGGGGGGGAGGAGTTTAAAACATTGATGTTTTGCTGTCGATGTTGCATGACTAGTTGCTAAACCAGTTTTAAGAAATGGGGTAAAAAGTTTAAATTTACTGAATTTTAAAAACATCAAAGTTTTGCTGTCGATGTTGTATGACTAGTTGCTAAACCAGTTTTAAGAAATGGGGTAAAAAGTTTAAATTTACTGAATTTTAAAAACATCAAAGTTTTGCTGTGGATGTTTCATGACTAGTTGCTAAACCAGTTTTAAGAAATTGGGGGGGGGGGGGAGTTTAAAAACATCAATGTTTTGCTGTCGATGTTGCATGACTAGTTGCTAAACCAGTTTTAAGAAATGGGGTGAAAAGTTTAAATTCACTGCATTTTAAAAACATCGATGTTTTGCTGTCGATGTTGCATGATTAGTTGCTAAACCAGTTTTAAGAAATGGGGTGAAAAGTTTAAATTCACTGAATTTTAAAAACATTGATGTTTTGCTGTCGATGTTGCATGACTAGTTGCTAAACCAGTTTTAAGAAATGGGGTGAAAAGTTTAAATTCACTGAATTTTAAAAACATTGATGTTTTGCTGTCGATGTCGCATCCCTAATTTGAAGTACTTCAATGTTGATACTTGGCAGAGGATTAATGAAATATTGAATTATTATTAATTTTTGGATATGTATGAATACTGGTTTTTAATTCAAGAGGAAAAAACATTGCAATTTAGAAATTTTATTTCCTTCCATGATCATATATATAAAACACCCTCAAAACCGAAGGCACACGGAAATAGCATCAATAATTCAAGACAATTATTGCTGTCATTTTTCCACTGTTCGTATGATTGATTTCTTCTAACAATGAATCATTTAATTGGTACACATAAATGACACTCATATCTAAAACATAGTACATGCTAATGTTTATAAAAACTGGAATGTAACAAATAGATTTTTAAACATTTGTACTACTTTGGCGACATATACGATGATTTGTTTCTGCATTCGAAAGTAACTGTCAAAACTCAGCCGGATGCCAGCTGCCCCTACATGAAGAGCTCCAGATCGTTTACTTTGTTTTATAAATATTTACACCTAGAAATTGTAAAAGAAATTTTGACTTCCTATACACATAAAAAAAACTTCAGTCACAAAGAGAATAATTTAAATGTGCAGAAAAGAATACCAGTTAAGAGCAGTCTTTCCGAGGTTAACTTAAATTAGAATTCTATTTATTGATTAAAAGTTTTTCATGATTCCAAAATTATGAATATTGAAAAAAAAATGTTAACATTTTCAAAAAATTCTATATATTATCAGCTTGCAGTGAAATTAAAAATAAGTTCTGAGGAAATGAAAGCAAAAATATTCTTCCTAGACTTACTAAATGCGTTTCACAGGAAATCTAACCTTCATGCAGAGAAAATGGCTTAGTACCCTTCACCAGTCTAAACACCACATGCTGGATGACAAAAATAAATATTTGAAAAAATTTGACTTAATGAGTTTTTTACCGGTAAGCTGACATAGATTGCATTTGACGATGGATATCAATAACCAAAATATTTTGCCAAGTATTAAAAAATGTAACCATTGTGAAAAGATACAAGATTCACATCCCTGGCTTACCTAAATTTATATTACATAGAAAAGTAACAACTCAAAAAACAAAATATTACAAATCGGCTAAAGAATTCTAATAGAAAAGAGAAATAGAAATGTTTTATTGAAATAATAGATTCTCAATTGAGCAGTGACTCTTTTCCTAAAAGCAATACATATTTTTCTGATACTGCTCGTTAAAGCTCGCAAACCAGAACTCCTTTTTGCAGAGTTAATCTCCTGCAACAACGAAACTATCTTAATAATTCGTATAATCCTGATTTCAGTTTCCGGTCCAGGATGTCATAGCGAGGGCTTCGCCCCGAGATCGCTTACGCTTGCCAACCCTTACGTTGCAGTTTTCATAAAACAGAGTACAAGAAGTCTCCCCGTCATTGAAATGAAAAATGAATGCTTTTTTTTTTACAAAAAGACTTTTACACAAACTCCTCAGTACAAAAATTTCAGGTTGACACTAAGTTAACTCAAGACAACAAAAATATTTGTCAACCATGAGTTACCTCGGAGTCAGAACTATTTATTTCTTTTGACAGCTATGAAATAATTTGGGTCTTTTTTGTGCCAAAAGTTTTTTTAATGGATTAAGATTAAAAAAAAGGGGTTGCGTGTATTGCATAAAATTATATGAATTGGACAACAACATGGCTGTGCAGAAGGGGGCTGAAACCCCTGCAATTTTTGTTTGGGTCATGTATCCTTTTGCAAGAATGTCTTAATTACAGTTGGATGGGTTTTATGGCACAAGGGCCATACTTTGCCAAGCTGCATCAAACACAGGACAGACAACATCAAGTAATGGTTTTACACACACATGCGTTGCCCGTGGTGTAAGTTAGTAATCTGGTGTAAAATTTTACCGCAGATTTCAAATCCGTTGAAATTTTCAATCTATCTTTAGCAATTCCGATTTTACGAAAAAGAATTAACAATCCCAGTCAAAATGTTTTTTTTATTTTTTGCTCTCATTCCCTGAAATGGAATCTGTTTCTTTTATCGTCTGGCAGGAAAATCATTCCTCCGTGTAAAATCAAAGCGGAAACGAAAAAATAAATTTAGAATCTACCATGATGAAAAAAACTTGGCATGATTCCAAAGCCTGATTTCCTGAAAGCCTTAATTCGGCGATCCAACTCATCCCAGAGGTTCTCGATAGGGTTCAGGTCTGGGCAGGCCAGTCTATTCAGTTAACATCATTGTCACCATACCAATCCATGGTGGACCTCCTAACATGACAGCTAGCGCTTTCGTCCCGGAAGTAACATAGGTCCAACCCGTAAAGCTGCCACAACGTAGGAAGCACACTATCATCCAAAATAGTTCAGTAGGCCTTGCCATTGAGCTTACCATGAATTTGGACCAAGGGTCCCAGTCCATACCAGGAGAAACACCCCAGACCATAATTCCACCAAACTTTACTGTGGGTACAATGCATTCTGGCAGGAGGTGTTCTCCAGGCAGCACCCAGACCCTGCCATTCGAACGGTTGAGGGTGAACCTTGATTTGACACTCCAGAAAACCCGTTTCCACTGATCTGCGATTCACTTTCAAGGTGCTTTGCACCACATTAACCAAGCAGCACGGTTGGACTTGGTGATCAAAGGTTTATGGGTGGTAGCACGGCCAGGAAAACCAAGCAGATGTTCTTCCTTACGAATGGTATTAATCGAAACAATACTCCCGGATTCCTGTTGAAACTCCTGGAGTGTGTGGGCCATCGGTTAGGTGCGGTTCTTCCGAATTTCTCTGAACAGCACTCAGCGGTCTGTCTTCCAGTTTCGTGGGTCTGCCAACTCAGGACACATTTTGACAATCAGCTCTCACCTTCCACTTCTGAATCTCATAGGCCAATGTCGATTTTGGGTAATTCAGCTCGCTAGATATGTCCCTTAAGGGTTGGCCATTTCTGTGATACCCGACAATTACACCTTTCTCAAAATCAGATAACTCTGCACTTCATGGCATCTTGCATGCAACTAATGCCAATGTTGTTTCCTACACGATATTTAACGGCGGAGGGTGTGACATATATCGGGACCTCAGATATCATCATTTGCATGGGTGTCCAAATACTTATTGGTAGATAGTGTATAATTCTCTGCAAAAGGATGTCAATAACTTCAGTTCACATTGAAACTTCCCAGCATGTTCCTCATTAGTATGAATAATATACACCAAATGCCACAAATAAAAAAAATTTCTTAGAATTTAGCTTGGCCCATCGTGTTAAATCGAAATGACACACATACAAAGAGAATTATATGGTTTTTTTTAATTTGGCTTAAATCAAATTTGTGTAAAAAAGGTTCATGCAGAAACAGAATTAGGTGTACACTTAGGGTAACTTACAGCAATCAAATCTGTGGCACCTATAACTTGCAGGTTGCTAGACTATCAGGCAAACCCACTGAGTATCCTCAAAATTGAATTTTATGGATTTTCAAAATATCTAGAAGGATTTTTGTCAAATGTATTCAATATGCATACCATAGAATAATTTTTTAATGGTTTTTATTCCCACGAGTCTTTTGTACCTTGAAGGTGGAATCGAGCACAATTGTGTGTGCTCCTAATGTACACATCTAACATTTTAAATAGCTTCAAGTTAACCTGTTTGAGCAGTTTCATTAATTTATATGAAAAATAATTTAATATCTTTATTTTGTGTCAACTACAATACAAAGTAATTAATCATACCTCCAAATATAAAACCCTTTGCTCTTTTTTAATTTCAGTTTCATCTAACCATGCTCTGCACAATTATGCTCTGAGTCAACATATCTGCCCTTTTGTCAAATTTTAGGTCATAATTTTAATAGATAATTATGAGTTTTAGAACTAATTAATAAGATAATTATGAATGGGATATGAAATTATGACATAATCTTAGTAGATTATGGGGTAACTTTTTATCTGTGGTAACTTTTGTAGATGTGGGACCAGCTACAAAATATTTCATTCATGTAAAATATTAACCCACTGGCTGATTATCCCGTGATTTCCACAGGCAACTTAAATGTAGCAAAATTTGCTCATCCCACGATTTTTGCGGGCAGGTGTTTTTCTATCTTAATTGAGGAGCGCATCCCGCTTTTTCACCGTTTAACCAATGAAATAAATTACATACAGTGTTAGACGTTAAATTTTGATTTTGGTCGACAGTTGTCGCTAGTCGTCCACTAAATTGCGGCATTTGAAGGTACTTTGTATTTACCGCTCTAACTTCGCGCCTTTTTCTAATCAGAAATGGCTGCTAGAAAACTTTCAGCGATTGACAGAGTATATATTCCTAATGATTTATCAGATTCTGAAAGTGATTTTAGTTTTGATAGTGATAGTGATATAGATTTTTCGGACTGCCCCTCAGATAGCGATGAATCTGATCATGATTCAATAAACTTGCAAAGCGTTAGGCAGTGGTGCAAAATTGATATGAAGAATATTCCTCCTCCTCCTTTTCGTGGAAATCCGGGAATTACTGTGCATATAGCTAACAATAACTTCTGACAGTTTAGTTTCTCATGATAAAAATCTATATAAAAAGTCTTTTCTAGAAAGAAAAAAATGCATATTTCAATTCTCCAATATATATAGATTTTTAATATGCAAAAAAAAATACACGATTTTTGTAGCGATTTCGGTCCACAAATTGAGCAGTCAGAGGGTTAATTGTCTGCAAGAACATTTCCAAATCCATATTGAAATAAATGTAAATCACTTACCCCAAAATAAAGAATTTATCCTTTCACCAATAAGATACATGGTAAAGAGTACCCCTATACTTGCAATACAGAAAAAGAATCTTTGTGTCCAATCTAGAATCCGTAAAATGGGGTAAACCCAGATATCCATGGCAAGACCCAAATATAGCACCCTAGAAAACAAACACAGAATTTGTTTAAAATATTACATAAGCATATAAATTAATGTACTAGGACTAGGATTTTCATGATTTTGGTATATTTAGACACGGCAAGCATTATTTGTGAGTTAATACAAATGTTATTTCATACAAAACTAAGTTGGGTAAGTACCTTCTTTAGATAAATATGTTCATGCCTTTTCCATGTTTTTTTTATGCAAAATGGCATTTTTTAGGTTTTAAGTCATTTAAAATGCATTTTCTTAATGTTTTTTTTTTTTTTAGTTATTATTTTACATATTACTATACTTTCAAGAAAATGGGGGTTTTGTAGGAATTTCTCTAAAATCTCATTTTGTGCCCTTGTCAGAGGAAAAGTCGGAGAAAGAGACAGTTAAGAAGACTAAACAATGCTTTCATTTTTGTTTAAAATATGCTTTTGTAGTTTCAGTAGAAGTGAAAGATAGCTTTTCAGTACTTATAAAGCTGAAAATAAACCATTAATTTTTGTGTGCATAGTTAGAATCACTTTAACACAGAAACTATCAGAAAAATGTAAGTTGCATCTGTATTTTTCTTGTTTTTGTATATGGGACCTGTTGCATAAAATCAAGATTTTCAGTTTACAAAAACTGAAAAACAAGTCAAAAAACTAAAGCATAAGTAAATTCTGGTTTTAAATTTGTTTTTAATACGAATTTTTAATTTTAAAAACAGATTAGGGCAAGTTTAGATTTTTGATGTCAATGTAAATTTTAAAATTATAAGTTCCATTCTTGACAATTTGTAAACAGCAATCAAGACACAGTTTTAACATAGTAAGGATTTGACAGATTATTGAATATTAACTGGAATATTAATATATTTGTACAAAACTGCCTTTTACTTTCATTCAAAAAGTAAATGATTATGAATACATATTAGTATGTCATGAAATATGAATGTTATAATAGCATTTGATAAAAGTTATTAATTTACTTATACAACATACACACTTGTGCAACTTGGATTTACTGTACCTCTTAGACGGGGCCCCCCCACATGGGAGGAAGGGGTCTCTGGTACTTTGGTACCAGGGCCCAAGAAATGTGGAAAATTTTGTCCATTTTCTTTTCTAAGTTTAAAAAGTTAAATCTTCCTTCTATTCATACCAATAAAGCTGTGCAAAGGGAAATAAGAGAAAAAAATTATACATTGTGCAAGTTAGACAATAATTGGAATACATATTGGTATTTCATGAGAGGCCCATCATCTCAACCTAGTACCGGGGCCCATCACCTCTGGTATATGGACCCGGTGTGCAGATATGGAGGACCTCTCTCTTAGAAAACTGGTCACAAAAGAGACCTTCAAATTTCAAGGAAATAAAATCATAAAACTTGAAGAAACTTGCTTTTGTAATGCTCCTGCTATTTGCTGACCAAACATGTTGTATAAAATTCTAAAGTGAAATGTAAAGATGTTGGTTCTATATCAAAGCTGAAAACTGAGAAGATTTTATTACAAAATATGCATATGTACAATGTGCTCACATGAAGTACAAGTAGTCAAAACCTGAACTCTAGTGTTTGTGTGTGTGTAATATATATATATATATATATAAATAGACATGCTTTAATAGAAGACGGTCCCCCACGTGCTGCAATTACACTAGCAACCCTTCTGGACATACTTTCAACAAGGTTTTGATACACAGCTATGGGAATTTGTGTCCATTCCTGCTGCAAGAATGTCGCCAGCTCAGCTGTAGGTTTCGGACATGGTTCCCTGGTCCAAAAGTTTCGCTCTAACTCCTCCCACAAATGTTCTAGGGGTTTAGGTCAGGACTCTGAGCAGGCCAGGGAAGACGTTTTACATCCATATCTTGATACCACTGATTGACAGAGGCTACACCATGGAGCGTTGTTGTCCTGGAAGTAACATTTGTCCATTCCATAAAATTGCCAGAGTATAAATTGTCCTGAATTAAGAACCTGATTGTCCAAAATGTTCATGTAGGCATTAGTGTTCAATTGACCAGGAACAACATGCAAAGGTCCTAGGACATACCTCTAAAAACACCCCCAAGGAAGTAGTCAAATTTTATGCAAATCCGCTGGCATCCGGTCCATTATTGTAGGGTAGTGTATATATATTTGGGGTCCTTCCTGAAAGTTCTGCGCGTTTTCAAATCTGTTGGTTTCCATTATGGATGCAATCCTTTTCTGCTGATTCATGCATATATATCCACCCACACACCTATTTGTTTTGTGGTGCCACTGTGTGATCTCCCTTGTTCCAGCTAATCGGAAAGCTGCTATGTGATGTCACTTGTTCTAAGCCAATCGGAAAGCTGATATTGTATGTAATTGAACTTGAATGTCTTTTCTTCTATGTTTTATACGTTTTAATAAATTAGTTCGTCTCATGACTCCGTTGTATGATGTTCTCATTTTGTTGATCGCAAAATATGTTGCATCCTCGGCAGTTGCCGGCAAATGCCACTCGACCTGAAAGATTCTCCTAACAAAATCGAAGCTAGCTTTGTTATTATTACTTTGCTACCGCTAATAAGGAGTAACCTTGATTGAAGCAGATGTTTATATTAGGTCTTTTCTGCTGACACTTCATAATTATAGCATGTCTTGTGGCATAATTTTTGTTTCATTGCAGTACTAAGAATGGAGAACCACAAAGTTTTGCTAGTCTGACTGTTTGTAAAATGTGTGCTGTATATGGACATATACTTATAAACTGGGATTCAAACCCAGGACATACTGGATGGCAGATAAATGCTATGACTGCTATACCAGTAAGGTGACCTCATCAAATATCATGTAGTATTTTTACTGTTTCTAAATAAAAACTGTCTGTTAAGCAATTACATCTTGTCATAGAAAATTAAAATCTATATGTAGTTCAGTGCGTTGGCTCCATATGAAAACACGACCAGGATACTCACATATGTAATACCGTTTTCAAGACTGCTGATAAATGAAAATCTGTCTCTTACCATACAATATAAGCAAGTCCAAAAGCTGCCGTAAGCATAACTCCTTCTTTTCTACGTGGATGTCTATGTTTCAAGATGTATGTTTCGATAAGAAGAGCAGGTAATATCACAGTGTGCTGAAAGTAGAATTATATCAATACAAATGTTTTTTCTAGAATCAAACATTAAAATGCAAAGTACAGCACCAGCTGCAATTTGAGTGCCATATGAACAGTTTATATCTGTGTGTTTTGGATCTGTTACTCTGCCAAACTTCCTGTTAGTTTGTGAAAATTATCCAAGTTTTAGAACAAACTGCTACAGTATTTCCAAATTCAAATTAAGAGAAAACTGAATTTGATACTTACTGAAACATGATTCAACCAAGATGGGAAGACAGCATCTAGAACTCGAGGAAATATAAGTTCTCGGTCCACTGCATAAAGTCCCCAAAACATAGCCACAACAAACTGTAACAAAACTAAAATTACTGCTGTTGTAAGGTAAACATGAAATGACAATGACATACCTGCCAACCTTCAAGAAAAAAAGTCCTGAAAATTTGTCAACGTGAAAACAAATTTCAGCTGTTAGAAATAAAAAATGTGTAAAAATGAAAATAAATCGCCAAATGAAAACAGAAAAAGTAGTCCTGTGTTCTTTACTACCATTCCATTTGGTGTAAGTTCAAACTTCACACAACCAATTTGGCTATATTTTACACAAAATAATGTCAAATATATGCAAAAACATTTGAGTGTTTTAGATACATAGGTTTTTCTTTAAAATTAGTGCTTCCTCAAAAAAGGTTTTTACAATACTCTAGCAATCACTGATTCTAATGTTTTACTTTCATTGTTGCCACAAAATTTAAAATTGGCACCGCCTAAAAATTTTCACCCTAAAGAACATCCTGAAAATATTGTTTCCATTCAGAAAACCAGACTTTTCTGGATGACTTAAGGAAAATCCAGAAAAGTTTGAAGGTACGCAACCATCATTCATAAAACATAATTCCTGTTACATGCTGTCTCAGAGCACCAAACCTAAAAACGTGACAGCAATCTCGAGTTCCCACTCTTTCACTAAACAAATTCAAGAACTCTTTATCGAAATTACAAGAATTTCTGCCAAGTTTTCAAGGACATCATTCATAAAACATAATTCATGTTACATGCTGTCTCAGAGCACCAAACCTAAAAACACGACAGTAATCTTGAGTTCCCACTCTTTCACTAAACAAATTCAAGTGCTCTTTATCGAAATTACAAGAATTTCTGACAAGTTTTCAAGGACCTCATTTTGTCAATGACAAGTATTCATTATCAAGGGATTAATTGAAAATAAAATACAAAAACTAAGAAACTATAAACTAATGCAAATATTTTACAAATATCATAATTTAATTAATTTAATGAAATAAAATTACTATGACAACTAGCAGTAAGTGAAACAAAAAGGTAAACAAGATACAAGGTGAAAAATGTAAAAATTTTTTAATTTTAGGTTGCATGCAAATTTTGCTTAAATTAGTCTTGGTCAAGTTCAAGAACTAAGTATAATTTTAGCATTTTTCAAGTACTTTTCCAGGGCCTTTAGTGAGAAACCTAAAATTTAAGAGTAGTAACCTTTCAATATATAACATTAATCAGAAAAAACGTGTTTCATGTGTATAATTTGACATTTTATAATACCCGCAGTAAAACCTCAAAGGGGCATCAATTTTCTTCAGTTTGTCCAAGCTCTCACAAATGACAATTTAATTCAACCTTCATTTACTCATGACAAATTCAAAAACTACTCTGAATAGCTGTTCACTGAGGACAGGTTTTTAAATACATAACGTTTGCATCTGATTGCAAACAAAATAATGTCGAAAATGAACCCAGATTCTTCATTGAATTTATTTTAAATCTAAATGAAAGTGAGCAAATTATTCCTGATAAAAATGACTACAAAGATATCGATAACAACTTTGCCCAGTATATTCTCAAGAAACAGTTAAAGATTTATGGAATTTCTAGAAAAGCTTGAAAGTGCAAGCAATGAAAGTGAAAGCGAGGAAATTCTTCCCACCACCTAATAACACAAATTCTTGAAGAAACAATTCGACATTACTTTAGATCAGTTCAAGGTACAACAGATAATAGATATTATATCAGTAAAAATTAGACTAGTACTTGGCATTATAATATGGATGCATCAAAACTTAAGGAATGTTCAAATAAAGCTTAAAAGGTAAAGTTAACTATTTTGAAAAAAAAATTTCATAATTTTTTTTAGTTACTTTGGTTTATTTATATTGTTGTTATGAACACTGAGATCAATTTAAAATTTACATGATCGTTATATATTGAGTAGATTCTGTGGTTACCCCACTGTAAATCTCTGTGCTGTTTAAATCGTCTAAACGTCTTGGTCCCTTGCGTGACTCCTATCAAGGTTTTATTGCAATTAAAAATGTACTGAGATATGTGCAACCTTCTCTTAGTAGCTTCAAACTTTAAATGACCTTTTAGAATAAAGTGGGGTGAATGAAGTCAATTCCAACAAAGGGAACAATTTTCCAAATAAGTTATAAGATTTCTGACTTTTTTAACACATTCTATAATCACAAAAAAAATTCAAAACACATACTTACCACACCATATGGCAACACAATACCACCATACACTTTGTCTCTTAATCTTGTTAATTTGTTGTAGTTGACAGATGGGGACTTCATTAAATCAATTACACAAGATACGGCAAAAAATGCAAACTGAACAATCTGAAAGAGAAAGTCTGTCAAAAATTTTACTTGTCAGCATACTCAAATTGGACAAAAAAAAATTTAGGTACATATAAATAATGAATGAGAATTCAAGATATAAAGATATTAGCAATATTATTAGTATCTAATGACTAGGATTTTGCATCTTTGTTTTAACAGGAGCGAAACATTGAATGAATAGATACGTTTTACAAAATACTAAACTGACTTAAGTGTCTTTTGTGAAGGCATTTTAATGCAACTTTTGTGATTTTTATGAAATAAGGATTAGTTTTTTGGGTCATTTTAAGCATTTTTTTAAAGTGATTAATTTGCATCTTTTCAGTGTTTTCAAGGAAAAGACCATTTTTTGATGAATTTCACCAAATTTCATTTTTTACCCCATCTGTCATGGTGCAATTATGAAACTAGTAAAAAATATTTTCAAGTGAAAAATAAATTTTACATCAGCATATTAGACTGCTTGCTATTATTAGAATGAGTATCAATCGAATCAGTAAAATTAAAAATAATAATTAACGAGAAAGCTGTGCTCTTGGTGCTGTCCTACCAATCACTCTATAGTGGCTATTTTCTTCAGTAGCATCCTTGAATCTCCTCGGTCATTTTCTTTGCAGTAGGTCCCTCTGTTTAATGAAGAGAATCAATGACGCATAACTGTAGTGAGTAAGTCTGTATGGTCAAGTGGATAAGCGTTTCTTTAAAACATTTCTAACACACACACAAATATTTTTAGCATCTTATTCTCACTCTTGCTTTTCAATGCCTCCTGAATTCAGCATTTCCCCCAAAGATTCCTTCAGCTCTCATAAGGGTGGCAGTGCCCACTTAACTAAACTAGGGCTTACAGCATCTTATTCTTAAATCATAATCTCATCAAACAACTGCACTTTTCCTTGGTTGCTGAACACTATTTTTCATTGCCCATACTTATTTAATTCAAGACTATACGTGCAAACACTCAGGAATGGCCTGCATACAGTGAATGTTCAATTTTGACAAATTAAGTAAATACTACAGAACTCCAATTATCCACATCATCAGACCCCCATCTGGATAATCAAATATACAGATCATTGGATAATTCACCATAAAAAGGTTATTTCTTTGTAAAAAAATGAATTTTGTTTTAAGTAATTTAATTTAATTACTATGAAAACAGTTTTATTTACATTTTGTACGTACTATATTAAAATGCATTATTACTTGAACATATCGGTCAGTTGTTTCACTGTCTTTACCCGTTTTCATGCAGCCAAGTCTTGCATGCGGTTGAGGCGAGTAGCTGTAGTTGGTTGCACTGAGGCTGCCAATCTATCCATTTTAGCGTTGTGTCAAGGCACTCAAACGCCTTACTATTACTTTACTGACAAGTCCAGCGTCTGGTTGAGTAACAATGTTGTCATCTTCCAGGTCATTAATGAGTTCTCTCACACATTGAACGAGAACGAGTTCATCGTCACCGAGAATTTGGAATCCAGGGTCCAAAGAATCGCACTTGCCACTCGCCTACATCCTCTGCACTGCACTTGGAACATCCAGAAATTTTCACTATGATGTTTCTTATGTCCTGAATTGACACATCGCCTTCGTTTTTATCATTGACTGATAAGAAACTTTTAAAATGCAAATTTCAGTTTTTTCTCAAAGTAATCCGGATAATTGGCGATCCTGATAACTGGAGTTTCGATAATTGGAGTTCCACTGTACTACATTCAATTTACCAAAAAACAGTTTAAAATGTTTATAAAAATCAATAGATTATTAATGTTTTTTCTGTTACTTTAATAAAAAATTTAATGTTTTTATGATGCCAATTATGCCTCTTTTAATACATTTAATAAATAACTAGTTAATATCTATATATTTTTATAATCTGATGATTAGAGATATCAAGGTCAAGTCACTGTTAACACAAGAACCAATAATTAATACATAAAATACTGTACCAGATTCCAATAAGTTAAGTATTTGAAACGGCCAGCGAAATGTTCATGGCTTTTTCTATGAGGCATTGGAGGGAGGTATTCATATCGTACCAATGCGCAGAAATACATCAATGTGGTAAACACATGGAAGAAAAGTCGAAACATTGCTTTCGAATTCATAATGAAATCACTCGTCTACAGATACCTATAACATTTCAGAACAATTAAATATATTTAATAAACGAAACACATGCAATTTAAAATATTTACAAAAGGTTAAAATAATTATGCTTATTGCACAAATGAGACTTGCATATGCTATTCTCACATCTTAAAAATATTTAATCAACAGTTGTCATGAAACTTTTTAAAAGGAATATATCTAGGGCAAAAAAAAATTGTTGCTTGATAGATACTTGCATAAAGGAATAAAAAAAAATTCTCCAATACCTAGCACAAATCTGAATTTGAAATTACGACTGAAAGAATATGCATCAAACATGTCAAAATCAGATAAATCTGAGGTAATAAAATTTGAGAGATGAAATTTTCTACTTGTTCATAGTATCACAGAGAAATTAAAATAAACACAAAATAATCCAAATTAAAATCCTTACGCTACCACGATGAATAAAATTATTATGAATAAAGTTGCGCATGCAAGTATTTTGAAACACTTCTTAGGATCAAATATTTATTTGGATCAGACAAACAAAAATATTTAATAAGATTAACAGCATGTGCATTACGCACATCTTCGTGAAAAAAGTACGTTCTTTGAGAAGGAAATTTTCATCTAACCTAAATACTATTGCTCAGCTGCTTTCCTACTGGAACTGACTAGAAGAGACACGAGATGCACAAGACTTAACAAAGCAATTACATAATTTACTTCCCTACAGTTTTTGTATTAAGGGCAAATGAAGATATGTATCTAGTTTTTCCAGTTTGAAAAAAGATAAAAGTGAAACAAACAATAGAGTGGTATAATACATACACGTTTTAATCAAGATTTTAATGAACCTTTACTGAGGAAATTTAATAAACTACTAACGAACGACAGTATCGGCTTGATCAAGGAAATTTTGCCTGCGGGAAAATATGATTGTGAAAACAGATGACTTGCATTCGCCAGCAACACCTCCGCCGAGGCTGTCAGAAATTGCAGAAATAGTTCAACAGCGGATGTTTTTGCATTAATTACATAATTTGATAAGAAAAAATTTGACTGAGGGGCATCTGTCAATTGTTCAGCAATAAACAAACACAAAAAACAGATCTGAATCGCATAGCGTACGCAACATTGAACTTTGTACCCATAATTCCAACAAGCCAATAAGAACTGAGAATTCGAAACCTGGGCGTAGTTATATCTGCGATTACGTTCAACTCTGATATTTCAATCCTTTCAATCAATACACTTAATCAGAGCTTCTTTTGACATCAAATTTTGTTTTTTAATTGTTAAAAGACATAGGGAATGATTTGGGAAACAAAACTCAAAAAAGTTCCCTCGGTTTATTAGTAACTTTCAGTTTCATGTTCGTTTTTGCAAACAATATGGGTCGAGAACAATAATTTCAAAAAGAAATTTTAAAAAACGAGACTAAATGGGATTTCTTCTCAGGACGGCAAACATCAATTATGAAAATCTGACCACACTTAGGTTTTGCAGGAAAAGAAACAAACATCCTTGAGATATAGTCTAACGGAAGCCGCAGAATGATTGTTTGGTTTCTAGTTCTAGGTGGTCATTTCTTTTCAGAGTAGAGCAAATTAGATCGAAATCGTTTGAGTAGCTTTTGATTGCCTGCTGTGTTGTTCCAGTGTGATGTTAATGAAAATATCTAGGGAAAAGTCGGACAAAATCGGGTAGGCCGATAAAATCGGGACCCGGCAGTTTTGGCTAGATTATTACTGCCATCTGTCAGATAACGCATGAAACTAGTTGCAGACAGCCGCCATGTTATTTGGAGTTGAATGAAAGGCAGTGTAGATTATGTGTTTGTCGATGCTGATGTTTTTAAAATTCGAGTAGAAAAGGTTCGATTTTTGCTCCACCGATTTTACTCTGTAGTTTCTAATTGCTTGAAGATTTATTTTAGGTAAATACAACATCTGATAACACCTCTTTCTGCTATAATTTTAAATTATTAAACCACGTTTTGCATCATGCTTGAAAAAAAGCAAAGCTTTCTTTTCTGATTAACGCCGTAGTCGGATAAAAAAAAACGTATCCTTGGTAGTCGGACAGGATAGGAATTGGAACTTGGAGAACAATAAAAAAAACCTAGCAGAAACTGTTCAAACAAAAACCTCTAAACAAAAAAACTGTCAAAACACGGAAGAAAAAAAAGTTCAGCATTCAAATAGACTCCTCGGCATCAGATGAAGACGACGTGGAATGGAATGTGACGAAGCTTGTATCTTTTGTAATGAATTGTCCAACCGCCAGGTCAAAATCTCTGGAATGTTAAATACAGGGTCTCAACTATAAAGTATGGGCGCATGAAGCCTGTAGCAATGCAGAGAAGCATAATAAAAATTATATTTGTTATTTCTGTTTTTAATACTTCTTACAAATCTGATCAATTAACTTAATTTACTATACATTCCAAACATATTAAACTCAAAATTACTTATGTTCCGTGATTTTTAAACCCAAGTATGTTCCTCAGTGTAGGAAGGCCATTGTACTAATTTATTGTTATAAATAAATATTTCTGCAGCAAAACAATAACTATTTTTAATTACTCCTTATACCCGGTTTTATTCAACTTGGTCGGATAAAACTGGGTACTTGCATACTTCAAAAAATAATTTTGTTAGCCTCCAAATTATAGTTCTTTCAAATAGAAATTTTTTGGAATTAAAGAACTAATTTATCATTTAAATAGAACTTGAAGCAATTTTATTCACGTAAGTGCTTAGGGGAAAAAAAACATTTTTGGACCCGGTTTTGTCCAACTTTCCCCTACCTACTTTGAATAGCTTGAGGGAAATGAAATACTGCTTTTTTAACAGGCGCGTTGCAAAAAGGATTTTCCGCAAACAGTGTCAATCGGAAAACGTAAGAAATTTGATTTGGAACAGCTACACTCTACGTTTATGAGCTATGGCAACGGCCATGGCGATTTTTTTTGGCGCACTTCTAAAGTCGCCAAGAAAAGAATTATTTCCTATAACTCTTTTTCTGTCCCAAATTTTTTTCTTTTTACAACACACTTTTTAAGCACATTTCAGAACGTTTTAAAAAGTATATTTCTTAAAAACTTTCACAAAAAGTAGTAAGCTTAAGCAAATATCAAAACACATTTGTAAACCAGCAGAGAAACTAAGCTACGAATGTTGGGTGAGAATACCCTGAAACTTATCAATTACACTTAATACAGTGGGCATGTTGAAAAAGAAAAAGATTTACAAAAGAAAAAAAAGCAAGAAATAATACAACCTGATAACGTCAGAGTTCTTTCGTAAAAAATAATGAAAACGAAAATGGTCGAAATAACAAAACTCTTATTCCTATCGTGAAAACTATTATAATAAAATAAAAATTCCACAACTGTCAAAATACAAATATATGGAGCAATGGTATCACAGAAAACGATTTAAAAGGACCAATGCAATCAAAGGATATTTTTAAAACAAAATAACCAATGGGAGGAAAGAAAAAATTTCAAACAAATCAATGAAATCAAACGATTTCAACGGATTTTGGAAGAACTTTCTAGAATATTCAAAATGAAAATTGAAAGTTTCCGTTTGCCGATGTTGCCATGAAAACCACAACAACAGAAACGAAAGATGGGTTGCCTTAATTTATTGTAACTCGCTACTAGAAGTGCGCCAAAAAAAATCACCAGGCCGTTGCCATCACTCATAAACGTAGAGTGTAGCTGTACCTTTGATTTTTTTTATTCGAAAAACAGTGTATCACCGATTACCGGTAACAATCTCCTTGTGTTTAAAGAGAGTGTGATTAACTTAACCACAACCATTGCAAAAAGTACACTCTATAGACGCGTTTACATCGGATTTGCAAACTAATCCCTTTCGAAACCTCGAAGCTATGCCGAGAAACGTCATCGTCAAGATCTCGAGTCGGGGTGGCGATTTGGAGAATTTGCAAACCCAATTTTGTTTTCCACCAGGAGTCGGTAAAGATCAAAGGATTACAAATTTTGGAGGACATTTCTCCGAGACGATTGCTTGACAATAACCGCTCCCATCTGCCCTTCGGGCCACCGTGATCGCTCTCGCCGTCCTTTGTTAGCTCTCTGTGATATTTTGCCCTCATCCCTTACCTTGACCACCATCTCCCGCCAAACTGCCAGGGGTGAGACGAGTGCGCTCGGGTGGTTGCTGATAAAGTCCACAAAGCGTTTACACCGAAGTCGATCGAAAAGGGGTCAGCATAAGGGAACGTAAAACGTCCTTGCCACAAAAAGGAGGAGAAGTTTATTTGCAAATACGGTGTAAACACGGCTTTTGACAGTAAAAGTTGCAACTAGAAGGAATTTACAAGGTTGATAAAGTACTTAAGAATTAGTAAATTATTAAGATTTTGGACTGGAATATGTAAACTTTATGGAGACAAATTCAAACAAGTGGTATCATTCAGTTTGACGTATGGCCGCCATTATTCCTAATGCAGCATGCCAAGCGCCTTGGCAGTGAGTGATACAGGCTCTTTATGATGTCCTGCGACAGTCCATCCCATGTTGCTTGAACCCTGTCACGTAGTTCCAGCAGATGACGCGGTATGGGTGGAGTGTTGAAATCAATAAAGAAAACTCATCCGGCTCAAACTCAGGTTGATTGATATTAATGAGCGGGACCACTTAATCCTCGCGCACACCATCTTGGTAGACCACGTCCACTCCCCGTCGCAGCTGTCCCAGGTGGACGGGGGCAATTCGGACGACGAGTCCTAGGGCCTTCCTCTCAAGTTTCTTATTAGAGGTTCTCCCTAGCCTTTGGCTAATCCGCTGTGGGTTTTGAATAACTCGGTACGGAGGGGTCTGCTTCCACTCGAGAGAGAGCGAGGTGGAGTGGTGACATCTCGTCCAATGACATCCCACACATTCTCGACCGGGGACAAGTCCGATGAGTATGCTGGCCATTGTAGGATATCAATGTGTCGTAGACAAGCTGTAGACGGCAACAATTTGGGGTTGAGCGGGTGAACCTGGGAGTTCAGGAATTGGAGCGTAACTGACTGTAAAATTTCTTGTACGTAACGCTGGCCTGTCATAGGGCCCGTAACGAATACCGAAAGGGATTTAGGATTGTACGCAATTGCATCCCATACCATGACACCAGGTCTTCTAGACGTATGACGCTGTACAACAAACCATGAATCTTGACGCTGATCACGTTGCCTCCAGACACAGATTCGATTGTTGTCTCCACCCAGACAGAAGCGGGATTGGTGGAGTGGTCGTTCACGGTAAGAAGGCGATTTGTCGCCAAATATGGTAACCTTCACCTTTAGCGGATTTTCTTCACATCTGCCGTTTTTGTTATGGCAACCCTATCTGCTGTTACGGAATTCGGCCGCCATCTTGATTTGGCGACAAAAATTAGTTGGCGACAAACGTCTTACCGTGAACGACCACTCCACCGCTGGATTCGTCAGTGAAGATCACTCGATTCCATTCGACGACCCGTGTGCGTCAGGCACGACATCATTCCAATCTATGACGGCGATGCGATGCTGGTTGTTAAAGGCAGCCGTCGTAACGGTATACGTCAATTTAGAACCACGTCGTAAAGTCGTCGACAAATGGTGCGATTACTTATTGAATGATTGAGAGAGGTTCGCACTGCACGTTGAATGTCTGCAACTGTGGCTGTTGAATCAGTACGCGCATGTCTTACAACACGTCGATCCTCTCTCGGTCCGGTTGCTCTGGGCCTTCCTGAGCCTGGTTGACGCTGGCATGTGCCTTGTTGTATCCACCGCTGCCAACAGCGTGCAACAGTAACATCATCACAACCAATATGTTACGCAATCCGTACATTAGACCAGGCCTCGAAATATATTTTTTAACCCTTCTTTGCATAGTGGTGGAAATTTCCATCATAACATTGCATGCCCAAAAATTATATAAAAGAACAAATTCACTTTAAGTTGATCGGGTCTGGATACCTTTTTAATGTCCATTGTATAAAAAAAAACATAGCTGTCAAAAACAAGCAAGTGTCACTATCAGTAAAACGAGCTTGAAGTTGTCATTCCGCTGTTTGTTGTAGTTGCAATAAACGTATGATTTCGTTTTTAATTTTGTTTTATTATATTTGAGTTTCTATTGCTAAAAAAGTGAAAATGAGTGGAAGAAAGGTTTGTAACATGTGTTTCTGTTATTTTTAGAGCAATTTCTGAAAAAGTTTGCGTTTTATTTAAAAAATACCACATGATACCATCATATTGTTTTTTGCTGAATTTATACTATAAATATATATTCTAAGATTTTTTTAAACCATTTTTTCTATAATTTTGAACATGAATTATATCACCTTGATTTATTTCACCAATAAAGAAAAAATCATGCAAAGAAGGGTTAATACAGGTGCACAAGGTGCACCTAAGTTTTAAATTAGGTGCACAGATTATGTTTTAGGTGCACATTTAAAAAAACGTAATGTAAGAGCATTAATGTAATGAAAACTACGTTATTAGTTGGGTATGTTTAGATATGTTAGTAGTAGATATTAAATAAAAAATTATTTAAACAATTTTATTTATCTGCGAAATTATTACTTACAAATATTCAGTCATTGGACATTGGTGGGCAAAAAATAAACGAGTACATTATATTTTAAGTATATAAAATCTGAATTTAAAGATAAGTAATAAAAATATTTGTTAAAAATTTTGTTAGACAATTCTCAGAAATTCCTACGGCTTTACACTTTATTGAAACACGAGGTGTTTACAAAATTGTGGGATGCCTATCGTTCGCGGATGGTCAAGTGTTATAAATTCTCTCTTTTCCGGCTGTCGCGACAGTCGCTTCAACAGAGCCAACTGGAAAAGGTTTCGATCATCGGAAAGTTCTAGTGGCAATGGCACAAGTAAACCTTCCTCCTGTATAAACCCATTACGGCCCAGTGATTTTGTTTTTGCATAGTGTGTATTTAAGAATTTTAATTACGTTCCTTTAGAGCGAGAGAGGTCGATACTAATATTTTGTTCAAACATCGAAATAACATGAAACACGTTCCCCTCCGTTTTTTTTAAACGTTAGGTGCACTGCGTGCACCTGGGGATAAAAAAATTAGGTGCACAATTTTATTTTCATGTACCTGTGCACCCGGGTATTTCGAGCCCTGGATTAGACCATCCGACTTCTCGGAGGCCAAACTCCCCCAGTTGCTTAAATTGCTTGTGAACTTTTTTCCGAGGTATAACAATTCAATGAGAAACGATGTAACCAACACAACAGCATGAGTCGAAATGAATTTACTGCGCTTCTGGGTGTCTTTTTATGCTTCAGTACGCAGCGTGTTTGAGAGCTACCCTGCATGCTCAAACGATTCTGAAAGTTTGATCATTTGTATCTCCAACGCAGATGTACCACTCCTCCAAATTTCATTTACACCGGTCTACTCCTTCCAGGTGCAACTTTTTTTTGGCTAAGAGTGTAACTTTCAAAACATTTGTATAAATATTGCAACCCAATTCCAGTGCCTTTAATTCCTTTTCCAAAAGATACTCGTCCAACTAGCACAAGAGGCGGTTTTCCGTTCAAAAAGGTAGCAACTGTCTCATACACAACGTGGTAACAGAAATATACCACGTTGGTATATAGGTATCAATCTAAAGTAAAATTTTCCGTAGATTTCAAATCCGTTGAAATTTTTAATCTATCTTTTAAAGCTTTTAAAGTGGACAGGACATGTGATCTGTTTCTTTTTTTAACGCGATTGGCAGAATATGCAATTATTATTATTATTTTTTTTAAAAGAAAGTTCACATGACGTCGCAATTTTTTGCAAAAATATAAAAGAAGGTCACTTGGGAAGAAAAAGTTCAATTTAGGGGGTTTCTTCTTTCGTCCGGACGAAACGCGTTTGAAGAACCCAGGTAGAGAATAAAAGTATTAAATTCATTTAAAAATCTTCTAGATTGAATTTTCAAAATTTCGCCGCGACCCAAAAATTGCAAAAAATTTGGACTACCTGTGCGCCAAATCTCATTGCTGCAAGTGCCATATATCGTCAGGATTCTGATGCCGTGAAACAAACAAACAATTCCTTTTATAATAGTAGAGATCACATCAGATGAACTCTCGCACCAATCGGCGCTTATTTCGATGGGTCCACGGTGAATAGATGAATTGTCAATGCATTATCAATCACTTCCAGCGACTATCTGGAAACCATTCTATTCCTTCCATGACTTCGCTGTTAGTTCCCACAAACCCAATGATGTAATCGTAAATTAAGCAGTGACGGAACCCTCTGACCTGGGTGGTATTATTGCGAAGGGGTTGAGGGCAGAGAGGAGTTTTTCTTATTTATTTCTCGTAAAAAAAAAAAAAAAAACAGTGTCAGAAAGGCGTTCCGGTTCTACTACACACCTGCCCGGAGCCTTCTCTTCATATAGCGGTCGTCATCTTACCATGTTTCAAAATTACGTGGTGCTGTCTTTGAATCTTTCCCTATGGGATTGATCCCGGGTCGTCGCCAATAACCCGTTGTATTGCTCCAGTGTGACGTTAATTAAATACCCACCCACCTTCCACTACGCCGAGCTGGCCACGCAGTTGCTAGTACATAATAATTGAGAGAGGGACGCAACACCATAACATCTGAGAACACCTGAAGGACTGAATACATTTATTTACAGTTAGCAGTTTCTTCTGAACAAGACATATTTTCCTATGGGAGTACGTCTTACAAGTGGTTAATAGCTACGCACAATATAGTGGTTAATAGCTACGCTGGTGTCTGCCGATGGTCGGGAGGATAATATCCTACACTCTCCGCGTACTTTGATACGAAGCTGATGAATATATAACAAGAAATTTGAAAAATTGTCAAGCAAATACAGGGGTTGGACAAAATAATATGAACACTTGGGAAAAAATAGCACTCGAAAGGAACCTCTCTTCCTGCCCTCTAGCGGTGAAGGGTGCCACCTAGCGGATGAGAAAGTACACACATCAGTCTGCTACTAGCAGTGATAAAAATAGGATGCGAAATATATTTCTGTGTTAAAATTGGGTTATGGCTGACCTCTCTGATTTCGAAAGACACATGATTGTTGGGGACCGTCTTGCTGGAGCCTCAGTAACGATAACGGCCACCCTTCTAGGTGTTGGGAGAAATACAGTGTCGACTATAATGTCAGCCTACGTATATGCTATCATGTTTACGGGGAAAATTCTAAAAACTGCTTCAAAATATCTAAATAAATCGGGACATAAAGAGCAGGGTCAGCGTTCACTGTCAAATATTTCGATGTGACTCAATGAGTGATTTTCCAGTAACTTAAATGATATTTGCATTTTGAAGAGGCCCAGTTGGTAGATTGGCGGATTACCAACCAGAAGGTTGCGAGTAAATTCAACTAACGACCATTATTTCGAAGTACTGTTAGGAAACTGAGAAAGGTTACAAATATTTGAGAATGACAGTTTCTACGCATTGAACAAACCTTTGGAACAACCTTCTGTCATTTTAATTTCATCCCTCGTAACCGGCAGATGTTAATAAGGAAACGCGTATTCATTCACATCGCATTTCTTTTTACAAATATTTGGAGCATTCGAACTCCAACCTTTCTTTCGTTTTAATTAACATAGCAGGTGCAGCGGTGATTATCAATTTCGCAAGATGCTATTCATGAAGTTATGATACAAAATGTGGTTTTTTGCACATTAGTACCTTAAAAATGTTGAGTAATGGAAATTTTCACTTTGCTTTATATGCAAAGTGAAATTCAGAAATTGCCGAACTTGCATTCCCACAAAAGAAACTATTTGGGTCAGGTGGGGTAATTGTAAACAAGCTATACAAGAGCCCACGTGAAATTCCGAGAAACTAAAAAGTTGTGAAATATGAAAGCTGGCAACCCTGAGGAAGTAATATGGTGATCCTGTATTTCTTTGAACCACAACTAATAGCAATCTGTTTAGCTGAAAAAATTGTGGTTTAAAAGTTTCTGTGTTGCATTTTCTGCTGCCCTCCATAATATATTGAAAATTATACTGTTCCAATTCTTTACTACGGTCAGTTATGTTTCTATCGAACAGAAAATCATTGACTTTACCTTCTGGGAACTTTAATGCAAATGAATGTTTACAATTACCCCATATTTTTCAAGAGAAGGGGTAATTTTAAACTTAACTTTGCCAAAAGTTTCATTCAATTTGGATGGAAAACCAATATGTTTTTTCGTGTAATTTTGTATTTAATCGTATTTAGTACGCTGAATTGCGTTTAATTGCATTTTTCGTGTTCCTGGGGTGCAGGAAGACTGATTTACTAAAACGTCACACATACGGGGAAGTTCTGACAACTGACCAAGTACTGTCACGCTTGAAGGAGGCAGAAGAGAAAAAGAACAAAAGTAAGTCGAGTGAAAAGAAAGTGAAAGAGCAATGAGTAAGCAAGAAAAGAGCATATGGAAAGAAAAGCAGAACTCGAGGACAGCAAGAATGAGGAATTATTGAAAGAATTGACTACCATTGACGGTGAAGAGTTTGAAGTTGTACAAACATTCAAGCAAAATATAGAAGACTAGCTTGTAGGGGAAATTAAATATTTTAGAGCCATTCATGGAAGACTTTGAAACGACTACGTTTCAGCTTGTAGGTATTGAGGGGGGAAAGAGAAAGAAAACCCATTTTTCGTATATATGAAGGGTGGTTGTCGCTTCATAAGAGGAGTTTGAGATCACCTGACTCAAATGCATCGACTGAATTCGCTGTGGTTGAAAAAGACTAATTCTGTGTTACCAAAGAGAGGCCGCCCTCACGTATGCTATTCCTCACGTCTGATAGACGTAATTCTAGTTTGGGCAATTGGTTCGCTGTTCGCTACAAGTCAGCAAGAGCAGCAGCTCAGATTTGAGCTTTCCGCACGTCTGATAGACGGAATCCCAGTTTGGGCAATTGGTTCGGTGTTCGCTCCAAGTCAGCAAGAGCAGCAGCTCAGGTTTGAGTTTTCCTCACGTCTGATAGACGGAATCCCAGTTTGGGCAATTGGTTCGGTGTTCGCTCCAAGACAGCAAGAGCAGCAGCTCAGGTTTGAGCTTTCCTCACGTCTGATAGACGGAATCCCAGTTTATGCAATTGGTTCGGTGTTCGCTCCAAGTCAGCAAGAGCAGCAGCTCAGGTTTGAGTTTTCCTCACGTCTGATAGACGGAATCCCAGTTTGGGCAATTGGTTCGGTGTTCGCTCCAAGACAGCAAGAGCAGCAGCTCAGGTTTGAGTTTTCCTCACGTCTGATAGACGGAATCCCAGTTTGGGCAATTGGTTCGGTGTTCGCTCCAAGACAGCAAGAGCAGCAGCTCAGGTTTGAGCTTTCCTCACGTCTCATAGACGGAATCCCAGTTTGGGCAATTGGTTCGGTGTTCGCTCCAAGACAGCAAGAGCAGCAGCTCAGGTTTGAGTTTTCCTCATGTCTGATAGACGGAATCCCAGTTTGGGCAATTGGTTCGGTGTTCGCTCCAAGACAGCAAGAGCAGCAGCTCAGGTTTGAGCTTTCCTCACGTCTGATAGACGGAATCCCAGTTTGGGCAATTGGTTCGGTGTTCGCTCCAAGTCAGCAAGAGCAGCAGCTCAGGTTTGAGCTTTCCGCACGTCTTCTAGACGTAATTCTAGTTTGGGCAATTGGTTCGCTGTTCGCTCCAAGTCAGCAAGAGCAGCAGCTCAGGTTTGAGCTTTCCTCACATCTGATAGAAGGAATCCCAGTTTGGGCAATTGGTTCGCTGTTCGCTCCAAGTCAGCAAGAGCAGCAGCTCAGGTTTGAGTTTTCCTCACGTCTGATAGACGGAATTCTAGTTTGGGCAATTGGTTCGCTGTTCGCTACAAGTCAGCAAGAGCAGCAGCTCAGGTTTGAGTTTTCCTCACGTCTGATAGACGGAATCCCAGTTTGGCCAATTGGTTCGGTGTTCGCTCCAAGTCAGCAAGAGCAGCAGCTCAGGTTTGAGCTTTCCGCACGTCTTCTAGACGTAATTCTAGTTTGGGAAATTGGTTCGCTGTTCGCTCCAAGTCAGCAAGAGCAGCAGCTCAGGTTTGAGTTTTCTTCACGTCTGATAGACGGAATCCCAGTTTGGGCAATTGGTTCGGTGTTCGCTCCAAGTCAGCAAGAGCAGCAGCTCAGATTTGAGCTTTCCGCACGTCTTCTAGACGTAATTCTAGTTTGGGCAATTGGTTCGCTGTTCGCTCCAAGTCAGCAAGAGCAGCAACTCAGGTTTGAGTTTTCTTCACGTCTGATAGACGGAATCCCAGTTTGGGCAATTGGTTCGGTGTTTGCTCCAAGTCAGCAAGAGTAGCAGCTCTGGTTTGAGCTTTCCTCACGTCTGATAGACGGAATCCCAGTTTGGGCAATTGGTTCGGTGTTCGCTCCAAGTCAGCAAGAGCAGCAGCTCAGGTTTGAGTTTTCCTCACGTCTGATAGACGGAATCCCAGTTTCGGCAATTGGTTCGGTGTTCGCTCCAAGTCAACAGCTCTGGTTTGAGCTTTCCTCACGTCTGACAGACGGAATCCCAGTTTGGGCAATTGGTTCGCTGTTCGCTCCAATTCAGCAAGAGCAGCAGCTCAGGTTTGAGCTTTCCGCACGTCTTCTAGATGTAATTCTAGTTTGGGCAATTGGTTCGCTGTTCGCTCCAAGTCAGCAAGAGCAGCAGCTCAGGTTTGAGTTTTCCTCACGTCTGATAGACGGAATCCCAGTTTCGGCAATTGGTTCGGTGTTCGCTCCAAGTCAGCAGCTCAGGTTTGAGCTTTCCTCCCGTCTGATAGACGGAATCCCAGTTTGGGCAATTGGTTCGGTGTTCGCTCCAAGTCAGCAAGAGCAGCAGCTCAGGTTTGAGCTTTCCGCACGTCTTCTAGACGTAATTCTAGTTTGGGCAATTGGTTCGCTGTTCGCTCCAAGTCAGCAAGAGCAGCAGCTCTGGTTTGAGCTTTCCTCACGTCTGATAGACGGAATCCAAGTTTGGGCAATTGGTTCGGTGTTCGCTCCAAGTTAGCAAGAGCAGCAGCTCAGGTTTGAGCTTTCCTCACATCTGATAGACGGAATCTTAGTTTGGGCAATTGGTTCGCTGTTCGCTCCAAGTCAGCAAGAGCAGCAGCTCAGGTTTGAGTTTTCCTCACGTCTGATAGACGGAATTCTAGTTTGGGCAATTGGTTCGCTGTTCGCTACAAGTCAGCAAGAGCAGCAGCTCAGGTTTGAGCTTTCCTCACGTCTGATAGACGGAATCCCAGTTTGGGCAATTGGTTCGGTGTTCGCTCCAAGTCAGCAATAGCAGAAGCTCAGGTTTGAGCTTTCCGCACGTCTTCTAGACGTAATTCTAGTTTGGGCAATTGGTTCGCTGTTCGCTCCAAGTCAGCAAGAGCAGCAGCTCAGGTTTGAGTTTTCCTCACGTCTGATAGACGGAATCCCAGTTTGGGCAATTGGTTCGGTGTTCGCTCCAAGTCAGCAAGAGCAGCAGCTCTGGTTTGAGCTTTCCTCACGTCTGATAGACGGAATCCCAGTTTGGGCAATTGGTTCGGTGTTCGCTCCAAGTCAGCAAGAGCAGCAGCTCAGGTTTGAGCTTTCCTCACATCTGATAGACGGAATCCCAGTTTGGGCAATTGGTTCGCTGTTCGCTCCAAGTCAGCAAGAGCAGCAGCTCAGGTTTCAGTTTTCCTCACGTCTGATAGACGGAATCCCAGTTTGAGCAATTGGTTCCGTGTTCGCTCCAAGTTAGCAAGAGCAGCAGCTCTGGCTTGAGCTTTCCTCCAGTCTGATAGACGGAATCCCAGTTTGGGCAATTGGTTCGGTGTTCGCTCCAAGTCAGCAAGAGCAGCAGCTCAGGTTTGAGTTTTCCTCACGTCTGATAGACGGAATTCTAGTTTGGGAAATTGGTTCGCTGTTCGCTCCAAGTCAGCAAGAGCAGCAGCTCACGTTTGAGTTTTCCTCACGTCTGATAGACGGAATCCCAGTTTGGCCAATTGGTTCGGTGTTCGCTCCAAGTCAGCAAGAGCAGCAGCTCAGGTTTGAGCTTTCCGCACGTCTTCTAGACATAATTCTAGTTTGGGAAATTGGTTCGCTGTTCGCTCCAAGTCAGCAAGAGCAGCAGCTCAGGTTTGAGTTTTCCTCACGTCTGATAGACGGAATCCCAGTTTGGGCAATTGGTTCGGTGTTCGCTCCAAGTCAGCAAGAGCAGCAGCTCAAGTTTGAGCTTTCCGCACGTCTTCTAGACGTAATTCTAGTTTGGGAAATTGGTTCGCTGTTCGCTCCAAGTCAGCAAGAGCAGCAGCTCAGGTTTGAGTTTTCTTCACGTCTGATAGACGGAATCCCAGTTTGGGCAATTGGTTCGGTGTTCGCTCCAAATCAGCAAGAGCAGCAGCTCTGGTTTGAGCTTTCCTCACGTCTGACAGACGGAATCCCAGTTTAGCAATTGGTTCGCTGTTCGCTCCAATTCAGCAAGAGCAGCAGCTCAGGTTTGAGTTTTCCTCACGTCTGATAGACGGAATCCCAGTTTGAGCAATTGGTTCGGTGTTCGCTCCAAGTTAGCAAGAGCAGCAGCTCTGGTTTGAGCTTTCCTCCCGTCTGATAGACGGAATCCCAGTTTGGGCAATTGGTTCGGTGTTCGTTCCAAGTCAGCAAGAGCAGCAGCTCAGGTTTGAGCTTTCCGCACGTCTTCTAGACGTAATTCTAGTTTGGGCAATTGGTTCGCTGTTCGCTCCAAGTCAGCAAGAGCAGTAGCTCTGGTTTGAGCTTTCCTCACGTCTGATAGACGGAATCCAAGTTTGGGCAATTGGTTCGGTGTTCGCTCCAAGTTAGCAAGAGCAGCAGCTCAGGTTTGAGCTTTCCTCACATCTGATAGACGGAATCTTAGTTTGGGCAATTGGTTCGCTGTTCGCTCCAAGTCAGCAAGAGCAGCAGCTCAGGTTTGAGTTTTCCTCACGTCTGATAGACGGAATTATAGTTTGGGCAATTGGTTCGCTGTTCGCTACAAGTCAGCAAGAGCAGCAGCTCAGTTTTGAGCTTTCCTCACGTCTGATAGACGGAATCCCAGTTTGGGCAATTGGTTCGGTGTTCGCTCCAAGTCAGCAATAGCAGAAGCTCAGGTTTGAGCTTTCCGCACGTCTTCTAGACGTAATTCTAGTTTGGGCAATTGGTTCGCTGTTCGCTCCAAGTCAGCAAGAGCAGCAGCTCAGGTTTGAGTTTTCCTCACGTCTGATAGACGGAATCCCAGTTTGGGCAATTGGTTCGGTGTTCGCTCCAAGTTAGCAAGAGCAGCAGCTCTGGTTTGAGCTTTCCTCACGTCTGATAGACGGAATCCCAGTTTCGGCAATTGGTTCGGTGTTCGCTCCAAGTCAGCAGCTCTGGTTTGAGCTTTCCTCACGTCTGATAGACGGAATCCCAGTTTGGGCAATTGGTTCGGTGTTCGCTCCAAGTCAGCAAGAGCAGCAGCTCAGGTTTGAGCTTTCCGCACGTCTTCTAGACGTAATTCTAGTTTGGGCAATTGGTTCGCTGTTCGCTCCAAGTCAGCAAGAGCAGCAGCTCTGGTTTGAGATTTCCTCACGTCTGATAGACGGAATCCAAGTTTGGGCAATTGGTTCGGTGTTCGCTCCAAGTCAGCAAGAGTAGCAGCTCTGGTTTGAGCTTTCCTCACGTCTGATAGACGGAATCCCAGTTTGGGCAATTGGTTCGGTGTTCGCTCCAAGTCAGCAAGAGCAGCAGCTCAGGTTTGAGTTTTCCTCACGTCTGATAGACGGAATCCCAGTTTGGGCAATTGGTTCGGTGTTCGCTCCAAGTCAGCAAGAGCAGCAGCTCAAGTTTGAGCTTTCCGCACGTCTTCTAGACGTAATTCTAGTTTGGGAAATTGGTTCGCTGTTCGCTCCAAGTCAGCAAGAGCAGCAGCTCAGGTTTGAGTTTTCTTCACGTCTGATAGACGGAATCCCAGTTTGGGCAATTGGTTCGGTGTTCGCTCCAAATCAGCAAGAGCAGCAGCTCTGGTTTGAGCTTTCCTCACGTCTGACAGACGGAATCCCAGTTTAGCAATTGGTTCGCTGTTCGCTCCAATTCAGCAAGAGCAGCAGCTCAGGTTTGAGTTTTCCTCACGTCTGATAGACGGAATCCCAGTTTGAGCAATTGGTTCGGTGTTCGCTCCAAGTTAGCAAGAGCAGCAGCTCTGGTTTGAGCTTTCCTCCCGTCTGATAGACGGAATCCCAGTTTGGGCAATTGGTTCGGTGTTCGTTCCAAGTCAGCAAGAGCAGCAGCTCAGGTTTGAGCTTTCCGCACGTCTTCTAGACGTAATTCTAGTTTGGGCAATTGGTTCGCTGTTCGCTCCAAGTCAGCAAGAGCAGTAGCTCTGGTTTGAGCTTTCCTCACGTCTGATAGACGGAATCCAAGTTTGGGCAATTGGTTCGGTGTTCGCTCCAAGTTAGCAAGAGCAGCAGCTCAGGTTTGAGCTTTCCTCACATCTGATAGACGGAATCTTAGTTTGGGCAATTGGTTCGCTGTTCGCTCCAAGTCAGCAAGAGCAGCAGCTCAGGTTTGAGTTTTCCTCACGTCTGATAGACGGAATTATAGTTTGGGCAATTGGTTCGCTGTTCGCTACAAGTCAGCAAGAGCAGCAGCTCAGTTTTGAGCTTTCCTCACGTCTGATAGACGGAATCCCAGTTTGGGCAATTGGTTCGGTGTTCGCTCCAAGTCAGCAATAGCAGAAGCTCAGGTTTGAGCTTTCCGCACGTCTTCTAGACGTAATTCTAGTTTGGGCAATTGGTTCGCTGTTCGCTCCAAGTCAGCAAGAGCAGCAGCTCAGGTTTGAGTTTTCCTCACGTCTGATAGACGGAATCCCAGTTTGGGCAATTGGTTCGGTGTTCGCTCCAAGTTAGCAAGAGCAGCAGCTCTGGTTTGAGCTTTCCTCACGTCTGATAGACGGAATCCCAGTTTCGGCAATTGGTTCGGTGTTCGCTCCAAGTCAGCAGCTCTGGTTTGAGCTTTCCTCACGTCTGATAGACGGAATCCCAGTTTGGGCAATTGGTTCGGTGTTCGCTCCAAGTCAGCAAGAGCAGCAGCTCAGGTTTGAGCTTTCCGCACGTCTTCTAGACGTAATTCTAGTTTGGGCAATTGGTTCGCTGTTCGCTCCAAGTCAGCAAGAGCAGCAGCTCTGGTTTGAGATTTCCTCACGTCTGATAGACGGAATCCAAGTTTGGGCAATTGGTTCGGTGTTCGCTCCAAGTCAGCAAGAGTAGCAGCTCTGGTTTGAGCTTTCCTCACGTCTGATAGACGGAATCCCAGTTTGGGCAATTGGTTCGGTGTTCGCTCCAAGTCAGCAAGAGCAGCAGCTCAGGTTTGAGCTTTCCTCACATCTGACAGACGGAATCCCAGTTTGGGCAATTGGTTCGCTGTTCGCTCCAATTCAACAAGAGCAGCAGCTCAGGTTTGAGTTTTCCTCACGTCTGATAGACGGAATCCAAGTTTGGGCAATTGGTTCGGTGTTCGCTCCAAGTTAGCAAGAGCAGCAGCTCAGGTTTGAGCTTTCCTCACATCTGATAGACGGAATCTTAGTTTGGGCAATTGGTTCGCTGTTCGCTCCAAGTCAGCAAGAGCAGCAGCTCAGGTTTGAGTTTTCCTCACGTCTGATAGACGGAATTCTAGTTTGGGCAATTGGTTCGCTGTTCGCTACAAGTCAGCAAGAGCAGCAGCTCAGGTTTGAGCTTTCCTCACGTCTGATAGACGGAATCCCAGTTTGGGCAATTGGTTCGGTGTTCGCTCCAAGTCAGCAATAGCAGAAGCTCAGGTTTGAGCTTTCCGCACGTCTTCTAGACGTAATTCTAGTTTGGGCAATTGGTTCGCTGTTCGCTCCAAGTCAGCAAGAGCAGCAGCTCAGGTTTGAGTTTTCCTCACGTCTGATAGACGGAATCCCAGTTTGGGCAATTGGTTCGGTGTTCGCTCCAAGTCAGCAAGAGCAGCAGCTCTGGTTTGAGCTTTCCTCACGTCTGATAGACGGAATCCCAGTTTGGGCAATTGGTTCGGTGTTCGCTCCAAGTCAGCAAGAGCAGCAGCTCAGGTTTGAGCTTTCCTCACATCTGATAGACGGAATCCCAGTTTGGGCAATTGGTTCGCTGTTCGCTCCAAGTCAGCAAGAGCAGCAGCTCAGGTTTCAGTTTTCCTCACGTCTGATAGACGGAATCCCAGTTTGAGCAATTGGTTCCGTGTTCGCTCCAAGTTAGCAAGAGCAGCAGCTCTGGCTTGAGCTTTCCTCCCGTCTGATAGACGGAATCCCAGTTTGGGCAATTGGTTCGGTGTTCGCTCCAAGTCAGCAAGAGCAGCAGCTCAGGTTTGAGCTTTCCGCACGTCTTCTAGACGTAATTCTAGTTTGGGCAATTGGTTCGCTGTTCGCTCCAAGTCAGCAAGAGCAGCAGCTCTGGTTTGAGCTTTCCTCACGTCTGATAGACGGAAATCAAGTTTGGGCAATTGGTTCGGTGTTCGCTCCAAGTTAGCAAGAGCAGCAGCTCAGGTTTGAGCTTTCCTCACATCTGATAGACGGAATCTTAGTTTGGGCAATTGGTTCGCTGTTCGCTCCAAGTCAGCAAGAGCAGCAGCTCAGGTTTGAGTTTTCCTCACGTCTGATAGACGGAATTCTAGTTTGGGAAATTGGTTCGCTGTTCGCTCCAAGTCAGCAAGAGCAGCAGCTCACGTTTGAGTTTTCCTCACGTCTGATAGACGGAATCCCAGTTTGGCCAATTGGTTCGGTGTTCGCTCCAAGTCAGCAAGAGCAGCAGCTCAGGTTTGAGCTTTCCGCACGTCTTCTAGACATAATTCTAGTTTGGGAAATTGGTTCGCTGTTCGCTCCAAGTCAGCAAGAGCAGCAGCTCTGGTTTGAGCTTTCCTCACGTCTGATAGACGGAATCCAAGTTTGGGCAATTGGTTCGGTGTTCGCTCCAAGTTAGCAAGAGCAGCAGCTCAGGTTTGAGCTTTCCTCACATCTGATAGACGGAATCTTAGTTTGGGCAATTGGTTCGCTGTTCGCTCCAAGTCAGCAAGAGCAGCAGCTCAGGTTTGAGTTTTCCTCACGTCTGATAGACGGAATTCTAGTTTGGGCAATTGGTTCGCTGTTCGCTACAAGTCAGCAAGAGCAGCAGCTCAGGTTTGAGCTTTCCTCACGTCTGATAGACGGAATCCCAGTTTGGGCAATTGGTTCGGTGTTCGCTCCAAGTCAGCAATAGCAGAAGCTCAGGTTTGAGCTTTCCGCACGTCTTCTAGACGTAATTCTAGTTTGGGCAATTGGTTCGCTGTTCGCTCCAAGTCAGCAAGAGCAGCAGCTCAGGTTTGAGTTTTCCTCACGTCTGATAGACGGAATCCCAGTTTGGGCAATTGGTTCGGTGTTCGCTCCAAGTCAGCAAGAGCAGCAGCTCTGGTTTGAGCTTTCCTCACGTCTGATAGACGGAATCCCAGTTTGGGCAATTGGTTCGGTGTTCGCTCCAAGTCAGCAAGAGCAGCAGCTCAGGTTTGAGCTTTCCTCACATCTGATAGACGGAATCCCAGTTTGGGCAATTGGTTCGCTGTTCGCTCCAAGTCAGCAAGAGCAGCAGCTCAGGTTTCAGTTTTCCTCACGTCTGATAGACGGAATCCCAGTTTGAGCAATTGGTTCCGTGTTCGCTCCAAGTTAGCAAGAGCAGCAGCTCTGGCTTGAGCTTTCTTCCCGTCTGATAGACGGAATCCCAGTTTGGGCAATTGGTTCGGTGTTCGCTCCAAGTCAGCAAGAGCAGCAGCTCAGGTTTGAGTTTTCCTCACGTCTGATAGACGGAATTCTAGTTTGGGAAATTGGTTCGCTGTTCGCTCCAAGTCAGCAAGAGCAGCAGCTCACGTTTGAGTTTTCCTCACGTCTGATAGACGGAATCCCAGTTTGGCCAATTGGTTCGGTGTTCGCTCCAAGTCAGCAAGAGCAGCAGCTCAGGTTTGAGCTTTCCGCACGTCTTCTAGACATAATTCTAGTTTGGGAAATTGGTTCGCTGTTCGCTCCAAGTCAGCAAGAGCAGCAGCTCAGGTTTGAGTTTTCCTCACGTCTGATAGACGGAATCCCAGTTTGGGCAATTGGTTCGGTGTTCGCTCCAAGTCAGCAAGAGCAGCAGCTCAAGTTTGAGCTTTCCGCACGTCTTCTAGACGTAATTCTAGTTTGGGCAATTGGTTCGCTGTTCGCTCCAAGTCAGCAAGAGCAGCAGCTCAGGTTTGAGTTTTCCTCACGTCTGATAGACGGAATCCCAGTTTGGGCAATTGGTTCAGTGTTCGCTCCAAGTCAGCAAGAGCAGCAGCTCTGGTTTGAGCTTTCCTCACGTCTGATAGACGGAATCCCAGTTTGGGCAATTGGTTCGGTGTTCGCTCCAAGTCAGCAAGAGCAGCAGCTCAGGTTTGAGCTTTCCTCACATCTGATAGACGGAATCCCAGTTTGGGCAATTGGTTCGCTGTTCGCTCCAAGTCAGCAAGAGCAGCAGCTCAGGTTTCAGTTTTCCTCACGTCTGATAGACGGAATCCCAGTTTGAGCAATTGGTTCCGTGTTCGCTCCAAGTTAGCAAGAGCAGCAGCTCTGGCTTGAGCTTTCCTCCCGTCTGATAGACGGAATCCCAGTTTGGGCAATTGGTTCGGTGTTCGCTCCAAGTCAGCAAGAGCAGCAGCTCAGGTTTGAGCTTTCCGCACGTCTTCTAGACGTAATTCTAGTTTGGGCAATTGGTTCGCTGTTCGCTCCAAGTCAGCAAGAGCAGCAGCTCTGGTTTGAGCTTTCCTCACGTCTGATAGACGGAAATCAAGTTTGGGCAATTGGTTCGGTGTTCGCTCCAAGTTAGCAAGAGCAGCAGCTCAGGTTTGAGCTTTCCTCACATCTGATAGACGGAATCTTAGTTTGGGCAATTGGTTCGCTGTTCGCTCCAAGTCAGCAAGAGCAGCAGCTCAGGTTTGAGTTTTCCTCACGTCTGATAGACGGAATTCTAGTTTGGGAAATTGGTTCGCTGTTCGCTCCAAGTCAGCAAGAGCAGCAGCTCACGTTTGAGTTTTCCTCACGTCTGATAGACGGAATCCCAGTTTGGCCAATTGGTTCGGTGTTCGCTCCAAGTCAGCAAGAGCAGCAGCTCAGGTTTGAGCTTTCCGCACGTCTTCTAGACATAATTCTAGTTTGGGAAATTGGTTCGCTGTTCGCTCCAAGTCAGCAAGAGCAGCAGCTCTGGTTTGAGCTTTCCTCACGTCTGATAGACGGAATCCAAGTTTGGGCAATTGGTTCGGTGTTCGCTCCAAGTTAGCAAGAGCAGCAGCTCAGGTTTGAGCTTTCCTCACATCTGATAGACGGAATCTTAGTTTGGGCAATTGGTTCGCTGTTCGCTCCAAGTCAGCAAGAGCAGCAGCTCAGGTTTGAGTTTTCCTCACGTCTGATAGACGGAATTCTAGTTTGGGCAATTGGTTCGCTGTTCGCTACAAGTCAGCAAGAGCAGCAGCTCAGGTTTGAGCTTTCCTCACGTCTGATAGACGGAATCCCAGTTTGGGCAATTGGTTCGGTGTTCGCTCCAAGTCAGCAATAGCAGAAGCTCAGGTTTGAGCTTTCCGCACGTCTTCTAGACGTAATTCTAGTTTGGGCAATTGGTTCGCTGTTCGCTCCAAGTCAGCAAGAGCAGCAGCTCAGGTTTGAGTTTTCCTCACGACTGATAGACGGAATCCCAGTTTGGGCAATTGGTTCGGTGTTCGCTCCAAGTCAGCAAGAGCAGCAGCTCTGGTTTGAGCTTTCCTCACGTCTGATAGACGGAATCCCAGTTTGGGCAATTGGTTCGGTGTTCGCTCCAAGTCAGCAAGAGCAGCAGCTCAGGTTTGAGCTTTCCTCACATCTGATAGACGGAATCCCAGTTTGGGCAATTGGTTCGCTGTTCGCTCCAAGTCAGCAAGAGCAGCAGCTCAGGTTTCAGTTTTCCTCACGTCTGATAGACGGAATCCCAGTTTGAGCAATTGGTTCCGTGTTCGCTCCAAGTTAGCAAGAGCAGCAGCTATGGCTTGAGCTTTCCTCCCGTCTGATAGACGGAATCCCAGTTTGGGCAATTGGTTCGGTGTTCGCTCCAAGTCAGCAAGAGCAGCAGCTCAGGTTTGAGTTTTCCTCACGTCTGATAGACGGAATTCTAGTTTGGGAAATTGGTTCGCTGTTCGCTCCAAGTCAGCAAGAGCAGCAGCTCACGTTTGAGTTTTCCTCACGTCTGATAGACGGAATCCCAGTTTGGCCAATTGGTTCGGTGTTCGCTCCAAGTCAGCAAGAGCAGCAGCTCAGGTTTGAGCTTTCCGCACGTCTTCTAGACATAATTCTAGTTTGGGAAATTGGTTCGCTGTTCGCTCCAAGTCAGCAAGAGCAGCAGCTCAGGTTTGAGTTTTCCTCACGTCTGATAGACGGAATCCCAGTTTGGGCAATTGGTTCGGTGTTCGCTCCAAGTCAGCAAGAGCAGCAGCTCAAGTTTGAGCTTTCCGCACGTCTTCTAGACGTAATTCTAGTTTGGGCAATTGGTTCGCTGTTCGCTCCAAGTCAGCAAGAGCAGCAGCTCAGGTTTGAGTTTTCCTCACGTCTGATAGACGGAATCCCAGTTTGGGCAATTGGTTCGGTGTTCGCTCCAAGTCAGCAAGAGCAGCAGCTCTGGTTTGAGCTTTCCTCACGTCTGATAGACGGAATCCCAGTTTGGGCAATTGGTTCGGTGTTCGCTCCAAGTCAGCAAGAGCAGCAGCTCAGGTTTGAGCTTTCCTCACATCTGATAGACGGAATCCCAGTTTGGGCAATTGGTTCGCTGTTCGCTCCAAGTCAGCAAGAGCAGCAGCTCAGGTTTCAGTTTTCCTCACGTCTGATAGACGGAATCCCAGTTTGAGCAATTGGTTCCGTGTTCGCTCCAAGTTAGCAAGAGCAGCAGCTCTGGCTTGAGCTTTCCTCCCGTCTGATAGACGGAATCCCAGTTTGGGCAATTGGTTCGGTGTTCGCTCCAAGTCAGCAAGAGCAGCAGCTCAGGTTTGAGCTTTCCGCACGTCTTCTAGACGTAATTCTAGTTTGGGCAATTGGTTCGCTGTTCGCTCCAAGTCAGCAAGAGCAGCAGCTCTGGTTTGAGCTTTCCTCACGTCTGATAGACGGAAATCAAGTTTGGGCAATTGGTTCGGTGTTCGCTCCAAGTTAGCAAGAGCAGCAGCTCAGGTTTGAGCTTTCCTCACATCTGATAGACGGAATCTTAGTTTGGGCAATTGGTTCGCTGTTCGCTCCAAGTCAGCAAGAGCAGCAGCTCAGGTTTGAGTTTTCCTCACGTCTGATAGACGGAATTCTAGTTTGGGAAATTGGTTCGCTGTTCGCTCCAAGTCAGCAAGAGCAGCAGCTCACGTTTGAGTTTTCCTCACGTCTGATAGACGGAATCCCAGTTTGGCCAATTGGTTCGGTGTTCGCTCCAAGTCAGCAAGAGCAGCAGCTCAGGTTTGAGCTTTCCGCACGTCTTCTAGACATAATTCTAGTTTGGGAAATTGGTTCGCTGTTCGCTCCAAGTCAGCAAGAGCAGCAGCTCTGGTTTGAGCTTTCCTCACGTCTGATAGACGGAATCCAAGTTTGGGCAATTGGTTCGGTGTTCGCTCCAAGTTAGCAAGAGCAGCAGCTCAGGTTTGAGCTTTCCTCACATCTGATAGACGGAATCTTAGTTTGGGCAATTGGTTCGCTGTTCGCTCCAAGTCAGCAAGAGCAGCAGCTCAGGTTTGAGTTTTCCTCACGTCTGATAGACGGAATTCTAGTTTGGGCAATTGGTTCGCTGTTCGCTACAAGTCAGCAAGAGCAGCAGCTCAGGTTTGAGCTTTCCTCACGTCTGATAGACGGAATCCCAGTTTGGGCAATTGGTTCGGTGTTCGCTCCAAGTCAGCAATAGCAGAAGCTCAAGTTTGAGCTTTCCGCACGTCTTCTAGACGTAATTCTAGTTTGGGCAATTGGTTCGCTGTTCGCTCCAAGTCAGCAAGAGCAGCAGCTCAGGTTTGAGTTTTCCTCACGTCTGATAGACGGAATCCCAGTTTGGGCAATTGGTTCGGTGTTCGCTCCAAGTCAGCAAGAGCAGCAGCTCTGGTTTGAGCTTTCCTCACGTCTGATAGACGGAATCCCAGTTTGGGCAATTGGTTCGGTGTTCGCTCCAAGTCAGCAAGAGCAGCAGCTCAGGTTTGAGCTTTCCTCACATCTGATAGACGGAATCCCAGTTTGGGCAATTGGTTCGCTGTTCGCTCCAAGTCAGCAAGAGCAGCAGCTCAGGTTTCAGTTTTCCTCACGTCTGATAGACGGAATCCCAGTTTGAGCAATTGGTTCCGTGTTCGCTCCAAGTTAGCAAGAGCAGCAGCTCTGGCTTGAGCTTTCCTCCCGTCTGATAGACGGAATCCCAGTTTGGGCAATTGGTTCGGTGTTCGCTCCAAGTCAGCAAGAGCAGCAGCTCAGGTTTGAGTTTTCCTCACGTCTGATAGACGGAATTCTAGTTTGGGAAATTGGTTCGCTGTTCGCTCCAAGTCAGCAAGAGCAGCAGCTCACGTTTGAGTTTTCCTCACGTCTGATAGACGGAATCCCAGTTTGGCCAATTGGTTCGGTGTTCGCTCCAAGTCAGCAAGAGCAGCAGCTCAGGTTTGAGCTTTCCGCACGTCTTCTAGACATAATTCTAGTTTGGGAAATTGGTTCGCTGTTCGCTCCAAGTCAGCAAGAGCAGCAGCTCAGGTTTGAGTTTTCCTCACGTCTGATAGACGGAATCCCAGTTTGGGCAATTGGTTCGGTGTTCGCTCCAAGTCAGCAAGAGCAGCAGCTCAAGTTTGAGCTTTCCGCACGTCTTCTAGACGTAATTCTAGTTTGGGAAATTGGTTCGCTGTTCGCTCCAAGTCAGCAAGAGCAGCAGCTCAGGTTTGAGTTTTCTTCACGTCTGATAGACGGAATCCCAGTTTGGGCAATTGGTTCGGTGTTCGCTCCAAATCAGCAAGAGCAGCAGCTCTGGTTTGAGCTTTCCTCACGTCTGACAGACGGAATCCCAGTTTGGGCAATTGGTTCGCTGTTCGCTCCAATTCAGCAAGAGCAGCACCTCAGGTTTGAGTTTTCCTCACGTCTGATAGACGGAATCCCAGTTTGAGCAATTGGTTCGGTGTTCGCTCCAAGTTAGCAAGAGCAGCAGCTCTGGTTTGAGCTTTCCTCCCGTCTGATAGACGGAATCCCAGTTTGGGCAATTGGTTCGGTGTTCGTTCCAAGTCAGCAAGAGCAGCAGCTCAGGTTTGAGCTTTCCGCACGTCTTCTAGACGTAATTCTAGTTTGGGCAATTGGTTCGCTGTTCGCTCCAAGTCAGCAAGAGCAGTAGCTCTGGTTTGAGCTTTCCTCACGTCTGATAGACGGAATCCAAGTTTGGGCAATTGGTTCGGTGTTCGCTCCAAGTTAGCAAGAGCAGCAGCTCAGGTTTGAGCTTTCCTCACATCTGATAGACGGAATCTTAGTTTGGGCAATTGGTTCGCTGTTCGCTCCAAGTCAGCAAGAGCAGCAGCTCAGGTTTGAGTTTTCCTCACGTCTGATAGACGGAATCCCAGTTTGGGCAATTGGTTCGGTGTTCGCTCCAAGTCAGCAATAGCAGAAGCTCAGGTTTGAGCTTTCCGCACGTCTTCTAGACGTAATTCTAGTTTGGGCAATTGGTTCGCTGTTCGCTCCAAGTCAGCAAGAGCAGCAGCTCAGGTTTGAGTTTTCCTCACGTCTGATAGACGGAATCCCAGTTTGGGCAATTGGTTCGGTGTTCGCTCCAAGTCAGCAAGAGCAGCAGCTCAAGTTTGAGCTTTCCGCACGTCTTCTAGACGTAATTCTAGTTTGGGAAATTGGTTCGCTGTTCGCTCCAAGTCAGCAAGAGCAGCAGCTCAGGTTTGAGTTTTCTTCACGTCTGATAGACGGAATCCCAGTTTGGGCAATTGGTTCGGTGTTCGCTCCAAATCAGCAAGAGCAGCAGCTCTGGTTTGAGCTTTCCTCACGTCTGACAGACGGAATCCCAGTTTGGGCAATTGGTTCGCTGTTCGCTCCAATTCAGCAAGAGCAGCACCTCAGGTTTGAGTTTTCCTCACGTCTGATAGACGGAATCCCAGTTTGAGCAATTGGTTCGGTGTTCGCTCCAAGTTAGCAAGAGCAGCAGCTCTGGTTTGAGCTTTCCTCCCGTCTGATAGACGGAATCCCAGTTTGGGCAATTGGTTCGGTGTTCGTTCCAAGTCAGCAAGAGCAGCAGCTCAGGTTTGAGCTTTCCGCACGTCTTCTAGACGTAATTCTAGTTTGGGCAATTGGTTCGCTGTTCGCTCCAAGTCAGCAAGAGCAGTAGCTCTGGTTTGAGCTTTCCTCACGTCTGATAGACGGAATCCAAGTTTGGGCAATTGGTTCGGTGTTCGCTCCAAGTTAGCAAGAGCAGCAGCTCAGGTTTGAGCTTTCCTCACATCTGATAGACGGAATCTTAGTTTGGGCAATTGGTTCGCTGTTCGCTCCAAGTCAGCAAGAGCAGCAGCTCAGGTTTGAGTTTTCCTCACGTCTGATAGACGGAATCCCAGTTTGGGCAATTGGTTCGGTGTTCGCTCCAAGTCAGCAATAGCAGAAGCTCAGGTTTGAGCTTTCCGCACGTCTTCTAGACGTAATTCTAGTTTGGGCAATTGGTTCGCTGTTCGCTCCAAGTCAGCAAGAGCAGCAGCTCAGGTTTGAGTTTTCCTCACGTCTGATAGACGGAATCCCAGTTTGGGCAATTGGTTCGGTGTTCGCTCCAAGTTAGCAAGAGCAGCAGCTCTGGTTTGAGCTTTCCTCACGTCTGATAGACGGAATCCCAGTTTGGGCAATTGGTTCGGTGTTCGCTCCAAGTCAGCAAGAGTAGCAGCTCTGGTTTGAGCTTTCCTCACGTCTGATAGACGGAATCCCAATTTGGGCAATTGGTTCGGTGTTCGCTCCAAGTCAGCAAGAGCAGCAGCTCAGGTTTCAGTTTTCCTCACGTCTGATAGACGGAATCCCAGTTTCGGCAATTGGTTCGGTGTTCGCTCCAAGTCAGCAGCTCTGGTTTGAGCTTTCCTCACGTCTGATAGACGGAATCCCAGTTTGGGCAATTGGTTCGGTGTTCGCTCCAAGTCAGCAAGAGCAGCAGCTCAGGTTTGAGCTTTCCGCACGTCTTCTAGACGTAATTCTAGTTTGGGCAATTGGTTCGCTGTTCGCTCCAAGTCAGCAAGAGCAGCAGCTCTGGTTTGAGATTTCCTCACGTCTGATAGACGGAATCCAAGTTTGGGCAATTGGTTCGGTGTTCGCTCCAAGTCAGCAAGAGTAGCAGCTCTGGTTTGAGCTTTCCTCACGTCTGATAGACGGAATCCCAGTTTGGGCAATTGGTTCGGTGTTCGCTCCAAGTCAGCAAGAGCAGCAGCTCAGGTTTGAGTTTTCCTCACGTCTGATAGACGGAATCCCAGTTTCGGCAATTGGTTCGGTGTTCGCTCCAAGTCAGCAGCTCTGGTTTGAGCTTTCCTCACGTCTGATAGACGGAATCCCAGTTTGGGCAATTGGTTCGGTGTTCGCTCCAAGTCAGCAAGAGCAGCAGCTCAGGTTTGAGCTTTCCTCACATCTGACAGACGGAATCCCAGTTTGGGCAATTGGTTCGCTGTTCGCTCCAATTCAGCAAGAGCAGCAGCTCAGGTTTGAGTTTTCCTCACGTCTCATAGACGGAATCCCAGTTTGGGCAATTGGTTCGGTGTTCGCTCCAAGTCAGCAAGAGCAGCAGCTCAGGTTTGAGTTTTCCTCACGTCTGATAGACGGAATCCAAGTTTGGGCAATTGGTTCGGTGTTCGCTCCAAGTTAGCAAGAGCAGCAGCTCAGGTTTGAGCTTTCCTCACATCTGATAGACGGAATCTTAGTTTGGGCAATTGGTTCGCTGTTCGCTCCAAGTCAGCAAGAGCAGCAGCTCAGGTTTGAGTTTTCCTCACGTCTGATAGACGGAATTCTAGTTTGGGCAATTGGTTCGCTGTTCGCTACAAGTCAGCAAGAGCAGCAGCTCAGGTTTGAGCTTTCCTCACGTCTGATAGACGGAATCCCAGTTTGGGCAATTGGTTCGGTGTTCGCTCCAAGTCAGCAATAGCAGAAGCTCAGGTTTGAGCTTTCCGCACGTCTTCTAGACGTAATTCTAGTTTGGGCAATTGGTTCGCTGTTCGCTCCAAGTCAGCAAGAGCAGCAGCTCAGGTTTGAGTTTTCCTCACGTCTGATAGACGGAATCCCAGTTTGGGCAATTGGTTCGGTGTTCGCTCCAAGTCAGCAAGAGCAGCAGCTCTGGTTTGAGCTTTCCTCACGTCTGATAGACGGAATCCCAGTTTGGGCAATTGGTTCGGTGTTCGCTCCAAGTCAGCAAGAGCAGCAGCTCAGGTTTGAGCTTTCCTCACATCTGATAGACGGAATCCCAGTTTGGGCAATTGGTTCGCTGTTCGCTCCAAGTCAGCAAGAGCAGCAGCTCAGGTTTCAGTTTTCCTCACGTCTGATAGACGGAATCCCAGTTTGAGCAATTGGTTCCGTGTTCGCTCCAAGTTAGCAAGAGCAGCAGCTCTGGTTTGAGCTTTCCTCACGTCTGATAGACGGAATCCAAGTTTGGGCAATTGGTTCGGTGTTCGCTCCAAGTTAGCAAGAGCAGCAGCTCAGGTTTGAGCTTTCCTCACATCTGATAGACGGAATCTTAGTTTGGGCAATTGGTTCGCTGTTCGCTCCAAGTCAGCAAGAGCAGCAGCTCAGGTTTGAGTTTTCCTCACGTCTGATAGACGGAATTCTAGTTTGGGAAATTGGTTCGCTGTTCGCTCCAAGTCAGCAAGAGCAGCAGCTCACGTTTGAGTTTTCCTCACGTCTGATAGACGGAATCCCAGTTTGGCCAATTGGTTCGGTGTTCGCTCCAAGTCAGCAAGAGCAGCAGCTCAGGTTTGAGCTTTCCGCACGTCTTCTAGACATAATTCTAGTTTGGGAAATTGGTTCGCTGTTCGCTCCAAGTCCGCAAGAGCAGCAGCTCAGGTTTGAGTTTTCCTCACGTCTGATAGACGGAATCCCAGTTTGGGCAATTGGTTCGGTGTTCGCTCCAAGTCAGCAAGAGCAGCAGCTCAGGTTTGAGCTTTCCGCACGTCTTCTAGACGTAATTCTAGTTTGGGAAATTGGTTCGGTGTTCGCTCCAAGTCAGCAAGAGCAGCAGCTCAGGTTTGAGCTTTCCTCACATCTGATAGACGGAATCCCAGTTTGGGCGATTGGTTCGCTGTTCGCTCCAAGTCAGCAAGAGCAGCAGCTCAGGTTTCAGTTTTCCTCACGTCTGATAGACGGAATCCCAGTTTGAGCAATTGGTTCCGTGTTCGCTCCAAGTTAGCAAGAGCAGCAGCTCTGGCTTGAGCTTTCCTCACATCTGATAGACGGAATCTTAGTTTGGGCAATTGGTTCGCTGTTCGCTCCAAGTCAGCAAGAGCAGCAGCTCAGGTTTGAGTTTTCCTCACGTCTGATAGACGGAATTCTAGTTTGGGAAATTGGTTCGCTGTTCGCTCCAAGTCAGCAAGAGCAGCAGCTCACGTTTGAGTTTTCCTCACGTCTGATAGACGGAATCCCAGTTTGGCCAATTGGTTCGGTGTTCGCTCCAAGTCAGCAAGAGCAGCAGCTCAGGTTTGAGCTTTCCGCACGTCTTCTAGACATAATTCTAGTTTGGGAAATTGGTTCGCTGTTCGCTCCAAGTCAGCAAGAGCAGCAGCTCAGGTTTGAGTTTTCTTCACGTCTGATAGACGGAATCCCAGTTTGGGCAATTGGTTCGGTGTTCGCTCCAAGTCAGCAAGAGCAGCAGCTCAGGTTTGAGCTTTCCTCACATCTGATAGACGGAATCCCAGTTTGGGCAATTGGTTCGCTGTTCGCTCCAAGTCAGCAAGAGCAGCAGCTCAGGTTTCAGTTTTCCTCACGTCTGATAGACGGAATCCCAGTTTGAGCAATTGGTTCCGTGTTCGCTCCAAGTTAGCAAGAGCAGCATCTCTGGCTTGAGCTTTCCTCCCGTCTGATAGACGGAATCCCAGTTTGGGCAATTGGTTCGGTGTTCGCTCCAAGTCAGCAAGAGCAGCAGCTCAGGTTTGATCTTTCCGCATGTCTTCTAGACGTAATTCTAGTTTGGGCAATTGGTTCGCTGTTCGCTCCAAGTCAGCAAGAGCAGCAGCTCTGGTTTGAGCTTTCCTCACGTCTGATAGACGGAATCCAAGTTTGGGCAATTGGTTCGGTGTTCGCTCCAAGTTAGCAAAAGCAGCAGCTCAGGTTTGAGCTTTCCTCACATCTGATAGACGGAATCTTAGTTTGGGCAATTGGTTCGCTGTTCGCTCCAAGTCAGCAAGAGCAGCAGCTCAGGTTTGAGTTTTCCTCACGTCTGATAGACGGAATTCTAGTTTGGGAAATTGGTTCGCTGTTCGCTCCAAGTCAGCAAGAGCAGCAGCTCACGTTTGAGTTTTCCTCACGTCTGATAGACGGAATCCCAGTTTGGCCAATTGTTTCGGTGTTCGCTCCAAGTCAGCAAGAGCAGCAGCTCAGGTTTGAGCTTTCCGCACGTCTTCTAGACATAATTCTAGTTTGGGAAATTGGTTCGCTGTTCGCTCCAAGTCAGCAAGAGCAGCAGCTCAGGTTTGAGTTTTCCTCACGTCTGATAGACGGAATCCCAGTTTGGGCAATTGGTTCGGTGTTCGCTCCAAGTCAGCAAGAGCAGCAGCTCAGGTTTGAGCTTTCCGCACGTCTTCTAGACGTAATTCTAGTTTGGGAAATTGGTTCGCTGTTCGCTCCAAGTCAGCAAGAGCAGCAGCTCAGGTTTGAGTTTTCTTCACGTCTGATAGACGGAATCCCAGTTTGGGCAATTGGATCGGTGTTCGCTCCAAATCAGCAAGAGCAGCAGCTCTGGTTTGAGCTTTCCTCACGTCTGACAGACGGAATCCCAGTTTGGGCAATTGGTTCGCTGTTCGCTCCAATTCAGCAAGAGCAGCAGCTCAGGTTTAAGTTTTCCTCACGTCTGATAGACGGAATCCCAGTTTGAGCAATTGGTTCGGTGTTCGCTCCAAGTTAGCAAGAGCAGCAGCTCAGGTTTGAGCTTTCCTCACATCTGATAGACGGAATCTTAGTTTGGGCAATTGGTTCGCTGTTCGCTCCAAGTCAGCAAGAGCAGCAGCTCAGGTTTGAGTTTTCCTCACTTCTGATAGACGGAATTCTGGTTTGGGCAATTGGTTCGCTGTTCGCTACAAGTCAGCAAGAGCAGCAGCTCAGTTTTGAGCTTTCCTCACGTCTGATAGACGGAATCCCAGTTTGGGCAATTGGTTCGGTGTTCGCTCCAAGTCAGCAATAGCAGAAGCTCAGGTTTGAGCTTTCCGCACGTCTTCTAGACGTAATTCTAGTTTGGGCAATTGGTTCGCTGTTCGCTCCAAGTCAGCAAGAGCAGCAGCTCAGGTTTGAGATTTCCTCACGTCTGATAGACGGAATCCCAGTTTGGGCAATTGGTTCGGTGTTCGCTCCAAGTCAGCAAGAGCAGCAGCTCTGGTTTGAGCTTTCCTCACGTCTGATAGACGGAATCCCAGTTTGGGCAATTGGTTCGGTGTTCGCTCCAAGTCAGCAAGAGCAGCAGCTCAGGTTTGAGCTTTCCTCACATCTGATAGACGGAATCCCAGTTTGGGCAATTGGTTCGCTGTTCGCTCCAAGTCAGCAAGAGCAGCAGCTCAGGTTTCAGTTTTCCTCACGTCTGATAGACGGAATCCCAGTTTGAGCAATTGGTTCCGTGTTCACTCCAAGTTAGAAAGAGCAGCAGCTCTGGCTTGAGCTTTCCTCCCGTCTGATAGACGGAATCCCAGTTTGTGCAATTGGTTCGGTGTTCGCTCCAAGTCAGCAAGAGCAGCAGCTCAGGTTTGAGCTTTCCGCACGTCTTCTAGACGTAATTCTAGTTTGGGCAATTGGTTCGCTGTTCGCTCCAAGTCAGCAAGAGCAGCAGCTCTGGTTTGAGCTTTCCTCACGTCTGATAGACGGAATCCAAGTTTGGGCAATTGGTTCGGTGTTCGCTCCAAGTTAGCAAGAGCAGCAGCTCAGGTTTGAGCTTTCCTCACATCTGATAGACGGAATCTTAGTTTGGGCAATTGGTTCGCTGTTCGCTCCAAGTCAGCAAGAGCAGCAGCTCAGGTTTGAGTTTTCCTCACGTCTGATAGACGGAATTCTAGTTTGGGAAATTGGTTCGCTGTTCGCTCCAAGTGAGCAAGAGCAGCAGCTCACGTTTGAGTTTTCCTCACGTCTGATAGACGGAATCCCAGTTTGGCCAATTGGTTCGGTGTTCGCTCCAAGTCAGCAAGAGCAGCAGCTCAGGTTTGAGCTTTCCGCACGTCTTCTAGACATAATTCTAGTTTGGGAAATTGGTTCGCTGTTCGCTCCAAGTCCGCAAGAGCAGCAGCTCAGGTTTGAGTTTTCCTCACGTCTGATAGACGGAATCCCAGTTTGGCCAATTGGTTCGGTGTTCGCTCCAAGTCAGCAAGAGCAGCAGCTCAGGTTTGAGCTTTCCGCACGTCTTCTAGACATAATTCTAGTTTGGGAAATTGGTTCGCTGTTCGCTCCAAGTCAGCAAGAGCAGCAGCTCAGGTTTGAGTTTTCTTCACGTCTGATAGACGGAATCCCAGTTTGGGCAATTGGTTCGGTGTTCGCTCCAAGTCAGCAAGAGCAGCAGCTCAGGTTTGAGCTTTCCTCACATCTGATAGACGGAATCCCAGTTTGGGCAATTGGTTCGCTGTTCGCTCCAAGTCAGCAAGAGCAGCAGCTCAGGTTTCAGTTTTCCTCACGTCTGATAGACGGAATCCCAGTTTGAGCAATTGGTTCCGTGTTCGCTCCAAGTTAGCAAGAGCAGCAGCTCTGGCTTGAGCTTTCCTCCCGTCTGATAGACGGAATCCCAGTTTGGGCAATTGGTTCGGTGTTCGCTCCAAGTCAGCAAGAGCAGCAGCTCAGGTTTGATCTTTCCGCATGTCTTCTAGACGTAATTCTAGTTTGGGCAATTGGTTCGCTGTTCGCTCCAAGTCAGCAAGAGCAGCAGCTCTGGTTTGAGCTTTCCTCACGTCTGATAGACGGAATCCAAGTTTGGGCAATTGGTTCGGTGTTCGCTCCAAGTTAGCAAAAGCAGCAGCTCAGGTTTGAGCTTTCCTCACATCTGATAGACGGAATCTTAGTTTGGGCAATTGGTTCGCTGTTCGCTCCAAGTCAGCAAGAGCAGCAGCTCAGGTTTGAGTTTTCCTCACGTCTGATAGACGGAATTCTAGTTTGGGAAATTGGTTCGCTGTTCGCTCCAAGTCAGCAAGAGCAGCAGCTCACGTTTGAGTTTTCCTCACGTCTGATAGACGGAATCCCAGTTTGGCCAATTGGTTCGGTGTTCGCTCCAAGTCAGCAAGAGCAGCAGCTCAGGTTTGAGCTTTCCGCACGTCTTCTAGACATAATTCTAGTTTGGGAAATTGGTTCGCTGTTCGCTCCAAGTCAGCAAGAGCAGCAGCTCAGGTTTGAGTTTTCCTCACGTCTGATAGACGGAATCCCAGTTTGGGCAATTGGTTCGGTGTTCGCTCCAAGTCAGCAAGAGCAGCAGCTCAGGTTTGAGCTTTCCGCACGTCTTCTAGACGTAATTCTAGTTTGGGAAATTGGTTCGCTGTTCGCTCCAAGTCAGCAAGAGCAGCAGCTCAGGTTTGAGTTTTCTTCACGTCTGATAGACGGAATCCCAGTTTGGGCAATTGGTTCGGTGTTCGCTCCTAATCAGCAAGAGCAGCAGCTCTGGTTTGACATTTCCTCACGTCTGACAGACGGAATCCCAGTTTGGGCAATTGGTTCGCTGTTCGCTCCAATTCAGCAAGAGCAGCAGCTCAGGTTTAAGTTTTCCTCACGTCTGATAGACGGAATCCCAGTTTGAGCAATTGGTTCGGTGTTCGCTCCAAGTTAGCAAGAGCAGCAGCTCAGGTTTGAGCTTTCCTCACATCTGATAGACGGAATCTTAGTTTGGGCAATTGGTTCGCTGTTCGCTCCAAGTCAGCAAGAGCAGCAGCTCAGGTTTGAGTTTTCCTCACTTCTGATAGACGGAATTCTGGTTTGGGCAATTGGTTCGCTGTTCGCTACAAGTCAGCAAGAGCAGCAGCTCAGTTTTGAGCTTTCCTCACGTCTGATAGACGGAATCCCAGTTTGGGCAATTGGTTCGGTGTTCGCTCCAAGTCAGCAATAGCAGAAGCTCAGGTTTGAGCTTTCCGCACGTCTTCTAGACGTAATTCTAGTTTGGGCAATTGGTTCGCTGTTCGCTCCAAGTCAGCAAGAGCAGCAGCTCAGGTTTGAGATTTCCTCACGTCTGATAGACGGAATCCCAGTTTGGGCAATTGGTTCGGTGTTCGCTCCAAGTCAGCAAGAGCAGCAGCTCTGGTTTGAGCTTTCCTCACGTCTGATAGACGGAATCCCAGTTTGGGCAATTGGTTCGGTGTTCGCTCCAAGTCAGCAAGAGCAGCAGCTCAGGTTTGAGCTTTCCTCACATCTGATAGACGGAATCCCAGTTTGGGCAATTGGTTCGCTGTTCGCTCCAAGTCAGCAAGAGCAGTAGCTCAGGTTTCAGTTTTCCTCACGTCTGATAGACGGAATCCCAGTTTGAGCAATTGGTTCCGTGTTCGCTCCAAGTTAGAAAGAGCAGCAGCTCTGGCTTGAGCTTTCCTCCCGTCTGATAGACGGAATCCCAGTTTGTGCAATTGGTTCGGTGTTCGCTCCAAGTCAGCAAGAGCAGCAGCTCAGGTTTGAGCTTTCCGCACGTCTTCTAGACGTAATTCTAGTTTGGGCAATTGGTTCGCTGTTCGCTCCAAGTCAGCAAGAGCAGCAGCTCTGGTTTGAGCTTTCCTCACGTCTGATAGACGGAATCCAAGTTTGGGCAATTGGTTCGGTGTTCGCTCCAAGTTAGCAAGAGCAGCAGCTCAGGTTTGAGCTTTCCTCACATCTGATAGACGGAATCTTAGTTTGGGCAATTGGTTCGCTGTTCGCTCCAAGTCAGCAAGAGCAGCAGCTCAGGTTTGAGTTTTCCTCACGTCTGATAGACGGAATTCTAGTTTGGGAAATTGGTTCGCTGTTCGCTCCAAGTCAGCAAGAGCAGCAGCTCACGTTTGAGTTTTCCTCACGTCTGATAGACGGAATCCCAGTTTGGCCAATTGGTTCGGTGTTCGCTCCAAGTCAGCAAGAGCAGCAGCTCAGGTTTGAGCTTTCCGCACGTCTTCTAGACATAATTCTAGTTTGGGAAATTGGTTCGCTGTTCGCTCCAAGTCCGCAAGAGCAGCAGCTCAGGTTTGAGTTTTCCTCACGTCTGATAGACGGAATCCCAGTTTGGGCAATTGGTTCGGTGTTCGCTCCAAGTCAGCAAGAGCAGCAGCTCAGGTTTGAGCTTTCCGCACGTCTTCTAGACGTAATTCTAGTTTGGGAAATTGGTTCGGTGTTCGCTCCAAGTCAGCAAGAGCAGCAGCTCAGGTTTGAGCTTTCCTCACATCTGATAGACGGAATCCCAGTTTGGGCGATTGGTTCGCTGTTCGCTCCAAGTCAGCAAGAGCAGCAGCTCAGGTTTCAGTTTTCCTCACGTCTGATAGACGGAATCCCAGTTTGAGCAATTGGTTCCGTGTTCGCTCCAAGTTAGCAAGAGCAGCAGCTCTGGCTTGAGCTTTCCTCACATCTGATAGACGGAATCTTAGTTTGGGCAATTGGTTCGCTGTTCGCTCCAAGTCAGCAAGAGCAGCAGCTCAGGTTTGAGTTTTCCTCACGTCTGATAGACGGAATTCTAGTTTGGGAAATTGGTTCGCTGTTCGCTCCAAGTCAGCAAGAGCAGCAGCTCACGTTTGAGTTTTCCTCACGTCTGATAGACGGAATCCCAGTTTGGCCAATTGGTTCGGTGTTCGCTCCAAGTCAGCAAGAGCAGCAGCTCAGGTTTGAGCTTTCCGCACGTCTTCTAGACATAATTCTAGTTTGGGAAATTGGTTCGCTGTTCGCTCCAAGTCAGCAAGAGCAGCAGCTCAGGTTTGAGTTTTCTTCACGTCTGATAGACGGAATCCCAGTTTGGGCAATTGGTTCGGTGTTCGCTCCAAGTCAGCAAGAGCAGCAGCTCAGGTTTGAGCTTTCCTCACATCTGATAGACGGAATCCCAGTTTGGGCAATTGGTTCGCTGTTCGCTCCAAGTCAGCAAGAGCAGCAGCTCAGGTTTCAGTTTTCCTCACGTCTGATAGACGGAATCCCAGTTTGAGCAATTGGTTCCGTGTTCGCTCCAAGTTAGCAAGAGCAGCAGCTCTGGCTTGAGCTTTCCTCCCGTCTGATAGACGGAATCCCAGTTTGGGCAATTGGTTCGGTGTTCGCTCCAAGTCAGCAAGAGCAGCAGCTCAGGTTTGATCTTTCCGCATGTCTTCTAGACGTAATTCTAGTTTGGGCAATTGGTTCGCTGTTCGCTCCAAGTCAGCAAGAGCAGCAGCTCTGGTTTGAGCTTTCCTCACGTCTGATAGACGGAATCCAAGTTTGGGCAATTGGTTCGGTGTTCGCTCCAAGTTAGCAAAAGCAGCAGCTCAGGTTTGAGCTTTCCTCACATCTGATAGACGGAATCTTAGTTTGGGCAATTGGTTCGCTGTTCGCTCCAAGTCAGCAAGAGCAGCAGCTCAGGTTTGAGTTTTCCTCACGTCTGATAGACGGAATTCTAGTTTGGGAAATTGGTTCGCTGTTCGCTCCAAGTCAGCAAGAGCAGCAGCTCACGTTTGAGTTTTCCTTACGTCTGATAGACGGAATCCCAGTTTGGCCAATTGGTTCGGTGTTCGCTCCAAGTCAGCAAGAGCAGCAGCTCAGGTTTGAGCTTTCCGCACGTCTTCTAGACGTAATTCTAGTTTGGGAAATTGGTTCGCTGTTCGCTCCAAGTCAGCAAGAGCAGCAGCTCAGGTTTGAGTTTTCTTCACGTCTGATAGACGGAATCCCAGTTTGGGCAATTGGTTCGGTGGTCGCTCCAAATCAGCAAGAGCAGCAGCTCTGGTTTGAGCTTTCCTCACGTCTGATAGACGGAATCCAAGTTTGGGCAATTGGTTCGGTGTTCGCTCCTAGTTAGCAGGAGCAGCAGCTCAGGTTTGAGCTTTCCTCACATCTGATAGACGGAATCCCAGTTTGGGCAATTGGTTCGCTGTTCGCTCCAAGTCAGCAAGAGCAGCAGCTCAGGTTTGAGTTTTCCTCACGTCTGATAGACGGAATCCCAGTTTGGGCAATTGGTTCGGTGTTCGCTCCAAGTCAGCAAGAGCAGCAGCTCAGGTTTGAGCTTTCCGCACGTCTTCTAGACGTAATTCTAGTTTGAGCAATTGGTTCGCTGTTCGCTCCAAGTCAGCAAGAGCAGCAGCTCAGGTTTGAGCTTTCCGCACGTCTTCTAGACGTAATTCTAGTTTGGGCAATTGGTTCGGTGTTCGCACCAAGTCAGCAAGAGCAGCAGCTCAAGTTTGAGCTTTCCTCACGTCTGATAGACGAAATCCCGATTTGGGCAATTTCTCTGAGTGCACGAACAGCTGTCGCGTCTCGGTACGTCTCAAGAGAACGGGATACTGGAAACCGTGAACGGGTGTTTACTTATCAGGATCAGTTTAACCTCTCTCTTCGAAAGTTTTCTTCCAACTCCGAAAGTTCCAGGGGGCTGTTGGCCCTCCTCCCGTTTCATTCGACACATTTGTCCTCTCGCTTTTGGCTGGTTCAAAATCGGGCTGTCCATTGGAGGTTAATTTTCCCCCTTTCGCCGGTAGTTTCATTAGCGAACGGCGGCATGAACAAATGTTTCCGCAGTGTCCTCTGATCACGTGGAAGCAGCGGAAATGAACTTACTTCTGCCCCTGCGTCTGGCCTGCCATCGCGACAAAGACATCTCGCTTTCCCCTGCCGTTGAAACCAAATCCCTCCACCCACCGCCAGCTCGTTAACTCTCGCGGTCCGGCTTTCTGGGTTCATACGCGGCTTGACCTCTCAGCATCTGGTTTGACCTCTCGGCATCTAAGCTTTTCCTCCTTTCAACTTTTCCGCCGAGCGCTTCCCTCGCTTCCGTCACAATACAGAATGGCCAGATTAATTCATCTTTCTTCTCCCATAGTACTCCTTAAATAATTTTTTTGCACGCTGTAAAACAGAAAACGATTATTCTCCTGACGCATTAGATAATGGAATTGTTTCAAAAAAATTTTCAATTATATTTAAACTTTCGGAACTGTGCAAGACATTTATTTGGTGGCTAAATAGATGCCTGGTGTGGTTATTATAATGTCCTCGTTTTCTTTTAGATAAATTAAAAAATGGTCAAATTCATCTTCAAAGGTACAAACATCAATGTCATTTTTGAAAATATTCTTCAACTTTATCATCGTGTTCTTTTTTTTTTTTGCTATTGATTAAGTATAATCTTAATATATGTATGTTATAATAATCAAAAAAGATTCGAACAGGCTCCACAACAAAATCATACGTCTGAGTTCTATGAGATAATTCTGCCTTGGTGTTATCACATACTCTCAAAAAATGAACTGACTGTAAAATTTTTTGTTATTGTACTCATGTCCGACTTCTCTGTTTCCATCAAAGAACATTTTTCTCTTTTGTTGTCTGCGAATTGGTCCATCTTCCACATTAAATGGTAGCCCTGATAAATTAGTTGTCTCGTTTTCAACTTTTCAAATTGTTCTCTGAAATTATTTATAAAATTTTGTAATGACATCAGTAAAATAAATCCTTCAAATAATTCGCATTCCACTAATTGCAGTGATTTACTAGTAGCATTTATTCTTTGTAAAATAGTATTCCAAACAACTGTCATTAGTACGGTTTCATATTTGTCCATTTTCTTTAGAACTGAAGTCGCTTCCACTACGTTAACTTCTTTTTCTTCTGAATTACATATTTCTGTTAAAGCCTCTTTTATATGGGTGAAACCAGGTTTTATAGCTAATACAACATCTGCTCTTGCTGATCATCATATATTAGAAACTTATTTCACTGTACTTACAGACGCACATTGTAAATACGCTGTCACAGCTTTCATCGAACTCTAATGAAAAGACATTTTAAGACCTCGGGGCCCTTTGATATTCCGGGGCCCAACTCAGCCGTTCACCGCTTAATCCGTCACTGCCAAAAGGGCATTTCATCTCTACTTGTTTATGGTTCTTCACAAATGTAAACATGTGCTTTAATTTCAGATCTGTTAACCACTATTGAAGAAATTCCAAGACGTGATAGGACACCCGCCTCACTTTCTCGGTTTTAAGTAATATGTATAGTTCCACTGGAACACAGATAAATAAATACTATTTAAATTTAGACACAAATAAAAATACCTATAGAATGAAGATATAAACTGCATATTACAAGAGCAGAGGTAGGGTAAGGCGGAGTAATTGTAAACAGAATTTGTATGTTCACTTTCAATCCCTATTTTCAAACTCTTGATAAAGTAATTAAACATTGTTCACCCTACTAAACTAACTTGTCACTATTCTACTTTGATATTTAATTAGTACGAAGATTCCAGAAAAGAAATTTAATACCGTACTCGGCTGTTTACAATTACCCCTGAAAGTAGGGGTAATTGTAAACAACAATTTTCCTCGTGATATTGAATATTGAACAAGTGACAGCATGAGCAGTAGTCATGGCAGTAGAAGGAACTCCAATGCTATTTTTGCCCTTCTAATATCATGTTTACAACAACCCCGTTTTGATCTTTATATTTACCAAATACTCCCACTTCTTACCCCAGCAAAATATAGTTACACTTGAAAGTTGCATTGATCATGAGGTGAACTTCCAGGAATACATAAGAATAAATAATTCAAACATTTACTGAACAAAGAATGTAATTAGTGTAAAAAATAAAAAATAATAATAAAAATTGAAAAATATAAACTTAGGTACAAAAGACAAGTAAACATTACATTTCTTACACATTAACAGTGCCCTCAAATTGGAAAATTTCTTTTCGGCCTTCTTTGCTACAGATTAGAGTAGGTAAAATTGCTTTGACATGCATATAGCCGAGTTTTTTTAGAAATTTCAATTTGTTTAGTGGTAAAATATGTTTTGGAAAATCGGGAAATATTCGTTACTTTTTTGTCTGTCATATCTATATCTTATTACTATTAGTTTTTAAATGTGAAAACACCAGGAGAAACCTTAGAAAGTACTCTTTCTTATGGTACAATTATTTTTGAAATTGGTTAATAAATTAATTCGATGCGATTAAAAGTGGGTCACACAAATTTCGGACTTGTTAGATCGTAATTTCCCATCCATACAAAACTAAAACTGTTATCTATATAAATAAGAATGGAGTGTTTGTTTGTACATTCAATATTTTCGACCCATTTCAAGTTTTCTATCCGTTTTGGACCCTTCTGATGCCGAATCCGCCTTTTTTTCGTTTGGTGTCTGTCTGTCTGTCTGTCTGTCTGTCCGTCTGTCTGTCTGTCTGTCTGTCTGTATGTTGTGCCCTATACACGTCCACGCGGTTTAAGATATTTTCATGAAAATTTGCATACAGTGAGTACTTATCTTCATTTAGTGAGTGGTATTGGTTGCGAAAGTCTGTCTGTCCGTCTTTCTGTTCTACGCTCGATTTTGTGTTTGTGTGTTTGTGTCAACATCACATGAATTGTATTCCAGATATTTGATTGCATTGTATTTTATTTTATACATTATCTATTAGTTTAGTGAACGCAATATTAAACATTTCTTTATTGTTATATTTAGTTGAGTTTCATGCTAAAACACCTGAGTAAGTATACTTAAATCAACCATAATTTGGGAGTTTTGGAAAAATTGGAATGTCTATTGAATATTACGATTACTTCGATTGCTTTACCAGTACTGCTGAAAAAGTAATTATTCTTCAAATTTTTTTTTTTTTATGGAATTTCATCTCTGATACTTCATTTATTTCGAGTCTTATTTTTATTCTTTGCGCAATGAAAACGATTTCCAAATATTTGGGACAGACGATATTTTTCAATGAAATGAGAATGAACAAGATCGCGCGAGCAGTGATATTTTTTCTGGTTCTTTCGCTCTGAATTAATTTTACATTTCTAAATTTTGTACACTTTTAGTTGTAAGTTGTGGCAACTGTGCGAGATCAAGAGATAAAATTGAATCACAAATTAATATCTTTAGAACAATTTTTTGCGACATCTTTTATTTTGTTTTATTTTGCTGTTTCCAGTTTTAAATATTTATTATTTTAATAAATGTGTTTTCCTTCCCATCACACGCAACAGCACCACAAAGTATTAGACTTAAAAATGTTAGGTAAGTCAGTATAAATTTTCAGTAAATTTTAAGTGTAGTTATGCCATTATTGAAAGAATAATGCCGTTATTTAAAGAATAATGCCGTTATTGAAAGAATAATGCCGTTATTTAAAGAATAATGCCGTTATTGAAAGAATAATGCCGTTATTTAAAGAATAATGCCGTTATTTTAAAGAATAATGCCGTTATTTAAAGAATAACGCCGTTATTGAAAGAATAATAATGTTTATTAATCCAAACTGGAACTTTTTCCAAAATTAAAAAATTTGTTGTAATAATGACAGGAGAAGATTATTGTCAAAGAAGAAGAAGAAGTCATTGTATAATTTGATTATCTCTTCAATCTAGAGTAAACCAATTCAAACCGAGTAAGGTCGGGTATTTTGCTAGTATATATATATGTAGGGGTTTTTGCCCCCAGGCGCGTTTCAACAGATGGCAGCACTGGAGACCGCAAGATGACGTCACATTTACTAAGGGAGTTCCACCTATAAGGGAGTTCCACTTCCCACCTATTTTGTCATTACCCCCTCTCCAATGTTTGAAAACGGACGTGTTGCTCTAGCGCTATTCGGAGCTTTTGTTTTCGTTTATGTCCATCCAACATCAACCCCTGTCCTTAGATATTTACCTAAAATCTCTATTATGTTAAAATCCCCTAGACCCCTTGCTACTGTAATTTCCAACAATAAATAAATTGTTAAAGGTATCAATGCTTCCATCACTTTTTTCATCACTTGTGGAATTGAGTCTGATGATCTTTCCTACAAAATGGGCGCTCTAGCCCGGGATTTGAATCTGCAATCCTGTGACTGATAGATGATAGAAGAAATACACCATCGTAGATCTACTACGTCGTAAAGACCCGAAGACGGAGAAACCCAAACCAAAAGTACACCGTCGTAGATCTACTACGCATTAAAGACCCGAAGACAAAGAAACACAACCAGGAAGTGTCTTGTCGTCAATCTCAGATAAGCTAAACTTATATTAACTGTTTTATTTCTGCTTAAGTGTTTATTAGAAAAATGTGCTCATCCTACTAATTTTATTATATTACTTTTTTTTTTTAATTTTTAATCATTTTGCATGTCAAAACTAAAAGCGTTCTTGTTCCCATGCAACTGTATTTCCTTAAAAGTGTTTTTAACAAACTAATTTCAATGTTCTCTATTTGGCGACTGATTCGCAGAGAGTTTTGAAGGCGAAACGAAAGTGTTCTCACATAGAATTTTTTCTTCGAATTGTTTAGGAATTTCGTATTTGCTTCTCCAAATACTAAAAACTAATCGTGTTCTCTAATTAATAAGTCGGATCTCTTTGTTTAGTCTGGCGCTCTTGTTGTGAAAATGCCGTCTGAATTCGACTAGTTATTTATTTTTTATTCTTCGTGTGTTTTCTGTTGTGGTGGATGTTGGATGATAGCGTGTAGTATATTTTTGCCACGTCATACTTTTTATTGTATTATTTTAATTTTTAATGTGTTATATGCTCATATGAACTTGGAGAGGTGTGTGGTAGTCATTGTGCTTTCCACTCGTTATTTGAATTTAATAATTTTGTTTTTACCGACTCGACAAATTGAGTCGTGGGTGGAAAGGTGATTGACTCGAAAATTGAGTCGTGGGTGAAAACTGTTTCCCCGTTTAGAATTAAATGATTCTGTTTTGTTGACTCGAAAAATTGAGTCGTGAGTGAAAACTTTCCCCGTTGAGGATAAAAAATATTCTTTTTTTGTGACTCGAAAAATTGAGTCGTGAGTGAAAACTGTTTCCCTGTTTAGAATTAAATGATTCTGTTTTGTTGACTCGAAAATTGAGTCGTGGGTGAAAACTGTTTCCCCGTTTAGAATTAAATGATTCTGTTTTGTTGACTCGAAAATTGAGTCGTGGGTGAAAACTGTTTCCCCGTTTAGAATTAAATGATTCTGTTTTGTTGACTCGAAAATTGAGTCGTGGGTGAAAACTGTTTCCCCGTTTAGAATTAAATTATTCTGTTTTGTTGACTCGAAAAATTGAGTCGTGAGTGAAAACTTTCCCCGTTGAGGATAAAAAATATTCTTTTTTTGTGACTCGAAAAATTGAGTCGTGAGTGAAAACTGTTTCCCCGTTTAGAATTAAATGATTCTGTTTTGTTGACTCGAAAATTGAGTCGTGGGTGAAAAGAGTTTCCCCGTTGAGAATAAAAATATTCTGTTTTTGCGACTCGAAAATTGAGTCGTGTGTGAAAAGTGTTTCCCCTTTGAGGATTAAATTATTCTGTTTAAATTGACTTGAAAATAAGAGTCTTGGGTGAGAAGTGTTTCTCGTTGGTAGACCGTGTATGTCTCCCGGTATTTTTTCCTGAGACTAGTTCTAACTACTAGTTCCATTGAGGATAGTAAATCCTCCTAGTAACTGTTTTCTTTATTGGTAGGTTATATACGCCTGTCATTATTATTTTATTTGGTACTTTTTTGCCGACACAATCGTCATGGCTTACTTGACCAAAGGTCGCAAAGCAGATTTGTTAGAAGTTGTTGATGAATTAGGCTTGACGCCGCAGGAAGGTAGCAAGATCGTCGACCTTAAAAAACTAATTTTAGAAAGTGACGGCTACGACGAAGAAATTGTTTCTGGCATTCTGAGCCGAATCATTGAAGATCGAAAGGAGGCAGAAAGAAGAGATGATGAAACAAATCGAAGGGCTCAGGAAGAAAGAAGAGAAGAAAGGGCAGCTCAGTTGGAGTTACAACGCCTTCAACTTGAAGTAGCTCGAGCTGGTCAACCTGCTGCACCTCCTGGGCGTACAGAAGAAACTCAGCCTAGAATACCCCTCGCTCAATTAATACCGAAGTTTGATGAGAAAAATGACGAAATGGGACTTTTTCTCATAAACTTTGAGAGACGTGCGGAGATGGCGAAGGTGCCTAAGCGAGACTGGGTAGCATATTTGTTGCACGTAATGCCGTCGGACATCTCAAACATGCTTGCTAGAGAATCCGTGGAAAATGCTAACAACTTCGATTACGTCAAGAACATCATTCTTAAGAAGTACAAAGTGACATCAGAAAAACTGAAAAACTTGTTTTATCGTCACACTAAAACCACTGATAAAACATGGAGGAACTATGCCCATGAACTGAGCTGCTACTTCCGAGAGTGGATAGCAGACTTGCAGGTCAACACTTTCGACGACCTGGTAGAATTATTAATAACCGAACAGCTCAAATTCCGAGCTCCGGAAGAAATCAAGGAAAATTTCTTTAAGGAATGGATGCAATTCAAAAAGCCAGATCAACTTGCAGAAAAGTTTGATGAATATGAAAGTTTGAGAGAGAGCCTCTCGAGGAGTAATTTCCAAAGAAGAGACTATAGGGGACACACCGTAAGTTATAGCAATCATAAAAATAAAGAAAATCCTGGTGGTAGAGGGGCAAAAAACATCAAGCCTGAGCCTGTATGGAACAGACCAACAACTGGCCAAAACAGAAATCCTGGACAGAGGAAACCCAGATGTTACGACTGTGGTTCCCCAGATCATCTTCGTCCTGCTTGTCCCAGAAAGAACCAGCAAAGGTTCCCAGAAACAGAAAATAAGATCCCCAAACCTGAGAAAGCCCTTGATAGTCGCATGATCCGTGTGACTGCAGTTGGAGCTGAAATGCCAGAGGTTTACCTGGACGTGGAACTAAACAAGTTCCTGAAAGAAGTGAAGCTAGGCGAGTTGTCGGTTGTCGCACTCCTTGACTCGGGTAGTAAACGCAACATTTTAAGAGAGGACGTCTTCAAGAAAATGAAAAATCCACCCACACTAACAAGTAACACCTCTGTATTGTCTGGAATCGGCAACGGCCTGGCCAAAACGAAAGGATCTTTTCGGCATGTTGTTGACATAAACGGGCATGTTTGTCAACTTGACTTCCAGGTTGTCTCTGCCAAAGACATATGTTATGAAGCTATCATTGGATCAGCATTTTTGAGTCGAGTATCGTTCCCTTTTCTCGATGAAACTGAGGCTCCAAGGAAGGAATCTGTTGACTGGATGCTACAAATCGCTGAATGCAGTGAACAAGGAAATGAATTGGATCTTCGTCACATCCAGAACGGCTGTCTTCGGAAAAGCGTAGAAGACCTGATATCTAATTATGAGCCGAGAAAGACGAAGTCTACTGACATTTCGATGAAAATAATTTTGGAAGATGAAATTCCAGTGTATCAAAGAGCCCGTCGGTTATCACCTTTCGAAAGGCAAGAGGTTAACAAACAGATAGACGAGTGGTTAAGGGATGGAATCGTTCGCCCCAGTTCTTCAGACTATGCCAGTCCAATTGTCCTGGTCAAGAAGAGAGACCTTTCAACGCGGATTTGTGTTGACTACCGAAAATTGAATCGTAAACTTGTCAAAGATAGGTTTCCATTACCTCTCATTGAAGATGTCTTGGACCGATTGCAAGAAGCCAAAGTCTTCACTACATTAGATCTCAAAAATGGTTTCTTTCATGTCCCTGTAGAGGAGAGCAGTCGCAAGTATACTTCATTTATCGTACCAGATGGTCAGTATGAATTTCTCAAAGTACCCTTTGGACTCAGTACAAGTCCTAGTGTTTTTCAAAGGTACGTTTATAGCATCTTTAGAGATCTGATGAAGGAGGGCACCGTTATCATCTACATGGATGATTTGATCATTCCGTCGTCTGACGAAACGGAAGGTGTCGCGAAGTTGAATTGTGTTCTCCAAACAGCATCTAATTATGGACTCGAAATTAAAACAAAGAAATGTCAATTCTTAAAGCGCACTGTGGAATTTTTAGGTTACATCGTGGAAGATGGGACGGTTCGTCCGTCAAATGCAAAGACGCTTGCAGTTCAGAAGTTTCCATTTCCAACCAACATTAAACAAGTACAAAGTTTCCTTGGCCTCACAGGCTACTTCAGAAAGTTTATTCCAGGTTACTCAAAAGTTGCAAAACCGTTGAGTGATCTTCTCAGAAAAGGTAGTTCATTTGAGTTCGGGAACGAACAGAAGGAAGCCTATCAGAAACTCAAGGATCTACTCGCCGAAAGTCCAGTTTTACATCTCTTTAGTCCAGGAATAAAAACCGAACTACACACTGACGCCAGTATGCACGGATTTGGTGCCATATTACTGCAGGAAGCCGATGACGGAAAACTACATCCTGTCCACTACATGTCTAGAAAGACTAGTCCGGCAGAAGAAAAATACAGCAGCTATGAGCTAGAAGTCCTCGCAGTAGTGGAAGCACTGAAAAAACTGCGTGTATATTTGATGGGCAACAAGTTTAAAGTAGTGACGGACTGCTCTGCCTTCCAGAAGACGATGGATAAAAAGGACCTGGTGACCAGGATAGCAAGATGGGCTTTACTCCTGGAGGAATTTGAATATGAAATTGTTCACCGACCAGGGGAAAGAATGCGACACGTTGACGCTTTGAGCAGGAATCCTGTGATGGTCATCATTAATGACACTGTTACAGCAAGACTAAAAGTTGCCCAAAGTGAAGATGACCATATCATTACCCTTAAGTCCTTAATAGCGAATAGCGGTTCTAATGAATATTTCTCAAAGAATGACATTCTGTACAAATATGAGAACGGTCGAGAACTAATAGTCGCTCCCAGGGATATGCAGACTGAAGTGGTCAAGCTAGCTCATGAAAAGGGTCACTTTTCAGTTGAAAAAACAGAAGAGATAGTGAAGCAGGAATTCTTTGTTTCAAACTTGCGCACCTTGACACAAAGTGTCATCACTAACTGCATTCCATGTATCTTAGCAAATAATAAAGCGGGAAGGAAGGAAGGCTTTTTAAATCCAATTCCCAAGGAAGACGCTCCGCTAAACACATATCACGTGGATTTCATAGGGCCCATGCCATCTACTAACAAAAATTACCAACATATCCTAACTGTTGTAGATGCCTTTACTAAATTTGTCTGGCTCTACCCTGTAAAGTCTGTAGCAGCCGAAGATGCCCTAGAAAAGCTGAAGCACCAACAAGAGACCTTTGTAAATCCTGCTAGGATAATATCTGACAGAGGCTCAGCGTTCACGTCAAATGCTTTCACAGAATACTGCAAAGAAGAAGGTATCCAACACCTTCAAATAGCCACTGGAGTGCCTCGTGGGAATGGACAAGTTGAAAGGATTCACCGAACTCTTATCCCTGTTTTGACAAAGCTTACTCTAGAGGAACCTACTAAGTGGTTCAGGCATGTCGCAAGACTACAGCGAGTTTTAAACAGCACAGTAAGCCGTAGTACCAAGTACACTCCATTTGAACTCTTGACTGGCATCAAAATGCGCAATAAAGAAGATATAATTGTCAAAGATATTCTTATGGAAGAAATGATGGAAAACCATCAAGAGGATCGAAATATTCTCCGACAAGATGCGAAGGCTAATATCAAAAAGATCCAAGATGAGAATAGGAAGTACTATGATAAGAAACGCAAGAAAGCTACTATCTATAAACTGGGCGATCTCGTAGCAATCCAGCGAACCCAGTTCGGCACAGGATTAAAGTTGCGACCTAAATTTTTTGGCCCGTACGAAGTTTCGAAAGTTAACTCAAAAGATAGGTACGAAGTGACCAAAGTAGGGTATCACGCCGGCCCTAATCAAACCACCACTTCGGCTGATCTCATGAAACCATTTGCTTAGTCAGACTGATTTCATTTTTTTTCCTTTATAGTATTAATTAAATTATATTCTTGTTCTCGTATAATACATTTGTTTATTTTATATTTCGTATCGTGTATTTTTTGGAATATTGAAATTAATGTGTATTTTTATATATTATCCCACTTCTGACACCAAAAATTGGTCTTGTTCAAAAAATTGTAACTGTATTTTTAGTTTAGTACTGTAATTTTTCTGTATACTCATATCCTCCTTTCGTTTAAGGGCAACCATCCAAACATCTAGAATGTGATGTGTGAAAACGTGTCAAGATGGACCCTTAAGCCAACTGAATTTGTAAGCGATGTCCAGTGCTGTTTTCAGTTGGTAACTTTTCTTAAAGTTTCTTTCTTTTAGCACATTGGTTTCCTGGTGCGCCGCTGTGGTCAGCGACGGTGTCAGGACGGCCGATCTGTAGGGGTTTTTGCCCCTAGGCGCGTTTCAACAGATGGCAGCACTGGAGACCGCAAGATGACGTCACATTTACTAAGGGAGTTCTTCCCACCTATTTTGTCATTACCCCCTCTCCAATGTTTGAAAACGGACGTGTTGCTCTAGCGCTATTCGGAGCTTTTGTTTTCGTTTATGTCCATCCAACATCAACCCCTGTCCTTAGATATTTACCTAAAATCTCTATTTTGTTAAAATCCCCTAGACCCCTTGCTACTGTAATTTCCAACAATAAATAAATTGTTAAAGGTATCAATGCTTCCATCACTTTTTTCATCACTTGTGGAATTGAGTCTGATGATCTTTCCTACATATATATATATATATATATATATATATATATATATAGCTTAATACTATTAGTTTCAAAATTTGAAAATTCTACCACGTGAAAGCTTAGAAGGCACTCTTTCTAATGGTATAATTATTTGTAAAATTGGCTTATAAACAAATTCGATGCGATGAAAAGTATAATTTTGCGATAATGTATAAATTGTTCATCGCGGAGATGAAACGTCAGATTGTTCTTGCTGGCCTTATGAATCTCGCTGTGACGTCATGGCCGGGAAAGATGCTTGCGAAAGTAGTGTTGGTTTGCGAAATAAACCTAATGGGATTGCGTAGCAATCACCGGGGGTTGGCCAGCGTAGGCGAGCAGGAGGCCGGGGCCCCTAGTAATGAAAAAAAGTGCACAAATGCGGAAATTATATATCGCTTTACTTTCATATGAAGTCTTAAAGGTAGAAATTAAATATTACTTTTCTTTCAAAACTTCTTAAAGCCAAAGAAAGTGAGAAAGTTATGCTTTTTTAAAGTCTCAACGCTAATCCTCACTGATTCCAGCAAACAACGTAAATCAAAATCAAATTAAACAGTAATAAGTTATGCAATAAATAAAGAAATGCAAGGGGGAAAAAAAATTCCACGACTCAAATCAAACAAAACACTTCCTATTTACAATCCGTTAAGAAAATGAAAGGAAAAAAAGATAGAATTCGACCACGTGACTCAATTCAAACAGAACAATCTATTAACTTGACTCAAAAACGAAAAAAACATCACAATGAAATGAAGGGGGGGGGGGAATAATAACGAAATGAAAAGGGATAAAAAATAAATTTATAACCTGGTGATCCCTCTAACATTATTGCCATTCTTAAGAAACCGAATAATAAAAATTAAGCCAATAAATTAATTTTTAAATGTTTCAGATTAAATTTTTTAAACTCGGGCTTCAGGTGCATTCACCTTTAGGACTACCTGTGTCCCAAATTTTTAGATTGTAAGTGGTATAAATTCGTCTGGACCACAGAGACACAAACACTTCCTTTTATGATACAGTCGGACATACAGTAGAGAACAGTTCAACCTATGTCACGCCGGGCATTTCGGTAAGGAAAAAATTTCTACTTCAAATAAAAGAATAGAAATTTGGTTTCTTTAAATTTTAAATTGGATACAAGTATTTCGTTTTCTATAATAAACAGTCTCTTTTGAGGAACTAACACAATATATTTTGAAGGTAGAAGCCTGTTTGCTTGTTGTCTGCTGAAACAAGCACATTAAATTGTCGAGTACGATGCATGAACAGAAAACTGTGCCTAACACATGAAGAGATGAGAGAAGAGAATATTGGAAGATAGAACTTTATTTTATACTATATTGTTGTTTTTCACTTTTCCCCCCTGTAGTCAGATATTTAAGATGATTTTTCTATAAAAGACTTCCCATTTTCTACTCGCATTTATCTTTGCTCAACTCATTCATTTGTCATCGTAGTCTATCTGGGATTTTTCTTTTTTACAGATTTAATTTCGTCCGAAAAATGTAGTTATGCCAAAATTTAAAACTTAAAAAACTTGACAAATGAATGTCTGTTTCAATAACAATTCATATCGCAACACGCACGATCGTTATGGTATGAGCAAGTTCTAAAACAGAAAAATTAAAATTACCCAGAAATTTAAAGCCCTATTTAGTGATTCCCGAAATTGAGTATACATCATGAATCGATTTCTTTAAAAGCCCATAACTCTGTTATAATAATAATAATTTGAACATGATTTTTATTAGAATGGTTAAGTTTGCATTTTGAAATATGTCACGATAAAATACAATTCCATATATTCGCTAAAATAATTTTAAATATCAAATTCAAAAAATGCATGTGACAAACTTGAGTATATCCTATTTTGTATTGAAACACAATAAAAACGTTAAATAAAGTTTTGTTGAACAGATTTTTTTGTGCAGAACAGATTTTTTTATGCAGAACAGCTTCTAAGGCCCTGTTCACGTGAGACGTTTTCTAACGCGCGTTTTCGAGGTCAACCTTCCGTAAGCATTAAATTATGTTTTTTTATTCCTCTAATTCAAGTTTCTATCTTTGCTATCATTGAAGATAGAGTAAAAATTTCAACTGATTTGAAATCTGCTAAACATTTTACACCAGATCGATACCTTAAATGTGATTTTCTTTAATTAAAAAAAATAAAACAATCAAATGATAAATAAATAAATAATAAATCTGTTTTTGTATCGATCTGGCGTAGAATTTTACGCTGATTTGAAATCCGTTGAAATTTTTACTCTATCTTCAATGATCGCAAAGATAGAAACTTGTATTAGTGGAATGAATAACATAATTTAATGCTTACGTAAGGCTGACCTCGAAAACGCGCGTTAGAAAACGCCTCATGTGAACAAGGCCTTAGCCTAGGAACACTGAATTAAGAAGAATGTGTGTGTTGGGTTAACGAATATGCCCATTCCTCTCATAGAATTATACCTACATTATGTACTCTAAATATCGGGATTTTAAACCACTTGTCCTATTTCAAGTTTTCAAGATCATTGAAGTTCCAAGATTATGTTGCAGTGTATATTGCTGTTTGAGGTGGCTCTGAAACTTTAAATTAACTATTTTTGCTTTGCACCTCTTTTCTCTCGAGACATTATCTGGACACAAAATTCGATTCTAAATCAAAATTTCAACGTCTTTTTTTAAGAAGCGACAGACCCTCTTGACGTTCACAAGCACTTTATTAAACTATTTACATAATAACATGGGCATAACACACATATTTACAAATTTACAGAATCTTCTAAATACAACCCGACATCTCTGAGGCCCTGTTCACATGAATCGTTTTTAAAGCGCGTTTTACAAGGTCAGTTTTTCTTATACATTAAATTATGTTTTTTATTCCCCTTATTCAAATTTCTATCTTTGCGATCGTTGAAAATACAGTGAAAATTTCAACGGATTTGAAATCTGTGGAAAATTTTCACCAGATTGATACCTTAAATGTGATTTTTTTTAAATCAATAATTAATTATTTAATAAATAATTCAATAACCAAATGGTCAATAATTAAATAAATAAATCTGTTTTTGGTATCGATCTGGCGTAGAAGTTTACGCTGATTTGAAATCCTTTGATATTTTCTCTCCATCTTCAACGATCGCAAAGAAAGAAACTTTAACTGCGGGAATAAAAAACATAATTTAATGCATAAAAAAAAAAGCTGACATTGGTTAAAGCTAGGCGCGTTACAAAACCCCACGTGAACAGGGCCAGAAGCTACACCGCTCATATACATTCAATAGCGATCGTCAGCCTTTTTTTCCCCTTGGTCTTAATTACAAAGGTCAACTAAGTCAAGGTCGTGTTGATTGTGCTGCCATCTATTGAGCGAGGAGTGATATATATGTTTCAAAACTAATTTTCCGACCTCTCCAGTCAGCATATAACCCGAAGCAAGCCCCGAAATACTTCCATGCTTGGAAGTGAACATGGTTTGAAGAGGATACGCAAACTTTTAGAAGTTTGAATGCCTATATTCGGCATTCCACCCAGAAACATTCAATAAGTTTTTCTTATCTTTGCCAATAATTGTGTGTTAATTTGAATGAGTATGTCCGCATAAAGCCACGAGAACCAATTTTCAAGATTTCTAAGTACCTACCACTCATGAAAATAATATCTGTCTTGCGTCCAGACCTACACAAACGTAAAAAGAACACTTGCTCGCTAAATCGTATAGCTTTAAATACGATAAATCGACACCACAATAGTACTTGGAACCGGGAAATGCAGAACATTTTTCACACTGCAAATCTAATCACAATATTGCATTCCATCCATACCTTTAAATATGCTCGTGTCTATTGGCAAAGAGAACATAAAGTACATTTGAGTACATAAAGTACCTTGATTATTAACTAAGTACTTGGAATACTTTTTTGTTTCAAGAGGGGTCCGTCATAAAATATAGTACTGGAACCAAAATTCCCCATTTTTAACTCACTGATACAAGCAAACAGACTTCCGAAATTCGTCGTGGTAAACTTTGGATCAACCCATATCTTTAAACTTACACGAATCTTAAAATTTACACGAATTTTTAATTAAGTTCTATATTTTTACAATTATCTGTTTGATATATTATTAAAATAATTTGAATGACAAATTTAATTATTTTGTAACCGATTGTGTGTGTAGGCCCGATAGAATTATTAGATGATCTGGACTTTTCGCGTTTTCAGTGATTAAGTAGAAATACACTTTGTAAAAATATCTGTAACACACGCAGCTGGCTAGGGCTACACAGATTGGATTCAGCTGAACGTGTACAAACTTTTGGGAGAGGTAGGTTGCACCCAAAGAACAAATCAGAAACATTTTGCAATTGCAGGGTCAGAAATGCCATCCTAATGTGCTAGTGTACAGAGGACGAGAAATGAAAGCAGCTGTGAAGAATCAATTGATTCTTCCAAAAAAACACTTAACATGGTGTGGAGTATCCATATATTCTCTCTCTCCCACGTCTAAGTCCAACGGAAATGGCGGCGACAGCCAGTCGCCCTCCTGTCGCTCTACTTGACAGTTAGAGACAATGGGCAGACTTTTGGTTCCCAGGTTGATGGACGAGCTGGACGCAAGATCCTAGACAGCGAGAGGCCGAACCGAGACTTTCCGTCGGGGTTCAAAGCCCAATAAGGTCAGCGGGCACCTGTGACCCCCCCTTGCACTAGACCAATTGCAGGTCGTGAATTACGTCAAGAGCGACGACAGCGCCAGAAGCCCACCCCCTCCAAAAGAGGTATAAAAGGGCGCGCACGGTTTTTTCGAAGAGCTCCGAGTGATTTTAATTGCCACAGGACGGTCGAGCTGAACTTACCCGGGCATCCGGCCCCAGATTATCCTTGAGAGGAACGCAGCAGCCGCGGCAGGTAGCCGGCTAAACTGCTCCCCGGTCGCACGAGCTTGCGACCTTCTGATCTCACCTGAGAACGCTCAGAGAGGCCACCCGGCCGGAGGACTATCGCTCGAGTCCCGTTACCAGAGGAGACCTGATTCTCCGCCTTGGCATCCCGCCAGACTTGATCTCATCCGAGATAACCGTGAAAGGCCGTAGCCTCGAATTCACCCTTTGCTTGGTTCGTTACCAGAGGAGACCTGATTCTCCGCCTTGGCATCCCGCCAGACTTGATCTCATCCGAGATAACCGTGAAAGGCCGTAGCCTCGAATTCACCCTTTGCTTGGTTCGTTACCAGAGGAGACCTGATTCTCCGCCTTGGCATCCCGCCAGACTTGATCTCATCCGAGATAACCGTGAAAGGCCGTAGCCTCGAATTCACCCTTTGCTTGGTTCGTTACCAGAGGAGACCTGATTCTCCGCCTTGGCATCCCGCCAGACTTGATCTCATCCGAGATAACCGTGAAAGACCGTAGCCTGGAATTCATCCTTCGCTCGAGTCCCGTTACCAGAGGAGACCCGATTCTCCGCCTTGGCATCCCGCCAGACATCATCTCATCCGAGATAACCGTGAAAGACCGTAGCCTGGAACTCACCCCATTACTCGGGTCACTGCTACTGATTCTCCAAGGGAACCATTCCCAGACCGTCGATTCCAAGATAACTGTATATATTTAAATCTTACTCTAACCTAGAAATAAAACTTCTTATTTCTCAACCTGTAGCATTAGTCAAAGTCGTTACAGACAAACTGCTGGCAGTCGGTGCGATTTCCTAGTATAGAAATCACTTAGGAGACCCACAGCTAAAACCTCCGTCAAAGACAGCAGAACCCACCACAGAAGAACGAATCATCCGTGCAGGATAGCGATCAGAGCAGTCTTCGACGCGTATTTCCATTCTGCGGTACTTTTTTGGCGCGTGCGGGAATTTGGCGAAAAAATCAGCTAGCGTACAATGCCAACTTGTAACTTGACGTCATGCGAATGAATGTAATCAACCGTGACCACTCCCACTGACCACAAGCGGATGGAGAGAGAACGATCAGCAATGTTAAAAACTTAGAAAATTCAGCAAAATAACATCTTTATTCACATGTAAACAATACAATAGCTTCATGATCGTACTGTCTTATTTTCCTTTCCATTTGGTAACAAGCATTGTATATTATCTCGGAACTTCTTAAACAGACCGATGTATTTGAAACACCAATTTGTTTTTACTGTGATGAATCTCGCATCTTTTAATATCTAAGCATATAGAAATACAGGGTTTTATATGTTTAAATTGAGAAAATTTTTCATTTTGCTTTACTTGTACCGATTGTTCTCAACTTTTTCCCCTGAACTCTTATTTGAAACAAAGTTTGAGTTAATTTTGTGTATTTTTTTTTAAATAAAATTTTTATCTGATTAATTTTAAATCTCAATGACTTGTGTTGTAATCAGATGAATGAATACCATGGAATTCAGGAACACATTATTTTGGTTGTATGAAAATGTCCTTTGCTTTTTGTACCATGCAGATATCCAACACATTTTACATTTTTAAACGATTTAACTGTGCATTGCCATGGTTGATTTCTTTGGAATTCAATCAGGAAAAAAGAATCCTATCTGACTATGCTAAAGCACCTCTAGTAAATACAAGACATTTAAATTTATTTACTAATTGACGCATGGATGATTTGATACATTAAATCGAGATTTTTTAAAATGTGAAATGCAGTAAGTTATAATTACCATTTTTTTTAAACTTAGGGTTCAATAATATAATTATGCTTCTAAAAAGTATTGAATTTATTTGTAGATGCTTTTTTTCATCAAATCCTTGTCATGGGCACCCATACAGAGGTACTCAAGACCCCTCCATGGCCATTAGTATTGCCAAATTTGATAAATTTAAAACAATAAAATGGCCAGAAACTTTTTTTAATATAAAATATTGACGATGTAATTGCCTTTATCAAATATCTTTCCACTTGAAAAATAAATTTTAAACAAATCAGAAAGCTTTAATTGTACAATTCCATTGTAACTTCTGCATTGAAAAAATTGCTAATATTTGTGTGGATTTAAAGATAGATTTGAGTTAAAATCTCTTTTGCCCGTAGCATAGTCCTTAGTGACAATGGTCCTATCAAATTATTTTAGAGAAAATTTTATATTAAACTTAAAATTTTCAATAAACTGAAAGTCATGAAAAACATGTTTTATTTTTTTTTGCCTACAAAATTGATTATAAACCAGTTTAATAACTTAGTTCAGTCCTATATTTGCTAGCATTTATCATGAACATTAAGTACCTTCTGATTTATTTCTTCTTATTATAAGTTAGACTAGATGATTTCAGTTTGATTGGCTGTTAGTTGGAAAACCAACATATGTATTATGAAGGAGGACAGCACAAATAATTAAAATATGAATTTATTAATTTTATTTTATTATGCAAATGTAACAATTTTTTATAAACAAAATTATTTCAGGCATGCTTTCAACAATTAAAGTTTTAGAAAAAGTCTAAATTATGTGGCAAATCACAAAATTTATTTATTATTTACATGAAATAAAACATCAAATCCATTATTTCAATGAATTTTGTTGGTAAAATTAGGAAAACCTAATTTTCTTTAATTTAACATATTAAATAGCTATGCAAAATTTATTAGCCAATAATTCTGAAGTGCATTTAGTTATTTTTATAAAAATAAAGAATATATTTGTAGAAATAATCTTTATTAAGGCGGCACAGTACCCTAAAAATGATAAAAATATCGAAAAAATGTTTTTGCATTTTTTGATGGCTTATACAGTTAGGAAGCTTGCCTCAAAATATATATTCTAGATATGATATCCAATTAGTTTTAAAGATATTTGAAGTTTACTGAGTGTTGTCAGTGTCAAAATTTGACAGCATAGAGGAGGGGGCGTGGTTAAATTGAAGAACTCATTTTTTGCCGAGGTGCTTTACAATTTTCTGTGTGTGGCTACAGTTTAGTCGTTCTCGCATTTCACGTGGAAACATTGGTTGCAAATTATTTCAAATTCTATATTGAATCGCTTGTATTCGCAAATTCTATATTGTTTTTGTGAGCAACAGCAGTACTCTGGCACTTATGGTTTCAATATTTAATGTACTGAAAAATACAACCATAGGCCCAGTGGCATAGGAAAGGTGTGTGGGCTGCCCAAAGTTACAAAAATTTGTAAAAAAAATGAGTGTTTAACGACATTTAAAAAAATATATTCTTATTAAAATAAGTTTAATAACTTCATCTGACAATTAACTTCAATAAGTGATGATGCGTATTAAAACTTATTAGTTCAGTCAACGAAATGCGATTGAATTCGACGAATCGTATGACTAAGGGAAGCCTCTTAAGTTTGTAGTAGAGGTGTCAACAATCAGAAAATAAGCAGTTATTGGTTAACCGTTTTTTATATCAAGTTACAACTAAGGTTGCTACAACATCTCTTTTAAAAGGAAAGTGTCCAGGCGAGGATTTTTTAACTTAATCCTAAAGCATTTGTTCCTTGTACAAATGACTCTTAATCTGTAGAGTGCATTCTTTTACTACTATACAACTTCAGAAAACAGACTGCCACAGTTAATACAAATCTTAGTCGTAAATTATGATAAACTTTCTAAAGATATCCTGAGAGAGCTTCCATGAGTAAGAAAACTTCTACAAGCTGCCAAAGTTTCAACAAAAAATTCTCTGGAATGGTCTTTAATATTTTTGGAGTTTGTTTTTGAATATGAACTTTCAGATTCTGTACCAAATCTAACTCGAGCTACAATGAGTAAAGCTCGGCTCTGCATTAACTATTTACTCTACAGAAGATTATATAGTTGTGGCATTCTGTTTATGCATTATGCTTGTCAGATAACCCTAACTAGCCATACAATTAAACCATTTTAACTGATTTATTTGCACACTGAATAATGCTGATACTTGGTATAAACATGACTGCATTTTAGTCAAATATATACAAGGAAAAAATTTAATGTTGCATTTAGTGACTAACAGCACATGCATCAATCCCAAGGGGGGACAATTTAAACATGCTGTTAAAAAGAAATACACGACTAATAAAATAAGGTAGTAAAGCAAAAAATACTTTTTATTATCAAGTAATAATATATCTCATTTAGAGTAGTCTAACACAGAGCATACATTTTATATTGAGGTGTTTTTCTTCCATAATAACATAGTTCAATATTTTCATAAAAACAGGCTTTAATAGCCTTGCAGCTATGCAACCATCTCCAATCTGTTTGTGCCACGTGGAAATGGCAGAGAAGTAGCACAGATGAGGGATAAATTTCTACTAAGGCTTTTATTCCCGTTTTTGAATCATCAGTCATAAAGAGATGGCGTCTGAAAATTAAAAGGAGACAGTTGATGAATTTCAATTTTACCAAATATAAATAATATCCAATTATCAGTGTAAAAATCAAACAATATATTTCCTGGTCAAACAATCTACATCTTTATCAGCAAGTTTTCTGATTTATGGAAAAATACTAAAATAATATACATATTTAGACATCCATTTCATATTAATACATTTATTCTATTCTAAGCTAAAATATGATGCATTTAATTGCACAATTGAAGGGGCAAGTGTATCACCTTTATCCACTTGTCCCTTCAATTAAGAATGTAGTGTATTGAGTAAAAATAAATGGTGGAACACATACACTGTAAAAATAAAATCTTCAAGACTATAAGTGTCCATTTTCTTAATAACAAGTGTTTTATTGTTTAAAGATACATTTCCAGTCATCCATTTGCCCTTCATTAATTCAGATTTCCTGTTTCAGATTTGTACAAAATTTCAAACTGGGTTGAATCTTAGAAATCACTTGTTTAACTAATTCATAATTTTTTAGTCGTGAAATATTTACATTTAATTTTTAATAAAAAGTTGTGTAAGTTCTTAATGTACACTTAACTGATTTCATTCAAAATTTAGAATGTTTACATTCAGGCTTTGTTTACATTTAGACAGTGAATTCTTAGTCCTCTGAAGTACTTTTTCAATATAATAAATGAAATTACGTTTAAAGTAATGTTATATCTTGATATCAAAACTACATTTAAATGTCCACACTAGAAAATGTTTCTAGTCTTTGTTTACATTTAGATTGAGGTATCTTTTCTAAACTTCAGATGGCTTCATTGATATTTATGATACAACAATGATCATTTCTTGAGAAAGCTGTACAAATTAATGTTAACAATTAGATTTGAGAATGTCTCCCTTTACAGGTTTTGTTTACATTTATAATAGTTTATACAACTTCTTGTAATGTTAAATGATAGTGTAACTGCTAACCTGTGATAAATTATTTTACAAAGAAATTAAAAAAATGTCTATTACATAGATTATTTTAAATGATTTTGCCATGTTCACAAAAGATGCAGTTAATATTCTAGAGTTAGCTTTGTGGCTATTCTCCATCTGGTGGGGACTCGAGTAATAACTTCTATGCTTGGGTAAGGTTGTGTAAAATTGAGAAACATAAATAATTCCTTGCACTCCTAAGGGTTTGCAAACCACCCATTGGAAACTCACCATGCTATGGTAAGATTGTATGCAGTTCTTTATTTTGTTTTTATCAAAGCCTTTGCAGGCAGTCCAACATTGTGAAAAGGAGAATATTGAGGTTTTTTAAGACTATCATTAATCATTACCTTAATTAAATACTCCAAGTAATGTAATAAATATTTTCTTTAAATAGATATTCCCATTAATTCAATGCTGCTGGCCTTGAATATGTATCAACTTTGGGTGTTAAGACTTAACCTATCTGCTTAAGTAATTTTTTACACAAGTTTCTAATTGAAAAAAAAAAAGAAAAGGAAATGTATCTTACCTCTCTATTTTCAAAGCACAAAGTAAATTATATTTTTAGTAGAGAAAATGCAGTAAAGTAACTTTGGTTGTTTGATTTTCATGGGTAACTACTGCAATTGGAACAGCTCCTACTTTTGTTGCTGTCAAAAGTATAGAGTGAGGAACCTGTACTTTCACAGCCGGCAGTAGAATCCACAAAAATGATTTCTGAGGAACACTGAAGCTTGCGTGCTCTTTTCAATACAGCCATAACTATAAGCACAGCACATGTCCCATCAAGAGTCCGAACCACAGTAGCCCTAGAATGTTTTCAGTGTATTAGTTCAAGTAAGCAATTTTAAAATGAATCCTAAATCATTTACTTTTGAATATTTTCTTAAAGTTAGTAAATACTTTTTTCTTCATACAGTTTTAATTTTTTCAAAAGAGTCTGTTGAAGGACCCAAATTGATTACTCGCCATGACTCATAAAAGTGTAAAATTTGCTGTCGAGTGAGATTTTTTGCTGAATTTGAAATCTTCCACAAAGTTGTCACTGGCTAAAAGTAAATCTACATGAAACCACTTGCCTGCCATTGGAGTCAACCCATAATTAAAGTAGTCAAAAAACTGTAGTTTGATCTAAATATTAAAATAAACATTTAATATAGTTGCATTAAGAATATACAAATATTTTTTTATCAAAATATACATTACTCGACATTTTTTAATAATAATCTGTCGTAAAAATTGAAGCACTTTCTTATAAAAATTTAATTTTAAGGTGAAAAACTGCATAATAAAAATAACATGCTTTAAATATAGTTCTATTTTTTATTGCATTTCTATCAGTGTATCTATCATTTATGTATGTTGATGAATAAATTCACCATATGCTAAAGTATTCAATAATTGAAGCATAAAACCAGTGCAGCATTTAGACAGGTGTTATGCAGAGTTGCAGAATCTTGTGAATATAGTTCAGGGAAAAATGGGAAGTCACTAAAGTCTAGGTTCGGCAGTGTGTGGGGATCGACTCAACACCCACAAATCTTTCTTAATGGTTTTGAATGCTGAAATATTTTTTTAATTAATGTTATTTAAGTGAAGCGAATTAACAAAATGTTATCATTGTTTTTAAGTTTGATACAATAGTTTAAGGAACATAAATTTACCAGTCTTAATATGGAAATCATAGTCTTATTTCAACATTGCTACTTTCCGAAAACACTACGAAACACGTGAATATTGTGTCCAAGTCTAATTAATAGAAGACCCAAGAGGTTCTACAAAGTCAAATGCACAAATTAACAAAATAGAAAAGGATGAGTTTTTGATATTTAAATTAAACAGGTATAGATTAAATTATTACACCAAAGCTGGCTAATCTTTGGAGTCAAAACCACAACCAGTGCCGTAAAGAATTTGGGGGTTAAAATGAAAATTAAACACGTACAACATGCAAAGTGGTATTAAAACAAACTATCTAGAGGATTTCATGGCTTATAAAGAAATGGCATTAGGAACATCATACACGAGTATAAAGTTCACAACATTACATAAATAAGTTCTTGTAAAAGCAATAAACGAAATGTTGCAAATGATTCAATAACACTATGAGGAGAGTTTTAAATTCGTCAACAAGCACTTCAGTAAAACAATATCTACAAATTTATCACAATAAATTAAACTCTAATGTATACTCACCACGAATTTCCGCACCGAAGCACGACGTTCAGAACGACCTGCTGTACTTTTCTGATGGGTTACTGCAAACATTGCACTCATCTGGGTTGGAACATCTATCTCTTCAGTCAAAGTGTCGCCAAATTCCCGTACGCGCCAAAAAAGTACCGCAGAATGGAATTACGCGTCTTCGACAGAGAACCCCCGTAGAAGCGCCAACGGCCAAAAACATCCCCAACGCCATTAGGCGAAAGTGAAAGTGTCCAGCCACCGGACCGCGGTTAGACCCCATGCAGCTGTGCGTCATCGCGTTGTGTGGTTCCAGCGCCAGCGGTCGTGTGAATCGTCCGTTCTTCAATTCTGTGCGGGCTTCAATTACGTGAATCGCTTAGAGTAGTGCGAGTGTGCTTTCAAACTGGATACCTCATCGCAAGTGGTCAACAAACGGGGTAAGCTGATTTTTTTTATTGGAGGCTTAGGTATTTAATGTGTAAGGTCGTACTGTGTGAAATATTGAATCTGGTAGTTAACTTGTACTGATTGTTAAAACTGGAGTGTTAAATTAATAGTAGTTAACATTCAGGGTTTCTTTGTGCATTGTTTTTGTTGGTGTATTTTATGTTTTGGAATTAGAGGATCGCTGAAATTTAAAAACTGTTGTGTATGTGCCGCGTTTTGATTTAGTGGGGAACCGCAGAGATAGAAAAAAAATGGCTTTCCTAAAAAGACATAGGAAAATTGACTTGCAAAGGCTAGCAGAAGAAATGGGGCTAGATATAACGGGGGACGAAACTATAACGATCCTTGTAAAAGAAATTCAACAAAGTCCCGAATTTGAGGAGGTAGGAACCAAGGAAATGCTCGAAAGCTTGGTCCGAGAGAGAGAAATTGAAAAATCTGAGGCTGAGTCGTTATGGGAAAAATCTGAGGCTGAGTCAGAAAAGTTACGGGAATTTGAACTGGAGCGTCTCCGCCTAACACAAGCAGTCGAGATAACTAATTCCGCCCCCACGCGTAGGGTAGAAACCAGACCCCTCAGGCATTTAGGGGCAGTGATGCAAAAATTCGAACCTGAGAAGGCCGATGTGTCGTTGTTCCTAATTTTGTTTGAGAGGCAGATTCGGAAGTTGGCTATAGAGGAAACAGAATGGGTTGACTACTTGATCCCCTTGCTTCCGGTAGACATAGCTGAACTGATTGTAAGGGAACCTATCGAATTGAGCGGGGATTATGAGTATGTTAAGTCACTTCTCCTTAAGAGATTCCAAATAAGCGCCGAATCCTACAGGGTAAAATTCCAACAACATCAGAGGAAGCCAGGAACCTTGTGGAAAGACCTCGTCTTCGAGCTAAGGAGCTATTTTGAGGGTTGGTTAGGAGCCCTAAAAGTAGATAATTATAAAGCACCCAAAGATCTGATAATATCGGATCAAATTAAGAGGCGCGTTCCGGTCGAGATGAAAGACCATTTCCTCGACTTATGGGCCGAGATGATCGATCCGGCAGAATTGGTCGAGAAGCTCGACGATTATGAAACTAACCGGAAATTCTCGCGGAGGCCGGACAGGTTCCGCCCGCCAGAAAGGAGGTTTAATGATAGGGTTAAGACCGAAAAACCACCTGTTGACAAAAAGCCAGGGGGCCCCGAAAAACCTAGGGGAAGGCCAGGGCAAGAAATCCCAGGGGCGCAGAGAGATCTCCGCAGTCAGGAATTCGAGCGTAGAAGAGAAGTGCGTTGCTATGAATGCAATCAAACGGGCCATATCCGCCCCCATTGTCCCCTCAACAATCGCCCACAGGAACGGGTAAATAACCTAACCACAGAGGAGTTCGCTCCCTCATTTAGGCCGTTCCTAAGCCAGGGTCGCGTAAACGATGTAGAAATGACCATACTACGGGACAGCGGTAGCAGCATCGATTTAGCCCCTCTGAAATTAGCAAACCCGGAAGACTTTACGGGAGAAAAGATATGGGTCAGACAACCCCTTGAGAACGATTATCGGTGTTTACCTTTAGCGAAAATGATAATCGAAAGTGCGGCAATAGGGCGAGTGGTCACCAAGGCTGCTATTGTGGGGAGTTCCGTGAAAATGAATCACTATTTATTAGGGAACGCCACCCAAGAGCTTATTGAGCAGGCAAAGCGAAACCCGCAACTGTTGAATCAAGTGGCCACGCGTAGTCAGGCCCGAAGAGAGGCTAAAATCCCGCAAGTCGCACCCCAAAGCCCAATAGTTGATGAGGAGGAACCGATTGAACTGCCGGAGGCCACTGAAAGTGCCGAAACCTATCTGGCAGGGATTTCGGCGGAGGAATTTAAAACCGAGCAGAAGAGCTGCGAAGAATTGAAACTTAGCTGGGAAAGAGCAGAAACGGGAAAACCAACTGAGTTCCGTATCGAGAATGGATTGCTTTACCGGAAGTCAATCGATCATTTAGGAGACGCGAGGCTACAGCTGGTGATTCCCGCGAAACTGCGGAACCGGATCTTCAGCTTCATTCATGAAGGTAGCGGTTCGCACTTAGGGGTGACCAAAACGAAGGATAAGCTTCTTAGGTATTTCTTTTGGCCGAATTGCACAAAAGACACCGAAGAATTTGTAAGAAGTTGCGATCCTTGTCAGAGGATTGGTAAATCCCGGGAAAAAAAGAAGGCACCTTTAAAAATTGTACCAATTATTACAGAAATATTCTCGAAAATAAATATTGACACCGTTGGGCCACTCCCTGTGTCAAGTCGCGATAATAAGTATCTGGTGACGGCTATCTGCGTAGCTTCGAAATACCCGGAGGCCATACCCGTCCCAGATATCAGTTCAGAAACAGTGACGGATGCGCTGTTGGGGATATTTGGTAGGTTGGGATTCCCACGCGAGATACAGTGTGACAACGGAACCTGCTTTACTAGCCACTTGACGACCTCATTGTTCGAAAGGTTTGGTATTAGGGTATGTCACAGCTCCGTGTATCACCCCCAATCTAACAGCGTAGAGAGATGGCACCGTACCGCGAAAAGGTTACTGAAGGTATTGTGTTTAGAGTCGGGAGAGGATTGGGAGAAACAGTTGCCGTTCGCCCTTCTCGCCCTAAGGAATGTGACTCACGAGTCCACAGGATTCAGCCCGTCCGAGTTGGTGCATGGAAAAAAACTGAGAGTGCCCGAGACAATCTTGTTTGAGCACTGGACACAAAAACCGGACGAGGGCGAGTTAGTGACGGAATACGTTCTAGGATTACTAAATAGGCTAAAGAGATGCCAGGAGCTTGCGTCTCAGAGGGAAGCGGAACAACAGTCCAAACGGAAAACCTATTACGATAGGGGAGCCGTCACGCGGAAGTTTAATCCCGGCGATTTAGTTTTGATTCTGGCATCGTACAAAGCGAATAAAATGTCAGTTCAATGGGTTGGGCCAGGAGAGATAGTGAGACAGTTGTCGGAAACTAACTATGTCATCCAAATGCCCGGTAGATCCAAAACGCAAGTTTATCACGTAAATCTACTCAAACCGTATCACCAGCGAGTAGAGACCGTAAATTTGCTGATTACTGAGGATACTATTCGGGACGGTCAAGGAATGGACTTAGAGATCGCATATCCGGCTGCTAATCCGAACATATTTGATTTCGACGATATCGTCCGTGATAGCGGGTTGCAGGGTAGGTGCACTCCAGAGCAAATCTCCGAGTTAGGAAAATTGCTGGAGACGCACCAGAAATTATTCTCTAATAATCCGGGAAGGACCCATTTAATTGAGCACGACGTGGAGCTCATTAGTAATCAGCCTGTTAGATCCAAACCATACCGGACTTCTCCGCGACAGACTGAGATACTGAAAGCGGAAATTAAGAGGATGCTGGATTTGAAAATAATCGAAATCGGGGAATCCGACTATACTTCGCCTATGATTTTAGTAGAGGCCATTGGGAAGGATCCTCGCCCTTGTGTGGACTATAGGAGACTCAACTCCATCATCCGGAACGAATATTTTCCCTTGCCCAACATAGACGACCGTATCGAGAAAGTATCGGCTGCAAAATTTATTACAGTCATCGATCTGACCAAAGGATATTGGCAGATTCCCTTGACCCCTAGAGCCCAACGGGTAGCTGCTTTTGTCACGACCTTCGGGACCTATAGACCGTTAATGCTGCCGTTCGGGTTAGTCAATGCCCCGTATTGCTTCTCGAAATTTATGGCTCAATTGTTACAAGGTTGCGAGGAATTCAGCGTCCCCTACTTGGACGATGTAGCAATATTTTCAGAAACCTGGGAAGAACACATGAAGCATGTAGATGTGATCTTGAAAAAAATAGCTTCAGCGAGACTTATTATTAAGCCATCAAAGTGCAAGTTTGCACAAAATTGCGTTAAATACCTTGGGCACATGGTAGGCGGGGGGTGCAGGACACCCACCGAGGCTAAAATTCAAGCCGTGCTTGATTTCCCCACACCCCACAACAAAACGCAGATTAGGCAATTCCTGGGTCTAAGCGGGTATTATGCCAGGTATATAAAAGGGTACGCTATCATAGCAGAGCCGTTAACCCGCGCCTTGAAAGGTAAAAGCCGGAAGGAAGACGTGGAATGGTCAGCAGAATGTGATCAGGCATTCCAGAAATTGAAAGAGAAACTGACCGAGAAACCTGTGCTGTACGCCCCTGACTACAGTAAGGAGTTCATTATTCAAACGGACGCTTCAGATAAAGGAGTCGGGGTAATTATGGCACAGAAGGATATAAACAATACTGACCATCCTGTCCTTTACCTTAGTCGTAAGTTTTCGGACTCTGAGCAGAAGTTCAGCGCCTCTGAAAAGAAGTGTGCTGGAATTATCTTCGCGATAAAAAAACTTAGACATTACCTAGATGGACAAGCCTTTACGATAGAGACGGATCACAATCCTCTCGTTTGGTTAAAAACAAACGCAGGCCATAACCCTCGATTAATGAGGTGGGCCCTAGCTTTGCAGCCTTTTGATTACAAAATTAAGTACAGGGCGGGCAAGGAAAACCAACATGCAGACTGTTTAAGCAGGATGTTGGCCTAACACTGAGGAATATTTCCAGAACGTTAGGTAAAAGAGCCAATACTCCTCCAGTAATTATAGTGTATTCTCTTTCCTTTGCCTCTAATGAATTGATCAGTGAACTTGTTTTGTCTAACCCTTGCCTTACAGATTTTTCACCAAGGAAAAATCTCTTGAAGGGGGGAGGGATTGTGGAGTATCCATATATTCTCTCTCTCCCACGTCTAAGTCCAACGGAAATGGCGGCGACAGCCAGTCGCCCTCCTGTCGCTCTACTTGACAGTTAGAGACAATGGGCAGACTTTTGGTTCCCAGGTTGATGGACGAGCTGGACGCAAGATCCTAGACAGCGAGAGGCCGAACCGAGACTTTCCGTCGGGGTTCAAAGGCCAATAAGGTCAGCGGGCACCTGTGACCCCCCTTGCACTAGACCAATTGCAGGACGTGAATTACGTCAAGAGCGACGACAGCGCCAGAAGCCCACCCCCTCCAAAAGAGGTATAAAAGGGCGCGCACGGTTTTTTCGAAGAGCTCCGAGTGATTTTAATTGCCACAGGACGGTCGAGCTGAACTTACCCGGGCATCCGGCCCCAGATTATCCTTGAGAGGAACGCAGCAGCCGCGGCAGGTAGCCGGCTAAACTGCTCCCCGGTCGCACGAGCTTGCGACCTTCTGATCTCACCTGAGAACGCTCAGAGAGGCCACCCGGCCGGAGGACTATCGCTCGAGTCCCGTTACCAGAGGAGACCTGATTCTCCGCCTTGGCATCCCGCCAGACTTGATCTCATCCGAGATAACCGTGAAAGGCCGTAGCCTCGAATTCACCCTTTGCTTGGTTCGTTACCAGAGGAGACCTGATTCTCCGCCTTGGCATCCCGCCAGACTTGATCTCATCCGAGATAACCGTGAAAGGCCGTAGCCTCGAATTCACCCTTTGCTTGGTTCGTTACCAGAGGAGACCTGATTCTCCGCCTTGGCATCCCGCCAGACTTGATCTCATCCGAGATAACCGTGAAAGGCCGTAGCCTCGAATTCACCCTTTGCTTGGTTCGTTACCAGAGGAGACCTGATTCTCCGCCTTGGCATCCCGCCAGACTTGATCTCATCCGAGATAACCGTGAAAGGCCGTAGCCTCGAATTCACCCTTTGCTTGGTTCGTTACCAGAGGAGACCTGATTCTCCGCCTTGGCATCCCGCCAGACTTGATCTCATCCGAGATAACCGTGAAAGGCCGTAGCCTCGAATTCACCCTTTGCTTGGTTCGTTACCAGAGGAGACCTGATTCTCCGCCTTGGCATCCCGCCAGACTTGATCTCATCCGAGATAACCGTGAAAGGCCGTAGCCTCGAATTCACCCTTTGCTTGGTTCGTTACCAGAGGAGACCTGATTCTCCGCCTTGGCATCCCGCCAGACTTGATCTCATCCGAGATAACCGTGAAAGGCCGTAGCCTCGAATTCACCCTTTGCTTGGTTCGTTACCAGAGGAGACCTGATTCTCCGCCTTGGCATCCCGCCAGACTTGATCTCATCCGAGATAACCGTGAAAGACCGTAGCCTGGAATTCATCCTTCGCTCGAGTCCCGTTACCAGAGGAGACCCGATTCTCCGCCTTGGCATCCCGCCAGACATCATCTCATCCGAGATAACCGTGAAAGACCGTAGCCTGGAACTCACCCCATTACTCGGGTCACTGCTACTGATTCTCCAAGGGAACCATTCCCAGACCGTCGATTCCAAGATAACTGTATATATTTAAATCTTACTCTAACCTAGAAATAAAACTTCTTATTTCTCAACCTGTAGCATTAGTCAAAGTCGTTACAATGGCTATCTGGACTGGCGCCTGCTTAAGCTTGCAAACGGAGACCTGTCCCCCCCCTTTCGCAAGGGCTACAGAGAGAGCGTCGCCGACAGAAGCGGCTCAATCCCATGATAGTACTTTACGCAAGTCCAACTTGATTGGCTTGTTTCACGGGCTTGGCTTCACTTGGATATCTCGCCAATCTGATTGTTGCAGTAACCATTTGATTTTGAATATGCGCGTTGTTTCGTAGAAATACAATACTTACACTATCGCCTCAGCGTACAGCGTAAGTGTCCGACAAGTTGACTCTGATTGGCTCCTCATATATATGTTGTATGGTTGTTGTTAGTAGTATTTCTTGCCAACTTATATTAAGGGTACTTATACTTTAAAGAGCATCTAATCGTGAAGCAACGATGGCCTAATGGCTATAGTCACTTACCTTCAGATCAGCCTCGGCAGCGGAGAATGACTTCCTGAGTTCGAACCCAACTGAGGAAAAATTTTTAGATCCTCCAAATTATTAAAAAAAAATTCCAATTTAATTCCTTTTCATTCTGCCGACCAACCGGTATAGTGGTTAAGGTGTTAGCCTCTAGATCGGAAGGTTCCTGGTTCGAATCCGGGTGCGGGCATGGATGTTTGTAAACGTATGGTGTAGAGGCGGCTGGTGCACCTTAAATCTGTCGTGGCCGAAAGTCCTCACGTTGGGTTGGCGTGGAAGTTTGGAGAGTGGGGTGCCAGCTCAGGTGTTGCTTCGTCATCTGACCGGGGTTCAAAATTACGAGGTGTTGTCCTCGAATCTTTCCCTTAAGGGACTGATTCCGGACCGTCGTCAATAGCCCGTTGTGTTGCTCTAGTACGACGTTAACTAAAAATTACCATTAATTATTATCCTTTTCATTCTAATTTACTTTTCCTAATTTTTAATACCCTTTTTATATTTTTCCAAGCTTCCGTTGATTTTACATAAATAATCTAAGAACCACTCCTGAACTCACTACCAGCTGATATTTTCCCGCCCCTCGGCCGTCCCCTTTGCTTTAGGATGATGGTGTCGTATCCACCCCCTGGCTTAGGACCATTCTGATGTAACAAAAAGCATACATAAAACACTAACTTATATAATTATTAACATATAATAAAAGGATACAATTTTCGGCTCCCACCTCTACCTACCCATAGCCATGAATCTGAAAAGAAAAGAAGAAAGCAGAAAGGAAGAGATAAATCGCCAACAACTATAAACCTTGATGACATACGTATCTAGGTCATGTGATCCGATTAGCCAATCAAGTTGGACTTGCGTAAAGTACTATCATGGGATTGAGGCGCCTGTGTCGCCGACTGCCCAGCGAATGATCGGACTGCTGATTCGTCACGAAGGTTCTCAGCCAATACGGACGAGGCGCCGACCCTGCATCTTGAAATTGGAGGAGAGAAAAAAAAAAGACGATTTGACTCTCGGACGTTGTACTGGCGGTTGAGCAGAAACGGAACAGCCGTTACTGGATTTTTTCGAGAACTTGTGGAGTCCTGCAAAGAACGAGCTCTCACTCCAACATTTTGTGAGTATATACATCCTATTCAGAGGATTGGGAACAACCTGTTCCAAACTGCTTGAACTTTGGGAACATACTGTTCCAAAACTGCTGTGAAATTCAAGAACATCCGGTTCCAAACTACTTGAACTTTGGGAACATACTGTTCCAAAACTGTTGTGTAATTCAGGTACATCCGGTTCCAAACTGCTTGAAATTCGGGAACATCCTGTTCCGAACGTCCATCGTACTCCATCCGAATCCTGTCCCTGAACTTTAAAATCCAAACAATTTTTAAAATAACTTTTCATTAACCTAGATTAAAGAAAACTCTATGCTGTAAGAAATCTCGTGATTGATTCGCTACCCTGTGAGATTCAGTTCTATACAGATAGAGTATAATTAAATAAATGGTGGCAGCCGGTGTGGGATTACCAGAAAAAGTGAAAAATTCTAGCGACCCAAAAATTAATAGACTTTAGTGCGAACCATCCAGAATCGACACTGAATTGGACACCCCGTCCAAAGATTGAACTAGTGCACCAGAAGGACCGAGCTGGAATTGGACGCCCTGTCCAGAAATCGAACAAGAAAGTGGACACCCCGTCCAGAAATAGAACAAGAAGTGGACACCCCGTCCCGAATTAAAGTGAGAAAAGACCATTCCCAATTGAACGGAAGCCTGGGGAAGCAGTTGATGATAAACGAGTCGTGCCACAGATAAGGTAAGCCTGATTCTTCATTAGAGGCTAATTTTAAATTGGTATGCAAAAGTAAATAGTAAATGAAGAAATACCAAGTGGTGAAATAATAAGTGAAGTAGAATATATAAAGGAATGATGTGTATAATATTTTACTAGTAATTGAAAATTTTGAGTATTGTGCTAAATTTCTGAGTTCAAAAAATTACCTACTAGAATCAATTTCCATGCTGTGTGGGAACGAAAATTGAGATTAAATTGATGAATTGAGTTATACTGTGTTTATAGAGGATATAGAAAACAGTATTTTTGTGTATTGCATGTGTTAAAGTAACAATTTAAATCTTGGTAGAACTGTATGTATCCAGACCTCCCTAAAAGAAATTTGGTGATAGGCAAAAACCAACCGGAAATCGCACATAAACCAGCAGATGATAGGAATGGGGCTAAGGACTGGCGGAAAACTAATAATGTAAATTCGGATTGGAGGACGAAAGAATTCGAAAGGAGAAAGGTCCCCACTTGTTACAATTGTTTGAAACCAGGTCACATTCGACCTCATTGTACTGAACCCAGGAGAAATGCAGAAATTGTAAACAATATCACTTCGGACTCAAAATTTTCTCCGTCGTTTAACCCTTACCTGAGTAGGGCTAAAATAAATCAGATAGAAGTAGAAGTATTAAAGGATAGTGGCAGTTGCATAGACTTATGTTCTATACATTTGGTGCAGTCTGAAGATTTTACCGGGGAGCAAATCTGGGTAAAACAGCCCTTGGAGAATTCGTTTAGGTGTTTGCCACTGGCTCGTATCGAAATTGAGAGTTTCGAGTTTGGTAGGATTTAAACAAAAGCTGCGATAGTAGGGAAATCAGTCGAAATGGACCATTACCTATTAGGAAATTCCACCCAGGAATTGACCGATCTGCAGAAAAAGAATACGCTAAGTCACAGTAAACCAAAAGTTAACGGGAGCCGCGATGACTCTAAGGGAAAACCGGAAACGGAAAAGCAAGGCGAAATAGTTTGCCAAACCGATTTAACGGATTTGGATGTGGAAGAGGAAAAATAATTTTACCTACCGTAGATAAAAATTCCGCGTTAACGTTACTCGATGTTGATGCTAAAACGTTCGCGAGAGAACAAGAGCTGCTCTGAGCTTAAGCCAATTCGGGAGAATGTAAGGCAGAATAAGACATCCGAATTCAAAATAGATAATAATATACTCTTCCGGATCTCTAAAGATCACAGGGGCGAAGAACGAAATCAATTAGTGAACCCCACTAAGTATAGAAGTCGAATTTTGAGTCTTTGTCATGACGGTGTTAGTTCACATTTAGGAGCTACGAAAACAAAAGACAAGCTTTTTAGGTTTTACTTTTGGCCATGTTGCGTTAAGGAGAGTGACGAATTTGTCAAAACTTGCGATGGTTGTCAAAGAGTTGGAAAGCCATCCGAACAGAAAAAAGCGCCTCTCAAAATCGTGCCAGTAATCACCGAGGTATTCGCTGATATAAATATTGACACAGTTGGGCCTTTACCCGAATCTACGAAGGGAAATAGATACATTTTAACGGCTGTCTGTCTAGCGTCCAAATGCCCGGAGGCAATTCCCTTAGAAACCGTAAATTCGGAAAATGTGACGGATGGTTGCTAACCATATTTATTAGAATAAGATATCCAAAGCATGTGAGCTGTGACAATGGGTCTTATTTTACTAGCAACCTCACAACTACCTTCTTTGAAAAGTTTCGCATCAAAATTAGGCATAGTTCAATCTATCACCCTCCGACGAACCCGGTGGAACGGTTTCATAGTACCATCAAACGTCTTTTAAAAGTAATGTGTGTAGAATCTGGGGAGGATTGGGAGAGATGCTTGCCTTCAGCACTGCTCGCCCTCAGAAATGTAACGCATGTATCAACGGGTTTCAGCCCCGCCGAATTAGTCTACGGCAAAAATTTACGAGTACCAGAGACGCTCCTTTATGAAAGATGGAGTAAAATTCCACCAGACGAAAATACCGTAACTGAACATGTGTACAGCCTTATTAACTGATTAAGGCGTTGTCAACTTTTGGCCTCTGAGGTAGAGAAACACTCAAAGGAAAAACAAAAGACGTATTATGACAGAGGGTCTGAATTCAAGATAGGTGATAGGGTATTAGTGTTATCCGCTTGCCCTCCTAATAAATTAGCCGTTCGCTGGATCGGTCCAGGAACGATAGAGGAAGCTATAAGAAACAAATTACGTGGTTAAAATGGCCTGGGAGATTAGAGAAGGTACAGGTGTATCACATTAATTTACTGAAACCTTACAATCAACGTGTTGAGAGCGTAAATATAGTAATGAGAGAGACAGTCTCAAGGGAAACGATTGACTCAGATTTAGAGATTACGTACCCTAACGCGAGTCGTAATATTTTTTATTTTAGTGAAATCGTGAAAGATAGTGGTCTTGAAGAACGGTGTACGCCAGAACAGCTTAGGGAATTGGAAACCTTATTGGTATCGCACCGGAAATTATTCTCAAATGATCCTGGTCGGACACACCTGATAGAACATGACATTAACTTAATCAACCTGTAAGATCTAAATCCTATAGAACCTCCCCCAGACAGAACGAGATTTTAAAAACTGAAATTAAACGCATGTTGGACGTAAACATCATTGAAATCGTCGAGTCCGACTATACCTATCCAATGATACTGGTCGAAAGCCCTGGACGTAGTGCATAGATTATAGACGGTTAAATTCGATCATAAGAATGGAATACTATCCATTGCCAAACATGGACGATAGGATTGAGAAGGTCTCCTCAGCCAAATACATCACAGTGATCTATCTGACCAAAGGATACTGGTTGATCCCTTTGAGTTCTAAAGCGCAATAGCTGCGTTTGTAACCACTTTCGGAATATACCGGCCAATATTTCTTCCTTTTGGACTGGTAAATGCCCCATTTTGTTTTTCGAAATTTTTGGCACAACTACTACAAGATTATGAAGAATTTTGCGTTCCGTACCTTGATGATGTAGCGATATTCTCCGAAACGTGGGAAGACCACTTTAAGCATCTCAATCTTGTGCAGCTAAAAATCGCATCAGCCCGTCTTACGATTAAACCCGCTAAATGTAGGTTCGCACAGGATTGCATGAAGTACCTAGGACATATGGTAGGACGTGGGTAAAGGACACTGACCGAAGCAAAAATTAAGGCGGTGGTTGACTTTCAAACACCTAAAAACAAAACCCAAATCAGACAATTCTTGGGATTGAGTGGCTATTACGCCAAATATATAAAAAATTAATATATATCATTGTCGAACACTTGACCAGCGCGTTAAAAAGGAAAATTAAGAAAGAAGACGTGGAGTGGTCAGCAGACTGTGACGCGGCTTTTAATGAAGAAACGTCTCACTTAGAAGCCCGTGTTATACACCCCTGACTTCTCGAAAGAATTTATTTTACAAACAGACGCATCTGGTAAGGGAATAGGGATAATCATGGCTCAGAAAGGTTCGGATAATACCGACCATCCCATTTTATATATAAGTAGGAAGTTTACCGGAGCTGAGTGTAAATTTGGAACTACAGAAAAAGAATGTTCTGGCATTATCTATGCCATAAAAAAACTACGCCATTACCTGGATGGTCAGAAATTTAAGATCGAAACACACCATAACCCCCTTGTATTTCTTAAAACGAATGCTGGACATAATCCAAGACTCATGAGATGGACGTTAGCATAGCAGCCCTTTAATTACAAAATCATTCACAGGGCTGGAAAAGACATTGGGCATGCAGACTGTCTGAGCAGAATGCTACCTGATAATTAAGAAAGCATTGTATTTGAATACTTGATTTTGATTTATTATATTTGTATTTGAGTACTTTGATTTAGTAAAGTGTAGTATATTATATTTAAGTAACATGTAGTAAGGTGTCGGAATTGTACATAAGAATTTGTGTTCTGAAGTTTTTTTTTTAAATAATTTTGTGCCTATAATGTTGTTGTCAGGTGCACCATGTCTAACAATTGCCTTGCAGATTTTGCCATTACGCCAATTAAGTGGTCCCCAACCATACTGGTTCAAACATTAATAGCAAATCAATTATGTGCTGAACGTATGATCGGTACCGCGCCTGAACAGCGCCATCTACTGCATGAAGATGGCATTTATGTAACCTTCTCCTCCCAGAAGTTTTTATACGCCTAACTAAATCACCCTGTAAAAAGTACTGCATAAATTTTTTTAATTTGACGAAGCACACAGTTATGCAGGATAGTTATCATAAAAGCGCGGAATGGAAATGACAAATGGATTAGTCTGATTTCCTGTACAGAGTGTGCAGTCTGATTTCCTGTACAGAGTGTACAGTCTGATTTCCTATACGTTTTCTGAGCTATTTGGGAAACAACTGTTCTCGTCGGGTTTAAGGTTAAACCGGCTCATCTATGAAAAAATTTACGCGAAAGATAAATCAATTGTAACGAATCTCATGTTCAGATACTGTACACCAAATATTTTTCATCAGTCCCGCAAAGCAGATCCTATTCTCAGGACCCATCCCGCAGGCGAGACGCAGCCCAACAAGCATTTTTCTCAAACCAACAGATCAAGTGCGGCACATAAAATATTTAATTATGCTCGCAGACCTGGTACAGCTCTCAAATATTTTTAACAGCCCTGCAGACCATATACGGGCGTCCGATAAAGGTTTACTAGGTCTGCAGATCATATATGACTTTCCGAATAAGTTTACCCTTCCCACAGACGAAATACGAATACCAGATATTCCAAAAGGGGGAGAGCATACTTGTTCATAAAAAAGTATTTACAAAAAGTGGCAAAGCAGAGAGGTAGCCTAGTGTTATTTCGCAAATAGCTACGTTGAAATTTGAGCAAGCAGATTTAAGCAGATAACAGTATCAATATTGTAAATTTTCTAGTTCGAACTGCCTCAAGTATGCTGGCCCGTTCGGCCCTCAGATAAACCGAATCATACTTGCCACATCCTCGACATAGCCAGACCGCAAACTTTCATATCTCATTAACCTTTAGACTACGGCTGGTACAGCCAGTCGTACCATCATCGCGCCAAGAAATAATTTAGACAACGGTCAGTACATCAGTTGTACCTTGGAAGTTATAAGGATCGCGCCAAGAAAAAAAATTTAGACTACGGCCATCACGTGAGTTGTACAGTGTGATTATAATAATTAAAATTCAACTTAAAAAAAAACTGTAAAAAAAAACACCACTGCTCAAAGTGACTTGAAATTTGAACTGAATATACTCGAAGGAAATGACATGACATAAGAAAAAAAATAGTTCCAAATTTTAGCAATAGATGGTGTTTAAAGCGTCATAATATACAAAATAAAAGACGTCATGCACACGACACATTGCATTTGTTATAAAAACGCGGGGTACATACATATAGCGTTTAGATCATATTGCGTTTGAGAAGCTCGTCACGACTCTCTCAATGTAGGATCGCGCTCTGCTTGTGAAGCTTTTTTACAAGAACGGTGACTGTGCGCCAGCAGCTCTGAAAATGTTCCGGACAGTACAGGGTACGAAAAAAGGCTGTGTGCCGATGTCTGCTAAGGGTCTGGAGAAAATGATTAAGAAATTCCAAGAGACAGGTTCTTTTCAAGTGAAATCTTGAAGAGGGAGGAAATCAATTGCTTCGACGTCAGTAGAAGATGTGGGCACAGCATTCTATGATAAAACGAGCGGTGGTGTGCAAACGTGCAGTGCACGGGGAATTGCCCAAACTTTGGAGATGCCTGTGAGCACGGTGCATAAAATTGTACGAAACATTCTGCATTGCTATCCATACAAAATTGCCCATGTTCAGGAGTAGCTTCCTGCTGACCTGCCAGTAAGACAAACTTTTGCTCTAGGATTAATTGCTCGCATGTAAGTGGTGGCCATTGAACATTTTGTGGACAGGCGAAGCCCATTTCCATCTACAAAGGCATGTCATTACTCAAAATTGCTGAATATGGGCAACGGAAAATCCATTCGCACATGAACCAGTACATCTTCATTCTGCAAAGGTAAATGTGTGGTGCGGGTTAACGCCATCGTTTATCGTAGGACCATTTTTTTTCGAGGAATAGGTCGTGCGGGTCATGTTACATGTACCGTCAATGTTAACGCTATGAGAGTCTTTTGCCAACCATGGCATTCCAACACTTCAACAGCATGCATGTGTGGATAGCATCTCTTTTATGCAAGATGGCGCTCCCCGGCACATTGCAAAGCCAGTGAAGCAGCTGCTCAAGAGGCATTTCGGAAATGATGGAATTATCAGCCGTCATTTTCCAACAGCCTAGCCGTCAAGATCACCTGATCTTAATCCTTGTGACTTCTGGTTGGGGGGTTCTCTGAAAAATGTTGGGTTCAGTGGTCCGATTGCAAACTTAGCTGAATTGAAGACACGCATTGCGCAACACATTCACAACGAGACCCCTGGGAGTCTCCGATTTGTTGTGGAACATGCTTTATCCTGGTTTCAACTTGTGGCAGAAAACAGTGGACAGCATATTGAACATGTCTTGCGCAAGTCTGACGAAAATTAACAACCGATTTCATTGTTGTTTTTTAGGCAGTTTTTGGCCTCAGGACAGTTAAAAATCAATTTCATTGTTGCTTTTTAGGCGGTATTTGGCCTCAGGACAATTAAAAACCGATTTTCCATATCCGATGTGGTACGACCTTGTCGCAGTGGATGGGCTTTCCACTAACAGTGTCACAAGTGTTAAATGACTTGGGAGTTATTTTTTCAGTAAAAATCCGGAACAGTCATGCACATTGAATAGTACAGTTGTTTAACGTGCCACTCACGCCATAGCTGTCGTATTGCGATTCAAATGTCACTTGTAGTCGAACCCATTTGCGTTATGACGCTAAAAGCGCCATCTATTGCTAAAATTTGGAACTATTTCTTTCTTATGTCATACCATTTCCCCCTTCTTCGAGTATATTCAGTTCAAATTTTAGGTCATGCTGAGCAGTGGTTCTTTTTTTTGTTTTTGTTTACAGCTTTTTGAAAATTGGACTTTAATTATAATCATCCTGTGCTTTGAAAGTTATAAGAATCACGTGGATAGAATCCCGCTTGTTATATCTATAGCCGTAATCTTAACCGAGCTTGTCGGAGAAAAAAGAATTAATACACCTAACTCAGCCTTACCTGCCAATTAAAAATAAGAAAATATTAATTTGTGAGTTTCATACCACGTCCATGATTAGAAATTAAATGTTAGCGCAAATTGAATGTCAGAAGTGGCATACGATCGTCTGCTACATTGCTCGCTTCAGCAGCTTTATCCCTGTGTGACATGAAAGTTTGGGAAATTGAGGTCAAACACGCGGCACGTGTAAACAAGAGATCACGAAACACGCATCGAAATGTCCCTTTAGCAAAAGGTCATGTGTCCCTGGAGATTTGAATAAAATATAAAAGGGGTGTATTTGTATGGAGAATAGTTTTAACCAGACGTGTTGAGTTGAAATAGCGACAAGCTGTCTATATTTTACACAAAGCATTACGACACTGTACGAGTAGTTCTGTTTACCTAATGTGCATTGTACGGGCTACTATCCTCAGCAGAGGGTGGATTACTTTCGATTTGTGGTTTCATTTTAAATTATTCATCGCTATAAAATAGCGGAAAATACATGATTGAAACTCGCAAATTACTCGAGGAAGGGTTTTTATATATATATATATATATATATATATATATATATATATATATATATATATATATATATATATATATATATATATATATATTACAAGTGAAACACAATCTGCCGATGATTCTGAGAAAACGAAGTTGGAAACCATTCTAATTTCAAACAATCATTCCAGCTATTATTAATTACACTAGGGGGCTCCGCCCCCTGCTCGCTTAAGCGCGGTAACCTACGGGGATTGCTACGCAAACCAACACTCCTTTTGTAGAGTTAATCTCCTGTGCGACGGCGAAACTATCTAAAAATTCGTATAATCCTGATTTGACTATCCGGTACATGACGTCACAGCGAGGGCTTCGACCCCTGCTCGCTTACTCTCGCCATTCCCCGGGAATAGCTACGAAATCCCATTTGATTTGATTTGCAAACAAACACTCCTTTCACAGATCCTATTTGGTTTGCTTCGCGAACCAACATTCCTTTGGCAGAATCAATCTCCTGCGACGGCGAAACGATCTTAATAATTTGGTCCACGACGTCGTAGCAAGGGCTTCGCCCCCACTCGCTAACGCTCGCCAACCCCCGGTGATTGCTACACAATCCCGTTTGGTTTTGCTTTGCAAACCAAGACTCCTTTCGCAAGTGTGATTTCCCTTTTTTTTTACTTTAACACCTATGAACTCTAAACTAATATAAGCGCATCATTAAAAAACCTTCTCCGTCTTGTTCTCTGTACAATTTTAAATAAACCTTATGCATCTCGTAACTTTCTGATTTGAACTTTCTCGGCAAACTGTCTGAGGGGAAAAAAAAAAAAAAAACACGTTTTTTTTAATATTTTTTTTATATTTTTTTATAGTAAATTTTGCTACGATAAATTTGATAAATGGTAAGCCCGTTAGTCAGAAAATGTAACCATCATTTTCGTGAAGAATATGCTAAGCGATCTAAAAAATACAAAATTTGTCTGACCAACTTTCGATTGCATCAAATGTATTTATGGACCAAAGAAAAAAAATTTTACCCGTAAGAAACTGCGCATTCTAAACTTTCACATGATATTTTCAAATTTTAAAACAAAAAGTATTGAGCTACAGATTTGACAGTTTAAGTTTTGTGTCGGAAATTACGATCTAAAAGTTCCGAATATTGTAAGACCAACTTTTAATTGCATCGACTTTATTTATTAACCAATTTTAAAAATAATTGCACCATAAGAAAGAGGTTTTCAATTTAAAAAAAATATTAAGTTATAGATATGACAGTTTAACAAAAAGTAACCAAAATGTCCCAATATTCCCATATTTGTGTGACCAACTTTTGATCGCATCGAATTTATTTATTGACCAATTTCAAAAATAATTGTACTATAGCAAAGAGTACATTCTAAGGTTTCCCACGATGTTTTCAAATTTAAAAAATAATAGTAATAAGATATAGATCTGACAGTTTTAACAAAAATAATGAAAATGTCCCGATTTTTCCAGAATTTCAAAAAAAATATTATCAGGAACCAAATTAGAATTTCTAAAAAAACTCGATGAGCTTCAAAAATAGACGTTTGGAGGTACTCTAGGAAAAAAACTCAAGGGAGTAGACTGAAAATTTGTACGTCTTTAGGTCTTTCTTTTAAAAAAATAACTTTTCAATTGAATAAATTTTATATTTTCGCAAGATATTGTGACGTTACGCCAATTGGATTTCTTCGCAATTCGAATTGGTTGCATTTGACAATGGCGAGGCCATCTCGGCGTTGACTTTGGTGTTGGTTTGCGAAGCAAAGCAAATGGGAATGGGAATGCGCAGCAATCACCGGGTTGGCGAGCGTTAGCAATCAGTGGTCAGACCTAACCCCACAAAAAGAAATGTCAAGGGCAGGGAAAATTTTACATCAGATCGATACCTTATAAATTTGATTTTCTTTTAATAAATGATTTTTCAATTGAATATTTATTTTTGCAAGATATAGTGACGTCACGCCTATTGGATATCTTCGTAATTCGAATTTTGACGCTTTTGACAATGATGAGGCCATAACGGTGTTGTCCATGGTGTTGGTTTGCGAAGCAAGTCCAATGGGAATTCGCAGCAATCACCGGGGTTTAGCGAGCAGTGGTCACATTTGACCCCACGAAAAGAACTGTCACGGGCAACTCCCACGCAGTGGATAGTAAAACACGCGTTGGGGAGGCGATCAGGGTCCTGCTCTTCAAGGTCGCAAAGATAGATACTTGAATTAGAGGAATAAATAAACACTAGGGGGCCAGCCCCCTGCTCGCTAGCGCTCGCCAACCCCCGGAGGATTGCTGCAATCCTCACTGGTTCGCTGGGCGAACCTATGCTCGCTTCGCTCGCATCAATGAAGACATGTGTCCTAGCAGAAGGGATTGTTTACAAAATATGATGTTCGAAAAAAAAAAACATTTTTTTTCCAATCTAAATTTGCTGTTTGCAGAAACGATATATACAGTGCCTCTAAAATCAGAATTCAAATGAAAACTTTGTGCAAATTTTGACTCGAAATGTGATCGCTGCTTTGGAAATTGAATACCCAGCATGTTGTTTGTGTGTACATTTCCCCAGCACTCGAGCCACTCACTTTTTCATTGAGTTTGTTGTCATTGATTTCCATTACAAACTGCAACAGCTAGACTAAAATTAATTTTTGTTCAATAAAATTTCATCCGATTACGCTATGAATTCAATTGAGGCGCGAGACTTCGTGGTGGTAAACAAACAATCGTACAATGTTGCCAAAACGCAATAACAAATAACGTCTTTTTTGCGTGCCACATAAGAGAATTATATATATAGATAATTTAACGGCCGGACCTAGCTAGCCTCGCCATACGCGCGTTGAAACGTCTCATGTGAACGGTGCTTCAGAAGTCTTGTTTCCGGAAAAGTAAAAAAAAATAAGCAGTGGCATAGTAAAGAAAATGAATTGTTGCCAAGAAAAAAGAGTTGAAAAATTCGTCTTCCATCTTCGAATTCCAGCACGTGCAAACAGAGCGAAAGGTGGAATCCTACGTTATCAATAAAAGGCAAACTTGCGATGCCGTTGAGATTGCTTTTCATCCTCTGTCGTGGTTAAAGTTAAACAAATATTAAATACTTTCACGAGAAATTGCTAGCGTGCAATAAATAAAGATTAAATCATGACATGGATTCAAGGAATCCGTATTGCAAAGAATGATAGTGGTGAATGGTGATAAAATTATAACAGAAAATGCAAGCGATATTTTGAAAACGCGCATGCGATAAGGAAATTCAATTATTCAAAAACATGTAAACTCTACTATTGTAAAAGGAAGTGTTTGTTTCGTGGCCGCAAAATATTGACGATCTATGGCACTTACAGCAATGAGATTTCGCACACATGTAGTCCAAATTTTTTGAAATCTTTGGGTCGCGGCGAAATTTTAAAATTTAATCTAGAATATTTTTAAATGAATTTAATAGTTTTATTCTCTACGTGGTTCTTTGTCTGGAGGAAAGAAGAATAGCCTCAATCTTGACTTTTCTCCCCATGTGACCTTGGAACCATGACAAGTTCTCTTCATAGCTTCGGAGAAACTCAGAAAATTATTTTCTTTCGTTTCCGCTTTGATTTTGCGCTGAGAAATGTTTATCCAGCCAGACGATAAATCTTTTAACTTTCGTCACACTTCTTTTTTCTATCTCCTAGACCGTTTAATATGAGTAAAAATTTCAACGGATTTGAAATCTACTGAAAATTTCAGTTTAGATTGATACCTAAAAATATGATTTTCTTTTTGCTTCGCAAACCAACACCACGGGCAATGCCGGGCTAGTCACGCAGTGGCTAGTTTTCTATATTTGACAACGCCAGCAAATTGTTTAATTTTTTAGTTGCGTTCATTGTTTGAGATGTATTTTTGAGCTGTGAGTTTAATTGAGCTATTAAATTCGGTAGAACTTGTGAGTACTGAGTTGTGAATATTCCTAAACAATGAAGCAAAAAAGGGTATGTTTCAATGTATGCATACATTATTTACGATGACTCCGCAAAAGATAACCCGAATAGAAGTAAGTTATTTTCCAAAGCCCGTTGAACGTGCTTTATAGCTACTTAAAGAATAATAGATCAAATTAGTGATTGCGTGAACAAACGGGCGCTGTTTACTTTTGCGTAAACACTATGCCTGAATTGAGTTTATTCAAAGAATCAAATTCTTTACATGGCATAATTTACTTTTAACATTAAAAAAAAAACAGAGAGAAAGAAAGCATAAACATATTAGTGGATAATTGTTTTCATAAAAACTGCATTTTTTATGAAAACAAAACTTTAATTTCAAACTTCATTTTTCCTTTTAAAAAAATGCAGTTTTCATGAAGGAAAAATGCCTTTATTAAAACTGCTGTTTTTATGAAAGAATTTTTTTAAGGCATTTTTACTGCATTTTTCCTTTATAAAAACTGCAGTTTTTATGAAAGAAAAATGAAATTGGAAATATTATAAACTAGCAAAATACCCGACCTTACTCGGTTTGAATTCGTTTACTCTAGATTGAAGAGATAATCAAAATATATAATGACTTACGTTTTTTGTAGAATAAAAATTTATTTTAACACCTTTCGCCATCTTTATATTTTCTACAACTTACTTTGGACAAATCCTACACATGCATATCCATTCATGTAATACATTTCACATACATCGCACAATTGCTGTATGACAAAGCTACAAAAAGACGAAAGGTGATACTAAGGTTACTACTATAAAAGACGATTTATAGGAAGATTTGGAATTCCCGTTCTTAAGTTCTTTTCATGTGCAACTCAATTAATTAAAATTACGATTTACGGCTAGTGCTCTCGCACTCATAGTCAACAAAACAATATCTTTTTACCTGTGGCACTCTTGCCTCCGGTATGCGACATTGTGAAATTTTGCAATCTTCTCCTGTCATTACTACAACGAATTTTTTAATGTTGGAAAAAGTTCTAGTTTGGATTTTTAAACATTATTATTATTTCAATAACGACATTATTCTTTAAATAACGGCATTATTGTTTAAATAACGGCATTATTCTTTAAATAACGGCATTATTGTTTAAATAACGGCATTATTCTTTAAATAACGGCATTATTCTTTAAATAACGGCATTATTCTTTCAATAATGGCATAACTACACTTAAAATTTACTGAAAATTTATACTGACTTACCTAACATTTTCAAGTCTAATACTTTGTGGTGATGTTGGGTGTGATGAGAAGGAAAACACATTTATTAAAATAATAAATATTTAAAACAGGAAACAGCGAAGTAAAACAAAATAAAAGATGTCGCAAAAAATTGTTCTAAAGATATTAATTTGTGATTCAATTTTATCACTTGATCTCGCACAGTTGCCACAACTTACAACTAAAAGTGTAAAAATTTAGAAATGTGAAATTAATTCAGAGCGAAAGAACCAGAAAAAATATCACTGCTCGCGCGATTGTGTTCATTCTCGTTACATTGAAGAATATCGTCTGTCCCAAATATTCGGAAATCGTTTTCATTGCGCAAAGTATAAAAATAAGACTCGAAATAAATGACGTATCAGAGATGAAATTCCATTAAAAAAAATAATTTTTTGAAGAATAATTACTTTTTCAGCAGTACTGGTAAAGCAATCGAATTAATCGTAATATTCAATAGACATTCCAATTTTTACAAAACTACCAAATTATGGTTGATTTAAGTATACTTACTCAGGTGTTTTAGCATGAAACTCGTCTAAATATAACAATGAAGAAATGTTTAATATTGCATTCACTAAATTAATAGTTAATGTATAAAATAAAATACACTTCAATCAAATATCTGGAATACAATTCATGTGATGCCTACACAAACACACAAACACAAAATCGAGCATAGAACAGAAAGACGGACAGACAGACTTTCGCAACCAATTCCACTCACTAAATCAAGATAAGTACTCACTGTATGCAAATTTCCATGAAAATATCTTAAACCGCGTGGACGTGTATAGGGCACAACATACATACAGACAGACAGACAGACGGACGGACAGACAGACAGACAGACAGACAGACACCAAACGAGAAAAAGGCGGATTCGGCATCAGAAGGGTCCAAAACGGATAGAAAACTTGAAATGGGTCGAAAATATTGAATGTACAAACAAACACTCCATTCTTATTTATATAGATTTGATTTCAGAAAAACTGCAGTACTAATGAAGAAAATCGTTATTCCTTCAAAACCTCTGCATTTTCTCTGCGTAAAATCTGCACTTATCTGCCTTCAAAAAACCTGCATTCACCTTCAAAAATCCTTCAAAATAAATCTTTTTTTGAAAGAAAGATGCTGTTTTTTTTTTTTTTTCTGAGGCGGCTTTTATGCAAATAAAATGTATGATTGCAGTCTACTGTATGAAATCTACCGCTGCATGTATGAACTAAAACTAATCAATGTCCAAAAGAGTAATTATTTTATTTCATTTCTTGTTGCAAAGTTATTCTAAAACATAAATACGTTATTCAAAAAATATATTGTTCTGATTCTATTAAAAAATTTTGTAAGGAAAATCTTCAAAAATCAGATTTGCTTGCGGATGCCTTGCGAATGTTGTCCATTTTAGCAGTTAGCTGCCGAAAGTTTGGTCGATGACTTGTTAGGGCAGTTCGCACAAGCTCAGTTAAATGCTGATCAGTTAAAACCGATCGATGTTTATTTTTAATAAATTTAAGTGTTAAATACACTCACAACAATACGAAGTACTGAAAATTGAGACCAGTCTCAGAGCCCGCTCTTCGTTTTTTAGGATATTTTTGTTTTGGAATCTGTTTTTAAACTCAATAATTGAACAACCATTTTGTTTTACTTTTGTCAATCATTCATCTTGAAGCTCCAATAGCTGACTGGGGGAGAGGATCTCTGGGTAAACTTTAAAAAAATGAATTAATTTTCAGTTTCTGATTGTTTAGTTTGTTATCAAAGATAAATAAATGGCTCTTTCAAACAAAGACTTCCTGAAATGTGGTTTCGAAAGAAGGTACGGTAGGTATATATCTGCCACGTGAACCATAGGCGCCGACTTCATAGGGTTTGAGGGGGCTCGAGCCCCCCCCCCAATGTTTTAAGAGGAGGGACTGAGCCCCCCCCCCCCCCAATAATTTTTAAAGTACGTTTTCGTTTTCAGTATGGATTTTCTGAGTATCTGTATATCTACGAATTCCATTTGCACCGATAGTGGATGGCACCAAACTTTATCTACAAAGTGTTACCGCTAACGGGTAGCCGTCGGCTGACCACATGTGGGGACTATGTATTGCAGCGAACCGGCTTCCGGAGTTCCATTTCATAAGATGATTAGATATGTCACTCATCGGGACCTGCTTGGGATGACCTCCAAAGCGAAGAGTGAGGTTTCATTACTAGTGGGGTGGTCATTATCTCTGTTCTGAGAACATCAGAAAGTTGTCCGACTAAGTTTAAGGAAGGGACGGAGTTTTTACTTATCAGAAATTGCAATATGGACGAATGGACATCCAGGAAAACCGAGAAGATGGGGTACCTAAAGCCGCGTCCACACCGGAGAAGCAGAGCAAAACATGGATGATTGATTAACCCCGGAGACAGGTTTGATTGGTAGCTCGTTCAGTGTAGACGGTGAACGAACATTTTGAGCACGAGCAAAATGATCCGCTTCTAGTCGGTACATCAAAGGAAAGCAAGTGCTCGTGCTCGCTCTATTTGGACGGCGTTTTTTCGTTCCCTTGCTCGACGTGCAATCAATCACCGGGGTCATCGTTAAGAAACGGGTCGGGGATCGGATCATAGAAATATTTATATATCTTCGGATTTTAAAGTGATACTATTATTTAAGTAGTCTATTTGTAAGCATTGTGTATTTTGCTATACATAGTTGACGATTAAAACTCAGTTGTGAAAATGTAATCTGCCCATATTAGTGTCAAAATTGATGTGTTCATCCATTTGTATTTAGATGGTCTATATTAGTGGTCTTGGGGAACTTTGCACGTCTAAATCTCTGCTATTATAAAATGAAATGTCCGACCTCCACTACGCAATGTCCGGACGAATCTATTGCACTTACAATAATGAAATTTGGCACACGGGTAGTCCGAAGTTTTTGCAATTTTTGTGTCCAGCTTGAATGTTAAAATTCATTCTAAAACATTAAAAAAAATAATAATTTATTGGAATTTAATTATTATTGTTTTTTTTTTAATAACAGTTGCATAAAAAGTTAGCAGATTCTAAATGTATTTTTTCCGCTTCTGTTTTCATTTTGCGGAGAAAGATTTGTCGCGCCAGACTAAAAAAACAAATAAAGTCTAAACTTTAGTTACGTAGTTTTTTTTTTTTATCTCATTGATCGTAAAAGATAGAGTACAATTTTCAAAGGATTTGAAATCTGCGGCAAATTTCACATTAGATCTATACCTAAAAATATGATTTTCGAAAATTTATAATAATTGTAAATTGAAACTCATATTTTATTATATATTTAAACACACACCACTTTCTGTGAAGAATGACTTTCGTTTGATTCGAGATATCACAGATTTCATTTCCTACGCTCAAACCATTTCACAGCGAAGAAAAGCAAAACAAATAAAAAAAACATATTGACTGGCATTGTTAAGTACTTTTTTGTAAAATCGGGATCGTTAAAGACAGATGAAAATTTCAACAGATGTGAAATCTGAATAAAATCTAAACCCCTAAATCTCTACCTTCCATTTGATTTTGTTTTAATAAATAATTTTTCCATTAAATATTTATATTTTCGCAAGAGATTGTGACGTCACGCCGATTGGATCTCCTCGCAATTCGAATTTGGCAATGACGAGGTCATTACGGCGTTGCCCGAGGTGTTTGTTTGCGAAGCAAATCATAGTTCATAATATTCATAATTTAGTTTGCGAAGCAAATCAAATTAGAATTTGCTGTTTAGAATTTGCAAATTAGAATTTCCAATAGGCTACGAATTTCCATTTCGTTTGTGAGGCAAACCAATGCCATGATTGCTGTTATCCAATAGGCTTCGCAAACCAAATGGGAATTATTAGCAATCACCACGCAGTGGCTAGTTTAAGATAAATAAGAGGTGGATATTTAAAATGTATTTAAACTTTTTTGCAATTAAAGAAAATTTAAAATTGTTGCACTGCAATTAATACGTTTTATCGAAAAATGCCGAATTGAAAGAGACTTTCAATATGTTGGAACATATGAGTGAAATATTCAGTAAGAAATTTTTATTTTGTAGGGGAAATATTCTGCTAATATCAATTTTGCAAGTACGTATGTATATATATATATATATATTTATTTATTTATTTATTTATAAAGAGGTTGCCGCAGCCGCCGTCGCAGGATTGAATATATGGTTTGTTCAAAATTGTACAGGGTTAACGATGAAGTGGATTATTTTCCGAGGCGGCTATTAGTTTAGGGTTTATTAAGTGTCCCAGTAGGAAAAGCGTAATTTCTACCGCGTGTGAGCAAAAGACGTATACATTTTCCGTCTTATGGCTCCTGAGAATATTTTCCATCACCAATGTCGCCTTTTTTGGGAACTTTTCTTCGTATTCCTCTTTAATAAATCTTCAATGATAATATACGCTGCACTCGCGATTATACGCCGACTTCGTAAAGAACGGGACCTTAAAACAATTTGCTTCAAACAATAAGTTTGCAGTTTAACTTCAACACACAACCAACCACATTGATCGCGAGCACATGGAACATTTTGTGTCCGAGCTGTCAAACCAGAAAAACCAGAGAGATTGATTCACCAAACCTGTCTCCGGGGTTAATCAATCATCCATGTTTTGCTCTGCTTCTCCGGTGTGGACGCGGCTTAAGGGGGGAAATTTGGTCAAGAAGTTCTAATCGTAAAGCCGCGTCCACACCGGAGGAGCAGAGCAAAACACGGATGATTGATTAACCCCGGAGACCGGTTTGATTGGCAGCTCGTTCAGTGTAGACGGTGAATGAACAGTTTGAGCACGAGCAAAATGATCCGCTTCTTGTCGGTACATCAAAGGAAAGCAAGTGCTCGTGCTCGCTCTATTTGGACGGCGTTTTTTCGTTCCCTTGCTCGCCGTTCAATCAATCACCGGGGTCATCGTTAAGAAACGGGTCGGGGATCGGAACATAGAAATATTTATATTTCTTCGGATTTTAAAGTGATACTATTATTTAAGTAGTCTATTTGTAAGCATTGTGTGTTTTGCTATACATAGTTGGCGATTAAAACTTAGTTGTGAAAATGTAATCTGCCCATATTAGTGTCAAAATTGATGTGTCCATCCATGTGTATTTAGATGGTCTATATTAGTGGTCTTGGGGAACTTTGCACGTCTAAATCTCTGCTATTATAAAATGAAGTGTCCGACCTCCACTACGCAATGTCCGGACGAATCTATTGCACTTACAATAATGAAATTTGGCACACGGGTAGTCCGAAGTTTTTGCAATTTTTGTGTCCAGCCTGAATTTTAAAATTCAATCTAAAACATTTAAAAAATAATTTATTGGAATTTAATTATTATTGTCTTCTTTGGAATAAAAGTTGCATAAAAAGTTAGCAGATTCTAAATGTATTTTTTCCGCTTCCGATTTCATTTTGCGGAGAAAGATTTGTCAGCAGACTAAAGTTTAACTTTAGTTATGAAGTTCTTTTTTTTTATCTCCTTGATCGTAAAAGATAGAGTACAATTTTCAACGGATATGAAATCTGCGGAAAATTTCACATTAGATCTATACCTAAAAATATGATTTTCGATAAATGAATAATTTAAAATTGAAACTTATATTTTTTCCAACACGAACGCCACTTGCTGTGAAGAATGACTTTCGTTTGATTCGAGATATCACAGATTTCATTTCCTACGCTCAAACCATTTCACAGCGAAGAAAAGCAAAACAAATAAAAAAAAACATATTGACTGGCATTGTTAAGTACTTTTTTGTAAAATCGGGATTGTTAAAGACAGATGCAAATTTCAACAGATTTGAAATCTGAATAAAATCTAAACCCCTAAATCTCTACCTTCCATTTTCTTTTCTTTTAATAAATAATTTTTCAATTAAATATTTATATTTTCGCAAGAGATTCTGACGTCACGCCGATTGGATCTCTTCGCAATTCGAATTTGGCAATGACGAGGTCATTACGGCGTTGCCCGAGGTGTTTGTTTGCGAAGCAAATCATAGTTCATAATATTCATAATTTAGTTTGCGAAGCAAATCAAATTACAATTTGCTGGGAATCCATTCCAAAAGGCTACGAATTTCCATTTGGCTTGTGAGGCAAACCAATGCCATGATTGCTGTTATCCAATAGGCTTCGCAAACCAAATGGGAATTCTTAGCAATCTCCACGCAGTGGCTAGTTTAAGATAAATAAGAGGTGGATATTTAAAATGTATTTAAACTTTTTTGCAATTAAAGAAAATTTAAAATTGTTGCACTGCAATATTAATACGTTTTACCGAAAAATGCCGAATTGAAAGAGACATTCAATATGTTGGAACATATGAGTGAAATATTCAGTAAGAAATTTTTATTTTGTTGGGAAATAATCTGCTAATATCAATTTTGCAAGAACGTATGGATATAAATAAATAAATATATATATATATTAATAAAGTGGTTGCCGCAGCCACCGTCGCAGGATTGAAAACACGGTTTGTTCAAAATTGTACAGGGTTAACGATGAAGTGGATTATTTTCCGAGGCGGCTATTAGTTTAGGGTTTATTAAGTGTCCCAGTAGGAAAAGCGTAATTTATACCGCGTGTGAGCAAAAGACGTATACATTTTCAGTCTTATGGCTGCTGAGAATATAAAACAATTTGCTTGAAACAATAAGTTTGCAGTTTAACTTCAACACACAACCAACCAGATTGATCGCGAGCACATGGAACATTTTGTGTCCGAGCTGTCAAACCAGAAAAACCAGAGAGATTGATTCACCAATCTCTCTGAATCAATCTCTCTGGTTTTTCTGGTTTGACAGCTCGGACACAAAATGTTCCATGTGCTCGCGATCAATCTGGTTGGTTGTGTGTTGAAGTTAAACTGCAAACTTATTGTTTGAAGCAAATTGTTTTAAGGTCCCGTTCTTTACGAAGTCGGCGCCTATCGCGAGTGCAGCGTATATTATCATTAAAGATTTATTAAAGAGGAATACGAAGAAAAGTTCCCAAAAAAGGCGACATTGGTGATGGAAAATATATTCTCAGGAGCCATAAGACGGAAAATGTATACGTCTTTTGCTCACACGCGGTAAAAATTACGCTTTTCCTACTGGGACACTTAATAAACCCTAAACTAATAGCCGCCTCGGAAAATAATCCACTTCATCGTTAACCCTGTACAATTTTGAACAAACCGTATTTTCAATCCTGCGACGGCGGCTGAGGCAATTACTTTATTAATATATATATATATATATATATATATATATATATATATATATATATATATATATATATATACACATACGTACTTGCAAAATTGATGTTAGCAGATTATTTCCCTACAAAATAAAAATTTCTTACTGAATATTTCACTCATATGTTCCAACATATTGAATGTCTCTTTCAATTCGGCATTTTTCGGTGAAACGTATTAATATTGCATTCGTAGCCTATTGGAATGGATTCCCAGCAAATTCTAATTTGATTTGCTTCGCAAACTAAATTATGAATATTATGAACTATGATTTGCTTCTCAAACAAACACCCCGGGCAACGCCGTAATGACCTCGTCATTGCCAAATTCTAATTGCGAAGAGATCCAATCGGCGTGACGTCAGAATCTCTTGCGAAAATATAAATATTTAATTGAAAAATTATTTATTAAAAGAAAATCAAATGGAAGGTAGAGATTTAGGGGTTTAGATTTTATTCAGATTTCAAATCTGTTGAAATTTTCATCTGTCTTTAACGATCCCGATTTTACAAAAAAGTACTTAACAATGCCAGTCAATATGTTTTTTTTTATTTGTTTTGCTTTTCTTCGCTGTGAAATGGTTTGAGCGTAGGAAATTAAATCTGTGATATCTCGAATCAAACGAAAGTCATTCTTCACAGAAAGTGGCGTTCGTGTTGGAAAAAATATAAGTTTCAATTTAAAATTATTCATTTATCGAAAATCATATTTTTAGGTATAGATCTAATGTGAAATTTTCCGCAGATTTCATATCCGTTGAAAATTGTACTCTATCTTTTACGATCAAGGAGATAATAAAAAAGAACTACATAACTAAAGTTAAAACTTTAGTCTGCTAACAAATCTTTCTCCGCAAAATGAAATCGGAAGCGGAAAAAATACATTTAGAATCTGCTAACTTTTTATGCCTTTTATTCCAAAAAAGACAATAATAATTAAATTCCAATAAATTATTTTTTAAATGTTTTAGATTGAATTTTAAAATTCAGGCTGGACACAAAAATTGCAAAAACTTCGGACTACCCGTGTGCCAAATTTCATTATTGTAAGTGCAATAGATTCGTCCGGACATTGCGTAGTGGAGGTAGGACACTTCATTTTATAATAGCAGAGATTTGACTTGAAAAGTTCCCCAAGACCACTAATATAGACCATCTAAATACACATGGATGGACACATCAATTTTGACACTAATATGTGCAGATTACATTTTCACAACTAAGCTTTAATCGTCAACTATGTATAGCAAAACACACAATGCTTACAAATAGACTACTTAAATAATAGTATCACTTTACAATCCGAAGAAATATAAATATTTCTATGTTCCGATCCCCGACCCGTTTCTTAACGATGACCCCGGTGATTGATTGAACGTCGAGCAAGGGAACGAAAAAACGCCGTCCAAATAGAGCGAGCACGAGCACTTGCTTTCCTTTGATGTACCGACTAGAAGCGGATCATTTTGCTCGTGCTCAAAATGTTCGTTCACCGTCTACACTGAACGAGCTGCCAATCAAACCTGTCCCCGGGGTTAATCAATCATCCGTGTTTTGCTCTGCTTCTCCGGTGTGGACGCGGCTGTAGAGTCCAGCGACCGTTCAGGCTGCTGTTTTTGGCACAGTACCTGATTGTATTTGTTGCTCTGTGTCCTTTTTGCTCTCTTCTCTCCAGAAAGCTGCACTCTCGGAATATGTGTTTGGTCTTGTGAAAGAAAGGTAAGTTCTGTTTTATGCGTTTTATATTTTTTAATCAATATTAAAGATATACATAATTAATTCTTACGTATTTTTAAATGTAGCTTACGTTTTTTAATGCCGATATTCTGTAACTTCAATTTAAAAAATGGAAGTTACTCAAACGGTTTTGATTACCTGCTTCGTAAGTATTTGTCGGACTGATAAATTTCTAAATTCAAAGGATTTCTGGCATCGTGTTTTTAATTAGTAATTCTGATTATGTTTAGAATTCGAGATCTGATATTCGTGTTCCGCGAATGACTATTCGCGGAACAAGAATATCAGATCAGAATATATCATAAGAATATCAGATCAGAATATATCCGCGAATAGTCATTCGTGCATTCCAGAAATGAAATAGAGCTGTATGACTAAATTAAATAGAGATTGATAAACTAGTAAAAATAAAAAGATGAGTGCTTTCTGAGTCGAAAAGGTAGGAAGAATGGATCCGCCACTGTCAATATTTAATTTTAAAATTCGAAGGGTATGAAGTGGAAATTATTTAAATTACAATGCATGAATTTTTCTGAATATTTTTATTTGAATGAAATATCTCTTCAAATTTGTAACATTTTCTTTCTAAAAAAAAATGGTCAAAACTTCTGTTTTTGTGAAAAAGAACGAATTTTTTATGATCATGGTTATCCGAAACCAAAATTTGAATGAAACATTTTAAGTGTTATTACTTTTAAAACTTTAAAAATTCTCTATAAAATACTTTTAAATTAGGAATATTTTTATTTCTTTGAAATAAAAAAAATAGTACAAGCCAAGTGTAGAATTTGGGTTTAGTAAATTTTAGCACTGTAGTGCGTATTTTTAATAAAATTAGTACTGAAATTAATACTAATGCAGTGTATTGGTGCGTGTGGATATTTACACACCATTACACTACTCCAAATACTGAATACTCTGTTTGATATAGTGAAGGATACCTTCACACGCTTAGGTTTAAAGTTCGAAAAATTAAGAGGGAGTGCTACGATGGTGCCGCACAAATGCAAAGTAAATTTAAGGGGTTGCAAAAGCTTTTAAAAGACCTTCAACCTCAAGCACTTTATATGCACTGTGCTGCACACAGTTTGAATTTAGCAGTTTTGGACTGTTTAAAGCATCTTCCTGCTATGAGGGATGCAATGAATCTGTCAAAAGATTTAATTCAGACGGTAAAAGAATGGAGCTTTTGACAAGGATTTCCAACCAAAACCATTCCAAAACTGGATTACGGCCACTTTGCCCAACTAGGTGGACAATGAGAGAATCAAGCATCAATTCTATTATTAAAAATTGCTCTAATTTAGCGGAATTTTTCGAAGTGTTCTCCGAAACGGATCGTTCCGATGTTGCTGCAAAATGCTCCGGATATCTAGAAAAGATGTCCGATTTCAAAACATTTTTCTCCTTTTCTTTATACAGCTATGTGATGAGCCCTGTGGAAGAAGTAAACCAACAGATACAGTCTTCTCAGATAGGGGTTCCGAGATTAACCAAAAAATTATTTGTTTGTCAGAAATAATTAATGAAAAACGGGATAATTTTGAGAGGTTTGGGGGAAAATGTATCACTGAAAAGGATAGTGTTGTGGATGAACCAAAACTCCCTCGGCATCGTAGTGTACCAAAGCGTTTAGAAAACTTTAGTTGAACTCAGAATTTTAAATTTTCAAGTCCAAAGGATTTTTACAGACAGCTATATCTGGAAGTTGCTGATACTGTACTAAATTGCCTCATTGAAAGGTTTGAATCTTCAGCAATAAAAAATATAGTTACCATCGAAGAATAGTGTGTTCGAGCAGCGAAAAATGGAACTGGTTAATTTCCAAGTGCTAAAGAGTTTTTCAAAGATGATTTGGATTGTGACCGGCTGTTATTGCAACTAAATATGTTGCATGATATTTCCAAACAAAGAAATGTTTCGCTGGATTCAATTAAAAATTTGAAAGAGTTCATTTTAAGTGACAAAGCTTTTGGAGATATCTTTCCAGAAGTAAAAAAATGTTTGAAACTGTTGCAAACCATTCCAGTGACAACTTGTACAGCTGAAAGATCTTTTAGCTCTCTTCGTCGTCTTAAAACCTATCCAAGATCAACAATGGGACAAGAGAGACTTAACTATGTAGCAATACTAAATACGCATCAAACAGTTTTAGACGAACTGGATCTTAGACCTCACGTGAAAGAATTCATTAAACGAAATCAAATACAAAAGTCTACATTTGCTGCTTTTTAAATTAAAATTTTAATTAAAATAAAGATGATTTTCTTTAAAGATTTGAGTTTTAAATTGGGGTTTTCATTAAAATTATTTTTATTTAGTGTATCTAAGTTGGTATCTATTGTACCTAATGTTTTTATTATTCTTATAATTTATATAAATTTTGTCATATTAAGTATGAAATTGTTAAAATTTCTCAAATAATACATAAGTATTTTTTATGGCAAAATCTGATTTAAAATCAGCATATAAAAAATTTGGTTTCCAAATCTTGATCTATTGTTTTCAAATTCAGTTTTATTGTTGTATTTTTATCTTTATATCCTAGTGTTGTGAAATATATTTTTATTGGTTCGCTGAACAAGCATTGTACAATTAATATTTACCTAATTTTGAGGAGAAAAATATTTAAAAATACTAAACGAAGTTTACCAATCACTCAGACATGAAATTCTAAATCCTAAATCCATTCTTTTAAAACTAAAAAATAATTTTCAAAAATAAATTATTATTTCCTTGGAATGGGATTTGAGGATTTCGAATTTTTTTAAGTTTTTTTTTAAAGTATTAAAAGAATTAAAGGTTTAAAAATATGAAATTTTTTTACAAAATGTTACATGTGCCATGCAAGTTCAGCAACGGTCCCAAATTAGTATGACGCACCAATTTTTATTTCGTTTTTTATTATTGGTGGCCGGATATTAGCTTCCCTCCCAGAGACGTAGCCGAAAAAAATTCGGAAGGAATGTTGGGTTGCCTTTTTGGTCAAAAGAGGATTTTTTTAGTTTCAGGGGGAGGGGGGTACACCCCAAGCTACGGATACTCCCTGGGCCCCTTCAATATTTTTCCGAAGTCGGCGCCCCTGACGTGAACTGCTTCAGACACAAAGTATGCCCTGCCTGTTGCCGTAGAAACGAACCTTATCCTACTTTCAGAGGCAAGAAGAAATGGAACGTTTGTGATATTGACACACTCGCTGACAAATTGGAAATATATTGATTAAGAGACTTTAACTTCTCATCGACATCAAACAATTAAACTACCTCTTTCCGTCACTGATATTCGTGAAAAGCAAAATTAAATTAAGGTATTCCGAGTCATCCATATTTAAAATGAACGAGTCCTGTTTCTATAGAGACCGCCACCACCCAGACTAGGTGCCAAGAACAGCCCTCATTGTCGAAGACATTTTCATATTAGGAGGCTATAAAATATACAGGGGTTGGACAAAAATATGGAAACACCTCGGGTAAAGCATGCTTGGAAAGAAATGAAGAAATGTTTATTCTCGTGAAATTTGTTGGTGGCGCTGGTGTTTTCATCTTCTGACTCCACCTATACAACGTCATAAATACGCTGCGCAGGTCAGTCGTTGTCGGGGCACTGTTCGGGGAAGTTGTAATTGCATCATGTCAGAGCTAACAGACTTCGAACGTAGGAAAATTGTTGGAGTTCGTCTGATGGGTGATTCCGTGAGCAAGGTAGCCGCAGAGTTTAGTGTTTCAAGAGGTCCTGTATCTAAGATTTATTCCGCATATTTGAAAAGCGGAAAAACATCAACAGCGAAATCATAGCTCGGACGAAAGTGAGTGTTAAGTGATTGTGACAGACGATCGTTGTGGAGGATTGGGACAAAAAATAAGAAGACCACATCTGCAAAAGTTACTGATGAAATTAATGTCGTGCTCACATACCCTGTGAGTACCAAAACAATAAGAAGGGAGCTCCATAAGCAGGGTATTTCTGATGGAGCTGCAATTCAAAAACCATTCATCAGTGATGCTAATGCCTGTAAATGGAAAAAGTGGTGTTTAAGTCACAAAGCCTAAACTATGGAGCAATGGAAGACAGTAATTTGGTCGGATGAGTCTTGTTTCCCACTGTTTCCCACTTCTGGCCGAGTTTACGCAACACCTCATTTACGTTTACGCAACACCTCATTACATCGAACGCCATCCCAAGCCTATAATACAGACTGCTTGTTGCCAAGAGTGAAACATGGCGGAGGTTCTGTGATGGTTTGGACAGCCATATCGTGGTTTTCTGTGGGCCCCATATATTACTCTGCAAGGGCACATTAAGGCCAAGGATTATGTGAACATTTTGGCCGATCAAGTCCATCCCATGGTACAAACTTTGTTCCACAAAGTTGATGATGTCTTCCAAGACGACAAAACCTGTTCACATAGCTCACATCATCCAGGACTGGTTTTCTGCGCACGAGGATGATTTGTCACATCTCCCCTGGCCACCAGACCTCAATATTATTGAATCTTTGTGGTCTACATTGGAGAGGAAAGTGTGTGATCGCTATCCACCGCCATCATCGTTATCTGATCTTACCACCGTTTTGCAGGAAGAAACTGTATTTATCCATTCCGAGAAAACTGCAAGCTGTTTTGAATGCCAACGGTTTTCCTACACCATATTAGGCAAGGTTATATGTTTTTCTTAGGTGTTTCCATATTTTTGCCCAACCCTGTAGTCTCCCCTTCAATGTCAAGACAAGGGTTGAGTCAAAATGGCTACTTTCAGAATCATAAGTTGAAATTTCACTCATTCAGGAAGAAAAAGAAGCACGCCGTGACACAAGTAATTGGAATTTAAATTCGTAATTTCATTTGGTTTCTATTTTAAGAATATTATATCGATTTTTAAATTATTGATGCATTTGACTCATCAAATGTCAACCTTGACACGGAAGACATAGACATTATAGTAGACTATAGTATCCTCCGAATTACATGAGACATTTTCCCAAATTTTTATAACTGATTGGATTTTCTCATGCTATTTATAATGCACCATGAACAAACAAACAAAAATACCGAAACGTAATTTTATTTTTCAAAAACGATAATTTTAATTTTTTTTTTAACTCACTTTTATTGGTTGAATAAAATTTTTCGAGACTCCTTGTTGCTCTCTTTTAACTTTTTTCGTATTTCTATTAAATTCGTATTTTAGGAAGACAAAAAAAAGCACCATAGTTCTTTTTCTTCCCCAAGATGCAAAAAAAAAAAAAAAAAGCAAACGTCAGGTGTGTTTATAATTTACACACATCCCGAATGAGACACCTCAGAGGCAGAACTTTTTGTTGTTCTATACTTAGAAAAACTAGAGCTAATATGAGATCTGCTGGATGAGGAGAAAACAAACAGAATTAACTCTCTCCACAATATGAAATAAATCTGAGGAAGTTTTTTCTCCCAAAAATTTCTCTCCCAGAACCTTAAAATAGCGAAGCCCGACGTCAAAACCCACCGCCCTCGAAACGAGCGAAACCGCGCCAGATGTAGCACCCTCGGCTTTATCACCTGACAACATGGCGGCGAGGGATATCCTTCAACCTCGTTCGCGATTTGGCGGGTGTTCATGACGTCACCAGTGCTCAAGGTTGTATACAGTTCGTCGTAGACGGGGTATCCATCTCGCAGAAGGAAGGATGGGCTGTATTTTTTTAAAGTTGTTTGTAATTTAGATGTTTATTTGGAGACTTCCATCTGTTTATTCGGTTGTTCGGTCAGTTGTTTACGTTGATGTGATCGTTCTGTGAAGCCCAATGTTTGACTCTGTGACCCGCGAGCCGAGGGATTTTTCCTGCTGGAGCTGCGAACTGGGCTGAGGGAGAGACCGTCGGAATTCTCCAGCAGCGGTGACTATGCCACGTAAGAAACAAGGCCATACCAAAGAGAGTGGTGAGTACCGTAGCCGCTTATTGAACAACATTGCATTGCCTCCCTCTGGCCGCTCGCTTGTTGAGACGGTCTGTGATCGTGTGCTGTTATCTGTTTGTTTCTTTTCTTGCCAGACGCGGACTTTCGCCGTTGGTCCGGTTGTTTACATCGAACTTTATGAGCAAAATTAGAAATATATTTATCAATTAAATAAATCGGTCGAATGAAATGGAAATGTTTTTCGTGCAATCTTAAATTATGTTTGAAAGCGGCATTCATATTAAAATATTTGGAATATTTTATAATCTATATTCGTAAAACACGGATATTTGTGGCCATTGGAATTCATTTATGATTGTTTCCTTTTTGATCGCTGGTTGAATTTAAAGAAATTTAAGATTTTTAACTGATTCAATCAACAATCTGTTTTTATTATGTTAAAATTATCGCGATGGAACTTTTTATTTTTTTTTCACCTCAATTTTTACCATTTAGACTCTCATTCAATGCTTATTTCATCTACAATTTTTTTTTTTTTTTGAAAAAGTTGAAAACGAATTCTTATTCCGACAATAATTAAATTCACAAAAATGTTGTAAAAAGTGGGTTTCTAACATCAGGAATGTGATATTACTGCCATGTTAAAACGCGTTTTAGTACATACTATAGTGTGGATAGATATTTGAAATTAAGTCGCACTGAAGCAACATAATGTACTATTGGTGATGGTCCTGGATCAATCCTAAAAGGAAGGATTGGAGAACATCTTGTAATTTTGAACCATTGTCAAAAGATTCATGCACGAACCAAGAAAGCAATATTTAAAAAATGATAGTATTTTTAGTACAAAGCAAACTTGAATGCTGCTGAATTTGCCTAGATATTTCACATTTTACTTTAAATTGCTTTAAATCTTGGTTCACTCTATTAATGCCTTAAACTATATTTATGTAGTAAATTTAATGCATTAAGTTTTCCTTTCGAATTGCAGTTACAATCTATTAAAACTAGATTTTAGTCAATTTTTTCAATCAGATTTTGAGTATTGCTATAACTTTCTTATTTTCTAAAATTCCAATTAATATTGCAGAAATAGTTATCAAACTGTAAACCATCCTATATTTGGATTAGCATGTACTTGAATATTTAACAAATACTTTCGATTTGTCATGTTAACATATCGCACCCCGGCAAGAAAAGTGACACAAGTCAAAAACTAAAAATTTTGATGTTAGGTAATTGAAAAATATGTATATTACTGTTCTATAGAATATATAGTAGAAGTTACCACGATAAATACTTACCTAAAATTGAAAAGGAATTTATACTATTTCAATATAAGTTTTATAGTATTCGTTAAGTTGATGTTTCTCAAATTCTGCAACTTTGAGTTGTCACTTTTCTTGCCGGGTTGCAATATACTTTTTAAATACCATTCGATTTGTCTTGTTTGTGTTACTTCAAATATTTGGTATATGATCCCTATTTTCATTTCTTAGATTCCAGTTGACGTCATAAATTCATAATAATCTCAGTTTGTAGATATCGAGTTCGTTTGAATGAACTATTTACATCGCGGCGAAAACATTTTTCAAGATACTTAGATTGGTAAAACGATAATATCGTCTGCTGTTTTTGTATTGGTATTTTCAAAACACTCGTGAAGTATCTCATGGCGCATGTGCATATTTTAGAAACCAGATCGATATGAACAAAATCAATTCATAAATTTTATGACAAAAACATATCTTACTGTTAACTTGTATTGACTAAACTAGTTCAGTTTCATATTGGAATGTTCCATAGATAACGATTTCTGTTTAATTTGTTTTGAGAATCTTTCCATGATTTTTATTCGAAATTTTCTGTTATTCTTAAAGGAGATCCAATTGTATCATTACTAAACTCCGTCTTCTATCTCAATTATTTTCCTTTTACAAAGTGCATTATCACGTCAGTTAACTTTCTCCCCTGTTAGCTATTTTACAATCAATAAATTAGCTGTTAATTATGATGTGGAGGTTCGCACTTTTCTGACAGGTACTCCGTAATTATTACGTCCGTTCCGTAAAGGAGATCTTGGTATGAGCTTATTTAATAATATCTTACCCCAACTGTCCGTGTCTACATGGCGACATAATTCGAAAGACTTTTGTATCCATAAATTCGAATGTTTCAATGATTTTAAAATAATAAATTTCCAAAAAATGCTCACAATTTTGCAAACGACAACGACATAATTTCCGATTTGATTTTCAAAAAATAAACGCGCCGAATTTTACGTGTTTCTCCAATTCCTTGAACGAAGGCTGGTAGTTTTCGTCTTTCTGGTTAGGGAATACCCCCCTGCATACTTCATCCACCTGCTCTCCCCCAGCTTGACCTTGACTCGCGTTTTCCCCCTGCAGTGATCATTCTCGCACAAGCCAGGACTTCCCCCTCTGCATGTCTTTGAGAGAATTTCGCTACCTTTTTTTCTTTTCTCTTCAGAACTCAAATTCTAGAGGTGTCCTCCCCTTTCTCTTTTTCTTCAGGTGTTTCTTTGTGAAGATGGCTATCCCCCCCGCGAGCGCTTTTCACTCCTCTGTGTTTGGGAATGCGAAAGAGATTCGGTTTTCGAGTGATCATGTCAGTATCTTTGCTAGTTGGATGATATGGGAATCAGAATCTTCAATTAAAAACAAATTATGTTATTGACAGAAAGTTTTATTTTGATGATGCATAATCTTTCAATCAATGCAGGAAAATTAATGGAATTTTTTACAACTTAAGTAAAATACTCGCAGAACATAGTTCTGATTTTTTTCTTCTAATTTTGTGCTAAAATATATCTTATTTTATTGACGTACTCCGAAAACTTCAAATAATTAGTTCCATTTATCAAGAAAGGGATGAAAAGGCTGGCAACCACTCCCTTAGTAATTTTCTGGCTCATGATTTTTTCATGTTATCCGTCAAGATGTGTTTTTAAAAAAGTTTCTATTCCGAAAAAGTATTTATAAATCTTAAGCATTGTTTCATATTTTTAAATGCCAACCTATTTTATTGGGAAGAAATGCTTGAGTATATACGTCATAAAGCAATCGTTATAATTTGGATCGCATCAGAACATTGTCGCCTTCTATATGATCAGAACAGGTCGCCGTTTTGGAGAAGTTGAGTTATAAATTGGCGTTGCGATTTCGATTGGAACCCATGTTATATCACCAATGCTGCTGGAAGAGCAATTATTTTCAAAAAGCGATTGTTGCAGAATGTAAATTCTGCTTCATTTTGTGCGAATTGAATTTATTTTTTTCTTTGCGAAGTATGAATAATTTCTGAATATTTGGGTTGATTCTTTCCGGGTTTTTATGACGCAAGGGCCATATTTGTCCCAGCTTCGTCAAACAGAAAACAGGCAACACGATGTGGGAGTAAGAGAAGGCAAAAATGGTAGGCGAGTGTAAAAATGAAAGGGAGGAAAGATCACACGGTTATGTCGGTGTTGTAATTCCAGTACACAGCTGAAGCCCCTGAGGCGTTTCAACGCGTGTTTGAAAAGTCTAGCGATGTCCCGCCATCAAATTATGTTTTTTTTTTTTCATTCCTCTAATTCAAGTTTCTTTGCGACCTTGAAGAGCGGGGGACCTCGCTAGCCTCGCCAAACGCGCATTTTACGCGCCTCATGTGAACGGGGCCTGAGTGCCGAGTGTTTGGGACAAATACATTTGCAGTTATTGAGTGTATCTTTTTTGATAAATAAAACTTCAAACCCTTTTCGCGATTTTTAGAGCTGAGCCTTCGATTATGAAACGTCCAGAATTTGCGTGCGTTGCCCGTTTTCAAACAAGGATTATAAATTGCTAACGTTTTTCTGAGAAATCACTAATTCAATCCAAATGTTCAAAAATGTGTTTTTGTTAACAACAACCAGAATTGTATGCACAAAGTTAGATTATTTTCCATTTAAGGGGGTCCGGGACACATTAAAATATTTTTTTATTAATTAATTTAGAATTTTGAATTTTTTTGCACTGATTACCCATTTAACTAATAAGAGAAATCAACACAAAAAAATTTGCAAGAGTTTCTTAAAAATTTTAAATTAAATTTAAAAAAAAAGAGAGGTCATTTTAAATTGCTAAAGCTTAAAATATTCTTGGTCAATTTTCAAAATTCTTGCTGTAAATTATTCACAAATTTATAAACTTTAATTTTGATCAGCAATTTAAAAAATATTAATTAAATAAAAAATATTTGATTGAAAATTTCTAAAAATTTTAAGGTATTTATTTTAAAAAAAGTCATACTTTCAAAAGTAAATATTTGTTTCAAATTTGCTGAATCAAAATTAAAGTATAATGTTTGAAAAAGATATATTCCAAATTTCAACCCTTAAACTTTATCCGTTCTTGACTTATAGCAATTTGAATACAGGAAATCTTGAAAAAATGCATCATGGAGAAAAAAGCAATTAAAGTGTTAAAGACAGATTTACAATTAATAAAATGTTTAAATACCTTTAAAGCATCTAGATGAGTATCTAACTCCTTATTTCCTCTTAAATCTTTAGTTTAGTTTGATTTTTGCAAGTTCTACCTTTTTTCTATAATGTTCAAAGGTTTCCGTAGACTTAAATATCGTCTTTCGCAGATGTTGAATGGTTATGTCGGTTTAATATATACTAACCTATAATAATGGACCGGACAGCAAGATGTAATGGTATAAGGGAAATAATACATGCTTTAATAGGGGTATGGTCCCACGCGTGCGGCAATTACACTAGCAACCCTTCTGGGCATACTTTCAACAAGGTTTTGATACACAGCTGTGGGTATTTGTGTCCATTCCCGCTGCAAGAATGTCGACAGCTCAGCTGTAGATTTCGGACGTGATTCCTGGTTGGTCCTTAAGCGGCGCTCTAACTCGTCCCACAAATGTTCTATGGGGTTTAAGTCGTGACTCTGAGCAGGCCAAGGAGGACGTTTTACATCCATATCTTGATACCACTGCTTGACAGGCTGCAACATGACATGGAGCGTTGTCGTCCTGGAAGTAATTATCGTCCATTCCCAGGCCATACCACGAAAAACACCCCCAAACAAGTAGTCGGATTTTATGCAAATCCGCTGGCGTCCGGTCCATTATTGTAGGGTAATGTTTTTTTAAATCCAGTTTGTATACTCAGATAATATGTTTGCTTGGTATTAACCGTGTAATAAAAGAATTGAAATTGCACTTTTGTCTCAACCAACGACCTTGAGTATGGAAAAATACTTCTATAGGACTCGCCATTTTTTATCCAGATCCCTTTGAGTCACATCTTTAGTGAAAATGTATGCGTTGGATTCGTTTCTTTTCATTCGCTACATATTTCTATTGCGTTGGCTGCAGTTACTGGCATTAATGAAATCCTCATCCATCACTCTTAATCAAAGCAGTTCTGACAATTTCTGCAGAAATCAATGTTAGGGAGGAAATCGACCCGCCGCATGCATTTATTGGTGCATAGCAATGTGCTTCATTTCTTGGAAGTTATTACATCGTATGAAATATTGTAGGGTTTCGAATTTACTTCCTGAAGGGGCGTAAATTGTTTGGGGTCAGACCTCCTTGTTCCCCTAGTACGTTTTAGTTTTGACCCTTCATCTCCAAACATGCGAGATAAAGTGAAGCGTCACATCTGGGGATTGCGATGTTCGACAGAAAGCAAAAGAAACGAATATTGCGCTTCGCTTTGAACAACCTAAAAAGTCGACTTCATTTGCCGTTGTTTCTCTTCTGCAAATAAAAAATACAAATAAGTTTTAGACCCAAGTTAAAAAAAATGGCGCAGTTGCGTCCAATCTGGGAAACTAAATGAATGATCCAAACGCTGATGGTAGTCTTTTACAGATAGACGAATGAAGGGAATAATAGACCATGCACACGGACCTACTGCGCATGTTATCTGGACTGATAGTCTTAATATGAATCATTAGGGGTGAAGTGTGCTGAAGTTAACTCCTGTGCATGACGAACGCCATTTACCAATCATAGTAAACAGCGTCGGAAAGGATAGTGCACCAGCAGGTCCTGGTTGATTTTTGCAGTGAAAATGATGGATGCTCTCTCTCTCTCTCTTGAGTTGAAAACTCTTCTTTCTTGCTTCAGGTTTGTTCCGATTTCTTTTTGCCACCGAATTCTCAATTTTTATTAGGCGATGCCGGGCTTCCTTGGATCGGTGAACTTGAGAACTAGAACCGGCGCTTATAAGACGCCAACTGTAAAAGTGATTTGTTTACGTTACCACCAGTTCCCTAATTTAGCTAATAGACTGTTCCAAATCGAGTGACTCGACTGCTAACTCTCGGGGGATGGATCATAATTTAGGTAGACAACTCTGCATGATCTCTCGACCTGTCTGATTAGGTCGTATAACCGCAATATCAAGTGACAAGTGCACCGATTGCGAAGGGTCCAATCCTTTGCTTCTCCCAAACAACGAGTAAATTTTGCCAGGTAGCTTAGGAAGTTGATCTGGTGGTATTGGTAATGAACCAAAAAAGGTGGTTTTTGTTTTGGAATGCATAAGAATTGCTACTAAAACGCACAGTGGGGTCTGACTTGGGCCTCACAATAAGTTCCACTTTTTTTTAATGCCACTGATTTCTCAATTCCATTAATTTCGTATTAATGGATATATCAAAGAAAACCTACATTGGCTGAAAGGCTCTGCTATGCTTTGCCATATGTTGCCTAACCTAAACAGGCTGCTTCTATTTCTGATTTGAACACAATGGAATGTATGTCTTTATTTTGTTTCAGGTCGTGTTCATCTGCTAAATACTTATTTATTTGTGCGCTTGTTGTTGTTCTAGATTTATTTTTATTGGATGCCATTGTTATGAACAAATTTATAATTTCAGTACACTTTAAAAAGATTATATTTCATTAAAAATATTTTTAATGCCAAAATTTGCTTAGAAATTGTTCAATTAAATCTTCCGCTCTAGGCTCGGCCTATTCAAAAATTAGAAACGTAAAAAAAAAAATGAACAAATGGAAAACAAATTGCAAAGCGGATCATTTTGGAAATATTTTTCTTATGAAGATGAGGGAATATCGGAATTTTAAGAAGTCACAGAAAGGGGAGGGTAATTGATACCATACGATGATTAAATTTTTTTAAAGCCTCAAGCATTCACTAGTCTATTTCTTTTATTTGATCGGTTGCTAAATAAAGCAAGCTAAGGTTTCATTTATGCGCGAGGTAACTCTGAATGCTAGAAATTGGATAAGAAGAGACATCATGTCTTCGCCAAAAGGACATTCAGAGGAGTGGCCCATAAGTCTAGAATCCTCATCGAAATACTTAAAATGTTAATATAAATAATCAAAACCACACTGAAGATATATTTATTTAATCAGCTTAAATTGAGTTACGTTTATCACTCAGATGAAATTCACCTCGGTATGTCTGAAAACAGTCGAAAAATCTTTGAATTTCTTAAACTTTTAATAGAATTTTTTTTAGCTTGATTTAGCATTATGGCCATTTGAAAGGAACATAAAATCGGGTTAAAAGATTAGACCCCGCGGAAATGATTATTATTTGAATTTGAGTTTGACCTTCAGCTACATGTATTTCATCATCACATGGCTGACCTTCAGCTACATGTATTTCATCATCACATGGCTGACCTTCAGCTACATGTATTTCATCATAGCATGGACGTTCTTCTTCTGTATTGTCTTGAATGTTTCTGTTCACCACTTGCTTTCATATGCATCCCAGAAGAACATACGACAACAACAACATGGACGTTCTTAGAAACGATGACCCTTTTTAGGAATGACCGACGTTGGATACTATCTTCCTATAGGAACCACTTACAGTTCCCTGGACCTGTATGGTGCGCATGTCCTGAAGGGATGGACGTATGCTGATCTTACCATAAAACCCGACCAACCAACTTGAAGGGGGTGGAAGGAGATATTTGTAGAATGAACAAAGCATTAGCCTAGCAAGGAACGTTGGTAATACACTAGTGAGGTTCTGAATACAACGAAAAAGTACAGCACCCCCCCCCCCTATTTTCAAGGCAATGGGGGACGTGTCTCTGCTCTCCTTGGGATTCTCAGAACTCTCTCTCCTGGGGGTTGTTCGATTCTTCGAAAAGTTAGTACTTCTGGATGTCATGAAAGTATAGAATTAGGGACTATCCAGAAACTGAGTACCTGAGAATACAAGATTCTAGATTCTACTGGACACGTCTAATGTAGAATTTTAATGCCCCAGCAATTTGTTATTCGCCTGTTAGTATCTCAAATGAAAGCTTAAGTCTACTGTCTTGTTGAAGTTGTTGAGTTTTGGGTTACAAACTGAAATGCTTGCGATAGCAATAATAAATAATGTGTATTATTTCTGTGTGCTTCCTCCTTTTGTACGTGCAACTTTGACTTGAAACTAGGTAAAGCAGATTCAAATGCTTAATAAAAAGTATTGTTTTGCATTGCACTGTAAAATTTACGCTATCCACGCTCTAGATTGTGGGCAAATGCCGATCGTTTGCCGCTAGACCATTGGACTACGTGTTCGCCCAATGTTTTCCCACGGTACAATTAAAAACCACCAGAGCAAGGCAATAGTCCAAATGTTCACTAGACAGGCCGTCCTGTGTCGCAAAAATTACAGTCATGGAATCAGCAAGTTCTATTCGGAAGTCTTGGAAAATATCAAATATGGCTAACACGCTAGGATGCTTAACTGATAGTGCATTGTCTTGATTAATGGCATCGTGAGTAGAAGCGACTAAAAAATTTCAAATTCCTCTCTACATGATCTTTAGTTCTGCAGATTAACATTCGACAAATTGAACTAAAAATAATGCAGTCTATCTTTCTTCTGCCTTCAATAGTGTCGTTTAATTCGCAGTCAAATTGTTATTTTTTCACTCCTGTTTTACCAGTGTAGGTCCTTTAAAACTTTCGCACAATCGGGTTGTACATTGTCCTGAGTAATGACATTCCGAATTTTAAAATTTCTAATTTTTCTCAACATGATTGTAGGTTCTGTAGATTAACAATCGACAAACTGAACCAAGAATGTAGTTTTTCTTTCCGCCTTTAATAGTGTCGTTTAATTCGTAGTCAAATTATTATTTTGTCATTCCTGTTTTGCTAGTGTAGGTCCTTCAAACTTTCGCATGCTTTTGCTGTGACCGACATAGATACCGTTGTAATCGGGTTTGTTCCCAATTAATAAATAGTACATTGCCGATTCGTCTTCCGCTCGGTAGCATTCATCCCAGCATATATGTAAAAAAGTAGTTCCGGTAGAGCGAATTTGCACTTAACTTTATCCACCTTCTATGGATCAATTCCAGATTAAGGAAGAAGCGACAGACTTCATCCCACTGAGCGTATCATCCGCTGTTTTCAATTTGCAATATTATCCTTTCATCGAGTCCCTACCACCATTGTCATGGTCACCCAGCATTTTATGGGCAACGGAAAATTCGCCACTAGTTGCATCTTGGAACATCTTCGAGCAATCAGCCAACTTACCTTGGTGCGCGTCGTAAAATTAGAATTTTCCTGCAATTTAATCAACGCGAGCCTACTTTAACCCCTCAATCCCCGTAAAAGCAGAAAACCTTTTTGGAAACACCTTTGGAACATGTTGAATGAGGAATTTAAGACGGGACGTAAAAAAAAATACGCAGTTCGTAGAGGAGAAATACCCGCTTAATAAGAATATCGACCGCTAGACTCTGGAGCTGGAGTAAGGGTAGTGTTGGTAAACACTGGTACGGTTTCTTCTCGGCATAGAGCTGATCAATAATATTTCTCTTCTGCTTGCACTAACGTCTCTTGCCTTTCATCCGCCACGGTTGCCTGTTACTGAGGGTACAACTTGGTTAGCGGAGTACGATGCTTGGCTTTGTTAACAAGATCCTTTTGGTTTTGGCGGGAAAAAACTATCTGCATTTGGAACGTCGTTTTCTTTGAATGAATGTTACAGTGTTGTGTTCCGAGAGAAGCTTGTTTGCAACGAACATCACTGACGATTCTTTGTTTCTGGGCTAAAATTCTAAATGTTTAACGAACGGTAAGTAGTGTTCGTTTCCAAATAGATTAGGCATGGAGTGTAATAACGGTTTTGTATGAATTATAATCTAGATTTTTAATGTATTTATTTATTCGTTTTCAAGTTATATTTGTAACTAGAGTTTTATTGTCGTCTTACAGGAGTTCTAAATTTCTAATGAAATGGCACCTTATATCGGACAGTTAAATTTTGTAACATTTTGTTTATGAAATAGTATTTTGGCGAAGATCGGAATAAATTTTTGGCGATAGTTTGCTCTCATTTGTTCTGCATAAAAACTGATTTAAAAATATCGAAAACAATTTTTACGGCTAAATTTGTGTTAATCAAATTTTTTGGTTGCATGTGGCGTTTGTAAATTAATCTTGGATTCGATTTGTGTTTTCAAACGTCATTATCGAATTTTATTCTTGTTTGAAGATAAAATGCCTGTGTAAATTTGTAATAAAGTTGTGTAAAAACTTGTTTCTTAGCTATTACTAAAACAAAAAGAAGAGTTTACTGAACAAAGACAATCTTGGCAACTAATTTTTATATGTAGTTGTACTTCAATTGTTTTTTCTTGCTCATTTCCATATCTCGGCCTTTTCTTTTACATATAAAATCTCAAAAGGAAGAAATGATTACAAAAGCATGAGTATAAAAATTCGTGTTCTATTATTTCATTGGAAGTTCAGTTTTGTTTTGATTGCATTGAAATAACTATTTCTTTCTGTGGCGTAACATTCCTTTTTAATTTGGATTTAAGGAGTGTTTTTTTACTTGATAACTTTCCCATTCCAGCCATATTTCCATGTTATTTGCCATTTTTGACGTCACTGATGTTGTGTAAAATGTTCAAGGACGGTGAAAAAATCGAGAAGAATTGAACAATGTCTGGCGTAGTGTCAGTGGATCTGTTTCCGCTTCTGAACTGATAATGATGAGACACAGTGTCTCCGAATGGAATTACATTTCGTGCAATAAACGCCTGACTTCACGTTCGCTAACACCATGATTAAGATACAGTTCGTTTCTGTGATAAGAGCTTTCCCCAAATGAATAATCGCAGTGTTGTTTTTTTGAAATTCTTTTCCATTTCTCGTTTGTGTAGAAGCTATGTGCAAAAAAAACTGATTCAATTTTTCCTTCTTGTGAAATTGCTTTCCAATTATTTATTCTGATCTCTCCAATTTCGTTGCTGAGTGAAATGATTTTTGCGATTTTTCATTTTCACCATTTTCCTTGATGTTTTTTACTTTAGCATATTCAGAGCAATGGTGTAATTTCTTCTACTTTTGTTAAGAACACGTTTTTCTGTTAACGCGTATAATGTGACATTTGCCTTGGATTATTGTTTGGAGTATTATAAATGCACAGGAAATACCAATAGCAAGGGCTATACCTAACTGCAGGTAGAATAACCGGTAGATTAGCAGAAGATAGGTTCGTCAATTTTCCATCGCCCTTTTCATATTTTCGAGGGCCCATCCAAATATTACCAATTTGGTTCTTGTGCCATAAAACCCAACCAAGCATTCAGGATGCGTGTTGTATGTCCATGAGAATGTTCAATACCTGTTGTCTTGTGTTTGGCGCAGCTTGGCCAAATGTGATCCTCGCACCATTAAGCCCAACCAAACATGATGAATAAATAACATGCGTATGGGGAGCCAAATAACTCGACCTTGCTCAATATGTCACGTAGTTATATGAGGAGACAAATGCGCCAACTGGGTCATGGTCATTTTAAAGGATGTGTGGTTTGGAAATGGAGACCCAAGTTTAAATTATGAAAAACTGCGAAATATGGTATCGACAGAGTGGAAATCTTTGCAAACATTTTGCGGCAATTAATCCACAATGTTGGCAAAACAGGCTGGATGTTTTTCTCCGGTCTGTCCCTATGGAGCCCCAGTGGTTAGTTGGGTGCTCGTTGAAGTGGATTCAGTTCATTTGTGACCTTGAATAATAATATATTTTGTACTGTGCCCTTCCAATGTAAATTTTTTCATCCCGAGTTGAAACACTTTTTAATATTTCTGCTCTGAATGGAATGACTCATTTGACGATTGAAAATAAAATAGTTGTTGACTTCAATATTTTCCTTAAATTTTCTCACTTCAGTCAAAGACATTTGTGTAATTTGTCTGCCACGCTATCCAAGGTCATAAATAGGGTGTTAACAGAAACTGGAAATCAGGAAATGGAATGACTCATAAAACGATTGAAAATAAAATAGTTGTTAACTTCCAATATTTTCCTTAAATTTTCTCACTTCAGTCAAAGACATTTGTGTAATTTGTCTGCCACTCTATCCAAGGTCATAAATAGGGTGGTAACAGAAACTGGAACTCGGGAAATGTTTTAACTCTGGGAAAATTAGGAAAAATTTCACAAAAAATTGGAAATTTTGATAACTCAAATGGCAACTATTATTGTTTGTCCTATTTAGAGATGCGCGATTACGAGTACTTTTGAGAATCGAATAAATCGTATTCGTCGAAATTGTAATTCGAATAAAGAAGACTGGCGTCGTAATTTTTGAACACCGCCATTTTTTTCGCGGCCCCAGCGTCTGTTAGCCGTGAGGCCGGCGATACAATTTGAAATTTGTGCTACTTTTATGTTTTTGTGCATTAAATAAAAATTTTTCGCTTGCAATTACATTTTTGTAGAATTTTTTATGTATATTTGCATTTGATTTCGATGTATAAGTATGATAATGTTGGGTCAGAAGTAATAAGTTCATTTTCAAAATTTTTTTATACAATTAAAATATCTGCAGAGGAAAAGCAAAACAAAATATTTGTGGAGAAATTATACTTTCACCCCATCTGATCCTATGTATTTTAAAATAATGTGTGGATACTATACATCGATACCAACCAACAATTATTAAGGGAATTGTAAAATCATGGAAATTTTTGTGACACTATCAGGGAAATATAAGGGAACTTTTCTTCGAGGATTTTGTTGCCACACTGACAAAGGATAGTGCCTATTAAATTAAAAATAGTGTATCAACTATCTAGAATCGGTAGTCTTCATACGGAGGGCCATATCCCCCTAACCCCACATGGAAGAAATTCGTCGTTAAATTCTATGAGAAATCGTGAAATCGTCTCCTTTCGTGAAAAGGAGACGTTTTTTGACCCATTGTCCCATTCATTTGCCATTTGCGAAAAAATGGTTAGAGCTATCGAACTTTTTGTCAGTGCCAATCTGTTCAGGGGATAACCATTTACCTGGGATAATTTTTTCGTCCAATTCACCCGAGGGTATTTTGGATGTATCGCGAAAAAACATTGTTTTTACGACGTTGTCTATGGGACTTTATGTTGCTATCTCCGGTGGCCCTCGCTTCATCTTATGTACGTGGGAAACTTGGGAATTCCCAATGGATTGGCGAGAGTTGAGGAGAAAGGGGGCTCTTGTCCTTCACGAGAAGGGGTGCTTTGCCATACCTCTTATCTCTAGGAGGTATTGGCTTTGCCCCCTTCTTGTCTTGCCAAAAATGAGAGAGTGGAGTAGTGGACACAAGGACAAGACCACGAAGGGAGAGGACCGGAATGAGCTAGCTGTTCCTGAGAGGCATGAGCGACCCGAACGATAGAGCCCGAGAAATCCACTTAGCACAGGTTACCGGCGGGTCCGTCTGTAACCTTCAATACCTATCGAAGGTCACGGTCCATTCCCTCTTCATCTGACGGAAAGCATCGGTCTCTTGTCATGATCCAGCGGCTCCCCAGTCCCCAGGTAAAGCTGATTTTGCCTCATTAAATAAAGAAGAGTTTCCCAGGAACTTCTAGTTGCTTTTATTCATGAAACTGAATAATTAACTCAACATTACTACATTTTTCAACTATTAAACGGTTCTATATTCAACTCGGAATTGGTCGTGGAAATACCAACAAGACTTTCCTACAGATTTTTAAGAAAACCGACCAAATTAAACAAATTTAAAATTCAGAAATACGTTTGATTTGGAGATTTTTAATCTTTTGGCTCTCCTTATAAAATTTACTTTGTAAGTTGTCCTTTTTATCGAGAAGACTCGAGAAATGCAGTGTTTTTAGAACATTGTTCTAGTTTCAATAACATTGAAAACCCTCTTCATAAAAATATGTATTGCATCTAGGCAAGTGCTTAAATTAAAACAGGTGCAACTGTGACACCACCCTAGTTTAGTGGTAGTTCATGGGCAGTGGGGGATAGTGAATATTTGGTTTCCCCGATGCGTCCTAAACCAGGGGTTCCCGACTCGCGTCGCTGGACAGCCAGTAATGCGGCCCCATAAGATTGATTAAGCTATTATGCGATTATTTGCTATATTTTTATGGCTCTCTCTAAGGCCTATTTTCTCAGAGAAAAGTATCCATCGCTTCACATTCGGGTGTCACCAATAATCCATTGTGTTGCTCCAGTGTGACGTTAATTAAAAATACCAAATACCATCTCTTCGCAATCACGCCCTTGTTATGTACTCGCTTTTTCACAGTAGTGGGTCATTCCATGCTAAAAGGTAAAAACACGAAAAAAAAATAATAGATATATTTTACATAATTTTGGGTTTAAAAAAGTCTGAAGTTCTTTGGTAGGAACTAACTTTTTTTTAGAATTTTGTTAGATTTTAGATTAGTTAGAATTTTGAATTAGAATTGAGGAAAATGAGGAAGTGTGACGTTAGTTACTGTAACGTAAATTACTTAAAAAAAATTGTATTAAATTTAATTTATGAATGACAGTTTAAAAAAAAAGCATGACTACGCTTATGAAAGGCTCTAGAAAGGAATGTATATACTATTCAAGCTATATCGTTTTGAACGGAACATAATTTTATTCAAATGTTCATAAGCCTTTTCTGTCATTCCTCTTTATTGTAACGTAAGTTACTACATTGAGTTTAATTCCGTGAACTTAAAAGTATCAGTAAATTAATAACATTCCCATCAAAGTTTAGCTTTTTATTAGTTTGTTGAACAATCCTAGTGAATATTTTGTTTTTCCATTATTCTTTGCTAATATATTCATACTTCAAGATCAGTATATTTGTCTAAATGTCGTGGAATTGCCCAGTGCATATGCGAACAACTATTTTCAAGGATGCAACACATGAAAATTTAAATTAAAATTTTTTGATGAGCATTTTGAGAACTCCAAGAAGAATCGAAACCACTACCATCAAACCATACATTGATGCATACGTTTCGAAAAAACAAGTACAATTATCACATTTAGTTTTATTTTATAATAAAAAATATTTAAATATTGTGACTCGTACATTAATTGCATTATTTTATATGCGGCCCCAAGGCAATTTTTCTTCACTCAATGCTGTGCCAACTATCCTAAGGTCACTCCGGGTCTAAATCTAAAATTAATCAAATCAACACAATTGAAAGCTTAATTTTTTGTATAAGAAACGCGGGGACTTGTCTGTACCCTTTTTACACATAATTGGTGGTACTTTGAAGGTGGCCCACTGCACACTTCATTTAAATGCACTTTTTAAATGAGACAAAATGCAGTTTGTTAGCCAAATTGAGGAATAAGGGACGCATTTTGTTGATTTGAGTAATTTTTGAGACTACAATGATTAATTTTTAATATTTATAAGAACTTATGATGTTAAGAAAAATATTAAGACTTAATTCAAAATTTTTATCTCGCACTTTTGGCCTCTTGCGTTACCTTTTACGATGAGTATGTCAATGCAGAAAAACGTCATAATTTTATTTTTATGTTTTGTAATTAATTTAATAAAATTACTGTTTTATATAAATAACTGGCAGAATTACCCAGCGTTGATTGAAAGTGTGACCTTAAAAATCATTTTTCATTGAAAAATGCAAATATAGAAAAAATTAAATGGGCGGAAAATAATATTTTAAAATCTATTTTGAAATTTTTATAGCTTTTACAATTTATTTCGGGCAAAATAAGTATGCTTGTTATCCATCCAAGTAATCCATTTCACATACTTCCCACTATTGTATCAGACAAAACGACAAAAGGTGATAGTACGATGACTTGCAGCAGTTCACTTTGGGTTTTGAAATGATTGCGAATGCTCTATAAGTTCATTTCCTGTAAAAGTGACAAACTTACAGTGCATTATTGCTGCCAGTCTTCCTATTATATTTTGGCTTTTAGCTCTCTTGCACCAAGAATGCGATATTTCCGATTTTCATCATCATTATGAAAGGCTGACAAATCATATTGATACGACATTCATGATCAAATTCTTTCTTCCTTTTTTTTTGCAAATACAAAATATCTTTAGTGATATTAACACAAAATAAATATTTTATGAAATTAGAAAACGAAACGTTAATTTTAGCGTTGGCAGATACCAAGTAGAAAAATAACACTTTTATTAACAGTGGAATTTTCGCATTAAATAGACTCTTCCTTTCAATATGTAGTAAAAATGAGTGTAAATTTTAATGTTTTTGATCACTTTATATCAGTAGTCAAGAATTTATAAATTATTGGTAGTTTTGAAAAATAAAAAATAAGTTCAAACGTAAGTATTGAAATTCAAAATTCTTCAAATATATTTTTTGAAAAAATTGTTTTCCCAACGATACTAACAAACAATGGGAATTGCGTTCCGCAATACTTATGGGAATTTCAAATTGTTTCTATCCCCATCCGCACACTGCCTAACAAATCCTACCCGCAGGGTTCTTTAAAAATTAAGTATACGAAATTTGCTGAGGATTGGTCAAACAGTGTAGATTAGTAGAGAAAAGAAAGACGCACAACTTTCTCGCTAAAAAATATATTGTGCATGTATATTATAAAATTATTTGATAGAATTTTGTATGAGGTATATTAAAAAAAAAACAAAAACAGAATCGACACTTTCATGTTATGGACCTTGAGGAACCAAAGCTATCGAGTCACGTAGTTTTGAACGATTGGTATTTTTATTAACGTCACAACACGTATATTGGCGACGGTCCGAGATCAATCCTAAAGGGAAAGATCCGGAGGACAACACACGTAATTTTGAATCACGGTCACCTGAGCTGGATCCCACTCTCCAAACTTCCACACCACGCCAACGTGAAGACATTTGAGGCCACGCCATATTTAACTTGTACCAGCTCCCTTTGTACACGACGGCCTTTCGTTGGATTCGAACTCGCAACCCTCCGGTCGCTAATCCGTTATGCTTCCAACCGGGCGGCCCCCTGGATGAGGTCTTGAAAGAGTATATTAGTTTAAATATATGACTAGGGTAGCGTAAATTGAGCAAGGAGTTTGGTTCAAAGTTTCGTTCGGTAGCAATATCAGTGATAAACACATTGGCGGAGGGAAAATCATCCACGGCGATCCCCATTCATGCTTAAGCGTTTATATCGCGACTTTCGCGAGAAGGCGATCTTGGGTCAGTTGATTTCTGAACAGGTGTGTAAGGTTATCTCGGTTAAAGGCTGCCTTACACAGAAGCCAAAATATAGAGCGGCGATCGTCTCATGATTAGTCCCTCTCTAACTTTGGAGCCGAGCTATAAACTCGGTACAGTATCAGCACTGAAGACACCAATTGAGAATGGATTTGTTTACGTTCCCGCCATTTAAAACAGGTAGACTCGTTCAAAACCACGTGACTCGACCGCCTTCTCACGTGTACCGGACTATAGCATCGCTACTCTGACGAGCTTTCATGTCAATTCAAATATCGCTCCATTCAAGGTCGATTGCCTTCTCATCGGAACCGCACTGTCTTAGGCCCCGTTCACAGGAGGCATTTCAACGCTAGTATGGCGAGGCTAGCGGGGTCCCGCCATTAAATTATGTGTTATTTATTCCTCTAATTCAAGTATCTATCTGTGCGATCTTGGAAAGCTGGACTCTAAGCCTCGCCAAATGCGCGTTCTATGGGCCTCATGTGAACGTGGTCTTACGGATCAGAATTTTTGAGGATTCCCGTAAATGTAAAATATCTTTTTGCCAGAAATAGAAAAATGTATTCATATTATCGCAAGTGAAACAGTGTTTTTTGGTGCTGTATTTGTGCTTGACGGGTCCCAAATACAATGTATCAATGGTATATCATTTGAATTTAACCTAGCACTTATCAGGGTTGCAGAATATGTCCGCGAACGAGGTTCGGGGGAAATTCAGGCAACTGTGGGGGATGTTTACGCTCAAGTTTATATAAAAAAAAAACCTACAAATTCAATTGTCATCAGTGCGAACAAATATTTTGGCTAACGACTATATTTACGCCCCCCCCCCTTTTTTTTTTTCTTTGCAGTGAAGCAAATTTTTAAATGGTTTCATCTTCATATTTTACTGAAATCGGCGAAAGAAGTTTGCACACACTTGCCACTACGTGCCCTGCACGGCGTTGCCCGACACTAGCGCGTCTTTCCAGGAATGGCTCTTCGTTGCGTGGAGGATTCTATTTTGGGACGGTAGTTAGGTCGGTAGATATTAAACTCGTGGAAAGTAGAGCCTTAACAGTTGTTGATCTAATACATGCAGATAGCTCACTGTGGATCAAAACAAGTTACGAAAGAATCGAACTGAAGAATCGATTCACTTATCACGAGTTAATATCTACCGACCAACCTACGGTCCTGAGTAGAATCGTCTACGTAACGAAGAGACATTCCCAGAAAGACGAGCTAGTGTTGCCCGACAGTTCTTTTCGTGGGGCTAGGTGTGACTAGAGTGGGTGTGACCACTGCTCGCTAACCCCCGATGACTACGAATTCGTAGCCTATTGGATAACAGCCATCGTGACGTTGCCCGTGCTTTTGGTTTGCTGACCTTTCTTCCTTTCTTGGTGACGACTAAAAAATCCATCAATGTAAAATTATTTTTTTATTAGAATAAATATTAGTTTGTTTTTTTAAATTTGCCATCAACATTGTAGTCGCTTAATCTGGAATGGAAAACACGGTACCTTTTCGGGGAAATTTCGGACAAAACAAATTGTGTTCTGGGGGAAATATTGGGGCTCTGAAACATTTTCTGCACCACTGGCACTTTTACTCATTGTCCTCGAACGAATTTAGAATTTGTTCGAACAATAACTTTCACCGCAACAATAATTCTAAATTTGGTGAGAACGAACGCCACACCTTGCTCGACTGAGTGTGACGCTCGCGAAAACGAGAAAGTGAAAGAATGCAATAAAAAGTCCAGCCAATGCAAAAAATCGAGAGAGGAGGGGGGGAAAAAAACCACGCGCCGGGATATACCCACCAGAGTGCAAGTTTAGAAGCACTTGTCTTGCCTAATCTGAGAGCATTTTCTGTGCCATCTTGGTGAATGACTGCGCGAGTCGACGCGTAGTACTCAAGACGCCAACCCGTTTGAGGGACTATCTGATTGATAATGTGCCTCTACGTGTAGGTCAAGTCGAGTGCCAACTTAGCTGTGCGCGTTCCTTGCCTTTCGAAAGCCACGCTGTGAATATTGACGTGTAGTGTTTTATTTGGTTTTGCAAATTGGGAAAAAAATCGTTGCTCATAAGACTGTTGTGTTTTCCACCTTTTTGTTTCAGTAGCAACCCCAAATTAATTTTTTTTGCGACACTCCAACATTTTGCTCTGTTGTAAAACCCAAATTTTTAAAAGCAAATTTAAAATTTGTGAAAAGTTTCTGTGTTTCGGAAGATGAATAGAGTTTTCAACCCTCAAAAGTAGTTTCGACGAAATCTCTCTATATCAAAAAAATGTTACCACCGCAGGATTGAAAAATGTGTTGTTTAGCTCGATTCTTAGACGGTTTCCCGAGAAAGTACTGATCGGAAAAAAACAAAATTAACATGGTTTGTTTTTCATAGTAATCACTGGACAATTTTAAGATTTTTTTCCGATGCGGCTATTAGTTTAGGGTTTATTAAGTGTCAAAATTAAAGAAGCGAAATTTCTTCCGCGAGTGAGCAAAACACATACCAATTTTCAGTTTTGAGTCGCGAGTTTTTTTTTAAGAGTACCTCCTCTCAATGTAAATTTTTGTAGCTCGTCGAGTTTTTTTTAAAATTTCAATTTGGTTCTTGATAATAATTTTTTGAAATTCGAGAAAAATCGGGACATTTTTGTTACTTTTTTTTAAAACTGCCGTATCTATATCTTATTACTATTAGTTTTTAATTTTTAAAATATCGCACTATACCTCAGAATGTACTCTTTCTTACGGTACTATTATTTTTGAAATCGGTTAATAATTAAATTGGATGCGATCAAAAGTTGGTCATACAAAATTCGGAATCTTTGGATATTTTCGCTACTTTCTGCTAAAATCGTTTTATCTACAGCAAAAAACATTATTTTTTAAATTTTAGAACATCACTGGATACATTACATTACACTCTTTCTTATGGTACAATTATTTTTCAAATTGGTTAATAAATAAAATCGATGCAATTAAAAGTTGGTCATACAATTTTCGGAACTTTCAGATCGTAACTTCCGATACAAAACTAAAATGGTCATATCTGTATAGTATTACTGTTAGTTTTTAATTTTAAAAATATTGCAGTATACCTCAGAATGTACTCTTTCTTACGGTACAATTATTTTTAAAATTGGTTCATAAATAAATTCGGCGTTGGCGAGCGTAAGCGAGCAGGGGGCGGAGCCCCCTAGTATCTAAAAAAACCCAGGGAAATATCTCGTACATCAAGATCTGACCAATTTTGTTAGTGACGATATTTCGTTGTCAAGATACTGTTGATTTTTGGATGATGACGAAATCAAGATCTGGAGAGATTTTTTTTCTCAAGCCCTGGTCAAACGAAACACCTTGTCAAGACGACCACCAGGACACCAGGGTAAATAATTGTATTGCATCTGTTCGGTGTTTTTAAGATATAACACTGACCATGTGAGGCCCCGACGAGGAGCACTTCTCACGTGTCGGGGAATTTAATTTTGTCCAAAAAATCAGGGGAATGTTAAGAAAATTACGAATTTTCATCTAACACCTCAATGACCTGGATTGATCATGGCTTCTCAGATGCTTTGTAGAAAAGTAGCCAATAGGATTCGTACGCAGTTTCGTATCACTTTAAGTTTATGAACTGAATTTTTCAACCGATTTTAAAAGCAACAGCTAGTATTTAACAGGTAAAGAATTTTGTTTCGTCCACTGGCTTGAATTGAAAGATGTCATGCATGTGATACGTTAAATCGCAAATTGATTTTATTCAAATATATTAGATTATTTGAATAAGTTATTTTAATGCAAAATTACTTGTGCTTTGTTTATTAATTTTTAGTGTATAGTTCTTAAATTGGTTTTTATTATTGCATATTGGATGTGTGTGCAAAATTAGTTCTTGGTTTTTCACCATAAAATATCGTGAATTGCTTAGGTATGTCCTGGAATTTTGTAAAAATTTGTCTAGAAAACCTGAAAAAGTCAGGGAATTCTATTTCTGGAATAGAGTGGAAACCCTGGAGGAGGCAGCTGATTTTTGAAAAGGCGCGACACTTTGTTAGATGGTTGAAATACGCGAAAGCATGGATGGTGATCGCCGTGCTGGTTTCCCCCAACAACCCGCTTATACCGCTGTCGCTTTCGGTACCGTGCAACAGACTACAGAATCCGCGTTAAAGACGCCAATTGTCGAAGCGATTTGTTTACGTTACCACCAGCCCCCTAATTTAACTAATAGACTCGTTCAAAACCACGTGATCGACTGCCAACTCCCGGGAACCGGACTATAATGCAGGTGGCCGAATATGTAGGATTTCTCGACCTGACTGATGAGGTCGTATGACCGGCAAAGTCAAGTGACAGGATCGCCAATTGCTAAGGGCCCAATCCCTTTGCTTTCCCTTTCACGGGAACCGGACTCGATCATACTCTTATCAATCAGGGGTTGGTGGCCATCTGCAACCGCTTGGCGAGCAAAAATCTAAACAAACATCAGCTAGCCACCTGACAACGCATCCGAGTGCCGGAAGTGCCGTTGCTAAAGTGAGCAGGTGGGGCACTGATGTGTATATGGAAGCTTTACATAATGCAGCCTGAAAGACTTTTACACAACTAATGAATTATTAATTTGAGCCCTTTTCGCGGTTTTTTCTTAATACAATTCTGTAAGAATTCCAGCACCACACGGCAGTGTATTAAAGTGACCTCTTGGCTCAATAGGGTCTGGGTTCGAATCTCGGTCAGGGCATGTTGTTCGGAAGCAACTTTAAAGTGTAGGTCTCGACCGCAGAGCTACCAATGAAATCAGCCGGTGGTCCTGAAGATGCCTTAACCTAATTTGTGTCCCACAAATTCCTCTTCATAAAGGACGCGCTCAACGCAGTTGCAATTATAACGGAGCACAACATCCAACTTAGCGACAGCGGCAACACTGTTGAATACTTTATTGCTAAGATTATTTTTGGTAAATTTCAATTTTTACTTTCGCGTATAGAAATGTGTTATTTTGGATTTTTAAAATGTCGCTTAGAAATTTCTGGAGTTTGAAAATTTCTAACCAAAAAAGTTTTTAAAAGTCCTAAATTATGACTAGAATTTTTTTAAACCTTATTTTTTGCAAGAATACTACACATTTTAATGTGCCTGCATTCAAAAGCCAAGAACAATCATAAATTTTTTTGGAAAATTTTCCAACCAATTTCCATAATTAATGCAGGTAATTTTCATTGAGAGCATTTTAGTAGCTTAGTAAAATCTTCTCTTTCCGTCTGTGTGGTTTGTTTACGCTAAAATTCCTTCAGGTAGCTACCATGAATGCAGATAGAATTAATTATAACTAATGCTACAGCACATTTAATAAACGAATTACTGAAAATTTTGTCTTGAGTTTTACTGAAAGGTCAAACGCGTTTCCCGCAGCAAAAAGAACGCGTTGGGGACAATTTTCCCAAAAATAACTTCCATTACAAAAACCAAGGAATAAAAAATTCGATTTCAGAATAAATGAAGGTCTGAAACACTTAATGCAATTTTGAGTCTTCACCGATGTGTCATTCAAAATTATGTTTATTGTATTCCACCAGTTGTTTATCATAATGACTTAGAACAAAACCAGGCAGTTCGTTTTGCAAATTGATTATCATTCATTGTTCCATTACGGTGTACCGTTCCCGAGCCGTAGTGTAATATAGTACTGGATACTCTCTTAAATAGATAATTTAATATAATTCCTATTCGAAATTGAGATTCAGTGCAGAGGGATCTATTTACATTCCGAGCCAAGCGAAGGACGTCGAGTTGGGTAGTTCTAAAACGATTTATCTTCCAATCCCCCTCGATTGTTTAAAATTAATTATCTTTTGCCCGTTCTAATGGCAGTATGAAATGTAAACTTTCGAGTACATTTACTTCGCAGTCATTTAATATTCCACTTTTGTGGAAAAGAAACGTAAGTGGCGTGGAGTGGGAAAATTAGGTATGGTTCGATGTTGATAGAATCATAATGTTTCTACGACGTTCGATTTTTCCCCTTGGTTACTCGTGAATTTTTGAGACTTGTTGGCCATGTTTTATAATATGAAGCAGGGATTAAATGTGTTTTTTTTTCTTCCGAAAAACATTTGTATTCACCAAGACTTGTCTGCAATACAATCTTAAGATCAGTTCCTACATGTCTGCTTTTGTTCAAGACGAACATTAATAAATTGTCTTTAAAAGTGTTTTAAATTTTAGACATTCCTGGTGTTGGACTCAAACGAGCTTTTTCTCGATTGTGTTAAGCACCCCCAACAATATAAATTTTGATAACATGCAACATCATTGCTGATATATTTGATAATATCGGCAACTAAACGCACGTCCGAAAACCCACATTATGACCTTATGATTCTCTGTTCTAATATATGCCATTAACGCGGATGTTCGTTCAAGTCTGACAGAAAAATCAAAACAAATAATATGAGGTAAACAAATGAGAACAAAAAAAATAGTCATATTTTAAAGATTATCTGGTCTAATATATGCCATTAACGGATGTTCGCTCAAGTCTGACAGAAAAAATCAAAACAAATAATGGTGAGGTTAACAAATGAGAACATTAAGAATATCATGTTTTTAACGAAAGCATGAAAATAAAAATGGTAATTTCTTTCAGATACAGTGTCTTCGAGAATAATGATTTTTTAATTCAAATAAATAGAATTCATTCAGACAAATTACACACTTTCATTAGACAAATTGATGGATGACATTTTTATTAGAAACTATCGGGCATATTTATTAGCTCGCGCGTTTATTCCCATTCGTGCCGAAACGAAGCCTCGTTCTCGATTCCATTGAAATGCTTTCTGTGGAAGCATAATGATGATCCCTGTATCTTGTTTTGCTGGAATCGTAGTCCCTGGCGCCTGCCTGGCTGCATGCCCCAGTGAAAGAAGCCTTCTGGTCTTTTTATTTTATTTTCGCGGCTTTTCTTCCTTTTTCTTTACTCCTACTTTTACTTACCCCCACCTGCCATCGACGACACAGCTATGCAGGGTTGCCGAATTTCGAGGCTTAATTTTTATCGCCAACGGGTTGCGGTCGCCAATTGTTGAGCAAACATTTGTGAAATCCAGGAAAGTGTATGCTGGGCTGTAATGAGCCATCCATGCATCGCGGCGCTTGGTGTGTGTGTGGGTATGGGGGGGGGGGGTGACAAGAAAAAAGCGCGATATACCAATGAAAGCAACTGTCGAGATAACTAACAAATTTTGGGAAATAAAAAGGCATGGATTATTCTTGAGCACACACGTTAATTTTGAAAATTAAAATTCAAAATCGATGGAAAACCGTTTTTTACCTTCTGTTAGTCGCACTTGTTATGTGCACAGTGACTATTCAATTGCTAGAAAAGGAGAAGAATAACTCAATATAAATCATGGATTTCAATGATACATTTTTGCAGTTATTTGGTTTTGGTTTGTCCTTGGTGTATTCGTCTCTCTATGTGAAAAAAAAGTTACCGCCGCCGCAGGATTGAAAACTGTGTTGTGCTCGATTTTTAGACGGTTTCCCGAGAAAGTACTGATCAGAAAAAAACGAAATTAACATGGTTTTTAACCCTCTAAGTGTTTTCACGAGATATCTCGTGCAATGTTTGGTGAATTTTGCAGTGGACGTCGAGACAAAATTGCCCACTTCTAAGAGGAATGAAGATTTTAAGTGTCAAGTAATGGACTCAAAATCTCACTATTGTCACCTCCCTTGTTGTATTGCTCTATTCTGTGTCAGAGTAAAACTTTCATTGTGTTTGTCGAAAACTTGACATTGACTGTCGTGTTTTTCACAGCTTATGTGGCCCTTGTACCATCAAACTCAATGCAACCGACCATAGTAGACACGCGTTTGTAAAATCCAAAGAAATGGCACAAAAAAGTTACGTTTTCAGTATTTGTTGATTTTGACGTGTCACCGAAGGATTGAAAGAAAGAGTGATTGTTTCCGGGGTGGTGTTTATTGTTGGATGACTCATGCAGGTTTTCTTTACTGAGAACTGCACGGTGGTTTCAACAGAACGTGCTCACCTGTGCTTATTTGGTGGCATAGGGTTTTCTGAAATTCAGATTATGTATTCCAGGGAATCTTTTCAAGCAAGCTCCTGTTTTCAAAATTTTTGGCGACATTTTTGAAAATTCATTGAAGGCCAGCGAAATTTAAGTGCCGTTTTTTTAATTTAGCAGCGGACGGAAAAAATATATTTTTTGGAGTTTGCTAGAGGGGGGTCTAAAGGACAAAGAAAATAATCGGAATCTGGTTGCTAGATTGTCACAAAAATCTTAAATCATTCAGTTTTTTAATTTTTAAATTTAAATTTCTTGGCAAGACCTCCACGCCTGTTTGATACTTAATTTGCACAATTTGTGTTTAGCCGATCCAATTTGTGCCTGAGCAACTAAAAATGCAACTATTATAGATTTACGAGAAGACTCTTGCTACTATTTAAAAAAAATTGCCCAAGGTGTTAGCCTCTAGATCGGAAGGTTCCTGGTTCGAATCCGGGTCAGTGCTTGGATGTTTGCGAGCGTATGGTGTAGAGGCGGCTGGTGCACCTTAAATCTCTCATGGTCGAAAGTCCTCACGTTGGGTTGGTGTGGAAGTTCGGAGAGTGGGGTGCCAGCTCAGGTGTTGCCTCGTCAACTGACCGTGGTTCAAAATTACGTGATGTTGTCCTTTTGGGTCGTTCCCTTATGGTATTGATCCCGGACCGTCGTCAAAAATTATTAAAGAAAGTAAGAATTTAATTACAAAAAAAATTGTTAAAGAAAAAAGAATTTAATTACAATTTTTTTTAATTATTAAAGAAAGAAAGAATTTAATTACAAAAAAATTATTAAAGAAATTTACCATGCTAACTATTTAACAAGTTCTTTGGAAGTCCTGATGTTCACTCAAATGTATTGTTTTGGGAGGTTCTCGTCAAGTTTCACTGTGTTTTTTCCCAAGAACCTTTTTTTTAATATAAGTATTCACATATATTTGCGAAGGGGATGACATTTTCTCAGATTATTGACCTGTTCTCTGTTCGTCATTAATGCAGAAGCTAATGAATAATGCCTTGAGAAGGTTCTTTTTACGATTGGCTGTCAGACGTCGGCTAGAAAAAAAACCAGCAGCACTGTTCCAACTCAACTAGCATGATGTTAATTCTCGTTCTGAATGAGTTATGATTCCGATCTTATTGCGTTGGAGACACCAGTGGAGCTGTTGGTCAGGTTATGCAATTTATCGAGTGCACAGCGGATGGGGTTTAAAAAATGTAACGGTCACGTGTTTCCTGCGTCACGTGATGCAAGTGACCCGAAAAAAGGGGGTGGAAAACAAATCTGATGTTTTCGTTTTTCGTGTCGACTGCGGGTTACTGTTTATTTAGAACAGTCTCGGCTTTTCCAGCTATTTGTGACCCGGTGTTCCGAGTAAAAACGCGTCGTTTCGTAACTTTGGTCATTCCGCTTTATATTCGAACTAAATATCGCCTCGATCGTTTTTTTTTTTTTTTTATGTACTTTTCATGAGTAATTAATTGTAAGAGGAAATCCTGAGGTTTTCCTGTAATTTTATGAAAAGTTTTTCAAAGAAAATTTATTTTTCCTCTTACACATCTGTAGCTACGCTTAATATACTAGGGGGCCCACCCCCTGCTCGCTAACGCTCGCCAACCCCCGGAGGATTGCTTTGCAATCTTCATTGGTTCGCTGCTCGAACCTTGCTCGCTTCCCTCACATCAATGAAGACATTGTTTACAAAATACATTCCAATAAAAAAAATTTCAAATTTAAATTTGTTGTACTACAGAAAAATTATACAGTACCTCTGGAATCAAAACTCGAATAATTTGGATTTCAAATGAAAATTTAGAGCAAATTTTAACTTGAAATGTGAGCGATGCTTTGGAAATCGAATACCTAACATGTTGTTTGCAAAGCCCGACTAATATTCATTTTAATTCAATAAAATTTCATCCGATAACGCTATAAATTAAATAGAGGCGCAAGGCTTCGTGGTAAACAAACAATCGTACAGTGTTGCCAAAACGCGATAACAAGTAACTTCTTTTTTGCGTGCCACGTAAGAGAATTATAGATTTATAAAAATTATTAGAATTATATATATTAGAGAATTATAGATATATATATATATAGATTGAGTTTATCCAGTCTTCCTATTAAATTAGTTAAAACTAATTTTGCGTGAATCGTTTTTTCTCTCCCTGTTTATTTCGTCACTCAAAATTAAAGCGACCACGGTTGTCCGATTTGAAGAGTAACGGATTAGCAACCGGAGGGTTGCGAATTGAATTTTAAACTCGATCGAACCGAAGACCGTGTGCGTGGCGGCTGCTGTACGTTAAACCTGTCGTGGTCTCAAATGACATCACGTTGGCGTGTTGTGGAAGTCTGTCTTCATCTGCCCATTTGTCAAAACGGCGAGGCAATATCCTGGGGCCTATCCCTTTTGTATTGATCAAGGAACGTCGCCAATACACCGTTGCCTTGCTGCAGTGGGACGTATATTTAACTACCTATCTAATTCTGTAGTCATTCTGTCTCATCTTTTCCTCATACACCTCAGCCTTCACGTACCATTGATGCTGAAATTGTACTTGATGAGTGGTAAGATTCGTGTACACTGTTTCCCTTTTAAATCATGGAACAACCTCAAAACCTCTACGAGGTGTTGTTCTTCAATCTTTCCTTTTGAATTGATTCCGGAATTCGAGTTCGAATCCAGCCAAAGACCGTCGTGTACAGAGGGGGCTGGTGCACGTTAAATCCACCGTGACCTCAAATGTCCTCACGTCAAAGAGTGGGGTGCCAGCTCAGGTGTTGCCTCGTCACCTGACCGTGGTTCAAAATTACGAGGTGTTGTCCTCGAATCTTTCCTTTTACGATTGATCCCGGAACGTCGTCTATACTCCGTTAGGTTGTTCTAGTTCGCAATTCATTGAAAATACCAAACCGAAATGTCACCAATAGCCCGGTGTTTCGCTTCAGTGCGACGTAGATTCAACTACCTACCTAATTCTTGGCAATTCTGTTTCATCCCCTCCTTGTACACTCCTTCGACATCTGACCGTGATTCAAAATTACGTGCTGATGTCCTCGGATCTTTCCCTTAGGGCAGGTATTCCTAACCGGTGGTACGCGTACCACTGGTGGTACGCGGCAACGTTTTCAGGCGGTACGCAAGGATGATACGAGCGACCCAAATATTCTACGAAGTTTGTTCGATTTTTTAGTATGTACAACCACGTTATAGGAAAAATGGGATTATATGAAATCAATTTTGTGATTAACGTTTTTATTACATTGTAATAAATGACGCTAACCGTAGCACATTATTTAAAGAGAAACTTTGTTGCTGTCAAATCGTTTTAAGAAGAATTCCCTTTACCTTTATGTGTGAGAAATACGCACGAGATAATTATTTGTCTTGGGACCCGTGAGTAAAAAATAAAACTGCAATTTTCAATAATCGTTTTATTTTTTCCTTTATTAAAACATCATTAACACGAAATGCACGTGCATTAATCATAAAATATGAAGCTCTTTTAGTATTTTAATTAAAATAAAACAAGGCATTGGGCACTTTTCTGACACAAGATACATGTTTCTAAATAAATATAAGACTGGTGGTACGCTAAAAATTTCAAGTGGTACGCAGTTATTAAAAGGTTGGGAACTCCTGCCTTAGGGGGATTGATACCGGACCGTCGTCAATAAGCCCGTTGTGTTGCTCTAGTACACGTTAATTAAAAATTACCAAATTACGTTGCACACCCTAGCCTTTTCGCACCATTAATGCTGAAATTGTACTTGCGACAGAGGTATAAGATTCGTGAACATGTCTTACCTCGGAAATCAAGCAACTAAAACTCAACTGTCCCGATTAGCTAGTGCGGGCTGTATGCGGCGCAGATATTATTCCTCCCTGGGTGCATTTCTCTCTTCGGTGTTATAAAACTTTCCACGTTTCCATCACTTGATGTTTGTCTCAGCACTTCCACGTGTTCCATGCGCCTCACTAAAACCACCCCACCCACCTGATTAGCAGTATTCAAAACGGAAGCTGAATCCGATTTTTGTGGGCATGGTAATTCTCAACTAACTCTGTTCTTCCAGGCAAATAACCTAACACCTGTTTCTAAAATTGAAGGACATTGCATCAGGCTAGGCTGGCGTCAGTTCTCAAGGTTTCCTCAGGTACGCGGGACGTCCTTGGGGGGACGAAATGAGACCACTTCTTTTTTTACCTTCCGCCACCTAGATATTCCCATCGGCGCATGCAGTGCGAGTCCAACTGGGTGGTTTTCGTTTGGGGTCTGAAGACGCCCGATCGCGGAAGTGACTTGTTTTTCCTCGGCTGTCTATTGTTTTCGGAGTTGTGCGCAGTTGCACTTGCTGGGCCGAGCTCTGCTTGGGTACCTTGACTTATCACAAGTTGTTTTTTCGAGATCGGCATTCTTATCTCGGTGAAATCGAGATATTTACCCATGCTAATTGCTAGTTTCATAAGGGTTTAATCGTTACAGTATATCCTTATTCAATTAGGTAGTTGAATTAACATCGCATTGGAGCGTGCGGTCTATTGACGATGATCCGCGATTACTCCCATTGGGTAATGGTGATTTGGTAATTTTAGTTAACGTTGTACTAGAACAACACAACGGGCTATTGACGACGGTCCGGGATCAGTCCCTTGAGGGAATGATCCGAGGACAACACCTCGTAATTTTGAACCACGGTCAGATGACGAAGCAACACCTGAGCTGGCACCCCACTCTCCAAACGTCCACTCCAACCCAACGTGAGGACTTTCGGCCACGACAGATTTAAGGTGCACCAGCCGCCTCCACACCATACGCTTGCAAACATACATGCCCGTACCCGGATTCGAACCAGGAACCTTCCGATCTAGAGGCTAACACCTTAACCACCGGTTGGTCGGCCACTCCCATTGGGAAAACGGTCTGGTGGTTAAGGTGTTAGCTTCTAGATCGGAAGATTCCTGGTTCGAATCCGGGTGCGGGCTTGGATGATTGTAAGCGTATGGTGTAGAGGCGGCTGGTGCACCTTAAATCTGTCGTGGCCGAAATTCCTCACCTTGGGTTGGCGTGGAAGTTCGGAGATTAGGGTGCCAGCTCAGGTGTTGCTTCGTCATCTGACCGTGGTTCAAAATTACGAGGTGTTGTCCTCGGATCTTTCCCTTAAGGGACTCATCCCGGACCGTCGTCAATAGCCCGTTGTGTTGCTCTAGTACGACGTTAACTAAAATTACCACTACCGCGATTACTCCCATTGGGAAAACGGTCTGGTGGTTAAGGTGTTAGCTTCTAGATCGGAAGATTCCTGGTTCGAATCCGGGTCCGGGCTTGGATGTTTGTAAGCGTATGCTGTAGAGGCGGCTGGTGCACCTTATGTCTGTCGTGGCCGAAAGTCCTCCCGTTGGGTTGGTGTGGAAGTTTGGAGAGGGGTGCTAGCTCAGGTGTTGTCTCGTCATCTAACCGTGGTTCAGGATTACGTGGTGTTGTCCTCGGATCTTTTCCTTAGTCGATAGATCCCGGACCGTTGTCAGTAGCCTGTTGTGTTGCTCTAGTACGACGTTAATTAAAAAATTACCGATTACCCGTTGGGAAAGATCCGAAGACAACATCTCAATTTTAAACCACGGTCAAATGACGAGGTCACACCTTGTGAGCTGGCACCCCACTCTCCAAATTTCCACGCCACGCCAACATGAGGACATTTGAGATCGTGACGGATTTAACGTGTACCAGCCCGCTTTGTACACGACGATCTTTGTCTGGATTCGAACTCGCAACCCTCCGGTTGCTAATCCGATGCTCTTCTAACTGGGCCCGGCTACATTCCGAAATCAATCCCGAAGGTAAAGATAGGACTCTTAAAACTTTGGAGGACCCGACTCTCCAAACTTCCATACCAATGGGCATCAGCTCACATGTACACGATTCTGGTTAGACCGAGTTTCGATGTCCCAACCCTTGGGTCTAATCCGCGACTCTTCCAACCGGGCTGCTCATCATAATCGTGGGCCTCGTCATCCGACTGTGGTTCAATATTACGAGGTGTTCTCCGTTCTCGGATCTTTCCCTTAAGGGATTGATCCCGGGCCGTCGTCAATGGCCCGTTGTGTTGCTCCAGTACGACGTTAACAAAAATTATCAATTACCATCATGATCGTGGATCTAAATTACGTTGTGTTGTCCTCGAATCTTTCCCGTTGGGAGTGATTCTGGACCGTCGCCAACAGCTCGTCGTGTTGCTCCAGTACGATGTCAATTAAAATACCTACCATCCAACCAGGCGAAAGATCTCAGGACGTCCGAAATTTTGAACTACGGTTACCCGGTTGGTTGTCCTCGGATCTTTCCCTTGGGGATTGATCGATGGTATAAGATGTGCTCTTAAACCGCTTTGTCAACCCTTTCTCGGTTCTAGAAACAAAATATTTGGGGCAACTTTTTTCATACGAAAACTTAAGCTGTCACGAGATTTGGTTACTATTTTAGCTGGCTGCATGTGACATAATAAGGATTAGACGATCAATATTGGCTGATTCTCTCTCTCTCTCTCTGTGTTTCATCAAGAAATAAAAATATGAAACCGCGTGGATGCATTTACCCTCACGTTGTAAGAGGTGCAGGTTTGGTTCCTATAATTTACAACCGTGTATTTTATTTCTGTGTAGCTTTTCGTCGTGTGTACTTAGCGACAATTTATAAGCTGGTTCTTGAGATCCAAGTTGACTAAATCGGGAAACATGTGTACTCAAATCAATTAAGAAGAAATTAAATTATTTACAGAATGTTTTGATCAAATCTGTTAGCTGCCTTGTGACTGTTGGCTTTTATCATCCAATACGAGGTTTTTCCTATGAAATGTCGGGTAAATTCTATTGATAAAAAACATCAAATTCAAAAACAACAGATTTTTGCGAAAGATCTTTCACCATTTATCGATTTTGCTTGTTTGATTTTGCAAGAATGTTCATTCTTTTTGGGAAAAAAATAAAAATTCGTTCTCGTTCACTTTTTGTTGAAGGAAAAAAAGCACACAAGAGCACGAGATCGGCTTTCACACATTCGTTGTCCTGGTTTTATCGACATGTTAGCCGAAAACAAAATTTTGAAACTGCTGATGAGGTGGCTGGTACTGCAACCAATACAGATTTCACAATGCCGGGAGGGGAGGGATGTTTTTTTCCGAGTTTTCTCTCACTTCCTATACCTTTTCGCAAGCGTTGTTGCTCTGCTACTCATTGACTGCAGCAGAGCAATTAATCATCCCGTCACGCACTTTCGCGCCAAGGAATTTTTGCGCCAAGTTGGTGGTTGCCAGAAAGTTATTGCCGTCTAAAAGCGGCGAAGTGTCGTTAGCTGAGACTGCAGTCATGTTGGGAGCTGGATATGCGGGGGAGAAGCAAAGACAAAGGAAATAAATAAACAAGTTGCCGATTTTTTAAAAAGATGGGCGTTTTCTCGAAGAATTAGCACGTGGTCTCAATGCATAAATTATATTGCATTTGAAAATTGTACAAGATAAACAATCGTGGGTTCATAGGAAAATAATTGGAAGTTTTGTAAAATTCGATTTTGTGTGATTTATTTGATTTGGAACAATTGTTCTTGCTTGGTTTTGGAAGCCCATGCCAATTCATCAGAAGTTCTGGGCCTAATCATCTCAAATTCAAAGCAATGACTAATAACAGTTCGATTTTGTGTGATTTATTTGATTTGGAACTATTGTTCTTGCTTGGTTTGGAAGCCCATGTCAATTCATCAGAAGTTCTGGGCCTAATCATCTTAAATTCAAAGCAATGACTAATAACAGTTCGATTTTGTGTGATTTATTTGATTTGGAACAATTGTTCTTGCTTGGTTTTGGAAGCCCATGCCTATTATAAAATTCTGGTGTTAGAGTAGAGTTTAGAAACAGTAGAGTTTTGTAAAATTCGAATTTATTTGATTTGGAACAATTGTTCTTGCTTGGTTTTGGAAGTCCATGTCTATTCATCAGAAGTTCTGGACCTAACCATCTCAAATTCAAAGCAATGGTTAACAACAGTTTTGCAGTGATCCGCTTCGGAAATAGTCTGAAAAACCATTTGAAATTTGTTTCATTCTCGTATATATATATATATATATATATATATATATATATATATATATATATATATATATATATATATATATAAAAGTATGTAGGTGTGTGTATGTGTGTTTGTATTCAAAACTAATCTAACACCGTTTGACCAATCCACGCCAAATTAGGTACACTTGTACTTTATAACACTGCGGCTGATTCCAAGGTCACGTGGGTAGAAAAAGTCCAGATTCGGGTGGAAGAAACGCGTTGAAAAACCGATGGAGAATAAAACTATTAAATTCATTTACAAAACTTCCAGATTGAATTTTAAAATTCGCCGCGACCCCCAAATTGCAAAACATTCGGACTACCTGTGTGCCAAATCTCATTGCTGTAAGTACCATAGAATCGTCAGGATTTTGCTGCAAGAAACAAGACAGATAAGCAAACACTTCCTTCTATAATAGTAGAGATGTGTAGTAAATACTATTTTCCTTTTGCGATCCACGTGTCATTCATTTCCTCTGAAGGAATCCTAGATTTAGCACCATGAGAGCACGTTTGCGGTGAGGATAATTTCTGCTGGACTGATTGGGAAACCATCACGCCTTTTTATCTAGGTTACCACCAGGCCCATAATTTAACCGACCTCCTGAATCAACTGCCTTCAAAACCACCCATCAGGGGCACATTTTAAGGCTTCATGAACCCTAGGTACACTAGTGATTTAATCGTTTCCCATAGTAAACACACACATGGGGATTGCGACCCCAGGGTGTCCAAGCGACCTTTAATTTCTTCTCTCCACCCTTTCTTTCCACAATTTCTTGACATTGTCTGTCTTGTGCTTGGTACAGCTTGACCAAATATGTCCCTTGCGTCATAAACCCCAAGACCAACTAACTAGCTGTTGAAAAGTGAGAAGCTGCAGCGCAAAGTATTGGAATTAAACTTGTGTATTAAATCTTTTATTGCGTGGTAAAGTAAGGTAAGGTAAAGTAAGGTAATTTTTAGTTGATGTCGTACTAGAGGAACACAACGGGCTATTGACGACGGTCCGGGAATAATCCCCTAAGATCCGAGGACACCACGTAATTTTGAATCACGGTCAGATGACGAGGCAACACCCGAGCTGGCACCTCATTATCCAAACTTCCACACCAACCCAACGTGAGGACTTTCGGCCACGACAAATTTAAGGTGCACCAGCCGCCTCTACACCATACGCTTACAAATATCCATGACCTGACCCGTATTCGAACCAGGAACCTTCCGATCTAGAGACTAACACCTTAACCACCAGACCAGTTGGTCGGCGCGTGGTAGGCGTGATTGAAGTCATTAGTTACCGATGCTTGTTTTTGAAGGAAGTGGCTCCTAATAATAGTCATACACCGAAAGTATTTGTAGGCAGACCATCTAAGAATAGGTGAAGTGTATATAGTGTATAATAAACCCAAATAAAGATTATTATGATCTCCATTGGAAGACTTATTTTGTTAGCAAGAAAGTGTTAGTAGGCTGCCATTTTTACATCTGGTGCATCGGTCGGGAATCGAACCCGTGACTCCCGCGTTGTAAATGACGCGGTCAGATGACTGAATCAATTCCTGAACTGTCACCCTACTCTCCAAACTTCCACACCACGTTAACGTGAGGAAATTTGATGCTTCGACAGATTTAACAAGCACCAGCTCCCTTGTACACAGTGGTCTTTGGCTTGATCGAGTTTCGAACTCGCAACCGTGCTGGTCTTTGGCTTTACAGAGTTTCGAACTCGCAGCCGTGCTGGTCTTTGGCTTTACAGAGTTTCGAACTCGCAGCCGTGCTGGTCTTTGGCTTTACAGAGTTTCGAACTCGCAGCGGTGCTGGTCTTTGGCTTGATACTTTCGAACTCGCAGTCGTGCTGGTCTTTCGCTTGACCGAGTTTCCAACTCGCAGCCGTGCGGTTGATTATCCGTTACTGAACTGTCACCCCACTCTCCAAACTTCCACACCTCTTTAAACGTGAGGAAGTTTAATGCCCCGACAGATTTAACAAGTACCAACTCCCTTGTACACGATGGTCTTTTGCTTGACCCAGTCTCGAACTCGCAGCCGTGTTGGTCTTTGGATTTCCGAGTTTCGAACTCGCTGCCATGCTGTTGATTATCCATTACCGAACTATCACCCCACTCTCCAAACTTCCACACCATGTTAACGTAAGCAAATTTGATGCTACGACAGATTTAACAATCACCAGTCCCCTTGTTCACGATTGTGTTTTTGTTTGACCGAGTTTCGAACTCGCAGCCGTGCGGTTGATTATCCGTTATCTTCCAACTGGGCTACCCGGCAGAACCTGACCGAAAGTCCAGCCTGAAACTTTTTGAAGCGTCAGTTTCATCTCTGTGTAGTGTATATGCGCGCAAAAAGCATGATCTCAGCGTGTAGCATCCTGTGTTTAACAGGTCCCAGTCACGGTTCTTTGGTTTTGGTCCAACCGGTCAGTCCAGTCAATGCTTTCGTAGGACTGCGTTCGTGTTTTTCCTTTCAGGTTCCGAACTCGATAATTAGGGAGTATGGAATCGTCCGTTACGCTTTTGCTTCCTGTAATGTCCTTTCTCCGAGCGAGGAGTCACTGATTCGAAAATGCATTGTTTGGGTGTATTCGTCGGGATCAGTTATTCTCGGGGAGTTTGTTTTGATTCGATTCGGCCCTGCGTTTCGTAGACTGTCTCGTCTTAATCGCCTTTAAATGACCGGCTATCTTATCGCATTGTTGTGACTTTTTGACTAACTGCTTTATCAGACTGACGCAAATGTTGTTTTATGAGCTACCTTAACCTTTACGCTGCGCCAGGTAGACAATTGTTACCACTAAAATTTCGCTTACACCAGCGGCATGGTATCGATCTGTGTACTATGGATGTTAGTTCTCTTTTAGTTGACCGCTGGCATCGATCGCCATTTACGAGCAGTCAGCGACTGACCTAGAGGGTTACTCCTTTCGTTCGGTACCCTACCCTCAAGATCGTCAGGTGTGAACGCTTTGGGATCGCACAAAAAAAAAAGATAGCACAAAAAAATGATCGCACAAAAACAGGTTTGAGTGTATTCCCATTTGTTTTGCTTCACAAACGAACTCCACAGGCAACGACGTGATGGCCTCGGAAGTGGCTATTATCAACAATGTAAATCAAAACACGCTGGAATCTGAAAACTTGTCATGGTTCTTAAAGGCATTAGGACGATTAAAATTCAATCTAGAAGATTTTTAAATGAATTTAATAGTTTATTATTTAATATTCTCCACCTGGTTCTTCAAACGCGTTTCGTGCGGACAAAAGAAGAATTACCCCAATCTTGACTTTTCTACCCACGAGACCTTGCAATCAGCCTTGGAACCATGCCAAGTTTTTTTCATCGCGCCGTAGAACACTCAGAAAATTATTTTTTCGTTTACACTTTGATTCTTGATTGAGCCCTTCGCGTTAAAAAAAAATATACAGATTACATTTCCAGTCCAATTCCATTTCCGCTTCCATTCTCATTTTCAACGAGAACAAGAAATAAAAAAACGTATTGACTGGGATTGTTAATTCTTTTTCGTAAAATCGGAATCGCTAAAGATAGATTGAAAATTTCAACGGATTTGAAATCTGCGGAAAATTTTACAGCAAGTAGTCACTGAAAAATATGATTTATCTTTAAATATATAATTTTTAAATTGATAATATCTTCAACGGATTTGCAATCTGCGGAAAAATTTACACCAGATTAATACCTTACATCACGGCGTTGCCCGTGATGTTGGTTTGCGACGGGCACGGGCAACGCCGGGCTAGCCACGCAGTGGCTAGTATTCTATAATTTAAATTTCTTTCCAAAATTATTTATTCCACACAGTTTAAACTCGAACATACAGGTATTGAAAGTCAATCACAAAAGCACTTAGAGTAGTTTGTAAACATATGTCTACTTATTTATTATCCTGTATAATGGACAAATGTCTGATTGTGTAGGAGGTAAAGAAAATATCTCAACCTCTCATAAAACAGTTGCATGAAACGCAAGATGTGCTTCGATTTTATAGACCGTAAATGTTGAAAAGTACGTTTGTCTTCTGATTTTACTGTCAGTAAATTTTTTTATGCGCATTCGCATAGGCAGAGAAAAGAATGACAATAATGGTACGTAATTGCAACCTGTAATTCGGTATTGTTATGATTGCTTGTACATTTAATAGTTTAGAACACTAACTAATTTGGAAGAGATGATTCTATTGATATAGATTTTAGTTGAAAAAAGTGTAACATAGTCCGTTCTCAAAAATGTCTATTTCGTCAAATTAATCTGGATTTTTTTTTTTTTTTTTAATTTTCGCGAAAGGTAAGTTGGTAGAGTTAATTAATGTTGCACTGAAAAAACAGCCGAGCGTTTGCGAGCAGGGGGTGGCCCCATAGTTTGGTTAATATTTCTCTATTTTTAAACACTTTTTTTTTATTTTTTTTTAATTTTTTTTAAAGAATTTTTTTAGTGCGTTTGGAAGGAAGATTTTCAGAAGGAAAACCAGGGTTCCCACGGTCCTTGAAAAGTCCTTGAATTTGTTTTTCCTAACTAGGGGCCCTTGAAAGTCCTTGAAAATTAGGAAACTTGGTGAAAAGTCCTTGAAAGTACTTGATTTTTTTAACTAGTACATAATAGCGTAATTTCGTGTTGCATTGCTACTTGTCCAGACTAGTTTCCTCCAAAGCAGGTGTGTCATTTGAGCGTCATTCTGAATGAAACCGATGTTTCCCGCTTTGACACTACAAGATATACTAGTAATGCTATGTCTAGATCGTCCATTTTCCACACTATTCTGTCCGTCTAAGTTGACACCTCTGGTCTACGTTAAGACAGCCATCTTGTTATGTCCGCCACATAATGACGTATCACGTTCGCTAGATAACAGCACTGCTTTCTTAGGAAACCGTAGCTTTAGCAGTCAGGATGTCATTGGAAACCTGTCACGCATCCAAAGAAATGAAGCCAAATTCTTATTGCAAAAATATAAAAGTTACAATTGAAAAAAAATGTTTTTAAAGAAAATCACATTAAAGCTATTGTTGAAAATTTTCTGTAGATTTCAAATCCGCTGAAAATTTTCCTCTATCTTTAACGATCACAAAGATAGAAACTCAGACTAGATAATAAAGAAGCCCTAACACCAGTCAAAACTTTTGATTTATTTTGTTACTCAAACAAAATAAACCATGACAGCCGTCTGTTGTAGGCAGTGGACGACAGAAAAATAGAGATTGTGTCATGTAGATCGAACCGTCTGTGCAAGCTCCCATACTCTTCTTCGTGCGACTAAAATAATTTATCGCACGACCGAAATTGATATGTGTGCAAGTAGCCTGATAGCATTGAGTTAAGACAAAAAGCAAAATAAAAAAAGAAAGTCCAAATTTTTACCAAAATTGATGGTTAAATTTCCTTTTTTTTTGGCTATCAGTAGTTTTAAAAAAATTGTCTTTTTTTTGTATTCACATTTTTTTTTAATTGATAACTTTTGTGTATGCCTTTTTAGATCGTTATAAAAATTTTTAGGTCCTTGAAAAATTTGTTTTGGGTTTTGATAAGTCCTTGAATTTTTTTTGGATAAAGGGGTGGGAACCATGAAAAACGCATTTGGTTTGGTTGGCCTGACCTTTACCAAGCCAACCAAAACCCTCCCCATCAACACCTGTTATCACCACCACACACATTAATTCCACTATTCCAAATTTTTTTTAATTCAACTTTTTTTTAGATAGCAAATATTTAATTTCAAAGGTAAATTGATTAATTTGCAGTAATTTCATTTTTAGAAAAAGATAAAATACCAAATTAATTCTAAGATATTTCATTGACAAATAATCGTACCGCAAAATGACGTTTCAACTAGACACTCTAAAAGCTAACCGAGTTCAGTTTCCTTCTCAACTCACATCAGACTCATGCAACACTTCACACATTCTGCATTTAGCTCCTTTTAAAGTTTTTGTAGTCAACTAATAAGTTTTTGCATTTTTTATCATGCGTAAATATATGTAGTAAACAAATACTCTGCTTGTTTAATGCCTCTTCCCAATGTCTGCCCCCCTAGGACGTTTGAAGTGCTTTCATTATAATCTACATTTTTTAATTATGTAATATTTCTATACTTGTTATTTTGTATATTTGGTGCTTTGTGTATTTTTTACTTGTCTTTACGAACTGTTACGCTATAAAAATAAAACTGTGAATTAATTGAATGAAAGTGTGGCTCATTTTCACTTTATCCTCCTCACTACCTTTTTGTAAGATTGAATTTTTTTGCAATTTCGCCATTTTGCATATTTTGGAGTCTTACTGCATATTTTCGGATTTCGTAATGCATATTTCTGGTCACATTTTTGCATATCAATCCGAGCTCTAGTAATGAGCCTCAAAAAAATTAATTTTTATCTGACGGACAACTCAGCAAAAATCATGTCTTAAACACCAAGCAAAGTTTTCCCAAGTCCAATGTAAAACAGAAAATATTTTCGTTGACAGTACATGCCCATGACGATGAAAAACGCGTTGCATTGTAATCTGCTTGAAGTACAAGTACCAAAACGCTTATGTTTTATTTGTTGACCTAAAACTCCAAAACGTTTTCAAACAGCTAACAATTTAATACAATTTGTACAGTTTAATGTGAAATAATTTTGTCTGGAAATGAGTTCCTCCCTCAAACCGACGTTTTTTTCTTTCCAAAATTATCAATCAATCAGACGTTCGTTGAAATTTCTGCTCACTCAAGCACCTTGTCTGAGTTTTCACAATATGGTTCTTCAGAAAGCGGCGAATTTTTCTCCTTATTTCCCTTCTTTCCATTGCTTTATTTTTACGTCTGTCCGAACTAATCGTTGAGTCACTCACTGTACACGGCAACAGGTGCAGGTGCCGAAGCAGCACGTGTGTGCTTTGGCATTTTCCAAATCGAGCGGTCGCCCCCGCGAAATTCTTCCCGGATAACCCAAGAATGCCATGGTAGTAAACCTTCACCTTCGAGCGGATTGTTCAGCTGCAGATGAATCCATGGTCTGACGCGATGCGCATGTGTCTGTCGTACGTCGGTAATTAAAGTGTGACGCATTTTCTACGTTTCGGATTCTGCTGACGCAGGTTTTGTGGACTCTTCCTTGTTAATTGGGGATGGACGCACCGACTTAGCATTAATTGATCGGGAAAGTGTCGAAAGGGTTCACCGTCATATCGTTTCGGTGCTGTGTATTTGATTTGCTCTTAATGATCCGGAAACTGAGGCATTTGTTAGAGCTTCATACCCACCATTTTGCCCTTGTTCTCTGACTGGTCCGCACCACTGCACAACAACCCCTGTACTAATTTGTATGATACCAGAACCAGTGTAGATGACTGGCCGGGGAAATTACGAGTACTAAGTTGCCGAGATCATTGACGAATAAGCATTTCCCCTCTGTTGCCTAGTTTGTGGGCTCTGGAAGTTTGGAGAGTGGGGTGCTGACCTCATCTTTTTGAACGTGTTTCAAAATTACGTGTTGTCTTGGGTTCTTCCTAGAGTGCCTATATAATACGAGTGTCGACAAGGGAGCAAATTTGGCCTGAAGCGCATGCGCGGCAGCCATTTTTCTACCAGAATCGTCTCAAAGAAGATTGCTGGGCGAATTAATATATCATTTCAAGGAGATCACAAAGCATATGATTGTTATAATATATGTACATTAGGTTTAAATGAATCATATAAACGCTCAATTACATGCGTAATGGATGAGATGGATTGCACAACGCGCTAACTTAGATTGCGGGAAACACCATGTTGTTCAAAAAAAGCTATTTACTTAAAAAGTCTTCAAATTTATACTGACAAAACACTAAAATAATAATAAATAAACATTCTAGAACACGAAATGGAACATGAATAAGCTATATTTTCTATCTAGTTTAATATACACACGTTTTTCTCGAACACACAAAAAGTTCCCAAGGTAAGTTTACGGGAGCTAGGAAAAGACCGCCTCAGGCGGTAGAAAAGGTCTCTAAGCCAATCAGACATTGTTTCCCGTATGTCGCCACTCTTATTATATAGGCACTCATGACGGGGGTTCTCGGATCTTTCCATCGGGGATGGATCCCGGACGCATATTACCTACCCTTACTCGAGTGGAAGCTATGGGAAATTTTTAAGCCCGTTGATTGGTTGGTTTCTTGCCGTCGTCTATGATGTCACTCTATGATGTAACTCAAGTATCAATATTTTCAATATCAATATTTAAGTATCAATCTTCCACTTCGGGATTCATCCCTGACCGTCGCCAATACGCCGTTGTGTTGCTCCAGCGCGACGCGTATATTCAACTTCCTACTTACCTTTTCCCTGCACACATTTATAACTACGAAAATTGTTATAATTTTTTTAACGACATCAAAACGGACACAACTTTTCGCATTTTTCCTATGCCCTTTTAAACCTTAGATTTTCGTGCTATGCTAATGGCGATCCCCCACCCCCAACCACCATGTGGGGTCAGGCTCTCCGAAACTTATCCAGCACACTCCCTTGTCTTGTGTCGGGAAATTCTACTTGTTTGAATTAATGTGACTGGGTTGAACTTAATATGCCGCAAAGGGGCATGTCATATCGTATCCTGTTCACATCGCTTCTATATATATTTCACGAACGTGTTACAGAAATCGGCTTTATTTGTTTATTGACCGAATGGCAATAACAGATACAAACAATATAAAATCGATCCATATGGGATTCATTTGCCGATTTTGGCGCATAGTTTAAATATGCTTGATATGATGTATGCAGCTGCATAATATTGTTATAATTGCACAGAAAAGCTTGCCACTGATGAAATTCTTCTGGGACAGAAATCAATGAAAAATATGAGAGATGGAAATCAGCGCAGAAAAGAACATGAGCGAAAACAGGTTAATCGTCAACAAATGGCGAATCGCAAGGGAATGGGATGAAATTTATTGAATTTTTGATGGCACAAAGTTCTGAACAGGACAGCTCCAAGAAATGAAATTAAAGTAGACAATCGGAATCTGATTGTGATAACATGGTGTGTCTTTCTTGACATACGTTTTCATTGGAAATAATCAGTATCGGATGTTTTCAGCACTCATGAAGTTAGGCATGAAACAATAGTAAAAGTAAGTTCATCCCTTAATATAACTGTCTTGAACCTTAAATATCTCAACAACAGGTTAGACATTTTTCACACTCAGTACTGTTTTATAACGTTACTCTTTCTTTTTCCAGCGCTGTTTAGATAGTGGGTTTGAAATTAAGTGTCTCCACAAAAATTCGTCGTCCAAATCCTACTAGATTGTTGGAAAGTATAAGGCAGGGCTCGAAATACCCAGGTGCACTGTGCACATGAAAATATAATTGTGCACCTAATTTTTTCCCACTAGGTACACGCAGTGCACCTAATTTAAAAACTTAGGTGCACAAGGTGCACCTGTATTAAAAAATCTATTTCGAGGCCTGGTTTAAGGTCTATAATAAAATCTCCATTGTGAATGCATGCCTTTTACTACGTTATTCAGATAAGTTCTTTCCATAAAATCAACGAATATTATAATCTTTTAAGCACGAAGCCCATGTCTTATGCGTCGTCATTCATTATCTTTGAAGATAGACGAATGACGATTGCTTTCCCTCTTCACCTTAAGTCAGTCGTACTTCGTATTACAGAGTTATTTTAGGGATTCTATTGACATCTGTTTAAACACGCTGCTGGAACAGTTCTTGGAATGAGGCGCGGCAGTTTTAAGTAAAAGTCTTTTAAGACAGACGGATGACGCCATTTGTTTTGTTTGCATCACTTGTGAAGCGGATGGCGCTGGAGTTTTTCTTGAGCGTACACTGTTTCATAAGAAATAGTATTGTTCCAGTTTTGTTGTCGGTTGTTATCAACGCTTTAGAAATGATCGGAAATGTTTCGATCTGTGTATTAACAGGTGTATCAAGTTGTTGGAATCAAACCCCTTTGGACTTCCCCAATATTGTCTTGTTGAGGGCCGCCTAAACGATAAATAAAATTAAGAAGAAATATTTCATTCATCAGTGAAACGATGGATGAATTGCTTCGACTCTTTAACAATAATTTTCCATGTTCGGCTACTGTCAGAGTTTGTAGAAGGGGCTGTTGTGTGTCAGGGGCATTTCCTGTCAAGCTAAATATAGGTTGTGGTAGCGTTTCTACGGCATTCGTATTTCCTGTTCATATTCTGAACGTGACATCAGTTTTTCGAATACAATTTCCGCATTTAGCCAAAAAATAATAATTCTATGATTTATTGTAGTTGATTGGTCAACAGCAATTGGGTAACGCCAAATGTTTCCAAAACGGCTATAAAGTATTTGAGGTAACCACTTTGTGTATCATTCAAGAGCATGATGGCGGAAGTAAAATATTCGCGGACCACCTGGTTTGTTTGCACTGAAAATTCCTCATGGATAGATTTTTCAAAGTCCCGTCAAAGAGGATGGTCGACTTATATTTATGTTTTCGTATTTCAATGCGTAAACTTCCAATTTATCTATTCTTTTTCAGACACGAAAACCTTAAAATCGATACCAAATAAACTATTGATGAATTAGCCAAACCGAAATCGTCCCAAGAACCAGAAGTTAAATTTACAGCACCTGGAATACATAATGAATTTTATCTGGTACCGAGTCCGAAGTATGTGAGGGCGACTTAAATATTGATGAATTAATTAAATCCGACAATTACCGCGGGACAGGTGCAAACTTTATACCCTTTGGAACGTGAATTGGGACTCCTAATTGTATGAATTACTAAATTCTATCCTGTTAAATTCTATCTCAATTATTTACCTTTTACAAAGTGTATTGTCACTCCCTTTAACTTTCTTCCCTCATTTGCTCTTTTACAATCAATAAACTTTCTGTTAATTCTGTTGTGGAGGTTCGCAGTTTTCTGCAAGGCACTCCGTAATTGATACGTCCATTCCGTTCCAAACTTTATAAACCGAATTGGTAACAAGACGGAAGTTTATAATAGTCTTTGAGTTTGGAAGAGTGGTATACTTGCTAATGTGACATTTATTTGTTGTTCCCTTGAGAAATAATATTTTCTTTAGACTCCTCAGACTTCAAAGAAGCAAGTCGGTTTGAATATTTATTTTTGGCAACCAGCGTGTACAAGTCTTGCGCGTTCACAAAGCGAAGACGAAAAAGGTTTGCTCCACGCGAAATATTTCATGCGGACATCATATTCAGAAACCACCAAGGAATCCGGTCTTGATGAATCTACTTTCGCTATCTGTAGGATGTTAAACACGACAGACAAGTCTTAACGCCATCTTTCGTTTCACAACAATGGGTCTATGACTGATGACGTCATAATTTCTTTTCGAGGAAACTGGGGAATCTCCCAAGTATTTCGCTGCCTGGCACACTCAAACGCTTTTCGCTGAAGTCAGCTCGGTTCGGTTTTTTTTTTTTCACTCTCTCGTGTTTAATTTTTTCCCGTCTCTTTCCTGCATTGGCGCCTGTCGTTTTGTCACGTGATAGGGCTGGAATAACCTTCTACTTGGCAAACAGCTGTTGGTTTCTGTGAAGCCGAACGCTGAAAAACATCCTTCTCCGTTGCGAAAAATGTTATGATTCTGCAATGGGACTGATATTAATGCATTTAATGGACGCGCCGAATGTATTGTTATTGTTTGGAATCTTCGGCATGCGCATCGGTGCGCCATTTAAAGTTTGCGCGGTACAGAGTATATACAAACAATTAATCTTCTCTGTTGGTTACAAATTGTTTTTTAAACATTTATTTCAAGTTTATGTTCAAAAGCACAAGAAAGGGAAAATCATAACAAAAACTCCCTTCAATGGATTTAATGAATGCTTTAAAAACAAAAATGATTTTGCGTTCCAATTCGCGAAATCCTATGATTTTTGTAATCTTGGCCATGGAGGATTAACTGGTGAGATAATTAAAGGTTGCGTAATTTACCTATGAACATACCTTTCTTGACCAATTTTATTTCTTTGTGAATTATAAAAAGCTCTGTACACTCGGGGTTTTCTTGTTCCAAAAGGGATATATGGCATCTATATGTGATATTTGGGGTTTTATATGTGTCGACTAGGTTGGCGACATCGACCGCAAAACATCGATGTTTATAATACGTGGACCAAAAATCATCGATGTTTTTGAACATCTGTATTTACCCCCCCCCCCATTTCTTAAAACTGGTTTAACAACCTCCAACATTCGCTGGGGGGAGTTTAATTTGCCATTTGCAGTGTTTATTAATTTATACGTGAGACCTTTTTTTTAACTGTCAAAACAAAGTTAAAAAAATTAATAAGAACAATTAACAAATCTTTTATTTTCAAATTGAATAATATAAAATAAATTAATATTTTCGACAATTTGACACAGGTACTTCTTTATTTAAGTATAATTTGGTAGGTACATAACAATAATTATTGCAAGTTATTATTAATTTTTTATCAACTTATTGGAGGAGGGGAAACGCAACAAACTTATTTCTTATTTACTGTAAATAAAAAATATTAAGGCCTATAATTATTATAGGCCCCAATATTTGGAATTAACAGTTTGTAAAAAAGGAAATTTGTTCACTTTCTCCACCTTAAGCCGACTTCTGTTTTCACAAACTATCCTACCAGTTAGGGAAAAAGCTCTTTCTGATGGGATAGATGTCGCCATCACTGACAAATACTTAATTGCACGGTTATGTTTCTTAATTTTTACTATGGTGCTTTTTTATTCAAAAATAAAACATCGACAACTTAAAAACATCGATATCAAACAAACATCGGTTCCATTAAATCGATGGTAAATACAACAATGTTTTTATAAAACATCTACATCGATTTCTCATCCCTACTTTTCACAACCTTTACTCTTGGCCACTTTGGTCTAAAAGTGTGTTCAATTTACTGATTATTAAAATTATGCTACTTGGTTATTTATTTTTATTTTTATAATGGTACATTTTTCATATAAAAATAAAACATCGACAAGTATAAACATCGATATTACTAAAACATAGGCTCCAATACATCGATGTTTCTTATAAAACTTCGATGTTTTGAAAACATTGACATAAATTTCGCAACCCTACCAACAAATCAGTCAGGATTGATTTTCCTTCTGTGGTACAGTTTTAGTTCTGTAATGAATAGTCCATTGTCTAAGTGAAAGACGTTTAATCTTTATATTTAACAGAAAGTACGCTACGCGCTTCAAGACAATAATTGCTAATGAATAGACAAAATTATAACCTGAGTGCATGTTGGTATTTCATGAGTATTCCGTCATCTCTACTGTGGGAATCTGCAATACATTTACATCACATAATATAAATGTACTAGCTGAATAACTCGGCGATGCTCGGTTTCAAAAATGACCGCGACATTTTCCTGTGTCAAACTCAAATACACAAACCCTGTAGAACTGTTTCCTTGTCCATGTCCGTTTATTGCAGGAAAACAAACTTTGGATTTTAGAATTGGGGCTTCGAAAGGCACTTTTAGAACTACCTGTCTAATTAATTTTCATGGCTACAGATTAGTCTGAATACAGGAAATAAATAGATATGTGTTCTAAATTATAAGTGTACCGAATTTGGTGTGGATTGGTCAAACGGTGTAGATTTGTATAGAGAATACACACACACACATCCTTTTTTAATATAATATATAGATAAATTGCACCCCCATTTCTGTAGGTGCAGTTTCGATTCCTCCATGGCTTGTCCATTTTTGGACCTTGCACTATAAAACTAAAATCAACCAATAGTTTACTCCTCGGTGCATTTTTGTATTCTGTGTCAGCAAAATTTGTGTCCATTACTTGACGTTGTCTGTCTTGTGTTTGGCGCAGCATGGCCAAATATGGCGCCGTACAATCCAGCCAACTAAGTCTGTTTATCTGCACACCCAGCTCCTCCACTGGGCTGGATGATAAGTCTCGTGAATTACAAATATGTGTTCCAAGTACGGGAAGCTTTTTCTGAGAAGTTATATAAATGCGGATTGCTCAATTATTTGGTAGTGGAACGTGTTTCCTGATCGTATTGCGGAAGTGACGGCTATATTTTAAGGTAACTCTAAGCTATATTCTATGGTAACAGTCATCGACCGAGCAAGAACAGTAGTTTACCGGAAGTAAAATCCTCGTCTTCGAATGGTTTGTATACTCTGAATTTCCATCTTATTATCCAATGCTTTAATAATTAAATTTAATTAATGAAATAAATAAATTGTATACACACTTCTATGTACTGAAATTAAAGACCAAAACACTTCACATTTCCATCCACACAATGACATAAGGCAACAATGTCACTGTGCACTGGTACTTTGAGGACAGTACCCTATTCTGCGGGGGCCTGTCAGACAACCATGTAGTTTAAAATAATGTTATCCAAGCTGATTGATTGCACATACTAAGGGTTGAAAAAACAATAATACTAATTATTCTAAGTATATTTTTATTGAAAACTAGCTGAATAATCGTTCCTCGGGTTTCAAATATAACCGCGATATATCCCTGTGTTAACTGAAATAGACAAACTCTAGAACGTTTTTCCTACCGCGACTGCTAAAATATGATCGCGACATTTCCCTGCGTTAACTCAAATACACAAACCCTGTAGAACGTGTTTCCTTGTCCATGTCCATTTACTGCAGGAAAACAAACTTTAGATTTTAAAATAGGGGCTTCGAGGGGCACTTTTAGGACTACCTGTGTTCCAATTTTCCTGACTAAAGATTGATCTGAAGACAGAAAGAAATAGCCTATGTTATCCGCAGTGTTCTAAAGTATGCCATATTTGACGTGGATTGGTCAAACGGTGTAGATTTGTATAGCGAATATATATACACACACATCCTTTATATATATATATATATATATATATATATATATATATATATATATATATATATATATATATATATATATATATATATATATATATATATATATATATATATATATATATATATGGAAGATTGCTTCAAAAGCATCCTAAAAGTGAAGTATTTTTAGGATGTTTGTTAAAAACAGTATTATTTTTTAATTTCTTATACGAAAAAGACAATTTGTTTCATGTTGTTGAGGGTTGTTTGATCGTGCGCTCGGCCAAATATGTTCCTTGAGCCATAAAACCCAAACAACTTGTTGAGGTGAAACCATTTCTGTTTATGTACTCTTTTCAAATTCTTCGAATTTGTCTATCTCGCAATAGAGGATTCTAGGAAAATGCAACTCCTTAAGTGACCCTGCACTAGTATTTCCGTAATAATTTTTTGTTGGAAAGAAATGTATATTCACAATGCGCATCTTGTGTGTAACTTTATGATGCTTTTTTAGTTGATTGGAACGAAAAAATGAGCAGGGCTGAATCGATAAAAACAATGAATAAAGGCTGCTATGATAACAAATCACTAAAATGTTCGGGTTGCGTTCTATTGTCATTTAAGATCTAGAATTCCTGTTACATTGCTCAAATAGAAGCACTTTTCCAAAATGTGACGCAAGTTGATGGAAATAAAAATATTATTTAACGATTTTATTATTTGTTTGGATCGAATGACTATTGAAATAGCTGGCAAAGGAAACAATCGCTACGATAATAATAAAGCGTAAACCTGCATGTTTTGAGTTTTTATTCTGCAGTTAGCTTTTTAATTGATTGCATTGATCCATTCACTTCGTTTAGGGGAGACTGAGATTCCCCAACCAGTTCAAGTAAGTTCATCACAATATTCCCCTCCAGAATATGTTTGGCTGAATTCGATAGATACTATCACTTGTTGATGGATTGCCAATTACGTGAGACGTACAGGGTGTCCTAAAAGTTCCCGTACTTGACGATTCGTGAATTTACTATACAAAAACAACAAACTTTGAAACAATTATTTTTATGCTAATGGTAAAAAGCACTTTTTACATAACGTAGGAAAAAAATTTGAACCTGCATTTACAATAAATGTTCAAAATTGCCGCCCTTTTCTTGGACGCAAAGCTGAAGTCGTTTGCGCATATTTTTAGAAACGCGTTTCAAGATGCTGGAAGTGATTTCTTGTATCCTTTAAGTAATGGCAATTTTAAGATCACCTATTGTTTGGTGATTACCTTCATAAACATTGTTCTTTAAATATCCCCACAGAAAATAAGTCAGGGATGCGTAAATCAGGGAACGAGTTGGCCAAAGGTTTCTTGAGATGAGTCGATCGCCCAAAAAATCTTGAAGCATGCACATGGTTTCATAACTTGTATGGCAGGTTGCAACGTCTTGTTGGAACCAAGAGTCTCGTTCATTCACTTCTAATAATGCAACAAATTGTTGAATAAGTTGATTTCGCGTATCTCTACTCGGTATTGCATCACTCGGATATTTAAGTCGCCAAAATTCTTTACATCTTTCATATGATTTATATTCAAAATAAGCCTCAAACAGCGCAATTCTCTGAATGCGGGATAAATTCATCTTGCAATGAAGAACAAAATGACGTGGAACTTTATTACCGCACAACTTTGAGTGCGAAGAAATCAAACGATAAAAATTAGAGTCAATAAAACTAAAAACAGACGATAAAATTCAATAATTAAAAAAAAAAAACACGGGCAGTAAATTTTTTAAAGTTGGAGTACGGGAACTTATAGGACACCCTGTATTATGGAAGTGCATCGTTATTCGTTGGTCCTACTATGAATGCTTGCGATCATTTGACTGTTCTGTAGCCTTTAGCAAGTGAATGTAAGACGGCGTGTAAAGAGACAGCTGTAGCAATGTAGAGTGAAGCCCTGATATGACTAGAATCTGTGACATCACAAGCTTTTGGAAGTGATTGACATTTCAACCGTGGGCCATCCATCAAAATGCTTGCCAATTGTATCGTATTTGTCAGAAGCGCCAGCAACCTTGTTTTTTGAAAGTGTGCGTGTTCGTAAACACGTCCTCCGTCGCCAATTTAGGAAGACGCGTGGAAGAGACAGTTGAACTCTGTCTACTAAAAAGTACTCCCTGGTGGGTAAAACTACTCTACTTATGTACTACCGCATCGTAGGTTAATTTCTGGCGGGTTCATCACAAACTCTTCGAAATGCGAATTAATGCGACACCGTGAATTATGAGGTGTTTAAAGTTATATATATCGCGAACATAGAGGAGCGGCGGGTTTTTCTTCAGGTGCACCAGACATCCCAATATCTTGAGTAGCTGGCTCACAGACGGCTTCTGGGGGATGTTATTTTGGATTCAATCCAAATTCTTCGTAGTTTTGACAATGAGCTGGGAGTAGAAGGCGCGTGTGTGAATAGTTTCTCAATGTCCTTACTCCCGTCTGTGCTCAGGACTAGCACCAGGACCCGAGTGGTCCTTAAAATGAAGTTATTCTACTGCAATGTGCTGTCTGTTTTCTAAGCTGAAAATTATAAGCCAATCTTGTATTTATAATAACTGGAAAGGAAAATAATGTAATTATTCTTGGTACTTTTTAACTAACGTCGTACTAGAGCAACACAACGGTCTATTGACGATGATCCGGGGATCAATCCCCTAGGGGAAAGATTCGAGGACAACACCACGTAATTATGAATCACGGTCAGATGACGAGGCACTACGTGAGCTTGCACCCCACTCTCCAAACTTCCACACCAACCCAACGTGAGGACATTCGGCCACGACAGATTTAAAGTGCATCAGCCGCTTCTACATCATACGCTTACAAATATCCATGCCCTGACCCGTATTCGAACTATTAACTTTCCGATCTAGAGGTTAACACCTTAACGACCAGACCGGTTGGTCGGCTAGTTATTCTTGGTGCAGATTAATCATTAGTACATAAATTGGCGTTCATCAGAAATGACCTGAGTGCAATGGTTTCAAATTTCATGATCCCAGGACCAGGCTAGATGACGGACACCCTCAGGAAATGCAAATATGTATTCAGTGTTAACTTCCACAAATGTGTGCTGTTTTCTTAGCTAAAAACTGAAACAGTCTTCTCGCTTTTACAATAACTTGAAAGCAAAATGAATCTATGATTATTCTTGGACCAGATTTAACTCGAGTACAGAAAATCGTTTTCATTACCAATGACCTGCATCGCAATGATCTTACGACCCCATTACCATGCTAGATTACGTGTCCCCCTAGGAAATGGAACTATGTTCTCAATCTTAACTTGCACGAATGTACTACTTACTTAGCTAAGAATCATAAGACAATGCGCAAATGTACTACTTTCTTAGCTAAGAATTATAAGACAGTACTAGGGGGAGTACTCCCAGCTCGCCAATCCTCCGGGGGTTGCGAACCTATGCTCGCTTCGCTCGTATCAATGAAGACACGTGTCTTAGCAGAAAGGATTGCTTACAAAATATATTCCAAAAAATATTTTTGCAATCTAAATTTGCTGTATTACAGAAAATAAATATACAGTACCCTGGAATCAGAATTCAAATGAAAACTCTGAGCAAATTTTGAGTCGAAATGTGAGCGCTGCTTTGGAAATTGAATACCCTGCATGTTGTTTGTGTACATTTCCATCAATCTTCGAGTCACCCACATTTATTCATTGAGTTTGTTGTCGAAAGTTATAACGCAAGCGTTTTTTTGAACTATAATTGTTGGCCCTGAAAAGGACCTTTTTTTAAAATGGCCCTGAAATGATCTTCCGCTTTCTTTGATTTCTAATTATAAACTGCATTATCTCGACTAAATTTTTTTTTCCCAATAAAATTTCATCCGATAACGCTATAAATTCAATTGAGGCGCGAGACTTCATGTTAAACAAACAATCGTACAGTGTTGCCAAAATGGGATAACAAATAACGTCTTTTTGCGTGCCACGTAAGAGAATTATATATATAGATTGCCGTATTTGTAGAAACTGGAAAGGGAAAGACTATGTAATTATACAGTTGGAGCTGATTAAACGTTGTGACTCGTCAATCTCAGTATTGGGAGGGGATTGAATTTCCCTTTTCCACACACCGCTGCAAACTAAAAATCCGATCAAACTGTCTCGAATAGCCGAGTTCAACTTCGTGTTTGTTTCGATTAAAAACTGAACGATGAAGATAACCGATGTTTTATCACTTTGGAGCGTCATGTATAAAAACATCAGAGGTGTGGCACGGGTGTTTTGATTCCGCTCTCTTTCACCTTTGATCATCTCAGCGGGAGGCATTGTTGTGATAAAGGTTCGGCGTCATTTTGGCGATGGGTGCTGATTCATTCTTAGGATGTGGGGCTCATTGTTTGAAGTGCACATTTTTACAGCCAATGATCTTTTTACCCAATCAGCAGGTATGTGTGAGTTGGTAATCTGATTTTCCCGACAAGGCGTACTTCGATCTCAAGCAGGAGGGGGGGGGTATCTTCCGTTTTGGTCATCCCTCTTCGTGGGGTTTTTCCTTTGGCGTGGTGTGTAAGTTTGGGGTGCCAGCTCAGGTGTTGATCTCGTCATCTGACAGTGGTTCAAAATTACCAGGCGTTGTCCTCGGATCTTTTTTCTTCGGGATTGGTCTAGCTCTGTCGCCAATTGCCCGTTGTGTTGCTCCAGTTGACGTTAATTAACTACCTACCTGATTATTCGTACGATCCCAAAACATAAAGTCGAAATTGCACGGCTTGCCACAACTTCCCTATGGACCTCACTAACAAGACAAGTTACGGACCCCAGGACTTTAGTAGACAACGGACTCCTTGGGAAATGCAAATGTATATTCCAAGTACTCAATGTTTAACATGCTGAAATGTACGTTTTTCCTTTGACCTGTGTGTTCCATTACTCATATTTTAACATCTTGTGTACAGGTCTTAGACAGTTTTACCAACTTTTTTTGACACAACGTCGCTTTTTTTATATATCTGCTTTATCATACCCTCCACATTCATCGTTTTTTACATTGCTTCTGGCTCTTTATAGCATGCATATACATGATATATCATTTGAAATCAGTTTGTTAATTTAACTCTTAGGCTTTAGTTTTTTTTTTTGGGGGGGGGGGGGATTAGGCCTTTTGTTAGTGTACGTGCATTTTTTTACTCGTTTTAATACTCGTTTGCCTGTTCGCCGTCGGACCTAGCGTCATAAAACCCCCACCAACCTTTGACCACTGTCCACTTTGGTCTTAAGATAGACTCATTTTTCATTTTAGTTTTTAAGAGTCCTTAAAAGCCTTAATTTTTACAGTAATACTGCATATATTATGTCACCCAAACTCAATGATACTCGTCCAATGTCAAGTGTAGCCAAAAATCGATGGCATATTTCCGTACTTTGGCAAAAAAAGCTCCGATGTTTTTATTCTTTCATTGTGTTTTGACAGGACACAGACACTTTTTCTTTTTTACTTTCATTACCTTCACGTGATTTGTGGATACAATTTTAAAAAACCCAGCGAATTCGGACATTGGCTCATTTCTAAAAGGTACAGATTTAAAGGTTAACAAAACATTGATGTTTTTAAAGCTCGGTCCGTGGGACTTAGTACTCGTAATAACTTCTTAACCTCTGCACCCATGGTTTATCGCAATTTTCGAAATGTAATCTTAAAACCATGAAAAATAGCCTTAAATGGGCCATTTTCGTAAGCTTCAAAAGTGGGTATCTTGTTGACTCAAATAGTCTTATAATTTCAATGAAATTTTGCTTGTAAACTTAGAAAACAGATTGCATATTACCTTTAAACATATTTTTCGCGTTTCCCGAATCACCTGAATCTTTTGGCCCGTTTGATATGTCATCGGTGGCACTTTTATGGCTTTTATAGGTTTTCTGCAGCCCCCCGTATGATCAGATCTGATCATACGGGTATGATACAGCCACGTGGAATTTTTATATTGAAATTACGAATCTATATTGTACTGAAAATTTAGTTTACTATATGAGAAGTGAATGAAAAAGGTTTTTTTCTGAACAATTTATGTCAATTGCATGCTATCCCATAAATTTTGGGGTTGCGTAAGTTCTGCCTCTAGGGAGGGGATCATTTGATCTAGGCCACATATCCTAAAATGGTCATGGACTCTTGACCTCTAAGGGCCTGTACAAACCCAATGTAATATTTGGAAACTTTCTTGGCCCGATCCCCAGTAATTTTCCAAGTTGGCTGGTCATAATACTGGTCAATTTATTAATTTATGTCGTCCACACCATCATTTTCCGGCATTATTAATTGTGTAAAATGTGTTGTCAGGTAAAATTGGTGTTTGTGTTAATTGATAACATGTTTATTATGAACTTTCACAGCATTTGCAGGTGATTTTCCACTTCTTTTACCTATTAATCTTACAATTATCTCGCAATTTTTCGTTATCGTTAATGTAGGTTACATGACACAAGATCTGTATTTGCCATGTTTTGTACAATATATTCGAATAGATCAAATTAAAATGAATCAACTCTATGCTATATATGTATATTTTCCCACCCAAAGGATTACAAAAGTAATTTAGTGAAGTAAAAAAAAAATGACAATCGAATGTGTGTGTGAACATGTAGGATTACTCTTAAATGGATAATCAACACCTTTTAAAACAAGCTACACGTGTTTGAACGAATTGTAACCTATAAATATTAGGCTACGACAGTTAAATACTTGTATGTATCTTTAAGAACAAATCATGTTTTATTGTTGAGAATTGCATTCACAGGTGCACACACAAATTTGATTATTTGTGTGCCAGCAGAAGCATATTTGAAGCTTCATATGCAATCTTAGTAACAAATATGTTGGCTACAAGATTTGTACTGAGAGTAATGTGTGATCAACAAGAGTAACACTTGTAGCTGATGTTTCTGAAAATCGTTGAGGGATTTTGAGCAAGTGTGTGCTTCTGCAGAAATCAAATGGTATTCAAAACAACCAAATGTCTTGTCATGCTGCTGGCAATTTATTAAGCCATCTCAGTTTCATTTCATTTTCCTATTTTGTATGATTTGAGTCACTTTTATTCAAAAACTAGTTTTCCCCTAGTTTATATGTATTATAATTTGTATACATTTTTATTTTGTTATTTTATCAGCTTTTTGTGCCCATATTGTAATTTTCTCCTAATTTTTTCTGGATGAATATATGCTACTAAAAGAATTGCTTATTTCTCTTATGCTTTTGCATAGCTGCTCTTCACTCTTAAATTTCTTCTCCCTTACTGAATTCCTTCTAAAACTATTCTTTTGTACACTTACTACAGTTTGTGTATTAAACGTTTAAAAATTTACAACACAATTTCCTAAAACTATACCTACACTAATTTGCAAAATTCTTTTGTCTTCTATAAGTTGAAACATTTTCTCTTTCAATTCCTGTGTTGGCAGCTATGCTTTTTGGAATTAAAACATTCTGTTTTTTAAATTGCTTATCACAGTCTTGTAATATTTTTTCAATTACCCTTTCAGCTACTGGTGGCTACTTAAAGAAGAAAACCGACCCTGGTATCGTTCTAATTCCAAATGAGTCATTCAAACACTTTCCCATCAATAATGAATTGGTTTTCAAAATCAAAAAGACTGTGTCTTCCAATATTTCTCTTTCTACTAGTAATGAGAAAAACGAACGAGAACACATAGAAGCTTCAAAATCCCTCAATGATCGTAATATGGTGTCGCAGAATGAAGTGAATAACAATTTAATCGAATTCACACCAGTACAAGATGAGAACAAAAATACTAAAACTGAAACAGAAAACATTGCCAACTTAAATTCCGAAAAGAATGGAACGGGAAACCTTGGAAAAAATATGGTATTGGATTGTTATACCACTTCTGGTGTGTTAAATGTGTCTGTTAATAACTCTTTGTCCATAGTGTCTCCAGCAAACACAAGGCATAAGCATAACGTTTCAATGTTAACAGAGACCGAATCATCTCCAGCAGCAACTGCACAACACGATGTCGATCAATCTTCCTTCCAAGTCATTACAAACAATAAATCGTCCTCAGCTGATGTAGCCGTTTCTTCACCAGAAAAAGATGCGGACTGTCACAGCGAGGAGATAAAGACATCACCAGAAACTGAAAAACAGTCAGCGGAAATGTCCGGCGTGATTGCGATTGTAACTAGTAAAACAGGAGTAGGAAACAAAACAGAAGCACAACAAATAAGTTACCGCATATCTACGTCAGAAAACCGAAGTAATAGTTTAAAAGATACTGCTAATCCAATGTTAGAACAGAACTGCCATCTTCCCAGCTCTGTTTACGGTACATCAACTTCTAGTATAGAAAATGTTCTCACAGGCCTCCAAGTACCAGACAAAGACAGAGAAAACAATAATAACTCGATCACATTTGGCAAAATTAGTTTTCTTCAAGAAATATTGGAAAAGAAATCACTTAAGATGGCTTCCATGAACAGTAATTCAGATCTTTCCAAAGATAAAAATATCCATAAATATGTCACTCTGCCGTTGCAAGTAGATTCGCTGCCTACAAAGGCATCAACATCGTCCAGCCTTGCTGAAAGCAATTCAGATCTTTCCAAAGATAAAAATATCCATAAGCATGTCACTCTGCCGTTGCAAGTAGATTCGCTGCTTACAAAGGCATCAACATCGTCCAGCCTTGCTGAAAGCAAAACGCAATCCAAGACAGAGCCAAAATTAAAAATACAAATTCCTGAAATTCCTGTTAATGAAGATTCCAATTCTTCACTAGTTTCATCCGAGTCCCAGAAAATATTAAAATTCCCCAGGATAACTAGTCCTCAGATATTAGAACAGCACATAAGTAAAATAATCTCAGAGAATGCGGCCATTGTAGAAACTCTAGATCCTATGTGGTCCAGACGCTATTTTAAACAGACCTCTCAGGCATCTTTGGCAAACAATGATGGGGATTCTAAAAAGGGCCTAGGAAAGATGAATAAAGTAAATGAAGAGAAAAACAATGCTTTGCCAAATTCATTTGAAATTACAACCAAATCAAAACTTCAATCAGCTTTGTTGGGAGGGTGTGAAGGGGAAATTCTTAACGTGCCCCCGAAATTTCCCACTTCACCCTCTAATGTGCCATCTTCTAAAGAAAAAAACTTTTCTCAATTTAGTAATCTTTCAACCACCGTTCCTTCAGCTAACATGTATTCTAAGATAGTGAACACAGTCTCTGAAGATGAACTGAAAGGTAGTGCCATTAAGAGTCTTCTCAGCTTGAAACAGGGCAGGTATTCGAAGCACAGAAAAGCGTTCTGTTTCGACAAAGATATGTACAGACAACATCCTCAAAACCCAGAAGGAAGTATCATCAAAGATTTGCTCTTGAAAAGCAAATCTCAAGAAGAATCTAAAGCTAGTTCTGAATCAGAAGAGAAATCGAATATTCGTTGCTCCTTCAGCTCAGACAGTTCGGAAAATCTGACGGAAAAGGTCGTCTACAAATGCCCGCGGTGCTTTGTAGTCGTTCCCAATCGATACAATTTTGAACTTCATCTCACCTTTTGCGATGCTGGAAATCCTTTGCTTTCTTTCAGGGACTCTACTGAAAAGTTCAGATTTAAAGACACAAACGCACAAGTAAAGCCTTTAGAAGATCTGAGTTTTCAGTACAAAATCAGAAGGCAAACGTGGACTGCATCAAACAGTGATTCAACTTTAGAGAATGATGATGGAGTGGGACAGATTTTGAAAAAACAGTTGCTGATGCCAAAGAGTCCGCCAACAAAGCGGAGGAAATTAACTGACTCTTTGATGACAACTTCTTTTCTAAAAGAATCATCAGAAAATTTTGAGGACAGTGCTGACGTTAAAGGATTTCCTTCTAAGCATTTTAGCAATCTGGAGTTACCACCTCATCGGAATCGGTCTCAAAGTGTGCATCTGTATGGTGGAGAAGTCCAAGTTTTAGATGGGACAAAAACAAAGAAAATAAAGATTAAAACTACGATACCTGGTGCCTTTTCCATGTTTAATAAGTTTTCTAACAGCAATGCATTAAGAAAATTGAAGTCATCAGATGACTTAGAGGTAGAAAAAGATGCTAGTAGTTTATCTGGTGTTGTAGTCACCATTGCTCAACCTGTTCATAATAATGGAGGTACAGTTCATCTGTCATCAAGGCGACCAGTGTCCAGTATTTCCCCTGTTGTGACGTTTCCTTCTGATATGTCTGGCCCAACTTCTAAGTATCCAAAAAGAGAAACTTCGCCAATTTCTAATTTTGTGAAAATTAGTCATCAGTCAGAAAGATCCAACTCATCTGTTGATGACAAAGAATTTTCAGCTCAAAATATGCCATATCCTTACGATTTTTTTCCTGGACCAGACTCTAAATCACTTCCTATGCATAGGAGCAGCTCTTTTGAAATTAATGATTTTGTGCCAGATCCTATGGTGGATGAAATATCACCAGCAGCAGTGAAAATGTCTCTTTCACCCAACAACAAGCCATTCTATTCACCTATATTTTCTGCCAATGAAAAAAGTTTCGAGTTGTCTGTGACTGGTAAGCCAAAAGAAAAAGACAGTTCTAGCCACCGAATTGTGCCCACAGTCTTATTTACCCCAAGCAGCCCAACCCATCCATCAATGGACAATGAAGTGACACTTCCTGCTTCACCTAGCATATCAGAGCCTGCTAAAAAATTTCTTGCTCCAACAAGGCCCACATCTTTGCCTCTGAAGAAGAAGCCATTCACAATGGTTAGCTCAACACTAGTTAGTCCTGAAACTCCAAGGCCAAAGAAAAGTTGTGTTCAGCTCTATCTAAATGGCCATGCCTATACGTATCTGGGATTAAAGTGTTCAACACGATCAACCTATTGTAGCATTTACCGTCCACAACCTATGTTTGTCCCCCAGGAGACTAACCCCAAGCTTTCAATGTACTCCAATTGGCAAGTTATGCCTGCCAAGGAAGAACTTTCTGGCCTAACTCCTGGACAGATGATATCGTTTTATAGCTCCAAGCAGCAAAGTGAATCAAAATCAATCACAGTGAATTCTAAGCTTGGAGAACCATTGATATTTACCCATTCAAGCTACTGGACATACAGATCCCAAGATCATTCTGATGAGAAAGATATGAGCGTTCCTCAATCCGATTCGATTGTGGATCAGATTGATGATTCTGAACCAGCTTTAGAAAGCTTTCAGGTAATGTCAATAAGACTTTTTGTTGAAATAGTGACCTTGTCAAGCAATTGATTTAAGTAGCTGTTCTGGAAAAATAAATTCAATTTATGAGACTTTTTTGTTTAAGAACATTTTTTAAGCTGACATATTAATGATGGTTATTATTTTTATTTGATGTCTTCAGTATTGAATACGAATGGAAGACGAAGGCATAGTACAGGTTATTACTAAGCCCCCTTTCCCTTTTTATTCAGCCTAATTCATTCAGTATTAGCAGAAAGTGACTGTAGAGCGAGACAAATCAAACCTTTGGTTGGGATGGAAACGATATTTTAAAAACTTGATAATATCTTTATTAACATTAAATGCATTTACAGGATGCATTGTTATACAGCAGAGTTATATTTTTATAGCAGCTTTTCCATTGCCCAATCGCAATATCCATCACTCATGCTTCCCCAATCTTTGATTACGACCTCAGACGTGTTATGTTCTTTCTGGCCATGAAAATTGTCATAGGAGGGGCAGAGATGAACAGCTTGTGGTAATGGGGAGTTTGCAACCAATGGCTGCAAAACTATTTTCTTTAGTAAAAGGCGATATTTAGAATTTATTCATGTGTCTTTTTCAGCATATATTCAACTTGTCATAATGTTGATAAATAATTGTATTTTAGATAGTTCTGTCTAATCGCTCTTTTCATTATCCAAGATTTTAAGCACCAAAATTATTTTTCTTTGGTTTCCTAGTTAAAGTGGGTTGTGTAATCCAACACTTCTTGAAGTCCATCTACTTTTGAAATTAGATTACCATAGTTTACTTGTAAATTTGCTTTTACAGTACTAAGTCCGGAATCCTCCGGACCTTGGCCATTTCGGATTATTTGCATTTTTTGTCAAAAAAACCTTAATCCAACCCACCCACCAGCTCGAATTTTGCGTTTGTAATATTAAAATAGCAAATATATAAATAGGAATAATTTTTAAAAAAGGAAAAAACTTTTTTAATACATCGCAACAAGTTTAGTTGCAAATCTTCTAATTTTTCTGTGTGATATTTACTTTGAACATGTCCTTTATTTGCTTTGTTTCATCAATTAGGTCCAGGTTTAACTCCTTGTTCTTTAAAAATTGTCGGAAAGATGTAAAAAATTGAGAGAAAAAAAAAACGTCGGTTAACAAATTGTCCGGATTTGGGACTTAGTACTGTATTTCAAACACCAAATTTTCCTGTTGAAATAATTCTTGTGTTCCGTTAAGTTTTTGAGGGAAGTTTTGTCTAAAATTTTTGTTTCATTGATGTAGGATTCACTACAAGAAAATTCTCGGAAAGAATCCGTAATTTCATCTTTTGGAAATGATCCGGATAGACTCTTACGTGCTACAAGTGATTCAAATTTGTGTTTAGAAACTGAGAACACCTTCTCTGATGGTGAAGAAGTAAGTATTTATTCTGTCTCAATCGACGCAATTTCAGTTTGTATGCATAAATGTTTGAAATTATTGGCTATTACTTGTTTTCACCCAACTCCTAAACTGAAGCTTACATTGACGTGCCAGAAACATTAGAACATACGAGATCACTGCAAAATACACAGAAACACGACCTATGCACATATTGGTTGTGTCTGCCAATGCATTTATTAAGCGAAAGACATATATTGAGGCCTCTATAACTGTTTCTACCATGAGAATGGCCAGTTATGATTCAAGTAATTTTCAATACAGTTTAATAGTTGGAGCTGGGGAGATGTGTCATAGAATTTCGGAGGTAGAGAAGTTTGGTTTTTCATGTACTGCCATTTCAAGGGTGTAGCATCACTACTAGTCTTCTAGATAAACCTCTAACTTATGACAGCAGTGTGACCATTAAAAGACTCAACCAATGCGACCAGAGTCGACTGGCAAGAAGTTTTCATGTGATAGGTGTTCAAAACTGCCTCAGATAAGGAAAAGATCGCAAAAACGTAAACCAGAGTGCAGGAGAACCTAGAATAGTCAGGGAATTACATAAATCGGGAAAAGTCGTTTGAAAACTGGAAATTTCGGACTCTCGTCGTATTTGGCCGCTGACCGAAAACGAAAGTAATTTTTCTGTGCCTTATAAATTTTTTCTCTTTATATCCGGGTGAAAAATACTCAATGGCCGACTGCTTGAATTTCACTTTTCTTTTGTTATGCCATGCGCAATCTGTTTCCATTGTCAGCGAAGATCATTATTTTCAGATTAGTTTTGTTTCATTAAAATGATGTTTGTAAGTGATGGTGTAGAGGCGACTGGTGCACCTTAAATCTGTCATGGCCGAAAGTCCTCACGTTGGGTTGGTGTGGAAGTTTGGAGAGTGGGGCGGCAGCTCAGATGTCTCATCATCTGACCGTGGCTCAAAATTATGTGTCAACTAGCCACTGAGTGGCTAGCCCGGCGTTCCTCTTGCCAGCCGTGATGTAAGGTATTAACCTGGTGTAAAATTTTCCGCAGATTTCAAATTCATGGAAGATATATTCAATGTAAAAATTATTTATTTAAAGAAAATCATATTTTTAGATATCAATCTAAAGTGAAATTTTCCGCAGATTTCAAATCCGTTGATAGGTAATGGTAATTTTAGTTAACGTCGTACTAGAGCAACACAACGGGCTACTGACGACGGTTCGGGATCGATCCCGAAAGGGAAAGATCCGAGGACAACACCTCGTAATTTTGAACCACGGTCAGATGACGAAGCAACACCTGAGCTGGCACCCCACTCTCCAAACTTCCACACCAACTCATCGTGAGGACTTTCGGCCACGACAGATTTAAGGTGCACCAGCCACCGCTACACCATACGCTTACATACATCCATGCCCGGATTCGAACCATGAACCTTCCTATCTAGAGGCTAACACCTTTACCACTATACCGGTTGTTTGGCTCAAATCCGTTGAAATTTTCGATCTATCTTTAGCGATTCCGATTGTACGGCCGACCAACCGGTATAGTGGTTAAGATGTTAGCCTCTAGATCGGAAGGTTCCTGGTTAGAATCCGGTTCCGGGCATGGATGTTTGTAAACGTATGGTGTAGAGGCGGCTGGTGCACCTTAAATCTGTCGTGGCCGAAAGTCCTCACGTTGGGTTGGCGTGGAAGTTTAAAGAGTGGGGGGCCAGCTCAGGTGTTGCTTCGTCATCTGACCGTGGTTCAAAATTACGAGGTGTTGTCCTCGGATCTTTCCCTTAAGGGACTGATCCCGGACCGTCGTCAATAGCCCGTTGTGTTGCTCTAGTGCGACGTTAACAAAAAAATTACCAATTACCCGGACCGTCGTCAACAGCCCGTTGTGTTGCTCTAGTACGACGTTAACTAAAAATTACCAATTACCGATTATACGAAAAAAAAACTTAACAATCCCATTCAATTTGTTTTTTATTTCTTGCTCTCATTGGCGGAAATGGAATGGGACAGGATATGTAATCTTTTTTTTTTTTTTTTTTTAAACGCAAAAGACAAGATGCATTTTTTTTTTGGAAAGAGAAAGTTCGCGTGACGTCACAATCTCTTGTGAAAATATAAAATAAGGTCACGTGGGTGAACAAGTCCATTTTCGGGGTTCCTTTTTTTCTCCGGAAGAAACGCGTTTGAAGAACCAGGTGGAGAATAAAAATACTAAATTCATTTAAAAATCTTCTAGATTGAATTTTAACAGTCGCCACGGCTCAAAAATTGCAAATAATTAGGTGTACCTGTGAGCCAAATCTCATTGCTGTAAGTGCCATAGATCGTCAGGATTTTGCTGCCGCGAAACAAACACACTTCCTTTTATAATATTAGAGGTACACCGAATGGCTTAAGCTGGGACAGTGGCAACTAGTTCAATATCTAATCAATAAAATTGCATTTTATTTTTTTAACCTTCTAATAAATTCATCCTAGTTTTTGCATAACTCTTATGACCCGTTTTGGTTCACTTTTACATCCTTTTAGTAAATGAATAATGTGACCCTAATTTTATGAAACCTCCCATGTGCAAATTAATGAATTTACTTTTTCTCATTTTCACTATGGATTTAATGAAAGTGCATTGTAAAATAATTACTGGGATAAGTAATTTCTATTTCATAAGCAGGCTGAAGCTGCAGACATTACAAGTTAAGTACTATTTTCAAAAACAAAAATAAATTTTAAATAAAAAAATTTGGAAATTTTGAAAATGAAAGTGTTGGTGGATTAGGGATTAGCCTGACCCAGACAACACAAACATGAGCAGCAATGTGCTAAAAAATTGCTCACACTCTCCTAATGACCATTAAAAAAGGAAAAACAAAACAATTGAAAAGAATAAGAAAACTAAATCAAACTCGCAACAGCAGCTGGGAGACCGACAACACCAAGTCCGGTCCTCATCAAACTTAACTCTTTCTTACCCTTTTTATAAAAGAAAATCATCCAAAGTATTTTGCTTTCGGCATCCATTCTATAATTTGTTTATGTACTTACACATATTGCTAATTCGTGTGCATTTAAATGCCCATGCATTATCTGCTGAATTTTGTAAAAATCAGACGGCTTATTTTGAAAAATCTCATTTTTTGTGTGACATTATTTGTGCATAATTTTTAGAAAATAGACTTGAATATTAAATTTTTTACATACTACTGTTCTTATAAGATTGACTAATCTGTAAGAGCATCCCCATTTGGACGAAAGTCAGGTATTGCATTGTTTAATACGGTTTTTTCAATGTTTTATTTAAGTCCTTATTTGGTCTTAGAAAGTCCTTATTTTTAGTTAGAAAAAAAGAGTAGGAACCCTGATTTTGGCAGAGATTGGAATTGAGTTTATGTTATCAGTAATTCATATCAAGCAAGTTCTTTTTGATGAGATTTGACTATATTTGATTTGAAAAAAGTGAAGGTCTGATTTTCAAAGGGCACATTGAAACAATGACATCGTCATAGATGCTATTGCTCCATTATGTTATAGCCATTGCACCACATTATTTCTCAATTCATATTTGTAAATGATCCCTTAATACTTATAAGATACATTTAAAGTAAGCTGACCATACATCCCATTTTAAACAATATATAAAAAAAATTTTGTTTGAAAAAATTCCCGTTTTATCTTTAATTTAGATAAAATTCCCTATCGCATCGTCGTTTTAATAAGAATGTAAATGTTGTCTCATTTTAATAAAATATTTAAAAAATCGTTCAATCAATAACCATGGAGCTGTATTATTCGAGGCCATGTTACAATATATGTAGTGATTTACTTAGAGAAAATAAAACACTTGTGCATCTCGGATACAGCATCTGTTCTGCTGTAGTATTCGTTTTTTTTTTGCCTGTATACTAACTGGTGGCTTTGTTATTCAATACTGGTGGTTTAAATTTAATATTTTTGTTTCAAGTTTTATTTTTAATGATTTAAGACTAACCCTTGCACCGTCAAAGACAAAACTGCAGTTTTAATGACGATCTACAGAAATAATTTATCGTCTTACTTTGATATGAATACAGAGTATACATAGCCTCATCCCGTTTTGTCAGAGGGAAATATGGTCAGCCTAATTTAAAGCTTATGCAGGAATCAGTCGTAATTCGTTTTCCTTTTTTGTTTCTCATTCATTCAATCAAAATTAATATTTCAGCTGAATAATTCAAATGAAGAGGATGATGATTGCCAGGATGATGGGACGGAATCTTTAACAGATTCAAGTCAGCCTCAACCACCTAAAAGAGTCAAAATCTGTGAAGGAGGCTTCAAGTCCAATGAAGACTACACCTATGTTAGAGGACGTGGCAGAGGAAAGTATGTGTGTGAAGAATGCGGCATTCGATGCAAAAAGCCTAGTATGCTAAAAAAGCATATCCGCACCCATACTGATCTTCGACCGTACAAATGCAGGCATTGCTCTTTTGCATTCAAAACAAAAGGCAACCTCACAAAGCATATGAAATCCAAAGCTCATCATAAGAAGTGCACAGAGCTTGGTATTATTCCTGTTCCGACAACAACTGATGATTCACAGATTGACGAAGAAGCACTAGCCAAACAAGTGAGTATAATTTGCATCGGTAACCATTTTTTGACAACACATGTGTAGGGCTCGTTATCAATCTCTTGAATAATGCATTTATGCAACTTGTAAAACAGTTTGTTTTGCAGCTACATTAAATTATACTGTCTCAGAAACTTTATTATGACTAACTATTTGAATACGAGTCTTGTCAAAGTACCGCAGGGTACGAACTTGTTATTCAAAATTTGTTGTGTAAATTTTTCAGAAAAATCATTCAGTACAAAAGAAACTTCTTGCACTTTTATATCCAAATTGATTTGTCTTTTCTTTTAAGGAGTTTACTTTTCATCTTACTGAGTTACATTCAGGAGTCTTTATATTTAGTTGAGAGTGTTATTTATAATTTGAAATTTCAGATTGAGAAGAAAAAGACTCAATTTTCTGATGGTGAAGATGCAGATGATGATGAAGATGAGGATAGTGATGAAAGTGAGGACGAATGTGAAAGTGATTCAAGTAGTATGATTTCTTCAAACCAGGCAACAAAGTAAGATTTTATTTATTTTTATTTTTGATGAAACTGGTAGGAATTAATACTTTATAGGGATGGGTAATTTTTTATTCTGTACTAGCCACGGCTTTGCCTGTGGCAATTCTTTTCGTGGGGTCAGGTGTGACCACTGCTCGCTAGCCCCTGGTGATTGCTACGTATGCGCCTATCTGTAGAGAATCGGAAATACTTTTCAAATGTAAACAAATTTGGGATGGTATGTAGTATCCGATACGTTACAACTTTCGAGCGATGTATTGCCAATTGTGGTAACCTTCCCGTTTTCGCGTTTTTCTTAGTTTTAAGGCAACCCTAGATATTTTCTCCTGACGATAATAAACGGGTCTCATGATTGGTTAAGGAAGAAAATACGCTTTTCCACTTTTATTTTTAATGTAGAACGGAATTAAAATTTAGACAGTCTTTGAAATTGTTGGGTGCATATGAATTTTGCTCTTGATTTATAAAATCGACTTGTTTTATTAATTTTCAAAATTTTTAGGATAAGTTTGGAAAGCAGATTGTAAGTTACAATTTTTTAAATTTGTCACTTTATTTAAATTTCAATTAAAATTTCGAAAAAAAATTTGGATTAAATTTGATTTTTGAAATTGCAGATTGGAATTTAGAATTTTTTTCCCCTTTTGGTTGCTTATTTCCCCTTAGTTGATTTGATATAGCAGTGGATAGTGTTATTGAACGTTAGAATTTTTTTTTTTTTGCAAACATGTAGTAGCTTGATTGGGAAGAAGGTGAAATGTCTTTCATGTGAGAATGATATGATTTTAACATTGAGAAAGGATGCTGGTGATAGGTAGGAGTGGAAATGTAGAAAGATAGGACAAAAATTTGGCAAAAGAAAGTATAACAGGAGTAAGAAATTGGAGGGTAAATGGGTGTTTGGAGGACTTGAACGAGGGACGGATAAATGTTTTATGGTTGAGGTGAAAAATAGGAACCAGAAAGTTTTGGCTGAGGTAATTCAGAGCTGAATTTTGCAAGGAACTACAAAAATTTCTGACTATTGGAAGTCATATGCTGGTATCAATACCCGAAGGACAAAGAGTTCAAGGGTTATCGATTCGAGCATATGACTGTTAACCATTGTCAGAATTTCAAGGACCCGGCTATGAGGGTAAGTTTGATTTTTGTTTAGCTTTTGGTTATATTACAAACACTGGACTATGCTTGGGTGGGCACCCAATACGGTGACTTATACGCATGGAAGCCAACGGTGAAAGGTTCTCGCCGGCCCCGGAGGGGCGGCGAGGTAGCCGGCAGGCGGGGATCGCACGTTATACGCTGTGACTTATCTACAAACAAATTTCTCCCTGTATACTGGTTTAAACGCATTGAAACCTTAAGCGCAATACGGTTTGACTTCTCTAAAAAACAATTTCCTCTTGTAAAGTCGTTACAATAAAAATATTTGTCTTGCTTTTCCATATATGGCTCTATAACCTGGAATATCCCCATTGAGTTGCTCACATAATGCTTATTGCTAGAAAAATTGTGAAAAAATATTTTTTCACACTTATGGATAGCAGAAGAATTTTTTGATTTTTGGTTTCTCATCAAAAACCTTTGTGTGGATTATGATCACAGAAAAGAACTACCTTATTAAAAAAAGATTTCTTGTTTTGAATTTTCTATGCATTGCAAAGTTTCCAATTCAAAATTGATGAAAATCCGGACGTTTTAAAAAAATCACGGTTTTTTTTTATTATTATTATTATTATTATTATTTTTTTAACAATTATAATTTTTTTTAAAATTTATTTATTATATATATTTTTTTAAGTGACAAAACTAGGATGAAATTGACGCAAAATTGCGCACATGTTCGGAGAAAACCAGACTGAAATATTAGAAAATTTTCAAGTGAAATTTATATTGCTTTTTTCTTAATTTTTAAACAAATTATTATTATTATTTATGCACTATGCAAAGGTTCACGTTGTATATGGCGGCCATCTTGGAATTGCTTACATCGGCCGCCATCTTGATTTGGCGTAAACAATCGCTTTGGCGGCCTAACGTTGCGGATGCTACCACTCCACCCAAATTTGTTTCTCTGTGTTTGATGTTTTAATATTTTAAATGAATATTGGGAAAGAAGGATTACTGAGACTTCATAAATATGTATTTAAGTTTCACTGAACTCTAATACTTACAATGGAAGGTTTTCAGTTATAGTAAGGAACAGGGTATCAAGATTTAAATCACTTGATTTAAATCAACAATTAAAATCATGATTTTAATCAAATGATTTTTTTTTTAATCACAACTAATCACATATTTTTATAACTAAGTAAATGCACCACAGAATAATCACAGAAGTGGTCAAATGCTTTAATTTTTCTGCATTCATGGTGATTTCAGCACAAATGGCTACACCCACCTCGGAAGGAACAGGGTCAATTACTGCATATAATAAAAGATTGCAACAGCCAGATGTAACTTATTAGAATATACTATATACTGGAAACAGTAATGTAAACACACATGACATCATAAATCTAAATGCCAGAAAGAGAAATGTATAAACATTCCGGATTAACAGAACTCATAAGATAAACACTTAAAGGAAGTATGCAACAGTTTGATTCAAAATTATAAACTAAAGGGGTGACTGATTTGATTAGTATTAAAAAAAAAAAAAACAAGTAGGAAGTAAAGTTTTTTTGAGGCATTTGTCAGTTAGCTTATTCTTGTGGTGTGCAATAGAGATTAAAGATTAGAAATATACATTTTCACACACACAGTCATTAAAATGTCAGCAGGAAGAAAGAAAGATCCAATATGAATTAAAAGTAAGTGAAAATTAATTTATATTATTGCTGCTTGGCAGTTTTATTATTAGAATGTACTATAGTCTGTAGTGATGGGTAAAATGACTCTTTTCAGGGATCGGATCTGAACCGCTCACTCACTCAAAAGAGCTAGCTCTTTTTGATGACTCACCGCTCCTTTGAGATATATAATAATGTATATAGCATTTCGAAATGTACACAATATGTTTGGGCCATCGAACATCCCTCGTTGTCACGTGAGCGCATGTGTCCAGACGAAGAGGCGCCAAGCGTGCTTGAAACACCCACGCACACAACACTTGAAACACTCACTCATCCAGCAATTGCGCAGTTTACCTCTAAAATCAACAAAAGGAGGGAGACGGGGCCCCGAGGACGATAGGCATTGCAGCATAGGGCTGCTAATCTGTAAAATTTAATTGCTAAGGCATAAGATGGCCCAAAACCATGTCAATTCATATAACTTTGAAATTGTCCATAAAGAATAAATTACTTTGAGGACACTTCTACTTTTGTAATTCCCGTCATGAACCCGTTGAGATTACAGAAGTAGCAATTAAAATATCCAAACACGTTAAAAATCTCATTTTTGACCAAGAATTCTAAAAAAGTTTTCGATTTTATTGGATAGAGTATTTATTTGACTTTCCAAAACATTTAATTTTTTCTCTGTTAATTACTTGAAGAAGAATAAAGATTTTAATCAAGGCGGGAAAACAAGAAGTAAGAATGGAAAACACTGGAAATGGCCATTAAAAGGCCAAAAACATGGCAAAATCTAAATTTAAACCTTACTTTTTTTGCAAATATAATTTTAGAAAGTTTTTTCAAATATTCAAATGGTTTCTCTTTTGGAAACTTTGGAGTGAACTTTTTTAAAGAGAAGGAAGAACAAAATTGTTTACACAAAGAGCAAATGCAAGGGAGCAAGCGATGCACTTGAAACTACCTTTAACTCTAAATTAATATTTTTGCATTATTTCCTCACTTCAAATGTTATAATACAAAAACTTATAACTGGATTCTAGTAAACTTTTGAGAGTTTGTTATTTATAATGTTGTCAAGTGAATGAACTAGAATAATTATGCTGAGTTCAAAAGTTTCTAAATTATTACTATTTATTTAAGAAATAGGACTGTAAAACTATAAAAAATCTTCTATTCATTTTTCAATAACTTGTAAATTTGTTGTTTATTTAAATATCCTTTTATTCTAGTTCATTCCCTAGAAATATGCATGTAGTTTATTTTGGTAGCATCATTTTTCAAATTGGTTGAATAGATTTTCATGTAGCACATTTGAAGTTTTTGACACATTTCTTTAAAATTTCATACATAATTATCATATTTTTACAAAATTATTAATATATACTTTTAATATTTATAGCCCATTGCTATTGTTTAAAACACAAAACATAAAAATATCATTAAAATGTTTCTATACCACATTTAAAAAAAAGTGTCTTGGACGTGTTTGGATACATTAAGATTTCTTTCTAAAACCACTTAGTTACCAAGTGAGACTTCCTAATAATTTAAATGATATTTTAAAATCAAATAATAAAAATATTAATAATTTATTTAAGTACTTAAGATTTTTAACTATTTATTTTAAGATATAGGTATATAATACCCTCGAATACTCGTTGTCCCAAAGATTTTCAAAATCCAAGTCACCTCCCTGTCTTTTAATAAAATATTTTCAAAATGCCTTGTTTTGTGAAGGCAATGCAATAAAAACGAGTTACGTTTAATTTAATTTTGTGTAGCTTTATTAAAATGATATCACTCCCGAGAAATCAAGGTTTTATTATAATTATTATATTAATGTTAAGTTAATAACATAATAACTGTTAGAATATGTTTTAATAACAACCTTAAGACTAGTTTTAATTAGTGCTAAAAGGCGTGATATGACTTAAGCCGTAAAAGCACCCTTTCAATCTAAAATTGAATTACATTTAAAAAAATAACATTTATGATAATACATAGATATTTAAAAATTTGAAACTTCAAAAAAGTAACAAAAAGCTAGGGAGCGCAAAAGAACGAATGCGGAATTGACTCTTCGAGAGCGATAGTTATCGAAAAGAGCCAAAGAGTTAACTCCCAAAAGAATCAGTGAGCGCAAACGATCGAATGCGGAAATGATTCTTCGAAAGAGCCAACTCTCGAAAAGAATCAACTCCCAAAAGAATCAACTCCCAAAGAATCAACTCCCAAAAGAATCACTGAGCTGGTGATCGCATGCGGAAATGACTCTTCGAGAGTGGAAGCGCTGATTCGTTAAAAAAGAGTTACCGCTCTTCAGCTCTGATTGGTTAAAAAAGAGCTATAGCTCTTTTTTGACGACTCGCTCACTCCGTCAAGAGAGCTAACTCTTTGAGTCAGCTCCTGAGCGGATCGTCCATCTCTAATAGTCTGATTACTTCTCTGTCCTCTTCTACTTCTCACACTATAGTTTAAGGTCTGTCACTTACACTTACTGATAAATTTTTAACATGATGATGTAATTTACTCAAGAAAAACTATGTAGGATGTCAACTTGTGTTTTAAAGTAAATATTGATTTACCATGTCACAAACACAATTTTTTATTTAACAAATTTACAGTCAGTACCGGCTATATGGTCACCCTGCTTATAAGGTCACCTCGCTTATATGGTCAATTTTCTAAAGTCCCGTCTAACTTGATAGGGAACATGTGTTAAAGTGCACAGCTTATATAGTCATTTTATTTTCCTAGTTATCGGTTTTATGGTCGGTTTTTTCATCTTTTCAATGAGGCTATCAGTTTTTTTTTTTTAGAAATAGTATTTGTTGTAAAATTTTTTGAGGCGGGGAGCAACACAAGGATTGACCAGAAGAAAAAAAGTCTGTTTGACCCGCTCCCCCCATTTCTCATCATCGTCGTTTATTTGTTTAAGTTATATCTCCCTGTTTGAAAATTACGTTGAAATTAAGAAGAAAAGAGAAAGGAAATTTTTGTTTCATTTGGATCATACGTTTCATTTTTTTTTAAAAATCTGCTTACAAATCGTTCCTCTGCGCTAAATAAAAACAGAAACGAAAAAATATATATATAAATTTAGAATTGGTAATCTTTTATGTTGTTGCCATTCAAAAGAAAACAATAATAATTAAATTCATTTAAAGATGTTCTAGATTGAATTTTAAAATTTGCCACAACCCAAAAATTGCAAAAAATTTGGACTACCTGAGAGCTAAATCCCATTATTGTAAGTGCCGTAGATTCGTCAGGACTGTGATAACGAAAAACAAACACTTCCTTTTATAATAGTAGAGATAAGTGCAGTGAATATGGATGCACTTATACGTATGCGTACTGTACTTAGATTGGTAAGGTAAGCTAGTAAATTTCACTAATAAAAGGTTGCATATTTCTTACTATAATTTTTACTTCACAAATTAATTTTTAAAATGTTCTTAAAAGTTTAATTATTTGATTATGAGCACTATATTCTGATAGGTGAATAACCGATACTGACTGTATATATAATTATTGTAAAAACATTGTATAGGGCCTACAGAAATTAAAATAAAGAAATCTGATTTAAATCAAATAAATCTGATTTAAATTTAAAAAAAATCTGATTAATTGATTTTTTTACACCCTGGTAAGGAATTATGTATTGCAGTTAATCCCTTAGTTCGTCATTTACAATAATGAACAACATACTTTTAACTCTTCAGTTACTACAGTGAAACTTCGATTAACCGTCAAGCTCTGGATCGTTATGGGAAATCGAATAGACAGATAACAGAAAAACCTTAAACGACCCACCCCATCCATTGCATATGAATGGATGATAAACATGCATGTTTACAAACTGTAAATACACTGTACATACATGTATTTTATTTTACAGAAACAAATAATGTGCATTATTGGTACACGAACTTACGCTCTAGACGTACATACATATTCAAAATTTAAAATAGTCTCATTTTCTTTGGTTTCTTTAAGGCTCGTGCTTTTTGAGTGGCAATGTTCCATACTTTATGTAGAAGTATCTGTTACGGTTGCCTCTTCTTTCTCCTTAAACCACTTTTGCTTCTGTATAGCTTAACGTAGTTTTTCATTCAAAATATAGCACTCGTCTTTGTCAATTTCTTCTTCTTTGATGTCAATCACACTAGGAACAATTTCATCATCGTAAAAAATGTCAAAGCCTCCGTCCAATTTGTCACATCCCAACCACTCTTTTACTTCTGCTGGCGTTATGTCTTCAGCATTCGGTACATTATTGCACAGTTGCACAATTTCGTCGACCCTAACATTCTCAGTTTCCTTAGGTTCGCCTTTATTAGCTTCAGGACAGAGTTCATTCCACACATTTTTAAGTTTTGACACTTGAATATCATCCCAAGGAGCAACAACATTGGAAATTGAATCTCTTATGTTGTACATTTTCCAAAACTCTTTTATAGACATTTCATCATCAGATGAAATCAAACTTCCAATAAAAGCCTTCCTATGTGACATTTCATGTTTTCGATTATGCTGGATTAGTGGTGTTGTGCTTGCCGGAAGAAGGAGGCATGTTATTTTGCCATCATCACTTTTAATTCCACTAGTGAGATGTGCTGGAGCATTGTCCATTAGCAGCGATGTTTCCGGTGGTAACTGCATTTCAGCCAAATGAGCTCTAACTTGTGTGACAAACACTTTGTGGAACCAATCGAAAAAAATATCTTGAGGCATCCAAGTAATAGTTAGTAGGCAATGCGTTCAAATTAAAATTTTTGAATGTCATGTGTTTTTGCTTTTTCTATCACAAGAAGGGGTAACATGCGATTGCCGGTGGCATTTGGACAAATTATTAATTAAATCATTTTGGACTTTAAAAACCCGGGGCTGAGGTCTCCAAAAGTGATGCCAATGTCTTTTATGGTAAAGCTTTCCAATTGAGCCTGGTTTCGTCACAATTGCACACTTGTTCCCCAACAAAGGTTTAATTTGGCCACTTTCTCTTTAAATTATTCTCTGTACTCAGCATTAACTGCACTACTTTCACCATTAATGTCTAGTGTCCAAATGCCATGGCGACTTTTAAACTGATCGAGCATTCCAAGGCTTGCTTTAAAATTAGGATTTCCATCGTTTTTGTTCATTGCAACCACCTTGGCTATTATTGCGGGGCCTGAAAGCGGGATTCAATGGTTCTGTGCTTGTATAAACCATTCATACATACAACCATTGACACAGTGTCCAGTTGGTCATATTTTGCTGATTTCATGGTTTTAGGAGTCTTGGGTTCTACATCGCTGTTTCGCAATTTTGAAACATGTACAATTTTTTCAGCAACACGTTTAATGTCATTCACTGTGGTTCTCCCAACCCCGTAAATAAGAGCAATACTAGTGACAGTTTAATCTTTTTCAAACGTTTAATGATTGCAATTTTCTGGTTGAGATCTAATGCGACCCGTCTACATTTTTCGGACATTTTTTAGCTGTTGCACAAAAACAAAAGAGAAAAGAAGCCTTAACAAAAAACTAACTGGTGGGAATGTGTGTGTGACTATCCTATACCAAGACAATTAAGCCGATATGCAACAAATAACATACATCGCCGAACACAACAGCTTCTCAGCTCGTGTGCGACAGCTAGGCGGGTCAAGAACGGGACTTATTAATAGAACTATAGCTCTGGTGCCTCTTCCACTCAGCAGTGAAGCGAGGGCGATTTTTTGTTTATAATAACGGAAAGGACGGTTTAAAGAGTGACAGTGTATCGAAGTTTCACTGTTTTGTCTTATATTTGGTACCACCTACAGCTTGATCCATTTTCTTTCTCTTCTCTGAAAGTAGTGTTAGCTGCGTTGTACTTCAAGCTCCATTCAAGCTTTGTGCTTTAAATTCCGCATCCCAAATTTTTCACTACATTTGCTTTTCGAATATTTAATGACACATGTGCAGCGTTTTACTCATTGCGGCCAAAATTGAAGTATTTAAAACCACAATAAAAATTTCTCTGGCTTTGATCAGTTATTGTAAGATGTATTTTAGCAAAAATGAATCTATCAATTTTTAAAAGAGTATTGTACATCCAAAAACTTGTGTTTGAGAAATTATAAAACATATTAAATGGTATGAGGCTTTATTTTCTGTCTTGTATTTTTCAGAATGTTGGCTAATGGTCATTCCAAACAGTCTAGCTCACAAGAAAAATCTAGTATTGACAGTTTAGATGAAACAACAAAGGGAAATGAATCAGTTTCTCAACACACTTTGGAACAAGAAGCAGTAAGGAGCCTACTGAATTTATCAGCTCTTGGAGAACCTAGCCAGTGGTCTACTAGCACAGGTATGTTTTTAACTGATAATCTACTGGTGTAATGTTAATTTTTACCTTTTGGAAGCAGAAATGCTCAGGTGTGTAAACTTTTAGCAGACTTCTGTTAACAAACACATTTCTAACTAACTTCCCTCTGCTCATTAAAAAAAAAACTTGTACTTTTCTGTCCTTTGGGTGATCACAAAATTGTGCTTCGTGAAAAATGTCTGAACTGCCTTACATGATGTATAACCAAATCTCAATCCATACTATTTTGTTCAGTCTTGTCTTGCAATGACATGTACCTTTAAAGGAAGAATCGCTTCCATCGAATCGACAAGCAGCATGAGCATCAACACACCACAAGCCCATGCTAATGTATAAACTGTTCCGTGTTATCAAAATAATATCTAAAGGCAACTATTATATTGAGGTCAAAATTTATGAGGACTGCCAGTCCATGAGTATGTAAATTACAGATCAAAAATTGTTTTATCCTCCATAATTCTGTAAAGATATTTTTTACTTGTAACCTAATTTCTGCAACTATTTAAAGATTTCTAACTGAAAAGAAATCTCAGTACTTTTCAACCCAATTTGAAAGATTTTTGACCCTCATTACTTCCAAGTAGTTTTGAAGGGACTAAAAAATTTTGTGTTCTTAAAGTTTATTAATTTGATATTTTCACTTGATTACAAGCAAACTTACCTTGCCTATGTTAAATATGCTGTTATTCCAGGTGATCTCACCGACGTGACTTCATCTGGGGAGACAGAAGCGGGATCGTTATCTCTGCGTCACGATCAGTCATTGTTGTCGCCATCTCAGTTTACATCGCAAAATACTGCTGCACTTGCATCCTTATCAAGGTCAAAAAACATGACAGACCAGTGGCTCTCTACGGAAACTCTTGGACACCGTCCCAGGTCGTATTCTGCCGACATTCCACTAGGTGGAGGGAAAGAGAGCTTGGCGAAGTTTAAGCTAGCCAGAGGTTTAAATTCAGAAAATACTCTTGCAACACCTGTAGATGAGTCATCTGAATTTGGCATAAGAGAACAGTACGCAAGGAGGTATTCGATATCAGTTGCCAGAGAAGCAAGAAGGCCACGGGTCTTGAACCCTCCTGATTGGAGTCGCTTGAACTCTGCAGCAAATTCTCACAAGTGGTTGGAAGGGGAGACTTCGGATCAGCCTATGGACCTCAGTATCACTCGTGACCTTAGCAAATGTAAAGCTGTATATACTGCTGGTATAGCAGACTCTTTGTTAGGCATGGTTACGCAGGAAGAAAGTGGCACAGATGCAAGCATGAACCCAGCTGTTGATCCCTTTGGCGAACCTTACCAGTTGAAATCCCTGCCAGTTCTGTCACCTCAGGTACTAGTAGAGTATGAAACTGGTGGCGATAGTAATAATACAGAAGCAAACTTGCTTTCTGTTGGTGAAGATCAAGCATCCTTTGGAGATACGACGTCCACGCGATCCTTGTTTTATGTGCAAGACGTTCCTGGAACTGATAGCATATCTGGTAGGAAAGATGCAGATGCTGTGGAAGATCCTCCCAGTCCTGATATTGCAGACTATGCTGTGTGCTCTCCAGTTTCTCCACCAACTTTGGAGGACAATTCTTATTATTATCCTCAGGAGAATGTGGCGCAGTCTTCTTCAAATCCTGAGGAGACGAATTCTTCATCTCGCATCCGAGCTGAATTCATCGTGCCCAATACGTCATCAAGCGGCATGGAAGAAGGTAAATGCATCTGCCGAATCTGCAACAAAATGTTTGCGAAATCAAGCCATCTGAGGCTGCATGTTAATATCCATTACTTTGAAAGACCGTTTCGCTGTGATAATTGTGCTGTGTCTTTTCGTACAAAAGGTCACTTGCAAAAGCATAAGCGTTCAGTGAGTCACTACAACAAGGTTAATATGAACATGACCTTTGGAACTCCTACTGTGGATAACCCTAGGCCATTTAAATGTGGCGACTGCAAGATAGCCTTCAGGATTCATGGCCACCTAGCAAAGCATTTGAGATCCAAAATGCATATAATGAAATTGGAATGTTTAGGGAAACTTCCTTTTGGAATGTATGCCGAAATGGAGCGATCGGGAGTAAGCTTGAATGAAATCGATACCACAGATTGTAATAATTCATTGGAAAGCCTGCAAGTTATGGCTCAAAAACTTTATCAAAGAGACCCACGTCGCATGCGATGGCAAGGTGCTGAACAAATATCAGATACAGGCTGTGTTATTCCTGCTGCACCTGTTGCTGCAACACTTATTGACTCTATGCTGCCTATAAACGAACCTTTAACAGCAAGTTTTGACCCGGCCTGCACCTCCATTGGCATACCTGTATCAACTTTGTCTAGTTCATTGAATCCTTCTGACGGTGAAGAAGTTAAGCAGGAACTATCGGAAGCTGATACGTTTCGTATGGCATCTATTTACACTGATGCTGATAGTGCCATTTCATCTTTGTCACAGTACATTATCTCTCAGCCCACTGTTACAACTACGACTTCTGCAAAAACCACTCCCAGTCAAGAGACTGTTCAGCGAGTGGAAGTAGCTGAAAGTGACTCTTCTGTATCTTTACATCGTTCTGGTACGTGCCACATTTGTGGCCGACTTTTCAAAAGTGCAAAATTTTTACAAGTACATCTGTACTGTGATCATCCAACTTGGAATACATCATCAGCAAGCGAGACATCATCAAACACTTCTGTTTCATCTGTTATAAGCTCGCAGGAGCTACCATGTGATCTTTGTGGGAGGCAGTTTCCAAATCAAAAAGCATTACAACAAGTGAGAAAGCCATTTATATATTTTTCTTAGCTATTTTGCTTATTTTTTCTTACAGTGTAAGAATTAAATTTATGTTCGTATCTTGAGGATCTAAAAATAACGAAAGAATGACAAACCATTTTATCTTGAATTCTTGGGATGGATTTCAGAAAAGTTAACTATCTCAACTACACAAGTTTAAAAATGAATTTGGTTGAAAGTGTTAAGTGTCTGCACTCTTTATTTTGCGAACTTCTGTATTGTATATTTAGGTCCCTTCAAAAGTTTAATCATGAATATCATTCACAATAAATGCGAAGTTTTACAGTTGCAAAATAAATGTATCTCGAATAGTTGTTTCGCCATATTTTTCTCACATTCACTGAAAATTCAAATATAGTCTGCATCATTTTCTTAAAAACTGATTTTTTTTCTGCGTTACTTTTGATGCTATGTGAAAAGCAAGAGTTGACAAGCCTGAAATAGAATGAATTTTTTGCCATAGAAAATGCAAACCTGTCAGCTATCTCTTAATTTTATCATTTTAAACATAGTTGATGTATGGACGGTATTATGCTTAGTTCTAAAAAATGTACTGTCACTTATTGTACTTTATATGTTATATGCTAACACTGTTGCTTACATTGTGACTATCTTTCATTCATTGCTTGCAAAACAGGACTAGACCTGGTTTTTTAGTGGTTAGCTCTGTAGTCCTCTGTTCATGAGTCTTGATCTAGGCATGGATATTCATATTGGTTTTGAATCCACTTTAAGTCACAGAATGTATTAAAACATCAAAATATACATTTTTATGCCATCCTTTAACAATATGTCAGTAGGAATTTAAATTATTAATAAAAACCTTTTGGCTAAAAGTTTTCATCTGCCCTCTTCTCAAATTCTTCAACAGTATTTTGCTCTGGCCTAAATATATTTGTGCCCTTGTGTAGCCAATTGCCCTGAGCCCTTGTGTAGTAAAACAATTACCAATTACCCTTGTGCAGCAAAAAAAAAAAAAATCTCCTATTCATGAGTTGAATTGTGATTTTTAGACTATTTAAAAAGACAAGGATCAAGCAATGTCCATATTGACATTGAGTTGGTTTGACCAGGTAATTCTTCCAAAATTTGTTGAAATCTATATATATAATTCTCTTGCGTTGCACGCAAAAAAGACGTTATTTGTAATCGCGTTTTGGCAACACTGTACGATTGTTTGTTTATCGCGAAGTCTCGCGCATCAATTGAATTTATAGCATTATCGGATGAAATTTTATTGAAAAAATAAAAAGGAAATTTTAATGAGCTGTTGCAGTTAGTTTATAATAGAAAATGGAGGATCTTTTCAGGGCCAACAATTATAGTTCAACAAGATGCTTGCACTACATTTTTCGGCAACAAACTCAATGAAAAAGTGTGGGTCGTTTGAGTGCTGGAAAAATGTACACAAACAACATGCTGGGTATTCAATTTCCAAATCAGCGCTCACATTTCGAGTCAAAATTTGCTCAAAGTTTTCATTTGAATTCTGATTCCAGAGGTACTATCTTTTCTGAAAAACAGCAACATATTTAGGTTTGAAAAATATGTTTTTGGTACATCATATTTTGTAAACAATTCCTTCTGCTACGACACATGTCTTCATATTGAGGCGAGAGAAGCGAGCAGGGGGCAGGCCCCCTAGTACTATGTTAATATGCTAAATAAATCCCTGAAATGATCTCAGCATTTCACCAGTGCACTTTTTCTTGTTATCTTTTTAAACTCAAAAGTAAATTGACTTTCAAATGTTTGGTGCAAAAATACCCACTAAATATAAAAGTATTTGTTTTTGTTGCCAAGGAATTTGAATGTAATTTTTATAAAACTTTTGTAAAAATATTTGTGAAAAAATTTCTCTTTTTTTCTAAAATGCAAACAAAAATGTTTCCTCTCTGTTAATGGTCATGGTAATTTAAACAATAGAGAATTCATTAATACTACATCCTCTAATTCTATTGCTATTAAGTCTACAATTTCATGTAACAAAGTGCATTTTATTCCAGCACCTGTTATCCCATGCTCAACCTCGTCCCTTTGTGTGCGAGTTGTGTGATGCTGGCTTCACTTCATCTTCATCCCTTGTTGCCCACAAAGCAACTCATCCGAATAGTTCATATGTATCTTCGATGACAGAGAATCGACCTGTGCAATTGAAATAGAAGTTGTAGGTGAGTCTAAGAGACTCGTGTTCTAATTAACTATACTTAAAAACAAATTTTTTTTATGTAGAAATTTTAATTAAGATTAACTGATAGAAAATGTAAGTTCATCCATCAATCTTTTCTGAACACTTTTATTCGCGTTCATTCAAATATTTTGTTTAGTTTTCTGACAGAACCATTTGTTTTGAGCACCAACAGTATGCAACTCTTGTGGACAATTTCCTAGCAGTGTACAGCTGCTTTCACCTCAAAACACCTTTTATAAATAATCATTTATTGGTTAAAATTTAAAATTATAATAAAAAATTTTGATTTTTTTTTTTGACTGTTCAGAAGCTACATAGGAAAATATATTGCATGGCAAAATAATTCATGTATGATGCTCAAAGGGTTAAAGAGGAAATTTTGAATCTAATACAACAAACTTAAAATATACATTTCTTATGCCACCCTTTTATACAAAACACCAATAGAAATTTAAGTACTAGTAGAAATTTTTTCTAAATGTTTTCCAACTGCCCTCTTTTCTCAAAATCTTCAGAAGTATTCAGCTGTGCCCTTATTCTCAGAATTATTAACAAAATATTTGAAATTGATTAAGGTCTGAATTTATTCAAAATAAGACATAGTGACGAAAGAGTAGTAAATGCTGATTTTTTTTAAATCTTCGCTCAGTTAATTTAAAATGCGATACAGTACAAAAATGGAGAATAACTCTGGACCTCGACCATTCTAGATTTCGTACTTTTCCAAATGTCGGATTATTTGCATTTTTTGTCAAAAAAAAACATTAATCCAACCACCCCTCACGAATTTTGCGTTTGCAACAGTAAAATAGCAGATCTATAAAAAAGAATAATTTTTAAAAAAGGAAAAAACCTTTTTAATACAATGCAACTATTAATTTTACTTGCAATTCTCATAATTTTTCTGTGTAGTATTTACTCTGAACATGTCCGTTATTTTGCGTTCTTTCATCAATTAGGTCCAGGTTTGACTCCTTGTTCTTTAAAAAATGTTGGAAAGGTGAAAAATAGCGAGAAAAAAAACGCAGGTTAGGATTTCGGACTTTGTACTGTAGTACCATAATTAACTGTTATCTTAATGGACTAAAAAATCTAGCAGAGGTGAGAAGTGCAGGATGCATAGTATATCACAGTTTAAAAACAGACAGCTACGGTAAGATTTAAAAGTTTATTAAAAATGTGAGACTTTACAGATAAAATAGCAACTCATAAGAGAACATACGAACATCCAGTATTTGGATCCGAGAGAGCAGAATATAAACTGACTTCGTTTTTTGTATAGCTCTGACTAAATTAAATGGGCGTTTCATATGCAAATCTAGCCTGATTTGCATACGAAGGATTTGCATATATTTAAACAGTTAAGAACAGAAGAATATCCAACATTAACAATAGAGTAATTCAATGGCATGTCAATTTGATTGACATTTAAAGCTAATTGTTATTTACTTAAAGGGTGAAAGGATAGTATATTGATTTTATTCAAAAACAAATATCAAGTCGTTAAATCATCCATTAATTTGTGATCTTGTTTCTCAAGGATTCAGCATTCTAAGTGCAGTGAAACGTACCCAAGATCTGCCATCTGCTCTACCAAACAAAGGACTGCTGTGGGTGCTACTTGATTCTTCATGTTTGGATTCAAAGATGTGTGTACAATCTGCCACTTTGTGGAAGTGCATATTATGCATTACTGTTTTCAGTCAAATAATGTGCATCGCTAAAGTTTAACTATTGTTGGATGTTGTTACGGCCGATGCCAAAAGTAGAACGCACAATTTTAATCGTTTTCTGGACAAGTTCTACTAATTGAGTTTTTATGTTTCCCCTTCATCTTGTAAAAAGAAATTAATTCCAAGTTGGATGTTTTTAAGTTATCATTTTTCCTCTGGAGTATTAATGTACACGTACCTAAGCGGAATGTGTTATGTCTAAGATGGATCGCAAATTTTACACTTTTTCTGAGAATAATCATCTCTTTGTTGAATTGTTTTAAAGATATATTATTGTTTTATTTATATGTTGATAAAATCTGTTTGGGAAAAGAAAGAATTAACTTGTTTTGTGTTTTTTTCATCCAAACATTTCTCATTGTCGATATGCATTTGGTCTTTCTCAGCGAAAAGGAGTTCCCATATTTTAAAAGATTAAGAATTAAAAAGCAGTATAGGAATTATTTCCTACATTATCACTGTTCGTGTTGTTTACTTACCTGTTCTAGACATTAGATTGTCTGTTAGTCTTGCATATAACGATGTGTAGGACCGTTACTACCAGTAACTTTTACAGTTATTCATGATCAGATGTGATTGATTTATCTGGATTGTGATTGTCTTAGAAATGTGCCATTTATGTTTTCTCATGCTTTCGAATACTGGGTGCATTTATGCTGTCTATTATCACGGGAGTGACTTGTTTTTAAAGTACTCAGTACATATTGATTAATGCTATTCAGAACTACTGGTAATTCGAAAAACAATTGGTAAAATTTAATTTCAAAGAGGAAAATATTTTTTTTTTTGTAAGATTCAAAATTAGTTTGTGTTACTATCCAAGCAAGTGATTCTCAACTAATGGGTTATGGAGTATTTGTTGCCCTTCCTTAATTTTAGCTGTTGAGCTTAGTATTAGTTCAAAACAGCTAAATGAGACTTTAACTTGAATTCAACTAATAACTTTTTCCACAGACAACTTTACTGGTGTGCATATAGGTTCACCATTAACCTTTACAATATGGCAAATTGACTTTTGTTACCAGTAAAATTTCGCTTACATCAGTGGCATGTAAGTGGTGGATGTTATTCCCCTTTTAAGTGACCACAGGCATCGATCACCATTTACTAGCTGTCAGCGACAGACCTTCTAGAGGATCCCTTCTTTTGTTCGTTGGCCCCTACCCTGCCGACCGTGAGGTGTGAACGCTTTTGGGAAAGCAGAAAGTTGTCAGGTGATATCTCTTCTCACACCAAACAATACTATGAAAGGAAAGTGTCAGTCGTAAATGCCAATCACGGCCCTATGGCTCAATTTAGGTATAGGGTATCGGAGAATCAAAAGAAAAGTTGTTCCTGGAGACGATTGAAAAAATCTAAGTGCCACAGCGTAAAGGTTAAATCAAGGTTTTAAATTCTTTGTCATTTCAAGTTGCATGCAAAGGAAGTATATACCATCCATCTAGCATTTCAAACAAGTTTGTGCCCCCTTCTACTCTTGGTGATCTCTACCTGCAAGTTGAAGGCAGCACAGGATCTATTTAGCTCTGGGTGCATTTCTATCTTCTGTATCAGTAAAAACTTTTCTTACTGTGTATGTCCTTTGACACAGGTAAACTCGTAAAGATTTGTCTGATTTCCACAATGGTTCCCATTCTGAAAGCTGATAAGTGCATTAGAATGCAAAACCTACAAGCCCATACTATGTAAAATAACTTAACACATATTTACTGTACTCGATGGAAAAGTCAACTTCTATCAAACTGCTTACAAAACTTGTCATGCAACAAGAGATTAATTATTTTATTTTTGCCAATCTGTTATTGATGTTGTTTCTTATGCCTACACTGGCAGACCAAAGGAGTGCCAGGTCCGAAGACGGCAAGAGGCGAGGGAGGTGCGGCTTCCATGCAAGTGAGCCCCATTGGGAGAAAGTCCGACTTAGCTTGAATATTTAGCCAACAGATGGCAGCACATCGACATGTCTCGTTTTTACGGAGAGGTCACATTTTCACGACATTCAATCATACTCAGGCACACGGTTGTAATTTTGATCCAAACCAGAGACCAACTAATCCCTGGTTTCGGCACCCCCAGAGGTATTGATTTATTTTGGAACATGGAGGACTTTGTGACCACAACAGATTTTTCGTGCACCAGTCACCTTTAGCGTACACAGGAGTTTTCGGTCAGCTGGGCTCAAACTCATGATTCTGTTATTGATTCCTTTCAAGACCAACAAAAAAGACACTTGCTATTTTCCTTGACATGACTTCTGCCTTTGATCGGTTGTGGAAACAAAAACTACTTAAAACAGTTTATGACGATGGAATAAGTTAAAATGCCTTTATATGGATAGCAGATTTTATGCTATGAGAAGAGAATGGACAGAATGAATGGAACTATGTCAAAAGAACGGAGAACCTGGGTAGGTGTTCCGCAGGGTTCAGTTCTCAGCCTTTTGCTTTTCCTAATGAATGTCAATAACATTCATCCTCATCTCACAGGAGATACAAAAATTGTCTGTTATGCAGATGACATTGCCATCTGGCACTCCAGCGAAAATATATCGAGGAATCAATGATTTTAAACGAGAGAATGAAAAGACTGGAGAAATGGGCTGAATTAGTATCAACCCAAATAAAACTGAACGAAACATCTTCAGCACTGACAAAAAATAGTCCTTGAATCATGATTAACAAAACTTTAATTGAAAAGGTAGCAAATACAACATATTTGGGCGTTATGCTTGATACAGGATTACATTTCTCTCTCTCTCTCTCTCTCTCTCTCTCTCAATCAGCACGTAAACAAAATCTCTAATAAAACTTTAAAAAAAAAAAATTAACATCATGAATCCTTTGTGGAATAAGATAGAGAGTCAAACCAAAAACTCTCAACTATTCTAATCTCGTAAGACCAATAATGGAATATACAGCACCCGTTTGGTTACTATCTTGTGCATCATTAAAGGGAAAACTTGGTAAGATACAAACATTTTTTCCCCAATGGCGGGCACATATGAACTTAATCATTGACCACTACAAGGCCGGAAGTGATGGTCACTTGTGAAGGAGGACCATCATTGCCCCTAACAAAGGACAGCACAATTTACATCCACGACCTGACCCCAGCTCATGTGTTGTCAGAATTTAATTTAAATAAAGGAGATGCTGGTGTATACTTCTCCTTCCAGATAGAGAGGAATTGCAAATAACGGCTGGAACGGGGAAAATATCCTTAAATTTCACCAGTCATCTCATAGCTATGTATAAGGCTCTTGAAACTTGCTTAAATCTCTAGCCAACACAACAAACCAAGAGAATAATTATCTAATAATTCCAGATCTGCCTGAAAAGCAATAGCAAATTTCAACTCAAAATGTACCCAAGATGTTCATTCACTTCTGCACTAACTCAAATGCTTGGAGAAACGGTGCACTCTCTTCAGAGAATTCCCGCACGTGTGGACATTGAAGGATATGAAGCATCAGACCAGTTGGCAAAGGAAGCCCCAATAGCTTACTGATGCTAATACTTTGATAAAATCCAAACTCGTACGAAAATTTTTGAAATTAACAACAATGAAAATAACAGCATCACAATATCCAGGCTGAGAACAGAAAATTATTAAAGCATTAAATTAATGATGTAACCAAAACACACAGACATTGTAACAACTGTCTGGGCACTGAACTCGCATCTCATCATATTTACCTGCTTAGCAACAGTAACTGCTCTTCAAACCATCGATCTCCATCCCGAAAAACAGTTTTGCAGTGAGAAAATAACCAACATCGCCAAAGCTGTGCAAAATGCACCTGGTGACATCTGACTCACTGACTCAGAAATAGACACCACATCAACTACTTGATGTTTGGCTTAATGTGGCCAAACATTGTCCTTGTAGCGTAAATGCCAACCAAATTGGTTTTTACTTCTCATTGGATTGGTTAAAACCAAATTACCTTTGGTTAAAACTGTTAGAGCTTGGTCAGATGGGATTAAAAAAATTTTTAATAACTCTAAGCAATCATTTGTTTATGTTGAAACGTACAGTCACATGTCATAAGTACAATGCTTTTATTTTATTTTTATCCTATGCCCGTCTGTGTCATATCTTCCATCAGTCGACATGCAGTCCAATAAAATGACAAAGAAGTAAAAAAGCGAGAATAAAAATTAGCCTCCATAGAGTTGTCTGTAATAAAATAAGAACAATGTAATATGTACTTATAATGCTAAAAGGTTGAGAATCACTGACTAAAGTTAAAGCTACCAATATTTTGGTAACCAAACCTACTTTCGGTTTTTCAAAAATTGTTTAGAATTCTTGTTTTAAAGCATTTTTAAATTCAAATTTGAAAAATCATTTTTTTTCCAGGAGAAATTTATTTTTAGATTTTTGTTTCAAGAAAATTCAAGTTGCTAAAATTATGTTCCAACATTAATTCCTCACGGTTTTACATTTTATACAGGACTTCAGAGCTGTGTAATAATTTAACTCCAGTCTTCTGACTGCTCTAAGACAATCCCTTCTTGATGAAGTCATTTACTTGTAAAGTTGTTTAAACTTCTTCTTGTAAGAGCTGTTCTTATACCCAAATAAGTGAAAAAGCAAAATCTTTTACTGCACTTGTTACTTTATAGATGGTATTTTGTGGAGAGAAACCTCAGCCTTACACTGAGTAAATACGAAGTTCAATGAAGTTCCGTGTTCACATTTATATTTTGTTGATGTTTTTAAGTTCGTAATGATAAATAATATCTATTTTATTGATTTGAAAAGAGAAACCTAACTGTCTTCTACTTTTTAATGTTAAGAACAAGAATGATTCTCTGCAGTGTATTGTTGAACAAATTGAGTACTCAATCTAAATAAGGGCATAGGTTTTGTAATTTTCAAATTAAAATGAAAGTACAAAATATAACTTTTTAATGCACCATTTAAAATCACACCAAAATTTTTGTCTATCCTGCATATACTAATTCATTTCATCTTGTAAATAATGGAATTTACAAAATTTATGCGGTTCCCCATGCCAATTCTATGATTTAAGCACATTTCCACATCTTTAATGAATGTATGTTAGCTACTAAACTATTTCAGTTCTAATTTCTCTGGAATTAAGTTATGTTTTAAAAAGATTTTTTTGTGTTGAATTTTGTACATTTATGATGATTTAAAAAATTGTTTTGGGTTCTCTGATAAAGAAATAAAATACTGGTATTTAAAATATTTTATCTTGTCATAGTAGTTATAAGATGTGTAATTATTTTTGTTCTGATCAAATCAGTAAATCAAATTGATAAAAGTAAATGTTTTATCTTTGAAAACAACATTTTAGTTGATTGTTTATTAGTTAAACCTTTTCTAGTCAACATCAATTCTTTTTAAAAAAGAGTTGTCTGAAGGAATTTAGTGTAGAGACTTTTATCCCAATCTTATTAATCTTAGTTTTGTTTATGTCCTTTGTGTATAATATTTCGCTTTCTTTGATCAATTAATTTTTTTTATGCTTGCGGGATTAATATGTAATATGGCCCTTTGATGTTATTTACACTGAAATTCCTCTTAATTAAAAAAAATGGTAAAGGTAAATATTCTGAAATGAGCCTTCATATTGAGTTATATCAATGATTTTTTTTTGTCTAGATATGTCATGTTTTCGTGTTTCTTGTATGTATTGATTATTAACCAAGAACTATTTCAATCCAGATGTTCAAAGGCAAGGAGCTGTTCATGTGCTCTAATTCTTGTTATTTACTTACTCTTCTGAGAGCAATTCTGTACTTATTTTTCTAATAAGCTCCTTGCTGAGTTTGAAATATTGATTCCAGATTCTAATTATTTTTAATGGTTGTATCAAAATTGTATTTTTAAATTTCCCCTATATTTGACATCCAGTTTAGTTATTAAAGGCTTTCTTATTCATGGAAATTTTAGTTTTTTTTATTAATATGAATGCTACAAAAATCGGTATTCTCTGAATGTATGAAAATATTTCTTTTTAAAAATTATTTTAGCCCAATTCATTAATTCATATCAAGAAAATAAAAAAATTACTGGGTTTTAATGTGTAATTGATACAGTTTTGTATGCATGCCTGCACCAACATTTAAACTCTTAGTACCTGAAACGACAAATTTTGTATCTTTTTGTAAGTAAAATATTTTCAAACACAGTATTTTTAAAAGGTTTTCTGTATTCTTCTAGCAATCAGAGAATCACAAAACCTTATGACACTAAACATTTGTAATAGTATAAAACATGCAAGGATCATTAAATTTTAATATTTCTCTTTTCTTGGTGTATATGCTGAGTATACAGCACTTATTTTTGCTTTTAATTTGTTATTTTTTAAATGTTCAATGTCAAAAATTAAATTATACAAGTATTTTTTGTACAGTCGACCCTATTTAAACATAATTTTTTTGCAAATGTGGTTAAATGTATTAAATGCAGATTACTATGGATATGAACATGCGCAAGTGCAGTTGTTGAAGCTGGAAATGGTTAAGCTATTCCAGTAATGGAAGATGCATGTTTTGTCCATTCTGATACCATTTAATATCACTTGATCATTGACATTATGGGAAGTGTTACTGAAAGCTTATTAAATAATGCTAGACACCCACACAATTATTTTAGTTCAATTGTGGTCGACTGTATACCTTCAAACTGATTGGGATGCTGCACAATATTTAAAATGTCCCAAAAAGTACATCAGCATTATTTTGAAAGCATTCTTGTACTTGCAAATACATTCTGTTTTTCTATAGCCATATGATTTATATGAAGTAATTGTACTAGGCTGGCCATATTTCCTTGACAAAAGCAGAACGAAGTTTGTGTAATATTCTGTATTCATGGAAAAGTAAGATGATAAAAATAGCTTTATTACATAAGCATTGAGTTCACCATTTTATTCTTCGATGATGGAATGCATACAAAATTTGAGTAGAATACTTCATCACAATTGCACCATGTATATTACTCTAATGAAATTAACTTATGCAGCAAATTTTGGTCTCTCTCTCTCATTCAATAATACCTTCTAAATACTTCACACTTCATGACACGATTTTGTCTTGCAACTAAATGGCTCTCATGTTCTCAACACTTAATTTTCTTATGATTGACCAATATTAAAGTATATTCATCGTCTCATTAGTAACAAGACAAGTGGCATTTTTATCAAAGTGATAGGAAGGCCAGGAATGTATGGTCAGCCTAAATTGTACCGTTATTTAAAAATTTGTATTCTAACTCTATCAATACAAAATATATTGTACTTTTTTATCCGACATAAGTGTTTAAATACCAGTGTCTAAATGTTCTCAAGTGCAAAAATAATTCAGGTGTCTGTTTATTGTCCACTTTTTATACATAGAATACGTGTTACAAAGTAATGCTTTTTCCAAGTATAGTTTTCTACCCTGTGCCCGTCTTCCATGATTTGTTCGAACCCTTCTTCCTATCATGTGATTGTGTGGCCAGTTGATAAAGCCATGTGAGTTTTTGTTTCAGTGCATCAAAAAGTGATTTAAAGGTGAAGCTGTATAAAATATGTTCTGATTGCTGTCTTTCTCGCGCTCGTCAGGTATTTGAAATTGTGATAACAAGACATTTCCCATCAAGAACCTTCACTGAAGGGAAGTGTTGGATTTTTTGTGGATAATTTTGCCGATCATTTGCTTTTTGTGTTTGTTGTGTCTTGGTACAGATTAGGCTTAGCTTTTAAGTTTTGGCTGTGTTGCTCACATATTCGCTTAATCCTCTGAGCAGCATCAGATTTCCGAGTAGCGCTATTGGTTGAAAAAATGGTAGGAAAGATTTTATTGGGTTAAGGTCAAAACTGATCAGAAGTAATGCAGTGAAGATTATTTTGTGATGGAGTTTTGTATGCAAACTCCTCGGAAATTTAGTTACAAAAACAAACATGTTCTATTTAAAATTATGCCTCAAACTGGTGCTAAAAATCTCTTGATTTTCAAGCTAGGATCTTTATGATTTAGTTACTTCTCCTTGTAAATAGCATTCTCTAACTCTTACGATGATGAGTTTTTTTTTTCCATTCAGTTTTATGTAATCAATGGAAACTTAAATGAATAGTTTAGGTCTGAAAGGACTATTACAAAATAAACATTGCTGAAATTTATGTATTTTGTCGCTTCTTTATGGCAAGTTTTGTAAAATATTTTACTGCTTTAGCTGGTTCAAAGTACAAAACTGTGAAGGAAGTATTTTGTCTTAGGTAGAGTAGGACTGAACATTTTATTACACTTCTTAACATTCAACAGCATTATAATATGAATAAATAATTATTTTGCACCTTTTATCATATATTTGTTTCACAACGCTGCATTTCATATTTTTCACTTGTTATGATAGACACACCTGTGATTTAAGTTTAAACTCCAGACTTCAAAATCTGGTTATCTAGAAATTTTCTTTCCACCTTCAAGGACCGGCCGTTGATAATATTATGTTGTCATTAGTGAATATATCAAATGGACTAAGAAGTTGTTAATTTAATTGAAAAATCCTTTTTGAAAAATAAAGGAGCTGATTTACTAAAGTTAGTCATTTGAAATGTACACTACTTGATTAAGCTGGCAGTTTTAAAAGCTGGCGGTTTTATTTTGGCATTCTAAATGAAGTCAGCAATATAGAAAAGACTATGAGTATATACAGAAGTTGAATTAATTTAATTTGAATCCATCAAAAGCCAGTTCAGCATAATTTTTTTTTGTGCTTTACATTATTTTTTGTTAAAATATTTTTATCACTAGAAATTGGGATTTAAGATTTCAAAATATGTGTTGATGTTAAGATAAAATTGCTAATGTTAGGTATTCAGCATTTATATATGACTTGAAACCTTTAAATCACTGTTTGAATCCATTTCTATTTTCTGTGTTATGTAAATGATTTTGTATCAATTTGTATATATTGTAAAGCTGTAAATAGCAGCATTTCTGTTGTCCAATATGCAGCATAGTTGCTTGTTGTTGTTTATATTAATTAAATATTATGGTGTTGGACCTGTGTCAAAGGCTCAAAATGATTAAAAATCTTTAAGACAAAATCGTGTTTCCGTCTATTTTTAATTAGACAATTAATGTGTTAACTACTAGAAAATCATGAATAACTGCATTAAATCATGAGCAGCGAGCCGGTATTGTAGTTCAGGTGTTAGCCTCTAGATCGGAAGGTTCCTGGTTCGAATCCGGGCATGGATGTTTGTAAGTGTATGGTGTAGAGGCGGCTGGTGCACCTTGAATCTGTCGTGGCTAAAAGTCCTCATTTTGGGTTGGTGGGATTGATTTGGAGAGTGGGGTGCCAGCTCAGGTGTTGCTTCGTCATCTGACCGTGGTTCAAAATTACGAGGTGTTGACCCCGGACCGTCGTCAATAGCCCGTTGTGTTGCTCTAGTACGACGTTAACTAAAATTACCATTACCTATAATTTGCCTGTAATTTAAGCAATATTTAAATTCTCAAGACTAGTTTTGATTATTAATCACGTGGAAAGGGTAATTTTAATTTGGTAATTTTTTAAATAATGTCGTACTAGAGCAACACAGCGGTCTATTGACGACTGTTCGGGATCAATCCCCTAAGAGAAAGACCCTAGGACAACACCACGTAATTTGGAACCTCGGTCAGTTGACGAGGTAACACCTGAGCTGGAACCCCACTCTCCGAACTTCCATGCCAACGTGAGCCCAGTAGGAGAAAAAAAAATTAACAACCGGAGGGTTGGAAGTTACTAACTGTCCAGCCAAAGACCGGTGTGTACACGGGGGCTGATTCACGTTAAATCTGCTGTGGCCTCAAATCTCCGCGTTGACTTGACAAAGAAGTTTGGAGAGTTGCCAGCTGAGATGTGCACCTCGTCATTTGACCGAAGTTCAAAATTACGTGCTATTGCCCTAGGATATTTCTCTGGGATTAATCCCGGACTGTCGCTAATAGTCTTGTGTTACTCCAGTACGACGTGCCGACCAACCGGTATAGTGGTTAAGGTGTTAGCATCTGGATCGGAAGGTTCCTGGTTCGAATCCGGGTCCGGGCATGGATGTTTGTAAACGTATGGTGTAGAGGCGGCTGGTGCACCTTAAATCTGTCGTGGCCGAAAGTCCTCACGTTGGGTTGGCGTGGAAGTTTGGAGAGTGGGGTGCCAGTTCAGGTGTTGCTTCGTCATCTGACCGTGGTTCAAAATTACGAGGTGTTGTCCTCGGACCTTTCCCTTAAGGGACTGATCCCGGACCGTCGTCAATAGCCCGTTGTGTTGCTCTAGTACGACGTTAACTAACATTAACATTAACCAGTACGACGTAAATTAACTACTTACAAATGAGTAGTCCAGTTACATTAACATGATATTGACGTATTCTGGCTGTTGCAGTTTTGATAACACTTATTGTACTGCGAATTGTTCCACAATTCTTGATGTCGAAAGAAGGCGGCCAATCAAATATCAACAATGTCGGAATATATGTAAAAAAAAGTTACGGTCGCCATCGCAGGATTGAAAACTGTTGTTGAGCTCGATTCTTAGGCGATTTCTGGAGAAAGTACGGATCTGGAAATTACGAAATTACCATGGTTTGTTCTTCATCATGTTCCCTGGACAATTGTGTTGTGTTACTCTAGTACGACGTTAACTAAAATTACCATTACCTGGACAATTGTAAATATTTTTTTCCGATGCAGCTATTAGTTTAGGGTTTATTAAGTGTCAAAATTGAAAAAGCGATATTTCTAACGCGAGTGAGCAAAAGACGTTGAAATTTTCAGTTGTGATTTTTTTTAGTGTACCTCTCAACGTAAATTTTGCAGCTCGTCGAGCTTTTTTTTTAGAAATTTCAATTTGGTTCTTGATAATATTTTTTTGAAAATCGGGACATTTTCGGAATTTTTTTAAACTGGCATATCTATATGTTATTACTATTAGTTTTTAAATTTAAAACATTGCAGTATACCGAAGAATGTACTCTTTATTACGGTACAATTATTTTTGAATTTGGTTAATAAATAAATTTGATGCGATCAAAAGTTGGTCATACAAATTTCGGAACTTTTAGATCGTAATTTCCGATACAAAACTAGAACTGTCATATCTCTAGCTTGATACTATTAGTTTTAAAATTTGAAAATACCACGTGAAAGCTTAGAATGCACTCTTTCTTATGGTATAATTATTTTTAAAATTGGTTCTTAAATAAATTCGATGTGAGGAAAAGTATAGTTTCGCGAGTGTACAAATTGTTGATAGCGCAGAGGAAACGAAAGGTTGCATTTTTAACTAACGGGTTTGCAGATATCAAATTTATCGTAGCTGCAATCACCATAGCAACGATTTTTTAAAAATTTATCTTTTGAAACTCGTTGTGACGTCTGGCACGGAGCCAAAAAACCGAACTCGCTTTTAGGGGACAAGATCGCGAAGGTTTTCTTCTGATGCGACAATTAGTTTAGGGTGCATTATGTGTTAAAGTTAAAAAAAAATGAAATCACTTGTGAAAGAAGTGTTGGTTTGCGAAGCAAACTAAATGGGATTGCGTAGCTACACCGGGGGTTAGCGAGCAGGGGACGAAGCCCTCGTTGTGACATCATGAATGGAAAAGTAAATTGGACAGGGAACAAGACCGGAGAGTAAAATCAAGATTATACGAATTATTAAGATAGTTTCGCGACGCAGGAGATTGACTCTGCAAAAGAAGTGTTGGTTTGAGAAGCAAACCAAATGGGATTGTGTATCAATCTACGGCGGTTGGCGAGCAGGGGGGCAGAACCCCCTAATGGGATAAATAATCGCTACTATAGAATGTATATAGGGAGTTTTTAAACTTGTTAATAAATGTAAACAGCTTTTTATTCCTGATAGTGACAAATACAAAATAAAACACACCGATTGCAAACACAATAAATGTATCAACGTTTTATAATTGGTAAAAGCCACCCAACTGTTATAACGTTTATCTGCTACACTGTAGGTAATAATAATAATTGGTAATTTTTAATTAGCGTCACACTTGAACAACACAACTAGCTCTTGGCGACGGTCCGGGATCAATTCTCAAAGGAAAGATCCGACTGTTTAGACCCGTGTCTTAAAATGGAATTGTAACCAGTTCGAAGTAGGTAGGTATTTTAATTAAACTCGCACTGGAATAATGCAACGGGCTATTCCTAACAACTTCGAACATCCATGCCTAGAGTGGGCTTCGAAATCTGTTTTGCTGAACCGAAAGATAGATTCAATGCCTGAAGCCGCCCAACCGCAGGTCTTAGAATGCACTTATAAAGCTTAGAATGCACTCTTTCTTATGGTACAATTCTTTTTCAAATTGGTTACTAAATAAATTCGATGCAATTAGAAGTTAGTCTGACAATTTTCGAAATTTTGTGAAGTTTTCGTTATTTTTTGTTAAAAATGTTATATCTATAACTTAATGCTATTAGTTTTTAAATTTGTAAACATCACTGGAAATCTTAGAATGTACCCTTTCTTATAGTATATAATTATTTTTGAAATTGGTTAATAAATAAATTCGATCTGATGAAAAGTATAATTTCAAAATTTTGCGATAGCGTACATTTTTCTTCACGGAAATGAAAGGTTACATTTCTAACTAAGGGGTTTGGCAAATTTTTCATTTATCGTTGCAACAGTTACCATAGCAACATTTTTTTTATTTGGCCGTTGAAACTCGCTGTGAAGTCATGGCCCGGTCTTATTAAGATAGTTTCGCCGTCGCAAGAGATTGAAAACTCTTCGAAAGGAGTGTTGGTTTGTGAAGCAAACGAAATGGGATTGCTTAGCAAACATCGGGGGTTGGTGTGAGTAGGCGAGCAGGGGACGGAGCCCCCTAGTGTCCTATATTGGTCCAACCAAAGACCGTCATATATGTGGGGTACCTTCCCAGTATATCTACATTACTTTCACCCTAATACAAGTTGCTTTGTCACAATCACTTTATTTGCTCAGGTCACAATGAACTCTGTTTCTAAGGAAAGAGCAGTATTTCAGAAAGTTAAAGACTCGTGACTTTATATTTTTTTTAATTCATTTTGTTATGATAAAGAAGTTTTAACTATATGTAAAGGTAGTCCTGTGTATCATTTGCATGTCTATGCGTTGGAGTTGGAGCTGTATTGTAATACCTGTCTAATGGGTTATCGTCCTGTAGCGTTTGTGCTTCTCGTTCTCTTTCTAAAACAAAATACACCCACAGAAAAAGAAGCTTTTGCTTTGGGAGTATCGGTGTTTTGGAAATACTGGGACATAAATTTACTCGCAGATCATCAGCCCCTGGTCATCTTACTGTCTGAATCGAATGCTGTCTGCTGCTCGCATTCCTTTTTGGGGTCCTCACTTTGTCAGAGTATACCTGTAAAATCAAGTTTCAGAAAATCGCTGCTCATGAAAATGCCAGATGCTCTCAGTAAATTGGTTGCGCTTTCTGTGGGTGAGCTTCATAAGCCAGAAGAAATCGTGTTGCTGCATCTGAAAGCTCTTGATGGTACACCTGTAACTTCCCATGCGATCTGTAGATAAATGAAATCCTTTCCTGTACTCAGTAAAATTTCTCAATACATTCAGTACGTTTGGACCAAATCTGGGTCAACTGAATTACATAGTTCTGGTCATGAAAAAACAAATTTTCGTTTGAGGAAGATGTCATTCTTCGTGGTTCTATATTGTTCTTAACCCCAAAAGTTTCGGAGAAACATTCTAGACGAATTTCAAGTTGGTCATCAAGGTATTTTTGCACTCAATCTTGTGGCACTTAATTTCGTTTGGTGGCCCAATATTGATGAACATTGAAAACTCGTGAAAAATCGTCAGTTTTGCAGTCAACTTCCCAATGCTGCTGTCCAAGCAATCACCTTGATTATATACCAAACAGGTGTAGGATCTAATCCATATTGAACATACAAGATCATTCAGAAACAAGACCGTACTTGTCATTGATGATGGATGAAAGGGACTAGATGTGATACCTGTGCTTTCTACCATCTTCAGCTCACACAATTGTTCTTTACTTCAGTTTTTTTGTTCGATTCGTTCATCTTCGTGTCATTGTTAGCGGCAAAGAAACTTCATTTACGAGTTCAAAAATTGATATATTTTTAAGGACTAATGGGTACTTGGACCTTTGTAAAGCATGCACATATCACCCTCTATCTAATGATCTAGTGGAATCAGCAGTGCGTACAGCTAAGACTATTCTGAAGAAAATTACGAATAGTTCTTTCAAGGGCCGATAAGAAAGGTTTTTATTCAGTTATTGAAGAGGTCCATCCACACGAACTGAATTGTTATCAGCCATGTCTTCCTCTGGACTATCCATACGAAGTCCTTTGTATTTCCTTAGACCAGAGAGTGGAGAAAAGAAATCTTACAAATACAATTCGGATTCCACCCAAATCCACCCAGGATTTCACGTGTGGGTTCGAATGTTTAGAACTGGATTCAAGAAGATGGTGGAGATGTAGAATCCTATACTGAAGTCGACAAATCAAATTTTTTTGCCAAATCAAGACGGCGGCCAATTTAATCAAATCCAAGATGGATTCCAAAATGGTCGCTATATAACAAAATCCACACCGTGAACCTTTGCATACAGTACACATGTAGGTACCATTTTTAAAAAGGAAAAAAAAAACCTTTCTGCGTGGTATTTACTCCGAACATGTCCGTTCTTTTGCGTTGTTTCATCAATTAGTTTTGTTTTCACTCTTTTTTAAAAAAAGTGTCGGAAAGATGTAAAAATCTATAAAAAAAACAAACCCGTTCAGCAAAACGTCTGGATTTTGAACAATTCCGAATTTGGGATTTTCTACTGTATATGGAATTGAAAATAAGGAATTTTTTAGAGATACGTCAGTTCTTTTCTGGGATCCTGATATCCACCAGATATTTCGATGGGCAAATAATCAAAGGAGGTTCATTTTCCTATCCATAAGTAAGGTGTAATATCATATAATCATTGTAGAATTCATCTAGCAATTAGCATTATGTGGGCAACTTGATGGGGATATTCCTGGTCAAACATGAAGATATGGAATTGAAAATGAGGATTTTTTTTTTAACCACGGTACCAGGAGTAATATTTTTGTATATAAGTCACAGCGTATAACGCACGACCCCCACCATCCGGCTCCCTCCCCGCCCCTCCGGGGCCAACGAGAACCTTTTAACCGTTGGTATCCATGCGTATAAATCACTGTACCGGGAGGAATTTTTTTGTAGATATGTCACAGCGTATAACGGAAGGCCCCTGCCTGCCAGTGAGACACAATCACCGTTGACTTCCATGCGTATAAACCACTGCCGGGTGTCCACCCTTTTATGGTCCAGTGCCACCCTCATTTTCGTTCCTCCGCGTTGTACATTTTGAGAATTTCCAAGACAAAGGCCATCCAGTGTTTTCCCTATAAATCTGGCATTCGTCATATCTGTTGTTATATTTGGGTAAACTCCCTTGAGACAAAACATTTACAAGGATCATGCAGAGGGGGAGGGTTAAGCCGCATTTACACCGGATGTGCACAACTTCTCTCCCTTCAAACATCGAAGCTATTCCGAGAAACGGCATTCATTTTATCGTCAAGATCTCGAGTCGGTGTGGTGATTTGGAGAATTTGCAGAACCAAATTTGTTTTCCACCATGAGTCGGTGAAGATCAAAGGGTCGCAACTTTTAGAGGAGATTTTTTCGAGACGACTGCTTGACAATAACCTCTCCCCTCTGATCACTAGCGCGTCTTTCTAGTAATGGCTCTTCGTTACGTGGACGATTCTATTTGGGACCGTGGGGAGGTCGGTAGTTATTAAACTCGTGATAATTGATTCGATTCTTCAGTTCGATTCTTTCGTAACTTGTTTTGATCCACAAGAAAACGTCAATAGTTTTTGTTTTGTTACAAGCGATTCAAAGGAGATCGTTTCAAGAACTCATAAGTTGTTTCATAGACTGATTAAATCACGTGGTGTTTGGCGTCTTGAAAGCCTATCTCTACACAGATTTGGCAATTGCTCTTTGCTTTGTCATCCATAATAGATCCGAAGACTTTTTCAGAAGACTTGCAGGGGAAACTTTTGTTGCTGCTTTTTTGCAAAGACACCCCATGAACTCTTGCTTCATGAGCCTTCAAATATCGCTTGACATAAAATCCCGTACCACAAATTTCGCAATTAAATTCCATACTTAATGAGATCTATTGTGCACGTGGTTTACACACATATAGTGTTTATGGGTAGGTAAAGGTGGGAGCCGAAAATTGAATCCTTTTATTATATAAGTTAATAATTATATAAGTTAGTGTTTTATGTATGCTTTTTGTTACATCAGAATGGTCCTAAACCAGGGGTGGATACGACACAATCATCCTAAAGCAAAGGGGACGGCATAGGGGCGGGAAAATATCAGCTAGAGTGTTGCCAAGATTTTGGCGAAATAGTAACCCTAGCAACCTCTTCACTGAATAACTACGTCATTCTTTTCGACGAATCAGATCAAAGACAGGTAACTGAGACAATCTGAATTGAACCGCTTGTGTTTTACAAGTTCAACTCCCGTCTTAGCTCTGTTGGTTATTCTTGTGCTGCTGTCATAACGCAACACTTAAATTGTGTCGAAATCGAATTGCATTTCGAATTCATTCCATCAATCTGCTTCAAAATCATAGAAGACACACAAAAAAAGACTACCAGACAAGTAAATAAATAATCATAGCTCACTGTAGATCAAATGATCAAAACAAGTTACGAAAGAATCAAACTGAAGAATCGATTCACTTATCACGAGTTTAATATCTACCGACCTCCCTACGGTCCTAAATAGAATCGTCCACGTAACGAAGAGCCATTACTAAAAAGACGCGCTAGTCCCTCTGATCACCGTGGTCGCTCACGCCGTCTTTTGTTCGCTCTTTGTGATATTTTGCCCTCATCGGTATAAAAACCTTGTATGCCTTGACTACATCTCCTGCCAAACTGCCAGTGAGTGATCTGTTCGATTAAAATGGCGTGGACGAAAGGATGTACTCGGATGGTTGCCGATGAAGTCTAGAAAGCGTTTTCACCGGAGTGAGTCGAAAAAAGGGACGAAAAGGAGTCAGCATAGGGGAACGTAAAACGACCTCGCCACAAAAAGGGAGAGAAATGTATATGTAACTCTAGAGTGCCTATATAATAAGAGTGGCGACAAGGGACCAAATGTGGACCAATGCGCATGCGCGGCAGCCATTTTTTTTTACCAGAATCGTCTTAAAGAAGATTGTTGGGCGAATTAATATATCATTTCAAAGATAACAAAAAGCATCTGATTGTTATAATATGGATACATTCGGTATAAATGAATCATATAAACACTCAATTACATGCGTAATTGATGAGATGCATTGCACAACGCGCTAACTTAGATTGCGGGAAACACCATGTTGTTCAAAAAAAGCTATTTACTCAAAAAGTCTTCAAATTTATACTGACAAAACACTAAAATAATGATAAATAAACATTCTAGAACACGAAATGGAACATGAAAAGGGTATATTTTCTTTTTTATTTAATGTACACACGTTTTTCTCGAACACACAAAAAGTTCCCGTGTTAAGTCTACGGGAGCTAGGAAAAGACCGCCTCGGGCGGTAGAAAAAGTCTCTAAGCCAATCAGAAAGTGTTTCCCGTATGTCGCCACTCTTATTATATAGGCACTCTATGTAACTCCGGTGATAACGCGGCTTTACATGGACTTAAACCAACACCTCCTATCTATAGGAGGTGTTGCTTAAACTCCCTCCTTTTTTTTATTCTCTCAATCTCTTGGAGGTATAAGGTGCTCTTTTTTCTTACCTTGGAAGAAACAATGCCTTTCTTTTTATTTTGGAGGTATAAAGTGCCATTTTTTCTCTCTTGGAAATATAAGATGCCCTTTTAATCTTGGAAGTATAAAGAGACATTTTTTCATTACCTCGGAAGTATAAGGTCAACACCTCCTATTAATCTATCCAATCCTCCTTATCTATAGGAGTTATTGATAAGGTACGCTTTATGGTGGAACTTGGTGGTAGAAGATGCTCTTTCTTGTCGGAAATATAAGACGTATTTTTTATATCTTCAAGGTATAAGATGCCATTTCTTATCATGGAATGTATGAGGAGCCTCATTTTTTTTAATCTAAGAGGGATAAATACAATTTTGTTATTTTGAAAGTATAAGGTGCCCTTTATTACTATCTTGGAAGTACAAAGGGCCCTTTGCAGAAAGCGTTTTCTTAAAGCTGATTCTCAACAGAATTGCTGGTGCCACCTGCTATCTAGATCTGCGAACGCATGAGGGATTTGTGTAACGAGCATTCCGAGAAGCTGCGATTGCCATGGTGGCAGTGCAGAAGTTAATGCTGTGCTGGAAGAAGCCGCGTCCACTATGATGCCACATCCTTTTAGGCGATTCTTCGCCTACTACCTGGTTGGGGACGAACCATCAGATGCATTACAACTGTGGGAAAAGTTTCGAGACCAGATGACTAATTGCGGGCGCACTGAAAACGAAAAGATTTTGACCAGGATACCGGGTAAGGAAATAATCAGCTACAGCATCGAAAAGACAACTGGTAGGAATCGACAAGAGTGATGCAACTCTTAGGTACGCCGACGGGAATCTGCATTCATTGACGCCTGCTGGAATACCACCGCACAAGTTGGAGTTGAAAGTTTGTTGCATTGTGATGCTGATTAGAAATCTTTGCATAGTTGATGGCCTCTGCAATGGAACACGTCACTTGGTGCAACGAATATGAAGCAAAGTTTTGACCGTGAAGATCATCAATGGGGATAAAAAGGAAACATCGTGGACACACCTTCAAGTGGACATTCTCATCTGCCCTTTGTTTTGTACCGAAGACAATTTCCGGTTCGTCTTGAGTTTGCGTTGACAATCAACAAGTCACAAGGTCAGACTTTTGAATGTGTTGGTATTTACATTGATGCTTATGGTGAACTATATGTTGCTCTGTCGAGATGCGTATTTGCTGAAAACATTAAGATCTTTGTAAAAGATGGAAAAAGATACAAAATATAGTGTAAAAGGAAATATTGTATGTGTTTCACTCTTAGAACTTAAAGATCAGTTCCTGTTCGTCATCCAAGCGTTAGTACCTGTTAATTAATTTTTTTCTCTTTCAGGTAAGAAATGAGGCGACATGCCCTTGTCATGTCGGGTGGTGGTGGAACTTATTCCTTAGATAATTTCATTTTTCTCTTTCAGGCTAAGAATGAGCGACATATTCGTGTCATGTTGGGTGGTGGTGGGACTGATTCCTTAGAATTAGAACTTGCACAGCAAACATATCTTAATTTCGTGTGTTGGTTGGCGAAGCCAAACACATTCACACCTGACCCTCACCAAGACGCTTACGAAAGGAGTATTGGTGTGTGAAGCAAAACCAAATGGGATTGCATAGCAATCACCGGGGGTTGGTGATTGCTATGCAATCAGGGGGAGGAGTGAGCTGGGGTGAGCAGGGGGAGGACCCTCCTAGTACTTTAAACAAGGCCTAAGGTAGAAATGAACGAAAGCAAAGCGTTTTCACTGATGGTAGCCTTTTCGCGTATTCTGGTTCTAAGTTTATCGTTTTGTGTCTTAAGCGATAGCAATGTTAATGAGTTGGGAAAATCATCTCCAGAGATCTACGTCAATGCTTTTGCGAATGGTATGGTAGCCTTTTTCTTACGACCTTTCACACCTATTCAAAAATCTACTGACCCGAGGTCGACCGGTCGACAGTCTTCCCGTTGGAGCCAGATTCATAACAATTACCCAGGTAGCACAACAACATTGGCCAACATTCTACCAATATTGGCCAATGTTTTGAATGTCTGTGAATGTCGAATGTCGGAATTACGATATCTGTCGATATTGGCAGATATCGTTTAGTTTTATAAAACGAGGAAGACTGTAAATAACGCTTTTAATAACCTTATAAACATGTAGTAATACTGTAAATAATGACACCATGTTGTTTTACCTATATTTTTTAAAATTTAAACATTACGCAATTTTTCCCAATATTGTACCGATATTTGGCGACATTGTGAAAACAATATCCAAAAACCTATGTTAAGCTGATGTTGGCCGATATTTAAATTTTGAGCTGAAGCTATGCTTGGTCACGTGTTCGTTGTTTGGGTTAGACCGCAGCGATTTTTCGCCGAATCTAGCAGTGAATAAGAGCAGTCATCCCTAAAAGTGCAAGTCCTATAAGGTAAGGATATTTCTGTACATTATTTTGTAATGTTAATAATATTTAAATACGAATAATAAAACATATTTGCTTGTTTCATTGATGAAGTTTTAGCCCGTGTTTGTAGTTTGTTACATTGTCAGTATACTATTTTTTAATGTGTAAATATTCATCGTTTACTGTATCAAATTCTCAAGTTACATTCGATTTTGTGGAATGCTATTTCCATCTTTAATTGTTATAGATTATTTTGTTTTGGAAAGTAAGTTTTTGTATGTCAGCAGAGTTCTGTTTGCATTAATTATTAATATTAGTGGGACATTTTCAAAGTAGGTTTAAATATATTGTTCAAGCATAGGTAACATAACATTTAAAAATTTAACTGATTTTTGTTTTATATAAAGACTATACCAAATGTTTCTAACATTAAAAAAAAATCAATAAATAAATTTGAGATGTGAAGCTTTAAATTTGTGACCATGGGTAAAACTGCTTGTTCTTTTCAAGTTTTGTGTGATTTGATTAATTTCATTAAAAAAAAAACTAACTTCAAAAGGTGAAGTATTGTGAATATTATTCATTCTAAAAAATTAGTTTACACCAAATTTTTCTTCTAAAAATTAACAAATCATAAATTTGAGTGTACCAAATGTATGCTTTTTGTCCTAACCCTTTATCATTTAAGATTTATAACTATACAAAAAATTTGCAGCTTATATTCAGTGATAAAACAAAACTATACATAATTTTACTAGCTATTTCTTTCTTTTTAAAGAACATCAGTATGGCATCACTACGACTGGTTTTTGTCATTATTCTCCATAGGGAAATGAAGATCTATGCACTAGATGTTAAGACTGTTTTGAATGTTGAAATCGATGAAATCTTATTTAGGGTACAACCCATGGGCTACAACAACAACAATAGTCGTGTTTGCAAATTTTTAAAAAGTCTTTAAAAACTGAAACAGGCACAGTGACAGTGGTACACAGGGGTTGACGAGCAGGGGCGGAGCCCCCTAGTAGTGCTGTATGTTGATGACCTACTGATTGCTGGTTCCTATGAATCAGTGGTCATGGTGGTGATACAACTTCTAAGTGATGAGTTCGAAATGTCCAGGCTTAAGTTGTGAAAGATTTTCTGGGCATATGTATTAAGTTTTCTCAGCAACAACTTTGCTTAGAGGAAAAGGCCTATGTTGACAAAATTTTAAATTCAAAATGACTCGGTGTAAACCAGCCGACACTCCTCTAGTGCCTAAAGCAACACCATCGTGTTTCGTGCAAGATGAAACTTTCCATGGACCCAATCAGGAATTTGTAAGTGCATTATTGTACCTATCCATGACAACACATCCAGATATTTTATATTCTGTGATAATTTATATTACTGTCTGAGCCAAATTCAAGAGCAGCCAATAGAAGCTGCCTGGAGGAAGAAATTTTGGCTTTGGCTAAAGCTATGCAGGATGTATTTGTGCTACACAACATTAATTAAGCACATGTTTAAAGCAATAATCAATAAAAAAAATTGTTTTTATTTGCAATTCAATCTGTAATTTTTCAATATTTTTGGTGAAATAAATTTTTACAATATTGTTATAGTATGTGCAAAAGACCTAGGGATAGATTTTTTAAATTTTATTTACGAGTTTTCATTAAAAAAAAATATTTTACTCAATATGTGTTAAATTTCTATAAAAATGTCACATTTTTTGTTTATTAATTTTAATAAATTTTTCTGAGCTATTCATACAAAAAGTTCTCCCTGTGTCTATCAAATAGTTATTCAAGACCTAAAAAATGTAAACAGTTTAACTCTAAGTTTATTTATCAAAAAGCTTTAATACTTTGAACTTTGGCAAAATTGCAAAAAACTGATTTTGAGAGAATTGCATTTTAAGTAGAAAATACAACAAAAGTTAACTTATTTTTTTGCTAGTGTTATTTTATTTTAGTAATTTCTATTACATTAAGACATTTATCAAAACAAGAGTTTTTACAGTTAGCTGATATATATATATATTAAAGCCAGTTTTAACTCTGATGACAACTGAGTGCTTTGTGATAATTCACTGAAAATTATTAATTTCTTGTTAAATGACCTGAAAAAGAATATTTTATTGGATCAGTACTATTTTAAAATAAACCACCACTGAAAAACTGCACCTTCTCTTTTTCTACAGCTATTTTTGTTTTGTAAACAAGCCTTTTTTTTGTATTGATACACATGCGACAAAATTTTGTGCTTCAGTCAGTCATTAAGGCCATATTAAATGAAAATAATTGTTCCAGATTAAAACACTTCAATATTAAATTGAAGTATGCTCATGATATTGTAAAATTATTAAACATTTATATTGTATATGTTGCAACTGAATACCAAATTGCTGATTTCCTTACAAAATCTTAACGTAAACCTAGACTGAACTAAGACAAAAATGTATGTTAATGTTATTAAGGGAATGTGTTGAGAATAATTACTAACTGTAACTCATCTTTGCTTAGCAATCGAGTAACACTTGTTCTAATTGTCTACTTCTGTTGTGTCACAGGTTGCTGTTTGTGTTCTTATTCATGATTTGTTATGACTTTATCTGTCATAGTTGTTTGGAAAAGCATTCGCTGGTGCGGCAGTTTGAGATGGCAAAAGAATTCACCCATCGGATAATCTGACTTGTTGAAGGGGTGACTCCGAAGAATGTACCTGATTGGAATGTTTGACAGTTCCCAGGGTTTAATCTGTCTTAAGAATAAAAAAAATTATTTTATTGTGATTTGTGATTTTTTTAAAAAACTTATGGAAAATTCTATTTAAATGAAATTTGTAAGAACTGTTCATTTTTCTGCCAATATGCAATGTGCCCTTTTTTTCTTCTTATTTAACATTTCTAACAATATTGATTTTTTAACAGAAGTTTCGGGAAGTATTCCATTTTGAGATTAAATCAAAATTATATAAATCTGAATCAGTTCTTAGAATTACATACCATGCAACTGTTTATCAAGTTGTATTGTAATACAAGCATCAGCTTGATGTTTGTATTTATTTTACTGGTTTGAGATATAGTTTATACAATTGGCAATAATGAGTTTTAATAGCCTTAGATTTCTACAAAAGAAATGGAACAATAATTTAAAATATGCACTTAAAATATATTAGCTGCTATATCAGCAGCTTAGCTAACATTTTTGACTGGAATATTTTTCTAAAACAATTTTCTGAATTGAAATCACAAAAATGGTACCTGTACGTGTTTTATGTTTGAAATTTTTTTTTTCAAGCTACCAAGGAGTAAATTTAAAGGGGAAAATGGATTTTAGAATGTCTGATTTGATAATGGATGCCTGTTTAGGTTTTAAAAAGCCAAGTTGCCCACAATTTTCTTTAATGTACTATACAATACAACAGTTACACAAATTGTAATAAAAACATATTTTTAACAATTTAATATTATATGTTCTCTTTAATGTTCTAAAATATTGTATTATATAAATATTTTTTTAATGATTAATATTTTTTAAATTTTACAAAATTTAAGATGGTTTTAATCGTGTGTACCCTCTAAAAAAACAATCACATGCCATAAGAAGAAAATTTAATTAAAATATCCCAATATTATGTAGCATATATTGAATAATGTTGGAAAAAAAACATCGAGAAGTATCTTAAAAGCTAATATTGAGCAATGATAAAAAACGAACATTGAATGTCAAGAAAACAATATCTATCAATGTCGTAAAACGACATTGGGGCGATGTCGCCAGAGGGGGGTCATTTTTACGTTGGCCAATGTCGGAAAACGATATTGAGCAATGTCGGAAAACAATATCTATCAATGTCGGAAAACGACATTGGGGCGATGGCATTTTTACGTTGGCCAATGTCGTAAAACGATATTGGGGCGACGTCGCCAGGGGGGGTACATTTTTACGTTGGCCAATATCGACGGCAATATTGGCCAATATTTTTTCTCGATATTGGCCGACATATATGTGCTACCTGGGTATAAAAAATAATTTACTCATTACTGATGGCTGTCACTGCTGGCTACGTATTTGGAAATATTTTGTTTTAAAGCACATCCAAATGGATATTGATTACAATGGTTTGTCACTTTGAGATCATTTTTACAACACGAAGGTGGATTAGTCTGAGACCAATTATTAGATTGTTGGGTAGTTGAATTAACATCGCACTGGACCAACATAACGGATTATTGGCGATGGTTTGGGATAAATCTCGAAGGAAAAGATTCGAGGACACCTCATAATTTTAAACCCGGTCATATGATGAGGTCAACACCTGATCTGGCAACTCCACTTTCAAAACTTTCACACCATGCCAACCATAGAGGATGCCAACGTGAGAACATTCGAGTCCATGATAGATATAACGTGCACTATCTCCCCCACACACGACGGCCTTTGGTTGAATCGAGTTTCAAACTCGCAACCCTCCGGTTGTTACAGGCCGACCAACCGGTATAGTGGTTAAGGTGTTAGCCTCCAGATCGGAAGGTTCCTGGTTCGAATCCGGGTGCGGGCATGGATGTTTGTAAGCGTATGGTGTAGAGGCGGCTGGTGCACCTTAAATCTGTAGTGGCCGAAAGTCCTCACGTTGGGTTGGCGTGGAAGTTTGGAGAGTGGGGTGCCAGCTCAGGTGTTGCTTCGTCATCTGACCGTGGTTCAAAATTACGAGGTGTTGTCCTCGGATCTTCCCCTTAAGGGACTGATCCCGGACCGTCGTCAATAGCCCGTTGTGTTGCTCTAGTACGACGTAAAAACAAAAAATTACCAAATTACCGGTTGTTACAGAGTTAGTTAAAATTACTTCAAACTGAAGCAATTCAACGCACTATTGGCAAAGGTCTGGGATCAATGCCGGACAGAAAGATCTGAGATGAACACTTCGTAAATTCAAACTACTATCAGAAGACGATCGATATGAATGAAATTACTAAGTAAGGAACTGAATTAGACTCTCAAAACATATCCATTTCAAGAAACATGCAAACCAGCGGCTTAGACAGTAGCATAATAATATCTTATCTTCTATCCTACCGGTGTGTTTGTGAAGCTTGTAAATTTTCGTATAAACATACTTCCCGTTTCCATGTGTTGAGAGAGAAATTTAGCTCTAAATATAATTTCTCTACTTATTTTTAAGGTTTGTCATAACTTTTATTTACTTCTTAAGCTTTATTTGTTTACAAGTGAAAATGTCTGGTAATTACGATTGCATTTCCCTTTGATGAAAGTAATTTTTCTGAAACAATTGCGAATGCAGAATTTATTTGACAACGAAAGCAAAATTTTTTGGTTGGTTGCAAAATATTTTGCTCGTTGAGAGAAATGCATGACAGTTTATAATTTTATTAATTTTTCAGAAGTTTTATTTTTTTGAGAAATCGGGTATATAATTTCTTTTTTCTCATTTTCAGAAATTTTTTTTCAAACTCTTCGGTGGATTTTATTTATTTGGATTCTAAAACTATCGAACTATCGTTTGTTTACTTTTAAAATTTATTGAGGTTTATTCATTTTTGTTACGCATTTTAAAAATTTACTTGATTATAATGTTTTGGAGAATATTTCTAAGTTTCGTTTGCACTAATTTATTCTTCAGCATGTTTTCGGGAAGTTGAACAGTTATTTTCTTTGTTCCAGCAATGTCGGCATTTTCATCAGTCGTACCACGTCTTTTCGATGCTTCCTTTGCTACGTATTTAATTTATGAGGTTGTTCATCATCAAAATATTTTTGTTACATGACAGTTTTTGAATCTGATATTTCAGAAATGATTCTATATCTGACTTTCTGAATTCAGGCAGTACTTTAGAATTCCTAGCATTATTGATTGAATCGTAATTTCAAGAGAGAAATTCACCCATCTTGTATTTTAGCATTTACTTTGTTTCTTGTATAATTATAATGTGATGTGTTTTAAAAAACTCGTAAAAAATCTTTCATTAAAATATCAAGGTCACTGATATAAATTATTATAAGCTTGCTCATTTGATGTTTTTGTAATTTTGCAGCATGGGTTTTGTGCAGAAGAAAATGACGTATTTATTTTCAACTGTGTTTTCAAAAGGTATGGAGGAAAGGTTTTTAAAATTATTCAAATTCTCTCTGTATCACAAATAAAATATATGAAAATAGAAATGCATGTTTCAAAATTTTGTGTCAAAGCATGAAGGAACAATTGTTTTTCTCATGTTTATTGATATTATCCACAGAATAGATTTATTTCATAATGTAGAATTTATTGAAACTTAAAAATAATAAACTGAAAAACATCTGTTTTCTTGTGACATAATTGAAAATCTTATAGCCTCATCTTTAACCACTACTGCTGAAACTTTAAAACACTGTCTAAAAATATTGAGAAATATTTGATATCTTCAATTAAATACTTAGTTTTCTGTAACAAACAATCAATTATTCATGATCATTTCAGGTTCAGTTTTGGTAAGAATTAGGTTTTGAACATAATTAAAAGCTGATTGTTCCTTGAACAATCCAGTATGCCCTCCCAAACTTATTTCTTTGATGTAACATTTCATCATTGTTTTTCCCTTTTCTGATGAAAATTAAACAGTAATAATGGGTCTGTGTTTCTATTTGAAAATTAAAATGCATATTAAGACAGTATAGTTTACAGGTATCTGAAGATAGATATGTCTTGTAGATATTCTTGTCTAAGTTTATTGCTGAGTTAAAAGATTTTTTGAAATTGTAATTTAATTTGCCAATCTTAATCTGTAACTGGTAAGAAATTTGTTAAAGAAATGGTAGGATTCCTTGGAATGGTTTTTTAAAGTATGAAAGTCTTGGAACTTTACAAAAAGTATTGACTTATATTTAAATCTTAGAATTTTTCATCTAACATCTTTTAGTATTTCCAATTTATTTCTTCATTGTATTCATTCATATTTTAAATGTTTTGTGTTTAAAATATGTATGGAATTTTTGCAAAGTAGTATTTTTGGGATTTCTTTTAGTGAATCATTTGCAATTTAGTTTTAAATGAACTGCTTTATTTAGATACATGAAAGTAGTATAACATTTAAAAAAAGATTTTTATCCTGTTAAATTAACAAAATGATAACATTTAAGCATAAATGAGTTAATTACTTAAATATTATATATGTTAATTAGAAAAGCACCTATGTGTGTAATTTAAGATATTAGCAGTTCTTATGAGTTTTAGAGTAAAAATTCATTAATTTTCAGCTGCTTATAAAATTTAATGTTTGAAATCTGTTATTACATATCTTAAAGTATCATTCAGACAAAGAAAATTATTTGGATGCACCTTCTCAATTGCTTTTGCTGTCATATTAATATCCTTTGTTTGTGGACAATTTCTTGGAAATGTGAGAAAAACATCACTGCTGCACAGTTTCAACTTCAATTGATGGACTAAATCCTTAAAAATTTGTCTTAATGCAGACCAAAAACCTGCCAATCTCAAACTGATTTCTGTAGTTTGGCATTATTAAGATTCAGTTAAGTTCCAAGTTTCAGAATTAGGATTAATTAATATAAATCCCACTTGTAATTTTGCCTCTATTTTTTAGTATTCACATAATTTTTGATCCAATCACATAAAAAGGGAATAGTTAATCAACAAATCTAGATGCACAATTAAATAAAATAAGGCAACTATTTATCTAGTACTCTGTTGTTGTTATAGAATACTGATGTGAATTGAGATAAGAGCTAATGCACAGTTTATTAGTTTCATCTCTGATGCTTCTCTATCAAATATTCTGGGAAAATCAAGGTTTAACATGAAAAACAATTTAATTTTTAGAATTAATTTCTCTAATTATTTGGAGGAATGATTCAGACAATAATTTCAGAATTAACTGCAATGGGTCTGCATGAATGCTAGTGTTATTATAGTACAAATTTCTCAAAGGCAATTGTGAGATCCACTTAAATAAAAAACTACTTATGTATTATAAGGTGCTTGAAACTAATGAAAATGCCCTATTACTTTTAAGATATAATATAAAAAAATCAATTTTGAGAATATTTAGTTTTTAATTAAATAGTTTACTAGCTTTATATATAAAATTCTGTATTACCTTGCTTTGCTTCAGGTCATATATATATATTTTTAATATTTCATCTGTATGTATATTTACATTTGGAGTTTTATAAATTGCCTTTATAGGGACTGAATAACATAATATAAAATGCCCTTAGTGTTTAAAATAGTGACCTTTGGCACACAATATACCTTTTCAAAAATACAAGTAGACACCTAAAATTTTTTTATGAAGTGATCTGACAACTCAAATACACATTTCAACCTGAGCTTTTTGGAGTGTAAAATAAATAAAAAGTTGATTGCACTTTAATTATATAAATACAAAAATGCTAACACAAGAAAAGGGCCTGGTTTAAGTATCTTTCATTATTAGTGTATGTATCAAAGTGTAATTAATCGGATTTAAAAAAATTTAAATCAGATATTTTTATTTAAATTTCTGTAGGCCCTATACACTGTTTTTACAATAATTATATTAAAATTTTTTAAATAAAAAATTGAGTTTGTGACATGGTAAATCAATATTTACTTAACATTTGTTTAACTTTAAAACACAAGTTGACATCCTACATATTTTTCTAGAGTAAATTACATCATTATGTTAACAAATTTATCAGTAAGTGCAAGTGACAGACCTAAACTATAGTGTGAGAAGTAGAATAGAGTACAGTGAAATAATTAGACTATAGTAAATTCTAATAATAAAACTGCTGAGCAGCAATAATAAATGAATTTTCACTTACTTTTAATTCATATTGGATTTTTCTTTCTTCCTGCTGACATTTTAATAGATGTGTGTGAAAATGTATATTTCTACTCTTTAATCTCTATTGCACACCACAAAAAAAAGCTAACTAATAAATGCCTAAAAAAACTTTACTTCCTACTTGTGTGTTTTTTTAGCTAATGAAAACAGTCACCCCTTTAGTTTATAATTATGAATCAAACTGTTGCATACTTTAAGTGTTTATATTAGTGCTTTTAATCAGGAATGTTTATACATTACTCTTCCTGGCATTTAGATTTATGATGTCATGTGTGTTTACATTACTGTTTCCAGTATATAGTATATTCTAATAAGTTACAACTGGCTGTTGCTATCTTTTATAATATGCAGTAATTGACTCAGTTCCCTCTGAGCTGTGTGTAGCCATTTGTGCGGAAATCACCATTGAGTGCAGAAAAATTTAAGCATTTGACCACTTCTGTGATTATTCTGTGTTGCATTTACTTAGTTATAAAAGTGTGTGATTAGTTGTGATTTAAATTAGTGATTAAAAAAAATGTTGATTAAAGTCCAGTAGACTGTATTGGGGTAAATGAAACTTGGATAATAAACAAAACCACATGAGTATTGTGTGAAGATTGCCTGAGCAGCAAAAGAAACTGTTAGTGTTTCCATATTTTTCTCTAGGAAATGAATGCCAAGACAAAGGGATGATCTAACTACATGATTCAAAGAACTTAATAGAAAAGAGAAAACTTGTGAATAAAGTTTATTAATTAGTTCCGACTTTGAGCAAGCCATTTACTTTAGACTTGGTCTATCAATTTGGAGATCTTACCCAGATAATTAGTCTTTTTAATTGGAGCTTAACTCTTAATCAAGGCATACCTACTGTAAACTAACCCACAGAAATTTAATTTGTGTCACTTTAAATACATAAAAATTTTTCACATTGGAAGTATTTATACTTATCCTTTAATTTTTGTATAAATTACGTTATGTAAATAAAAATGCACAGAAAAGAAATTGCTTCAATTTTTCGATTGCAAGAAAGAGTGAGAAAAATGCAATATGTGAATGCAAACCATACCTACTTCAAGAATCCCTTTAATAATGGTTGTTATAAATTACAAATGGCAGAATAAAGAAAATGTATCTTGAAATAAAAATCATTCAAATCATGTATATAAATTATATCTCTTATCTGCAATAAAATTCTGTCGTACTGGCCATGATATATATATATATATATATATATATATAATCAGGGCCGGTCCGAGATAATTTTATTGCGGATGCGATATGATAATTTGGCACCCCCCTTTCAAAGATTTGCCATATCGTTTTCCTCCCCTTAGAATAGCCTACTATGAAATTAATTTATTTCATTTCGTATAAAGCATGTTTTATATTACCAAGGTGTTTTTTCTGCTAGACCTTCACAGGCTATAGGATTTTGTGATATTATACATATCTGTTGTACTTAAAAATAGTAGTGCTATAGTAATTGGTTTACAAAAAAATTCAATGGTACTTCTTCATTTCGAAGTCATGTACTACAGTAAAGTCAGCATTATATTTATGCTATAGCATAATATGTAGAATATATATTTAATATTTCAGGAATTGAATGTTAAATCATTCATTTACTGAAAAATATTCTTACTATCATATGATTCATGAAAAACTTGTTCAGCACTGACGAAGAAACATCTACAAAAATAGAAATATCCAAAGTGGTTTTTTTCTGGCCTTTTGCTTTGAAAACCTCTTAAGATTGTGTCTATCGATAACATTGAGCACCCCGTTTTCTATTGCAAAGGTGGCCAATCAGCCCAGACGTTCTTTGGAAATAGTCGACTTCAGGTAGTTTTTAATTAGTTTCAATTTGGATAAACTCCTCTACCTACTAGCAACTGACACAGCAATGGTAAATAAGATTCTTAAACTAACAAAAGCATTGGAAAATATATTTACCAAGGTGTCAAGATTTTAATCACAACTAATCTTCCATTTTTATTACTAAGTAAGTACACCCTAGAAAATTACAAAACTCATCAAATGCTTTAAACTTTCTGCACTCATGGCGATTTCAGCACTAATGGCTACACCCAGTACTGATCAGCTTTTGAAAAAAGGTTTGCCACTTTGCAAATAATTTGAGATGTCTATCGACTAAGTAATCTGTTGAGTGTTGTCAGGGATTCTGCCAAACAGTAAAGTAAAAAACAAGTTTGACATCTGTTTTTGACAATTTTTGACATCTGTTTGAAAGTTTTGACAATGTTCATGTATAATTTTACAATGTGTTACAAACAATAAACCATTCATTCAAGTGTGGGAAGCATGGGAAAATATTATACATTAATGTTATACATAAAAAAAAGTCTTAAGCTATTTGTATTGTCCATGACCAGTAAGACTACTTCTAAATGTCAAGACAGTCAAAGAAAACCCCCACTAGTAGGCCTAAACTACTTGTTACCCCTTTAATTGACTGTGACCATTGGCTTAGCTATAGTGATTTTTCAACTACTATTTTTTTTAAAACTGAGACATAAATACAAAATAACACAATGTGATTAATAATTTTTAAAATAAAAATTACAACTGAACTTTCTATTTGAAATTTTAAACACTAAACATCTTTCATTTTGCAAAATGCACCCTGAAATAGTCGCCTGTCACTTTATAAGAGTATTGACCCATGACAAATGTTTATGTAAAATCTAAATCTATGGCTTTACCTTGGTCACCGGATGAAACTATATGTCCTTGTTTTTTGTAGCCAATCAGAGAACAGATCACTCACAACAATCCAATCTATTCAAATGTTTTACCTTTTGCTTTTCTTTTGAAAATTCATTTTTAAATGTATTACTATGCAACAAACTATGATTTTTAGTAAATTAAATATTGATTTACCATGTCACAAATTCTGATTGTTTGCTTAACATGAATATTGGTTTGCATGTCACGTCAAAAACTCAATTTTTTACTTTACGAATAATAAAAAAATAAATAAAAAATAATAAATAAATAAATAAAAAAAAATTCTGATTTACACCCTGGTATCTATGAAAGAATTAATAGATAAGTAACGTAAAAAATCTTTTCTGGGCAGCTATTTTGCTAAAAATAAGATCTCATCCAGCAGCTCATTTCCATCTACATCACATTTGGATTTGTCAGTCAACTGTCTGCAGATTAACAGTACTCTCAGTTCAATTTTCCCCATTGCTGAAGACTATCAACATCAGAGAAATTTGAAGTTATCACTATGCTTCTGCATTTGATCAAACCCATCTGACAAAGAACTGATTGCTTGATTTAAAACCACATAGAAGTTTACTTTGAAAGAGGTCTTTCCTGCCCCAACAGGTTAATCCTTCAACTTCATAAGAAAATTGTTTCTTTATTTTCCTTGGCTCGATGTGAGTTTCAGATGAGAACTCTTGACTTATTTCCAATATCTCTGCTAGCTCTTTTGCACCAGTTATGACACTATTCAGACCATACTCCAATCTCATACTTTCCAAGAATCTCTTGGCAGAGGTAGGACTTTGCATCCCCATGTCAAAATGAAAAGAGGCAGAACTAGGAGAGACTAAAAATAACAAGTGTAACTGGATATACTACTTCATTTATACTAAAAAGATTTCACATAAAATAAACTAATACATGGTAAATTGTAAAACCTACAACTTTTTTTACTTTTCACAAGACAAATTCTGTAATGTTCTTAAAAGTCCATATTTTCTGCCACCTTTTGTAAAATGAATGAAATAGCAAGGTTTGCAAAAGGTTCTTACCCCATGCTAAACCGGAGGTAGTTTTCAATATGTTTCAACTTACTAAAACAGGCACCACTGTAACTGGTAAGGTCAAAGAAATCCTGAGGGCAATTTCTCTAATCTTGTATGGATCTTTAAGGTGTACGTATCCACTGGAAGATTTTTTTAAAATTTCGATTTAAAAAAATCCAATTTTTTTACAATAGGTTTTACAATTAAAACTCATTTCAGAATGAAAAATGTAGACTAAGCTAATCATTAATTATCTAATTTAGATATAATTAACTAATTAGCATGTTAAGAGCAGTGATATCTCAAATTCTAATTTGTTCAGAAAGACAATTCCTGTTGAAAATTATTCCTTATATTATCCTTCACACACATGTTTTAAACATCTGTATAGTTGCTAGAAAGAATAATTTTTTTTTTACAATTTTTTTCACTAAGAAAGTTTTAAAAATCAATATTTTTCAAAAATTCCAACGCTTAAAAATCGATCCAAAATTCATTTCTTAACCAATAACTTTGATGAAGGTTCAAAACATCTGCTGTATTATATAGATTGTAATGACGTCAAAATAATTAGAATATATCAATTCATTGTTGAGTTATCACTGTTTGAACAAATCATCCTGTTGCAGAAACAAAGTTCTTCAGAAATCGAGTTTAAAGTTTTGGAAACATGTTTGTACAGGGTGACAGTACCTAACAAAAACCCTTGTAACTTTAAAACTATTTTAGATATTTACATGATCTTAAAATCGTTTAAAAGCAAAAAAGTTGAAAAATATTTTGAATTAATAAAAGTATTATTGATATTCTGGTCGGTTTTTGTAATTTTTAGTGTATACATACACCTTAAGAGGATATTTGCACTTTGACAAGTCAAGTTGGGTAGCTGACTATATCCTCAATGATTACCCCACTTGAGTTTTGAAACATTGAATTTCATTAACAAAGTTTTCAACGTTAATATCTTTCGAATACGGAAGTCCAAAATACTAGAATTTTTTATTCTTGGGGTTGGTTTCATGCAATTGTTATCTAGATTGCATAAAATTTTTAGCATGTATTTGTGATATTCAATGTAATTTTTACACTACTTTTGTTTCTTAGGGATGTGGAAGGTAAGCATCGCATTTCCCTGTTTTTGAACTGAAAGAAGAATGCTAGAAAAATAAAACTTCCATTAAGAATCGTTAAATCTGCTGAACTGGATGAACTAAGTACATTTGAATGTATTAAAATTTCTATTTTATTTAAATAAGTTTTAGATAAAAATGTGTGAATGTAGTTAAATCTGTATAGTAACAAGTTCAAGATAATATATTTTCCTCATGAAAAAATCAGATATTGTTTTTAAAGAAAGTTTCTGGTTTTAACTTTGCTATTTTAATTTTGCTAAGAGTGGTCATGCAGTTATTTATAAAAGATTCACTATCACAAATAAAATTTTCTCAAAATTAGTACTAATTTATTTCATATAATAAAAAAAAATATATATATAACTTTGAGGCATTAACATCCACTAGGCTGGAAATAGGTATATCAAATTAACTAGAAAATAAAAGAAATTGTAATTAGCTTGAACAAACTTGAATAGAGGAAAAATTCAACTCTTGACTACATGTTTTCAACATTAATCAATTTCTGTTAAGGTATTTTTGGGGATGTAAACACTGCTAAATAATAACAGCTTACCATTCACCTTAGTTATAAAATGAATGAATGAATTCTTTCTGTAATGTAAAACTAAGGATTTTTGTTCTAGGAACATTGACATTGCACATGTTACTTTCTAAAAATATAAACTGTGTTCCCACGAACATAAAGGCCTTTTTCTTTAGTTTTAAAGGGTACTTAACAAACTTCATATTTCCTGGAAATCCTTAAATTAAAAATGAAGCCTTAATTGCATATTTTGTTTCACCTGTATTCAAAAATCAAGGTTAATGATACTTGTCCAGGCTCAATGTCCTTACAGTTGTTTGCTCAAATACAGGTTAGCTTAAAATTTATGGTTTTAAAAATCGATCCATGAGACAGGAATATAACACTCATGAAACCTTTATGTGTCCACTTGGAGTTAATCAATTATGATCCATGGGAAACACAACTTCAAAAAACATTTAAGACCAGCATTAAAAAGTCCCTATCCCTATTGTATAATGAAAGATGGATTTTTTTCATGATGACTCATCTATAATTCTGAGAATCTTGATATTAGTTATGCTTAGCTCTTGTTAATATAGGTTCAGATATATTTAAAATTTAGTTGCAGTTATAACACTAAATTTTTGACTTCCTATTTTATAGCATGAATGCATTAGATCATTATTTGCAGTGACAAGTTAATTTGTCTATAATGGAATATACTTATTAAAAATGTTTTTCTTCAACTAATTTCTTTAGTTTGATTTATCTACATTCTTAGTAATATTTTTATTATTGCTTATTAAATATTGAACAGCTATTTCATTTTTACAGTTATCGGGAATGAGTTTTTACTCCATCTGCAAGCCTTACGTTGCCTTCCAAATTGAGGCTCAGCACTAGTGATTTGAATCATGGATTCTCCCTGCTACTGTACTAATCATGGTAGTGAAACACAATTCTTGGATCAAGCGTCAAGCTCCATGGAACTGGACTCGGCACTGCACGAGCTGGGCATGCTCAGCAGTGTAACGGACAGCCGCATAAACTACCTCAAAGCAAACGTGAAATTCAAAAAGAAAAGGCAGCGCTCCAGCAATTCTTTCTCATCAGCCCCTGTCTGCATTGTGCAGATGAACTCAAAGTTTGTCACCAAGTTCTCCCTATCCAAAAACTCCTGTTCCTCCGACTGCGATTCTCAAGAGGAGTTGAGCGACAGCATGCTCAAGATGCTCGAGATATCCGAAGACAAGGACAGTGTGGAAGGCAATTCGGTCGTCGAACTGCCTACCTTCCACCAGAAAAGCTATGCGCAGAACAAATCGCGAAGAAGACGGTTGTTAAATCAGATGCATATGTTCAAGCCATATGATTTCCCGTGGAGATCGAAGTTAGAGGACTCCTTGAGGAACATTCCAGCTAGCACTGCTGCAGCGGCTGCTGCGGCTTCTGCAACAGAGAGGGCCAGTTCCCCCGTAGTGTCGCGTCAGGACAGTGGCAATAAGTCTAACCCGAGTAGTCCAGTCAAAAGCCAAAATTCTCTGACCACTTTGGGAAGCTCAATTGTTCGCTCACGTTCCTTAGATGATTTGGAAATTGGGAAGATAGAGGATTGTAAAGAGGACTCCTACGGCGGCTGTTACAGTGGTAGATCAGATATAGACAATGTTTCTCAACGTATAAGTAAGCTACATGTTAGTTGAAATAGTGAAAATGACTTATTACCAGATTTCAAAATTAACTGCTGTTAAAAAACTAAATATGATCTTATTCTGAGTTATTGACTTTAGTTTTGCTGTATGTTTCAAAATGTCTTTGTTTTCATGTCAGTTTGTCTTAATTTCATCCTAGTCTTCAGTTAGAGATTGTGTGCAAAAATCTAGTTAAACGAGCAGCTCACAACGTAAAATTTCCCTGTTGAGCACATGATTTGAAAAAGAAAGCGTATAATAGAGAAAAAGCTCTAAGTATTGTGGATACTTTTTCAGAAATAATAAAGCCGTTTGTCGTGCTTCAGCCTTCGCGATACCATCTTTGGTACATTGAAGAAGGCAGATTTAAACTTCCTAAAATTTGTGCTTTTTTTTCCTAAATAGTCTACATTGTTAAGTTTTGTTTTTCTCATTAAATTGAGATGTGCAGTGTTTGCAAGTGCTGTTGTGTTCCTGAAACTGATTTTAGTTTTTATTATCAAGCTTTCTGATTAAGATTAGAAAATGAATGTTATCATTTCTCCCTCAATGCTTGGATAGAAAGTTTGTTTTACCTTCTTCATATGAAGCATCGAAACAGCGTTTTGTCTCAGGGCTACTGAAACAGTCCACCCAAAACAGAACGGTCCATCAACGAGGAACTGTCACTGAAAAGGTCCATGCTTAGATGTCTGTCTCGGTGCATATTCCCACGAGGTGCGAGAATGTGTTATCGGTTATGACCTTATTTGCAGCCCCTGTTGTGGGATTGTGAGTATACCTGGTAGATTATGATGCTTTCAAAGTTACTGAAAGAGCCTTGATGACTCTTCAACATCTGACCCTTTATATTCAAAGGCACCATTTGTACAGAGAGATAGCTGATGTCTGGTCATTCTTTTTGCCTAACATTCCTCTCTTCAAATGTCATACATTAATTGCTGTTTTCAAGACATCACACTATAATAAGATTACTTCTTTGAGGGGAAATGATTAGCATAGATAGATCTTGGCGTTGTCTCCGATCTCTGTCATTGACAATTTCCATGCCCAATGGCTTTGTTGCATGGAAGTAGGGAATAAATCCCTCATGAATTCAAGCCATTTCGACGAGATTTTGAGGTATACAACAATCCAACCCATTTTTAATAATAAAAAAAAGGAACTGGACATTTGGACTGTTGCAGTAACCAGATGGTTAAACGTTTGATTGGTCAGTTTGAAAACTAAAAATGAATCAGCATGTAGGAATTGCTTTCTGTCTGTTCTTTGCAACAACATATAAGTCTAATTTCTTATTTGTATACTTTCATGGTTTTGTTAGATACGATTTATTGGTTTATTTGAAATATTTATTTGTTGAGCATTTAATAAGGATTAAAAGGACCGGTTAAAAAAATAATTGTTCACATTAGAAAGGAAACCCAACTAAAATATGATCATACTGCTAGAAAAAGAGTTACAACTCAAATATTGCATTTTGAGTCTAATCCTGGAGATAAGGCGCATCTAAAACAATTCTATCACATATCAAAATTTTGCAATTTTGAATTACAATAGCTATTTCACACAAACCAATGCAATGTGTAATTGGAATTTGGTTTTCCTTCTAAAATTTTTATATTTTGAGGATTCCTGGTGTTCCTTTAAAATTTTCAAAAAGTACTTGAATCTTTATTCTGTTTCAAAGTCTTTCAAAAATACCAAAATTTTGTTTAGTCCTTGCATTTTACCCAGACTTTTAAACAAAATTTGCCTGCAATTTTTACCTACTTTTACTTCCTTTTCTATTGCACACTGCTAATTGATTTAATTTGTTTACTTCACACAAAACTAAAGCTTGTATGTCATGTCTTTTGGAAAAGCTGCTTCTTTTGAATACATAAAGCTGATGACCATGCCTTTTTTATTCTAACTACAGAAATTTGCTCGATGTTGTCTACAGCTTGATCAAATATGGCCCCCTTCTACCATTGTTTTCATAAACCAACATTATGAGTTAAAAGCAAATTTGAATGAAATATTCGTATAATATTTTCATTTTTCTGTCTCTTGAAAGTAAATACGTGTGTTTACAAAATGATGTCCTTGAAAAATTTGTTCAAATAATATTTGTAAAGTACTTGAAATTTTTTTAATGTAAGCTTGTTTGAGTTGTGAGTGTTCTTCTAGGAGCGAAATGTATTCATATTGCATTTCCATGTGGCTTAATTTTAATGTTTATGGAGTAAACAAGTAATTTTTGGTCTAGCAGAGGTGTGTGCGTGCGCATCTTCATGAGTGCTTCAGACGGGATTGTGAAGAAAGCTTTCTACATTTATCAGTTTGAAGCTGGGGAAGGTTTTGAGAGAGAAGGAATTGACAAAAATCCATTTTAGATGGAATTTGTGAAACATCAAAGTATTATGTTACATTTTTCTATCAATAAAATTTAGTCTGGTATTAATCCTGTTAAGATATTCCTCAAAATATCCCCAACTTTTCATTTTGGGAATCAACTCACAATTTACCGTTATTTTGGCCTATAATTGATGTTTGCTAGTGCAAATGTGTTTCCAAAGATGCCTAGCACTTTCCAGGCATTCTCTATCAAATTTTTAAACTTGCCTTTTATCAGGCTATATTGGAGAAATCGAAATTTAAATTTTGGCTTTTTATCATGGAACATAAAGCATCAATTATCTCCAGTTCGATGTCGCTACAAATGAGGTTTGAGAAATGCTTGTCCCTAGTCTAGGAAAAGAAAAGTATAAAATAATACACTGTTTAAATCTCAGAACTCATAAGCCCCTGATTAAATTTTTTTTCTAGCCTGTTTCATTGTTTTAGGTGTAAGACCTTCACTGACCAGATTTGGCTTGCAGGCCATGTGTTGTGCACCTCTGGTCTAAAGTGCTTATGAATTCTAATACTTGTCACAGTTAACATTGTTTAATAAGTCAGAATTAAGCTTTTCCACTACTTTTCCCCTTTAAAGTGGCTGTTTAAAAAATTGTTTAATGATAATTATGATACTTTGTAATAAAAGTAGTACTCAAACTTATTTATACATTTATCAGTTGAAATTATTTGTAAAGAAACTTGTCAAAATTCAAAATGAAACAAATCTTAATTTAATAAAATAATAGCAATTTAAACTGTTTCACCATCCCAAAGACACTAGTGCCATTCTTGCAGTGGACTGGTTGAAAATCGCTGATTTAAACAATTATCGAAATAAGATGTACTATTTTTTCATTTATTTCACATTAAAAAAATTGCCCACTAGGTTTTATTTTATGAATGTAAATAAAATGTAGGTATGATCTGGAATGTTTTACAATTTTCTTACCTGTTATTTGCTTTAAAAAGTAATATGTACTTTGGTGTTTTCATTATAAGAAGAATCTTATTGTATTGTAAAAGGAACTGTCTTGATTTGCAGGGTAAGATTATCCTTAGGAGGAAGTTAAGAAATTGTGGAATCTGTTTTAAAATAAGGCTGATATCTTATTCAAAATGTAATTCAAATTTACTCTTAAAATAGGTATTTTCAATCAAATAAAGAAATTAACTTATAAGCCTCTGAATTCAAATCATGTTTTGCATGAATATTTAAATACCATTTTATTTTATAATACATTATGCAACTGAAATGCAAGCAGCATATCTACTGTTAGAAATAATTTGAAGAGGAAATTGTCATTAATGAATTTTTATCTAAGTTTGCGTTTTTTTTTTGTCTAGAAAATTACTTTGCTAGAAATCTCTTTGCCTAGAAAATTAATTTGCTTTACATTCTGTATTTTTTGTTGACTGTAATATATTAAATAAGCTTTATAAAATTGTTCTCTCTTAATATACTTTGCGTTGAATTTGAATGAAGCATTTTCAGTTTGAGATTTGATAATATTCAATTTCAAATAACATTTAATTGGTTTGTATTAAAAATTAGAGGTATTCTGTGTGGAAAGATGTATACAAGCACTTAAATGCATTCCACTTTTATTTTTTAAAAGAATTCGTAAATTGTATTAAAAATATTCTTTCATAAATATTATTTTGCATACAGTATCCTTTTCTTCTTCAGCAAGCTGAAAAGTTTTGTATTTGATGTTCTATGATTCAATAGTTTATGTCACTTGTATCTGTGCTGTTTTTTTTTAAATGTAATTAATACATTCTTTTTAAGTTTTGAGTGGTATTAAATTTAGGAAAAATGATTTTTATTAAATTGAAATTTTAAATGTGTACATTATTTGAAATTTAAATGTGATTCTGAAATTGCAACATTCTCACTTCGCTGCATAAAAATACTGTCAGTTATGAAATGTTTCTGTTTAATTTTATCTAAAACCTTATTTTTCAATCCTACCTCTGTTCAGTATCTGAGATTTGCTTAATCTCAAATTCAGGCCCTAAGTTAATATCACATCTGATTTGTTTACAGATTTATACTGAAATTATTTATATACATTCACTTTGGGTGTCAAAATTATGGCAAAATGAATGAAAATATACATCAGCTTGTTTAGAAGTTTTTGTGAAACAAAAACCGTTTTGGTTATCTATTTTCTAGGTCTTATTTTTGGTTATACTTTTCTGTTATTTCAATACACTGGCCCTCTTGCTTATTAGTTTTTGTCTTGTGTTTGCTAATGCTATACATGTATTAAAAACATTTTTTACATGTATTATGTGAAAGAATAATTTTTGTATCTGGTGTTAGACTCTTGTAAGTGTAACAAAATGTTTGAATTATAATCTTGTTTGCTTCGGGCTAAATGGAATTATTATTATTTTTGCATTCAGAACCACATTCCTATTGATTCCTTGAAATTAAAACTCCTCATCCATAATTGAATCGTTGATTGCAGAAACCATACTAGTCTAAAAATTTTGGAAACTGACTTTGTTACTTAAATAATAAGAAAGAAAACTCATAATGTTTTTGGACAGTTAATCCATTGACTTTAACTGTTTTTAATGTAATTTGTATGTTTCTTATTTTCTAAGGTTTCTGGTAGAAATAATGTGTTTTCAAAAGAACAAAATTGTAAGCTTTAATTATTTAGTTTCATTTGTTAATTCAAAATATCTTCTACGTTCTTCCGTGAACTACGAAAACAATATTTTCCTATTTTCAACTATTTTAATAACCACTAACAAAATACAAGACGATTTTGGTTCATTGAGTTTTGCTTCAGTATTGTAGAATGGTTTTAATGTGTTAGAGAAATGGTATAACATGTAAAGTATAGGGTTGTTTTGCTTCATTAACTTGAGTTGTATTTCTGTGTTTTGAGGGCTAGTGTTTGTCTAAATTGTATGTATCTGTACAGTTATTCAGCTGTGATTTATTTGGTGTATGAAGGTTTTCAAGAGTTACTATTTTGTTCAGTTTTGAAACACCATCTAACAATTGAGACATTTCAGTTTTGCCTGGATAAATGTATTCTCATGATATACTTTTGAACTCTTCATATAATAAAATAATCTGATACATATTGTTTGCCTGAACTTTCCTACTAAAAATTCTTTTTTGATGTATGCAATATTTTTATCTTCAGCAAAAACTTTATGTAGTGGAATAGTTTCACCAATATTTCAACCGCCTGAGTGTCACAAGATTTCTGAGTAGTATTGGCATGACTAAACCATATCTATTGGTTGAAAGAATCCTATAAAAGATTGTATTCGTCAAGAATTTCAAAATTGGTTAGAAATCATACATTAATACTGCAGGTTACATATGAGTGTGAACCCCACAAAAGGTAAAATGCAAAATATATGCTCTTGTAGAGATAAAAATTTAATTTTAAATTATTCAACCCCCTGACAATATTGTTCTAATTTCGTATGCATTTTGGGTGTATTATATTGTCTACTAAATACACAAACACTATAGAACGTGTCTCCTACCGCAATTGCTAAAATATGACAGCGACATTTCCCCTGTGTTAACTCAAATACACAAACCATGTAGAACGAGTTTCTTTGTCCATGTCCATTGCAGAAAAACAAACTTAAGATTTTAAAATTAGGGCATCGAGAGGCACTTTTAGGACCTGTGCAAATTTTCATGGCTACAGATTAGTCTGAAGACAGGAAAGAAAGAGCCTATGCTTTTCGCAGTGTTCTAAAGTATTAGGCCCGGTGCCCACATCAGGTTTTTCAACGTGCGGCAACGCAAGTGCGGTCTGAGATATATAAGATCCAATGGAGTAGTGCACACAACTCCGGCGCCGCTGCGGCGACACACGTCTAACTTGCGTGCAATTTGTAACGCAGTTCCCCACGGCGCCGCACACGGTTCTCCGGTCTAATTAAGTGGTGCACACCGTTATTTTAATTAAAGAATATGTTGTTGGAGCCCACTTTAATAAACCTGATTATTGTAATTTTTCTTTGATTTATTTCGCTGGAATCGTCTACACGTGTTTTCTGTTTGCTCGCAGCGAGTGATCTTGTATCGGAAGATGTGTTCTGTAAAAAATCGGAACGGGATATTTTCCCTGTTCGGGTTTGCGGAAATAAGTTTAAAAAAAAGTAGGGCGTGGTTTTGCGCCGATATTCATTCGATCTCTGACAGAATATCTCCGTCCAGCCTCTCGCCTTGGATGCAGTTAAAAGGACTTCGATCTGACATTCGTGCCATGTCTAAATTTTGTTTTTAAACTAATTATTTGGTTGCCTGCTGATGCCCTATTAATTTGTAAGAAAAGTAGATTCACTTACCGCAGAATTACCTCTACCATTTCCGAAGGAGGTAAAAAAAAGTTTCATACAGGTATTTTGAGACATGGGTAGATGTTCCAAATATTGCCCCTGTGCTTAATATCACCTACTTGTGTTTGCAAGCTATTTGTGCGCGAGTTTATGTGATTATCTTGATCGTCTAGGGTTTTACTACCTAGCGCCACCGGCAAGTTTCCTATCAGTTTAATCAACAACACTATTGCATCTGAAGTATTTGAGGCCTGTATTCACAACGTTATTTTTGTCTCCAATTCCTTCGGGGAATATCCAGATAAGTGCTTCCAAATCATAATTTCGTTTATATGACTTGGAAACTAAAATTATGTACTAAAGATCCGTGCGTATGTATGCTCTACTAGCAACTCGTTTTTAATAGTAGCTCCTAATTTCTTGTGGTGGGTGGTAATAAGAACAAGGGTAGGTGATATTATTAAATTATTAAACCCAAATTATGAAAATTCTCTTGGGAAACTTTTATGAAGTTTTACTAGTTAACTTAAACTGAATTAAGTAAAGAAGGTATATGATCTCTGCAAACCAAAGAATAGTTCCTAGTGATATTCATTTAGCTTCCAACTCTTGATTTCCCAACCCAGGAGACAGATACAGAGAAATAGGATAGGCGATATTTGGAACACCTACCCTAATCTAGTTAATAATCTTTCCCGCAAGCTCGTCAAATGATCGAACACTCATTCGGAAGTAATTAAAGAAGTTATCTGGATTTTGACGTAAATCCGCAAAAGATGTGTAAAATACCTCTTGGAAAGTCAGATCAATAAATAGACGTATCCTGTAACGTCTTTTTTTTTCAAAAAATATTTTTTTGTACACCAAATATAAGCAAAATAAACACGTTTTCTTCGACAATCCATCGCAAATGGCGCGATATGAGTACTTGCGTCATTTCATGGTTATGTGTGCATCTTTGGGCTTCGGCGCCGCACGTTGAAAATTCGGATGTGTGCACCGGGCCTAAGTGTACCAAATTTGATGTGGATTGGTAAAACGGTGTAAATTTGTATACAGATTATACACCCATCCACATCTTATATTTCTCTTCTATTATAAAATGAAGTCCTGACGAATCTATGACACTTACAGTAATGGGATTTGGCACACAGGTAGTGCAATTTTTTTGCAATTTTAGGGTCGAGGTAAATTTTAAAGTTCAATTTAGAGCATTTTAAAATGAATTTAATAGTTTTTTTCACCATTCTTCATTCTATACCGCGTTAATTCCGAGGAATGAAGAAACATCAAAATTTAGACTTTTCGCCCTCCCGCGTCACCTTGACGTCAGCCTTTGGAACCATGCTAGTATTAATTCATCTCCAGGGAGGGAACACATTTGAATGACCTTCGTTTGTTTCGAGATTCATTCATTTTGATTTCCTGCGAAACGTATTCCAGTGAAGCAAAAGATATTACTAAAGTAATCACTGGCGTTTTTCAGTTTTTTCTATCTCAGCAATCGTTAAAGGTGGAATAAAAATTTTAACGGATTTGAAATTTGCGGAAAATTTTACAACATATAGATACTTTATTCGTTTGATTATCTTTTAATCTTTATTTTTTTTCGCATGAGAGTGTGACGTCATGTGAACTTTCGCTTTCCAAAAATAAACAGATTGCATTTTTTGCCCTTCGCATTAAAATAAAAATAAAAACAGATTTTCATTTTAGCGAAGGAGAGCAAAGAGATAAAAACATTTTGACTGGGACTGAAAAGTTTTTTTTTCGTAAAATCGGAATCATTAAAGACAGATTAAAACACCAGATAAAAACCAAACACCACGGGCACGGGCAACGCCGGACTAGCCATGCAGAATCGAGGTTTCATCAATGTAAGTGGTCTATTTTATTTTGCCAACATTATCTATTGTATATATTTAAATCTTTAACAAGGTTTCCTTCGTATTTTGTAGTTTAAATTATTTAACTTCTAAATTTCCTTTTGTGATCTGTATCAAATCTAGGGTGGAGTGGTCGTTCACGGTAAGACGTTTGTCGCCAACTATTTTTTGTCGCCAAATCAAGATGGAGGCCGAATTCCGTAACAGCAGATAGGGTTGCCATAACAAAAACGGCAGATGTGAAGAAAATCCGCAAAAGGTGAAGGTTACCATATTTGGCGACAAATCGCCTTCTTACCGTGAACGACCACTCCACCAAATCTAGGAATGTTTCATAAACGAAGGGCTTTTTCTGTCAAGCTAAATGTACGTGAATGTGTTTTTTTTATGCATTTCTGACATAACATCTCTTTCAAATACTATTCTAGCACTTCGGCAATAAAAATTCCCAAGAATGAATTCCGAATTTATATATTATGACAGTTGATTGGTCAATGGCCCTACTGCATTTTAAAGTAACCTCTAACATGCATCATATGAGTATATTTGAGTAGAGGAAGTAAAATCTTTGCATTCCATCTGGTTTGTTTGCACAGATATTCTCTCGGTGGAGTGGTCGTTCACGGTAAGACGTTTGTCGCCAACTAATTTTTGTCGCCAAATCAAGATGGCGGCCGAATTCCGTAACAGCAGATAGGGTTGCCATAACAAAAACGGTAGATGTGAAGAAAATCCGCAAAAGGTGAAGGTTACCATATTTGGCGACAAATCGCCTTCTTACCGTGAACGACCACTCCACCATTCTCTCTAATAGATGAATTACTTCGAAGACATGTCAGAATTTTTCACTCGCTATTTGTATTTTTCATGGCAATGACCCAACCTTTTAGAATAATGCATAATTTAATGGAATGCAAAAGAATATTTCTGTAGTAGTTATTGTGGTTCATACTGCAAATTTATAAAACAGATTTAGATATCAAAATGTTTGTACTGTATTCAAAATCAATCTAAGCATGGCCAATTGAAAAGATAATTCGATTGATTAACAAAACTATTAATGGTGTACCATCAGTGCATATGCATATGGAACACACGAATTTGACAATTTAGTCCTTTTATATTACCTGCAAACCGCCCATGTTTTCAATGAATTTACACCTTGCTTTTTCAATTATTCTGTTGCAATTTGTCTGGTTAACTGTTCAAGTTTGAATTGACAGTATTGTGTGCTAAAATGCCCCATTTAGTGTGTAATGCTTAAATTTACAGTAATGTGTGATCACAGAAATATATATATTTTTTATCCTACGCCCAGCTCAAGGCCTTTCGGCTATACGCTGTCTTGCCGTCCAATATAGCGAATAAAGTCCTTGGGGAGAAGTATCCCTGGTGTCAATGTCCTGCAAACTAGAGCACTCCGCAAGGTGTTGTCTGTTCATAAAACCATCGCTACAAAGCGGACAGATCGGGGAGGTAGCCACCCCAATCTTATGTAGGTGTTGTTGGAGATAGTCATGTCCGGTTAATAAGCGGAAACAGGCCACTTCAATCCCTCTTGGTAGATCAGTAGGGATTCTTCCCTTGTTACTCAATAGACAATCCCAACTCCTTCCCTGTATATCCCTCTGATACTGCAGTTTTCTTTGTTTCTTAAATTGAAAATTTATGTAAGTCCTGCAGTTCCGCAAAGGGAGAGGTGGAGAAGGTTGGGGCAGGGAGAGTGCCGATTTAGCCAATCTGTCAGCTTCCTCGTTACCCTTTATCCCACAGTGACTTGGGATCCACTGGAGAACAATCTCACCACCACCCTCAATGAGGCGACTGATAGTTTTTTTGCATTGTGCCTCTGCCATTGAATACACATGGTTTATATCAGTAAAAGCCTGAATTGCTGCGGTTGAGTCGATAAATAAAACAATTTTCTTATCCCTCCTAGTGGCAAGGGCCTCAACAGCCATAAGAACAGCATAAATCTCACCATCAAAGTTGTCACAGAAATTTCCAACCGCCTTACTCAGCTGGAAGTATTGGCAAAAGACCCCAGCACCCGCCCTATTAGATTCAGGGTCGGCAGAGCCATCAGTATAGACATTGAGCCAGTCAGGGAGAGGATATCTCTCGTAGATGGTAGCCATCGCGAACGATCTCAACTCAGCATCAGTATAGTCTGTCTTGTTGCAAGGAAGAACCAACTGGAAGTCCGCCTTGACAATGTATGTGCAGTCCATCTCAAGGGCATCCATACAAGGCTGTCTACAGATGTCAGGCATATCAATTCTGTTGCCGATCTCCCTTACACGGTTTATAAAAGTTATTTGCGTTTTTAGTGTGCTTATTGCGGGATTATACCCCCGCCAGTAGCTGTTACCATTTCTAAGCAATTTCTCGCTGAGAACAAGGGCAGCCCTGTCTCGGCGATCAGACAGTGCTTCTATGCCACTCTGAAGTTCCAAAGATTGAATTGGAGTAGATTTTGCTCCACCAGTGATTAAACGCAGAGCACAATTTTGAACAACATCAAGCTTAGAAAGAGTGTTGGCACAAGCCGTAACCAAAATTTCGGAACCATAGTCAATGATGGGCCTGACATAAGATTTATAGGTGTTAGCAAGTACCTCTTGAGTTGAACCCCAACGAATTCCCGCAATTATCTTCATTAAATTCATCCGCTTATGCACTCTGTCTCTTGTTTTTAAAATATGATGTTTCCAGCTGAGTTTAGAATCCAAAACTACGCCTAAATAAGTGGGATTTGCCGTATGCGGTAAAGATTGTCCTTTGAAGAAGAGAGCAGGAGAATGATTTTTAGTACTCAGAGTGAAGAGCTGGAAGGTTGTCTAGTCTGGGTTCACCACCATTTCATTACAATCGGCCCAATCGCCTAACTTAGTTAAAGCCTTATTGATAAGGTCTTCGAGTTTTTTAACATCCGAGCCTGTTGTCCAAATAACTAGGTTGTCTGCATAGAGAAGACACTGAACACCCCGAGCTGTAGAGAGTTCATCGATAATATCGTTGATGATGACATTAAAAAGGCAAGGGCTCAAGACCGATCCCTGAGGCAGGCCCTGTTTAGTTTGACCAAAAGTAGACCTGACATTTTCAAGTTTCGTTCTGATAAATCTCTGGCTGAGGAAAGATTTCATCCAGCAAAAGAGGCGCCCTGAAACCCCAAGGCACAAAAGTTTCCGCAGAAGGTTTGCTCTCCAAACTCGGTCAAAGGCAGCCTTAAAATCAACAAACACCGCCAGGGTACTTTGTTTCCGATGGAAACCATCCTTCACCTCCTGCGAAAAGCGGGCAATCTGCTCAACAGTACCTCTACCCCTTCTAAAACCTGCTTGTCTCTCAGAGACACCTCCACTTTTCTCCAAAAAATATTCCAGCCTGTTCACAACCATCTTTTATAAAACCTTGCACAGAACACTAGTAAGGGAAATCGGCCTAAAGCTCTATAGAAACATATAGTAAAATAAAAAATATATAGTAAAAAATATATAGTACTTTAGAGAAATATATAGTAAAATATATAGTAATATAATATATAGTAGTATATATAAAGCTCTCTCAGAAATATATAGTAAACATTTTATTTTGCATAAAATACACTAAAAAATCCACCTTCAAAAATTTTGCTGTTGAAAAAGATATTAAGCATAGGCATTGCCAATAAAACATCTCGGGGGAAAATTATTTCATCATATATATTACAGTATTTGCTTTTTCAGTATCATACAAACAAATATGATTATGTACAATATTCAAACATGCAGCTTGCTCCAAAAATTGCATATTTTAAAAGTAAAATACCTGTTTAAAATGTTTTCTAACAAGGGTTCAAATGTCATGGAAGAATATTAAAACACCTCTTGTCTACATTTTAAATTTGATTTAATTCAAACTTTTTGAATTTTTTATATTCCCAGATACATCACCAATATCTTGCGCTTGTAATATCAACTTCAAGCGAAAGGTAGTAATTAAGCTTATTTATTGATAACTGGTGCTGATCTGCTAACTCTTACATTGAATATAAAAACGTGTTCAATTAATTTTATGTTTGAAAACTCAATGCTGCATGTTAATTCCAGATATTTCACATTTATAAATGTTATGAAATATCAGATATCAGCAAAGTATCTTAAGAGTTTACAGCAGACATTTATAGTCATATGCCTTCTTTGATGGTTTTCTGGTTTGTAAAATGGGCAATCAGAAGAAAGAAAATTAGTATTTTAGTAAATATTGAACTAGTTGAAGATTATTGTCCCTGCAAGGTATGTTTTGTAGTTATCTATTTTGTACTTCTTCCTCATTTTCGAATACTATTTTTATTAGTGAAGGGATACAATATTTCTTGACAACAAAATAAAGTAACTACACCGTCCCATTTGATTTTAGATTATTTTAAATGCACTTTTACTGTCCAGTTTTCGAACTTTTCTTCTTTAAACGAATTCCTTCACAGAAGAAAGTTCTTGTAGAGCAGACGCCTAGGGGGAGAGCTCGGTGCCTATGCTGTCGTGCTTGTCAAGGAGGCAATATTTCCAAGTTGACGGTTATGTGCTGTGTGTACAAGTACCTGGTAATTTAAAACACTAAATAATAGTCCGCAACTAGCTGTTATTTGAGTGTGCTTTCCTACTGTTTTCCATGAGGCACCATATACTTTTACACGCAGCATTTTGTCAACCGTTAACCTTAAAGACCGACCTTGGAGATACTCGACTCCTTGAATCAGCACAGCAGTGGAGTAAGTGTACTGATGATCACATTCACAATTCAACCATGGAATCGCCGATTTTCGGCAGCACCGAACTTACAGTTCGTTGTTATTACAAGTTAAGAATTAGATACTGAGAAACAGGAAATTGTCCTAGCGCAAATCGCAGAGCACGGATTCGAAACCGAATCGTAACAGTTCTTTTGGAATAGCAATCGCTGACTGACTATTCGCTTCCGTTTTGGGCAAATCTATTCATAAATCGGGCATTCATCACATCTAAATGCTTCGCAGTCTTAGTGCCACTTGCTGGCATAGAGTTCTTTGCGTTGGTAATATCCGTAGTGTTGAGGCGCTGTCCTCAGCCGACCGTAGATCCTAGAATAGTCATCTTCGCTGGATCCCGTATGCCCATCGGATTCTGAAAATATATTGCTATTGAATAACAAATATCGCAAAAGTATTAAGTTTTTCATTAAAAAGTTAATTAAGTTCGGAATTGGATTTTAAAAAGTCTGCCATTTGTTGGTATAAAGGCTTACTTTCACAGGGTTAGAAATTGGAAGTGGACGTCTTTGGCACCCAAGCATTTTACCTCAGTTAATAAAATCTTTAACTTCGGTACAATTTCAACTTTAATTTGTTTGCGTGGCTGTTATAAACACAATATATAGACTAGGGCGTTTGATTTTCAATTCTTCGTCTAATGGCACACACATTCCGCGACACACCAAAAATTATATTTTCTACCAATCCGACAAAAAAAGTTATTACTCTTGAAATAATATTTGTCAAAAGATCAAAACTAGACTGTCAAAATAAATCTTACGATTTAAACCGTTTCAACATCCATAAGGCACACTAAGGTCATCATTTCCCGTTTAAAAATAGCTGATCAATGACACTGATATTTATATTTTAGGTGTCTCTTCAAAGCGCAATGTTTGAGGTCAGTAGTATTTTCCCATTTCCTTTATAAAAGTAAAAATTTCTTTTGATTATGCTTCCAAATTGTAATCTTCAGAACCAGGATCAACAGATGACCAAAATAAAAACCAATATCTGTGAACTGTCTGAAACACTGTTTACTGCTATCCAGTTTGGAAGAATTTACGTTCTCCACAATGGGAATTGATTATCATGGGGTTTTTCTTTTTACATAAATCAAGTCATAAACTAAAAAAAATTCGAAGTTAGGAGTTAAATATGATGACTGGGTTTAAAAACGCTATCGTTCAAACCAAATTAATAGGTGCAAAATACGTCTATCGACCGCTAATTTCGAACCTTAGTTGTCTTACTTTTTTAACCATTTTGTCTTTTAACCATTAAGACCTAACCAACATAATCCTTTGTGTTCAATTATACATATTTTTGCTTGGCTACCAAAGAAACAAGATATATTGCACATAAACTTAAATGTGTCTACTATAACAAATATGCATTTAATAGTGTTAAACAAATCCTTAAAACTCAATATTAACAAATAGAAAGTATGATATTTCTGATAAATATTAACATTGCTGAACACGCGCATATTAAGCATCCAAAAACTCTTCTCACGAAATTGTTTTCCTCTTAACTGGATACAAAACAAATTTGAACTGCGAGTGAGTAAAATCCTATTTCAACATTTTTTTTATGTCTTACCCCATTAACTACTAATACATCTTTAATCAATTTAATTGTCTTGTGAATTCTCTCTCTCAAGTGCTTGTAATCCAAGCTTCTGGAGTCATCTGACACTAGTTTAAAATACGAGGCGTTGTCCTTGGATCTTTCCCTTCGGATTGGATTCAGTAGCCCGTTACGTTGTTCCAGTGCGACAATTATTCACCTCCAAAGCTTCTGGAAGAACTGTTTATGCAGTTCAATGTTTTTAATGGGGTAATTTAGTCTTATATAATTGAACGAAACACTTTGTCTCTTGGAAGAAGGCTGATTCTATTCCATCTATATATATAATTCTCTTACGTGGCACGCAAAAAAGACGTTATTAGCTATCGTGTTTTGGCAACATTGTACGATTATTTGTTTTTCACGAAGCCTCGCGCTTGAATTGAATTTATAGCGTTATCGGATAAAATTTTATTGAAAAAAAAAAGAATTTTCATCGAGCTGTTGCAGTTAATAATAGAAATCAAAGAAAGCGGAGGATCTTTTCAGGGCCATTTAAAAAAGGTCCTTTTCAGGGCCTACAATTATAGTTCAACAAGACGCTTGCACAACAACTTTCGACAGCAAACTCAATGAAAATGCGTGGTTGGCTCGAGTGCAGGGGTAAATATACACTCAAACAACATTCAATTTCCAAATCCGCCCTCACATTTCGAGTCAAAATTTTCTCAAAGTTTTCATTTGAATTCAGATTCTATCGGTACTGTATATATCTTTTCTGAAAAATAGCAAACAAATTTAGGTTTGAAAAATGTTTTTTGGAATATCATATTTTGTAAACAATACCTTTTGCTAGGACAGATGTTTTCATTGATGGGAGCGAAGCGAGCATAGGTTCGCGCAGCGAACCAATGAGGATTGCGAAGAAATCCTCCGGGGGTTGGCGAGCGTTTGCGAGCAGGGGGCGAGCCCCCTAGTGCAATTATATTGCTAAATCTATCTCGAGATTTTGCCGCAATATCTCACGGATCATTCTTTTGATAATCTCAAGCATTTAGTTACTGCATATTGCTATTAATTTTATAAGTAAACGCATTATTAATGAGTATCCTTCTAATTTTGGATATTCGTCAATCCTTCTTATTCCATTAAAATATTAAAGCATTCCGATTGTGATATATTCCGAGTGTGTATAAGATTTATCGTTTTCTGTAATTGTGTAACTTGGTATCGGATTTGAAAACAGGATGGTATTTAAAAAAATCCATATAATCTGTTTTCGAATTTGGGATTGCTTTCAAACATAATCAGTATCAGTCAGTTGAAAGGTATACAGGTAGTTAACTCTCCACAAATCAATCCTGTTTTTAAAAAAAATTTTAACTTTTTAAAATTAGATTTCATTATGTAAGATACATGTTGGGGTAAAAGAGTTTTAAATTTACGTGAATTAATAATAGATTTTTAACAACATAAAATTTAACTAGAAAGGTTGTGTTATATACACAGAATAATCGAGGATGGTATGTTCGTTTTAGTTGCCTTTAATTTCATTTTTAAAGGTTTATATTTGAGCAAGGTGCCGATCGTTTACCATTAATAAATAATTATACATGGGCTCAACTGTGCAAGTGTTTTGCTTTATTGATTGCAATTTTGTCTTCTCGTTACATGTAATGTTTGTTTAAATCTATAACATTTAATGGATCATATTTTCCAAAATAAATATGTTCCAAAATAGATTAAAAATGCAAACTGACCAGACACTTTAATTTTGCGACTCGCATAGTAAAAAGTAAAATAAGTATAAAGTGAATTATAAAATAAATGAAACTGGAAAAGACCCACTGTATCGAGCCTCAGAAAGTATGAGAAACAAAAATCGGAACAAAACAGTTTATTTGTAAACTTATTCACGTTAGCAAAAGACACCTCAATGGCGCATTATTTTCTGGAAACACCATTTTTGTGTGGCCCGTGTAAAAATTGTAGCTCACAGATTGATTTGTATTGGCTAAGCCCATAGACGTGAAATATAATTTGAGTGAGCATTGATATTGAGAGGAGCTTCAAAAAGTGTGACCAACATGTCCACTATAAGTCACTTGACTATTTTGAGAAAAATTGACTTGGTTGTCCGATTTGGCATCCTTTTGCCTCGTTTGGCGATACAGCATCTTATGATAGGATAGGTGCATGAATCCACACATTTCTATAAAATGGTGTCAAAGATGGTGAAATAGACAAAGCCTACTGCTATGAGATGATCAATCAATGGACCAATCGGGTGATGAATCAATGGATGGGTGTCTTCTCCCGTCTCGCGTAGCAATCTGATTGGATTACACTCAGCAGACGAAAGCAGTCTAACGGTCATGTTACTGCTAGCGATCCTGGGCACACAAATTTTACCATTGCCCACTCTACTTTTATATTTCCTCTATGGTTAAGCCTCGTGCTTAAGGTCCTGTTCACATCAGGCGTTTTATAACACGAGTTTTCGAGGCCAGCTATCCATAAGCATTAAATTATGTTTTTCTGTTCCTCTAATTCAAGTTTCTATCTTTGCGATCGTTGAAGATAGAGAAAAATTTCAACGGATTTGAAATCCGTGGAAAATTTTACACCAGATCGATACCTTAAATGTGATTTTCTTTAAATAAACAATTAATTGTTTAATAAATACTTAAATAATCAAACGGTAATTAAATAATAAATCTGTTTTTGGTATCGATCTGGCGTATAATCGTACGCTGATTTCAAATACGTTGACATTTTCACTCTATCTTCAACGATCGCAAAGATAGAAACTTGAGTAAGAAGAATAAAAAAAACGTAATTTAATGCTTACGGAAAGCTGACCTCGAAAACGCGCGTCAGAAAACGCCTGATGAGAACAGGGCGTAAGGTAAGCCACACATCAGTCCCGCGACACTACATTGGCTGAAATGCACATGCGTACGGACATGTTTTCTGTGCGCATGCGTATCGCATGTTTTATCGCACCCTGCTCCAGTGTGTGGCCGGGTTTATCCTTTTCAATTGTAACGGAACAGTTTTTCATCCCGTTGCATTTTCTTTGTGTGTTTTGGGTAGAGCATAGAGTGGATGCAAAACGCTGTACCTAAACCAGAATCATAGGGCCGGATGAGACTAAGATAACTACCACTATGGGCTTTTCGCAGAGGGGTATGCAAACCATTCATGTGGGGTGGAGGTGGTTTCTTGCCGAACTTCGGAACGCGGGCACTCATGCCGCAGTAGTAAGGATCATCTGGAAATAGACACAGAAAAACGAACATGAGTTTCACTTGAATTGGGAATGGGATTGTTCGAGTCCGAGAGGAAAATAGCATTTCCTTACCATATATGCTAGGATTTCGGCTATGGTTATGGTTGTTATTGTTATTGTTGTGGTGTTTGTTTTGAGGGAAATCAAAATGTCCATCATCTTTGTCTTCGTAGTCAGGCTGCAAAAGAAAACACAATTTAACGTTTGATTGAAAAAGACTCATTTTGATTACACCTGTATGAGACAATTTACACAGAGCAATACAAAGTGTTTTGTTTTTGCGTGACCACAGATTTTTTTAAATGATTAAAACGTTTCTTGGTCGAGTTTAATCCATGGAAGTAGGAAAGATAATGGAAGTGCCTTTATTTTATACTGTTGAAGCCAAAATCATAACCGCGCCGCCATCTTGGTGCTTTAAAAACATTGTGCTCGTGCATGTTAATGAACGTGGTTATACCGTTTTTGAACTTCCATGGTTTTTTACTGACGATTGAAATAAAATAGTTAGCACCATTTTCTTAGTTTTGATTTGAATATTACGTCTTGTGTCGCCTACGGGAGTACAGACCGAAATACAAAGAAGATCCCTGGAATATCGTTTCCAAGATAAGTTTAATTTGATGTATCTTTGGGCTGATAGCTTTTTGACCTGTAACTTCTAAGTATCCAAGCAGTCCTTATAAAAAGCTTTTAACAGCGCATGCGCGGCCGCCATCTTGGTGCCTTAAAACCATGGAAATATCGGCTTTAGTAAAACCGGTAGCGAAACATTGTTAAGGCATTTCCTTATCTTTCCTACTTCCATGGTTTAATCCTTCTTATTGTTTCAACGAAGTATCTCGTCATTAACAAAACTGATCAGATTTCGATGGACGAGATATCTTTCCATTAGATGAGTACTGATCAGATATTGATCTCGTCATCATGAAAAAATTAACAGTAATTTGATGACGAGATATCTCGTCGTAGCCACTTGGAGAAAATAGACACTTAGAGGATTGATAGACATCCAAATCCTGGATCTCTGTGGTAGCTTCTCATATTTGTTCATGTTCTGGAGTGCATCTGTCAAACGCATTCGACCAAATACGGCTATAACTATTAAAACTACTAGAATTACATACTAAGGATGCAATATTCAAATCTTCAAAGGATGATATAGATTTGTATATGTGACTCACATTCTTTCAGAGTAATGAGTTAATGAGACAAGTTCAAAATTGGGCAGTTGAATACAATAATTCATAATCTGTCTAGTGCAACTCTACAACGATGTACGTCTTTTATGGATTCTTGATACGTTGTATCACATTCTGCCACAATAGTGAGTTATTATAAAGAGCTAAAAGTATTGGCAAGCTTTTAATAATTCATAAAATCCAGTTTTGCCACAACCGTACACCAAGGACGCAAGTTTACCAACGTTTTGTAAGTCTGTAGTACCTACTACACTACCGTGATATTCAAGAAGGCAAAATATCTAACTTTGATGGTCAAATAGGCTACTGAAAGAATATAATCTCCCTACGACGAGAATTGCTTCCTTCACTAAGTGAGGTTGGTGGTGGTCGCTATGGTAACAGCGCTCGTACATTTTGAGTAGGGGTGACTAAGAATGTTAATTTTATTTAGGGTGGATGTTGACGGAGAGTTTACTGGTGTTGGTATTAGGGATACGACATCGACAGCAAAACATCGATGTTCAAAATTAAAACATCGATGTTGATAATACATCGCCCCAAAACCATCGATGTTTTTAAACCATCAGTGTATTTAAACTTTTTTCCCATTTCAAACTGGTTTAGCAACTAGTGATGTGACATCGGCTCCAATACATCGATGATTTTTATAAAACATCGATGTTTTTAAAACATCGACATCGATGTAGCATCCCTACTTTTCAGACCCTTCACCCTTGGTCACTTTGGTCTAAAAGTATGCTCAATTCGCTGATTATAAAAATTATGATACTTGCTTAGTTTTTAAATTTTATAACGATACTTTTTTTATTTAAAAATAAAACATCGATAACGTAAAAACATCGACAAGTATAAGAATCGATGTTACAAAACCATCGACCCCAATACATCGATGTTAAATACATCGATGTTTTTTGAAGAACATCGATGTCGCAACCCTAGTTGGTATATATTCTCGCTAACAAGTAGACTATCAAAAATATTTCAAATTTGTCATTAAGTACTCCAGTGTGACAAACTGGAATACAGTTCCCAATGGAAAATGGGAAAAATTCCATTTCTATGACAACAGACAGGTGTGACTTTTGTGGGAGCAAGTTTCGTTGTAGCTCTATGATACATAGGCAGTATCTGTTTCTAAACAGAGAGTATCTCTGCTAAAACACAGTCTATCAATCTGTTTAAGCGATCATATAGGTTGTGTCATAAATGTATATTATGTTGCTAAATCTTCGATACTTATACACGCAGCATGAAACACCGTGAATCCAAAGTCACCAACCTTGGAGATACTACGAGTATGATGAGTTATTGGAGGAACATAAATGGACATTGTATGAGACGAGTTGGAAGTAAGACTAAAAGGCTTAATATGTTTATCAAAGTTAATAATAAAAGGCTTATCAAAGGTTGAAGACAGAAATTAAGTTACCGTCGGTACAGGAACCCTGGGAATGTCTCTTGGGGGCAACTTGGGGGGTTTAGGATCCCCGAGTACGCCGTAGATGGAGTTCCTGGATGTGATGCCTGGTAGGCTGTAGGGATCCTCGTCGTTGATGCGGTTCCCATGCCTTAGCGGTCGTTCGAAGATGCTGGCAAGGTTGGGAGCGCTCGGACGCTTGGACATAATAGCTGGAAACATAAAACAAAGAACAATGAACGACTCATTCAACATTTTTTTTAAAGACCCTAACCGCTCAGCCTACCCAGAGGGTGTACGGCTACATGAGAGGCAATCGGGAGGACATTCGTCAGACCCCATAACGTTCTCAGCCCAATTGGACAAACGAAATACAATAGATACAGACAGTCAAGATGGTTAAATTATTAACCTTTTGACTACGGCTATAGATATAACTGGAGCGATTCTTTTGTGGCACGATTCTTATAACTTTCAAGGTACAACTAAATGTACCAGCCGTAGTCTAAATTCGTTCTTGGCGCTATTTTTATCGCTTTCAATGTACAACTAATGTACCAGCCGTAGTCTAAATTCTTTCTTAGCGCGATTTTTATCACTTTCAATGTACAACTGTTGTACCGGCTGCGATTTTCCAAACCCTCACTGATACTGCACCGCCAGGTGACAGGCCGGTCGCTGTGAGAAGCGTTAAGGAATTGTGGGAAGGTTGATCCAACTTCTTGGCGACTTATCGCTCCGTCGTCGCGCTTTTAGCAAGAAGTTTCGATGGATAACAGTTAGGGCGATTTGATTTTTTTAAAACAGATTTTATCGGTTTAAACCGGGTTTTTTTTTTTAGAAACAGTTTAACAAAGCAATGAACATTAAATGCAAAGTAGTAATTATCTGTTTTTTCTGCTCAAATTGATTAGTCCAATGGATTATCTTAATTAATTAATCATTATTTGTGATTAATGAATTATATGATTAGTTCTTATTAAATAATTAATATTACGGGGTGATTGTTTTTAGATTTTCTTTAATAAGTCAATGGGATCTTTAAATAAGCAGTAACTTTAAATGTTAATATATTTAAATTGGGATTTATCTTTTGAAATTATAAAAAATCTATAAAATCTCTTATCTATAAAAAAAAACAGGTTTTCATCAGTTTATAAAAAAACATCTGGTTTTAGTTTAATAATTTTATTCTCATTTAGTTTAAATAACAATCCTTGTTTTAATAACTGTTATAAAAAAAAACTGTTTTTTAATCAGTTAATTAAAAATCTAAGTCATCTTTTATCAGTAAAAAATTGCAAACTTTTGTGTATATTTAGTTATAGTTCGAATACTGTTTCATTTTAAAGGAAATAAACTATCTTGCAACGTATAAAAAGTTTTAACTTCAGCGTCATTTTCATTTGCCAAGGAACTTCGAAGAATAATGATATTTTCCATATGTAAAACTACGTTGAAATCTTTTGGGATTTCTTTTAATATTAATTCTATTTCCATTGTGCGCTCCACACGTGTAACACAATCAAGATAACACTAACAACATGAAGAATGTGCGGCGAGATTTCTTCAGCGCCAAATCATCCTAGTGCAACCCGATAACCGGTCAATTTAATTGGTTCAGCAACAAATCGTCATCCAGTGCGAGCGGCCTGTCACCTGGCGGTGCAGTATCTGTGAGGGTTTGGAAAATCGCGTACCGGCTGTAGTCTAAAGGTTAAGTAACCAGCTTCGATTGAAGAGGTTGAGGGCAACATAAGCCACGTTTAGATATTTTCAGGCAAGCCATTTTCGAGCTTTATAAAAATTCGAAAATTGTAATCGTTTATATGCTATGAAAGAGATAATTGTCAATTTTTAGTTAACGACATACTAGAGCAACACAACAGGCTATTGACGATGGTCCGGGATCAATCCAATAAGGGAAAGATCCGAGGACAACACCACGTAATTTTGAACCACGATCAGAAGCTTCGGATTTTTCTGCACTGATTCAAGCAATCAGAAATTCTTTTGATTCTCATAAATATTTTCATTACGGAGCGTATATCTGGTTTATCATTGTTGGTATTTCTGTGTTGCTCGAAACTCTTCAACGGAATTAGTAATTAGTTAAGATAAAATTACTAATTTAGTAACTGCTACGTTTAGAAAAAGTTACTAATTAATAATTTTAACGATTAAAACTACTAATTTAGCAATAAGATTACGTGTTAATTTAAATTAGTTTTGTTAACGTGTAAAGTAATTTTTAGTAACTATGCTATCGTAACTAATTTAGTAATTGGTTATGATAAAATTACTAATTTAGTAAGTGTTGCGTTCACAAAAAGTTACTAAATAGTAATTTTAACGATTAAAACTACTAATTGAGGATTACGTGCTAACTAAAATTAGTTTTGATAACAGGAAAAGAAATTTTTAGTAGTTATTTTATGTTATCCTAACTATATATATAATTTAGTAATTAGTTATGAGATGGAAAAAGCTTGTCAATCGCTGCATCAGACCGCGTTGGACGATTTCGACACTACAACGATGAACAAGACAATTTTTCAAACTTAATGGTTTTTGAGTGAGTAGTCAATCACTCCAGTGTCAGCATTTCAATTAACTTTTTTCGTTCAAAGTGAGAAGGAGCGGGTACTGACTTGGGGGCAGCTTGGACTTGAGCATGTCGAGTGCGACGATGTTGATGATCATGACCCAGCAGGGCAGGTCGAGCACCTCGGCGTTGTCTTTGACGAAGCCCACGACGCAGATGCACTGAGTCTCCAGCTTCCTTCTGTCCGGGTACGCCCTCCGCAACTCCCTCGAGATGTGCTGCTGGAACTTCTTCATGTCGAACATCTGGAAAAACAAGAAATCGGTGTAAAGTCAGGACACAGTTTTGTCACGAGACAGCTGCGGGGGCAATTCCACTGTTATTTACGTTACATTGAGGCCAATATGCTGATCTTGAAGTGTAAATACAGGGTGTCCATAAAAGAGTGTTCCAGTTTCAATGGTATATGATAACAGTTGAATTTAGGCTATATACAACAAATCATAAATCGAATTGAAGGTAAACTCTGTGCTCAGATTGCAAAATGTAAAAGTTACCTTTTCCAAAAAATTGAGCAAGTCCCATCCTGGAGTCTGGTTTGTTAATGTTTAGAAGGTGGCAAAATGTCTTAAGTCTTTCTCTTTCAGTTTATGAGAAAACAAAGGTGGGAAATTGTAATAAGTCAGTAACCACAGAACCACATGTTGAATCTTAAAATTGCTGTATCACGAAAAATTAAATAAGTGACTGATAACATTTTGCCATCTGAGCACAGAACTTACCTAGTTTTTCTTACAAATGTTCAATATGTGTATCTTTAGCTGTACGGCACACATCCAACCTTAAGTCCAATTCTTACCGTAACAGGGGTGGCTTATCTGGATATGTTGAAAGAATGGCTCTTTCCACAATTAGTAGAAGGTGAACCTGTAAACTTTATTTGGCAACAGGATGGAGCCCCTCCCCATTGGAATCTCTTTGTACGAGAGTGGTTGACCGTTGGATGGGTCGTAAGGGTCGAGACGACAGAGCTCTTTTTTGCTGGCCTCCACGTTCACCTGACATAACGCCGTGCGATTTTTACCTTTGGGGATTTATAAAAGATCTACGTGTCTACGTTCCGCCGCTACCTAATGATTTGCCAGAATCATTAGGTAGAAGGTTAAGAGAAACCACCGAATCAGCGGACTTAAAATTGAAACCAACGAATCAGCGGGTATAAAATTTCCCACATGTCTTCTATTCAAGTAAAGGTTGGTAATATGTCCCTTGCACCATATAGCACAAAAACAACCAACTTAGAAGGTGCATAAAATTGTTCCTTGCCGAGAACAGGTGACAGTTTGGAATCGGGTTTTTGTATCAGAGGCTTGCCATTAAAAGGCAGTTTTCGACGCGAAGACAAACCACCACCTGCGCCTCAGCAACAATGATCCAATTGGAATACTAGTACACATTCCAAATGTTCCATTTCTCAAATTAATCTACCGATGTGTTCTCTGGCCTGACATCAAAGCAGGGCTGGCCTTAAGACGATTCCACCAGAGGTCGATTGTTTTGGGTTTTATAGGAAATAATGATTAAATATTTAATATTTAATTAAACATATATTTCATTCAAATGTAAAAAAGCCATTGAGATTTACGTTTTTCCAAACAGAGCCGTGGACCAAAAAATGTGCAGAAAGCTGCTCTATTTTTTTTGCCATCTTTAAAGGGCATCAAAATTAGGTTTACAAAAGCAGAAGATTAGTTCCAGCTGTAGGAACTGATGTTATCATACTAAAATCTTTTGGATCATTTATTTAGTTTTGAAATATACAAATGTTGCTGCTTACTTTGACAGGTTTTTCAAATTCTAATTGTCCTTGCAATCGCTGAATGTCGGACGAGAGACAACTATCTTCAGGACTGTTGACGTCTTTTACGCATACTCCGTTTTTGCTGGCACGTTTGATGATGATGTTTCCCGCGTCATCCATCTTGATCTTGACACCCTTAAGGAGAAAAAGAACAATTCATTTTCACAAATCTCAATCCATTCAAAAAGTATTTTTGCACAAGTTATGACTGTCCGTGCTGTATTCTTAATGTAGATGAGAAAACAGGAAAACAGTGTAAGTATACTTTTAGAGTAGCTGGATTTTTATCAAAATATATGACTTTTTTTTCAAAAGTTGAAAGACTTTTAAAGGAAGATTTATAGTATAGTAGTAATATGAAAAGGAATAATACAGATAATTTTGTACAGATACAGTACATGTATCACTAAGAATAGCTAAAATAGGATTCTATTGTATAAATAAAATTCGAATTGGTTTTTGTTTAGGACTTTTTTGTTTTCGACCTTTCAGGCTTTGTTTAATATTTATTTAATTTAATAAAATCAGTTTTAGAATTAAACTTATTTTACTAATATAAAAATAAATTGAATTTATTATTGCCTTAAATTTCTCTGAGGAAATACGAAAGCGCTAAATTTAATGGTACAAGCCATACATTTAGAATCTATATATTTTAATTAATTAGATTATTCTCCAATATAAATTTTACAGCTGAATTAACCTCCAATAAGGTTCGAAAACTAAAGTTGAATCTGGATTTTTTTTTGTCCCGAACGTATCATTAAAAACAATTAAATACTTTGTAGACGTTCTTGAATTTTGTCCGAGGAATGGCAGCATTATAAGGTGTTTAATTAGTATTTAAATTTGTACCTAGATGGCAGCACCACAGTTCTATGGAATTTACCTCGCAATACATTCATTGCTCTTCTATGCTAGCCAAATTAGCCTTCGCATTCTGGTGATAATCATGCAATGGCAAATAAAATCTGAAATAATTTTAATTCTTCCAGACAATTCTCGTGTTAAAATTTTGTGTTCGATTTCATTTCGTAAATTTTTTTTTCCGTAATTTTGATGCCAAAGGTTGAGAAAACAATTATCCGAAACGATATTCTATAAATGGAATCTAGAATTATTAAATACGTTACATTTGTTTGATTTTTTATAAAGAACAAACAATATTTACCCTTGTATAAAAAAAAACACTCTCTCTTTAAACTCTTATATGAAGGCTCTGAAATTATTATTTGTATTTTCTGGAGAATTTAATCTTTTTAGCTTTAAATTCAGATATTAGTTTTTTATCCGTTAACTATATACATTATGTGGTATAATTATTAAAAAATGTCCGTATAGCGTAAACAAGAGCCAACGCTCTATACTACGTTATTATTAATTTTTGTAAAAAAACTGTAAGTCCATTTAGTAATTTTTAATACACTGCACAAAAATACCCTCCAAAGTTTTGCTTCATTCATAGCGTATTGACAGGAGAACATTGACACTTTTTCTATTATAACTCCACATTCATTATATCAATCCACAAATCATTTAATTACAATGAACTGATTTGTGGACTTAACTCAATTTAGAAACTACTGGAGCAATAAAAATCCAAACAGCCAACTGCATCCAAAATATATTTTTAGCAACCACTCTCAAAGAAAGTTTCAAAAATTTTCTAAACGCCTTTTCTTTAATCACCATATTTATGGCACACAAGAAAACAGTGACTAAGTTTATCTAAAGCAATCGGATTTACCTAAGCTCGATGGATTTTGTGAGCACGACCTGAATTCCTTTCTCTAGCATTAACGAGTACTTAGAAGCTTTAGGGAAATCGGTTACAGAAAAAAAACTTTAAAAGGAAGAAAAAAAAACTCCATATTAGTATCCATTACTCCTCACATAAGAATGGACGAAAATACAGTCTCTTACAAGAGATTAGGTTACGGTTCATGCTTGTCAAACGTATAGCTTACTATGTAACAGTTCATATTATAAAGATATTTTTTTTTCGGATTATGCAGCAGAAAGTTTAAGAACACAATCTTTAACATAAAACTATTTCCCAGACTGAAATGCAGTCCGAAAGCAACACTTTGGGAACTTTTACTCCTGTTGATTCGTAGTTGGGCTCTAATGATTGTGAGATCTATACTCTTGTCGGTTTTGTGAATACGCGACTGAAATCCCATGAAAATGTAACTGAGAGATGTTTAGCTATACTATAGTATAGTAAGAACACTTATACAGCTTGGCTGCTAAAATTCTGATACAGTACAAAGTCCGACCTAAGCCATTCCGGATTTCGTATTATTTGCATTTTTTGTTATAAAAATTAATCTACCCCCAACTTGCGAATTTTGTGTTTGCAATAGTAAAATAGCAGATATATAAACAGGAATAATTAAAAAAAAAAAAAAACCTTTTTAATACAATGCAACAAATTTTTTTTTTACTAGCAAATCTAATTTTTCTTTTATTTACTCTGAATTTGTTCCTTATTTTGCGTTGTTTCATCAATTAGGTCCAGGTTTAACTCCGTGTTCTTTAAAAATTGCCGGAAAGATGTAAAATAGTGAGAAAAAAAACAACACCAAACCATCCTGATTTTGGATAATTCCGGATTTTGGACGTCCGGATTCGGGACTTTTTACTGCATAAAATTTTCGTTTTATCGTCTATCCTATATTCATTTGAAAACAGCGGGCAAAGTATGTTTTAATAAATAAACAGATAACCTCATTAAAAAAAAGCAATACATTCTCTAACATCAGGAGGGCTCAAGGTAGCCTAATTGGTAGATAAACGGAACCAAAGGGTTGTGAGTTTGAAACTTGGTCCAACCAAAGACGCGTACACGAGGACTGGTACACGTTAAATCTAACGTGGCTTGAAATGTCCTCGCGTTGGCTTAGCGTGTAAGTTTGGAGAGTGGGTGCCAGCTCAGGTGTGATATCTCCATCGGACCGTGGTTCAAAATTACGAAGCGTCGTCCTCGAATGTTTCCCTTCGGGTTTGATCCCGGACCGTCGCCAATAACCCGTTGTGTTACTTCAGTTACGTAAATTAATTACGATCTAGAACAATATTGCCGTAATTCACTCTTTGACTAGGACTTTACGGACTGCATATAAGGGTAGAGAAGCTAGCGTAATTTACTAGTGTGTTCAACAACATAAAAATAGATAAGGCTTTTCTGATGATAAGGCTTCTCTCGAGAAATTAGTTCTTACCGGACAAATCTTAGCAAAACTAACAAAGCAAAATTGTTAATAGTTGTAAATTTCGTAAATAAATGTGAGCAATTGGCTTTCAGTTTATTTTATACTAGCCACAGCGTGGCCAGCACGGCTTTTCCCTTGACAGTTCTTTTCTTGGGTCAGATGTGACCACTGCTCGTTGACGCTCGCCAACCCCCGGTGATTGCTACGTATTCTCATTTGGTTTGATTTGCAAACGAACTCCACAAGCAACGCCGTGATGGCCTCGAAGTGGCTATTATCTACAACGTAAATCAAAACGCACTAGAATTGGAAAACTTGGCATGGTTCAAAAGGCATGCGGATGAAAAACGCTTGTGACGTCACCGGTCGAAAATCGCAAAATCCGTCCATTCTTCATTCAAGGTAGGGATGACGTCACATTCCGAAAAAAAAGCACGAATGATGAAAAAAACTATTAAATTAATTTAAAATGTTCTAGATTTAATTTTAAAATTCGGCTGCTACACAAAAAATGCAAAGAATTCGGACTACCTGTGTGCTCAATTTCATTATTGCAAGTGCCATAGATTCGTCTGGACACTGCGTATAGAGACACAGAGAAACATTTTCTTTTATAATAGTAGAGATCCAACACACGAACGGACTTCCTTTTGATGCGTGAACATGTTTGTGGGGGAAGTGTCACAAAAGATTTCAAGACCTAATTCACGATTTCTACTCGCAAAGCAAGAACATAATTCGTGTATATTTCAGGCCACAAAACTTTTTTCCCGTTTCTCCGCGAGGTATCTATTAAATAGCAAAACTGACCAGATGTTGATGGACGACATATCTCGTCAAAAGAAAAAAAAAACTCTACCAGATCTTGATCTCGTCATCATAATAAAAATCGGCAATACCTTGATGGACGAGATATCTCGTCTTTAGAGATATTGCTCAGAACTTAATGGACGAGATATCTCGTCGGTTAAATCCTAAAGTATTGCATACTTTCGTTTCTCAATTCCTCTTTCACACACATTCCGTTTCAACTCTTCCATTAGAAAATTTCTCTGTATCGGCATTAGTTATAATTTCTCCATTGCCAAATAAGTCCCGATAACAATATCAAATTCACACCATAAACAATATCCCAGGTTTTCGTCGACTACACACTCTGCCCCGTAGGCATAAGGTGTAAAAATATGTTCTTACTGACCATGACCCCCGTCATATGCCCAGAGAGTGGACCCGCCCAATGACCCATAACTCCAAAGCTATATCCTTTAAACAAAAGGTATTAAAAATTTATGCCTCGTCTTTAAGCATGATGGATAGTTTTATTGAAAAAAATAAGGACTATTTGTGTGCACAAGCAACTCAATTAAATAGCATTATTATGAAATAGGAAATTTAGCTGTCGAAATTTCAAATATGACGCGTTCTCACAACGTGGAGTTTTATCTTAGGCTTACAAGTGAAACATAATAAATCAGAAAAACATAAGTATAAGAAAACGAAGGGCAAAAGTCTTTTCACTATACTATACTTTAAGTGCGTCTGTCTCAAGAAGAAATCTAACTTTCGTGTATAGGAAAATCGAGAATTTGCGTTAACTTCAATCTAAAGATCACCACTTTTAGTCTGGAAAAGAAAAAAATATTCTCTAAAATTTTGACTTTTACTTGCTAGACGACGACATGAGGAGGATTTGCAGTGCAAACTAACCAGGCAGTCTGCGAAGTTTTATGTCCAAATTCTCTCGCATGATATTAGGGTTATCTTAAAATATTTTGGCTATATTCAGTATTTAATTTAATTGGAGTAGACCAATCAGCTATCAGACATCAATAGGGAATTCATCTTTTTGGAATTTTTATGGTCATGCTAAAATTGTATTCGACAAGCAAGTCAACGGACGTCTGGTTCAGAATACGTAGCTTTTGGTGATGTTCCGAAGGGAAAGACACGAGGACAACACCCCGTAATTTTAATACGATCAGATGACGCAAACCAGTACCTGCGCTGGAACCCCACTCCAAACTTCCACACCACGCCAAGGTAAGGACGTTTTAGTCCACGACAGATTTAACGTGCACCAACTCCCCTTTGGCTTTAACCCTGTCTCGAACTCGCAACCCTGCGGTTGCTTATCCAATCCGTTGTTTTTCAAAAAGGCTACCGCGGCCCACTGGTAGGTATTTAATCACCGTCGAACTGGAGCAAGACAACGGGCTATTAGTGACGGTGCGGGATTACTCCAGAAAGGAAGGATCCAAGGTCAACACCATGTAATTTTGAACCACGGTCATATGACGAGGTCACACCAGAGCTGGCCCTCCACTTTTTCGAGGTTCTCAGTATGCGTAAATGAGACACGTATAGCCGAAAAAGCACCGCCTATTCTAAGCCCGGTGCACACCTCCGGTTTTTCAACGTGCGACGCCGCTGCCGCAACGCAAGTGCGGTTTGAGGTACATTAGATCCAAGGGACTAGTGCATACACATACCTCCGGCGACGCTGCGGCGACGCACGTACAAGTTGCGTGTAATTTGTACCTTAGTTCCCCACGGCGCCGCAGCTCGCTGCGCACGCTTCTTCGGTCTGAAGTACATTGTTTTCATAAATAAATGAATATAAATAATAATTAATAAATGGTTGTATCCAGTAACGTCCATTTTGTTTCAAAATATACTTTTTGTGCACCAAGTAAGCGAAATAAACACGTTTTCTTCGATAGAATATTTATCGCAAATGGCGCGAAATGAGTACTTCCTTCATTTCACGGTTATGTGTGCATATTTGGGCTTCGGTACCACACGTTAAAAAACCGGATGTGCACACCGAGTTTTTAGTTTGACAGAAAATGCCTCTCACAGAGAACCTCAAAAATTCTTTGGTTCTTTTCCAGTTTGACTAAGTATGCATCATCTCTTCTACCAAGAAACAATTTTACACGGACCCATCAAGCTACTAGCTCTTTAACATAACTCAGCAAGAACCACTTCAAAGAGATATAAAGTGAGTTTACCAACTATCTTCTCTCCAGGAGGAAAAAAAATTTTAAACGGACATTCACTCATTAATGACTAATTGTTTTTTCTCTGCGTGGGCTTGGAAAATAACGCGTCGCTTGCATACCAAATGAAGGGGAGACTGCCATAATAATTTTGTGTGTCAGTCGTTAACCATGTGAGGACAAGCCCTCTAGTTGAAGACGACAGTAAAAATGTTGTTGACCTCTTTTGCAACAAGATGAAAGTGATAGTGTTCTTATCTCGTAAAAATCAGACGATAATTTTAAAAGGTTACGAAATCGGAATTTTCACAACAGGATTGAAGGCGAAGGATTCATAGATCCTGACTTTTTGACATATTTATGCCTTTTAAAAATGGCGTTTGGTAAGATTCGGTTGGAACATATTTTCAAAATGGATCAAAGAAATAAGATTTTGCATATTACCCAACACATATATTTACTCAGAATTTGTTTACTATAATATCTCAAACATTCTACATATGCAGTTGGGATTCAATTTTTAAATTTAAAACTTTTAGAATGGTTGCTCTCAAAGATGCCTGATTTACGAAACAATTACAAAGTTAAATTAATGAAACCATTGCGTTAAGTAGTTTAATCAGCGTCATACTGAAGCAACACAACGGGCTATTAAGTGAAATTACTAAATCAATGATAACATGTTCCAACAAAGTACTTGGCATCTAGTACATTTGTTGGAGGATTATAGAAAATGTGTACCTTTGATTAAATAAAAATAGGAAATCGTATTTATAATTACATTTTATACATGTAGTAATGCTAACAACTCCGTGGCTACCCCGGCGTTGCCCGTGCCCGTGATGTAAGGTATTAATCTGGTGTAAAATTTTCCGCAGATTTCAAATCCGTTGAAGATATATTCAATTAAAAAATTATTTTTTTATAGAAAATCATATTTTTATAAATAATAATATTAATATCAATCTGAACTGAAATTTTCCGCAGATTTCAAATCCGTTGAAATTTTTACTCTATCTTTAACAGTCTAGGAGATAGAAAAAAAGAACTGACTTCAGTTAAAAGATTTATTGTCTGGTAGGAACTTTATTCGTCCGCGCAAAATCAAAGAGGAAATGAAAAAATAATTTTCTCCGCGTAGTGTGGATGAAAAAAACTTGGCATGATTTCAAACCCTGACTGCTAGGTCACACGAGTGGAAAAAGTTCTCCGCGTTTTAAAAAGCAATGGAGAATAAAACTATTAAATTCATTTAAAAATCTTCTAGATTGAATTTTAAAATTTCGCCGCGACCCAAACATTGCAAAAAATTTGGACTACCTGTGTGCCAAATCTCATTGCTGTAAGTGCCATAGATCGTCAGGATTTTGCGGCCACGAAACAAACAAACAGACAAACAAACACTTCCTTTTATAATATTAGAGATTCCTTATATGTATAATTTTCAGAACAATCAAGCTAACTTATTTGTAAGTTTTCCCAAGCCAATTATTCTTTAAGATTAGTTCACTGAACGTAGTTAGGAGTGAATAATTATATTAGAAACTTCATTTTTTGAAAAATTTTTTGCCTTTGGACCTTTCTTACATGTCACTATGACGGGAATAGACTAATAGGTTTCCGGAAAAAGCATTTTCTGAGTGCAACATAAAATAATACTTTATTGAAATGGATATGTGTGGACTTGTGTTTGCACGAAGATGAATTAGTTGATGTTTTGAGTTGATGCGTGGAAAGTTTTATAAATAAGTTTAAAAATCTTTATATCGTTTGATTAGTTCCCTTCCAAAAAGGTTCATTATACATAAAAAACAATCTATTTCTCTTAATTCAACAGGTTGTAACTGAACGTCTTATTTATCTCAGTATATTTGTTTCATCTAAAATAAACATTCCTTTCGAAATAAGTTCACTTATAAAGCAATTTTCTTCCCTTAATTCAACATGCTTTTGAATCTCTAATTTATCTCAGCATCATTGTCTCAGTTAAATTAAACATCCCTTTCCAAATAAGCATGCACATGGGGCTGGTGCACGTTAAACCAGTCGCTGCCTCAAATGTCCTCACGTTGCCATGGTGTTTAAGTTTGGTGGGTGGGGTGCCAGCTGAAGTGTGACCACGTCATCTGACCGTGGTTAAAAAATTACGAGGCGTTGTACTAGAATCTTTCCCTTCGGGATTGATCCAAGATCATCGCCAAAAGGCCGCTGTGTTGCTCCAGTGCGACTTTAATTGAAACACCTACCTTTCCGAAATAGTCCATTGTATATAAAACAATCTATTTCACTTAATTCGTCATGCAGTAACAGCAACATAAAATCTATATTCGTAACCGAGCCTCAAAGTTGCAAACATTCTTTCAATCGCCATTTCTAATTCTCGTCTTTAACTCCTGCAACGCCTAACAACTCAACTCGATTAAGCGAACTATACGAATTCCGATCATGCGCCGTGGCGATGATTGCAAACGATCGGAGAACCTTTTAATTTCGCAACCACGACGAAGCTTTCTCTCGAAAACGATATATTTTATTACAATTTCTTCCTTTCAGAGCAAAGGAAAGCTCTGTCGTAAAGAGACGGAAGATTTATTTCCACTCGCATTTTCACACGCTTATCAGTGTGAGGGGTGCATCGGGGGAGGGCCAACAGGTCACTCAACCTGGATTTCCACAAACCACGTCCGTCCGAAAGTGATATAGCGTTGCATAACCCAAACTAAGCAACAGCTGTAAAGGTTGGTATACTTACGAAATAAGAATCGCGGTTAGCTTGTTTGATGACGTTGGGTCATAAAGATTGGATATCAGAGATCGAACACTACTAAGGCAATGGCACTTAATAGAAGAAATAGTTCGGTGGCAGCGAGTTCGACACCAATTGCTTCATATACTATAAGAATAAATAAAAATAATATACGCTTATAAAATGAAACAACTGGGGCCTAACCCGTCTCCCCCACTGAATCCCAATGAGATGTGCACCCAATAAGAAGCCTATCAGACACCTTAGGCCCAGTGCATACATCAGGTTTTTCAACGTGCGGCGCCGCTGCGGCAACGCAAGTGCGGTCTGAGATACATTAGATCCAATGGAGCAGTACACACATGTCTACGGCGCCGCTGCGGTGACGCACGTCCAACTTGCGTGCAATTTGTAACGCAGTTCCCCACGACGCCGCACACGCTTCTCCGGTCTGAAGTACCTTGTTTTCATTCATGAATGGAATATAAATAATACTTAATAAATCGTTGTATCCAGTAATGTCTATTTTGTTGCAAAATATAATTTTTTTACACCAAGTAAGCGAAATAAACACGTTTTCTTCTATAGAATATTCATCGCAAATGGTGCGGAATGAGTACTTGCGTTATTTCACGGTTATGTGTACATAGTTGGGCTTCGGTGCCGCAGCGGCGCCGCACGTTGAAAAATCGGATGTGTGCACCGGGCCTTATTGGGTACGCCACTGCAACATGTGAAGGAAGATTTCAACATGCAGTATGCAGTGGCATAGCGTTCATAGAAGCCCCAGAAGCTCAGAATCTATATATATAATTCTCTTACGTGGCACGCAAAAAAGACGTTATTTGTAATCGCGTTTTGGCAACACTGTACGATTGTTTGTTTATCGCGAAGTCTCGCGCATCGATTGAATTTATAGCGTTATCGGATGAAATTTTATTGAAAACTAGCCGGGCTGCGCCGGCTAGCGCTCGGCGGTGTGTAATAGTGCTTTTTTTAAACTTTTTTACGCACCGTAATCAAGCATGTTTTGATTTGTATATTTTATTTATTTTTATGAAACAATTCTTCAAATCATTGCGAGCGTATTCAATCAAATATTTAAGGAAAGTTGGTCGAAATATACATATACTGCTACAAAATTATACATGTCTAGTGATATTTTGCAGGAAATAGACATATCATTAAAATCTAACTCCTAAATAATATTTCTACAATAGGTAATATACCAGAACACATAATGCAAACAAAAATAAAATTCCAATCCTTGAAAAAATGCAAAATTCCGAAGAAAAAAATACGTACATATCTATTCAAACGTGTTGAATTTCGATTTCCTGAATATATTGTGAAATAGAATAATGCGACAAAAGACTTTTCAACGATATTGACAAAGACAATAATGATTTATTAACAAAAAAAATACATATTTATAATACTTGGGAATCCTCAAATATGTCCACAACATCTCGCAGTCAACTCAAATACCCAAACACGGAATTCTAAATCAAATTAAAAAAAGCAAACATTAATTCTGAAGTGGCCAGATACCGGGTAGCAAAATTACGTTTAAATTACTTTTACATCAAAGGAAGAAATAAGAAGTCAGTTCAAACATAAATTTTTACAATTTAATTCTTTACTTTGCATAGAAATTGACCTCGGCTGTTTAAAAACAGCAAGAATTCAAAATATCTGGCTTTTTTTATTTACGTTGATTGTTGCCATTCGACGATACACAAATAACGTCGATTTCGGGTCCACGTACGTTAGTGTTTTATATATATAGATAAAAGGACATTTTAATGAGCTGTTGCAGTTAGTTTATAATAGAAATCAAAGAAAGCGGAGGATCGTTTCAGGGCCATTTAAAAAACGGTCCTTTTCAGGGCCAACAATTATAGTTCAACAAGACGCTTGCACTACAACTTTCGGCAACAAACTCAATGAAAAAGTGTGGGTCGTTTGAGTGCTGGGAAAATGTATACACAAACAACATGCTGGGTATTCAACTTCCAAAGCAACGCTCACATTTCGAGTCAAAATTTGCACAAAGTTTTCATTTGAATTCTGATTTTAGAGATAGTGTATATATTTTTTCTGTAATACAGCAAATTTAGATTTGAAAAACATTTTTTTGCTAACATATTTTGTAAACAGTCCCTTCTGCTAGGACACATGTCTTCATTGAGGCGAGCGAAGCGAGCATAGGTTCGCGCAGCGAACCAATGAGGATTGCGATGCAATCCTCCGGGGGTTGGCGAGCGTTAGCGAGCAGGGGGCAGGCCCCCTAGTCCTGTAAAAAAGTTTAATTTCGGTGACGAAAAAAAACCGTTGATAAAACCCGAGTTTAAAGCGACTAGATCTGGTCAGTCTTTTTTCTAATGACAAGATACCTCGTCCATCAAGATCTAATCAGTCTTTATCTTCGAATGACGAGATACCTAGTCCATCAAGATCCTTTTGCTAATGTCGAGATACCTCATCGAGACACCATCAGGAGACACATAAGGAGGGAGTTAAGGATTAAGGGAATTTGTCACACACAATTAAAACATTCAGAACCGATTCTTCTCCCCTTTATCCATGAGGATTCATTACGAGGCCTTCTCACAACCTCCTCGTTTGCTTATTGGCTGCTCTTACAACCAGACTACCGCGGCCCAAACAAAAGTACAGGCAGTTCGCAACTTTCAAAAAAGAAAGTCTAAGAAATTCGATGGCTTTCTCTTCCCATTCCAACTATCAGAAGGCCAACTTTTGCTACACTTCATTACTCCGAACAGATTAGCCTCTCACCTCAATCTTGCCCAACCGAACACCGTTATGCACTCGAAAAGGTAACGGCTTGAGTCAATATTATCGGAGGCGCCTCATTCTGGCGTGTGTTTCCCCACAGCCTGGGCAATAACACCTCCCGTGGCTGAGATGGTTCACACCATATTCGTTTCTGTTTGTCTGACGCAGGTAGGAGTCACAAAACCGTGGGCCGGGAACAGATAATACCTACGCGGGTGACTGCCCTCTGAGTGGTCAATCAACCTCATGGAGATGATTTGCTTGATGAACATCTGGGCAACATTCAAGGGTTAAGCGTTGATTGAGTTTCACGCGAGCGTAATGCTCTGATCCTTGATGAAGAGGTCGACTAATTGGTTTCTGTGTTTGGAGGTTACAAATCAATTAACTCTTTCTGGAGCGTCGGGGAATCGAAAGGCTTAGAGTGGTTCGTATTCTTAATATGATTACATGGAGGTCATATTTGAATGTATAATCTTCCTCAGCCTCCCAGTCGCGTGGGTCATCGACGCACTAACTAAAAGTTCATTGGCAAAACAGGGTGACGGTTGTAAAAAGAAGCCCAGTTGCAACAGCAAAGGATCAGCAACTCGGTCTAGCCAAAGATTCATGTACACGGTGGCTAGTTCAAGTTAAATCTCTCGTGATTCAAATGTCCTCACGTTGGCGTGGTGCGGGAGTTTAGAGTGGTGGGGTGTCACCTCAGAAGTTGACCTCGTCTTCTGACTGTGGTTCAAAATTATGAGGCGTTGTTCTGGAATCTTTCCCAGAAACCTCGCTGAGGACAGACAGGTAACTTGGTACAGCTACACTCTACGTTTATGAGCAATGGCCTTGGCGATTTTTTTTGGCGAACTTCTAGTAGCGAGTTACGGTAGATTAAGGCAATCCACTTGTCTTTACGGTTATTGTGGTTTTCATGGCAACCTCGGCAAACGGCAACGTTCTATTTTCATTTTGAATATTCTAGAAAGTTCTTCCAAAATTCGTTAAAGTCGTTTGATTTCATTGGTTCGTTTGAAGTTTTTTCTTTGCTTCCATTGGTTATTTTGATTGCATTGGTCCTTTAAATTTTTTTTTCTGTGATACCATTGGTTCATTTATTTGTTTTTATACAGTTGTGGAATTTTTTTTTTGTTATAATACTTTTCTCGAAACGTTTAAGAGTTTTTCTTTTTGCCATTTGTGCAATTTTTGTTTTTTATTATTTTTTCTGGAACATTTCTGGTTGTATTATTTCAAGCTTTATTTCTTTTAAAAATCTTTTTCTTTTCAAAAAGCCTAGTGTATTTAGTGTAATTGATAAGTTTCACAGGGTATTCATTCCCAACATTCCCAGCTTAGTTTTTCTGTTGGTTCACAAATGTGTTTTGAATTGTGTTTAAGCTTACTACTATTTGCGAAAGTGTTTTAAAAATTACATTTTTCAAAACGTTCTCAAATGTGTTTTCAAACTTTCATTTTCCGTTGTAAAAAGAAAAATATTTTTTAAAGAAAAAGAGTTTTTCAATAATTCTTTCCTTAAAAACTTTAGAAGTTCGCCCCCCCCCCAAAAAAAAGCCAAGGCCGTTGCCACCACTTATAAACGTAGACTGTAGCTGTTCGGTAACGCAAAACCTGAGTAAACTTATCTGAGCGAGGCAAGATCAGACAGAAACGCGAGTACATCCACGTGCCTGTCACCTCTGAAAGAGCTATGGCGGAAACAAATGCCCCGAAGAAGGATGCGGATTGCAAGTGAAGTGAAACTGATTACCGAACAAGGCTGATAGCAAATTGCGAATCGCTATTAGATCTCGGGAACACCGTCTTTTCTGTAGCGCTCACTGGGAACCATGTGTTTTATCGACAAATTGTTGTGGTTTTTTGCATAATTTTAACTATTACCTTCTGTAAGCGATGCATATTGAAACGCATTCGCTTGTGTAGCACAAGTAAATGTTTGTTCTGACTAGCGAGTTGGCTTATCTGCTATGCAAATGGTTTTGGAGAAATAAAAATAAAATCGTTCTACATTGAAAGTCTGGCAAGGAATGTTTTGTTATTGAAAGTTCGTTCTTGTTATTTCTTTGTGAATAATTTTTAAGAAAATTATATGATAGATCAGAAAAAATGAGTTGCTTTGTTTGTATATGATTTGAACTAGTGTCGTTCTCAATTTAATCTATTCGCTGCACAGCATAAATAATAATTCTATTCGCGTGTTGTGATATTATTTGCCACCCAAACGATTTTTGAAAACGCATAATACTATATTTCGTTGGCTTAGAGCAGAAATTAATTAATTGCAATTTTTGGGAAGTGCGTTTTATGACACTAAAGCGTGTTTTCATGACGATGTAATCTGTTGTAATCTGTTAGAAGAAAACAATGACACTACCAAAATGGCTTACATTTCTTTTTACCTAAAAACTAATAGTTTGTCTTTAACAGTCTGAACTGTAAAATTTTGGGATTTTTATCTGTCAATAAGTTTCTGTTTTAAACTAACGATTTGATTATGAAAGAGAAGAGTTTTTGTTTAAATTCAGTTCTCCGTTTATAAATAATTTAAAAAATCGGGATGCTTTAAAACTGAGCTATAGTAAAATGGCAAATGAAAAAATTGCTTATTCTTAACTATTGGCTTCCGTTGGTGTTAATTTTAATGTTTTTAATTTGGAGGCAAAATTATTTTGATTAACTGTGTACTGATGCAAAGAGAAAAAAAAACCCCAACTCCATTCCAGATTTCTAGTCGTTTTCTAATATTTGAATCATTAATTATCTTACAGAGAAAAAATCTAGCTTTCACAATAGAGGATATTATAGTAAGAGCGGCCTAACCCACAAAATACCGAAAATTTTATTATTACCTTTTATTGCTATTTTTTACTTTCTTTGAAATGCGCTGGTTCAAGTCTTCTAAAATTACAAAATAACCTATTATTGATCCCTGATAAATAAATTTTCAGAATCTCAACTCATATTATAGATAAACAAAAATATATACCACACCTAATTTGGTACACTTATACGTTAGAACACTGCGGAAAACATAAGCTATTACTTTCCTGTCCAGACCAATTGTGGTACTTACAACCATGAAGATTGGCACACAGGTAGTCCTAAAAGTGCCTCTCGAATCCTCAATATTAAAATTTGACGTTTATTTTCTTGCAGTAAATGAATATTGACAAGAAAACAATTTTTACAGGGTTTGTGTGTTTGAGTAAATACAAGGAAATGTCGCCGGTCATATTTGAACATTACTAAATTTTTAAATCATTATCGTCTTTATCAATATTTTTCTGTCTTTTTTCGAATTGCTATGTTTTAGCTCAGGAAATCGAAATTCGACACATTGCACATCTTTCTTTTTTCAGAATTCTGTATTTCTTCACGTTTCTGTTTGTATACTTCATCTTTTGCATATTGCAATACATTATTCAGGAATTAAATGTATATATTTGCATCCGAAGTAATTTGTAGAAGCTACAAAAAGTTAAAAAGTATTTTCCGTACAACTTAAATGATTGAAATTAAAAAGTATTTTCTGTACAACTTAAATGATTGCCTTTTTCTATGTAAGTTATTCTAGTTCATTTTTCATTTTACATTTAAACATCTAAACCCGAGCTACGCCGGGTTATTCCGCTAGTTTATTGTAAACAAGTACACACGGAAAATTTCAATATCTGAGATTATATTGGGATGTCATTAGATCTTTCGAAAAGGTAAAAAGCGAGAAGTTCACGCTAGGAAACTAATCGTATCGTCTTAATCGATGACCTGAAACAAAAGCAGCTTCATTATCCCATACGTGATGAGACCGTGGCAGAAATCACAGTACTTACATGTCCAATGTGTCTTTTGGCATCTTCCGTTTTTGGGTCTCGCATAGGATTCTCGAAACCATTGAGTCCGATTCTGAAAAGAAGACAGAAACAAAATTTTAGACCAATGTAATAATTCATACTAAAAAGAGAACTAAATACTACATGAATTGATTACGGCTATGAGAGTCATTTTCTCTAAAGCCAAATGTAGGGGAAGGCGGGGCACAGTGTTACATGGGGTACAGTGTTACATGGGGTACAGTGTTACAGTGGATCTCATTTGAAAGTGGTAGCAAAATTAGCTCCAATTTGTTTACGATCTTGTTATCCACCTTGTGTTCCAGATGTCCATGTGTTTTGGAAGAATTTGTATCATTAGTTACTTTTCTGTAAGCAAATCTCTATTTTTGCATGTTAAGTGTAAAATTTTGTGTTTGTAATTAAATTATCTTTATTCATGAGTGATGCGTATTTTATAATGAATAACATTTTAGTAGTAAAGCTAATTGTGTTTAGGTTCTACTGAGTTAAAATGGCTGATCTAAATTCACATGATCTAATCACAAATTTTTTTTTATTACGAGCTATGTCAGATGGGGTACAGTGTTACAGAATGAAATGGGGCACACTGTTACATACATAATTTGTTCAATTAACACATTACAAACAAGCATATGTTTCACAATGTAAATTTTATTACTATTTAGCTCTGCATTTCCCATTTTCAGATTTTTAACTATAAAAATGAATGATAACATAAATAAATTGGTTAATTTTTCCTAAAGCTTTTCCTCCATACAGGTTTGCATATCTTTTTATATGATATTTACCATCTTTCTTTATATGATTAGCAGTTTTTTTTGTTAATTCATTCGAAACATTCACAAGCTAACAAAATTATGTCTTCTTAAGAAGTAAGGTCTTTCCCTAAAGCCACACCCCGAATAACTGTGCAAAATTGATGACGGATGAAATGTTAGATCTTGACTGATACGCCAGTTAAAAATATGATTACCGAGGAAATATTGAAGAGGAAAAAAGCACTAAACCCTAAAAAGAACGAAATTCCCAAGAAGCGAGCCAAAATGAACCTGAGGTATAAGCCTACCGATATATAATCAACAGAAGATGATTAACCGTATGCTGATAGTGATAACATATTTTTCAAAATTGCATCAGACATTGCTACAGACGACACAACAATTAACAATGGTTATTACGTTATAGTTGAAGATGGACACCTTAAAGAAAGTAAAATTCAATCTAATACGGAAGTTGTGAATCATAACATTGTTGATTTTGAAGTGAATTTTTCCATCTCATAAATCTTCACGAACAAACGAAGTTTATTCATTTGAAAAATCAAAAATCTTTTCCAAACCTCCTCTCCCAATTCCACCTGGAGGAACAATGAGAAAAGCAGAAATGCTGATTTTCCCTGTGGATTTAACTTCCTATCAAAATCTAAAATTAGTTAACAATTTCTTTAATCTTATTTTATCGTCTAGGGGAAGGTGAGGGCTCAGTGTTAGATGTGTTTTACTTTCAGCTATGACATCACGATATGCATCTATAAGAAGCAAACAAAGCCCTTAAAATTATCTTTGATCTCTTACATACATCTTACATTTCATTAAAATTAAAAAGAGTAACATTTATTTCCAGTATTTAATGTTTTTGGAAGTGATGTACATTGTAACACTGTGGTATACAACGTTATGTTATAGTAGCAGCAGTAAATATAAGAATGGGCTTTTATTAAAATTAATTTTAATTGAAATATACAGATATCCAATGATTCCTTAAGCAGGTTTAAGGTGTACGTATACTCTAGAAAATTTTTGTTAAATTTTGACTTTAAAAATCCAGTTTTTTTAGCATAGGTAATTGGTGTATTCTTAAAATCACTTCTGTGAGAAAAAATCAGATTGTGCTAATAATTAATTGTATAATTAAGACATAATATCTAATTAACATGTTTTTTTTTGTTACGTGAAATCACAAATTCTAATTTGTTCAGAAAAACGATTGCTGTTGAAAATTATTCCTAATATTATTCTTCATGTTTTGAGACGCCATCAAGTTGCTAGAAGAAATAGTTTTTTTTTATTACAATTTTTTAATCAAAGAATTATAAAAATCACATTTTTACAGGAATTTCAACATTTAAAATTAATTTCTTGACTAAATATTCAGATTGAAGCTCAAATTATCCACTGTACACTTATTACAAATTACAAAGTACAAGTTAGTACAAATTATCCACTTCATAATGACGCCAAAATAATTTTAATAGGTGAATTCATTGTGGAGTTACCATGTTCATGAAGTCGTCGACGTTCAACTGACCAGGAATAACATGCAAAGGTCCCAGGCCATACCCCGAAAAACATCCCCAAACAGGTAATCGGATTTTATGCAAATCCGCTGGCGTCCGGCCCATTATTGTAGGGAAATGTATATCTTATGTCCCAAATTAGACAGCCATGACTAAGGATATCTTTGAAGTTTGTTAGTTCAAAAGATATCTGGCAGAACTACTAGTTTTTACTTAAAAAATTTTGATAACAATTATCATCCCTACATCTTGACGCCAGCGGAGGATCAAGTGCTTTTGAGGCCAAGATTATTGACTAAAATATATTGCTGTATGAAAGGTAAGACTTTATGACGTAGATACCCTTTTATCCTCTGTCATGGTTGAAGTTATCGAAATATTAACGTTACAATAAATTCCTCGCATAAGTATTAAATCATGACGTAAATGTAAGGAAACGAGCGATACAAGCGATAATATCCAAAAAACATAGTAGATGTACAGGTATTTTAATTAACGTCGCACTAGAGCAACACAACAGGCTATAGAGACGGTCCTTGATCAAACCTGAGGTGAAAGATTCGAGGACAAAGCTAAATAATTTCTAACTACGGTCAGAAAAAAAAGAAAGCGCAGACGATATTTATACAGAAACGTACTAAAAATGCGCAACCGATATTATAATTAAATTAATTAAATAAGTATATAATAGTTTTATGTATTTTCTTATGAATTTATTATTTTTATTATTATTATTATTATATTTATTATTATATTATTATTATTATTATATTTATTATTATTATTATATTTATTATTATGTTATTATTATATTTATAATTATTATTATATTTATTATTATAAAATATTATTATTATTATATTTATTATTATTATTATATTACTATTATTATTATTATTATTATTATATTATTATTATTATTACATTATTATTATTATTATTATTATTATATTATTATATTTATTATTATTATTTTTATGTATTTTTAAAAGCGCAGACGATATTTATACAGAAACGTACTGAAAATGCGCAACCGATATTATAATGAAATTAATTAAATAAGTATATAATAGTTTTATGTATTTTCTTATGAATTTATTATTTTTATTATTATTATTATTATATTTATTATTATATTATTATTATTATTATTATATTATTATTATTATTATTACATTATTATTATTATATTATTATATTATTATTATTATTACATTATTATTATTATTATTATTACATTATTATATTTATTATTATTATTTTTATGTATTTTTAAAAGCGCAGACGATATTTATACAGAAACGTACTGAAAATGCGCAACCGATATTATAATTAAATTAATTAAATAAGTATCAAATTTTTTTATGTGTGTGACAATGGTAGTTTTTAGGCTTAATTTTTTTAGTTTCATTTAGAATTATTTTTAAAAATATAGTTTTAAGCTGCGAACTTAATTATTCAATATTATTCCGTTTTTGACATCATTTTATTTAGACATGTATTTTTAATAAAAATTAACTTAATTTTTTTGAGTAGTAAATATTTATGAGCAATGAAGCATAGAAAGGGTATGTTTCAACGCGCCCCCATTTAAGATTAGTTCGCAAAACATAATAACAAGCACTTGAATATTAATAATTTATTTCTAATGTCCGTTGCATAATCATCTCAATGGGCCAGCTAGTTTAAAGATAATTTAATTAAAAAATCGATTAAATTTATACAATTTTTCAACTACAAAACAAATTAATAATTATTAATTATGTTCAAATAGTACTAAAATGAACATTATATGGAAATTTTCTGAAAAACGCTTCAGTGATAGCAATATTTTTCTGTTTTTTTTTTATGTCCTTCAATAAAAGGCATTCTAGGCGTGGGACTACAAGGCCTACTTAAGGGATCTTGTTGCCAGTCTTACTCTATCATCATTCTTGAGTAGCATCGGTGGCTCAGCTGGAAGATCAACTGAATAGCAACCGGAGGATTGCGAGTTCGAAACTAGGCCCAACCAAACACCGTCGTGTACGTGGGGGCTGGTGCATGTTAAATCTATCGTGGCTTCAAATGTACTCACTTTGACTTGGGGTGGAAGTTTGGGGAGTGGGATGCTAGATCAGATGTTGATCGCATCATCTGACCGTGGATCAAAATTTCTCTCGGGGATTGATCTCGGATCCTCCCCAATAGCCCGTTGTGTTGCTCCAGTAAGACGTTAATCAACTACTATACTTACGTTAGCCCTAAGAGAAACTAAACGACGCTTCTAGAATATTTGTTCGATATGTTCGAACGAACCCCGATCATCGGAAGCGCCATAAACCGAACAGTTTATTTTCGGTGCGTTGGGTAAACGGCAACAATCCGATCTCCGACAGTCCAGAACGCGTCCGGTATATCTGGATCACATTCCTCCCTCCAAATTAGCATTCCTCGGTGTCGAACAAAAGCCCGGCATTTCTGAATGTCGTAACGAGATTAGGAACTCACATTTATCCACTTAAGAATAACAAAACCTCGTTGAGATAGGGAGAAAAAACCTGACCCAAATATCGGTTACGATTCGAATGCAGGAAGGCACGGGATAGGAAAAGGTGGATAATTTCCGGCGCACACAAAGGATTACACGAGTCCGCATTTAAAAAGAAATACAAAACGCCTTTAGAAAGTGGAACGGGAGACATTGTTGCCCGCAAAAAACATTCGCCAGTTTGTTTGTGGGTAATAGTCATGGGTGTTAACCCACTTTTCCTAGCGTTGCCGCCGCCCCGTATGAAATGATTTGGGAAAATGAGGCAATTCATCGGAAACGTAACGCATGTAGATTGCGCGGAGAAGTTGAACTTTCCAAAATGGCGTTTTACCTCGTTTGGGTTTCGGTTCTAAAAATAGCGATTCGTAAATTCTGAGTTGAGCTTAGCTGGAGTACCTGTTAGGGATGGGAGTGTCGTCGTTTGGTTGTCCAAGCCCTGCTAGTGTCCATTTTTTCTCGTTTGCGTAGTTTCAACATTATTTAGCAGACCAACCAGTATAGTGGTTAAGGTGTTAGCCTCTAGATGGGAAGGTTCCTTGTGCGAATCAGAGTCCGGGCATGGATGTTTGTGAGCGTATGGTGTAGAGGCGTCTGGTGCACCTTAGATCTATCGTGGCCGAAAGTCCTCACGTTGGGTTGGCGTGGAAGTTTGGAGAGTGGGGTGTCAACTCAGGTGTTGCCTCGTCATATGACCGTGGTTCAAAATTACGAGGTATTTATTGTCCTCGGATCTTTCTCTTAAGGGATTGATCTCGGACCGTCATCAATATCCCGTTGTGTTGCTATAGTACGACGTTAATTAAAAAAAAATTACCAACATTATTTGGTAATGGTAATGGTAATTTTAGTTAACGTCGTACTAGAGCAACACAACGGGCTATTGACGACGGTCCGGGATCAGTCCCTTGAGGGAAAGATCCGAGGACAATACCTCGTAATTTTGAACCACGGTCAGATGACGAAGCAACACCTGAGCTGGCACCCCACTCTCCAAACTTCCACGCCAACCCAACGTGAGGACTTTCGGCCACGACAGATTTAAGGTGCACCAGCCGCCTCTACACCATACGCTTACAAACATCCATGCCCGTACCCGGATTCGAACCAGGAACCTTCCGATCTAGAGGCTAACACCTTAACCACTATACCGGTTGGTCGGCACCAACATTAATTAGAAACATCGGTAATTTTTTAAAAGTAACGCCATACCAGAGCAACACAACTTGCTACTAACGACGATCCGGGATCAACCCCCTAGTGGAAATATCCGAGGACAACACCACGTAATTTTGAACCAAGGTCAGATGACGAGGCAACACCTGAGCTTGCATCCCACTCTACAAATTTCCATACCAACCCAACGTGAGGACTTTCGGTCACGACAGATTTAAGGTGCACCAGCCGCCTCTACTCCATACGCTTACAAACATCCATGCACTGACCCGGATTCGAACCAGGAACCTTCCGATCTAGAGGCCAACACCTTAACCACCAGACCGGTTGGTCGGCTATTCAGTAATAAACATGATGCGAAAGCTCCTAAGTCAGCATGTAGGGGATTGATCCCGGATCAATAGCCCGTTGTGTCGCTCTTTGTACGACGTTAATTAAGTTTACCGTACCTAAGTTAACATGACTAACAATGACGAATTTTTGAAGTCGAATATTATACTTAGTCCGTAATTTAGTATCGTTTTTTTCATCGTTCCTGAAAAAGTTTGGATACAAGACTTAGGAGGTCTTAACCCTTCTAGTGGTAATTTGGTAATTTTTGTTTTACGTCGTACTAGAGCAACACAACGGGCTATTGACGACGGTTCGGGATCAATCCCTTAAGGGAAAGATCAGAGGACAACACCACGTAATTTTGAACCACGGTCAGATGACGAGGCATCACCTGAGCAGGCACCCCACTCTCCAAACGTCCACACCAACATAACGTGAGGACTTTCGGCCACGACAGATTTAAGGTGCACCAGCCGCCTCTACACCATACGTTTACAAACATCCATGCCCGGACCCGGATTCGAACCAGGAACCTTCCGATCTAGAGGCTAACACCTTAACCACTCCCTTCTAGTGATTGTCTCGATGAGGCAATGTCTTCATTAGCAAAACTGACCAGATCTTGATGGACGAGATATCTTGTCAAAATAAGAAAACTGACCAGATCTTTTTACCTTGCCATCATAACAAATCAACATCTTGATAACGAGATATCTAGTCATTAGCAAAATTTTTGAGATCTTGATCGAATATCGAAATATCTGTCGAAACCACTTGAAGGGTTAATATTAAAATGACGAGTAATTCCTAAAAATTTGGAAAATGAAGTTTTGAGTTCGAGGTAAAATGGCATGTGTCAGTTTCAAAAAGTTTCCCATGACACCCATTCAATTTCTCTAAATTATTTTCAAGAGTGGGTTCCTAATATCACCTACCCCTATTCCTATAACCATTCATCAGGCGAAATTAGGAGATACTATTAAAAACGAGTTGCTAGTAGAGCATACATATCCACCTTTAGTATTGAATGTACTTTCAAGTCATATAAACGAAATTATGATTTGGAAACACTGACCTGGATATTCCCTGAATGGATCGGAGACAAAAAATACGTTGATACACAGCCCCAAATATTTCAGATGCAATATTGTTGTTGACATAACTAATAGGTAATTGGTAATTTTAGTTAACGTCGTACTAGAGCAACACAATGGGCTATTGACGACGGTCTGGGATCAGTCCCTTAAGGGAAAGATACGAGGACAACACTTCGTAATTTTGAACCACGGTCAGATGACGAAGCAACACCTGAGCTGGCACCCCACTCTCCAAACTTCCACGCCAACCCAACGTGAGGACTTTCGGCCACGACAGATTTAAGGTGCACCAGCCGCCTCTACACCATACGTTTACAAACATCCATGCCCGGACCCGGATTCGAACCAGGAACCTTCCGATCTAGAGGCTAACACCTTAACCACTATACCGGTTGGTCGGCCATAACTAATAGGAAACCTGCCTGTGGCGCTACGTGTGGCAAAACTCTAGACCGTCAAGGTAACTACATAAACTCACAAATGTCGCGCATAGTAGCTTGCAAACACGAGTAGGCTATATTAAGCACAGGGCGATATTTGGAACCCCTACCTTACTATAAAGAAATAGATTCCTAGAGTACGAAAAACAAACTGTCCCTTGACCAGAACTGGTAATAGTCTGGAACAGCTTTTTGCACCAGAGGTAGTACACTACAGGGCAGATTTTCAAAACGATAAACCTCCAAGAGGGAACTGATTTACTTCCATTTTAACCTTTCAATTTCCTCCCTTTACTAATTAAGTGCACTAGTTTCTATTGCGCAAAATTGCTCCCATTGCATCTTCCAAAAACATGAAGCAGCAGGTTTGCTCCATAAAAAAACATTCACCAGCACTTGGCGTGGTCCTGAGATATGTGAAAAATGCATTATGCATAAACTGCGTTCCGATTTTGTAACCAAAGGGGGAAAACTTTCTCGCAAATCTGTAACTTATGAATTCGTTTCCTGCGCTTTGTTGGCTAATTCCAGTGGTAACATTTCAAGTGGAAACAAATGTGCTTAACGGTTTACGGATTAGCGCCCGTTCATTCATTAACTGCGCTTTAAGCGTCGCGATAATTTCCTCATCGGTTTTAGAGCCGATAAAAAGTTACGTACTTTCCACTTCCTCGTGCTTTGAAGTCTTATTCAAGGTGTAATTTACGAAGTTACGGTGTGATGAAATAATGTGGGAATTTCATTTATATCGCAGTCTATCAGGCAGAAAGAAAATGGCGCAAGACAGAGAACTGAATGTTCATTAATACTACCATGCCTGTCAAGTAGGCGGTGTATCAAAGTTATGTCTTTACGGTTGATTGTTGTTAGAATGCTGCGGATGAGAGAGAGAGAGAGAGAGAGAGAGAGAGAGAGAGACGTCTTTTATGTCAAGCTAAACGCTGGTGGTGATTGTGTTTAATGCGGAAGGTACAGCCTGTTCGTATTCCGTACGTGACGTCACTTGTCTTTTTTAGAATACTGTATCAGGGCGAACTGCCGATCCCAAGAATGTTTTCCAAATTAGTTGATTGGTCAAAGCCAATAAGATACACCACACTCACGATGATAAATCAGTTGAGAAGTAGTGACCATGGATGGCCAGTAGTTCGGCATTTTAAAATAAACACATTGGGAAACATAAATAATGTTCGAAAAACCAGATAGGTGGTGATAGCCTGGTTGAACTAGCGGAATGGTTATCAGAGGGTTGCGATATTGAAACTAGGTCCAACCGAAGACCGTCGTAGCTGGTGTACCTTATATTTGTCACGGCCTCAAATGTCTTCTCGTTGACTTGATGTGGAAGTTTGGAAAATGGGTTGCCAGTTCAGGTGTGACCTCGTTATATGACCGTGGTTGAAAATTACGAGGCGTTGTCCTCTGTTCTTTCCATTCAGGATTGATCTTGGACTATCACTAATAGCCCGTTGTGTTTCTCCAGTGCGATATTAATTCAACTATCCATTTACCTCGATATAACTAGAAGCAGAAACGACGACTATTTAACATAAATCTGAGTGAGACGTAAGTTAAGATTTTAATGTCAGTGAATTTCATTGCAAACGGTCAACCAGACCCAGCTGATGTCCTATCCTTTTAACCTGAAATGGTTTCTTATTAGTATTGGTTAGTGGCGTTTGCCCTCATGCTTTCTACCGAGGCTAGAATCCAGTCCAGCTATGGACTGGATTAATTTAGACAATGTGTAGGTCTCCTTGCGCATGGTGTATCATTTTCTCCTTATTTCCACGACTTTGCCTCTGTATCATCCACACAAAGTTGCCAAGATTGGGCGCAATTTTTTTGGGTTCCTTTTCAATTAAGGCTTAAAAAGTGATTTGTATTTTATTGTTTTCGAGGAATAAACCGTCTAGTTTGTTTGTTAATGAAAATCTTCCGGTTAACAATAAACCGTCTGGTTTGTTTGTTGATGAAATCTTCCTCATAAAAGATCTTTTATTATCTCCTCATCTCCCCAACTTTACTTCTGGATCATCCATACAAAGTTGCCAAGATTGGGCGCAATTTTTTTGGGTTCCTTTTCAATTTATGCATTAAAGTGATTTGTATTTATTGTTTTCGAGGAATAGATACAAAGTCGAATCTAGTTGACTTATACAAGGTTTCCTAAAATTAAGCATTCGATCTTTATTTCTATTTCGATTCAAACTCGTCATTTACAGTAATCAATGTTACTCTACGCTAGTAAGGTGACCACGATATGTAATATGCAGGATCGTTTGGGTAAGAGGATGTGAAATCTTCATAGATCGTCTGGTTTATTTGTTAATGAAAATCGTCCTCATCAAAGCATCTGGCGCTTCATAATAATGCACCCAGCACGATGCAATCAGCAGTTCGTTGAATAATTGTACTCGCATCCAGGGAGGGTATCATGATACTTCCATGACGCCCAGTTGGGAAACAAAACCTTCTTCCCATTCATACTTTCAAGAAACGCAATATTTTTTGCAAATTCAGTTCACGATAATGAATTTCCGTCTGACAGATTTAATTCGTGGGTGGAATCACGTGATCTAGTCGTTGCCAAACAACAAATGCAAATGAGACTTTTTGTGCCACGTTAAATATGTTTCGTATCTGGGTATACGAAAACAAATTTAAGACTTTCCCTCGAAAATTAGTCCCGGTACACACATCCGGTTTTTCAACGTGCGGCACCGCTACCGCAACGCAAGTGCGGTCTGAAATACATTAGATCCAATGGAGTAGTGCACACATGCCTCCGGCGCCGCTGCGGCGACGCACGTCCAACTTGCTTGCAATTTGTACCGTAGTTCCCCACGGCGCCGTAGCTCGCCGCACACGCTTCTCCGGTCTGAAGTACCTTGTTTTCATAAATAAATGGAATATAAATAATAATTAATAAATGGTTGTATCCAGTAACGTTCATTGTTTCAAAATATACTTTTTTTTTTGCACCAAGTAAGTGAAATAAACACGTTTTCTTCGAGTGAATATTTATCGCAAATGGCACGAAATAGTACTTGCGCCATTTCACGGTTATGTGTGCATAGTTGGGCTTCGGTGCCGCAGCGGCGCTGCACGTTCATAAATCGGTTGTGTGCACCGGGCCTTAAATGATTTAATTTTATTGAAAATTCAATTCTTGGGGGATAGCTGTGACTCATTGGGTTTCCCCACTGTATTAGCAACTATCGAGTTATAGGTGACGCATTTTCTATCCCCCTATATGTATTACTCTCTTCTGTGTCAATAAAACTTTTCTTGAGTGTGTTCTTCCATTACTTTCCATTGTCTTGTGTTTGGTACTGCTTCGACAAAAGAGACCCTTACACCATAAAACACAACGAATCGTCTTTCAATTCTTTGTTGTAAGTCTCACAAAAGTAGCTAGTCGACTCCATCAGTCTTACACTGCTCATGACACCATCCGGTTTTTCAACGAAAGAGAACATTTCCCCCTTTTATAAATCTAGTATCTCTTAGTAGATGCTCAGTAACCTATTTACGGATTTTCATGAGATTTACAAAATTTTCTCAGATAAGTTGCTTACCAGAACAATGCCAAAGTCGATCTTTGAAGCACTGAACCTGATATTATCCTTTATAAACTTATTTCAATATTCAGTCTAAAATTCATAAGCCTCTTACGATTGTATTCATTTGATGAACTTGCAATAACAATATGGAATAAACTCTACAACGATTTATATTCGACCTTGTTCTTTTCGATGTCGCGCTTAATTTTTGTACAAACGTTGATCAATTATAAAAACGTGCTTCGAATATTTTCCTTCCTAGCACCTTGTAAATGTCCCCTGTAACGATTATATCTCAAGCAATTCTTATTCAGTTCTCACACAAAAACGCAATTTCAAGCGATTCAATGCAAATATGAATCCATTGTGTTGAACGCAATGAATATACACTGATAAATACGCATAACAAACATTTTACATACAACACTGCAGTAGCAACGATTATCTCTGCAATAACACATATTTTTAAGCCTAATTAGAACCTATGTTGCTTATATACCTGTATGGGAAACAACAATCAATCAAAGGCAATTACTTTTTTTATACACAGATGAAGCTGGTTTGATGGAATAATGATGAACCACCACTGGCACACATATGGAATATGTCCGATCGAATTTTTTGATTCGATAGATAAAAGAGCAGGCGATAATTTAGATTTCAAATTACCTCCATTGCATCCAAGGATCTTTCAAGGACGAAGCCTGTTATCGTGCTAGTACCTACTGGTGGCAGATACAAGAGCCCTTTCGTTTCATTTTCAGAGAATTTCTTTGCTTCTTCTCTGTTCTTAAAAAAATGTCACTTGGCGGTTAATTTATCGGAGCTCTGTTTTGAAACCGCTGGCTTCGGACATTAATCACGTTAACTGTCAACCACGTGTTTATCGGAAATCTGCTCTTTTTTTTATGTTACTGTTACTTTTAAAATAACAGTGTAAATCATTAGGATTGCGGCACTCCACTGTAACTGGGCTGGCACTTTAATTTATCAAAGTGGAACATTTTTCAGCACGAACGTGATTGGATGTTCAAATGACTTCTTAAGTCATTCATTATTGCACAGTCTACATATCTTGGTGTCTTCTGAATTTGACCAGCTGGTAATATTTGAGGTGCTGATTCCACAGATGTCATTGGTTTTGTCCGATCAGATGTAGTTTCCACCTCCTTACAGTTAACACCTCACTTGTTTTCAGACGACCCAGGTGTTAGGAAATCGTAACAAATTAAAACTTGATGCAGTAGAAATTATTTATTAATAGAGGTTAAAGATGGACTGCCAAGTAACGGAATAGAAAAACAGTTTGTTTGCATTATAGTTTCACAAATGTTTTTAGCTCAATGCGCTTTTGAAAAGTCAATTTTTTTTAAGGTAAAACTCTATATCAAAAAATAATTGTAAGTCTATGTGTGCCTATAACTCCTGAATTTTTTCCAAAACATTTATACAGCTGGTATAACTTAAATTTCAAAAACCTTAGTTTGGAAATAAAACAAATTGTAACTGTAATTATAAAGTTCTTCAGCAAAACGAAATAGAAAACAATGAACTGCACATAAACACACTAGAGCTCCTTAGTATTGGTAATTCATATCAATCAAGTCAGCAAAATTAAAAATAGTCTCTAATGAGAAGGATGTGACAGGTGTGTTAAATTTGTCTGTATTAAGCTCTGTTTTACTCAGCAGCCTTAAAATCTCTATGATGTAGGTTCCACTTTTTAGTTAAAAGAATTAATGATAATGCATCACTGTAGTGAGTGTCTGTTTTATCAAGGGGCTAGCTTATGGAGCGTAGTAGGATGAAAATCGTCTGACTTCGTGAGCGGTTATGAAATCTCATTAATTTATCGCCAGAAGAGTCTCATGAGCAATGATTTCTCGCCAACCCTGAATCGCCAAAGCATAGAAGCATTTAAAAAATTTAATTTGTTATCCGTATACTTTACTCCGTTCATGTTCTGTGGGGTTGGCAAATAAAAGAATGACTATACTTTGGCGATATAAGGTTGTCAAGTTAGAGGTAGACGACAAATCATTGCTCTGGAGACAATCCTCGATCCATACAATAGGAAACTTCAAAAACACTTCAGGAAGTCGGACGAATTTCACTTAGCTGGGTTACACAAGCTAGTTTAGCCAAGTAGATACGTTATGCTTAAAACAATTTGAGGTGACACATTTTCATGGCATCTTATTGCCGCTCTTGATCGTCAAAGCACCTTGTTTCTCCTGGGTCAAGCATACCACCCTAAGGTGCCGACCAAACGGTATAGTGGTTATCCTCTAGATCGGAAGGTTCCTGATTCGAATATACGGGTCAGGGCATAGATGTTTGTAAGCGTATGGTATAGAGGCGGCTGGTGCACCTTAAATCTGTCGTGACCGAAAGTCTTCACGTTGGGTTGGCGTGGAAGTTTAGAGAGTGGGGTGCCAGCTCAGATGTTGCCTTGTCATCTGACCTTGGTTCAAAATTACGTGGCGATGCACCGAATGCCTAAGGCAGGGACGGTGATAACTAGTTGAAATACCACCCTAAGGTGCTGACCAACCGGTATGGTGGTTAAGGTATTGGCCTCTGGATAGGAAGGTTCCTGGTTCGAATCCGGGGTCAGGGCATGGATGTAAATTGTACTGTTCTTTGTTAGTGGTAATGATGGTCGCCCATTGGGTGCTCCTTCACAAGTGGCCATCACTTCTGGATTTGTAGTGGCAAAATGATTACAAATCAACAAAGCCTACCATTGGATTAATAAAAAAGATAGGAAGGTTCCTGGTTCGAATCCGGTTCAGGGCATAGATGTTTGTAAGCGTATGGTGTAGAGGCGGCTGGTGCACCTTAAATCTGTCGTGACCGAAAGTCTTCACGTTGGGTCGGTGTGGAAGTTGGGAGAGTAGGGTGCCAGCTCAGAAGTTGCCTCGTCATCTGACCGCGGTTCAAAATTACGAGGTGTTGTCCTCGAATCTTTCCTTTCGGGATTGATCCCGGACAATTGCCTATAGGTGCAACGTTAATTAAGTACTTACCAACCTGCTCGACTTCCAAGTCTAAAATTATGTCTTACAAATTTTTATGCCGAACAAAAAGTTTCTCAGTCAACATTCAAGATTGTGGCTTAGAGACATAAGACCTTCGGCCCATGTGCACAAATCCACCCACGCATAAATACTGTACATAGAGACAGGATGTTATGTGCTTACTTGTAACCGTCGAATCCGTCGGCGGATCCGTTGACTGTGAGGACAGGTGTCCTGGCGTATGCTTTGGCCACCCTCCTGTTCCTCTCCATGCAGATGATTTTGGCCCAAATCTCGTCATCGATCTGCTCCCACTTGTTGAGCACCTCCTGTATATGGTCCTGAAGAAAAAAAAACAAATTTAACGCCACTGAAAACACAGACAGAGAAAAATAAATTTCGCTTGAATCAGGTACAATAACATAAATTTACGACAGATTGGCAGTGAAGTGAGGTTAAAAGAAAGTATGCACACTATTTCGGTGAAACGAATACAAAAGAACTTTGTGCGATGAAAATGTAGTTTTATGTTCTTTCCGAAGAAAGTATATTTCCATGCATTTTATAATGTTGTATTTTGTTTTAAAATTTGACGGATTCGACACGTGAAATGCTGGTCTCGTTTTTTATAGCTCCTTTGTTCCTTTTTTCCTACGATGATACTTCTCTATATTTCGTTTCTTACTATTTATTTTACACTTATTTTTCTGTCTGTTTTCGCTTCTTCCATAAATCTGACATTCAGACTGACAAACGTCGTCATGGATAGCCTCTTTCATGGATGCCATATTCCCACCTCAAATATAATGAGCTTTTTCTATAGTTATTTTTATCCATCTACTATGATTAACCCTCCTGGTGGTTAAATCGATGAGATACATTGTCATCAGAGCCGCGGTAGCTCAGTCAGTAGAGCGTCGGGCTCGCATCAGAAGGGTTGTGGGTTCTGTCCTCGGAGCCTGCAATTCTGATGGTTGCGAGATCGGCGCTTGGACCTGGCTAAAGACCGTCGTGTTCGCTAATGGTGGCTGGGGCACGTTAAATAGGTCGTGGTCACAAAGTCCCCCATGTTCCCATACCAAATCAATACCTCTGGGGGTACCTGATCAGGGGGTTATCGGCCTCTGATTGGGATCTAAATTACGATATGTGTGAGTGAATGGATGTGTGAAAGGGACCTTCCTGTAAAACGGATGTGTCATGCATGAAGAAGTCCAACCCTCCAGGGCAATGGCACCCCCAATTGGGCCATATATGGCCCGCACGACAACACCAACATTGTCATCAGCAAAACTAAATATTATCATTATAAAAAAAATTAGGCAATATCTTTATGAAGATATATCTCCTCATTAGCAAAACTGACCAGTTCTTGATGGATAAAATACCACGTCATTAGAAGAAAGCTTACCAACCAGATCTTCATTTCGTCATTGTAAAAAATCGGCAATGTCTTACAGATAGTTAGCAAAATTGATCGGATCTTGATGGACTAACTAACACCAACACACACTCCCGTGCCTCGTGTCGTGAGACTCTGTACCAGTTTAAATAAGTGTGGTTGGATGAATAGAGCATGTTACTCAGGTGACATGTCTACGCCGAATGTTAGAGCACATTACATAAATACATTATTACATCTATACAGTAATTACTAGGGCAACTTTTTGCAACAAATGCAACTTTTTTTCACACATTCTACGCTGCATGTAAAGTGCTAAAACCAAAATTCCTCCTACATGGGGTGTATTGTAAATGAGTTACAACCGCAACATAAATGCAACTTTTTCCATAAATACCACATTTTGTATAAATGCAACCACCTGCAACTTTTTAAAATTTAGCTTAAAATTAAATTGGCAATTATTTAATTTTACAAATTTAGCTCAAAATTAAATAGGCAACTATTAAAAATTATTTTGTTAAGTAATATTTGCGAATGTATATATATATACAGACAATGGCAGATTATTGAAATGCTAAACTTCATTCACCCAGAGGTGTCAAAACGTTTGCTGAAAAACAAAAGCAGCTACGAATGTTTGATTCGTCTCGGAAAAATCGGATTATCAGATCGATAGACTTTAAAGAAAATCTTTGCAACCTTTCGTATATCACTAAAATTGTCAAAAAATTCTGATTTTTTCATTTGTTACGAATAATTTATTTTAGATTTTAGTGTATCAAAAATAAATGCAACTTTATTCCCATAAATGCAACTTTAGGGAATAGTAAATGCAACTTTTCCCATTTTTACTGCAACAAAAAATTTGCCCTAGTAATTACATTAAATAATAATTATACTAGGTTTTTTAATATATACACTACCCTACAATAATGGACCGGACGTCAGCGAATTTGCATAAAACTTACATACTTGTTTGGGGGTGGTTTTCGTGGTATGGTCTGGAACCTTTGCATGTTGTTACGTCATGCGTAATTGCAGCGCCACCTGTGCACCAATCGCTAGATAAAGGCCTTGTACACAGAGTGGAAGGAGATAGTTTGGATATTCAACTTTAGAACTGTGTTGAACATTGGAGATTATGATCGACGTCTGAAGAGTGCGATCAACCTCGCAGTTGCGTATCGAGTTGTGTACTCGTTAGTGAATAAATCAAGTGATTTTACAGTCACCTGGTCAGTGTTTTGATTTCTTAGTGAAGTGAAATCACGCATGTTATTCCTGGAAAATTGAACACCGACGTCCACATGAACATTTTGGACAATCAGGTTCTTCCTACGCTCTGGCAATTTTATGGAATACTTCCAGGACGACAACGCTACATGTGTTGCAGCTTCTGGCAAGTAGTGGTATCAAGATATGAATGAAAACGTCTTCCCTGGCCTGCTCAGAGTCCCGACCTAAACCCCATAGAACATTTGTGGGACGAGTTAGAGAGACGCTTATGGACTAGGGAACCACGTCCGAAATCTACAGCTGAGCTGGCGACATTTTTTCAGCAGGAATGGACACAAATACCCATAGCTGTGTGTCAAAACCTTGTTGAAAGTATGCCCAGAAGGGTTGCTAGTGTAATTGCAGCACGTGGGTGACCATCCCCTATTAAAGCATGTATTATTTCCCTTATACATTTTTCTGTCCGGTCCGTAATTGTAGGGCAGTGTATATATACAACATACAAGGGAAAACAAAGTTCATTTATTAGTCTCTTAGGATAATCAAGTCGTGATGATTCTAAATGAATCTCTAGATACCTCGTCATTATCAAAAATTTTCAAACCTTAATGATCGTGATATCATGTCAAACCACTTGGAGGGTAAAATTGCTCTGGGCAACATAGTAATAAGCCACAGATATATGTTGCGTTACGAGAAACTAAATTTAAAACAAAATGTTCAAAAGGATCAAAAGAACTTTTGATTGTTTGATTAATATTCGAAAGCTTAATAACACGACCTTTTGAATCGTGAATAAACCATTATAGTTTTAGAACTTTTTAAAACTTGAAAATTGCTCTCTTGGAAAATTTGAAAAGTGGCTTATCATTAAGTTGCCGTTGACTTTCAATTCAACTGAGGTTAAGAGGGAGTGGCATTTTAATTTTTACGGAAGAGTTAAAACCTATCAAGATAATTTTTGAAATTATCGATTAAGAATATAATTTAACATTACTATTAAGGCATTCGTTAACATCTATTAATGTACCATTTTTGTACATTAAAATAATAGCTGTTCTTGAAGAATTTAATATAAATAATATGGTAATTTTTTGAAGTTCCCCGTTTAGATACATTAAAAAACAGCTGTATTTCAGGGATGAATATTAGTAACACTTGTTACTTTAATGTACTGTTTGTGTACATTAAAATAACAGATTTTGTATCTCCAACTACTAGTTAAAGTATATTCATTAGTTTCTGTTGACCCATGGGATCCCATAATGTGCCCATTTGGAAAAATTTCTCCTAGCGAGATTCCGCTTTACAATGAACCAATCAAATAAATTTGTAAAATAATTTTTGAGTCAGTCTCAAAACACCTTAAAAGCCAATAAAGCAAAATTTTAGTATTAACGTTTTCTCGGGATGAAGAGATTAACAATATATAGGGAATTAATAGGGATGGTCTGTAAAAAAATTAGAGTAATTCTATAAAATGTGTTGTGTTTATGAATACATTTGTAAACAAAAACATTTTGAAGTTAGTTTTATATATATGCCACTATCGTCATATATTCGTAATAAATCAAGTGATTGTTGTGCTATTTGTTATAGGTTGAAAATAAGCAACGTAATAAACTACTTCATTTTAATTCTATTGCATTTTTAATTGGCGTGAATTAGCGTATATTGGTGAGCATAACTAAAGGAACTATGAGATTTTCAGCTACTGCTCAACAGTAAAGTGACATGTATATGGAAAAATGAAATAAAACGTTCGTCGAAAATTACCGAACTGATGAGTAAGTGATAAAAAGAACAAAAGCAAACATTAAAAACAAATCTTTGAACTACAGTGGTAACCCTGCGCTTGGGAGCCGTGAGAGGAAGGATAACAGTAAACTTTAATACAGAGAGGAGGCAGTCCTTATTAAGCTTCATAATCACTTCCAACACTGATACATCGCCTTTGTTTATTGAAAAGGAGATTGCGGACGAACTCCTGAAGAAACAGAATTCATTCCTATGGCAGAGCCTCTTGCGTTTCCAAAATTTGAATATGCTCCAGCTTCATACTGAATACCATCAACTATACAAATCACCACAGGCTGTTTCGTTTAAAATTTTATGTCTTTAAAAATAGTGTTCATGAAGTTTTGCACGCCAGAGTATATTTTATAAATACTTTTAATCGGTTCGTCCATCAATTTTCACCACACACACATCCCGAAATGTACAACAGATTACAATTTAATAGCGCAATAAAACGGGCAGGAACATTTCTCATTGTTAAATGAAGACGTCCAATTTCTTCGTAGAAAACAAAACTAGGTTTTACGGTCTCTGATTAAGTATAGAGACGTCCAAATAAAAGCAGCAGAATGCGGAAAAAAACTTTCGAAGTTCCAACATAACACCTTTCGTGATTAAATGACCACCCGACATTGCGTGACAGGCGACACTTGCCGTTTCAGGAGGTTGAAATCATTTCAAACCGCCTCGTGAATCGTCCTATATTTATACTTATTTAGCAGTTTGTTCAGTTTTTGCGATGAAAGAGTTGGTTCTGTCGCGGAAAAGGCTTAGCTTCTGAACTATTTAGCTACGAGGAAATGGGCAGACGATCATCAAATCACGATACGGTTGCCAGATGAGCCGATGCGAGCAGTGGACCGAAAAATAGCGGCCTTCCGAATAACTTCTCATGCGTCTCCTGTAGAGATGTTTCGGTTCTGTGTGTGCTTTGGAAACAGTGTTCGAATTTTTATTACAGCGTGCGAAATTCGCATTAAGAAAAAAACGTTCACGAAAATCGGTGTTCGTATACTAGTTCTGATATAATTTTTCTATATTTAGAATTTTATATTGACTACATTCCACAGCTCATTGATTTAAAAAAAAAAAATTGATTTTTAAAAATGGAAAAGCTAACAAGAAACCCAATTTCGAATGCTTAAAAACCATTTGGCAATTTTTAATTTCATTCAGGTTTCATACAATTTTCTTTGGCATAACTAAAACATCTATATTTAAAAAAATGAAATGAAAATGAAAAGTTACGGAGAAGTTGAAAACGAACTTGATAGATCTTTCTGAAAGAAAAATCTACTAATCTCTAATTAATACACATATATGCGTTCTTGCTTTTTAAGCAGTATCGCCATTTTTTACTCTTATTCCATTTAAACATAAACAAACGCAACTAAGAGATAGTTTTCATTGCAAAATTAACAGTAACAAGGACATCACTTTCCAAATAACTCTTTTAGTAAAATTAATTTCACGTGTAATGCATGGTCATCATATTAATTAATTTTGTCTAATTCATTGATTTTCCTGATTTAATGACTAATTTCTGCTACCTATATAAATATACCCAGTAACATTCGTTATATCTCAGTAAATGCTCTTATTTGCAGCTGATTGCTTTGATATGAATATAGTACTTTAATAGAGTAGCACCTCGGGATTAGTGCTTTTGTTAATTATCTCTTGCATTGACCGCATTGCTTTATGTTTATACTAAAAATATTGTTTCGGAAATTTTTTTCTTCCGAAATCCATAATTGTTTTTTTTAAACAGAATAATTATTCCATCGAAACTTTTAAATATTCTCGTTTTACATCGCTATTTTTGTCTTTCAGTTTAATAAATTGAATTCGACATGTGAATTTAATCAAATTACTACAACATCTATATTTACTAAAATGCATCTAATAAAAAGATTATAGCATATCATCGGCTCACAAGTGGAAAAACATTTTGTCAAAATTTTCGCGATATGAGTTTTTTAGCTTTTCAGACCAGAATGTGGCGTTCTTTAGACTGGTGTGCCTGTGGCCACTAAATCGTTTTTCTTTACATGGGGATTAGATTTTTCTTAAGAAATGCACTTAGTGAGCAAAGCCTTCCTTTTTAGTAGAACTATAATTTTTATCTTAGTGTGCTTCACTTCTAAGTTGACAATAGGTTCTGTAAAATTTGATGCGTATTCGATTCTTTTCGAATTATGAATGATTCTTCATTGTTCAATACGATAATTAAAAGGAAAGAGAATTCGTTTGACCGGCATTTTCTGTCACACTAAATATGGGTGGGTGTAGTGTTTCTGCGGGGTGATATGTGTTATCCGTACGTATTCTGTAAGTGATGTCAGTTGTCTTGTTTTTCGAAATTTCCAAGAATGAATTCCGAAATGAAAATGACGGTTTATTGGTTAACATAAATTATATTAAACACCAAACATAGCTAAAACGGCACTAAACTACATTTTAAGGTAACCCCGATATGTATCATACGTGAACATTTGGAGAGCAGAAATAGACTATTTGTAGACCGTCTTGTTTGTTTGCTTTCGCTGCAAATCCCTCTCATTGAACAACTAAGTGAGTAGATTAAAAAAATGATTTCAACATTCCACTACATAATACTTCGATCCCTTGATTTGAAAAATTTAATAACATTAATTTATATTCATATCCTTTTAGTAGAGAAGTTTTAAACTATTTAAATGTTTCAAACTTCTATGTAGGTTTAAGCAATAGAGATAAAATCCAAACCAGAAGCTGAAGGGAAAGAAAAAATAGAAGCCTTAATGGATAGCTCAGAAGAGTGCATCTGAAGTCATTCGTGACAACCAACATTCTCAACCCATGATTGCTTTTAAACAGCATTGCACCGACGCCGCCTCATTGTTATCGAAAGAACAGCGTCTAAATCACGACCAGATCCCTCTTGTAATAGGTTAGTGGTGGTCCCAATCAGTACACGACAGCTGGAAAAGGGATCACCCCAAACAATGTTTGGTTCAAAGAACGCCCTCGAAGGTTAATTTTATAAAAGGTTACGGCTGCCTTGAATTACCGAAGAATCGGCTGCAGCATTATTTTTAACTGCTAGACGTTTGACCTTTTATTAAAAATAGATTATGTGTTTGACTATGAGATTGAACAGACTTGTCGATCATTTAATAATCCGACTCTCATTTCGAACGTTACCGTATTTTTAGCTCTCTTGTTGCCGAAGTAAATTGTTTGTAAGGAACAAAGAGAAGAAACGAATTATGGGTATATTAAAGCTCTAAACGGAGTATTGAATGGAACGTTTAAAGCAACTATTTGGGACGTAAGAAAGTTATAATTGAAGAGTCAAGATCCAAGACTGAACAGTAAGGTTTAAACCAGCCTGTTATTGTCATGACACAATAGTATTTCGAAACTCATTTCTGAAATATTTTTGGGTTCATTCGCATTATATTCCGTTTGAAAATTATGGCTATTATTTGCATCTATTGCTAGTAATGGAACATTGTTGTATTCTGTTTCGTTCGTATGGTAATTTATCATTGTTCTTCAGGCTGTTAATTGGAGTATCATACTGTTTAAATGCATTAATAATGATTGTTTACTCTGTGATATACTCAATGCAATTGCTTTTTTTAGAAAGATATCAACCGTTATTGCATTTGTAAACTGAAATTGTTCGTTTCAAAACTGAAATCGAATTCTTTTGATGTTTTTATAATGAAATATAAAATTCCATTTCTTTCCGTAATCAATGAGAGGGATATTTTCAATGTAAACAAATCATTCTGGCGGAGAGGAAATATTTTACTTCCGCAGGCCAAATGTTTTCGAATGATTGGTGTCACATTAACATGTAGTTTACTGCCATTTGGCGCAAAATCTAATTGGCCTTGACTAATCAACTAATCATATATCAATCTGAAATTTATTTTTAGAATTTTCGCTGTCAAAGTGCTGAAAATGTATTCGAAAAATAATTCAACCGATGTCGTGTTCGGAATACCTACAGGAAACATGGCATCACTGTCGAAATACTATTGTCACCTACATTAAGCTTGTTGTAAAATGTCTCTTAAAGCAAAAGATAATTTTTAAGCAGCGTATTTCAGGTAGGAGTTCTATTTAATGTCACTGAGCTATAAGAACTAAGTAAGAAGTGCGTTGATGAAGCTGACACGAGAAGAAATAAGCTGTGTTGGTAAAATTGAAAGAAAAAAAAAACAGATATGACTTTATAGTGTTATTAAAACTGTGTTGGATATGGTACATAACATTTAATGCAAAACGATAGAAAAAATAGAGTTGAATCAACAATGATTACATCCAATCGAGACATCCGATCAATGTTGTTTGTTTTGGGGGATTCGAAAACAGTTTAAGAACGCTACGTAAAAATGAAAAACCAGAATGAACATTTAGAAAACAGGACATACAAATTTATTGGAGTATCAGAAAAAAAACCGTCCTCAAAAGCTATCTCAATTTAGAGTTACTACAATTCATGTTTCACAAATTATAAACTTATTAATTAAATTAATTTTATTCTTTTATCTTTAGGTACTGTCATGATTCGGATAATTTTCAAGTTCGGAAGTTAGTTGGAATCTGCGATTTTATCGTTTGTTTAAACTAAACATTCGATATATCAGGTAATATATTTTCTATCAAGAAAATCAATTGAATTTCTGCATTCAAAATAGGTTTGTATATAGATGCTTAGTTTTTTTTTTTTCAATAAAAGTTTTTAATTTAATGGCAACAATGTGTGTTTTTTTTCTGTATTTTGTCATTGAGTTCAAAGGAGCTGTTCAACTATTCAGATGAGCTTGACGGTAACAATACGGAAATCCATTTCCACTTTCTGAACTTCATTTCTACAAAGCGCCTCAAGCGTAGATGTACCAAATATTTATATCAGAAAACAACAGGTACCACACAATGTTCTTTATCGCTTATGTATCGCATGCTCAGCGAGGACAAAGAAATTTGCATGAAGCAAACACAACATTTACCCAAACTACAAAACGAAAACCTGAGAACACAGACAGCCTTTTGTTTGTGTTTACAATAAATAATCTTCGATGTCAACGCTTCACTTGAATTCAAATGAGCGAAACCGATCGCAACGAAGCCTAAATAATCTTCGATTCGCACAGGATTATCGTTTGACATTCCCTGAAGGATCTGACACGAGATCAAACTGCGAATGAAACCTTATTTTAACTTCGAGAAGAACAATACCATCACAAATAAAAACCCCTTGCCTTGAGAATCGCTCAACGACCTCTGGAGGATTGCTCTCTTTTTTATTCTTCTTTCCCCCTACAACCGTGACCTCGTTTCGAGCGAGCAAGCAGCCAGCGCGGTTACAGCCAGAAAAAATAATTGAAGTTTAAACATTCTTACACCTGACAATGGAGTTGATTTCTTCAGAGCGCCTTATTTTCGCTTCTCTCAGAAAGGGGTTCGAAAGCCGTGCCATGTTTATCTTCCAATCATGATATTTCCCCTTTAATTTCTCCGGTGTTGATAAATGGACTCGGCCATATTCGCCCGTCACGATGATCGCTTGGCAGAGAACGAAAACCCCGAAGGTAAAATTAGAACAGCGCATCGGCGGCCGTGAAAAGAATGAAATGGTGGACTTCGATTGTTTGGAATTCTATAACGAACTTTGTTCCGAAGAGACTGACCTCGAAAAAGAGTGAATTAAAATGTAGATGAAAGTTTTCACTTCCAATTATGGCAGTGGAAAGAAATTCCTGCTTCTTTGTTGTGAAATGGAAATGAATATAATTGCGATTTTGAATCGGTGAATGTACAATAGAAAATTAAAAGCCATGTCCCTTTCTTTTTCGAATCTTCAAATTAAAATGCTATTTTTTTACGGAACAATAAAAACAGATAAGTTATATTTCTATAAAAAGAAAGTAAAACTGTGTGTGTGTATTCTATGTTATTCAAATGAGTGGGTGTGTTCATAAACAAGAGACAACTGAAACTAGAGCAGAACTGAGCCGTGTAAAGGCAGTAATTTAAATTTAAAGTCATAAATTAACATTATTTCTTTACTTTGGTTAAGAAATATTTATGTCGAGTTTGGACCCATTTTTCTCAGACAATACAGCTAGTAGAAAGAATATAAATTCCCTTTTCACAGCTAAAAATGCTCTTTCTTTTATTTTCCTTTTTTAGCAGTCAAGACAGCTGATTTTTTAGTAATTATATTTAAAGCAAGCATTCGTATCAGATTTTATGTTATTTAAACTTTACATAAAACCTTATTTCAAATCTTCCGATTTACCCTTCTGACCGCCAGTAAGTAATGATCCTGGGCACATAAAAAGGTTACCATTACGCAATCTATTTTTCTATTTCCTCAATGGACACAACATCTAAAAATTAAATAATAGCCCGATACCTTACCCCAGTGTGACGTTAATTCCAATTACCTACCTCTAAATAAAATTAAATGGGTAGCCCAGTTGGACGAGCAACAGATTATCATCCGGAGTTTTGTGAGTTAGAAACTAGGTCTAGCCAAAGATCCTAGTGTACACGGGGTCTGGTGCATATTGCATTTGTTTGTCCTCAAATGTCATCACGTTGCCATGGTGTGGAGTGTAAGGTGTCAGCTCAGGCGCTGTTCTCGTCATCTGACAGTGTTTAAAAATAACAAGGCGTTGTCCTAGGATCTTTCAATTCGAGATTAATCCCAGACTGTCACAAATACCCGCTGTGTTGCTCTAATGCGACGTAAACTACCTACAGTGGGAGTCTTCATCATAATAAAGCGAAGTATCTATTGAAACTCGCACTTGTAACATTTAACTTGTAGCTCGGAAGACGTCGTAAAGGGAAACATATTACGGGCCTGCCCCCCCCCCCCAATTGTGAGAGTCTACATCATTATAACAGAGAGAGGGACACAACATTTTTCATCTGAAGAACTAAATATATTTATTTACAAATAGGAACAGCATCTACATCTGAACAAGACAACTTATCATCTGGGAGTACGTCTTAAAACTGATATTCCGTCTTATAGTAAGTCAACATAGTGTTTTACAACAGACTAGTTAGTAGCTACGCTCAACAGAAGGAAATTGGTGCGCCACTGATTCGTCGAGAGGATAATATCCTAGACAATCTATCTAAATAAAATATAATTCGTCTGATAGCAAAAATAAAATAATTATCATGTCAGTTGAAAAGAACTATAACACAACAAAAATAACCTCATTCAGGTAGAAATTCCTTAGGAAACATAAACGAACAACTTTCCATGCATATCGTTTGGGTACATTCTGGAAAGAAACGAACACATGAAAGGATCGTCGTTTATAGAATAATACCCAGAAAACTTCGCCAATGCATCTCTTTGCAAAAGACCCGAAATTACGAGCGCTACCAGTCACGATCGTGAACGACGCATCGTTTTACAAATCGCCACTTTACCGACTCTTAACCAAAGCAGAGAGGATGGCGGGTCGCAGTGAATGGAAGGATTGTGTGACGAAAGTCGAGGCAATTGACGATAGTTTAAAGAAAGGGAGGTCAGAGTCTGAGGTAGAAATATAATAACGGAATTTGGTGACAATGCGAGTGAATAGGATTAAGAGGTAGAAAAAAAAATTTCGACCTCGTGTGTTGCACAAAAGCAGTCGGCGTGCTTTGAGAAACGTCTGCATGAAAGGAAATAGTAAAAAAAATAATGTGTATAAGGGAATAAATAAATTGGAGAATGTTTGACAATCTGAAACAAGGGTATGAATACTGTTTTAGGTTCTTTATTTAACTATATACAGAATCTAGATGGAATATTCTAGATAGATTATTCTAGATGGAATATTCGATGGAATGTTTTAAATGGAATGTTCTAAATGGAGTGTTCTAAATGGAATGTTCTAAATGGAATGTTCTAAATGGAATGGTCCAAATGGAATGTTCTGAATGGAATGTTACAAATTGATCACAGGAATATCTACAACATGAGTAACAGTAGAAATACACATACGAGCCGAGTCTAGCAGTTAAATAATAAATTAAAATACGTTTAGCAGATTATTGGTATAATACGAGAAGCTTGCTAATAAATAAAATATAAATCATAACCAATACCTTCAGGTAGGGAACAGCTACGAGAAAAGATATGTATTCGAAGAAGGGAAAGAAGCATCTAAACTTATTGAATATAAAAATGATAAGTATCTTACTATACAAAAGACAAATTTGTAACGACGTATAAACCACTTTTTATTCCATATCATGATTAAAGTTAAATAAAACAATTAAATACTTTCACAAGAAATTGCTCGCGCACAGTAAATAAATATTAAGTCTTAACCAAGATGTGCGGAAACGAGTAGTGCAAGGAATAGTATTTGTGATAGAATTGTAAGAAACGAGCGTACTTTAAGATAAACTTAGTGAAAACGCTCATGGGATAGCATAATTAAATTATTTATTATTATGTAAGTTATATACCTGGCAACGACAGTATTCATTCAGAATTATTAATTGAGGTGTAGTTTTGAGCAGTGAACTTAATTTTTGAGTTGTTAAATTCTTTATAAGTAATTTTTTATTAGAAAAATAGACAAGTTTGTACGATTACATAAACTATAAGATTTTCAGGCCTACTGATTTAACGTGCATACACCCTGTTAAAACTCGAGGGCATTTCGATGTCATTACATTAAAAATGACTCGAAATTAAAAATGATTAATTAGTCTTAGCTGAAAATATTTTCTACAACGGTCGTTTATGTTTGCACTGAAAAATACTTCCACAGAATTGAACCTATCAACGTGTTTCTCTCAGAATTAGGGTTTCGTAGCGATTAGCATTTTGGTGTGGTGCCGAAGATATAAACCTGTTTTAAATTGCCTAGGTCAATACCGCGATTTTCAATCATTTTCATCTCATGGAATACAAAATAATCCCTGAAATTCTGCGGCACACCAAAATTGTATTATATTTTTTACCTATACTGCAAAGAAATAAGTTACTTGGTTAGGTTTTATGGTATAAAGGCCAAACTTGGCCATGCTAAGTAAAACTTTTACTGATGTAGAAGACAGGAATCGAATCTGAGCCGCATGCTTACAACTCGCCCCCCCCCCAAAAAAAAAGGTATAATTTTGATTTACTAAAAGTAAAACAGTAATTACATAACCTTTTAGCTCTAAAATGTCTTCTAAAAAACCTTTATAAAACAATTTAACTATAAGACTTCGTAATAAAAAAAATAACACTCAACATTTTTTATATGGGTATTAAGATTACGGATGTCACTCGAAATTATTTTTGAACTAAAAAATAAACCATTAAAAAGAAATATATCTTACACAACTTAAACACCAGTTAAGAATAGTGGTGGGCTAATAGAAGAAATGATCCCCACTAATATAATAATCATGGTTTGTTTTAATAAAACTTAATAAAATTATAATACTTATTATTTATTATTATTTCAGGCTCTTAGAATGTTGTAAAATTTTAATTTAACTCGGAAAGTAAAAATTATGTTTAAAATGTTTCGATATCACGAGGACAGGTACACAATATAATTAAACTATTAATTAATCAAATTCAGTCTCTAAGCCATAGCTAATTGAAGAAAAGTAAAATGCAAGAGTAATTTCTTATAATGGAGGATTACACAATAAAAATTATAGCCGACATTTTCGAATTTTTCCATGACTCTACGAACAGACATTTGGAACGCGAACAATAGATTGGCAAAGTGAAGCGAACGTTATTTGGTCCAATTTACAGTCGGAACGCATTACATCACAATAACATAATGGAGCCGATCTTAATCCTACTTAGTAACGAGTGTGGAGTTTTCATTCAAATCAATTGTGTCTCCTTTCTTGTAAATATTTAGGTGACATCCATGAATAATGCATAATGCCTGCTCTCTATTTAACGAGTCAGATTGAAACCGAAACAGAAATGAGTGTCGCCTTTCAGAAGCACCAAAGTTATCTTTCACTAAGTTGAAATTCAACATAAATAAAAATTGTAGGTTGTTTTTGCCTTTCATGGCGCAAGGGTAATCTTTGTCCAAGCTGTGCCAAACACAGTAAAAAATGTCGTGAAAGAGATAAAAAAGAGGGATTGGGGAACAGAGTATTGGGTTGAAAGCAGAAAAAGATAGCTTGGGTATACCAGGACCGCGATATCCATGTTCACTAGTAAAGACAGGAAATCCCATGTGAATAGAAAAGACCATATTAGGTAAGGTAATTTTAACCTTTTAAATTTAAACCTATACGGCTATAGATATAACAAGTGGATTCTATCTTGACGCGATTCTTGTAACTTTCAAGGTACAACTCATGTACTGGCCCGTTGTCTAAATTCTTTCAAGGTGGAATGTTCTACATGGAATATTCTAGGTGGAATAATGTTCTACGTGGAATATTCTAGGTGGAATTTTCTACATGGAATATTCTAGATGGATCACACAGATATATGTATAAACGAGTAACAGTAGCTGAACTATGTTCTTTTTTACATTCAGAACAAAGGTCAGGTAGTATCTTAGTTTTTAGGCGCCAACTTCGTTCTTTTTGGATTCGTAATCCATGAGAGATTTTGAATTGGGGATAAATACACTTTTGCGTTATATTCTTCACAGGGAAGAATTTTCCATTGGTGATTGAATTCATGATTCAGCAATAAAATTCATACAGTCCACTATCACTGGTCGTGTGTGTGAATTGACTTCCTACTAAATGAGCTTCGACGATAATTATACAAGGCTGACAACGCCATGTAATCACTGAAGGAGGGAAAAAGCTAAAAGTAGGTGTTCAGTCTAGGATAAAACGAAGGGAAGAAGGGATCACTAAAGGACACCTGAGGGGTATGATGCTCGTGTTTATTCAATCCTCTCCTTGAATGTCAGGACGACGTATCTCGTCATTAGACAACTGACAAAATCTTGATGGACGACTTGTCCTGTCATAAAAAAATGACCACATCTTGATCTTTTCATCATAAAAATATCGGCAATAACGCACTGATGGGATGTATGGTTTTTAGCAAAATTGATCAGATCTTAATGGACGAAATATCTCGTCGAAACCACTTGTCGGATTAAACAAAGTAGACCCTCTACGGGGGCATTAACGCGGTATTTGCAGAACTTTAGAATCATCGCGAGTTCGTATTTTTAAAAATTGCAAACGCACCATGAAATTTCGTCCTTTCCGTCTCGTCCGAGGTGTTTTAAAGCGAAAGGCAATAAATTCCGGACGAGCTCACGGTGGACAATCGCATAGGTACCTGTGTCTGAGAGGGTATGCAGAGTATTGATTGTTCATGACCCAAATCCTGCTGATTAGGATGCAGAGGCGGTAGCAGAAGGGTAGGTCGTCACAAAGAACAAAGCCTTCGACACCCTTTGCCCGCTAATGACGACAATCAGACAGGCGGCATTGTTTGCAGTTGCGACACTCCCCGTATCACTCACTTCCTGCCCCCGTTATCGCGGCTCTGGGATGTCCGACAGGTGGGTGCAGTCTGGGACGTGGATGCATCGCACCCCCGCTACAAGAATGCCATGGCTAAGAAAAAGTCGATTCTGAGTTTTTGAATGATTACGAATACCTATTCCTAGTTCGTCTTCTGAAAAATTTCCGCAATTCAAACCGCGAGTGTCACATTCATGGCGACTAACAGTCGAGCACTCTCTCTGCCCTGGATAAGTCACTTGAAGGGGCTGCAATTATTTATTTAGATTGCTATTATTTGGAAGAGTTGGTAGGTATTTGAATTTAAGTCAAATTGGAGTAACACAACGGGCTATTGGCAAAGGTCCGGGATCAATCCCGAATGGCAAAGATCCTATATTATTTAGGAGTCGAAAATAAATGCTTTCAGTTTATCAGAAACCGAAAAAAAGCAGTTTAATGGAATTGTTTAAAAGATAGAAAAGCTAATATTTTCGTATTTGAGAGGCTCTATTGGCAGTGATGCCAACTTGGAAAATTATTGGTATTAGGGGACAAGTAAAACCCAAGACCCCAGTTGCTTCATATAGAGATAGATAGGTGGGTGTGTTTTCAATTTATTTTGATTAATTTATTTTGCAATTATTTTGATTATACATCCACAATGTCTTGGGACATGTGTCAAGTGCATTGCAAAATCATCATCTTGTCTTTTATAAACATGAAACTCAATACACAGGTTAATACTTTACAAACCCTATTATCCTTACATTTGTAAAAATTATCTTCTGTTTGGACTCCACACATAAAAGTATTAAGCTTCAAGGGCTTAGAGCCCCTCCGAATATATTTTAATATTAGAGGTCATACTACATATTGAACTAGGTCGAGTTTTAATACATTGTTACGTACTCCAGTACTTGTACATTTGTAACATTTATTCCTCAAGGAGGAGGGGACAAAGCCCTAACCATAAAATACGGGGTTTAAGGTTCACCACTCAGAGTAAGCTCATAAGGAGCACTTCTTTAGTTGTGTATGGGCTTTACGAACCTAGGTAGCCCAGTGATACATTCTTTTCTCATTAGGTTTACTGACTCTGGTAAACATGGGGATCCTGACTCCAGGTTGTCCAAGAGATCTTTCTGAACCTTCTCTTCTCCATCCCCTTTTACTTTCTTTTCGCAATTGCTTGACATTGTCTATCGTATGTTTGACTCGGCCAAATATCGTCACTCAAAATGCAAAAGGTTGTATGTTCAAAATCTGCATTTTTCAGGATAGCAAAAAAACTAATAGTTTTCCTTGTGATTTGATTCTATTATTATTATATACACTTGTTTGTAACTTTTATTAGATCAGCTGATGACATAAGAGATTTTGCCACAAGGTGGAAATCACAAAATGCTACGTGTAGCATAATACATATGCAACATATAGCTACATATATTAAAAGAAAAAATGGAATTTTTGATCTACGACCTTCTGCACTTTGAGTTACAATATGAGCCTTGAGCCTTAAAACACAAAACCAACCAGTGGGTCTTGGATTCGAATCTTGACTTGTAAATACATGAATACTGGTGATTGTCCTTGTTATGAGCAACGCCAACGTACTCAGAAAGTGCTCAAATAGCTGCCAGTTTTCCTCTTGTATTGCAGAAGAGATCAGTGGTTGGCCGTTAAAAAAAGATTAAGAGCTTATGTTTCGTGCACTGAATTACCACATGCAAAAAATTGAACTATATCCTTTTAATATCCGATTATACTGTATTATTTTTTAACATAAACAATTAGTACAGAGGGAATAATAACACCAAATATAATTACAGAAATCATCATTTGTTTCCTTCCCAATAAAACGAACTGATCCTTCATGAATAAAAGAACATATACACAAATGAATTAGAGACAATGGGGGATAGATTTACCTTTTACTCATTACTTTTCCTGTCATTTACAACTACAACAAGACGATTAGAATCTTTTGTAAACTTTTATCTTTTTCTTTGGTTTTATCTATTCCAAGTGAATTCGCTCTCACTTCCTATTTCCTCCTAGCCTTCGTACCTACCACGCGGTGGGATGTAGGTTGGTTTCCTCAGAAGTCAAAAGGAAACGATTATTGTTCGTGAATGAGCTATCGGTTGTATAATTGCTTGTATCAATAGGTCTATGCGGGTTTTGAATGAACTGTATTATAGAAACTGGTGATTGTTTTGTGTTGTTAGACTCGATACAATGTGAGTTCCATAGGAAGTGTAAGTGTGTGTAGTATAGTAAAATATAAGGCAGTGCAAAGTCTTATACGTGCAATCATAAATATATTTCAAAATTAACTAGCATCGTCGATAATCCTTAACTTAAGCATATTAAAGCGATTTTCTTTTTTTGAGTGATCCTTTTATTGAATTAATTATTAACAATTTTTCAAATAGTGCGGTTTCATATTAGCTTTAATCTTTTCAATTCAAGATAAGCTTTACACGGATTTTTTTCCACGGAAAATTTTCTATACATATTGCTTGTATATGCGCAAGTGGAGGATTTAATAATAAGCTAAAACTAGGGGTGTTAGAGATTTTTTTTAGAGGGAATGCGTAGTTTCTTTAGCTTAACTTGTGACGTAATTTGGCATGTAAATAATTCGATTTCAGCAATTTGTGTGCTTATAGAATCAATCATAAAACTTCATACCAAACATCACCCAAACGGCGATAAATCGAATTAGTTTTCAACTGAAGTATTTTTTTTTTGGTAGTTTGTTAAAGTTTAAATTGAAAAGATCTAATTCTAGGACATGTTCACGGGGGGCTCACGGTGGTTAAATCACTCGTGACCCAAATGCCCTCACGTTGACGAGGTGTCGAAGTTTGGAGAGTGGTGGCCATCTTAGGTGTGACCTCGTCATCTGAACGTGGTTTAAAATTACAAGGGGTTGTCGTCGAATCTTCCACTTTAGATTGATCTTGGACCGTCGCCAATAGACCGCTGTGTTGTTCCAGTGCAACGTTAATTAACTATTACCTAATACTAGGATGCACTTACTTGGAAATACGGTCGGTAGAGCTTAAATTGACACACACACATGAGTTATCGAAGGTTATTTTTGAAAGCAATTACCAGAATACGTCTATGTACAAGCTCTATATTGAAACTGACCATTTTGAAAAGCAGCGAACACACTTAATAGTGCCTTACTTAACCCTATCTACTCGAGCTTAATAACCCCAATTTTCCCATGGTTATAACCCCAACCAAAGAGATCAACCGTGTGGCACTAATCAACCAAATCCGATTAGAACCACCCGATTGATTAGGTCTATCTTCTCTTTTACAACATAAGAACCATTCTAACACGACAATGCGTCTGGGTATTATTATACGAAGGTTCCGGTACTGTGATGAAGTCCCGATTCCACGGTGTCAGGGTGTCCATCAATTTGAGAATGGGGACAGACTTGATGGACCACTGAACATTAAAACACACCTGTTACAATTCGATCTCAGAGGACGGACCTGCCTCCATCCGTCTTCTCTTCAATTAAAGAAAGGCCCGAGCTCACCCTAATATTTATTTTTCACCTATCCGAGTCCCAAGCAGGTGCAAGCGTTGCACGGGCAATTTGTGTCCATCCGCAATTACCCGGCTCGGGGAGTGGGTTGAACCAGATCGAGCAGGCGGCGAGCTTAATTCATTCAGCAATGATGAAAAGCGAAGGTTTCGAACTCGTTGCGGAGGTCTTCCCACTGCAGACAGATGCTTTGAATACGTTCGGGTGAGGCTTCAGGGAAATGAATGGATAGGTTGTTTTACTTGGTGCTTTAATTCGGCCATTTTGTTTCTTAGGAGGTGTTGTCGAAGCTTTAGAGTTGAGTTATGGCAGCCTGCATTGTTCGTTAAGTGAAATGTTGTTAGGTTTAATTGTTCATTTTTATCACGACTCGATAGTTTGGCTGGACTCTTCATGTAGGTGATGTGAGATTGATGAACTTATATAAACGCATGCATGTGACTATATATTGAATGTAACAAAATGTTTTTGTATATAGTTTGTTTTAAAATACATTTCTCAAATATATAGTTTTTTATTAACACCACGCCCACGGCAAAAGCACGATGTTTTTAACCTAGTGCATACCTACAAAATTGTGTTTCGAGGAAATGCTTTCAGCACACAATCTTATTAAGAGCAGTGGGCGTTTGGCGTTCCGCCATCTTGAAATGATAGAGGCAAGGTGTATGTACTATATTCTAGACATAAAAGGTATATAAATGTTCTGTTATTTAATATTCTGATGTCATCTAGTGCTCCAGACGGGAAGCGGTTATAAGGGCCATCGAATCTGCAAAAAACTTACAGACCACAAAAACCTCAATTACATCATAACCTATACTTTTTCCCCTCAAAAAAAGTTTTAGTATACTACCCTCTTCGATAGCGTAGAATTTTTAACTCTTCAAAGTGTTAAATATTCCCATAATGAAGTGGAGTCGCCTGAAATTACTAACGAGTTGACCCACACATGTTCTATTCCACCAACTCTATCTCTTGAAATGTTTTAAACAAATTGACCAGGCAGAATCGTTGATGATGTGAGTTATATAGATTTATACACATTTATCTGTGTAATATATCGATTTATATTACTTTAGGGTAGAAAAGTTTAAAAGGAGAATAGAATAACTGAATGAAATAACGTGCATGGTAAAAAATGTAGGAAAGAGAAGCTCTCTCGCAAGTAAGTCGCCGCTGTTTGCGAAGATTGCACTTTTCAAGTGGTTTCATGTTTGCAAAAGGCGTGGTCTATAGGATTTCGGTTATTGTCCTTTTACTTACCACTTCTCAGAATAACTCTTTCCACAATACGCACAAGTTATGAAAACGTAAATAAATGTTCAAAAGAACTCCTGTAACCGGTTGAATGCCCCGCCTTCCAACTTGTTTGCCTACTCTACTGGTCTAAGTAATTTTCTACGAAGTCTAAGTATTTTTCTACTAATCTACTACGAAATAATTTTTAGATAACTTTGAAACAGAAATTCAACGACGATCCTATTATAATTATGATGTTTATTATTTTTTTTATAAAAAAAGAGGATTTTTGCCATTTTCTGTGTTTGGGTATTTAATGATGGTTCAAAGAGAATGATCGGTCGCGATAACCAGGTTGGAAAAGTAGCGTAACATAAACCGGGGGATTATTAGTTGGAAACTTGATCCAACGAAAGACTGTCATGGACGTGGGGGCTGGTGCATGTTAACTTTATCGTGCCTCATGTGTCCGCAATATTGGCCTGTTGTGAACGTTGGAGAGTGGGGTACCAGCTCACGTGTTGACCTCGTCATCTGACGACGATTCAAAGTTACGAGGTATTCTACTCGGATCTTTTCCCTGCAGAGCTAATCCCGGATCGTCGCCAATTGCCCATTGTGTTGTTCCAATGCGATGTCAATTCAGCTATCTGCTTACCAAAAAGAATGGCTAAACTTAATGTTAAATAGTATTAAATTGTTACGTTTTTCAAATTGACTAGGGGGCCAGCCCCCTGCTCGCTAAAGCTCGCCAACCCCCGGAGGATTGCTTTGCAATCCTCACTGGTTCGCTGCGCGAACCTATGCTCGCTTCGCTCGCATCAATGAAGACATGTGTCCTAGCAGAATAGATTGTTTACAAAATATGGTATTCCAAAAAAAAAAAAACATTTTTTTCCAATCTAAATTTGCTGTTTGCAGAAAAGATATATACAGTGCCTCTAAAATCAGAATTCAAATGAAAATTGTGCAAATTTTGACTCTAAATGTGATTGCTGCTTTGGAAATTGAATACCCAGCATGTTGTTTGTGTGTACATTTCCCCAGTACTCGAGCCACTCACTTTTTCATTGAGTTTGTTGTCTAAAGTTAAAGTTCAAGCGTATTGTTGAACTACAATTGTTGGCCCTGAAAAGATACCCCGTTTTCTTTGATTTCTATTACAAACTACAACAGCTTTCGACTATAATTAATTTTTTTCAATAAAATTTCATCCGATTACGCTATGAATTCAATTGAGGCGCGAGACTTCGTGATGGTAAACAAACAATCGCACAATGTTGCCAAAACGCAATAACAAATAACGTCTTTTTTGCGTGCCACGTAAGAGAATTATATATATAGATTGTAATTAGATTTAATTTTAATTTTAAAGGCTGGCAAGTACATTTATTAACTCCATGCATCTTATGACACTAGAAGTTAGAGTACAGAACAAAGAAATAGAGTAGTAAAAAGATCAACAATAGAGTCCAGCTGCTTCAAACTTCTTTAGCCTTCCAATACTGTACATGGACGACTTCCCCTGACAACGCCGAACATTCTATAAAGTGGACACAGTTCATACCAACCATTCCTCTGCACAGGAAACATTTCGAACTACCATAGATGCCTGAATGAGTGCTTGGACAGGCAATCATATCCTGTCAATAATCTAAAAACCACTAGAAATGTCAATTAACTGTTGAACGTTAATTGTTAAGAAATGCTAAAGCCGAAAAAATTAATGTTAAAAATTGAAGATTCAGATTTTCCAAGCATCGGTAATTATAATGCTAAATATTGAAATTTTATTCTTTCCAAGTAAGGGATAAAGCATAGAAGCCTCTTGGGTAGGCAGGTTTTGGAATTAACATAGCATTGTTGGAAGCAACGCATAATAATCGAATAATCGGCAATAGGGGTTATTGCCGATGGTCCAGAATCAATCCCGAAGAGAAAGATCTATGGAGGTCAACAACTCGTAATTTTGAACCACGGTTCAGATGACGAGTGAACACTAGATCTGGCATCCCACGCTCCAACCGTCCTCACCCCGCCAAAGTGAGGACATTTGCGGCTACGAGAGATTTGACATGCATCAGACCCACGTATATGACGATCTTTGGTTGGATGGCGATTCGAACTCACAATCCTCAGATTGTTTTTCCAACTTGCACACTGCCCTCAAAACTCTTAGGATAGTGTACAGTAAAACTATCATGATTCGTGGCATCATATATTACTTAAATCATCTGGCTGAGGCATAGTCAATGGAAGTCATGAGTTTTTCATGTAGAGGTACTAAGTTAACCTGAGTATTAAAACAAATTAATTCAAAAGTGTTGCAGAACTAAGACTAGAAAAAATGCGAATACAATGTTTTTGTTCGGTTTTGTCTGCGCCTAATTAGTATTTTAATTATTCCAATCTTTTTCAAAGTTTTCAATTTCTAAACATGCACGCATAAGTAATCATGCATTTGATTGTATTTTATTATACAGAAACACCCGAAGAAAGTCCATGGAAGAAATAGTCAATAACCTATTACAGGTGGCACAGTGATACACATTTAACGTAATAGTTTGAGAATCTAGAAAAATGTAGTTAAAAACTAATTAGTTTTACAACTATTAACGGGCAGCGTAAATTATAATGACTCTTTATACGATTTTTATTATTATTTTAGGATATACTGAATGTAAAAACATGTAAACTTACGTGTGTGTTTGTTAATTTTGCAAAACAAATTCTAAATATTTTCGGGAGTTTCCAGGCTTGTAATTAGAGTTTAACGCCATCAAAATGCCATATGTAAATATTTGGTGATTTAATTGTGTATATGCTCACATGTCTGATCCAGTTAATTCATATCCATGACAGGTATTCTTATGCAAAAAATAAACTATATTAATTAGGTTTTTTTTTGATTAAACATACTTTCAACACTTTTACCATTTGCACCAAGAGGGAGATTTGTTAAAAACTAGGAAAATCTCTCTAAGATGATTTATTAGCTCAAACGATCTATTTATTTACCTACCATAAGGAATAATATTTAGGTGAATTATTCATTTTATTTCGACTCAAATAACATCGAACTAAGTAGCTTTAATTTAACTTATATCAAGGTTGGATTGTCACTAATGCCACTCTAGGACTGATTAGACTCTCATATTAAGGAAACTGAATATAACGACGACTCAATAACTAAAACGTGTGTATTTTGACAATGAGCCACAGGAAAAAAACATTTTGTGGTCTCAACAATAATCGTTCTGTTTCCATAAGCGAACACAACAATCTAACCCTAAGACGATTTCGCAAGAAGAAATGGAATCAAAGCCAAAACGTTTGTGTAAGACCCCATACGTGCGAATCTCAAATAATCTCTACCCACAGACGAAGAAAGTGCCCTTCATTTAACAAGACACAAGTGTGTTCTAGCGTGAAGAAATAATGCGAAAGTGATACTGTAAAACAATAGCCCACCCTGCAGACGCGAAGCGTTTTCGAATCATTTATCAAATAGTTTTCTCCCCCTAACACCCTTTATCTAGGAGAACGATCTGCACTGCTGAGCAACCGAGTTTCGCAAGAAAGCGACTGCAGAATATAAACGATGGCATTTCGCCTCTTCATACAACTGCTTCTGGTCATTTGGGGGAAAAAAATTGCAACACTCTTACCATTAGCTCGTGACATTTTTTTTTGTGTTCGTAAAAAAAAAGGAAAATCTCTCTAATAAGATTTGTTAGCGCAGACGATTTTGACTTAACTGCATCCGCAGTCGAGTTATTTACCAAAGTCTATGACAAAAGCAATTCAATTATAAAGATGTTAAATAACTAGCAAGGAAGTTAGCGTTTAAAAAAATTAAATAGGCCTATTGAGCTTCCTGAAAATTACTAACTTGCGGATTTAAACTATTGAAATATATCAGACAAATATTTTAACCTTTCAGGTAGTTTCGATGAGCGGTCTAACAAGATATGATCAATTTTGCTAATGACGAGATATCTAGTCATCAAGATCTGGTTAATCCACAAGGGATAATGGTTTAATAATACTTTTAAATTTCTTGTATCAAAAGTATATTTAGTATCAAAAGTATTATTTCTTTCTGAAGATTGTTACATTAAAATCCTACAAGTATTAGATTTTGAGAAATGCATGCATCATAACGATGAACGTATTTTATGTCTATAAGGAGGTGTAAATTTTTTTTTCAAGAAACTACATTACCTAATAATTTTGGAAGAATACGAAAGCAAAATCATTTTGCACATATAATTTAAGCTTACTCTTCTTCCGATGACTTCCAAAGCTTCAAATAAAAGTATTTAATCAAATAATTTTTCTGCTGTCAGAAAAATTGCAGTGATAAATGAACTCAACAGGAAAAAATCAAATATTGTTAGAAATGTTAACTATCATTGACACTTTTTAATTCATAACACATTTAAATTTGTAAACTATTAAAAATTCGAAACAAATAATAGTAAAATGGCATTTTAACGAATCGAATTTATAAAATACAAAAGTATGAATTAGAATGTGAATAATTTATTCAAGTCAAACGAAAATGTTAAGAATATTTACTCAAACTATCACAACGGGAATTTTTAAATAAGTTAAATTAGTTTAATACCGGTTTATAAAGCTTAAAATTTTTTGCAGTTCCTCTAGACTGGACAAACCTGTTTATTCGAAGTGAGTAAAATATAAAGCAAGAATCGTCTTGATCAATAAAAAATAATTGTCCTTTTTATGCAATTCATAAAAATGTCTTTTTTAACTATGCTTCTTCATCAAATGGGAATTAAAATTACAAGCGGTTTCAAATTATGTGCTTGATTTTTCCAATCCGGAAATGAAAAGTGAATATTTTATTGCGGAAACTAAAGAACACTCACTGAACATGTTTAAAATTTACTCAAATTATCTTCCGTCAAGTCGTCCACAACAGCACCATTAATTAAAAACGATGCCCCCATTACATTTTAAAACCTCTTACGGGGAAAAATGATGAGGCAAATTTGGGTTATGAGGCTTCACTTGTTTACCGAAATGCTAACAAAAGCCGACCATGCATTCTGAAAACTAGAAAAAGAAATTTCGAAAAGAAAACACGTGATGTTTCTTTTACTTCTCTTTCGAGTTTTCACGATGAACGCAAACGAGCTTATTCACGTCAGATTATAACCCGTTATTTCGATCGTCCGCCATAATTCCATTTCCTTGTTTGGACAACTCCGCTCGGTTGGAAGGTGAATTGTATGCGATCTTTTTGTTTCCATTCTGTTGGAAGAACAAAATTTTTTTAAGAATAGCTTGTTTCATTTTTTGCAAGCTTCTTAGAAGGCACGCTATCGTTTACACATACGGAAGGGTGGAGTAGATTGAAAAGAAGCTGTTTACTTTCGTTTCCGTATATTGTTTTATCTTCATAGTGAAAACGCGCAAATACGTGCGGCTTTTACACGTAATTTTATGTTCTTAAAGCGATTGTCAAAAAGAGGCCTAGTTCTAGAATTATTTTTCAAAACGAAGGAAAGGAATTTCCTGAACTGGGTAAAATATAACCATGGTTTAATCTATTCCATTTCCTTACAAATTAGAAAAAAAATTTGATTTATTCCCTTTTTTTCTGAACAAAGGACTTTTTAAATTGTGGGAAGATATCCATATATTATAATATGGTACCTTTACTTATTTTGGTTTTTTCTTCAACTGAATTTTTTTTTTATCCCTGCATTTTATTTCTTCAATTTATGTTTTGGAACACAAATTCACTTTCTGAACTGCGTTAAATAAAGAAGTAACAATATAACCCCCAAAAATGTGCCCGGTTTTATACTTTCATTTAGCGAATGTTTACCTTCGACCGAAAGCTATTCTGCTTTTACTGTCTTTAGTTATGTGGTTTATACAGCAGACCAAAATGAAACTCACAGATCTTACAACTTGGGATTATCGCTTGAAATCGTATAAAAATTCCACAATAACTAGTCTTTAAAAATAAATATTCGACTAAAAAACAGTTTGTTTAATAAAACTGCTAAAATACTGACATACATTTTTTATTTTTAACACAAATATCTTATTTCAACAATCTTAAAATGAAAATAAGACACTCGTTTATTTTAGAATTCCTGATCTTTAGATTGGTTGGTTATGAGAATTTATAGCACATGGCAAATAAGAATTTGAAAATACTCGTATAGTACGCAGATTGTCAAACCATTCAATTTGAAGCCATAAGAATTTTCAAAAAGAATAATAAAATTGAGATTTCCGCCTTTATCCAACTATACTATTCATTCAATTCATTGACAATTGTTGATACAAATTCATTGTTGTTGATATCAATTTCATTATGATGTGTATGATTTTTCATTTTACTCTCACTGTAAAATAAAACCGACTAAAAAAGAATGCTCCCAACTCAGATAAGTTTTACTTTAATTTTTGTTCGTGTTTATCTTCAAGTGATATATTTTTTTATCCCAGTAATTTGTGCTTCGGAACGAAACGAATTTTTTTTACAGCGCAAACCACGCTTGGATTCTACAGAAAAGGTTTTGTTTTTGAAATCTTTTGTTACTCATGCTGTTTTAAATAAAATACGTAAACCGTATACAACGATTTAATTCAGAATCCAGAGAGAAAGAATTCGAACGTTAAAAGTGTTCTACTTACACGATTTTTCAACATTCTAGCTACAGTATAATTCTTTTTTAATCTCGTGATATTCAGCCATTTTGATTGCCTTACTGTTCTAAAACGTTTTCAAGGAGATTGTGGAGAAAGAAAACATCGAGAAATTAAAAAGTGGCTAAATTCCACTGTAAAAAATATTTAACGGAAAATGTTCTATCTCGTTTACAAAATTGTCACGGAGCATTAAATCACTAGTTTTTGTAGCATAGTTTTCCTTCTCATGATCTAAAAATTTTTTTCACAGTTCAATGACATGATTTAAACTAAACGTGGTTCGAGATCGGAAAAATTGGAAAGACTTACACATAAAAATTTGTTAATAAGGTGGTTGTTTTACAAAATGTGTAAAAATTTTAAAGTATAATGAATTTTTGAAAATCTTCACCACAAGAGTTTTGATATTTGCTTGAACTTTAAGAAATATAATTACTGCATATTTCTTTCTCGGGCCGCGGTAACCTATTGCGTTAACCCGATACGAAGATAAACGGAGTAGCAGCCGGAGGGTTGCGAGTTCGAATCCAACCAATGACTGTCGCGTATGAAGAGGGCTGGTGCACGTTAAATTTGACGCGGTCTCAAATATCTTCACGTTGTGTTGCTCAATGCAACGTCAATTAAAATACCAATATGCATAGGTATTTTAAAGCACGATATGCATTTTTAATTTTTAACACATTAGTTACATCAAAAATACCTTTTTGCGAGTTTAAACATTTTTGAAAGAATGCTATTAAATGAGGTTTTGCGAATTGATTGTTTTGTATTTTTTATTAGCTGTTTTTAAGAAAAATATTTTATTGGTTTAGGAAACTAATTGAGCATGGCATAGTTATTGCTTTACATATTTAGTAAATAGTTCAAACCAAAATTTTTTCCGGAATTGAATTCCTAAATTTAATTTTAAGTTTGTCGAAGACAAAACAAGCCTACTCATCAAAAAAGTTTGATTCCACTTAATATATTGATTTGTTATTTTTATATGACTGCATAGTCTTAATTGTATTAGTATATTCAAAAAATATTTTTTAAACTAAAAAAAAAGCTTCATTTATAAAAGTAGGTATTTAACTTTAAAATATTCAAACATTTAAAAAATTAGTAGTAACTCTTAATATATGTTATCAAATAAATTGTCATTAACACCTTTAACTAATTCGTAACCCTCAGTAAGAATTTTTGAATAAAAAAGAATCAACAATTTATCATGATTTTTCTTTACAAAACAACAAAAATCTATTAACAAATAAACTTTTCGTCTCAAATATAAAATACCCCCTCTCAACTATTTAACATTTGTTAAGGTATTGCAAAAGAATTCTTCCCGTCATTAATTTCATGCTTTCTATCCTAAATAATTCCAAAGAATCTGAGAACTATTTTGATTGTCAACCTTGAGACAACGTTTCAATGTTAAGCTGTTTTAATTGGTTAACTCCATTGTAAACAGTCCTTGGAAGACCGAGCAATCTTATAATCTTCGTTAGGAATAATGTATAAATTTGAATATTTACCGATGAACGTGTTTTGTATTTGGAAGTAGTGCTTTTTGCGATATAACGGTAGATACGGTCGAATGGTATTGGATATAGAGAAAAAATAGCGACTGCAGCGCAGATGATTTATATAGTATGCAGAAACCTAAAGGAAATTTATTCTTGGATGATGGTGTCAGAAAAAAGAAAAAGTTATAGTGAGAGAGAGAAAGAGCAATCAAGAAATATAATTTCTCAAAGTAATGTAGATGGTGAACAAATACCGTTTACTTAAGTAGTTCAAGGCCAACCACCAAATCATCTTTTTTAAAAAATCAAGGTTGAGTAGATGACATTGAACAATGCTAACTAGAATATTAATAACGAGAGAAAGATTTTACGAGGTTTTCGTTCCGGGTGGTAGTATAATAAACTTGTTGGTAGAACTTGTATTGAGATGTTTGTTCCGTTACCAAATCGTGAGTCACAAATAAAAACGAAATGGCAATTCATGAATTTCCAAAACCTCAAAGAGCTTTGTGGTTGTTTTTATAACTTTTAAATGTGTAATTTGCAGTTTTATTGCTGTTTGGAATAATAATGCCGTTGGAATATTTTCAATGGCAAATATTCTATATTATTTTTAAAAATTTAAATAGGTCAATCCAGATTTATTAGATTTAACCCATCTCAGATCGATTTTCTGTCAAGCTAAATATTGAAGAATACGTTTCTCGCCGATAAATGTTTTCTGTTCGTATTCCGAACGTGACGTCACTTAACTTGTTTATCGAATACGGGTAAAAATTTCAAAAAATAAAATTCTGTATTGATATCTGATTTATAACTGATTGGTCAACAGATATTTGATTAAACTCCAAATGTTGCCAAAAAGGTGAGAAACTACTTTTTAAGATGACCTCGATATGTATCCAAAATCTTCGCAAACCGTCTTTGTTTTACCCTCTGATACTAAAAAGAGTGCCAATCCTTCTCTATGCAACATGTTTCGAAATGAATTGGGAAGTTAGAATCGAGATAGAATTTATATTTCGTTCTTTGTTATTTCTGAAACATGACTCCTGGAAGAAAAATAAAAATCAAAATGACATGAAAGCCACGAAGATCTATTGTCTGATTGATTAAATTTAAAAATGAGACACATTCTCAGATGTAAAAGACATATCTTTGGTCAGAAAATCTAAATTGAATAATGTGTCTGGAAATTGAATGAGATTTATGTTTCAAATAACTAAGGACTTTAGTTAAGAAGTTTTTAATTACGAAGAAATGTAAAATTAACGACGGAAGTTGCACATTGCAATGATGTTTGTGGTTAAAACTACACACGGATAATGTTTTGATGCTTTCTAGTACAAGTTATTTTTACCTAGTTCCTATTTCAACCAACAATTTAGAGATATATACAATTTCCGTGGATTTAGGTGTGATCTAGGAAGAAAATATTTTTGGTGTGGTCCTAAGCGATAATAAATTGTTTTGTACTTTTTCACCTTGATCTTTCACCAATCCAGAGGATATCCTAGAGTCTTGCTGGAGCGAGAGAGAGAGAGAGAGAGAGAGAGAGAGAGAGAGAGAGAGAGAGAGAGAGAGAGAAAACACAAGATAATTCACCAAGCAAGGGAACACCACAAACCGCCATCGCAACCTTAGTTTATCTAAAAGTTTAATCACTGGATACCCGTCATACTATACCTGCATCATGTAATTTCTATCGCTCACGCTTGTTTACAAACATGCACTATATGGAAATGGGCAAAATATCTCAGATGGGAAAAACAAGCCAATTTTCTGTTGATTACAGTCGAACAAATCGGTTATAAGAAGCGTGAAAACTATTCATGACGCAGCACCACAAGAACAGAGCCAAACACAAACAAGGATGTTTGAAAGTTTTACAAAAACAATAATTAACGATCCTCTGTTCGAAACGGAACATTTGGTCTCAAAATAATTCCTTCCCATGAATGTGGACAGAAAGAAAAAAGAAGCATGATGGAATGAAATAAAGAGTCCAAGAAAACAGCAGAATCAGAATAATGTAGCAGACCTGCTAACCTTCGACCCAACGCTCCAGCTCTGTGGACTCAAACAGAAGGTGAACAACTCTACTTTTCATCTTTTCCACTCGCCCCTTCCATTTCACTTCAATTCGTTTAATCCCACTTCTCGACGGCTTCTTTTTTCTCTTCGGCCTGGAAACTAGACGACCTTCACCAGTGCAAGGACGTCGCTCTTCAGAGATATAGCGTAGGCTTGTTTTTTCTCGCGAGATCTCGGTAATTTACGAGAACAGAAGGGGTAAGGAGTGAATAATTAGAGCCCCGTGCCCCATGGGGGGTTTTGCTGTGTTTTTTCGGAGCCCGGTTGGTGTGGGGTGCGATGAATATGCATAAGACATGGGACGTGCCAACTTCCAATCATTCCAAGAACAACTCGGCGTGAGTTTGGTGGAAAAACACGAAGAGGGCAGTGTCTTCTGTGAGTCAGGGAAAGTGTTTGTCCCTCTCGGTATGTGATAGAAGTCAAAGAGAGGTCAATTTTGTGACTAAGATACAGCTCGTGACAAAATGCAAATTCGAAGATTGTAAATTAGAAGTCCTACAGGACAGTCTTGGAATGGCATTTCCTCTCTGAGGTCGAACAACTTATTTATATTTAATATTTGTGGTGAACTTACCTCTATAAAATTTTTTTTAGTTTCTCTATGGCCCGGTGCACACATTCGGTTTTTCAACGTGCGCCGCCGCAGCGGCATCGAAGCCCATCTATGCTCACATAACCGTGAAATGACGCAAGTACTCATTTCGCGCTATTTGCGATAAATATTCTATCGAAGAAAACGTGTTTATTTCGCTTACTTGGTGTACAAAAAAGTATATTTTGAAACAAAATAGACGTTCCTGGATTAATTATTATTTATATTCCATTTGTTTATGAAACAAGGTAGTACTTCAGAACGGAGACGCGTGTGCGGCGAGCTGCGGTGGCTTGGGGAACTGCGGTACAAATTGCACAATAGTGCAAATTGGGTGCACTACTCCATTGGATCTAATGTATCTCATATATCTAATATATCTAATGTATACTTGAGTTGTGGCTGCGGCGCCTCACGTTGAAAAACCGGATGTGTGCATCAAGCCTAAAGAAGCGATTTTTTTTATAGAAAAAAAAGTGCTTTGAGATTTCAATAGAGAAAAAACAAGCTCTGATTCCATAGCAATGTATTTCTATAGAATTTATTCTTTTGAGAAGTTCTATAGAAAAGTGAAGTCGTGAGACAAGAGAAATGAGCTTCTATAGAGGTTTCTACAGACATTTTCAAAAGAGATTTCTAAACCTTCATTAGATATTACTTTATAGAGCTTATAAAATATTTGCAATGAGAAATTTTCCCTGAATAATCATGAAAACTATATGTTGGGAGTATTATGAAGGGAGTCAACAACTGAGGTATCGTTAGTAGCTATTTTTATTTTCCGAATCATTACTAACATCTATACCATTGCAAAAGTTCGAACGCAGCCTGTTGAAGAATCGAATTTGCCTGGATTGGAATTCATAAACCAAAAAAGAAATTACCATCCTCCTCATACCAATGCAACAACAACTGAAAGAAAATTTTTGAATGTGAGAATATATGAATTTATTTTTGGCCATTGCAATAACTACCTTGGAATTGAGGTAGAACAAAATTTGAAACTGGGAAACAAGAAATCACCAGCTTTATTAACATTCTCAATTAAATTAATATAATATTTTTTTATTACGGCGATGTTTTATAAAAGTGACTAGTACTTCTCTTTTCATATTAGTTCCCAGTTTTCTTGCCACTAATGGATTCCTGTGATTTTATTGCAATAGCTTCCTAATAAAATTTATACCTATTTTTATTTGAAGCAATTCTGATTCGAATAATACGATTTCGCTATGAGAGATTTATTCAATTGGTTTTGGAAACTCCTAGGTTGATCACGAACGCAAACGATTTCGTATTTATGAGAACTAAATTCTTCATATGTATTAAAAAAACTCAACTCGAGCATAGACGAATCTCGTGTCAACTTTTTTGTATTCATCAATGTCTGCCTGCTTTTGGAAGACGGGTTTTCGTCAGCGATAATTTCGTATCACACGAGTGATTTTATATTCGCTTACTCAACGCATGAATTCCAATTCACACATTTCTTATCCTCAACGTGGGAATGTTCTAAACCTTGATCTGAAACGAAAATTAATAAATAAACTGCAAATGGAGGAAACGTTTCGGAAAATATAAATACTCCATCTTCTTGCACGTTTCCTTCCTGTTTCAAACGGGGATGTATATTTGTTTTCTGAAATATACGTTTTAGGGCATCCTTGACAGTCTGACAGGCGTTCTTTCTCACAAAACCATTTCTCATTTTTTTTTCTGAAGAAAGATGAAAGAAAAAATTTCCGAAATAGCTTGGAATATAATTTTAGGTGAAATGAAATTCGTGTTCACGTTTTTGAAAGGCCATAAAGTTTAATTTTCTATTGCCAAATTTTATGTCATTTTTCTTGCACTGTAATACTTTTAGAATAACTAACAATTCGTGTTTTTGACAAATAATAAAAACTCAGGAACTCATAATTGAGCTATAATAATCGTTTGCAACAGTATTTAAATTATCTTGGCCGTAGCTTCTATGAGAAGGAGTTTTCAGTTTAAACACTGGCGTTCAAATGCTCTCGCATGGTACAATTTGGAGTTTCCTTAAAATGTAGATTATTGCCGCTTTGGCAATGCTTGGCGTTTATTCTATTTGATTGTTGACCAATCAATTATCTTCTATAATATTTTTTATTGAGATATTCTGATGCGAAATATCACTGAGCTTAGGATCCTTTTTACTAATATTTTTTTATTAGGGAAGACGCTAATAAGTTATTTACAATTCAAAATAAATAAAAAAGAATAAAAATACCTTGAATGTTCTCGATATTTTAAATTCAGTGTATATTGTATCCCATCATAAAATAAAAATACTAATTATTAAGTTAAGCCTAACTAAAGTAGGAAATTTGAGAAAAAAGAAAATTTTACAAAAAAATAATATTTAATTTTACATGGAAACCCTTATTCAATATTTATGATGAAAAATTTTCATAAAATAATCTTTGAAACTTTTAAAAGCATTATGATGGAAGTAAACAACTGAGATATGGATAGTAGATACTAATTCTTTTTTATAGTGTGTAGACAAATTATTTGGAACTGTTAAAACTATCCGAACATACAGAATATTAAAATGGTTATGAAATTTTAAGATTGAAATTATTGCAGTAAATAGAACTTAATACTTTATAGTTGAATAATTATAATTTGTGGAATTAAATACATATCCGATGCATTATTGTTTTTTTGTATTTGTTGAATTGGAATCTTAAAACCTGCAACGTTCTAACAAGCAAATTTATTTGCAGAAAATTTGTAACTTTCCAAAGCATAATTATAAGCAATTGTGGATACAATACAATACATATTTAATTAGGAAAGTAGTTAATTTTTCCATCGTATGTTTGGAAAAAAGAATGCTTACTGTAAAAATTAGGATGCATTTTGACATGTAGAAATGGTAGACAGTGAGAATTTTAGAATCAGTTAACTCTGCAGCTAGAAATTTTTTTTTATTGAAATCAACTGTTGCTGTTCTTTTGCAATAAAAGAATTATAGTAATGGAAAAGTTAAAATAAAATTTAAACTTTTTTATTTTAAGCGAACTTTTTATTTAAAACCTACTTTAAACAATACGAAATAACACATTCGAACAGTTTCAATGCTTATGGCATAAAAAAACAAGCAAATTCTCACAATGAAAAGACCAAAAACTCGGGGAAGAGAAAACAAACAATGGATCTGCACGATCCTCGTCTGCAAACTAGTTTCCTCTGGCCAAACTGACCGCTGGCTATGTAAACTTATACGTGACGAAAAAATAAAACGCGTAATTAATAACCCGAATGCGCCGCCATTACACGGCCAAAGCAAACTAACCCGATATCCAGCCTTACGCAAGGAAAAGAGACTCACTCTTAAACTAGGTGACCCCTACCTCGCGGCTAAAAGCGCGCTCTTCTACAACTCCAATGTGGAACGAATCCCAGCAGCCGATATCGAGCTCTTCTTTTATACGCTGCCATTCACTAATTGCTTATTATTACCAAAATCCGAAAGTTACACCAGGTGACAGTTTAATCATCGAAGATCAGGCGTTGAAATCAGAAGCTGTCGCAGCCTTTGTTCAGAATTAGGAATGTTCTAAGTAATATGCGCGTGAGAACGAGCTGTCTAGGCCGGTGTGAATGAGGTTATGTTTAAGCGTGCCTTATTATTTAACGGATATTCGATTGGGAATTAAATGGAGGTGAAGAATGCAATGTCAGAATATTACTTCCGATTTGATTGTAATGGGTATTAAGTAGTGCCCTTGTTTGGAAGGGTGAGAACATTTAAATTCCACAAAGAGAACATTGTTTTAGTTGTTTTGCATATAATGGTGTCAGATCGTTCTTAAAAATGCTATTGATTCATTTAAGTTAATTATTTTTTTCGTTTTCGTTTTAGATGTTATTAATTTTACTGCCGCCTCTATTGTATTTACATCGCATTGGTCGTAATTTTTTCTTTTGGCAACTTCCTAAGATGATTTATTTTGAATTGCGTAATTTTTCGTTTGCATTCACGTGCGATTTTTTGATTTGCTTTGTTTCATCAAATTTAAAATTTGTATTTTGTGAACTAGTTTTATATTAGTAGCTTATACTATTGTAATAGTATGTTAAATAGTTCCAACAGAGCTTAATTTTCTTCAGTAGCAAATTTTATATTGTATTTGAATTAATTGAAGTTAGAATACAAAAATCAACTTTGTGATATGTCGAGTAATTTTAAATACATTTATTCAATAGTAATTATCAGACTCCCTGAGAAAAGTAACCCAATCAAAAATGGAGATTTTATTTTTCAATTAACAAAATGTTCTGTTAGATTCGAACGAAGTGTGAATATTAAATCATCTAAACAAAGATATAAATGAAGTATACAAATTGAAAATGTGCAGTTATTCTTTTTTTTTGGATAAAAAATTAATTTGTCTAAATAAATTACTTTTTTTAAGTTGCGTCACTTTTTTTAATAATGATGCGATAAAGTTCCTTCATGCATGCGCATCACAAGATAAAGTCAGATTTTCAGGATTGGATTTTGCATAAAATGGTGTAAAGTCCAAAACAGGACAAACAACAAACTACTTAAAAATCTCATTTTTTCAGAATTATTAAAAAAAATGACTTGAGAGAAATTTGCTTTTGTCACTACATACTTCATTCCGACGAAACATTTATAACATCTATTGGGGGGAAATTAAATTTTTTTCTGTTTTGCACCCACTTTATTTTGGAATGTCCATTTTAAGACTTCCCTGGAACATTATGAATGATTACCCAGTCTGTATATTAAGCAACATAATTCTCAGTTAATTACAGATAAAAGTGTTTTTATAGTTGTATAAATAAACATTCCAAAAGCGTTTTTCAAACAACTTACACGGGACGGCACATCAATTTTCAAACCTTGTTGCCACGGGCATTTAACGAACAATTTACAAAATAATAACTCTAGTTATGTGCTTATACGCCTTCCTATTTAACCATTACAAAACGCATAATGTAAGCGGACTCGGAAATTACGTGAATTATTCTCTTCTGTAACCCGCCGCGTCAACATGTTACGAGCGCCATGAACTGTAATTATCGTTCGATTTAGAAACAGATGGTTCTGTTTATTGACACGTTTTTATTAGGAGAGGGGGTGCGGAAGGGGCGCAGACGATGTGGATGAGGCTATTGGCGTCTACGCCTACAGAAAGCGACGCGCACGGGGCGTGGGCCTTGTCAGGCCCTCCACCCTTTAGTTCCAACACCCACAGAACATCGCAGGATTCATGAGAAAAGGCGATAAGCGAAAGGTTACTTGATTTGGCGACGAATCTTTAGAAGCATAGGGTTAGGTTGGAATCGTTGAGGTAGTTTGGTTTGATTGAATATTCCTTTCGAATATGAACCTAAGTATCTATTTTCTAAGAATTTGAATGGTGAATACACAAATCCCCTGTACTTTTCTATGGAAACTTACTTTACACCCAAATTCTAGAAGCCATTTTTAAACGAAAGTTACAAATAAACCTTTTCTTTCACTCGTAAAATCCTAATTCTGAAAAGAGGCTTAAACATTCAAATCCTTAAACTGCTTAGATAAGTAAGTGGAAAGCAATGTGTATATGTTTATATAAAATCTATGTTTTTTGACTGAGTTTACTTTGTAATATGTATGTAATATGAACTATGTTGCTTTGTAATGTATAGATTTAATATTTACTATGTTGCTTTGTAATGTATAATTGTAATACTAACTATGTTGCTTTGTAATACATAATTGTAATATTTAATATGTTGCTTTGTAATGTGTATAATTGTAATATTTACTATGTTGCTTTGTAATGTGTATAATTGTAATATTTACTATGTTGCTTTTGTATGCAATATTGAGTTATGTTATGCGTTAGTTTGATTTGTATTTCTATCTGTTTGAAATGCAATCTGATTTGATAGTTTAATAGGTTTTAACTAACCTTCATGAATTCACTACCAAAAACAGTGCCTTCAAACAATCAGAGTAACGTTAGAAATATCTAATGAATTGAAAAATATCTTGAAGCTGTACATGAATTCGCAGGAGAAAATATAAAGATCCTTTGACTATCCCTCCCTTTCTAGACCAGATCTTACTCTAGCGCAACCCCAACGAACTAACCTTTTCTGTATGGATTATGCAGGATCTTCGGAATGTTGACATGGTCTTATATTTTTGGAGAGTCATAGACTTGGTCTATCACTAAATAAACCGAGTAAACATTTTTTTTAATCCAATGGCGGGCATTGTTGATTTGTAATCATTTTGCCACTACAAGACCAGAAGTGATGGCCACTTGTGAAGGAGTACCCAAATGGCGACCATCATTACCCCTAACAAAGAACAGTGCAATAATTTACATCCATGCCCTAACCCCGGATTCGAACCAGGAACCTTCCGATCCAGAGGCCAACATCTTAACCACTATACCGGTTGGTCGGCGAAAAGCATGAAAGAGCAATTTAAGTTAAGCTTGCATTTGTGCAAGTTAAAAAATTGTATACTTGGCAAATTTGTAATATAATGAGAGGCCGTAATCTAAACTTGGACTAATATTCTAACTTGGTACTCGTGTCTATCCTTTAACCTAGTTATTGAGTTTGGGACCCACCATATATCTAATCTGGTACTAGAGTCCGTCATCTAACATGTACTTGGGCGCGTCTAACCTGGTACATCAACCCGCCGTTTAACCTGATACTTTGGCCCATCATCTAACCAGGTATGTGGACCCATAAATCTAATATTGTTCTTGGAATTTGTACTAAGCTGGAATTTGGGTTCATACTCTAACCTAGAACTTGAGTCTAACCTCTAACCAGGTATCTAAACTGCACTTGGGCTTGTTTTTCTACCTGGGACTTGGACCAGTAATCTACCCTGTACTTGTGTCCGTCGTCTAACTGGTGATTAGACCTGTCATCTAACCTGATACCAGGGTCAGGACTGCAGACATGTGGGAAATGTTCACTGGACATTGCTATGGTATTTAAAATGCTAAGACAACTCCGCTTGTGTATTGTTTTAGTTTTAACCCCGATTTGCCGTTGCTAACATACACGCGATCAGTGGCATGGTGCAACTTTCACCCTACAGATCCGAACAGTGTCAGGCCATCGCCGGGCTCCATTCATCAAAACGCGATTTCCGACTTTTCATACCTCTGGGGGTGAGGAACACAGTTTCTAGGTCTCCCACACCAAAGGTCAAAGAAATATTTCCCCCGTCTTTCTAATTCCAATCATTATCCCGGTGCCGTTACCCCCTTCTCCAGACACTTCCTCCAAGACCTCGCGGGCGACCTCCATAGCTCTCGCGTGCCCAATGGTCCTCCAGAGGACAGCACTCGCATCTCCGATAAGCGTTTAACCTCAATTGCTGCTTAACCAGATTTTCCGAGGACCCTCTCTCTGCTTTGCGTGCGCCATTTTTCTGCCTTTATCTCATGCTAATTTCCAGAGGGTCAACCGAAGAGGAAGATCTGCGTGTGGTGTGTGTAGAAAGGGAAATAACGGTGGGTGGACTTTTAAAACGGTTTTCTTCCAGATGCTCTCGTTTGATGCGGGGTGCCTTAGTTCTTGCCGAGTGGAGAAAATTGAGTTAAATGAGACTGACGCCCATTGTTGTGATTAGGGAGCGTCGCTTGAGACAATGAGGTCTGGTTCTTTACGGAGAACATCAAAAGGTACTTCAGTGGAATACCAAATGGTTTGTTTTTAAGAACTGTATCTATCAGAGAAATGATATGGTAAAAGAGGGTAAGGTGTTCAATGCAATGAAATGTGGAATATAGACACGCACTTATTGCGTTACTATGGTATCAATTGTGGTGTTACTTTACATTTGATACAGGAGTGCCACTTTTTAATTTGGGTCGAATGCATAAGAGTTCTTTACTCCATGATAATAATAGGATGATAAATTATTTAAACGTTCCACGCACACATTAATAATTTTTGGATGATAGCTTCAATTTTGTAAATGAAATAGTGGAAGTAGGTAGAGCATACAAAAAAGATGGAAAAAGATTCGTGCTTAGAATAAAAGAATAGGAATAAATTTCACAGGAAAGAACTTACTCTCGTATTTTAGCTTGAATTAATTTAAAATATATCACAAAGGTTTTGACATGAATACTTGAGAAAATTTGGATTATAATTGCTTGTAAATACTCTCTTGATGCAGGATTTTGGTTTTCACTGACGAGAAAAGTGAGTTAATTGAGATTGACTCGAGTTGAGGTGACTAGGGAGTGTTTCATCAGGCAATTGAGGTCTCGATTTACGCCGAGAGCATCCAAAGCAACTTCAGTGGAATACGAAATGGCGTAGTTTTAAGAGCCGTGGCTTCGTTTTTGACGAAAAAATGATGTGGTGATGAAAGAGTATAAGGTGTTCAATGTAAGAAAAGTAGCATACATACACGCACATATGAACTTAGCAACTGGTACAAAGGTGGCATTAAAATAAATTAAAGTCGAATTGATAATAGTTCACTTTTGCCAAAGTCGTAGCGGGGTGACAAATTACACAAACGCGCTACAATCATTTACATTTTAATACAAGACTTAATTTCGAAGAAGGAAGATGTTCTATTGTTATATAGAATTATAGTTTTTGCTTTACGAATAGGCAAATCCCAACATGATTGACCCTAAAGCAAGTATATTGGATCCTTAGGTATTTGAAAATTCTCAACAAAAAAAATACGACGCACATAATATTGAAAACAGCACAATGCAAAATATGAAGCCGTTCAACGATCATAACAACTAAGAGTTCTTTGTTCTACTAGTTGAAATTATTCAACTGCTTCATTCATATTTTTGATATTAGTATAACTTTGTAGATACAATCAGGTGGCATGATAGATCGATCCTAAAATAAGTTATTTGGTTCTTACTGGAAAATAAAATAACATTTTATGAAATCCCTTCTATTCTATCCGCGTAATATCCATAAATCTCTACTATCTACTACCACAAGAGTCGTATATCATCGGCTTCACATCATCGACAACAAGGTCTGTTTTCATATTTATGCATTTACTAGTTCGTTATTCAATGCCTTAAATCACATCAAAAAGCACTAATTCCAGTTCGTAATCTAAATAACAAATGCTAATCTTCATTCCTCAAAAAGGATAAATAAAATTTTCAATGATCCTTCACTACTTCAAACGTGCTTCTCTCGAAACAATGCTTTTGTAGGCCGCGATGCCGGCGATATCATCCAATGTCACATAGTTCAAAAAAGTGCTGCTGTTGGACGTCGAATGTGAGAAGCCACAGAGCAGCAAACCTTGTTTCCAAACACCTCAGAGAATTGAACACAAACAACTTATTCTCGCCCATCCAATTCGATTTCCAAAGGTGTCTGAAAATTTAACCACAGAGAGAAAATACCACATTCCTAGAGTTGTAAAAAGTCCCAGTAGAGAGTTTGCAAAGGCCGTTAAACGTGGATGAGACTATCATCAAGGTGATTTTGTCGACTTATCTCTGCATAACCTTGACGGTCCATTGGCCTGTTAGTCGCCATTTCGCAACTGCGAAACGACCTTTAATAACAAGTCTCTCCACACAAGCAGTTTTGTCTCGCTTGGAGAAAAACGTTTTCACACCTCCGTGCTAATCATTATGAGCTTCATCCTGACCCGAATTACGCCTGAATGCTTCAATTTTCTAAAATCTCAACATGTTGGTTTTCGGAGATTTACTGCAGAAAAAACATTTAGGGTTTGATTTAGATTTTCGAAAACATACTACTGTGTTTATCACCTAAATCTGGTCTTTTTGGGTTGACGATTATTACTTGCTGGTCATGCAAGTACCTGATGCTTAACACACACGAATGATCCCTCACCAAATTGTTGATTGAGTGAGCTCTCTAACTGTTTTCAAGCTTTATGAGGCATCAGATTTTATATGCTCCACTTTAACAACCGTTAACACTAGAGACAAGACTAGTGGTTTTGAGAGAAGTACTGCAATTATACATTATCCTTTTAATGAAATAGATGGAACATATGGGTGGGGTCTCTGTCATAAAATCTCAGAAGTGTAGATCACGTGGGCTTGATATTCAACTAGCCGATACTGGTGTTTTTCATAGAGCTCGTCAATTAGTCCTACATTGGAATTCGTGGTTTTTTGTAATACCACGTGACCTTCATCCGGGGATCTTCAAACCAAACGATCGGGAGAAATAACACGAAACTACGTGCACATACTTCTTTTATTTTATAAGAAGGTGGATGTGGTTATACAACATGATGGTGACACTACTTTCTAACTGGAGGTAGTGATTCTTTTTAGATATTGCTTGTTTTCTAAACACCCCTATTAATTTAAGTATAAGAATTTAGAAACCGTATTAACCAAACATAAAACGTCCTCCTTCAGGTGTCAGAATTAATTTTCTGAATTAAATCAAATTTTAAAATGTTTTAAAATGATTTATTTATTTGCACTACTCCGTTTATGTTTTTTTCTGGCAATTTTAACTTTCGTGATACATAACTATTTATCCCCATAATCGTTCCTAGTATAATTTATTTAAATACTTAAGTGTTTAATATATTTAAGTATTATTGATATAATACATAAACATTACCCTTTATCCATATAAATATTCAGATAGCTTCTTTGCTAAAATAAAATACACCTGAAGAGGTTTTTTAATCGAATTTTTAAGAATCAATCAATATGGTTTTTAAAGCTGTAGATATTTATCATTTTGAAAATACTCTCAAGTGCAACTCCTACGTACCACGATAGCACGCTGTGTTGCTCTAGTACGACGTTAACTAAAAATTACCTTACCTACGTACCACGCATATTTCTTGTTGTTAGCCATAAAGTTGTTTGCCAGTTGTCTGAAAGAGATACTACCGTGTTTTGTAGAAGTATATTTTTCGTCTTTTTCTCAATTCCGTTCGGTTTGTACAAAGAAATTATAATTTCTGTTTATTAGGAAAATGAGAAGTTATTAAAATGGGGTTTCTCTGAAGAAGTTCGTTATGCCATATAGCCCTTTCTAAGGTGGTTGGACGTCTGGTGTTGCATCTCCTTGTAATAGTTAAGGATAGTTACAGGTATATTAAGGTATATGAATATTCTAATTTGGTATTCTGACGGCAAGGAGTGTTCTAGATGGGAAATGGAGGATACAGTACTTGTTACCCCCTTAAAAAACTAAAAGTTCTAAATTCTTGTTGTGGGCAAAATACATTCATTTTAGGTAAAACTTCACTTGTGTGAAATTTTTCTAAAAAAATTCATATTTTTTTCTAAAAAAATTCATAATTTCTTCTAAAACAATTCACAATTTTTTCTAAAAAAATTCATAACTATTTCTAAAAAAATTAATAATTTTTTATAAAAAATAAAATTTCTAACTATAAAAAAAAATTATAATTTTTTCTAAAAAAAATTCACAATTTTTCTATAAAAAAATCCTTTTTCAATTTCCTTCTTTTTTTCAGAGGGATTTTTGAAGCTTTAACAGCAATAGCTCTGTTAAATCAATTTTTCCTCTTAAAAATCACCAAATAAACGAAATATTCGGAATGAAACAGGGTCGGACTACTGAGGCATTAGGTGAGGGATCTAAACCAGCTACAGGATACTCCATAAAAAAAGAAGAAAAAACACTCCCAACCAAGTCCCTCCAAACCGAATTCTAATAGTTTGTTCAACTTCACGCATCGCTTATTCAAAACTCATTCATTGTTTGACAAGTTTACAATGACCCAATAATCTTTTTTGCTTCTTTATGGAGGCACTTTTACCTCTTAACCAACCACTCACAACCCGGCCGGAATAATAGAGAGAAAATGCCTTAAAAGCTGTCGATTTCTGTGTTGATAGTGTCACGGACTGGTATGAGTTATTAAGAGCCCCGAGATTAGACCGATTTGTTACTAAAAGAATTTCCGATTCACACACACGTGAAGGCATTATTCGCCGTACCCGGAAAAAGGAATGTTCTGCAAATGAATTAAGTTTTATTTTGCATATCAGTTCGTGTATGTTGTAGTGTGTAAATTCAGTGATGCGTCTGATAAAAAAAGAGTTTCAGGAGGAAACAAGGAACAGGAATTCTACGAGTGAGAGGATTTCTTTGTTGTTGTTTTCCCTCTAGTTTTGACCATTTAAGTTTTCCTAAAAAAGTTATACTTTAATGGAAAGTCTTCAGGTTGGCTTTGTATCTTCAAACCTATTCGTTTAATTTCACTGCAGTCGGTTTGTAGACAGGGTTTCCCTTCAAGAGGTTTCGACAAGCTACCTCGTTCATTACGATCTGACGACCAATTTTGCTAATTCCCATCCAAGTTGTTACAGTACCTTCTGTTGGACGCAAATAACTGACTGAGACCACAAGGCATTTAATGCCTTAATAACCACTCCTATTGGTTAAAAGGATCTACCAATTCCTTTCAACTTTTGGAAATATTACACTGAATAGAATCCTTAGAATAGAATTCTTTGGACATATTGTATTCGTCTTTTAAAAAGAAAATAATCATTTGAAGATATTATTGGTCCTTTCCTTATAATAAATTCACTTGGAAAGATACCATTGCTTCTTTACTTAGAATGGAATCATGTGGAAAGTCTACTGCTACTTACTTGTAATCTAAGCATTTAGAAACAGTCCTTTAAACGGAACAGAATATTGAAAGATCGATTTATTTTTTCCTTCATTAGAATAGAATACTTTGAAACGGTTTATTAATTTTTCTTTCATTCGAATAGAAGTCTGTGTATTTTTAGAATAGTCTTTTAATTCGAAAATAATCCTTTGTTTACTTATTGGTCCTTTCCTTAGAATAAATTCATTTGGAAAGATACCATATCTCCTTTACTTAGAATAAAATCATTTGGAAAGACGTCTGCTGCTTGCATGTAATATAATCATTTAGAAACATTCTATTAGTCGTTTCATCGTAACAGAATAATTTGGAAAACGATCGAATTTTTTCTTATTTTATTAGAATAGAATAATTTGGAAATATTTATTTATTTTTCTTTCATTATTGTATAATTATTAAGAAAGATTATATTGGTCAGGAAGATCAAAATTTGATGGAAGACGACAGGTTGTAAGGTGAAATTATGTATGTGGATACTTAAGATGGTTTAAAGTGGGTTCCAAACCATACGAAAATCCATGCCCAGCCTGATACTCGAAATAGTTATTCGCTTTTGAAATAAAAGAAAAATACAGCCACTGGACAATTAATGCCAGTTGTGTCAAAAGCATCAGTTCGGGACAATTAATTTGCTTAGAAATAATATTTCTATACTTCCAAAGAATCGCGTATTCAACTATTATATTTCAACACCGTCTGATTAAAGCATTTCATGCTATATTATTTTTTTAAAAGAACTAAATACATATTCATTTTCCAGGTGGATATAGACATGACACAAACAAGCCTGTATTCGAGATTGATCACATGTTCGTCAGCAGAGTAGGCGTTTAATTGAAGTAGTAATCCAAATAATTATGTTTTATATTCTATGATTTAGTACACTTAATGAGTTAACGTCATGTTTATAATAGAACTTCATCATCACAAGGGTTCCATTAGTTTGTTGAATATGATGTCTAGCCTAAATACTAATGAATGCTCTCTGTTGTAACACATAATCAATCGAAATTACATTCATTTGAGCAGTGGAAAAAATATAAACGCGTCTACGGTCAGTTTATTTGGGATTGGGGATGAAAAGTGAAAACTAATTCCTTTTTTTGAGGATGGGCTGTTATTTCAATGACAGTTAAAATAACACAACAGTTACTAATTAACAGTAACAACTGTTATTGAAAATATTAACTAGTTTTCGATTTCGGGTAAAAAAATAACTTTTAAAATAACAAAATTTATTAGAAAAATGACAATTGAAATTAAAAATTGAATAAGAATTTAAGTTGAAAATACTGATCAACTTCCAAATTGTGTAACGTAATAAAAAATAATAACTTTTAAATTTACACACTAATTTAGTGGTACTTCTTGGAAGAGATTTCTCTTATGTGTGCTTTTTCTTGTTTCGGAATCAAAGTATGTCAAGTTCTTGTTTGTATCTATGTACGGCAAGCTTTTGTTTGTATGCCAAGTTCTCCGTCATTCGAAATAAAAAAAAGTTCTTAACTGTTATCGCAAATTGGCAATAACCATCAATATTTATCATAAAATAACAGTTTGGCCATATTTATTATAATCTAAACATTAAATCGATTTATTTTATCAGAAAAGTTTTCAGTGCATCATCGTATTCGATTGGTTGCAGTTAGATTTGCATCAGAACGCATGTTCTATTCTTTTTTAGAACCTAAAAAGAGGAAAAATTAAAAATATCCACATGCGGCATCCTTCGTAAATTTACACTGAAAAATAGTGTTTGGGGTGAAAAAACTGGAGAAAAATGCCCTTGGCGATAAATCTTGGCGACACTTCGTGTTGTTTCCAACTAAATTGAAGGAAGTCAAGTGTCTTGTTTTCTTTTCTAACGTTTTAGGGTCATTGTAGTCGCTTGTTCGAAAACAGTGAAAAGAGTTCTCCACCTCTTACTGAAATATTTTTTTTCTTTCTTTCTTCACTCTTTTCTTCGGAGGGAAAAATATCAACAAGAATCGCGGGGGTGAAAAAAAAGCTCTTTTCGAAACAGAAAAGCGGTCCCGAATGATTTAAAAACTTTCTGTCAAAATATGTTAGACGAATTATCTAAACAAAAAGTAGTGCTAGTAAAATTCTATTTAGAAAATTCTGGTTAGATAATTTCTTAGCACTTGTTATCCTTTCACATCGAGTTTTCTGACATCAATATATAATGGAAAGAGAACTCGTGGACGAATAAAATTAGTTTTAATACCATGAAGATGTTCCTTATTACGAACACAAACCATTTGACCAACTTTCATCAAGTCCCGTTTGCATATCATAGAATAAATTTCAATTCCCTTTTAACGAACTTTTTTTCAAACACTCGGGTATTTTTGGTTTCGTAAACGTTGGTTGATCGGATTTGATGGCACAAGGGCCATATTTGGTTAAGCTATTATAAACCTAAGACAGACAATATCAATTCATAGACTTACGCACACAAGCAAAGTTTTACTGACATAGAAGAGATAAATACATCATGCGTATCTTACGTCTAACCTGTGTCGTCTATAACTAGGGGGTTTCTAGCGCAGTGGGAAAACCTACTTAGCTATAGTAGCACCTTCTTTTTGCGTGTGGATTTGTTCACTGTATTTAAGCGCGTCTAACTGGAACTGTAGTTCGGAAGTTGTAAGGCAATAAAAGAACCTAGATCTATAAAACCTCGGAAAAAAAAACCTCATAGTTGAATTTAAAATTGAATATGTGCCCACGAATCCCATGTCGTTATATTCTTCCATTATTATATTGCATTATTCATTTCTAACGCAGCAGGCCATTAGACACAAATCCTTCAGCCAAAGGTAGACTAACGAAACCAAGAAAATAAATTGAAATCCACTTGTGCACATTTCAACGTAGCTATTTGGGAAAAATGATGTCTTCTGTTTATTATTTGGATGACAGTATCTGGGACTACAGGCCGGTTAAAACCTATACGCAGGGCCGTATATAGTTTACGAACCGGTAAACTTGTTCAGAGAGCCACATCTGGTCTTCGGGCCACATAGAAATGTTTGGAGGGTCGTATATTCTCAGCGGGCTGGATTAAGCTTTCCAAAGAGCCATATCCTGCGTTCCTGATAAGAAATATTTGGAGGATTACATCAGGTCTGCGGGCCTGATAAAAATATTTCGAGGGTCATATCTGGTGTGCGGGACAAATAAAGATATTTTGGGTACTGTTTCTGGTCCTCGAACCTGAGATTTATCTCTTCGCTACAACTGATTTCTTTTACACGTACGGTTTATCTGTGAGAAGTTGGTTAAACTTCCGACGATACAACAGTTATTTCTCACATAACTAACACAGGAATTGAACCACAAAAAACATTCAAAGGTAAAAATACAGCACATAAAAATACAAAAGCTTAGAGGAAGCAGTCGGGTAGCCAAAACCTCCCTCGCTTGCCTGTATTGTCCACTGAGAGTTGTTTCTGCTGGAGCTGCATAGGTTAGTAAGTAATCAACATCCATTAGTGCATCATCCGCACAAAGAGGCCACAAGGGCTATCAGCAATAGCAAGCTTATGCAGATGGGAAGCAAGGCAACCATGATTTGTGGCAAGTCCTACCCATTTAAATAAGACTGAGATTTAAAACTGCGTAGGTTTTTCCATTACTGTTGAGCAGTTATTCACTCTTGTGCCACATTTCTGTCGAATTCATTTGCAACCAGCGATAAGACAGCGATGGCGCAAGGAGTATGTCCGCTTGGCGACAAGTCCTCCGATTGTGCACAACCACCCGATGGCTATCAAGATCAAGAGTGCTGTCGATGACCCGGCACTCACATTCGAAAACTGCCCTCTGCCCACTGCATTCGCTCGATCCCACGGACAGCGATTCTGAAAAAAGTGGGCGAATCAAAAGAACCCGGGGAAATAGTGTTATTGCTCGGCCGAAAACAATAAACCTCTATCCCCCCTCTTTGCTTGCGTGGTGGGTGTGAGATTCGACTGGGAAGAGTTTAGATGTCGAAAGCCTTTTGACAGCCTGGTAATTTCCCTTTTTATCGGTAATGGGTCGAGTAATCGCTTCTAAAGTGAATCGTCAGTGAGGTTGGAATTGCACATTTGCTATTCCGTGCATTCGTGAGAGTGCAATGTTTTTGATTGTTTACCTGTTGGGAAGTAAATAACTTTGATTGTGATGTCAGAGTTCGGACGCAGAAACGCCCAGGCCTGTTTTTGTGATTCGAGTTCAGCTGTTTTTTCAAGAAGTTTGTGTCAATGAGATGGAAAAGGGCAGGTATATGGTAGAGTTCAATGTTGTGAACTTGCCATTTTGGGGGTTTATTTGTCTCCATGTCACGCCACACAATGAGCTTCACAACTTAATAATTTATGACCAATTTTTATGTAATTCTACAATAATATAGAGTCGTTCAAAATTCATATTGTGATAATAATCTTTATTCTTTCCTCTACATTCGACTTGATAAGTTTCATTTCGATCGAACACTATCTTCGGGATGCTTCGATTTGTTTGGCACAGTTTGCCGAAAGAATATGAAGTTTATCCCAAAACCTAAATGAAAACAAAATGATTGGAAAAGTTGCCTACTTCGGCAGTACCTACGGCGAATCACCCCAAGGCCATTAATTCAACGCACAGTCGTATATAACTCCAACAAACCTTCCACTTGATAAGCTCACAAATAACAAAACATTTAAAAGGACTCGCCCATACTTCAAATTGAAGTGCTAATGTTCCCATTACACCGTTAACGCGATATAACAACCAAAACGACGTTGCTACAAATGTTTATTCTTTCCTTAAATCTCGAACAAGTGATTTGAAACACAGCCTCAACCCAAACCATTACCTAGGTATTTCTAGGGTCAAATCCTTGATATGTCTCGTCAGATAAAAACCACACATCAACCGGTGATCTCGCATTTCAATCTATGCAATGGTAAAATTACACTTCCCACACTCGTTCAACCATTAGACTCAGTAAAAACAAGATTCTTGGGGTTACCTTTTAGACCTAACGTCAAACGCTAAAGAGTTTTGATCATTCTTTCTTTTCCATTAGCATGACATCAGTCACCATTGGGTCGACGTTGAAACTTGGATCTGTGCTTACGCCAAACGGTTCCTCTGAAAGGCTACTTATGCATAATGCATCATTTTTTATTCATTTGCAGGATACAAATTGTTGGACCTGAAATGGCAGGGCATTGAAGGTCTGTAGTTCACACATGTCAGTCTTTTTTATCTACTTACAGGCACTTCGGGAACCCATTGCCTTATTAAGTGGAGTAGCTTCTTTGTATTTTTTGACTATTCAGAAGAAAATCTTCCAAACAATGACTGCATTCATATGATTACAGCCATCTTAGATGTTCTGTGGTTTAGGATTTGAAGAATCAATTGGTATTGTTATTCCACACATAAAGCGGTATCCATCAATTGAGTATTAATCCTTCAAATTGTTCTCCTTCGATACTTTTTCTTAAAATAAGTACCAGAACTGTCCTAAAAATGAGTATCAATCCTAAAATTTAGTATTTTTAATATTTTTCTTAAAATTTAGGTGGCGCTAGTGTTTCTGTGGAGATACGTATTTCCTGTACGAATTCTGATCGTTACGTCAGAAAATTCTGAATTGATATATGATAGTTTATTGGTCATCACACACATCAATTAGATTAAGCTCCAAACATTTCCAAAACGGCGTTAGACTACATTTTAAGATTACCCTGATATAGATTATGCAAGAACATTTAGCTACCAGAAGTAAAATCTCAGACCGTCTGATTTGTTTATTTGCATTGCAAATCTCATAGGATGATTTAGCCATCGGATTAGTTTTCTAATAAAGATACTGGTGGTGGACTGCAATTTATAAATCCAATAAACATATCGAGCAAATCGATGTTCATTATAAAAGTAAAATTAAATCTGCAGTTAAAAATTAAATTTACAGAGACGTAAATTCAACTACCTACTAAACTTATCAATTTATTTTTAACATGCAAGCAAATGTAATAATAACACCAATATATGGCATTATGCAACTAGTTCAAGATTAACGAAACATTGTATAATTTTATCCGTACTCATGTTATTCAGAAATGCATAAGGATTAGTTTGAAATCAAAACAATTGCTATTTCTATAAATATGAAATACTGAAATGAGTTACAGCATCAGTTATAAGAAGCTTACAAAACTTCTTAGCTGTTAAAAAAACTGTCATAAAGGAAAAAGTTACAGAATCATTTATATTTTAATCGTAGATTTAACAAAGGAATAAAAAACATTGACATTAGCAACATGGCTTTTTTAATGTCTTCAAGATGTGTAAAAGAATCAAAGGAGTAATTTAGGGCATGATATTATTGTATATATTTATTTATATATAGTCAAAGAGTGCGTTGACCTGAAATAATTATGTTTTTTTCCTCAAGATTATGATTTTGTGCGTATAAATGTGTTGTTTGAAATCATTTTAATTCTCCATTTATCACTTTTACTTGACAATCGGTTTTGAAATTAATCGAAATGAAGTAAATGAATACAAAATTAACAAAGTATTACATTCGAGAATATTCAATAGAATTTATGAGTTTAATTCCTTTCAAAAATTTCAACGTTAATTTCTCTACAGCATTTTAAATTAAATGGCAAATGTAGTTTCACGGTAACTCACTAACCTTGTGTTTAATTTCATTATATTAACATTTTAACAATAACCTTTAATTAAATTTAACTATATTAACATTTTAACAATAACCTTTACTATAACCTAACACGATACTAGAGATAATTTAAGTGCTATTATTTAAAAAACATCAATTTGTATTTTTCGGGAAGCAATGAAATTTTTTTTAAATATTTGAAAATTGAATTTAACTTTTTTAATAGAATTATTTTTACAAACAAAAACAAGCGTGGAAATGATCTCTGCTAGAATTAAGTATACGCATGTTAAAATGTTTTTATTAAAAAAACCAGAAAAATCTATTTTTTATAAAATTATAGATATCACAACCATTTAATGAATAGTATTAATTTAATTAAATTATATTAACATTTTTCGGGGGGGGGGGGCATGATATACGAATTAGACAAAACAAAAGTTTCTCTCAAAAGCAGACAGATATAAAGAATTGGCCAAACATTTTCGTTTTTAAACATCATCAACGTGTAATTTTTCTCAACAAATGTTATTTCACAGTTTGCAACCCATATTTTTCTTGCTGGACATTTCTATCGAATTTCTGTTATATTTCTATTATTTAGCAAGATAATTTTTTATATGATTATACTTAATTATATTAGTAATTATTAGATTAAGATTGATGACGTTTATATTATTTAGATTTATATTAGCTATATTAAGATTTCTTACTAAGATTTTTTAAGATTTATCATTTTAACTAAGCAAATAAACCAAATATACGAGATTTTAAATTCGTCATCGAATGTTCTATAATTTTTAACTTTTGACTTTTCGATTCTTTTCTGTCCACACTAAAAGCAATGAAAATGCAATATTTTCTGAAATTGTAATAGAGGACAGAAACAAAAGGATTGATTCCAGTACATTGTGATTTTCATTGTTAACCCTCACGATTGTGGAAGTGTAATTCCCATGAAAATGGCCATAGACAATTCTTATTATTCGATATATAAACTATTTAATGATGCTTTAATGACTTTTAGTATTTTGGTGATCCAGTATTTCAAAGTGGCCTAGTATATCGTTTTCGTATTATTAAAAAAAAATTTTCTTGGAATAAATGATAATAAAGAAACTATTAAGGCCAGTCCCAAATTCAGAAGTCCTTTCTTCAGTAGCTTCATAATTTAGATTCCATTTCTTGCAGGAGTGGAAAAATTAATGACTTTCGTAATCCTTTCATATATTTTAAAATAAACTACACTCTCCTAAGCTCTTTACTGAAATCATACAGTCTTGATACTATCCATCACGAACGAGGTTACAATTACATCTGTGCGCTATGGCAGAGTAAAAATTCTAATCGAGATATCTGAGCTACGCGAACCAGACTTTCCCCGCTCGCTTTTTAACAATCAAGAAGTAGCAAACGATCGTGTTAAGATGGCCAGATTAGGATATTTTCGAAACAAATGCATAATTGGAGCATTATGATTGCATCTGACGAGGAATTTCCGCTTCACTTACAGCAACCTCTACTTCCGTAAAATACTGTACAATATAGAACACTATTATCTGGGAAAAATTGATTCCTATATGGAGAAGGCATGAGTCTGCTAAACTCCAGATGAATATTTAAAGATGGCTGTTGAGGAAGAACAGATTTGAATCTGAAATTTGACTGGAGCATCGCAGAATGGCAGATTTCGTATCACGTTTTCATATAATGGAACGTTTTTGAATTTTCAAGGAAATTTTTGTTTTTGTCAAATTTGATGGGAAGGATACAGTCGGAATAATTGGATGGAAGTTATTTTTGGAATATGCAGGATGTCAATTTGTGTGTTTTTGATTTACGTACTGATATTATTTATAAAATAGCGGCGAGTAGCGAAATTGAAACAGAATTTTTATTACGGGACACCATTTCCCTCTTCCTTTATTATAAAACAAACGGATGAATACTAGTTCCACTTAAACTGATTCAAATAACAACAAAGTTCCGCGAGATGTAAGATTACAATGTGATTTTTGTGAGAGGCATTTTCTATAGATCTAAATATAGGTAGCAGTAATGTTTCGGTGGCGATACGTGTTGCTGTATATATTCTGAATGTGACGACAGTTGGCTTAATTTTTAATATGATTTGAGCACTTAACAAAAAAAATGCCAATGAATGAATTCCGAATTGAAAATGACAGTTGATTGGTAAACATCAATAGCATTAAACGCCAAAAATTGTTAAAATGGCTATAAACTACATTTTAAAGGAAACCTCCATATTGTGATCATTACGTTAAGAAGCATTCCAGACGAGGGTTGAAGACGTATGGTGTCCCCCCCCATGCCGTTAAAGTATACTAAATTTTTGTTGTGAGAATGTGAAAATACATTTACAAATCTTCATCCATGAATTTTGTTCAAAAAAAGTTTTAAGTATCATACCCTTGATAGAGTTACCATGAGAAAGAACGGCATTACGAAATTTTACGAATATTGTCGTCTAAGCAGGAACCCACTAAATAACATCTTTTTGTAGACACTAAATGCTTAGTTTCAGGATGAGAAGAAGTAAATTATCACGCTCTAATGTGTTTAAACAAAAAATAACATTTTGAAAAAGATGTTAATATTTTTAACTTTTTACCTTAGAACTATAAATTATTCTATAGTACAGTAAAATATTTTTAATGTCAGTCAGTAAATTTTTGCTCAAAGCGGACGATATATAACCTATATAACAACCGTTTGATTCCATTCCATACTGAATCACTCACCCAGCCTGCCCTATTTATGCGGGCCATGGTAGCTTGGTTGGCAGACTACCTGATTAGCAACCGGAGGGTTGTTTGATCCAACCAAAGACTGTCGTTTTCGGACACTCCATTTCACACCTTTGTCGTAATGCCAAATATTTTCTGACTGGTTGTTATTTCGTGCCAGCTGCTGTTCTTTCATCAGACGCTTTGCAACGACTTAAATAGAACAGATGGAGTTCGTCCAGAACATCTCTGATTGGATCTCGAATTTTACCGTTAAGTTCTTTTTGAACTGCGGACGAACGACGGTTAGAGAGCACGAGAGAGATGACTGAGAGAGCCGGAGGCAGAGGGTGAAGCTGGTGACCACGCTGGACTTCGAGGACAAACATTAATATATATTGGTGTGATGCTATTAATGTGATATGATGTAAACACACTGTACATATTCTTACGCTCTTGGAATACTAAGAACTTAAAAATCTTAGCTGTTGGTTGTCTTCTTGTGTACGATTCGTATTGTTTTCACGCTGCCGTTTAGGGTACGACACTACGGGATACAGGGGGGGGTTGGGGCACGATAAATCTGATAGTCTGAAATGTTCTCATGGTGTGGTATGGAAGTTTGAAGAGTGGGGTGCCAGCTCAGGCGTGACCTCGTCATTTGACCGTGGTTAGAAATAACGAGCTGTTATCATCGGATCATTCTCTTCGGGATTGATCCCGGACAGTCGCCAACAGCTCGTTGTGTTGCTCCAGTGCGACATTAATTAACTACCTACACACCCTCCAAAGAGTTACAATACGACAAAGAGAAAAATACTACCGAAAGTTTACAAATACCGTCGGTTCAGAGCAGAAAACCATCAACTGACATTTATTCGGCGACTCTAAATGCTTTCATGATGATGAGAAATACGTAAACAAAAAATTAAATTACTAGCATTTTGAAAGTGCAATTTTTTGTTTAAACTTATTACAGCATCATAACTAAAATTATTATTTAGTCTTTAGGGTATCCACATCCGTTAAAAAAGTCAATTTTGACGAAAATTTGAAATTTTTTTTATTTTACTAACAAATTTCCTGTACTTCGGTGCTTCTAAAACAGTTTCAATTTTTAATGTGCGAACAATAGAAAAAAATTCGGTCAATTTAAAGTTTAAACGAAATCAATGCTGCAAAATGGTCAAAAATCCTTTAACAATTTTTCGATGCGTCATAAAACCTTTATTTTTTAAATATCTTTATACTTCTAGTAGAAGCACTAGATAAGTGAAGTTTACTCTGAACTTGTTATTTTGCTGCTAATTTAAATTGTATGCCCTGGATCAATTTTCAAACTTTTGAAAAAAAAAACTTCAAATTTACACACAAAATTTCATTTTATTGTTAATTTGTGTTTTAAATTTTAATTATTGATAGTGCAAAATTAATTTTGAACACAAATCATTATAAAAATAATATTAAATTGCTTCTGCATAGCATTTAAAAAAAAAAAAAACTGCTGCGAACGTATGCGGATACATTAAAAGCGGCTTTGCAGTAAAAACAGCAGAAAAACATTTTCATTGTCCGTCAATGAGTTTGAGCCCACGATATAATTTGTAAAACAACCGATTCGATTCCGTACTGAATCAACCACCCAGTCTCCCTCGCTTAGGCACCGAAATTTCCATCCCATAATTCGAGTCTTATTATTCAGTGCCGACCAGACACTTCCTAGGGTGCACAAACACTTCCCCACCAAATCAGCGAGGCGGACGTGTGGGCTGACGTGAATCATTCCGTAAGGTCGATCCGTAGGTAGTGGGACAAGGATATTGCCACCGCCAAGCAAAAGTGTCGATGCTGCGCAAGTTAAAGCTCTCGCTTTCCAACAACTCTCGGCCGTGTGGGCCAGGTTGTTGATAGTCTGCGTCACGTATCTGTCCCACGTCCTGTTGTTGCTCTCGGGGGCGAGGTATGTTAAAGAGAGAGGTGAAAAGACCTTTGGAAAGAGGTGACGTGTGAGCAATGGGGAGATCCGTCGGTGGTGTCGGAGTTTGTAGGTGTCCGGTGTGCGGTTCCGTTGAAGAAGAGGTCGAGACCTCTTGGGTGGCGAAATGGGGTTCGTGTCCCGTTGACATTTGGAATGACCGTGTGTGAACTTTCGAGTTTGAGTCGTAGAGCAGGTCGGATGGTGTGCAGGGCAATTCTCAAACAAGCTCTTCATAATTCCTACGAGTAAAGTCTTTCATGTTCCCGAAGTGAACATCCCTTTGTGGACCCGAAGTGAACATTCTTCGTGGTCCTGAAGTGAACATCCTTCGTGGTCCCGAAGTGAACATCCCTTCGTGGTCCCGAAGTGAACATTCTTCGTGGTCCCGAAGTGAACATTCTTCGTGTTCCCGAAGTGAACATCCTTCGTGGTCCTGAAGTGAACATCCTTCGTGGTCCCGAAGTGAATATCCCTTTGTGGTCCCGAAGTGAACCTCCCTTCGTGGTCCCGAAGTGAATATCCCTTTGTGGTCCCAAAGTGAACATCCCTTCGTGGTCTAACGTCATCTGATCGTGGTTAAATATTACGTGGTGTTGTCCTCGGATCTTTCTCTTTGGGATTTATACCAAACCGCTGTAAATAGCCAGTTGTGTTGCTCCAGTACGACGTTAAATTAAATACCTACCTACTTTTCGGGGTCCCGAAGTGTACATCCCTTCGTGGTTCCGAAATGTACATCCCTTCGTGGTCCCGAAGTGTACATCCCTTCGTGGTCCCGAAGTATACATCCGTTCGTGGTCCCGAAGTGTACAGTCCCGAAGAGACCGGATGATCAGTTCTCAAGGGAAAGATTCGAGGATAAATCACAATTTTGAGCCGCGGTCAGATAACGAGGTCACACCTCAGATGGCACCTTCCACTCCAAACTTAAACATCACACCAAAGCGAGGACATTTGAGGCCAAGACATATTTAACATGCTCAAGTCCCACGTACACGACAATCTTTGACTTGGATCGAGTTTCGAACTCGCAACCCTCCGGTTGCTAATACTTTATTCTTGTAACTGGATTACCTGAGCCCTATTTCTAGCAAAATGGAAAATGTGATGAAAGGGGCCCATATTACACCGTGATCATATAAGATTTGGCCAATATCATGTTCCATAAGCATTTATTAATTAAGTAAACAATATGTGCACGAAATTACATCGAAAATATTTTACTTAAATGTTATTCCAAAAACAAAAAACTGTGCTCTTACATAAAAAAAACATCCTGTGCTATTTTATCAATTACCACGAATGAGCAGTACAAGTAAGCATTCAAAATATATTTTAAAAGTTAAAAAAAAAAACGTACCCTAAATAGTCTTTCTTTTGTAAACCATGCATCTTCGTCTTCTTCTAGACCTAAATCGACGTTCAGTTCGTCCCTGGAACGGGATAGAATTTTCCGCCGGCTGATCATTATTCTGAAATCAAGAAAGAAATTGTAATTAAAAAGTAAACTTCACTTATCTTATGTAAATGACCAAAGAGCATTAAACAATAAGAACGGTAGGTACTTTTAAAGTAATGATGCAATCTTTTATACTTCGAATCTCAGATATTTCCCAATTGCAGGAACTACGACTACATGAAAAAGTACCATTTCATTGTTACAACGACAAATAAGAAACAAGCACTTATGTCTTTATCTTTAAAGTAAACTGAATTTCCTGCAATTGTGTGCGTTTCAGAATTGCGCTATAATGATTTCGAAGGAATATTAAAATAGCATTCAAATAACCATTTTAAAAGTTACCACCCAAAAAGTAAAACTATATTATATATAGAAACAGGCTTCACAGTGTGAAAACATCAAAATGGTATCTTTTTCTTCCAAAATATGTTTACTTAAAACGTAAATCAACATATTATTCCAAAAGGAATAAGTGTATTAAATTTCTATCTTATTTGTGAAGGATATTTCGCCAAGTATCATAATAGATAGGATTACTGGAAAGTCGATATCTTTTAAATCCTTAGATATTTATCCGATTATTGTCTATTTTTACATTCCCGATGGTTGTTCATTTTAAATCTGAGGAATCGAATGTTTGGTATTAGGTATCCTAGTTGTATAAAGCGATCACAATACTTCTTTCGAACAAAAGTTAAGTGTGACAGGGGTTCACAAACATGAGCGAAGCGCCATTTTACGACAATTAAAATACTCTGCAGGCCGTAAAGAGAGATGTATCATTCGAAGACAAAATTATATGTTCCTCACTGGTGGTGGTGCTGCTAAAGGCGTTGCTTTTACAAAATGGGTAGATTCAAAGCTCTTGGTTAAGAGTCTGAATCCCATTTGTCGTTCCCAAGAATGGATGGATGAACCTTCCTGAACAACGTTCTAAAATACTCTGCAAAGGCATGTTCTCGCTATAATTCACAGTGGGTACTACTATGATGCCCCATGTCAATAGTGGTGGACGCGACACCTCGTCTAATATCTGGTCAGGTTTGCTAATGACGAGCTATATCGTTCATCAAGATATTTTCAGTTTTGCTAACAACGAGAAACATGGTCGAAACAAAACTGCCTTATTAATTCCAAGGGAATGAAGATCCAATTAGAAGAACAATTTGTGTCTTGCCTAGAAAGGGTGACAGTTTGGAACAGGTTGTTACATCAGAGACTGGCCATCACAGGGTGGTTTTCGTCGAAATGATAACCCACCATCAGGGTCAAGATAACGCTGAGTCCTGTTCTTGCCAATTGCTTGAAGGGTCATACGACCTATAAAACTGGCATTGGAAAAAACTGTTTTTTTTTTCTGGTATCAGAACGAAGCAGCGGCCAAGAGATTTAAAAAAGGCATATATTAAAACACATAATATAGCACGAATCACGAATAGAGTACCTATAAGTTAGGGATCCGAACTGCGTAGAAAAAAGTCAGAAGAAATTACAATTCGCTTTCCATATTCATTCGAAAAGAGTATCGAATTTTCTTCCCTTTTCATAAATACATGTGTCCACTTCGCATCTATTGACTATGCAGTATCCAATCATATACTTGGTACACCAGTATGTATTGGATCAGTTTGCAAGAATGTTTGTTACTATGGAATACCTAGGTGTGTGAACTGCGTGGTTTTGTTTTTAATGATCTTCTGGATAACATATAGAACGCTGACCTTAATCAAACGCGGTAATCTGAAGTGTGATGATAACAATCATAACAGCTGTTTTACATAGATGTGAAGTGGCGTAACAATCGGTTAAATTAGAGGGCTCCACGCTCCACTTTGATCTGCAGGTAACGATTTTCGTTAAACAAGATTAGACAAGCGAGATAAAGTCGATAAATCGTACCACAATTTTGATTGGATGTTTTAAAAGAAGGGTTTCAATAGAAACAAGAACACGTTCAAGGCTTTTAGAATAACTCATGTTCCCATAACTCAAGTTGACTAGTAAAAAGTTGAGTCAAAGCTGTCTTTAATGATCCAGAGAATAAAATACTTCTAAATACGATTTCAATTTATCAATTTGATAATGAAAAGAAAAAAAAGCAAAATAAACGAGTATACATTTTGAGAGGATGCGGATAAACAAGTTCTGTATACACCTTTTTCTACACAGATTTGCTTTCTGTGGACAGTCACAGAAATATGTCTCAAGTTAAAAAAGAGTTTAAAACTTATTAGAAATTTTTATTCATATGTTCGAATTTTTTCTTAAGTTTCAATTTGCATTTGGTTATTGATTGGACATAAGAACATTTTCTATTGATTTAAAAGTGTTTTAAAAATATCATTCGCCGAATAACTTTCTATGAAAGAATATGAATTTAAAGATTAACATGTTTTTGTCGAACGACGAAACGGTTATCCAAATCTACTGTTATGTGTCCTTTATATCAGCGGAATGATATATTATATGTGTATACATATATTAGTGAACCAGTCATTTTATTCTAGATTTCAACTCACCCAATTTAAAAAATTGGTTCTTTCAATGCTTTGCATTCAAATATGGAAGCCATAATATTTCTATTAGGGGAGTGATATATATATATATATATATATATATATATATAAATTACATGGGACTAATATAACTTTGTTACCAATACACCAAAATTTCAAAAATTGAAAAAAATTCAATACAATTTGTTAATTTTTTAAATTTAAAAGAAATCTATCCAAACGTTGGGATCAACGCACAGCATTTAAAAATAATGAAAGAAATTGAGCTATTGAAAGGAATAATTCGAATTACAATTCAAAAAAGTGTCAAGCAGACGAAGATTTTCTGAAAAATTAATTAACTCCAATAGAAAATTCGGATACCATTCCCACCTCTGTTCTAAATTTTCAATTGCGAACAAATGCTCTGCACTCTTTTCAACTCAACTTCTTATTCTGAATGAAGATACGGATCACAGTAGTTAATAAATCTCCCAACAAGAATTCACTTTCTCGAACACATCCGCCAATGTTCCCTTGTCCCAGAGCAAACGATTCAAACCATTCTGCGACACGTGAAGTCACGTTCCATCCGCAACCGGAAACGTAGCGTACAATGGTTACCGTTAATCACCGACGAACTTGCGCGACCTCGCGTGCAAACGATAATCATCACGGGACAAATATCATACTCTCAGGCTCGGGAGCGATTAACCGGATTCGTTCCATTCTGATAGGACGATTTCTCACGTAATGAATCTGGTTTCATTGTATTCTGTCGCTGAACGAGCGGGAGATAGGAAAAAAATTTTCAAATGACACAGCAGTATGAGCATGGATATTGTGCTGAAAAATAAAAAGGCATTACGAATATGGAGGAGGTAGCTCCTAACGAGGGGTTCTGTTCTGATTTTGTAGAAGCGATTTCATGAAATTTCTGAACATCCTGTTGAGTTATTCGAAATTATATTTTGTTCGAATTTTCTATTGTTGGTATTGATTGTGTTCGATTATACTGGAATCTGTCGCACGTCGTGCTAAGGATTTCAAAGAACGATTCTGGGCTAATGCAGTGTGAATAATACTGCAGAATAAAATTTGATATTTCTTTAAAAAGACCACATGTTTGCATTTTACAAAAATAAAATTCGTTTTTCCTTTCAGAAAATTTTAGAATTTAAATTAAGATTTCGAACTTAAAAACTAATTAACTTTACAAACATTTTAAGGACTTAACAAGTATTTTTCTGTCACTTTGGAAATATGTAAAAATTTGATTGTTAAATTTAAGGTCTATCGCGTTTTTGAAGAATTTAGAATGCAACACACATGAAAACTATGTGAACCACCCGATGTAAATATTTTGTAAAATTAAAAATATCGTACTCTTCAAATAATGATGAACTATTTTATGCCATAGTTATTTTTATTCCCCCAAAGAATTGCTAATTTCTTAAATTTCATTTGCACTCTAGATTTAAGACTTCAAATCCATATATCTTACATGGATCAAGGTCGTTAAAGAAATGGCCATAAAATAGGAATACGTATATTTCTATTGAAGAATTGTAGCAATTTAAAATTATGGAAGGCTCAGATTTCCTACCTAAGCACACAAAAAAAATTTTTAAACTAGGAAATAGATTTTAACTGAGTATTGAGATAAGTTTTGTAAATTCGTAAACAAACACTACTTTTATTGATAAAAAAATTCAAAATTTTCGTAAAAAAAGCCTAATGTAATATGAATGAATACATATTTATTGCACAAGATTGATGCGAGAGTAATTTCAGTATAATTGCTCGAAGGTTAAGCTCTTCAGGCGAGAGTTAATTACCATTTTCCTTGACAGTCGTCACATCATTTGTCACCTTCTGTAAGCAATCGGGAAAAATACAAATGCACTTTCCAGGGTTATGAACGAATGAACCCTGGGGTATGTTGATAGCACGTGCAAAAAGAAAAAAAAATATCTGTCCGTCAGTGAAACGCATTCAAGGTGATTCCTATAGAAATCAGTGACTTTTTCTATAAAAATTGCGAACTGAATTCTGTATTGATTTCCTTCAATGACGCTGGTGTTTTGGTTTTAGGTATAAAAAAATGTGCTATGATATGTGTGTGTATCTCGTCATCAACAAAACCGTTTGAAGATCTTTATGAATGAGATATCTCGCCATTAGAAGAAAACGGACCAGATCTTGATCTCATCATTAAAAAATTGGTATCGATAACGATATAGTATCTCGTCAATTGCAAAATGGATCACATTTAGATGGATGAGATATCTGGTCGAAAACACTTGGAGGGTTAAGCACATTTTCGGGAATCGAATTCCATTTTAATGAACATAAACAATGCACAACAAAACATTTCCAGAAGGCCGTATCTTGAATGCGGGCCTGATAAAAACGTTTGGAGGGCCGTATCTACTCGGCGGGACGAATAAACCAATCCGAAGAGCTGTATTCGATGCGCTATTTAAACTTCTCCGAAAGGCTGTACCTGATCTCGGGCTGAAGTAAACGTATTCACTACAACTTTATTGGCATGGTCCATTATCTTACGGACATGGATTTTTGTGCACATCACCTGGCCCCAATGACGACAACAGCTATAGCTCAAATAGCAAAGAGTTAATTTTCAAAATTAAATAAAAGTACACTAAACTTAAAAATCTTTTAAAATTTTCTGTTTGTTTAACATTAAATAACGCCCGATATCTATGCCAAGCCTGATTATTCACTCACGTTGATATGGTGTGGAAGATAGGAGAGTGGGGTGCCAGCTGAGTTGTTGACCTCGTCATCTAAGCGTGGTTCAAAATTACGAGGTGTTATCTTCGGATCTTTCGCTTTGGTATCTATCCCGGACCGTGGTCAATAGCCCGTTGTGTTGATCCAATGCAACGCCAATTAAGCTACCTCACCTCACCTTAGGATTCACTTTTAATTCTCCAATTCATGCAAGCATAAAGGGAACTAAAGACGGACACCCCAACGAATATTCTGGAGAATGTGAACCAAAGACACCGAGCAAGTTGATTGAATCCTTCGAACAAAATGCTTCGACGAACCAGCGTCTGTTCCGACAACGCAGAAACACAATCTGAGTCACTTGCGCAACAGCCGAATTCAATCGGAAAAACAAAACAAAGCGACCCACACAGCGGAAGGCTTCCACGTAGCGCATGTAATTTTATACATTTCGGTTTAAAGTTGCGCTCCTCCCAGTGGCAATGGGCGCTACGCAATCCGCGTAACTGTTCTTTGAGAGAACAATGACGGATTCGCTAAAGAAGGTCATTACTCAGGACCGATGCATGTAGCAGATGGCTTGTCGAGATTAAACGCTCGCTGGCAAGTACACAAGGATGTTGGACTGTCCATTTAACATGTGACAGCTTCCAGGGATATTAGAGGGGTTGGAAAAGAAGACAATTGGCACCCGTACATTAAAGAAAGAATATGGGGTCTAACCTCTTTATTCTTGGAGAACCATTAATATCATAACGTAGATGTCCGGTCAAGTTAAAATTTTCGTGTAAACACAGTTATTTATAAACCGAAGTGAAGACTAGCATTATACAGCAAAAAAATAAAAATAAAAAAATAAAAAACGTTTATGCAAAAATTAAGAAGAAATTACTGAATTCTTTTGTGTTGTTTTATTCATAGAAATTAAAAAAAAATTATTCGTTCCATTTGAATATTCTAGAGTACGAGAGCAATATTCCCATTTGAGAAAACCACTCCACGGGGACTAGTTATAAAAACCCCAATTAAAAGTTTTATTAATGTACTAGGGGGCCTGCCCCCTGCTTGCTAACGCTCGCCAACCCCCGGATGATTGCTTCGCAATCCTAATTGGTTCGCTGCGCGAACCTATGCTCGCTTCGCTCGCCTCAATGAAGACATGTGTCCTAGCAGAAGGGATTGTTTACAAAATATGTTACCAAAAATTTTTTTTTCAAATCTTAATTTGCTGTATGACAGAAAAAATATATACAGTATCTCTAAAATCAGAATTCAAATGAAAACTTTGTGCACATTTTGACTCGAAATGTGAGCGTTGCTTTGGAAATTGAATACCCAGCATGTTGTTTGTGTGTACATTTTCCCAGCACTCAAACGACCCACACTTTTTCATTGAGTTTGTTGCCGAAAGTTGTAGTGCAAGCGTCTTGTTGAACTATAATTGTTGGCCCTGAAAAGATCCTCCGCTTTCTTTGATTTCTATTATAAACTAACTGCAACAGCTCATTAAAATTTCCTTTTTTTTTTCAATAAAATTTCAGCCGATAACGCTATAAATTCAATCGATGCGCGAGATTTCGCGATAAACAAACAATCGTACAGTGTTGCCAAAACGCGTTTACAAATAACGTCTTTTTTGAGTGCCACGTAAGAGAATTATATATATAGATTTTACTTTTTTTGTGAAGTTTATAATAACTAAATTCATTATTAAAATAGTGAACTGATATTTCAGGAGATTTGTTTGGCTGACTATTTTGATATTTCATGGCGCAATAACCATATTTACCAAGCTGTTAGTTAGGCACAAGACGGACAACTTCAAGCGAGGAATATAAAAAAGGAAAAATAGAGGGATTGGGAATAGAATAAATGGGATGTGAGCAGAAAAGGATTTCATGGAAATCCCGGAAACGATACCCCTTGTTTACTAAAGGCAGTAACCATGGGAACAGAAAAGATTACAAACGTACCTCCGTGAAGCCCACACAAAATTAAAGGAGATGTGCCCCTGAGCATAATATTTTGGAGATGATCAATTTTTTATGGAATGAGAGATGACTAGGTATTATAATTATTTACTTACAGACAATAAAGTTTTGGATAAATAATTCGACTCTGAAGCGATTTTGATGTTTACCCTAAGACAAATTTTCCCACCCAGTAGTTTTCCACGAAATACCACAAACAAATTCTACCGATCATCATATTTTATTAACATCTGGAATTCCCAAGACTATAAAAGAAAATTGTAATTGCATAAAACTGAATAAAATGCTCAGAACAAACACGCACTCGTGTTTTAAAAAGGTTTCAGCGCCATACTTATTTGAACGATAGATGAGCTCAAACTTATTTGAACGATAGATGAGCTCATACTTATTTGAACGATAGATGAGCTCATACTTATTAAAAGGACAATGTGGTGCAAGAACATATTTTGAGATTTGTAAGCTAAAAGTGAATGAAAAACACAAAAATATGAGTTTTTGGAACTTTATAAAATAACGTTAAGACAAAACTGAAGCCAATTAATGCATACCGTTAGGACGACAATAAAGTGAATCATGCACAGTATATCTGGCAAAAGCTGAAAACTAGTGTTTTGAGACTCCCAGTTTGTTGAATGGAACACTAATCGAATTTTAGTGAAAAGGATCGAACCTAAAAATTCTAAGCGACCTTAATATTTATAAAAAAATCAAACGCGAGTTTTTTTAAAAATCTAGATTTGTAACGAAAATTTGTATGTGGGTAGGTAATAGAAACATTTACCATTTACACCATCAAAAATTTCAAATTTCAGCCATTTTTATACCTCTTCTATTCATTAATAATGAATGCATGTGTGTGAATACGTCTACAATACTTTATAAATAACACCCATTAAATTGATTATAAATTATTAAAATCATTCACACTGTGAAAAAGAAAATATAAAGACTAGTACTTTGTTATTCTTCATGCACTCGCATATCTGTGTATCCATCAAAGCTTTAGAATTATCAAAAATATAAAATAATACATATTAGGGAAAAATTAATCTTAGTGCCTTTTATGTCAGGAATATTTGTAGATCACAAGCCATTGCAATTATGATTTATGTACTTGTATCAATCGGATCCTTTACATCTACAGATTTGCGTTTATTAATTATATCCGAATTAAAAATATTTCCATAGGCAGAGAGAAAGAAAGAGTGAGAGGAGAGGCCACAAATATACAATGTAAACTGACTAGCGAAACTTTTGGAAATATGTAAAGGTGTTTCATATATTTATTTATTTCCAATGGCAGAAAGTTGGAGAAACAAACAAAGATAAAAAGATATGAAACACAAACAAAAGTATCTTAACCGAAAAATGTAAAGGTTCTGAAAAAAATGAAAGGTTCAAATGTAAAGGTTCTAAAACTAAAGATCTAAAAATTGAAAATTCATATTTTCAGGTTCAGGGGTTCGTTTTTCTAACTTTGGTCTCTCTCCGAAATGAATTCTCAGTTACTGCACCTTGCTTCCGAGACAACATGCTTACGCATACGACCTTATGTAACATCCTCCTCATCACAAAACGTTTAACCATTACCAAACGACATCCCCACAACATCCCATCACTACATTACCACACTCTACAACCGTCCCCCACTACAACGACGCGCACTTCAAACAAAGTATTGTTTAGTCGGTACACATCCTTTTTGTAAGCCTTTCGAAGTTAGGGTCAGAGTCTGTCTGAAGCGATCGCAGAATGCAAAGGCCAGCCTTGGACAAATCCAACTCTTACAATGGGAAAGCCGCGGAGAACAATTAGCCGGACTTGAGGTATTTGTTGTGGATAATGGACGGACAGAGGTTACGGCCTTTGCGTTTTAGGGTCTTTATGCACGAGTCGTAAAATGGCGCTGGGACGAAGAAAAAAAAAAGAATGCTTATTGGTCGGCGACTGTCTTGGGTTTCAGTGCAATTTTTTTTCGCTGAAGGGAAAAGATTATAGTGGACACCTTTCTGGCGGTGAAAGTTTGCTTTTAGGGTCTGTCAAGAAGCACGCAATTTCGAAAAACGATGTGTTCTGAATGGAACGCATTTCGGAGATGAATTGTTCTGGGATCTCTGTCAATTGGAAAGGTCTGTGACGGGCAAAAATCATGCAAAATATTTCATATAGGATTGACAGATACAGTTTTGCTTTTGATGAGTTTTCTTTTTATGTTCTTATCAAATTTTATTTAGATCTACCATTCAGATTTTTTAGTAAAAGGTTTTCCAAACTTTGCTCTTAATATTTAATACCTGGAACTTTAATGCCACATAAAAACTAAAGTATTAGTAGTGTGTGTCAAAATATGTTCGTACAGTGACAAACTAACTGTCCAGTCTATAAAAAGTGAGTAGTCAAGGTCCACTGTGCTAGCAACCTTCGAGTTGTTGGCGGTGCATGTTCTATTTTTGCCGGGTGTATTTATCCTTTGGTGTATTTCTTTCTTCTAAGTCAGTAAAACTTGCACTGTGTGCGTATGTCTATTCCTTGATATTGTATGTCTTGTGTCTGACGTTGCATGGCTAAATGTGACCCTTGCGCCATAAAGCCCCAACCAACTAATCTAAAACACATTTAAGCATGTAAATTGGCGTTGTTGCCAATTACTTTTTCACACTAACGTAAATTTAATAAAATTAAAGCTTCGACTAAGATTCAATGCAAGCGATCAAAACGTGTAACATAGAATCTAACTTGAAAAGTTTCCTTACTATACGTTTGAAGATAAATATCAGATGAGACTGGTAAAACGAGTTATAATAATGTGTAAAACACGCTTTAGTATTAAATAAAATCCATGTCATAACCAAATTAGAAGTAAGATACTCTCACAACACAAACAGATGTAAGTCATTAAACTTTTACAGATTTTTTGTTCAAAATTTCAAATAAATTGCCTTTAATTTAATCAAATAATATTAATTATATTTTGTTAAATTATAATGAATTGCCAGCTCTGTTGTTGAATTTGTCCCCTGCCCGTGGTTAAAAATTACGAGTTACTGTTCTCGGATCTTTCCCTTTATGATTGATCCCAAACCGTCGCCAATAGCCCGTTGAGTTGCTCCAGTGAGACGTAAATTCAACTATCTACTATCATCTCACTTGTCTATGACCCTTACTCAAGATCAACAAGCCATTCACTTTTGGTTTAAAATGAAAAATATTCCACGTGATTTGATCCCCATTTTCGATTGGCTAACACTTGTGACTGACTTTCTGTGTGCCAAAGCCCTCAACTGAATGAAAACCATTAATGAAATTCAAATAAATGCCCCCAGTTTGACTTTTCGGAAACCCTCTTCAACAGTCTCTGATCCTGTTTCGTTTTTTCTTTTTCATATGGGACGAAAAAAAGAAACTATTTCTTTCTTTTCTGTTCATTTCGCTTTGGAATTTACAGTAGCTGTGGCAGTTTTCTGAGTTTAGAAATATCAAAAAGGAAATATATTTATGCACTAGGGAACTTCAAATTTATTTTATTTTTACATAATTTTAACGACTTTTTATTTACAAAGTATAGCTTGTTTGTTTATTATTAAAAAAATCTTAAACAATGATAAAAATTTAGCATTCGTTCATAACAAATACTGTATAGATGTGAAGAAAACCGATTCACCTTTCTTTATTCGTGTATCTTCCACAGAAGAGAAAATTCAAATATATCTTTCGATAGAGAACAACGGTCTTCGGATAAATTAAGCAAACTGTATATATATATATATATATATATATATATATATATATATATATATATATATATATATATATATATATATATATATATATATATATATATATATATTTTGTTTTTGTTTGAGGTAGGTAGGTAGTTGAATTCATGTCGCACAGGAGCAACGCAACGGGCTATTGGTGTTGGACATTTGGGAAGGACAACACACAACTTTATTTTTGAACCACGGTCAGATTACGAGTAATAATGGGAAGGAGAGGAAAGAAGGGGAGGGAAGTGTTTAGTAAGGAATGAGTAGGTTTGTAAATTAACGTCGAACTGGAGCAACACAACGGGGTATTGGCGACGATCCGGGATCAATCCGAAAAGATCATAGGACATCTAGTAATTCTGAATCACGGGTCAGATGGCAAGGTCAACACCTGAACTGGCACCTCACTCTCCACACCACGTCAACGTTAGGACATTTGAGGTCATGACAGGTTTACGTGTACCAACCCCCATGTACATGACTATTGAGTAAGGAAGGAACTGAAAATAGTAATCGAATTTTTAGAGTTAGTTATTCATTAAACATCAGTCTGACATATTGCGCTTTTAATTTTTGCTAACAAGACTTGTATTCGGGATTTAATCGATCTGCAAAAATCCTCAAGATATTCCTTCCCTCAATTTTTTTTAGAAGTATGTTCTTTTTTGGATTTATAATTGCAAAAGTTAGCTCATACACAAATGTTCTCCCAAAGATGACCAAAAGTTTGTAGAGGCAGGCTATTAAAATTTTAAACACTCTTTTCCAAACTTCTGCGGAAATAAATTCAGCCAAGTTCTTTAAATTTTGACTTATATGTCATTGAACATTAAATAACAATTTCTTCAGTTCGAAAATGTATACCTATGTCGAGAAACTGTAGTCCTTCCTCTTTCTAGGAAAACAATGCTTTTTTTTGTACATAATAATGCGCCTTTCAGCAGGTATCATAAAGAACCCACCACAAGTTCTACCTGAACTCTGACAACATGAGAATATCACTAAATTGAAGCGATGCTATCTTGTAGTGTAGGATGTATTTACCCTCTTGCGTTCCTTAGAAAGCAAAGGTTTTGATATTCAACTTCGTTGGGTTCTTAGGCATCGAAGTACGAACCTGCTGACAGTTTTGCCAAATTATACCCCGTTACATTCCTGACAAGTGACATCAATATTAGTGACATCCCATCGTTTGATATCTTATTAGTGACATCAATATATTCTCAAAAGAATTTATCAACTCCTTGTGGCAATAATCGGAACATGCAATTCCCCAACAAATTGCATTCCATGAAATCCATCATTCATCAGTGCAAAGTGCATCCAGTAGAAATAATCGATGTTAACTGTCTAGCCTTCTCATTAAACAGTCTCTTAACTCATCAGAGGGTGCCCCTTTTTATATCAGTCTTGCTCATCTCCTTTAACTGTTGTTCATGTTCTTGTAGCCTGTTCTTTCAATCATCATCGTCAAAGTTGTTCAAAAGTGCAATTCCATATTTACAGCACTTGATTTTGGAAAATCCCCACTTAAATTTTTTTTTTTGCGTTTTCTCGCCCCATTAATATTTTTTTTTTCTCACCAAATTAATAAAAAATGCAATATCTTATTACTCTACTTTTTCAAAAAATTTCAAGTATCAAAAATTTTAAAACTTTTACTTATGTAAATTAAATTTCTGTAACTGACTAAGTTCTTGATTTCTCAATTTTATCATTTATTTTAGCCATACATTGGCCCTCAGAGGCACACCTTTAGGAGAGTAAAGGTACTCTAACCCCGAGTGATTTGTCCTGTCTTCTGTTTTACCCTGGTCTTTCTACTTTTTGCTTCCCCCCCACACATTGTTGTTGTGTTTGGTGCAGCTTGGCCAAATATGGCTCCTTTGCCATCAAAACCAATCAAACAACTAACCCATGCACTTTTTAATTTTTATTTCTAGTTTATTTTCATAAACGTGTTGGGTAGCTTGTCCGTTTAAGGTAATGTAACCTAGTATAATGATTTAATGTATATACTGTGTAGATGTAAGGATGTATAAATGTAATGTAATCTGCTGTAACATACTGGGTACACATGTCTCCTTGGTGGCATGCTCTACTCATCCAACCACACTTATTTAAACTGGTACAGTGTCTCACGACACTAAGCACGGGAGTGTGTGTTGGTGTTAGTTAGTTAGTTAGTTAATGTCCGTTTAAGAGGATCATGTTCTGTAAAACCCAAGCATCTAAATAAATCCAGACATGTAGTATATTACACTGTTTGCTTCTTCTCATAGCTTAACGAGCACTTTTTTTCTTTTTTCACCGAATTCTTATGTCTGTTTTTAGAAAAGTTAATCCACTTTATCGATTAAAATAAAAATAATTTTCTCTTGTTTAGTTCAGTGATGTATTAGATGGGAGTCAACGTGCCCTATATTGCGTACCCTGCTATATGACCTTAAAAAACACAAAAAATTAAAGGTCATAGAGTTTAAAGACGTCATTATAAATTCGTTAAAGTGAAACTACATTGCCGTAGAAATTCGAAGATCCAATGCATCATCTTTCAAATTAATAGTTCTTTGAACTATTTCTCCACATTCAATCTCTTGATAACCTAATTCAATAATCCTCGAACACGTATCTTTTGACAATGGCTCACGAAAATATATAATTAAAGTTAGTAGGATGCAAGATGGGAGAGCCAATCCTCTTATGGGTCTATTAATACACCCCACTACAAAAAGCGAACCCTATCATCTATGAAAGCAAGAGTGAAAAAAATGTAGCATGCAAATAGAAAGTGTTCTCGATCCCAGGCGTATTTAATAGCGAAATGTTCCATTAATTCCCTTCACTTCAGAAATCGAGAACAAATAAAAAATGGCTTCCCTACTAGATCACATAATAAATCACACACCCAAAAGGAACGGCTCCCAAAGACACACCCCCAGAGCACCAAACGATAATTACCTCTCTTAGAGCCCATCACCTGGAATTTGATATTGGATTTCACGGGCAACAACTCAGCGGGATAAGTTCGAAAATACTTCTACTTATTCTATGCAAACGAGGTTTTTGGAGAATGGTTCAACCAACTTACTTTTTTCGCTTCTTGAAAAGGTTATTTTGTGTTCCATTTTCGATAGTATCACTTGGAGAACGTTCGAACACTGCATAGAGTATGATAGAATCCAAGAAAAAATAGGACTGTGTAATAGCTACTTTAATGTAAAATATTCGCTACGAATAAAGTAACTATGTTTTACGAAGCTATATTTCTTTAGACGTATTGAATTTCATTGAACGAAGTTCTTATCTCTGTGAAACCTATTTTTGATATGATCTTTAAATGCTAGTTATGAGAATTACAAAGAAAACTTCAACATATAAGGTATGAAAATTTGCATTGACTTCTACAAGGCACTGTCGTTTGTGAGATTAATGTTAAACATCTGATAGTGTAACTATCAATGCAAAAATCTAATATAAGCGTTAAATTGACAACTTATTCAAATATAAAAGGTAACTAACCCTTTGATTTAACTTTGCATTACAAAACGGGAGCTAGTTTTATCGATTTCAGAAGAGGATTTCTAAATGAATTTTACATTGTTTTAAAGATCATATATGTATATATATATATATATATATATATATATATATATATATATATATATGATCTTTAAATATATATCATAAATATTTAAATATATATACACGAAAGAAATACCTGACCGATTTAATTTTTCTATAAGCTAATTTATCTTTCTCTCGAAGAGTTACTTAAACGTGAGAATATGAAAAAAGTTTTTGAAAATAATTAGATGATATCAAACTGGCAGGTAATTAAATGTGTTTTATTTATATGTTGAGTTATATGTGTATGTCAAATTTATCGAGTTAAAATCTTGACAAAAAATAATTTCACAAATTAATTAAACATAAAATATTGCGAATAATCAAATTCCATGAATTTGATTGTCTTCAAACTTAGTATTTTGAGAATGAATGCACATGTTCAGTTCTTTAACAAGTATTAACATCGAATATTTTATTAATAAAACATGAATATTAAAAAGAGATGATTTTTACATTTTACTTCTTTTGCATCGACTGAAAAATAATTTAGAGTTCGAATATTTTACCTTTTAGTTACCTTTTTGCCACTTCAAGCTAGATTAGACAGTTGCTTGAAGCGAATTCCGAGCCATTAAGAACATCCATGTTAAGAATAGTTGTAATGGATGAATATAAAGACACGAAAATATATTTCTACACTACATCTCAAAAGGCAGGAAGCTTAATAGTAAAAAATAAAAATAATTGACCAGACACAACATTTTACAGAAATTAATTCATAAATATTTTGCTTTTTCATCTTCTTAAAATTATGCGAACAGATAAGCTGCAGACGATAATTAAATATAAATTTTGTGAATCAAACTATTAATTTAAACTAAACGGCATAAAGTTTTTCCAGAATTGTGATACATTCTTCCGAGATTCTAATACGAACAATTCAAGTGAAATATGTGAATACATAAAACTCAAAACATTTGGTTTTAACAGCAAAGGAGTAGCCAGACATTCTTCATCTCGCATTATAAACAACTGGGCATCGTTTGTCCTAGAAACGCGCAAAAAAGTGCATTTCACTTTGCTGACCTAAATTCGTTTCGCTTGGTGTGAAAAAAAGAAATACTATACAACCGGACGAGCGAGATTTAAGAAGGTCGAATGGCAACAACGAGAATGAAAAGAAAAACCCGCGGCTATTAACTATAACCGTGAGCGACAACAAAACCAACACTGTTTCCCAAGTGAAAAGGAATACGCTTTCGTCAGAAATATTTTCTTCTGGACAAAAAATGTTCGTTTCGGCAGGATAGGAGTATTTTCGGTTTTCAATACGGGGCATTTCTACCACATACCTTTTCTCGATTTTCTTTGTGTAGAATGTGGAGTGATTTTGGTGCATAACAACCACACCCTTTGCGGTATCGCCTAGACAGACAAACTATGTCAGGAGTTGGAAACAAAAAATGTATTTCCTATTTTAAAATGTATAGTTAGAATGAAAATAGAGCCAGTCAGTGTTTTAAATAAATATAGTTCCAACTGCCTTTATGTACTGTTTGTTGTAATCTGTTTTTTTTTTAATTATTTCTAAATTTAATGCTTTTTTAAGAACATTCTAGTTTTTAAATATATTTCATAAAACATTAAAAACATTCCAAGATGTCTGATCATTACGATTTACCCAGCTTTTACATTTTTGTGATCATGAATTATACTATTATCACCTAATTTATCGCAATGATTAATTTGTGACCTAGGCCCGATAACTTACATTGAATGTAGTAATTAAACTGTAATGTAATTATTAAACTGCATGCAGCCAGATTGATTATGACAAAGAACACCAACTATGAGATGTCCCAACCAACTCGTATCGGAAAATCGCAAGGTCATTCTCATTTCACAGTTTGAAGAGACAGATTTTGTACTTCGTTTACTTCTTATTGGTGTTAATTCTTATTTCCAATAAAATGCACAATACGAAGTTCTCACTTAGTCCTGTTACCACACTTATGTTCTGAACATTCACTTTTATTGCATCTCGTTCAGATTCGATTTGATTTTTTTGCATTTCCTAATTATTTTCGTGTTTGATCGCATTTCCTATTCTGCTCTGATGACTTTTCATTTCCTTCTACCATCAGACTACAGAATAATTTCGTTTGAGTGACGAGGTTTTCGTGTAGTTTTTTTTAGGGTCGTGGTAGCCCAGTTGGTAGAGAAGCGGATTAGCAACCGGAGGGTTGTGAGTTCGAAACTAGATTCAACCAAAGACCTTCGTATGCGAAGGGAATTAGTGCACGTTAAATCTGTCGAGGCCTCAAATTTCCTCACGTTGGTGTAGTGTGGAAGTTCGGAGAGTGGGGTACCACCTCCGTGTTTCAAAATTAAGATATGTTGTTCTCGGATCTTTCCCTTCGGGATTGATCCCGGACCGTCGCCAATAGTTTGTTGTGTTGTTCCAGTGCGACGTTAATTCAACTACCTACCGTGTAGTTTTAGTCGTATAATGCCATTTTAGTCCATTAAGAACATCCATGTTAAGAATAGTTCTAATGGATGAATATAAAGACACGGAAATGTATATCTATACTACACGTCAAAAGGTAGTAAGCTTAATAGTAAAAAATAAAAATAATTGACCAGACACAACATTTTACAGAAATTAATTCATACGTATTTTGCTTTTTCATCTTCTTAAAATTATGCGAACAGATAACTTGCAGACGATAGTTAAACATAAATTTTGTGAATCAAACTATTTATTTAAATTAAACGGCATAAAGTTTTTCCAGAATTGTAAAACATTCTTTCGAGATTCTAATACGAACAATTCATGAGAAATAAGTGAATACATAAAACTCAAAACATTCAAGCCAAGTACATTTAAACAAAGCGGCTAAATTTTCGAATGAACTCCATAGCGGTTGATTGTTTGTATTCGTTTGTTATAATTCATAATTGCTTATTCTCATTAGAATAGCTATCAATCACTATCACTCATTCTTTGAAAAGGAAGTGGATAATTATTAGAAGTCATGTATGTATCTTAAAAATAGAGAACTTCGGTTATTCGTCATACTTAAATAACTCCTTTCTTGCTGTGTTGCAGCCTCTAGGTGAATCGGTTGACAGATGGATTGTTTCAGAGCAGAAAATGATTCAGAAAGTTACTTAAGTTAGTCATACGGAAACAGAGTGATCCCTCTAAATACCTCGAAGTTGTTCAAGCTACAAATCGGAGTATCTAATTTCAACGTTCAATGTTTGCAGAACGCAATTTTTTGCCCTGAAGACACCATAAAGTATACATTGAGTTACTCTCTGTGAATGTCTGTAACACCAGCGAATTCTTTAAATTCATTTATGATTAAGAATAAGATTTGTTTGCCTAGTTATATTTATTGGTTCCTAATAAACAGAGTGAAGTCTCTTTACAATTTCAAAAATTTATTATTAGTAAGGCAAGTAAAAAAACAGATAAGTGGAAATTATTGCAAAATGAGACGTATACTCCAATATTTAAGTTTTTTTGTGCCTCATTTAATACAACTCTATATGGGCACCATTAGTTGCACGAAGCACATCAAGACGGTAATCGATTTCTTGTCATGTTCGCTGTAGCATACCCTCATTCATGTTGGCAATGGCATCCGTGATCATATGCAATAGATTAGTGATGTTCCGTACCTTTGTTCTATACACCACCACATTGGGGACTGCATGTTCGTAGGTTCCTATATGAAACATTTTCAGACCAGTGGATTGGAAGGGGTGGCCCAATTCCCTGGCCAACTCATTCATCGGATCACTCCCCTCGACTTATTTCTATGGAGTTGTGTTAAAGATATCGTGTATGTCATTGCCATAATTGAAGAGTGTATGCTACAGCGACCATGGCAAGAAATCGAGTACCGTTTTGATGTGCTTTGTGCAACTAATGGTGCCCATATAGAGGTATTAAATGAGGCAAAAAAACCTTACATATATACGTCTCATTTTGTAATAGTTTCCAATTATCTGTATTTTCATTTGCTTTAGTAATAAAATTTTGAAATTTTAAAGAGATTTTACAGACACTGTATTATGGAATAATATAATAGGTTTGTGGACTATTCTGTTTTTTTATCACTTATATTGTTTAGAAGAAGAACACAGCTAAGAATATTGTTCTAACGAATGATGCTAATGTTAACTAAAGTAAGTTTCTTAATGTGAAAATAATTAGTACAGGAATGTCTTGTTGTTTTTTGTAAGAAAAATGAACTATTGTAAGCTAGTTTTAATAATAATGATCATGATGGAATAATTAAATAAAAAACATCTTTTAGCCCATCTGACAGCCTGTTTGGTAACCCAGTATTTAGTTCTCTGGCTTTTGTTTAAATTTTCAGTGGGTTCAAGTCCCGGTCTTGGGATGGATGTTCGTAAAAATGATTCTGAACTCACTTTAATTCTGAACACACGTTAACACTTAATTCCTGTTGACTTTTTTTTTTAACCCAGTAGTATTTTAGAAACAAAATAAGAAGACTGGTATTAATGAATAGCTGTTTAAAAAAATTCCATTCGATGGCAAATGTAAACAAAACTCAAAACATTTTTACATAATTTTAGAGATTATATTCAAGTGCAAACATTGCATGGTTTGGCTCACAGTAAATTGTGGTATTTAATATTAAACTGGGAAAGGAAGTTTTATGTTCTTTAATCTTGTAAAATATTTTTATGAATAGATTGGGCTATTAAAAACAACCAAGGAATAATATTGACTTAAAGAATTGACGAACTGAAGGTACATAATCATAATATTACAAGAACAGAGTTAATTTTATACACCAATTTAATTCATTAAATCCCCAATGGGTTTCGACGACATATCTCGTCGATACATATTAAAAAAGTCTTGATAATGACGAGCTATATCGTCGTCAAGATATTGCCTAATTTTTTATGATGACAAGATCAAGATCTGGTAAAGTATTTTTCTAATGACGAGATATCTCGTCGAATCAATACCTTCTCAGTTTTCGTAATGACGAGATACCTCGTCGAGACAACCACCCAGAGGGTTAAAGACAGTGAGTTTACCTAGTGAGTATGTTTTACAATACATTAAATGTATGCTAAAAACTTTACTATATGCAATGTTATACTATCGTGATGCTCCATTTTGAGTATGAAACATCGATTTTGAATGTTTTCGATAAATTTAGATTATTTTAATTTTAATGAAGTTCTTTGACCTCGATCTGTTGATTTCGGTTTGCCGCATTATTTACACTTACTTAAGAACTTCTGACTTTGAAAAGCATATTTGTTACTAGTCCCAGAGAATTGATCGATAGAGGACAGTTTTCAAAGTAGGAATTCAGAGTAAATATGGTAAAAATAGAATTTAACTTCCATACAAGAGTGCATATAAACGCCATCATTAAATCCAAAATACAGGTAAAATATTTATATATCGTCACTCAAAGTGCTAAAGGTTTTATACCTAAAAGTTGCATTTTTCAGGAGAGCAAAAAACTAATCGTTTCCAAATGATTTGTTTCCATTTTGTTACATACATTTTATTGTGACTTTTATTGGATAAGCTGATTACAAAAGATATTTTACCACCAGGTGGAAATCAGAAAATGCCAGATATAGCAATAACAAAAGAAAAAAAAAATGGAATTTTTGACATACGACCTTTTGCACTTACGACATACTATACATGCTCAAAATTACGACTACAGATATGGCAATAGCAACACAATAGATACAATACGCGTTTTTTATATTCCACAAAGGCTAATTGAAGAAACGAGAGTATATCTCTTCAAGGTATAAAACGAAAACGGGGAGCTTAGGGGCAAGGATGAACAATCCGAAGACATTTCCTCTTTCTAAGAAAGAACATCGCATCTTGAGGCCCCCCGGGCATCTGTCATCCGCTATCAGTTTGTAAAAGTCGGTCACAGTGAAAAAGCGTAAAAGAAATGGAACTTTCAAACTAAATTTTTTCTCAGTAGTGAACTCTCCATGACTGTTTGAGAGCAAGTTGTGGCGGCTAATCAGGTTTATTTGACACGAAAAATGTTAATATTTTGCTTTTTAAAGTTTTCTACCTTTGGATGGTAACGCAGTAGTAATCGGCATACATTTTATTTGTTTCCGATCTTGTTAATCGGAAAATAAATGTGTTACAGATATGCATGTGCAAATTTCCACAGGATTTCTTGAACATCTTTTATGAGATATCGTGGTATATTGAACAATTCGTTCAGAACCTTAAGAAGTAGAGTGACGCCTGGCAGCCCAACCCTTTGAAACAGCTAAGCCTGGGTGTATAACCACCATTATATTAAAATAGGTGTTTTATAATGGCTGCTGCGGTACATAAATATTCTCTAATTTGATATACTGTGATATTTAGGAGTGCTCTAAAGATACGTAAGACTATTTAGACCCACAACCCCTTAAAAAACTTTTTTTTTTAATGTTGTGTGTAAAATACATTCATGTAAAGTAATAGGTCTTCGCGGATAAATTTTTGCTGCTTGAAAAACTTTTCTGACAGCTTCTTTTAAAGGGTTAAAAGTCTCTTTGATTTGCATTAAATCAAATATATTCTAAAGCAATAGATACAACTATTCATTTTACAATATACGAGTAATAAATAACTACTTATTTTACTATGCACACGAAATATACCCCCGAATTTGTTACCATATAATAATAGAATATCTACGTTATAGGCGAAGTTGAAAACCATAATTCTAAGGAAACAAAGGGGAAAATTCTACTCACAACTTAACTCAGTGTAAGTAACTAGTAAGTTACTAACTAAATTACAAGTAACTAGTAAGTTACTAGTAAGGTAAAACGAAAATGCATAATATTGAAATGTATGTAATAATAATATAATTTATCTCTATATAATAATTATACATTGTATTTGATATGTACGAGCTCTTTCAGATGTGTTCCCATTGCAAGAAAAGCCAAATTCATACAATTGGAAATTCAGCGAGTGGAATTATTATATATTTATGTTCTCAAAATAAAAGGGGACTGTAAAAATACTATGTATTGTGTTTTAATAATATTATGTATTTTTTTTTTTTTTTTTGCATTTTGCATAATTTTTATTCGAATAATTATCTTTTACAGATGCACATAATTATACTTAAAAACAACATACTCTGCTGTGTTTCAATTACATCTGCTTGGAATAGATGGAAGCGTTATTACAGGTACACATTTAATTTTATAGCCCATTCTTATATAGCACTCACGCACCCTATAAAATTCTATACTTTCAGAAAAATGAGTAACTCTTCTGGAACAAAATAACTTTTTACGTACGTTCTAAGTAGACATCTCCATAAAAAAGGTATTTGCACCTGTACAGCGGCTCATAAGAACTAACTATCGTATAATTAACGTCTACTTAAAAGAACCTCCCGTTTAATTAATTGTTGACCTACCACAGCTCTATGACCGTTTCAAGGTCAAATCCGATAAGGCTTTCACTTCATGGAACAGATCGAAAAAAAGATCCGTTAATTTGCAGAAGAAAAAGTGTTGCCATCCGAAATTCACTTCTTTTATATTCTTTATCGGTTCTTTTTTGTTTTACCCGTTATCGCTTATCGGATTTCGGCGGCAAGATTGAAAGAAAAAAAAAATAAGGGGCATTTCGTAAACTAATAAGGGGTAGAAAGGGCATTATTAATTTCAAGAAGTATTCATGGTGGTGCAATAGGTTTTTTAACCCGTCACGAAGATTAGATGCTAGTCTGTAGACATTAATATTTCGGAGGTGGAACGTGTTCTGATTTATAAATTATCGTTTGAACTGCGTAGTATTGATACTCGGTCAAGTTTCTTTCGAAATGTTTGGGATTTCGTGTTTGCGTTTAGGTTTTTTTTTGTGTGAACAGAGAGAGAGAGAGACTTGTTGGGTGTTGATTTATAGAACATTCTCACAGTTTGCAACACTTTTATTTAAGTAATACCTCAACCTCCACATTTTTACTGTAGTTGTTTTTCGTTTTGAAAGTGAAACTTATATCAACAGAATTAGTGGGATAAGATCAGGTTTTCGTGGGAAAGTTTGCGTTTCACAAGGATTGATTCATTTTTACTTTTCTTAAGACTAGTTAAGAAAAGAAAGAAATCATGTTTTGGTACATTAATTGTTAAAGGTTCCATTCAAAGTCGTGGTTTATTCAGAAATTAATTGATAATTGTAAATTGATTTAATAAAAAAAATTATAATATTGTTTATTATGTTGCATAAAATAAGTTTTTTGATTACAAGTCTTAAAGAAAAGGTTGAGTACTAATACATGTTAGTTTTCTCAAAAGTCTAAAACTTATCACATAATTTTTTATATTGATTGTAAAATTCTTGTCGGGGTTTTAAAACGAATGATTTTAATTCTTAATTAAATAGTAAATTGTTTGATCCCACATACGCAGCATTGAAACATAATAGTTCTGTTTGATTACCAACAAATGTGACTAATAGGAGCATTAGAACATAGAAAAATTAAACTAGACAACGAATTGGGAGATTTGTATGCTTGTAGCATAATCGATTTCAAAACATTCTTTAATTTATATTTAAGAACACATTGAAGACAACAATAAAATACTTAAAACTAAAAATTGATTTAAAAAGTTCAACTCAAAACTATATTGTTTATATGCCGCGTGAATAAGTTAGTATAATTTTAAAAAATAGGGGTAACATTGCAATAAATTTGCTCTATTGATTTCAACATAATTATTATCACATATTCAAACATGATAAAAATTTTAAATTTGACACAATCTATGAAATATATTTTTTGTTCCTTGTGCCTTGTGACGATTTTACAAAAACCATTCGCATTCATTTTGATTGTCATTGAGATTGTCTCGCTATGTGATACTTATTTTGTAGTAGTGCCTTTTAATTTGTATTACATACGTAATGTAAATTAAAAAGGCACCACTACAAAATATATTAGAATTGCTTACAAGTTTAAATAAAAATACGTTCCATTCATGCCAAACCTATTTGAACGTTACGAGAAAAAAATAATTCGTGTCGATTTTCTATTCAGTTAAAATTAATTATGAAAAACAAATATGATGAAATGCTTAAAAGTCTAATTACGCACCTGCGTATTGGTTGCAAAAGATAATTATTCTTAAATTATTTCATAGCACTTCTTCAAACATTTTGCTATGCAATCAATGTATAAATCAGCATTTTTTAAAGATAAACACTTTGAAACTTAAATTTTCAGAAACATTTTCAGTCCTGTTACAAATTTGATGCATTCAAAACGCAAACGATTTTAGAAACATAAGAAGTTTCATGGAGTTTTAGAAAAAGATCATAATCATTATACGAACGAAATAATTTTTGGTACAATGAAATCAGTGTTAAGAATTATTATGTTACATCAATTACACTACTCCCGTAATATCTTTAAAACTCGTTAACTCATCATTTCATCATGCATATCTTGGAACTAATCATTTCGAACCGCCTAATTACGCAAGCGTTTTACATTCAGTTTCAACGGCTGCGTCGTTTTTAAACGGTATTATAATGAGGTTGTCAAAAGGAGGCCATCTTTAAAGAGAATGATGAGTGCTCCAGGCACGACTCTTACAGAAAATTAGGTTAATGCTTGATTTGCAGCATTTGCTCAAAAACGTTTTGAACAAGTACGCAGCAATTATACGCAGTTTGCATACAAAAATCATTCTAAAAGTTTTTAATTTTTGAGCTGTTAAATAAATAAATAAAAGTTTCTCCAAAATATTCAAAATAATTATTATTTTACTAAGTCTCTGTAATTAAAAATAAAGGGATTCGATTAAAAAAAACGTATATGTAATAGGAAATAGCTTTACAATTTAAGACTCCGAGTTCAGTGTTTATATGTTTGTATAGATCTAACGCTAACCTGATTATGAGGTTCCGTTTCCTTAAAACTCTATATTTTACAACGGACATTAATAAACAATGCTAATATTAAATGTTTCTATACTGATAAATCTATTATTTTAATTTTTATTTTATACAATCTTCTAATTTATATAGTCTTCTGATTTATTAATCTAATTGTTTATACACAACCCAATCTATGATATGGTTTTTCAATGTAAATAAACAGACCAGACAATCTATGAAGATTCTACTTCTGTTTGACATTATAAGTACGCAATGAAGAGCAAGGTTAAAAGTAACAGTAAGGTAATAAGTAATAGTTAGGTAATAAGTAATAGTAAGGTAATGAGTGATAGTAAGGTAATAAGTAACAGTAGTAATAAGTGTTATAAATAATATAATCATAGTAAGGTATTAAGTACAGTAGTAGTAAGGTAATAAATAAAACTGAATGTTATAAGATATATCAATAGTTAGGTATTAGGTACAGTAGTAGTAAGGTATTAAGTACAGTAGTAGTAAGGTAATAAGTCGCACTATAATGTATAGCAATATAGTAAGGCATAAAGTTAAAAGGGGTAATAAGTTATTTTTATAAGTAATGGGGGTAAAAGTAAGGCCTAATACTAATTTGGATGAAGTTATTTCATTCAATGTGTCTTTATACTAACTTAAAGTAATTGATGAACGTTTTGATTGATCATACTCAAATGGCATATTGGAATGTCAACAATTCCTTCTTCCCAACTTGCTTGCCGCGCGAAAGAACAATTTCGAGTAATTTATTTTATAAAATGTTTAAAGTATTTGTAAACCGATGACTAACAACCTTCTATTTTTAACAAATAAGTTTCTAACTTCAAAGAATCGTTCACATTCTGGAACACGGACGCACTTGAAGACGATCGCTTGTGTCATTCCTTTCCGCAACAGACTTGCTGCCATGCCTGGAAAGCAAACTTTCAGAAATATTTATCTTTCGATGCGTATCGCTTAAAGCTTTCTGTCAAACTGCCATGCATCGTGGAATTCAGTTATGCCATTTGATCTTCGCCGATTGTGGATTCTAATTCATATTTTTTTAATCTCAATTCGTGAAATCCGATTGAAATGGTTATGCTACGTAAACTGTCTACGATAAATGTTTGTATGTGTGTGATTATTCTTTTCTAATTGATCGATTTATATAAAGTTAAGGATGACAGTAATATTTATTTCAGTATAATTTACGCTTAGAATGGCAGACATATATTTAGCCATTTTGTGAATCCGCATTTTTATTCTATTTGTGGTAAAAAGATAATTTGGGTGAAAACGATATACGAAAGGAACCATGTTTTCTGTTTTAAAAGTACATGTGAATTGTTTTTTTGTTAAAATAAATATAAAAAAGTTTCCCTATTTTCATGTTATTCTTGGTGAAAGGGATTTAAATTTTTATTGAAAACAATATATGCAGCGAATGGTTCGTTTCTATTAAAATAGATATTCCAAGTTTGTTTTAATATCCTTTTTTACCAGTTTTAAATATTATATTAACTTTTCACTGAAACCTAATAATTCTAAACAACTTCCAACTTTTTCTGATAAAAAATAACGTTAAATATTTTTTTGAAATAACTGAAAAAATTAATTTTAAATGAAGACACGTTTTATTTATCGATTAAAAATATTTTCGAAAATGTGCAATATATTGACCGAACTAAACGTAATTCTTTGAAAAGAAAAATATGACAGTTAAATTCAGAAAAGTTGAATATTGATTAATGCACTATATATGCACTACACCGTTAACTGAACTCCAAATGAGTTCTAAACAACTTAAAACATCAGCTTTAAATTCAGAGATTTAATTATTTATCGATAAACAGGATTTTGTGCTTTATACTGAATTAACAACTTTCATAGAAGCTTGAATGCAAAGTTAGACTTTAAATAATATATCTTCCCCCGCCACAAGCTATTTAACATCGATAGTATGAGAAAAACTAGCACTAAAATACCCTTTTATTTTTGTTTTTGTACCTTTAAAAAGGAACATCTTACTGATGGAAAAGATCAATCGACAAATTTAATTTTTTGACATAATTTTGATTCATTACAAATGAAATTCTTAGTAATTCGCACCAATGCATGAGCTGAAGATTTTGAGTTACGTAATTATTAAGTTAGAAAAGGGTAAAGGGTTGTAAAAGAAAAAAAATGACGTGAATCTAACGGCTCTGCAATTATCATTCTTGATTGATCGCTTTGGTAGCTCAGGGCGAAAGACTGGGATGAATTCGGAAAAAAAAACTCATGAATATTTATTTATTTTTCTTTTTATAAAAATAACCTCTTAACTTTGACCCGCGTACGGGAATATTATCAAGCTCATGGACCTTAGAAACCTCCAAGCATTGGAACGATTCCAAATGGGACAATAATCAAACATTTCGACAGGTATTGGTGGGAGTTTAGAAGCAAATGTTTTGGCTGCGTGAAGTTTTGAAAGACGAACACCAGGAACAGGTTTTTGATTGTTCATAGAATATAATAAATACGCATATAGGTTTATTACATTTACTCTCATTTTTTAAACGAATGGTTACTGTTACTTTTAATTCTTATAAAACAAAAAGCGTGTAAAGCTTATTATGGACTGAGATAATTATTAGAAGTAATTTTCAATGTAGTTTTTTTTTAAGGTTTTGGAAAACTTTTTAAAAATGCAATAGTTATTCAGGGTACAATTTGCCTAGAACCATTCAGAAATTAAACTTGATAAAAAAAATACTAAAAATTACTTGAACGCGTTGTCTTTGTCTTTACTGTTGTATTTGGGAATATTATATATATATATATATATATATATATATATATATATATATATATATATATATATATTTATTATATAAAATATTATTAATATATAAAAATTTAAATAAAAAAGAAAAATCCATTAAAAATTAAAATAAATAAAAATTACTATGTATTTGTTCAAATTTGTTTTAATTCAAGAATAAAGTTTCATTCCTAAACCTATGTCTTGAGGCTAATTTGAGGACATCCTATAAATGTCTACTAATAACTCGTGTTTTATAACGAATTTTAATAGTTACAAAGTAGAGATAATACAATTTTAACTAAATTTATCGCTTCTACGATTTTAAGAACTTTTTATCCTACTAATTTACATAATTTCGGAAAAATATCCAAACTACAAAAACAATGACAAAAACCTACAAATGAGTATTTTCAATTAGTTTTTTCAACAATAGACAACATTTGAGTGGGAGCACTTTGGTAATGACAGTTAGTGCACCAACTGGAAATAAATAAAACACCCTTTCCAGGACAATAAAAAAAAATTTTAAATCCTAAAAATAAACCTGTAAATAATAAATCCTAAAAATATAAAATGTAGATACAATCTGAGGTTATAAAACGTTTCCACACTGGTATCATAGCATTAAATTCTGTTTGGACTCGTCGATTGCATTGTTTCTTATACGATAAAATTGAATATTGAAATCCTCTATACTTTTCTGTCTACTTGAAGGACACCGAGTTAAAAAACGTTTTATAGAAAGAATTTACGGGTAAAGATATATCACCTTATGCACATGTACTTTGTAATTTTAGTGTAGGGCCCACTTATGCCTCAACATCCATATACAGCACTGTTAAAACACTGGAGTATCAAATAAGTGAATATTTATGTACTATAGTAGCTTTAACTCTCCTGGTCGTTATCTTCACGAGGAATCTGGACATTAGAATAACTGACCAGATCGTGATAGACGATATATCTCGTCAAAAGCAAAATTGTCAGATTTTAATTGACGAAATATCTCGTCATTAGCAAAATGAGTCAGATCGCGATGGACCAAATCTTGTCATTAGCAAAATTTCTCATATCTTCATGGAAGCAATACCTCATTATAAGCAGAATTGGTCTGATTTTAACGGACGAATTATCTCGTCATTAGAAAATGATTCCGAACTTGATGGACGCAAATCTCGTCATTAGCAAAATTAGTCAGATTTTAATGGACGAAATATCTCGTCATTAGCAAAATGAGTCAGATCGCGATGGACGCAAATCTTGTCATTAGCAAAATTTCTCAGATCTTCATGGAAGCAATACCTCATTATAAGCAGAATTGGTCTGATTTTAACGGACGAATTATCTCGTCATTAGAAAATGATTCCGAACTTGATGGACGCAAATCTCGTCATTAGCAAAATTAGTCAGATTTTAATGGACGAAATATCTCGTCATTAGCAAAATGAGTCAGATCGCGATGGACGCAAATCTTGTCATTAGCAAAATTTCTCATATCTTCATGGAAGCAATACCTCATTATAAGCAGAATTGGTCTGATTTTAACGGACGAATTATCTCGTCATTAGAAAATGATTCCGAACTTGATGGACGCAAATCTCGTCATTAGCAAAATTGGTCAGATTTTAATGGACGAAATATCTCGTCATTAGCAAAATGAGTCAGATCGCGATGGACGCAAATCTTGTCATTAGCAAAATTTCTCAGATCTTCATGGAAGCAATACCTCATTATAAGCAGAATTGGTCTGATTTTAACGGACGAATTATCTCGTCATTAGAAAATGATTCCGAACTTGATGGACGCAAATCTCATCATTAGCAAAATTGGTCAGATTTTAATGGACGAAATATCTCGTCATTAGCAAAATGAGTCAGATCGCGATGGACGCAAATCTTGTCATTAGCAAAATTTCTCATATCTTCATGGAAGCAATACCTCATTATAAGCAGAATTGGTCTGATTTTAACGGACGAATTATCTCGTCATTAGAAAATGATTCCGAACTTGATGGACGCAAATCTCGTCATTAGCAAAATTGGTCAGATTTTAATGGATGAAATATCTCGTCATTATCAAAATTTCTCAGATCTTGATAAACAAAGTATCGGGTCAAAACCACATGGAAGTTGAATTTGCCCAGAAAATTTAACTACTTAATATTTATTACTTCAAGGAGGTGTGGTGCCAGAAGTCCCACCGACCATAAAAGGAGTAAATAAAATAATTATTTTAACACTGTCACAATCCTATTGCTATACATAAAAATATACGCTAAATGGTAAGCATAATGATACTATAAAGTACTATGTACACTATGTAGCTATATATTACACACAAGTACTGCAGAGACTCCTTTAAGTGTGCACATTAAATCACCACTCCAGAATAAACAAACAATCAGAACCGTGGTGTTTATACAGAATATATCCTATACATAGTAATAGTACTGTTTAATTGCATGCATTAGAATTAACACACTACATAAAACGATGTCTCAATACTTACATAATAGGGGTATTCCAGTCACACTAAACAAAACAAATCTTCTAATAATCTAATATCCACGGCACACTAATAAATAGGCGGGCACACAAATCAGCGTAAGTCCGAGACAGCTAAACGGGTCATGTCCCTCAACAGCATCCGCGGCACCAAGAAACAAGCTGACCTCACTAGTGCCTTTTCGGGCACTGAAGTAGCGGATAAGAGACAAGGAAACCCACTTTCGAAAAGTCCGGCCTCGGTGGTTACAAGACGCTCGCCGTCTTCGCCAATCTTGGGCGCCAAAAACTGAAACCGAAACTAGCGGGTTTCGGTGACGGTTGGGTTTTTATGCAGACGTGTGAATGTCGTTCGCGGTGTACCGATGCGGTCGCCTTTTCCAAGGGACCCGAGCCCTTTGTCCCCTTCCGACATCCTGACAGAGAGGGGGTCGTCAATCTAATGGGGGAGGGGGTAGATATACAAATTTATTGATCGAAGCAAATTGGGTTAAGTAGGTAGTTGAATTAACGTCGCATTGATTCAAAACGGCGGTCTATTGACGAGTATCCGGGATCAATCCCGATGTGAAAAATATTGAAAAATGGTATCTGTGGAAAATATAAGGCAATGGTAATTTTTAGTTAACGTCGTACTAGAGCAACACAACGGGCTATTGACGACGGTACGGAATCAGTCCCTTAAGGGAAAGATCCGAGGTCAACACCTCGTAATTTTGAACCACGGTCAGATGACGAAGTAACGCCTGAGATGGCACCCCACTCTCCAAACTTCCACGCCAACCCAACGTGAGGACTTTCGGCCACGACAGATTTAAGGCGCATCAGCCTCGCCTCTACACCATACGCTTACAAACATCCATGCACGAACCCGGATTCGAACCAGGAACCTTCCGATCTAGAGGCTAACACCTTAACCACTATACAGGTTGATTGGCTCAAGGGACCCGAGCCCTTTGTCCCCTTCCAACAACCTGGCAGAGAGGGGGGTCGTCCTTCCAACGGGGTTGTGTGTAGAGAGACAAATTTATTGATCGAAGCAAATTGGGTTAAGTAGGTAGTTAAATTAACGTCACACTGATTCAAAACAACGGTCTATTGGCGAGTGTCCAAGGTCAATCCCGATGTGAAAAATGGTATCTGTGGAAATATATAAGGTAATGGAAATTTTTAGTTAAGGTCGTACTAGAGCAACACAACGGGCTATTGACGACGGTCCGGGTAATGGTAATGGTAATTTTTTAGTTAACGTCGTACTAGAGCAACACAACGGGCTATTGACGACGGTCCGGAATCAGTCCCTTAAGGGAAAGATTCGAGGACAACACCTCGTAATTTTGAACCACGGTCAGATGACGAAGTAACGCCTGAGCTGGCACCCCACTCTAAAAACTTCCACGCCAACCCAACGTGAGGACTATCGGCCACGACAGATTTAAGGTGCATCAGCCTCGCCTCTACACCATACGCTTACAAACATCCATCCACGAACCCGGATTCGAACCAGGAACCTTCTGATCTAGAGGCTAACACCTTAACCACTATACAGGTTGGTGGCCCAAGGGACCCGAGCCCTTTGTCCCCTTCCAACAACCTGGCGGAGAGGGGGTCGTCCTTCCAACGGGGTTGTGTGTAGAGAGACAAATTTATTGATCGAAGCAAATTGGGTTAAGTAGGTAGTTAAATTAACATCACACTGATTCAAAACAACGGTCTATTGGCGAGTGTCCAAGATCATTCCCGATGTGAAAAATATTGAAAAATGGTAATTGGTAATTTGGTAATTTTTTAGTTAACGTCGTACTAGAGCAACACAACGGGCTATTGACGACGGTCCGGGATCAGTCCCTTAAGGGAAAGATCCGAGGACAACACCTCGTAATTTTGAACCACGGTCAGATGACGAAGTAACGCCTGAGCTGGCACCCCACTCTCCAAACTTCCACGCCAACCCAACGTGAGGACTTTCGGCCACGTCAGATTTAAGGTGCATCAGCCTCGCCTCTACACCATACGCTTACAAACATCCATGCCCGGACCCGGATTCGAACCAGGAACCTTCCGATCTAGAGGCTAACACCTTAACCACTATACCGGTTGGTCGGCTAATTGAAAAATGGTATCTGTGGAAATATATAAGGTAATGGCAATAGTAATTTTTAGTTAACGTCGTACTAGAGCAACACAACGGGCTATTGACGACGGTCCGGGATCAGTCCCTTAAGGGAAACATCCGAGGACAACACCTCGTAATTTTGAACCACGGTCAGATGACGAAGTAACGCCTGAGCATGCACCCCACTCTCCAAACTTCCACACCAACCCAACATCTGTGGAAATGGATTTGAGAGATTCCACCGAATGGTTGCAAGGTCATATTTGGATACAATACGTCAAACAGGCAACATCAAGTAATGGACACATACACACCATGAAAGTCTACTAACACAGAAGTGAGAAATACACCTAGAGAGGTATCGAACCTGCGTCACCTACAACTCGCAGGTAGCTGGCGCAGTGGACATACCCATTCAGCCATGGCTGCCCGTCCAACCTACTAAGGATTCGGTTAAAAACTAGTGTAAGAAAGGCCGGATATAGTAGAGATCTATAGATCTGTGAACTGGAGGCAATCTTGTTATGATTTGCGACGCGGTAGACAGTAGTGATGCGACATCGACAGCTAAACATCGACGTTCAAAATTAAAACATCGATGTTTATAATACATCGGCCCCAAAACATGGATGTTTTAAAAATTCAGTGTATTCAAACTTTTTTCCACTATTTCTTAAAACTTGTTTTTGAAACTGGTGATGGGGGGCGATATCGACTCTAATACATCGATGTTTTTTATAAAACATCAATGTTTTGAAAACATCTACATCTATGTCGCATTCCTACTTTTCAGACCCTTCTCCGTTGGCCACTTGGGTCTAAAAGTATGTTCAATTTGCTGATTATGAAAATTATGTTACTTATTTTTTTTTTAATTTTTATAACGGCATTTGTTTCATTTAAAAATAAAACATCGACACGTATAAACATCGATGGTACAAAAACATCGACTCCAATACATCGATGTTTTTAAAAAAACATCGATGTTTCGAAAACATCGACATCGATGTCGCATCCCTAGTAGAGACAGGTTGGAAAAGTAGCAGATTAGCAACCGGAGGCTTGAGAGTTTGAAACTCGATCCAACCAAAGACAGTTTAGATATCTCGTCATGAAAAGAAATCTTACCAGATCTTGATCTCGTCATCATCCATAAATCAACAGTACCTTGCTGACAATAATCTAGCCATTAGCAACATTGGCCAGATCTTGATGGACGAGATATCTCGTCGAAACCACTTTGAGGGTTAAAATAAGTAAAAGAAACCGATATTTCTCACTGTAGAGCTGAACTGGATTCCATCTTGATTTTACTCAAAACCATTGGAAGCTTAGAAAGAGGAAATCTGGTTAATAAAATCTCGGTGTACACTTTGAAAATTACTGTGTTGTAAGTGATCCTACTTTTTCAATAGTAGGACTTTCAATGCATTTCCCGTTACACACATCTTATGTGGATCCCTTCTCATGTGGGAGCCGACCAACCAGTATAGTGGTTAAGGTGTTAGCCTCTAGATTGGAAGGTTCCTGGTTGGAATCCGGGTCCGGGCACGGATGTTTGTAAGCGTACGATGTGTAGGCGGCTGGAGCACCTTAAATCTGTCGTGGCCGAAAGTCCTCACGTTGGGTTGGTGTGGAAGTTTGGAAAGTGGGGTGCCAGCTCAGGTGTTGCTTCGTCATCTGACCGCGGTTCAAAAGTACGAGGTGTTGTCCTCGGATCTTTCCTTTAAGGGATTTATCCCGGACCGTCGTCAATAGCCCGCTGTGTTGCTCTAGTACGACGTTAACTAAAATTACCAATTACCTTCTTATGTGGGAATGAAATGGCGGAAGAACTTGTGAGGCCCGATGAAATTTGATTTTATACTATTAGGAGATTCACTTCCTTTGAACTCCTCGCAAGAAAGTCTGGAATATGCCACCACACACCATTTGAAAAGACATGAAGAAATAGACAACTTCAAACTATGCAGAAAAGAAGAGACATTATTTACAAGATTTATATATGATCACACCAAATCAATGAAAGTCGTGGCATGAAAAGAGATTTACCCCGACTGTCACAGTTGTCATGGTTACAGCATGGCTAACTCCTGAACACGCACTACACAGTATTTCAGAGTATGATGGAAGGACATTCATGATGTCCGATATATCTTTAGTATGTTTTTATTACGAGATATCTTAGGACGTCTAACTTTTATCCAGGGGATAAGAAAAAATACATAAAAGTGTTTTAATTGCGACCACCAACAGTAATACATAAGAAAAAATACATAAAGTTTTGTTTTAGTTACGTTTTTAAATTAATTTAGAATTCTGAGTATAGCGTATTTGAGTTGACAACGAGATGTTGCTGTCATATTTTATGATTCCCAAATATTATAAAGATATAATATTTTAGTAAATGAAGCATTATTGTCTTTATCAATATTGTGCAAAAGATGTTTTGTCGAATTGTTTTATTTCAGAATATTTTCAGGAAGTCGAAATTCACCACTTTTTGCACAGATAATTTTTTTTCAGATTTCTGAATTTTTTCAAGGATTGGAATTACGTTTCTGTTTGTATTTATGTGTTCCAGTATATTACCAATTGCTGATATATTATTTAGGAGCTAGATTTTAACGATTTATTTATTTCCTGCAAACTATCAAACATGGGCAATTTCTTGGAGGTATAGGTATATTTCGACCAACTTTCCTTAAATATTTGATTGAATATGTAATGATTTGTAGAATGCTGTTTGATAAAATTTAATAAAATATACAAAACAAGCTTTTTAAGTAAAGAGTGTAACTTTTTATTTTAAAATGACCGGAATTACGTTTCTGTTTGTATTTATGTGTTCCAGTATTTAAATATTTTAGATATATTATTTAGGAGTTAAATTTTATCGAATTATTTATTTTTTGCGTAATATCACTAGATATTGGTAATTTCTGGGCGGTATATGTATATTTCGACCAACTTTCTTTACATCTTTGGTTGAATACTCGATAGTTTGTAGAATGCTGTTTCATAAAAGTAAATAAAATATGCAAATCAAAACATTTCTATGTAAGATGTGTAATTTCTTATTTTAAAATAACTGGTAAGGCTTAAGAAAATCACTTTAAAATCAGATGGGTTACTTTAAATTAAAAAGGATAGTCACACGTAGAATTTCAAATGTATTTCAAAATTTTGATATTGCTTTACATTGAAAAACAATTAAAATCAATGAAATTTACATTTGTTTTTCATGTTTACTGGGTGTTACTGAAAGTTGTACTCCATAATCAAGTAGCTACATCTATCATTCTAAATATGTTCGTTTTTCGATTTAGAAACCGAATATCTAAATTTAAAAAGAACCATAAGGGTTCGTTTTAAAACCAAATATCTGTTAAAGTAAAGGGAATTTTAAACAAGGCGTTGTTGATCTCGGAAATAATATTACAGTTAGTAATCCTGAAAAATTGAAATTTTTTGTCTCAAGTGACAGAAAGTCGAAGTTGATTACTCTACAGAAGCTGTTCTCACGCAACTTAGATGCATGTGAAATAATCGTTTGAAACAGTGATTTTTTTCTTGTAAAAGCGCAAAAAACCGGCCTTCTGTTCATGAAAAAACTGTAATCGATTGAGTTTAATTTGACTACACTGATGACATTTTTAAATCTAACACAAGCTTCCTTTTTCCATGTGTCACTAGTTTTCAAGAAAAAGCTAAAGTAGTTACGAATGCCGTAACAAATTAATTCATCCTCTCATATTGATAATGAAATTCAAAAACCCCGTATACCAGGTACAAGAATGCCAAAAGTAAAACATAGTAGTCATAGGAAAACTAAGTGCAAGATTATTCGCCAAAAATTTGCCATTTTTACGGAAAATGTAAGTATGAAGATAATCGTAATCACTCCTAAACTCAAAATCGACTTTTGAAGTATTCACCTTCGAAAAAACAGTTTGTATTACACCAAAAGTGCGATGAATATAGATGGATACATCATGTATACATATTTGCGTCCAAAGTAAATGGTACAAGCGATGAAAAAGTTAAAACAATATTAACAATTATTTTCGTACACTTGAATAATGCTAGCATTCTTTTATGAAAAAGAAACCATTAGTCTGGTCACTATTCAAGCAACATTTAATTAATCCAACCCATGCAACGCCGTAATTCTGCTAGTACATAAATAAACGATAAAACTAAATAGGATTGAATTTTTTGGCGCAAAGGGTTTTAAAACATTAGAAGCTACACTAATGGGATAAATGGGACTTCATTCCTCCTCCTCAAAAATTCCATCTTTCAGGCACTATCTACTAGTGGTGCGAAATCGACAACAAAACATCTATGTTCAAAATTAAAACAACGATGTTGTTAACACATCGCCCAAAAACATCGATATTTTTAAAATTCAGTGTATTTAACCTTTTTCCCTCCATTTCTTAAAACTGGTTTAGCAACTAGTGATGCTACATCGACAGCAAAACATCGATGTTTTGAAACTTCAATGTTCAAAATTAAAACATCGATACTGATAATACATCGCCCCCAAACCATCGATGTTTTTAAAATTCAGTGTATTTAAACTTTTTTCCCCATTTCTTAAAACTGGTTTAGCAATTATTGATGCGACATCGACAGCAAAAATCGATGTTTTTTTTTAAACATCAATGTTTTGAAAGAATCGACATCGATGTCGCATCCCTACTTTTCAGACCCTTCACCCTTGACCACTTTGGTCTAAAAGTATGTTCAATTTGCTGATTATAAAAATTATGCTACTTGGTTATTTTTAAAATTTTTATAACCGTACTTTTTTCATTTAAAAATAAAACATCGACAACGTAAAAACATCGATTCCAATACATCGATGTTAAAAACATCAATGTTTTATAAAAAAACATCGATGTTTTATAAAAAACCATCGATGTTTTGAAAACATCGACATCGATGTCGCATCCCTACTATCTACCAACGTTCCCTAAGTATACCCTAAGCACCAGCGTCGGGTTACTCACGGTACTAGATTTGATGAAAGGCCCCCTCCCGAATTACTACTATGTGTTGAAAGTGCCCAGTTTATAACTTTGTTTACAGTTTTATCACTTTGTTTATCCAGCGGCCCATTTGTATTTAACTTACACAAATGTCTATCCTTTTATTTTTGTTCTCTTTGCACAGTTACTGTAATTTTTTTCCATCAAAATACAATGGTTGCGACCTTATTTGGACAAATTGTGCCAAACGCAAGCTAGACAATGTCAAATTATGGGCAAACAAACAATGGGTTTTACCGAAACAGAAAATAAAAATGTACACAGGGTAAGTTAAAGGAATCGAACTTGCACCTTCTGAAACTGCAGTTCTAGGCAGTGAACAAACCCTCTGAGCAGTCACGATGTTCCACACAATACAGTAGTTGGTTGAATGTTTTGGGTTCAATGCTGAAACGTAGTAAACAGGAAAAGCTGCAAGTAAACAGCAATCCAATTAACCGAGAGAATATTCGCCGACCAACCGGTCTGGTGGTTGAGGTGTTAACCTCTAGATCGGAAGGTTTCTGGTTCGAATCCGGGTCAGTGCATGGATGTTTGTAAGCGGATGGTGTAGAGGCGGCTGGTGCACCTTAAATCTGTCGTGACCGTAAGTCCTCACGTTGGGTTGGTATGGAAGTATGGAGAGTGGAATGCCAGCTCACAGGTGTTACCTCGGATATTTCCCTTCTAGGGATTGATCCCAGATCGTCGTCGGTAGCCCTACGTGTTACTTTAGTACGACGTTAATTAAAAATTACCAACTACCGAGAGGATACTTTCACTTTGGGTTGGTGTGGAAGTTTGGAGAATGTGGTTCCAGCTCAGGTGTTGCTTTGTCATCTGACCGTGGTTCAAAATTACGAGGTGTTGTCCTCAGATCTTTCCCTTAAGGGATTGATCCCGGACCGTCGTCAATAGCTCGTTGTGTTGCTCTAGTACGACGTTAACTAAACATTACCTTATCATTACCTTACCGAGAGAATACTTAAAATAGTAGTCAAGTCGATTAATTAAAGTTGGTCAAAGAATAAGTCATACAAATACAGTAACATAAAAGTGAAGTTAAAACCTTAATATAGAAGGGGAAAACAGTACTTTTAATATTAAAAATGTAACGTAATTAAGGTAAAATTAGTAAAATGGCGATGATTTCGTTAAATGGTAAGATTGATGACAATGTTCATTTAAAAAGACACCTGTTTTACGAGACAATATTGATAGGTAAAAAATTATTTGAAATTCGATCGTATAGTATGGGTATTTTCTCTTACCAAATCTTGCATGGGTGAAACAGAGTTACTATAAAAGTGACGATGATGCCGAGTAAAAACAGGACAATCGATTAACATATGATGAACAGTAAAAGGAATCACACACGAATTCAGGGGCACGTTATCAAAATAAAAGATTTTTGTGAATAGGTAAGTAGGTATTTTAATTAGCGTCACACTGAAGAAACACAACGGGCTATTGGCGACCCACTTTCCAAACTCTCCACAAACAAAATTTCTAACGGAAACAACTGTTTTTTGATACCTTAATCAGATTCTGCATCGTTAAATAACCCTAAATAGGAAATTTCATGATTTAACTATCTTTATAACCGGATATATTCAATAGTAAACTTGTCAATTTTAGGGATCATCTCTACATTGAAAATTACTATTCGTACATCGAGATTAATTGTAATTATTCAAGAGCAGTTCATGTGATGCTTGACTGAAAGAAGTTTACAAATAACCTTAAAAGAAGTATGTACCAAATGTAACCTTAAATGAAGTATGTAACCTTAAAAGAAGAATGTATGCTACCAAACTGCCTACCTACAATTATTTAACACAACCGAACTAATACTCTAATCATCCAAAAAAAGTTAATACAGTGAGACATTCAGTTAATCATTTATTGGTAAAGTTCATCTATACGACACATAAAAGGCAATGTATTTCAGAATACATAAATGAAATTTCAAACAATGTTTCAATAATTTAAACATTCTACAAGTTTGTCAGACTTTTCTTAAACTTTTGGTTGCCACCTAAAATCACCAAAATGAGAAAAATTGAATGTGGCCCAAAAACTGACAGTTGGAATTGCCTGAAATTTTGCATGGTCAAATTAGAAATCCTTGTAAATATATTTCCATCAAAATATGGTAAGATTCCAATTCATAATTTTTTTAAAAATTAATTTAATAATTATTATTGCACACTAAAAACTATTTTTAAAATAAAATATTAGGTAAATTTCATTTAGGCTGCTTAATAGTAACATGGTACACAATATCAGCGCCACAGAAATATTATTTACGAAGAAATTCATAAAAATCTGAGAAACTGATTTAACATTAGGAGCTCTGATCTTTTTGTATTCATAACTTTGAAACGATGAGACCTAATGGCATCAAATTTGGTTCTGAAGTTAAATTTTGATATAGATTCGAAATTGTATGTCGAAATAGGGGGTTTCCATTGTAATTTATGAAGTTGTTGCTTTAGTATGAAGACTACTTCTTATGCTAATTTTGTGTATTATAATTTATAAAGAAAAATTTATGACCGGATTTTTGTAGAATATAAGCTAAAGATAACTTCCCTTTTGAAAGATTTAAAATACACTGCATTTTTTTAATAATAACGTGAATCGGGAATTTTGATGTTATGATAATAATGATGTGTTATTTATTACTTTATATAATATTATTTTTATATAACGTGAATCGGGAATTTTGATGTTATGATAATAATGATGTGTTATTTATTACTTTATATAATTTTGGATTCAAGCATTGAAATACAGATTATTCACAAAATGTATTCTTTTATTTATCACTTAATATCCGAGTTAATTTACGCCGACCAACCGGTATAGTGGTTAAGGTGTTAGCCTCTAGATCGGAAGGTTCCTGGTTCGAATCCGAGCCCGGGCATGGATGTTTGTAAACGTATGGTGTAGAGGCGGCTGGTGCACCTTAAATCTGTCGTGGCCGAAAGTCCTCACGTTGGGTTGGCGTGGAAGTTTGGAGAGTGGGGTGCCAGCTCAGATGTTGCTTCGTCATCTGACCGTGGTTCAAAATTACGAGGTGTTGTCCTCGGATCTTTCCCTTATGGGACTGATCCCGGACCGTGTCAATAACCCGTTGTGTTGCTCTAGTACGACGTTAACTAAAAAATTACCAATTACCGAGTTAATTTACGTTTGGAATTTAATAGCTAATGATAACAATTCATTCTTTGCGAAAATCTTAGAGTAAAAAAGGTCAGATAACTAACTAGTCTATGGAAATAATGCAGCTTTATTTGGAATCCTATCTTAATTATGAATGTTACATTTTCTGAGCTTCTAATACAAGGCAACACTAGCAATCCCACTTATTCACATTTCTATAATTAAAAGCTAATTATTATTATTATTTTTTTAATAATCAAAACTCAACAGTGGCTGAGTGCTCGTATTGCTTAATTTAAGATTTTTGCACAGTTATTTACAGACTAACTGCAAGTTTTTAGGTAAAACAAAATATAATAATTATTAACCTTTCGGTAAAAATCTTATATATTATAATTTTTTAAACCTCTAAACTCGTTAAAAGATTTATTTAAAATCAGAAAACATGAGCTATTTGTCTAAGTATTAATTCTATAATAAAAGAACTCCCGTGTCTGTAAATTCATACATTGGTTATCTACATTTAGGGAACGCAATCAACAACACATTTTTTTATATGCATTAAATTATATTAAATATCCTTTTCGGTTCAAATATTACTTGATTGTTTTTCATGGTTATCTATAAAACAAAATAGATCTGTTGTCGCAGCTCAAGAGTCAGAATAAGAGTGAATAGATCAGAAAATCAACCCAAACTCTCCACCAACATATCTATATTTCTTTCCCTGAAAATTCTACAATTGAGTTTTTGCTTTACACATTACTGTAGAAATTATTTTGATGGGAAAAAAACATCTTTTAAACATTATGACGAAGTTTTCTTGAGAAAGACGGCAGACGATTATTCACTTTCTCGAATTCTTCTTTAAAATCAGAGCGATAAATAGCCAAGAAAGTAAACCGCCGAGTTCAAGAATCATGACGTCATTTGAGAAACGTCACTCACGGGCCTTTTTTGGAGTACTCTGACTCTCATCTGCTGTGGGCAACAGATTAAAAAAAGAAACAGAATCCTAACTCCTTCCTCGTGATTTATCGTATCAACGCAGAGAAAAGGAACAGAAAAGTTTCGGCTCCATTTCACCTGTGCGGGTGTTAGTTATTCATTGTCCAGTCCCGCTTCGGCTGACATTCGATTCGATTTTTTATAAGAAGCTTTTTTTTCTTCTCTCACCTACCTGTTCCGAATGAATATCGTGTGTGTGCACAATCGTTCTGGATTTCATGTCAATTATTGAATATTTTCACTCTATTTGTTATTAAAGATCGCTCGATTTCTCTCGCCTATTAAGCGTTCGATTCGTTTATTGTATTCCCGAAAACTGTGTTAAGAACACGTTTTTTCTTCAGCTGGCGTTTTTTGTATAATTGTGTTTGATCGATTTTTTTCTAAATTGATTCATTGGTTGTTCCAAATCGTATGAAATAGTATATAGTGGTTCTGACAGGTACACAGTGTTGTTTTCAATGTTGCGCAATGAAAATAATAACCGTTAAAATGTATTTTTTTATATTTAACACTTTTTAATAGTTAGTTATTTTTAATATGTACGCACAATGTATTTAAAAAAATGAATAATTAATGCGTATGTAACCAGCAAATAGATGTAGTGTACCCCACATATGCCCATTGATTTCATTTGCGGAAAAGAACTCGAGTATAACAAAATAATAAAAGAACCTGCAAATCTCCATTTTAATTGCAGATATGTTTAAAAAAAAGTAAAAAATACTTTATTTCTTGAATACAATTTTTATTTTTAATAATTAATTGTGATTGAAAACGACTTGTAGAAAAATTGCAGGAAAAAGAATCTTTTTACTAGAAAAAGAAAAAAAAGCATAAATTTAAAAAAATTAGTTGAAAGCGCAGATGTAGTTTGATGAAATTTTAATCTTTAGACTACGGCCGATACAGCAGTAGTTGTACCGTGATCAATTTACCACGAATCAATTTAGCCTACTGCCATTACATTAGTTGTACCTTAAAAGTTATAAGAATCGCGGAAAGAAAGAATTTAGACTACAACCGCTACTGTAGTTGTACCTTGAAAGTTATAATAATCACGCTTGTTATGTGAGGTCAAAAGGTTAAGAATGTTTTTGAAAGAAATAATTTTTGCATTAATAAAATTTTCTGAAACAGTTGTTTCGAATATTCTCAAAAAACGTGTTCCTACGTAATGTCGGAAGAAAATTTTTATTAAATGTCTGAAATATGATGAAAAAATATCGGAAATAAAAATTTGTTAGATTAAGATTGAATGCCTGAAATAAAACCCCTAATGAAACATGTTTTCAGCACAATCAAAGCTATTTAAAATAAATAATTTCCTTATTGTTTCGGAAGACAATGAATCATCCTAATAACAATGATTTGCAGAATGCCTGTTCTATTTGTTAACATTTCATATTCGTGTTACTTTACGAATTACATTCCAAACGACCTTTGAATTTTCCCTCAGTAAACATTATTTCTGTTAAATCCCTGCAGATGTTAGCTGATCTACCACATTCATAATTCATGCTTCTCAGCTTCAAGAACAATTGGATTCGTATACGAGTGTGAGAAAAAAAAATGGCCAACCTTCGCACATCTGTTGCCATCGAGAGCGCAAACGATGTCAAAAGAATTTTATTCTTTATTTCGTTATATCGTTCAAGTACGATAGCGATTAATTAATTCACTCGACTAACCGAAGAATTTTGCTTCTTTAGAACGCTCGAATTATTTATTATTTTTTGTTTCAAAGACCCCACCCGTTCCTAAACACACACAGATTTAGGTCGCACCTCCGAAATGTGTGGAAAAAATAAATTCCAAGCAGAGACGCACGTGAAATGGAATGGAAAATAAAATTAAATATAAAACTGTAACAATGGGATTTCGGGTGTGGCAACAGCACTCGAGCACAGAATCGCGGAAAGCTCTTATTTCTCAGGCCACCTCGACTTCTTGAACAAACATACGTTCCAATGATTTACGTTTTCTTTATTTTTTTTCCTTTTCTCACATTATGTCAAAGCGCTGTCTTCACAAAAGTATAAAGCTCGATGCTAACGAGGTATTATCCTCTTACTGTGTCACAAGGTGACCCGAACAACGTTCGATCTCGTGTTCGCGAATTTGTTCGAAATCGAGTCGGAAGGAGGATATTTGGGGACATTCGAACGCGAGAAAAGAACGTTCCGTGACGCACGCGAGGAGTTTTGTTCGTGACATGGGTCCCTCGTTGCCGACACGTGGGGACAACAATGCAGTTTTCGAATCGAAAATGGAATGGGCTGGAACAAACCTCGAATCCGATAGAACTATCGTCTGTGTGGTGTAGAATGGCTCAAACAATGTAGTACTGTCGCGCTTGAACACATTTTGAAGAAAAAGATAAATACTTGCACACATATCCAAAATCACAAAATATAACAGAATGACAAAATGGTTTAAAATGAGAGAGCAGAACTACTAGGCGTTCATTGAGTTGAATTGGAAACATCGATCGAAAGTGATCGAAAAAAACTATTTTCTATCACAAAAAAAAATACAAATATCACAGAAATTGCAGTGATAAAAAATAAAATCCCTACCCAGAAAATAAATTTTTAAACTCCATTTTGACATTTTCATAGATTCTATTGTTTACTTTAGACAAACTACGTATGTTTGCTTATCCATCCATATCATCCATTTCACATACACTGAATTACAAGACAAAACTACCAAAGTTGACATTGGGATGACTATAACAGTTGACTGAGTTATGGAGTAATTGGGGAGTGTGCCCTTTAAGTTCATTTCCTGTAAAAATGACGGAGGATTGTGAGTTCAAATCCAACCACACCTGGAGCACGTTAAATAAGTCATGGCCTCAAATGTCCTGACGTTGGCTTGGTGTGGAAGTTTGGAAAGTATTGTGCCATTTCAGGTGTGACCTCAACATCTGACCATAGTTCAAAATTAAGTGGTGTTATCTTCATATCTTCTCTTCGGGTTTGATCACGGACCTTCGCCAATAGACCGTTGCATTTCTGCAGTGCGACGTTAATGATGGAATAAATAATGTATCATAAAAACCTAAGGTCAATTTTACATTTGAAGAAAAGAAAAAAAATAATGTTTTCAAAAAATGTTTGAGATAACGATGTACATGGTAAATATATGAACCAATTTGGTCCAAATTCACGGGTCTACTATATAATATTAAAAAAAAAATGTTCGTCAAATAAATCTGGAAAAAATATATAAACTTCATGAGCGTCATATATTTTTTATATAGCTGTTTCTCAGAATTCGAATATCAGCATGCACATATATGATTATAACGGTTTGGAATCTACTTTAAACCGGGTGTTCGGTTCAATTAGCTCTCCTGTAGAAAAAAAAAGACAATAGAGCGACAAATCAGACAGAGATTGTCTACTTTACACATACAATTTCTTTGCTCTGGAACAGCGGTGTGACGTTAATTAAAATACTTACCTACCTTTCCAAAAGAAGATAAAAATCACCAAATCCAAGTCCTAATAATCAGCATGGAATACTTAGAAATGAAGACTTCACAAGAATTACGATAACATGATCAAAGTATGAATGACATAATATTTTTGTAACTCAAAAAAATGGAGGATAGAAAGAGCGTTATCAATTTTTAGAGCGATTAAATTGCGTTATAAAAAGGACGAATCAATGATTTTTAATCCCTCAATTATAATCCCTTAGAAATGTACTTTTGTTTACGAATATCTGCTGTAAACTAAATTACAGTGATCGATAGAAGATCAAGAGGGACATTCTGAAAACATTATTTTCCAGAAACGAAACCCCTAAACGTATAATAAATATAAAACAGTATAATTATAACGTACGAATTTCACATTGGTTATGAAAGTTTTTATGTGAATTAATAAGAGACCACCAGTGTTTAGTTCGCTTATCAGAGAGTAGGTAGGTTGGACTTAACGTCGCACTGGAGCAATATGAAGGTACATTGGCGAAGGTCCAGAAAGATCCAAAAAAAAATACCTTTCCTTCTAGTTGTATCAGTTACTAAATTCTATCTTCTCTTTATTTTCCTTTGCTTTTTTTTGTCTGCGAAAATTTTACTTACGCTACAGAAATGCTTAGGCATGATACATGTCTGCCCGTTTGGGCAACGCTTGGCGTTTAATCTAATAGGTGTTGGATGTATATCAATTCGAAATTAATTCTTTGGAATTTTTATCGGCGAAGTGCTGAAATATATTAGAAGAACAAACCAAGTAACAAAACATTCAAAAACTCGTTTTTATAAATTGTTTGTTTATGTTTATACTGAAAACGCCTCTCATGTGAGAAATCCAACAATGTCGGGTTTTTGACGAATCTGGTTCTTTAAGATCAAACAACTACTTCCATATGATTAGCTCACTATATTCATTGTTTGCAATTGGAAAATAAAAAAAAAGATATGTTTATTATCTATGTTCTTTGAGTTCAACAATAAACGAAATTTAAATTAGCAATCCATCATTTTCTTTCAAGGGTGATAATATGTTGGAAAGTTCCATAATCACTGCTTTTTCGTTTTGGAAAACGAAATCGTTTGTGAGATTGAAACTCTTTGTTTAATAATTAAACGTTGAGTTCTAATTAGTAATAGGGATTGAAAACAGGAATGTTGAACTATGGCAGAAAATTTACCAATCAGATAATGAATGGTTGTTTCCAGCAGACGAAAGTAGTTTAAGTGTCACGTTACTAATAGTATTGGTCACATAATCCTGGACAAATAAGAGGTTCCATTGCTCGCTTTTCTTTTATATTTTCTCTATGAACAACGCAGGGTGCCAATGAAGGAGCTCACTTTTGGGATTCCTACAAACATACCATTGGCGATCACTACCCGAAACATTTAAAAACTGCACACTGTTTTGGAGGTAATGAGCGAAAATATGTTTTATGGTGCTTACTTAATGATATAGTATATATGAGAGGTATTTTCTGTCAAATTTAATCTAGGTGGCGTTAGTGTTAGTAATTGTATTAGTGCCAACTTGACGTCACGGCTTGTTTTTCGAATACAATTTCAGTCCTTCGCCAATAAAAATTCCAACGAACGAATTCCTAATGGACAAAGGATAGTTGATTGATCTACACCAATACGATTAAATACCAAACGCGACGAAAACATCTTTCTGCATTTTAAAGATAGATAGGTATGTATTTTAATTAACGTCGCGCTGGAGCTATTGGCGACGGTACGGTATCAAACCCGAAGGTAAAGATACGAGTATTCTAAAGGTAACCCAGTATGTATTATGCGAGAAAATTTGAATAGCAGAAGTAAAAAAAATCTTCGCAGACTGTCTGGTTTATTTGTTAACATTGAAAATTCTTCCCATTTAGCGATTAATGATATAGTACTTAATGATGAGTATCATATATAACACTCAAAATGCAAATATGAGCATTTAATTTTATTTTATCTTTCGCTAAACGTTTAATTATTCTTGAATAATGATTCGTTTGCTATCTTGTAAGTACACCCTGACACTTAGTTGGTTGGTTAAAGTCAACATTAGAACTTAATTTGTTACTGTATTGATATTCTGAATCACAAACGATAAGTATATACGATAATTTGTGCAGTTTAATAACTCAAAAATTGCTTACATAGTAAGTTAACTGGTTTTTTCGAGCATAAGTATTTTCTAAAATGTAATGACATATATACTATTGCACATCGTCACTCAAAGTGTAAAAGTGTAAAAAGTCGTACGTCAAAAATTCTATTTTCTTTTATTATTGCTATAAGTGGCGTTTCCACCTGGTGGCAAAATCTCTTATGTCATCAGCTGATCCAATAAAAGTTACAACCAAATGTACATAATAATAGAATCAAACAATAAGAAAAAAGATTATTTTTTTGCTCACCTGAGAAAAAAAAATGAAGATTTCAGACATAGGACCTTTTTCATTTTGAGTAACGATATATCATTTTAAGACACTCATCAATTCTCTAAGATTTTAGACAAGTCTTGTAACAAAATTACAATCACTACAAGACACATTTTAATCGGGATTTAAGGAAAAACTACTACTTTAATAGGGTAATAGACAGTTGGAACGCGTTGCCAGAAAATATAGTTAATTCAAAGGGAGTGTACGAATTTAAGACACAATTGGATAGTCAGTGGGAATTGGGAAATTCATAAACAAAGGACCAGCCTTGTTGGGCTTGAGCCTGTAGCTGGTCGTCAATATTTGTATTTGTATTTGTAGTACAAAGTAAGATCTCTGGAATTTAAGTTTTGTTTGAAAAATTTGAGAATCTGTTCCAAGTACAAACCAACTCAAAAATTTCTTCATACCAGAATCGTCTCTCCTATTTCCCCGATTTTTAAAACTATTTATAACAATCTTTGTGGGTTCACGATTGTCCGGATTAGAAGGAATTTGAGTAACAAAATGGCGTTTAGTTAGATGGGAGTCTGTCTTTATTGGACGACTTTTCAGGAAACTCGCCATACACTAAATTAAAAACTTTTCTTCAACTTGCACTACATTTTTTCAAAATTGTACAACAGAGTATAACTCTTTTTTTTAGATCTACTCTGTTGCGGTAAGCTGAAATATGTGAAAGAAATTAATTAAAAGCTTTTTTTCAACTTGCACTACATTTTTTCAAAATTGTACAACAGAGTATAACTCTTTTTTTTAGATCTACTCTGTTGCGGTAAGCTGAAATATGTGAAAGAAGTCTTGCTTCGAAATGCACCCACGCAGAGTTTTGAAACGACACCGTTCCAAAATACCGATCTAGATGCATGAGCATCTCAATTGCGGCAGTTTGGCAGGTAAGACATTAATATATCATGTACACCTCTAAAATGAAGAACTTCATTAAAGAATTCTTATACTTCTGGTTAAACAAAGAAACTGCAAATCAAGATTAAGGAAATAAGACTGTCACGAAATATTGATAAGTATAACTAGACTAATTTATTGAACAATATGCAATTGTGTTTTAATCTACTTCACATTAGAATATGAATATCTGAAAATCAAGTCACGTAATTCCAAGGCATAGAGAACGCAACAAAACATCATTCTGCAAAACTTTGAATTAACAACACCGATTACCATAAAAACAACTTGCATAGGAAAGATAAGAGAACAAATAGTTTTGATATTTTCAATCAAGCACGCAATCTACCAGACAATTTTCATTCTTTATACTCTATTTATATGATTAAAAGCACGATTTTTATGTTAAAGGCAAGAATCATCATTAAGAAAATGAATGAAGCATTCGAGTTGGTTGAAAGTTCATCGCATCCCAAAAGAGATGAGAGAACTGATCAGGGTTGCCAGATTTCAAAATGGAGAAAGCGCCAAATTTATATTCGGCTCCAAATTCTCCCAAACAATGCAAAATCTTGTCACAAAAAGTAATTTGTTTTTTAGAATTTTTCTGTGGAAACGTAACCAAACCATCGGAAAGCGAAACGAATTCTTCTGGTTAAGAATGAATTTGATTTATAGCGCCATTTTGGTGACATTTAATTTACTTCGACACTAAATTATTCGCGTGGAACAATTGGAGTCAGATTTCATGGAGCACCAACTTGCAAGACACGTGTTTGTCATGTTTTCAATTCAAAATAAATAATTAATTTGGGATTAATTCTATATGCGACTTGTTGAAATCGAATTCAAGAAACAAGGAATGAAGTCATTTCCGAAATGAAGTTGGACCACGTTAACGCTAGTGCCCTCTATATTTTGCTTGCATGAAATACCCTGTGAAACAACAGAAGAATCTTATGGAAGTAGTTTGTTGAATATATTGACTGCAAACAGTATATAATATACATATAAATTCACTCGGGAGGCAAATTTCAGCGTTGCTTTATGTGAAATAACGCTTGGCTCCGAAGGTCATATCAGGGAAGGATATCACTTGTCTACAACGACGCTATATTCATCGTCTGATTATTTCGAACTCTAAAATCACAAGACAAAACAGTTGCATCGCTATTTTGCAACGCTCGACTTTTCATACATGTTCTCCAGTGCCGTTCCGATTTTAAAGACACATTTGGGTCACAAAGTAGCCCAAAGAGCGCTTCTGCGCCTAATTTGGCATCAACTGATCCATCTTCGGTCTTCTACATTCATAGCGGAGTTAATACCGAATTCTGACTCGTTGCATGTCGTTTTATCTGTAAACATTGCACCCAACACGCCCTGCCAGTCGAGCTGTTGCCTAAACACAGCAATTTGCGAAGTTATCCGCCATTATTGCTATAATTACCCAACGCACCAGCACATTCGAAAGCTTCCGAGAGAGAGATTAAAAGGAGATTTCGTGCGCCATTTCTTTTTTTCGTTGGGAAGGCCAGAGAGAAAGCAGCTCTCAGATTTCTTGCCATGATAAAACTGATTCACCCAAAATGTTCTCAGTGATTAAGAGAAACAAATGTGACTACACGCCTAAATTGTGGCGTCAACAATTCGTTCCTCGCGTGCGCTTGTTAAGAAAACAAAGCCCCTTAGGGGCGATTGGTTGATCTGAATATTAGGAGATAAGGTAATGACAGGTGTCTGAAACATCTGATTAAAAATGGGTTATTGGTGCAATGGGGTGGAAGAACCTAAGCCGAAACGCGTGTTCGATTTTTTCGTTAAAATGGCGAATGAACTTGGAAATTTCTTCGTTTTCCGTGAATTGATTTAATAAGAAAAAGACATTTGAAAATTATTTTGAACTATTATAGGGTTCGTTCAATTCAGACGCCGCGTGTTCGATTATACACATTTAGGCAAAATGGCGAATGAACTTGGAAAGTCCTTTGTTTTCACTGAATTGACTTAATAGGAAAAAATACATTTGAAAATTGTTTTGAACTTTAAAGAAAACCGTAAGAGCTTTTGTGAAAAGTGTAAGTAGCTCTAAAATTCCAAAGTTCGAAACTATAAGATTTTTTTTTTCAAAGAGAAAAAATGCCGGGTTTATTCAATTGAGGCAACATGTGTTCGATTCTGTTTAGCCAAAATGATGAACTAGGAAAGTTTTTGGTTTTCAGTAAATTGGCTTCATAGAAAAAAGACGTTTGAAAATTATTTCGAACTATTAAAATGAAAGAACTATCGTGAAAATTGCATGTGGCTCTAAAATTCTAGCGTTCTAAACGATAAGATCTTTAAAAATTTACTGGGTTCATTCAATTTAGGCAGTGTGTTGTACCTCACCAATTTCGAATCGAATAATATTTTGCATGGTTTGCATGGGAATCCCTTTGAATCAGTATACATATATGTATTTTCTCGAAATGGTAATTGGGGGGGGGGGTCCTCTTCGAGATATAGGTGTGTGAGTGACGTCACAAATTAAGTTTTACTGTTCTTAACATTCGTCAACGACTTACAAATTTGCATATTTCCTGAAGTAATTAAAATATTTCAATTTTTCAGCAAAATTGGGAAATTTTAGAGCAAATAGTGATGCTAATTTTACTATAATAAATTGTATTGAAAACTTGAGGTTTTCAATTTCATACATATTAAATTCATTTCATTAAATTCATTCAGTCCCTATGTAAATATATACGTTACCAAAGTATATCAGTCCCTTTTAAAGTTTCCAAATAGCTTAAACTGATACATTTTGTTTAAAAAAATCCTTTTAATATTTAGGGAAAACTTTCATATATCTGCCCTTTTTCTTCAATTATACATTGAATTCATTTATTTCTTCTGTGATTCCTTAAAATTGCTTCTTACTTTTTCTAAATTTGTGCCTTGGTAGAAAAAGACCAATGTCGATTTTGCAAGTTCTTCGAAGCAGCAAAAGTTTTACGATTTTTAATTTTAATACAGCGTACAAAAAATGTTTTCCAATGTGTTTAACAATTTCGCATTGTATTGACAGGACACAGACACTTTTTGTATCATAATTTCCAAACCTTGAAGTGATCTGTGGGTCTAACTAAAAATTAACGAATTTGCACCTTAACTCTTTTCTACGAATGTAAAGAACTTTAAATTTGTGTAAGATTAATTTAGGATAACAGGAATAATTTATTTTAGCCCCCTTAGACAAATAGAACGCGGGCTTATATGTAGCATATCACATCCGCATGGTTCTAAAATATAAGTGTACCAAATGTGTGGATTGGTCAAAAGGTGGATTAGTGTAGAGAACATACAAACGTCAACTCTGCTTTATATATCTAACAGAAGTTCCGTTATTCCACCTGCCGCTGAATGAAATTTTCAAGAAAAATTGCGTTTGCTTCAAACTAAATTAGTAACGAATGTTGTAACAATTTAACTTACCATGTTCTCATATCGATGATGAAATTTGAAAATATCATATACTAGGTGAAATAATGGCACAATGAAAACATATTTATAGGAAAACTAAGTGCAAGACTATCCACCGAAAATTCGCCACTTTTATTGAAATTGACTGCACGGGAATTGACTGCACACTGATTATATGGTTGGATACACAACATGTATGCATATTTGGGTTTCAAGTAATTGTAGAAGCAATGGAGAAGTTAAATTGGCATTAAATTTTTTTCCCGTACACTTAAATGATGCTAAGATTCTTTTTTGAAAAATAATTGCTGATGACTTTTCAATCAACATATTATTAATTCAACCCGAGCAAAGCCGGGTCTTTCTGTTTGTTCATTCATAAAATTTGAGAGCACGCTCTAGAGAGTTTGCAATGTATTCAGAAGAACCGACAATTTCGGTCGCCATTTCCATAGCAACAGTCGAATATGAAAATCTTAAAAAGTACTATTACAACAGGGATCAGCTAAAACATTTAAAATTATGAGATTTCCTCTGAATATTAACAATATGTTATTTATTTAACAATTTCCTGTTTTATGTGGAAATGAAATGTTTTGCTCTTGACATTTTTTTAAACATTTTGTTTTTATTTACAGTATATTTCAGTGTATAAGCCGAGAATTTTTGGAACGTTTTCTAAGGCTAAAATACGGGGATCGGCTTATATACGGATCCGCTAATCTTTAAAAAAAAAGTAGGCAATTTTCCGTTACTCGGGCGCATGCGATATATATCGCAATGGGAAGGAAACCTTCAATTAACGTCGTACTAGAGGTCCAGGATCAATCCAGCAGCGATCTAAATGGGGATGGATTGTGAAGCAATCCCCTCCACTCATTGTTGAAAGGCCTCCATTCATTGTTGAAAGGTTCGCTTCGCGAACTAAATATGATGACGAGCAATAGCGAGCATAGGGCGGAGCCCCCTAGTTAAAAGAAAACGATAACCTCATTGAAAAGATGAAAAAACCGTCCATATAACCGATAGCCAGGAAAATAAAATGACTATATAAACGGTTCGCTTTAACACATGTTCCCTATTAAGTTAGACGGGACTTTAGAAAACTGATCATATAAAACTTTAATGCAGCATTTCAAAATTTTGAAAAAATATAAACATGAATTCCCTATTAATTTGCAGCACTCTAAACTGTGATTGAATTTACGAGTGTAAATAATAAACGCTTTTGGGATAAAATGTTTTTAAATTTTATGTTCTGTGTAAAAGGTTTACTAGACCAGGACACTTAACGTGGCTTTTTTCCCGTGATTTATGAAAACTTAAATGCTTGTAATCCTGTTTCTGTTCTCAGACTTTTTTATAATGCGATTGCATATTAAACGATTCTTTAGATAAAAATGCTCGTGCTAGTCGAAATTAATACTCGTGCGGAATAATTGGCACTTGATCAAGAATTAAATCGTAGCAAACACTAAAACTATGTGAAAAGTTTTGACGATTGACTAGGTACGAAAATGAAATGTCAAGGAATTTAATCACACGTGAATTTTTTTCAGTTACCTTTTACAAGTTTCTTTCAATATCGTTGAATGTAATTTGCGTCTTCTACAAATTATATCATTCAATATCATTGAACTGTAACAGAATTCCGTTCAAATAAATAAATTTCAAACTATAATTACGACACACCTAAACTGTCAAACCTATGATGACGTGACAAAAAGTGATTGCAAGTTTTGTGAGTGTGATTTTTACGGTTAACTGCTACCATTGAAGAAATCTGATGAGACATTTCTCATGTGAGGCATTTTCTTTGAAGCTAAATGTTCGGAGTTTCATAGGAGTGTTTCGCTGCGAAACGTGTTTTCATGTATGTATATTCAACGATTTTTTTGCGTATACAATTTCTACCCTTCACCAATAAAAAGGTAAAAGAATAGATTCCGAATTGATATACAGATAACCTTCGTATAACACGGTACTTCTATAACACGGATTATCTATAACACGGTACCAAAATTGCGGCATCCCTCATATAACACGTCTAGGTTCTCCAAATTACACGGTTTACAACAGGGCTCGAAATTCCCGGGTGCACAGGTGCACTGTGCACATGAAAATAAAATTATGCACCGAAAGTTTAAAAAAAAAAGGGGGGGGGGACATGTTTATCTTATCTTGATGTTTGAACAAAATATTAGTATCGACCTCTCTCACTCTGAAGGAATGTAATTAAAATTCCTAAATACACACTATGCAAAAATAAAATCGCTGAGCTGTAACGGGTTTATACATTAGGAAGATTTACTTGTTTTCCTGCAACCAGAACATACCAATGATCGAAACATTTTCTAGATGCCTCTGTTGTAGCGACTGTCGCGACAGCAGTACGCCTGAGAGAAGGGTAATTTAGGTGTTTAAATATTTTTATTTACTACCTACTACTAACCTATAAAAACGTGACAAACTAATAAAGTAGTTAACATTACATTAATGCTATTATATCACGTTTTTTTTAATGTGCACCTAAGTTTTTAAATTAGGTGCACAAAGTGCACCTGCAGTAACAAATCTATTTCGAGGCCTGGTTTACAATAACAATGATAATCTATATAAATAAGAATAGAGTTTTTGTTTATACAATGAATATTTTCGACCTATTTCAAGTTTTCTATCCGTTTTGGATCCTTCTGATGCCAAATCCGTTTCTTGCGCGTCTGTCTGTTTTGTCTGTTGGTTTGTCTAGTCTGCCTGGTCTAGTTTGGTCTGTTCGTCTGTCTGTCTATTGTAATAACAAATTTGTGGGATTTGTAAGTTTCGTATAACACGGATTCTCGATTGCACGGTTTCAATTAACCGTGCTATACTAGGGTTACTTGTATTAATATTCGATTGGTCAACACCAATAAGATTAAATGCCAATTATATTGATAAGACGGAGATAACTATATTTTAAGGGTATGTGCGTTTAAACAGCATAAGTACAATTTTCACAGACAGTCTAATTCCTTTGTTTGGACTGGGAATTACTCTCAAAAATGACCTTTCCACCAACCATCGCAAACTTAGGAATAATAAAAAATACTGCTTGAAATTCCCATATTGTCATTGAGTATTCGATCGATTAAAATGTAGGGTAAATGCTTCTTAAGCTTCCTTGAGGTAGATACATTGCTCGTCTAAGTTAAGATGCTTAAAATGAATAAATCTTTTAGGAAACGAATTTCAACAGGAAATCTTCCCTAATGATTAATAAGGTCACAAGGGGGAGTGTTTTTAGTGCGTTATATATCCGAAGACGCTTTCGGTGATGAGTTAATCCGATACGTTGTTCTTTTGTTTGTTCTCTCTCGAAGGGATAAAATAGAACAAATAGGAGAACAAATGATTGAAATTTTACAAAACGCTTCCCAAAGCACAAATTTAAGTAAAAGACAAACGAATAGATTAAATAGCTAAATTTACGTTGGGTTTATCGTTTAACGGTCGTGTTCTGCTGCTGATTTTAGAGAATTCCGAACCATAATCAACATTTACGCCCAGACCAGGAACCTGTTGAATCGTAAAAGAAATATAAAGTAGAGCGAGTAATGGTAACATTTTTATGTGCCGAACGATCAAGTGACGAAAACTAGTAGTAACGTGACCATTACGCCCGGTGCACACATCCGGTTTTTCAACGTGCGGCCCCGCTGCCTCAATGCAAGTGCGGTCTGAGATACATTAAACACAATGGAGCAGTGCACACATGCCTCCAGCGCCGCTAGGGCGACGCACTTCCAACTTGCATGCAATTTGTACCGCAGTTCTCCACGGCGCCGCACATGAATTTTCGTTCTGAAGTATCTTGTTTTCATAAACAAATGGAATATAAATAATAATTAATAAATGATTGTATCCAGTAACGTCTATTTTGTTTCAAAATATACTATTTTTACACCAAGTAAGCGAAATAAACACGTTTTCTTCGATAGAATATTTATCGCAAATGGCGCGAAATGAGTTCGTGCGTCATTTCACGGTTATGTGTGCATAATTGGGCTTCGGTGCCGCAGTGGCGCCGCACGTTGAAAAACCGGATGCGTGCACCGGGCCTCGGACTACTTTTGTCTACCGAGAGAAAATGAGCATTATCCTCTGATTGGATAGGAAAGGACGTCTATAAATCGATTCATCATCTCATTGGTAGGTAGGCATTTTAATTAACATCGTACTGGAACAGCACAACTTATTGACGACTCATCATCTGATTGATCCGCTAGGGATAGTAGACTTTGACGATAGTAGTATATACACTCTATAACAAAAAAAAATCGACACATCAAGATGTTGCAGAATTATAGTGGTACCGGGCTTGATCCACTTGGAATGGCGCTGACGGGGAACGTATAGTCTTAGTTACGAATCCCGTTTCCAACTATGTCCTGTTGACAACCGCAGACGAATCTGGAGACGTCCAGGGCAGCATGGGGATCCTGCCCTTACTATCGCACCTGGTGAGTTGTTATTCAGTTTCATAAATGAAAGCAACTAGAAGTTCCTGGGAAACTCTTCTTTATTGGTGTCCAGTTAAATAGGCAAAATCAGCGTTACCTGGGGAACAGCTGGATCATGACAAGAGACCGAGACTTTCCGTCAGATGAAGAGGGAATGGATTCGCCGGGAACCTACGGATATCATTCGTAAGAGCTGGCCATCACTGGTGGGTAGCGGTAGCATCCGGAGTTGTGGTTCGAGTCGCCTGAGGATCTTTCAGGAACAGATTAGTCCCGTCCGCTTCCCTTCGTCGTCTCGTGTCCTCTCTCCTTCCTACAACAAGCCAGAAAGGGGTCGAAGCACCCCCTTCTCGTTAGGACAAGAGCTTCGTTTCGCCTCGACTCTCGCCAATCCAGCTGGAATCCCCAAGTTCCGCACATACATAGGAGGAAGTGAGGGCCATGGGAGATCGTAACATAACACACCCCACTCAAGCCCACAACAGGGCGATATGGTCCGAGGTGCCATCTCCTTTGATAGCCAGATCCCTTTGGTAGTCATTTCTGGCACACTCACAGCACAGCGGTACGAAGACGACATTCTACGATCGGTTGTGTTACCGTTCTTTATGCGACACTCCGGACTTACTTCTCAACGAGTCCGCCCGCACACGGCACGTGTTGATATGAATTGTCTTCAAGCTTTCCCAACACTTCCTTGGCCAGCTAGGTCTCCTGATCTCACTCTCATAGAGCAAATTTGGGACTGTGACGTTATGCCCAGCCAAACATAGAATATTTTTAGAATAAAAATATATTTATTATCTCTTGGATAGATAAAAGATTATTATACACTTTGTACATGAAGGAATGCAGTTTCAAAACTGAGGAGAGTGAAAATCATCACTCGTTTAGTTGCACAGAGATCTATCACAGATCATACGAAAGAGGCACACCGTACGCTGTCCAGAAGTCCGACTAAGAAGTCCAGAAAGTCTCTTCCAGTCCCATTCTTATAGCTGACCTCACAGCTGGGGACCAATTCCTTCTATTTAGGGTACGGATCAAAGGAACCGACTGGCTCGTTTGTCGGTCAGTCCAAAAAATGTCCGGACTCGCCGACACATTCCGTTCCCACGAGAAACTACCTACGGGTGTGGATAGCGTAGAATAGGAGAGATGGTCCACAAAGAAGCGGCCTGCTTCAATAGAATCCTTTCCCACGGGTTTCCCTCGACAGTAACCCTTAAAGGGTGTGGATCTCACCACAGGACGTATGAAAGGCGATTGCAACCATCCCGGAATATTGACCATTTAGTCTGACAGTTGGAGACAATTCGGCGAGAAGTTCAGCAGGACACCATCCGGGAATGTTTTCAGTCTATGCCACGCCGGGTGACAGCTTGCATCCAGGCCAGAGGTGGACCAACGCCTTATTGACTTCCTATCTTTGTAACAGTCAAACTCTGGAATAAATCATTCAATTGTTGTGAAATCGCTTGTTTTTCCATGTGTGTTCTGCACATCCACCAATTTTAATCACAATCGGACAACTCCTTCTTGATGCGTCGATTTTTTTTTGTTATAGAGTGTATGTTACCACTATAGAAACGTGAATTAACACACCTACTCTGTCATACAACTTTCATCGCCAAATAAGGCGATAAAATGCTAAATTAAACCAAGTTAATCTTTCACACAACAGACACGTGACTTCCGAGACGAAATGTTGGTCACACTTTTGAAACTCCTCTCCATGGCAACGCTCAGTCTACTTATATTTTCAACAGTCGTCAGTTCGCCCCTTATTAGTACCAAATACGAAGGGTCAGTGAACGGGATATTATAAAAAAACACTTCATTTATTGGAATTGTGTGTGTGAGAAAAATATACTGTACTGATACTCAAAAAAAATTAGTATCATGATTTTTACTAAATATTTTATTTTTCGCTTTATAACTTGACTTTTTTTCTGTGAAATTACAATTTCCATGGACATAATGTTTTTAAAAACATATTCTGGATTTTACATTACTATTATGATTATATCCAAAGTTAAATTTTCACCGAATTCAGGAAAATTGCATTTTAATTGATGTATAGGTGTTGTATATAGGAACATGATCTGTAGACGGTAAAATAATATACAACTCAGCTCACGTAAAAAATGCGATCACGAAGTATGGTTTTAAACCTGGCATTTTCTCTTGAAACCGTAATTCGTTTTTTCTCAGCATAAATATGCACTCTTAATTTATTTACTCCGTATTTGTTCGAAAAATATTTCTGAGACGGCTGTAATTAGATTGATAATATGTTGTTTCGTACATTATTTTCTTTCTGTCTTTCTCCGAGATGAAATATATCAGTATTCAATACATTTTCCAAGAATCCAAGGCCATTTCTTCAGAAGATTCTTCCAACAATAAAGCAAGATGTCTAAAGCTAGTCGAGTGGAGGGCTATATTGATAAATACACACATTTTCCATGCTGTGAATCAAGACTTGACTAAATTTTAGCCTTCGGTACAGCTACACTCTACGTTTATGAGTGATGCCAACGGCTTGGCGATTTTTTTGGCGCACTTCTAGTAGCGAGTTACGATAAATTAGGGCAAACAATCTATCGTTACGGTTGTTGTGGTTTTCATGGTAACTCCGGCAAACGGAAACTTTCAATTTTCATATTCGAGAAAGTTTTTCCAAAATCCGTTAAAGTCGTTTGATTTCATTGGTTATTTTGAAATTTATTCTTTCCTCCCATTGGTTATTTTGTTTTAAAAATATCCTTTGATTGCATTGGTCCTTTTAAATCGTTTTCTGTGATACCATTGCTCCATTTATTTGTATTTCGACAGTAGTGGAACTTTTATTTTATTATAATAGTTTTCACGAAAGGATTAAGGCCCGGTTTTTCAACGTGCGGCGCCGCTGCGGCACCGAAGAACAACTATGCACACATAAACGTGAAATGACGCAAGTTCTCACTTCCCGCCATTTGCGATTAATATTCTATAGAAGAAAACGTGTTTATTTAGCTTACTTGGTGTAAAAAAAGTATATTTGGAAACAAAATACACGTTACTGGATACAACCATTTATTAATTATTATTTATATTCCATTTGTTTATGAAAAAAATGTACTTCAGAACGGAGACGCGTGTGCGTCGAGCTGCGGCGGCGTGGGGAACTGCGGTACAAATTGCACGCAAAAGAAAAATATTTTTGAAAGAATTCTTTTCTTGGCGAAATTGGAAGTGCGCCAAAAGAAAATATCGCCAAGGCCGTTGCTACCGCTTATAAACGTAGACTGTAGCTGTACCTACCCTTCTTCTGGTTTCGAAGAGATGCCTTCCCATTAAGAAACTGACCAGATCTTGATGGACGATGTATCTCGTCATTTGATAAAATTGTATATATTCTGATGCAAATGTTCGTCCCGTTTTCGTCTCTAGATGACTTTTCATCGCAAAAGCAATGTGTTAAAAGGATCAATGCAATCAAAGGGTATTTTTAAATCAAAATAACCAATGGAAGCAAAGAAAAAATTTCAAACGAACCAATGAAATGAAAGGAGTTTAACAGATTTTGGAAGAACTTTCTAGAATATTCAAAATGAAAATTGAAAGTTAACTTTTGTCGAGGTTGCCATGAAAACCACAATAACCGTAAAGATATATGGGTTGCCTTAATCTACCGTTACTCGCTACTAGAAGTGCGCCAAAAAATCGCTAAGACCGTTGCCACCTCTCAGAAACTTAGAGTGTAGCTGTATCAAATGACTAATTTGATTTTGGTTTCATTTTTAAAGAGATTTCAGGATTTTAGAAAACATCAAATGACGAAATTTATATTCCATCCGCTGAAGTGTGAGTTAATATTAATAGACGTCAAAACCTCTCCTGGAATATCTATTACAGGTCTACAAATGGAGATTGTGGAAATTCAGAATAAAAGTATCTGGATGCCAAAACTTTAGGAAATGGTAGCACAGGTTGAAAAATGAGACAACTGTGGAGGAAACACCACAGAACATTATATATTTAAATGCTAGAACTCCTTTCCAACTAATTATTTAAATGCCAGGAGATTAGCTTTTATTAAAATTACACATATAATCGAACTAACGGATGCAAGTTTAAAAGAAAATCTCCTTCTAAAATATACAAAGGACACTCCAAATTTGACTAAATTGACAGAGAAAAACCAAGTCCAAAAATAGCATTGAGTGTAAACTAAATATTGAAATAAATAATTGTGACATTACTTTTGCAATACTTTGTTGTATTTACATTTCAATGAATAAAATAAAAATTTGCAAACAATGTCGTTTTATTTATTGTATCCACAAAAAACAATAACTATAACTTATAAATAAACATGAAAATTGTTTTTCAACTTGCATCTGTTTTATGTGTTTGTAAATACTGAAATAATTAAAAAATAAATCAAATTAAAATTGCGGCTCCATGCATTTTATTTTTTGTACGTTTTTCGTTGAAATGGTTCTTTGTTTCCAAAAAGTTCTCGACCCCTGCTCAAGTCAAAAGTCATGTATGCTTGGTTCGAGATGAATGATTAATTCACAGATGATTTGCCACTTCAATGATCACTCGTGTTTGTTAATCAGAACTATGTCAAATGCTCTGTCATCGATGTCGTTAGTTTGGATAGTAGATAAAACGTCCGGTTTCTTCATGGGTAGCAATTGTGCGACGAGTTTTTTTAACTTTCGGTCATCAGTCAATCGATTTGGACACTATGTCACGGTTAAACACCCTTCACGTATTACTCTGAGTCTTTATGAAAAAAAAAATCCCATATCATTGTACAAACGGAAAGCGGAACAATGTTCCGCTGTGACTTTGTTCACGGACCTAACAAATTTAAAGGAAAGCAAAGGATGAGACAAAAATCTCACCTTTATACCAGGGAGTATCAATATGCGACGCACATAATGTAAATAATAATAATAATAAAAGCAATTAATGATAATAGGTAATGGTAATGGTAATTTTAGTTAACGTCGTACTAGAGCTACACAACGGGCTATTGACGACGGTCCGGGATCAGTCCCGTAAGGGAAAGATCCTAGGACAACATCTCGTAATTTTGAACCACGGTCAGATGACGAAGCAACACCTGAGCTGGCACCCCACTCTCCAAACTTCCACGCCAACCCAACGTGAGGACTTTCGGCCACGACAGATTTAAGGTGCACCAGCCGCCTCTACACCATACGATTACAAATATCCATGCCCGGACCCGGATTCGAATCAGGAACCTTCCGATCTAGAGGCTAACACCTTAACCACTATATCGGTTGGTCGGCAAATGATAATAGGAAACAGACATGAAAGTATTACCCATTTATTACTTTTCCACATAATTTCCATGCATGTTGAGGCATTTTCCCCAACAATAGATCAGTTTGAAAATCCCGGTCTCATAGAATTCCGTCGGCTGCAAGAAGAGCCACCTTCGCACGTCGTCAGAGTCAGGAATGCCGTCGTCAGAGTCAAACTTCTTACCGTCAAGGAACTTCTTTATGGGTCCAAAGCGCAGTGCGACAAATCAACACGTTCGACTGGTGCACGACATCACTCGTCCGCATGTGTCTCCCCTAGTTCGTGCAAAAGTGCAGGGTTTCGGTTGGGAAGTTTTGGAGCACCGTCCATACAGCCTGGACCTAGCACCCTACGATTTCCATCTGTCTGGACCCATAAAGAAGTTCCTTGTCGGTAAGAAGTTTGACTGACGACGGCACTCAAACGGGCCGTGCGAAGGTGACTCTTCTCGCAGCAGACGGAGTTCTACGAGACCGGGATTTTCAAACTGATCCATCGTTGGGGAAAATTCCCCAACATGCATGGAAGTTATGTGGAAAAGTAATAAATGGGTAATACTTTCATATCTGTTTCCTATTGTCATCAATTGCTTTTATTATTATTATTATTTTTTTTTTTACATTACGTGCGTTACTGATTGATACTCCCTCGGATGTACGTTAAAACCTTAGCCTACGGTTTTACAGAAATGCAACTACAGCATTACTCATAATTATTGACCTTCACTCAAGCTATGTCTTTACATATATTTGGGTATGGTATTTTAATTAACGTAGTACAGGGGCAACACAACGGGCTATTGAGGACGGTCCGGAATCAATCCCCCAAGGAGAAGATCCGAAGACAACACCACGTAATTTTGAACCATATTATGTTGGAGAATTTATATGTAACGAAACCCAAAACGTATTTTTATACATAAGTGTATTTGCATTCATTATTCATTTCTCGGTAGAGTTCGGAGGCACGAATTCGTTATTAATCTAATTTCATCACATATCTATCTCAGACGCCTTTGATCCAACCTCAAAATATCTGATAGTGCACTTTCACAAGCTAAGCTTGCTTTTTCACACATGGTTTTCTTATTCCTCTGTGGCTAACTTCCGTGCAGTTCGGAAGTCTCCCTCATGTATCAGCTAATCGAATTTAATATTCATCGCATTGAATTATTTCTTGATAAACTAGTTTTGTCCAGTCTTACCCCTCCTAGTGCCACGGTAGCTGGGTTGGAGGAGTAACGGATTAAATTCCTTTTTGGTTAGAGTCCAAACAAAAACCGTCGTGTACTTGAGGAGATGATGCACGCTAAATCTGTCTTATCACGCCTCAAATATCCTCACGTTGGCGTGGTGTGGAAGTTTGGAGAGTGATGAGCCAACTCAGGTGTTGCCTCGTCATCTGATCGTGGTTCAAAATTACTTGGTATTGTTCTTGGATCGTACCCTTCGGGGTAGATCCGGGAAGGGTTCTTTATAAATTACAAAGGCATTAGCATACGCCGTTTTCACCATTGCAAAAAAAAAAACAATCTATGCCACTGGTTTTCGGATTTACTGTGGTACTTTTAAGTAACGTCAATATATACAGGATTAACAAAGGGTTACCAATACCATCCTTCAATTTTAAACTCCTTATTACAGTGAAGCGTACGAGGTGTTATGTTTGCACGTTTCCAAAAAGTACCTAACCAAAAACCCCTTGTAACTACAAAAGTATTCCTTATATTTACAAGATCTTGGTATTGTTTGAGTTAGAAACTATTTTAAAGTGATAAAAACCGATGTTTTGGACGATTTTTGTCATTTCTAGTGCACTTTAAAAAGCACACATTAAGAAAAGATACATCTCCAAACTAAACTCAACGCGTTACATCGATCTTTGGAAAAGCAGTGTTATTCAAAATGAATCATGCTATTTCGAAATTCGATATTTAAAAAAATAAACGACACAGAATAATAAGTAATACATGAATAGAAAGGAAATATATGAAAGTTTTATATTGTAAAGAATAGGTGGCGGAAAAAACAGTCTGGAAGTACCTATTTGTATATGTTGCAAATCTGGCTTTTACCCCAGAGATAAAGGAACATCTCTCCAACTTCGTTTTCCAACAAGATGGGCACCACTCCACTGGGAAACAGAGCTTTGTCGTTTTCTTAACATAGAGCAACCTCGCAGTTGGATCGGTGGTAGTGGACCAGATGACCAGATGACTTGATGTTACACAGCTGGCCACCTAGGTCACTTGATATGACACCATGGGATTTCTTCCTTTGGGGGTTTGTAAAAGATAAAGTGTATGTGCCACCATTACCCACAAATTTATGTGAACTTATACAACGGATTTCTGCTACTGTACAATCAATTACCACTGACACTTCACAACGTGTTTGGCAGGAATTTACATACCGTCTTGACATTATACGTGTAACTACAAGAAGTTATATCGAACACACTTGTAGAAAAGCTTGCATATTTTCCCTTTGTATTCATGTATTACTTATCATTATGTGTCGTTTATTTAGGAAAATAGAGCATTTTCAAATCGGATGATTCATTCTGAATAACCCTGTACTTTAGAGAGTGCCTTGGATTGGATTGGACGCCGTAGGCGGATACTGTTTCACCTGTGCGGATTTCAGCTGTATAGTCAGCCTTACGGAGGAAATTCTGGGATAAGGGAGAGCTGAGCAATCCACAATACATACATAAAACATTTAAGTACACAGAAGGGGAAAGGCAAGTGAAGGGCAAAACATGTAGGCCCTAAAAAAACAAAATGACAAAAGAAGAGGATGACAAAGTTTGAAAAATTGACACAGAACAAAATCAGAAAAAAAAAAAAATTAAAAAAAAAAAACAAAACATAAAATCATTAAAAAAAATTTAAACAAAATTTTAAAACATAATGTTGTTAAATACAGAAATCAGAACGTTTAAAAGACAGCCAAAATGACCTATAAAAGTTTCAAAAGAAAAGTTATTTAGAGAACTTTCGACTTAGACTTCTCAGCTCACACAGATGTAATCGATGTTGGAGCTGAGAAATTCCATCACTTTAAGGATTTTGTGGTGGCAGTGTCTGATGTAATGAGATGTCTGCAACAAAACTTTTGACATTACTCGCTCTTTTGACCGATGATCACACCACAGCTTCTTGCGGCGAGAATCAAGTTCATTAAAAATCATAACTTCATAACGAAACAAAAATTTTGTATCGGGGATATGGAGACTGCCACAACAAGGCATCTCAGCATTTCTAAGGGGCATTTAGATCCCACACACGGAGAGAAATCTTCAAATAAAGTCACCGATCATTTAGCAGTGATAAGAGAGTGCCCTTTCAAAATAGATACAATTTCCTCCAGAGTTATAGGAGCAGATCCACACACGACGCCCTTCGTCCTGAAATGTAGGACACCGTTCGACTTCCTCGTAAATCTGAGACGGGAATTTCCCTGCACGCGGAGTAGGAAGTGTCTTTTACGACGCTTCTCAATCCATAAATCTTACTCCTCTCCATTTTGCGCCACTGACATGTGTGACAGCACACGTCTATTCTTCCCCGCACAAGAGTAAACACTCAATGGAAAGGGTTGTCGCCAGGCGATGCCAGAAAACACCTTGTTTTATTGCTCACCAGATAGAGACATCGGAGGTTGTGGATGAGCAATGGGGCAATTAGGAACCAATGTAGCTTCATGGCTATGATGACGTAACCATCAAGGGCAGTGGAGGGGTCGATATAGCATTGTTTGGGGTCGATAAATCGAATCGGAAATTGAAAATATTGAAAGATAGTTAGAAGAGATGAACTTATTGAATCGTCAGTTGATCTTGAAGTTAGACGCTTTTTAAAAATAGGATTTTAAGTTACTTTTGGACGAATATAAATGTAGAAAAATATCCAAAATTTTCTGAAGTGGTGCTCTCCTTTTTGCTTGCATTTCCAAGCTCGTACAGGGTTAAAGATAGTTTCAGTCATGTTAATTCTATTTTAACAAAAGAAAGAAGCTAGATGTTTAGGATCTAGGACTGAAACTTACTCATTTTAAATCCTACATTGCTAATATTGCAAGGAGTCACCCTTCGCATCGACATTGCTTGTAAATTTTATACTAAGTTAATAATTCTTATGTTCATATACATAAGGAAGAATGTTTTTTGTTATCTAAATTAAATGTCGTGTTTTATAGATTATTTGTAACTTCTATCAAATATGTAATGGTAAGAAGGACGTCAGAAATAAAAACGCATCCCTTTGACGTTAAGCCAATAGAATAACGTATATACACAGTCCAGTCACAATAATGTGACCACTACCTACTTTCGACGTCAACGTGAAATAACCAATCACAAAAGGCTGGTGGCAGCACACTGCAGTGGAGTGTATATAAAGGATGTCCTAGGGCATCGGAAAGCAATTCAATCGTTGGCGTAATGCAGAAACATAGCGATTTATCCGACGTCCAAAAGGGCATAATTATTGGCTTTCGGGCCAAGGGTGGAAGCATTTCGGAAATGGCTCATTTTTTGAACTGTTCGCATGCCGCCGTGGTAAAAGTATACCGTGCATGGCAAATTGGCACTATCCAAAATCAGCGGCATGGCACATGTGGTGCACCACGGGTTATAGATGACAGAGGCGAACGAAGGCTACGGAGATGCGTTCGGGCGAATAGACGTGCAACAGTTGAGCAACTGACCGCCCAGATGAACCAAGGGGCCACCAAGAGTGTATCCTCAACAACGGTTCAGCGAACGTTGCTGCTCACGGGCCTCCGCAGCATACGTATGGTTAATGCACCTATGCTGACTGCTGTTCATCGGCGACGAAGGCCGGCATTTGCACTCCAGTACCGCAACTGGACGTCCACAGAGTGGCGACAGGTGGCTTTTTCCGATGAATCACGTTTTATGCTCCATAGGACACATGGACGTTGGCGTATACGGCGTGAAACGTCTGAAAGCAAACACCCTGCAACAATTGCCGGAAGGGTCCAGGCTGGAGGAGGGAGCATTATTGTTTGGGGAATGTTTTCCTGGCATTCTCTGGGTGCACTCATCATTGTGGAAGGCACGATGGATCAGCACAAGTACGCATCTGTCCTTGCTGACCATGTCCACCCCTACATGCGAATTATTTTTCCTCAGAATGATGGCATCTACCAGCAGGACAATGCGAGGTGTCATACAGCTCGCAGTGTATGTGCGTGGTTCGAAGAGCACCAGGATGAGTTTACCCTACTCCTCTGGCCAGCAAACTCACCGGATTTAAACCCAATCAAAAATCTGTGGGACCACCTCGATCGGGTTGTTCGACCCACGGATCCTCAACAGCGTAATCTAGCATAGCTGGCCACGGCACTGGAGTCGGCATGGCTCAACATCCCAGTGAACACCTTCAGAAACCTAATTGACTCTCTACCTGCACGTCTCGCAGCGGTCCGCTTTGCCAAAGGTGGTTATTCTGGCTTTTGACAGGTGGTCACATTAATGTGACTGGACTGTGTATATATGCTATATTATATAAATTTTCATACAATAGGCACTAACTATAAAATAGACAATCTATAAACTCGCATAACTCTTTTTTGCGTATCCTATTATAATTATACACAGGCAACCCTCGTATAGCACGGTTAATTGGTGCTGTGCTATAGAGAACGAAATTTACAAGTCCCACAAATTTTGATATTGCGTACTTTGTTACATGGGAATCGTGTTATAGGATACTCGTGATATATGGAAATCGTGTTATAGGATACTCGTGATATATGGAAACCGTGTTAACCAAAAATTAGAGGTCATATATTTTATATTTGATGTGTTCCGTGTTATATGGAAACCAAAGGACAGCTATATGTGTTATATAGAAACCACAATATTCATGAAATATAGTAAACCATGTGGACGTATATAAAGCACACACATACAGACAAACAGACAGACGAACACAGACCAGACAGAACAGACAAACAGACTGAACAGAAAGGTGCAAAATAGATTAAAAAAAAAACTTGAAATGGGTCGAAAATCAATCAATGAATGAAATGGGTCGAAAATCAATCAATGAATGAAATGGGTCGAAAATCAATCAATCAATGAAATGGGTCGAAATCGAAGTTGGTATTTCATGACAAGAGTTCCTGAACTGGCTTAGCAATGTTTCCCCTTCCAGTAAATGGAAATATACATAAAAGAAGTAATGCTTTTACTGACACAGCTGAGAGAAATATACTCAGGATGGGGTACAGCTACACTCTACGTTTATGAGTGATGGCAACGGCTTGGCGATTTTTTTTGGCGCACTTCTAGTAACGAGTTACGATAAATTAAGGCAATCCATCTTTCGTTGCTGTTGTTGTGGTTTTCATGGCAACCTCGGCAAACGGAAAATTTTAATTTTCATTTTGAATATTCTAGAAAGTTCTTCCAAAATCCGTTAAAGTCGTTTGATTTCATTGATTCGTTTGAAATTTTTTCTTTCCTCCCATTGGTTATTTTGTTTTTAAAATATCCTTTGATTCCATTGGTCCTTTTAAATCGTTTTCTGTGATACCATTGGTCCTTTTATTTGTATTTTGACAGTTGTGGAATTTTTATTTTGTTATAATAGTTTTCATGACAGGATTAAGAGTTTTGTTTTTTTGACCATTTTCGTTTCCATTATTTTTTTACGAGAGAATTCTGACTTTATCAGGTATTATTTCTAGCTTTTTTTCTTTTGTAAATCTTTTTCCTTTTTCAACATACTCACTGTATTTAGTGTAATTGATAAGTTTCAGGTTATTTTTACCATTCGTAGCTTAGTTTCTCTGCTGGTTCACAAACGTGTTTTGATATGTGCTTAAGCTTACTACTTTTTGTGAAAGTTTTTAAAAAATATACTTTTTAAAAGGTTCTGAAATATGTTTAAAAAGTGTGTTGTAAAACGAAAAAAAAATTGTGACATTAGAGTTAGGAAATAATTCTTTACTTGGCAACTTTAGAAGTGCGCCAAAACAATCGCCAAAGCCGTTGCCATGACTCATAAACGTAGAGTGTAGCTGTACCCAGGATAGTTACAGAAATGAAATCTGCACCGCCCACAGTTCCCAGTATGCAAGCCCAGAGGGCAAACCCACTGATCCAGGATAACCCCATAAATATGAAAACCAAGACTTTAAGAAAGGCTTGGGCGCCATAACACCCCTTCTGAATACATCACTGGTATAGTCTTATCATGATATACAGAGTTGACTTCGTTATTTATGTGCAATAATTTACTGTTGTTCTTTGCAGAAAAACATTTGAATTAACGCACAAGATAAACTCGAATTGTCTGAGGCAACATAATTTTTTTCGACTGAAAGCCCCACCTGACTCCTAGAACCACCAGCTACTTGGGAAATTCCCAATGGGCCTGTCCGTCTGACTCATCACCGAATCATGCATTCCAGAATGACTAAGTGGGCAATCATGTCGTCAGTCCTTACAAATGGTATGGGTATTTGACAATCAATGTTATTGGATGAATGTGGGTTGCGTGATTTGACGATCCCTACAATAGAATTCGTTATCCAAATAAGGATTCCAAATTATGGATGCCTATTGGGGGTTAGGTTTTTTTATTACTGCAGTCAAACCTTGTTAAGACGAATTTTACGGGATCGTAAAAAAATTCGTATTATCCGTAAGTTCGTGTAATCCAAATTTAGAATTCTGTACCATTTTGGGTTCAGATATACATGGTATTCTTCATACCAAAGATTATACAGATGATTTTTGATTACACAGATAATTCTGAACTAGGGGGCCCGCCCCCTGCTCGCTAACGCTCGCCAACCCCCGGAGGATTGCTTCGCTGCGCAACCCTATGCTCGCTTCGCTCGCATCAATGAAGACACGTGTCCTAGCAGAAGGGATTGATTACAAAATATGATATTCCAAAAAAATATTTTTCAAATCTAAATTTGTTGTATTACATAAAAGATATATACAGTACCTCTGGAATCAGAATTTAAATGAAAACTTTCAGCAAATTTTTACTCGCAATGGAATTTTTACTCGCGCTGCTTTGGAAATTGAATACCCAGCATGTTGTTTGTGTGTACATTCCCAGTACTCGAGCCACCCATACACTTTTTGACTGAGTTTGCTGTCGAAAGTTGTTGTGCAAGCGTCTTGTTGTACTATAATTGTTTGCCTTGAAAAGGACCGTTTTTTAAATAGCCCTGAAAAGATCCTCCGCTTTCTTAGATTTCTATTACAAACCGCAACAGCTCGTCTAAAATTAATTTTTTTTCAATAATATTTCATCCGATAACGCTATAGATTCAAATGACTCGCGAGGCTCCTAGTAAACAAACAATCGCACAATGTTGCCAAAACGCGGTAACAAATAACGTCTTTTTTGCGTGCCACGTAAGAGAAATATATATATATATAGATAGATTACTGATTTATTGATTACACAGCTATTTCTTGATTGCATGATCTTTGTATTGAAGTAATTTTTGTGTTTTGTTTCTTTCGTGACATTCTTTAGCAAAATCTTTGATGCTGTCAACGCTGTTCAATCGAGCAGATTAATTTTCACTGCCTAATAAAAAGCGGTGAACAATTTCTAAGTCAGCAGTACCTTTCTTTGAAAAAGGTGCGTTTGTTCCTTCGTCTACTTCGGAGTCTTCTCCTTTATTTATTCTTCTTCGCACCCTCTTCCACAAATAAATCTACAATTTCGGAGTCACTTGATATCTATATATCCTATATAAAAAAAGGATGTGTGTGTATATATTCTGTATATACAAATCTACACCGTTTGACCAATCCACACACCAAATTTGATACAGGATGTGTGTGTGTGTATTCTGCATACAAATCTACACCGTTTGACCAATCCACACCAAAATTGATACACATACTTTAGAACACTGCGGAAAACATAGGTTATTATTTCCTGTCTTCAGACCAATCTGTAGCCATGAAAATTGGAGCACAGGTAGTCCTAAAAGTGCCACTCGAAGCCCCGATTTTAAAATCTAAATTTTGTTGTCGTCGTGTGGTCCAGATATGGCCCAATTGGGGGTGCCATTGCCCCGGAGGATTGGACTTCTTCATGCATGACACATCCGTTTCACAGGAAGATCCCTTTCACACATCCATTCACTCACACATATCGTAATTTAGATCCCAATCAGAGGCCGATAACCCCCTGATCAGGTACCCCCAGAGGTATTGATTTGGTATGGGAACATGGGGGACTTTGTGACCACGACCCATTTAACGTGCCCCAGCCACCATTAGCGAACACGACGGTCTTTAGCCAGGTCCAAGCGCCGATCTCGCAACCATCAGAATTGCAGGCTCCGCTGAGGACAGAACCCACAACCCTTCCGATGCGAGCCCGACGCTCTACTGACTGAGCTACCGCGGCTCTCTATATTTTGTTTTCTTGCAATAAATGGACATCGACAAGGAAACACGTTATACAGGGTTTGTGTATTTGAATTAACACAGGGAAATGTCGCGGTCAGATTTTTGCTGTAGTGGTAGGAAACACGTGCTACAGGGTTTCTGTATTTAACACAGGGAAATGTCACGGTCAGATTTGAAATCCGAGCAACGCCGGGTATTCAGGTAGTTTCCAACAAAACGACTGAAAAGGATCCGTTTTCACTTAAGTTTCGAAATTTTGTTCGTCTTAAACGGAGATTAGTATATCCTGAATTCTTCTTAAGCGAATGAGTTAAGGGGTCCGCCTACCTTAAAATAGCGAATTTCGACGAAAATTCTAAATTTTTTTTATTACGTACTATTATTGCCTGCATTTTAACGTTTCCAAAACTGTTTCATTTTTAATTATACGACATTTAGAACCAAAGATATCGTTATTTAAACGCAAAGTGATAGCAGTCGAATAAAACTTGAAGTGTCAATTCGAAACCGGACGTTAAAGGAAAAATCGAGTTTCATTCTTCTGTATTATATCACAATATATATCACAATGGGATATTATATCACAATGGCAGAAATTACCCGAGCTACTTTTAACCGTTTATAAGGATACCTATTTAATTATATTACTTTGTAAAAATATATAATTTCTTTTGTAGCAAAAACTTTAAATGCATTTTCCCGCAAATGATAATTTTACAAAATAGTTACCACCGTTTTTTCAATAACTTCCACAATTTTTAATATTTTTACTAGAAATTTTGTACATGCATTTTAAATACTATAAACTATGATATCAACTAAAATTTTTAAATAATATAGTATATTCTTTGATTTATAGCTGCTTTTGTGAATAACCTGCTACAAATTTTGAAATTTTTCATGAATATGTGCGTTACATGGCATATCTTCTTATGTTTACAAAATATTTCTTAGATTTTAGTCCATTTTGAAGATTGTGGTTACATTTATATTGTAAACGAAGGAAATTGATTTTAAGGTATTATTTTTTTTTTCTACAGCTCTCTAACCGTTTCCATAAAATGTTATTAAAATTTACCTTGAATAACCAATTTTTTCAAATGGCAACAAAGAATAATTTTTTTTTTTGGTACCATTTCTTTGTTTTACATCTGTTAGTTTACTACTTACTTACTGTTAGTGTGTGTTACTATATAAAAACATAAAAAGCAAAAAGCTAAAACAATTTTTTTTTAAAGTTGTCGACGGTAGGCGGATCCCTTAACAATATTTAAAAACACATTTTGATGGGGACTGGAGTTTAGTTGTACAATCAGTAATTAGTATTAAGTGAGTTCGTCTTAATGAAGATTGACCGTATTTCAGACATTAAGTTCAATATTTGAGCAATTTATCAATATTAAGGGTTGTCGAAAACCTTACTGAACTGTCGTACATTTTAAATTTGAACAATTTTCATAATTTGCGTTTGGGCATTTGCATTGAAATAAGTCAAAGTGCGATGTTTCAGCAGTGAGTCATTTTAATTATTTTTTTTCAAAGCCAGGATATCTATTTTACCTTTATCTAATTCTCAAAAATTAATATTTTTACCACATAATTTATCACGTTAAAATTTCCATGGGAATAATTAAAAACACATTCACTAATGTCCTTGTTCGCACATACTCAGTAAACATATCAAGACTCAACAATCTTTAGAAATATGCTAGTATCGAATAGGGATGCGACATCGACAGCAAAACATCGATGTTTTTAAAATTCAGTGTAGTTGAACTTTTTTTCTCATTTCTTAAAACTGGTTTAGCAACTAGTGATGCTACATCGACAGCAAAACATTGATGTTTTGAATCTTCGATGTTCAAAATTAAAACATCGATGTTGATAATACATCGCCCCCAAACCATCGATGTTTTTAAAATTCAGTGTATTAAAACTTTTTTCCCCATTCCTTAAAACTGGTTTAGCAACCAGTGATGGAACATCGGCTCCAATGCGTCGATGTTTTTTAAAACATTAATGTTTTGAAGACATCGATGTCGCATCCCTACTTTTCAAACCCTTCACCCTTGGCCAATTTTGATCTAAAAGTATGTTCAATTTGCTGATTATAAAAATTATGCTACTTTGTTAATTTAAAAATTTTTAAAACGATACTTTTTTCATTTAAAAATAAAACATCGACAACGTAAAAACATCGACACGTATAGACATCGATGTTACAAAAACATCGACTCCAATACATCGATGTTAAAAACATCGATGTTTTTTAAAAAACATCGATGTTCTGAAAACATTGACATCGATGTCGCATCCCTAGTATCGAATAGGGATGCGACATCGATGTTTTATAAAAACATTGTTGTATTTACCATCGATTTATTAGAGCCTATGTTTGTTTAAAATCGATGTTTTTATGTTGTCGATTTTCTATTTTTAAATGAAAAAAGTACCATTATATAAATTAAAAAAATAACCAAGTAGCATAATTTTTATAACCAGTAAATTGAACATACTTTTTGACCAAAGTGACCAAGGGTGAAGGGTCTGAAAAGTAGGGATGCGACATCGATGTCGATGTTTTATAAAAACATTGTTGTATTTATCATCGATTTATTTGAGCTAATGTTTATTTGACATAGATGTTTTTACGTTGTCGATTTTTCATTTTTGAATGAAAAAAGTAAAAAATTAAGAAAAATAACCGTTTAACTAAGTATTTGTCAATGATGGCGATATCTGTTCCATCAGAAACAGTTTTTTCCCTCACTGGTGAAAAAAGAAGTCGGTTTAAGGTGGAGAAAGTTAACAAACTTTTTTTTTTTTACAAACTATAAATAACAAATATATTGGGGCTTATAATAATTATAGGCCCCAATATTTTTTATTTACAGTAAAAAAAAAATGTTAGTTGTGTTTTTCCCATAAGTTGATGAATAATTAATAATAACTAACAATAATTATTGTTATGTACCTACCTAATTATACTTATAGTTAGTAGTACTTATTTCAAATTGCTGTAAATACTATTTTCTTTTATACTACTCAATTTGAAAATAAAAGATTTGTAATTGTTCGTATTAATTTATTTTACTTTGTTTTGACAGTTAAAAAAAGTCTTACTTTTAAATTAGTAAACACGGAAAATTATAAATTAAATCCCCCCCCCTCCAGCTTAACCAGTTTTAAGATATGGGGGAAATAAGTTCAAATACAGTATGTAAAATACACTAGTTTAAAAATATCGATGTTTTTTGGGCGATGATTTATCAACATCGATGTTTTAATTTTGAACATCGATGTTTTGCTGTCGATGTCACATCCTTAGTATTGAATAAAAAAATTCAATTCACGGAGCGTTTTCATTCATTCTGAAATTGATTGACACTAGAAAAACAAATTTTCAACTCGCATAACAGCATTATGTACTGGAAAAAATGCATCTGATTAAGATCCAATCAGTTTCTCGAAACGTTCCAATCGATCAGATTTCCAAACGATATGCTCCCTTGCATGTTTATTTAATCAGGATTTGTGATTGAATTACTTTAGACAACTTGTAAACTAGTCTCGAGAAATCTGATGGATCCTTTGCTTTACTTCGTTTAGCATTTGGTGACAACATCAATATTTTCAAGAGACTTCTTTGCCTACGAAAAAGGAGTTGTTTTAACCCAAGTACCAGTTGAATATCTGGTACTAAAACAAGTATGGAAACAATACTTAGCAAGTGAGGGTTGCATTGAGTTGAACTGATTTTGAAACAAATGATAACTCAGGAAATAAATAGAAAAAATACCGTTAAACAATTATGATTTTTTTAGGTTTCATCGAACAAACTCGTTGAAGGGAACCGACAACAATTATATTGCATTAAATGTTTCCCTTTTAAAAGACAATCGATGAATTTGAACATTTTTTTTTCGTTCCCCCGTCGGTTTCTTCTAACTAAAAAAAAAACGAATTTACAAAACTTGTCTTACCAGAGTAATTCATACCAACACATATTTTAAAATAATACGTATATGCAAATAGACATTTTAAAAGTTTATTGATCGACAAACGAATTAAAAAATTGATTTTACAAAACTCTTGCCAGAGTAATTCATACAAACACATCTCTCTATATTAAAAAAAAGTTACCGCCGCCGCCGCCGCCGCCGAAGAATTGAAATTTTTGTTGTTTAGCTCCATTCTTAGACGGTTTCCTGAGAAAGTACTGATCGGAAAAATATGAAATTAACATGCTTTGTTCTTCATCGTATTCCCTGGATAATTATTAAGATTTTTTTCCGATGCGGCTATTAGTTTAGGTTTTATTAAGTGTTAAAGTTGAAGAAGTGAAATTTCTTCCGCGAGTGAGCAAAACACATTCAAAATTTCAGTCTTTAGTCGTGAGTTTTTTTTTAAGAGTACCTCTCAACGTAAATTTTTGCAGCTCGTCGAGTTTTTTTTGAAATTTAAATGTGGTTCTTGATAATATTTTTTTGAAATTCGGGAAAAATCGGGACATTTTTGTTACTTTTTTTTAAAACTGCCGTATCTATATCTAATTACTATTAGTTTTTAATTTTTAAAATATCGCAGTATACCTCAGAATATACTCTTTCTTACGGTACTATTATTTTTGAAATCGGTTAATAATTAAATTGGATGCGATCAAAAGTTCGTGATACAAAATTCGGAATCTTCGGATATTTTCGCTACGTTTTGTTAAAACCGTTATGTCTACGGCAAAAACCATTATTTTTTAAATTTGAGAACATCACTGAATACACTACATTACACTCTTTCTTATGGTACAATTATTTTTCAAATTGGTTAATAAACAAAATCGATGCAATTAAAAGTAGGTCATACAATTTTCGGAACTTTCAGATCGTAACTTCCGATACAAAACTAAAATGGTCATATCTATATAGTATTACTGTTAGTTTTTAATTTTAAAAATATTGCAGTATACCTCACAGTGTACTCTTTCTTACGGTACAATTATTTTTAAAATTGGTTCATAAATAAATTCGATGCAATCAAAAGTTGGTGACACAAATTTCGTATTTTTCAGTTCGCATAGCTGGTTCGGCAAACAGCAGTGGGTTGCATTTTCTACTATCGGGTTTGCCAGATATCAAATTTATCGTAGCAACAATTGCCATAAAAACGATTTCTTTTTATTTGGCGAGGAAAAAGGCTCGCTTTTTTCCCTCTGTTCTCAAGACAGTTTACCGACAAAGTACAATGTATTGATATTAACACTGTTTACTTAAAATTGTACAGGGAACAAGATACAGAAGATTTTTTACTGATGCGGCTATTAGTTTAGGGTGCATTAAGTGTTAAAGCAAAAAAAAGTGAAATCAATTGCGAAAGAAGTATTGGTTTGAGAAAGCAAACCAAACGGGATTGCGTAGCAATCCCCGGGGTCGGCGAGCGTAAGCGAGCAGGGCGCGAAGCCCTCGCTGTGACGTCATGTACCGGAAAGTGAAATCAGCATAATACGAATTATTCAGATAGTTTCACTCTGTGAAAGGAATGTTGGTTTGCGAAGCAAACCAAATGACATCTGTGAAAGGAGTGTTGGTTTGCGAAGCAAACCAAATGGGATTGCGCAGCAATCCCCGGGGATTAGCGAGCGTAAGCGAGCAGGGGGCGGAGCCCCCTAGTATTTTAAAACAATATAAAGCAAATAAATGTTTTAAAAGTTTATTGTTTTGAAACGTATAGTCTCTTTAGTACAGAATACTTAACACACTACCCCAAGTCCCCTCTTTTAAAATTAAAATTTTATATTATGCTACAGAAAAGCGTTTTATGTTTGATTTCGGCAGTGGCTCCAATTTGGGGAAATTATTAGCGGCATAAAATAAAAAATGCTCCATGTGTTTTCTAAGTATTTTTTAAAAACATATCCTTATTAATTTCCACGGTATAGTTGTAATATTGTTGAGGATGTCGTGGCAGTGGCTTTGTGGATTTGCCCACTACGCTAGCAACCTGCGAGCTGTAGACGATGCGAGTTTGATCCCTCCCTGTGTGTATTTTTCCCTTCTGCGTCAACAAAACTTTGTTTGTATATGTAATTGCATTAATTGACGTTATCTGTCTTCTGTTCGTCGCAGCATTGCCAAATATGGTACTTGTGCCATAAAACCCAAACAACTCTTTTGTTTGAGGAGAGAGAAATGAAAACATTGGACATAGGAGCAAAGGGGCCAGTCGCCTTGCTTGTGGACGCCATTGGTTTCGGTATCAGAAAGCTTATTTTATTGTCTTCATTTATGTATTTTTCAATCGGCTTAGTCATCCTATGACTCAACAAACACAATAATGCAAATAATGAAACATTTAAAACAAGGGGATGTAATTAATATAATTACTTGTAGAGGATATATGGCAACAAAATATATTTAAGAGGTCTATAAATTTCGAAAAGAAATAAAAATGGGTCACCCAGTGAGAACTTTTTCGTTGTATAGTACGAAGGTTGTATTAACACTGGAATTGGCTTTTTACACCTAGTTTGGGCTTTCTAGGAGCAGAAGTGCGTGAACAAACAGGCTTAAGAGATTTGAAGAATACGCTACACCCAAGTGATGTTGGGAAAGGGTTATGAAAACAGGGGTGTATCCGCCAAGAAAACCTCTGACCTCTGCACCCTTGGAGGTTTAACCTTCGACTCGTGTCATTTATCTGTGGAATGCTGGAAAACCGTTGCTACCGCCAAACAATTTTGAGAGCCACAACATATTTGACTAAGAATAAGCGCACGTTTGAACGACGATTTTTATTAAAATGTGATTTATTAAATACATAAATTAACGTAAAAATAAATTAATGTAAAAAGTACATAAATGAATGTAAAAAGTACATAAATTAACGTAAAAAGTACATAAATTAATGTAAAAAGTACATAAATTAACGTTGAAAATATGTATTTATTAATTACATTTATGTATTTGATACATAAAGTAACGAAAACAAAAACAAGATACGAAGCAAATGAGAGAAGAAGCTAACTTGTCACTATTGCAAAACTCAATACCTGGCCCCGATTGGGATCTATGCGTTTGAATTGGTATGCCAGAAAATTTCTGGACTTGAAATTCCTCTATATGGCGGCTTAGGTTGACATTCGAGATTTGAATTGGCCTGTTAGAATATTTATGAACAGCCTTCAATAGTGCAGCTAAAATGCGATTCCATATTCTTATATTTGAATTGACGTGTCAGAACATTCTTGAACCTAATATTCTCTATAATGCAGTGCAGATCAGATTCCAGATTTGAATTGGCCTGTCGGAACAGCCTTCAATAGTGCAGCGAAAATGCAATTCCATATTCTTATATTTGAATTGACGTGTCAGAACATTCCTGAACCTAAAGTTCTCTATAATGCAGTTCAGATAAGATTCTAGATTTGAATTGGCGTGCCTGAAGATTCCTGAATTGGCAACCCTCTATAGTATAGCTCAGATCAGATGACTTTGGGTAAGTCGATTTCTAGGAAGGCCATAAGCACGTCAAACTAGAGGGCTGTCATATTCAAAATCGTGAATGGCGATCGTAATAGATGACCATTTATGTCGTCTGTGACATGCCATTGTATTGCTTCAGTGCTATGTATATTCAACTATCTACCACTTTTGTTTCCGTATAACTGTCTGTCTTTTGTGTCCGTATAACTGCCTGTCTTTTGTGTCCGTATAGCTGTCTGTCTTTTGTGTCCATATAACTGTCTGTCTTATGTCTGCCGCTACTTGGACCAATATTACTCTTGTGCTATAAAACCCAAATCAAGAACCCACCCAGTACCAGATTAGACGATGAAACTTTGAAGTGCAAATATTCAAATAATTCAGCGTTTAACTTACAGAGATGAGTAAGTTTATCTTGACGTTCTTTGCACACTTTTTGAACAGTTTACTTGTAAATACAATGAAAGTATTTGTAACTTTTTAGAGCTTAGAAAACGGTCTGCCCTCTACAGTCCAAGAAACTTCACACCTCCTAGAAGTCTTCGGCCCCTATCGGAAAGAACAACTGTCCAGTCCAATTTGTTTAAACAAACTTTAAAAAGACTAATTTCGCTTTCACATCGCGAATACATTATCTTCGTGATCGATTATGGACAGTAAGAATCAAAATTTTAATGTCCATGACACTGAAAATTGTTCAAGATTATATCGTTTACGGACATATTTAGGGAAGTAATAACGCGTACTTTATAGATTTAATTGATATAGACTCAATAGAAACGTTCCTGTACAAGAGGATATGGATCATCCTGTTCAGTTAGTTCAAAAGAAACGTAAAAAACCAAGACACTTCCCTTTTACATTAAGTGAGCACTATACCTTTGATGGCACAGTGTGAGTCGAACATTGTAATGTGTTCGTGACATTGAAAATTGTTCATGCTCATTCAGTTTTCAGATGTATTTAACGGTAGTTTGTGTCCCTTTTATTGATTTAACTCTCTCTCTCTCTCTCTCTCTCTTCCTGACATAATTAAAAACCTTTCTCTCCCAAAAGATACGGACTGTCTTGCACAGTAGCTAAGCAAACATAAAAAATAGGTACTTTGCTTTTACATAAAATACGAACTATACCTCCTCTAGATGACACAATGTGAGAAATAACATTTTAATGTCGTGACATCGAAAGTTCTACATTCCGTTTTCGGACGTATTTAGGTAAGTCCAAATGTGTAATTTATTGATTTAACTGATCTGGACTTAATCGAAACTTTCCTGTACAAGAGGATGAGGATTGTCCTGTTCAGTAAATTGAAACAAACTGAAAAAAATTAGACATTTCGCTTTCACAAAAAGTGAGCATTACACCCTCTTGATGGCACAGTGCGGGACAAAATTGTAATGTCCATGACATTGAAAATGGTTCCAGATCATTCCATTTTCAGACATATTAATTTTACTGATCTGCCACATGGTAAGCTTTCTGTCGAAAAGGATACGGATCTCGGCGCAATCCACAAATTTCTGAGTCATTAGATTGTTTTATCAACAAACCTCGAACTTTCATCATTCTTTACAACCATGACGCAGAGTTGGAAGATACTTTCGATATTAACAACAACAAAAAGAAAAACACCTGTAGAATGTTCGGAATGTAATCCTCGGATTTCCCGCAAAAACGCTTTTAATTCTGCACCCGCGAGGCATCATAATAAGGCAAAAGGGGTGGCCAGCAGCAGAATTTCCTATGACCCAGATCGAGATCCCAGCTCACAACACCTCAGCCAGCAAGTCTCATGTCCTTGGCTTACTTTATTCCAGTTGAATCGTCGACAAAAATATTTCATCGCTTTTCGCGTCTTCTTTGTTTCCATCGCAGCGCCCTTTGTGAAGTTCGCTCCTTGGAGTCTTTTGTTCTCGGATGCAGATCATAAATAATGAAACGAGAGAACGAGCTCTCTTGGAATAACTATTATGCCTTTTTCTCGTTCCATTCCATTATTTGTTTCCCTTGTCCGTGAGTGGTTTCATTACGCGGTGTTGCCACTTTCAAATATAGATTCCCATTTGGGTGGAATATTTTCGGCTATGGCCGCGCGATTATTCACCAGAGTAGAGAGTGGAATTTTATTCCATAATACCTGACGATTAAAGCAGGAACAAGGCCTTCTTTGTGTTGGACGATTAGGCCTGTTTGAAAGTGAAAGCATTATACATTGTATTCTATCTTCTGCGGTCTGGCAATTATGGGTTCAACAACTGCCATCACTCGAAGAAAACATTCTCTCCATTAATTCGAATTACTAGTTTGCTTCATTTCGATAGTAACATAATTCGATAAAGCTTAATTCCAATGTATATTTGATTTACGTGCTTGAAAAAACTCCTGGTGAATTAAAATTCCCTGTCAGGGCCAAAGGGATTGAATCGAAATGGCATGGCTACTTTTCAGTGAATCTTAAGTTGAACCCCATTTCACTCTTCTTCGTATTCAGTAAGAAAAATAAGCATGCTATGATACAAATAATCGTACTTTAGATTCGTAGATTTATTTTGTTTCGATTTTAAGCACATTATATTATTTTAAAAATTATTGATGAACTTGACTCCTTAGAACCTATCAAAAGTTTTATCTCTGATAAGGATGGTAAGGTAATTTTAATTAACGTTGTACTAGAGCATCACAACGGGCTATTGACGATCGTCCGGGATCAATCCCCTAATGGAAAGATACAAGGACAACACCTCGTAATTTTGAACCACGGTCAGATGACTTCTCTAACACGGAAGTTAGGTACCTAATTAACGTCGCACTAGAGCAACACAACGGGCTATTGACGAAAGTTTGGGATCAATACCACAGGGAAAAAGCCGACTAACCGGTATAGTGGTTAAGGTGTTAACCTCTAGATCGGAAGGTTCCTGATTCGAATCCGGATCCGTGCATGGATGTTTGTAAGCGTATGGTGTAGAGGCGGCTGGTGCACTTTAAATCTGTCGTGGCCACGCTGGGTTGGTGTGGAAGTTTGGAGAGTGGGGTGCCAGCTCAGGTGTTGCTTCGTCATCTGACAGTGGTTCGAAATTACCAGGTGATGTCTTCGGATCTTTCTCTTAAGGGACTGATCACGGACCGTCGTCAATAGCCCGCTGTGTTGCTCTATTACGACGTTAACTAAAATTACCATTAACATTACCCAAAAGGAAGTACTCTACCCTACAATAATGGACCGGACGCCAGCGAATTTGCATAAAATCCGACTACTTGTTCGGGGGTGTTTTTCGTGATATTGCTTGGGACCTTTGCATGTTATTCATGGTCAGTTGAACGCCGACTCCTACATAAACATTTTGGACAATCAGGTTCTTCCTAAGCTCTGGCAATTTTATGGAAAAGACAAATGTTATTTCCAAGACAACGCTCTATGTCACGTTGCAGCCTCTGTCAAGCAGTGGTATCAAGATATGTATGTAAAACGTCTTACCTCTGCTCAGAGTCTCAATCTAAACCCCATAGAACATTTGTGGGACGAGTTAGAGCGACGCTTACGGACCAGGGAACCACGTCCGAAATCTACAGCTGAGCTGGCGACATTCTTGCAGCACTAATGGACACAAATGCCCATAGCTGTGCATCAAAACCTTGTTGAAAGTATGCCCAGAAGGGTGGCTAGTGTAATTGCAGTACCTGGGGGGACCACCCCCCTATTAAAGCATGTACAGGTGGTGGACAAAATAATACGAACACCTGTGAAATAATGGAAAATCTTTATTAATAGGGGATTTGACCACCCTTTGACTGAAGTACAGATTTAATGCGACGTGGGATAGATGCATAAAGGTCATGGACAATATTTAAAGAAATATTAAGCCATTCCTCATGCAGAACGGTCTCTAATTCCGAAATTCTGTATGGAGGTGGAAATCGGGTACGAAGTTTGAACTCCAAATATTCCCATAAAGGTTCAATAATATTCAAGTCCAAAGACTGAGGGGGCCAGGCGAGATGTTCAACTTCATCGTCATGCTCTTTGAACCATTCTTGAACACACCTAGCAGTGTGGATAGGGGCGTTGTCATCTTGAAAAAGCGTTCGCTCTCCTTGGAATACAGTCTGGACAAAAGGATGGACATGATTCCCTAGAATACTTAGATAGTGATTGGATGTGATCCTCCCATGCAGAATAACAAGTGGCCCAAGACCGCGCCAAGATATCGCACCCCATACCCTAATGGAGCCATCCCCATGCTTCACAATCGACAAAAGGCATTCAGGATTAAACGCTTCTCTCGGCGTTCTCCAGACATAAACGCGTCCGGTCGTCTTAATTGGGTTAATGACGATTCATCTGACCATATTATCTGATCTGTTGCCACTGCTGTGGGGACCAGTTTTTGTGATCTCTGCACCATTGGCGTCGCTTGAAAGCTTTAGTTGCTGTCACCAAGGGTTTACGAATTGCCACTCTGCCATAAATGTTCGCTGCATGAAGTTATTTTTTGACAGTTTTTGTTGAAACGGGGTCCTGGAGATGACTGTTCATTTCGGATGTTATCTCGGATAACGATTGCTTGTGCTTTCGGGCTACTATGCTCTTCAAGACCCGTCTATCCCTATCAGCAAGTTTTGACTTTCGGCCACTGTTGTGCTTTGAAGACGTCGTCTTACCCTCTTTCGTGTACGCTGTCATAACGGCTGATACCGTACTCCTTGCAAACCCGAAAAGGTTTGCTGTTTCCGTAACCGATGCACCACCTAAACGCGCTCCAACAATCATTCCTCTTTGGAACTCTGACAGGTCTGACATTTCAACTTATCACAGACAGTTCGATAGACGCATACAACGCAGGTGACTGCTGTTGAGGGACTGATACCTTCCTCTTCACGCCCACTAGGTGGCATACTTCTGTTGCAGGTGGCTCGGCTGTACTGCATGTGTGAAATACGTCATAGTTTTTCACAGGTGTTCGTATTATTTTGTCCTCCATCTGTATTCTTTCCTTTATACCATCACATCTTGCTGTCTGGTTCATTATTGTAGGGTAGGGTACTTTATAAGAATGACTTAATTTTAGCTTTACGGCTGTCATTCAGAATGTAAGAATTTCTTAGGATATTACTTATTAATAATAAAAAATAAAAAATGCAAATAATGTCCAGATTTTCTGCGGACCACCTGTTGGCGGTCAATGGTCTAGATCACGTATGGAAGCCCTTGGCACGCAAATGATTTTTCTGACGCACGAAATCCAGACGTCTCACATTAAAAATAATGAAATAAAAATATTCTTCGCTGATTTCTATATTTTGACCAGGTTGATATAAATTATGAAAAAACAAACAAAATCTTTCTACCCTCTCTCTTATCTACCCCCATTGATGTTGAAATTGCGTCTACAAATTGTGTGGCAAATAGCAGTGGAATTACATTTAAAGAAAATTTTTTTTTAATTCATTAGACCGGCCGATTGTGACATTTCAGGGGTGGATTTGTACATAAGTTTGAATTACATTGTTGCTCCACGGGGGTGGATTCACGTTACACCTCACTTGCATAACATACATTCTAGGCACAACATGTTTATCTCGAGAAGCCACACTTTCATTCCAACCGCACAAACATCCATGCTTTACCCTGATTGGAACCAGGAACCTTTGTATCTAGAAGCCAGCCTCCTGAACACTAGACCGAAAACTTCCATGTTTTCATCAGAATAGATTAGGTAGAACGACTTTTAAGTAAAAAATCTGTCAATTTTAGACAAAGTCTGAAACAAAGCCACAGACACATCGCCCTCCTAGAAGAAAGATGTCATTCCTCAAAAACCATCCATTTTAGGTTGAGCTCACAGAAAGCAGGTTCCAAACGTTATGTACGAAGAGATATTGTATCACATAAGATTTACTTACATATCATTTATCATATAAGATTTACACCCTCTTTAAGCCGCAGGTTTCGGTCTAGTTAGTCATCGAGCGGGAAAGTGACAAATCAAATCGTTTATAGCCATGCATCGCAATTCTTAACTAGCAATAGCTTTTTAATCCTCTCAGAAGTTCACACGCATAATTCCACTTTACAACTTAGTCTTCTCTGCATGACTTCTTAACAGTTTTGATCTTCTTGCTTAACAGAATCTTGCCCAGAATCATTTGTAAGGAAAGTACCTGAAGAATCAATCCAATGGATCCTACTATAATTAAATCCAATGGATCCTATTCTCCATCAAGATCTGGTCAGTTTTCTTTTGATGAGATACCTCGTCCTTCAAGATCTTGTCAGTTTTCTTCTGATGAGATATCTAGTCCATCAAGATCTGGTTGGTTTTCTTCTGATGAGATATCTCGTCCATCAAAATCTGGTCAGTTTTGTTCTGATGAGATATCTCGTCCATCAAGATGTGGTAAGTTTTGTTCTGATGAGATATATCGTCCATCAAGATCTGGTAAGTTTTGTTCTGATGAGATATCTCGTCCATCAAAATCTGGTCGAAAATGGTAATGACGAGATACCTCGTCGAGACAACCAGTAGGGTTAATACGGGAATTCCCGGGAGAGTTGGTAACTAGTTTGGAAAGTAGAATATCTATTATCTTACCAGAAAACCGAACGAAAGACACAAAAACCAATTCAAAAATCGTTAAAAAAAATGCAGGTTATTTCATTCTGAGGTCACCTTACACGTGAATTAGTGACCTTGCCGAAACGATCTGGTCATGCTTTAATTTCTTTGCTAAGCACCCACCAAGTCATCTGATTTCAACACGAGTTATGAGAAGTCAACATAATATGTAACTGCTGCAACGTTATGATGTGTGATTCACTGTCCCATTGACCTGCTTCAGGAAAAGCACGGGATAATTACAGAAAAATAGCTCAATATTCATTTCCCGGCACATTACGATTCCTAAGGTCACATGTGGACAGCGCAGTATCATGGCAATCTTCCGCAAATTAGCGTCCAGACTGCACAGACGAAACCCGAACCCACAATGGGGCCATCAGGAGGTTTCTTATTTTCAAAATAAAGCCGGAGAAGTGTGGCAATGGCGCAACAGAACTCGTTCCGTCGGGAAGATTTCGCGCTGTTCGACTTTTCTGGAACAAACTTCTGGTGTTCCCCTCTCTGCGGACGTCTTCACTTTCGTTTCGAAACCGAACTTTCAATTTCGTGACGAATGGGGTCAGAATCTCACCCACCCACGGGGAGTTTCGAACGAAATGGAATTCGTTCTTTCTTAATTTTTCGTTCGAACGGAAGCTCGGTGGCTGGATAAATGGACTCGGAGAGGTGACGTCAAGGTTCGGTTAACTCGATATCATTCGAAAGGTGTTGCTTTTAATTTCGAATCGTGAAGGGTTGGCGTTGTTTCTCCACTGGGCATTGTTTACGGCGATTGCCCAGAACAATGGTCGTTCGATTGTGGAGCAAAAACAAAACAGTTCTCGGCTGCCTCGTTCTGTGAACGTGATAATTACTATGAGGGACGACCGCATTCTAGTCGAACGTTTTTGGGGAAAGTCATGGAAAGATTCGAAGACCCGAGTGACATTTTTAATGGCGAAGGAGCAGACTGAACTGTTATTGCTATTCTAAATAACATCGTGCAGGAAGAGGTGGGCTGCGAGGCCCAAGTCCTTGTCCTTATTTTCCACAGGTCAGAAGTACCTCCAGAAAAACAGCAAACCTCATTTTTTAATTTACTTACTCATTTAAAAATATTTTACTCCCTATTAGCCGCACTGATCCCGACGTTACTTTTCCCCAATGTGACGCAAAGATAAGAATATTTGTAAAAATGCATTTTGTATGTCCGACAAAATAAAGTTGGGTTGGTGTGGAAGTTTGGAGAGTGGGGCGCCAGCTCAGGTGTTGCTTCGTCATCTGACCGTGATTCAAAATTACGAGGTGTTGTCCTCGAATCTTTCACTTAAGGGACTGATCCCGGATCGTCGTCAATAGCCCGTTGTGTTGCTCTAGTACGACGTTAACTAAAATTACCTACAACATAAAACGATTTTTTTAATAACTAAAACCTGCATAGCTAGGTAGGTGAGTTTATTGGCGTAAGGGCCATATGTCGTGATGCTGTTCCAAACACAAGACAGATAATGTCAAGTAATGGACATACACACAAAGATTGAAGAGGTTAGGTTGGGTAGTTGAACTTAAGTTGCACTGGATAAATACAACGGGCTATTGGCGACGGTACGGGATCAATCTTGAAGATCCGAGGGCACCACCTCGCAGTTTTGAACCACGGTCAGATGACTAGATCAACACCTGATCTGGAAACTCACTCTCTAAACTTCCGCACTACGTCATCGTGCTGACATTAGAGAAATCAACTCGAGTAGGAATGCGCCGACTTCAACTCTCGGGTTGTTAGCGCAGTGGCCAAACCCACCGAGCAACGATAGTCCCGTGTATAACTACGAAAGACATTGTCTAGAACGTCTTACCTTGATCTCATTTCATGAAAAAAAAAATCCATTATTCTAATAGTGGGTTAAAATTAATCCCATGCGCCATCTCAGAATTTATACCCCAGAACGGCACTGCCTTATTCTGCCACAAAATATAGACCCCCAAGGACTATCTCATGAAACAATTTTTAGAAACGTTTTACAATTTTTCGCTATAAAATGGCACACATTCGTTTGAAGAATAATGCAATAATCTATTGTAATATGAAATCTTTTTAAGTCCAATAAATGAACAACGATTAGTAAACAAACACTTCAACTTCCATTTCGTATAAGCTACGATTGTATGAATGGTTCTTGAAATTAATCAGACCACTTTCCATTTTGCTTGGACCACTTTACTCCTGAGGTTCGATGCTTTCCTTGGTACAATTCTCTCTTAGGTATCAACAAAAACCTTCCTTGGGTGTATGCCCATTTGCTTGGCGTTGTTTGGCCGTGCGCTATAAAACCCCATACCAACCCGAATCCTAATTAGTGATCGGATTTTGATGGCCTAAAAATGCTCCTTAAAAATCTCTATCAGTACCAGAACTATAAAAAATGCCATAAAAGAAAAAAATGACTTCCAAATTTACACATTTTTTGAAAATGTTTAGCAAAAAGAGGTGCATGAAGCATCCATAAAGGATCCAAACATTCTTTATGGGATAAAAAACCCCGTTAAGATACAACAATTTTCTCTCCCCAAATCAAATTTCATTGTGCTCATAAAATATTATCACTACAATTGATAACAAAGAAAGAGTAAATGGTAACTTTCATTTTATGAGTTCATTTGAAAACAAAAAGAATTTGATTTCTATCAAAAAACAAAATTTAATATTTTTAGTTCGTCATTTCAAAAGTTTTTATTTCATCAGACAAATTTCAAAGCAAAACAAAGTCCGCGTGCAGATTTTCAAAGGAAAATAATTTTTCCAGTCTGCCCGAAAAAGGTATAAACATCGAAAAACCTCCGTGTCTTCTGAAATTCCGCGAGCACTTTAAACTGTGTCACTTTCTGTATTCATACAAATGAAATCTTCGTTAAACTGGTAGCAAAAATCTTTTATAATATGACTTAAAGATTAAAAGCTGTGAAAAATATGAATAGTCGATTGATATTCCGATAGAACAAAACGTCCACTATCATAAGGGCAGAAGAGAAGGACTGTGTTATGATGATGGTAGACACTTTGCTCTACCACCAACATAAAATACTTACTCCTTCTCTTCAGTCATTGGAGAGTGGGGTGCCAGTTTAGGTGTTGACCCCGTCATCTGGCCGTGGTTTTAAATTACGAGGTGCAGTCCTCGGATCTTTCCCTTAAGGGACTGATCCCGGACCGTAGTCAGTAGCCCGTTGTGTTGCTCTAGTACGACGTTATCTAAAATTACCAATTACCTCCACTTCAGTCATTGGAGAGTGGGGTGCCAGTTTAGGTGTTTTCCTCGTCATCTGGCCGTGGTTTTAAATTACGAGGTGTAGTCCTCGGATCTTTCCCTTAAGGGACTGATCCCGGACCGTAGTCAGTAGCCCGCTGTGTTGCTCTAGTACGACGTTATCTAAAATTACCAATTACCTCCACTTCAGTCATTGGAGAGTGGGGTGCCAGTTTAGGTGTTTTCCTCGTCATCTGGCCGTGGTTTTAAATTACGAGGTGTAGTCCTCGGATCTTTCCCTTAAGGGACTGATCCCGGACCGTAGTCAGTAGCCCGTTGTGTTGCTCTAGTACGACGTTATCTAAAATTACCAATTACCTCCACTTCAGTCATTGGAGAGTGGGGTGCCAGTTTAGGTGTTTTCCTCGTCATCTGGCCGTGGTTTTAAATTACGAGGTGTAGTCCTCGAATCTTTCCCTTAAGGGACTGATCCCGGACCGTAGTCAGTAGCCCGCTGTGTTGCTCTAGTACGACGTTATCTAAAATTACCAATTACCTCCACTTCAGTCATTGGAGAGTGGGGTGCCAGTTTAGGTGTTTTCCTCGTCATCTGGCCGTGGTTTTAAATTACGAGGTGTAGTCCTCGGATCTTTCCCTTAAGGGACTGATCCCGGACCGTAGTCAGTAGCCCGTTGTGTTGCTCTAGTACGACGTTATCTAAAATTACCAATTACCTCCACTTCAGTCATTGGAGAGTGGGGTGCCAGTTTAGGTGTTTTCCTCGTCATCTGGCCGTGGTTTTAAATTACGAGGTGTAGTCCTCGGATCTTTCCCTTAAGGGACTGATCCCGGACCGTAGTCAGTAGCCCGCTGTGTTGCTCTAGTACGACGTTATCTAAAATTACCAATTACCTCCACTTCAGTCATTGGAGAGTGGGGTGCCAGTTTAGGTGTTTTCCTCGTCATCTGGCCGTGGTTTTAAATTACGAGGTGTAGTCCTCGGATCTTTCCCTTAAGGGACTGATCCCGGACCGTAGTCAGTAGCCCGCTGTGTTGCTCTAGTACGACGTTATCTAAAATTACCAATTACCTCCACTTCAGTCATTGGAGAGTGGGGTGCCAGTTTAGGTGTTTTCCTCGTCATCTGGCCGTGGTTTTAAATTACGAGGTGTAGTCCTCGGATCTTTTCCTTAAGGGACTGATCCCGGACCGTAGTCAGCAGCCCGTTGTGTTGCTCTAGTACGACGTTATCTAAAATTACCAATTACCTTCGCTTCAGTCATTGGAGAGTGGGGTGCCAGTTTAGGTGTTTTCCTCGTCATCTGGCCGTGGTTTTAAATTACGAGGTGTAGTCCTCTGATCTTTTCCTTAAGGGACTGATCCCGGACCGTAGTCAGCAGCCCGTTGTGTTGCTCTAGTACGACGTTATCTAAAATTACCAATTACCTCCACTTCAGTCATTGGAGAGTGGGGTGCCAGTTTAGGTGTTTTCCTCGTCATCTGGCCGTGGTTTTAAATTACGAGGTGTAGTCCTCGAATCTTTCCCTTAAGGGACTGATCCCGGACCGTAGTCAGTAGCCCGCTGTGTTGCTCTAGTACGACGTTATCTAAAATTACCAATTACCTCCACTTCAGTCATTGGAGAGTGGGGTGCCAGTTTAGGTGTTTTCCTCGTCATCTGGCCGTGGTTTTAAATTACGAGGTGTAGTCCTCGGATCTTTCCCTTAAGGGACTGATCCCGGACCGTAGTCAGTAGCCCGTTGTGTTGCTCTAGTACGACGTTATCTAAAATTACCAATTACCTCCACTTCAGTCATTGGAGAGTGGGGTGCCAGTTTAGGTGTTTTCCTCGTCATCTGGCCGTGGTTTTAAATTACGAGGTGTAGTCCTCGGATCTTTCCCTTAAGGGACTGATCCCGGACCGTAGTCAGTAGCCCGTTGTGTTGCTCTAGTACGACGTTATCTAAAATTACCAATTACCTCCACTTCAGTCATTGGAGAGTGGGGTGCCAGTTTAGGTGTTTTCCTCGTCATCTGGCCGTGGTTTTAAATTACGAGGTGTAGTCCTCGGATCTTTCCCTTAAGGGACTGATCCCGGACCGTAGTCAGTAGCCCGCTGTGTTGCTCTAGTACGACGTTATCTAAAATTACCAATTACCTCCACTTCAGTCATTGGAGAGTGGGGTGCCAGTTTAGGTGTTTTCCTCGTCATCTGGCCGTGGTTTTAAATTACGAGGTGTAGTCCTCGGATCTTTCCCTTAAGGGACTGATCCCGGACCGTAGTCAGTAGCCCGTTGTGTTGCTCTAGTACGACGTTATCTAAAATTACCAATTACCTCCACTTCAGTCATTGGAGAGTGGGGTGCCAGTTTAGGTGTTTTCCTCGTCATCTGGCCGTGGTTTTAAATTACGAGGTGTAGTCCTCGAATCTTTCCCTTAAGGGACTGATCCCGGACCGTAGTCAGTAGCCCGCTGTGTTGCTCTAGTACGACGTTATCTAAAATTACCAATTACCTCCACTTCAGTCATTGGAGAGTGGGGTGCCAGTTTAGGTGTTTTCCTCGTCATCTGGCCGTGGTTTTAAATTACGAGGTGTAGTCCTCGGATCTTTCCCTTAAGGGACTGATCCCGGACCGTAGTCAGTAGCCCGTTGTGTTGCTCTAGTACGACGTTATCTAAAATTACCAATTACCTCCACTTCAGTCATTGGAGAGTGGGGTGCCAGTTTAGGTGTTTTCCTCGTCATCTGGCCGTGGTTTTAAATTACGAGGTGTAGTCCTCGGATCTTTCCCTTAAGGGACTGATCCCGGACCGTAGTCAGTAGCCCGCTGTGTTGCTCTAGTACGACGTTATCTAAAATTACCAATTACCTCCACTTCAGTCATTGGAGAGTGGGGTGCCAGTTTAGGTGTTTTCCTCGTCATCTGGCCGTGGTTTTAAATTACGAGGTGTAGTCCTCGGATCTTTCCCTTAAGGGACTGATCCCGGACCGTCGTCAATAGCCGGCTGTGTTGCTCTAGTACGACGTTATCTAAAATTACCAATTACCTTCGCTTCAGTCATTGGAGAGTGAGGTGCCAGTTTAGCTGTTGACCTCATCATCTGGCAGTGGTTTTAAATTACGAGGTGTTGTCTTCGGATCTTTCCCTTGAGGGACTGATCCCGGATCGTCGCCAATAGCCCGCTGCGTTGCTTCAGTGCGATATTGATTAAACTATCTATCAACACTAGTCACCGTTTGATCTGAAATTTCACCTAAAGAACCCCCCCCCCCGATAGAATGAGATAAAAATTTCTCCAAGACACTAGAAAAAAACAAATTTGCAAAACTTACCACTATTAAATCACCAGGATACAAGAAAAAATATGCTGGTTAGCCACGAAGACTACATGAAAAAGCCTCGATTTTTTTCTCACTCGAACACCATTTGTGTTTAATTCCAAAAAAGGATGCAAAACCATTAAGACCCTAACCCTAATTAGAATACAGACACACACGTCCGAAGCCAGACTGCGCGTGAGGTCCTTACACAGCCAGTGTGGCATCTCTGCCGGAATACAAACATCCTCCTACCCGCAGGTCTTTGGGACATTAGGAATAATTGAAATTCAGCCTCCTTCAGAGTAAATACCCTCCATAAATTCTACGACGTTGCGGCACCGGTGGTTGTAGGCAAGAAACCGTCCTCTTCTCAAGAGGGTTGGGTGCCGGAGACAGACGAGTCCGTGTACTCTTAATTGGTGTTTATTTTACATCCGAAGCGGTGGTGTCGGTAGCTGTCTAATCCTGTGATGCATGGTTGCAAAAATGCTTATTGAGACGGTAGACGAGCAAATGTTCCAGCGGACGAAAAATATACAAAATCGTAGACTCATTAGAGGGCATTGTACTTAAATATTTCGGGGAATGAACCTTCGTAAAATCGCTCGTGTTTACTTATTCTGGTGAAATTATGGTGTGCGAACCGTACAGAAAAGCTCAATGTTCCCGTATTTTTCATTTCTTTAAGGATCATCCAAAAGCCGTTTAAACCCTGTCTTTTCATGCTTCCAAAATATGGGTAAGAGTTGTTCAAACGCCGCCTTAAAGAAAGATTTGGCAATGCTGAAGAGCAGGGGTTCCCAACCTTTTAGTAACTGTGTACCACTTGAAATTTTAAAAATTTTTTGGCGTACCACCAGTTTTATACTTTTTAAGAAACATATATCTAATGTCAGAAAAATACCCAATGACTTGTTTTATTTTAATTAAAATGCTAAGAAAGCTTCATATTTTATGATTAATGCACTTGTATTTCGTATTAATGATGTTTTAATAAAGGAAAAAAATAAAACAGTTATTGAAAATAACCGTTTTATTTTTTTACTCACAGGTCTAAAAGCAAATAATTATCTCGTGCGTATTTCTCATACATAAAGATAAAGGAATTCTTCGTAAAGGATTTGGCAGGGAGAGATATCAACTTAATTAGCCACTGAATAGAAATAGATAGTCAACAACGAAGTTTCTCTTTAAATAATGTGCTGTTAGCGTCATTTATTACAATGTAATAAAAACGTTAATCACAAAATTGATTTCATATAATCCCATTTTCCCTATAACGTGGTTGTACATACTAAAAAATCGAACAAACATCGTCGAATATTTGGGTCGCTCGTATCGTCCTTGCGTACCACCTGAAACGTTGCCACGTACCATTAGTGGTACGCGCACCACCGGTTGGGAATCCGGTGGACTGGTCGTTCACGGTAAGAAGGCGATTTGTCGCCGAATATGGTAACCTTCACCTTTTGAGTATTTTCTTCACATCTGCCGTTTTTGTTATGGCAACCCTATCTGCTGTTACGGAACTCGGCCGCCATCTTGATTTGGCGACAAAAATTAGTTGGCGACAAACGACTGTGAACGACCACTCCACCGGGAATCCTTACTGAAGAGGATAAATATTGGGGAATGCTTTCTTTTCTCCTGTAACGTCGTCCCCGATTCTCCGAGGATGGCTCCAGTTGCTGAGTTTCTTTTCCTGACTGGATATGACTGTCTGCGTGCACGTATTTTATCGCAATACTAGCCACTGTTTTGTCTTTTCATGGGGTCAATTCTGACCACTGCCCGCTGGCGCTCGCCAACCCTTGGTGATTGCTACGTAATTCCAAAAAGATCGCAATAGCCTATTGTGTTGGTTCAGTGCGACGTTTAATTAAATACCTACCTACCAAAAACGATCACGAAGATGTTTCCAGAGGACGAAAAAGTTGTGACGTCATTGTCTAATGCACCCATTATCGCATTGCAAAAATAAAAGTTACAGTTGAAAAATTATTCATTTAAAGAAAATCAAATGTAAATTTTCGAACTAGTGTAAATTTTTCTGCAGATTTCAAATCCGTTGAAATTTTTATTCTATCTTTAACGATCACGATTTTACAAAAAAGAACTAAAAAAATGCCAGCCAAAATTTTTTATTTGTTTTGTTTCCTTTCGCTCGAATTGTTTGTGCGTAGGAAAAGAATCTGTGATCTCTTTAACGATTGCGAAGGCAAAATTCGCATTGGAAAAAATATAAATTACAATTGAAAAATTATTTATTTAAAGAAAATCACATTTCTAGGCATTGGCCTGATTTAAAATTTTCCGCAGATTTCAAATCCGTTGAAATTTTTACTCGATCTTTAACGATCAAAGAGACAGAATAAACACAGTTTAAAACTGTTTATTTGTTTTGTTCGCCCGCTGAAATCGTTGCTCGGAAAATAAATGGGAAAAAAAATTATTTAGAATATGTTATATTTGCATACTGTTGCCATTCTAAGGAAAACAATAATAATTAAATGCCAACAAACTAATTAAAAAATGTTCTAGATATAATTTTAAAATTAGAGCTGGACAAAATTTCGCAAAAAAATAGGATTACCTGTGTTCTAAATTTCATTATTATAAGCGCCATAGATTTCGTCAGGACACTGAATACATACATTCACACAGAGAAACACTTCTTTTTATAATAGTAGAGATTGTTCACTCTTCTGTGAACAACCTATGAGAGCTCAACATTTAGATACGTGCAGTAAATAATTTTAATATTACAGTACGGTATTTAGAACCCAGATAGCGTGAATGACGTAAAGTCAAGTGCCTAGCATTTATTTCATTCATTCCTTTCTAAGTTAACATTACAAAGATCGCTTTAGATTAACCCGCGAATGCATTCGTGAAGAAACTTTCACGAGTGCTACGTTTGGGTCTCATGGACCCAGTTACAAAGGCACCAATTTATAGTTCGCCATTTCATCGAGCTTTCTGTGCGAATTTTTCCGTCTTCTAATCCATCAAAGAAGACAAAAGAATACTAAAAAACAGCATAGAAGCAATAATATACCTATAAGTATGAGGTAGGTAGTTAAATTAAGATCTCACTGGAAGAACACAGCAGGTTATCGTAATATCAGCGGCGTTCCTATAAATACGAGTCGAGTTTTCATGACACTTGACCTTGGATTGCAGTGTTCTTATGAAAACTAAGGCTTTCAAAAAAAAATTAAGGATTTTTAGAATATACTTACTGAATAACCGCGCGTTGCTCGGATTCAGATGGTTAAATGTTGATTTTAAAGTGAATTAGAATCATCACTTCTTACATAGAAAAGTGCAATTTAAGTTGTACGGAAAATAATTTTTAACTTCTTCATAGCTTCTACAATTTACTTCGAATGAAAATATATACATCTAATTCCTGAATAATATATTGCAATATACAAAAGACAAAGACATACAAACAGAAACGAAATTCCGATGAAAAAATGCAGTATTCTGAAAAACGAAAGATGTGCAAAGTGTCGAATTTCGCCTTCTTGAGCTGGAATAAAGCAAGTCCAAAGAGACATTGGAAAAATATTGATAAAGACGATAATTATTTATAAAATTTACTCAAATATGACCGCGACATTTCCCTGTGTTAAGTTTCCTGTAGAACGTATTACCTTATCAATATTCATTTATTGCAAAAAAACAAACATTAGATTTTAAAATTGGGGCTTCGAGGGGCACTTTTAGGACTACCTGTGTGACACTTTTCATTATTGTAAGTGCTATAGATTGATCTGAAGACAGAAAAGTAATATCCTATGTTTTCCGCAGAGTTCCAAACTTTAAGTGTACCAAATTGGGTGTGTATTGGTCAAACGGTGTAGATTTGTGTAGAAAATATACACATACATCCTTTTATATATACAATACAATACAAAAATGGACCGAACTGCAAGATATGATGTTGACAATTATTTTCAAGAAGTCAAACACTGTCGGTTAAATAATAATAAACATAGTGAAAAAGTAGCAACTATATTTACTGTGTGATGTAGAAGCTGGAGATTCCATATCATTAACTGCAGGATTATCAAACATCTTCTTTACTAGAGCTGGAGATTTTAAGTATTTTTTTAAGTTGTTCTGCTTACTTGATGCATTTTTCACATACTCTATTCCACAGTATTTCCACGAGTACAAAGTTTTTCCATCTCTTGTGTCTCACAAAAAATGATTCAAAGCTATACTTTTAGGTTTAGAAAGTTTTTTCCTACCACATAAGCCATTATCTTTGTGATTACTGTAAGCATTTCTGTGTGAAAGATATCTAGAAAATGAAGGACTGTAATGGCGGGCAAGGCATTGAGCAGTATTGTCAACTCAGAAGACTGAAAAACTTCCAAATTCACCCCAAAATAAACACGTTTTAGAACCAAAGTAACTAGATTTATGATTTTTGTAATAACAATGCACAAAAAAATTTATAATTTAATTTTTCACAGAATTTTTAAAATTTTATTGATTAGAAAAAACAAAATTTTCAGAAAAAAATTGCTAGAGTTTTATTTTTGCAATTTTGCTATATAAACTGCTTCAAAAATCTAATACTAAGTATACTTTTCCCAAAAATGAAAAATGTCCAAAATTTTTTTAAATATTCATTATTATCAAAATGAACACTATTAGTTTTCTGTAATATACACTACCCTACAATAAAGAACCTGCAGAAAGATGTGATGGTATAAGGGAAAGAATGCATGCTTTAAAAAGGAGATCGTTTCCCACGTGCTATAATTACACTAGCAACCCTTCTGAGCATACTTTCAACAAGGTTTTCATTCACAGCTATAGGCATTTGTGTCCATTCCTGCTGCAAGAATGTCGCCAGCTCAGTTGTAGATTTCGGAAGTGATTCCCTGGTCCGTAAGCGTCGCTCTAAAGCCCGGTGCACACATCCGGTTTTTCAACTTGCGGCGCCGCTGCGGCACCGAAGCCCAACTATGCACACATAACCGTGATATGACGCACGAACTCATTTCGCACCATTTGCGATAAATATTCTATCGAAGAAAACGTGTTTATTTCGCTTACTTGGTGTACAAAAAGTATATTTTGAAAGAAAATAGACGTTACTGGATACAACCATTTATCAAATATTATTTGTATTCCATTTGTTTATGAAAACAAGGTACTTTAGAACGGAGACTTGTGCGGAACTGCGGTACAAATTGCACGCAAGTTGGGCGTGCGTCGCCCCAGCGGCGCTGGAGGAATGTGTGCACTGCTCCATTAGATCTAATGTATATCAGACAGCACTTCAGCCGCGGTAGCTCGTGAGTAGAGAGCGTCGGGCTCGCATCAGAAGGGTTGTGGGTTCTGTCCTCGGCGGAGCCTGCAATTCTGATGATTGCGAGATCGGCGCTTCGACCTGGCTAAAGACCGTCGTGTTCACTAATGGTGACTGGGGCACGTTAAATAGGTCGTGATCACAAAGTCCCCATACCAAATCAATACATCTTGGGGTACCTGATCAGGGGGTTATCGGCCTCTGATTGGGATCTAAATTACGATATGTGTGAGTGAATGGATGTATGAAAGGGGCCTTCCTGTAAAACGGATGTGTCATGTATGTCGAGCAAAGTCGGACTTCCTCCCAATGGGGCTCAATAACATGGAAGGCGCACCCCCTCGCCTCTTGCCGTCTTCGACGGGCCTGGCACTCCTCTGGTCTGTCAGTGTAGGCATAAGAAACACGACAGACAGCACTTGCTTTGCGTCGCCGCACGTTGAAAAACCGGATGTGTGCACAGGGCTTAACTCGTCACAAATGTTCTATGGGGTTTAGGTCGGGACTCTGAGAAGGCCAGGGAAGACGTTTTGCATCCATATCTTGATACCACTGCTTGACAGAGGCTGCAACGTGACGTGGAGCGTTATCGTCCTGGAAGTAACATTCGTCCATTCCATAAAATTGCCAAAGCGTAGGAAGAACCTGATTGTCCAAAATGTTCATGTAGGCCTCGGCGTTCCATTTACCAGGAACAACATGCAAAGGTGCGAAAACCACCCCCAAACAAGTAGTCGGATTTTATACAAATACGCTGGCGTCCGGTCCATTATTGTAGGGTAGTGTATATAGATTAAGGCTTTTAAAAGACTCTTAAGGACTCAAAGTGAAAAAGTCAGGCCTTGGCCCTCAGAAATCTGCAGATACAGCGCGGCTGCGACGAGAAGGCAGTTCACCTTGAGTCTAGTCGATTTTTGAATAAGGGTGGGTATTGGAATTTTTTTAATCAACGTCACACCTGGAGCAACACAATTTGAATACGAGTGAAAGGGCGCTAGAAAGGCGTAGTATGCAAAACTATGAATGACGAAATATCCTAGGGCTATGCAAGGAAATGAAGCAAGTCATCGTGCCATCCCGCTGTTTCCATTTCTACATAAAGCCTCAAAACAGTGTAACTCAACCCTCTTTACGACTATGGAAATTGAAAGATGTTTCAGAAGCCTCCATTTTTTATCGGACCCAATCTCCCAAAACAAGGTGACAATTTTCTGTGCATTAACCTGAATGTGATGTTCTTGAATAATGACGGAAACTGAAGCAAGGGGGGAAAACTAAGGTTGCAGAATCTATTGACACTACAGCACATTAACATACAAAACTCGTACATCACAGCAGACAAAGGGCTCATTTCGCAGCTATGACACAAAAATTTCACAACTGAAAAAATTCTTAAGAGATTTTTTTTTCGTACCATTTAGTAATATAAAAGTATTAGCTTGACAATGCTGGGAAGCAACCTGACAAAATCTACCGGTATCTGTTTAACACGTTCATGCAATTCCTTTAGTTTGCTTGTCATATGAACAAAATGGATAATTTTTATCAAATGAAATAAGTACATATATTCCATTACAATATAGGGATACACACAAGCATTATTACTATTGTGCATTTTTAAATGCTAGGGCAAACAGGAAATAATTTTCTTGTCCGTTGTATAGGATAAAACCTATAAAGTTAATTTCTTATTGCAAAAAAAAAATCCAATAATTAAATTTGCCTGTCGAAACTTCCGGAAGGAAAAAGTTGAAATTTGCACTTTTGTTCTAAATCGATCTCCAGGACTGCGGTTGCCCGGATGGAAGAGCAACCGGAGGGTTTCGAGTTCGAATCTAACCAAAGACCGTTGTGAGCAAAGAGGCTGGTGCACGTTAAATCTTTCGTGGCCTCATGTGTCCTCACGTTGTCATGTAAATTTCGAGAGGGGTACCAGCTCACCAGCTGTTACCTCATCATCTGACCGTGATTCAAAATTACGTGTTGTCCTTGGTAAGGTAATTTTATTTAACGTCGCACTAGACCAACACAACGGGCTATTTGTTGCCCTCGTATCCTTCAAGTTTTATCCCGGACCATCGCTTAGGATCTTTCCCTTAAGGAACTGATCCCGGACAGTCGTCAATAGTCCGTTATGTTGCTCTAGTACGACGATATCTAAAATTACCATTATCATTACTCGGATAATCGCCAATAGCCCGCTGTGTTGCTCCAAAGCGAAGATAATTATGTTTCTAACTTTCCTATCTAAATCGATTTCCATGAAATGCTGCGATTTATTATAATTTTTTCGAACGTTAAAACTTTCTTATTCATATATAAAATAATAATTGCGTAGATTTGTGTTCTTTAATTAAAATAGCAATACTATAAAGAATTTCAACGAAGAAAGATTATTTCGGAAATATATGAATTCTTTTGTACCTTGAAAGTTATAAGAATCGCATCAAGAAAGAATTGACTACCGCCGGTACAGCAGTCAATTCTTTTGTACCTTGAAACTTATAAGAATCGCATCAAGAAAGAATTGACTACCGCCGGTACAGCAGTCAATTCTTTTGTACCTTGAAAGTTATAAGAATCGCATCAAGAAAGTATTGACAACCGCCGGTACAGCAGTCAATTCTTTTGTACCTTGAAAGTTATAAGAATCGCATCAAGAAAGAATTGACTACCGCCGGTACAGCAGTCAATTCTTTTGTACCTTGAAAGTTATAAGAATCGCATCAAGAAAGAATTGACTACCGCCGGTACAGCAGTCAATTCTTTTGTACCTTGAAAGTTATAAGAATCGCATCAAGAAAGAATTGACTACCGCCGGTACAGCAGTTGTACCTTGAAAGTTATAAGAATGGCATAAAGAAAGAATTGACTACAGCCGGTACAGCAGTTGTACCTTGAAAGTTATAAGAATCGCATAAAGAAAGAATTGACTACCGCCGGTACAGCAGTCAATTCTTTTGTACCTTGAAAGTTATAAGAATCGCATCAAGAAAGAATTGACTACCGCCGGTACAGCAGTCAATTCTTTTGTACCTTGAAAGTTATAAGAATCGCATCAAGAAAGAATTGACTACCGCCGGTACAGCAGTCAATTCTTTTGTACCTTGAATGTTATAAGAATCGCATCAAGAAAGAATTGACTACCGCCGGTACAGCAGTCAATTCTTTTGTACCTTGAAAGTTATAAGAATCGCATCAAGAAAGAATTGACTACCGCCGGTACAGCAGTCAATTCTTTTGTACCTTGAAAGTTATAAGAATCGCATCAAGAAAGAATTGACTACCGCCGGTACAGCAGTTGTACCTTGAAAGTTATAAGAATCGCATAAAGAAAGAATTGACTACAGCCGGTACAGCAGTTGTACCTTGAAAGTTATAAGAATCGCATCAAGAAAGAATTGACTACCGCCGGTACAGCAGTCAATTCTTTTGTACCTTGAAAGTTATAAGAATCGCATAAAGAAAGAATTGACTACTGCCGGTACAGCAGTTGTACCTTGAAAGTTATAAGAATCGCATAAAGAAAGAATTGACTACAGCCGGTACAGCAGTTGTACCTTGAAAGTAAAAGAATCGCATGAAGAAAGAATTGACAACGGCCGGTGCAGCAGTTGTACCTTGAAAGTCAACAATCGCGTAAAGAAATACTTAAGTTATATCTACATATAGCCGTAGTTAATCTTTTCTGCGAACTTCAGAACATTTTCCAAAGAAACCTTCTCTGCTCGGTATTCTGCCAGTTCTGATAAAACTTCTTCCACTGATATTTTCTGGAGAAAAAGCTCGTGTTATAAATAAAATGTTTCTGCCACTTGCTCATCCTTATTGCACTGATCTTAGGGATTGCAGTATAGTGGATTCGTTTTAAGATTGAATCTTTCCTTTTTTTTTACCATATCAAGAATGGCACTTTCATTTTTTAGAAGTGGACCAGATTGTAAACGTTTTCTCAGCTTTTCTTCAATTTCCCTAAATGCTTCAACAACCATGCTGACTGTGGGATTGTCGGATTCAAGAATTGAAATCCATTTTGCAATAGAGGACATGCTATGGACTTCAGTATTGCAGACCCAGAAAACATATTCGTCTAAAATACAGAAACTACTACGTTTACTCAAAATTCTGTCCAATTCATGTACAGCTAAACAGTATTTACTGTTTAAGCTTATAGTCCATTCACATTAGAAGGATTGGGGAAATAAACGAAACCATGTGATAAAAAGTAACAACACGATGGCCATCTTAATAAGCAGTTGGGTGAAGTTGACAATTATTTTCAAGAAGTCAAACACTATCGGTTAAATAATAATAAACATAGTGAAAAAGTAGCAATTATATTTACTGTGTGATGTAGAAGCTGGAGATTCCATATCATTAACTGCAGGATTATCAAACATCTTCTTTACTAGAGCTGGAGATTTTAAGTATTTTTTTAAGTTGTTCTGCCTATATACTTGATGCATTTTTCACATACTCTATTCCACAGTATTTCCACGAGTACAAAGTTTTTCCATCTTTTGTGTCTCACAAAAAATGATTCAAAGCTATACTTTTAGGTTTAGAAAGTTTTTTCCTACCACATAAGCCATTATCTTTGTGATTACGGTAAGCATTTCTGTGTGAAAGATTTCTAGAAAATGAAGGACTGTAATGGCGGGCAAGGCATTGAGCAGTATTGTCAACTCAGAAGACTGAAAAACTTCCAAATTCACCCCAAAATAAACACGTTTTAGAACCAAAGCAACTAGAATTATGATTTTTGTAAAAAAAATGCAAAAAACAAATAATAATTTTATTTTTTTCAGAGAATTTTTAAATTTTATTGATTAGAAAAACCAAATTTTTGAGAAAAAAATTGCTAGAATTTTATTTTTTCAATTTTTTTTATAAACTGCTCCAAATCTAATACTCTTTAATAAATATTCATTATTATCAAAATTAACACTATTACTTTTATGTAATAGCCGACCAACCGGTATAGTGGTTAAGGTATTAGCCTCTAGATCGGAAAGTCCCCGGTTCGAATCCGGGTATGGATGTTTGTAAGCGTATACCAGCTCAGGTGTTGCTTCGTCATCTGAACATGGTTCAAAATTACCAAGTACAAATTGTTAGGGGCAATGATGGTCCTCCCACTGGGTGCTCCTTCACAAGTGGCCATCACTTCCGGCCTTGTAGTGGGCAAAGACTTAGGTCAAAATGTGCACGCCATTAGGAAAAAAAAATTATGTAATATACTTTTCCCAAAGATGAAAAATGTCCAAAATTTTTTTAAATATTCATTATTATCAAAATTAACACTATTAGTTTTATGTAATACTAGGTGGCTCCGCCCCCTGCTCGCTTACGCTCGCCAACCCCCGGGGATTGCTACGCAATCCCATTTGGTTTGCTTCGCAAACCAACACTCCTTTTACATATGGCATTTGGTTTGCTTCGCAAAGAATACATGCTTTAATAAGGGGATGGTCCCCCACGTGCTGCAATTACACTAGCAACCCTTCTGGGCATACTTTCAACAAGGTTTTGATACACAGCTATGGGTATTTGTGTCCATTCCTGCTGCAAGAATGTCGCCAGCTCAGTTGTAGATTTCGGACGTGGTTCCCTGGTCCGTCAGCGTTGCTCTAACACGTCACACAAATGTTCTACGGGGTTTAGGTCGGAACTCTGAGCAGGCCCGGAAAGACGTATTACATCCATATCTTGATACCACTGCTTGACAGAGGCTGCATTCGTTCATTCCATACCTGAAGAACCTGATTGTCCAAAATGTTCATGTAGGCGTCGGTGTTCAATAGACCAGGAACAACATGCAAATGTCACAGGCTATACCAGGAAAAACACCGCCAAACAAGTAGTCAGATGTAATGCAAATCCGCTGGCGTCCTGTCCATTATTGTAGGGTTGTGTAAGTAACTTAGTTTACAAGGAAGAATTATAATACACAAGTAAGTAACATAAAAAATTATGTTAGGCATGATAAATTAGTTATGTTGCGCGGCATGTTAACTTTTTCTTTATTTCCATGCGATATAAATTACAAATTTTCATTTTATGATAAAAATAGAAAAATCTTGCTTGTTTTCGATAAAAAAAAATAACAATTTAAATAATTTCTATAACAGTGCTTATATGACTATATATTGTAAATGATACATAAAGTAAGCTTCGTGGTTGTTTCTGCAGTCAATAAAATGACAGATTACAATTTTCTGAAAAATTAGGTTTCAAATAGAAAATTCTCGAATACTCTCCTAATTTCAATCTTTGGAGAACTTTCGCGTTCACAGAGGAAATTCTCTTTTCACATCTCTGAACACGCTTACATGGTAACTGTAAGTATTGTAATGCACATTGAAAGAAACAAAACGTATTGGAAGTACTGTACGCGCTGTATTAAAAGATAAAAATTACTAAATCGGCCGCTACCATTAAGTTGCGAAATGGACATGGGTCCTTTCTCTACACCCAGGTAGATACCACAAATGACCCTTTTCAAAATATCTAATGACCTACCACATAAATTAAATGACATTTACTTTCTCTTCGAGTTCAATGGACTACATTTACAATAAATGATCTATTTGATGCAGCTCAGGCGGTCAAAATCGATTCGATCAGCAGATCGATTTAAGTAGATTGTGCCGAACAAACGAGTGATTTGCATTCGGATTTTCCCGAGTCCACCACCGACTATGTAACTGATAGATCTAGATAACACATGGTTGGTAAATCGGAGCATGAACGTCTCAAAATAGTTATTTCAAACTAAATCGATGTTTTCCCCTTAATGCGATATAGTTTGGTGTTCGACATCATAATTTATGAACTCCAAAAGATACGAGGGATTTTCATGCAAACAAACTGACAGACAATGGATATTTTACTTCCGGTACGTAACCCAAATATTCTCGTATGATACATATCGAGGTTACCTTCAAATGTAGTTTATTGCCTTTTTTGCAACATTTGGCGTTTAATGTAACAAAATAGAATTTTTATAAGCAATGAGGAACTTGCATCAGCGAGGAAAATGCTCATTTCTGTGATTTATTAGTAGATTCAGGGCTCCTAACAGGTTTAAAGGTCTAAAAAGGTGACAAAAGTGACTAATTTAACCAAAAAGGTGACAAAAAGTGACTAATCAAGCAGAAAAAGGTGACAAAAAGTGACTAAACAAACAGAAAAAGGTGACAAAAAGTGACTAATCGAGCAAAAAAAAAAAGTGACAAATAACAATAATGCTAACTATATTCAAGTATAAGGATAGAAAATAAAAAGATCCTCCCCTAGCCTTTCTTTTTCTTTCTTTGGAAGGATATTTTCATTTTCTTCATTTAAAAAGTACATCATTTTAAATATATTAACATAAAAATAAAAAAAATCGTAATGATGATTTTTTAATTTGTTCATTTTTGACACTGCTTCAAGAATTTCTTCCTTTTCTTTGAAAGATTATGCCTCATTTTTTTTTGTTGTTGAAAAAGTCATAGTAAATTATTTTTGTCTTTTTCTTCTCAATAGAAGAATGTACATTTTTTAAAGTCTGTCTTTGCTGACCAGCATCATCTGAGACTTTTGCCGCTCCTTCAATCATTGCCTGAGCAAGTGCTGCTTCCTTAAAAACTTTATGTTTCATCGCCTTCTTAAGCCTATCATTGGCTTCCTTTAATAATTTTGAAGCACTGTCCAATATCTCATTCTCTTCCTTACGCAAGCATTTTAAGTTTTCGTTCGTCTTCTTCTATCACCTTTCTGTTCTTTGCCAGCTGCTTTAAATTTTTTTTTTTCTGCTCCCAGTCTATCTTTTTCTTTCCTGTCCTCTAATTTTTCTTGTGCCTCATGTTTTATATCTTACTAGGAGGGTCCGCCCCCTGCTCACTTACGCTCGCCAACCCCCGGGGATTGCTACGCAATCCCATTACTTACGTTGGTTGCTTCGCAAATCAACATTACTTTCGCAGAGTGCATCTCCTGGACAGCGAAACTATCTGAATAATTCGTATAATCCTGATTTGACTTTCTGGTCCATGACGTCACAGCGAGGGCTTCGCCCTCTGCTCACAGACCCCCCAGGGATTGCCACGTAATCCCGTTTGGGTTGCGAAGCAAACCAATACTTTTGGAAGTGATTTCACTTTAACCCTTAATGCACCCTAAACTAATAGCCGCATCAGTAAAAAACCTTCTGCATCTTGCTCCCTGTACAACAGAGAATGATTTTCAATTCGTTCGCAACGCTCCTTCAATATTTAACCCTCTAGATACAGAGACGGACGAAATTTTTGCAATCTCTGATTACGGAGGGGTTTGGAATCTTTCAGATCTCAAGCTCCTGAAGAAACGGCTGAAGTCCATTAAGATTTCCATGCCCTCATTTCTGTGCCACAAAGAGAGCAGCGTGTGAATAGCCTCTGTTCCGTAGACAGGAATGTCAGGGTTCTCGATGGGGAGCTTCGAGCACTTAGAATGTGTAAGAGGTTGATGATCTATCCCCTTAAAAACTTTGCCGAAGACACCTTCGAGTGTAAATTATCATACATATTGAAGATTCCACCATCATTTCAGTGTTTACCCTGACGTATATATACCTTCTAGACATAACAGATCCACAATAGAAACTGCAACATGTGATGACAAAGGTACTAAATGTATTATCTCTCCACCTGGGTTAACGTTGAGTTAATATCAGCTTGATCCGTCCGGTCTCTTGGCCTCTCCATTCTCGTCTTATTCCTGAATCCGAAAATAAAACGGGTTTGCTGAGACCGCCCTCAGATCTGTGTATGGAGGATGTTATCCCCCCTTTTAAGTGACCACTGGCATCGATCACCATTTACGAGCTGTCAGCGTCTGACCTCCAAGAGGGTTACTCCTATTGTTCGACCGGTGATATCTATCTTGCGCCAAATGATACGCCACACAAGACTATGAAAAGAAAACGTTAGCCGTAAATTCCACTCAAGTTAAGTAATTAGGTAAGAGGGGTCGGACATGCAGATGGCCCTGCTTCCCTTAAACTTCGCCGCTTCGTTTTACTGATAGCCTTTTCCTGTGGGAAAATTTTCAGAACTTGCAGCTAATGCACCGCGGGCAATGTGAAATATCCTTTTACAATTGAAATGGTACGCTTTTGAACCATTCTTGCAGTGGAATGTAGCGCATTTCGAAATTGAATTCGTACAAACCGTTTTTTTTTTAGAGAAAATGAATTTTTTTTACTGTGCATCAAACATTTTTTTTCTTCTCTAAATAAAATTTAAGAACTTAAAAACCCTGAAAAGGTGACAAATTGTCAAAAAGGTGACAAAAAGTGACGTGTTAGGAGCCCTGTAGATTGAACGTCAAAATGTTCAAAAACGACACTTAAAACCCATAAAATGGTAATTTCAGTTAACGTCGTACTAGAGCAACACAACGGGCTATTGACGACGGTCCGGGATCAGTCCCTTAAGGGAAAGATCCGAGGACAACACCTCGTAATTTTGAATCACGTTCAGATGACGAAACAACACCTGAGCTGGCACCCCACTCTCCAAACTTCCACGCCAACCCAACGTGAGGACTTTCGGCCATGACAGATTTAAGGTGCACCAGCCGCCTCTACACCATACGTTTACAAACATCCATGCCCGAACCCGGAACCTTCCGATCTAGAGGCTAACACCTTAACCACTATACCGGTTGGTCGGCCCCATAAAATGGACTTAATTAATTAAAATTTCAAGTTTAAAATTATCGAAAAGTACGGCAAATGTACATGACCTCAAAACGCTACGTGACGTCATAGTTATACCACGATGTAATGTTTACGTTTGTCTAGCGCGTTGAAATTTCATATTGCTTGCTCTTTTAATTTTAAAAATGATCAATTAAAATTTTTTCTTCTTGCTACTTCAACGTCGCTATAAAAGTAAACAAACCGTCATAGTGCATAGTGACGTCACAAGAAGCGGCGTAGGAAAACTAGCGTTTTTGAGATGAAGTTAATAGTGCGAACTTCAAATATTTTTTATTTTACCTTTTCGGGCTATAAAAGTAAAAAAAGAAAGATTCTTCCCATCATATTTTTTCATTTTCTATGTTATAAAAATATAAACAAAAAACGTGCATGTTCCTTATTTACGTATGAGATGTCCACCAGAGGTATTTTCAGAGTAATCAAAGCAGTATGCGAAAATTTTACTTCTGGTGTCCAAACGCTCTTGCAAGATACATATCGGGGTTACGTTACCTCAAAATGTAGCCCACCACCGATTTGGTGTATTATAATCTAATTGGAGCCGACCAACCGGTATAGTGGTTAAGGTGTTAGCCTCTAGATCGGAAGGTCCCCGGTTCGAATCCGGGTTCGGGCATGGATGTTTGTAAGCGTATACCAGCTCAGGTGTTGCTTCGTCATCTGAACATGGTGCAAAATTACGAAGTAATTGTTAGGAGCAATGATGGTCCTCCCACTGGGTGCTCCTTCACAAGTGGCCATCACTTCCGGCCTTGTAGTGGTCAATGACTTCGGTCAAATGTGCCCGCCATTAGAAAAAAAAATAATCTAATTGGTGTGGACCACTCAACTATCATATCTCAATTCGAAATTCACTTTTTTAAACTTTTATTACCGAAGTACTGCAATCGTATTCGGAAAACAAGTCAAGTAATAACACCGCGATCCACAAACAACTCCCCTATATCGTCAAAACGGGGATGAACTACATTTTAAGGTGTCCCTCCGATTTCGTATAATGCGAGAATTTCGAGAGCGGAAGTAAAATTTTAGTCTGATTTCTTTGCTTACAATGAAAACCTTCTCATAGATATATTCACAAGGCAAAACTTAGTATTTTCATAAAATTTATTTATGTATCTAAAATAATACTTTCAATGACGTCAATTGGTACATTACACCAGTAACCTCAGTTTAAACTAAGGTCGCCTACAATGCGATTATGACTTCCAGTTAAGAGAAGTCTAACTTCATGTCCTCGTTAAAAATTTACAAAAGACGCAACTTAGAAGAAAAAGCAAAATAATTTAAACTTCAACAGGTTAACTTTAATAATCGAAACAAATTTTCTCGAGTTTTTCTACGAAACAGTAAACGAAAAAAAAGCATGATCTCAAAACGTTAAAGATTCATGAAAAACAATCGGGTCTTGTCCGTAACGAACCTCCTCAATGGCGTTGCTGGAGCCAGTCTCGCTCATCGGTTGAAGGTAAGAGCGAACCGCGACATCAAACAGATGTGATCCGAACCTAACACAGCATTTGGCAAGCCCCCGAGTTCTTTCGCGTCTTCGGGATACAGCAGAGTGTAAATCGAATGTAGTTTCAAATGGCCCTCTTTGTAAGTAGTGCAATCAGTCTTCTCCCTCACATTATAGAATATATGATCCACGTTGCTGAATTCCCTTCCCGTCATGGAGGTAATGGGAATATCCCTCGGATTCATGCGATGGTATTTATACGCGGGCACGAATTTAAAATCATGGTAAAAACAGTGTTCCGATTCTTCTTTTCCCGCTTCCTTCTTTGGGGATTCGGACAACATAGGGGTGTCCGAAGAACCAGTATGTTGGATCGGGAACAGACTTTGGATCAGTCGCGGGTCTGTGGAAGATCCAAAAGGATGACTTGAGTCGATGCGTTTATCACCGTACTGCGTGGAACTGGATCCCACCTCTGGATTCTGGACATCTGGTTCGCCTCGCATTGTGCCACCACCGTCACCCAGCGCCGGCAATTCCTCAAACCGTGTCGCATCGCTGATTCCCAACTTGTAAAGCACCAGGTCGCGAGCTTCCATAAGCTTGCCCTTCTGTTTTCCCTCGGCCTGCCCCGACAGGTCACCCGACATAGTGTCCCCGACATTAATGCAGCCGGTCACGACGAACTTGTACAGCGGCGAGGAGGGCTCGATGTTGAAGTCCCCGCACAGAACCACCGGATGGTAATGGCGATCGTCGCCCACCACCTTCTTCAGGGACATCCTCTCCAGTTCCGCCAGCAGCCACCGCATCTGGCAGAACTTGATGTCGCCCCTCCTGGGGTTGAACAGGAGGTGGGTCGTGGCCACGTGCAGGAGGGTGTTCCTGGACTTGGGATGGTTCGGCTTCAGGACGGCGATCACGCCGATGTTGTCCCGGTCCAGCAGCTTGCTGTCCCTCGTCCTGAACTCCACGTCGCGGTGTCCGACGAGGTTGAATTTCCTCCTGCGCCACAGGATGGCGCATCCGTCGCTCTTGCAGCCCGTCCGTCTCTTGAAGAGGGACGCGAATCCGTTGGAGTCGAACACCTTCTTCATCCTGTTGTCGAAGACGTGCTGCTCCACCTCCTGCAGGCAGATGATGTCGCTCTTGCTGTTGAGGATTTCCGGGATGATCCTCGAGATCCGGTACTCCTCGGCCAGGAAAGCGGGGTTGCAGTTGCGGTAGAGGAACATGTGGTTCTCCATCGCGTTCTGGCTGAGAATATTGTAGGTCATGACGGTGAACTGGAAGTCCCACTTCGCTGGCCTCCTCAGGGGCTTGGTTTTCTTCCACCGACGCATGGTTTGGAGTAGTTCTTCTACACCTATTGCAGCTTTGCGAGCCATTTGCGTTCAACTGTCCATCAGCATCTGCAACGAAAGGAACAGAAAAGGATTACACATAGTGATACTTATAAGCTCTGATGAATTTAAATGTGAATTATTGTAAACGATGAATCGTTATGTTTAGCTAATGGATACGTCTCTTTCGCTCTGAGCGATGGCAAACTCAAATTTAGAAAACGGACTGAATATCAAGAGTCGAAAAAAACCTTTACTCGTAATTTTAAACCATGGTCAGATGACGAGGTCAACATCTGAGAGACAAAAGGAACAGAAAAGGATTACGACATTATGGTATGTATAAGCTCTTATGAATTTAAATGTGAATTATTGTAAACGATGAATCATTATGTTTAGCTAATGGAAACGTCTCTTTCGCTCTGAGCGATGGCAAACTCAAATTTAGAAAACGGACTGAATATCAAGAGTCGAAAACCTTTACTCTTAATTTTGAACCATGGTCAGATGACGAGGTCAACATCTGAGAGATGAAAGGAACAGAAAAGGATTACGACATTATGGTATGTATAAGCTCTTATGAATTTAAATGTGAATTATTGTAAACGATGAATCATTATGTTTAGCTAATGGATACGTCTCTTTCGCTCTGAGCGATGGCAAACTCAAATTTAGAAAACGGACTGAATATCAAGAGTCGAAAAAAACCTTTACTCGTAATTTTAAACCATGGTCAGATGACGAGGTCAACATCTGAGAGACAAAAGGAACAGAAAAGGATTACGACATTATGGTATGTATAAGCTCTTATGAATTTAAATGTGAATTATTGTAAACGATGAATCATTATGTTTAGCTAATGGAAACGTCTCTTTCGCTCTGAGCGATGGCAAACTCAAATTTAGAAAACGGACTGAATATCAAGAGTCGAAAACCTTTACTCTTAATTTTGAACCATGGTCAGATGACGAGGTCAACATCTGAGAGATGAAAGGAACAGAAAAGGATTACGACATTATGGTATTTATAAGCTCTTATGAATTTAAATGTGAATTATTGTAAACGATGAATCATTATGTTTAGCTTATGGATACGTCTCTTTCGCTCTGAGCGATGGCAAACTCAAATTTAGGAAACGGACTGAATATCAAGAGTCGAAAACCTTCACTCGTAATTTTGAACCATGGTCAGATGACGAGGTCAACATCTGAGCGAATAATGCAGTGGGAACATTCACAAAGTCATTGTGGCACCCATCCTATGAAGAAAATAAATACATCGAACCATTCACAGTCTATGAGCTTACCAAATCTATTCCATTAACGAATATAGAGACAAATCTTATACTTGCTACGGAATTAAAGATCTCAGTTTTTTTTTTGTGAATACGCACATCAATAAACATGTTCATAGCTACAAATTCTGGGTTTTGAGCAAGGACTGACAATAAACACCGATCCCAAAAATGCCCAATACACCACACCAAAGTAACATCCAAGTGTTTCTTTTTTCCAGATTTTGTCACTAAGTTTATTTGATCAGACCAAGCATATCCACAATTTGAAATAAGACGTTTGGAAGACGGGAGCCATCTTAAAATAGTCGGATAACAGAAATAATTATCCAAGGAGAACAAACAACGAATCGAACAGTTCCAAAAAAGCAACTGTTCAACGCGATATGAAATTAATTTTCTTCCGAACGTTGAAGGAAACGATTTCATAACGCAACCCATTCACAGAAAACTCAATTTCCTCCTGCTATTAAGGCAAACAACAGGTCGACAATTCTTAAATTGCGGACGAAACTACTGTACTCTCTTTTCTAAAAACTGCTCCCTCGGTTTATTTTTACCGATGCCCCGTGTCATAGAGGTTTGCTCAAGAATTTCTCCTCTTCAACGCTTCATTTAACAATGTACGTTTCCTTCCCTTCCGACATTTCCTCGTTTTGCTTTTCCCCATTCCGTGACGGTGAATTATTTGCGGTGCTAAATAGGTACCCACATTCGGTTAATGGGTACGTTTCTTCCGCTCCGTGCACCCCTCGTTAGGCGGTGACAGACTGACAGGCCGATGATGAGCCATGGAAGGAATACTAAGCGAGTGCAGCGACTCGAACACGGCACACGTCCTGACATGGAAGACGAGCTTTGTACGACTCGCTGGTTTTTTCAAGAAAGCGATCTGCTTTTTTTGGTCTACCGTGAAAACGAGAAGATCTGCTGCTTTTCTGGTAGGATTGTTTCCATGACATTGCATTCAGACACGGTAAAGTAGGGATGCAGACTTGTTAATACCAAGGACAACATCGATTCGCTGTGACTTATGGGTAATTGGTAATTTTTTAATCAACATCGTACTAGAGTAACACAACGGGCTACTGACGACGGTCCGGGTAATTGGTAATTATTAGTTAACGTCGTACTAGAGAAATACAACGGGCTATTGACGACGGTCCGGGATCAATCCCCTAAGAGAAAGACCCTACGACAACACCCCGTAATATTGAACCACGGTCAGATGACGAGGCAACACCTGAGCTGGCACCCCACTCTCCAAACTTCCACACCCACCCAACGTGAGGACTTTTGGACACGACAGATTTACGGTGCACCAGTCACCTCAACACCATACGCTTAAAAACATCCATGCACGGACCCGGATTCGAACCAGGAACCCTCCGATCTAGAGGTTAACACCTCAACCGCCAGACCGGTTGGTCGGCCTGTGACTTATGGCAGGACCATCCAAAAAACTCATCGATCCTTTTTTATTTATTTGATATTTTTTTTGTCACAAAAGAAATAAAATATAATTTAATTTAATAGCTTGACATTACGCTGATTTAACAATAGTTTAAATATGTGGTTCGATTTTTGCAGTGGCTAGGCGCAATGGATTGCATACATATCAATCGAATTAACTCACTTAACAGGTGCATTAATCAATTGTAAAGCCAAAACAAAACGTTGAACAAAAATTGGAAAAACGCATAGGTTATGTCACATTTGAAACAAAATTTTGAATGAAAACGAAAAGACGACATTTTTATTTGCACTTAAATATGTACACATAAGACAGAAATACGCCCAAGGTAAGTTACATTGATGGAACTTGCAGCAAACACGATTCGCAGGTTGTTAGCTAACGTATAGCAACCCTTAGAAGAAAAATGTCACAACTCAAAACAAGCTGTTTTTCAAAAAAGTGGGAAAACAAAGTTGCAATTTGCTTTTGTTTGTAAATAAAGAATAAATTTCTGTTTTCTGCCCAACATTTGGTTAAATTATTGGCATGGGTTTCGAATAATATAAGATGATTTTGCCGCTTTTCCTCACACAGGTGCCCCAAAACTGAAAAAGAGAATTTTATTTTGAGCTGTGTTACTGTTCTCTATTGTGTAGATTGAGCATTGCTGTTGAGAGCTTCAAAAAAGGGTGACAAACATGTCGAAAAATAGTCACGTGACTGCTGAAAAATTAACTCGGTACGCCGATTTGGATTTTCATCGCCTCGTTTGGCGATATAACATCTTATGACATGACAAATGTGGGATGCGTATTTTTGTCGAGTGGCGACATAAATGGTGAAATCGCCCAAACTCTGCTATCAAGTCGCGGGGACCAATCAGATGATGGATATTCATTTCCAGCCGGCAGAAAAAGTAATCAAAGCGTCACGTTACTGGTCGTTCGTGTCACATGACTTTGGGCATATAACAAGATTACCATTGCTCACTCTACTCTTACATCATCTCTATGGTTACTAGCACAGAGGGCAAACCCACTGAGTTACGTCGGTTTCGAATAAATTGGAGGGGGGGGGACTTCCAGACTCGCAGAACGATGCTAGTGAACAAATAAATACAGTGCAACAGGATCTAAACGCAATCCAGAGTAATGCTTTGGTTAAAGGGCATTGCAAGTTCTGCATCCTTTCCATTTTTATGCGCATTCATGAACAGAAGAACCACATTTGTGGGCCAGTAAAAGTGACTTGTAAACACAAATAATTTCACTCCGCTAATTACGATCACAAGAGATGCGGAAATCCGATAACGGGTAACCAAAGTTCATCAACCGTTGATTCGAATTACAGAGCAATGAATAAAAAAAACCCGGAGATACGTAAAAAAATGAGTATTCCCAGAAATTAGTGGGCGATCTCCAAAAGGTGTCTTTCCTTCCACTTTCGTTTTTGCAGCCAAGGTCATTGTCATCGGCAAGTCCTCTTTTCCGGTGTGCTCGACCTTGCAGAGTGGGATTTTTTGGGTTCGGGCACTCATAACTGAACGCCTACGATTGACAAGGCTCGAGTGCTCTCACTCAAAAAGGGAAATTGGTGCGATTCAAGTAGGGACTTTTTTCTCTCCGTGCCTTGCTTTACGAGCTGAGCCCAGACCGTTTCGTATGTAAATATAAATTCGTCTAAATGGTTGGACGTTTTATGAGTAGTAAACGTCTATACGTGTTTATGTAGAGGAAGAAGAGATGGAGGCTTCTTGTAGAAAGTAGCGACTCCAACACTGGGTAACAGGTCAGAGATTAAGTGGCCGTGTATACATTGGTGGATGCTCAACGTTCCCGAAGGGATCACGTTTCTAAATTGATTCTGACATCCGCCAACTCAGGGGTTATTCTCGACGCTTTTTAATAATCTTTACTCGTAAAAGTTTCTATTTATGCTGATAAATTACAACGTAAAATGAAACTATTGGCTACCAGTAAAAAAGGTCTCTATTAGAGTGAACGGATGGTTGATTGAATTGGAGCTTACAACACAAGAACCATATTTGGCACTGCTGCACCACAGACAAGACACCAGGGAGGAAACGGATCATAAGCCACCTACAACTCGGAGGTTGCAAGCGCAGTGGGCATACCCACAGGGCCACGCAGTCCATTAAGTTTGAAGGTTTTGTTCATCTATTCAAGTTCTTCGCGTGAAGAAAGAAAATTAACTATTTCCCGTGACATGTTATTGTAATTTTTTTTAAACTACGCACGGAGACCATAATACTGTTGACAATTTGAGTAGTTATTTTAAATTATCCTGTATAAGAAGTATGTGCCCTGGATTTTCCTTAATTCTAAGTGTATGTGGACCGACTAAGTCAAAAGAAATTGAGCACGAATACAAGTTTATGCACTTGAAAAAGAATTTGTGTTAAGTACTTTCATACTACCGATCGAGTAACGTTTCTAACAAAATATCTTCAAAGTTCAGTTATTTTAGGGAAGTATCCATGATTTACAAACAGAAGCACTTCAGAATAAGTCGAGATAGTTTATTTAGAGTTTACAAAGAAAAATTCTGGAAAGTTTTTTTTGGTCAACATTTCTCAACAAAATACTTGAATATATATATCACATATGATTATGTAGAACTGTTGTGTGTGTGTGCTAATACTGATGAAGTTTTCAAGATTTAACAAAAAATGTGCAATATTACCTCTATTTGGTTTCTAAGAAACAACACATTTGTGAAATGAACACCGGTAGGCAAACCACCACACTATACAGACTGAGAACAAGACATTAAAAAGGCATGAAAATAAATAGTGTTGGACCAGAATTGTAACAACTGCCTAGGCGGTGAAAGTAGGTAGGCATTTTAATTAACGTTGCACTGGAGCAATACCAACGGGCTATTGCCCTAGGCTTTGAAATTACACTTAATCCTTCACCTGCCCAACAATAATAGCTGTTCATCAAATCATCGATTACCATCCTGAAAAACAATTTTACAACGAGAAAATAGGCGACATCGCCAAAACTGCACACGGCGACATGACTCAGAACTGGATACATCAACAAACAGCAACTTCAGTCAAAAGTTTTGCTTCCCTTGACGTTTCGAAAACTTCGTATTCACTCAAAACACAACAGCTTCTATGCAAAGATTTTCAGTGTATGCAAACAAACCAGATGGTACGTGGAGATTTTACTTCTACCATCCGAATGTTCTTACACGATACATTGAGGTTTGCATCTTGAAATGCTTTAGCAGTTTCGGCAACGTTTGCCATCTAATTTGACTGGTGAAGACCAATCAAATATGTGGGTACAAAGTTGTATCAGAGAAGAACTGCCATTTTCTGTGAATCGGGAAATGATCAAACGCCAGGATAACGAGGCAGGCAGTCAAACGAAATGAGAGAGACGCTGTGGTATTCAACGACGCACGATGATCATGTCAAACAATGATCCCCTGTAAATAGTTCGACTGCATCCACTGTAATTAAACACATTTCATAGAAAATAACGTCTCTCATATCTTTACCAACAAATAAAGAGGTCCACACATATAAATTGGAAATTTATTCTTTGGAATTTTGAATGGCAAAGTGCTGAAATCGTATTCCCATAACAAGCTAAGTTCAGAAACATCACCACTTGAGAGCAAATGCCTATAATTGCGATAGGGAATTTCACGTCATTCGGAAGGGAAAAACATGACATCATCAGTTGCCACCTACCCCTATCCATGACTGCCGGTGGCACAGCCGAAGAATTCTGCTGGTAGGCGGCATCAACTCGAAGAGGGAGTTGGCGTGAAACAGCAAAAGCAAACACCACAAAGATCCGAAAAATAAACGCCAAGGAACAAACACACGTGAATTAAAAGCGCAGCATCCACCCACAAGAAAAAAAAGCTAATTCATCCCCCTCCCCTAAATCTAGGCACAAATGCCGGAAGACATGTAAATGACTCACCGGGGGTACGGAGCTGTCAGGCTTGATGTTTTACGTGACCAAAGCCCAGTATTGTCGGGGGAGACGCTTAATTCTTAGACCAGTTACTTATTTAAATAAGGGAGAGTAATTACAACGAAATGAGACAGCTGGTATCATTCATGTCCGTGAAATTTTAACAATAGCCGTATCGGGTCTTTTGTCTTCCTTCTCTTTTTATTGGAAAGTATCAGAAAGACACCCATGAAGAAAATGCGGAAATTATGATTCCGCATTTCCGAAGAGGTGTGAACGAAGGAGATCGTCTATTGTCTTGGAGCAGAGCAGATCAAAAGTGCTCAAGGTCAATGCCTTTTCGTTGTAGAAAATAGAGGTTATAACACCCTTTAGAGACGTAGGGAAAGAACAGAGCCTCAGGTGAGGGTGGATTATGCAAATCGCAAGAGTTTGAAAAGAATATCAATTAAGGTGGTTAATTCTCAATACAGAAAAATGGAATGCTTTTGGATATCAGGGCGATCAAACTTACTTCAAGAACATAACAGTCCCAATGATGAGCAACAGAAAGTTCAACCTTTTACTTTTATTGATTCCTTTGAATTTCTAATATTCTCAAACATGAGCCACAATAATAACTGGAAAATTCAGATGTGAATGAATACCGATTCGAAATTCCACCGCCTTTCAAACCATTGCCATCCCTTATTTATTATCAGACATAAATCCCCTCTAAAGTATCTCCACCTCTATTAAAAAGTTGGTGCACATTTTCTAATATGGAAGTCGCAGCCGTCGCAGCAGCTTTGACATGCCATCGTGAACCACGAGAGGTATAAACGAATCGCTGAGTTACAAATAGTCTGGAACGCAAAAGCTTAATTCTAGAGGGAGTAAAATGAAAATTGATTTTAATTGACAGCACAGTGACATTCAATAGGTACAGATTGGTTTTGGGTTGGTTTTTTTGCGCAAGGGCTGTATTTGGCCAAGTTAAGTCAAACACCAGACAATGTTTCGTTATTGTGCAACCCAGGGGTCACGACCCTCTTATTTATCAGAGGCAGAAAAACCTATGGAAAAAGAAGAGACCACTAGGGTACATCGGGATCGTGAATCCCGTAGACACCGAAAGATGTTCACACAGTGGTAATAGAAACTGGAAATGCAGGTTCTCATCGAGATCTAACAGTAGTTTTGTCATTCAGTTCACTTGTACTTTTTTTATTTGACCAGTGTCGTCATTGGCATTACAGGGGCGAACTGATGCCTGGTGGTGAAGGACCATCCAATGAGTAAATCCCCGTTACTCCTAAGGAGGATTATCACCAACATCCATGTATTTGCATACCGGGATTTGAACCCGGGACCTAATTGGGTGGCAGACAAACATTACAACGACTGTAATAAGTAGGCAACTAGTTGTCCTTCATAATTACTTGAATCAGTAAACAGGCTAACGAAACTACTATCAAAAGAATAATATGTTACGAATACAAATTAAAAATAATTAAACTGTTTTATCGATTGTTTGCTATGTTAAAAATAAAGTTCAATTTGAATTAACTAAGAAAGTCGCATGCTACGAAAACCTTATTTACGACATTATTAAAACTACTAGGGGGCCTGCCCCCTGCTCGCTAACGCTCGCCAACCCCCGGAGGATTGCTTCGCAATCCTCATTGGTTCGCTGCGCGAACCTATGCTCGCTTCGCTCGCCTCAATGAAGACATGTGTCCTAGCAGAAGGGATTGTTTACAAAATATATTACCAAAAAAATGTTTTTCAAATCTAAATTTGCTGTATTACAGAAAAAATATATACAGTATCTCTAAAATCAGAATTCAAATGAAAACTTTGTGCAAATTTTGACTCGAAATGTGAGCGTTGCTTTGGAAATTGAATACCCAGCATGTTGTTTGTGTGTACATTTTCCCAGCACTCAAACGACCCACACCTTTTCATTGAGTTTGTTGCCGAAAGTTGTAGTGCAAGCGTCTTGTTGAACTATAATTGTTGGCCCTGAAAAGGACCGTTTTTTAAATGGCCCTGAAAAGATCCTCCGCTTTCTTTGATTTCTATTAAAAACTAATTGCAACAGCTCATTAAAATTTCCTTTTTTTTTTCCAATAAAATTTCATCTGATAACGCTATAAATTCAATCGATGCGCGAGACTTCGCGATAAACAAACAATCGTACAGTGTTGCCAAAACGCGTTTATAAATAACGTCTTTTTTGCGTGCCACGTAAGAGAATTATATATATAGATATTACACACAAATTCTTTTGTATTTGAAAATTAACATTGGGAAATAACTCGATCACGCTCCAGCTTTTAATTTCGGTTGGTAGGTAGTTAAAACCGCTCTGGAGAAACACAACGAGCTGTTGAGGATCGTACGGGATCAATTCAGAAATGACAGAACCGAGGACAACACCTCGTAATTTTGAACCACAGTCAGATGACAAGGTCAACACCTCGTAATTTTGAGCCACAGTCAGATGACGATGTCAACACCTGCGCTAGCACCCTACTCTTCCAACTTCAACACCACGCAAACGTGAGGACATTTGAGGCCAAACAGATTCAACTTGCACCAGCCTCCATGTACACGACGGTCTTTGGTTGGACCGAGTATCGAACTCGCAATCATCCGCTATTCCTCCGACCGGTCTACCACGGGTCCTTTTAATTTCGATATGGGCTGGATAAAATAAGAATTTTTGAAATACAGTGAAACTTCGATGTTTCACTGTCAGTTTCTGTTAAATGTTATAAAAAGTTAATATATTCAATATTAAAAGTTATCGGTACGTACACACATGCTGCACTCTATGTACTGTAACCAGATTGCCGACAAAAATCCTCGCTGTAATACTAAGCAACAGAGGCGCCGGAGTGGCGCACTATTGTACATGTAGCAATATGTACATATGTACTGTACTGAACGTAATGCAAATTGTATATGGTTTGTTACTGTAAAATAAAATACATATATGTGCCGTGTATTTCCAGTTCGTAAACGTGCATTTTTTATCATTCGTTCATATGCAATGGGTGTGTGTGGGTTGTTGTTTAATGTCTTTCTATTATCCGTCTATTCGATTCACCGTCACAGTTCCGACAATGACGGTAAATCGAAGTTTAACTGTAATTAAAGATTTCGTTAACTCAATGAATTCTTACACGGAGTTTTAATCAGAGAGTTGTTTCATCAAAGCAACAGCAGATACTTCGTTCCGGGTACAGTTCCCATTTAGGCCCGGTACATCCGGTTTTTCGACGTGCGGCGCCGCTGCGGCAACGAAGCCCAACTATGCATACATAACCGTGAAAAGACGCAAGTACTCATTTCGTGCCATTTGCGATAAATATTCTATCGAAGAAAACGTGTTTATTTAGCTTACTTGGTGTACAAAAAAAGGATATTTTGAAACAAAATAAACGTTACTGGATACAACCATTTATTAATTATTATTTATATTCCATTTATTTATGAAAATAAGGTACTTCAGACCGGAGACGCGTGTGCGGCGAGCTGCGGCGCCGTGGGTAACTGCTGTACAAATTGCATGCAAGTTTGACGTGCGTCGCCGCAGCGGCGCCGGAGGCATGTGTGCACTACTCCATTAGATCTAATGTATCTCAGACTGCACTTCCGTGCGGCGGCGACGCACGTTGAAAAACCGTACGTGTGCATCGGGCTTAAAGTAGTGCACATATACGTACGGCGCCGCTATGGCAACGCACGTACAACTTGCATGCAATTTGTACCGCAGTTACCCACGGTGCCGCAGCTCGCCACACGCTTCTCCTGTCTGAAGTACCTTATTTTCATAAATAAATCGTATATTAATAATAATTAATAAATTGTTGCATCCAGTAACGTCTATTTTGTGTTTCAAAATATAATTTTTGTACACCAAGTAAGCGAAATAAACACGTTTTCTTCGACACAATATTTATCGTAAATGGCGCGAAATGAGTACTTGCGTCATTTCACGGTTATGTGTGCACAGTTGGGCTTCGGTGCCGCACGTTGAAAAATAGGATATGTGCACCGGTCCTAAGGTTTTTCTGCTATCCATCTATTCGATCCACGGTCCCGACTCTGACGGTTAATCAAAGTTCAACTGTAATTAAAGCTTTTCGTTCACTCGATAAATTCTCACACGGAGTTTTAATCAGAGAATTGTTCCATCAAAGCAACATCAGATACTTCCCACTTACAGCACAACAATCGAGTGACTACACCCATGACGTCGAAACTCGCACACTGTAACAGCCAACTTGCGGGACGAAAGATGTTCCCTTTCAAACTATGGAGTAACACAAATAAAACGCCGGAATCAGTTAAGATGCAGGTTCCAAGGGCAGGGTCATGCTGAAAGAATGCAACCTGGCAGACAGTAACCGCAAGAAGAAGCCGCATCTTCCAACTGGTGCAATTAAGTTGTGGGGTAGAGACTGATATATTACCTTTGCACACAAGTAGTGTCTTACGCCTCAGTAGGCGACTTAAATCCTGCCTCCAAACATGGAAATTCTCAATTGAGGGCTCGCAGCGATGGGTTTGCTCCGTGCATGGTTGTAAGAACCGGGCATCGTATGGTCTTATAGGGGTGGTTACCTTATAAGCCTATAATTTAGAAACCTGATCTTGGGTTACGTGTTTATAGATTCTTTCCTCCTCTATTTCCCAATGCTCAAAGACAAAATTTAAAATAATTTGGGAGTTCCTATCCAATTTCAGCACTCTAGATAAAGGGTATCCAACCCGCGGTAAAGGACAACAAGTAATCCCCACAAGACCGTAAACTTTTAATATTATGTGATTTTTAGCGTTGTTTTTCAAGATTCGAAGGTCCATCTCAGAGAAAAATATTCTATAATATACCTCACAATCATTCCTTATTCATGTCATTACCTGTTGGCTGTACATACAATTTTGAGAACCATTTTCTAGGTAGTTGAATTAATGTCGCAACGCAACACCACAACGGGCTATTGGCGACGGTCCTTGATTAACCCAGATCCGAGGATAACATCTCGTTATTTTGAACCACGGTCAGATGATTGATTCACACATGAGCTGGCATCCTACTCTCTAAACTACCACCACGCCAACTTGAAGCCGTTTGAGATTACGACAGATGTAACGACTAATGAGCACCATTCACCGTACCTGCTGGCTGTACATGCAATTTTGAGAAGCATTTTCTAGGTAGTTGAATTAACGTCACAATGGAACAACACAACGGGCTATTGGCGACTGTCCTTGATCAACAAAGATCGATCCGAGGATAACACCTCGTTATTATGAACCACGGTCAGATGATTGATTCGAATATGAACTGGCATCCTACTCTCTAAACTCCCACCACACCCAACATGAAGCCGTTTGAGATTACGACAGATGTAACGACTAACGAGCACCATTCACCGTTTACGACGGTCTATGGTTGGATCGAGCTTCGAACTCGCAACCCTTGGGTTGCTAATCTGCTACTCGTCCAACCGGGCTACCGATTCCTTCCCATTTTCAAGGATAAAATACAAGATGATAGGTAATTTCGTAATTTTAGTTAACGTCGTACTAGAGCAACACAACGGGCTATTGACGACGGTCCGGGATCAGTCCCTTAAGGGAAAGATCCGAGGACTACACCTCGTAATTTTGAACCACGGTCAGATGACGAAGCAACACCTGAGCTGGCACCCCACTCTCCAAACTTCCACGCCAACCCAACGTGAGGACTTTCGGCCACGACAGATTTAAGGTGCACCAGCCGCCTCTACACCATACGCTTACAAACATCCATGCCCGGACCCGGATTCGAACCAGGAACCTTCCGATCTAGAGGCTAACACCTTAACCACTATACCGGTTGGTCGGCCAAAAAATACAAGATGAAATTGGATTTAAAAGTTTTTTTGACCTACAACCTTGAAAAGTCATTAAGAATTCTAACCTTTTTCATCGAATCAGACATTGATGCATCAGTTTCACCGAAACATGCTCGAACACCAACTAGTTTTTAGTTTATATTGCCCTCTTCTTTAAAAAATTTTTTAAATAAAAAATGAATAAAAAAATTAAGTAGTTTTGTTATTGATATACTTTAACTACACATTTTATATGCGGCCCACAATAATTCCCCTTCACGCAATGAGGCCCAGTCAAGTTGGACCCTGCTTCAGGTAGTTTAAAGTAAGATTTTACATTGTATTGTGTAGGGTTCCATTCTACACACGGTAAGACGAACAAGCAAAAAGTGATGTAAATGGTCTTAAGAAATCCTAGACGTATTTTTAAACAAGTTAGAAAAACTCTGGACATTTGGGATAACTTCAATTTTTACTTCGGGGTAAATGGAAAAGAAAATACTACGGCTCATTCTCTTTTTGTGTTCATCTCAGAATAGCGAGTCCTTGTATCCAGCGCTTTTTAGACATATGAATTAATGCCTCCGTTCCCAATCTTACAAAAAGTAATTTGGTAATATCAAAATCAACGTCGTACTAGAGCAACACAACGGGCTATTGACGACGGTCCGGGATCAATCCCCTAAGCTAAAGTTCCGAGAAGAACAACCCGTAATTTTGAACCACGGTCAGATGACGAAGCAACACCTGATCTGGCTCCCCACTCTCCAAACTTCCACACCAACCCAGCGTGAGGACTTTCGGCCACGACAGATTTAAGGTGCACCAGCCGCCTCCACACCATATGCTTATAAACATCAGTGCACCCGGATTCGAACCAGGAACCTTTCGATCTGGAGGCTAACACCTAAACCACCAGACCAATTGGTCGACGACGTTACAAAAGAATTATTCAGTTAAAACAGGTACAGATATCATGGTTCTCACACTTCAAGCAAAAGAAAAATTAGGTTATTTTTAAGGCCCCATCAAGGCTACTTGTTATTTTTTAGGCTACATTTAACAAAATCGACGTGCATTAAAAAGTAACAACTTATCAAAAATTTATGAAATTAAAGTGCAAATACAGCTTTTTCACAACCAGTCACTTTTACGTTGTAAAAAAACCCACATAAAGGTCAATAGAGGTTGTATTTACAAAGCAACATTTTTTTTTTGCACACTCAATTTATCGATACTTCTACAGCATGCATGCCCATGGAAGTACACACATGAATTGGCCTTTTCCAGGAATTCATCCCACCGAAAAGTACGAGAATATTCTTTGATTCCTCCTTTTGGGTATAAGAAGTTCTAAGAATTTCCCTTTCCTATACATGTCTTTCCTTATCCCTACAACCACGCAATGACATTTGACCTCGAACAAGTATTGATCTTGGTTTTTGAATGCAGAAGTAAAATATGATGTAATCATACAATAGGTCTTTTAAGGGCTTTGAAAATCTAAAATGAAAAACCAGGTCTCACTGAGATTTTTGCCAGTGAGAGCTCCGAATATGGATGAACTAGTCACGAAAATTTAATAAAACCAAAATTAATAATAAATAAAACAAATTAGTTTTCATTTTAACATTCAAACTTGGGATGTGACATCGATGTCCATGTTTTATAAAAACATTGTTGAATTTACCATCGATTAATTGGAGCCATGTTTTATTTTTGAATGAAAAAAGCACCAGAGTAAAAATTAAGAAAAATAACCGTGTAACTAAGTATTTTTCAGTGATGGCGACATTTGTCCCATCAAAAAGAGTTTTTTTTCCTTAACTGGTGGTATAGTTAGTGAAAAAAAGAAAAAGAGGAGAAAGTTAGAAAACTTTTTTTTTACACACTGCAAATAACAAATATAGGGGCCTATAATTATAGGCCCGACTATTTTTTATTTACAGTAAATAAAAAATGCGTTTGTTGTGTGTCCCCCATATGTTGATAAATAATTAATAATCACTAACGATAATTATTATTACGTAAATACCTAATTATACTTATAGTTAATAGTACCTATGTGAAATTGTTGTAAATATTATTTTCTTTTATATTATTCAATTTGAAAATAAAAGATTTGTTAATTGTTCTTATTAATTTTTTTTTACTTTGTTTTGACAGTTAAAAAAAGTTTTACTTTTAAATTAATAAACACGGCAAATGACAAATTACATATCTTATGTCATCAGCTGATCCAATAAAAGTTACAACCAACCGTATATGACAATAGAATCAAATCATAAGGAAAGCGATTAGTTTTTTGCTCTCTTGAAATGTGCAGCTTTTAGACATACGACCTTATGCACTTCGAGTAACGACATACAAAAATTGAGTGCTTGATGTTGTTTTTATAGTATTATATCTATATATATAATTCTCTTACGTGGCACGCAAAAAAGACGTTATTTGTTATCGTGTTTTGGCAACAGTGTACGATTGTTTGTTTACCACTAAGCATCGCGACTGAATTGAATTAATAGTGTTATCGGATAAAATTTTATTGAAAAAAAAAATGAATATTAGTCGAGCTGTTGCAGCTTACAAACGACAGTGTTTTGGCAACAGTGTACGATTGTTTGTTTACCACTAAGCCTCGCGCCTCAATTGAATTAATAGCGTTATCGGATAAAATTTTATTGAAAAAAAAAATGAATATTAGTCGAGCTGTTGCAGCTTACAAACGACAGTGTTTTGGCAACAGTGTACGATTGTTTGTTTACCACTAAGCCTCGCGCCTCAATTGAATTAATAGCGTTATCGGATAAAATTTTATTGAAAAAAAAATGAATATTAGTCGAGCTGTTGCAGCTTACAAACGACAGTGTTTTGGCAACAGTGTCCGATTGTTTGTTTACCACTAAGCCTCGCGCCTCAATTGAATTAATAGCGTTATCGGATAAAATTTTATTGAAAAAAAAATGAATATTAGTCGAGCTGTTGCAGCTTACAAACGACATGCTGGGTATTCGATTTCCAAAGCAGCGTTCACCTTTCGAATCAAAATTTGCTCAAAGTTTTCATTTGAATCCCAAATTGTTCGAGTTCTGATTCCAGAGTTACTGTATAATTTTTCTGTAGTACAACAAATTTATGTTTGAAAAATATTTTTTTTTTGGTCTATCATACTTTGTAAACAGTGTCTTCATTGAAGCGAGCAAGGTTCGCGCAGCGAACCAATCAGATTGCAAAGCAATCCTCCGGGGGTTGGCGAGCGTTAATTAGCAGGGGGCGGGCTTCCTAGTATACTTTTATTCCAATTTTAATACATAACAGTATAAATCAATTTTCAAATATATATAATTTTTGTACCCTAGTTTTATAACCAAAGATCATCGCTAGACTGAACAAGTTGATATACGTATGTGCCCTTGAGGACTCTGACATGACATGAAACATCCGCAATAGTTGCCTGCATATTTCTGTTTCAAGCTGCTACTGCTAGATGGAGATTTATGGCGGAAGGCCAAGATTTTTTGGTTTGGGGTTTTGTGGCACAAGGGTTATGTTTGGCCAAACTGTGCCAAGCAACGTCAAGTAAATGGACTACACAAGGAAAGCTGTAGTGACACAGAAGAGATAAAAATACACACAGGGAGAAATGGAATCAGGTTTGAATCGAACCTTCTGTCTACAACAGACAGCACAGGGGGGCAGCAAAACCACTTAGGCACGGCGACCCCAAAGGGGTGAAGCTGTCGTAGAACGAAAAAAAAAAAAAAAAAAAAAATCCAACTGAATAAGGTTAATGAATGTTTCCACGAAAACCGTAAAACAAATGCAATGCAATTCAGGTGCACAAAATAGCACGACACGCCCCGTGTTTTGTTACAGAAAAGATTCACACACAACCTCAATTTTAAAAAAAAAGCTCGCATTTAAAGCGGAATGTGTTTAAAAGTCTGATTAATAACCTGGATACAATTCTCACTCCAGATGCTTGGGTGGAGTGCCGAACACCCCCAATCGAACGCGCAGATAATTTCGCAACAGCCCCAATTAAAAGGCCTGGAACAATGGGGCAGACTCGGCCCATTTCCACGACTCCATAACCATCACGAGGAAAGGGGCATTATGTGTCCAGGAAAAATATAATAAAAGGGGGTTGGGAACGAACAAGGGCCGATTAGTGCGTTTACGCCCATACCTTATTCTTGGCGGAAGAATTCGAAAACATCAACAGTTGTGCTTGTAGCGAGCACTCAAGGCCACAAGGGGCGGGAGGTTATTTTGTAGCACAAATTTGTGCCCTTGGCGCGAGGCTTCGTTTTTTAAAAATTTAATACCACCAACACTTGCTTTCTTGATTGACTCGTTAACACACCTTTAATCGAGTTTTGCGGCACACCGCTGCGAGCAACCTGAGATGGGTGTAACAATGCAGTTTTCTGGGATGCATGTGGAACAATCTACAGAAAAGTATTCATTTTGGTGAACAATCCTATCAGCGGTGGCATTAAGGGAGACGCCATAATACGATCATTTCGCAATGTTTCCAGTTTGTTCCTGTGGGTTTCACTACAACATTTATTCTAATATCCTACAGCTAACATTTACAGCAAAATTACAGATATTTGGGGACAAGAAGGATTCGGCTGAAGTTTAGTGTAGATAGGTAAAAGTGTAAAAGAAAGTTTAAATGGTAGTGTAAAAGAACAAGATATGTGGGTTTCAACACCACAACATTTATTATATTATCCTACAGCTAACATTTACAGCAAAATTACAGATATTTTGGGACTAGAAGGATTCGGCGGAAGTTTAGTGTAGATAGGTAAAAGTGTAAAAGAAAGTTTAAATGGTAGTGTAAAAGAACAAGATCTGTGGGTTTCAAAACCACAACATTTATTATATTATCCTACAGCTAACATTTACAGCAAAATTACAGATATTTTGGGACTAGAAGGATTCGGCGGAAGTTTAGTGTAGATAGGTAAAAGTGTAAAAGAAAGTTTAAATGGTAGTGTAAAAGAACAAGATCTGTGGGTTTCAAAACCACAACATTTATTATATTATCCTACAGCTAACATTTACAGAAAAGTTACAGATATTTTGGGACAAGAAGGATTTGGCGGAGGTTTAGCGAGCGTGTCCTCGCAATCTCAGTAACAATGGTCTCTGTGGCATAAACTAGCGTCTTGCAGCTGAAAACCACCTGTCGATGGAATCTTGGGTGTTCTAAAGGGGCTTGGGATTTATGAGATCGTAATGTGACTGTAATGTCAGATGAAAAAGGTTTATTTCAAGTGCCCAGAACTTTATGACCGCTGTAATGTCAAACGGAGTGCTGCAATAGTACTTCTAGGTTAGTTATGGACAGTTGATCATTTGAATAGTTTTATGATCTCCAATTAAGAAATTTATGAATATGTCTGCTTGATCAGAGAAGCCGCGTTTAGAGTGTTACAGCAACATGCGTTTCGGAAGTTCAATATGGGGATTTCTCAGTGGAATTCGTGGTCGCGATACCAGTTTAGATAACGAGTCTCCTGAACTAAAAATTAGAATACCTCTCTTAATTATTCCAGGAATTCAATGTTTAACTTGGGCGCAAACGTATAAAATTGTCTTTTCCTTTATAGCAATCCAGGGGATATCTCCTTTAGGTGAATACCAGCTTCTGGAACCCAATGTACTCCGGTGATCTTTTCTGTTTCCATGCTGTACACTGTTTCAGTAAACAAAGGGAAGCTCTCCCGAGGTACTCAAACGATCTTATCCTGCTTTCCTCCCACTGTTCACCAATTCCCCAATGACGACATTTCTCACTTGACGTTATCTAGTATTTGGCGCAGTTTGGCCATATATGGCCCTTACGCCATAAAACGCCAAAACAACCATCATTCTTAAGGGGCTTTTTCTGTCAAGCTAAGGTAATTTTAGGCCCGGTGCACGCATCCGGTTTTTCAACGTGCGGCACCGAAGCCCAACTAAGCACACATAACCGTGAAATGACGCACGAACTCATTTCGCGCCATTTGCGATGAATATTCTATCGAAGAAAACGTATTTATTTCGCTTAATTGGTGTAAAAAAAAGTATATTTTGAAACAAAATAGGCGTTACTAGATACAACCATTTATTAATTATTATTTATATTCCATTTATAAATGAAAAAAGGTACTTCAGAACGGAGACGCGTGTGCGGCGGCGGCGTGGGGAACTGCGGTACAAATTGGACGTGCGTCGCCCCAGCGGTGCTGGAAGGATGTGTGCACTGCTCCATTGGATCTAATGTATCTCAGACCGCACTTCCGTTGCGATAGCGGTGCCGCACGTTGAAAAACCGGATGTGTGCACCGGGCCTTAAATAACGTCGAACAAGAACAACACAACGGACTATTGACGACGGTCCGGGAACAATCCCCTAAGGGAAAGATTCGAGGACAACACCGCGTAATTTTGATCCACGCTCAGATGACGAGGCAACACCCTGAGCTGGCACCCCACTCTCCAAACTTTCACACCAACCCAACGTGAGGACCGATATATTTAAGGTGCACCAGCCGCCTCTACACCATACGCTTACAAAAATCCATGCACTGACCCGGATTCGAACCAGGAACCTTCCAATCTAGAGGCTGACATCTTAACCACCAGACCGGTTGGTCGGCTCTGTCAAGCTAAATGCAGGTTGGCTAAAGTACTTCTGCGGCGAAACATGTTTCCAGTACGTGACGTTACTTGACTTGTTTTTTGAATGAGATTTCAACATGTCGCCAATAAAATTTGCAAAGTATGAATTCCGAGATAGATCAACCGCCAAATAGATTTCAAGCCAAGCGTCGCAATACGACGATGAACAGCATTCTAAGGTAACCCCGATATATAACATGCAAGAACATTTGTGTAACAATAGGTAATAAAATCTCACCCACCCGATTTCTCTCATTTCACTGAAAATCCCTCTGATACAACAGTACACCTATTTTAAAACCCCATGAAAAAACTTATAAAATTTGAACTTAGAAAAGAAGGGGAAAAACACCCGTTTCAGATTTTTGATTAATTTGAATGGGGAATAAGGATTTCCAGACAAAGTATCCTAACCTGATTGCAGAGTGCAATACAGCTATAGCAAGACTACACATTACGACAAAAAGGAAATGCCATACTTCCCGGATCACACCTTAAGGCCCGGTGCACACATCCGTTTTTTCAACGTGCGGCGCCGCTGGGGCTCCGAAGCCCAACTATGCACATATAACCGTGAGATGACACAAGTACTTATTTCGCGCCATTTGCGATGAATATTCTATCGAAGAAAACGTATTTATTTCGCTTACTTGGTGTAAAAAAAGTATATTTTGAAACAAAATAGACGTTACTGGATACAACCCATTTAATAATTATTATTTATATTCCATTTATTTATGAAAACAAGGTACTTCAGAACGGAGACGCGTGTGCGGCGACGTGGGAAACTGCGGTACAAATTGCACGAAAGTTGGACGTGCGTCGCCGCAGAGGCGCCGGAAGCATGTGTGCACTACTCCATTGGATCTAATGTATCTCAGACCGCACTTGCGTTGAGGCAGCGGCACCGCATGTTGATAAACCGGATGTGTGCACTGGGCCTAAGTGGGATTCAACAACATAAAGATATCCTATTAGTTTTCATTCATCTCAAAACTAACATAAAGGTAAGGCACTGTTAAGACTTAAATCAAAATGCTCAACTGTCACCTGAACCTTATAGAACAGTAGTCATCAGATAGTCGACAGTTCTCACTGAAATCAATAGATACCAATTGTTAGATAAAGGTTAGTTTTAAGTACCTAAAGGGACATTTTCTGTCAGTATTTTTGTTAAAACCAGGTATCAAAAGTATCGAACAAGGAACCACTGTTCTTGATGCAAGCATCGGGTCGAACCGGATACATTTTATTACAGATCATATACCGGAACAAAGAATGTAAAGGAAAGGCCTCTCGATACCTCGTCACTCCTAAATCTACATTCATTATATACACTAACTAAATTAACGATATCAGTCAACAATTTAAGCCATGCATCTTAAATGGTGAATATCCACTGAACTTCAACCTCTTCCTCCATGGACAATGACTCCTCAAGCCCCAAATTAATTTGCATCTGTATTCTGTACTGGTGCTCCAGCAGGACCTTTAAAAACTGAACTTTGATCCACACCAAACCCCAGGCTAGGAATGGGAAACACTGGTTCCAAATCTGGGTGGGTCACCACGGCTGTTTCCCAATCTTAAATCACTTTATGATCCAATGTATCACACTTTTATTACGTATGGTATAATTCTGGGTTTGGTCTTTTACATCACTCACAGGAGGGTGGGTTTGATCCGGTCAACTCTCTCACTGGAGTTACGCCTATGGATTCCGAGAAATGATAGAGGCGAAAATTCGTTCAGAATCCAAATCAAACTTTTACTGTTGTCTGAGGTGCGAATCTGAATAATATTTTCTTCAAGAAATTATGGAAGTCAAAGGCATGTGTTCCAAGCTATAGGCAGCTTATAAATTTCCATACAGACATCATTCAGAAGTTGTCAGCGTTCACAAAGGAATTCGAAACGAAATGAACTAGTTTTTTTAAGACACTGCTCAAATTCTACGAAAGATACTTATTCTAGATTCTGATGACTCAGCTTGTTGTTCAACTCTGCAGGGGACGTGGTCTATGGTCATCTTTGACGATAGCCATTTCTTATCTCGCACCACAGGAAAGGATAGTTCTAAAGAGGCAAGATAGTGTCAAAGTTTATCGTTTGCGCGCGCGCGCGCGTTTTTATACAATGAAAGAATTAAGAATCGTTTGCTGCTTAAATTATTTTTATTTCTAAGACAACAGTTGGTGTGGTGGCAACATTAAAAAAATATTTTTTTTTGGAACTAGAAGGTCGATATTTTATTTTGCTACACGGAGGCAAATTTTTAAGAGAAAATCAATTTCAAATGAAAAAGTAACAATTAATGAAAGGACAAAACTAAATCGGGACGAATGGCCAGATAAGGAGTCAAGTATTTCAAAAATCAATCTCAGGGCTTCCTTACTTGTCACCAAATGGGATCAGTATTAACAAAGAAACGAAGATTTCGTGTGATTAATGCCTTCCTCTCTTTCCAAACTTAGCACTATCCCAAAAACCCTATATTTGGTGAAAAATGCACAAAAAGATTTTTTTTTTTTTCAAGGGATGGTGGGATATTTTATGTCTTTGTTCATACCGCATTATTAGACATAATATTAGAGATGTGAGAGAATATATATAACTATTCTCTCATATATATATTATATATTATACTTTATCAGTATATATACCTAACAGTTTAAATTTACTCTTAGAATCTTTATATGCCCAGCTTAACCATTTCCAAGTTGCTTGAAATCGCCTCGAAACATTTTAATTTGGTAAATAAAATGAGTACGTAAGAATCAAATTGAGAAAAAGGATATAAAAAGTTGTTGATCATGCTGCAAGTCATACTGCAAGGAAAGGTAGATGAATTCTGCGGATAAAGAAATTTGGCAGGAATGTAGATCATAATTAAAGGGAATGTTGTATTCGAATGATGATGCAATAGGTTTTGATAAAGGGTAACTTACACAACAAGAAGCCAATCTGCACGGTGAAACATTTAGAACATCTTAACAACCCTGGCGCAGCTTTTGAAGTTGAATTTAGTCCGATATCTGGATATGGGAGTAAGTGTAAATTTTAAGGAAACTAACCAAGTAGAAAATTAAATATAGAGAGGTGCTGCCATCTTCAGTTATCATTTTGTTATAATCGACGGATAGTAATTGGTAACTGAATTTGTAATTAATAGTAATTGGTAATTAACTGAAAGCGAAAAATAATAATTTTACGGTGCTTGCTCAAATGTTTTAGCTTCCAGACTCTGAACGTGAGAAATTGATAACAAATTGTATAGTAAAAACTCGTATGGATTTCCCAGATATATATTTTTTCTTTAGATGTAATAATCACAATTGAAAACAATTCTCCGGAAAGACGCGATTTTGAAGAACGATCACCATTTGCATACATTATAAATAGTAATACAATTCGTGAACAAATTGTTTCGCCGTATGTTCTTTGTATTGCAGATACTCATTTGACTTTATTCGTCAGCTTTGTATTTAATAGCATTTCTATTCGACTATTCACACAGCGAAAATTTAAATGGAAATGTAATATAAGAATAATATATATATACACCACGTGTATCACGACTGTGGTGACTGATTGGAATGCAAAAATAGGACTCTTGAATTTAGCATAAAAAAGTTCAAAAAATTACACGCACGATATTTTCTTTACACGTTTTTGTTAGGTGTTCGTGATTTGTTTAATTTTTTAATATTCGAAGGTAGTTTCATTGTGTTACAAAAATGCAAAACAAAAATCAATCAAAGCAGGGAATGAAAAGGGGAACGAAAAGCGAAGTTAAACTATATTCCATTATCAGATATGTAGTGCTGCCATCTATTGTAAAGTCTGTCAAACTTTTAAAATATTTGTTCATATGATCGATTATTTGTTTGTATCTAAAGATATGGTAGCGGTGACAAAAGTGATAAAGAAGGGACTTTGATACGAATTCTATTAATAAAGGAACAGCTTAAAGAAATGGAAATTTTATGAAAGATACGGAAGAAAGGAAATTTGCCGCTTAAACATTTTTAAAGCGAATATATTTATGCATACGAGTAAGTAGAAAAGCTAAAACAGTGGCAACTTTCTGGTATTAAAACTAGATAATGAATGGAAAATTTAAGAAAAGTTCCATTGGGGATAAAATGTTCCGGAACAGTTTTAAAATAAAATCTTTTTAAATAATTAAATGGAAAACCTCTTTAAGATTATCTCTATATCCAGTCTATCTCCAATCATCTTAGTTTTTACACGCAATAAAATCTCCTTTTTTTCGATAATTACATTACAATGAATCAGCGATTTTCGAAGGATAGTAAAGAAAAACGGTTTAAATTGGGTAAGATTTATTTTTTATTTCCACGGTTGCTTGTGTTCACTAATAATTTCAAGTAAACAACCATACTAAAAGATTAAAAAATAAATAAATAAAAGATAGCAATTATCTACCCGTTTTCCACCCAAAGTTATCTTAAAATCCTTAAATCTTCCGAAAATTTTCTTTATATACTAAACTCACTCTCTCTCACTCAATCTCTCTTTCTTTCTATATACACTATACCCTACAATAACGGAATAGACAGCAAGATATGACGGTATAAGGGAAATAATACATGCTTTAATAGGGGGAATGGTCCCCCACGGGCTGCAATTACACTAGCAACCCTTCTGGGCATGTTTTCAACAAGGTTTTGATACACAGCTATAGGTATTTGTGTACATTCCTGCTGCAAGAATGTCGCCATCTCAGTTATAAATTAGAATACTTCAGTTACTTTCAATATAATTTCTCTATTTACAGATACATTACTCTTGCTGAAATGAATTTACTTTCATATGACTTGAAAATATCTTACCATCATGCGATTTATACTAATGTTAAAATTTATGCCTTGATTCTAAATTACGTCTCGTTTAATAATTTAGTTAGCAATGCGGTAGTGGCAAACACGCAACGCAAACAAAAGTTGAATACGTAAATTTCCGCACATTGCCATGATTCCAAAAATTTATTCCATAATTAATTTAATAAGCTGATATAATTTCTGATGAGGGTTGCAATAATATTGCGGCAATAAAATTGTGTGCAGAGTTGTTAGTGCAATATATACATATGTAATTTGTGCATTTACTTGGAACAGAATTTATTATTCCTTCATGCTTTGACTTAAATAGAAATTGATAAGGCTTGATATGGAGCCAAAAGACAGAAAATAGACTGTACTTCAATTAAAGCGACATGCAAAAGATCAACTCTTTGTAGATAATAAATATAATGCACAGAATATATCTCTAAAATTCAGATTTTTGTTACTTCAACACAACTAGAATATTGGATGAAACTGAAATGGGAGTTCACTAAAATTTTAAATTGATAAAATCACAATGCTGAATGAAAAAAATGATTTTGGTATAAACATACTTTTGGCTTTATCAAGCAACCTCTACTCAAAATGTTAGAGCGCAAGTTTTAAAATTTTATCCTTGGTTTTCCTAGTAGGGATGCGACATCGACATCAATGTTTGCAAAACATCGATGTTTTAAAAAAAATTGTCGCTACGCTAGCCACATGCAAGTTGTAGGTGGCGCAGTTTCATTTCCACCCCAAGTGTATTTCAGCTGCGTCAATAAATTTTTCTTATACGTGCATGTCCATCATTTGATATTGCCTGTCTTGTACCCGGCGAACCTCGACCAAATATAGTCCTTGCACAAAATCCCAAAACACCCAATCAAATTGCTGAAACTTGTTCACGCTACAGCTAATGACGTTAAAAGTACAATTTCTGCATACAAAAAGTATACGATAAAAATCAATACACAATGACCAATTCTACAAATAGAAGATTCCCGATATTGTTCAAGAGAGATAGAGTTTGTATTATCTGCAGGATGATCCCTTTCGTACGAACCTTTAAGGTTCCCAATGGGTTTTTCGGTACTGATAAATCACAATGAATCGATCCATCTCGATCACTTAAATCAGTAGAATTGTAGAATCAGTTCAAACAAACTAATCAATACCATGCCATTCAGATCGAATTCTCCCCTACAATGTATTGTTTATTGAGTACCATCCAAGCGCACATGGATTTAAATTCCTGTGGACACGTAGGAATCCTTTAGGATGATTCATCAATAGTTTTACCATACCCTTCACCGATGGAAATAATTAAGATTTTCCTGGACTAGCATATTTGTTCCCATCGGCTATTGCACTTCTCGGCCCTGCATAGGGGCACCTGGCAGCTTAGATAAGAATAACCGAATAAGGGTTGTCATTGTGGACATTTCCTGTTACAAATTTTCTCTCGATTCGAGCTCTGACCTAACTAGACTGGATTCACTTTGAATCCATTTTGTTTCATGTCTATAATGCTGTATAAACCGAGTGAAAACAACAAAAATGATCCCGACATTAGTAAGTAACTGTAATAAAATTGCTCTGAAATCGGGGAGGACAAGAAACATTTTTGAACGGTAAACAAGTCTTTGATACAAGGATGTGCAGACCACGGCCCGCGGGTCTCATGCGGCCCTCCGTTCATTTGCTGGCCTCTCCATGCGTTATTTTAACTTTAACAAGTTACACATTTGGCAATTGAGCTTAAAACTTCGTTGATAATGCATTGAAATGGGGAAGCCTCTTTGGGTCCACATAATACCCGTGAACAAGCTTTTACAGCCATGAATATTAACAAAGCGAAAAAATGGAATCACTTGACTTAAGGAAAATTTAGTCAATTTTGAGCTTGGCTACTGCAAAAATCGAATCAAATATTGAAACAATTGTTAAATCAAACGCAATGTCACGCAATCAAATCAATTTACTGTGTTTTTTTTAAAGAAACTTTCATGGCATGGTTTTGGGGCGGCCCGTCACAATGCATCAATGAAGCTCTTGTTCTTCACAAGTCTATGCATTCCCGTTTTAATATTTCTGAAATGCCGCCCCTTTAGACACTGGCACCCGGGGCCGTTGTTCTTTTCGTCGCTCCCTAGCTATGCCACTGCCACATGCAAAGTGCACGTCAACCTTCTCGACATTCGTAAAATGATACATTGTTACCTGTGCGATGTTGGCGTCTACAGTGACGATGGCCCAAACTGGTCAACTGTCGCGCAACGCCCCTCCATTAAATCCAGGGAGATAAGAAACATACGGGAATGTGTGAATAGAAATTCGTAATTTCGCTACACTTTTTTTAAGGGATCACACAATCCATTTACCTCTACAATAAAAAAGGAAGTGTTTGTCTGTCTGTTTCTTGCCGCAAAATCCTAACGATTCGATGGCACTTACAGCAATGAGATTTGACACACAGGTAGTCCAAATTTTTTGCTATTTTTGGGTCGCGGCGAATTTTAAAATTAAATCTAGAACATTTTAAAATTAATTGAATCATTATTGAATGCTACAGCATGGAAGAGATCACAGATTCTAAATTTATTGTTTTCGTTTCCGGTGCGCGGATGAATAATTTTTCTACCAGACGAAAACAAACAATCTTTTAACTGGAGGCAATTAGTTCTTTTTCTATCCCCTAGACCGTTAAAGATAGAGTAAAAATTTCAGTGGATGTGAAATTTGCGGAAAATTTCACTTTAGATCCATACCTAAAAATATGATTTTCTTTATATAAATAACTTTTAAATTGAATATATCATCTATATTTTCGCACGAGATTGTGACGTCACGGTAACTTTCCCTTTCCAAAAATAAACAGATTACATTTCCTGCCTCTTTCAGTGGAGAGCAAAAAATAAAAAACATTTTAGGAGGCATTGTTTAGTTCTTTTTCGTAAAAACGGATTCGTTAAAGATCGATTAAAATTTTCAACGGATTTGAAATCTACGGAAAATTTTACATCAGTTTATATTTCTTATACCACGGGCACGGGCGACGCCGGACTAGCCAGGCAGTTTCATATATAACTAAACACGTCATTCACTCATTAATTATTGAAGCACCGATTGATTCAGCATAGATAATTTTATCTTTAGTCTGAATCATACTCAAATGAACTTTTAAGCACATGAATTTTCGGAAAAATTTAAACCACTACAACTGTCTGCTCGATCTAGTTTTAAATAGCATCTATCTATATATATATTTCTCTTACGTGGCACGCAAAAAAGACGTTATTTGTTACCGCGTTTTGGCAACATTGTGTGATTGTTTGTTCACTAGGAGCCTCGCGCCTCATTTGAATCTATAGCGTTAACGCGGATGAAATTTTATTGAAAAAAATGAATTTTAGACGAGCTGTTGCGGTTTGTAATAGAAATCTAAGAAAGCGGAGGATCTTTTCAGGGCTATTTAAAAAACGTTCCTTTTCAAGGCTAACAATTATAGTACAACAAGACGCATGCACTACAACTTTCGACAACAAACTCAGTCAAAAAGTGTATGGGTGGTTCGAGTACTGGGGAAATGTACACACAAACAACATGCTGGGTATTCAATTTCCAAAGCAGCGTTCACATTGCGAGTAAAAATTTGCTCAAAGTTTTCATTTAAATTCTGATTCCAGAGGTACTGTATATATCTTTTATGTAATACAACAAATTTAGATTTGAAAAATATTTTTTTGGAATATCATATTTTGTAATCAATCCCTTCTGCTAGGACACGTGTCTTCATTGATGCGAGCGAAGCGAGCATAGGTTCGCGCAGCGAACCAATGAGAATTGCGAAGCAATCCTCCGGGGGTTGGCGAGCGTTAGCGAGCAGGGGGCGGGCCCCCTAGTTTTCAATATTTTGCAGTATCTTTGTAGTGCGGCTCCAGGATGAAGGCAGTCGAGTCACGTGTCTTTGATCGGGTCTATTATTTATGTTAAGGAACTGGTGATAGTATAAACAAAGTGCTTGTTTAAAGCGAATTCTGGTTCCAAATCTACCGTTCGGTGCCGAAAGCGATAGTTTCACGGGTTGGCGGGGATAGAACTATCCAAGCAATTCACCCTTTTCCTAACAAGTTTTCACCCTTTTTCAAAAATCAACTGATCCAAGATCGACTGCATTCTCGTCGTACCAAAAACATGATTGGCGATCGTCTTGGGGTTTATCCCGCGCTTGCTCATTATCTCTGTTATCACTTGTGGCACTGAACTGTAGACTTGGCACCAGAATCCACGCTAAAGGAGTCAGTTGTGGAAGCGCTTTGTTTGCGTTCTAACCTATCAACCTAATTTAAAGAAGATTTGTTCGAAATCACCTGACTCGATTGGCAACTTGCGGAAGCCAGACCATAGTTCACAAAAGGAAGTGGACCGTCTTGATAAATACAATTATACAATTTTTAAAATGACAGTCATTTGAAGAGTGAACTCCCTTCATGGCAGATTTAAACGGAGCTACGGCTCAAAAGGGAGCCTTGAATTTCTACCAGGGGATACGCGGTTGTCTAAGTAATTATAAACTGCTTTCACAAGATAGTTCACAAAATAAAGAGAGCTGTCCTACAGGTAAATATGGATTCTCCAAGACAACCCTTTTTAAGACGACATTAGTTTTAAAAACGAGTCTTTGAATAGTGAATTCCCTTTATGGCAGAGGTTTTTAAACTGAGCTACGGCTCAAAATGGAGCCTTGAATTTTTACCAGGGGATAAGCGGTTGTCTAAGTAATGATAAACTGCTTTCACAAGATAGTTCGAGCCGCGGTAGCTCAGTCAGTAGAGCGTCGGGCTCGCATAGGAAGGGTTGTGGGCTCTGTCCTCAGCAGAGCCTGCAATTCTGATGGTTGTGAGATCGGCGCTTGGACCTGGCTAAAGACCGTCGTGTTCGCTAATGGTGGCTGGGACTCGTTAAACAGGTCGTGGTCACAAAGTCCCCCCATGTACCCATACCAAAACAATACCTCTGGGGGTACCTGATCAAGGGGTTATCGGCCTCTGATTGGGATCTAAATTACGATACGTGTGAGTGAATGGATGTGTCAAAGGGACCTTCCTGTAAAACGGATGTATCATGCATGAAGAAGTACAACCCTCCGGGGCAATGGCACCCCCAATTGGGCCATATATGGTCCGCACGACAACAACACAAGAAAGTTCACAAAATAAAGAGTGCAGTCCTACAGGTAGATATGGATTCTCCAAGGCAACAATTTTTAAGACGCGACATTAGTTTTTAAAACGAGTCATTTGAAGAGTGAACTCTCTTTATGGCAGAGGTTTTCAAACTGCTCTGTGGCTCCCAAGGGAGCCGTGGTCTTCGACCTGAGGATACAAGGTTGTTTAAGTTATGATAACCTGTGTTTAGCGAGACGATATTAAGTGTTCTCTGAAGAATGCAACCATAAATCTATTGTTGAGAATATTTTTTGTACGAAAAGTCCGGCATATTTGGTCTGGTTGAGATCATTGTCGGGATAACGGACCATCTAGATGGCCTTGGCCGAGCCTTGAAAAACTCAACACGACTCAAACTGATAGCGACGAAGATACAGTATTTCAACTTCGGTGAGACATATAAAAAATAAGTAGTAGTCCACGATAAAAAAGAAAACGAATATCTATGGCTGTCGAACATCCAAAAGGAGTATTAGTACTATCGAATTACAGGATGTTTCCAAAACTTCCTGTACAAATTTGAAGGGTAAATAAATGAAACCGGATTCACAAGGGAAAGTCCGCAAGAACCTCCCGGATGTGCTCAACCTTTGCGGCTTTGTAAATCTTTCTTTATAATAGTCCGGGTGTGGTTGTAAATGTGTTTCAACCGTTTTCTGTTGACAAATATAAAATTTAAACTTATAAGGATTTAAATTAGTTATCAACACCAGTGGGAATATGAAAACCTGTTATCGCATTGCAGTTTCTTCAATCCAGCATCATTAAATTAATTTCTGATTTTTATCGATACAAACCATTTCAAAATACCGAGATTCCTTAACACCAAACTAAGCGAAGTCCCGTGCCTTATTTACGTTGAACTTGAAAAATGTGTCGTCTTGTTACTTTTAAATAGTCATGTTACTCGCGTTTCGAAACGAGCACGATTTCAGAGGAAAATTTTTCTTCACATTTCCTAACTGATAACTGACACTTCCATCACAGATGTTACTTTGGAGTACTGGTTTGAGCTTTTCGACAGCTTCGAATATTATTCGCCTCAGAATATTTCCGCGAAAATATCTATTCATAAAAATGCTTAAAAAAGTGACAAATCCAGGAGAACCTCCCATAGCTCAGTATAATTGATGTCAGGGCAAGAGGGGGAGAAACACTGTATTAAAGGGTGCTTTAAGGTGGAGAAAAGACGAAAGTAAATAAGTGAACAATAATTTTTATTCGGTCTAATTTTAGTTTGAGAAGTTGCTCACTTTAGTTACAAAGTAGGTGCTCGAATTTTCGACCGCAAACTGCCCTAACATGTGTTAAATCGGGTGATCATGGTGGCCAAGCGTCGGTTCACCCCAGCCAATCCAGAGCCCTAAGGTACCCACGATATTCTGTTAGTCTTTTTTTTAGAGAAGAATCACCTGAAAAGGATCTAGTAGTCTATCTCATCTAGTCTATCGCACTAGTCTCAATCCAGTCTATCGCACTAGTCTCAATCTAGTCTATCGCACTAGTCTATCTGAAAATGAATTCTCTGATCAGTCCATTTATCAGCGAAAGAACACTATCAGTATGGGCATTCGAGACTGGGGTGCTTAAAACAAAGCCTACGAGCATTTTGCTAAAGCTTTTTTCTCTATTTTAGCATTTTTGCTAAGGGAATGTTTTATCTAGCTAAAACCCTGCCACGAGGACAAATGAGGTTATAAGAGCATAAGTAGCTTAACCAACAAAATTCTGAAAATTTTGTTACCTTTTATTACGATCTTTTACTTTTTTTGAAATACGCAGGTTCAAGTCTTCTACAATTACACACTAACTTATTATTGATCACTGCTAAATAAACTTTCAAAATCTCAAATAATTTTGTAGATAAATAAAAAATAGCAAGAAAATTTCGTTTTTGTCCATTGAGTATATTGGTGGGTTAGGCCACTCTTGTTCTAATAGTCTCATATATTCCTTGAGAATACTGATTACTTATGCGTTCCCTGTCTCTCCTTAAAGTTTGCACAGGAGGATTGGACACAGCCTGAAATTGCAGTAAAGCTGTCAAGCCATACTATTCAGAGGTGCCGTGATTTGGTACAATTTTTCTTCCCTCTCCTTTTCAAGTGTGTCCAAACTAGGGATGCCTTGATCAATGTCGTCAAAACATCGATGTTTAAAAAAAACATCGATATATTTACCATGGATTTAAAGACTCATGCCTTTCTGTTCTCGGAACCTCTACTTTTCTTGGACCCTTTGGGGGTTTGTGGACTCGTGGACTTGGTCTAACTTAAAGAGACCATGTCGGGGATTAATATCAACAACACCATCGATTTATTGGAGCCGATGTTTGTTTAGCATCGATGTTTTAACGTTGTCGATGTTTTATTTTTGAATGAAAAAAGTACTAATGTGAAAATTTAAAAAATTACCGCGCAACTAAGCATTTGTCAGTGATGGCGACATCCGTCCCATCAGAAAAAAGCTTTTTCCCAAACAGGTGGGTCAGTTAGTGAAAAAAGAAGTCGGCTAACCGAGTTAACAAATTTTTTTTTTTTTTTTTTTTTTTTTTTTTTACAAACTGTAAATAACAAATATTGAAGAGTATACCAATTAAAAGTCTCAATATTTTTTATTTGCAGGACATAAAAAATAAGTATGTTTTCCCCTATAAGTTGACAAATAATTAATAATAACTAACAATAATTATTGTTACGCACTTACCTGATTGTACTTATAGTAAGTATTACCTATTTCAAATTGTTGTAAATATTATTTTGTATTATTCAATTTAAAAACAAAAGATTTGTTAACTGTTCTTATTTTTTTTTTAAATTTTTTTTTGACAGTTAAAAAAAAATCTTAGTTATAAATTAACAAACACGGCAACTGACAAATTAAATTTTCCCACCCCGTGCAAACATTAATGTTAGAGGTTACTAAACCAACTTTAAGAAACGGGAAAAAAATTTTTAAAACATCGATGGTTTTTGGGCGATGTATTATTAACATCGATGTTTCAATATTGAACATCGATGTTGTCGATGTCGCCCTAGTCCAAACTGGAATCTGATTTGAAGAGCTGATACAATAGCAACCAAAGCATCTCTCGCATCATTTAAAATATAACATTTCATATAAATCCATGAAAAAACAATTAAAAAAATTAAAATTAAAAACATAATTTTCATACCAGGGAGCCGCTGATTTGATCAGTCGCTTATATATCTATGGGCAGCACTAGTCCAGTTGAAAGAGTAGCCAACTAGTAACCGGAGGGTTGCTTGTTCGAAACTCGATCCAACCAAAGACTCTCGTGTATGTGTCTGACGTGGCCTCAAATGTCCTCACATCGGTGTAGTGCGGAAGTTTGGAGAGTGGGATGCAAGCTAAGGTGTTGTTCTCGTCATCTGACTGCGCTTCAAACTTACGTGGTGATGTCCTCGGATTGATCCCGGACCGTCGCCAATAGCCAGTTGTATTGCTCCAGTGTGACGGTAACTCAACTACCAACCCATCAGGCATTTTAACGGAAATGTAATTTTCGATGCCATGAACCACGGATATTTACGTTTGGGTGAGAGAAGACAAGGACCACACAAGTTTTTAAAATACTGGAGTAATATTCTTTAAAGAATAACATTTTACCGACCGCGTAAAAAGTATCAAAATGCTAATCGACAAACAACCCGCTCGATTTTCAAAGAATAAGCTGCTTGTTCATTCTCCTGGTAGTCATTTCACAACAAAGACTATTAAAATAATTTATTTTGGAGAAGACAAAGTTCGAAAACCAAAAAACACGGCTCCAAATGTTCGACTTCAAAACATCTGACACTGGAATGTATTAGACACAAAACAAAAGGAATAGACTCAGATTCCATGTAAAAATACCCGGAAGGAAATAAAAACGAATACCCTATAACGAGAATTATACAATCACGAGATTTTGTTGAACAAGGTGGACCTTGCGTAATGAATAGTGAGTAGAAACAGGTTCTCGATACCGAAGGTCGAGTCTGAAATAAACTCGATTTCTTGCCTTGTGTAAAAAGAAAAGATATTTGATGAGTAACACCCCAAAACTTTCTTGGAAATCTTTTCCTGGGAGAAGCCTTAGCGCCTTCAGATAAATAATTACAATTGTAATCGAACCGGAAACGTACATGTAACACGTGATTTTCGCGATAAGAGTGAAACATAATTACATTTCCCAACCAGCTTATATCGATCAAGAGAGAGTTAGTAGCTATCTGAACCACTAACAGAAATAGTCGAGCATGGACGATGGCGAATGGTATGCCTCATGTAAGTAAACTAGCTCTATTTTTCTCTTTTAAAATATGAGGGAAAATACTATGTTAAAATTTTTTATTTGGTCAGCGATTTTCAACCTTTTTCCCATCTCAGCCTCACACATAAGCTAATTACTAAAATTCCACGGCACACCAGAAAAGTAATTTTTTGTCGATCTGACAAAAAAATAGCTTTTATTCAGTTTTATTGAAATAATGTTTTTACGCTTTTTGCTCTAAAGTATCTTTTAAAATATATTTTTGAAACAATTTATTTGCACTTACGGCAATTCCCAGAAAATGTTGAAAAATGCTTCGAATTTTTCGATGGTAAAAACACGAAACTTTTATAATGTTCCTTTGTTGTTTTGTAATGTAATTTTATTAACACAATAGCAAACATCATAATGTTCGAAAATTAAAAAAAATTTTAAGTTGAATGTCACTATTGTGTTGCAAATTTGCATTCCATTTCTTTGTTCTTTTTATTTGTTTTTGTTATAATAAAATAATAGCCCGTTGTGTTGCTCCAGTGCGATGTTAATTAAAAAAATAACAATCTAAGAATAAAATTGCTTGAAAACAGAATGAAGGAGAACTAAAAGAGAGTTAAATTTTTCTTTATAATTAAATGCGAAATGTTTGTGGTCCGTTAAAACTTTTAGACACGTTCGTAAGAAAAAAATCCAGAGCGCATAAACCTGAACTGACATTAGTCCACTGAATAATAAAAATTATAATCAAGTTCTCAAAATCAGATAAAGCGTTTTCTCAACTTGAATGAAAGAATGCAAACATTTTCTCACTTCAGATTGCGAAGAAAATAACATTACCTTGTTCTAAGATTTCTTTGAAAACAATGCCTGCCGTAGTTGAATAATTCCAATTTTAGAAATTTGTTACTATGAATGATATGGTAATTTTAGTTAAGGGGAGTTAGTACCTTTTAGACCTTGCGTTGCTCGCGAAAACATACTTTTTTCGATTCATCATAAATAATTGAGTTTTGTATATTGTAGTATACAATTGATACAGTTTAAACATAATTGTATGTCTTCCAAAAAACTGCAGTCATATTTGTAATTAAAAACATCTATTTTTATAAAACCTTGCAAAAATTATACTCAATTTTTTCGTTTTGAAATTTACCCACTTAACTTTCCCACAAGATAATTTTTGAAGAAGCACTGTAAAACCCAAATGTTTGCACCAAATTGAAGCACATGAATGTCTTAATTCTGTGAACTAAGGAATTTGTGATATTTGAAGTACAAATATTTATAAAAATTAAAAGTATTAAAATAAGTCAACTTTGAAAATGTTTTAGTTATGTATGGATCTATAAATAAAAAACTATAGCTCTCGTACACAAATCCATAGTTCAGAGAACTAAGATCTTCTTTTAGAATAACCATACAAAATTTTTCAACTCTTACTTTATTAGTTTTTTTTTTTTTAACTTGAGGGAAAGTTAAGTGTGTAAATTTTAAAACAAAGAAATTATGTATAAGTTTTGCTAGGTTTTATAAAAAAAAATATTTTTAATTACAAATATGACTGCTGTTTTTTAAAAGCCATACAATTATCTTTAAACTGTATCAATTTTATACTACAATATAAAAAACTCAATTATTTATGATGAATCGAAAAAAGTATGTTTTCGCGAGCAACGCAAGGTCTAAAAGGTACTAACTCCCCTTAACGTCGTACTATAGCAACACAACGGGCTATTGAATGATATGTAGCAACAAAAAATTGAGCTCAGATTTAGGGGACTGTGAACATATTCCAGGATTTTGCAAACGAATCATAACTTTAAATAGACTTATTTAATGAGGACATTTGTTTCTGCATGCACACACGCACACGTTTCACAGCGGAGGAGATATAATTTTTATAAACTTGATACAAAAGATTTATGGCCATTGAATTGCTTCAGGAAAATAAACAGCGCGAGCTCCTTATTATATATCAAATGGTAATTTAGCATCAAAGCATATTGTACCTTTCAAATCTGTACTCAAATGGCAAAATGTAACAAGTCGCTTTTCCCAAAAAATTGACTAAGTTCCATCCTGGAGTCTTTTTTGTTGATGTTTAGAAGTTGGTAAAATGTCGTAATTCTTTTTCTTTCAGTTTACGAGAAAACAAAGGTGGAAAAATTGTAATAAATCAAAAACCACAGAACCATATGTTGAATCCTAAAATTGCTGTCACGAAATACTAAAAAAGAGTGACATAACATTTTGCCATCTGAGCGCAGAAATTATCTACGAGGTTTAGATTAAACTCAAAATTAGCTTTCTTCCCTAACTTCAAAATAACAATTTTTATCTGGCCATAGAAATTTTGCTTAAATACCTATAAAGGTTTCATCTTGGGACTAATGATACGTGCGAGTGTTCAAAAAAACAGCCACAAGATGGGGATAATTTGTTTTTTAGTTGTCCTGCATTTGAAAATTCAAGAATGTGTCTTCAAAATGATTTGAGAGGATTGGGTAAAACATGGCCGGAGAAACTCAGTGTTTTTGTTCAATCTAATCTGCTTTTCTTCTCATTTGTTAAGTTCATCAAATCTTGTAATTTTAGTTTTTTATATTCCACTGGTTCTTTGATAAATCAACAAACTTCAGTAAGCCCCGTGCGCACGAGGAGTGTGCATTTGCTCACTAAAAATATCTACGAGTTAAAACATCTCAGTAAGGCCCGGTGCAAACATGCCTCCAGCGCCGCTGGGGCGCCGCACGTCCAACTTGCGTGCAATTTGTACCGCAGTTCCCCACGGCGCCGCACATGAGTCTCCGTTCTGAAGTACTTTGTTGTCATAAACAAATGGAATGCAAATAATAATTAATAAATGGTTGTATCCAGTAACGTCTATTTTGTTTCAAAACATACTTTTTTTACTCCAAGTAAGCGAAATAAACACGTTTTCTTCGATAGAATATGTATCGCAAATGGCGCAAAATGAGTTCGTGCGTCATTTCACGGTTATGTGTGCATAGTTGGGCTTCGGTGCCGCACGTTGAAAAACTGGATGTGTGCATCGGGCCTAAGCGTAACAGAAATTAGAAGATTCTCGACCATTTTTCTTTTATCTATGTTGACAAATTTTTAGTGTAAAAAGCATGCGTTATGCACAAGACTGGCAACTCAAGGCCCGCATACGGCCCGGCATATTATTTTTGCGGCCCGCAAAGTCGCAAAAGAAACAAAAATGTGTGAAATGGAGACAAGAAAAAGAACTCGAGTTAAAGTCATCTTTCGTAAAAGCCTTTTACAAAACCCATAATACATAAATAAAAGCAGTTGCCATTTTTGAATTCATTCAACATTCTAACTCGGTAAAAGCACAAAAAGTAAAATTTTTTAAAATTAGATTCTTAATTGTTGATTTTCAAAGCAGCAGGTGTTAACTAACAGTGATGTTTCGCAAGTGACTGTCAAAGTCGTGTTTTGGTTGATTGTATTGGGGTTTTATTGCGTACGAGCCATATTTAGCTGTGTTTTGGTACGAAAGAGTACATTTCTGCAAATGTTTGTGGGAGGGAATGTCTCTCTCTGCTATAAAAAGTTTATTTTATACATAGTCCCCGCTCTCGAAGCCAGAGAGAAATGTGAGACCTTTTGAGGCTTTAATTCATATTTTTTTAGTCTAAATTTCACATAGATCGTCACCAAAGAAGTAGTTAGGTTGTTGAATTTACGTCGCACTGGAGCAGCACATCGAACAACTGGTGATATAACAAGAGTTTACAGGTGAAGAAACTTTCACGAATACTAAGTTTGGGTTTCACGGACCACACAAATTTTAAAACATCAATTTTTAGCTAGTATGTCTTCGATTTTTGATGGCACTTGACCTAGGGAAAGGGGAAATTAAATATGAAATGTTCGTAAAAATAAAAAGACCTCGACAACGTTTAGCATATACTCAGGCTAAAGGATCCTTAAAAATCAAATTGAAATTTGCGGCTTTCTTTTTCGACTTTAAGGTCCCGTGGAATGTTTAAGGGAAAAAACTTTGTGGTAATTGTGTGAATTAGACATAAAAAGCATCGCTGATACATTTAAAAGGAGACACATGAATGAAATCTATTATGTCTCTCTATATTAAAAAAAAGTTACCGCCGCCGCCGAAGAATTGAAATTTTTGTTGTTTAGCTCCATTCTTAGACGGTTTCCCGAGAAAGTACTGATCGGAAAAATATGAAATTAACATGCTTTGTTCTTCATCGTATTCCCTGGATAATTATTAAGATTTTTTTCCGATGCGGCTATTAGTTTAGGTTTTATTAAGTGTTAAAGTTGAAGAAGTGAAATTTCTTCCGCGAGTGAGCAAAACACATTCAAAATTTCAGTCTTTAGTCGTGAGTTTTTTTTTAAGAGTACCTCTCAACGTAAATTTTTGCAGCTCGTCGAGTTTTTTTTGAAATTTAAATGTGGTTCTTGATAATATTTTTTTGAAATTCGGGAAAAATCGGGACATTTTTGTTACTTTTTTTTAAAACTGCCGTATCTATATCTAATTACTATTAGTTTTTAATTTTTAAAATATCGCAGTATACCTCAGAATATACTCTTTCTTACGGTACTATTATTTTTGAAATCGGTTAATAATTAAATTGGATGCGATCAAAAGTTCGTGATACAAAATTCGGAATCTTCGGATATTTTCGCTACGTTTTGTTAAAACCGTTATGTCTACGGCAAAAACCATTATTTTTTAAATTTGAGAACATCACTGAATACACTACATTACACTCTTTCTTATGGTACAATTATTTTTCAAATTGGTTAATAAACAAAATCGATGCAATTAAAAGTAGGTCATACAATTTTCGGAACTTTCAGATCGTAACTTCCGATACAAAACTAAAATGGTCATATCTATATAGTATTACTGTTAGTTTTTAATTTTAAAAATATTGCAGTATACCTCACAATGTACTCTTTCTTACGGTACAATTATTTTTAAAATTGGTTCATAAATAAATTCGATGCAATCAAAAGTTGGTGACACAAATTTCGTATTTTTCAGTTCGCATAGCTGGTTCGGCAAACAGCAGTGGGTTGCATTTTCTACTATCGGGTTTGCCAGATATCAAATTTATCGTAGCAACAATTGCCATAAAAACGATTTCTTTTTATTTGGCGAGCAAAAAGGCTCGCTTTTTTCCCTCTGTTCTCAAGACAGTTTACCGACAAAGTACAATGTATTGATATTAACACTGTTTACTTAAAATTGTACAGGGAACAAGATACAGAAGATTTTTTACTGATGCGGCTATTAGTTTAGGGTGCATTAAGTGTTAAAGCAAAAAAAAGTGAAATCAATTGCGAAAGAAGTATTGGTTTGAGAAAGCAAACCAAACGGGATTGCGTAGCAATCCCCGGGGTCGGCGAGCGTAAGCGAGCAGGGCGCGAAGCCCTCGCTGTGACGTCATGTACCGGAAAGTGAAATCAGCATAATACGAATTATTCAGATAGTTTCACTCTGTGAAAGGAATGTTGGTTTGCGAAGCAAACCAAATGACATCTGTGAAAGGAGTGTTGGTTTGCGAAGCAAACCAAATGGGATTGCGCAGCAATCCCCGGGGGTTGGCGAGCGTAAGCGAGCAGGGGGCGGAGCCCCCTAGTTTTATTAAAAAAAACTATCCATTTTCTATACGACTAGTGTGAAACGTTTCCTTATATAAATGGCCCGCAAACGATCTGGTTTTGCTAGGCTTTTACATCTTATTTGTTTTCTATGTCCCGGGATCAATCATAAAAAGTATTCGAATAAGTTGTATCTGGATTTAAAAAAAAAAAGCAAAACTTTAATAGCAGCTTTGGAAGACTTATGCAACAGAAACTTCAAAAATGAAAGTTTAGAATTATATTTGTTGTCTGAAAACTACACATTGTATGTTTAAATTTTATTGCGCACTTGAAATATCTCTTTTCAATCATTTTTTTCAAACATTCCTATTTGGTTCATATTTAATTCTTGTCTCCGTAGGCGGAAACGGTGGATTTTTATACCAGCGGAAACGGTGGATTTATAATTATTAATGTGTCCCCATTAAATTTTGGTCAAAAACAATTTTTCAAGAAAAACCCCCCGATTCCGATCTTTGAGCGACTTTGTTACATAGGGTTTGATACATTTAATATTTACAGTTTCTAAAATTTTTACCAAACTCAACGTAATGTTTCAAGATTCTTTGAAATAGCACCAAGCATTAACTTACTTTTTCGCTCCCACAAACTTAGTTTCTTAATTTTTTTAAATTCCAAACCACTGTATAAACCACGTAATGAAACTTGTTAAAACCATTGAAGACAGTACATTTTTAAAAACAACGATGGGCTTGTATCATTCTGCACACATCTGAGGCAACTTAATGTTGAACAAACTAATCACTGATATTCCAAAGATAAAAAGCAATGTAGCTTAAAAAAAAAAAAGATTTACCTACAATTGCATCATTTGCAACTATGAACGTTTCTAAAATTTCCATCTTGAAAGCATCATTGTTTATTGCAAGCTACATTTCGATTTATATATTACTAGGGGGCTCCGCCCCCTGCTCGCCATAAACTTATGATATAGAGCATGATAAACGCATGATATAGAGAGCTAATCCATAGCTGAAAGAACTAAGAAAACTCAAATTGAAAAATTTATAAATTTTGGGTAAATGTTTTTGCCTAGTACCGATACAGCTATTTAAGCTAATTTAATCATCTCACAATCGTTTTTAGTGGTATTAAAATTTTTGTGACTTTTAACAGGGTTGTCAACCTTGTCTGAGCAGCTTCATGAGCATAAAATTTCAGGAGTTTTGAGGCTTCTTCAGGAGCAACGCGAAAATAAGGACAGCAATAAAAGAACGGCATATTTTTCTTTAAAACCAGTTAGAAAATTCCCTATTAGTACAAATAATTTCTCTTTAAGTCCCAAATGCGAACGTCCGAAATCCGGACGTTTTGTTAACCGGAGTTTTTTTTTTCTCACTTTTTTCCATATTTCTGGTAATTTTTAAATAACAAGCAGTTAAACCTGGACCTAATTGATGAAACAACACAAAATAACGGACATGTTCAGAGTAAATACCACACAGAAAAATTAGAAGATTTGCACGTAAAATTTCTTATATAGTATTAGAAAGGTTTTTTCCTTTTTTAAAATTATTCCTATTTATATATCTACTATTTTACTATTGTAAACGCAAAATTCGCGCAGGGGGAAGTTAGATTAAAGTTGTTTTTTTTTGACAAAAAATGCAAATAATCCGAAATGGCTGAGGTCCCGAGGATTCCGGACTTTGTACAGTATAAAGGATAACAAATTACATGTATACATGAGAGGTTTTGTCCCTAAATTATAGAAACAAAATTCCAACACAATTTCCCCGTAAGTGGAAAATGTTTCCTTTCTTATAGAGGAAATTCCCCTTTTCCGGATTCCATCGACGCGGTTCGAAAATCCGCATCGGAGTAGCGGATTTTCGATGCTTTAGCGGAGAAACTCCGGTAGTTCCGCAGCACTTGGCAACTCTGACTTTAAGTGGATATTATATAATTAAAAAAAAAAAGAAACATATATAAGATTCAATCTTAAGCATTGTTTTCATACCTGCCTCAGTGATAACTCCGTTTCACATTCCTTTTAAATTTCTGCAATAAAGTTGGCCTAGATGGGATTTCATACAAATAGTACGAGGGCTGTTTCATAAAGAATGATCAGAAATTAATAAAAAATAATTTCCTGCACTAATTCTCCAATTTTTTATGGTCTTTTTCAAAATACTCTCCATTACATGCAATGCACATATCCCACCTCTTATCCAGTCTTCAAACACATGCTGGAAGCCATTTTTTTGACAGGTCCTTCAAAATCGACTATGCAAATAGAATAGATAGCTTTTACCACTGCCTATGATAACGAAAACCGCTTTTCCCGGAGGTGTTTCTTCAAATTCGGGAAAAGAAAAAAATCGCATGGGCTACATCAGGACTAATATGGAGGATGGGGAAAACACATGACATTGGTTTTTGAAAGACGATTTTTTAAGGCGAAAACAAAATTTCAATGCAGTGTATTGCACTTCGCGTGTCGTCTATTTTTGCCGTAGGCGAAAGTAAAACTAGGCGTTCATGGCCGGCTGTCAAGGTCTTAGTAATGACGTCATGACCGTGAAACTTGCGTCGATCTATTCGCCACTTATCCCGCTACACATTCAATGTAAATTTTATTTTTCTTGATTAAAAAAAAAATTTACGTTCATTCTAAATTGAACAGCCCTAGTACTTATCTCCCTACCTTAGCAAGGGGTTAATATCACTGTGGCCTCACCTGTTTATCAAATAAGGAAAGTCTCATGACCATTACATACGATAACATACTGACCACATGACACCAACATTGATTCATGCATTGTCTCTAGGATAAGCTGTATTCAGTTTACCTTTTCAAATTTACCATGCATGTGGTCCTGTTCATTCATCAGTTGTTTTAATACCCAACATACCTCTCAGCTCTAAGATAAGGTAGATAATTAACGTCGCACTGGAGCAACACAACGGGCTATTGACGACGGTCCGTGATCGATCCTCGAGCTCTTAGATAAGGAGACATATAGATAGCCGAAACAGTATCATGACATTAGTATCATGATTCATTTGTTGTTGGGAACTTGTTGTCCAGGATTGCATTATTTAAAAACTATGCTAAATTATTTCTCAATAAGAATAGAACAATTTAAAACAATTAATGAGAATATCATGGTTATTACGAATGAAACCACCCAAATAGAAATAAATTAGTTGCAGGGCCAATTTAAAAATTCTGTCATTTTTCTTAGGGACACTTTTTCCAGCATGGAAGATATAAATTCTTTTGAAAATTGATCTTCATTAAAAATTCAATCTTTTTAATCCAAGGTAAGTTAATTTTAATTAACGTCGTACTAGACACAGCACAACGGGGTACTGACTCCGGCCCGGGATCAATCCCCTAAGGGAAAGATTAGAGGACAACACCACATAATTTGAAACCACGGTCAGATGACGAAGCAACACCCAAGCTAGCACCCCATTCTCCAAACTTCCACACCAACCCAAAGTGAGGACTTTCTGCCACGACAGATTTAAGGTGCACCAGCCACCTCTACACCATACGCTTACAAAAATCTATGCACTGACCCGGATTCGAAACAGGAACTTTCCAATCCAGAGGCTAACAACCATCAGACCGGTTTGTTGGCTTTTAATTTTTAATCTAAGAGATGACAACTTGGAACAAAACTATTTTAGTTCATACATGCCTTTTGAAGTTTATTCCTGTAAAAAGCTAATTAAAAAAAATTTACAGTACGTAAATGGAATGACATGGATTTTTGGAAAGTGGTTTTAATCAATCAATCAAAAATGGGGTAGTAATCCTAAATATATTTTCATGGGAGTTCAACTGCTTAGAACTTTTTTCTAAGCTTTACTGCAGATTCTGAAATAGCTAATGGACACCAGTTTCATTGATTCAATTTTCTCATTCGAAACACGTTTTAAATTTATTACAATTTGGATATAACTGTAGCACCATGTAAAAGTGAAAATACTAAATTAAATATGAATTTGGAAACTACTGTGCAGAATAAGCTAAAATTACTTTTTAAACTGTAGGTATAGTCGTGAAACAAGCAGCATCGGAACTCTCTGACCTGGGCGCTATAGTGGGGTAGGGTTTGAGGGACAGAAAGTAGCCGGTGATAGGGAGGGTAAGCTGGGGATCACACATACTTCACAATAAAATATTTTTTTACATTAAATTTTTTAGGAGGTATTTTACACTTTGTCTAATTTATTTCTCGTAAAAAATAAGCAGTGCCAGAACGCCCTGTGTACTAACTAGGAAGCATGCCTAGGATATGTTGTAGCAACTGTTGAACTTGCAGGAACCTTATCCTTTCCAGATAGGTACTGCCATGATGCAAGTCCAGTAAATGATCCTAGCTGATTTTCCAGATTTTAAGTTTTGTGGAAAACAGCTCTAATTTTTTTAGTCCAACCTTCTTGCAATATGCACTACAAGAAGCAAACTGACAGCTACTTGTGACTGAACACCCTATGTGTAAGCTGCTAATACTCCAAACAGGGACAGACATGCAAGTTCTTACAAAACGAAATTCCAGAGACCTATTTAGTGGTAGACAAGCACTATGACCACTATATAAGTTAGGCTGTATAGTCTGCACCGCCCTTGAATTATTTAGGTTTGTTTAACAGAAACCAAAGTCTAAAACTGCTAGAAGAGATGTATGAGTATTTCGGACTTTACAATAGCTTTATTTACATGTCACTACATCTATAAAAAAGAAAGATGTGTTTGTATGCGGATATTCTCTACACAAATCTATACCGTTTTACCAATCCACGCCAAATTTGGTGCACTTATACTTTAGAACACTGTGGATAACGTAGGCTATTACTTTTCGTCCAATCTGTAGAAGTTACGACCATGAAAGTTGGCACACAGGTAGTCCTAAAAGTGCCCCTCGATAAGTTTTTGCATATTGCAATAGATTATTCCGGAATTAAACGTATATAATTGCATCCGAAGTAAATTCTAGAAGCTATGAAAAAGTTAAAACGAAGTTAAAAAGTATTTTCCATACAACTTAAATTATTACATTTTTCTATGTAAGAAAAGTGATTATTCTAATTCACTTTTCAGTCAACATTTAACTATTTCAACCCGAGCAATGCCGGGTTATTCAACTAGTAGTAAATAAAAATACCACTTTGAAAAAAAACGTAATATTTTAAAAACAAAAATTACCAAAAGAAGTGAACTGGCGATAAGGCAACAGCAACAACTGAAGGGTGCATGGTCTGGCAAAACATACGTCACATATGTCTACTATTCAAGGTTGCATTTGTCATAGTGCTGATAGGAACTGGCTTGATGCAAAAGAAAATATGATATTTTTTGCACTTTGCAATCCAGTGCAGCAGATAAACACTTGATTACATATCCATTCTTTTATTTAGATCTATTCAAATTACCGATGTAATTAAACAAGAGAATGCAAGAGTGCTGACTCAAACTATTACTAGTTAAAAATAAATAATGAATATGATATAAACTCCTGTAATTTTTAGATAAATGGTTGGACTTAGAAGAAAGGAATCTAGCATTTGATTTTGCATGGCCAAAGTATTAATCAATTTGTTTCATCAATTAAATATCAAGTTTTAAACAGGCTTGTCTTTTAAAGTTATTTTTAGAATTTGACATTTTACAGGTAACATATAAATGATGGAAAAATCGAAATACCATTGATAAGTTTTGGTCATCGTCCATAGCTATGATTTGGTTTTGGGAGAATCTAATCTTGATATTCTATTTTGAGAATTCAAGAGTGATGGGTCAAGGGAACGGATGCATTAAAAGAAAAAAAAAGAGAAACCTCGAAAGATTTTCAACAAAGCTAACCGTGTGTATTGTTTTAGTTATTTACGATCAGAATGCTTTTCCCATCAAAATTCTTTAGTTTCCAATAGAAGGCAATGAAAGAATAATTCCTGCACATTGTTGTCACTACTCACTTCTAAAGAGAATTAGAATGACAGCAGAATTATAGTGTAATCTTATTTTATTCGAACACGTGACATTGTTTTGAAGCGTTCCTACTAAACTTCACAAGTAAACAAATATTGATCAATCTAATATTTCACATGGGTTTGTAATAAAACTTACAGCTTGATCTCCTCTTCTGTTTTTATGCTTGGTCGGCTGTCAAACATGAATTGAGAATGCTGTAAAACTGGACCTCCAAAATCTTATAATTTTAGAACTTTTATCTCTAATCCAGAGGAAGATATTCGTAGTTTTTCCAATTTGTTTACTTTTTTCTTTTGATTTCTGTTGCCAAATCGTTGAGTTATATATATTTTTTTACATTTTCCCCAACACTGAATTAAAAAAATAAATGGCCATAAATATAATTATTAGTTTTTCAACATTGTTTGCTTCCAGAAACAACGGACATAAAAATGTAGAAAATAAAAAAACGCAAAATATTCAATGAATCATATTTTATTTAATAATTTCTAAAACTTGCCTCTGATCACGATTGTAATATTACTCACAGCTGAAGATTTGTTCTTCCACATTAAAAATTGAGAATCAACATTGCAATAGTTAAATTTAAATATGAGTCAGATGTTTCATTTTAATATTTATCGAAATACTCTCATCTGAAGAATGGCACCACTTCTTGTTGTTGTCATGTGATTTTCACTTTTTCGTCTCGAAAGTAAAATATTGTGAAATTTAAAAGGATCTATAATTTTAAGTCTTCTAGAATTAATTGTTTTGTAATCATGGAGTTAACTCCAAGCAAAAAATTATCAACTCTATCTGACGATATTGAAAAAGAGGGTTTGTGAAATTGATTATTTTTTATGGAATCACGTTCCCACCTTAATGTTTATTTTTACGACTATTACATTTCTGTCCGAAAGTGTACACATTTGTATTTATTTCATACTCAATATATTCTCGAAAGCTAATGTGACTTTCAAAATTAGTTTTGTGAATAAAAATCTTTAGAAACATTTTTGAAAAATTAATTTCGTCTGGATAACTTGAAATCAGTATTTTAATCCTAAATTTGTAAAACCTTCAAAATTATTGATATTAAAATGAAACAACAATCTTGATTCTTATTCCTTTTTTGTGATTTGTAATCATGAGAATAGTTTATATAAAAATAATATTTAGTTTATCTTTAAAAAGCCTGTTTCTTTAATTTGCCAACTTCTCAGTTTGTACATAGTCTCTTTGATGGGATAAGTATATATCCCCAGCGTTCTGTTCCAAGAACCAGGGTATGAAAAAATCATAATTAAAAAACACCAGGTTTATCGTACTTTTATGATTTTAATTAATTTCTTGCATGTACAAGAGAAAATTTGTTGGACAGAAGACTATCAAATCACAGTGTAGTTTCTACATAATTTTGATGTCTGTTAAAAATTAACGTATGTTTATGTATTACATTGTTGTATTAAGAAATATATGTGTATGTTTTTAAAAGATTAAAATTCAATATAGGAAGGAACTTTAGAAAAGTAAATCACATGATAGAGTAAATAGTACACTGCCACAAATGTGAAGCATGAGTAATGTTTTCCTATAAACAGCATAAGTGTAATAGCATCCCTTCAGATCAGGTTAAATTCATTGGAATTTTGAGCTTGTATTAAAAAATTAATTGCAGTTACCATAATCATTCAAATAGCTTTTTTCTGCAATCCATAATGTTTCCTCAACATACTTGCTTATCAGATGAGTGAATTAACTTTGATTGCTTTCCTAATTTCAATTTCATAAATATAGAATAATTATTTTCGTTTAGTGAATTCCAAGGAATCTGCTTAAAATTTCTCAATGAAAAAATTAACCACCATAAAACAATAAAAATATTAAAACTCCCTATTTTAAGATTTATGTTCAAAATTTAAATGCTTTTGTGATACTACCAAAAATCTTGTTGTTGTTGTTTGTCTTATAATTATATTTTTCCAAGAATACAATACTAAATAAATAACTAGAACATTTCAATTAAGAATACAAGTTGCTATTATTTTAATAATTTGATGAAGTACATTTTGAGTATCTTCATGCATGGAGAATTAGTGTTCAAAATAATCCAAATTATGTGCAAATTATAGTCACATGGAATGTTTATAACAAAATGCACACTAATGAACAGGTTTATGAGTGGCACCTGTTGGTCAAATGGCCTAGAGGGAAATACGTAGTTCTCTGGCAATTATGATCCCTATCAATAACATTTATTCAGTGTTTTCAAAGGAAGGACGATTTTCTATATAATTATTGGGGTGAACTGAGTATGTGCCAATCTTGAATCTAAAACCGGATTCAAATTGTCATACCCTACCAGTAACCATTCTTTGGGTACTTATGAAAGCATAACTCTTTTGTACAGCCCTTGTATGCTTAGGTTAGTACAGCAATCAATGTAAATAAATATAGTTCCAATTTTCTAAAGATTATATTTTCTTTATAAGTTCCCTCAATTACAATGAAGCTCATAATTTTCCTATAATTGGGACTAGAGATAATATTGTAGTTCATGGTGTGACCTTGGTGTTTTGGAATCAAGGTTAAGTTGCCAAGCAATGCCTAATGGTTAGTATTGCTGACAAGGTGCAAATTTTGGCAAGTGCACCTCACCCAAGGACGAGATCTTTTCACTTAAGAATATTTTAAAGAAATTAAAATAAATACATGCAGACATTACTGCAATGTAAACATCTTTTTAGGATGATCTTTTTCATTCTAAATTTCTTATAGTTTAAGAAGATCAATCTGAGCAGTTGTTACTGCTTTTTTAGGTTCTATCACTTTTAAAAAATGCTATCACTCAAAGAACAAAAATTTTCTCTAGGTGTTTTGGATGCTACTGGTGCATTGCAACAACGTGCCGGTGAAATCCGCTCCCAGATGGTTAATTGGATGTCATACCTGCAGTAAGTTGATATTTTGATAATATCATGAATTTTCAACATTGACGTTTTCTAGACTGAAATTACTTGTACCGGTACATCCTTTACTATGTAAGGGTAAAGGCACTTTGCACATCCAAACTAGGGTGGTATGCCCCCCCCATAAAACCTTTTTGCCATTTTCTTTACTATTATCCTTATTTGGCAAAAAACAATGCTAATGAAATTTAAGCAAAATAACATTGAAAGGTTTCTTTTTAATACCTATGCCTAGGCATGATTATAATGCTAGAGAGAAAGATTAGCATAACACAAAAGCAGTGAAATGACAAAGAAAAGAACATAATCCTTACCCTCAACATTCTCTCACTTCCCAATACCTAGACATCTGCTAGTCAAGACAGGTGGTTTCTATGTATTCTCTAGAATCACCAGTGTCAACAGAAAGAACTTTTCAATAAATTATAATTCAATATCTCACATCTGCTAGTTTACTTTTAACTGGGTTTGGCATACAGTGCACAAAGCAGCCATAGTGGTAACTACAGCATGTATGCAGTCGCTTATAGAGATCAAAATGTGGCCAGCTGCTACTAAATGTGTTCCCTCCATCCAGTTAAGGGTGTTCAAGCCTAATATGCTTAGGGGTGCAGTGTGGCTGACCTTCGCCTATATAGTTCAAGTTCTAACCTTTACATGTTTGTGAGCATAAATAGATTATTGGAGTGTATAATTTGTTGATAGACATTAGAAATAAGATTTGTTTTTGATTATGGTTTTACTTTTAAATGTTTGAGTCATTAAATTTTAAAAGTCACTATTAAAGTAATTTTTTACATGTTTTTCTGGAAGGAATTTTCAGATTGGTGCTTATATAATGTTATATTTTCCAAATAAATGTTATGTAATTTTTATAAATCCTATATTTTTTACTGTAATATAGTTATTATAATTTATGTGTTCATAAATGTTTGTAAATTTGCTGATTAGTCTCATGTTGTTTTTTAAGCAAATTACAGTAAATTCTTGATTATCCACGGAATTGAGTGGTGCGGCAACCAGGGATAATTTGCCAAATGGCTAAAAGAGGCACAAATCAACACGGAATTTTTTGAATAATTTTTATTTACAGAGTAGTGTGCCTATACATACAGTTATGAATTAATAAACAGTAGATTTCTGTACTTAAAAGTTTGTTTTATTACTTATTTGCAGAAAAATCAGTTAATTGTGTTTGTTTTTTGTGTTAAAACACCTATTTTTTTTATTATTTGAGATTGAAGTTTTTCCACAACATTTTTTCACAAAGTGGCCATGGATAATCGTGAGTTTACTGCATTTTTTTATCTTTTAAAACAATAGTTTTTTGGTATTCAGGTTCAAGTATGTAAAAATTAAATTTTAATAATTAATAATCATTTTAATTTTATTGATTATACATTTTTGTTCTTTTTTACTTCATTGCATATTACCTTGTGATTAATTATTTTTATAAAATTATTGAAAATGTTCTGATTTTCTTAGGAGTAATATGATTTCCGAAGATGACTACAACTTCATCATTGCTTTTGACAAAGCGAAGGATAAAAAAACACGAGATGCTTTACTAGAGAAAGAAGCCCATCAATGCTCAAAAACTTTCTTAAGTTTGCTTGGGCATATCTCAAGAGACCAAACCTTGCAATATATCCTGATTATGATTGATGATATGCTGCAGGTATGCAGTCTTCTCCTGTTGCATTTATGTAGTGTGCTTTATCATAACTGAAATTTCTATTTCATTTGATAACTTTTGATGTCCCTTTTAGGAAGATAAATCAAGAGTTGAATTTTTTAAACCTACCAAACATTCAAAGAAAAAGAGCGACTCTCTTTGGAGTCCATTTCTGACTCTTCTCAACAGACCTGATGGGTTCATCACCAACATGGTAAGCAATTATTAGACTGGTTAATCAAACTTTTGCAAATTAACCAATCTTAACCATTTCTTGCTTTATGCTACTTTGAAAATCTGGAATTCTCTGAGAGTGAATGAATATATTTATTAGATTGTTCAATTGCAATCATTCAGAACGTAGGAGAAGACAGGGTTCAAAATTTGCATTTTTTAATTTTGTTTTGACAACTGAATTTTTTTACCTAATAATCTTATTTAGATGCCTTTTTTCAATATTTCTGCTTGTTAAAGATGCAAATTATGACTGATGTTTCTTCTCTTTTTACCATCTTTTTTCTAATCTATTTATTTAGTTACTAATCCCCTTGGTCAAATGTGTCCTAGATTCTATCTAAAATATGGGAAGGGGTTGCTGAGGCTGCAGACAAAGAACACGTTAGATGGTTCTTTATTCCTCTAATAAAAGTTATATGTCTTTCTTCCGAATTTTGTAAGATCATTGTGGTTCTTAATCCTTTTGGATCTGTGAATACACAAATCTACTGTAAATACAAACACTGATCTAAAAAAGGAAATAAATAAAATCCTTTACAAAAAAATGTTCACATTTAGGTCTGCATATGTGTATACACTCACCCAAACACCACTGAACAATGGAAGAAAAGCAACAAAAACGTTTCACTTGAAAAATTAACACTCAGAACTTGTAAAACAAGTCAAAAAGACAAGAAAAGGAATATAATTATAAAGCTCAAACATACTCAACATGAGGCTGGACTTCCACCCTACATATATATGCATAGTGGTAACTAGGCCTGGGCGATGTTCAAATTTTGACATCGTGATACATCAGCATTCTAACATCACGATATCACGATACATCGTGATGTTAACCATGCATTTTATGCATAGTATATATATATATATATGCGCATAAAATTTTTTAAAAATTATTTTCTTTGCAATATAACATTGTGGTAGGAAAAAAATAACAAATAAAGATCTGTGTTGTACGTTTAAGAAACACGCATGATTTAAAACAAGATTTTGGATATATATATGTGTGTGTTCCACGCACCATATATTATCAAGTATATTCAAAAATTAGCTTATTTACAAAGAGAAAAACTTCTACATAAATAGAAATAAAGGGGCATTTGATTCCTGTTAGTAATGACGACGGCATATATAACCTATACTTCCACAGAAGGTCACAACAAAAAGGGATGCAAGCGGATTGGTTGCAACATCAAGAAACAAGAGGGTTTTCGGAATTCAACTTAAAATGTGCAAAATCATTTTTGTTTTAAATTTTTTTAATTGTACTGAATTTCAATTTCACACAAAAAAATTCTGGAAACAATAGTCATCATCAGGACACAAATGATTTTAAGAAATTCCTCATTAATTTTTAAAAAAATTGAAACATCTTTAAAATTTGCAGATTTTGCAAAATTATTTTGTTTTTAAGTATTTTTAAGCAAAAAAAAACCCCATTAACTAATTAAAAAACGTAATATAAAACTTACCTAGATAAATTCAGCAAACGAGTAGAATTATTCGCTGTCTCGCAGTTTGAAACTTTTAAAATTCAATCTTTATGTGCCGACTTATTCCCTACAAAAAAAAAATCAGCGCAGAAATCGCAAAATTAACTATAAAAAAAAATCTCATTAGTTAGCCTTTTATCGCGGCATCGGAAATCTAAGTACCGTGGTGGAAAATCGCACATGCACATAAATAAACATCGGAATCGTTGTGTCGATCTAAACCCAAATTTCCCCCAAAGATGCTAAAATAACACGCCATCATCAACGCGAAATTTCATACCGGAAAATCATAAGATACTGATTAGGCAACTCAACGTGAAAATCGCGCTCAACGCGAAACCGATGTCCACACCGGTTTTTCGTGATGAATCGCGCATGCGCTATGAAAACATTGATGCATCGAAAATCGTGATACCGGAAAACCATGAAATACTGGTTTGGCAACTCAACGTGAAAATCGCGAAACCGATGTGGAGATGTCAACATCGGTTTTTCACGATGAATCGTGATGAATCGCGCATGCGCTTTGAAAACATCGAACCATCGATGCATCAAATATCGTGACACCGGAAAACCATGATGATGCTCTGGGATTGGCTGCATGGCATCGTTTGAAACCGTGATGATGCCCTAGGATTGGCTGCGTGGCATCGTTTGAAACATTGATGATGCCCTGGGATTGGCTGCGTGGCATCGTTTGAAACCGTGATGATGCCCTGGGATTAGCAGCGTGAGATAGGAAAAAACCGCGATTTCGCGCATGCGCTTGAAAATATCGAAATTGTGATAGTGCTCTGGGATTGGCTGTGTGACATCGGGAAAAACCGATGTATCACGATACATCGTCATCGGGAAAATCGCAAAACCGGTATGACGATGTCAACCCAGGCCTAGTGGTAACAGAACCTGGAAATAAGAGAATTCTCAGAAAACTTTTTTTTTTAATTCTTGAAAAATCGGAATATTTTCCAAATTTTACGTAAGATCAAAAAGTTTGATAATTGTTTGTTCTATTTAGAGATGCGCAATTATGAGTACTTTTGAGAATAGAATAGATTGCATTTGCCAAAATTATTATTTCGAAATAAATAACACTATCATAAAAATTTTTAACACCGTGAAAACCACCGCTGTTGTTTTTTTTGGATTGGCTGGCGATACGCCTTGTGGTTTACGATTTGAAATTTGTGTAACTAAATGATGTTTTTTTTTTGTGTATTAAATTAATACTTTTTGCTTGCAATTACATTTTGCAGAATTTTTTTAGTATTTGCATTTTATTTTGATGAATAGTATGATAATGTAGGGTCGGGCGTAAAATGTTCATAATTAAAATATCTGTAGAGAAAAAATACAAAATATTTGTGGCAAATTATCTTTTTGCCCCATCTGCAATCTAAATATTTTAAAATATTGTTGTGAATACTGAAAATCAATACCAATCACAGATTACAACATTTCTTCAGAGAATTGAAAAATCAGAGAAATTTTTTGTGAGACTATCGGAACTATTTTTTAAGGATTTTGTTGCCACCCTGGTACTCAACAATACTCAAAACTAACCCCCTCAAAAACAATTCCCATCTCAGCCCCTTAATATTTCCCTATCTTAACAAACCAGTCTTTGCCTCATCACTAGTCTTATCATCCACTTTCACCTTTGAACTCCTGATATCTTGTTATCCTTAATTTCGAAAATTTTTGTTATCCTTAATTTTGAACATTCCTGCTCTCTTTTCAGATTGACTTTCTGTCAATGAACTTTCTTGATAGATACTCACTCTGGTCTAATAATCTTTAAATCATTACCCTTCTAGTGAGTTCATTTTGAACTATTCAACAATTTCACCAGCCTTTAGAATAAGGAGCTAGCTCACCATCACAAACACCCTACATTCAACAACAAAACTCGCCATGTACTTGGAAAATATAACTTGCCAACTTTATCAACAAACTTATTAAATTGCTTTTCTGGAATTTTCTGCCTCAAATTTGTGATACCAACACTACAATCAGCCCCAATTGATTTATTCCATCGATTGCCTTACCACTCTTGACGTGAGTGCAGGCTACAGATTATATACCTATTATATTAAAATAAAATATTTATAATTTATACATATATCCATGTAGTGAAATATATTTTTAAATTTTGTTCTTGTGTAATCTAGTGGTCTGTTTCAGCATCTGAAAAAAAATTTGTAAATGTAGTTAACCTGACTTTTGTTTTAACATTTAATCCTGGATATTTAGAAGCCTTTCATATGAAGTGAAGTGAATTAGGCAGTGTTCCAGTTCTCAATTATAGGTTTCCGCCCTCTTTGCTGTTTTCAGTTTGGACTTTCACCAGTGTTGCCTTCTTCCTTGTCTGTTTCCATGTACAGACGTCAAAATAAAACGACTCACTCGATCGCAATTGCATAATTTACATTACAGAACAAAACTGAAGGTAGCAATCAATAGGGATTAATGTTTCTACAAATATCAATACTTAAAATTTGTCTAAGGTGCCATCTTGATATTAAATTGGGTGCTTGCTCCGACGATTTCAATACGAACCCCCATCTTTTATCATAAATTTGGATTCCACACAAAATTTCAGGCGGATTTGATTAAAAAATAATGTAAAAAACAGCTTAAAATTCACCCAGAAAATCCATAAAAACCATTGAGGGAGAGTATAAATGTTCGGAATTCAATCACATTATAAAAATTGATTAATTGGCCGATGCAGTCAATGACCTGTTGCAGATGCCTTGGTATATAGTCCATTAAGATGGTGACAAAGTCAGAATCCCAGGATCTGTTAGTATAAATTTGTATTTTCACTTTGTGAATAATCCCCAATAACCATAATAATCATCGAAATTTGCAAAATGTCTCACTGCACTAATCATGCACATAATGAGCTGGAAATTGGAATTCCTGTGTTTCAGTAACAATTGAATCACAAGGTGTTTAAATTTGCCCATGTTTCTATTCATAATTTGTGTGAATATTAATTTCATAATTGATAAAAAATTGTAAACTTTGTTTGATAATTAAAATGTTTATAGATTGTGTTTGGTTTTACAGTAGCAAAGGATGAAAAACAATTTCCAAGAAAAATTAATGTTTATAGCAAATATAACAAAAACCGTGAAACTCCAATTTAACATTAGGAGATCTAATTTTCAAACACTTACAAATCGGTGAAAAATCCAATAAAATTGATTAACTTTTTTATTTCCACCTGAAATTGTGTGTAGAATCCAAATTTGTGATAAAATATGAGGGTTCACATTGAAATTATTGGAGCAAGCACCCAATTTAATATGAAGACGGGCCTCTAAGACAAATTTAAAGTATTGATATTTGTAGAAAACATTAATCCCTATTGATTGCTACCTTCCGTCTTGTTCTCTGATGTAAACTGTGTAGTTGCAATTGGATGAGTCGGTTTTTTTTTTTTTGCTGTACCTTCTGTTTCTGTCCTAATGTTACATATGTGCTGTATTGAATAAAATTACTAAAAAACTGATTGTTTTGCTGGGTATTGTAGGTAGAGGTAAACCTATAAAAGGTTGATATTGGGTAGATATTATATTGAGCCTGGAGAGTGAAACCAAGATTAAATTTGATGGCGTTTCAGTGGAAGTAAATTTAAAACAGGAATTACTTGCTTTTCCTTCCTTCTATAAAATAATTTTTCTTAATTGCAAGTTTGGTAGACGATGTCAACATGCATTGATTGAGAAAGAAGACAATTTTTAGACTATTTATCATCACAAAATACTGCTTAGGAATAGAGAATGTAGTTTGCTTTGTTTATTTATTATAACAATGTAGAATGCTGATGCAATTTTGCTGTAGTATTGTGTTTAGTCACAATTTGTTTTTGTTTTCAGACCAGTCGAATTATAGCAAAATTAGCTTGCTGGAGCAAAGAACTGATGGATGGCTCAGATTTAAATTTCTATCTGACATGGCTAAAGGATCAACTAAGACAGCCAGTAAGTTATTCATTTTGTCTCAGATTTAGACACCAGTCAGTCGAAAGATTTGTTTCTCAAGGATATATATTTATTTTTTGCTGAATAGTATACCCATATTTGCTCTGAATAAATTGTTTTTAACATATTTGCTTTGAATAAATTGTTTTTATCATATATGCTTGGAATAAATTGTTTTTAACATTTTTAGAATAAATTGTTTTTATCATATATGCTTGGAATAAATTGTTTTTATCATATATGCTTGGAATAAATTGTTTTTAACATTTTTAGAATAACGAATACATACAATCTGTTGCTCGCTGTATGCAGATGATGCTCCGAATTGATGAGTATAGACTGGCATTTGTAGCAGTGGATGGTATATCCAAGTATGTTTTTTTATCCCTTAATTACATAATTAGTTGTAGTTGAAAAAGTTGGTGCTGATTGCACAAAAGCAGTTGTATATGATCAAATAAAACCGTTATATGTGATAAATTATAACAATTATGATTTTTGTATGATTGTTTTATTTTACATAAGTGTATATTTAGTTGTTTCTGTTTTCATTCATTCTTACTATTTAATACTGATTATATTCAAATAAAAATATCCCATTAGGAAATCTTGATCAGCCCCCCCCCCCTCACACATCAATCTGTGGGCCCCGTTGTCAGCTGTTATAAGGGGCCTCTCTCCCCTTCCATTTTACTCTGTTTATGTTTGAACAGACATTTAGAATTTTTTTTGAAGCATTTTCCTGTTTAATCCTAAAACATACTTCATATAGATTTGTTAGAGTGACATATACAATATACCATATAACAAACAAGACATTTAGGTAAAAAAAAAGTGTTGAATAAACAAAAATAAACATTTGATAATTAAAACAAAAAATTCCAATGGCGGGCACATATAAACTTAATCTTGGCCACTACAAGGCCGGAAGTGGTGGCCACTTGTGAAGGAGCACCCAGTGGGAGGACCATCATTGCCCCTACAAAGGACAGCACAATTTACATCCATGCCCTGACCCCGGATTCTAACCAGGAACTTTCTGATATAGAGGCCAGCACCTTATCCACTAAAACCGTTGGTCATCGTCGAATAAACATAGTTACTAACATAGATACAGTTTTCCTTGGTTTCATCAAGTAGAATGTTACATTTTAGGGATTTTTACATGTTAATTTGACATGTGAAAAAGTTATTTTAAACATGGTCACCAGTTTTATGAATTTTTTGGCCCTTTGCAAGCCTCTGACCCAAAGGCCCTGTTGCCCTGGCAACGACAGCACTGCGTATGTGGGGGCCCTGATCTTGATATAACTTATATTTTTGTACTTTTTATAATTTACTAGCCACTGCATTGCCATCAGTGGGGTCAGGTGTGACCACTGCTCGCTAACCCCCAGTGATTGCTACGAATTCGTAGCCTATTGGATAACAGCCATAATGGCGTTGCCCATGGTGTTGGTTTGCTTCACAAACTAAATGGAAATTCGTAGCTTATTGGAATAAAGAATAAATTGAATGAGAATTCCCTGATAATTCCGATTTGGTTTGCTTCGCATACCAAATTATGACTATCATGAACTATGTTTTCCTTTGCAAATTGGATAACAGCCATAACAGAGTTGCCCGTGGGGATTGTTTGCTTCGCAAACCAAATAGGAATTTGGCATGACGTCACAGTCACTTGCGAAAATATAAATATTTAATTGAAAAATTATTTGTTAAAAGAAAATTTAACATAAGGTTTCTAACTGGTGTCAAATTTTCCACAGATATCAAATCCATTGAAATTTTCAATCTACCTTTAACAATCCCGATGTTACAAAAAAGAACTAAATTATACCAGCCAAAGTGTTTTGGTATTTTGTATTTTCTTGGCTTTCTTTCGGTGAAATCATAAGAGGGCTGGAAATGTAATCTGTTTATTTTTAGAACACAAATGTTAGCGTGACATCATATTCACTTGCGAAAATATAAAATGTATTCAATTTAAATATGTTTTTATTTAAAGAAAACCATATTTTTAGGCATTGATCTAATGTGAAATTTTCTGCAGATTTCAAATCGGTTGAAATTTTTACTCTCTCTTTGACAGTCTAGAGATAGAAAAAGAACTACATAACTAAAGTTTAAACTTTGTTTTTTATTGTCTGCTGGAAAATCATTCCTTCTCGCAAAATGAAAACGGAATAAATAAATTTAGAATCTGATGTTTTATGCTGTTGCTATTCCAAAGAAAACAATAATTCAATTTCATTAAATTCATTTTTAAATGTTCTAGATTGAATTTTAAAATTCGCTGTGACTATTTTCATATGTTTATTAGTAGTTGTTTCGAAATTAGAGTGTATTGTCTTTGGATTATATGGTGTAATGTTATTTTCCTGTTTTTTAGACTTGTGACAGTTTTAGCTGGAAAAGGCAATTACCAAATTCAATACCAACTCATATTCTGCATTTGGGTTATGACATTTAATGTTACATTGGCTGAAAAAATGAACAAGTTTGTACATTTACCGTTTTATTAAATTGTGTTTTTTGTTTAGAAATAAGTTGTTAAAGTTAAATAACATTAATACTCTTATTGGTATTACTTTAATTTTGGAACTTAATACTAACTGATATCTTATATTTCACATTTTTAATTTCTTCTATTCTTCCATGATCACTTTACTCTACTACTTCTAATGACTTCAAAACATATATTTGTTTCTTGACTTAACTCAAAATGTAATATTTTGTTAAGATTTCAGTCCAACATCTTTTAATATCTTGCATGTTTTTGTCTTCCAAGTTAAAAATATACATTTATTCAAAATATTGAACCTTGCATAAGATAGCAAAATCTTGGTATATTAAGTAGGTGTAGCAGTTTTAAATGTTCTAAAAATTTAATATTGTTTATGCACTAAGTTGCTATATCTTAAATACTTTAATGGTTATTTATTTTTTTACATTTCAATGTTATTGTTCTGCAATAAATTATATTTGCACACAAGCTGGGCTTTTTGTATTTCCTCTATTGTTTGAATTGTAAAAGTTAAAGTACAGTGAACTGTTCCATAAACAAATTGTACATTTTTAGGTTTAACGTGATACCTATTCTATCTGACATCTTAAGTGAATGTCCCAAAGAGAAAGTGACAAGGATAATCTTAGCAACATTGAAGGTAAGTGTTATGTTTATTCTGATTCTCTCTTAAAAAGTATTTTGTAATGGTTTTTGTATGTTGAGACATTAATGTTTTAACAATTAATAGAAATGCTTAATTTATAATTTTAAATTGTTCCACAAACTTGCTTAATATATCATCTGTGCTGTTTTGTAAATAATGCATTCAGGCAACAATAATTTAATAATCATTAGTGCAATAATTTAAGCTGTTTGCAATTTTGTACATAACTAAACATCTGAGGAAAGTAATCTTTGTCACTTTTTACCAATGTTACAAGTTAACAGCAATTTCTATTCATTAGTTTGAACTCATGGTAATTGCATGACAAATCCAATATGTGAATGTGTTAACACTTCTGTAATTAAATAACTTAAAGCTGCTTGAGCAGTTATGCTTGCAAAAAATAAAAAATGAAATTCATGAACCAGTACTCTAGTTTTCATCCCAATTCATCCTCATGCTTGTAATGAGCTTACAGAATAAACAAATGTAGACTTCTAAAAAAATACAACCCATAGAGCCTTCTATCCTGCTTAGCAGGAAGTTACTGTAGATTTTCAATATAAAAAGTAGTTCAAATTATTATTGATCATTTCTATCAGTTTTAAATCAGAAACAAAAAGAAACTTGTTCATAAGCCATTTTTCGGGAATAATTTACCCGTCTCAGCATCTCAAATCAACGTCTTTAAGCAGAAACAAAGAAACTAGTTCTTAGCCATTTCTCAGGAATAATTAACCTGTCTCAGCATCTCACATCAACGCTAACCACATGACGTCTGTAGTTCTACTTTTTCTATGAAGTTGGGATTGAGTAGAGGAGCAGAATACTTTACTACACCTATCCAAATGATACCTTCTGATTACGTTATGGCCCAATATGGCTTTAAACCTTTCCTCGAATGTAACATTTCATCAATCTTCTGGAAGGCAGAAATTAGAATTATTTAATTCATTTGAGTATTGTTATGCAGATGTGACATAAAAATGATCATAGAAATATCGATTTGATTATAAAATGTTTATTTAAAAATCATCTGTATAGGTTGTGTAATTATAGTGATGTTATAGTAATTGGGAACAAAATCAAAACTCGTTTATATTAAGTGTTTAATCATGTCATGCGTGCTTTGTTAAAAATATGTTTTGTTTCACTGAATTTAGAACATGATTGAGAAGCCAGAGGAGAGGTCCATAAGCAGAGATAATGCTATTGCTATGGTCCAGTGCAAAGTTTTGAAGCAGTTAGATATTTTACAAACCAGACGATTCGATGACCCTGATATTATGGAGGATCTTGAATTTTTGACTGAAACATTACAAACCAGTGTTATTGACTTAAGGTAAAATCGGTTCTGTACACAATTTACTTTTGGCCATATTTCTGTAGTTTGCTTTCAAACACCCAAATGTTTGCAGAGTATTTAAAAAAATACATATTGATTTTTTTCTGGCCTAGTGGTTAGCACTCTGACTCTGGATTGAAGTTTTGAGTTTGATTCCCAGTCTCGGCAGAGATGCTCATAGAAGTTTGGATTCCATTTTAAGCCATAGGTCTTGGTCTAATTAACACGTTTTGCAAAAAAGGACAGTAGAATAACAAACCAAACCTAGTATTTTTTTTATAACATTTCATATTTTACAGATAATGCATCAGGTAATAATTCAGATAATAATATGTGTTTGCATTATGATTGATACAATAATTTAAGCTGTTTTGAATCTATGAAAAACTGAAATATATGAAAAATGCATCTTTATGAAGTTACATGACTTTCAATAGTGGAATAATGTATTATATTTGAATTTTAAGGCTCTGTTTCTATTAATCTACAATTCAGTATGCATGACAAATCAAATGACTGAATGTTAAAAAAACGTCTGTGTATACTTAAGTAACTAATGTCTTTTTCAACTGTTATGTTAATGGCAGAAATTAAATAATTATTTTTATGGTTATTTATTTTATTTTTTAAAAATTGTAATTATTTTGAAAATAAAAAGTAATTGCTGTATTTAAAATTTATTAATATGTATATTTTTGAACACTTTGCCCATAAAATATCTTTTATAAATGGATGTCAGGTTTAATTTTCTACATAGTAATGTGACAAATGGAGTTGACTCAAATGCATACAGCTTGAAAAGTCGTATTTCAACAGTTGTTACTTCACTTCTTGTGTCTTATTTATACTGACAAAAAATTGTTTAATTGATATTTTAATAAACTAATTTGGTTTCGAGAATTCAAAGAAAATTAGTGTCCATATTCCTTTTTATATTTTTACTTTTAAATATGGCCGCTATAATGTGAACTGTTTAACATAAATGTAATTGAGGCCCAATGGAATAAAGTTTTAAAATATTAAAGTACCTTAACAATTGTAGAATATTTACTAACATGACAAAGTATGTGGGAAAATGTATGTTGACTTTTCAAGATGGCAAACTGATAAGCTTACAATAAAATATGCCTTTCTGGAAATTTGACAGAATTCCTTTTTTCCACCACATGATAAATTGTATTTTTTTTCCTTTTAGCTCATTTGATGAGTATTCCACCGAAATCAAATCCGGTAGATTAGAATGGAGTCCTGTACATTATTCAGAGAAATTCTGGAGAGAAAATACACCCAGACTCAATGACAAGAATTATGAATTACTGAAGTAAGAACTTTTTTGTTACTTTTTAAAAGATTGTGCAATGTTTGAAGGTTATTCAAAATGTTAAGCATGGGAGAAATGAAAATATACATTTTATACATAGTCACAGTGAGGAATTACGTTTTATATTACTACTGTTTCCTGTTTAATTTCAGTTTATTTTTACATTTTTGGAAATGAAGGTTAGTGTTAGCTAGTGATGCGACTTCGACAGCAAAACATTGATGTTCAAAATTAAAACATCAGTGTTGATAATACATCGCCCCAAAAACATCGATGTTTTAAAAATTCAGTGTATTTGAACTTTTTCCCCACATTTCTTAAAACTGGTTTAGCAACTAGTGATGCTACATCGACAGCAAAATATTGATGTTTTTAAAATTCGATGTATTTGAACTTTTTTCCTCTATTTCTTAAAACTGGTTTAGCAACTAGTGATGCTACATCGACAGCAAAAAACAACAATGTTTTGAAACTTCAATGTTCAAAATTAAAACATCGATGTTGATAATACATCGCCTCAAAACCATCGATGTTTTTAAAATTCAGTGTATTTAAACTTTTTCCACCATTTCTTAAAACTGGTTAAGCAACTGGTGATGTGACATCGGTTCCAATACATTGATGTTTTTATAAAACATCGACATCGCATCCCTACTTTTCAGACCCTTGGCCACTTGGGTCTAAAAGTATGTTCAATTTGGTGATTTTAAAAATTATGCTACTTGGTTGTTTTTTTAATTTTTATAATGGTACTTTTTTCATTTAAAAATAAAACATCCGCAAGTATAAACATCGACTCCAATACATCGATGTTTTTTAAAAAACAATGATGTTTCGAAAACATTGACATTGATGTCGCATCCCTAGTGTTAGCCAAAATAACATCCACTGAGAAATTGAATGGTCAAATTCAGCTTTTTTATTTTTGACTTATCTTCATTCAGGAGGCCTCTATCTCTCCTGTGCAGCATGTTTGTAAACTAAGGGTTGAATGAATTGAGAAACTGTTTTGATGATCATCATCTAATTGAATCTGTATTGATGTCAAACTGTTTAAGCACTTCTAAAACTTTCTAGGTTACCTTAAAAAAATTTAAGTGTTAGAAACACCTTTTGGTGATTCTAGGTACAATGATATCCCTTCTAAAGTATGAAGATTAAAGGGATAAAATGCTTTTGTATCTGCAGGAAAAGTCACCAAGCTGTTTTGATTTTTCCTTCTAAGAAAAATATTAGTAGCCAAATAAAATTTGAAAAACATTGTATGAACCCTGGGTAATGTAATAATATTAATTATATTTTTTTCTTTGTAGAATTCTAATCTTTCTTTTGGAGAGCAGCAAAGACCCTTTGGTTTTAAGTGTAGCCGCTCATGATATCGGAGAGTATGTGCGTCACTATCCTCGTGGAAAGCAGTAAGATACCTTATTTAGATAAATATTAACTATTATAAAAGGAAGTGTTTGTTTGTTTGTCTGTCTGTTTCTTGCCACAAAATCCTGACGATTCTATGGCACTAACAGCAATCACATTTGGCATACAGGTAGTCAGAATTTTTTTCAATTTTTGGTAGTAGACTGAAGACATACCAAATTTTTTATGTATATGTGCATTTGATTTTGATGTACTTATAGTAGGATAATGTAGGGTCAGGTGTAAAAAGTTCATAATCAAAATATTTTTATATTTTTTCTTAAGTGTTTTCAGTTGCTATTGTAAGAGTTCCATAAAGGGTTCAAACCCTTACAATAACAATTAAAATATTTTAAGAGAAAAAATACAAAATATTTGTGGAAAAGGAGCCTTTTACCCTATCTGACCCTAAGTATTAAACATATTGTCGTCTGGATACTGTACATCGATACCAATTAGGGATCATGGCATTTCTTAAAGGAATTGTGAAATCAGGGAAATTTTTTTAGATGACTTTGTTGCCACCCTGTAGAAGTAATTTCTCCAAGTTTGGTCTTCGAGTTTAACAGTTAAAATGCTACATGTCTCGTAATGCTAGAAAACAGTTGAGGCATAATCAATCAACAATTGGTTGAGTGATTTTTCTGTGATGTAGTGTAATTAAGTGCTATATAAGTATGCAGCACATAATCCTGAATTCAAAAAGGGATCACTGTTGGTTTGCCCACTGTGGTAGCAACTTTCAAGTTGTAGGCAGCACAGGTTTGATTCTTTTTGCTAACCCTAGGAGTAATTTTTTGTTCTATATCAATAAAAACTTTCTTGTGTGTGGATGTCCATTATTTGACATTGTCTGTGATATGTTTGGTGCAGCTTATATGGCCTTTGTGCCATGAAACCCAATATGAACACGAAAAGACCAAATTTGGAGATAGTGCCTTTTTTACTAGAACTGGAATGTACATGTTGTTTTTCACAATTATATTATATATGACTATTATGGTAATCAGAAGTGTATTTTTATCACAAAACAAAAGTATTAATCATGTATTGCAATACTGCCTTGATTTTTGTGCAGTCCATTTATTTATAAGTCTTTAGTGATCTAGATGACTGAATAGATCCCACTTTAACTGATTACACTTACAATCACATATATTTTCTTGAATGAACTTTGAAACAAAATAGCATGAAAAGTAACACGTGCCTCAATGAAATTGCCATATAATAATCATCAATCATCTCAAATTCAGTGACTGTTGAGAAAAAGTGTTTTGAGTGTGAAACATGGATTAAATATAATTGAGTTACAATATTAAGGGAATAGAATACAAGTAGTTTATTAAATTGAGTCAAATGTGCTTTTGTGTAGGTGAAAGGAGGTATCATGACCTAAGAGAAAGTGATTGAGTTCATTGTCACTGAGAATTTGGAGTCCAAGGTATGAAGAATCACTCCCTATCCAATTACCCGTGCTCTCTGCATTGCACTCGAAACATCCAGGAATTTTCACTATCATGTTTTTTATGTCCTGAATTGACATTTCGTCTAAGACACTTTTAAAATGCGGATTTTGCTGATTTCATTTATTTCTCAAAGCGTCTATTATTTTTTTCACATTTACAAAAATTTTAATATATTTTTTTGGTGTGCTGTAGAATTTTTGCAGTTGGACGTTGAAAGCCACTGCTATAGATAATAGCTATAAAACTGAATGGTGTGTTGTATTGGGAATTCAAAAACTCCCTTGCTACTTTATATGCCACTATGCACATATTACAAATGTAATGCGCATGGGTCTGTGCACTGTGGTCTATGTAAGTGATATGATGTTGACAAATTAAGAGTGCTAGTGTTTGCACTATTCAACATCTGTGTGTCCACTGCTTTTTATTTATTCTAATTCCTCAGGTTGAAATTGCTTTTGTAGTCAGTCTAGTTATCAGTTAGTCTGTCGTTTAACTGATATCTCTTTGCTTTTGATACCTTTAAAACTATTGTGTCTTACAAATATTGTGAAATACAGAAAAATCGATTTTCCTTATTGTGAATTAACTGTGAGTAATCCATCTCATTATAGATATGTTTCTGTATTTCAGTGTTATTGAAGGACTTGGCGGTAAACAACAAGTCATGCAACTTCTGTCTCACGACGATCCCAATGTTAGGTATCAAGCTTTACTATGCGTACAAAAACTCATGGTCCACAACTGGTTAGTAGCCTATTTTTTTCTTCTGTGCTTCTGTTTATTAGAAAGCATCTGTCTGTCATGAAATTTAAAGTATCCCTCAAAAATTTAGTGTAACATGAAGATTAGTTTTAATTATACAGAATTTTAAGGGGACCAGTTCCATCCTGTCTACGTTATGGTAGTAATGGCCAAATTTTAAGGAACATTTTCTCAGGATTTTTTATGTGTATTGATTTGAATTTTTTAATACAGGTTATGAAGATACTTTTAAACACTTTAACAAAGATTTTCTTTAATTTGAAGTTTTTAAGATTTTTCCCTTAAAACCCTTTTTTATTTTTAATTTTTTTTGTAATGACCAAATTTTATCCTTTTTAACAATTAAAGTTAACATAACTGAGCAGATAGAAAAAATGCCTGTGTTAAAATATGTTATAAGGTATGTTACACTTGTAAGCCAATATTTTTTTTTGTATTCACTTAAATAGATTTTGAATAAATGTTTCTTTTATTGAAAACGTTCACGTTTTGAGATATTGAAGACTAAAACAAAAAATTGACCTTACTTCAGATACGTACAGGTATATTTCAAAAAATTATTTAAAATACTTCCACTCAACGTATCTTCATAAGTAATATATCATTTTAAACAGAATTGTATAAACATTTATTTAAATGTAAAAAAAATAAAAAAATCGGAATTTTGAAAGATTTTTAGTGCACTGGTCCCCTTAATGTATAAAGGTTTTGTCGAAAAAAAGATTAAAAATTGAGCTGTTGAAAAGAGTAAATTCGATAGTATGGTATCTGATTGTCTTAATTTCAGAATATATATACTTCCTATATCAGCTATCATATCCATGAAATACTTATAGGTGTATATTTTAGTTTCAAAAACAGGAGGGAATTTAAAATCTATTTTTAGTGATGATATTGGGAAAGACCTATTAGTTAAGTCCAAATCACTGATCTTTTTGTATTTTCCTTTTGCTTTTATGTGTTAGCTTTTGTTTTTCCCCCAAGTTTCTCCCTTTGTTTGCTTTGGTTCATTTTTCAGTGGTGTGCAGTTATCATTAGTTATACTTTTCCCCTGTATATATGCAATACTTTATACCCAAATCCTCTGCTTTTAGCAAGAGCTTATGCTCTTAAACTTCTGAGTCAGATGAACCAATAATAGGCATTTCAAACTAACCATTTATTGCTATATTGCCAAGTTCTACCTTTATACTAAATTTTATAATTGACAATTTTCGTGTCTTTTATATTTAAAAAAACATGTTTTTGAAATTTTACTGAAAATTTTATGTTGAGATTTGTTTTGCGAATCCTTTCACCATTTTGGTTGTGGGTTGTAGAAATCAATTCTGTTTGAGGAGAAAATCAAAAGAAAATTGTTTCAGGCTGGCTTAATTTTTTTGCTTTTAGAAAAAATTATGCACTTTCAACATAAAGTACATTTGATTCTCTTTGAAAACCATTCTGATTGTACCAAAATCTTCAATTAAAAAGTCAGGATTGATAGTCATAGCCAGATATTTTAAAGTACCTTAGTTTCTGAATTTTGGAGAAATTGATGAAATGGATGTACTTTAAAAATTAGAGAATTTTTACTTTAAAAATAAAAAGAAGTACTGTAAAATATTTTTTTATTATTATTTTATTAAATTATTAGCAGCTCTTTTGAATTGTAATTTAGAGCACTTGCGCATCCTGCTTATTTCCTATTGTTGGTGTTGGAACTAGATGCTTTTTATGTTGATGCCTTTGTATTTTATGTTTAGTTCTTATGTTTTGTGGATATTTGAATGGAAATTTATGCCTTCATTTCTATATTTTGTACATAAATATGAATCAGTTAGTATGTAATAAATCAGTTTTTAGAATTTCTTTGTTTATACTATGATTACACAGTCCAGTCACATTAATGTGACCACCTGTCAAAAGACAGAATAACCACCTTTGGCAGAGCGGACCGCTGCGAGACGTGCTGGAAGAGAGTCAATTAGGTTTCTGATGATGAGTGCACCCAGTGAATGCCAGGAAAACATTCCCAAAACCATAATGCTCCCTCCTCCAGCCTGGATCCTTCCGGCAATTGTTGCAGGGTGTTTGCTTTCAGACGTTTCACGACGTATGCGCCAACGTCCATCTGTCCGATGGAGCATAAAACGTGATTCATCGGAAAAAGCCACTCTGTGGACGTCCAGTTGCGGTACTGCCGTGCAAATTCCAGCCTTCGTCGCTGATGAACAGCAGTCAGCATAGGCGCATTAACCAGGCGTCTGCTGTGGAGGCCTATGCGCAGCAACGTTCGCTGAACCGTTATTGAGGATACACTCTCGGTAGCCTCTTTGTTCATCTGGGCGGTCAGTTGCTCAACAGTTGCACGTCTATTCGCCCGAACTCATCTCCGTAGCTTTCGTTCGCCTTTGTCATCTATAGCCAGTGGTGCACCACATGTGCCACGCCGTTGATTTTGGATAATGCCATTTTGCCATGCACGGTATACTTTTACCATGGCGGCACGCGAACAGTTCACAAAATTAGGCGTTTCTGAAATGCTTCCACCCTTGGCCCGAATGCCAATAATCATGCCCTTTTGGACGTCGGATAAATCGCTACGTTTCTGCATTATGCCAACGATTAAAATGATTTCCGATACCCTAGAACATCCTTTATATACACCTTCCGATGCCTATACACCCTTTATATACACTCCACTGCAATGTGCTTCCACCTGCATTTTGTGATTGGTTATTTCACGTTGACATTGAAAGTAGGTGGTGGTCACATTAATGTGACTGGACTGTGTATAATTTTATCTAATAAATATAGAAATGGAGGAATCAGAATTTTCTATTCAGTTTCACTTCCCTGTAATTTTGCATGCATCCTGCTTTTTGACCATTTCTTTGTTTATTTGTGTTCTAATATTTCTTACCCTTAGGGCTAGCTTGTGTTTAAAGTGTAGTGGACTTAACTTAAAAGCTCGAAACGGTGCGTCAAAATCCTGTGTAGGAAATTGTTTTTTTAAAACTGATTATTCTTCTAATAAGTGATAGGCTTTATAGGACATGAATAGTGGTTGCCATGTTTGAACAAGGTATGTTATAAATTCGCATTTATTTTGAATTTTACTTATCAATGTTTGCATTTGAATTTATTTACTTTTTTCCGCTTTGCTACATACTTCGACTGGGGATTTTGTTCAGTTTGTGTTTTACTGAGTATACTTTCAACTCATTTACTCTGTTCCATTCTAATTAGGTAGAAAATTATTATGCTGCCAAGATTGCTCTTAAAAATTATTTTTTAACAAATTACTGGGATATGATTTTGTTGGCATTTTCTAGGCACTTCTCATGAAATGAATTTTCAGTGCCAACTAACAAACTAGGTGGGAAGATTTTATTTCCACTATCTGAATTATTTTGTATGATACATGTGAGGGTCATCTTGAGAGGCAGTTTATCACTGTTCTACCGAGATTTGGCATTTAACCTTACCTAACTGCCACTGCATAATCATATATCTATTCAGAATTCATTCTGAGGAGTTTTTATTGGAGACATACTGCACTTGTATTCAAAAAACCAGATGAAGTCATGTTTGGAATACTTAAAGGAAACACAGTGGCATGCTGAATTGGTATTCGAAAAACAATCCAAGTAAAGTCATGTTTGGAATACGTATCGGTCAGGTTTCAATATTTTTGATTATTAGGACATTTTTGAGATTTTTAGGGCATTTTGCGGTGAGTTTAAAATTTTTCAGCGGTTTTCCTTTTGTCCTGTATTTAATTGTTTTTGTTGAAGCAAGTTGCAATCTAGCACCTTATAGGAACATATTTTGCACATAACAAAATGGGCTCCCCTTCAAAGAAGTAAAAATACTCATTTTGTATAAAGGAGGTTGTGATTACTTATCTCTCACATGGCATGAATGCACATTTTACTTACAAGAAAATTACACAACAAAAAGCCAAACAAAAATGACTGTTGCCATAAACAGGTCTAACACAAAGGCAGAAAATCAAATGCTGGCAGTGTTTCCATTTTAAACCCTATCTGGAGGGAAATGAACTCTCCCTAAACCAGTGGCCGCCTTTGCACATTGGGTTTACCCATTGAGTTGGCAGCCTCATGTTGTAGGTGGTGTACTTTTGGATTCCTGTAACATTCTAGGTGTATTTCTCTACTATGCCTGTAAAACTTGCCTTGTTATGTATTTGATCTTATCTGTCTTGTGTTTTGTACAGCATAGCCAAATATGGTCCTTGGATATAGCAACCAACCTTAAGAGGTGTGCTCAAGTCTCATATCATGATAGCCAAACAAAAAAAAAACATTGCAAAATTCAGGCAGCTATATGGTTATGACCATGTGGCATGATCAAATTAGTATGGATGTGGTATGAAAGCATTGAGGGAATTATTTCTTGCATATAGATGGTATGTGTATTATGGTAATATCACATAATGCACGCTCACAATAATTAAGGCTTGTGTATTAGCGAGGCCGTATTCACAAGTCTCGAGTTATTCCATGGATCAACAAATCTGATTAAATCATAGAATATCCTAAAACCACACATTAAGCGATTCATCAATTAAAGTGATGATAGTGCTGCGGTTGGCTATTACCCTTGCTCACTTGATGGTTACATCTCTTACTATGCCTGAAATATTCCATACTGCTTAAATATGCTGCTGTCTGAAGAGATTTTAATTTTGCAGTGGTTATGGAAGTTTCGAGAGAAGGGTGCCAGTTCAGGTTGACCTTGTCATCTGACCAAGGTTCAAAATTACAGTGATGTAGTCTGTCATTTTTTTTATACACATTAAATCAACAAAAGCATTTTTACACTGATAAATTTGCATTTGCTATCTGGTCAACACAGCTGCATATTTACGAATGAACTATTTTCCAAACTATTCCTCGCAATACCTAATATTCGAGTATTCTTAGTTAGAATACTTAGTAGATAACTGTTAATCACAGAAGGAAGTGTGTGAACCATTTTGCTTTGTTGACAACCTCCCTCACTTCATTCCCAAAAGGCTAATACTGTCATAGGAGCAGTTAAAAATTACAAAATAATATTTAATTTTTTTTAGGTGTCTTATTTTTGAATTTTACGCGTAAGGAGCTGGTTATACTGCAATTTTTATGAGCTGTCCTGGTTGAGAGTAAAATGTTACTACATAACCATGTTTTAGCTCTTGCTAATTTCTTAGTGCTTGCCATTGCTCTGAAGCTTGACATGTTCTTTGACTGCTTTGGCTTTTCCTTATGTGCAGTGTTTTGCTATCCAGTTTGGAAACAACTTATCATAATTATTAATATCAATTGCATGAAAGTGAAAATTTTACTTTTGTATTATGCACATGTATACTTAAATGTTAATACAGTAGAACTCCAATTATCTGGATCAATTGAGACCCAGACCTCATCCAGATAATTCATAAAAAGAAGTTACTTAGTTAAAAAACGAATTATGATTTAGTATGTAATGTAATTTTATGACTGAATGCAATTTAGTTGTTTACATTTTATTCTTACATATTTCATTAAGTTGTTTCGCTGTCTTTACTCGTTTCTGTGAAGCAAAGTTTTACATGCATTTGATGGTGAGTAGCTGTATATGGTTGCACTCAGGCTGCCACTCCATCTATTTTAGCGCTTTGTAAAAATGCCTTACAAGCTGACAGTGCCATATATGGTTGAGTAGCAATGTTGTTGTCATCTTCCGGGTCATCAATGAGTTCTCTCATATTTTGAACGAGTTCATCGTCACAGAGAATTTGGAATCCAGGGTCCGAAGAATCGCACACCATCCACTGCACTGCACTTGGAACATCCAGGAATTTTCGCTATAATGTTTCTAATGCCATCTACGCCCGCTTGGGTTTTTTCATTCACCAATAAGAAACGTTTAAAATGTGGATTTTGCTGATTTCTTTATTTCTCATAGGGATCTGGATAACTGGAGTTCGGATAGTTGGAATTCTACTGTACTACCAAACAGATCGGAATATTCTACTTTAAGTCGACCATACAAATTATTCTAGTGCTTTTAATGGTTTTAAACTGTCCATTTTACAAAGGTCTATCTGGTTTATAGGTGTCTACCAGGTCATTATAAATCCAACAGACCGGCAATTACTCAGATTTTTTTAATCATTACAAATTTTCAATCTTTTTCTGCTTTCATTCCATAATTCTGTTCCCCAATGCCACTTTCTGTTCCCCAATCCCTCATTCTTTCCCTTCCACAACCTTTAGAGTTGTCTGTCTTGTGTTTGGTGCTGCTATGCCAAGCATGGCCCTTGTGCCATAAAACCGTAAACAATCGACCAACTTTCTAACTAAACTATCATAGAGTTGAAAATCAGTAGGGTAGACAGTATAAATAAAAACAATTACCTTCAACAAGTTATGAATTACTTCATTTCCATGAATTGCTGAAGGAAAACTTGGATTTTTTAGAATTAAGAAATGACAAAATGTATAAAAATTAAGTGAATAATTGGGTTTTATGGCACTAAACCCATAAAAGAATGAGCTGAACCAAAACAAATTAAGACCACCAAGACTGGTATACATCCTGATTAATTAAAAACACTTGAAATCTCTTATTTTCAAATCACTATTTATCACATTCTTAATCTCATTGTGATGAGTTCTTTAATTTTCAACCAAAAGTTTTTAAAACATCAGACCCTTAAAGTGTTTTAAAGCTATTTTAAACATTCAAATATAAAAAGTGATATTTTCTTCATCCAAAATATAAATATGTATTTAAAAATTTTTTTTAGGGAGTATTTGGGAAGACAACTTGAAAAGGAAACCAGCCAGGCTGTTTCAGCTAAAGGTTAACTTCTGGGTTATATGTAAAGCTAACATGTTGGTTTAAATCTTATGGTTTGATTGTTGGAAAGTGATTGTTTCTTATGTAGCCCAGAAGTATGGACTTGTAGATTGTATGTACCTTGATGTTTGAGAACTGTTATTTTCAATGTGGATGTTACCATACATTCCAGATCTTTCTGCTGTGAAGTATGTGATATGTACAATGCTCTGATTATGTGTTAGGTGACTTTGTGCAGTTGTAATTTATTTTAATATTCTTCCTACATTATAATGTCATATACTGAGGAGTGACTAGTCGTGAAATATTGTTGTCAGATGAAATGTTGTAGCCTGTTTTGTACAAAAGAAAATATCTCTATTAAAACTTTTAAATTTTATGTACTTGAAACAACCCAAAATTTGTTAATTTCATTTTATGATTTACCTAAATTTTTGTTTTGAGGTACCTACATTAGTAATTCAAAGAAATTAAACTAAAAGGTCACACATTGTTGAAACTTATGTGTTATGTAGTTTGCTCAGATTTTATAGTGCTTATCTACAAGACAATATTAAATTCATATTTAGTCGTCCATTGATTCAGCAGATTTCCAGGTACCTTCTATCCATGTGTATTCGATTTGGTGTAAAAAAAATTTGGTTTAATGTAAATTGTGCTGTTTTTTTATGAATTAAATCATTGTAGATATTTTTATTCAAGAGTAATAAAATTATTTGAATCTATTTGTGTATTTTAATGGCAAACCTTTTATGTATCACTATTTATGCTCTTGTAGGAAGCCCATTTATTTAAAACTATCAAATCCGTCTTAAATATGATTTTATATTTTTATAATTGTTCATTAAGCTCAGGGTTCCCACGGGTGCTTACAAAGTGCTTCTAAGTGCTTATTTTGACCTTGCATTTCTAAGGGCCCTTAAAAGTGCTTATTTTGCATCAATAGCCCTTAGAAAGTGCTTATTTTCCTTTAAAAACAAAATTCAGTTTTCAAATGACGATATTTTTTTACAATATTTCCGACCTCTTTTTAGCAGCTGATCGGCGATAAAACTGCTTACAAACAAGTACGGTTTTCATGATAATTCAGGAACTGGCTTGCTAGAATGGCAACCCTTGATAAGCGATATACAAATCGCCGACCGACTCTTGATAAGCTCATAATACACTTTAAAAACTTGAAAACACATGAAAATCGGTCTGTTTTCGACTTATGAGTGGCTTTCGCAATGCACAAAATACACTATAACAAAAAATTAACGCACCAAGAAGGAGTTGTCCGATGGAGACAAAAATTGGTGGATAGGAAAATTATGTACAGAATCGAAAATGATTAAAATTTCAGAACAATTGAATGATTTATTTCAGAGTTACAGTAAGGAGCTCAATAAGGTGTTGACCCGCCTCTAGCCTGGATGCAAGCTGCCACACGGCGTGGCACAGACCGATAAATCTCACGGATGGTCTCCTGCGGTATTTCTTGCCAAATTTGCTCCAATTGGCAACTACGTCATCAACATTACCTACCGGATGCAGTCGCCTTCCCATCATATCCCAGACATGCTCGATGGGAGAGAGATCTGGTGATCTGGCTGGCCAAGGAAGTGTTTGACAAACTTGAAGACAGTTCATAGCAACACGTGCCGTATGTGGTCTGGCATTGTCTTGCTGAAAAATAAGCCCAGGGTACTGCGAAAGGAACGGTATCAAAACAGGTCTCAGAATGTCGTCAACGTGCCGCTGTGCAGTAAGTGTACCTCTAATGACGACCAAAGGGGTCCGGCTATCAAGGGAAATGGCACCCCAGACCATAACTCCTTGTTGAGGGCCCGTGTGGCGTGCAATAGTGAAAGCAGGATCGGCACGCTGCCCTGGCCGTCTCCAGACACATTTTCGATGATCGTCAGGACACAGTTGGAAGCGGGATTTGTCGCTAAAGACAATACGTCCCCAGTCAGCATCATTCCAGCCTGATCGAGCCAAGCACCACTGTAATCTGGCTCGACAGTGTGCAGGCGTGAGTGGCAGGTGGCGATACGGTCGGTACGAGCGTAGATTTCGCTCTCAGCCGTCTGTGAATGGTCATGGTGGACACTCGTGTGTGGGTCGCACGACTGATGGTGGATAGCGATGAATCATTAGCTGTGACAGCTGATTTGACAATCACTCTGTCCTCACGATCTGTTGTGGCCCTACGTCGACCGCTACCATCATGACGCTGAAATCTGCCATTGTCCACCCACTCTTGCCAGCATCTTCTAATCGCCGCATCGCTTGGACTCGCATCACGAGCGATTCTCCTATTTGCCCGACCTGCCTCTTTCAATCCAATGATACGACCTCTTTCAAACTGAAAGTTGCTCGTAATGAGCTTGAATCCTGCGGCGAGGCATTTTTTCAGTCGTTGAAAGGTATCCTAAATCGCAATGCAGCAGAAATTTTTAACAACATTTCTAGAACAACTCCTTATATACATCTGCTGGATGCGCTGGAGATCGCACTATTCATTCATTGGACACCAAATTTTAATAATTTGCATATTTGGTCAAAACATTTTTGCATACGAAATTTCAAAGCAATCGGATGATTCCTTCTTGGTGCGTCGATTTTTTTGTTATAGAGTGTAATTGTCCTGATAGAGGAAACTAGAATACAATCATCCAATATTACTTAATTTTGTTTTATTCAGTTACCCGAGGGTGCAATGTTTTAAAAATTTATTATAACTATGGGGAATTGTATTTTTTAAGTTTGTAGAGATGAATCGAAAACAATATAAAAATAATTTATTTTAATTAATACTGCTATCTGAGTGGTAATTTTTTTTTAAATCTAGCTTTTTTTTTATGCTTTTAATTTGGTAACAACTATCCCAGAAAATATTAAAAAAACATTTAAGATTTTCGGGGGTGATTCTGCTTTGAAAATTTGAAAGAATCAGTTATCATTTCCAAAAGAAAACCAACCCACTCGTTTAAAAAAAACATTGGAGGAAAAGATCGCAAAAACGTAAATCTTAGTGCTAGAGAACCGAGAATAGTCGGGGAATTTCAATAATCAGGAAAAGTAGTTTGAAAACTGGAAATTTCGGACTCTTATCGTATTTGATTGCTGACCGAAAACGAAAGTAATTTTTCTATGCTTTATAATTTTTTTCTATTTGTGTCCGGGTGACAAGTATTCAATGGCCGACTGTGCTTGAACTTCACTTTCTTTTGTTATGCCATGCGCAATCTGTTTCCATTGTCAGCTAAGTTGATTATTTTCAAATTAATTTTTTTCATTAAAATGACGTTTGTAAGCGTATGGTGCAGAGGTGGCTGGTGCACCTTAAAATCTGTCGTGGCCGAAAGTCCTCACGTTGGGTTGGTGTGAAAGTTTGGAGAGTAGGGCACCAGCTCAGATGTCTCGTCATCTGACCGTGGTTCAAAATTATGTGGCTATACACCGAGTGGCTTAGGCTGGGACTGTGGCAACTAGTTGAATATCTATTCAGTAAAGTTGCATTTTATTTTTTTAACCTTTTTATAAATTTATCAAAGTTTTTTTTTTTGCATAACTCTTATGATCTGTTTTGGTTCACGGGAAAATATTTTCTTAGAAACTCGTTCGGTTATCTATCCAGTCAAATTTGACTCTGACATATGCAACTTGCAATCCTTTTACATACTTTTAGTAAATTTATAGTTTGCCACTAATTATAATTTATGAATTAATCTCGAAACAAACGAAGGTCATTCAAATGTGTTCTCTCCTTGGAGATGAAAAAAACTTGGCATGGTTCCAAAGGCTGACGTCAAGCGGACACGTGAGGGCAAGAAGTCTAAATTTTGATGTTTCTTTATTCCTCTGATTTACCGCAGAAGAATGGAGAATGGTGAAAAAAACTATTTAATTCATTTTAAAATGTTCTAAATTGAAATTTCGCCTCAACCGTAAAATTGGAAAAAATTCTGACTACCTGTGTGCCCAATTTCATTACTGTAAGTGCCATAGATTCGTCAGGACTTCGCGTGCAGGAAACAGACAGATAAACACTTCCTTTTATAATAGTATAGATACGTGCACACTTAAATGCCCACATATTAACTGCTGAATTTTGTAAAAATCAGATTGCTTTTTTTGAAAAATCTCATTTTTGTGTGGCCGTATTTGTGTATAATTTTTAGAAAATAGACTTGAATATTAAATTTTTTACATACTACTATTCTTATAAGATTATCTAATCTGTAAGAGCATCCCCATTTGGTCGAAAGTTAGGTATTACAATGTGTAATACGGCTTCTATAATGTTTTATGTAAGTCCTTATTTTGTCTTAGAAAGTCCTTATTTTTAGTTAGAAAAAAAGAGTGGGAACCCTGTAAGCTGCTTTATTACTTTTTTGGTTGTATGCAATATTACACAATGAGCTAAATAAAGAGTCTTAAAATCTACAGTTAAAGGAATATACTTCTAAAATTACAATGCTCATGCATAAGAAAATTACAGAGCTAAAAGACAGTGAATTTTATAAAAGAACAAAGTAATTTTCGAATTGATTGTCAGTGTATTTACGAATTATTTTGAGTAATCTATCCCTACAATTTTTGCAAGCATCAAAACAACCTGATACATGTACCCATTTGTTGACAAATTAGGTATAGTTTGTACGTGGGAAATGCTAGTTTGATAGAGTAAAGTTCACTGTGGTAATGATTCAACATATCAGCAAGTGCTAGAAACACAGTGACTTTACCAGCAAAAACATCAGCTAAACGATATGTCAGAGGAACATGATACATCTTCAATGGACCCTTCACACAATAATCTGCAAGGAAACAAAATCTATCTTTTGATTAAGGAAGGGAATCTAGAGGCATTACCATCTTACAAGTATCTATGAAGAAGAGAAGCAAAGAGTTATAGTGGCCACTTGAAGCCAATGAAGAATGTTTAATAGTATTAATTTGAAAAGTAATTCAGAAGCTTTCATCCCATCGTCTTTGCCTTTTGTAGCCTGTATTTTTCACATGATTCAATTTTGCATGGAATGTTCTGGAGGGAATATTCTAGGGGGAATAATGTTCTACATGGAATATTCTAGGTGGAATCTACTACTACCATAATATTCTAGGTGGATCACACAGAAATATGTATAAGTGAGTAATAGTAGATGAACTATGTTCTTTTTTACATTCAGAACAAGGTCAGGTAATATCTTAATTTTTAGACGCCAACTTCGTTCTTTTTGTATTCGTATTCTGAGTGTGCAGGGAGACGGCAGCGTGCTCCATAATCCATGAGGGATTTTGCCTTGGGGCTCAATACCCTTTTGTGTTATATTCTTGACAGGGAAGAATTGTGTATTGGTGATTGAATTCATGATTCAACAATAAAATTCATACAGTCCACTATCACTGGTCGTATGTGTGAATTAACTTACTACCAAATGAGCTTCGACGAGAATTCTACATTGAGTATTGCCATTGAGAGGAGCTTCAAAAAGTGGGACCAACATATCGACTAGTAGTCACTTGACTGCTCTGAAAATTGAGGCACTTTGCTTTGTGCTCCAAATAAAATACAGCTCTGGCCTTGCCTGAGGACTTCTGTCTCGACCAACCCTCAACCCAGCTTATTTACTGTCCTGAGCTGTTTCTTTGAGCGTCAAGTCTCACTGGCTAATAGTCTTGATTTGATGTAATCGTTTTATCCCAAGTGAGAGAAGTGACAACACATCCGATCAAGTTTTGGAAACTTGAATCAAGTAAGCATTACATATTAACGTAAATTCTGCAAAAAAGAACTGAGCTGTGAATAATGAAATCCATGTAATGTTTTGTTTTCTTCATTGAGTATGTTCCCTTACCTGACATAATAAATCAAACCTTCCATTTCAATAAATTTCAGAAAAATTATTTTAAACGATTGCGGAGGAGCTAATACTACTCCAACTGAGTATTTCATAGTAATTTTTCCAGGTGTTATTTTGTGTCTCAATTCTTTAAACATTTAAATGGGTCTCATGATTGAATCTTTAAAACCTGGAAGCAAATTTTTCTCAAGGTCCTAGAAAGATATTTAATCTGGAACACTTGAGAACTTCCTGGATTACTTTACTTCGATTGTTTATAAGGTATACTAGACAAAAAAAAATTTATTTGAAATGTTCGTAGCAGATGGCGCCACGAAAACAAATTCGGCGAAAGTTATTACAAGATCAATATACAGGGTGTTTCAGTGAACCGTTTCAGAACTTCTAAGAGGGGTAGGGTACATCCTGACAACTCGAAATCATATAGCAATGTGGGGTCGGAAATGCTTTCCTGAAGCGGTGTTGCACACAGAAGCACCGTAAAGAAAATAGACAGTAAGTGAGAAATCATTTTAATAATACATGAAAAGAAGCAAAAGGTACATGGATTAAAGTAAGTGTTCGAAGTTTCTTCCACGGGCTACAATGCACGCCTCATATCTCTGACGCATGGACATCCGAACATTCTGGAATACTCCAGGCATATCTCGAATTTCTCCGGCAGCTACTGCAATTCTTGCAACCAGCTCCTCAACATTATCAACAGGGGTGTCATAAACTAGCGATTTCAGATGACCACAGAAATAAAAATCAAGACATGATAGGTCGGGTGACCGAGCAGGCCAACGCACGGGACCACCACGTCCGATCCACTGCTGACCAAATGTGACATCCAGGTAGTTACGAACATCTCCGCTATAATGGGCAGGGGCTCCATAGTGTTGGAACCACATTGACCACACACACAACACACCATACATTGACCGAAAATCGAATCTGTGCTGCACGACGTCGTATTGCATGCGGGTTCTCAACCGCCCAGATATGGTCGTTATGCGTGTTGAAAATTCCTTCCCTTGTGAAGGATGCCTCATCGGAAAACAACACTTCAGCAGGAAAAAGGGGATTTGTAGCACATTTTCCAAGGTACCACTGTGCGAAAGCAATACGAGGTGCATAATCCTCCAGTTGCTGTGTCTGGACACGCTGCACGTGAAACGGATGCATGTCTTCTTCTCGGAGAATCCTCCAGACGCTGTAATGGGAAACCCCGACTGCGTTTGCTACACTTCGTGTACTCGTTCTTGGATTCCCCTGTACATGCTGCAGCACATTCTGTTCGACGTCTGCAGTCCTTGCTGTTCTTACCCTGTCCCTGTCAGCTCTTTCTAATGAACCTGTCTCAGCTAACCTCTGGTGCAGTCTTGCAAAGAAATGATGACTGGGGATACGCCTCGTCGGATATTGTTCCGCGTACAAACGCTGTGCGGCTGGCCCACTACAATTTGCAGCCCCGTACGCCAAATGCATATCGGCTAAATCTGCGATCGTGTAGTCATCCATCCTACTAACTTGGCGTTCTTGTGCGAAATGAAGATTCCCTACACGAAAGCTCGGGATTTTCGCACAACGACATTTACCGCGTCAGGAAAGCATTTCTGACTGCCCATTGGTATATGATTTTGGTTCGTCAGGATGTACCCTACTCCTCTTAGAAGTTCTGAAACGGTTCACTGAAACACCGTGTATAGTCTTGGGGACGTAGAAACAGGAGAGGCTATGTGAAAATGTTCAATTCTTTTTTTAATTACGAACACTCGTTTTTTTATTTTTGTGCATTTCGCCAAGAAAAAAAATTATGAAAGCTGAAGTAATGGAGTGTTACTAAAAGACTGGCTAAACTAATTCCATTTCTTAAAAATTTTAAGTCGGGCAATATAAACGTAGAAATGGGAAAAGAGAGTAGAGATGCTTTATCCGGTAATGCCTGTCTCCTTATTTTGTTACTATACAGATGTCTTCAGCACTTAAAACCCATAAAAATATTCCACAACCACCCAATTAGTGTGCGCCTGCAAAATGTTTCATGTGTAAATTGGAGGGTTTTGAAATAACCCCATTTCTAACCAAAAGAAGATAGTTGGAAAAATTCCACGAAATGTGCAAAAGCTGCTTTAAATTAATTCAAAATGCTATTCAAAGAGTACTGTGTAGAAACCAATGCGAATTCTACGCTCAGAGTACAATCCATTTCAATGCCTAGGATCTAAATAGATACAATTGCTCTTGGGGAAAACCCTCTATGCGATGAATTGGCGCACACCTGGCTACGTGCGACGACTCGCGTGTTGTGCTCAAACTTCTCGGCCGACCCGCATCATGCCTGCGGGTAAAACGTGTTCCAGTTTCACACTGCTGGTGGTGCAGAAAGGCAAATATTTGACGTTTCCTGTACTAGCATAATGGGGAAGCGTTTCATGGTACAATCTTGAAGCGGGTCCTCCGTTTACTTTGGCAGCCCCATCCGTTCTTTAGATGCCTGTCAGACATCTCGAAATTATTGTAATGCTCCATCACTTGTGTATGACAAAGTTTAAAAAGAACGATTTGCAAACAGCGCCCTTCAGAACCTACGCACAATTTGCGAACTTGCATTCTTTTTTTACAAAAGAAATGTCAATTCTGGATTTTCGAATCACTATTGTTAATTTTTTTAACTTAAGAGAAATCTTGAATGAAACCTATATTAGGTTTATAAATTTTGTATAAAGTATTGGACGTGGCACATAATCCTGGTGCGTTGTTCAAATTGATGTGCTGCGTACTTAGATTGACTGGTGTAAATTATAATACATTTATTCTAATTTACACCAGTCTACAAATTTATTCTAAGAACACGGAATATACCGAGTAAATGAATACCAATGGAATGTTAGAAAACGTAACGATGAGCCAAAGAGGTATAAAATTGTAGCTAAATTGAGGTATTGAATTTATGGGAATTTAAGAAACACCTGTGATTTTTAGAAGTGAATAGTAGGTAGGTAACTAACGTAGTACTGTAGAAATAAATGGATCTTGTTTTTTATTTCAAAAAAAATTACAATAATACAAATAGACAAGTACACACACAGAATATACAGAACAAAGTGATAAGATGGTGGGTGGGTAGTTGAATTAACTTCGCACTGGAGCAGCACTACGGAATACTGACGACGGTCTGGGATCAATCTCTAAGGGAAAGATCCAGGACAACACCTCGTAATTTCGAATCACAGTCAGATGACGAGGTCAGCACCTGAGCTGGCACCCTACTCTACATACTTCCACACCACGCCAACGTGGTGACATTTGAGGCCACGAAATATTTAACGTGCACCAACACCCATGTTCACGACGGTCTTTTGACTGGACCGAGGTTTGAACGCGCAACCATCTGGTTGCTAATCCGTTGCTGTTCCAACTAAGCTACCGCGGAATAAGATGAAAAGTCTGAGAAGGATTTTCAGTGTAAATGAATCAAACGGTCTGCGAAGATTTTACTTCTGTTGTTTTCAAATGATCTCGCATAATTTACATATAATTAAAAAAAGGTTTCTTCCTTAAAATGCAGTTTATTGCATCTTTCGCAACATTTGGTGTTTAATCTAATTGGTAGAGTGACCAATCATCATAAAGGATTTCGGAATTTATTTTTTGGATTCCTGGTTGGTAGATGTGTATGTAATTAACGTCACACTGGAGCTATACAAGGGGCTGTTGACGACGGTCCGGGATCAATTCCGAAAGGAAGAGCCAAGGACAACACGTAATTTTGAACCAGTCAGGTAACGAGGTCATACCTGGGAATCCCAGTTGGAAGTGTAGCGGATTACAAGCTGAAGAGTTGCGAGTTCGAAACTCGATTCGATCAAAGACCATCGTGTACGTGGCTGCTGATGCACCGTTAAATCTGTCGTTGCCTCAACGTTGGCGTGGTGTGGAAGTTTGGAGAGTGAGTACCACAGCTCAGGTGTTGCCCAGTGATCTGACCGTGGCTCAGAATTACGAGGCGTCTTCGGATATTTCACTTCTGCTTTGATCCATGGCAATTTCTCCAGTTCGATGTTAATTCAATTATCCTACGGAGCTTAGGAGTGTCTTTTTTTTTAAAGAAATATTGTCCCCTCTTACTTTTAAATTCGCGTTATTGTAAATCTTCCTTTTAAATTCACGTTGGCGTGATGTGGAAGCTTGAAGGATGCCAGCTTGAATGTTGATTTCATTATCTGACCGTGGTTCAAAAATACGAGACGTGGTCCCCGGATCTTTCCTTTATGGATTCGCCCCTTACCATCCCCAATAACCCGTTGTGTTGCTCCAGTGCGAGGTAAATTCTACTTTCTACATCTACCTTGCCTTTAAACGATAACGAAACAAACAATTTTATAGAGTTAATGGATTTGTGAACGGGTGAGCTGTCTACATCGACTGCTCATTTCTTGGATCAGCCTTTAGTTGCCTGTGACGCGGCAATCTCTAAGGATCCACTGTAAAGCAATGTTTTTGGATTTCGAAGTTAAATCTTGACGCATTCGACAATTTTGAATGGATCGTATTGAAAGTCCGTCCGAAACTTTCAACTCCATAGAGAAAGAAACACAATAAAGAATTTCCAGAATCACGGTTTTGGATACAGCATTTGCTCACAATGATTCTTCAGACTTCGTCATCTGACCGTGGTTAAAAAGTAACATGGTATTGTCCTTTATCCCTTCGGTTTCGATCTCGGATTGTCACCAATTATGTTGCTCGAATGCGACGTTGATTAAAATACCTACCTACCTTTAAAGAGTAATTTTCTCCAGGAAAACAAAAATTCAAGATAATACTAACTCATTTTCTCTACCAGGTATTGAACAGCAAACTTTATTTTGTGAATAGAAAATGTTGCAATCTTTTATTTTTAAAGTACGAATTTTCCATGAAATAAAACACAGAAACAACACATAAACTTTTTAAAAGAACAAAAGTACATTTTATTGCAGCAAAATATCCGCCACAGTTTACAACTTCCAGTTTTTAGGAACCATTCTGGCAACGTATATACAAGCTGTAAGTGCAATTTCAAATAAAAACAAATGCAATGAACACATTCACATTAAAAAATACAAATGTAAAAAGTAATTGAAGATCTTGAATTTTTGTCTTGTCAAAATTGAGAGTGTTCACATCTCAAAGTTAACTAATTTTCATGTAAAGTCGTTTTTCTAAAAATGTAAAGTATTTTTTAAACATTTTTGAATATTTTTAATCAGTAATATATATATTTTTTAGTATATATTTACCTCCACGACGAACTAAACATTATTGTTCACTTAGATAGTTTATTTTTACTATACATGTTTAAAAAAATTTCAGTAATACTTCATAATTTTGTCTTGTACATTAGTACGCTTCACCAGAGGTTTTGTTACATGGACATTTCAATATAAGATCCAACTTTCGTTCTCTTATATTTAAAAACATGACTGATTTTTGTGATGGGCCCACCAGTGACCGAGTAAATTACATTCTTTATTGTTCCGTGCTTGGAAATTAAGGTTATATAATAAGTTAAGACCAAATAAGATGGGGTAGAAAATCAAATTTCTATGGAATTAGAATATTGTGTGAGAGTTAAATATATCCGCTTTACCATTCTTTTATGTATTTCGCCTGCAATTAAAAAGAATTTTTTGGGACCAGAATCAGATCTATTAGCTTTTGTATATAGAATAAAGATCTAATATCTGTCATCCCAGACTAAATACTTAGTGAAAGAGTTCTTGGAATTGGATACTGTGTTCTAAAATCAAGCAGAACAATTTTTAGAACAAGCTTTTCCGTCCATCTTTCCTTCGAAAGTAAATAAAGAACAATAAAAGGTTTCAACTAGGTTCTTATTCTGGATAGACTCGATGATTAGAGTATGCAACCAAGCAAAAGTTAACTCAGTTTCTCAACTGAGGGGTCTTTTGAAAAAGTAAATTCGATAAATATCTATGAAATAGAACGTTATCCAAGTGTAAACATTTATACATGTTTCTCTGGTGAAGCGACCGGAACGAAGTGACTATTCTCAACTTGATGTGTTTGTACTTTTGTCTGACATTTTAATGTGTTTTATTCGTCATCTAATGGGAGTTTCGGTAGTAGATTTCGTCAACCTTAAATCAAATAGGCAAAACAATCACAGTAGCAGCTCTTAAATTGCGAACTTCACTATACATTAAGCTTTAACTGGTAAGTTTTCTCCGATCTCTTAGTGAAAGATCAATATGAAACAAGCATTTATGATACTGTTATTACGACGAGTTTATTTACAAGCTTTGTTTTCATGCTTGATTCATTTTGGCCATGCGTGTTTTTACATTTCAAATATTCGAACAAGAACCGTTTGGGAATAGATAGCGAAGAATCGTGTCTTCGGGGGTTTAGGAAGCGAAACGTTTTGCGAGACGCTCTAATGGGGCTTACAAGAGGGTTTATTAAAAACCCAACTAAAGTGGGGCAGTAAGGAAAGTGCATTTTGAGGGGAAAAAAGAGGACAGTCCACTTTTCCACTTGAAAATTCGTGCATTCAGCGAATGCATCATGACTGGAATAATTCTTCGAAAGTGGATCAAGAAAAGTAAGGGGAGAGTTTCTTTTTTAATTTTTGGATTTTCCAAAGATCCGATAAAGAGAGAAGGAGCCCAAACTAAACTTTCGAAGATGGCAGGTTCTTCAAGGTGTTCATTTCTTGAATGCGAAGTAGTCTCCGGTGGGGTCTTCTATCCAGGGGTAGTTCTGGGGACATTCCATGCACGTATGGAGTCGGATGGTCTCACCGGGCAATTCTCGGGTGGTTAGTGGGCAGGCGTTTGGCAGAGAGCAGAAGGCTTGGCCCTTGACGTCACACTTTTCCTTCCATGGTGCAAAGTCTCTAATGGATGAGAGCTCTGTTGGAGACTGCATCCATTGGAGGACTTGGGTCATGGTGACGAAGTATACGTCGTTCTTGCCGAGAGTCTCGTCTATCCATTGAACGAGAGCATCCAGGTAGTCCTGGTTGAGTCGCAACCAACCAGCGTGGAAATAGAGCCCTGTTGAAAACGAACAATTTAACCAACCAGATATTGTTGGACACTAAAATATTATTTGGCTGAAGAAATGAATTACTACTACAAACTACTGGGTCCGCCATTTGGAGAAAACAATTTTCTTCTTTGAAGATTTCTTAGATTTTATAAGTTATCTCTTAGAATGAAAGAGATTTTCAGTGTAAATTAACAAACCTGACGAAATCGAGTCTTACTTCCGCTACCCAAATTCTTCCGCATGATACATCGGGGTTACCTTAGAATGCAGTTTACCGCCTTCATGACGACGTTTAATCTAATTGGCGTTGAACAGGCAATTATCTTCTGTCAATGCGGAATACATTCTCTGGAATTTCTATTGGTGACATGCTGAAAAGGTCTTCGAAACACAAGTCAAGTGTCGTCATGTTCAGAGTACGTAGAGGAAGCACGTTCCACAGGAAGGAACATTGCCGCCATCTACTAGCTTGAGAGAGAAAATCATCATATCGATACTGTTTCGTTTCATTTGGAATCTGAAACTTACGGGGAATAAATGAATTCACATGTCCCTGCTTTTAATTCAAAGTCAATTCTCAACACATTAACCTCATTATCGACCCCACATCCAGTGTTTTTATTTCCTAATGAAGGGTTATTTAATCGGTTTTAATCTATCCCGGAGTCAAAAAATCTTATTTTGAACCTAATTTAAAGTAAGAAATTTAGTTTAAAATCCCATCTCTTACTTTAAGGACTACTACACAGTGACTAAAATACTTTTTCTATATCTTGTATGGCTGAGAGAAACTCTTCACCAGTGCTTGGTCAACTTAACATTCTTCAATATGGGACTATAAGGGAAGAATAATGAACCACAGGGAGTGTGTTCACGTACATAGCATACTCTAGGCACACCCTTTTTCAGAGAGCTCACACATTCACTCCAGACGGACAAACATCCATTCCTCAACCCCGGATTCAAACCAGGAACCTTCCAATCCTGAAGACAGCACCCAGATCACTTAATCTATTAGTCTTTTACTAGAAGATGTATTTTATCTTAAAACCACATCGAATTGGAAAGTATAATAACTGTCTGCATAAACCTGTCTGATGTGCTATTCGCAATTAATCGATAATTTTCTCCCAAACGCAAAACCTTATAACTATCTTACCAGTTTTGATTTTTTGGGTCCAGCAGAACAGAGTCGCAAGATTAATAAGAAACAGATCAGAACATACCCAAAGGTGCTCTGTTGGTCTTGTAATGCCTTTCGAAGTTGTGATTGAGGAAATTGTAGAACTGCTCTCCTGAGATGATGTTACTGCAACTGTCCACCATTGCACAACCGGCAAGCTCTTCATCAAAGTTGGGATCATCTCGACGATCCAATTCATTCATCACCATTTCCCAAACAGCATGGGATCTAATAAGAATACAAATGAGTATTAAATACAGGATTGTTTGTTGCATGTTGCGTAGGATATCTAGATTTTTCAAGATGATAATTTCCAAAATTGGCACTATTGCCTCCTGTTGGTGCTGAAGGAATCTTGGGGAGGGCAGTGTTGGTCACAGAGAAACAGGGGCTTTAAGTTGCAAGAGAGGACAATAAGATGTTAGAAAAGTTGTCATCTAAAAATGTTTTAAGCAAACATTTGACCTTCAGTAATGCATTGTCGCAAGCATTGCACTCTGTAAAAACAAGATGACAGGTTGTCACAAGCGAGTGCAAGAATGTGCACTCAACTATCAAAGTAACATTAAACTGGTAAACCCTCGCAAAGATAATATGGCCATACTTATATATAATATGGTCTTCCCTGGCAGAAGGTCACAAAAGAAAGCTTTCAACCCATAGAGAAACTATAAAAGAAGAGCGAGGAACGTTACCTTTTTAAGTGCACATTATCATGTGATCAAAATAAACAGTGAAATGACCCTTAGACTATTTTCGTGTGCAAGGTGGGGATGCGAACATCCATAATCTGACTGAACCACTTAACGGAAAAACACACACCCATTAGTTCAATATCTGATAGGTCCACGTGACATAGTAGTAGTTGACTTTGGGGATTTCACCATTTTTGTCGCCACTCAGTAGAAATACACATTCACGCATGTTCCCTGCCATAAGCTATACAGCCAAATGAGGCGATAAAGTGCCAAATCGGCTTAGACGCCGCAGATCTGCAATGGCGACTAGTAGTCACGTGACTACTAGCCGCCATGTTGGTCACATCTTTTGAAGCTCCTATCAACAGCATTGTTCAATCTATCAATGTTTCACGTCTATAATTGATTCAAAAAAAGATGCTCTAGAATATTCGAGATAACGGCATACGTGATCAACGTACCGTGTTGGGCAATTCTGTCCGTTTCCGTGACACTTGTGCGGCATCCTGAAGTACAAAGTGTATGGCCAGAGTGGAGGGTTACTGAGAGGTGCCGTGAGTGTTGAATCGTAGAGGAAGGCCTGCTCCTCCATCATGGAGAACTGACTGTTTCCTCCTACTCTCAGGTATGGTGATCGGACTCCGACGATAGAGTTGTCTGTGATGTTTCCAAAACGTTCCAGGATGAGCCTTACTCCGGCCATTTCCTTTGCCCATGTGTCCAAGCTGGCGTCTGTCCAGTACTTTTCAATATTTCGGTGACTGCAAAACAAATGGGAATGTATGATTACGGATGTCGTGAAATGAAGACTTATTATCTACTTAAAACTAATCTGTTGGTGATCAGGGAAAGCATGAGAGGAGGAGGCGATTTTTAACAACTAAAAATTTTCAACAATTAGGAACTTCCACGCTTTTTGTTTATATTTTTATAATATAGAAAATGAAAAAATATGATGGAAAGTATCTTTCTTTTTTACTTTTATAGCCCGAAAAGGTAAAATAAAAATATTTATCAATTTCGCACTATTTTCTTCATCTTAAAAACGCTAGTTTTCATACGCCGCTTCTTGTGACGTCATTGTGCCCCATGACGGTCTGTTTACTTTTATAGCGACGTTCAAATAGCAAGAGAATTTTTTTTAATTGATTTCAATTTTTAAACACACACAATCAGTTTAAAAAAAACTGTAATAACCAACCAATTATAAAACAAAACCACGTCACCTGGCCGCGATTAAAATTTACCTGGTGTTGTCTTCTGATCTTTTTCTTAGGGGATTGATCCCGGACCGTCGTCTATAGCCCGTTGTGTTGCTCTAGTACGACGTTAATTAAAATTACCTACCTTACCGCACCCTACCTTACCCAATCCAACCAACCTCAATTGCTTTCAATTTTATAATTTGATGCATTTGTGTAGTTTTTTGCGGAGAAAAATGCTGTAGAAAAGTTCACAACTTAAGTTTGAACAAAAAATATTTTCAATGCTTTATTAATTGTATTTATTTTCTCTATCTTGTTCCTTCCTTTTTTACAATTGTATTATCAGCGAATGATAAGAGTTTTGTTTACACAAAATACCTTACAAATAGAGCTAAATAATTTTAGCAAGCATCTAAAATATCTGTCGTCTATTAAACTTTCCTTCTAGAAATCATCCCATAGGAGTCAAAGACCGTCCTGTACTCAGGGGATGGTGCACGTTAAAACCGTCATGGCCTCAAATGTCAAAGAGAGTCAAAGGTATGCACGCCACCCTAAAGAGCCGACACCATATCTTTTGTTTTGTTCTCAATTGTAGTTATACGATTGCTTTTTTGTCACTACGTTTTCCATAACTCCTGCCCAATCCCAAAATGTTTTCAGAATGCCATGATAATTGTGAGAGTTTTTAAGGTTAATTGCAATTTTTCGTCCGTATTTCTGTGTCACCTTTAACAGATTGCCTCAAAAAAGAAATGTTCTTTCTTCAGTTGAGCACAATCTTTTAGGTCACAGAGGCGATTAAATGTAGGTGTGCCTTTTCCTTTTGCTGTCAAGGAAGTCGCGATCTTTGTCGCGCCACATGTCTCTCAAGAAGTTGTCCATCCGTTTGAAGTCAGCTTCATTGGCGTCTGTGTCCCTCTGCTTGATTAATGAACGCGATGATCCCATTCCTTTGAATTCCAGTAGATTGTGGTATTCAGCGATAGTTTGAAAACCTTATGACACTAGTTCTGACATTCCCCCCCAACAACAACTGAAAGCTGTAATGGGGCATTCATGTATGGGACAATCACACACAGATTTTCGTCATGAAAATGGCTGCGTGTTTTGGTATTCTTTATGAATCAAAAACGTTTTTTTTTTAAGGGGACCAGTGCACGAAAATCATCCAAAATTTAGATTTTTTTTTTTTTATAAATTTAAATAAATTCTGATACAATTATGTTTAAAATGATGTATTATTTATGAAGGTACGTTGAGCAGAAGTATTTTCAATAATTTTTTGAAAAATACCTAAACGTATCTGAATTAAAGTCAATGTATTCTTTAAACTTCAATACCTCAAAATGTGTATTTTTTCCCATAAAAGGAACATTTTCTCAAAGTCTACGTTAAAAGATTTGGTTTACGAGTGTAACATACCCTATAACATATTTTAACATGGGTATTTTTTTATATCTGCTCAGCAAAGTTAATTTTGACTGTTGAAAAGGATGTAAATTGGTCATTTTTCAAACAAATATAGGAGTTGAAGATAAAAAAAAATTTAAAAATTTCTATGTTAAAGTGTTTAAAAGTGTCTTCATAACTTGTATAGAAAAATTAAAATCAATACACATTAAATATTCTGAGAAAATGTTCCTTAAAATTTGACTATTTTAACATTACGGAGATATGACTTCACAGGTCCCCAACCTTTCTTTCAAATAGGAATATTTCTTATTGCTATTACTATTTTATTACTATTACTATTTTATTACTATTACTATTTTATTGCTATTACTATTTTATTACTATTACTATTTTATTACTATTACTATTTTATTGCTATTACTATTTTATTACTATTACTATTTTATTACTATTACTATTTTATTGCTATTACTATTTTATTACTATTACTATTTTATTACTATTACTATTTTATTGCTATTACTATTTTATTACTATTACTATTTATTATTTTTTTTAGTATTTTTGGGTACATTTTTCAGTTTTTCTACCCAAAATTAGCTAGTATGAAGCCGTCATATATGCGACACATCAATGTGAACGAAGACGTTTTATACCCATCTTCAGAGATCGAGGCAGCCCAGTTGAAAGAGTTACGGATTTGCGACCGATTGGTTGCGATTTCAAACCTCGGTCCAATCGAAAAACCGTCGTGTACTCAGGGGATGGTGCACGTTAAATCCGTCATGGCCTCAAATGTGGAAATTTTGAGAGTGGAGTGCCACCTCAGGTGTTGACCTCGTCATCTGAACGTGTTCAAAATTAAAAGGTATCGTCCTAGGATCTTGCCCTTCAGAAGTAATCCTGAACCGCCGCCAATAGCCCATTTTGTTGCTCCAGTGTGACTTTAAATAATTACCTACCTACTTACGTTAAGATCAAAATTTTCAAATTCACAAGTGCCATTTATCGTAACACGCACACACAAAAAAAGAAAATTAAAAATACTGACGTTTCATCACTTCCAATTTATTGCATCGACCTTCAAATGAAATAGGCCGACCAATCGGTATAGTGGTTAAGGTGTTAGCCTCTAGATCGGAAGGTTCCTGGTTCGAATCCGGGTACGGGCATGGATGTTTGTAAGCGTATGGTGTAGAGGCGGCTGGTGCACCTTAAATCTGTCGTGGCCGAAAGTCCTCACGTTGGGTTGGCGTGGAAGTTTGGAGAGTGGGGTGCCAGCTCAGATGTTGCTTCGTCATCTGACCGTGGTTCAAAATTACGAGGTGTTGTCCTCGGATCTTTCCCTCAAGGGACTGATCCCGGACCGTCGTCAATAGCCCGTTGTGTTGCTCTAGTACGACGTTAACTAAAAATTACCATTACCATCAAATGAAATAGACAGAGCATGCAGATGGCAGATAGATATTTTAATTAACATCGCACTGGAGCTAAATTAACATTGCACAATGTGCTATTGGCGACGGTCCGGGATCAAATCCAAAGAGATATATCCAAGGACAACACCACGTAATTTTGAACTACGGTCGGATGACGAGATCAACTTGAGCTGGCACCCTACTCTCCAAACTTCCACACCACGACAGATTTAACGTGCCCCCCTCTCCTTTGTACACGCCGATCTTTGGTTGGATTCGGACTTGTAACCCTCCGATTGCTAATATCTGTTATTCTTCTAGCCAGGCTACCACGGCACAAGCATGTAGGCGGAGTCACTGTCGTAAGATCTCGAAATAGTAAGTCACGTGGGCGTTTATGAATCGACTTAGGCTGATCGGCACTCAAAGCGCGCAGACTGGCGTTTTGTTTTTAATCGCGCTGGATAATCATTTTAAATATCTATCCGTCGCGGCTATTTTTTGACAAATAAGATCGCGGTAAGATACATAATATATTTTAGGCGATACCTGAAATCAAATAACCGTAAAAAATGTATTATTTGAATTTATAATAATACGTTTTTTCAGTTATTCTTTACATAGCCTTACATTGAAAGTCACATTGCAACTAGGTGTTAGCCTCTAGATCGGTAATTGGTAATTTTAGTTAACGTCGTACTAGAGCAACACAACGGGCTATTGACGACGGTCCGGGATCAGTCTCTTAAGGGATAGATCCGAGGACGACACCACGTAATTTTGAACCACGGTCAGATGACGAAGCAACACCTGAGCTGGCACCCCACTCTCCAAACTTCCACGCCAACCCAACAGCCTCTAGATCGGATCACGTTGGGTTGGCGTGGAAGTTTGGAGAGTGGGGTGCCAGCTCAGGTGTTGCTTCGTCATCTGACCGTGTTTCAAAATTACGAGGTGTTAACCTCGGATCTTTCCCTTAAGGGATTGATCCCGGACCTTCTTCAATAGCCCGTTGTGTTGCTCTAGTACGACGTTAATTAAAATTACCATTACCACATTGCAACTGTCTCGGATCAGTGCCGACTAAATATGAGTTAACCTATCAATAATGTTTCCCACATTAGGATTCTTGCTTTTCCTCACTACCACATGACAGATCGTCAAACCGAGCGATCAGAAGAATTTGCGCGATCATACTCTGTATGTTTCATTAGAAGCTCGATGTTTTATTAGGTGATAAATAATGAAAAATATTTTATTATTTCAGTTATTTCTAAACAGTAATCTTCAACATGAAGCTGCCTTTATTTTATTCCGTGAAAGTTTTCTCAACCCTCCTGGCGATTTACCTTCGCGTCGAAATCTGTCAAGTAGTGGCCATCCTATTGGTGCAAAAACCTGTTCCAAACTGTCACCAGTTGTGGGCAAGAAACAATTATTCCTACTTGGATTTTATTTCTCCTTGGAGTTTGTTAGCGTTCTCAACGAGATATATCTCGCCCTTAGCAGAAGTGACCAGATTTTGGACGAGATATCTCACCGAAACACCTAGAGGGCTGAGGTTTGGCACCCCTGTTTTCCTGACTATCTGTAAGTGCATGTCAAGTACACCGTTCAGCAATGGTAAAAGAAGCAAGGCGTTCCGTTCAACTTACGTGATGGAATGAGCGGCGATCTCGTGTCCCTTCCTGTGCAACTCCTGCACTGCAGAGTAGTTGGTGTACTTGTGCGAGACGAAGAACGTCCCCTTAGCGGAGCATCCGTTGGGGTTGTTTCGGCCATCCTTGAAAATCCTCTCGTACACGATGATGTTGTTGTTGTTGACGGCGTCGTCGAAGGTGACGGTGATCATCTGGGGTACCGTGTTGGGTTCCAGCTTTCCGGGAATCTGGGTTCCATCGGGGGAGCAGAAGCAGTCGGGGAGGACGCACTGGGTCTGGTCGCAAGGTGGGGCTCGGTTTGGATCCCTGTCCACGGCTGATTAGAGGAAAAGGAACTGCAATTAGTAACCTGGATCCTATGCAAATTGGAATGTAGTTGTTGTTTGAGACGAGAGAAAGACTTACTGCATGCGTTCTCGTCTGATCCGTCGCTGCAGTCGGGCAGACCATTGCAGAAGAGTTCCCTCTCAATGCAGTCTCCGTTACCACATGCGAGCTTTCCGACTTCGCACAGAGGTTCGTCAGTTGCCAAGAGAGGAGTTGCCAAACGGGGCTCTGTAAAAAGGGATTAAATTTATGAACATCATACCGATAAATGAGAGGTAGATCGGCACAATCAAATTGGTGGAAGACGCTGCATTAAACCTCCAAGTTGTTTTGAAGAGATGTCACGTCCATCAAGACCTGATCGATTTGGCTGATGACGATACACCTCGTCATCAATATACCGTCGAGTTCTTGATGACGACTAGATCTAGATCTGGTCAGTTTTTCCTTCCAATGACGAAATATCTCGTCCATTAAGATCTACTAATGGTTTTGCTAGTGACAAGATACCTCGCCAAGATAACCACCTAGAGCAAGGATTCCCAACCGGTGGTACGCGGCAACGTTTCAGGTGGTACGCAAGGATGATAGGAGCGACCCAAATATTCTACGATGTTTTTTCGATTATTTAGTATGTACAACCACGTTGTGCTATTTCTTATGCCATTTGTTACTAGTTACTTGTGTGAGAGTGGTTTCTCCGAATTTTTGTATGTAAAAAATAAATATAGAAACAGAGTAAGTGTTGAAGAGGACTTAAGAGTGAAGTTAAGCTCCATTGGTCCTGATATTGATATTTTAATAAAAGACAAACAACAACAAGTTTCGCACTATAAAGAGAGTTTTGATTATGTTAATCTTTTTTTGCTTAGTTTGTACTCTCTAATTATTTAGAATTAGTTGTTTTTAGACCTGCGAGTCAAAAATAAAACTGTAATTTTCAATAATCGTTTTATTTTTTATTTTATCAAAACATCCTTAATACGAAATACAAGTGCATTAATCATAAAATATGAAGCTTTCTTAATATTTTAATTGAAATAAAACAAAACATTGGTCACTTTTATGACATTAGCTATGTTTCTAAAAAAATATAGGAATGGTGGTACGCCAAAAATTTCTAAAATTTTCAAGTGGTACGCAGTTACTTAAAGGTTGGGAACCCCTGACCTAGAGGGTTAACATGTCATACTTGCGAACCAACAAGAAAAAACCTGGAAGACTTTACTATTATAAAAGGAGGTTTTTGTCCCTCGCTACGCAATGTCCTGGCGAATCTATGACACTTACAATAATGAAATTTGGCACACAGGTAGTCGGAATTTTTTGCGATTTTTGTGTCCAGCACGAATTTTAAAATTTAATCTAGAACATTTAAAAATTAATTTATTAGTTTTTTTCACCATTATTTCTTTTTGCCGGAATAGGACCCGAACCTCGAATGAAGAAGGAACGAATTTTGCTATTTTCGACCGTTGACGTCAGCCTTTGGAACAATTTAGTTTACCGATTCTAGTATTATATAAAAAGTGACGTCAGGACTGTCAAAAAAAATCCCTAAAAATAGTTGAATTAAAATAAAGGTACATCGCTATTTAAGGATGGAATGATGGGGAATGGTTTGAGAAGAAAATTACAATTTTCAAATTATTAACGATTAATTTATGCACGTGAAATTAATTATTCTATCAACTCTCTACATTTAAGCATTTTTTCATCATTGCCAAAGGACAAAGGAAAATTTTCTTGAACTTTTAGACACTTGAAGATGAAGTGATGGATGTTTTTAAGAGAAAATATGTACTTTGAATTAGATCATCTTGTTAATTGAAACCCTTGAATAAAAATTTTGTTTCAATCAATTTTGTAAATTTGTACAGTTTTTCTTCATTGCCCAATATGAAAAAAAAAAGGCTTTCGCGAACCTTTAGACATTTAAAGAGTGATCGAGGTTTATGAGCAAATATTGGAATTTGAATTATTAACTTATTAGTTCACACCCTTGAATTAATTTTTTTTTGTTTCAATCAATTCTGTAAATTTGTGCAGTTTTTATCATTGCCAAATGTAAAATGTTTGTGAACTTTTAGACACATTTAAAAGTCGTCGTTTGATTCAATAGTAAATGAAAAAGATTGTATCGTGAATACATTCATGAGCTACACCCAGATTCGATTTATTGTATTGTAAAATGACAATTCATTCCCTTTAAGCTTTCTTCTTAAACAGCGAAACCGCGTTGATTGAAAGTGTGCAGAGATGAGCTGACATTCCACAATAGCAGTTTAAATAACAGTGTCATTGCAAATGAATAGCTGGAAACTGTAATCGACAATGTTAACAGTTATCGGTAAATGTTATAGAAATTATGAAACGATTTAAATTTTGTATAAAATTTTTAAGGTAAAAAATTAAAATGTTTGGAATATTTAATAAAATGAATAAAAAATAAGAAAACTAAATATTTTAAATAACATAATGACCAATTTAAACAATTAATAACTTAAAATTAACCGTTGATACCACTATCAAAAGTTTAGCAACTGTTTTATTATGAACTCAAGTTCCTAATTATTAGTATGTTGCTAACAGATAATAAAACTGCTACTAGTAACAGGTAATAACTTTTATGGCGAAATAGCAACACCGGTCAACACTATTATTGTATGATAGCAGTTTTACCCGTCTCCAGAAGTGTGTCATAGTGATTATAAACAGTCCAACTCACTTTCCAACTGCTCGCAGTTCTTGACGTTGTTTTTCCAATCACATGTTTGCTTGTCGATATCGAAAGCTAGTCCGGAAGGACACCTCAAGGCGAGTAGTCCTTGTACGGAACATCGGACCACATCCCTGCAGTCGTCCTCCGACGTTAGTCTGAAGTAGTCGCTAGGAGATCGATTCTTGCACAGTTCTGCGTCGTTTTGGCTATCGAGTTGTCGCTTTACGATAGACACTGACAAAGCTGCAAGAAAAAAGAGGTCCTGTTTAGTCATATCATCATTTCAAATTTTTTACAGTACTTTTAAGGAAAATTCCTTGCGCAGTTCATACAACGATAGGATGCTGCAGTTATACCTTAGAAGACAACATCTCCAAGTTTGATCAGTTGAAATTGACTGTTGTCGAATGTTACGCTTTAAACTATCTCGTACGCAACACAAAACCTCCAACCGATCAATCGGTCAGGTGGTTAGGGTGACTTCTAGATTGAAAAGTACCTGGTTTGAATCCAGGTTAAGGCATGGATGAATGTGTTGTCTCTCTGTAACAGACTGTACTTTGAATACATTGTATGAATGTGAGGTGCAACGTAAACCCACTCCCCCATGGTACGATAGGATAGCGCCAAGTGGATCGAAATTCCGTGTTTGCAGTGCCATGACGACTAATGTCCAATTAGCCAGGACATTGGGAAAAAAACATTAAACATCGGAACATCATGAGATTTCTGCGTAGTGCATCATTTCTTTTACCCCACAACATATGTAATGACTAAGTAACCACACCTATGGACTGATAGAATCCTAGGAAGCGTTCTATTGTTCAAGATGGTTAAAACTGCTTAGAAGTCATGAAGATGAAGTAGGACTGTATGTTACAATCAACTGTTAATTAAGTGTGATATTTGAATATTTTCTAGCATTATGGGTACTAGGCATATACTATTTGCGCATCATATAAACAACTATCAAACCGAAAGATCAAACTAGGAGACAAGAACCGTCTAATTAGTATGGCAAAATCTTATTATATTTTAGTGCAGTTTCACATTTTATTTACTTTAACGGAAGTGACGTATCACACTCCTACGAGAACAGTGGCAAAAGTTTAAAAAAAAATACCAATTTTCGCAGGAAAGAGGAAAACAAAATTATAATTGAAGGATTTAAGTAAACACACACACACATAACAAACAAGTCATCTTTTGATATTTTTTAAAATTATAAACATATTTCTGTATAGAGAGATTATGACTATCTCTCTCGTAGCCATTAAATTCATGTGTGTTGAATTATGTAGTTGTTTTAAATTATAATTTTAATTTTCGTGTGGTAGCCTTAGGACATTATTTCTCCACGTAGATATCGTTTTATACATGGTTCATGTAGGCTTCGTTCAAAATATGATTTTTAATTTGGTTTGGGTACCTTTCTTGATGTCTACTGAAAGATTACTAATCTAATTTCGTATCAAATTGTGAATTTAATGAAAAATGAACACATCCATCTTTAACAAAATGTATTTAAGATACTTATATTTAGAACACTGGAACTTTAAAGTAAACACAAAAGATGCTCAGGATATGCTGCAACATTTAACCTTTTGAGCGCCACAAGATTTCTGAATGGTGTAGTATTGTTTAAACTCCACAACCCGCATAATGACTAAATTACCACATTGATCAGTTGAAAGAATCGAAGGAAGAACTCCATTGTTCAAGAAGCTTAAAACTAGTTAGCAGCCATGCATGGATATCTTCTGGTTGCAGAATGGATATATTCATGCGAAACCCTCAGATGGTTAAATTTCCATTTTTTGAATCGTAAGTGAATATTTACAACGAGCAATGAAAGGAACGAATTTTGTAACGTTATTAATGTCTTTGGTGATGATCTTAAACATGACGTAAGATTTCGTCATTCGTGACTACTTTTGGAGGCCCCTGAAAGTTACTTCAGCTACAGTGAAGACCAATGGGCATATCGCAACCTCGCACAATTTCAGGATCTCGATGATTAATGGCGGTTACGTCGGCCTAGTTGACTAACAAGACGCCATGGTTGACTTGGAGACCATCAGGATACGTCAGTACCAGGTAAGGTCCATGATCGATGAAGACCACTTGTGAAGACACGCTTCAGTCCTCCAGACACGGCAACCTGTCCCCACCTCAATTAATCCCTCACCGTTCGGTTGTTTCGATTTCAGACACGTCCACCTTGTTGACCTTATCTAAATTTAGCTTTCTTCGAACAGAGAGAGTTTCCTCCTGATAAAGGGGAAATGCAAGTTCTTGCAGTAACCACCTTGAAATAGGGCACGGGGAAAGAAACCACTGGGGAAATCACTCCTGGGTCTCCCGAGTGAACCAGTGGAACGCTTATCCGCCCATATGCCCTGAGCGAATTCTTGGTGGGCAAAATTGGGGAAAGGAAGCAGCCAGAAGAACAAAAAGACAATAAAAAGGCATCTTGGAAGGAGAAGTGACGTTTGACATAGATCGTGTTCGGTGGTGGTACTTGGAGGGCGTTTGGTACATAACTTTAACGTCACTTTTTCCTCGTCGAAAATGTCCCCACTTTCTCAATTGGAAACCTGTTTTGCATTTGTGTCAGCAGAGGCCTGCCAACCATCGCTCCCAAAGACGAAACACAAGTCGGTTTCTTTCTTATCCGTTTATTGTGGGTGAATTAGGTCTTGGGAAACATTAATCTGAGCTTCATAACATTCACGTGATAGATAAGAAGGAATTTGGTGGGCATTAAATCCTCAGGCCTCCGGGGCCTTTGTTTCGGATCCTTTACGTTATCTTCGAGAGCCTCCTTTATTATTAGTTTATTTATCATAAAAAAAAGGGGAATTTCCACGGGAATCCCGCACTTATGCCAAAACTTTTCGTTTCCAAAGCCGTTGTCCTTAACCTGATGCACGGACCAAACTTGATACTTGGGATATATTGGATTGCAAATGCCAAACCGGCTTTTGAAATATGGACCATTGCAGGTTTTCCGAAGGGTATCCTCGTGCGTTGTTGTGTGTTTGTTTTCAAAACAAATATAAATATTTTCTTATCTATTTACGTACAAATAAAATTTGTAATTTTTATTCATGTGTTGCATTAAAAGAATTTCTTACACAGTCTAAACGTAAGATGTACAGTTGTGTCTTTAATTATTCCAACGATTCTACTTTTTTTGGTACGATTTTATAAATTTTAACTTGTACTCTCTTAGAAAGAATTAGTTTTATCGATATAATAGTACTGGATAATATTATTTACTTTACCATAATCAAGTTTGTGGAACATGCAATTTCGTTTGGAATTGGTTCATCACTTTGTGGTTATTTTTGGTTATAAAAGGGGACCTATATGACTTAAAATAAGCTACTTATTAAACAGATTTGTCCTAAATATTTTCAATTTCAGAAATTATGTAAGTTTTTTTTCTACGTGGAACAAAATATCCATTTAGAAACGTCGTGACCGAGACATGTTGACATAAACTTATCAAACTCTTCCTCGGCCAATAAATGCATTTTTTAAATACTAGATTGTAAAACAATGAAATCCATAAAAAAGTGCATAAATTAAACATCTATAAAATCCTTTCATGAGTTAAATTACATTAAAAGATGCTAATGAAAACATTTTTGAAAAATTTTGGGAAAATTTACCTTTTCCAGAAGTACCACATAATGTTTTTACTTTGTTTAGTTCTATTGTATCAATAGTTTGAAGTACCAACTTAAAGTTACGTGGCAATGTACTAAAAATAGAAAATTTTCATGAATAAATGTTTTAGAAAGGGTTAAGAAATATGAACGCGAGAATTTTGGCAGTTTTACTATGTAGTTATTCCAGTAACAATCAATAATTTAGAAACTATCGATAAAAATTAAGATTATTTTAATACATCATTTAGAAAACAATGAAAACAAAGTTTACAAAGTCGATTTTCATTTTTGAAGTGAGCTACTCATAAGAAAAAATTTAATGCTGATAATACATCTTAAATTTAATAAGTTAAATTTTTGTTTTTGTTCTGTTTAAATTAACTGTTCAATATTATTCCAAATTATTGTAAGGAATACTCCTTTTGGTGGACTTTAAAGTATTGCACTTCTGAGCGCATGAAATAAGATTTATTTATTATCAAAGATGATATTTGAATACTTAAAATGAACTTAATGAATGTTTGACACCCAATAAAAAAACAGATAGAGAAATTTTGAATTATTTTTCAAGTATTGTTTTTCTTATGGAAATAATACACTCTAACTTTGACTAAGTAAGATGACATTGATTGGCACTTAACAAACCAAAGGAGTTTGTTAAAATCAATAAACGTTGTTTAGATGTGCTAATAAGATGCAATCAATATTTACAAACAAAATGTCTTAGATTTAAAAAAAATAGTTCACATGAGGAAAAACTAAATTTTTGTTAATTTGTTTTATTGGAACTAAATTCTATGTAGGATGCATACAAACAACGTAACGCTTTAAAGCTACCTTTTTTTCTACAGACACTAAATCACAGTTTCCTTAAATGTTTGTGGTAAGGATAATTAGAAGCATAATTAATGATTATTAATAAGAGGGTAAACCTGTTTCATTAGATTCCCATATATGCTCATTATAAATATAATAAGTTATCACTATCATTATAATATAGCCTGTAATTATAGCTCGTTATATAGCAATTATCTCGATAAACGCTCATTAAGAGGTATAAATCATAGTAATAATAATACGATGTCGATCCAAAGAGAAAGAAAGGACCTATTTAAATATACCTTTCTCTAGGTTGTTTAGTTCTTGATATTTTTTTTCTTTTCTGACACGTGTTCGTATATTTGTCTCTTTGAAATTCTTATATTTTAAAAACAGTGATTTTTTTTTAGCCGTTACAAGTGAAGCTTGTCGATTTAGTTTACTAACGAGTTTAAAAAAAATTCAGATCGATGAATTCTTTCATGCAACTTCAGACGCTTTTTTCTCTAAATTTTTCTTATTCATGTTACGCTTAGTTACACTTTAAGGAATCATTCACATCAACTGCATTTTTCATCGACTTTTTACTTGTACATCATGTTATGAATTGTTTTAAATTCAAAACTGTCACGAATCCTGAGGAAATTGTTTTAGTAAAAGTTCTGACTGAACCAAATTAATAATCCACTAACAATGTTTTAGATTTGCCATTTAAAGACATGAAATATGTATCGATTCACAAATGAATAGACGATAGTTTTATCGGAATTAAATTAGAGTTGGTACTTATTAATATTTTCAATTATGTACCGGAACTGGCGATATTTCCAGCAATGGAACTGTGAACAAGTGAGAGACTTATGGAATAAGACTGATGTTATCATGAAACTCTAAACAAGTGAAGCCGACCAATCGGTATAGTGGTTAAGGTGTTAGCCTCTAGATCGGAAGGTTCCTGGTTCGGGTCCGGGCATGGTTGTTTGTAAGCGTATGGTGTAGAGGTGGCTGGTGCACCTTAAATCTGTCGTGGCCGCACGTTGGGTTGGCGTGGAAGTTTGGAGAGTGGGGTGCCAGCTCAGGTGTTGCTTCGTCATCTGACGGTGGTTCAAAATTACGAGGTGTTGTCATCGGATCTTTCTCTTAAGGTACTGATCCCGGATCGTCGTCAATAGCCCGTTGTGTTGCTCTAGTAGGACGTTAACTAAAATTACCAATTACTAAACAAGTGAAAGGGACTTCGGAAGTAAATCGAATGTTTTCATAAAATACTGAACGTGAAAGAGAATTTGGAGAAAAAAAATGGTTATTTCCATTTTGATCCATCCGTTTTATTTTAATGAATTTTGTTTGGTTGGTTTCCTGATTCATGTCATATTTGACCATGCTGCGCCTTACACTAGTTTATGTAAGACAATTTTACCTATAACAGCATAATCGTTTTTATATAAAGCAGAAATTCCATCTCGCCTATATTCACGAGAAACCCAAATCTTTTTTAACCCTCTTGGTTGTTGTCTCGACGAGGTATCTTTTCATTAGAAAAATTGGTCAAATATTTATGGATGAGGTATCTTGTCATTAATAAAATGAACCATGTCTTGATCTATTTGTGTGTGTTCAAGATCTGATCAACTGATCAGATCTTGAAGGTGTCCCGTCAACGTCGAAACCATTTAGAGAAATAGCGATTTCAGTTCAGCCATTGCTGATATTGATTCTGTCCCGGATTTGCATGTCCTCACCAAAGTCTTAGAGTATAAGTGCCTACCTGTGGGGTACCTCCCCACAGGTAGGGAATTATATGAGCTATAGTATCGGATTCCTTCTACTTCCACAAACGAAAAATTCACCGGAACAAGTTAAAATGAGCGATATAGCTGGAAGTATGATAGATCGAGGCACAATACACTGAGGGTTTATTGTATTCGGAAAGCTTTTTTATCCTCTTAAGACTAGGCTTAACTTTTTGGGACATGGTACAAATTAAACTGACGCCACTCTCTCTTCAAAACGTAAAGAAAATTGAAAATGATGACTAATTATGTTTAAATAACTTAGTCACAAAAAATATACTGATTAGTATCCTTATATTGTCTTATTTTGGTAATAAAATATCGCTCGTTGGATCGCAAATTTTTATTGATTGTGCGTGAAATCTAGGATAAGCTCGTTGATGACTTCTTGTTAATGGGTCTCAGAAATGATGTCCACTATCTTTTTTGAGTTCCCCAAACGATTGTGGGAGGAGATTTCTAATAATTAGTATCTTCGCTTTTCTGAATGGTTGTAATGATTACAGAAGGGGGGGGGACATGGGGAAAAGAGAATTTACCTTTAACACTCGAAGTGGTTTTAGCGACATATATCGTACATCAAGACCTGGCCAATTTCGCTAAAGATAAAATATCACGTCATCAATTTATTTCCGATTATTCATGATTTGATAACGTCAATCGCACCAAAGTACAAAATGCGCAAAATCATGTTTTTGATAAAAACGTGATTAAAGTTCTGATTCTGAGGAAAACTTGCTTTATAGTAACTTTTATTGTAGAAGAGACAGTGTCTTATGCCCGGTGCACACATCCTATTTTTCAACGTGCGGCACCAAAACCCAACTATGCACACATAACCGTGAAATGACGCAAGTACTCATTTCGCGCCATTTGCGATAAATATTCTATCGAAGAAAACGTGTTTATTTCGCTTACTCGGTGTAAAAATAGTATATTTTTAAACAAAATAGACGTTACTGGAAGCAATTATTTATTAATTATTATTTATATTCCATTTATTTATGAAAACAAGGTACTTCAGAACGGAGACGCATGTGCGGCGAGCTGCAGCTCCGTGAGGAACTGCTGTACAAATTTCACGCAAGTTGGACGTGCGTCACCGCAGTGGCGAAGGAGGCATGTGTGCACTACTCCATTGAACTACCAAATGAACATTCGCCTCTTTTCTACCAAGGTATTCTTTTATTCAAAATAGCGCTATCTATATAGGTTTCTGATCAGATCGAGCCTCTTCTAGCACACAAAACGTCAAATAGCAGCAGATAAAATACATTCGGTTGAAAATAGCAAACGTGGATTCGTGTCTTTGCTGTGGTAAGTTTATATTGCCAACTCAAAATGTATCTCAGACCGCAATTGCGCTGCCGCAGCGGCGCCGCACGTTGAAAAACCAGATGTGTGCACCGGGCCTTAAATCGCTGATTTTGAGTTATATTCACAAAATCCCTTTTCAAGATTATGAAAGTCATAATAGAAAATAATTGTCAGTGTATTTTTAAATAATCAAGAAATTGGAAACTATTTTGGGAGTGTGTACTGTATTGAAAATTAAACTAAGTCAGCCCCCCCCCCTTTTAATAAAAAAAAACTTCCAAATAAACATTCCCCTCTTTCTACCAAGGTATTCCTTTATTCAACATGGCGCTACCTATATAGGTTTCTGATCTTTTCGAGCCTTTTCTAGCACACAAAACGTCAAATAACAGCATATAAAATACATTTGGTTGAAAATAGCAAATATGGATTCGTGTCTTTGCTGTGGTAAGTTTATATTTCGAACTCAAAATTGATTGTATTTGAACTTGGGGATATTTAAGAACTTAATTTAAAGAACTTGTTGAACTGTTGAAGGAGGTTTACAGCGCAAACACTTTTCCGATTCATTGACATTCATTCCACTTAATGAAATTTCATGCAGGATGCAAGTGGTCAAAGAATTCGGATGTGACGCAATCTCTAAATACTGATCTAGGTCTCAAACCCAGTAGCTCGCAAGACAAATAGGTTAGTCTCTGAACTAGAAATATACATTCCCTGTCTTGTTTTTGTATTTAAAAAATGTCTTCCGCATATTTTCCAAAGTGGACTTCGCTGGAAATTGATCGCCGTGTTTACCTCTTCACCGCTGCCCTCTAGTGTTGGAAAGGGAAGTCTTCATCTCGAACGGCGGCGGAAATGGTCCGATTTATTCAGCAAATCAAATACCGGTTCGATTGCTTTTTACTTTCGGTAGCCGGTGTCGAAAGTTGATCGCCACAGCGATGGACTTAATTATTCTTTTGCCGCATCGAAATGGAAAACACGTTAGACAAGACAATAACGTGATGGATTTCTTGGCAAGCAGGAATGTTAAAACAACAAAACGCCGTCTGATTCAAAATTAATGGAAAACAAAGTATGTTCGAATGTGCATGAAACCGCAAAATTTCCGCTTTGTTTTGTCTTAAGAATCCAGGTCATTTTTAAACCAAAATTTGGAATGAGCCCCAAACTATCATACTACTAAAACAACTCTTTTTTATAGAGGGGCTCGCGTTGGTCCAGCTGAAAGAGTAGCCCATTATCGATCGGAGGGTTATAAGTGTGAAACTTGATATAATCAAAGACCGTCAAGTATGTGGAGGTTGGTGCGCGTTAAATCTGTCATGGCCTCAAATGTCCTCACTTTGACGTGGCGTAGAAGTTGGGGGAGTGGGATACCAGCTATGACGATGAATTCGCCATGTGATCAAGGTTTAATATGACGAGGTTTTGGGGTCCTCGGTTTTATCCCTTCAGAAAGATCCGAGAGCGAGGAGATCCGGTCCCATCACCAATAGCCGGTTGTGTTGATCCCCAGTGTGGTATTAATTCAACTACTTGCCTACTTAACTCTATAGAGCCAATATAAACAATCATTGACAATTCGTTACAACCCTATTTTATTATGAATGGTAATGTTAATTCTAATCAACGTCATGATAGAGCAACACAACGGGTCATTGACGACCTTTCTGGGATCAAACCCATAAGGGAAAGATCCGCGGACAACACCAAGCAATTTTCAACCACGGTCAAATGACGAGGGAACACCTGAAATGAAACCCCACTCTCCAAACTTCCACACCAAACCAACGTGAAGACTTTCAGCCACGACAGATTTAAGGTGCACCATCCGCTTCTACACCATACGCTTACAATCATCCATTCACTGACCGGATTCGAGCCAGGAACCTTCCAATCTAGAGGCTACCTTAACCACCAGACTGGTTGGTCGGCCCAACTACCATAGGAATTCATTCTTTGGAAAGGCGAAGTGCAGACAACGTATTGATTATCAACTAACGTTGCGGTCGGAATACGTACAGGAAATACATATTGCCGCTGAAACACTACTACCACCTAGTTGTATATATAAACTAGAGAGAAAATGCATTCCATAGATCAGGATTATCTCCATGCGACAGCTTCACCATATCACTTTTTATCCATTTACTTAGTTATTTCCACCGAAATCTTTAACAAGATAGAAATTACTGCCAAAAATTAGATTGAAGTATTTATATGAACATGCAACCGATTACATCATGCTTTGCGGATATTGCAACTCTATTCGGTACTATTAACTGTAACCTTATCTTTTCAGCCGCATCCGAATGCAGCAGGAACTTGAGAGTAAAATTAAATAGTAATCCAAGCTTTTTAATGGTTGGCCGTAACCTGCTTTTTTAAAGCGGTAAGTGGCGAAACCTGATGTTCCTTGTTAAAGAAAGGATATTTGAGAACAAGGTTGTATTACCAACGCGAAATTGTCGGAAACAAGCCAAGAGGCATTATTTCATGCGACAAAAGCCGAAAATGACAGGTATTAACTGAAAGTTATTTGACAAAGGAAGAAAGTACTACTTGTAAGCAAATAATGAGGGAACAGAGAGTAGGATAACTTTTTGTTGATTTCTACACGATAGGTTTCTTCAAGAAAAAGGCATTCATTATTTGATTTGACAGCGTAGTTACATTTTGAATACAATGTTTTAAGCAATAAAATTCTATTTTAAAACATAAATCTCGCCGAAATGTAATAGGTTAATGTTCAAAGTTAACAATGTAAATTAATTTTATAAAATAATCTGCCCACCTTTATATTTCTATTAAATATTGTTTCTATTTTGTTGAATTATATTTATAATGCAATAAGAAATTATATTTCATTTGGATATAATTTACATTATTTTGATAACTCATCAATTTTCTTTATAAAACACTATTAGTTTTTACTTATTAACACTTATCGCAGACTTTATTATAGTGAATATATTGTATTCATAATGTCGTTTACTGTCTTAAAATATGTCACAGATTTGAAAGAAAAACTTTTTGGAATTCTGAAATTTGCAGAGTGCATTGCAGACAATAAAATGATGACAGGAAAATAAGAAGTAAAATAATTGATTGACAGCATATTGGAGTTTTAGCAAGTACAATTGATTTTTGAAATTGTAAAGTTATAGCTGGTGTTTTTTTTTTATTGCACAAGGGCCAGATCAGGCCAAACTATACCTAGCAATTCTTTTCAGTCTACTAGTAAATAGACATACACACAAAAAATATCTTACTGTCAGAGAAATATGTATTCCGGATAGTTATAAATCGTGAAACATACTTTTTAAGCAAAACCGTAGTTTGAAGGGCCTTTTTCCAAAACCAGCATCTTCTCCAAATAAACTTGAAAAGTAGAAAAATGTGTTTTATCTTTAAAATACATGCTACATTAACACGTTTTACTAAATATTTTATTGAATTACGAATGTACGTATGTTAGAGGTGGATTCTTAAAACTACAGAATAATGTCTTTCCGTCTGTTGTGAAAATGGATCTATCAGTTTTCGGTAACCAGCCCTTCAACAAAAAGAAAGTAAAAGAAACAGGACTTTCACGAACTCACGAGGAAAACGAACTCACAGAATTAGATATGAGTGATAGAATCTATAAATGAGGTCCTTCAGAACTAAGGTGAATCGTCCTTTTTCTGGTCAAACTCTGATAATCACTCTCATCCGAACTCCTTTAAGTTAAATCTTTTTAGTGAATCTTCAATTAATTTGCTTTGGTTTCCGAGAGATGGAAGAAAAGCCAGGCGAATAGAAAAAGTACACACGCGAAGAAACTATATTTTAAAGTATCTCAAACTGTTATAAAATGTACTTGATTCACTAAAATTCTAAACGCCTCATAAGTGGTTCACTAACGTACAATGGCACAGACATCGAAAATAATTGTTTATTGTCCAATAGCAACGACGGACGATAAACGATAACTACATTGATTTTTATAAATAATATAAAATCGACCGTAAATGGATTCATTCACTAATTTCGTTAGGTTAGTTAATTAAAATCGCACTGGAGCAATACAGTGAGCAATGGGTGACGGTCCGGGATCAATCGTGAAAGGAAAGGTCCAAGAACAACACAAGGTAATTTTGAACATCGGTTTGTATGACGAGGTCAACACCTAAAATTGCATCCTATTCTCCAAGGACTGCAATGAAGCTACAGGTCCGGGATCAATCTCGAATGAGAAAAACACCTTATAATTTTGAACCTCGGTCAGTTGAGGAGTTCGACATCTGGGCTGACACCCCACTCTCCAAAGACTGAAGTGAAGTAGCATATATTTAAAATGGTAGAGCAAAAAGTCCATCTTCATCAGATAAGTCCTGTACTTTTGTCCTTATGATAGTTTAGCTTCACCGAAATAGCTATTGACCGAATGCGAATCGAACAACTAACTATACGTCTACGCGTTTTATTTATTAGAAGAGATAGAGGCTAAGAAAAGTGTTACGGGTTAGCTACCGTAACGTTTGTTTTAGAACAAGGATAAAGCCGACGCGCTTCACTGCGGGCGAACAAAATTGAATTTTTAGGCTTCACTTATCTCAGTCCCACACTGTGAAAATGACAGACTAAACCCTCAAGCAAACACAATAGCGTCTGGAAGTTCCAACTTCGAGGATACTTAACTCGGTCAAGTTCAAAACAATAGGAAGATGGTGGATTTGCCACACAAAAAAGAAATAGCACCAACGCGGATACAGCCAGCTTTCCCGAATGAGGGCACAAACAATCACGAGCCGTAAACACCGAATAAAGAACACGTTTTCATTTGAATAGATTGTCTCTAAGGTGCCGAATGGCGAATCCAAATTGATACGATGTACGCAGACTGGAGATTATGGCATGTTCCAGAAAAAGTAATTGGTTCTTAAGCAAATCGGATTGGAAAAATTGATAGTAAGATGAGATTATTAACACGCCATGCTTCAACAACTATGTCGAGAGTTTTTTTTAGGGTAGTTTTCTTTTGCCGTGTGAGAGAGAGAGAGAGATATTTTAAAGGACTTTTTGAAGTGGTTATAAACCTAGAAAGTGCGAAGCGACCTTCACTGAGCCTTGACAGAGAAGCTATTCTTTATGAAGAACATGTGGAATCGTATTTCAACCTATCATTAAGTTGTTACGTTAGGGAAGGTATCAGTTAACTTCGGACACGCATTGCTAAATTCGATTGACGTTGCAGAATTTTTAAATCATGAAAGAACATGTGTGTGTGTCTTATTTCAACCTATCATTAAGTTGTTATGTTAGTAACAGCTTCAGTTAGCATCGGACACGCACAAACAAAATTCGATTACTGTTACAGAATTTTTAAATCACGAAGAAAGCATGTGTGTGTGGAATCATATTTCAACCTATCATTAAGTTGTTACGGAAGTGATGGTATCAATTAACTTCGGACACGTTTGAGCTAAATTCGATTACTGTTCAGAAATATTCAACCAGGGAAACAAAATTCAAGAAAACATGAAATCGTACTTTAACCTATCATTAAATTGTTATGTTAGTAATGGCATCACTTTGAACACATAAATTAAATGCATTTACCGTTATAGGAATTCTAAATCATGAAAACATAAAACATGAAAACGTAATGGAACCACCTATCAATAAGTTCTTACGTCATCATGTTATCAGTAGTTATAATCAGTAATGACATTAGTTATCTTCTAATACACATAAGCTAAATTCGACAACCATTACAGAAATTTTAAATCCATGAAAATATACGTCAGGCTTATTATTGCAAATTTTGAAAAAGTTATCAGTAGACCTAATATGTTTCCCGGCTGAATACAAGAATACTATCTCCGACTGAATACAATAATTATGTAATCAAAATTGTGTATTTTGAGTTGCATTTAATTTAGTAAAACTGAGATCATACAAAATTTGACGCGAACATTAACTTTTTTACCGCTTAAGCCTATCAGCTAAGGAAATATGAAGATATATATGAAACGGGATTGTTTTGGCAAACCGTTTCTCTTTATTTCTAAAACCAAAATACTGATTGCCTACTTCTTGCATTCAGCTCAAGGTATTGTACTATATTTTGAGTTGTACTTCGAGTTCTTTGGTTGCATTAGTAAAATTTCGATCTCGGAAACCCCACAAAATAAATATTTTACGGGAAAAGAAAATGTACCACGCCAGGATCGAAAAACACCCAAACTAACATCCGGAATTGACTCAAAACCTCAAACAGAAAAACAATCTGTTAGTATGGTAAACTATCCTTAAATTAGTTTTATCGTCGTATAACATTTTCTCTGCTCCGAAAAGTTTAAATGTATCTTTCTAAATGGTTGCTTTATCCGTTGAATTTCGCATACATATTCTGTGAAATCTTTTGAATGTGATGGTGTATGGCATTATTTTTCATTAAATGTACTTCAAATGGCTGTTTCCCGTTTTTTATTTCATGTATAAATTATAATTTAATTTTCTGTCACGTGACATCCGAGAAGTGTACTATTGTTTTTACCCCACAACACACATGCAATGACTAAATAACCATATCCATTGGTTGACAAACCTCTAGGAAATATTATGGATTCCAAGAAAGTCGTAAATGGTTAGAAATATACGTATATATATCATTCTATAATCTGCAGTGATAACTAGAAGTAACTTAAATAACATTTCAACGAAAAAAATCTATTGAAACTGGAACAAAAAAGATTTTCTAGGAAACAAATTGCTTTTTCTCTTTCCTCACGATTTAGAACTAAATATTTTATAAATATATTTTTATACTGAATGTTTGGTTTTTTGATGAAAAATCTTAATCACCATTATTACCTGTTGCAAATAATCGCACTAAAAGTAAAATTCTAATAAAGAAGCAGAAAAGCATTTAAAAACGATGTTTGGTGAATTATAAAGCTTCTGTGAATCATCTTGAAGCAAATCGTGATGGTATTCTACGAGAAATAAGATGAGAATGTAAAAAAATCCTCAGACACATACGTGTCAATGCATTATACGCTATTAAAATGTCCTTGTCTTGAATTAATGATATAGTTATAGTGGTGCATCTCTGTATATTAAGTGATACACTATTCTAAAGAAATCACCAGCTTACTGGAAATAAATGCATTAATAAATAAGTAATTGCCCCATTAGAATATCAAATGTCCTTGGAAAGGGTATCCCGATTATTTTTCATGATATACCACCACCAAGGTTACCTGAAAATTTCCACGGAATGGATTTCTCACCAACAAGGAATCCATTTACGCGTAAGAGCCCATGGAAAATATATTAAAACAAATGAATTCAGCGTTTAAGAGGAAGCATTGAAGGAAGTGCGGAATACAATTTAGAGATACATATGAGCAGACCGGAACATTTCGTGACGAGAATTACTTGACGAAGAATCGGCAACTTCCTTGACCTGAATAGAAAGATAGAGAACAGACGCGAATGCAATAAAAACAGAAAATAATTTTTGCCGGGTGATTTCCAATTGCCAATGAAGTTTCTCCATGTGTCGGTACTTTAAGCCATCGCCCTTATTTTTAGAACCAATGAAAATATTTCATTTTGTTTTGTTTGTACCGAATTATAAAATTTTGAGTGAAAAATCGTTTGCGTGTGGTTTCACACTTTTTAATTCGTACTTTTATAGTTCGATTATTCTTACTAATAATATTTGTTAAAAAGAAATTAAAGTATATTATAATATAGTTGACAAGTAATTACTTACAATAGCTTTCACCTGCCTCAAGTGAAATTTAAAAGTTCTTTTAGAGTCATGAGACATATTGTTCTTTATTGAAATGTGATTTGCTTACAAAATTCTTATAGGAAGCATTATAAAAGTTATAGAACAAAAGGGTTAAGTGAATAATAATATATTGAGTATCTCTCGCCCGTTTCATAGTTACCATTTTCGAATAGTCAAAACTTTTTATCTGCTCTTTCGGATAAAATTATATGATCACTTCAAGAGATTAACACGTTCAAAATATGAAACCTTTCGAATTTTGTTTACCGCCTGATATTCAGCTTGCCTTCAAATACTACTTTGTTTTATGATCCAATCATATTCGATGTTTTTAGTTAATGTTGTATTAAAAATGATCAAAAGTGTTTTGATTATTTTAAATTTGAAGAATTGAATTATTTAAAAAAAATATTTTGAATCTTTGTAAGAGAGAAACATTCAATAAGAAAAATACACTTTTAGTTGTATTAAAAATGATTGACGACAGTTAGTTATAAGAGCAATTTAAATACGTACTATTTGAATTAGCATATTTTTGAGTATTTTTGTGTATTTTATTGTCCACTTTCAAATGAAACAATTTGTTGATGGATTTAGCACCATATATCCCACCCCGGCAAGAAAAGTGACAAAGTAAAAAAATAAACATTTTGATGTTATGTCATTGAAAATATGTATGAGATGCCCCAGCGTTTTATATTACTGTTCTATAGAATAAAAAAAAATTACTACCATAAATACTTCTTTTACTATTTCTATATAAGTTTTATAGTATCCTTTAAGTTGATGTTTCTCAAATTCTGCAATTTTGAGTTGTGTCACTTTTCTAGCCGGAGTGCGATATGGATGAGACAATATGTTTCTCTTATATTACTTTTAATCATCCTTTTAGGAACGTAATTGAACAGTTTTAACAAACTAAGTTACCTTTTATCATACTTTTATTGAACTTTTTTAATTTCATCATAATCTTGCTATACTATTGTGTTCAATTTTGCAATGTACACTTACAGCATCTTATTGAAACATATAAGGAATTATACGAATACATTAGTTGGAAAAAGTTATGGAGATGGATTTAACGATATTGTGATGAATTTATTTGGTAAACGATGATTTTTCTTTGTTTTAAGTATAGTTTGTTTAAAATAGTGCTTTTATGAAACGAATCTAGATTTATATAAAGTCGTTTGCACTTCAGTATTCCTAAGAAATGTTAAATCAAAAGTACAATATGATGAAAAGAATAATGCAACATTAATGAAAAGTTGTAATACCATTCTGCATAGTACAAATTAAACAAACAAAATCCTTTCCCCTTAAATTCACTTTGTACAGTTGCATTATTTCTTTCAAAAACACATTGGAATGCAAAATTTAAAAATATTTGTTGAATTGTGAAATGGGATAACTCCTAACTAAATCAATTATGTGCTGAATAAAGTAGGATTGCTTAGTTTGTCGTTGTATGTTAATTTGTTTCTAAACAATGCTTAATCATAAGAAGTTACAGATCTGTATCTGTATCCACAAGGGAAATAATTGATTTTTTTTCTCCTTATTCGAAAATACTTCCAAAAACAGAATACACGATATGTTTTAAATACACTAAATTTATATACTATTTTTTTACATCATTCACTTATTAAAATCTATATATTTTCTAAATTATTCACTGGCTTCTTATAAAAGGTTTTCTTTAAGAAACAAAACCATGTGTCTTGTACACTACTTAATCTCTTTATTTTCACGAATGAAGAGTCTACTGTGTATTAATAGCGATTTGAACAGTTTGATAAACTCAAACAGGAACTGCTAATGGGACTTAAATTTGATAGATTTAATCATGCAGCTCTTTAACAGGGAAGTGTTGTCAGTTGGACTACTTGCATTTTTAAAACTAACTTCCTGGTATGCTTTGGTATCAATATCCTTAACAAAATCTCGGTATCTTTCACTTTTGTTACTAGGATCTAGATTAGACTTAAATCGAATTTTATCTGGCGTTTCGATCAAAATTGCGAAGAAAACATTTTGGTGGATATGGTTTAGCACTTATAGCGACCAGAAAATGGATCGAACACTTTATCCAGAATACTTTTGGCTGGTGAAAGGAAAATTTTCAAACCAGTTTACGAAACGATTTTTTATTTTAAATAAATAATAATTGGAGTTGTTTTAAATGCCTTTGTATTATTAAGTCATGATCTATTCTACGACCTGTAAACTAAAACAATAAAATTAGGAGACGTACTTTGCCAATACTAAAACGAAAACGTTGAAGAAATTACCGTGAACAATTCAACAAATTGAAAAAATTATTGAATTTCGTTTAAAAATGTGTATTTTTTTCTTTCATCGAGTTTTTATTACGTAAGTGCTGGAAAGCTCGGGATATAGGTTCACAAAAATTAAACTACAGTAGAACTATGATTATCCGAGGTAATATGAACAAAATCTATCTCGGGAATAGCCTGATACGGATAATACGGATATACGTAGTAACATAAACAGCCAAAACGATACAGAGAAGAGAGAGAGTACTGTACTATATATTAATATTACTAATAAAAGATTCATAAAGCCAGGAATGCCGGTGTCAAATTCGGCTCTGATAACATGGATACTAGGTTAATTGGAGCTAAGATAATCAAGATTCTACGATATTGGATTTACGTTAGAAATAGATATTCACTCTACGGAAAGTAGAAGCAATGTTGCTAAGAGATAAAGCTACATACCACTAGAAGATAATTGCGTCATATTTATAGTTACGTTGGAGTATTCAAGCAAGACATTAAAAGAAGTGTAACTAAGTACAATTTTAATGTAAAAGTTACGCTCAACCAAATTTAGAGACCACATGAAGGAGACAGTCGACTTTATTCAGTATAAATCGTTGACAGAGTAAATTCTGAAAGATAGCATCATTAATTCAAAGAAATTCCAGATAATCTTAACCCTCCAAGTGGTTTCGACGAGATATCTCGTCAATAAAGGTCTCACCACTTTTGATTTTTATGAGATATGTAGTAAGCAGAATATTGCCATCTGATTGCTAATGATGAGATATCTCTTTGAAACAACCATAAAGTAAGTGAAAAATGAATTAATGATATATAATAGATTATCGCAATCATCTGAGATATTTTTTTTTGTCGCTTTTGAGATATACCTCCATAAGATAATATTGTGTGGAAAGTATACAAAAAAATTCTTCGAATATATTATAAAGACAGGTACTTCGAATTTGATAGAATTATCCATGTGATATTTTATGTATGTATATTAAATTTTCAATTTAATTTTATAATTAAATTCATCTTACTCCTGTGCACTTGTCATTCCACTTCTACAGACGAAAAATGGAAGATAAATTCTCAAATTTAGTTTTCACATTTCCTCGAATTTAAAGATATTATAATACTAATATATGATACGTTAACCTAATATAATGACATCGATTCACATTGTAGTTGGAACACATATTATACCCACCAAAAATGATTCTGAAAACACTTTTCTTCCTACTTCGAAATATGATATATAAAAAATTTCACTGTATATAACTGCTATATAATGTACTTTTTATATGTACTGCGTTACATAGGACTCTCATAAAAGTAAAGTATTTCAGGAGAGCATTTTAAAGTCGGTTCTATGTGTGCTTTTTGTATTAAAACTGGACATAGTGTTGTATAACATAAAATACAAAAAGATATTAAGAGTGGTGTATACAACGCGTTTCCTACTTCGATATAATTTTATTTCAAGCTACTTTGCTATATCATCTATTTATTATATGCTGCTGAGACAACCACTTGCGGTGTATTATAATGTGCGAACAGTGTATTACAAAAACAAGTTCAGGAACTACGAGAGATAGTAATTTGAGTGCAGTGTCACCGTAATCCAAACAATCTTGTTTCGAAACACCATAATCTAGATTTGTGCCACCAGAATATAACCTTAGCCTTTCAAGACGTTCCGTAATAATCTTGGACTTGTACTATCAAAATTAAACCTGAGCTTTCGAGTCATTCCAAAGCACTCTATACTTGTGCCATCAAAATCAAACCTGAGATTTCGTGGCAATTCCGAATTGTGTGCCACCAAAATCAAACTTGAGCTTTTGTAGATATTCCGAAACACTCCAGATTTGTGCCACCAGAATCTAACCTGAATTTTTGTGGCTATCCCGAAACACTATATTTGTGCTACCAGAATCTAACTTCAACCTTTCAAGATGTTCCGAAATAGATCTGTGCCACCAAATTTAAACCTGAGTTTTCGAGCCATTCTGGAACACTACAGTCTTGTACCACCAAAACCGAAACTGAGCTTTCCTGACTATTCCGAAATTCTCTAAACATGTGCCACCAGAATATAACCTTAGCTTTTATGGCTATTCCGAAACTTTTAGACTTGTGCCACCAAAATCCAACCTGAGCTTTCGTAGTTCTTTCGAAGAACTTAAGACTTGTGCCACAAGAATATAACCTGAGCTTTTAAAGATATTCCGAAACACTTTTATACCTGTGTCCCCAAAATTATACCTCAGCTTTCGATGGATTCCAAAGCACTCCAGACTTGTGCAATCGAAATCAAACCTAAGCTTTTGTGGCTATTCTGAAATGTGTGGCACCAAAATCAAACTTGAGCTTTCGTAGTTCTTTCGAAGAACTTAAGACTTGTGCCACAAGAATATAACCTGAGCTTTTAAAGATATTCCGAAACACTTTTATACCTGTGTCCCCAAAATTATACCTCAGCTTTCGATGGATTCCAAAGCACTCCAGACTTGTGCAATCGAAATCAAACCTAAGCTTTTGTGGCTATTCTGAAATGTGTGGCACCAAAATCAAACTTGAGCTTTCGTAGTTCTTTCGAAGAACTTAAGACTTGTGCCACAAGAATATAACCTGAGCTTTTAAAGATATTCCGAAACACTTTTATACCTGTGTCCCCAAAATTATACCTCAGCTTTCGATGGATTCCAAAGCACTCCAGACTTGTGCAATCGAAATCAAACCTAAGCTTTTGTGGCTATTCTGAAATGTGTGGCACCAAAATCAAACTTGAGCTTTCGTAGTTCTTTCGAAGAACTTAAGACTTGTGCCACAAGAATATAACCTGAGCTTTTAAAGATATTCCGAAACACTTTTATACCTGTGTCCCCAAAATTATACCTCAGCTTTCGATGGATTCCAAAGCACTCCAGACTTGTGCAATCGAAATCAAACCTAAGCTTTTGTGGCTATTCTGAAATGTGTGGCACCAAAATCAAACTTGAGCTTTCGTAGTTCTTTCGAAGAACTTAAGACTTGTGCCACAAGAATATAACCTGAGCTTTTAAAGATATTCCGAAACACTTTTATACCTGTGTCCCCAAAATTATACCTCAGCTTTCGATGGATTCCAAAGCACTCCAGACTTGTGCAATCGAAATCAAACCTAAGCTTTTGTGGCTATTCTGAAATGTGTGGCACCAAAATCAAACTTGAGCTTTCGTAGTTCTTTCGAAGAACTTAAGACTTGTGCCACAAGAATATAACCTGAGCTTTTAAAGATATTCCGAAACACTTTTATACCTGTGTCCCCAAAATTATACCTCAGCTTTCGATGGATTCCAAAGCACTCCAGACTTGTGCAATCGAAATCAAACCTAAGCTTTTGTGGCTATTCTGAAATGTGTGGCACCAAAATCAAACTTGAGCTTTCGTAGTTCTTTCGAAGAACTTAAGACTTGTGCCACAAGAATATAACCTGAGCTTTTAAAGATATTCCGAAACACTTTTATACCTGTGTCCCCAAAATTATACCTCAGCTTTCGATGGATTCCAAAGCACTCCAGACTTGTGCAATCGAAATCAAACCTAAGCTTTTGTGGCTATTCTGAAATGTGTGGCACCAAAATCAAACTTGAGCTTTCGGGGATATCCCGAAACACTAGATTTGTGCTACCAGAATCTAACCTTAGCCTTTGAAGATCTTCCGAAATAATCTTAGATTTGTGCCACCAAAATTAAACCTGAGTTTTCGAGCCATTCTGAAACACTAGCCACAAAAACTGAAACTGAGCTTTCGTGACTATTCCGAAATGCTCTAGACATGTGCCACCGAATTTAAACCTGTGTGAATTTTCGAATCATTCCATAACACTCTAGACTTGTGGCATTAAAATCAAGCCTGAGCTTTCATAGCTAATCCGAAAAGAGTGCCACCGAAATCAACTCGGAGCTTTCGTGACATTCCTTGCACTCGAGTTTGTTCCACCAGAATCTAACCTGGGCTTTCGTGTCTATTCCGAAACATTCTAGACCTGTGACACCAAAATAAAATGTGAGCTTCCGTTTCTAATCCGAAATTTGTGCCACCAAAATCAAACCTGAGATAGTTTGTGTAACAAAGAAACGATTCGAGTGCAAAACGCGGGTCGGAAAAATGCGGTCTCTGGCAGATGCAAAATTCCCGGGGCGTTGACCGAAGTTAAGTGGGAAAGAATCTGGGCGTACTCCTGAAGAATCCGACGCGTGACGCTTCTGTTAACGCTCCCCTTTTATTTTCCTAACGCCTCGGGACGAGGCGTTCACATCCGCTTGCAGATGCGTGTACGCTTCGCCAGTGAAAGTTCGCGGAACGAATGGATTGGCGAGGGCTGAAAATGAGAGTGACATTTTTTTCTCGGTCATCGCCAGGGCTGTTTTTGCAGAAAACGGGGCGTTGGGAAGTAGGTGGCGGTGGTTAATTTGAGAAGGGAATTGTTTTGTAGTTGTTTTTTCCCCCGCAAGAGTTTTTTGAGCTATGCACAAAGTAGCAAGACCACTCTTTGTTGTGTTTTGAAGTTTGACTGACTCAACAAGACATTCAATGATTTTTATTTGTCTTAAACCCACAGGGTACACACCCACACAGGGAGAAAAATTTGAATATCTAAGGGCCTATTCGAAAATAGTATAAAAAACGTGTTTAGCAGCAGAGAGAAAAACTTTAACATGGTTAAAAATTCAGTCATCAGACACATACTTCGTCATTTAAGCTATGAAAGTTAAAAGAAAGAGTGATTTTACGGAAGATTTATTTTATATTTCAAATACTCTTTTCTTTTATATTTTACCATCTGCTTTTAGGACATACATACCTTTCATGTACATATACATATTGATGTATATATATATATATATATATATATATATATATATATATATATATATATATATATATATATCTCTCCCATTCAGTATTAATATATACCTAAAAATATTTTATAGGTACAAAATAAATTGCCCGAATGACAGGAATTTGGTTTAAACTAGAGATTTGACGTTAGGAAAGATTAGCTCCAGAGTTATTTTGATACAAAATATATTCAAAGTTCAATTCGCCTAATCAATCTTTGGATTTCAACACTGTTAACCTCCATAAATCCCGTCTTTTACAACATATAAGGCACATCTGTGAAGAAATCGACATATTTTTTCTGTTCTACACTCATAAATTATTTATTAAACATTTTATAAGCATACATCAGGATGTATTAACATGTTTGTTATTTTAGTGTTTAAAGTTTTTTGACTACTTTCTGATTGGGTAATATGAAATTTGTACGATGTCTGCTAGTATTTAATACAGAAGTAAAAAGATGATATATTTATGATTTGAGTAAAACTAAAAAGATATTTTATTAATCAATTGATCAATTTATCAGATGTATAAGTATTATATCAAGTTAAATCTGCAGGCCAACATGAAAAAAATGATAATTTGAATAAAAGTAAAATATTTTATTCACAGAATAAAAAGAATACTGTGTTATACTGAAAGTTTGTATAAATTAAATTATTTGGGAAAATTCAACAGCACAATAAGTATAAAGATGATGGAAGTTTCGCTAAAATTAGTAGACCCGGCGATTATAGGTAAAGAAAATTATAACAGAGCTTTATGCAAACATAATGGTAGTATCTGTTTTTCAGGCCGAGATGTAAAAATGAATAAAACTGAACAATTAGTTTATTATTAAATGGAAATAGGTGAAGAACTTCTTTAATGTATGATATACTATTATTTATATTTTTAAGTAGCCACATTCCATTTTTACTCACATCGTCCAATTTTTTAAACAAAAAAATTGTTAGAAAAGTGGGAAAAATTATTGTAAAATGTCTTCAAATTTGTTTGAGAATGGTATTTCAGCAAATTTATTGTGTCCGTATTTGTATTCTTCACCCGGGTTTGCAGCATGAAAATTCTCGCATACTGTCAAGTATACCATTCAGAGTCTTTGAATTTTAAACTATCCCTTCAAATATGTAAAAATATATGCAGATATTGTTTATAATACATTAAATAATCTTTTTTATAAGCGATACTGTCATTATAACTGATTTCTTAAAAATTGTTAGTGCAATTCACTGGGATTCACTTCGTCCATTCGCAAGACTAAAATTTTAATCAATAATTCAAAAACCTGATGATTTCAATAAAATCAATGTTTTTAAATGCAAGAAGCATGACGTGAAGCATACGGAATTTTCAAAAAGCAAAGTTTGAAAGCATGAAGATTCAAGCATATCAATGCAAGTCCATTGTATTATGAAATTATAAAATATAACTTATTTTTGCAATGTGTGTGCATAAGCACAAATATTAATTGATAAGCACATCCGAATTTATAGAGACGCATTGTCTCGACATTACAAAATAGCATATTGAGAATTCTACTAAAAAAATGGTGCAAATGGTAGGAAAGATGACAAAGTCGGTCTGAATATTCAAATCACACTATTAATAACTCTGAGGCCTTAAATTATGAGTTCATCGGCAATTGCCTAACTGGATCATGCAGAAACGGTACTGAATTACAGAATAAGATATTGGAATTCTACTAAATAAGACCTACATGATAAAAAGGACCAAGTCAGACAAAATATTACGATCGCAATTTTAATAATTCCATAAATCGTGGGTACTTGAACAATAGGCCCAGCATGCACATTCAGGAAAGCTGTACTGTATTAGAGCATAGCAGTTTGGGGGATTCTACTAAAAAGGTGCAAATGGTGAAGAAGATGATAATGAGCGTCGAAATATTAATAATGACACGAAGTCTATAAATCATGAGTCTATGGACAATAGGATCAGCTTGCCTATGCATTTAAACAGCAATGTAATAACGTAGAAGTAGAATTGGGAATTCTACTAAAAAAAGTGCAAATGGTATGGTAGAGTAGATGACTAAGTACGTCGTAGTAATAATAATAATAATAATAATACGGAAGATTATAACCCATGAGTCCTCGGGCAATAGGTCTAGCTTGCTTATGAATTTCGGCGGCACTGCATTACAGCCTAGTGGAATTGGGAAATCTACTAAAGAGGTGCAAGAGAATAATAGAAAAGTTGCAAAAGTACGTCGAAATATTATTAATAATAATAATGAGGAGTCCATAAATCATGAACCAATGGGCAATAGGTTCAGCTTGTTTATGCATTTAGGCTGCACTGCAGTACAGCATAGTGTAATTGGGAAGTCTACTAAAGAGGTGCAAGTGAATAGTAGAAAATATGGAAAAGCCCGTCGAAATATTAATAATAATAAAAATTAGTTCATAAATCATGAACCCATGGGCAATTGGCCCAGCTTGCTTATGCATTTAGGCGGCACTGCATTACAGCCTAGTGGAATTGGGAAATCTACTAAAGAGGTGCAAGTGAATAGTAGAAAATATGGAAAAGTACGTCGAAATATTAATAATAATAATAATAATAATGAGTTCATAAATCATGAACCCATGGGCAATTGTCCCAGCTTGCTTATGCTATTAGACGGCACTGCATTACAGCCTAGTGGAATTGGGAAATCTACTAAAGAAGTGCAAGTGAATGGTAGAAAAGATGGAAAAGTCCGTCGAAATATTAATAATAATAATAATGAAGGGCCCATAAATCATGAGTCCATGGGCAATAGGCCCATCTTGCTTATGCATTTAGATGGCACTGCATCGCAGCATAGTAAAATTGCGAAATGTACTGAAAAAGGTGCAAGTGTATGGTAGAGAAGATGGCAAAGTCCGTCGCTTACCTCCGGTGACCAGAAGTCCTGAGAAAACTATCCACGTTGTTCCTACCATTGTAGCAACAGTTTGAAACTGGATTCGAGGACCCAATTTCACTTTATATGAGGGAAGGGGATGGATGACGTAGCTCCGAAAACGTCACTGACCTATCTGTACTTGCCTGACTGCATACTGATTCGCTGTCACTTCTCGTGGATACTCTCCGCACGAGATCGTTGCATTTTATGGATCACTGTGTTAGGCAGAACTCGAGGAGAATGGATGGGAAACAAGAGAAAAGAAATCGATACTTTAAAGCGTATCGGAAAAACCCGGTCTCCGATACCGTTTAAACCGTGATTTTTTAACACTCCAAAAGGCCACGGTATTCCAGTTAGAAGACTAACAATCGGAGGGTTGCGAGTTCGATACCAATCAAAAAACGTCGTGTACATAGGGGGCTGCTGCATGTTAAATCTGTCGTGGCTTCAAATGTACTCACGTAGGTGTGACGTAAAAGTTTGGAGAGGTGGTGTGCCCGCTCAGGTGTAACCTCGTCATTTCACCGTGGTTTAAAATTACGTGGTGTTGTCTTCGGATCTTTCGCTTTCGGGGGTTGATCCCGGGCCGTCGTCAATAGTTTATTGTTTTGCACCAGGGCGACGTTAATCAGAAATACCAAATACCAAACAAACAAAAAACTCAACACTCGAAGTGGTTTCGACGAGATATCTCGTTCAAGATCTGACCACTTTTGCTAGTGACGAGATAATTCGTTGTGGATATTGACAATTTTTATGATGACGAGATCGTTTCAGTTTTTTGATGATGTCCAGATTAATGGTCCCTTTTCTTCTAACAACGAGATATCTCGTCCATCAAGATCTGGCCAGTTTTGTTAATGACGAGATACCTTGCTGAGACAAACACCAGTGGGGTTGACGTGTGTGTATGTGGGGGGGGGGAATGTATAGGGGACAATCGAATATCTATCTGAATTAGACGTGAAGCACCGAAAACTATAAGAAACTAATATCTATCCTCGAAAGTTTAAGGAGCCATTCGGTGGATTTGTGATGAGACAGACTAAAAACTACGTGACTTTTGATATTGTAAAATAATTCATATTACTATGCCCAGTTTCGATTTTGTTAAATATGATTTAAGTGGTGTAAGTGATGACTACAGTAAAAAATAAACCGACTGGGTAGAGCACACAGTAATACGAGGTAGAGTAGTTAACTATATTGGTGTCAGTAAACAAAACTATTTGTTGTAAACGCATAAATCAAACACATCTAACTGGAGATAATTCAAGCATGTGTGATTGAATATTTCTGGAGGCTGATGAGCTAAGGTTAGTATACCTTTCAAACCTCTCGGTTTTCGAGATTTTATTATAGTCTAGTGTGTGTGCCCAGATGCAGAATTATATTTAGTGTTTAGCAACACAACTCCAAGCAATCGTAATTATTCTGCAGGCATTTCGTCTGAATTTTTAAACTGTAGTAAAATCAAAAACAGACGTAAAACACAATTATCGGCTAAATATGTATTACAAATTTATAATTAAACACATCAAAATTAGTTAACTTACCTTATTTAAAACCAAGGAATAGATTCAGAAATTTCAGTTCTGTCGATAACTTTTGAAGTTAAATATGTTGTTATTGACATAGAAGATGTGTTTTTGTAATTTGGGCGGTGTAGGGAGGTTTCTCCGTAGTTAGAATAAAAAAGGTGTAGCAAGGAGCGCACTTTGCACTGCAGAACATCGTAACTTATGATAGAAAAAAAATAGGCCAAAATTTTGATAAAATTAAGGAAAAATTGTTCCACTAAGACTTAGTGTTTCCACTTTCTTTTCCACACTTTCTGCTCCAGGGGTCTAGTGTTACTCTTCCCCTATAACCCATACACTAAACCATGTCTATTAGTTGTGAAAGAGTTAGAGGTGTGAAAGTCTGATGTGTACAATCTGTTTAAACAGCTAAGTAATTCATAATTAAAACAGTAAATTATGGCTAGTAAGTTGGGCAAAATTCCAAAATATCTCGAAGCTGCGAAAGGGTAAGTGCATAATCTTTTGAAAAAGCAAAATGTGTTTAATCAAATTTATTTTACAACTCAGTGGAATATTAAATTTCAATGTCAAAGACCTTTGGCGTTCAAGGCACTTAATCTAAGCCGTTTCTTAATTCACTTCTGTTGTTCCGTGTTATGCTGAGCAATACGACAGTTCATCCATCCATATCTCTTGTTCACTTTACCATTCTATCCATTAACCATCCACCCTTACTACAAACTCAGGCTATCACTCTGAAGCATTTAGTACATATCGCTAATCGGATTATTCAGATTACGTTTGAGCTAGTTGGAAGCTTGATATCTTATACTTTCATCCATTTTTATTTGTCATGTGGTGAAAGTTCTTCAGCCAAGAGTGCTCTTCTATGATTAATTGAATAAACTGATCCTTAATAAAAGAATTATCCTTAATTTTGGTTGGTTGCATATAGTAATGACTAAAAAAGACGGTGGGTACTAAGTAAATTGGTTTTATATTCAGCTTAAAAATTGAACAACATAGAAAGGACCAAGAGAGTATCTCAAGATCCTAGTTTACCTATGAAAGAACTTTAATTTGGATGCTGCGTGTGCACCATAATATTAGGCAGTACGTCATCAATATGACAATCCTATATTTACGGGATTATTGTTTAGTATGCTACTATGTGATTAACAGTTTTTTACACGAAGGTTATTATAACACAAAGTATTTACAGGTTCAACCTCAAATGTAACTCATTAATCAATATTGACAGATTAAATTTCGCTACATAACCTTTTGAGGGGTTCTCGCACATCGGTTCTGTAACCTGCAGTCTTCCCTACATGGCATCGAACCATTTTTATCCTTCTTGACTAATAGAATATCTCCTAGAATTTACAACCAATATAATCATTCCCAGGATCCCTTCAACAAATATACACTCTATAACAAAAAAAATCGACGCACCAAGAAAGAGTTGTCCGATTGCGATAAAAATTGGTGGATGTAAAGAACATATACACAGTCAAGTCACATTAATGTGACCACCACCTACTTTCGACGTCAACGTGAAATAACCAATCACAAAAGGCAGGTGGCAGCACATTGCAGTGGATTGTATATAAAGGATGTCCTAGGGAATCGGAAAGCATTTCAATCGTTGGCGTAATGTAGAAACGTAGCGATTTATGCGACGTCCAAAAGGGCATGATTATTGACTTTTGGGCCAAGAGTGGAAGCATTTCGGAAACGGCTAATTTCGTGAACTGTTCGCTTGCCGCCATGGCAAAAGTTTACCGTGCATGGCAAAATGGCACTATCCAAAATCAGCGGCGTGGCACATGTGGTGCACCACGGGCTATAGATGACAGAGGCGAACGAAGGATACGGAGATGCATTCGGGCAAATAGACGTGCATCTGTTGAGCAACTGACCGCCCAGATGAACCAAGGGGCTACCAAGAGTGTATCCTCAACAACGGTTCAGCGAACGTTGCTGCGCATGGGCCTCCGCAGCAGACGCCTGGTGAATGCACCTATGCTGACTGCTGTTCATCGGCGACGAAGGCTGGAATTTGCACGCCAGTACCGCAACTGGACGTCCACAGAATGGCGACAGGTGGCTTTTTCCGATGAATCCCGTTTTATGCTCCATCGGACAGATGGACGTTGGCGTATACGGCGTGAAACGTCTGAAAGCAAACACCCTGCAACAATTGCCGGAAGGATCCAGGCTGGAGGAGGGAGAATTATGGTTTGGGGAATGTTTTCCTTGCATTCACTGGGTCCAGAAACCTAATTGCCTCTCATCCTGCACGTCTCGCAGCGGTCTGCTCTGCCAAAGGTGGTTATTCTGGCTTTTGACAGGTGGTCACATTAATGTGACTGGACTGTGTATATAGAAAAATAAACGATTACAATTTCAGAACAATTAAATGATTTATTTCAGTTTGACCGTTACAAAGAGAGGAAGTCAAAAGGCGTTGGTCCACCTCTAGCCTGAATGAAAGCTGTCACCCTGCATAGACTAAAAAAAAAATTCCCGGATGGCGTCCTGCGGAACATTTTGCCAAATGTTCTCCAACTGTCGGGCTAAATGGTCAGTATTCCGGGATGGTTTCAATCTCCTTACCATACGTCCCAAATATGCTCTATGGGAGAGAGATCAGTAGGCCTGGCTATCCAAGGAAGTGTTTTGAAAGCTTGAAGACAGTTCATAGCAACACGTGCCGTGTGCGGCCGGACATTATCTTGTTGAAAAGTTAGTCCGGAGTGTCGCATAAGGAATGGTAACTCAACCAGTCGTAAAATGTCGTCTACGTACCGCTGTGCTGTAAGTGTGCCAGAAGTGACTACAGTAGAGGTCCTGCTATCAAAGGAGTTGGTAACCCAGACCATAATGCTCTGTTATGGGCATGTGTGGCGTGCAATAGTAGGTGCAGGATATCCACTCTGCCCTGGACGTCTACAGGTAAGTCTGCGGTTGTCTTCAGAACACAATTTAAACTGGACTCGTCACTAAAGACCATACGTCCCCAGTCAGCACCATTCCAAGTAGATCGAGCTCGGCACCACTGCATTTCTGGAACTTCTTGGTGCGTCGATTTCTTTTTTATAGCGTATATATTACCGACTAAGAACCCAGATACTTAACTGCTTAATAGGTGTTTCTAAGTAGGAAATAAGTTATTTTAAATATCAGTCACACAGCCGGCTTAACCATAAACGTGAAATATAAGCAGACTGAGCATCGCTACTGAGAGGAGTATCAAAAAGTGCTACCATCATGACGTTTAGTAGTCATGGGATTTCTATGTGAAGAATTGACTTATTTGGCCGATTTGGTATCCTATCGTTTCATTTGGCGATGTAAAACTGTTGACAGAGTAGTCGTGTGAATGTGCATTTCAATAGAATACCGACAAAAATGGTGAAATCGCCAAAGTGTATTACTATATCGCACGGACCAATCATATGGATGCTCGTCTTCTCTCGTCCCATTGGCCAATCAGATGATGAAAGTTCGTTTCCTACCGGTAGATGAAAGTTGACTATGTATAGACAACGTGAAGTAATGCAAAAACAAACATAACGAAAGTTTTTCTGACACAGAAGAGAGAAATACACCAAGGATCGAACTTGCTCCGAATGCAATTCACAGGTTGCAAGCGCAGTGAACAAACCCACTAATCCACGGCTGCCCCGAGATTTTGACGATGGAGCTAGCATGTGTGGAGCTATCCATTTATATCGTCTCGTGAATAGTTTTTTTAGTTCAACATTAAATGACCCAGGTGACTCTTCCCCATACAGCCCGGATATGGCACCCTGCGACATCTGTTTTTTTTTTTTTTTTTTTTTTTTTAGATGCTGAAATCACCTCTGAAAGGGAAGATGTTTCAGATCGTGAATGCGATTCAAAAGAACACGACGATACCAACAAAGGGCTTTGTAGAATTTTGAAAAGTAGAAGACGATACTCTGGGAGAAATGCGTGAAGATCCAAGATGCCTACTTTGAAGGAGACAGCGTAAAAAGTCCTAAGTATGTATCTTGTTTCGTTATCATGTGACTGGATACTTTCCGAACTGACCTCGATAATGACGAATGTTATGGATAAACTAAATGCGGAAAGCGATGCTGAAATTTGCTTCATCGCAATTTATGAGAAAATTCATTACTATACACTTCCTCTTAGTTAATCCTTGACGTAATCTGTGTACATCTGGATTTATCAGATAAACTATTCTTGGGTACAGAAAGGTAGACATTGAACTTCTGATATGAAATCAATTTTGAATGTAGGTACACATTTTCGAATGCTCCCGCAGCCTTAAAAACTATAGACAGCTAATTTTAAGTTTTCTTTGTCTATAACATACATAACGCAAAATACATTTTTTCTTAAAAGTTATATTTTGCTCAGTTTTTTTTTTGACATTCATAGGTGTAGCATAACCCCGAAGCACTTCTATTCGACACAATTTTTTATAACTGTTATTAGTTTCTAAATAGAGTTCATTGGCAAAAACTTATTAATTCAACGTTTTTACATTTCTTACAGACGCCTCGGACCGAATCCCTAAGTTTGCTTGATTGTTACATCATCCACACACTCTGCCATTCAGCACATATTTTTCTCTCATTTGACTAACTTACACAAAGCTCGGACGTTTCACCTCTAGGACCGACATTCGCAATAAATCGTCTTTATATTTTCTTCATAAATCTGCTTTTTAAATCAAACCACAGAATGCACGATTGCTTCGGTTTAATGATATACATATTTTTGCGTATGTTATATTCTGATAAAAGTGAAAAACACATCGCTTATTGAAACGAATTATTAGAACGCATTACTGGTGTTTCAGTGTATTCTACAAAAAATGCATTTTTAAGCTTCCAAGAAACATTATTTAAAATTGCACTTCTGCCAAAAATACATTTTTAACAAATTAATATGTTTATGTATGTTAATATGTTTATGTATGTTTAATATGTTTATGTACGTTAATATGTTTATGTATGTTAATATGTTTGTCAAATTAAAATATGGAAAGTATTTATTGATAGGCCATTTTTTTAAAATTTGTACATTTAAAAGCAGTAGACACTTTTTACTTTTAATTTTTAAGGTAATTGGTGATTTTTTTTGTTAACGTCGTACTAGAGCAACACAACGGGCTATTGACGACGGTCCGGGATCAGTCCCTTAAGGGAAAGATCCGAGGACAACACCTCGTAATTTTGAACCACGGTCAGATGACGAAGCAACACCTGAGCTGGCACCCCACTCTCCAAACTTCCACGCCAACCCAACGTGAGGACTTTCGGCCACGACAGATTTAAGGTGCACCAGCCGCCTCTACACCATACGCTTACAAACATCCATGTCCGGACCCGGATTCGAACCATGAACCTTCCGATCTAGAGGCTAACACCTTAACCACTATACCGGTTGGTCGGCTTTAATTTTTAAGGACAGTAGATGAAACATGTATTCGAATAAAAAGTAAGAATAAGTTATTTTAATTGTTAAAAATACACACCCACATATAATAGCAAAATACTTTCTGACACACTAGAAAAGTATGAGAACTTCAAATCAATTGCATTCTATGTATTTCACTTTTAGAACATCCCATTCCCATTTCGGAACTTTCCGTTCGGAATTGATCCCGGACTGTCACCTCACGTTGGGTTGGCGTGGAAGTTTGGAGAGTGGGGTGCCAGCTCAGGTGTTGCTTCGTCATCTGACCGTGGTTCAAAATTACGAGGTGTTGTCCTCGGATCTTTCCCTTAAGGGACTGATCCCGGACCGTCGTCAATAGCCCGTTGTGTTGCTCTAGTACGACGTTAACTAAAATTACCCTTACCCGGACTGTCACCAATAGCCAGTTGGGTTGCTTCAGTACTACGTTTTTTTAACTGCCCACCTACGTAACCATTAGGTCTACGTAAAGTCCTTTCAGGCTATCAACGTTAATTAATAGCACATATTTCATCAACAACCTGTTTATCTATAAATACATCGCATTAAATTAAGTATAATTGAAAAGTTTGACCACATTTTCATCTATTATTAACTCCGACGAAGAAAAGTCATCTGGATTTATAAATGAGAAATGTAAGAGGGATTTTCAGTGCCAGTGAGACATTAGGTTAGAAAGTTGGATTACATCGCACTAGAACACGATGGGTTATTGACGACGGTCCAGGATCAAACGGAAAGAAAATATACGAAGACAACACCAAGTACAATAATTTTGAAACACGGTCAGATGACGAAAACAACACCTGTGTTGGCACCCCACACTTCACAATTCCACACCACACCAACGTAAGGACATTTGAGGCCACGACAGCTTTAACATGCACCAGCCCTCTTTGTACACGATGGTGTTTCGTTGGATTCGAACTCGTAACCCTCCGTTTGCTAATCCATTACTCTTTCAACCCGGGCTACCACGGCCCCGACGACGTTCAATCCCGAATGGAAAGATTCGAGAACAATACCTCGGTAATTTTGAATCCACACGGTCAGACAAAAGATCCAAAATGCTTACCACACCGACCAACTAGACGGAAAGCGAAGTTTATATTTACTTCAATATAGACTAATGCTCCCTTACGATACATATTGAGGTTACCATAAAATGTTGACCAATCAACTATCATTTATATCCATTTCGATTTCATTCTTTGGAATTTTTAATGGTGTCGTGCGGAAATCGTATTCGAAAATCAAGTCCATTGACGTCACGTTCGGGATACGTACAAAAAACACGTGTCGCCTCAAAAACTATCGCCACCAGCATTTAGCTTGATAAAATTGGCTCTCAAACAGAAATCGGTTGCAAACAAAAATGTATAGCAAAGTACTTAATTCTATAACAGAGTAAAGAAAATCATACAAATTCCTATGCTTTTAAATATTTTTTGAAACAGTCGATGAGTTTGGTAATTAAATCATGACACGTACAAAAGAGAAAATTAATGACCTTTAGAAAGGTTGAAAGGCAGTTCTAATGAATATGCATGCAGTTTACGCCCTTCACTAAAGGCAACATGTTCTTCGTGAATTTCACTTATTTTTAAAATACATGAAAAGTGAATTAAAGAATTAATTTCCTTGAGACATAAAATAAGTAAATTTCTTTATAAAATCCCAACATATTTACATTACAGTAATCGTGTAACCTTTACTATTGAATATTAATTTTTTTAATCAAGTTTTTCAATCTTGAAGGACTCTTCAATTAAACACGTTCTAACAGACGAAAAAACAATTCGTCTGTTCTCGAAGTTTGAGATATTGCAATATCTCCTCCCGAAAGGAGTAAATAAGAATAATCAAAAAATAAAACCTGTTTCTTTAGTGCCAAACATTAACCATCACACTTTTTGAAAATTACCGAGTACATCAGGTTTATAGAATGACACGACAAAATAAAAGGAAATTAAATTTTGACATCATTCGTACATTGTTGCTAACGAAGGCCGTGGTTGCCAGTTGGAAGAGAAACGGATTAGCAACCGGAGAATTGTGAGTTTGAAACTCGACCCAACCAAAGATAGTCGAATACACTTGGACTGGTGCACTTTAAATCTGTCGTAGCCTCAAATATCCTTACTTTGGCTTGGAAGTTTGAAGAATGGAATGCCAGCTCAGGTGTTGACCTCGTCATTTGACCATGATTCAAAATTATATGGTGTCCTCGGATCTATTCTCCAGGGCCTTCCATCCAGAACCGTCGCCAATAACCCATTGCGTTGCTTCAATGCGACGTTAATTAACTACCTACTACTGTTCTAATGCGCAATACCGCAATTATAAATATCACTCAAATATCATACGAGAGCATAGATTTCGTCATCTGACTTTATTAGATATTTCTAAGCTTTTGTAAAAAAAATATATCAACAAGAATATTGATAAAAATTGGAGTGAGAACCTAAGCATTGAAAGAGTAAGTAGCCATCCAGAAATTACGAAACTATTCTGAATTTTGGCAAAAATGGCGTTTCGAAATGCGTTTCCCTCATTATAAATTTTCAAAATCGTCTGCCTTTTTTTTTTTTTTTTTGACTTCTTGAAATTCAATTTACTTCATCTGAAAAGAATATTTCGGATATCAAAGCGCTTTTCGGTAAATGTAATTTGTAGATTCAGTTTTTCTAAATTCTGATTGCAGAGACGAAATAAAGAGAGGTAAGTTTCTTTTCCCTATTTAATTTTATTGGTTTAAAGAAACTTCTGTCTTCCTTTCATTTACTTTATTGGGCCTATTTCCTCGATCTAGAATGAATAATGTGAGAAACTTGGTATTAACCGTATCTTTAATCTTGTCTGGCTTCTCACGGAAGCTAAAATTTGTTCCTTTTTTTTGCGTGATAAGAATTACAGTCGGAATATATTTCGCACACACAGTTAATTCTAATGTATTGCAATAGAAACATATTAAAAATATGTTTGTTTGAGTTACTCATAAACCTCGCGTTTTAGAATAAGAACGTTTGAAATTTATTTTAAATACCGAAATCAGTGTAAAAATGGTTCGAGATAGACCAAATATTTGTTGTTTTACCTTGAAAATTTCATCAATTCGATAGGTTTATTCTAGAGAAAAAGTTACTAAGAACTGAGACTAGGATATTTCTCTTTAACATGTGGAATTTGAATCCCGAAAATGTATACAGTGTGTCACAAAAGTATTCATTCCCCTTACGATTTTTACTATTTTCATGAAATTTATAAGTATGTAGTTAAAATACGAAAATGTATATGCAAAAGCTCAACTTTTGTAACAAAAAATAATTTGAACTTTATAGAAATGGTTAAATATTGAAAAGAGAATACGTGTCTATTCCATACGTGTAGTAATATTTTTAAAACTAGGTGTTAAATATCAAATTTACAAAGTTGTAGGGGTTACAAATTTGAATATACACAGAGCCCATGTCGTCGAGAAACAATAAAATTGTAGGAACCGATTGGCACTTAATTAACAAAACTGTGTGTTTGTTTTCTGAATATTTTTTCCATTTGTCTTATAGAATCATTCTTACTTTCTTTTGTGCTCTGAATATCGTGATTTTAATCACTTTTCTTAATTGAATCACAGATTTTCAAGGTCATGGTAGAGTGTATAGTTACTATCTAAAGTGGTAACGAAACTTATTTATTTTTGTCTTGTACCTCTTCTCATCCTGTGGCGACATTATTTATAGACAAATTTATAACTCTAAATCCAAATTTTGTGCACATTTTTTAAAAATTGTTCGTTAATTTTGAGATATATTTCACTTTTCCATATGTTTAGTTTTAACCACAAAAGAAGTGACCTGCTTTTATACCAACTCCAAGCATGGAAATGTTTCGTTGCTTTTATTGGGTTGTATGCAAGCTAGAGATTTGAAAATTAGTTTTTACTAATCAAATCATGGTGGTAAAGTGAAATAGTGTTAAATCTATTAAAGAAACATTTTCAAAAAAGTGCTTAAAAATTGGATTTGGAGTTATATATTTGTGAATATAGATAATGTAATCACTGAGAAAAAAAAAGGGTACAAAGCAAAAAGTCATCTGCTTTACGTTTCTTTTTCACCTTAAACAGTGACTATGCACTCTAGCATAACCTCACGACCTCAATGGGCTCGAAAAACTTTGGTCATAATTGGAAAAAGTAGTTAAAAACATGATATTCAGAACAGATGAATGATTCTTTAATAAAGGGGGAAAATATTCAGAAAAATAAAACAAATTCACGTTAGTTCAGTGCTCCTTGGTTCAGAAGTTGTCCTACATACAAAAATATACGCGAAAACTATTAATTATACATTTTTATTGTGTTCCTGAACGTATTGGGCTGTATGTACAATATATTCAAATTTCTAACCATAAATTTCTATTTTAAACCTATTTTTATAAATATTATTGCAAATATGGAATTATTTTTTTGCCTAACATGTTGTTTTAAATGTGCACTTAACCATTCTAATAAAGTATAAACTCAAAATATTTTGCTACTGAATTTTGTGCTTTAAAATATATGTGTTCGCGGACTGTACTCAATTTCGTGAGCCACTGCATATATGGCTCAGATTATTCGGTATGATTTTATATTAATTACGTGAAGAAATTCAAAACTAATTTCAAATAAATTTTTAGTAAGAAAACTCTTTTAAAGATATGATTTTTTGGAAAAACCTAATTCGACTTTTCATATTTAAAACATCTTCTTCAAAGTGATATATCATCTTAGCAAACACAGCTCCTTGAAAGTTTTAAGAACAACGATTTCAAGTACTGTTTCTACAACATTGACATCTTCTCTACTTTATTACATACGATTCCACTTTTCTAGAAAATAAATAATTGAATTACCAATGTGAGAAAAACCACTGTTTGTTTCAAACATTTTAAGCTGTGGAGGTTAATTCTCTTGCGTTCAAAATACTTTTCACGCCACTAGATTCAAGCTTGCAGACCTTTTGTGGTAGAGACAAATTCAGTATTCCAGACATGTTGAACCGTTTTCTTCCAGATTTGACCCAAATGTCCTTGAAATCATCTGGGATGAACCCGTTTTATCTGATTTAGAACTTTCCCCAGCGATGTCGTAATGGAACATCACTGTATAGCCTGGAGAGACGATCACGTAAGAGGGAGAGTTTTTTTCTATGCTTAACATTTTTTTTTCGTATGTAGAGATGTGGGACGAATAAAAATTACCTTATTCAACTATTTTTACCATTCCGTGATGTCGATACCATCACCCATCATGGTATCCTGAAGATGAATGAAATTTCACTTAATGATCAATCACGCATGCCAAGCATCTAATCAATCTCAATGAAATAGTGACCTTCGAGTATTGTTATTCACTATAGCAAATGATCCACTAGAGGGTGCAATCTTGTATTCAATCGTAATGGAATTATTTTATGAGCATAACTTGACGACCTCAATAAATAACCCTAAAAGAACTTTAAAATTGTGAAGGGTTCGAATAATAATAATGGAATTCTATCTGAAAGAACGTAAAAACGAGTTTGGATAACAGTGTAAAGTTCTAAATTTGTATTTTTAGTGTTCTGGAAAAAACATAAAAAAATTTCAGTTTACAATTGAAACAATCCGAGTAAAAAAGAAATAGTTCTCAGAAAAAAAGGAAGAAAAATTATACTCATCCAGCTAAACTGAATAAGAGTGTTTTTTTTTTAATCTAAACTTCATCCAAATAGATGATTTCGTGGTATTACTAGTCTATAGAACATCACATTCAGGCATATAAAAGCTATAAAACTCGTATCTTGAAAATGTTTTACTTCGTTTGTTGCATTTGTAAACCTCCGATTTATTAAACTGGTACTGCTGATTTTCGTATCATGCACATTAGTAAAATTCTAGCTTTACTACTAGGCTTCAATCTAGAAATTTTGCTACTTCATATCAATTATGCAGCACATCTCAGCAATTTCGTTGCGTCGGCAAACAGCCTTCTGAGCCTTGCCCACACGGGCTTTTATTTTACCCCCTTAGATTACTCAGCTCGTGACAGCTTTAAATGTTTTGGGTTGATCAGTTTGCTTAAAAATTGATATCTTCTTTCGTAATGGTGTAAGTTATTTACTTATCTGGTTCAAAGGAACGACGTAGCGAGCTGCAAATAGTTGCCTTAAGAAAAATTCCATACAGAGTAAGCTGTACTGATTTCATGACGCCAGAACTCAGCAATGGAGAATTTTGCTGTTTCGGATAAATCAAGTCGCCTCTGTTTTCTCCATCCACCTTCTAAATAAATAAATGGTAGGTAGGTAGGTATTTTAATTAATGCTACACTGGAGCAAGACAACGTGCTATTGGCTATGATCCGAGATCAAAGACGAGATCCAAGGACAGCACCTAATTTTGAACCACGGTAAGATGACGAAGTCACACCCGAGCTGGCACTCTACTCTCCAAACTACCATCACGCTAAAATGAAATAGATAGAGTATGTGTGCCCGCAGCTTCATGAAAATTTCTTTTGAGATCTATATAGAGAGAAGTTCAGGCAGTACAAGTTTACTGTATTTTTTTATAACAATGGGTTGCCCACAGTTTAATATTATTTTAAAAACAAACGATAAATTTTCAAAAGAAGATTTCGGCAAGTCTATTTCATGTTTTACTAATAGGACATGAGAGAAGTATGATCCGAATTTTTAATATCAAAGTAGTTTAAGGATAAACCATATGTTAGAGCTTCCTGCACAAATTATGAAGGGAAGTGGGGAATACAAAAGTGATACAGTATTCACGTAGAAATATTCACCATAAAATTAAACAGTACTCACATTATCCACAAGGTACTCTTGGGGGTTTGGTGTATAACATCCGGGGACATCCTTATCTTCACCAACCTGAGGCCATGTTGTTTTGAACATGTGTGACAATCCATACGTCGGCTATGAGCACCAACTGTGAAACTACTAAGTATACAACTATACCATAAAACTGTAAAATTAGAGCTAGCAAAAATGTTGTTCACATTCTTGCTGTTATTACTACAGTCTAGTTTACACTCTAACACATCTGGGTGACGCTTGCGGACATACATCTTTATGCAGGAATACGGTTTAATTTTGTATTCCTACCACCCCTAAAGTTTTTGCAGGAAGTTTAGAAACACACAGTATTCACTGCTATACAAACCATTCTAAATAAAGAGTTGTCTTAAAGGTTAAAGAAACCGAATATAAGACTATGTGTGAGCGTAATTAGAACCAAATTTTATATAGAGAGAGTCTGACGTGATTACATCGATCGGCTTAGAGTAGAAACTCATTAACTGACATTTTTTGGAGACACTTAATATTTATTTTCATGATGAGAAATACATAGTCATAGTCATTTCGTCATCTGATCTCTTTGCAATCTGTACTAAAAGACATGTTGGGCTTATAATATTTATTTTCAGACTTAAAAACTAATAGTTAGTCTTCTAACAGCTGTGCAATAGAAACATAATTCTTGTCAGTTAATGAGTTTTTGCTCAAAGCCGAAGATATGTCTAATAAGTTCAGTACTTAGGTTGTTTGCATTTAATAAGATTGAGTACGCAAATTAAACATAGTGCATTTGAAATAGTTCAAACATATTTTCTTCCTTTGCGGTACCAACCTAGAGTAACCATGTTAATTCTTGGTCATCCATCTACAAAAATTCCTTTCTACGTAGATGGATTATGTCGGCATGTCTACAAACCCAATTAAGTCAACACCATCTGCAACTGTTCTCTTGTCTGGTTTCGGTAGGGAATACTCCCTTACAAAGCATTGCCGTTATTGTTCTCGTCTGAGATGACGTAATGATGTGAGAATGGGAACACAGGCGTTACAGTATGAGTAGAAATGCATTGGATTAATGCTACTGCAATTAAGCGCCCTAACTACTAATCTACGAAGGCATTTACTGAGATGTTATTTAGCTATTGCATCAACCCAGAGCCTCGCATTTCATTTTCAGGCAAAAGTTACGAATAAAAATTCAAAAAATGGCGATGGCTGCTTTCTCGAAGGGAAACAATAGTATAGCTTCTCCAGTCCCTTTTCCCTATTATATTCTGCCAATAAACCCAAGCAAAAGGGGATTTCTTTTTACTTCGATACTCATTTTCACCATCCTCATGTTCCAGTTCGAACCTTAATCTGAAGCTCGCCATTTTATTCTTCCCGCAAACAGTTGTGGTTGAACTTAGGCCACCACCTTTGATCCCTGGAAGCCATCATCGATGGTGAACAATCTTGTCCATCCGGTTACTCGTGCAATATGTTGAGGAACAGACGAAAAGAAATTGAGGCCATATGGAATAGGATGGTGCGTGTGGCGCCCTATCCCAGTTCCATCCTGTTCTTGATAAGTCTGTGTGGTGATAGTTATATAACCGAGATAAAGTATGTGCTATTTCAGGCTTTTGAAGGGATTCTGGGTCTTGCAACGTGCTCGAACCAATCATTTGACCAAAGAAGTAGTACCCAATAACTATCCGTTCGTATAAATAACCAAATACTGGAAGAAAGATAGTCAAATTTTCAAAATAAGTTTGTACATTCAATTTTATTTCTATGATTGCAGTAAGATAATTCATTCATATGTAAAATGATTCAGTTTCAATTATTAATAGAATCAAAATGATTGCATAATCTACCTTTTGTCATTACTGACAAAAAGATAAACCATGCTTTCAAAAAATTCTGAATTTGGGGATTAATATTTTCGATTGAATAATTATAAATATAGGATCATTTAAAAATTATCATATTGAGTTCAGATGGTAGAATATCGTCTATTTGTGTGTAAAATTCAATTAGGTTGGTGTATTTCCAATTTTAAGTTCGTGATTGTTTGGAACCTGCGCCTTTTACCCTCTGAGTGCAGTGAGATTTCCAAGTTGCGTAAAGAGTTGCTTTTCCCCTACAATACACATAAAGACTAAATAACCAAATCTTTTGATTGAATGAATCCAAGAATCCATTGGTCAAGAAATTCAAAACTGTTTAGAAGTCATGAATGAAAGACAACTGGTTGTAGGACGGATATATACGGATGAACCACTCAGAGGGTAAAGTCTGCGGAAAAGACATTAAAAATTATTTTAATTATGAATTATTAGATTGTATCGGGAAGGTGAGGTTGATCAACTAATGTTGTATTGGGAACTACTGGGAAGAGATAAATTATCTGATATTTCAGTACTTGACACTGTTTCAGTTGGAAATACTCGTCATATTTCATTTGAAAACCAAGTAGAAGTAGAAATAAAATATGGTTTGTGTGAACAAAATGATGAACAAGAAATGAGTTGGAAATATGATAGAATCATTCTACAGCCATAAAATTTTTTGCTTTCAGAAACCTGTAAAACACAAAAAGATCCAACAAATGTCAAAACGTCCCATATTATAAATCACCAACTTGGAGACAAACTCGGGTGATCAGCAACGGAAGTTAAAACATCCTCCTGAAACTGAAATCACGATATGGCGTTTACATTGTCCTCATCTCCTTTCGTTTATCAGATATATTTCTGACAAAACTCTTCCATTGTCTCAGAATAAAAACCACTTCGGATGCATTCTGAAAAACCAATACCAAAAATGGGTGCACCATTTAAGAGTCGGAAGGAAGAAGGAAGCATGGACAAAAAATAACCCTTTGAAATTGTTTTATAGTTTTATGCATTGTTTGAAGGATGAGAAGTTTTCCTATTTATTTCTTGCTTTTACGTAGTAAAAAAGAGCAAAACAAGACCATTGTTCTTATAAATCTCAGGAGTTATTCTCGTTTTTATGGAGGTATTGTTCCATAGAGGCCGATAACACACAGCAATGCTACCTAACAATGAAATATACGCTCTGCATACTTACCGTTAAAATTCAATAGAATGAAGTTTGAAACTGCCAAAATGATAAATAATTGTATAAGATTTTTTTGTAAAGCTAAATGAAGATGGCGCTAGTGTTTTTGAGTTAGAACGGGCTTGCTGTACGGAATTTTTCATGAGGATCAGTGCAAACACACCAGGACGGATTACGAAGATTTTACTTTCTCCACCGAAATGCTCTCGCACGAAACATGTTGGGATTACTTTAAAATGCAGTTTATCGCCGTTTTGGCGTTAATCTAACTGACGTCCAACTATCATACTTCAATTTGGAATTCATTCGTGGGTACTTTTATTGGTGAAGTGCTGAAAAGGTACTCGCAAAACAAGCTAACTGATGTCAAGTTCGGAATACGAACAGGAAAATACATTCCGCAGCAGAAACACTACTGCCAAGTACATTTAGGTTATCAGCACTCATAGGATAAAATCATCGTATTGTAATGGTTTGTTTATTTACAATGAAAATTCCTTTTGTAAAAAACCTCAAAAAGTACCGAAATCGTGTTTTACCGCTTACATTTAGCTTGACAGAACTCTCAGTGGATAAAATTGTCTTCCAATAGTTTATTTATTTACACTTAAAGTTCCTCTAATAAGAAGCTACAAAAAAGGCCAATAAAATATTAAAAACAATAAAAGACTGGTCATTTTGGCGTATTTACACGACCGCTGTCAGGACCAAAATAAAACAACAGTGTAAAATCCAATTTTAAATGTATTCACCAATGTTGCCAACATTCACTTTTTCCGTTAAGACCTTCGCAAGGAATTGTGTTTTTTCGAATAAGAACAAAAACCAGTTTAAGAATCCAATTCAAACACATCCAATAAGTGGAGAATATGTCACATACTATGCTACGTGTTAAAGGAAACGTGAATGAAAATTCCGAATATAAGAACCCATCAGGATAATTTTTAAATTAGAAATTCCGCAAATCTGCCACACACACATTGCTCAATACCATTGGAATAATTCCCATCATTTTGATTATAAACACACGAAACGAGTCCAATCTCCGAGATCTATTCTTTTTGTACATTATAGAAGCCATGTCCATTTTTATCCCCACGCACTAGTTGGTGTACTTTGCACGTGGCCTAGAATGGGTTGATTGAAAAAAGTGAGTGGTGGTGATTCTGCTGAAGGGAATAACATATATCAAAATGTGTTTTACAGTTGATTTGTTGGTTCTCTTTAACAGCTGTTCAAAAATACCAGCGTTTCAAAAACACGTTATTTATTTACAATTTATGTTTACAAAATCGTTTTACACACCTTAACATATGAATCATCAGTCACAATTGCAAAATAGTAGTAGCTTTAAATTTACTACTTAATAACAATCATTCGAGTTTTTATTCGAATTTTCATATGAATCATCAGTCACAATTGCAAAATAGTAGTAGCTGTAAATTTACTACTTAATACCAATCATTCGAGTTTTTATTTTTACACGTCCTAGTCACCAATTGTAGATGCCGAGTGTGAGGCAGTTGTAAAAGGAGGCTGATTAGTATCGAAGAGTGAAGCTGTGATTGGAGTAGAACTAGTATCTGTTATAGCAGACCTTCAGAGAGTTGGAAGAGATTTCCAATTTCATTGGTAATTCAGCTGTCCATCGAGAAACTTATTTCGACGTACTCATCGACGAGCGTCTCCTGGAAATTGTCGGAAGCGCCATCTGGCTTGTTTGAAGGCTCGCGTGTTCATATCAACGTCTTCAAATGTAACAAAGCATGAAAAGCCAATGTAATTTCAGTCTACCAAAAATTACTACATGGTTGAGCTACATGAAATTTTTACTTTTTCTGTCTTTTCGGTTTCGTTTTTCTCAGGTAACGAGTGATCTGAAAATATTTGATTAGAACAACAGTTTCTATAAATCTCAAATTCACGGAAGAAGAGTCTTATAAATGTAATTACTTTTTAATGAGTCCTGTATCATTTCATTAATTTTTTTTTTATCTAAATAGGAATTTCAAAACAGTAAGTTTTCGAACATAGAATGAATAGAAAAATGAAAGCATTCAAATTATGAATTGTTTGTCAAAACGTATTACTGTTGAATTAGAATGCACACAGTTGCATTGGGCACAACGGCATTCATTAATGTCAGTCTGATATACGAACCTATAACACATCCATAAAAAAATTCAGTCATTGCTTACTGATAGAATATTTGCAAACAATGAAAGAATGACATTGATATGTTTCGCGAATATCTAATGACTCTTTGGACAGACATTTATTTTGTTTCATAAAAAGAAAAGGAATCCTTGTTTCAAGTTTATAGAGTAGTTTCCAAACGAAGGTGAAATTTATAAAGTTTTCATTCTGTACGCACGAATTACAAAACGGTAAAAAATTCATCCGAAGCCTCCTTTAATATTTTATTATATTTTTACTTCAAGGACAGAATTTTCTGAGTCGTTAGGCTTTATTTGCTCTTTTATATAAATATCATTTTGAATACTCAAGTATTCGAGCAGAATCTTTCGAAAGAAAATAAAATTTAATAATTTCTCACCATCTGAATAAAAATTTCATAATTCTGAAAGAAAAAGGACATAAGATAATTTAAAATCTTTTAGCGAACTGCACATTTTCAAATGTATAGATTAGTCCGTAGAAATTAGTTGATTATCATTCTTGAATATGTTTAGCATATTTTTGGATTTGAATGTCATTGTTTGTTCAGGTTTGAAAGATTTTACCTGAAAGTTTGACTTTTGTCGAGAGGAATCGATGTTTGCACTATTATGATTCTCAAACCCCTCTTAGGCAGCATCTTTCACCATTGTATCCGGACCTGAGGAAGAAGAGTTCGGGAAAGTTAAAGTTTTTGTTTTAAATGGTGTTTCCTATAGGTCCAAAATGTTATTAATCATTCCATAGTGTTAACACTTTAAGGTTGTCTAAACAATTGTATAACTTTTGTCGATTTTCAATCTTTTTCATTGCCCAATTACTAAATTTCTGTGGCACATAAAAAAAACACGATAGTTTTTGCCAATTTGACAAAAGATAGATATAACTTTGATTCACAAAAAATAATTACCTACCTCTTTTTGCTCTAGAGTGGCATTTTGAAAAAAAAAATATTTTTGAAACAGTTATTATATTATTTTTTTTTATACTTTGTAATGAAAACATTTCTGAAAATTACTTGTACGTTTATTAGAATCTATATATATAATTCTCTTACGTGGCACGCAAAAAAGACGTTATTTGTAATCGCGTTTTGGCAACATTGTATGATTATTTGTTTATCCCGAAGCCTCGCGCTTCCATTGAATTTATAGCGTTATCGGATGAAATTTTATTGAGAAAAAAAAATTAATTTTAGTCGAGCTGTTGCAGTTAATAATAGAAATCAAAGAAAGCGTAGGATCTTTTCAGGGCCATTTAAAAAAAAGGTCCTTTTCAGTGCCAACAATTATAGTTCAACAAGACGCTTGCACTACAACTTTCGACAACAAACTCAATAAAAAAGCGTGGGTGGCTCGAGTGCAGGGGTAAATGTACGCACAAACAACATGCTGGTTATTCAATTTCCAAATTAGCGCTTACATTTCGAGCCAAATTTGCTCAAAGTATTCATTTGAATTCTGATTCCATAGGTACTGTATATATGTTTTCTGAAAAACAGCAAAAAAATTTAGATTTGAAAAATATTTTTTTTGAATATCATATTTTGTAAACATTCTCTTATGCTAGGACACATGTCTTCATTGATGCGAGCGAAGCGAGCACATGTTCGCGCAGCGAACCAATGAGGATTGCAAAGCAATCCTCCGGGGGTTGGCGAGCGTTAGCGAGCAGGGGGCGGGCCCCCTAGTTACAAATATTACTTGAAATTATTTGTGAACGCACTTCTCCTAATTTCAAAACCAAAACGTTGAAATGAAACAAATTTTACATAATTTCAAAGGCTTCACCCATCCGTAAGCCACACTGAATGAAAATAGCTGGTATAAAGGATACGACAAAATAAATTAAACGTTTGTACATTGAGAACTTTCAATACATATCGCTCCCCGGTAAGAAAAGAGACACGTGTCAAAATTACAGAATTTGAGACACGTCAACTTAAAGGATACTATAAAACTTATATTGAAATAGTTTTAGCTTCTTTTAAATTTTTTAGGTAAGTATTTATGGTGGTAACTTCTATTATATTCTATAGAATAGTAATATAACACGCTGGGGCACCTCCTACATATTTTTCAATGACATAACATCAAACTTTTTATTTTTTGACTTGTGTCACTTTTCTTGCCGGGGTGCGATATCTTTATATCATGAGGGACCCATCATGAAACTTGATATTGGAGCCCTGATTAGCAGCTTAATAATTAAGACACAATACCATATGAAAATATATATAATTTATTTTAAAAAGTTTGCACAACACTTTTCAGCATCATCAAAAATTATAATGCATGATGTACAATGCAGATCAGAAAGGATGGAATATAAATTTCGTGTCTGATCAAGTGTTAAGAAGGTGCATATCTTCTTTATACATGATTCATATGATGATTTCGGAGCTCGTAGCATTAAAATTTGCTTTCAGAATTGAAATGAAAGGAACGTAAATTTCTTTTATTATTTTATTTGTAACTCATCTCGCATGTTCTCTCAAACAAATTTCTTACAAGCACTAGTTTGTAGGTAAGATTTGTAAGAAACAAAGTCAATCCAAGCGGAGATGGATCTCACATGTATGCTTGTTGCTAATTTAAAAACACAAATTGTTTTGAACACGGTAGGATGAAAATAAACGCATTGAAGTTTTCTCTGTTTTCAGTCTTGCAGTAGATCAAATGACTAACTGATTTCGGTAATGTATGAAATGAATGCAGATTTTATATTTTAAATAGTTTAGATTTACAGAAATTGCTTTGCAAAGTGAAATAACTCATTTCAATGATGTATACTAAGAAAATCTGTAATACTAAGAAAATGTAATGTATGTAATAATAAAAAAATGTAGTACTAAGAATACGAGTACTTGGTTCATTTCCGAATTATTATTACTTTTACTCTGTATGACACTACAACAAAATAACCTCAAGACTTAAAAACTTATTTTTAGCATAACGAACTTATTATATTCTTTTAAATTTTCCATGCTTTCATGTAAAATGCATTGGTTAGAAGAACTTCGGTACAAGAAACATTATTTCGTATCTTAAGTAAAATTCGCGGTAACATCTAACTGCTAAACTTTTTACTATAACATAAGTTGTGTTCAGATACTTAATTTTCCCTTTTGCATTAATTCTTGGAACATTTCATTTGTCTTAATTTGATGTTGATTTAAAAAAAATTCTTCTGAATTGCGAAATCTTTTAGGTTTCATCGCTTGAATAAAAAAGGTTTGACAACCTTCTACAAAGCAAAATTGAATCGCCCTTTTTAGTTTTTTGTTTTGACTTTTACATCTATCAACCGAAAACTTAAAATAATTTTTTGTTAAACCTTTAAAAATAACGTAGGTAACAATTTTGATACAGGTAGATTTTTTAAAGCACATAATACTTTCTTCTTGAATGTTGATGTATTTTTAATGATTACACTTCAATAAATTATATGATTCAATAAAGTATTTTGTATGATCCCGTATCTAAATATTTGTGCACGTCTTCATTTTTTGGATAGTACATTTTTAGTTCACTGTAACACTGGATATTTTTCAGCAACAATTCAATAATTAAGTTAAATTATTTAAATAATAAATAAGTAACAAAAATATTTAAAAATAAGTTTGTATTTATACAGATAAACCAAGATGCTTCTATTTTATGTACTAATTCCTTTCTTTAAATGTCATCTGACCAGGGTTCAAAATTACGTAGTGTTTTCGGATCTTTCCCTTTAGGATTAATCTTGGAACGTCATCAATATTCCGAAGTGTTGATCCAGTACGACGTTGGTTGAATTACCTACCTTTCTTTAAAAATTATATAGTGACAAAATGTATAAACTTTTACAGAAACATTCTGAAAGAAAACAACACCCAAATCTTTAGTTGCATAAAAATTCTATTTCAAACTTTGGACCGATTCCGAAACCAACGCTACCGTGGCGAGCAATCTTATTTTTCAAAAAATGACCACAAATACCACATTAATAACATATTCGATCACGTGTGGTCACCGATGCCGAAAAATTCAGTTTGAGGTCAGATGACACATGAAAAGGTAACCACCACGGCCTTTGACGCTGACATTTGTAGGCTGTATTCTTCCTCGTTCTGCCCGTTTCACAATTCACAACTGCCAAGCACGCAAGCACGAATTTGACAAAGAAAAAAAATCTGAATTTCTCTTTCAAATAACTTAGGCTTGAAACTTCCTATGGCTTGAATAATTTCCTCGTAACTCGCTTGTTTCGGATATTTATTGTCCATGTGAAGTCACAGAATTGTATTTATTTTTGTTATGAGGTGTTTATTGTGTTAATGCACCACCACATTCTTTTGAGCGTTACTTGTGTGAGGCAAAGCTATTTCCCACTATCCGTTTAATTTCGGCTTCTACAATGGATGTTTTTCTTCCAGGTGTGAGACATGTATCGCCCCAGAACAATTTGCGAAATTCGAATGTCACCGAGCAGGAAATGGGCGTCGAGGACATTGAGCAGTGTGAGACGAGTTTTCAAGGAGTCGAGTTTCTAGGAATGACAAAGTAGGCAAAACGATCAATTAAACTGTAGATCAATTAACGATGGGACCGTGATTAAATTTCTATTCAATTTCAAACGCATAAAGCAATAAATATTTCTTTGGTGAAATTTGATTTCGGTAGATTCTAAGCCTATACTTTTGCAATTAAATGATTGCTTAAAAAAGTTATAAACCAGTGAAGAACACCAAAAAAAAAAAAAAAAAATTGGAAAATATTACTTTTGAACTTCTTTTCTTACGTGAATGTATTTTGCACACTGTAGTCATAAAAGATATGTAAACTCAACTGAATTTAAAAAAACTTATAATTTGAGAAATTGAATCATCATGTAGGAAACAACATTCTCAACTCCATCACTGCAAGATAAGCATTCATAAGCAAGATAAGATAAGATATATTTTCATTGTTTACAAGTTGCCGAAAGACGATAGAAAAATTTTGGGGTTATCCTGCTTTAGCTCGGTCGACAAGGGAGTTGTCTTAATACGTAGCCACGGGACGTCACTTATGTAACACACACATACAGGAAGTACGTTCTACGAAGAAAACAATTGGGTGGCACCCATCTAAATTTAGCTTTACAAATGTAACCAATCATACATCTCGGAGCAATTAAACTTGTATACTTCCAACAAAATTAGATCTCTGGACTTGTAGTTTAAGAACTGCTGACTTTGACATGTTTAAGAAATTGGAATCAATCCTTCAAACAAAATTAAAGCAAAACGCATCTTCTATTACAAGAAATATGTTTGTTTATCATTTATCTATGTCTAAAGTCTCATTTCAAATGGCATTTATGATTTTAAGGAAATAGGATGAGATTAAAAATTTATTTGTAAACGATACGTTAATAAATATTTTATATTGCTTTTTTAGAAGGCTTAAAAGTAAAATATTTCAGAACCGCTGTTGCTATAATACGTTGAATTAACCTCTTTCTACACAAGACAGATCTTCAACAAATAATAATTTAATACATGGATATCTGTCATACTAAAAATCGTTTTTCTAATGTTTTTGAAAGTTTATTAATTGAATTAAATGTCTATCTATTACATTTGTTTGACAGAAGTGCGAACCTTTCGTTCGATATCAATCAAATCTTCACAATCTTAAGTCATTTGTGTCATAATACTTCACTAACGTTTTTCTTCCCTGTTACACAAACACGGAGGTATTGCGTTGTAAATTCGAACCCATTTTGAGAGGAATATAGTAAAAACACCTTTTTCTTCGTCACTCTCTGACCTCAAGTCTATTGCACCTTATTTCGAATTCATTTTCCAAATAACTGACCGGTTGACCTTATTAGCTTCAGTACCCACAATTGTAGAGCGCAAAAACTTTCCTTTGACCTTCAGACGCCTGAAATGCGAAAGAAGAAACAAATTTGTTGGGGGGAAAAAAAGCCACATCCGGTAACTGCAACCATCGTCCCCAATTCTGATCTTTTCAAAATTGATGCCACACTGAAAAGAGTTTAGAAAGCACTTTCGAAGCTATGAAACAGTTTACTCGATTTTTTAAATTATTCCACTTTATGTAATAATATGAAGCTGAAAGAGGATTGAAGTAATTTTTGTCGAAAATGGGGACATATGGATAAGAAACGTTTTTAGAGAGATAAATTTTTATGATCTGAACATAAAATGAAATACACTTCACGCTTGTTTGTACGCAGGATAACTCGAACTCACTGGGTTGTATAGCTCTTTGAAGGGAGTTCACTTGTATGTATCCGTTCTGCAACCTGCTGTCTTCTCTGCATGGTTTCTTCCAGTTTTTACCTTAATTGACCAGCAGAATCGTTTCTAGGATTCTGTAAACCTCCTATTGGCTGTCTCGACGTGATATTTCGTCCTTAGTGAAACTGACCTTTCTCGATGGACAAGTTATCTCGCAGTTAAAAGAAAACTGACTAGATCTTGATCTCGTCATCATTAAAATGTCAGCAATTTCTTGATGACGAGACATTTTGTCAACTCTTAACATAATTGGTCAGATATTAATAGACGTGACAACTCGTCGGAACCATTTGAAGGATTTTGCCAATAAATGTGCTTAATTGGTCATAGTGTGTGTTGACAAATTAAAGCAACCCTACCCAGAAATCTCATAACAATAGGTGAGATAGTAGTTATAGCAAAAGACATTTATGACATCTCTCTATGCATTTTCTCCGACCCCAAAAATATGTAGAATAAATAATACATATTTATTTATTACACAAAATTGGTTAATATACAATTATATCAAGCATCACGTGATTCCACTAGCGAATCAAATCCGACAAAAATACTCGAGCTTATATTGCAGGTTTTAAAATCAAACACGATGGGCAACTTCACATTATTATTTTAAAAATTCGTTTCATTTATGCTTTCAAGTACACGTGACCCTCGTATAGCACGGTTAATTGGTACCGTGCTATAGAGAATCCATGTTGTACGAAACTTTTACAAGTCCCACAAATTTGATATTGCGTACTGTGCTATATGGAAGATAATGTTATAGGAAACACGTGCTATACTGAAACCGTGTTAACCCCAACTCAGAGATCATATGTATTTGATAATGCGCATCGTGTTATATGGAAACCAAAGGACTGTTATATGTGTTTTATGGAAAGCACAATTTTCAAGAGAATATCTTAAACCGTGTCGACGTGTATAGGGCACACACATACAGACAGACGAACAGACAATACAGACCAGACAAAACCGACCAGGCAGACAAAAAACGACCAGACAGACAAAACAGCTCAGATAGAATTAAGGATAATGCCAGCTCCGGCAAATAAAGGTTCAGAAACAAAACAAACGTGACTTATTCATCAAGTCCATTTATTAAACAAAAGATAAAGAACAAAAAAGATGGTGTATGCATGATACCATTCATAAAAGCTACGATTTTTGCTCACTGGAGCAATTACAAAAAATATCGACCTTGCAAAAACGTAACATGACATGGTTGGTATGATGGTTAATACATTGTATGTCTCCCAGACGATGAAATACAGTCCGTACAACGCCTAGGCATGCTGAGGATCAAATTATCGAGCTGATCTTGTGGAAGATCACTCCACTCAGCAAGCAATGTTCTCCAAAGTTCTGGTACACATGTAGGAGGTGGTTGAAGGGTTGCAACTCGTCGGTCAAGCATGTCCCACACATGCTCTATCGGATTCAAGTCAGGTGAGAATCCTGTCCATTTCATCGGGTGATATCCTCAGATTCAAGGCATTCGTTTACAATGTTTGCACGGTGAGGACGGGCGTTGTCATCCATAAACACAAATTCTGCGCCCATGGCACCACTAAACAAACGTACATGTTGTTCCAGAATGATGGCCTGATAAAATTGGCCTCTCATGATTCCGATTTGAACATGTAGATCTGTTCTGGAGCCCAGTATAATACTACCCCAAACGAACAAACCTGCACCACCGTAACGGTGTCGTTCAATGATGTTGTCTTGGTGGTAGCGGGTACCTGGTGCTTTCCATATGAACGTCCGCCGTGGATAAGACTGCAAGCTAAACCTGGACTCGTCGGATAATATCACACAAGCCCACTGTGACGATGTCCACATTGCAAGTTCTCTACTCCAGGCTAACCGCTGGCGACAGTGAGTTGACGTGAGCGGAACACATCTGACAGGCCTGCGAGCATATAGACCAACATGTCCCAAACGTCTGTAAACGCTTTGCCGCCTTGAAACTGTCGTATCCGTGGCTGAAGATAGCTGACGAGAAAGGTCGGATGCTGTGCTCCGTCTGCTTATTTTTGCAGTTACTGACAAATACCGGTCGTCATTCGGCATTGTAACTCGGGGACGACCTGTACTGTAACGTCTACTGACATTTACTTCACTTTGGAATCGTTGCTAAAGCCTAGAGATGACACTTTGGGTGATTCCAAGTTCTACTGAAACTTCCGTCTGAGTACGCCCACATTCCAGGCGGCCGATAATTCTACCACGTAAAAAAATCATCGATATGCGTCCTCTGTGCCATAACTATTCGGTTGTGGCACTGAGCGGCTTACAGAACGCTTGTGAACAATTTTACGTCTTTGCTACCATTCCTTATATACACCTCTCTTACACTCTCGTCATTGTGACGCACTATCGGCGTTATCTGATGGCTTCCTGTAATTTGAATATTATTCTTGAAGATGTGTATAAACCGTGTAATATGGAGAACCTAGGCGTGTTACATGAGGGATGCCACTATTTTGGTACCGTGTTATAGAGAATCCGTGTTATAGAAATACCCTGCTATACGAGGGTTACCAGTATCCAATTCATAAAGCGAGAAGCATAATCAACTAGTAATGCAGCCGCGGGTAAAAATAGCTAACAAATGTGTTTTTAATAATCCTCTTGGTCAAGGCATAAGGTTACATAGTCCAAAAGACTACTGTATAAGTCACAGAGTGATCATTTAAGAGCTGTCTTACAGACGCCAACACATTCTAAACTATTGGAGGGAGTTGATGGGGAACATGGACAAGTTGGATTGTTCTTAACTTCTTTCTCATAAAAGTCGCGTATGGTGTCTGCCCGCTTCTAATGCCATTCATGTACTCTCACGTCCACTGAGTTAAGCGTTGCTCTACAAGTCATTGATCCCTTTAATTCTCTTGTACGTGGTAGCGTCCATAGCCACATTCTTATCCGTCCTGGTGATTTGGACAAAGAAAGATATATATGGTATTTTTTTACTATCTCGTGGGACGTGGGCAAATTGCCGATAGCAAAAAGGTAATTTAGTAAATACTTTCGAAATAATTGTATTATCTTGAACATACGTTTTAACAAATTTGATTTGTCTGACCACGAAATTCGAAAATCAATTAACAAGTTATCTCCAATATATCAAAGAATAGAATGTTGTTTTCTGCTTGGATTGGATTTTACGGCTTTTTGGATAAATGGTCATTATTTTAAAATCCTAAATGCGTAATTGATAGATGAATAGCATTCATTAAATTATATTTCTTAAGATGGTACCTCTTATTAAATAAAACATTTGTCAAATGTTTTGAAACTAAAACGTATTGCGAGCGAGAAAAGCGAGCATAGTCCACTGTACATTATACCCCCAGTAATTTTCTCAGTTTAAGGGCCAGTTTACGATTCTGCGTATGTCCAACTGCGTCGGTTGCGTCGAACCAATGATAGAGGAGAACCACGTGATTGACAGATGGGCGGGATCACGCAGCCTCTCTGCAGAGCAACGCAAGGTCCAAATTCTATACTTCATCAGATTCAACTCTCGACGCACATACGCAAGCAAACGCGACTACTTTGACGAATCAAAATCCAGCATCTAATGTTTTGATTCAATCGAGTAATAAACTAAACATCGCCATTACCGAACTTGTTAGCGAGTTGCTGAATGCTGACTGTGGAAGTTTAAAAAACATTATAAAACACTGGGCATGCGTTATGTACGAATTTGACTTCGAAAGAGACGGACAGCTGTTGCAAAGGCCTTGGGAATTTCTTGTAAGTACATGTATTTACACTAATCTTTAATTTGCATTGCAATATGTCTATATTTTGTTTACCTAGTTTCATCCGAAATAATAAAACCTCTTAGTTTATGCTAGTGAAAAATTGTTTTCGAAGTTGATTTGTTGTGTAGCTTTTATTTCAACGTTTATGAACGATTTTTAAGTTTATTGGCAAATTAAAGTGAGCGATAGAAAAGCGCTGTAGAAATAGCTGTTTATTTTTTATAACTGAAACTATTGTGGTCGTAAACATTTGTGAATGTAGGAAACTTTTGTTGTTTAATTATTCCATTCCACCTCCTCTTTTGACCAATAATTGTTACTTTCCCAACCTCACAAAACACAACACTTGAACTTCTACTAAAGTGCTTAGTTAAGAGGAAATGTACAAAAAACTTCTTCTGTTTTTTTATGTGCAAATGTTCTTTCCCTGAGATTGAGGTGCCTTCGTTTCTCGGAGGCTTTACCCACAGTTAGCTACCTGCCAGTTGTAGGCAGCATAGGTTCTATTTCTCCCTCAGTGTATTTCCCTCTTTGGTTTCAGTAAAACCTTTGTGTATGTACATTACTTGACATGTATTCACAGCGCATTTAACGGTGCAGCCAAATATGGCCCTTGCACCGTTGAAACCTAACCAAACCCTGAGATTTGTTTTCAGTTTTCCTAGTGATAGTGTTTGATGACCAAAATCCTTCAGTTCGCTACTTTAAACAGAATTATCTTCATTAATTTTTCTACTGATAGTTTTTTGGTTTTAGTTCAAGTCTTATGACAACCCCTATACATAGGCTTTCAACAAAGACTGAAAATTTCTTGGTTTAGTCAGATTAAATTATACTTTCTTTTGCCACATTTTTTTTTTGTTTGTCTTTTTTCTGCATTCAAAGGTTTTGTTGAACGGACCGGCACAGCCAACGAAAGCATTATTTCGATTCACAGCCCGAATAGCCACTGCACTGGAAGAACGAGACTGCAACAAATTTCCACTTTTGAAAGCTTTACCGCACAATTATGACTAAAAACCAGTTAACCGAAAAGTACCTTCCAAGTAAAATGGGAGGGATTTCTTTGTCGAAAGCAATAAAATCAAAGGAAATTATGCCGCTGCAAACTACCAAATGTAATGGGCTCACTTGAAATCCACTACCCTTGCAAGTCAAAGAAAGTACATGTATTCACATGATAGGTTAGGTTTTGGTTCTCGAACCCGCTTTTCACAAAATAAACTTCCTGATGCTTAACACAAGGAAGAACACCTCATTTGGACTGTAGCTTATTTGTTTCTTACTCTGAGAGCTGAAACCACTCGATGGCTTCTCAAGAACACACCAACAGTTGAAACCTTTCCAACAGATGACGCTTCTGGTGCAAACAGCACATATTTGGAGAAACCTTAAAAATTTTGAATTTTAATTCCTGTGTCAACTAATTGGTTGAAATTTTTTTTTGCAGAATAATATCCAACTTCATTTAAGTGATGAAAGTACATCCAGGGACAGATGTTCAATGGAAATGCTGTAGCAAGACAGAAGATGCTGCAATACTGAGCAGTTCTCTTACAAAAGGTCACTCATTATTTTCTTAAAATATGGTTTGTTTAAATAATTCTGGTAATATTTAAAATTTGTTGTGTCTAAAAAAAAACACAAAATTTAGTACCGTTTTCTACTGTAAATGCATAAAGTGTGAGATTCTTGTATGGAAACGCTGGCAATATTCTACTTTGTCACAAGATCAGTCACTTTCTGAGAAGTTGGCAATGTTCAAAGAACATGAAAAGTTATGCCTATAAAAGAGTGGTGCCAAAAACTGTTCCGGAGATAAGGGACACGAAAAATACGTTTATAAAGTAATAACACTATGTAAAATAATCTTTTATAACTTAACATTTTTATAATATTTATGTTTGTAATTCAAAACTAGTGTCATTTTATTCATGCTTAGTTGCAATGCATTTGATGTATATCTGTTTATGAGAAAACATTTCTATGTATGTTTACAAGGTTAATTACTATACTCTGCTTCCCCCCCCCTCAATACATTTAATATTTTACCTTAGGTGACAACTATATATTGTGAGTAGTCAGTATCATAATTTTTCATCTACTCCGGCAATGTGTCTAGATTTACATGTAACTCCTTAAAAGCTCTGCTTTCAGCGAGTGATTGTGTGAAATTTTGAAACATCCTTGAATACCCATCAAATCAAGACACAGTAACCACAATTGATTCTTCTGTAAAATTTCTATCTCAAATTTGAAAAACAATGTACTTTCCGTGTTAAAAGTGATATAAAACTAAATGTTGATTAATTCAGTTTTTAAAGTGTTGCTATATAAGTTTTTATAATCTTATTACACCAGGATAATAATCAATATATTGGGTAAAACTGTTTTAAGTTAGTGTTGTAAGTTATATAAAACGTATAGTGTAGAGGTGGCTGATGTACCTTAAAACTGTCGTGGCTGAAAGTCCTCACGTTTGGTTGGTGTAGAAGTTCGGAGAGTGGGGTGCCAGCTCTGATGTTGCCTCGTCATCTGACCATGGTTCAAAATTACAAGGCGATACACCGAATGGCTTAGGCTGAGATAGTGGTTATTAGTTGAATATAAAACATACTCCACTCCCAGTTTAATAAAATTTCTTTTTGAGTTATTCAGAAAGTCGAAAGTTAACTTACAGTGTGATTTCATGTTTAATACCATATATCAAAAAATTAGTATCCATAAGATCAATTTCATGACCAGTGGTTATATAGTTTGCATTTTGTTTATTTCATTTTATATTTCAGACATTATTCTCTAAAGAAGAGAAAGAAGCTAACTTCTGAAAGATATCAGTTGCTCTGTCAATGGCAAATACACTTGAGCTACATGATAGTTTTGTAAACTCCATGGGCATAATTCGACTGTATACAATTGCACCCTTGCTTATATTGATAGATTTATAATTAAATAAATTTAATGCTAAGAATTTCTTGTGTGTACATTTTATTATTCATAATCTTTAGTACTAGTTTCATTTTAAAATTTACAAGTTTTGTATTTAGTATAATTTTGAGTCACAAATGCAGAAAAAGAATAAAATAATTTTTTTTCAATACTTAAATTAAATAAAGTGAAATTATATTTGCTTACTAATTATTTCTTAATGTTTCAGGTAAATATTTAAAATAACACATTACATGCATCATATTACATTTATTATAAATTAATTATTCTCATCTGTGTTTACTTCACTTGTATTTTGCCACCTATCCATTTTATAAATTGAAATTATTTGCTCAGTGAACGGCATTCAATCCAAGTATAATATTAAACATAAGTAACTTAAATTTTCTTTGAATATCTTAATAGGAAGTTTATATGAAATAGTAAATTGCATTGTTCTTGTGCTTATTATCTTATATATTTAAACTATCTATATATATAAAACACTAACGTACGTGGACCCGAAATCGACGTTATTTGTGTATCGTCGAATGGCAACAATCAACATATATAAAATAACCCAGATATTTTGAATTATTGCTGTTTTCAAATAGCCGAGGTCAATTTCTATTAAAAAGAAGGAATTAAATTGTAATATTTATGTTTGAACTTACTTTTTATTTCTTCCTTTGATGTAAACGTAATTTTGCTACCCGGTATCGGGCCACGCGTCAGAATTAATGTTTACTTTTTTAATTTGATTTAGAATTCCGTGTTTGGGTATTTGAGTTGACTGCGAGATGTTGCCGACATATTTGAGGATTCCCAAGTATTATAAATGTGTTATTTTTGTTAATAAATCATTATTGTCTTTGTCAATATCGTTGAAAAGTCTTTTGTAGCATTATTCTATTTCACAATAAATATAATCGGGAAGTCGAAATTCAACACGTTTGAAAAGATACGTACGTGGTTTTTTTTTCAGAATTTAGCATTTTTTCAAGGATTGGAATTTTATTTTTGTTTGCATTATGTGTTCCGGTATATTACATGTTGCAGAAATATTATTTAGGAGTTAGATTTTAATGATATGTCTATTTCCTGCAAAATATCTAGACGCGGGTAATTTTGTAGCGGTATATGTACATTTCGGCCAACTTTGCTTAAATATTTGATTGAATATGCAATGATTTAAAGAATTGTTTCACAAAAATGAATAAAATATACAAATCAAAACATGTTTAATTACGGTGTGTAAAAAAGTTTAAAAAGCACTATTACACACTGCCGAGCGCTAGCTGGCGCAGCCCGACTAGTACTAAGTATTTAACAATGCTTATAAGATTGAATATGCAAGACACACAAATCATAAAAGAGAGGACATGGTAAACTAAATCTAAATGATTAAAAGAACATGGTTACCACATACATGTGTAGTATGCATAAATTAATTTCTTGAAATATGAGAAACACAGTAATTTTCCTATTGTAGTGAGTTGACACAAGAAACATATTCAAACCCTCAGTACAAAATAACATTTCTATTGAAACTAAATTAACTACAGAATATATCATTGGAAAATGTTTCGCTGACTAAAAATTCAATACTTCCCAACATTCAAGGTGTGTTTTGTTCAAGTTTAAAAAAATCTTGGGCAGAAATGGAATGCTGACAATTTGAATTTATAGCACCAACCCAATGATAAAATATACATACTCCAATTCATTAAAGCTTACTTTATTCTGTTTACTGTGAAAAAAAATTTGTAGATTTTACAAAAGATGATACAAATTTTCAGGAAAATGAGGTTTGTATGGACAACTAAATTTTTGTTCAGTGGTTGGCTGGATTAAATATAATGAGCAGGGTGTAAAAAAATCATTTTTTTTAAATTTCTGTAGGCTGCTTCTTTCTTCCTGCTGACATGTTAATGGCTGTGTGTGTGAAAATGTATATTTCTACTCTTTAATCTATTGCACACCACAAAAATAAGCTAACTGACAAATACCTAAAAAAAACACTAGTAGGAAGTAATTTAGCCTCTTTCTCTTTAGTAAACTACCCTTTAGTTTATAATTTTGAATCAAACTGTGTTGCATACATACTTTTGAGTGTTAAAAAATGAGTGCTGTTAATCAGGAATGTTTATACGTTACTCTTCCTGGCATTTAGATTTATGATGGCATGTGTGTTTACATTACTGTTTCCAGTATATAGTATATTCTAATATGTTACAACTGGCTGTTGCAATCTTTTATAATATGCATTAATTGACCCAGTTCTCTCTGAGCTTAGTGTAGCCATTAATGCTGAAATCACCATGAGTACAGAAACATTAAAGCGTTTTACAACTTCTATGGTGTATTTACTTAGTTATAAAAAATTTGTGATTTGTTGTGATTCAAATCAGTGAATTAAAAAAATCATTTGATTAAAATCATGACACCCTGATAATGAGTAAATCGAAGATATATTTATCTACATTTCAATAACTAGAAACCCTCATCAGATATCAAATTTCGTGTTTTCCTTCAATCTCACATAAAAGGCTTCAAAAGTAAAAAGATTTTAAAACAAATTATTCATGTAACTTCATTTCATTTTGGTTTTTAATGCTCTGATTAAATTTAACACTTATATATAGTCTCAGTTTAAAGTAGATAGTTGTTTTGGAAAGAAAATAGTTTAATGTTGATTTATCTGAGTATTCACAATCGGTACAATATTTTTTAGAAATCGAGATTTACTTGTTTATTCTAATTTTGGTTTTGTTCGGAGTTAAAAGTTTCCAAAGTGATGTTAATTTCGCAATGTTCTCAAGTACCTACAAAAATGTCTCCCGTGGAAAAAGAAAAAAAAACCAACGGTTCTCAAAATTGGTTAAAGTAAACATAAGACGGTAGAAAAAAAAACGCTCGTAAAAAAAATACTGAAATGGATCAAGAAAGCGCGCTAAAAGTAAACACGCCATCTAGTGTGCATAATCGAAAGCTGGATTTCTCGTTCCGACGCAAGCCCATACGCAAAACTGTAAACGACTATCCTCCGCGTATGCGTTAAGGCGGAGCATACGCAGTTGCACATACGCAGAATCGTAAACCAGCCTTAAGCGTCACTACCTGTCATACAATACCCAATTTAGGTGGTTCGAAGTGGAAGGCTTGGAAACTATGTTGGAATTACCATGATACGTCTATAATTAATAGAACAACGTAGCTTCTTTAATGGTATAGAGCGACCTAATAACCTGAATTTAAATTAAATAAAAAGCAACTGAAAAAGAAGCAACGAAGATGAAAGAAAGCAAATATTTCCTGTGCATTCTGGTCATGGATTATGAGAAAATAAAATATATCGTCGAAATGCTTTTAAAGGTAAAATCATTCCAGTAACAAAGTTTCCATACATGATTGCGTAAGTGTCAAGAACAATGTTTCGTAAACTTAGTTTAGAAGAGATTTAAGGTTCCTTCGAATTCCATTTTTTCTTTTTTAGGGAGAAAAAGACATAATCAGTGAAAATTTTAATAATCCTGAATTTTGATGGCTTAGTGCATAAATGTGTTAGTGATATTTTTCACTATAGCGCTTATAAAGTTTGTTACAAATTACAAATGCAATAATAGAAAATATTCCTTTACAACTCAGCACTTTAGGCGATAATAATATTAGTTTAAATCCGTTTTTGGATCCTGAGACTTAAGACCAAAACCAACCAATCAACCTTACTCACTCCTAGTCGTTTATCTGCCCGTGTTGGACCAAATAAACTAAACAATGAATATTTCACTTAATTTCGCAATTTTTTTTTCATTCTCCTTCTATAATCCTGTATGGTTGATTGAGTTTTATGTCGTAAGGGCCATATTTAGCCAATCTTTGACAAACAATACACTCAAGGATCATTCCTACGCTAAAATCGTCATTCTGATCATCTCATTCGAATTCAAAACTACACAGTCATAAAAATCACTACCCCCTTGCTGTTTTCACAATCTGAAGGTTTTTGTTTATTCTGAAATACCTACTGTGTGCTTTCAAAGTCAGTTGCGGTTAAAATCTAAGGAGTTCCCACTGAGCTCATCAGGGCGAGCCTTTACTCTCAATTTATAACGAGCTTAGCTCATGGGTCGGAAAGACTGTGTTTCCTGTTCGGAGAACGCCCATGTGTGGGAACAATTATGGGTGGCCATTTCCCCTTTCACTGGCAACCCGACTTTGAAAACAGCCATCCCCAAAACAGTTCGAGATGAGGTATTAGTCATTGAACTGGAGTACAGCTGCTCTCTGATTAAATGTCTCAAGGTTCAGACATTTTTTCTTGGTGAGTTGCGTTGTTTATTGCTCTATTACCATTTCGGTTTGATGGTTTTATCTATCCACATAAGGATAATTTAGAATGCTTTCTGATCTTAACCATCCTGGTGGTCGTCTCTACGAGGTATCTCTTCGTTAGAAAAACTGAACAGGTGTAGCAATTAGAAGAAACACGATCACGATCATTAGAAGACTGGTCAAATCTTGACCACGTCATTATCAAAAATAGGCAATGTCTAGATCAGGGGTGGCCAACCTTTTACATACCATGCGTCAGTTGTTTTCACATACGAGGTCAGATACGCCTTAGGTTGCGATGAGTTTACTATAATTGATTTCTTACTTTTTCAAACATGTCTGATCCTCTTGTTATACCATGCAATGACTCCATACTGGCATGTTCTTAAACATTAAAATTATAATAATTTCCTCTAATAAAAAATCTTAACTGGGCTATATCACATATCCGTTGATTCATCCAAAGCTAGAGAAAAGAAAGTACAATAGTGGACAAGGACTTCCAGTTGCTGATCTGGTAACTGTATGCCTTGATATAACAATTTCGTCGGATTTTCTTACAGTACCTTTATTACCAAGATGGCGTGCAAATATTTGAAGACGGAGCTTAGCAATTTCTGAATTCTGAATAATTGAACTGAGAACACTCTGATGTTCAAAATATGAAGATGGATTCAGTTATGGCACCTACTTCAAAAGAATACGTGGGCGCAAGAATGCAGTGCGCCACATGTTGGCCACCTCTGATCTAGATGAAGAGATATCTCATCATTTAAAAAACTCGAGCAGACCTTGATGTAAGAGATATCTCGTCGAAACCACTTAGAGTGTTAAAATGATAATGTATTAAAATCATGGCAGTATTAAGATTGTACAAAATGTAAGTTTTAAAGATAAGTTATGTGTTTGATAATTTTAAACACTGATTGGACAAAACTAACACATAACTTCTTTCGTCAATTAGAGAGCTTAGCTCTCTGTAAGCCTTGTCTTAGACACACACATATGGAAACAAAACATATCAATCGCTTATTTTCAGTATGGATTAGATAGATATCTAGTGATTTTATTCAAAGATTATGAATCAAATCGAAGTTAGATTCAGAATGCGAATTCATACATTAAAATGAACGTTATAAGCCTGTGTTTACAAGCTGTCGATTATTTTTTCTCACATTGGAAATTAATTGTCAATAATTTTAAAGTAAATCCGAAAAAACATAATGTATTGTTAGTGCTAGTCTGTAATTCAAGGCAATAGTGTTTCGTAGCAATATCATTTTTATGGTAATTTCTTTAAATTTCGTGGTTGTTTTGACGCAACTTAACCGAGTATGGCGCTTGCGCCAAAACCCCAACTCAACCAATCAACTAACATTATATTTTGAGGCATTGTTTCTCAAAATTAATCATCAGTAATAATTATTTTTGCAATATTTAAGGTCTGTGCAGTGAGATATTACACAAAAAAGAAAATGTTTTGTCATTATTAATGGTGGAAATTTAATGACAATGCTCATTATTATTTTATAGATTAAAATCACACACATATATATTTTTAGGTAATACTAATTTTAGCCGCTGCTCCACGAGTGCAAAAGGGAAAGAATATTTTTAAAGTGATTCATACTTTACTCACCTTGATAAAGAAGATGGGCTCACATTTTCTCTGATTTTTCTTTTTAATTTTTATTTTCTTTTAAAACGTGTCTAAACACAGAGATCACGAAACGCAATAATTTCAAGGGATCGGAGAATCAAGGTACCCAAAGGAATTAAACATGCACCATGCAAGGTACCCAAATGCATCATGCATGCATTTGGGTGCTAAAAGTTTAAACCTAACTTTGACAGAAACTGTTTAAATATATTCTCTAAAGACTAAAAAAATAATACTGAAATTTTACTTTTTTGTTAGCTAAGCATACAATAAGAATTATTTATTCGATTGAATCTCGATATAATTCTCAACAGAACCATGCCAAGAGTTCGTTAGGGGTAGAGTCAGGAATTTAAAAATGACATGTCTCTTGTAAAAGGGGAAACAGTCGCGAATTATTTGGTACACGAGGTATGTATGGAAAGTATCCAATCATTATTAACTAACGAGTATAATTTGCATAGGCTTAACTTGGCAGCAAAGGAGAGGGGACCCAAATGCGCATGCGTAAAAAGTCCCGAAGTCATTGGACTAATCTTGTTGGGTACTAAACGACCATGTGTGGCTCGACTTCTTCAGCCCGCAATTGGCACTCTTTGACTTCTGGCATCTCCCAAACCAAAGCTAAAATCACCTCTGAAACTGCGTGGTTCAAAATTACGTGGTACTGTACTTGGATCTTTCCCTTCGGGGATTCATCTCTGACCGTTACCAATAGCTGTGTTGCTCCAGTGTGACGTTAATTAAAATACCAACCTACCTACGTCTGAAAATGAAGAGATTTCAGACTTTTTTTTTTCAAATTAGAAAGGGTAATAGAGGGACATTTAAGAGGCAACAGTGGACAGTAAATAACATGCTAACAAATTAGTCATCTAAAATGATTTTAAGTAAACACGTATCTACTTGACCATACAGAGGTACAACAATGATGTATTGCAAAAAAGTGTAACCAACTGCAAATGGTTAACACAATTTAAGGATGACGTTTTTTTTTAATTTGGTCTAAAATAGACAAAAGGGTAGTACAGCACCAGGTTCATCGTTTTCATCAATTATACTTAATTTTACTGATATTAATTATCAATAACAGTGAGCAGTCTATGGTGTTTTTATGTGTAATTTATTTTTGTTGTTTCATCCAAATTGTTTTATTTCCAAACCAGCTTTTTGTAATTCTAAAATTTCTAACACAGCTACGCGTATATACTCCGAAGTTCAAAATTTATATGCGCAGCTACTCACTCCTAATTTATTATTAGTTGAGATAGAGTGTTCCAGAGATGGATGTTGAGCCAAAAAAGTTTGGAAAACTATGTTTTAAGAAATCATATGTTTTTGAGATGGGACGGTCTGCTGATGTTTTCACATGCTTAGCTCGGAGCAACTCTGTTTTTTCCGTTACCATGATACCATGAACACATTCCTACAAAAGGGAACTTGTGACTTAGAAAAAAAAGGGGTGATCCCTAGTAACCATCCTCTCTCTATACAGCCCTGGTGGAATGTCATGAGTCTGCGTGCTCACAAATGTAGAACCGTGTTATCCTGGACCTGAGGGCAGGAAACAGCACTTTTAAATATACGTTGGCCCCCGCCCTGAACAAAATCCTCCCTTGCACAGCAAGACGACAGAAAATAACACTTGTTGCATAATTTAAGGGCTTGAAAAACTCGTTCGGATGAGTGAGAGGAAGTCGTGATGGGAGAGTGGACGGGTAACCACTTCTCCCAATCCCTCTCATTCGACAAAGGAAAAGAAAAAGGGTACAATACACGTCTTCTTCAAATTGGAAAATCTCAGGCGAAGTAATGCTCAAAAATTTAAAAATCGAAACATGTTAAACCGGACTACCAGGCGCCAACAGTGAAAGGTGGGTTGAAAACTTCGCTAGAAACCGTTCAACCCATTCTTGCTTTTTTTTTCTTTCTTACTAGTAGTCTTCTGGAACTCTAATTCTCGTGTTTATGCGTTCTGAGTTCGAAATAGAGGATTTTGCCTTGTCCGTAATGGAAACATCAGAATTTTCTATTATATTTCAGTGACATCATTACCTTACACTTTTCAAGTGCACTTTCAAATTGTGTTTTGATAACGTGGTTGCTTGATTCAGGGTGACAATTATTGAGCTATATGAACGGAAAAAAAAAAAAACATAACTTTTGAACCGTTGGCGAGATTTAGTTAAAACTTGGCGTTTGAATGCAGGGCATGTTGGGATTTTTTTTTAGCATGCGCATTGCGCACTCTTATTGTTGCTCACTTTTCGGTGAAAATGTTGAAATACTACGTTTCTGAGCGTATATCGATAGGCAAGGCATACTATTCAAGCAATAACAAACCCTATTGCGGTTCAAAGGAAATTTGCGACCGGTCCAAGTGTTACACCAATCAAAAATTTGATTCAAAAGTTCAAGAGAACTGGTAGTGTTTGTGATAACTGTGTTGGCAATGTTAGTCGTGGCTCAGATTTAAAAAAAATGTGGTTCATGCAGGACGGAGCACGACCCTATCGGAACGGTAGAGTATTAAGTCCTGGAAGAGCACTTTGGAGATAGCAATCTGGCTCATTAGCGCGTCTTTCTAGGAATGGCTCTTCGTTACGTGGACGATTCTATTCAGGACCGTAGGTTGATCGGTAGATATTAACTCGTGATAAGTGAATCGATTCTTCAGTTCGATTCTTTCGTAACTTTTTTTGATCTTCAGTGAGCTATGATTGATTATTTACGTGTTAAAATATTACCAGGACCGGACTGAGGGAAACCTCAATAGTTTTTGTGCATCTCCCGTCTTAGCTCTGTTGATTATTCTTGTACTGCTGTCACCACGCAACACTTAAAGTTTTTCTTCAAGTTTGTATTTCGACGATTTTGATCTGCAAATATTTCCCACTTGAGATTCATTTTCCACTTTTAGAAGTAAAAATCTGTCATCTTCAATTGATTGAGTTCATATATATTTGCATGTATTAGTTCACCAACTGTTAAGGCTTTACTTTCCACGAGTTTAATATCTACCGACCTACCTACATTCCAAAATAGAATCGTCCACACAACGCAGAGCCATTCCTAGAAAGACGCGCTAGTGAGTACACAGAGGCCACTGGAATGGGAATAGCTTGGCCGCCCTATTCTCCTGATCTCAACTCTTGGGACTCATTTTTGTGGGGCAATATTTAAGACTAAGTTTACGCAAATGACCCCCAAACCATCGCTGAGCTCAAAACTGCCATTTAGGAGGTCATCGAAAGCATCGATGTCTCGACACTTCAGCGAGTTTTGCAGAATTTTGCTATTCGTCTGCGACACATCATAGCCATTGATGGCAAGCATAGCGAACATGTCATAAACTAAATCCTAATATCTGTAATTATTTTTAAAATTTGCATAACATTTTTGAACTCAGTAGTTTTTGAAAATTTTATTTTTTATTTCATATATATAGCTCAATAATTGTCACCCTGTATAAGCATATAATGATTGTTATCACACAAGATATCTATATAGTTTTATTAGGTTGGTTATTCAATTTACGTTGCACTGAAGCAACTGACTGGGATGGAAACAAATCTGAAAGAAAGGATCTGAGGACAATACCTCATAATTTTGAATCACGGTCAGATGACGAGGTCAACACCTGAGGAGGTGGCAACCCCTACACCACGCCAAGTGAGGATATTGACTGTCACGACAGATTTAACGTGCGCTAGCCCCATGTACACGACGGTTTGGGGTTGGATTGAGTTTTGAATAAACAATCCGCGATTCTACCAACTGGACTACAGTGGTTCTTGTAGTTTCATTAAGAAAACTGATGTAAGAAAAGTTTTTTTTTTTTTTCCAATTCCCGACCACTAACCTCGGCACTATAAGAGGTCAACTGGCAGTTATTTGGGAAACCGCACGTCTATATTTAATATCAATTGAAATTTGTTACACGTAGAAAAGCTCTTAATGTCAAATGAATAACATAAATCGTGTGAACAATGAAGAATAAATAAAATTAAACTATTCATTTTGTATGCGTTGGCTATGAGTGATTACAAGTAAAATTCAATAAAGAAAGTCTTTTTTTCCCCTCTCTACGCGACATTGAGGTTCATTTTTTAAACCGGTTGGTTGGGTTGAGTTTATGGCGTAAGGGTCATATTTGGCTAAACTGCGGCCAAGCACAAGGTAGACAACGTCAAGTAATGGAATAGAACCTGAAAGAGGAATTAAACCCACGTATTTCTGAACAGGTGGCAATAGACCCTATACAGATGCCCTTTTCCGTTATTCGTCGTATATATTGAGCCCTGGAAAGATACAAATATATGTACGTGCAATATAAAATGCCAGGAAAAAATTACTTGAATTCCCTGGATACTTATTGGTAAAGTAACCTTTTGGGGAGTACAAAAGAAGAAAAAATGCATGCAAATCCAAGCCCGGAACCACACCAGCCTCTTAAATAATTTCACATTCAAAACCGCTTCGCACAATCGCGAATTATTCAAAACACTTAAGGTCAGTGAATAGTTATGCGTTGTGCGGTATGACGCGCTGAATGCACACGCAGCAGCAGGAATTGAGCGCGCCGTTTCACATCTCTCTGCCCTTTGTGGTCAACGGTGCCATCCTCATTCCTACGACCGTTAGCCGGGGCTGGAAGCTCTCACCTTGCGAGACCAGGTCACAGTGCGGAGTAAATAAATTCAGCAGCGTTGTGGAAAATTAGCAGTGACACATATTTTCCAAAAACGACTGTGGTTTTATGTGGTTGTTTTATTGTCTGCTTTGTGAGTTTTGCTGTTTTTCTGTGGAGTTGTAAACACAGGAGAACGAAGTCGCTAAAGGAAATTAAATCCTATACTAATGAGTGAACCTGGTCAACCTAAATCGTTCCGCTGGCTTCTCGTAAACGGCAATTCTCACACGAGACGCATTAAATAAATAAAACCTAACAATAAAAAAAATTATTATTTATTCAGTTTTGTAATTTATTAAAGAAATGTTTGCTTTTCTTCGTTTTTTCTCATTTGATGATGAATAATAATCGAGTAATGTTTATTCACGAAGCTTCTTAGGCCTCCGAAAGGTTCACACTCATATGTCCGTTCTGTAACCTGTAGATTTCACTGCATGATTTCTAACCAGTTTTGATCTTGATCATTAGAATCTTTCCTTAAGAATCATTCGACAATTGGGTATGTGGTTATTTTGTTGGGAGTTGTGGTAGAAAGAGAACGCTGGGATACATACTCAGAAATTTCTTGACTCTAAGGCTATTCCTCAACTTGCGATCTCTAGGCGCGCGATTTTTCAGTCGCAAAAATTAAACTAATTGTTTCAAATACAAGTGCACACACTTGCGACTAAACAATAGCAGCGATTAAAAAGTTGCAACCGGTCCTATTTTCGCTGCAACGCGACTGTCGCTCTACCTAATGAATTACACGGACAAGCATGGACACACACACACTTGCGATAGTTTAGTCGCAATTCTGAAGCAGTTATGTTCTGGTCTCTGTTTAAAATACTGCAAATACTTGTTCAAAATGTCTGACATCGAATCTACCGGAGGTGATGATGGACGAATATTAACAGTAATTGATACTGGGTTACTCATTTAAAAAAAATGGAAAGAAGAATTGCAAGAAATTGAAGATTGTTATTGATGGATCAATTTATTCCCGTCGTGGTCTAAAATTACGTATAATAAATCTTTCGCTTTGGAGATTGATCCCGGACCGTCGTCAGTAACCCGTTGTGCTGAATGACACACGTGGAATCGTGCGCTCCCGTTAGGACCCCGTAGGGCCCGTCGCATCCACCCTTTTTCTCTCCCTCAAGTGAGTCCCGTGCATCCAGCGTTCTCGCTCTTCTGGGTCCGAAGTTTGGCGGGAGCAAAGGGGAAACACTGGTCGGAGGAAAGGGGAACTGGATCTGATCCCACTGGCTTCGAATAAGCTGGGGGGGGGGGGGTCATCTCTAAAGGGAAACTAGTGAGGGCTTGTATTAACCCCTTAAAACACGAGTTTTTTTCGAAAAAACTGGTAAAAAATTATCGATTTTTTCTTGACAGAAAAGGAATAGATAGGTATAGTGTAAGTTATTTTTTGCAATTTCAGTTGTGGGGATGACTATAAAGCGCGCGGGGGGGGGGGGGTGTCAAAGTTATATATAAAAAAACTTCAAACAAGGTGTAAATGATTTGATTACATATTTATTTTGAATTTCAAAATATTACAACCAAATTAAATCAAATTGTCATTTTTACAAGCATAAGAATGACTAAAAATTCAGTTTGGTATGATATACCATGAAGCATGGTACGGCACAAAGTCCAACATTACAATTCCTACAGTAGTATCTTGTTTCTTTCCTTATCTTTTTACCCCTCTCAAATAACTTTTTCTAAACAAGTTACGAAAACACTTAATAAAAATTAATTCATGGTTAACTGTTTACTTTTATGATATTTAACTCAATAAAAATGGATATATTACCTTTTCCACACCAAACAACTGCTTTGTACAAAGGACTCCTAACAAACTTATAGGTAATCATCAAAATGCCCCGCGTGGTTTACACAAGAAAAATGACACATAGTGGTGCCATCTATGATAAATAAGTTTAATTAAAATCTAGCCTATCTATTTTTACTAGAACGGATCTCAGACGGGCATTAGAAATAAAATAACACGAGATACACGATCGCCCGTGTGAGACACGGGCATGTGCAAATTTGCCGGTAACGAGCAAATGCGTTAGGGGGTTAGTGTGCTATGTTTAAGGTCTAATGGACACGTGTTGAGGGTAGCTTCACCACACTGCTCTAGTACGACGTTAATTAAAATTACCTTACCGTTTACTTAACAATTCGTCAAAACTACTTATTGTCATTCGGTAATACTGGATACACTTTACAGGGTGCTCATATAAATCTGAAAACTGCCCTTTCAATAATCTTTGACTTGTTATTGGATGTACCCAATAACGATGCTTCCTCCGTTAACGTCTCGCCCGAACTAAAAGAGCGATCGCTCAAGTAGTTTTAATGACATTCATTGGAAAACTGTTCTAATTCAAATATTTATCTATCGCAAGTGGAGGCCTAGCCTAAGAGGGTAACTTATTTTAAAAAGTAAGAGAGAACAGAATCCTTATAAATTTAGTACAATATAGCAAATGTTTATTACAGAAAAAGATATATACGTACTTTCCGACATTTATACGAAGTTCTTTTTTTGTTACCCCAGTAAAGATTTTACAATACTTCGAAATATCGCTGTTATAAATAGCTAATGTTTCAAAATAACTGTCGTAGACATTTGAATTTACGTCACACTGTAGCAACGCAATTTGCTATTGGCACAGGTATATACATGGTTAGTAGGTAGTAGTACTGAAGTTCTTTCATTACATTGCTTGGTAATTTATTTTGGTTTCAACTCACTCTATTTTTTGTAGCTTTTAATGTGAGCAGGGAACATAAATATAATATACTGAGTCACATGCGGTCAGCAGAACTCGGATTGCCAAAAAAAAATCTTCAAATTTTCATTTGCAATTGGTTTATATTAAAGGATTAATGCTTTGAAGTAATGTACTATTAATATAGTGCATTATCCTGATTCCCTGTCCAGCTCAAGGATGTATTCAAAGGGTCCTAATGGTTCTAACAATACTTGAAATGTTCTCGATCTTACGGAACTGAACTCTGAAGTTAATTTAATCGATGTAATTCCAAGTATTCTTGAGCCAAAAATAGGAAGGTAGTGGACAGGTTTGAAAACAGTCAAATGTATTTGCAAACAAAATGCATATTAATAATTCAACAATTTGAAAGGTTGCAAAGGTTCTGCGTGCAAGGTGACAGTCTGAATACAAGTGAATGAACTGGATGACAAAATTTCTGCCTAGACATAAGTGTGACCAGGGCTGCATTCAGTCATAGATTCTAAACTCTTTTCCTTCAAATGGGGCCCCGACCAATTCAGGTCAGAACAGATATGGAAATAGTTCCCAAAGAGTTCTCTCAGTTGGTCCCGACAAGTGTAAACTGTACTCCCTTTCTACGGGCATGGGAATTCTACTTAGGCATCGTCAGTAAGAGGTGGCGCCTAGGCATGGTTCCTTCAACAGCATCAGTATCTGTTGTTGCGTCGATGGTACACAGCAGTCAACATGAAGGGAGTGACAGTATTTTTTTTGTTTTCCATCAGGGTTTCGCGTCATTGACAATTTCAAATAGACGGAGCATGTGCATGTGGCTTTATATTAATATGTCCATGACTTAGTTTGAAGATCTCTAACGTGGTTGTGGGTAGTTAGTTAATTATGGTCACATTGGAGCGACAAAGGCTGGCGCATTCACAAGGGAAATGACCAATGGTACACCACGGAATTTCGAACCACGGTTTAATGACAAGGTAACACCTCAGCTTTCACCACATTCTGCACACCACACAAACGTGAAGACATTTCGGGCCACGACAAACCTAACTTGCACCAGCCCCTGTGAACACGAGGGTCTTTGACAGGACCAACTTTCGAACTCTCAACCCCCGTGTTATTAATCTGTTGCTATTCCAACTGGGCTACCTCGGTCCAATGTGGCTGTGGGAAAAAGCATGAATCCTATTGTGAGATGAATTATTGATTTGTTTGCATATGGGGCCCAAGGCGATTCGTAAATATACGTGACTTATCCTTCTGACATCTACTATTTGCTAAACTATTTTTAAGTACACAAAAAATATCATAAAAATATGTATACATCCACTCTGATATGGCCCATACTCAAAAATTACTTACAAACAGTAACAAAACACAAAAAACATTCATAGATATTTTGAACCATACAAAATGGATTTATTGAAATTGGAGAACAATGCTCTTTGAAAACACAATCCACTTTTTGTCCGGGGCTTTCGTGACTCAGTGGGTAAGCTCTATCAACCGTCCAGTTGTAGGCGGCGCAAGTTCGATTCCTGGCAGGTGCATTCATCCTTGGGTATATTTCTCTCTTCTGTGTTAGTAAAACTTTAATTGTGTGTACGTATGTCTATCTTCTCTTGATATTACTTGGCTTGTGTCTGGTGCATCATGGAGAAATATGGACCTTGTATCATTACACCCTAAAGTCAACCACTCAACCACTTTTTTGTCCATGTGATGATGTTTAATCTTTTAACACTTTGAATCGGTCTTTTCCGCATAACCATAAAGGTCGTGGTAAGTTGGATGAGTAACGAATTGGTTACCAGAGGACTGCGAATTTTTTCCAACCTAAGACTGGTGTAAATGGAACATGGTGTACGTTAAATCTTTAATGGCCTCAAATGTCCTCAAGTTGGGGTGGTGTAGGTATTTGGACAGTGGTTTGCTGGGGCTCAGGTGCGCATCTGACCGTGGTTTAGAATTACGAGGCGTTGTCCCTTACAGATTGATAACAGACCGTCGCCAATAGCTCGTTGTGTTGCTATAGTGCGATGTTAATTCATTACTTACGCAAAACAATCCGTTTATTATTCATTTACAACATTACTGTTACAAATTTAAGAAATTTAAACGAAATCTTTCTTCTATTCAATCAGTTTCAATCTAGAACTTTTCACTCACAATTTTCAACCAGGTTAAAATTTACAAGCAAATAAAAAACCAAAATTCTTTTATTAAATACCAGCTCCGGTGTTCAACAACACGTTGGTGTGGCGTGGAAGTTTAAAGAGAGGGGTGCCAGCTTAGGTGTGACCACGTCATCTGACCGTGGCTCAAAATTACGAGGTGTTGTCCTCGATTCTCTTCCTTCGGAGTTGATCCCGGACCGTCACCAATAGCCCGTTGTATTGCTCTAGTGCAACTTTTAAAATACCTATGTACCGGTGTTTAACTCGGCATCTGACTGTGTTCCAAGATTACGCGGTGTTGTCCTCGAATCTTTCCCTTGGTGATTAAGTCCAGGCCACCGCTGGGGTCGCTGGGCTGTAGCCTAGTTGGAAGAGGAACAGACTTTCAGCGAAGGGTTACGAGTTCAAATCCAACCAAACACCATCGTTTACAAAGAGGGCTGGTACATGTTAAATCTGTCGTGGCCTGAAATGTCTTCCATGTTGGCTTGGTGTTGAAGTTTGGAGATTGGGGTACCTGCTCAGCAGGGTAGTGCTCAGGTTTGGCCACGTCTTCGGACCGCCATGGTTCTAAATTACGCGGTGTTGTCCTAGGATCTTTCCCTTCAAAGGTTGGTCCCAGACCGTTACCAATAGCCCGTTGTGTTGCGCCAATGCAAGTTAATTAAAATACCAATACCAAATACCAACAGTAAAGAAGTCTATCACATATACCATGGCGCCATCTACATTTAAATTTCTACAAAAAAAACGCTCATATTTATCTTTGCAGGAAAATAATACACGGGTGATCGTAAGATCTTCTCATTTTGCAATCTGTGCTTTTTTTTCTGTTCTTTGAATATAAAATTTATTAAAACACAAGAGTAGATGCCAATTATACTTGCAAATGGGCCTTCAAATATTTTCAATTGAAGGCATTAGACCTGTCTATCACTGTAACTGCAAGTTTTTGTTTGTTTTTAAATTGTAATGTAAACAGAAACACGCTGTTTCTCAAATCTGATAACTTTTCAGCTAAAAGTTTTCAGAGGCAAAAACACAAGAAGTTACCAAACTTTCAACTGATAACTTGTGATGCCTCTGATAAGCATTCGGTGTCTTTATTTTGAATCTTGCTATTCTAATTGTAAGAAGCAGCTAAGAAAACCCGGCTGAAGCATGCCGCGAAGAGTTGGCGTTATCGGTTATGGTAATCTTGGTCAGTTAAGCTCTATGTGTACATCTAATTCGCAAGTTAAAGTTTTTGTTATTTTGTGTTAAAATTTTTTATTTCATTGCAGGAAAGTTTCTTGTTTCAAAGATTAACGGTGATGAAAATTTTGAATTGGCATTCGTATGGAATCGAACCAAATCTACTCTGGAAGAGACTTTTGGCCCATCTATGATATTGGATGATTTGAACAATTTTGCATCCAAATTTCCTGATATAGTTGTAGAAGTCGCACATCCTGCAATCACGAGATCCTTTGGGAGATTAATTTTAGAACATTGTGACTTCATGGTATGTGTTTCGTAAGTGTCTTCTTGTTCAGTGGTAGTAGGTATTTGATATGATGTGATGTTAGTTCTGGGAATGAATAATTTATTTAGTATACTTTGAATCTAAGCGTTATTTCTTTAAATGTCTACACTGTTCTCACATGTATCAATTTGGTCTTCATGACTTTGACAATAGTTTTTCTGTAGTGAGATGAAAAAATAATCTATTTCCATAGTTGATTTCAAAATTTTCGTACAAATATTCAAATGATATGTTAAATCAAAGTTGACATGTTCTAAATTTAATTTTTATCTTAATTTGAGATTACAATGATGCTGGTAACTCCGGTCTTGGTAATAACAGAAACAGACATTAGGAGTCTAACTAAAATGTTATTTGAACTTCATAAAAAAATGTTCATTTTTCACTTATAACGCAACCATGTTATTAAAAAAATTGCAAAGTTCTTTGATGGTACAATTAAAGAGCACTAGTAATTAATTAGTAAAAATGAAAAAGAGTTTTATTATGAAAGTACTATTAATTAATATATTGTCAACCATTTTTATGGTCCACAAATTTATGAACTGCCAATTTCTGTAAAAAAAATATTCAGTAAAAATTAGTTAGGTGTATAGATTATTTTAGATTACCTTATGTGCCACAACAGTTATTACAAAAACTATTAAAATTAAATAGTTATATTGCAATTTATTTGCAGTTTTTATACTAATTCTGATCAATAACCTAAAAAACATTCCCTTTTGGAGGAATATTCTTATATATTAAGTGAAATGGGTAAATTTACAAGTTCTTTATAAAAGTACTTAATAGTTTGTATCCTTGCAAAAGTATTGTAACAAACCTTCCCTATTGTTTTATTCTTGATTTTGCTATAGATAGGATCTCCAACTGCTTTATGTGATGACACTTTATTAAAAGATTTGTTAAGTGCTGCTACTAATCATGGCCTATATGTTCCCAGTGGAGCCTTTTGGGGTGGTGAAGATATTCGAAAAATGTCAGATTCTAGAATTCTTAAAGTATGCTTTTCAATTATTCAGTACTGCTAATTACTTTTATTAAAAATATTTTTTTAAAGAAGTAACATATATATCTGAACTCAAGTGGATTATCTACTATAAGGGAGTGACAAGTGTCTTCTAATTACCATAGTGGGTGGAGTGGTAGCATCCGCAACGTTAGGCCGCCAAAGCGATTGTTTACGCCAAATCAAGATGGCGGCCGATGTAAGCAATTCCAAGATGGCCGCCATATACAACGTGAACCTTTGCATACAGTGCATAAATAATAATAATAATTTGTTTAAAAATTAAGAAAAAAGCAATATAAATTTCACTTGAAAATTTTCTAATATTTCAGTCTGGTTTTCTCCGAACATGTACGCAATTTTGCGTCAATTTCATCCTAGTTTTGTCACTTAAAAAAAATAATATTAAATAAAAAAATTATAATTTTTTAAAAATAATAATAATAATAATAATAAAAAAAACGTGATTTTTTTAAAACGTCCGGATTTTCATCAATTTTGAATTAGAAACTTTGCAATGCATAGAAAATTCAAAACAAGAAATCTTTTTTTAATAAGGTAGTTCTTTTCTGTGATCATAATCCACACAAAGGTTTTTGATGAGAAACCAAAAATCTAAAAATTCTTCTGCTATCCTAAAGTGTGAAAAAATATTTTTTCACAATTTTTCTAGCAATAAGCATTATGTGAGCAACTCAATGGGGATATTCCAGGTTATAGAGCCATATATGGAAAAGCAAGACAAATATTTTTATTGTAACGACTTTACAAGAGGAAATTGTTTTTTAGAGAAGTCAAAGCGTATTGCGCTTAAGGTTTCAATGCGTTTAAACCAGTATACCGGGAGAAATTTGTTTGTAGATAAGTCACAGCGTATAACGCGCGATCCCTGCCTGCCGGCTACCTCGCCGCCCCTCTGGGGCCGGCGAGGACCTTTCACCGTTGGCTTCCATGCGTATAAGTCACCGTATTGGGTGCCCACCCAAGCATAGTCCAGTGTTTGTAATATAACCAAAATCTAAACATAAATCAAACTTCCCTCATAGCCGGGTCCTTGAAATTCTGACAATGGTTAACAGTCATATGCTCGAATCGATAACCCTTGAACTCTTTGTCCTTCGGGTATTGATACCAGCATATGACTTCCAATAGTCAGAAATTTTTGTAGTTCCTTGCAAAATTCAGCTCTGAATTACCTCAGCCAAAACTTTCTGGTTCCTATTTTTCACCTCAACCATAAAACATTTATCCGTCCCTCGTTCAAGTCCTCCAAACACCCATTTACCCTCCAATTTCTTACTCCTGTTATACTTTCTTTTGCCAAATTTTTGTCCTATCTTTCTACATTTCCACTCCTACCTATCACCAGCATCCTTTCTCAATGTTAAAATCATATCATTCTCACATGAAAGACATTTCACCTTCTTCCCAATCAAGCTACTACATGTTTGCAAAAAAAAAAAAAAAAAAAAACATTTTCTAACGTTCAATAACACTATCCACTGCTATATCAAATCAAATCAACTAAGGGGAAATGAGCAACCAAAAGGGGAAAAAAATTCTAAATTCCAATCTGCAATTTCAAAAATCAAATTTAATCCAAATTTTTTTTCGAAATTTTAATTGAAATTTAAATAAAGTGACAAATTTAAAAAATTGTAACTTACAATCTGCTTTCCAAACTTATCCTAAAAATTTTGAAAATTAATAAAACAAGTCGATTTTATAAATCAAGAGCAAAATTCATATGCACCCAACAATTTCAAAGACTGTCTAAATTTTAATTCCGTTCTACATTAAAAATAAAAGTGGAAAAGCGTATTTTCTTCCTTAACCAATCATGAGACCCGTTTATTATCGTCAGGAGAAAATATCTAGGGTTGCCTTAAAACTAAGAAAAACGCGAAAACGGGAAGGTTACCACAATTGGCAATACATCGCTCGAAAGTTGTAACGTATCGGATACTACATACCATCCAAATGTAGTTAAATAATTTGTAGGTATGAATTAATATTTTTTTTCTACTTGTGTCTAAGAAAATTTATGTGTAAATAGCCTTTAGGTCATAAAATGTTTGACAGGGTTTCCACTGGGGTCAGGGAAAACCTGGAATTGTCAGGGAATTTACTTTTGTCCAAAAAGGTCAGAAAATTATGCAATTTTGTCCAAAGCCTGGAAAATCCTCTCAATGACCTTAAATGGTAGGTCATGGCATCTCAGACGCTTTGGAGTGAAGTACCCATTAAGATTTGTACACAGCTTCATATCACTTTATTATGTGAATAGAATTTTTCAACCTCTTTAAAAGAAACGACTAATATTTATCAGCAAAAACTTTTGCTTTGTCCACTGGCTTAAATTGAAGAATTTCATACTTATGATACATTAAATCACAAATTGATTTTAGCTGTTATATATATGTTGGATTATTGAATAAGTTATTTTAGTGAAAAATTACTTGTGCTATCTGTATTAATTTTTAGTGGGTTATTCTTAAATTAGTTTTTATTATTGGCTTTTAAATACTAAATTATTTCTTGGTTTTTCAACTTAAAAATTTGTGAATTGCCTGGAGTTGCCTAGCAATATGACCTAGAATTTTTTTTTTACTTCGTCTGAAAAACCTGGAAAGTAGGAATTTTCTGAAATTTAGTAGGATTTTTGGTTTTAACTGTCATGCTAATTTTTCAAATTTTCTGTGAAAGATTTTGTTCTACAGCACATTCTTGGTGTCTTGTTAAGTGCCACTAACCAACTGTTTTATGGATTCTAATTATTGTTGAGTAAAAAATTCAAATATTTAAAGTTTCATTTTGTTTTCATTTTGAAAAGTTACTTATTTCTTTGACAATTAAAATTGTAAAAAAAAAATAATATTGTGCTACATTGTAGTATTCTGATTTTTAAAGTAGTTTTTTATTTATTTTATTGAAAATTGTGTATTTAAAATAATATATTTCCAAATAATTATTTTTCTTTTGGATAAAATAATTTGTTCAACTCTTTATTGTTAAATGTATTTCTTCTGAAAAGAAGTTTTTATGCATTCAGTAGATTTGATTGCATTTTATTTTTTGAGAATTACAGTCCTTGACTGTCACTATGAAAAAACATCCCCTCAGCCTGAAATTGAAAGGATACTTGAAAGACAAAAATGTAGAAGTGAAAGAAAGTGCCATCACTTTATATCATGGTAAGAAATTAATCCTGCTTTATTAGTTCATACTTTTTCATTGTATGAATTTTAGTACTTCATACCTGTTAACAAGATTCCAGCTGCAGTATCATGTATGAATAATGGATAATTAAAAATCTTAAATGAAGAATTTAATTTTTTTCAAGAATTTCAACTAAACATTCTTAGAATTAGTAAAGAGCTAGGCTATCTATATACTTTTTAATTTCCCAAGTACAGAAGTAAAGCATTTAGTTAATAATATTTTCTTAATTTAATGCCTTTTAGGTTGTGTAAGGGATGTCTGTGATCTTGCTCCTAACAATACAAATACAATGGCTGCAGCTGCTTTAGCAGCTCCAAACTTAGGATTCGATGGAGTTATGGGATGTTTGATTTCAGATCCCAAGTAAGTTAACTGCCATTGTTTAATTTGAGTTTATTTACTTATATCCTTAATTTATTTAAGTTCATGACGGTGCATACACTTTAAAAAGAGTATGGGCAATATATTATACAGAAATGCAAAACTAGTAAACATATTACGCTAAATTAAGACTTTCTTTTTGTTTACATTCCACACAATTTAGTTTGGTTAAGAGCAAACATTTTTAATTGCTATGATGTTACATCATAATCAATGATCATGTACATTTTTAAATATGTGTCACCATCTCATGACAAGTTGAAAGATAAAATACAATGCATAAAAGCAACAACCAATACTAAATAGAATGACTGATGTCACTGTGAATATTAGGAATTGGGAAGGGCCACACAGCCACAGTGATTGAATATGGAATGAGTGGACTTGCTAATATTGGTTGAAGCATTGAGTAGGAGGCTGGATTTTATTAGGAAGGAGTAACTGGGAAAGGACAGAAACTGGGAATATCTCAGTTGAGCAGAGAACTGAAAAATGTGGGTGACCGGTAAAGAGCAAGCTCTTCGACAACCCCAGAAATTAAACTGTTTAAAGCTATTCTGGTCCTTGTAAAATGGTTGTGATTATAACAGGCTTTGAATCAGCAACACCCCTTTATACAAAATGCTCAAAACGCCAGCAAGTCCACTCACCCCATATTCAGTCACTAGCTGCCGGACCCCTCCCAAGTCCTTATATTCAAAGTCTTTCCATTTGGTATTGATTGTTGCTTTTATGTGTCTTTCAACTTGTCAAGCTGTGGTGTGGCAGTGTTTATTCCAAATTATACTCTCATATCTCCACATGCTGTAGAATTCACAGTTGCCATCATCAACTGCGATATATTTTTCAAAGCATAAATTGTGTATACTTTTGAGCTGATGAAATTTTTTATTATTATATTTAATCTGAAGCAGATTATTTTTGACACTTGATATAGAACATGTTATTTACTCGTACAGTAAGCTCTCACTGTATGCTTCAAAGGGGACAAGAAAATACCATGAGCAACACAGTGCGACAAAAAAAATCTTGCGTATTAAAAATCAAAGGGAAGATAAGTTAAATTATGTGTGTTTTAGTTAAAAATTATATAAAACTGCAAATTAAACACAAAATCTTTTGTAAAAACTTTTAAAATAATACTAAATCCATAACCATATGTTTGAAAACAGAAATTCCTTCTAATTCACATTTTTGAAACATTCATATCTTTTATGAATTCAGTTTAGGATAACTGCTTGAAACCTTTGTACACCTAGTTCTATAGAAATAGATTGGTATTTTCTCAAATCCAAACCAAAAGGAACCAAAATTTTTCAAAGTAGCCAAATGCACGATAGTATGAGGTAGGTATTCCAGTGTTTTGAATAGACATAAGAAATGTTGTATATTTTCGTATAGTGGTAAAAATTTATTATTGTGTTTTGACAACAACTGGGTAAGTATAATAATTAAAAATTCCAATCATTAAAACTGAGCAGTAGATTTCAATTAGGAACTGCAGCACACTAAGACGTGTATATGATCAGTTGATGGGATGGGATTTACTATTTGTATTGAGAGTGCATAGGGAGGTCACTCACTGTATATTTAAATATATAAGAAGCAAAATAGAGCTAATAGAAAATGTGTGTATAGCTTGGCCATTTTACATTTATTATTTATGTACAATTTATCATTATATATTTAGCTCTTTTTGCATTAAACAGGTTTGTTAATTAAGCCATTTATTGTCTTTGCATGTTGAAACTAAATCGGACGTATTGCATATTTATAAACAGTTTAGAATTGTTTTGGTTTGTGTTTATATGTAAATACAAAATGAAATGAAGAACTGGGAATGCTTCAAAATTTTGTAAGTTACAGAGGAACCTTTAGGAAAAAGTTCAAAAATACTAGCAAAAGACTACTTTGATCTATATTGCAAGTTTTAAAGTCTGCATTGCCACATAAATAATTTTTAGCTTTTGAGCGTGCTTTGGAAATGTGTTGCAATTTTTTAGATTAATACTGTTTTTCATATTTTAAATCCAGTCATTGCTGTTTTTACTTTTCAGTCTAGTGAATTACCATATTGTTGAAGTAGAGGCATTTGGTTATCCAAAGTCTGATGGAACTTGCTTTCATGTTCACACAATTCGCAGAAATCCTGCCAAGCTTGGGGAGGTGACTGGTGATGCAACCTATGCTGCTTATTTTGGCAGTCTGAAAAGTAATGTAATGGTTTTTTCTTCAAATATATGTTTTCAATTTTTTAAATTTATACTTATACTTCTAATCCCAAATAATGATTAATAATTATATTTTCAACATGGATGTGTCTTATATTTTTTTCTTGTATTATGTTATAATAGCTGCTTGATCTCAAAGATTTTATGAGAGCTAGTAAATTATTTCAGTTAACTACATGATTCAAAATACAAGGCTTTTGCTTTTCCTTACTTTACAAGTGACCACTTTGCAAAATAATTATTTGAAACATAAGCAAATTTATTCCAAAAGGCATTCCTCAAACTTGTGAAATAGTTATGTCAGCTGGATATACCATAAAGGCGATGAATGCAGAATACACATGCAACAATTTATCAAAAATTCACACTTATGCTATAGGGTTCAAGGTTGCATTTCACAAAGTCTGACTTTGGGTGCAGCTGGTTATAACAGTTAAAAAATAAAATTGGATCCTTTTTTATCATATCTTGCATTATAGTGACATTTAATGTCCTTTTCGGTTAAGTATAAAAAATAAGGTAATTAATATTAAAAAATTGAGTGTTGAAAGTAGCTTATTTTAACATTTTAATTGTTATGTGTCTGTTTAAAAGTGTACTGTTGTATTCAGGAAGCCATATTCTACTGATATAAAAGTGTTAAATTTATTTTAATTATGTTCTCAGAAAATTAAATTAAATTAATATATTCTAGGAGCTGAAGGAAAGGGTTCTGGCTTACATTTGTGCTGAATTGTGTATGTGGAAATTATCTACTATGTTATGTTTTTTAATAGTTTGAAGTGTTGTATAATCGAAACAATGAAAACAAAAAACGGAAGAAATAAATGTGAATACCCTTAAATATAGTTTGCATACTTTTTCTGTTTTCATAAAATATTTTATTCTTGGATAGGTAGGTAGTGCAAATGTTTTGCAATTTTAGAGTCAAGGCAAATTTAAAATTAAATCTAGAACATTTTAAAAGGAATTTAATAGTTTTTTTCATCATTCTCATTATTTTACGGTAATTCCAAGGATGAAGAAACATCAAAATGTAGATTTTCCGTCCTCGTGTGTCACATTGACATCATCCGTTGGAACTATAGAAAAGTTTTTTTCGAGGAGAGAGCACATTTGAATGACCTTTGTTTGTTCTGAGATTCATTCATTTCTATTTCCTGTGAAACAGATTCCAGTAAAGGAAACAGGTTGCATTGTCTGCCCTTCGCATTAAAACAAAAATAAGAACGTATTTTCATTTTAGCGAAGGAGAGCAAAGAAATCAAAAAAATATTTTGACTGGGTAGGACTTGATAATAAAATGTAAATACTGGAATTCCAGTAAAGGAAACAGATTGCATTTTCTGCCCTTCACGTTAAAACAAAAATAAAAACAGATTTTCATTTTAGCGAAGGAGAGCAAAGAAATAAAAATATTTTGACTGGGATTGTTAAGTTCTTTTTTCGTAAAATCGGAATCGTTAAAGACAGATTTAAAATTTCAACAGATTTGAAATCTGCGGAAAATTTTACACCAGATAAAAACCAAATATCACGACGTTGCACATGTAACAACGTGCTAGCCACGCAGTGGCTAGTATATACTAAATGTTAAAGAATATAGAAATTGGGGTTTGGATGAAATCTGGAATGTGACTATATTTCCATGTACATCATATAGGCTACAGACCATGGTTGTAATTCATGTAGTGGAGGTATGAATTTGTGGGGAATGTAACAACTAAATGGTCTCTAAATTTCACACCAAGGCATTCTAGTTTTGCACACAAATCATTCTAACTGGTAATTTTAATATTTTCTCTGCTTTCCATCATATGTTTATTTTTTTAAGTTTTAATAAAAATGTTACACTTGAACTTTTTGTCAAAACATCGAGAATATAATTTGAAAGCACTGCTTCGATTTGGGTGGAGGATTGTTCTGGAAAGCCTTATTGTGCATAAAACCCATAGAGAAAGTCTAGGTTTAGGAAATTGGGATTGTGAATAGTTGAACAGAATGGTCACATTTCTCTAGCTTTTGTTTCACCTCATTCTGAAGCAAATCTAAAAGTCTATTTCATAGTTAATTAGCACGTTTTGTGCTTAATTCGATTTTTTGTGTATCTGAGTTGATAATAAATAAAATTGATACTAAAATAGAGTTTAAGAGACAATGTTTACTACTTTTTTTAATTCACAAGTACTTTGACTGGCAGCCCTGTGTTTTTTGAACTGGTACTGGATTTCTGAGTACCTATGTCGACTGTCGAGGGCTAAGTGCCACGTTGCAAATGCACTCTATAACAAAAAAATAGACCCAACAAGAAGAGTTGTCCGATGGAGACAAAAATTGGTGGATAGGAAAATTATGTACAGAATAGAAAATGATTAAAATTTCAGAATAATTGAATGATTAATTTCAGAGTTACAGTAACGAGCTCAATAAAATGTTGACCCGCCTCTAGCCTGGATGCAAGCTGCCACACGGCGTGAAATAGACCGATAAAGCTCTTGGATGGTCTCCTGTGGTATTTCTTGCCAAATTTGCTCCAATTGTCAGACTACGTCATCAACATTCCCTACCGGATGCAGTCGCCTTCCCATCATATCCCAGACATGCTCGATGGGAGAGAGATCTGGTGATCTGGCTGGCCAAGGAAGTGTTTGACAAGCTTGAAGACAGTTCATAGCAACAGGTGCCGTATGTGGTCTGGCATTGTCTTGCTGAAAAAAAAGCCCAGGGTACTGCGAAAGGAACGGTAGCAAAACAGGTCTCAAAATGTCGTCAACGTACCGCTGTGCAGTAAGTGTACCTCTAATGACGATCAAAGGGGTCCGGCTATCAAGGGAAATGGCACCCCAGACCATAACTCCTTGTTGAGGGCCCGTGTGGCGTGCAATAGTGAAAGCAGGATCGGCACGCTGCCCTGGGCGTCTCCAGACACGTCTTCGATGATCGTCAAGACACAGTTGGAAGCGGGATTCGTCGCTAAAGACTATACGTCCAAAATCAGCATCATTCCAGCTTGATCGAGCCAAGCACCACTGTAATCTGACTCGACAGTGTGCAGGCGTGAGTGGCAGGTGGCGTAACGGTCGGTACGCCACGGGGGCGCCTTCTGGCCGAAAAGCGAGTTGCAGAAAGAGGCGTTTCCCCTTAGTATCGTGACGTAGCGGCGGGAAAGTCCGACCCTGGCGCCACGACATTTCCCGCACATCTAAATCGGATTTCGTCTTGAATTGTTGAACTCACTGAAGTTGTATCCGACCCCACACAACGGCGATTTTTGTTTTAATCAATAGCTAATAATATGAAGTATTTACACACGGAGGCTCATTAATGAAATGAGTACAATTTTTGAGAAAAACGCTACTGAAAAGTATGAAAAACAGCAATCACAGAGACCATTAACCACACACCCCTGCTGTTTTATTGGCCTTGTGGATTGGAACTCTCTGGGTTTGCGGTTTCACTAGGGGGGTTAGTGAAAGGGGATTGTAGATCATTCAACAGTGCAATTTCGGAAACATCTTTACGTTTCTCCTGGGGAAGGTCATTTTAACCACTTGTTTGGAATAGCTGGAAAACGCTCAATCTCAAAACGTTCTGAGAATAAAACTCTACTGATTTCTTATACACTTTAATCTACTATCGATACTTTCATCGAACATAATCCATCCTACAAATAAAGAGATTTCATATTTTTGTTCGATTTTTCAAAATAATCGATTTGCATTTTGAAAATAATGAAAATTCAAGTAAACGTTTTTAAATTCTTTGTGAGTTTGCGCAACCAAGAACTGATCTAGTGTCGACGAGTTCACGGAATGCTAAAACAAACTTATCTTTGGAAATGCGTAACACGGGTAACCATGCAACTACGAGATGGTTATAAGAGCATTAGAAAAAATTTCTTTATCATAGCCCACCTTGTCGTGGCCGCGGTAACCTTGTTTGATAAGAGTCGCATATTAGCAAACGGAGGGTTGCGAAATCCAACCATCTAAAAGACCGTCGTGAAGGTGGGGACTGGTGCACGTTAAATCTGTTTTGGCCTCAAATTTCCGAACTTTGGCGCTGTTTGAAAGTTAGGAGAGTGGGTACCAACTCAGGTGTTGAACTCGTCATCGAACCGTGGTTCAAAATTGCCAATTATTGCCCTCGGATCTTTCCCTTTGCGATGGATTACGGACCGTCGCCAATAACCCGTGTGTTTGTTGCTTCCAGTGCGAGGTAAATTTAATAACCTACCCTACACCTTACAAAAAAATATTCCGCGCCTTACAAAGCCTTGATTATTTATTTTAATTTCCACCATACTTCTACGCTTGAGGATAACTCTTACAATCGAGATGAGCGATTCATCTGAGTAGTGGCTGAAGAAAATCTCGGAATTTGAGGTAATACACTTACCGGAATTCATGGGTCTAATTCCTTATCAAAAGAAAAAGGGGTTGTCAAAAAAATGTGCTCCTTGATAACCGAAAAGTATGAGCATATAAACATCGAAGTGATCAAGATGTACGTGAGAACAAGAACATTTATTTGCATTCGGCACTTGAATAAAAAGACTTGTATACGTCGAGCAGAACGGGCTTAACAACGCAAACCTAAAAAGTGGGCAGCATGCTCAAAGTTGAAAACCATTGAAGATTCTGCAGAAAAATAGGTTTGTGATCAGAATGTCTCTAAACATTACTGCATTGAAATTTGGCTATTGCAATATAATTACTATATTGCAAGTTTCTATTTATGGATCCATACTTATATATAATGCTCGAATCTCTCTATATTAAAAAAAAGTTTCCGCCGCCGGAAAGTGAAACCAGATTAATACGAATTATTCAGATAGTTTCACTCTGCGAAAGGAATGTTGGTTTGCGAAGCAAACCAAATGGCATCTGTAAAAGGAGTGTTGGTTTGCGAAGCAATCCCCGGGGGTTGACGAGCGTAAACGAGCAGGGGGGCGGAGCCCCCTAGTTCATCTAAAAATAGTTTTAAAATGTTTTTTGCTTATTTCTCTTAGTACATTCTTTTAGGGATATTTTGGAGTTTTTGTTGTGTGCTTTTTTATATAAAGCTCTTTTTCAAAATATTCTTTCTACAAATAGTTTAACATGAATCTAATGATTAAAGAATATATTTCGAACATTATATATGCATCAAGTTCTTACTGATACCAATTCAAATGAGAGAAAACAAAATAATTTTACTTTCCATGCATTCCATTGCTTAGTCACAATGTTTCATGCATGGAGCTTACTTCACCACAAATGAAGAAATATAGTTTTGATATTAATTGATTGTTTTAAAATTTAATTTGTGGATTATTGACGCGTATATTTTCTATGAATCTCTAAACAAGACTCCAATAACTAAAGAACACACACACACACTCACACTTCAATGGAAACCCCTCGAAAGTCTAGTACTCCTCCCAATATATCTTAGCGATACTTAAGAAAAAAAGAAACACACTGTGCTTCATTTCTATTCCTCTCTTCAATTAAGATGTTATCAATTTAAAAAAAATTAAAACACTTTTCTTTAAGTCACATTAAGTATTCTGTGGAAATTGATAAACCCTTTCAAACTTAAAGTTACTTGTAGAATATTTCTTTCAGGTTTAAGAACTCTTCCGGCAGTTTGATTGAACTAAATTGTCATAAATACTCTAGTTTTGTTCCACAGTACTCGTGCACTTTTCAAACAATACTGTAGTTAATGATTTCCAATTTTGTTTAGTTGTCCTCTTATATTTCACAAGGGATTTGCATATGGTGAGTAAATGTTAACAACTACGATGACCCTGATTTTTTTTAAAGAATAAATCTTCTACGTAATCTGCAGATTACAAACCGGTTATTTTAAATTAAAATAGGGTGTCTTTAATTGAGTGTTAATCGCGTTCAATGAATTAAATACATACTCAAATATGTGTAAACATAACTAAATTACTGCGCTAATTAAACGCAAGAACTTAGCTCATACCAATTGTAATCTATTTATAGGATGCACAAAATATGCTATATTTTTTATTAAATAGAGCAATAAAATCAAATAAAAAAAGAATATTCTTTGTTTTCCAACGATTCTTATTTTCAAATTATATTAAATTTTATCATGACTGAAACGAATACTACACTGTTGAACAGCTAACAATCGCCTTTCACGAAGCAAATCCCTTGAGGATATACAGATGCCTGGTAAAACCGCGAAACGAGGCAACCAGGAAGTCCAATTCACAAGGCCAATAAAACAGCAGGGGGGAGTGGTTAATGGACTTGGAGATTTCAGTTTTTCACACTTTTCAACAACGTTTTACTCAAAAACGGTACTCATGTGGTTGATGAGCATTCGTGTGTAAATGCTTTAAATTATCAGCTATTGATTAAAACAAAAATCGTCGTTTTGTGGTATAGGATTCGTCTTCAGCGAGTTTTACGATTCAAGACGAAATCCAATTCAGTTGTGTAGAAAACATCGTGGCGCCAGGGTTGGACTTCCCCGCCGGTACGTCACGATCACTTTCGCGTTCAGAACGAGTTTCCGCTGTGAAGGAGCAAACCTATTCCCCTTCTATAAACCTTGGTCGGTACGAGCGTAGATTTCGCTTTCTCAGCCGTCTGTGAATGGTCATGGTGGACACTCGTGCGTGGGTCGCTCGACTAATGGTTGATAGCGATGAATCAGACGCTGTGACAGCTGATCTGACAATCACTCTGTCTTCGCGATCTGTTGTGGCCCTACGTCGACCGCTACCATCATGACGCAAAAATCTGCCATTGTCCACCCACTCTTGCCAGCATCTTCTAATCGCCGCATCGCTTCGACTCACATGATGAGCGATTCTCCGATTTGTCCAACTTGCCTCTTTCAATCCAATGATATGACCTCTTTCAAACTCTGAAAGTTGCTCGTAATGAGCTCGAATCCTGCGGCGAGGCATTTTTTCAGTCGTTAAAAGGTATCCTAAATCGCAATGCAGCATAAATTTTTAACAACATTTCTAGAACAACTCCTTATATACATCTGCTGGATGCGCAGTTCCGATGCGCTGAAGATCGCACTATTCATTCATTGGACACCAAATGTTAATCATTTGCATATTTGGTCAAAACATTTTTGCATGCGAAATTTCAAAGCAATCGGATAATTCGTTCTTGGTGCGTCGATTTTTTTTGTTGTAGAGTGTAGTTTAACCATACCACAATCTGTAAAGTGGCACTAAACATTCAGTTCCGTCGATCACATGTGTAGTGTACACGTCCTTTAGGAAACGGTTATGGATAGTTTCTTCTGTTTAAATGTATAAATCATCCATTAAGTCGTTGCAAATGAAATGACAGATACGTTGAATTTGACTCACAGGTAAGAAAGTATTATGTAAATATTTTTTTATTATATATCATTATTAGTTTTACATCATAGGTGGCAGTGTGTGTGATGCACTGATATTCATTGTTGTCATCAGATTTGAATATTGAAAACCGTTAAAACCAAGTCAACTGAGGACTATTTTTCTTTATGAATTTAAATTGGAGAAACCTATGACTGCGATTAAATGTCATTGAATCATATATAGAAACAACTTTCAAACGGGTCAGTCTACGTTTTTTTTTTTCTTTTTTGTTGCAAAGTTTAGAATTGTTTTTAAAAGGAATCCCGTGACCTTTTCTGCTCGAAAACAACGTAATTAATGCTGATCCACAGTAATTAGTACAATAAGTTGCTTGGGAGTTGAATGTACTCTATTCTACTATTTTTTACAATTAATCAAGCAAATGAAAGGTAATGAGTGGGTGTGACACGAACTCGCCAATCATAACACGGCAAAGCAATTCAAAATATGCTCATCTGTACCGAACAAGAGGAAACAGGAAAGAATTCAGTAACGCATTCAGGGTTCCCACGGGTGCTTGTAAGTACTTATTTTGGCTTTCCATTTCTAAGGGCCCTTAGAAGTGCTTATTTTTCATCAATAGTCCTTAGAAAGTGCTTATTTTCCTTTGAAAACAAAATTCAGTTTTCAAATGACGATATTTTTTCACAATATTTCCGACCTCTTTTTATCATCTGATCGGCGATAAAACTGCTTACGAGTACGGTTTTGGCGATGATTCGGTAACTGGCTTACTTGAATGGCAATCCTTGATACACAATATACAAATCGTCGATCGACTCTTGATGAGCACGTATGGTAATGATCTTTCATAATACACTTTAAAAACCTGAAACCCTATGAAAATCGGGCTGTTTTCGACTTGTGAGTGGCTTTCACAATGCACAAAATAGTTGCCCTGATTGAGGAAACTAGAATACAATCATCAAATGTTAATTAATTTTGTTTTATTCAGTTACCCGTGAAAGCAAAGTTTTAAAAATTTATTATAATTATGGGGAAATGTATTTTTATAAGTTTGAAGGTGAATGGAAAACAATATAAAGATAATTTATTTTAATTAATACTGCTATCTAAGTGGCAACCCGATGTGTTGCAATTTTTTTTTTAAATCCTTGTAAAAATTAACCCAGAAAAAAAAAAAATTTTTGAAGATTTTCGGAGGGGGAGGGGGATTTTGCTCTGAAAATTTGAAGCAATCAATTATCAGTTCCGGACAACAACAAAAAAATATTGGAGGAAAAGATCGCAAAAATGTAAACCAGAGTGCAGGAGAACCGAGAATAGTCGGGGAGTTTCATGAATCGGTAAAAGTCGTTTGAAAACTGGAAATTTCTGGACTGTCATCATATTTGGTCGCTGATCGAAAGCGAAAGTAATTTTTCTATGCTTTATAATTTTTTTCTCTTTGTATCCAGGTGACAAATGTTTTCAAATTAATTTTGTTTCATTAAAATGATGTTTGTAAGCGTATAGTGTAGAGGTGGCTGGTGCACCTTAAATCTGTCGTGGCCGAAAGTCCTCACGTTAGGTTGGTGTGGAAGTTTGGAGAATGGGGCGCCAGCTCAGATGTTGCTTCGTCATCTGACCGTGGTTCAAAGTTATGTGGCAATACGCCGAATGGCTTAGGCTGGGACAGTGGCAACTAGTTGAATATGTATTCAATAAAATTGCATTTTATTTTTTAACCTTTTTATAAATTTATCAAAGTTTTTGCAAAACTCTTACTGTTTTGGTTCACAGGAAAATATTTTCTTCAAAACTTGTTCGGTCTCCGATCCAGTCAAATTTGACTCTGACGTATGCAACTTTCAATCCTTTTACTAAATTAATAGTTTGCCACTTATTTTATTTTATTGAAACCTCCGATGTGCCCATAAATGAATTTACTTCTTATTTTTATTATGAATTTATGAAAGTGTATTATGAAATAATTACTGGTGTGAATAATTTCCATTTCATAAGCAGGCTGAAGCTGCAGACACAACAAAATAAGCACTGTAATTTCAAAAAAAAAAATTTAAAAGAAAAAAAAATTAGGAAATTTTTGAAGATGAAAGTGTTGGTGGATCAGGGAGGAGCCTGACCCAGACAACACAAAATGGTGTTTCCTACTCATGAGCAGCAATATGCTAAAAAATTGCTAATACACTACCCTTAAGACCATTAAATAGTAAAAACAGAGCAATATTAAAAGAATAAGAAGACGAAATCGAACTCGCAACAGCAGCTTTGAGACCGAACACACCAAGTCCGGTCCTCATCGAATTTATCTTTCTTTCCCTTTAAATAAAAGCAAAACATCCTAAGTTTTTTTTTTTCTTGCGGTCTCCATTCTGTATTTTGTTTATGTACTTACACATATTACTAATACGTGTACACGTAAATGCCCATATGTTAACTGCTGAATTTTGTAAAAATCAGACGGCTTATTTTGAAAAATCTCTTTTGTGAGTGGCATTATTTGTGTATAATTTTTAGAAAATAGACTTGAATATTAAATTTTTTACATACTACTGTTCTTATAAGATTAACTAATATGTAAGAGCTTCCCCATTTGGTCGAAAGTCAGGTATTACATTGTATAATACGGTTTCTTTAATGTTTTATTTAAGTCCTTATTTTGTCCTAGAAAGTGCTTAGAATGTCCTTCTTTTGTCCTAGAAAGTGCTTAGAAAGTCCTTATTTTGTCCTAAAAAGTGCTTAGAAAGTCCTTATTTTGAGTTAGAAAAAAAGAGTGGGAACCCTGGTATTGTTAGAGTTGTAGAGTGAATCTTATACAATCGAAGACGTTCACCTTAATGATTGGGGTTAAACAAAGCTCTGAAGAATTCTGAAGTTACAAGAACATCCATGCTTTCCTCAGATCTAGGGTTCTCTGATAATTGTCGATTACAAACTGTAACGGGCCATGGCCTATTTCTCACTATCACCACAGATTCGGATTATCTCAGATCGACCAATGCTCCAATGGGTTAGAGGGAACACCAGTGCAACCTTTAAAGCACACTCCACATAGACTGCTCACTACCAAAACCCACCCCATGATGGCTGAACTCAGCACTAAATCGTAGGAAGTGCTGAGATTATATTTGCAAATTTTTTATCAATATCCTGATCTCTCGCTGGATTTCAGCTACAACGTAAGTACAGCCGTCAAAAGAAAAAACGACTCACCCGATCGCAATTGCACAATTTACATCACAGAACAAGACGGAAGGTAGCAATCGATAGGGATTAATGTTTTCTACAAATATCAATATTTAAAAGTTGTCTAAGGGGCCGTCTTCCTATTAAATTGGGTGCTTGCTCCGATAATTTCAATACGAACCCACATTTTTTTTTATCACAGATTTGGATTCTACACACAATTTCAGGCGGATTTGATGAAAAAATAATGTAAAACGGCGTAAAATTGACCGAGAAAATCCATAAAAAGCATTGAGGGAGCGTATAGATATTAATAAAGACGTGTAGTGGCCGTCGCACTCAATGACCTGGTGCAGGCGCCTTGGTATGGACTCCATTAAGATGGTGACAAAGTCAGAGTCCATTCTGATTAAATTCCTGGATCTGTTGGCAGAAAATTTAGTTTTCGCTTTGGTGAACAATCCCCAATAACGATAATAATCATCTAATTTGGAAACAGTCTCTCTGCGCTACTAATTATGCACGTAATGAGCTGAAATTTGGAATTCCGATGTTTCAGTAACAGTTGAATCACATGGTGTCAAAATTTGTCCATGTTTCTATTCATAAGTTTTATGAATATTAATTTCATAATTGATAAAAAATAGTAAATTTAGTTTGATAATTAAAATGTTTATAGACTGTGTTTGGGTTTTTGTGTAGCAAAGGATGCAATAACAATTTCCAAGAACAATTAATGTTTATAGCAAGTATAACAAGAAACGTGAAACACCAATTTAACATTAGGAGATCTAATTTTCAAACACTTACAAATCGGTGAGTAATACGATAAAATCGATGAACTTTTTATTTATTTCCGCCTGAAATTGTATGTAGAATCCAAATTTGTGATAAAAGATGGGGGTTCGTATTGAAATTATCGGAGCAGGCATCCAATTTAATATGAAGACGGCCCCTTAGACAAATTTTGAATAATGATATTTGTAGAAAACTTTCATCCCTATCGCTCTGCGATGTAAATTGTGCAATTGCGATCGAATGAGATATTTTATTTTGACGGCTGTACTGTTCCCAGATAACCATCAGACGTCCAACAGTAAAATTCAGCAGTGATTTTGTGCGATTAAGGAACTAATCGACTCCCAAGAGGGACCACTAAACCGGTAAATCCGCACAAGAATAGGCTCTGTCGGAATATCAGTATCATCTACCATTTTCCTCGAGGTCAAACTATAAAAGCAGGTTCTGTGAAGACATGGAGGCAAATGCATAAAAAACTGCATTAAACAGCCAACACTGATCAAAGGCCATGGTGTCTTGTTTTGAAACAATGCCGGTCACTATCGCCCTGACATCCATGCAACAAATTTATGATTTAGGATACGTAACTCTGCTTCATCCATCTTATGTTCCTCAATCCTTCGTATGGATTTTCTTTTCCAGTACTTGGATACATTTTTATTAGAGAAGAGCTTGATTTCGGATGTATTTATCAGAAAACTTCACTTCCAGAAAGTTGAAATTTTTAAATATCATAAATAACCTTCACTCAATCGGAGCTGTTGATAATTACTTTGATTAAAATAGATATAGTACTTCCTTTTCTTGTTTGTTTTATCAATCATCCACACTTCTGTCATTTCATTTGCCAACAACCCAATATTACACGCATGGCAACCATTGTCCCTTTTATAGACGAAGGTTTTGACATTTCCTTCACCAAATCAACTTATCACTTTCGTTTATCTATAACCCCGTTTATCTAGTTCTGTTCAATCTCTAAATGCAAATATCTTTCCTCTTATAACCACTATAACAATGCATATCTACAATCAGTGCAGAGGTTCAAAAAATATAGATAAGATGCAATTCTCTATTTTGTTGTTTGATAAAACGATACTTTATACTCTGTTAATCACTTCAGCAAAATAGTTTTAGAAGGTTAAATCTATATTAAAATTTTTCCGGTGTCACTTGTTTGACAGGCATTAAGGCAACTTCTTTTGAAGCATTCGGATTTGTTCCCCGGCACAAGATGGCAATGCAGAGTTTAGCCGTAGTTCTTGTGGCTATTGGTATTTACATTTACACTATGCCATGCACCCAGTTAATTGAACCCGTTAGTTACAGGTAAATATTGTTTTATTTAAATACGAGTGTCTAGGGTACGAAAAATTTGTGACAGATTTTCATTGTATTTGTGTCAGTAGTTTTTTCTTGTACTTAAGATTTTGATAAATTATGCTACGAAGACCAAATTTGATGACTCAAATTCAATAGTATAGACAGAGGGAGGATCTCATTGCTCAAGACACTCCCCTCGAAAGTTTCGGTTTCTTAATTTAATTAGTAGCTTTTTGTAATTAATTACAACACATAGAGCACTTTTGTGATATTATTTTAGTAAAAAAAACGGTAAAATGAATTAATAATATTTTTTAATTAAGAAATAATATGAAAATAAAAATTATTTGTTTTTGCAATGACGTTACCATCTCATTTTTACGTATCGTATTAACGCCTCAAAAGTGATTGAAAAATGTAAGATTAAAATTTCGAGAAAAGAGATTTGAATATTAGCATTGTGTTATTTAGTTGTCATAATAAATATAATTTTATAAAATGGCTCTGTAAAATATCACTTAAAGGGAATCTTGTGGTTGAATCAATTTAGACTTGATTTTATACTGCTTTCATGCCGTTTAAATTTTATTCTGGGAATCAAATGTAAAATGATGGGATTTTCAGTGTAACAAAAATCAGGAAGAATGCAAAGATTTTACTTCCTTATCCCAAATGCTTTCGCATGATAAATATAGAGGGTTATCTTAACATTTATTCTATCCCCGTTTTGGCAACATTTTGCGTTTAATTTAATTGGCTTTGGCCAATTGTTATACTTACATTCGGAATTCATACTTTGGAATTTATATAAACGTGCTGAAATCATGTTCAAAATATAGCTAAGTGATGTCTCGTCCGCAATGCACGTAGGAGAAACATTTGATCAAACTACATTTAGTTTGACAGAAAATACTTCTCATAAATACATTTTGTGAAAGCTTAAAAACTCAAAATGGGAATCTTCATTTGACACAAAAATTGTATTGATGTTGTGTGTATCCTATGAAATTAGGGGGCCTGCCCCCTGCTCGCTAACGCTCGCCAACCCCGGAGGATTGCTCAGCGAACCTATGCTCGCTTCGCTCGCCTCAATGAAGACATGTGTCCTAGTGTCCTAGCAGAAGGGAATGTTTACAAAATATGTTACCACAAAATGTTTTTCAAATCTAAATTTGTTGTATTACAGAAAAAATATATACAGCATCTCCAAAATCAGAATTCAAATGAAAACTTTGTGCAAATTTTGACTCGAAATGTGAGCGTTGCTTTGGAAATTGAATACCCAGCATGTTATTTGTGTGTACATTTCCCCAGCACTCAAACGACCCACACTTTTTCATTGAGTTTGTTGCCGAAAGTTGTAGTGCAAGCGTCTTGTTGAACTATAATTGTTGGCCCTGAAAAGGACCGTTTTTTAAATGGCCCTGAAAAGATCCTCCGCTTTCTTTGATTTCTATTATAAACTAACTGCAACAGCTCATTAAAATTTCCTTTTTTTTTCAATAAAATTTCATCCGATAACGCTATAAATTCAATCGATGCGCGAGACTTCGCGATAAACAAACAATCGTACAGTGTTGCCAAAACGCGATTACAAATAACGTCTTTTTTGCGTGCCACGTAAGAGAATTATATATATAGATCTTGGTTACACTACTGCTCTTTGAGTCTAAATATGTAACGACCACCATCAGAGGTTTCCAAAGAAAACTTTTCTTTCCAGCATAACATTGCCGTATAAATTCGAAGGTCCTCTTGCTGTGAATGATGGATTAGATAACTCTGAACTTCTGCATAAAAATGCTCTCCAATGGCCAGAAGCATTCGCGGTTCACAAAAGTGAGTGAAAAATTTGTATACTACAGATGAGTTTAATCATTATTTTTACACGTAAAAAAAAACTATGTTGTTCATATTCATTTTGTAACTACACACATGTTCAAACATATTAAGGACAATGCAATCCTAAATGATTCTAGTACCAAGTATCTACACCGAAGTACCTCAAATGACAAATGAATGTTTCGTAAGCTATGTAGAATAAAATAAGAACACTCGCATCTCGAGTTACTGGGAACTGAAGAAATGGAAAAAAAAATGTTTATGTGAACGTATTTACAGGTTTTGGTGTTGCGAAAATACATTTTTTGCTCCGTTAAAAGAACTTAATTGGGAATGTTTCTACCTCTGATTAAGGCCCGGTGCACACATCCGGTTTTTCAACGTGCGGCACCGAAGCCCAACTATGCACACATAACCGTGAAATATCGCACGAACTCATTTCGCGCTATTTTAAATAGATATTCTGTCGAAGAAAACGTGTTCTTTCGCTTACTTGGTGTAAAAAATGTATATTTTGAAACAAAATAGACGTTATTGGATACAACCATTTATTAGTTATTATTTATATTCCATTTAATAATGAAAACAAAGTACTTGAGACCGTAGAAGCGTGTGCGGCGAGCTGCTGCGTCGTGGGGAACTTCGGTACAAATTGCACCCAAGCGGCGCCGGAGGTATGTGTGCACTACTCTATTGGATCTAATGTATCTCAGACCGCACTTGCGTTGCGACAGAGGCGCCGCACGTTGAAAAACCGGATGTGTGCACCGGGCCTATAACAGGTCTCACAACGTGCAGACCATGCTTTAAAAAAGCTGTACTGGTGTCACTGGTGTAGGCGATAATGCAATGTCCGAGAGCATCCTATACATGCTTATTAAAAAGATACGGTGACTTTACTTGATAAGAATTTAGAATTACTCATAATTTTTTGGATGTATGTATAATACTGTGGGAGAATTATACTTACCATATATTTTTTGTTGTTTCTTATGCCTACACTGGCAGACCGGAGGAGTGCCAGGCCCGTCAAAGACGGCAAGAGGCGAGGGGGGTGCGCCTTCCTTGTTATTGAGCCCCATTGGGAGGAAGTCCGACTTAGCTCGACATACTTGACACATCCGTTTTACAGGAAGGTCCCTTTCATACATCCATTCACTCACACATATCGTAATTTAGAACCCAATCAGAGGCCGATAACCCCCTGATTAGGTACCCCCAGATGTATTGATTTGGTATGGGAACATGGGGGACTTTGTGACCACGACCTATTTAACGTGCCCCAGTCACCATTAGTGAACACGACGGTCTTTAGCCATGTCGAAACGCCGATCTCGCAATCATCAGAATTGCAGGCTCAGCCGAGGACAGAACCCACAACCCTTCTGATGCGAGCCCGACGCTCTACTGACTGAGCTACCGCGGCTCATATATTTTTTAACTTTTAAATTATTAGTATGTAACTAACTCCATCACACTCTTCAGTATCTGCCATGCCTGTTCAAAATGGTGTGATTAAGATGAATAGAGCTTGCCACAGACGTGGTATGTCTACCCAGAATGTTATGTTATCTATCATATTAATTTGATCTATACATTATATCCTATTGCCCTAAATTATTACTACAACATGCATATTAAAGTCAATCTCTTGGGATTATCAAGCCCTGATGAATCGATGTACCTTATCATGCCAGTAAATTTGACCCTCCAGTCCTTGTTAAGAGTTGTTCCTGAACCATACGATTTTAAGATGGTCGGCAGATGTTTTCACTTGCCAGGATGTTGAAGATATAGATCAGAGATGTGCCAATTTCACAATTTAAAATTGAATCGTTTTATCATCAAAAGATGATTTGTCAAAAGCATTAGATTTCTCTATCGCCTTCAAGAAACTTTCTAAGTAGTTGTGAGAACTGAAGCAAAATTCATACTCGAAGATAAAAAACAGTTACAACCAGTTTTCAGAACTGATGTTCTGCTCTTATGGTTATCAGATTTCTAGACTGACGCTTCGTTCACTTTGAACGTTCGTTTACTCACGATTCCTCTCTGGGTGAAAAAATTTCTTCTGTGTTAGTAAAACTTTCCTTGTGAGTGAGTCCATTACTTGATGTATGTCTTGTGTTTGGCGCAGTTTGGCAAATATGGCCCTTGCGAATAAAACCCAATCCAACCAACCAACGTTCACTTTGACTGAGAAATGATATAGAAATAATTATGGCACCACAAGGGCAGATTTTTTAATTACTTTGATTTACCCTGGTACACCAATGGAGGCGAGCACTTTACTCCTCACAGACATACCACACATTCTAGGCACAACCCCTTTATAAAGAGGCCACAGATTCATTCCAGACGGCAAAACATCCATGCTTTAACCCGGTTTCGAACCAAGGACCTTGCGAGCTCCTAGCAAGCACCATGACCATTTTAGACATATTGATCGATGCGAGCCTCTAAGTTGGAATTTCATGCTTGATCAAATTCTCGCGAATCCTGAAAGAGGCAATGAGAGAGAAACAGAGGTGAAGAGAAACTGGAAACAGTCCAATACAAATACAAATATTGACAGCTACAGGCTCGAGCCCAACAAGGCTGGTCCTTTGTTTATGAATTCCCCAATTCCCACTGACTATCCAATTGTGTCTTAAATTCGTACACTCCCTTTGAATTAACTATATTTTCTGGCAACGCGTTCCAACTGTCTATTACCCTATTAAAGTAGTAGTTTTTCCTTAAATCCCGATTAAAATGTGTCTTATTCAATTTATACCCATGTCCCCTTGTTCTGTTATCCCTACTGAAATTTAAGCCCTCTGTGTCCCCTTGTTTTACAAACTTGAAAAGCTGAATCAAATCCCCCCTCCTTCTTCTTCTTTCCAGTGTATTCATGTTTAGCTTACTTAAACGTTCATTATAATCGAAATTTGCTAGCCCCTTTATTATTTTTGTAGCTCTGTGCTGAACCCTTTCAATTGATTCTATGTCCTTTCTCATATATGGAGCCCAGAATTGTACAGCATATTCTAGATGTGGTCTTACTAAACCCTTATATAACGGCAAGATTATATTCTTATCCCTTGAAGTTACAGTCTTTTTAATATACCCCAATAACCTATTAGCCTTTTTACCCGCAGCTGAACATTGGTGACCCATTTTAAAATCCCTGTGAATTATCACCTCAAGATCCTTGACTGTTTCTCCCTCCTTTACCTTTACTCCCTGCAGACAGTACTCGGCTCCACTGTTCCTGTAACCCATATGCAGAACATTGAATCGAAATTGATCAAACATGAACATTGAGTCGAATTAAATCAAAGGTATATTGGTTCGGGTATTTTTTTTATCTGCAAATTAAGCCCACACATGACAAAAAATTCATCAGTATCGATTAATTAAAAAAAATTAAAATTGCTTCTGTTTTATTGAGATGAAAATGTTAGAATTTGTTTCGGAGAGATTGCACATTTAAGAAAATGTGCTACTTTTGGTACCTTATAACTTGGAAAACGTCACTCTTAAAATTAATTACCAAGTTTGAAAGTTTTTGCTCACATTTGTTTTCTTTTTGTTTAGATCAAATATACACAGGTTTGGGAGATGGAAATATCGTCCGAATTACTGATAAGAAAGTAACTGAAATTGTTCGTACTGGCGAAAATTGTGGTAAGTTATTTAAATGTGCGTTCTTCTGTTAAAAAGTACCAATTGTTCGCGTGTTTAATATGTCATAATGCTAACAACTATAGCACATAGATTTAGAAACCTACTTTGTCTGTTTTAAATTCGTGAAGATATCTTTGTTTTTTATGAAACATTGAAATAGTATTGGGTGAGATGAGGCAAGTGAATATAAAATGAGTCAGTAAATAAAATAGGGGCTGAAACCTGCTGGAAATGTTTGAAGGAGTTTTGTAGACTAGGGGGCCTGCCCCCTGCTCGCTAACGCTCGCCAACCCCCGGAGGATTGCTTCGCTGCGCGAACCTATGCTCGCTTCGCTCGCCTCAATGAAGACATGTGTCCTAGCAGAAGGGATTGTTTACAAAATATGTTACCAAAAAAATGTTTTTCAAATCTAAATTTGCTGTATTACAGAAAAAATATATACAGTATCTCTAAAATCAGAATTCAAATGAAAACTTTGTGCAAATTTTGACTCGAAATGTGAGCGTTGCTTTAGAAATTGAATACCCAGCATGTTGTTTGTGTGTACATTTTCCCAGCACTCAAACGACCCACACTTTTTCATTGAGTTTGTTGCCGAAAGTTGTAGTGCAAGCGTCTTGTTGAACTATAATTGTTGGCCCTGAAAATGATCGTTTTTTAAATGGCCCTGAAAAGATCCTCCGCTTTATTTGATTTCTATTATAAACTAACTGCAACAGCTCATTAAAATTTCCTTTTTTTTTTCAATAAAATTTCACCCGATAACGCTATAAATTCAATCGATGCGCGAGACTTCGCGATAAACAAACATCGTACAGTGTTGCCAAAACGCGATTACAAATAACGTCTTTTTTGCGTGCCACGTAAGAGAATTATATATATAGATTAGTTTCACCGCTGGAGCGCTTCTAATTTCGGTAGTGAATCTGAGTAGATTTAAGAAGGGTGTGAACGAAATTATGTGCACTTGCCACACTCACAATGCTATCAAATTACAAACAAGAAAACAGTCTCGGATATGTACTGGTCCCATCATATAAGAATGCCCGACCTCATGAAATACTATGGAAGAGTATTTTTTAATTTGTCAGTGGAAAGAAAACTAAACAAGGTAGGTTTTTAAGTAACGTCTCACTGGGCAACTGAACGGGCTATTGGCGACGGTTCGCGATCCATTCCGATGGGAAAGATTCGAAGACAACACCACGTAATTTTGTACCACGATCATCAAATAACGAGGTCCACAGTTGAGCTCTCCTGACTTCCATACCACGCCAATATCAGGGCGTTTGAGGCCAGGGCAGATTTAACGTGCACCAACAACGTGTACACGACGGTCTTTGGTTCGACCAAGTTTCGAACTCGCAACCCTCTAGTTGCAATTCCGTTGCTCTTCTAACCCGGTTATCCCTGCGTCTTGAGCAAACAAGAGGGTAAACATATTAGTGGGTCTGGGCTCAAAATATGAAATTCAGAACCGTAACAAACTATTACAGTTGATCCGATAGCTCGGTTGTTGACCTGTTTCTAATGAAAACAGTTTCGTTGTAACAAAAGCTATTTAACAACAACAAAATGTAACAAGGTAGCGAGGAGACCTTATTCTCATCAGGGCTACGGAAGTTCCTCTAACTGGCGTCTATTGCTTGAATGACACCCACGCGATCACACAGCGCCCTCTAAAGATTGTGAGAGACTTTAACAGTAGTATTTGGCTCAGTATGAACTTCGAAGATTTGTTTCCGCTCCTTTTCCACCTCATCTAATTAAAAATAAAAATTATATATGGAGATGCCATCTTACTTTGAGAATATGTAGTGCAAAACAAATTTTTCGAACTTTTTTTCACTCATGAAGGTTTAAAGTAGGGAATTCAGCTGCGCTGAAAAATTGGAACCACTCTTTCCTATTTGTCTCACCTAACCTTGATCTAAAAATACCTGGAGCTGTCCTCGGATCTTTGCCATCGTGTTTGATCCCGGAACGTCGTCAATAGCCCTTTGTGTTGCTCCAGTGCAACGTTAAATAAAATACCTACCTACATATCTTTATTATTTGCACGCGTTCAAAATACACTCATGTCCATAAATTAATTACAATTCAAAATCACACGGAAATCGAACTCTAAAGTAAAAATTTCACAAACATTTCACACATCTTCAAGAATAATATCCAAATTACAGGAAGCCATCAGATGACGCCGATAGTACGTCACAATGACGAGAGTGTAAGAGAGGTGTATATAAGGAATGGTAGCAAAGAAGTAAAATTGTTCACAAGCGTTTTGTAAGCCGCTCAGTACTACAACCGAATAATTATGTCACAGAGGACGCATATCGATGATTTTTTACGTGGTAGAATTATCGGCCGCCTGGAATGTGGGCGTACTCAGACGGAAGTTTCAGTAGAACCTTGAATCGCCCAAAGTGTCATCTCTAGGCTTTGACAAAGATTCCAAAACGATGGAAATGTCAGTAGACGTTACAGTACAGGTCGTCTCCGAGTTACAATGCCGAATGACGACCGGTATTTGGCAATAACTGCAAAAAGAAGCAGACGGAACACAGCATCCGACCTTTCTCGTCAGCTATCTTCAGCCACGAGTACGACAGTTTCAAGGCAAACCAATTACAGATGTTTGAGACAGACATGTTGGTCTTTATGCTCGCAGACCTGTCAGATGTGTTCCGCTCACGGCAACTCACTGTCGCCAGTGGTTAGCCTGGAGTAAAGAACATGCAATGTGGGCATCGTCACAGTGGGATTGTGTGATGTTTTCCGACGAGTCCAGGTTTAGCTTGCAGTCTGATTCACGGCGGACGTTCATATGGAGAACGCCAGGTACCCGTAACCACCAAGACAACATTATTGAACGACACCGTTACGGTGGTGCAGGATTCCTCGTTTAAGGCGGAATTATACTGGGCTCCAGAACAGATCTACATGTTCAAATCGGAACCATGAGAGGCCAAATTTATTGGGATATCATTCTGGAACAACATGTAGGTTTGTTTAGGGGTGTCATGGACGTAGAATTTGTGTTTATGGAGGACAACGCCCGTCACCGTGCAAACATTGTAAACGAATGCATTGAATCTGAGAATATCACCCGTATGGAATGGCCAGCATTCTCACCTGATTTGAATCCGATAGAGCATGTGTGGGACATGCTTGGCCGACGAGTTACAGCCCGTCAACCACCTCCTACATGTGAACCGGAACTTCGGAGAGCATTGCTTGATGAGTGGAGTGATCTTCCCCAAGATCAGTTTTATAATTTGATCCTCAGCATGCCTAGGCGTTGTACGGATTATATTTCATCGTCTGGGAGACATACAATGTATTAACCATCATACCAACCATGTCATGTTAAGTTTTTGTAAGGTCGATAATTTTGCAATTACTCCAGTTTCAAAAATCGTAGTTTTTATGAATGGTATCATACATACACCATCTTTTTTGGTCTTTATCTTTTGTTTAATAAATGGGCTTTATGAAAAAGTCACGTTTCTAAGTCATATCTTGTTTTTTTAGTAGTTTTGAATTCTTGAGTAGATTAAACAAGCGTTATTCACAATACAGTTTGTTGGTCACTTAGGTCCTTACGTAGAACAGGGCTTCCACATGGGCGGTACTGCTGTTGCCACGGCAACGGGACCCGTAAAGGGGCAAAATAATGCGATAAAAGAAACAAAATTCGTAAAACTGGGGACGATGTTGAAAATAACTTTGCACATGTCAAATTAAAATGTAAAAATCCCAAAAATGTAACATTATCCATGATGAAACCAAGAAAATTGTAAATTAATTAATTCCTGTTTGTTTTACACTTATACTTTTTATATATTAAGTATTAAAAAAGTTTGAATTCTATTTTTTAATAAGCTCTTTTGATTTTTAATTTCATTTACAGAATTGTACATGTACAAAGAACATTTTGATTTTCCGGATATTAAAACTGTATGTTGCATGTAAAACTATGTTTATTAACCAAGTGTTTATTTTTGTTTATTCCATATTACACTGTTTATGTTTGAACAGAGATATTTAGAATTTTTTTGAGATGGGGGATAGGCACTTCATTTTAGCTGGCTACGGGTTTAATAACAGTGGCAACGGGGTCCACAGATTGATGTGGGGGGGGGGGCTAACGTAGAAACAACGGCGGACAATTCTAATTATGAAATCAATATTTGAAAAAATTATGAACTGTGTATGTGTGTGTGGAGCATTAATATTTTTTGATGAAAATCAATCCAGGGTTACTTTTACAACGATACAAAATTTCAGCTCTCACACGTCTGTATATTTTTTTTTACTCGAATAAATTTAATAATTCAATTTGGAATAAAAATGATTAAATTTTCAAAACTTGTTAAAATATTTTTTCCAACTCCAAAAGGAGGAATCGACTGATACTTCTGAATCTGGGTACAGCTACACTCTACGTTTATGAACGGTGGCAACGGTTTTGGCGAGTTTTTTGGCGCACTTCTAGTAGCGAGTTACGATAGATTAAGACAACCCATCTGTCTTTATGTTTAGTGTGGTTTTCATGGCAACCTCGGCAAACGGTAACTTTCAATTTTCATTTTGATTATTCTAGAAAGTTCTTCCAAACTCTGTTTTAAATCGCTTGATTTCATTGGTTCGTTTGAAATTTTTTTATTTGCTTCCATTAGTTATTTGGATTTTAAAATATCCTTTGATTGCATTGGTCCTTTTAAATTTTTTCTTTGATACTATTGGTTTATTTATTTGTATTTCTACAGTTGTGGAATTTTTATTTCATAATAATTTTTTTTTCACGGCAGAGTTCTGACATTATTGTTTTTTGCCGTTTGTGGAATATTCTTGTTTCGTAATTTTTTTTCTCGGAACAGTTCTGATGTATCAGGTTGTATTATTTCTTGCTTTTTTTTCTTTTAAAAATATTTTTCTTTTCAAACAGCCTACTGCATTTAGTGTAATTGATAAGTTTCAGGGTATTCTTACCCAACATTCACAGCTTTGTTTTTCTGCTGGTTCACAAATGTGTTCTGAAATGTGTTTAAGCTTACGACTTTTTGCGAAAGTTTTAAAAAATATATACTTTTTGAAACGTTCTCAAATAATGTGTTTTCAAACTTTCATTTTCCGTTGTAAAAAGGAAAATATTTTTGAAAGAAAATTTTTTTTTGTGAAATAATTCTTACTTTGGCGACTTTAGAAGTTCGCCATAAAAATCGCCAAGGCTGTTGCCACCACTCATAAACGTAGACTGTAGCTGTACCTGAATCTGTAATGATTTACAAAATTTGCTTATGTGATGGTCCTTTTTAATTTTAGGAGGACAATATGAGGAACACGTTTGTGGTCGTCCATTGGGAATGGCCTTCAACAAAGCAGGTCTACTCTATGTTGCCGATGGTTATCTGGGTCTGTTTTCTATTAACGTGAAAACAGGTAAGACCATTGCATTTTTATTTCAGAAAATATTACTAATTTCTTTTTGTGTTTTACTAAAAGTAAGGGGAAGAAATTCCCTGGTGCAGTTTTAATGGTATTTTTTTCATGAATCGGAGACCTATCTTCCCAGAGAAAAATATCTCGTGCTTCAGTCTCCTCTTATTCATGTCATCGCTTTTAGGTAGTGTTATTATCTGGTCAATTTTTCTTATGACTAGACATATCGTCAAGACGACCACCAAGAGGGTTAAGATTCTCTGTAATCGTCTTTTAGTCAAGCAACAAATTAACAGTTCCTGATTAACTACAGATAATCTCGATCTACGATTAGCGACTTTCAGTGAGGAGATGATCCCCGAAACAGACAACTGCTTTAACATTGAATATCTCCGGATATATAACGATAATAAATTCATAAAATTTTATTTTTCGACTCTAATTGGACTTTGTAGAATCTGATTAAGACACCGAAACACATGGCGTCGCCATTGGAAATTTTGTTATTTATGCAAAATTTAACTTGAAAACGGCCCTTTATACCATGTTTTTTAAATTTGCATTTGTAGAGAATATCATTCCCTATTGAATGATATCTTTGAATTCGTTCCACTATGAATATTGCTCGATATAAATGGTGGTTTCGTATTTTTTTCGCGACACTTGCTTGTTGAGAATGTCTTGTTTTGGGATCGATCCGTTTTAAGTTGAATTTCGCAACATATAATTATTGGGATAATGTATCCCTGTCGTGAGTGAGCCGGTGTGGTCAAGAGGATAAATACATGCTTAAAACATTTTTAGACAACAATTTTTTCAGCATATTGTTTATCACTTGCACCTTGACGCCCCCTATTTCTCCTAGAGCTAGCATCCCCCCCCCCATTTTTTCGCTGGCGACTTTGGAAATCAGTGCTCTAGATGAACACACACATATGACGTTAAGAGGATGGGTATGTTTGACGTAAAATCACATCGAGCATTTAATCCTTTGAAATACAATATGCTAACAATTTTTTTGGGGAAGAAAACCTATACTAAAACTGTTTTAGAGCTTTTACTTCGAGCATCAAAACTGTGTTTACTAAATAATCCGTTTTTTTCTGAAACAGGTAAGAAAAGTAACATCCTACCCTCAACAACGCTAGTTGATGGAGTTCCTTTGACATTTTTGAATGCATTGGCTCTGGACGAAAAGGAATCTGTTATTTATTTTACTCAGTCAAGCACTCACTGGAACTTGAGTCAGGCAGTGCACAGTTTGGTTAATCACGACATATCTGGCCGGTAAAGAGTCATTTTTCTCTTATTCTCAATTCAAAGCACCACACACTATAGATTAAGCATATGCTCAATTTATTCGTAATCATAAACTGCATTATTTTACTAGTCAGATTTTTTCAAATATCCTATTGAAAAAATTCTATGGCAATGAGTCCAAAGAGGTAATTCTCACTTTTACTCGCTTAAGAAAATTGTTTATTGTAATTACAAAAAAGCCAACTACGGAAAAATGAATATGACCTCTATGGACAAAAAATATAAATAATAAAATTTGATTCGGGGTACAGCTACACTCTACGTTTATGAGTGATGGCAACGACTTGGCGTTTTTTTTGGCGCACTTCTAGTAGCGAGTTACGATAAATTAAGGCAACCCATCTTTCGTTTCGGTTGTTATGGTTTTCATGGCAACCTCGACAAACGGAAACTTTCAATTTTCATTTTGAATATTCTAAAGTTCTTCTAAAATCCGTTCAAATCGTTTGATTTCATTGATTCGTTTGAAATTTTTTCTTTCCTCCCATTGGTTATTTTGATTTTAAAATATCCTTTGATTGCATTGGTCGTTTAAATTTTCTTTTCTTTGATACCATTGGTTTATTTATTTGTATTTCTACAGTTGTGGAATTTTTATTTCATAATAATTTTTTTTCACGGCAGAGTTCTGACATGTATTGTTTTTCGCATTTGTGGAATATTCTTGTTTCGTAATTTTTTTTCTCGGGACCGTTCTGATGTATCAGGTTGTATTATTTCTTGCTTTTTTTCTTTTAAAATTTTTTTTCTTTTTCAACTTGCCTACTGTATTTAGTGTAATTGATAAGTTTCATGGTATTCTTTACCCAACATTCGTAGCTTAGTTTCTCTGCTGGTTCACAAATGTGTTTTGATATGTGCTTAAGTTTACTACTTTTTGTGAAAGTTTTTTAAAATATTCTTTTCAAAACGTTCTGAAAATGTTTAAAAAGTGTGTTGCAGAAAGAAAAAAAGTTTTGACAGTAAAAGTGTTAGGAAATAATTATTTCCTTGGCGACTTTAGAAGTGCGCCAAAAAAAAAAATCGCCAAGGCCGTTGCCACCGCTCATAAACGTAGACTGTAGCTGTACCTGATTCGGTATCGGCCCCTCGTTAAATTGGCGACTCAAAGTTTCTTCGCCAAACGGTCCTTTTGATAGGTCGCCTTATTTTCATGCTTTCTTCTTGATTGCAAGTGGTAGTGCAGGTGTCTACGATGGATCCATATTCCAAAATTATCGCCATTTCACAACCTCTACCAACAAAAAATACGATAATTAATAAAATTTGATTTGGTATCGGTGGTAGTGCAGGTAAAATTTTCTTCGCAAAACGGTCATTTCGATAGTCCGCCTTATTTTCATGCTTTCTTCTTGATCGCAATTGGTAGTGCAGGTGCCTACGGCTACGATGGATCCATATTCCAAAATTATCGCCAATTGGCAATGGTATCGTGTTCTTGTGTATAAGTGAAAATTTTATGTGAGCTAAGCTTTTAATCTTGAATGAACTCTTATGTAATTGAGTGCTAGATTTTACATAGCAAGATAAAATTAATTAGACAGTTGTCTATGAGATAATTACTTTACTTCATTTAAGAAAAATGTCAAAAGAGATAAGAAATATATAAATTATTCCTTAGAATTATTTATTGAAACCTTGTAGAAACGAATCTCTTTGGAAGAATTCAAATTCTCGGAATGAATATAAAAATAATAGTACTTCCAAAGCCATATTTCATCCCTCGAGGCTATGCGTTATTCACTTAATTTTCAACGCTTTATTAGGGTATGAATGAAAACTTTCAAATTCAAACACATTCTATCATTTTGACTTCAAGCTAGCGGATAAATTTATTTCAGACCCTTGGCGCCTGTGAGGCTAATTGTCCTAATTAGTTTGCAAATTTTTGGACACCGTAATAAAGTCACACCAAATGCATCTTGTTGAATGACAACTATCCCTTGCAGAGGACAAAAATGCTATAGTCGCGAAAACTGGAATACAATATGTCTTTGCTGGTAGAAATAGCTCTGTACAAATGTGAAGAAAAGCTTCTATATGTACATTCTGTCTACCACGAGAACTGGTCTAAACGCATAGTCTGCCATTGTTTATTGCCTTTGAATCCTGTTTCTATAGCGACCACGGCCATTTAAATTTTGCGTTGTGAGCAGTTCTAGTGGGAAAGACGGTAGCTTCAGTCGCGTTTTCAGCAAATGCAAAATACAAACAAACATTTTCTATTTTGCTGAAACTTTTACGAAAAGGACTATTTCATTTTTTCATTTTGAGCCCATAATCGTAATTCCTATTTCTGCAACAATGTTCTCTTCTCACGCAGATTACTAAAATACGATCTGAAGACCAAAGTTGTGACGGTGGTGCTTAAGGATCTGCCATTTCCCAATGGTGTCACACTTACTCATGACGGGACTGCTCTGCTTATCGCTGGAGGAAACACGAACAAGATATTTAAGTAAGTCCAAAGTTACTTTCTGCTTACAACAAAGGTTTTCTCTAAATTTGTCAGGACTCCTTAGAAAGCCGCGGATCTTTGCTTTGATAACCACCGTGTTTCGCTAGGCAAAATGAGATGTTTTGAGGTATGAAATTAAGAAAAACATGATTCCTTTTAGGGTGAGATAATTTTGTAAAACACTATGAGTTATGTGAAACTAAATGTGGTTGTTTGAGATCGTTGTATTGGTATAAACCGAGCAAAAAAACTAGATCGTGGAACGCAGCAAGGTGAAAATCGTCTGACTTCGTGCGAGGTTGAGAAATTTCCTATAGTATCGAATGAGAATTGTCTTGCGCAATGATTTTTCTCCAACTGTTAGCTTACCCAACCTTGAATCACAAAAGCATAATTTTAAAAAAATTATTTGCCATCCGTATTTTTAATTATTCTCCTTTATGCTCTGCTGATGGCTAATGAAATTAAAAAAATTATTCCATGCTTTGGCAATTCAAGATCAGCAAGCGAGTCATCATTGCTCTGGACAGTTATCATTCGATTCAATGGGGAATTTCTCAATCCCTCACGAAGCCAGACTATTTTCACCTCGGCTAGTGGCAGATAATGGCTAAGATGTCATCTCAAAAAAATAATGATGACTTCAACTGACAGAGGGATGATACATTCTAATTTTAGTGCAAAGGAGAGATGATTCAAAAAGAGTTACCATTCTAGGGAGAAGTAGACGTGTTTCTGAGATTTTCATACTTCTAGAAGCAATTTGTGGTAAGTCAATGTAAAACTGTTGAGCATTATACACGCTTCTCGGAAATAAATATTGCGATTTACAATAGTTTTTTATTCCTCTTGTTCACGGATGTTAACTTTTTTTACAATTTGATGATAAGACCAAGATCTGGTCAGATTTCAAGATATCTCATCCATCGATATCTGCTAATGGCAAGATATCTCGCCAAGACAAACACTCGGAGTGTTTAGTGCACACATCCGGTTTTTCAACGTGTGGCACCGAAGCTCAACTATACACTTATAACTGTGAAATGACGCACGAACTCATTTCGCGCCATTTGTGATAAATATTCTTTCGAAGAAAACGTGTTTATTTCGCTTACTTGGTGTAAAAAAAGTATATTTTGAAACAAAATAGACGTTACTGGATACAACCATTTATTAATTATTATTTATATTCCATTTGTTTATGAAAACAAGGTACTTCACAACAGAGACTCATGTGCGGCAACAGTGGGGAACTGCGGTACAAATTGCACGCGAGTTGGACGTGCGTCGCCCCAGCGGCGCTGGAGGCATGTGTGCACTGCTCCATTGGATCTAATGTATCTCAGACCGCACTTGCGTTGCGGCAGCGGTGCCGCACGTTGAAAAACTGGATGTGTGCAACGGGCCTTAGAGAGCACGTCTTTTCCAGATTATTATCTTACATTAGCAATGTTGTGTTATACTACATTAGTCCATTCCCTGTAAAATGTTCCCTTTCCAGGTATTTCATCAGCGGTGAAAAGAAGGGCGTGAACTTGGAGCTTCCTATCGTGCTGCCCGGTGAACCCGACAACATAACCCCCAACAAGCGAGGCAACTACTGGGTGGCCATTGCCTCGGCCCGCACACAGGAGTCACCAAATCTGCTCGACAGACTCAGCGACAAACCACTTGTGAGAAAGATAATGCTACATGCCCACAGACTGTGCCCTGCCGTTACACTGATGCTTGCTCTTCCATACAAGCAAGTAAAAGAGATAGGATTTGAGGTAAGTGCATCACTGTTTTTTATTTCCAACAAGCCACTGCGTGGCTAGCCCGGCGTTGCACGTGCCCGTTGCCAACAAAACGGGCAACGCCGAGATGTATGGTATTAAACTGGTGTAAAATTTTCCGCATATTTCAAATCCGTTGAATTTTACAATCTACAATTCGATCTTTAACGCTTCCGATTTTACGAAAACGGACTTAACAATCCCAGTCAAAACGATTTTATTTGTTTGCTCTCATTCGCTCAAATGGTAATTTTAGTTAACGTCGTACTAGAGCAACACAACGGGCTATTGACGACGGTCCGGAATCAGTCCCTTAAGGGAAAGATTCGAGGACAACACCTCGTAATTTTGAACCACGGTCAGATGACGAAGCAACACCTGAGCTGGCACCCCACTCTCCAAACTTCCACACCAACCCAATGTGAGGACTTTCGGCCACGACAGATTTAAGGTGCACCAGCCGCCTCTACACCATACGCTTACAAACATCCATGCCCGGATTCGAACCAGGAACCTTCCGATCTAGAGGCTAACACCTTAACCACTATACCGGTTGATTGTAAGAGTAAGGCCCGGTTCACACATTCGGTTTTTCAACGTGCGGCACCGAAGCCCAACTATGCACACATAACCGTGAAATGACGCACGAACTCATTTCGCGCCATTTGCGATAAATATTCTATCGAAGAAAACGTGTTTATTTCACTTACTTAGTGTAAAAAAGTATATTTTGAAACCCAAAATAGACGTGACTGGATACAACCATTTATTAATTATTATTCATATTCCATTTGTTTATGAAAAGGTACTTCAGAACGTAGACACATGTGTGGGCGCCGTGTTGAACTGCGGTACAAATTGCACGCAAGTTGGACGTGCGTCACCCCAGCGGCATGTGTGCACTGCTCCATTGGATCTAATGTATCTCAGACAGCACTTGCGTTGCGGCAGCGGCGCCGCACGTTGAAAAACCGGATGAGGGCACCGGACCTAACGGATTAACAACCGGAGGGTTACCACTTCGAAACTAGGTCCAGCCAAAGACTGTCGTGTACACGGGGGCTGGTGCATATTAAATGTCCTCATGCTGGCGTGGTGTGGAATTTTGGAGTGCCAGTTCACGTATCTGAAAGTGGTATCTATCACGTCATCTGAACGTGGTTACGGTGTCCTCGGATTTTTATGTGCGGGATTTATCCCGAACCGTCGCCAATAGCCCTTTGTGTTGCTCCAGTGGGACGGTTAATTAACTACCTACCTTCTATATTTATTTAAAACTACGAATTGCGATAAGAAAAAATGTTTTTGTCAACACGGTAGGTCATTTGATTTCTTTTTTTACCTTCAATTAGAGCCTATCAAAGGTATTTTTCACTTTTTAAGGTTAGATGTACTAGATCGCAATAGATTAACCCATGAAAACACAAGTGAAGATACTTTTGTTTTAAAACTATGCCCTTGACTAGGTTTAAGCCTAGGACCTAGTTTAAAAAAATTATCAATTTTTAGTTAATCTATAAATATTGACCACGAATTGTGATGACTCTCGACAGTGAAAGACCTTTAAAAACTAAAATGAAAAATCAGGCCTTTTTAAGGCCTCTGGGAATCTTTCTGCTCTACGCTTTCTATTTGAGCTGTGACATGACTATCTCGCTAATTTCCTCATGGCTTCATTTTGTATTCGATTTCATCCTTTGGTGATTATAATTGTCAAGCTCAAACAAATTAAGCAGTTTTACCAAATTCTTAATTGGTGTGATTTATTTCTTAATTCATTAAGAATCTTGTAGAAATGCAACAAAATAACTTTTTGTAACGCCAAAAATATGGAATCCTACTACATGAAAAACGTTTTCCCTCTCCTATCATTGGTTAAAAGTTAAATTAAAATATTTTCAAAAGAAACAAATATTAAATTATGACATAAATATAACTGAAGGAGTAACAAAAGCGATATTATTTTTAAGTAGTTTAAAACACAAAAATATATAACATTTTACAGAAATTTAGTTAAAATGAGTTATGCATTACAATTTTTGTGCTATTATTACTAAGACAGATGTATTTTTGAGTTGAGATTTACTAATTGAATTACGATTTTGAGTATTCTGAACTGTAAATATTCATGAACAATGAAGCATATCAAGGATGTTTCCTTGTGCCCTCATTATATACTAAAAAAAAAGATAATAATTAGCACTTGAATAGCAATAAGTGATTTCTAAGACCTGTTGTATTCTTACCTCAACGAGCTTTACAGTTAGTTTATTATGTTCTTCGAAATAATTTCGATGTTTCAAGCAATTAAATTTTTTTTGGTTACAGTGGCAGACTTTTCGTGCGTTTGTCGACCTTCTTCCCAGTCATGGCATGATCATAGAGTTTGATGATTCTGGAAAGATATTGCGGAGTTTGCACTCACCATCTGGCAAAGTGACACATATATCTGAAGTGTTGGAGCTCGATGGCTACCTGTATCTGGGTTCATGGAGAAACCGATTTGTAGGAAGATTAAAATTGTAAATTAGGACGACAATCAACTTAAGAAAAGATTAGATTTTAAAATTACAAATTTTATCTGCTCACTCTAAAAGATTCATTACTTGTTATTTTAATTTTGAATGAATGAGAAGTGAAAAAAAATTTGTTACAGAACAAAACTGAATCAGTGGTATCAATTAGGATACGAGCCATGAAGAAACTAAGTGACTTGCCATTTTATTTTGCTCACTCAAAAATTGCAATTAAATTGAAATGCTTTTCACTGTTAACAAGTACGCTTTTCAATTCCATTGCCATGATACATGGCACTGATCATATTATGAGTAAAATATACAAAAATAGTATTACATACATTGTAATATGTATATTAACAAATATATATTATATTACAGTCAAATAGAAGAAGTTATTTATTTTGATGTTCACTTTTGTTCAAAAAAATGTTTAAAAAAAATCAACATTTAAATTACCTTATCTCAATTGAATTGTATGCTATTGTTGATTTAATATTTGCACTCAAGTTCAAGTTCAGAAAATTTACAATCCTTATTAAATCTGCAGTTTTTACAAATACTTATTCTCAAGGAGAAGTTTGATACTGAATTTTATTAAGATATGTATTTGTGTAAGATTATATTGAGAAATAAATAATGTTTTGAAAAAGTGTTTCAATTTTAACAAATCTACAATAAATAGCAATTTAGAAGTTAATTATATGCCTGTCTTTCTTTTGACCTAGCACTGACAAGAATATATTATAAAAATAAATTTTAGGATCAAAATATAAACAATTTCAGTTTGTTATTAATAGCTAAATTTTCATTAAGTGAATGAATAATTTTAAAATTGAGATAATATCAAATAAAATCAACTTAAATTTTGTATTCTATTCAATATAAAGGGTAATGAATGAAAATGATTTAAATGCAAAACATTTATTTACATTTATACAAAAATATAACATTTTTAAATTCTGATATCGAAACAAAATGTGGAATACATAACCTTTTTACAATGGCACTGATTATAATAGTTAAATGCTGACAAACAAAAATTTTGCATACTCTAATTTTTTTCATAGCTATCTAGAGGATAATGCTCATGATATTGCTCAACATGGGTTTTAATTTCTTCCATCTGTTCCTTCAAATGAGGCGGCATCTCATCATAAACATCTTTTAGCATTTCGTCAAGGGATGCTCTTTTGAGCTTTTCAGCCTTAACCACAGTTTGCATCACCTAAAAAAAAATTATTGAATACAAATTTTTATTGTTAGAACCATAATCAAAACTGGAAAATTGCCCATCCAAATACTTAACGTAATGATCTTGAAGAGCAATTTGTACAACATTACAAATGCATTTTGGAATGGCAAACTTTTTATATTAAGTTATTAAAAACACTTTTCATGTACCTTGATTTAACTTGCAGCAGAAATAAAATTTATTATACAGTTCCAGTGTAAAACATAACTGGGCCAAAATTTTCAGAGCACATCAACAGCTTACAAGTGGAGCATATTAAGTTAAAAGCAGTTCTGAGAAAATGAAGGGGTTGGTTGGTAGTTTTAGGGTTTTATGGTGCTAGGACCATATTTGGCCAAGTTGCGAGAAACACTAGACAATGTCAAGTACACAATGAAATGTACAAAAGGGAGAAAAACAAGGGACTGGGAATAGAGCAGTAGAATGAAAACATAAAAAGATTGCTTGTGGGTATCCCAGGAGCTTAACCCCCATGTAGGGATGTTAATTGCATCATGGAACTCATCACTGGTACTTTTGAATCACCGTTCGTATATGCTACTAAATTATCACAATAACAGAGATTTGATAGCAGTGATTGAGAATAGCTGTGATTTGGTAGCTGTGATTGAGAATATCTGTGATTGAGGGATATTGCTTGATCCTGATACTGGGACTGAGATTTGGAAGAAGGGGGCTAAGTGATATCAGCTGATATAATTTTACTCTATCAGTGATTGCGACTGGTATTGGTTATTTGGTAGCAGTGAAAACTGCTTCTGAGTATCAGTCATTTGGTATGCCTAATCGGTTGTAATCTTTTGGAGGTTGTCAGTCGCGACTTTAACGACTGAGTGCAACAATTTTTTAAAATCACAAAGAACAGCATTCCCTTCCAAACAAATTGATTCAGTCACAGTTTAGAATCACAGATATTATTCGGTAGCAGTCACAGTTGGAACTGTTACACTGTGAAATTACTATAAGTATAACATCCCTACCCTCATGTTTACTAAAGACAGTAAGCACCATGGGAAAGGAAAAGATTGCTAGAGTACCTTGGGGACGTGAAGCCAGAATCCAACTAAAGTAGACGTGCCCCTGATGGACAAAAATTAAGGGGAAAAATTCTACTGACTAAGTATGTTTGTCCAGAAATCTGACCTTCACACACACAAAAAAAAAAAAAAAACAGTGGATTTCACTAATCAATGTTTCCAAAAAACTTTTACTCTAAACATACAAATGTGATTCATTTACAATTAGCTCACACATTATTTAGACAAGTAATTAATAGAAATTATGCAAGAGCTTCAAAAATGACTGATGAAGGATGATTAAACTGTATAGCTATTTGTGTGTGTGTGTGTGACAGGAAGAAAACATCAATCAGGACTAAAAAAAAAAAAAAAAAAAAAAAAACGAGAGAAAAGGTCAAATTCAAATGTTATCTTTGAACAGGGATCATAAGCAGAGGCAGCGTTGGTTGGGTTTTCATGATGTATAATAGGAGTTTTAATGACACTGAATAGAGAAATACACCCAGGGAGGAATTGCATCTGCACTGCCTACAACTCATAAGTTGCAAATGCAGTATGAATACCTACTGAGCCCCAACAGTCCAATTATAAGGGGAGAAAAACTGGTGTGTCAGATAAGGCAGAAACTGATAAGATTTCGGGAAAAATAATCTGATATCTACTCTCAAAATAAACATTAGAGATGACCTTTAAATTTTTACCTCATATGACACATTAGTGAAAGATAGCCTTTCCATGTGGGGAAAGGTTCAAAGATAACATGTTTAAACTTGAATTTTTATTTATTTTGGTTTTGATGATGAATGGATGTTTTCTTTGTTCCACAAAAATACCTGCAGACCAGTTTTGTCATCTTGTTTTTATCTTCAATAGTCATTTTTTAAGCTCTTACACTATTCACTGCTAGAAAATATGTAGTTTAAGTTGCAATTCACTTTCTAAAAAAAAATGATAATTCAGTTAAATTCTTTGTCTGCACACTGTTGCTTAAAGGTAGAGTGGATAAGCCTGCAGAATCTGGATTATTGAGTGTGTCAATCACCATGTAATCTATCTATCTATATACATAAAAAAGAATGTAGGTGTATATTCTTTATACAAATCTACACCGTTTGACCAATACACAAAATTTGGCACACTTATAATTTATAACACTGCGGAAAACATAGGCTATTTCTTTCCTATCTTCAGACCAATCTGTAGCCACGAAAATTAGCACACAGGTAGTCCTAAAAGTGCACCTCGAAGCCCCATTTTTAAAATCTAAAGTTTGCTTTCCTGCAATAATTGGACATGAACAAGAAAACACGTTCTACAGGGTTTGTGTATTTGAGTTAACACAGGGAAATGTTCCTGTTATGTTTTAACCCACTGGCTGTTTATCCCGCGATTTCCACGGGCAACTCAAATGTAGCAAAATTTGCTCATCCCGCGGGCATGTGATTTTCTATCTTTATCGAGGAGCGCATCCCGCTTTTTCACTGTTTAACCAATGAAATAAATTACATACAGTGTTAGACGCTAAATTAAGATTTTGGTCAACAGTTGTCGCTAGTCGTCCACTAAATTGCGGCATTTGAAGGTACTTTGTATTTACCGCTCTAACTTCGTGCCTTTGTTTGGCGCCTTTTTCTAATCAGAAATGGTTACTAGAAAACGTTCAGCGATTGACAGAGTATATATTCCTGATGATTTATCAGATTCTGAAAGTGATTTTAGTTTTGATAGTGATATAGATTTTTCGGACTGCTCCTCAGATAGCGATGAATCTGATCATGATTCAATAAACTTGCAAAGCGTTAGGCAATGGTGCAAAATAGATATAAAGAATATTCCTCGTCCTCCTCCTCCAGTTCCTGTTCGTGAAAATCCGGGAATTACTGTGCATATAGCTAACAATAACTTCTGACAGTTTAGTTTCTCATGATAAAAATCTATATAAAAAGTCTTTTCTAGAAAGAAAAAAATGCATATTTCAATTCTCCAATATATATAGATTTTTAATATGCAAAAAAAAATACATGATTAATGTAGCGATTTCGGTCTACAAATTGAGCAGTCAGAGGGTTAAACACGAGCAGCGACACCGGCTTATTCAGCTAATTCATAATATAATAAGACTGGCTGGGTTTTATGGTAAAAAGGCGATATTTTATCAAACTGCGCTAAGCATAATAACAGATAAAAAATGTCAGGTAATTCACATACAAGGAAATTTTTACTGTCACAAAAGAGAAATACACCCTGAGTTAGTAACAGAAATTTAATCTGCACATCTACAGCTTACAGGTTGCTAGCAAAATGAGCAAATCTATTTAAGCCTTAAAGCTTCCACAGTAGGGACCCCAACCTTTCTATCTTACATTTTTGTTCATCTACCTAAAAATTTTGCTTAGGAAAGAACAAAACAAGAATGACATCTGACGAAATCTAAGACGCAGTTTTGCAACCAACTCACATGTTTCTTTGCTAAACTCATCAATAAATCAATGAACATATTTGATGCCAAGCATGTTTTGATACCTAAATTGTAACAATTTCATTTAGTTTGTGCTCCTTAGTAATTCACCATAATTACCAGAATGCACTTATTCATATTCAAAATATCAGGAAACAGTGGAAATAACAAGTCGCTTTGTATATATTTTAGAATTTCAGACACTTGCATATGAATTATGGTATATTTCCAAATGATTTCACATCAAGCAATATGTAATGTTTCAGCAGCTCTGAAGGTGACATACTAGAGGTATGATCGTACATTGTCACATAAAAGCTGTAACACATCTGACGTCACAACGTAATTGTCACAAATCAGATGAGCTACAGCTTTCAATAAAGTCACTAACATTTCACAGTAGCATATGAAATTTTTACTTGTTTTTTGGTCTCTTCCTTCCATGCTTTTTCTTTGGATTCATCCCACCAATTTTGATTTTCCATGTACTTCCTCAAACGAGAAATTGGATGATCTTGCTGATGCCAAAACCTAACTTCATCAACAGACCGATAAGCACTGCTATCATCTGAAGTACTGTGATGACCAATTCTGTATAAAATAAAGGCAAATGTAATAAAATACAGTATTTGATAAAATACAGGAAAATAAATATCACTTGTTCAAATTTTTTACAAAACAAAAATTTTGTTAGAAATAAAAAATCCAAGCCTACCAAGTTTAAAAGAACGTTTTTACCTGTAAGTCATAGCTTCAATAAGAACAGGTTTCAACTCCTCAACAGCTATTTGACGAGCGGCTTTTGTGACATTGTATACGGCCAGGATGTCATTGCCATCTACTCGTATCGAAGGAATACCATAAGCAGGGCCCCTTGCAGCTATAAAAATTGAATCATATCAGTATTAATTATACTTACTGTTACTTACAGGCAGTAGGGTAACATAACACTGGTAACTGAGGATACTGAGATTTGATCATAAGCTAAAACAGCTAATGCTTAGCTTTAGACCTTACCAGTCACTGTGTAAGTTATTAATCTGGTGTAAAATTTTCCGCAGTTTTTAAATCTGTTGCAATTTTTAATCTATCTTTAGCGATTCCGATTTTACAAAAACAAATTAACAATCCCAGTCAAAATGTTTTTTATTTTTTGCTCTCATTCTCTGAAATGGAATAGGACAGGAAATGTAATCCGTTTCTTTTTTTTTTTAACGCGAAGGGCAGAAGATGCTATCTGTTCCACATGACGTCACAATCTCTTGCAAAAATATAAAAGATATATTCCATTTAAAAATTATTTATTTTAAGAAAATCATATTTTTAGGTATTGATCTAAAGTGAAATTTTCTGCAGATTCCAAATCAGTCTTTAACGGTCTAGGAGATAGAAAAAAGAATTAAGAGAGTCCAGTGAAAATATTTATCGTCTGACTGGAAAATCATTCCTCTGCGCAAAATCGAAGTGGAAACGAAAAAAATAATTTTCTCCAAGTTCCCCGCGATGAAAAAAGCTTGGCATGGTTCCAAAGGCTGATTGCAAGGTCACGTGGGTAGAAAAAGTCCAGATTTGGGTGTTTCTTCTTCTGGAAAAAACGCGTTGAAAAACTAATGGAGAATAAAACTATTAAATTCACTAAAAACATTTTCTAGATTGAATTTTAAAATTAGCTGCGACCTAATAATTGCAAAAAATTCGGACTAACTGTGTGCCAAATCTCATTGCTGAAAGTGCCATAGAATCATCAGGATTTTGCAGCAACAAACAGGCAAACACTTCCTTTCGTAACAGTAGAGATAATTCAATTAGATTTGCCAATGGTTCTGACCCCAAAAGGCACAATTCTGCCCAATCACGGACACTGAGTGGATGATAAGAGATGGTCTGTCACAAAAGCTGGAACGTGAGTGGAGACCACATGCAACCCACTGCACACATAATCTGAACTGGATGTTAACCTCAGTAGGGTTGGATTGGGTTTTATGGTGTACGGGGCCATATTTGGCCATGCAGTGCCAAACACAAGACAGACAACATCGTAAAGTGGACATACACACACAAAGAAACTTTTACTGACACAGAAGAGAAATACACCCAGGGAGGAACTGAACATGCACCACCTACAACTTGCAGGCTGCTAGAACAGTGGGCATACCCAGTCAGTGAGCTACAATGGTCCCATAGCAGGGGGTAGGAGACATGACATGCACATGAGAAACATCTTTAACCAATCATAGTAAATCATTTGAGGCTCAAAGAATGGAGCATCAGTTATTATTGGTTGACTTTTTAGCAAGGGTTAATATAGAAACGTGCATATGACTGATTTATGTTTAATAACTCGTTTTTGCTTAACATTTTATTAATTGTTAAAATAGGAAGTTTATCATCCCAGAGAATTGTTATTTTAGAAGAGACAAAACATTATGCAATGAAATTTATGGAAATTAGAAATACATAATCTCTGCTAGTCAGTTAGTAATAAATATTTGTAGTCATAACTTTCCATAGTAATGCATTACAGATAATGCTGTTTAAAAGAGTGTAGATAAAAGAAAGATTTAAATTACTTTAAAAAAGTTATGCATATTACACAATAAAAATACTGATGAACACTTCATGATTAATGACAAAGTTGTAGTTCAGTCTTCTGAAACATTTTTTTTATACTTTTCCTGCATATAAGTAACTTTATTCGTGATATTTAAAAAGGCCCAAATATTTCAAAAGATTTGTACAATTTATGCCCACGATTTAAAAAAAGCAGCTTAATCATGTTTTATGACTGATTAAGATATATAACACCCATAAATATGTAACCAATGCTTCAACTTGAGTGAAATAGTCAAAATGTGAGAAGAGAATGAAATAAGCTCTTACCAATGCCATCACCTTTGTACTGCTCATGTGTAGGAGTGGAAATAGCATAACCATTATTGCGGCTGAAAGTAATTTGAGTCACTTTTCAATGAAATCAGATACAGAAGTAATAATACAGAAAAGAGGAAATTTAGCATAGTTCACAAAATAGTTTTGAATGAAGCTTTTGCATAAAACCTAGATAATATCACAACGTGGCCTTTATGTTATCTTTAGTTTTGAATTCATGTTTGCGCGGCCGTTTTCCTAAATGGTAATTGCTTCTAAAGCAGTTTGATTTTGTCCTTACTTTTCTGTAGGCATGAAACAAACAGAGGTGAGTGAATCTTGTTATTTGTTCTAAAGTCCATCTCTGCCGAGTGGGATTTTGGTTGGTTCCAGGTCTTATAGTGCAAGGCCCATTTTTGGAAAAGCTGGGCCAAACTCAAGACAACGGCGAGGGAGAAAAACAAAGCAAAAAGCAGAAGGGCAGGTTAGGATAACCAAAAGAGAGGACCGACCACTTGGGTACCTAGGGTTATGTCCGTACACATCTAGAGATGAACCCCTGTTGGCATTTTAGTCATGTGGTTTTGAATGAGTCTGATATTTAGGGGGCAGGTCAAATGTTTGCTTTTCTTGTTTGTACCAATTTTTTAAAGCATGCAAGAGCTCTGTTAATTACTTGATACAACTTACGGAAATCAAGGAACCCATAATCTTTTATACTTTCAATTTATGAATGATTCGAATATTTGGGTACTCTCTGCAACTTTGAATTATCCAAGTTTCAACTACACAAATATCATATCAAAAGCATCAAACAATATTAGCTTTTATTTAACTTTATCCAGGCAGACAAAAGCCTCTACCTATGACCAGGTGTCATGATTTTAGATGAGGCCTGACATAATCAGTTAACTCCCCTAAAATTGGTGAGATAAATAGTGTAACTGAAGGAGTCTTTAGAAAAGCGTAAGTAATTGGCTGAGTAATTTTGATTTTTGTAACAATACAGATTCAAAAATATTACCAGAAAAAGATTACTGGGCAGTTGAGAGTGGCAGCAAAATTCAAAACCGAAAATGCCAAATATCATATCAAAAGTACTAAACAATATTAGCTTTTATTTAACTATATCCAGGCAGACAAAAGCCTCTACCATTAACCAGGTTTCATGATTTTAGTTGAGGCCTGACATAATCAGTTAACTCCCCTAAAATTGGTGAGATAAATAGTGTAACTGAAGGAGTCTTTAGAAAAGCGTAAGTAATTGGCTGAGTAATTTTGATTTTTGTAACAATACAGATTCAAAAATATTACCAGAAAAAGATTACTGGGCAGTTGAGATTGGCAGCAAAATTCAAAGCCGAAAATGCCAAATATATATCAAATATGCCAAACATCATATCAAAAGTACTAAACAATATTAGCTTTTATTTAACTATATCCAGGCAGACAAAAGCCTCTACCATTAACCAGGTGTCATGATTTTAGATGAGGCCTGACATAATCAGTTAACTCCCCTAAAATTGGTGAGATAAATAGTGTAACTGAAGGAGTCTTTAGAAAAGCGTAAGTAATTGGCTGAGTAATTTTGATTTTGTAACAATACAGATTCAAAAATATTATCAGAAAAAGATTACTGGGCAGTTGAGATTGGCAGCAAAATTCAAAGCCGAAAATGCCAAATATATATCAAATATGCCAAATATCATATCAAAAGTACTAAACAATATTAGCTTTTATTTAACTATATCCAGGCAGACAAAAGCCTCTACCATTAACCAGGTGTCATGATTTTAGATGAGGCCTGACATAATCAGTTAACTCCCCTAAAATTGGTGAGATAAATAGTGTAACTGAAGGAGTCTTTAGAAAAGCGTAAGTAATTGGCTGAGTAATTTTGATTTTTTTAACAATACAGATTCAAAAATATTACCAGAAAAAGATTACTGGGCAGTTGAGAGTGGCAGCAAAATTCAAAGCCGAAAATGCCAAATATCATATCAAAAGTACTAAACAATATTAGCTTTTATTTAACTATATCCAGGCAGACAAAAGCCTCTACCATTAACCAGGTTTCATGATTTTAGATGAGGCCAGACATAATCAGTTAACTCCCCTAAAATTGGTGAGATAAATAGTGTAACTGAAGGAGTCTTTAGAAAAGCGTAAGTAATTGGCTGAGTAATTTTGATATTTGTAACAATACAGATTCAAAAATATTATCAGAAAAAGATTACTGGGCAGTTGAGATTGGCAGCAAAATTCAAAGCCGAAAATGCCAAATATATATCAAATATGCCAAATATCATATCAAAAGTACTAAACAATATTAGCTTTTATTTAACTATATCCAGGCAGACAAAAGCCTCTACCATTAACCAGGTGTCATGATTTTAGATGAGGCCTGACATAATCAGTTAACTCCCCTAAAATTGGTGAGATAAATAGTGTAACTGAAGGAGTCTTTAGAAAAGCGTAAGTAATTGGCTGAGTAATTTTGATTTTTGTAACAATACAGATTCAAAAATATTATCAGAAAAAGATTACTGGGCAGTTGAGATTGGCAGCAAAATTCAAAGCCGAAAATGCCAAATATATATCAAATATGCCAAATATCATATCAAAAGTACTAAACAATATTAGCTTTTATTTAACTATATCCAGGCAGACAAAAGCCTCTACCAATAACCAGGTGTCATGATTTTAGATGAGGCCTGACATAATCAGTTAACTCCCCTAAAATTGATGTGATAAATAGTGTAACTGAAGGAGTCTTTAGAAAAGCGTAAGTAATTGGCTGAGTAATTTTGATTTTTGTAACAATACAGATTCAAAAATATTACCAGAAAAAGATTACTGGGCAGTTAAGAGTGGCAGCAAAATTCAAAGCCGAAAATGCCAAATATATATCAAATATGCCAAATATCATATCAAAAGTACTAAACAATATTAGCTTTTAATTAACTATATCCAGGCAGACAAAATTCTCTACCATTAACCAGGTGTCAGGATTTTAGATGAGGCCTGACATAATCAGTTAACTCCCCTAAAAATGGTGTGATAAATAGTGTAACTGAAGGAGTCTTTAGAAAAGCGTAAGTAATTGGCTGAGTAATTTTGATTTTTGTAACAATACAGATTCAAAAATATTACCAGAAAAAGATTACTGGGCAGTTGAGAGTGGCAGCAAAATTCAAAGCCGAAAATGCCAAATATATATCAAATATGCCAAATATCACATCAAAAGTACTAAACAATATTAGCTTTTAATTAACTATATCCAGGCAGACAAAAGCCTCTACCATTAACCAGGTTTCATGATTTTAGATGAGGCCTGACATAATCAGTTAAGTCCCCTAAAATTGGTGAGATAAATAGTGTAACTGAAGGAGTGTTTAGAAAAGCGTAAGTAATTGGCTGAGTAATTTTGATTTTTGTAACAATACATATTCAAATATATTACCAGAAAAAGATTACTGGGCAGTTGAGAGTGGCAGCGAAATTCAAAGCCGCATGAGCATCTCCTTCACTGGAGGCACCTTCACCAAAATAACAAATTACACAAAGTCCACTTTGGGATCTTTTAACAGCATAAGCACTCCCAACAGCTGAAAACAAAAAAATGTTAAGTTTATATTAAAAACCTTTCATTGAACACATTATACTATTTACATGGTTCCCACTCTATTTCAGAAATAAAATTCCCTGAGTTTCCAGACAAATTTTTACAAAATTCTTAGTCATACTTAAGCAATTCACGACATTTTTAAGGTAAAAAACCAAGAAATAATTCAGCATTCAACAGACAATAATAAAAACAATTTAATAAGTATACACAAAAAAATTAAACAAGTAATTTTGCATTAAAATACCATTAAAACAATCCAATATATTTGACTTAAATCAAGTTGTTATTTAATGTACAACCATGAAATTCTTCAATTTAAGCCAGTGGACAAAACAAAATTATTTACCTGTTAAATATTAGCTGTTTCTTTTAAAATCGGTTGAAAAATTCAATTCACAAAATAAAGAGATATGAAACCGTGTACAAATAATACTGGCTACTTTTATCCAAAGCATCTGCAAAGCCATGATCAATCATTTTAAAGGTCACTGATGCAATTTTCCCGATTTTAGACAAAAATTCGTAATTTTCCCAGACTTTCAGGACAAAATTAAATTCCCTGACAATTCCAAGTTTTCCATGACCTGTGGGAACCCTGTATTTGTCACACTATGTCCTTCAATTGATTCATATATGTTTTTGTTTACATTTTAATGCAATGCCTTTATTTACATAAATCAAACAAGACAGTAAAAGCAATTACTTTTAATATGCCTTTGTTTGTCAATACAATAAAGAACTAGGATTTTTATATAAAGGTAGCTAAATTTTCTCATTGAATTATCCTAAAGTGTTGGGTTACAGGAACAGTGGAGCCGAGTACTGTCTGCAGGGAGTAAAGGTAAAGGAGGGAGAAACAGTCAAGGATCTTGGGGTGATAATTCACAGGGATTTTAAAATGGGTCACCAATGTTCAGCTGTGGGTAAAAAGGCTAATAGGTTATTGGGGTATATTAAAAAGACTGTAACTTCAAGGGATAAGAATATAATCTTGCCGTTATATAAGGGTTTAGTAAGACCACATCTAGAATATGCTGTACAATTATGGGCTCCATATACGAGAAAGGATATAGAATTAATTGAAAGGGTGCCGCACAGAGCTACAAAAATAATAAAGGGGATAGCAAATCTCGACTATAATGAACGTTCAAGTAAGCTAAACATGTATACACTGGAAAGAAGAAGAAGGAGGGGGGATTTGATTCAGCTTTTCAAGTTGGTAAAACAAGGGGACACAGAGGGCTTAAATTTCAATAGGGATTACAGAACAAGGGGCCATGGGTATAAATTGAATAAGACACATTTTAATCGGGATTTAAGGAAAAACTACTACTTTAATAGGGTAATAGACAAATGGAATGCGTTGCCAGAAAATATAGTTAATTCAAAGGGAGTGTACGAATTTAAGATACAGTTGGATAGTCAGTGGGGAATTGGGGAATTCATAAACAAAGGACCAGCCTTGTTGGGCTTGAGCCTGTAGCTAGTCGTCAATATTTGTATCTGTATTTGTATTTATTCACAGACAAATATTGATTTCATTAACAAATTATACAAATTTTTTTGGTGTAATTCATTGGTTTTCAATCTACACTAATGTTATAAACTGTAGTTTTAAGGAACTCCTACTTATTTATACCGCATTTCTTTCAGAAAATGTATGATTAAAAAAAAAAAAAACTGGATGCATGATTTTGGGACATGTATATTTTACATGTATTTATTGACAAGTCATCTTATATCTCTACATATTTTTAGTAATGGATCAATTTTTTTGACATTATCTTGAACTGCTGAGAAAATTTCTAGTGTACATAGTGAAAAACTGCCGAGACCCATTTTACAAAACCTTCTAGTGCAGTGCGACTCAAATGACAGTGTATGAGAGGTTTTTCTGGAAATGCCCTTTGTACATAATTAGTAAGTTTCCAGCCTTATCTGATGTGAATTTTGAAGTCGAGAATATCGAGGGAATTTCAAATATTTTAAATCTGATTCAGTGTTTGAAGCAGTCATAAACGTCAGAGAGCTTGATGCTTGGGTTTCATTTAAGTTTCATCAAGAGAAGTCTGGGTGAGGATCAGAGCAAAAGGTTCCACCAAGATATTAAGGGTATGGAAAGGAAATACCAAGGAGGTTTGGGGAAATTAGCATGGCAGAGTACTGTTGAATGATGCATAGAGATGCACATGAAGCAGTATGCAAATGCTATGCCACTAAACATTGTTTTGGATGTAGAAACCAATAAATGAGAAAAAAAAAACACATTTAATGCTATATATTATTTGACATGTACTGCTTCCTTTTTAGGCATGAAAATGCTACAGCGATATGGACAAATAGAAATAATTTGAATCCTATATATTTTTACCAAATACATTGAATATGTAACTTGAAACCAGTTTTAAAAAAATTACCCAACAACTTTCCTGAAGTAAGATTTTGCAGTCCTGTGTTAATAATACATTTGTTAATATGTTAGTTTAACATATTCATTTTAAATAAAGAAAGGTATTTACAAGAAAATAGTTTTGGACTGGGTCATCATTTTATAAAATAGAATTTAGCAGGTCACTGTCTTGCAAAGGTTGAGAACTAATGCTCTAGTGGAACCACATTTTGAAAAATGTTATCCTAGGCTAGTTACATCAGTCATAATGTGTATACAGGGAGTATTTGAACTCCACCGACAAACTTGGAGGGGTCATAGTACTCATCAAGATGAATAAAAAATGCAATGGAACATGGGGTCGCAAATGATGTTGAGTGGGTACAACATTGTGAAAATGCGTTTGCAATTTATGGCATTATTAGGAGTTGTCTGTCATCTGGTCGGTGGATCACATTCGTCAGTTGGTACACCCTTGTAATGCAGAAGGCAAATTGGTGTGCCTGTCAACACAATGAAACAGCCTATTTTACAATTAACTCTGTTCTTATTTTGCAAAGAATTATGTCCCTGCGTCCATATTTTTCAGGGAATTGGTTAAAATCACATACTCCCAAAACCAACTGGATGCCTGTCCGAGACCCATCTGCACTGTGGCAGCATCTTTCACCTGCCTATGTGTAGTGGAAATGTGGTTCATACACAATGGTGCCCAACTCCATTTTCCCTGCGCTGTGCGTACCCACATCGATGCAACATATCCTGCAAGATGGATCGGATGCTGAGGTGCCGTTGCTTGGCCTCCACGCTCACCTGACCTTAACCCCTTGAACTTCTAGGGTTACCTGAAATTACTTGTTTATGAGACACCAGTGGATACGCTGAAAGATCTGATAGCGAGGATTGTGACCGCTGCAGCAGAAATCCAGGAAACACCTGGAACCTTAGAGTGTCTGCCAGTTGTTTCTAGGTTGTTGTGCCCTATGCAATGACAATCGCGAGTGGCACTATGAACCACTATTGCAACAATTTTGTTTTGTAAAAGCTATACCTATGCTGTCCAATAAATGTTTTCTGCACATATTTGTTGTTTCTTTGCCATCACACTTTGCATACATATTTTCGCCATTTTCAGTCACTTAATGTCATTTGCAACCTCATGTTGCGTTGCATTTTTTGTTTCTCTTGATGCATACTATCACCCTTCCAAGTTTGTATCCTTCAATGCGACTTTTCTTCAACTCAAATGCACAAATAATTAACTTTATAAATTTACCTTGAGGCATTTGAGTGGCTAAGGGAGATGATATGGATACAAAGTTCAAGGATTTCAAGCCGTAGTGAACCGGCATCTGTCGCCCTTTCGAAACATCACTTTTATTACCATAGCACTGATTCACAAACTGATCTAAAGTATAGCCTCTATACATAAGTACACCTGCAATTGACAATAGGTTTCAATGTTATTGAATTTATATATAAATATACATTTTGACAAAAACAAATAAACTACAAACATCAAAACACAGTTTTTAATCTGTGACAACTTTAAGACAAAATAGTTTGTCTCACTTTATTTAAAAACAGGTTGATAATGCATTATATGGTACCTTAGAGATTGAAATGTAAATACATTCGATGTTAGAGCATACAAACATGCTGGGTACCAGGAAAATATTGCATGAAATAAAGTTCATACAAGACAATGAATGAAAATATTAAAAAAATTTATTCTTCTCTATATGCATAAAATAAATTTCCCTAAGAATTGTTGAAAAAATTATTTAAATTATAAAAAGGAATGAATTAACATATAGCAAAAATAAAAACAATTTTAATACATGTATAGAACTGTATGTACTTTTAAAACACACATTTGGAAAGCCATTACAATTTATTGAGTGAGTACAGAATTTTGATGTGGAAAAGACAAAAAATTAGTAGAAAATAATCTTTTAAAGGAATTTAAATTTCATTATTTAAAAATTTCAGTGCCCTTTAATACCTATTCTTAAAGAAAAAGCTGCATGCACTTACCAGCTTCTCGATATTGTCCATAAATCATATCATGAGGATCTAAGGCAGCCGCACTTCCAAAATGAGTTCCTTCCTCTCCAAAACTAGTCATATAAAAAGAAATCCTTCCTTGTCTTTGAGATTCATATAAAATTCTGTCCATAGTGTTCAACAATGTCATACCTTTGTAGAGTTTGGTTATTGTGTCTTGACCAAGCTGAAATGCAAAATGCATTAAAAAAATGATGTATTTTCACAAAACACACACACATATAAATGTTGTTAAGTAATAAATTACAGTATCTTGAATAATAACAGCACCATAAAATTATGTGTTCACAGAGTTTTTCCTTTAAAAAGAAAGTAACGTGATGGAAAATGTCTGTCAGAATAAATTAATGGAAATTCAGACTTTGGAAAAACATAATATACTTCTTCAAAGTTAGAAATGAAAAATGATGATAGGTGTTCATATGTATAGAAAACAATTTCTTTTATACAGTAATTGAGATTGGTGAATGTAAAATATTTTTAAAATTGAAAATTTAGGCAAACAGAATAACATATATCATCAAAATGTATTTTAGTGTTTGTAAACTCTAGTCATTAATATAACATGAATGTAAGGTGAGAGGATCTCTGCCAGACACTGAGGATTTGGTTGGTTGCTTTGGGGTTTTATGGCCCAAGGGCCATGTCTGGCCATACTGCAACAGACACAAGACATACAATATCAAGTAATCGACATACACACACAATGAAAGCTTTTACTGCAAAGAAGAGCCACAAAAGAGAGAAATACACTCAAGGAATGCAAGTGACAGGAATCAAACCTGCGCCACCTACAACTCGAAGGTTGCTAACTCAGTGGACCCAGACATTGTGGAATGCTGACAGGGAGGTACCACTGGATCTTTTCTAATTGAACAGAATGGTGGAGTTTTTCTGTAGGAGTATCAACAGGGGTGTAGAAGAATTTTGGAGTTCACAGAAGGGATGGACAGAGCAAGAGCAGAATGGATGGATTTGTCAAGGACATTAAAGCAAATATGCCTTGGAATTAACAGTTATAAAAGTCATTTTTAGTAGCATGGAGAAAGAAGAACTGCAATAAAAGATCTGCTTTAAAATAAGATCTAAGGAGGTAAAATACAAGATAACGTTTAAATTTTCATTTCAGAATGTAAAATGTTTTTACACAATCCAAATTAACTTTAAAATATGTACAATATGTTATTACAAAGAGAATTTCACATAGAGTATTGAATTTTTAAGAGAACTTTACTAATTTGGATGTAGTTTATTATCATTGTGACATTATTTCACAACAACATGCGACATCTGACCGTGGTTCAAAATTATGAGGTGTTGTGATCAGACCTTTGTTTTAAGGGATTGATCTCAGACCATCGTCAATAGCCCACTGTGTTGCTCTAGTACGATGTTAATTAAAATTACCTTAACTCACCTCACAACAATGTGGCCAAAATAAAAATATTTCCAAACATTTCCGTATGCTTGAGACAATTGGCAAGACTTAAGATTGGTTGGGTTTCGGGGTGCAAGGAACATATTTGGCTAAGCTACACCAAACAAATAAGATATTTGGCAGGTCTTTGGCACTGTGCATCAAGGACTCCAATGAGAAAGATGTGGCCTTGATCTCTTCACCCAAAGTTTAATTTTATTAGATTGAAGTTCAAAAATGATTTCATTGATCATCCACAGAGGAAATGCTTTTTTTTCTGATAAAGATACAGATAAAATGGTAGTGGGGTATTATTCCGAACATCCCTTGTTAAGTAATCAATTAATGCTACAATCAAATTTAATCTGAAAAGCAAGGTTAAATATGATGGAGCTGTGTTCTAAATTACAGCCCAACAGTTTAATCAGTTATATCTCTCATCAGAAGTGTTCCAAAACAAGGCAAGTCTTACAGTAGGATAAGCAGAAAAAATTCAATATTAATGTCATAGTGCACAATTAAAATAAACAAGTTTTAAAAAAATATCTTAGTTTTGTATTCTATTGTAGTAGGTTTATGCTTTGTCATTAATGCAAAATTGTTCTGTTGTGTAAAAAATATAAAATAATTTCTTTAATAAGAAACATAAAATGTGCTTTACAAAACCATTGCTTTTAACAAATATTGTTCCCTACTTCTATATAATAAATACAGTAAAATTTGTATCCCGAGATCAGTTCCAATCTAGGGGTCTTATTTTTACAGAATTGTGGCGAAAATATCTGGTGAAAAGGTATTCTCAATTTGCCATTTTCTGAGCTCATGTGAAAAACAAACACATTTCCTCAAGCCTCCCTAAAGGAAATGGGATAAGGTAGGTACGTCACTATGGTAATGAAGCAGGGGCAGTTTCTGTGATATAGGAATGTGATTAAGAATTTGAAGAAATGCTCAGAGTAACTTACCTTTGGATCGTGGGAGGGATCGATGATATTTCCATCTCGATTCATAGTCCTATAGACAGGAATACCATCATAGATATCAGACCTTACAAATTCTAACTTTTCAGTCCATTGAGATTGAGATCCAGGAAACTGAGGTTTATCAAATTCTTCTAATTTAGGAATGTTCTGTGAAGAGCTTTCATACTAAAAATAGTACAATAAATGTGCAGTGTAAACGACAATAGCATTTTACAAAATATTACATTTTGTGAACTATGGATAAACAAAATTTGTTTAAAATACTCATTGTAAGAATCCAGAGATACTTTTGTAAATTACGGGGCATATTTCCCCTCCGATGCCAGCTTGTGGATGCTAATCCTTCAAGCATTCTGTTGGTGTGAATGTGGTAATCTTAATGTTAATACACATCGTCATGGGAACGTAGGCCACATCATACCTACTGTGACATGCCTTTCTGTGGGAAAAGTTGGCCCACATTGGAGTACTCTTAAAATTTCAAGCAGTTAACCAAACTTCTGCATACACGAGAATTGCTCATAACCAAGTGCTTGGATCTGTCCATTTCTCAATAGCAACACCTTTAACCATTCGGCCATGGGTGGAGCAGAAATGACATATTGTATGAAGAAAATGAATCAGATTAATTTGCCAAAAACAAATTAAAGACTTCAAAGTGTGAATTAAATTCATTTTGAAAAAAATCTTAATAACAGCATTTTTCTAAATTTCATAAATTTTCCATCCAAACCTAAAAGTTGTACAGCAATCCTGATTTAAACAGCATAATTCTAGAATTTTTGCTAGTTACCATGAAAAAATAGGATTTTTGCTAGTTACCATGAAAAAATAGGATAATGTCTTCAATACTTATTTTAAGCTAAAAAGGTATTTTGAATTTAAGAAAAGAGAACTTAAGATTTCTAAGGAAGTAATTACAGCCTCATTTCAAATTGGCATGGATGTTGGTTGAAATTTGGAATTCACTTTAAGCTATAGGTCCCAGTCAAGTTAGAAAAAATAACTTCAGTGACAAAATCCATTTCAATCCAAACATTTTCAAAAAGGGTGAGTCAGTTTCTAGAATAAGATGTTTTGGTTGCATTATAGAAATATATTACACTTATAAATATTATTCGTTCTTATGGATCTTAAATACTGTCTAATTTGTAAGTAGTTAACAGAAAGCTGAGCAATCATTCTAAATTCTAACATTACTCATTCTCAATTACTAATTAATAATTATAACTTACTAATTGTCTCAGTGTGACAATAGTTATGAATTAATTTGAATTTATTACATGAATTATGGCTAAAACAGCATCTGCTGGTTGATTTATCACAGTGCCGTGATCTGTTGCTATGCGATTACTAATTAGACCTAGACCCACAATTTGGTTTACAAATCACTGTGGACATGCATGCTATGACCAGCTTTCTCACCCAGAGTCAATTGTCAGAGCTAACTACTTTGTTATCAGGACAGCCAGCATGTGCTGTATGCAGGAATTAGATTTAGCAAATGATCATAATTGTAATTAACCATAAACATGAAAATGAGTTTTGTTAATAATTTCAAATATTGAAATCATCAATAATTTTTAAAACAAAATAATTTGACTCAATCATTGCAATGACATGAACGATCAATGTTTATTATTCATTAGCTCAAATGATTACAACATTCATGAGCAATATATTCATTTTATATAAATATTTTCATTAATTTTATTTCTCTTACCAGTTTTAATGTTAATTTGTATGCTCATCACAACTAGTAACATTTGTAATTACAACTTGCTTGAAATTTCAAATTTCATAAAACTATACAGATTCAGAAAACAACACTTAGAGTAAGATGGGACATTGAGCCAAACTTTTAAGGTTCTCATGAAACTAAGATTCTATCACTAACTAATTTTTAAATTTGCATGCAGACATTACTACATGCTTGTATTATTTACTTATACATCAAAAACTTCACATATGGCTTAAAAGGAAAGTTTCTAATAGCTGAGTAAAAATGTCTCAATACCCAAAAATTCAATAATATTTTTGACAATCACCGATTATAAATTATTTTGGTACAGTAAATTTTATTTTTGTGTTTTAATACTTTGTATTGAACCTATTAATAGTTTGATGATTAAAAAAATAATAGCATGACATAGCAAAGTTTTAGTCAGTAAGCAAAATTTTGAAACAAAGTAACCATGTATCATGATTGATAGATAACTTGCATTTGTTGTTTGTTCTAAGCAAACTTCAGCAAAATTTAAGAATACGATACCTGCCCCTTGCCAAATTAGTGACAAAAATTTTCTTTGCCGTCTATTTGGATAGGTTTACAATGGACTTCTCCAATGATATATTCTATATCATTGGTGATGTTTTAGATTCTAGAAAACAAAAGGATAGGAGAAAATAATGGAATATATTTTGTTGTGAAAACTCTCTGTTCTGGATAGCAAAGTACCCTTTGTTGAGGCTTCAACTTTGTGAATCACTGGTATAGCCTATCAATAACCAATCAGTTTGGTATTCTAAAAGTCAAAGAACAAGAGCTAACCTTCGTAGGTAATTGAATTAACATTGCACTGAAGCAATACAGCAGTCAATGGTAAATTCCAAAGGGAAAGATTTGCAGATAACACCTTACAATTTTGAACCACGGTCAGATGTTGAGGCGCCACCTGAGCTGGAACCCTACTATCCAAACTTCTGCACCATACCAATGTAGACATTTTAGATAAGATTTAATATGCACCAACCCCCATGTACACGAGTCTATGGTTACGAACTCGAAACCCTCCGGTTGCTAATCTTCCAAAATGACTACTGCAGCTCAATCACCCTATGTTTGTTAGTATTGTAACCAGATGTGTTGGTGAATGACTGGTAAAACTCTAGTTTGAACTTGGAGATAAAATTACTTTGGAATAACAAATTAACTCCAAGATAATTTTTCCTTGAATGTGCACAAACTGCTCAAGACTGGTGACCATATATAATTTTATAATCACGTAAAGTAGTGCTTTGGGGGTAGTGAATTTGAAATACAGATGTCATTTATCTTCGAAAAGTTTAGAATGAGCGTTTCATGACACAATTGTAATTTCAATGGTAAACTGGCAGATAAGATACGAGAGCTTTGTATTAAATAGTTATTTCATTACCCGTCCGAAGGAATAGTCCAGACGGAATTCGGTGGAAGGAGAGAGGATTTTTCTAATTGCGAATTTATGTTTACAATGTGTGGAACGAATAAATGACAATGCTCGCAACGTAGCTGCCATGGTTTTGCTTGACGAAGCTGAATGGTTTTGGAAGACAAATTGAATAAAATCACAACAAAGACCGTGTAGGAGTCGGATATTTTTTTTTGTTTACTTATGGCCAATTAGTGTTTATTATTTACACAACGTCCTTTATTTATTTATTTCAACACCTTTTTCAACTGCTGCCAAACTTGAAAATGCTAAATAAAACAAAACCATTTTTGCATAATCAAGAAATTGAATTTCGTTATACTATATAGATTTTTTACTTGAATTGTTTCTCAGACTGTTATTACTTTTATTTTAGACACTTGTTTTGTTGTTCTTTCTTTAGAAAAGTGAAAAATATTTATTTCACTTTAATAAACTGTTAACACGAGTAAACTGAAACTGATAAACTCAACTCGGCAAGTTGTTTTACTCTACTCAACTCTTCAATCTCGTTCACATACGAAAAAAGTTATATATCGTTTTACTTTTAGTAATTTTTTATTTTCATTCCTCCAAGTGTTTTAACGTTGAATAATAACAAATTCCTCTCAACCTTTTGTTTTTTGCAAGGTGTGACTTCAAAACATTTGTTTGTTCCTGTTTATTACCATATTTATATATCGTCGGCATTTATTAGTATCGCTGTTTACTTCACTTGTTTTCAAAGAATACTTATATAAATACTTCAAAAGTTGACTACAATATAAACCGCAAACGAAATTTAAAAGTTTTCTCTCCTCCAGATCCATGTGACGTTTTCTTTTTACACCGGAGAAGTTTCGGAGAATGCTGAAATACCTATAGATAATCCACGATTGGAACAGGTTAAGTGAGTATGCAGTATTTTTGTGAATTCTTGTTTGAATATGAAACTTATTTACTTGTGATTTCTTGTGTTTCAAAAGAAAGTGCTGCTTTTCTTGTCACTGGTATACTGTCTCATTTGTTATTGGGCTTGAATGAATAATTTGGATTGAGTACTTTTATATAACAAAACTATCATTTTAACCGAATGTGGAAGGCTTGTTTCCGGATTTGGTCTTCAGTTTGATAGTGTGGAGCAATGATAATTTTAAGGCAATGTTTTTTTGCAAACTGCGGCCCCCCTTGGAGTCATGAAACTTGTATGGGGAAAGCTCACAGCTAGTATCAAAACTGATATATGAGATTTTATTATTCTGATACACATTTTTTTGTAAGTAACCAAATTTAAACTGTTGTTAAGAAAAACTATGTCCATAAGATGGTGTTATACTAAAGCTAACTTTTAATTATATTTTCCACTGCAAATAAAATGTTATACACAAAAAGTGTATTTTGAATGACATTAGTAAAGATATGAGATTTATAGATGCAGCAGATATCATTAGCTTTTAAACTACGGCTAAAGGTATAATAATCGTGAATCTTTCTTGGCGTCATTCTTATAACTTTCAAGGTACAACTGATGTAACACTGCCACTGTCTAAATTCTTTCTTGGCGTGATTCTTATTACTTTCATGTGTACACTGCTGTTGTCTAAATTCTATCTTGGTGCAATCATGGTACTACTGTTGTACCGGCCGTATTCTAAAGGTTAAGTGATATTTACATAGTAAAACAGCAAAAATGTTTCACTTTGTAAGGGTAATTTATATTGTTTCATATTATGTCAAGAGATATACATACACATACTCAAGTAGCTCACTTTAAGACCCGGTGCACACATCCGATATTTCAACGTGTGGCACCGCAGCCCAACTATGCACACATAATATTGAAATGACGCAAGTATTCAATTCGCTCCATATGCGATGGATATCTGTCAAAAAAAGTGTTTATTTGGTGAAAGTGTTAAAAAAAATATTTTGATACATTATAGACATATCATTTGTAAATTTGCCTGAAAAATTCAATTAATTTCTTAAATTACTTCTGAATGAGTGTTCGATCATTTGACGAGCTTGCAGGAAAGATTACTGACAAGATTATGTAGTAATATACTTTTAATTTTAACATCAAATTTTCATAGCTCCGCACTTGCTATATTAGAATCGGTGCATTCGCTGTTGAAGTTTTGACTCATTACCAACCTCCATGGGTTGAACTCGATCATTCAATTATAATATGCAGTCAGGTATGCTAATTTGTATGTATTTGGACATTTTTAAATGTTTGCGATTTTCCACACTTCAAAGTCCTATCTAAACAAATATTAATTATTTTAGGTTTTATATTTCTATTCTATTATTATTTATAAAGCACAGATATGAAACAAATGACACCACAAACATGCTCGCACAAAGGAGACTGGAGCTCAACTAAATTTTAATGTGAGCATCAGTGCGCATTTTCCTCACTCAACTTTTCACTGTGATTGCATCTGTCGATGATGTCAGTGCAAGATCAATGAGCATATAATTGTAACATTCTTTGTTTAATGCTCTATTAAACGCGATATTGTTCATTTAAGTATCGTTTATATTTTTCAAGTTATTAAATATGTCCTTGCCTTTTAATGTGATACTCAAAGATTAAGTGTGGTATCCCGGTTTCGAAAGGTAAGACGGTCACACGGTATTCTTCTACCTCAAAGTAACGGATGTGTGCACTGCTCAATTAGTATACTACTGGTATATGTACACTGCTCTATTTGACCTAATGTATCTCAAACTGCACTTGTGTTGCAGCAGCGGCACCACATGTTGAAAAACCAGATGTGTGCACCGGTTCTAACTAATCGGGCTTAAAGCTGGTATTTTCTGATGATTTCTCTGCTAACGCATAGAAATACCGAATCATAGATATGTTTTAGCTGATCCGTGTTGTTGCTCAGCCTAATAGATATCTAGTGCAGCTTTCTTAAAGAATTTCTAGTTTTGTCATTTTAGGGGGCTGTGCTACCCTTCTCACTATCGCTCATAAACCCGAGATGATTACTACGCAATCATATTTAGTTTGCTTCGCTAACTGTACCTTTCAACAATGAGGGGGAGGGGATTGCTTCACAATCCATCCCCATTTGGATCGCAGCTCGATTGATCCCAGACCTCTATTATGACGTTAATTGCAGGGTTCCCACAGTCCTTGAGTTTTTTCCCCCTTACAAGGGCCCCCTTGAAAGTCCTTGAAAATTACGGAACTTGATGAAAAGTCCTTGAAAGTACTTGATTTTTTTAAACTAGTAGATAATTGTGTAATTTCGTCTTGCATTGGAACTTGTCCAGACTAGTTTCCTTCACAGCAGGTGCGTCATTTGAGCGTCATTCTGAATGAAGCCAGTGTTTTGCGCTTTGACACTACGTGATATACTAATAATGCTACTTCTAGATCGTTCATTTTACACAGTATACTGTCCATCTAAGTAGACACCTCTGGTCTCCGTTAAGACGAACGCCTTGTTATGACCGCCACATCATGGCGTATCACGGCCGCTAGATAACAGCACCACTTTCTTAGGAAACTGTAGCTTTAGCAGTCAGGACGTCATTAGAAACCTAGCATGGCAGTGGACGACAGCAATATGAAGATTATGTCGTGTAGATCGAACCGTGTGCCAGCTCCCATACTCTTCTTCTTACCACCAAATGAATTATGGTATGATATTTTAACGCACAACTGAAATCCATGTGTGCAAGTAGCCTGATAGTTAGCATTGAGTCAGGAAGCTCTCCTTGCAACAACAAAAAATCACAGATTCTGTGAGAAAAGAAAATCTAAATTATAATCAAAATTGATTAAAACCTCTCTTTTTTCGACTATCGGTAGTTTAAAAATGTCTTTTTTTATATATATTTCACATTTTTCTTTTCAATTGACAACTTTTGTGTTTGCCTTGTTCAAGGTTGGTATAAAAATTTTAGGTCCTTGAAAAATTATTTTTTTGGTTTTGAAAAGTCCTTGAATTTTTTTTGGATAGAGGTGTGGGAACCATGAATTGAAGGTTCCCTTCCTATGTGCCCGAGTAAAGGAAAATTGCCTACTTTTTTTGTGAGATTAGCAGATCCTTATACAAGCTGAAAAAAAGGACACTAAAATCTAAGGATTAAATATTAAATATTCAACATTAAGGAAAAAAAATAAAGGACACTAAAATCTAACCTAAGGAGGAAAAAAAAAGCCTTTTTTCTTTGCTACCGCATAGAAATACCAAATCATAGATATGTTTTGGCTGATCCGTGTAGTTTGTTGTATTAGTGCTTTTTAAGATTTTCATATTTGACTGTTGCTATGGAAACGGCGACCGAATTTGTCGGTTCTTCTGAAAGCATTGCAAACTTTCTAGCGCATGCTCTCAAATTTTAATGAATTTTTTACAAATATAACTTTGGTCTGCACGTACTCCAAATTCATTAGCTCTTTGAATCACGAGACTCGCTATCTACCAATCGCAATGCGAATAAACCTGCAAAAGATAAAAATATTTATTTTATAATAGAAATAATTGGTTTTTTCAAAAGTTTGTTTTCATATCCTTGTCTTTTAAATTTGTCACATTTGAAAACCTGGTCCTCATTATCATTTGAATAAAAAATTTTAAGTTTCCAGAACTAATTTCTTTATAATAAATCAGGGATGGTATGTAGTATCCAATACGTTACAACTTATGGGCGATTTATCGCTTAATGTGGTAACCTTTCAGTTTTTGTAAGTTTTGTGCTTTTTATCCATTTTTAAGGCAACCCTATTCAGAAAAAATTCTGCAATGCTTCGTTCTTTGGATTTGCGACATTTATGTAGATTCTGATGTTTGTTTATTGATTCTATCAAGTAACTTGCACTTTTATTTTGCTTTATTAGGGTTTACATCTCTCGAATTTTACATTTGCAAGTAGTGTTTTATAAAGTAAAGTAAAATATTAGATATATACTGAGGTGCCTACGTAATGCCATGTAAAAAAATTAGGGAAAAAAACTGCTGTTTAGAAAAATGTCCGGATTTTGGACGTCTGGTTTTGGGACTACTGTATAAGTAATTGTATTAATTAATATTTTTTTGCAAAAATGTTTGATGAGAGCATACATTTAGAAACTCTAAAGATATATTTCAATAATTTATATTAAAACACTCTCTCTCTCTCTCTCTCTCTCTGGATAGCATTTGTCTAGGAAATTCTGAAAATGCACAATGCTTAGGAACCAAAATGGTGACACTGGACCACTCTGGTGGGCACTTAAGTACAGTGGTTTATACGCATGGAAGCCAACAGTGATTGTGTCTCACTGGCAGGCGGGGTTGCTTGCGTTATACGCTGTGACTTGTCTACAAAAAATTCTTCCTAGTACTATGGTTTATATGCATGGAAGCCAACGGTGATTGTGTTTTGCCGGCAGGCAGGGATTGTGTGTTATACGCTGTAACTTTTCTTTAAAAAAATTCCTTCCAGTAAAGTGGTTTATACAAAATAAAACCCTGTGCATTATACGCTGTGACTTATGTAAAAAAAATATTCCTTCTGGTACCGTGGTTACAAAAAAATTTCTCATTTTCAATTCCATATCTTCATCTCTGACCAGGAATATCACCATTGAGCTGCCCACATAATGCTAAATAAATTGCTAGAATAATTCTAAAAGATTCCATCTCCACACACTTATCGATAGAACAAACTCCACTGCTTTTTTTCTCTCATCGAAAAATATCTAGTTAATTATCAGGATCATATAAAAAGACCAGTTTATATAAAAAAAATCCTTATTTTCAATTCCATATGCAGTACTAAGTCCCAAATCCAAAGGTTTTGCTTACTGGTTTTTTTTTTTTTTTAGTTCTTTACATCTTTCCGAGAATTTGAAAGGAAAAAAAAAAAAATTTAAACCTGGACTTAATTGATGAAACAATGCAAAATAATGGGCACGTTCAAAGTCTACGCCACACAGAAAAATTAAAAATTTGGAAGTGAAATTTGTTGCTTTGTACTAAATGTTTTTTTCTTTAAAAAAAAAATTATTCCTGTTTAAGTAATGTATGCAAAGGTTCACTGGATTTTGCTATATGGTGGCCATCTTGGATTTGCTTAGATTGGCTGCCATCTTGACTTGGCGCAAAAATTTAATTTGGCGACAAACCTATCGGATACTAATTCTCCAACTTTTTCATATACCTGGCAAGCACCAACATGGTTTGTGTCTGATCACTTGATATGATACGATATTTGCCAATATTTCTTTCCAGGAACCACTTTGTATATTTAAGATAATGCAGTAATTCTCTGTATTTAGGACAGTGCAGCAATTTGTATCAATTTCAATAAATATAGTTAGTCCACTAAAGTTTGTATTTGTGATCCACAGCAATCTCATAGGAAATGTTCTAGCTTCATGCCACAAATTTATTTGTGGCAGTTGGTGACTTTCTGTCTGGTATCGTCCTTGGCAACATCTGTAGGTGTATACAGGCATCACAACCGCGAGGAACCCAAATGATCTCCTGTTCTGTTTTACGCTCCTATCATTTAGCTTTGTGCTTTTTTCCTCCTCCTTTGTGTTGTATTTGGCACAGCTAAGCCAAATGTGGCTCTTGTGACTTTAAAACCCAAAACCAAGTGTCATAAATATTAGATATTTCTTTTAATCAATAGCTTTATTTTCTATGTTTCATGTTCATTTGTGTAGTCAGGGTTAGATATAATCACATACTTGCCAGAACAGTCACAAATATGCCTCAAAATCAAGAAAGAAAAAGGTTCAATTGTTCATTTTGCATATTTTTGGTGCCATTTTGTATAAAATTTCTCAAATTGGTGTCCATGAGTTTTAACTGCTGCCTGCATAATTTTGTAGCTACTCTTTTCTGTTTTAAAATGCTTTCATAAAACCCAATTTGGTATTGTTAATTAAATTTTACTTTAAAAATAATTTTTAAGTATTTTCTTTTTCTGACAGTTGAATGTATCTTTTTTCTTGCGGAAAATCTTCCAAATTTTCTTGTAGGTTAACAGGTATGTAATGAAAAGTCACGCAAAAAGGTTTTTATTCTTGTGTGTAGTTTCAAATTTGTTTTATTTCTGTGGTTAACACAATATAAGGAATGACTGTATTCAACATTTGCATTTAAAAGTCCTTTTTTTAAGGGGACTTGTATAGTCTCTGATTTCCTGTCACTTTTTTAAAAGTATAATTTTCTTTTAATTTTACTTTCAAGTTGCATAATTTTCAGTAGGATTGACATATAAGCTAGATAAAAACACTTCCATAACCACTTACTAGGGAGCTGTTCTCTGGTATACTCTTTTTCTGCTATATCCAGTTTAGGAGAATGAATTTACATTATTCTCTTTTAGAGTTTATTTTCAGGGTGATTTTCCTCTGTAAGATTTTATAGTACATTTTGTGTAGTGTCATGTGAATTAATTTGTAGTGGAATTTTCTAATTTAACGTTTTTTGATTTCTCACAAGGAAATGTTTATCAATGTTTGTCCTCTGTTGGGAATTTAAAAACATTAATACCCCATTGTAAGAGGCAAAGAATTTAAGTAGTCTCACGATTGAATGACATTTTAAAAAGCCTCTATCTCTTTTTCTCCATTGAACAAATTCCAAATATGAAGGTTTTGAGTCAGGTTCCAGTCTTTGATTCCAAAAAATTCAGAGAACTTGCTGAAATCTCAACTGAAAATTTTGGAAATTGTTTTCTTTTGTGTAAAATATTTGAACTTAGCTTCAAATGTGATGTATTTTTTAATCATTTGATTCTCTAATAAGATTTTTATATTATTTACAATAGGAGATTGGTTAAACAGGACTGAAACTCATTTGGCTAAACTACTTTTCCTAGCATCTAAAGATGGATATTCTGGGAGAGTCAAATATCTGTGATGCTTTTGGTGAATAATTAGTATTTTCTATCAATTCCATTTTGAAAAATCATTACTATTGGAAAAGTGTTTGGAAAGTTTATAGTAGTTTTCAATGTTTGATTGGCAACCTGACCATAGATGTGCTACTGTGAAAGAGTATTATAGAGACAACACAAGAAAAAATGTCACAATAGCTAGTCTTGAGACCTAGGTTTACTCAGTTTATCTGGTCAAAATAATATTTAAAAAATGAAATATATGCCACGATCCAAGTATTAGATTTCTAAAATGTGATTTAGTCTAGTTAAATTAATTCATTGCGAAGAATTTTTTTGTGAACTTTTAATTTGTCAAGTAAACAATTTATGTCCATGAATTCTTTGCATTATGGCAATCTTAAGGATGGGTAAAAAAGCACAACTTATTCTTCATAAAGAATAGAAACGGCCTGTTCAAATTTTCACCTCTATTTGTTCTAAGGATTTGCAATGCTTTTAACTTTATTTTAAAATTAAATTTTACAAAGAAATGGAAAGTAAAATTTCAAATGTGTGGACATAAATGATGAAAAGCAAATATGTTTTTTGACTTGATCTTTATATTTTATAAACATGTTTAGATAGATAGATTTAGACTATTTTTTTAGTGACAAACGAATTTTAATTTCCAAGTGGTAATCCCGGTATGTGTTCTTTAAGTGTTTATAATCTTTTAAGGGCAATTATTGCATAACATGATTCAAACATAGTGTTGTCCTCGAATTTTTCCCTTCAGAATAGATCATCGACCATCACCAATAGATTGTATTGCTTAGAAATCTTCCAAGTAACTATCAGGTCCTAGATTTTGTTGACCTAAAAATGACATTAATATCTAGAAATATTACTACCAAAGTGCTGGAGAACCGAGAATATTCAGGGAATTTCATGAATCGGGAAAAGTCGTTTGAAAACTGGTAATTTCAATCTCGCATCGTAATTGGCCGCTGACCGAAAGTGAAAGTAATTTTTATATGCTTTATAATTCTTTTCTCTTTGTATCCGGGTCACAAATGCTCAATGGCCGACCGATTGTGCTTGAATTTCACTTTTCTTTTCCTATGCCATGCACAATCTGTTTCCATTGTCAGCTTGGATGATTATTTTCAAATTAATTTTTTTTCAATAAAATGATGTTTGTAAGCGTATGGTGTAGAGGCGGCTGGTGCACCTTAAATCTGTCAATAAAATTGCATTAAAAAAAACCTTTTTAATAAATTTATCAAAGTTTTTGCACAACTCTTATGATTTGTTTTGGTTCTGTGGAAAATATTTTCTTCAAAACTAATTCGGTCTCCGATCCAGTCAAATGTGACTCTGATGTATGCAATCCTTTTAGTAAATTAATAGTTTGCCACTAATTTTATTTTATTGAAACCTCCGATGTGCCAACAAATGAATTTGCTTCTTATTTTCATTAATTTATAAAAGTGTATTGTAAAATAATTCCTAGGGTGAGTAATTTCCATTTCATAAGCAGGCTGAAGCTGCAGACACAACAAGGTAAGCACTGTAATTTCAAAAAAAAAATTTTTAATAAAAAAATTAGGACATTTTTGAAAATGAAAGTGTTGGTTGATCAGATAGGAGGGTGACCCAGGCAACACAAAATGGTGTTTCCTATCCATGAGCAGAAATATGCTAAAAATTTGCTCATACACTCCCCTAAAGACCATTAAAAAGTAAAAACAAAACAATATGAAAATAATAAGAAAACTATATCAAACTCGCAACCGCAGTTTTAAGACTGACAACACCAAGTCCGGTCCTCATCAAACTTAACTCTTTCTTTCCCTTTTTATAAAAGCAAATGTACTGCGAAGAGATAAAATAAAAACATCCAAAGTTTTTTCTTGCGGTTTCCATAGTATAGTTTGTTTATGTACTTACACATATTACTAATACGTGTGCATGTAAATGCCCAAATATTAACTGCTGAATTTTGTAAAAATAGACGGCTTATTTTGAAAAATCTCATTTTTGTGTGGAATTATTTGTGTATAATTGTTAGAAAATAGACTTGAATATTAAATTTTTTATATACTACCGTTGTTATAAGATTAACTAATCTGTAAGAGCATCCCCATTTTGTCGAAGTCAGGCATTTCCTTGTATAATACGGTATAAAATACGGTTTCTTCAATGTTTTATTTAAGTCCTTATTTTGTCCTAGAAAGTGCTTAGAAAGTCCTTATTTATAGTTAGAAAAAAAGAGTGGGAACCCTGTTTATCTTTCATTTTCTTTTTGTCAAAACTAGAGAAAAACTCTCTAGGAGAAGAGTCTTTGTATTTTGTTTAGATAATGCATGCCAACAAGTTCTAACAAAGATGTGTCCAAACAATTCTGTCCCTGTCTGTAGTGAAACCTACTGATGACTCGTAATCTAGGAGGAACAGGGCTTACATTTTTTTAGTAGACTTTTGAGAATGGAAGAGCAGGTTAAAAAGTCTGAAAAGAGCGGAACATCAAAGAACTGTTCGCTGAAAGAAACTTTATTTCCTGTCCCTACCTGTAGTATCCTACAGATTGCTGAACTTTACTTGCACATAGAATGTCCTGATAATGATTTTTACATTATAATCCAACTGACATTGTATTAAGTGATCTTGCTTTTTCTATAATTATGGGAAGATCTCTGCTTGGAATTAAGCTTGTGATTATAGAAAGACAAGCCAATACGTGGCTAGCCCAGCATTGTCCATGCCAGTTGCTTTTATGGGGTTATTGGTTTGCTTCGCAAACCAAATGGGAATTCGTAGCCTATTGGATAACAGCCATAATGGCATTGCCTGTAACAGTTCTTTTTGAGGGGACATTGCCCATGGTGTTGGTTTGCTTTGCAAACCAAAAAATATAAATATTTAATTGATAAAGGATTTATTAAAAGAAAATGTATAAGGTATCTATTATCTGGGGTAAAATTTTCCACAGATTTCAAATCTGTTAAAATTTTTATTCTATATTTAACAACTGCTGAGATAGAAAAAAGCACTGAAGAACACCAGTGATAACTTTAATAATTTCTTTTGTTTCGCACGAATTCGTTTCTCAGGAATTCAAAATTAATTATAATCTTGAATCAAACGAAGGTCATTTGAATCTGTTCACTACCATTTGAGACGAAAGGTGAAAAAAACTTTTCATGGTTCCAAGGCTGACTTCAATAGTGACATGAGGGAGAAAAGTCTAAATTTTGGTGCTTCTTCATTTCCAAAAAAGAAAAATGTAAAAAAAAAAACACTGTTAAATTCATTTAAAAATGGTCTAAATTGAATTTTAAAATATGCAGTGACCCAAAAATTGCAAAAAATTCGGCATACCTGTGTGCCAAATCCCATTACTGTAAGTGCTATAGATTTGTCAGAACTTTGTTTTCTGCCCGTAAACACTTCCGTTTATAATAGTAGAGAGTGTAGCCTATTGCATGCCTAGTTATTTTGGTTGCTTAGCTTTACACTAGTTATTAGTCGAGTAGTGTAAAGCTAAGCCTTCAAGTTCATTTGCTGAACGCAATTATAAATGTGTGTAAAAACGATTTCTATATATTTCTGATAGAAACGTAACATTTAAAGATTTCTTTGTATGTGTGGCAATTACGCTTTTAAATTTCATCAACCCAAATGATGTTTGTCCTTTTCAATGAACACTTATTCATTTACCTTTCCATCCATGACAAATATCAATTAATACTGATGGTATAATATTTATTAGTTAGCTAAAAATTGCCATCTATAAAACTGGATTTGTGAGATTGTCTAGCAGTCCTTCAAGATTTCTCTGCACTGACGGCTTAATCTATCATGATCTTTGTTAAATGTAAACTTAAAGATACTTTAAAAAGTCCCTACTATGTCTTTTGCTTGAATATTGGGAACCTTTTTCCAGCATGCTGCTTGTATAACTAATTCTCCAGGAAGCATTAGGGTGTTTGCCCCCTTATACTTCAAATAAAAGGGGCAGATTCTTGAATCCCTTACTGTGATCTTATTTTAAGAATTGTTGATGAAATCTGGGTTCCCACAGGTCGGGCAAAACCTAAAATTGTTAAGGAATTTAATTTTGTCCAAAAAATCAGGGAAAAGTAAGAATTTTCATCTAAAACCTGGAAAATGATTGACATGGCTTCTCGGATGCTTTGAAGAAACGTTGCCAATAAGATTCTTAAAGTTTCATATCACTTTATTTTATGATTTGAATTATTTCAACCAACTTTAAAAGAAACGGCTAATGTTAAACAGGTAAAGAATTTTGTTTCGTCCCCAGGCTTCAATTAAATATTTTCATGCTTATGATACATTATTCACAAATTGATTTTTTTTTGGTCAAATATGTCGGTTTATTTGAATAAGTTATTTTAATGCAAAATTGCTTGTGCTTTTTGTATTAATTTTTACAGTGTATAGTTCTTAAATTGGTTTTTAGTATTGGCTATTGAATGAAAAATTATTTCTTGGTTTTTCACCATAAAAATGTTGTGAATTGCTTGAGTATAACCTGGGATTTTATAAAAATTTGTCCGGAAAACCTGGAAAAGGGATTATATGCAGTTTTTTGTCAAAAAAACCCCCAATCCCCACTATTCTACACTCAAATTTTCCCACTCGTTGCCTGGAACATATTTCAGGGTTCCCACAGTCCTTGAATTTTTTTTCCTAACTAGGGGCCCTTGAAAGTCTTTGAAAATCTATGGAAATTGGTGAAGTCCTTGAAAGTACTTGATTTTTTTTTATCTAGTACATAATTGTGTAATTTCGTCTTGCATTGGAACTTGTCCAGACTAGTTTCCTCCACAGCAGGTTCGCCATAGTGTCATTCTGAATGAAACCGGTGTTTCCTGCTTTGACACTATGTGATACACTAGCAATGCTACGTCTAGATCGTCCATTTTTCGCAGCATTCTGTCTGTCTAAGTTGACACCTCTGGTCTCCGTTAAGACGGCCACATCATGAGGTATCACGTTCGCTAGATAACAGAACTGCTTTCTTAGGAAACCGTAGCTTTAGCAGTCAGGACATCATTGGAAACCTGACACACATCCAAAGAAATGATGCCAAATTCTTATTGCAAAAATATAAAAGTTGTAATTAAAAAAAAAGATTTTTAAGAAAAACGCATTTAAGATTCCTTCTGTTGTAAAATTTTCTGTAGATTTCAAATCCGTTGAAATTTTTCCTCTATCTTTAACGATCACAAATTTAGAAACTCAGACTAGATAATAAAAAAAGCCCTAACACCAGTCAAAACTTTTGATTTGTTTTGTTACTCAAACAAAATAAACCATGACAGCCGTCTGTTGTTGGCAGTGGACGACAGGAAAATAGAGATTGTGTCATGTAGATCGAACCGTGTGCAAGCTCCCATACTCTTCTTCGTGCCACTAAAATAATTTATCATACGATATTTTATCGCATGTTTGAAATCGATATGTGTGCAAGTAGCCTGATGGCATTGAGACAAGAAGAAAAAAAAAAGTCAAAATTATAACCAAAATTGATGATAAACTTTCTTTTTTTGACTATCAGTAGTTTTAAAAAAATTGTCTTTTTTTATATTCACATTTTCCTTTTAAAATGATAACTTTTTTGTTTGCCTTGTTTTAGGTTGTTATAAAAAAATTTTAGGTCCTTGAAAAATTTGTTTTTGGTTTTGAAAAGTCCTTGAATTTTTTTTGGATAAAGGTGTGGGAACCATGTATTTGCAATACTAATATATCAGACATATAAATAGGAATAATTTTTGAAAAAGGAAAAAAAACCTTTAATTCAATGCAACAAATTTTCTTGCAAGTTTTCTAATTTTTCTGTGTGGTATTTACTTTGAACATGTCTGTTATTTTGCATTGTTTCATCAATTTGGTACAGGTTACTCCTTGTTCTTAAAAAATTATTCTTAAAAAGGAAAAGGTGGAAAGATAGAAAAAAGTGAGAGAAAGAAAACCTGCCAGATAGCAAAATGTCCAGATTTTGGACTTTGTACTGAATTTATATTTCAGTTTTAATAGCAGTATAAATCCATTTTCCAAAATATATAATTGTCATTTCCTAGTATTATAAACAAAGATCATTGCTTGACCGAATAAGTTAAATTCAGATTAAATCTACATTGGTACATTCAATTCAGCTCGTGTAATTTCATCAAAACTTATTTAAATCTGATATTGGCATAGGGTTATTGGAATCCTGTACCTTCTGAAACCAAGCATTTGGTTTGTAATGCAAGATCATTTTAAGATCTTGATAGCATGATTAAAGTTATGCTATTTCTTAAAACATCTTGAATTATGGCCACCCTGTGCTATTATCTATTTGGCTTGGTCATGTAAGTGGCACAGGTTTGATTCCTCCCTGAATGTATTTCATTTCTGTCTGTCTTCTGTTTTAGTAAAATATTCCTTGTGTTTATGTCCATATACTTGATGTTGGCCCAGCTTGGTCAAACATAGGCGTTGTGCCATGAAACCAACCCTTGTTATCATGGCCTGAAAGTTTTGTTGATCATTTGTATACTTAAACTGAATATTCATTTACAAAAAGCATAGAATTTATATTCCGTTTTTCTTCGTTTTTGTTGACTGTTGGACTTAATTTTGCCATACCTTGTTAGCTATATTTTTCGTTCTTGCAGACTTACCAAGGTAACAAGCCTTTAATTGTTCTCCCTCACTTAGGACTAGATATAGTCTAAGGTCTATGTATTGTTTGTCCATAATATACTGTAAAAAGTAATTCATATGCTGAATTTAGCTTTAAAAAAAAATTTAAAAGTAACAATGCTTGAATCTACTTAATTTAATTTTGTTAAGTATGAATGATGCATGAGTTATTTTTTTTGATGCATGGTAAATCTCATCAGTATGTGAATGGGTATTCATTTTGTTTGAAAATTCAACCACTATCAATTTCTCAGTTGAAAAATTGTGTTTTAATGTCAATTTTGAATCTTGCCTGAAAAACAAGCTTACAATTGAAGATAATATTCAGAAATGTCACTGTGTAGCAATGATGTATACTGACATGGCTAGCTAACACTTAAATTGAATTTATTTACACACACATACACTACAGAAATTACAAGACTTTCACGCACATAAAATATTCGGGACAGGGACATTTTTACTATCACATACTACAGCTTAGCTGCTGCTTGCTCCAGGGTTGGAGTTACACTGTGTAAGTTTTTGTCAGTCCGCTAGGGGGCGTTGTTGGTTCCGTTACAACTGTTCATTTATGGGAATAATGTTCATTGGGTAAAGAACAAAGTGAAAAAAATTATTGATGCTTGTGATATTTTTTTGGTATTTTCAGGTCGAAAAAAGATAGCCTCCAATTCAATTTTCTCTTAATTGAAATAATAAATACTTTCATTTTCATTGTGTCCAGTTATTGCAAACATGTACAGTACTCTATTTTAAGTTATATTGTATTAGAATAAATTAATTTAGTTGTTTCTTTGGATAATTACTGTTTGCCCACAAAAGGATTCACATTGGAACATTCTGTAATGCTATTCTAGTTCATTTTAATTATAACAATGTACTTGCTAATTTGTGTACTAATATAATTTTTTGCTTATAGTTGCTATGACAGTCCTAATGCCTAGCTGGTATTACGAGAAAAAAGATTTAAAGCGTTCTCCATCTATATTAGATGGTTTGGATGCGGATAGAGAGAGCAGGTATCGTAGGGAAGGTGCTCGTTTCATCATAAATGTCGGTACCAAAATGGGACTGTATCCTTTTCTTGTCTTGTTGTTCTATTATGTTAACAGCTTACCTTCATGTTTAAGATTTCTTATTCGTATAATATTTATTTTGTTCTATTTCTGCTCAGTCATCTCTACAAATATAAAAGGAAGTGTCTGCGTGCATGCGGTATCCAGTCAAATCTATAAGACTTACAAAAATTAAGTCCTAAAGGTGACTGAATAGACCTCAAAGCATGGATTTAATCTAGAAATTTTTTTAATAAATTTAACTTTTTTCCCCTAGCCAGGGTGGTAACAGAACTTGGAAAACAGGGAAATCGGGGAATTCTCAGGAAACTTTTTATTTCTGGAAAAATCATGGAACTCTCAGGGAAAATTTCCAAATTTTACAAAAAATCAGGGAAATTTTAACAATTTAAACGGCTACCATTATTGTTTGTCTTATTTAGAGATGCGCGATTACTTGACTTTTGAGAATAGAATAAATCGGATTCGCCGAAATTATAATTCGAATAAAGAACCTCAGCGTCGTAATTTTTTAACACCGAGAAAACTGCCGGCGCCATTTTTTTCGCGGCTGCAGCGTCTTGGTCACCGTGAGGCTAGCGATACAACTTGTTGGATACAATTTGAAATTTGTGTAACAAATGATGTTTTTTTGTGTATTAAATTAATTATTTTTGTTTGCATTTACATTTTTATAGAATTTTTTATGTATACTTGCATTTGTTTTCGATGAATAGTGTGACAATGTAGGGTCAGGTGTAAAAAGTTCACAATAATATTATTTTGCATTTTTTCTCCAGTTTTTTTCAATTGCAAATAGAGTTTCATTAAGGTTTCCAACCCTTACAATAACAATTAAAATATCTGTAAAGAAAAAATACAAAATTTTTGTGGAGAATGATCCTTTTACACCCTTTGACCCTGAATATTTAAAATAGTGTTGTGTGGATACTGTATATCAATACCAATCACGGATCACAACATTTCTTAAGAGAATTGTAAAATCAGGGACATTTTTGGGAGAGTAGCAGGGAAATCATGGAAATATCAGGGAACTTTTTTTCAAGGATTTTGTTGCCACCCTGCTAGCAGTTTTTATATTGCAGTGTGGTTTTTCCCCTGTCCTTTCTTCATTTCTTTGGACGCATTCCGGGTTTCCAGTGACGTCACTGACTGCTAATGGATTGTTCTGTTTGATTTGAATCGCATGGTCGAATGTTATTTTTTCTTGCATTCACTGAATCTATTTGTTTCTTTTTGTTTACTCTTTATTCTTTAGTCCAAGTTTCTATCTTCAGGATTGTTAAAGATGGAGTGAAAATTTCAATGGATTTGAAATCTGCTGGATAATTTTACAATAGATAGATACCTCAAGTAGTCCGAATTTTGTCAGTGGCAATGCTGTGCTGGCCTGATAGTTTTGTATAAATGTAAATCTGTTGATAATTTTCAGTTGAAATTTATTGAGCCTTGCTTTTATTGTTAAGAAAATTAGAAGTTAGTTAGCTTTAGTTTTTATGTCATAACAAATCTTCCAAATTTTCTTTCACTGGGAGGTGTGTTTTTCTGACTTATCATTCAACTAAAATGTGTCATAAGAAATTGTTTTCTTTTAGATTGCTAAAAATATGTTGAATTATCTGTTTTCAGCATTTTCATGTCATTCCTTTACATTGATGGCTAATTTCCTCAACTTTTATTTAGACGTTATGACACCATGGCAACTGGCGTCGTTTATTTTCATAGGTTTTATATGTTCCATTCATTTAAGACGTTTCCTAGATATGTAAGTGCTCAGTTCCTATTATTTTATAAGTTTAATATTTTGAATACTTAGACATGTTGGTATTTTGTCTTAAAGAGTTAATGAGGTAGGTAGGGCATGTACACAGGCTCTAGTTATTTAACGATCATGTTTAATGACCATTTGGACTTGTGACTAACTCTAGTCTATGGTATCCCTTCTGTGACCATTTTTGCATACCTGCAAAACCAGAGCTAGTGCCAGCAATAACCCCGGATACAAAGTAATCATTTGGTTGTCAACATTCCCCACACAAAAGCATATGTAGCAATCATTGGTTGGTTTTTCCCTGACAAAGAGTCATGACTGCTGTTGGTTTGAGCACTGAATGATAAACTTGGAACCATCAGTGCTAAAGAGGCTAATTGTGGAAATGATCTCTATTTCACCAGTCTCTTTATTTAACCAATCCTTGTTCTAAACTGTTGAGAAAACAGGCTAACAATTTTTCTAGTAGAGTTAGGTACGCAATGCTGAATGCATGATGTAGCACAGCTGGAAAACGAACACAGCATGTTGAGGCTTAGAATTGTATTAATAGAAATGAATATACCTAAAGCAGCATCAAAAGAAACATGTACAATGTATTGAATGCAAATTAATCGGAAGCCAGCTCATCTCAAAAACAAAGATGACCAGTACTAGTGTCTGTCTGATATAAACCAACTTTGTTTTTATATTTATTGGTCTCTGACCAATCAGATCCGGCTCGATTTGCATATATAATGAAAGATCCGATCCAGAACAAGTATACATATGCAGACCTGCCAACTCTCAGGCTTTTAGCCTGAGTCTCAGGCTTTTTGGTCAGGTCTCAGGCTTTTTGGTCAGGTCTCAGGCTCTCAGAGTCTTTTCTCAGGCTTTTTCGTCAAACTGAAGAAATAGTTTCTACCCTGTGTTCTGATGACCAGAAAATATTTTATTTAACTGTCAGAAATTATTTTGTCAAAGTTTTGCAACTATATGTTTCTTAAATTTCCTTTTAAACATGATATTTTGATTAATGCTGAAGCTAGTAACTTAGATAATATTGCCCATGCTTCTTTTTCTAGCATTAAGTTTCTTGCTGAAAGGTACCCTGTTTTGGTCAAAGTTTTGGGTGATAATGATAAGGACTTGTATCTTGATACTCTACAGTCTCAGTTCTGTGGTCTACAGTGTGAGGATATTTCTGAATTACTAGTATCAAAAGAAAGAATTGATTCCAAATGGTTTGAAATTGGAAAAATTAATAATTCTGCTTACAAAAAATTAGCAGATTTTATGCTAGCAATTTTGACTTTACCTCATAGCAATGCAAGTTGTGAAAGGATATTTAGTTTTTGTACAAAAACACAAACCCAATTCAGAGCATGTCTTAACTGCTGTGTAGCAAGAAGCAATCGCTACATAGGTTGCGATGCAATGGCCAATGAAATATAGTGATTACACAATGCATTGTAGGATTAAAACAATATTCAGGTAAACCTGATACATGCTGTTTTTGTGTTGACGTGTAAAAAAAAAGAATGCCCAAAGTCAAAAGATTTAAATCTAAAACATGGATTATTTATTTAAGCATAAGCATTTTAAGATAATAAGGATTTTACAATAATTAGCAATATTACATCTAACAAAAATCAACTGCACGACACATAATTGGCTCTACCTTAAATTTATAATATTGTATATTAATGTTCCTATAAGAGGAGGCAGGAACGAAAAAGATAGAAGAAAGGGGTAGAAGGGATAAAAAAAAATTGGCTCCAGGAGCTGTATTATTACCGATCGCTAGAATGAATCTCGACGGCGTCTCCACTGTCCACCTCCAGCAAAAAGCCCCTTTAGCAGACAGATCAGATTGTCCGCATGTCCGTTCAAAAGAGAAAAAAGCCCCGTTTCCTCGTTGTATCCCCTTTTATAGAGCCTCACTCTCCGGTTGCCACCATCCTTCCAGAAGTTTTGGGTAGGATCCCGTCTTGGCAAGCAAATTTTGTCATTGGCCCCGGGATGCTGATCGCTTCTTCGTTTCTGCATCTGGCCGGAGTCCACCCGCAATTTGGGGGGTCAGGGTGGGGCGCAGACCGCTGTCGGACGATGAACTTGAGCGTTGACCCTACCGAATTCCTTCAGAGAGGGGGAATAGTTTTATGGGTTTGCTGCAAAGGGGTGTTGGGAGGAACGAAAAAAGCTTCGTTTCGAGAAAGGGACAATGGCTGACTGAAGACGGGACACCTTCATAGCAATGCACTTAGAATCATTTGAGCCGAAAAAAGAACCAGAGGAAGCCTCTGGTTAAAAACATATCCCACAGGAAAGTAAAGCAAACAGTGGATAGAAAAAACACAATATAATACTTAAATGAAAGCTTAATAATTTTTAAGGGTTTTACAGGCCAAGCATCTCTTCTGAACTTCCAAATATTTAAAAGTATACATTTACAATACAAATATACAAAAGGGGATGTAATGAAACCCTTTATAAGCGAAGAACTCCAAAGTTAAATTACTGGAAATAAAAAACTTATTGCAACACAACATAACATACAGAATTTGGAGAATTAAGTTATTGATAAGGCCAATCAAAAACATGTTTGTTATGAAAGAAATTTTGATTCCACTTTTTTGAAAAATGCTAAGTCAGCAACTGTTGCAACTTTTAATAAATAAAATATTTAATACAAAATTTGAGTATTTCTTTTTAGTATGTGTATTTCTTAGTAAATTGTAAATCCCTTACCCTTTTTATAGTGTGATCATACATAAGTTATCATAGGTAAAATGGGCCGTGATGTCGATAAAAGTCTCAGGCTTTTTGAAATTGCCAGGTTGGCAGGTCTGCATATGCATAGTTACCCACTGTGTGATTGATCAAGAGCGACATGATCTCAAGTGAACTCGCATTGTTTACAAGCAGTCTAGTCTAGAGAACAGAAGAATATTCGTCAAAAACGTTGTAACTTGACTCTTCCTGCTTTGAAGCTGGAGTATTTGTATTAATTTGTCATTTATATTTTCTTATTGGTTTCCATAAAAACTATTTTTACATAACTCACAATTTTATATATCCACTTCTATTAATCCATTTCTCTATGGAATTATATATTTCATTTTATTTCATGATTGTTTTTTATTTCTTTTTGTGGCTCAAAGTGTTCACATTACCTATTAAATTCTTTTAATTAAAATTTTTTTGTTTTCATGTTGCCAATATTACATCTCACGTTTCTTGAAGAATTAGATTCAGACATGTTGTTATTTAACATGCATATCAATCCCAATCCATTTGCACCAGGTTTTCGTTTAGAAGTAAAAGTTTACTAGAGAAATTTAAGAACTAAATTAAATTAAAACAGGGACATAAACAATTATTAAAATTTATATTTAAGACTAGTTTAGTGTTGCTCCATTCTAATATTTTATGGAATAGGGCTATTTTGCGAAATTAAATGTTTTACTCATTTCATGCTATTTGATTAGTCAGTTAATACAAATTACACATAAAACATATTGCTTTTTCTCACTTACAGTTTACTATTTTAATTGATACTATGGAACTAAAGTAGCTTTGAATAGTTGAAATTTGAAACCTTCGCAAGAATAATGTTGTGCTATGAATAAACAGTATTAAAATCTATTTTGTGCCTTGTAGACGGTTCTTGGTGTTGAACTTGTCAAACATTTTAATTTTTCTTAGGTAACTGCATGTTGTTGTCTGTTTCTTGCTGGAAAAGTAGAAGAAACTCCTAAGAAATGCAAAGACATAATTCGAATCGCCAAGACATTTCTTGCAGATTCCCAATTTACTCAATTTGGAGATGACCCTAAGGTAAGTAATCATAAACCAGTGAAACATGCTCTTTTCTTTAGTTTTTATAGATAGATATGAATATAAGTATTTTAATTTGTTAAATTGATTGCAACAGCATCTTTGGGATTCATCTTTTTCATTAAAATTTGTCTTCATAGTGACATTTGTAAAAGTTACATTTTTTTCTGCTTTTTGTAGGAAGAAGTGATGACTCTGGAGCGAATACTACTTCAAACTATAAAATTTGATTTACAAGTGGACCATCCTTATGGACATCTTTTAAGATATGCTAAAAGCTTGAAGGGTAAGAATTCAAGTTAAAGATGCGATAAAATTTTATGAAATTTTTATTATTTTTTTTATTACTGGAGAGTATTTTTGTTTCTAAGTAATATTTTCTTTGTCATAAATTATATTCTGGTATGATCTGCAGGGAATTCTCAGGGAACTTTTTAATTCTGGAAATATCAGGGAAAATTTCCAAATTTCACAAAAAATCAGGGAATTAAAATTTTTTTTTATGAAAACTGTAATTATTTTCGTTTGTGGATTATTTAGAGATGACACTTTACAATTCACATTAACAAATATTTCCTACCTTTATCTTGCTTATTTGATCTTTATTAAATTTTGGTTATTTTTTTTATTCTGAGAATTCCCATGGGCTTTAAAAAGCCTTATGTTCCGAATTTTATTTTAGTTTTTACAGTTCCTTTAAATGCCTTAATCATCAGAGTAGGTAAGGGATGTCATATTCGCTGAAAGTCCTTAAACTTAAAGATTTAATTTTTACAAGAACACGCCATGTTCTATATCACTTACATCAAAACCAAGGTTAAGTGTAAAAAAAATCGTAAGCATAATATTTACAGGTGAGCTTAGAAGTGATGTTTTAAAAACTAGGGCCATGAGTTGTACACTTGTAGTTAATCTATCTGAGGCATAACAGCCTTAAAAAAATTTAAAATAGATGTGAAAATTATTTTAAGATTTAATGTTTCTTTTCACTGAAGAGTACGAACAATGCATGGTTTTCTACTTTTAATATTTTGGATTATGTGGAAAAGTAAAATGTATTTCACTATGGAACCGATTTTCTTCATCCAACAGAAAGTAAAAGTACATTGTGTTGAACAGACAGGGGTACATATGTGATTTTTTTCCCCCTTCTCCCAAACTAGAAAATGTCTTGTAGATGGAAGCTCATATCCTAAAGGGAGCTTATTTTCAGGATTTTACTTTGGATTCAAGGGAAACTGCTTCCAGTTTCCCTTGACAACTACATCCAGACTTGCAATGCTGTTTAGATGTTAGTTTAGTTTTACTTTTTTCATGTAATGCTTATTCAGTTACAACCACATTGGAACAGCTTCAGTTGGAATATATTGGAACTTGTACATCCTGGCCATAATTGATTATTTTTTCTAGTGTTTTTCTGTTATAAAGTTGTTTTTTCATGTTCAAACACAAATTTAACTAGGTGGACATGATTATTCTTGTTTTACAGGAGATAAGGTGAAGTTACAGAACATGGTACAAATGGCATGGACTTTCATAAACGACAGGTATCTGATAGTTTTGAAATCTATGTTGGCCTTGGTAATGTTTCATGTCATTGGCTTACTTTAACTTTTTTGTAGTTTGTGTACTACACTGTGCCTTCAGTTTGAACCTGAAGTTATTGCTATTGCCTTGATGTATCTGGCTGGGAAGTTAAGCAAGTTTGAGGTAGTTGACTGGATTGGACGTACATCTAGGCACTCTCATTGGTGGGATATGTTTGTAGAGGGCATGTCTATTGAGCTTTTAGAAGGTATGTCATAAAATGTTCTTTTTTAGTAATTTGGTGACTGAATCGCTTTGTTACTATTCCCAGCTCTTTACTCACAAGAATTTTAAATCATGTATGAATTCTATATATTTTTTGTTTTAATATAATTTAATATTTTTTTGCATTAAATTGATATATTTTGCTTGCAATTACATTTTTGTATAATATTTTGGTACAGTGTCAGTATACATTTATGGTGGTAGTAATGACCTTGGTGCATTTTTTGGCGATCTTCTGAAGTCACCAAGGAATAATTATTTCAAATGAACCAATGAAATCAAAAGACAGTTTAACGGACTTTAATGTAGGGTCAGGTGTAAAAAGTTCATAACCATGCATTTTGTATTTTTTCTCCAGTTTTTTCAATTGCTATTGTAAGTGTTCCATTAAGCGTTCCAATCCTTACAATAACAATTCAAATATCTGAAGAGAAAAATATGAAATATTGGTGAATGATCCTTTTACCCCATCTGACTCTAAATATTCGAAAATATTGTCGTGTGGTTACTGTATATCCAATTACTTATCACAACATTTTTTAACGGAATTGTAAAATAAGAGATAATTTTTTGACATTTTCATGTAATTTTTTTTTAAGAGTTGGTTGCCACCCTGATAATTTATCCTTTTTATGAAATGCTAAATTTCATTATATTTTGAAAATGAAAGCTGGAATGGATTTTATTTCCAAAAATGTTTTATGCATTTATCTATTTCTCATTTTCAGATATTTGTCATCAGGTTTTGGATCTGTATTCCACTCCAATGTCAATCCCTCCTCAGGATTCACCTCCAGCCACACCACCTACCAAGTCAACTAGAAAAACTTCTCAACCTGTGAGTATAATATCAAGGTCACATCTGGATTTACCACCCAAATCCCTCTAGCTTAAAAAATTGCAAAATGTCATAGTTTCTGTAAATCTAACACACAATATGCGACACATAGTAGGGAATTGAAAGCTGCCAAATTTTAAGAGCTTTCATTGAAGCATTTTGTGAATAGTCTCATTTAAAGATTTAAACGTTTTTTTCTTTCAATTTTGGTCTTCAGTTTCATCTGTATGATCCCTGGTTCTGTCTCCTGACCGATGAAAATCGTTCATGGATTCTTGCATTTGATAGAAATGCTCAGTTAGACAAATGTGGGCAATTCTTGACTCCTACAGTTCAAGTGGTCAGACTCGGTTTCCACATGTAAATTTTTTTTCCACAGGATTCGGAAATAAAAAGTGGAAATTGAAAGTGATTTTTATTGCTTTGTCTTTCTTGAGAGGAATTTTTATTTTTGGGGTTTTAAGTTCTACAATTATGCATTCATTCGAAATCAAGAGCAAATCGGGTAGTTCTGATGGTAATTTGCCACTACTGTTGTGGCTTTTATTACCACCGAAATTTTTGAATTTGATTGTAACTTACTAGCTGCATTTTCTTCATGTGTGGCTAGCATATTCAGGGAGTACTGAGAATATGTATTGATATGGTGAAGAATCAACTGGTCACATTAACGTAACACCAAATGCTGAATTTTATTCAACATCTTATCTCCGGAGAGAGTAGATCAAAAATCTTATTTTGTGCTAAATATGTGTGCCACTAATAAGCTAATAGGAAAATTTGGAACAGATTGTTTCTATAACTGTTTCAGTGGGAAAATGATTATTTAAATAAAATAACAAATTAAGCATTTTATAATAAACTTTATACAAGTGAAATAATATTTGTTCAGAAGTGATTTCAAAATGAAATTATAATGAGTGGTTAAAGTTTTATGAAAATGTAATTAGTTGGATTAATGCCTCTGGGTTGTCCTGGTATATAAATAGTGACTCATTTATAGTTCTTGGCAAAGCACATCAATAACTATATTTTTAATGTGTGAACTTTATGTGAATTTAATAGACAATGTAAAGCTATTCTTAGGCAAGGAAAACTTCATTTTGTATGGTTTCAGTATGGGCATTTTTGATTTTATGAAACAGAAATCTTTTGCAGCCATTGTTTGCGCAGAACTGAATTGCAATAAATTGTATTGTATCTCCATTGATAAAATTTTTTTTTTTTGTTAAGGCTAAGTAATTTGTTAAATTAATGCATTGATATGATACATTTATGCATAAAAATGATACATTTATGTAATTCTGCATAAATAACTTGTAATTCTGTTAATATATTATGAGAATGCAGGATGTGTGGCTATTTTAGGGACATTGAAAGATTAATTTAAATCTCAATCACAATTAAGGTAGAAAATTTAAATTTGAATTAAATAATTAATAAAATGAAAAATTTGAATGTCACTCATTTATTTAAATATGAACTATATTGGTTAGTTTCATAGATTTAGTTTGTAGTAAATTTGAACTTGAGAATTCTGTTGTAGTCTACTCATTTTCTGCTGAAATTCTTTTAGTTTGAATTTTTTTTTAACATTTTAAAAAGTGGTACAAGCATTAAACGTTTATTAATCAGTGATATTGCAACCACATAAAGGTATGAATTATACAATCTATATTTACCATATCTTACTAATTTGTACATTAAATTACCAGGAATCTCTTGGAAAGGATTCCACACTATGCAGAAAGTGAATGATGAAGAATGAGATTGATTGACTCCTGCCTTTGCCCCATTGTAAAACCATATGCCGATTAAGTAAATAATGGCAATCTAGAAATAATTTATACCAGTCAGACCATGAACTTGATTTGGTAAATAATGGCAGTTATAGTTTCCAATTGACTGACAGAAATTATTGCTAGTTATAAATGATTGAATTGTAGCAATAGCAAAAGAATAGGGCTATTTTAATAAGCTGACTGTTTCTGAAGTTCATTGTGGAATTCATAATGTCAAAACTATTATTTTATCTAGAATGCTTATAGCAAGGAATACATATTTGTTTTATTTTTTAAAGACTATCATGTTTGTTAAATATTTCATCTATCCAAATAATGAACACTATTACAGGGTTCCCACGAGCCTTGAAAAGTACTTGAATTTCGTTTTCAAGGGCCCCGGAACGTACTTGTATTTGGTGTAAAATACTTGGAATGTCCTTGAATTTATTAAAAAAAATTTTAATCTGGAATTTTCTCTAGTATGAATTGGCTTTAAATGCACGCGCCTCACAACACGCTTAGAAGGCGTGGTTTTATTACTGTTCCAAAGAATACGCTTGTTCATCACAAGGCATGTGTTTATTTTCTTTGCTCAAGGTCAGTGGGATTCTGTGTCAGTTTGAACAAAAAGAACACAAGTATAATAACTTAGCTATTTAATTTTTTCTTTTTAAGAATTTTTTTCTTTCCCACAACATGCTTGAATAGTGACTACAAATATGTTTGGAATTGTTAAGTATGTGAATGGTAATGAAGAGGTTACATTATAGGAGCGGTTCTTCAGAAAAGTTGTCTGCTAAAATGGGGGGTTACAGAGGGAATTTCTGCCTTTTTACGATAGTCCTTGAAAAACTTCAAATGAGCCTACAGAAAAAGTTCTGGAAAAGTACTTGAATTTTTTTCCCACCAAAGAGTAGGAACCATGTATTAATCATGCACTCAATTTTGATTTCTTTGTTAATTGATATTCCATCTATTGCATTTAGCTTTTCTGATCTTCATAAAATTGTATAAGGGGAATCATGTTAGGGGATTAAGCCGCATTAAATTTTTTTGACTATCATTGTAATTCTACCAGCAAAAGTTAAGTCTTGTACAAGACTTAACTTTTGCTGGTAGAATTACAATGATAGTCAAATTAGTTTAATGCGACTGCATATTGTATTCCCTTATTTTTATTTAGCAATTGTACATTTGTTCTAAACATAGGTGCCAAATTGCATAGCTTTAAATTTACATTTAGCAAATATATGAATGTACAATTGCTTCAAATATATTTGCAGTGTCAATGATTGTAATTAGTCACTGTAGGTCTCAAGATACTCTACACATTGTTCACTTGACTTATTTTACTGCCTTTGAATTTCAAATTCAATTTTTGGTGGATATCATGACAAATCAAAATTTTTGAATATTATCTAGAAACATGTTAAATTTTTCTTCTTTTAACATTTACTAAAAAGCGTTTATATGGGTCTGTCAAGTGGCCTTCAGCCAATTTGAACTAAGGGATAAAAGTTTAAAACATGTGGATTTTTATTAAGTATTCCAACTTTTTAAGTTAACCTTTATTTTACTCTTGTAAAGTTTCTTTAATGTTAAATTTATTTCCCTAGCCTTCTCCAGTCGAGACATCAACATCTCCTGCCCAGACCAAACCTAAGGAGGTTATAGTTGGCCTGCCAATTCCTAGATTGGAACCAGGAGATTTAAAGAGGAAAACATCTCAGCCTGAGCCAAAGAAGGAGTTGCTACTTGAAAGCAAAGTGCCACGTCTCACAGAGGGCAAAGCTATCCCCACCATCACGAGTTCTCCCAAAGCAAACAGTACACATGAACAAGAAATAATTCCACCCTCACCCAAGACTCCTGCAGAAAGTGTTAGCAAAATTTCTAAGCATCCTGAAACTTCTGTTCAGCGGGCTTCTTCTGAGCCAGCATATCGGTCTGGTATTGTATCATCGAACCAACCGACATTTACCCAGAACGCACCTAGTATGCCCATAGAAAGCGTTGCTGCAAAACCGATTCCACATGTAGTCCCTCCACCGTCTACCAGTTTCCAACCTACCGTGCCTCCTCCTGCTGCCACTTACACACAGTCTGCCCCGCCGTTCTACACAGCAGTTTCACACGAGAATCCCCCTTTTCCAAATTTGCAGCAACCACCGCCCCAAATGTTCCCCCAACACCCCCTTCAGTTCCAGCATCCCCCACCTCCTGTTACACCTTCTGCCCAGCTACCAGGGTTACACCATCCGTCGTCGCAGTTTTCCGAACCACCTCCCCAGTTCCCAGCTCTGCCACCTGGTGGCCCTCCACCTCCGTTCAATTCTCAATATCCACCCCCTCCAAGGCATCCACCACCAGGTATCCTAAACAACCCTCCACCTGCTCCGATGCCAGGTATGACCCAGCATCCTCCTCCTCGTCCCCAGGGTCTGCCTCCAAGTGGAATATTGAGACCTGGACCCCCTGGCCCGGGAGGACCACCACCGAGAATGGTTTCCGACGGCCTCTTCGGTCCCAGGCCGGTCTCTGACATGTTCAGCCCACATCCGGAACAGCGAGGTGGCCGGCCACCGATGGACCGGAGGCCTCCCAATCCAGACTTCGGGCCGCGGGGCCACTTCGAGAACGACAATCCTCGCTTCCGTGGGAGGAGAGACCCAGAATATGACGGACCTTTCCCGCACGAGCCTCCTTTCCCAGAATTCGATCAAGGTTTCCATCGACCTCCACAACCAGGCCAGTTTGGACCAAACTTTGAAAGACCTTTGAGGCCACCTCCAAGACGGTTCCCCCTTGATCACAGAAAACACGACAGAGGGCCACGTCCTCCAATGGATAACAATATGTCACAGCAGCAGGGTGCACCCACGGGGATCGCACCTGTGCGCATAACAGGGAGGTACTGAATATTTTTCATTACATTTTCTTTTTACCTAAAGTGTGTGTACAGTCATTGAGATTATTTCTATTCCAGCAGATTTTTGCACTTGGAAAAATTGCCACAAGCGTTTGTGATTATTACAATAAATTTTAAAGTGTAGAAATCAAGTAGCCTTAAGGATCTTTTCTAAGGACGTAACCGTGGTATTGTGTTTTATAGATTATATCAAATGTACTCTGAAGTTATACTAACCTTTGATATTTGCATTGTGTCATGCACTACATTATGAAGCTGCTACATTATGACAAATACATGTCTGTTTGCATGTGTCGCCCTTTTAGTTAGTTTATAAGTGTTAATGAGTGGTATACAAAGCTCGCCTCAAACATTGAAAATCTTAATTTTGTGGGGAATTTATGATTTGATAATTAAAAATAATAGCAAAATTTTTAGTGTAATCATTAAAATGTCCCATTTTTTGGATTAGTGATAGGGAGAACTAGTCTTGTCTATTACTGGGTAATACCATCCATATGACTGCTGTAATCCTAAAAATTAGTAAATGATGTCTATCAATGCTAAATCATTTCATCTTGGGTATAGTATTTGGATTTTCATGGTATTGCATTTGCCTTTGTCTCTTGTATGTTGCAAACACGCTTGATTTTGACGAATGTGTGTTTGGTGACTAAGGTTCATTTTGATTCTGTAAAGTAAATTTTGCTGAAGTTGTGACAAGTATAGGATACAAAAAAAATTAGTTTCAAAACAAATTATTTTAATGTTCTAATAGCTCTTTTTAACATGATATTGTGGTGATGTATTTAAGGGTCTATTAACACAAGAATCCTTTTTAGAATTTTAATTTAAATATATTATAACAAAAATCTTTGAACTTTATAAACTTTTAATCTTAGCTTATAACAAAATATTTTTTCTTCTGAACTGACCAAATTCATGAATATTTGTGTAAAACTTGTATTGTTCTTGAAGGAAACATGTGAATATTGAAGCTTAGAAATGTTTTTGGCAAAAAGTATTTCATTTAAAAAAATTCCTTAATCCTTGTAGGAAATGTGTGATCTGTTAGGATTCTGATCTTTGGTATTTTATGTTTTATTTACAGCAGGCCCTGTTTCAGTATTCCTACTATGCTGTGAATTGCTTTTAAAACTGCTTATTTTAAATTTATATTAATTGTGATTTTTTCCAATTTTTTAGATTCAAAAACTGACCTGTAAGATTACAGTCTATAAAAATACCATTATTTACATTACAAATTCCTGCATTTAGGAATATTAAACTATAATCTTCAATCTGCTCTTTAAGAAAATTTGGCTTATCTGGTGTTATGTTTCCTAAAATCGCCATTACTTTTGTAAATAAACATTCTAGCAGCATTGTAAATAATGTAAATATTTATGCTTTCTTCATTTAAGAAACTATTTCAAATTTTTTGTTTGTTTGCTGTGATTTAGAAATGTTGCATTCTTTATGTAGTGTCATTTCCCTTGAGTAGTTAATATAGTTTAATTACTTTCATGTATTATTCAGAAATTATATGTTCTCAATTCTTATATGGTACTAAGGATTTTTTTTTTTTTAAATTTGTGGTTTATGTACTATTTTGTTTAACTGTAAAACACTTTAAACTAGACTTTTTTCTTGTCCTCTGATGAAACTGTTTACTTGACCTGAACATTAAGTCTTAAAAATTATTTGTAAAAAGATGTAACTTGTGGTCATTGTTTAATTATCTTACACAACGAACAGGAGTAGTACTTAGTTATCAAGTTACTACTACATCTTTAGCCATTATAAATTTTCTTGGTAACATCTTGTTTAGGTGTCTTTCAAAAAATCTTTTCGGTGTTTTTTTTTAAATTCTTATAATACTTTGTATGCTGATAATTTTTTCAATTTAAGATTGTTGCCTTTGGAGTTCAAACCTTTTGTTTTTCAGAAGAATTAAGAAGTGTTTTAAAAATTATGTGTAATTGATAACAAATGGTTCTTATGCTTCCTAGTACCTAGTTTATTTTGTGTGTGTGTTTTTTTTTTGTAATTATGCATAATACAATTTTGTATGTAGTACTTTTCATTATGAATACCATGTAATTAGCTTTTGATAACCAGTAGGTTTATTTATGAAAAGGATTATTGAAAACATTTATTTTGAATTTTGTCTTAATACTATTTGTTGTTTGATGTCTCATTAATTTGTTATTGTGTTTTCTGAAAATATACATGAAATAATAATACACACACTAAAGCTACTATTTTATTAAAACAAAAATCCTGATAGTTTTGTTTAAATAATGTTTTAAACAACTGTTGGATACTTTTTGTTGTGCATTACACTTTGATTGTATGCTGAAAGTTGCAGGCCTGATGCTTCCTTATTACGTAATAAATTACTATTGCCCTCACATAATAATAGTTAAATAAACTTTCAACGTTATTTAGTAGTACATTATTAAATTTTTATGTTTTCAGATATTTCTGTAATTTTTCTTTTTATAAAAAACTGATAAATTCCTTGACCAGTTTAAAATATTTTCAAACTTAGGATGAAGAAGAAAAAAAATTTGAAGGGGACTTTTATTTTACAATTGTATTGCATTTTATATGCTTATTGCTGGCTTTGATACGAGTTTGTCATTTAACAATATTGTAATAGGCCTGCTAATATGTTCCTCCTATGAAGTTCTGAAACGCTTATATAAGTTACCAGCTGAACCATTTTGAGATGTCTTTAGTTTTTCCAAGTTTACATTTTCATACTATTTAATAATTAATCATAGCACAAAATTTTCTAAAGTTCTGTTATTTTGAGTGTAATTTCTTATTATTTAGTTTGTTATAGGATATACTGATCCTTTTTGTCTTAACCTTAATGTTTTAGGATTTTTTTTTTTTTTTTTGGTGTGACAAACATTGAATCAAGTTGTTAAAATTGTCCTGAAAGGCATTGTTTATATTTTAGATTGTTTTGATTTAATAATTTTAATTTAATTGTATTTTAACATGCCTTCAAAATAAAATACAGTTACACCAAAAAATGAATATAAAGTGATTTAACATTTTACTCACTAGAACGCTAAATAAATGAGAACCCTGAGCTTGTTTCATTACAAGGGGACGGTTTCATCTGGGGGTAATATAGGAGACAATGACACCCGAAGTGTGTTGCTTATGTCCAGTTTATTCCGTTGTTTTATTTTGGTTGCTGTCACTGCAGAAAACCCCGCTTTACACAGATAGGATGTCGGAAATGGCAACAGGGATTTAAGTGCTGCGGTGGCAATTTTAGGGTATTCCGCCATGACTTTAATCCAGAACACCGGCAGAGTTGCTGTCTCGAACGTAGTTTTAAGGCCGCCTTCATTTGCAATCTACAGCAGTTGATCTTCTTGCACAGACATGCTAGATTCGCCTGATTTGATGACCAATGGATTGCGGATCCATTCCTTACTAGTTCGTGGGTTTTTTGTGGTTGGGAAGTAGCAAACTCTTTTAAAAGCAAAGACAGGTGATCGTGCACCAACTGCGAGAATGAATATTTAGGCTGTATCGCCTAAAATCCCCGCTAATGTCTGAAACATGTCCAAAATGCCTCTGTTCACGCGCCGTCCCCACAACTTCAGTTTGGCTTTCACATTTGCTGTCAAAATTGGAAAATAGAGACATACAAAATTCAGAAATCATATTTGAACTCTAGTAACAAAACATATTTCAAGTTCTGATTTACTGCCTCCTAATTTGAGTGGACATTTCATAGATAAGAACCACACAAACCCGAGAGAAATACACCACAGTAAATAAAATGGAAATAATTTAATGTTTCTTGGGCGGCCCGGTACCATTTGATCCACGGACCGGTACCGGCCCGGGGGTTGGGGACCACTGATCTAAGGTATAAAATTTTTTGTTCAATTTAATAAGATCTAAGAGAATATTGTATAATCTTAAGTTCTGTGCATTAAAAGTTTAAGATTATGCAACCATGATTAAACTCTTTATTTCTATCTAGCTATTTTTAGTTTAAATATCGATTGTTCCGACTTAATTTTGTTTATAAATTAGGCTATAAGTTACTTGAATCATCAATCAGTCAGTTGCCTAAGCTTCCAAGTTATGAATTAATCATAAGTATTAGCTAGATAATGGTTATCTTTTATATATTTGTTTCAAGCTTTATGTTGCTTATAGAAAATCCTATCATATTTATGCTAAAAGGGGTGAAATATCCAATATCCTCACCTATTTTTGGCATGACACCTCCAATTCTAAAGGTTTAGTTGTAAAAAATACTAAGAATTACATTTTATTATTTTTTGTTGTGTGAATTGCAGATCTTTTCACCTTAAAATTCAAATAATTTTTGTACAACTGCCATTTTTTGACTTAACATCCTAGTCTTTTTATATTCATTGTTTAAGAAACAATCACAGCAATGGATTCATACCCATAAAATATAAATTAATATTTAGTTAATGTTTAATCTTACCTACGAATATATAGACAAGTTTTTCAGATTTTTATGTAATTGCATACATATATTTTGTATAAAAGGTATAAATGGAATGTCTGTTCGATTAAAAGTCAAACTTGTGCTAGTTGATTTCTCAATCAGGAAGAAGTAAGAGCAAGCAGCTTTACTAGCCTGTATTGCATTGTAAAGTTATGTAATTGAATTATTAAAAATTATGTATTCCATTTCTTTATTAATATTGCTTATAATTTTTGTCAGTAAAATCGAATTTAGACATGAAAACTAACGAACTTAAGAATCTTAAAAATTATGTTATAATACTGGAGTTTTTGCAGTAAAAGTTTCTCAAATGTATTAAGGAAATGTTCCCTTCATATTTTATATATAATGTTTCTACTTTACTTTGGTCTGAAGACAATTTGTATATCTGTTGTAGCTGTGGAATTTAAAAGAAAAAAAATATTCACTTTAGTGTTGCTACTTTCATATTGAGTGTTATCGTTTTAATAAAGTGGCTTTTTTTAAATACCAAGATTTAAATTCGAGAAAGGGTATTTTCAGAAAAAGTTTCACACAAGTTACTGACCTGACTTAACTATTTGAAAAGCGTCAGATTCCTATAATTTGAGGGGTGATTTTCTCCCTTGATAACCAACTGCGTATAGTGTGACTGACAAGAAGGCAAGTGTTCGTGTGCAAGTTCACTTATTTAAAGGTGGTAAACCATATTCCTGACTGAACGGCAATTGTTGTAGGTGATTATTTGTTTCACCAACTTGCTATTCCAACCAGCACCAAACGATAAATTTAGAGTCGGAATCGTTTGTTAAATAGGATATTTATAGAACTTTTTAGGTTCATCTGCAGAGTATAGAATTTAGTGACAATACTTTTAGCACACTTTTTGTCGAGTTTTGATAGGCATTGGCAACCTTGTTCTCTTTTTACCACTCTGGAAAAATGGCAAAGTTTGAACTTGTATTTCCTCATAGCTTATTTGGAATGTTCTTTTGATTTATTAACTTATTTTTCAGTTGTTGTAAACTAAGAATTCAAGTATACTTTCAGTTAGTTCTACAGGTTGTATCATTTCTTGATTTTATTTTAATTTCTTTTAATCATTTTTTCAAATCTTATTCTTTAATTTCACAATGCTTTCTGTTAGTGTTGTAGATAAATTTTAGAACTTCTTCCTTAGAACTTTGAAGCTTACTTTTTCTGGTAGGCAGGACAGCTTTAGATGATGAGGGTGTTGGCAATCGTTTGCTTTGTCAAGTTAAACAGTTTTTTTGGATTTTCTTAAGGTATTGGTTGATTAAATAGGATATTTTGTGTGCTGACTTTTAATTTTTATTTAAAAGTTCATGTGAGTCGAAAATATTGATAGCTTTAAAGACAATTTTACCTTAATCATTTCATTCTTGTACTGCTATGCTTAAAACTATCATTTCAAACGCTTCCTTCCTTGGTAACATTTTTGGCCCCCTTAAAAATACCCCAAAACTGTTACCACTAAAAAAATTTTTAGAATGCAGCTGTACCTTTTTACAATAGTTTTATTAATACTTGAACTGTATTGGTTTAAAAGAACTTTAAGAATACTTACCTTTCTATTGTCACACAAAAAATTTATTGCATTTTTATTGGACTAAATCTTGTTTGTACTTGAGTTGCGATTCATAATGTCCGGTCCTTAATATGATTCAAAATTAGTGTCTCACAAGTCAAAAATAGTGTAAAAGTCAATGAGTATCACAAAAATTCTCAGTAATTGTATGGGCTGTTTTATCTGCTGCTCAGAAATGCATTAAATATGCTTGAGTTACATTTGTATTTTTTTATTTTGAGCTTATTATTCAAAATACTTGTGCGAGTATTGATAAGATAACTTAAAATACTTGTTTTGATAGTTTAATTCACAATTTTTATGCATGATTTAGTGTTTTGTTTTGCTGTTTTGTGTTCATTTTCTCCATTGTAATTAATTACAAACAACATTATTATAAGCCTGTTTTTTCCCCCTTCACTTTCAGCTATTGCTAGTTTGATAACACGCCCATACTGCAAATGTTTAGTGTTTCTCAATTATTAATTCCCAAGTTATGTTTTGTAAAAGTATTACTAGTACAATTAGTTTCTATCTTTTGCAATTTATGTTGGATTTTAGAATATAACAAATTAAATTTTATTTTACACAAAGCTCTTGGGCTTTACACACTTGTTCAATTTAGTACAATCAGTTATTACAAATATTTGATGTCTATGGAAGTCTTGACACTTTTTGCATTCACAGTTTATTTTGTCCAAAATCAATTATTTGAAATTGCTAAATGGTTTTGAATTTAAAAATTTAAAAACACTCCCTTTTGTGATGAATACACTAGTGTTTACAGCTGACGTGGTAGCCATGTTGTTGGGGCTCTGGATTTGATTCCTGGTCTGGGCATGAATGCTCATAGTAGTTCTGAATCCATTTGAAGCAGTAGGTCTAAGTCTAATTATTCTCATATAGCAAAAAATGACCAGAGGTAAATCAAACCAATGTTTGCCTCGAGTACCAAAATCCTCTGTAGAAAAGTTGTCTGTAAAATAACTGGTCCCTTTTCAATTGTTAAAGAGTTATAAACTTCATATCAAATCTGAATCAAAGAAAAACAAATGAGGAGTGTTAACAAAAGAGTAATATAATGGGTGGAGTGGTCGTTCACGGTAAGAAGGCGATTTGTCGCCAAATATGGCAACCTTCACCTTTTGCGGATTTCCTTCACATCTGCCGTTTTTGTTATGGCAACCCTATCTACAGTTACGGAATTCAGCCGCCATCTTGATTTGGCGACAAAAATTAGTTGGCTACAAACGTCTTACCGTGAACGACCACTCCACCATATAATGATATCCCATGATAGGCTTCTGAAGTGTTCACTAACATAATCTTAGGTGAATTAAAGGTACGCCTTAATGTCATTACGTGTATCTCTGGACAGGGTAAATCAACATTTTAACACTATGTACGAAATGTTTTAATGGTTAGTGTAGATGATTAAAAATTAAAGTCCTGGTGTAATCAGAAATATATGAATATTGAAATAGAAATGTTTGCATACATAGAACCCCTTGTTATATCGTGCATTCGGCTATATTGCTATTTTTCACTTGTTCGCCTGCTGAATTGTGAACTGTAGATGGAATCTCTAGAATTTTGGAATTCAAAAGTCATACACATGTAATTCAACAGGATTTTGATAAAAGATTTGGCTGTCTCAAAAGTGTACGAGAAGGATTTTGCTTTCAAAAATATTCTATTGCATTTGGTATTGTTTTACCTTCGTTTAACTTAGTTACTTTATTTTTTAACTTGGTTTTATATAAATTAAATTTTTAAAATGCCTTTTTTTTGTATAATTTGTAGTGCCTTGCTGATTCAAAGTCTTGAATTCCTAATTTCCTTGTGGTTAAGCTGTTGGTTTTGTTACTGGACGCGATTGCCTCAGTTCCCATTTATTTAGAATTCGACTTAAAATTCTCCTAATTGCATTCTAATTCTGAACGACCAATGAATTTCAACAAATATGTGTATACTGCATTTAATGGGCTTTAATTGTTATTTTGAGGTATTGGGGAGGCAGGCTAGTGACCTAATTGTCATTGTAAATCAAATAATGTGCAATCCCTGTCTAGTAAGTTTTCTCATCACTACTTGCTATGTTGCTGTCCTTGATATATTGCACTTTTTCTTTTTCTCCCAAGTAGCGCAATTTATGGAGGGTTACTGTACCAGCAAAATTTATCTGTCGAGATCATTGAGCATTGATAAGGAAATATCGCAACAAATATTTTCAATGCCATGATCATGCAGAATAATGTAATATAAGGATTTAGTAGAGGAACTCGTTTGTTTTCGATTCTTATGGCATCAGTTATTAGCCCTAGAACATTATGTTCGATTTGCCTGAGTCAATTACATCCTTATTCTTAATTGTATCGAAATGTGACAGTATTGCAAGATTAAACATTTTGAGAATTCACTGTTAAGTAATTCAAGATCTTGCCGTAAATTAGCTGAATTATTTACTTGTGTCAAATCATTCAAAAGAGGAAAATATTTTTTTTTATGTATGAAATCAAAACTCTATCCTTAGGGGGTATTATGAAACGAGATATTTTCGCATGTCAAAAATTAGAAAACTAATGTCTATTCTGTACTTTGTGCTCGTCAAGTCCTTAAAAGTACATTACATGCCAGTACGTACCAAGTTCCTCAGTAAGGCAGAATCGCCATTGTATCTTTCGAGCTAGCGGTTTTTAAAATGCCTCATATAACAGTATATTGCCCAATAATGTTTTAAACCAGCACACTCTCGGCCGAGTGATCAATCTGTTATCTAATCAGGGTCAACTAGCAATCGTCAAAACTAGACAAGGTCAAGTATTGTCACTAGCACGGCAATGTGTAGCCTTCCGAGGTTCATTAAGGTTAGAGGTATTTTGCAATTCATCGTTATTCGCTTAGAATCGTCGGTTATAAGTGATGGGACGTGTATCTTATCTTAAAACCATCTTATCAGCCGTGTAAGGTCTGGACTGCTGTGGGATCTACTTGTCTGTTTTTCAGCGATAATTTCGGTTGTACGATATAGCGCTTCTGAAAACCTTGGCTTTCATTTGTTGTGAAAAAAAAATGTATATACTCTCTGCTTTGGTTCATATTCCATATTCGTAAGATTCGATGTTATTTCTGTCAAAAGGTGGTTGAATTGGCTACATCCCTCTATTCTAATCTTATTCTTTGAACTAGTTTCCACGAGATGGCAGCACCACGAATTCAGGGGTTCTTTGAACCCCTAGTTTAAAACGATACGGAAACGTAGAGTAACAAAAATAACTTTCATGAAACGATTATGGCAACAATGAGTTCAGTATAGCTTGGAATTAAAAAAAACTTTGTAACTTGGGCAATTGCGGAAAACCTACGCTACTTTCGACAATCTTTCAATTTTAAGTAAAATAATGAAATTTTTCAAACAGTTCTCAAGAATCGCAATTTTTCACATCTAATCATGCTTTTGACTAAGCCCCAAAGCATACTGCATTCCTGAATATATGGAAATTTGCTTCAGCATAGTTTGATGGTGCTTTGGTATTAGAAAACAAATTCAAATACTTGGCGATGAGGTAACGCCAAATACATGTTTCGTACTAGTACCGAAAATTTTACTTTTCGTTGCCAGAAACGATGGGTATAATTTATTTGGTACAGAACAAAGATCACAGTATATCTATTATTACAAGTAATTTATTATTTCTCCCTAAACGGCAGGCTATCTGTCGTCTCTACCTATAATTTATCTTGATTACTGAAGTGCGTCAAAATAACATCTTGTATTCCACTGTTGGCGTGTAAAACTCGAATGTTTATTTTCTGCTTGTCCCCACTAAACGATTCCTGTAACTAAGCTGGATGTGTTTTCTTGTGTCCGTAAACTTGCTTCGTGTGTGCCATGTCCACTTGAAGGGAAAGTATCCTGGCCAGATCTGGGTCCTTTAATCGTTTCCCAGTATAAACTTCAAACGCGTTTTGGCGCATTGTGATTCAATATAACGTATTTTCGGTCTCGCTGGCGCAACTTTGTTGGTCTTTGGACCTTGCGCCATAAATCAAAACCAACCTTTGGTCTCAATTGTATGCTTTTATTTTGGTCGTCTTCATTTCGAGCAACCCCCTTTTTTTTCTGACAAGCTGCTCTCTCTATACAGCTTCATGTAAAGAGGATGACGCAGGTTGCATTCCTCCCTGGGTGTATTTCTCTTTGTCAATAAATCTACTTGTGTGAATGTCCATGTACTTGACTTTGTTTGTCGCAGCTTGACCGCGTATGGCCTTCCGCCATGAAACCCAACAATCTCTGATTAGCGGGCTAGGTAATTGAAATTTACGTCGCACTGGAACAACACAACGGTATTATTGGTGACTGTTAGAGATGAATCCCGAAGGGAAATATCCGAGGACAACACCGTAATTTTTTAACCTCGATCAGAATGGGATTGACCTGATCATTCAACACATGAGCTGGCACCCAAATCTCCCAACTTTGGGAGGACATTTGAAGCCACGACAGGTTTAACGTGCACCAGCCTCGACGTACACGACGGTCCTTGTTTGGATTGCGTCTCGAAATTGTAACCCTTCTGTAACCAAACGCGGCTCTTCGAAAAATTCATGATACAGAAAGTAGGGAATAGAGTCGGCGGTCCAAAATGGTGGTTTTCATTTAAAAAATAGGTCCCTTAATATTTGAAATATATATTTATACATTTCAAATGTTGTCTATTTAATCAACATGACAAAAAAGAAAGGGAAACATTTGTTTTGGTGTATAAATAAATTTGTATTCGTATTTTAACAGCGTGTGCTTTCCTTTCATTTTTTTCATCTTGGAAAGTCCTGTGGGTCGGCCAAATTTGCTTAACCTGCAGCGCAAGTTCGATTCCTCTTTCCTGGGTGTGTTCCTTATGTCAGTAAATGTATGATTTGATGCTGTTTTGCAGCTTGGCCAAATGTGATGCTTTTGTGCCATAAAACTCGACCAACTACTATAGAGAAAAATGGCATCGAAATTAATATTTCATTCAAAGACATAACTTACAGCTTTACGAATTACCGCATTGGATATGAATTAGTGAACTTTGTTATTCACTTTTTAGTTCCGATTTGTATGCATATTTCGTTTGCTGTGCGGATTATTCGAATTTCTGTTAAACATTTAATGGTACAAGAACCAAAACTGAAACTAGAAAGTTTAAAAAAAAAAGGTAAACCGAACCACTGTTTTTATTTTATCCAACTCCGTACGAATTTGTAACCAATTGTATTGAATAATAGATAAAACAAATTCCAAAATGAAGCCTTTTTCTGGGCTGAAAATTTGCGTTTAGAATCGAGACTGCAACCACATTGAATTACTGTTTTCTGTTTGAAACGTTCCTGTTTCGCAAATTGCGTATGAAAGCGACTTGTGAAATCCTATTTAGATCTCTGAACGTAAAACAGACTACTTGTTAAATTCAAAAAGCCACTCATAATTTGCATTTTAGTTCATTGGATTCTCGCCTGTTTAGCGTTTCTTTTGCGTGAAATCATTGACCGTCAAGTTTCCCAGGTCATTCACGGTTTTTTTTTCTTTTTCATTTAGATAAAATTTCTGTCTGATTTAATTCTCGGATTATTTTTTTTTTCTTTTCACCTTTAGCTGCTTTCATGTTAGGTTCGATTCTTTCCTGGGTATATTTCTTGTGCCAGTAAGATTTTGTGTATGTCCGTTACGACGTTGTTTCATATTTGGCCGTAGCTTGGCCTTATGAACCCCGATTAACTTTACGCTGTTTTCAATGGTTTTATTTGTATAACCTTGCGTTTGGACCATGCGTCATAAAACGTAAACATATACGTTTTCGGACCATGTGTCATAAAACCCCACGGTCAATCATGAGAGTTTAAGTGTCTGTTCATTTTCTGTAACTTACCACGAGTGTTGTTCTCTTTTCTGTGTCAATCGGCTATCTTCGGGTTTTGTTCCGGTCAGTTGTGTTGCCCCAGTCCGGCGTAAATTCAACTACGTAACTTGTGTGTATGTTCCTTTCTCGACAATGTACCTCTTGTTTTTGGAGCTTGGCCAAATATGCTACTTGCGCCATAAAACCCAACCTCGCCTGATTTTATAAATTACCATCGTTTTAATTTCTTTTTTGCGAACATTTAAAAACATTCCTGTTTTCGATTCTATTGAATCCGTTTAAACAACTAAAAAAAATACCAGTTCTACACTGAGGATAATCATGGGGTAAGTCTAGGTATCAAAAGTTTTGTTGTTTAAGCTATGATTTAGGACTCGTACCTTTGGCATAATTTCCTAGTATTAGAAATTTTTCTCGATTTCGAAGTTTTTGTTCATATTTGAAAATTTATTAAAAATTATACTTCGTGGCATGCGTTTAGTAGTTATTTTCGAAATGTCACAATATTGGATTGCTTTGGAAATATATTGTACTTATAAAAAAAATGCTTTTCTAGAAAAGCTTTTGTGTGAATATCATCTAAAACTGCATAGTTGTACCGTCAGTGTACTGCCGACGATATAACTGAAACTTAGTAATATAGAATTGTGTTTCGCGTAAGGTGATAGAAGTGTGTTGGGTTGTGTATGCGCGAAACTTAATTTTTTTTAAAACAAGGTTTATAACGTGTTTTTGAATAATCAATCGAAGTGCTCTAAATATTAAATTTTTTAAACTGAGGATTCATATAGATCAGGAGTCAGTTGTGTTTCTCCTGTGTGACGTTGATTAAAAATACCATATAGATTAGGTTTCAGAGACTGTAATTCTCAATCTTGAATGTGGTCATAAAATGTGTGCATCGTAGTTTTGTTATGAATATGGCTTTTGCGTTTGGGATCGAAACGACCAACATGGGTTTATTTTGTATCAAATGGTAAAGAGTAATGGATGTGGAAAATTAAAAAATGAGGATTTAATTGGCCATTTTTGAGAGCTAAAATTTAAAAAAAGGTATGGATAAAACCCTAGTGATTCGAAATGAAAACGACGGTGTTACAGAAATTAAACAAGATGCGTAATTTACAACCAACCCATTATATTTCTGATTTTTTTTTGACTAATGTGTACAATTTTAAGTTGGTCTTAGTTTCAATGACCTTCTGAAATTAAAATTAAAAAAATGACAACTCAAAATTAGGTTTAAAACCACACAACTGTCTTTATATACTGTTGCTTCCTAAATTATTTATTCGATACTTCATAATTATTTTGTTTAAAATTAATTTTGTGTAGTTAGTTGCTTCCTAGCCTTATTAATTTCGGCGTCTAAGCTTTAGTGTTCAAAATTGATGTTTTAAAAATGATTTCGTAAGTCAATAAAGTATGTGAAAATGTTATCTCAATCCAATATTGTGACGACATTTCGAAAATAACTACTAAAGTAACTACCTCGAAGTATAATTTTTAATGCATTTTCAAATATGAACAAAAATTTTGAAGTCGAGAAAAATTTCTATTACTACGAAATACTCAGTGCAAAGAGTGCCTTGCAACTGCACTGAAAGTATGCAAGTTTTATATTTTTAAAAGGATAATATGTATATTTAGAAAAAAAACTTTCACTAGCAAATCTTAATCAAAATTACAAAATCTGAATTTTTTATTATTGTACAGGAGTAAACCAATTTTGTTTTCGTTATTTCAGCAGCAGGTCATTTGATCTTGTTCTTGATTTGAACGATTGTCTCAAATACTTAAGACCACTTCCTATTTTGGCGTTATTTATCACTTATCCTTGTGAAGTTTTTTTTTTCACAAGTTGCACGTCAGAACTTGTTACTAATACAGTCCAAAATCCGGAATTCTCTGGACCTTTCCATTTCGGAGTATTTCCATTTTTTGTCAAAAAACCTTAATCTAACCTTGATAGTAAAATAGCATATATATATATATAGGAATAATGTTTAATAAAGGAAGAAAAACTTTTTGTAATACAATGCAAAACAAATTTTACTTGCAAATCTTTTAATTTTCTGTGGTATTTACTGTGAACATTTCCGTTATTTTGCGTTGATTCATCAATTCGGTCCAGGTTAACTCCTTGTTCTTCAAAAATTGTCATAAAAATAGAAAAAAAACCAAGTAAAACCAAAAAACGTCCGTTTGGAAAACGTCTGGATTTTATACAGTTTCCGACTTTGTACTGTTGTAGAATTTCTAGCTTTCAGTTAATCCCCATAGTTTTTGATTGTATGTTATCCATTTATGTGAATGTTAAATGATATTTTTTGGCAACACTTATGTTCACTCTAATTGTTTTGATAAATGACATGGTTTAGTTCTTAATGTTATATAAATGTAAAATATATTGCATTTGTACATCGTTCAATTGTTGTACGTCACAACTCATGATTTTTAAAAAACGCATGTGTCATAATTTTGCATAGCTTGTTTATATAACTGGAAATTGTTCTCTTCCTCTGATTCAACTGCAGACTTGCCATTCTGGTTGAACAAAGTACACGTGGATGTATGTTGCTCTCTGCCGATAACTCAAATGACAGGTTTTGAGTTGTGATGTTTCAAACAAATAATTGATATTGTTAAGCAACTCCATAAATCGTAAAACAATAGTTTACAATTTCCTTTGATGATTTAGAAGAATGTTTATTGTGTATTCTTTGAATTCCAATTCATTTTTCCCAATATGGATAATTTTGTAATAATTTATGTGTATGCAATAATATTCTAGTGTAATGTAGGGTAATCTAGTGTAATGCGACATCGATAGCAAAACATCGATGTTCAAAATTAAAACATCGATGTTGATAATACATCGACCCAAAACCATCGAGGTTTTTTTAAATTCAGTTTATTTAAACTCTTTCCACTCATTTCTTAAAACTGGTTTAGCAACTTGTGATGCTACAGCGACAGCAAAACATCGATGTTGAAAATTATAACATCGATGTCGATAATACATATCGTCAAGAAACCATCGATGTTTTTAAAATTCAGTGTATTTAAACTTGTTTCCCCATTTCTTAAAACAGTTTAGCAACTAATGATGGGACATCGGATCCAATACATCAATGTTTTTTTCTAAAACATCAATGTTGTGAAAGCATCGACATCGATGTCGCATCCCTACTTTTCAGACCCTTCACACTTGGCCACTTTGGTCTAAAAGTATGTTCGATTTGCTGAATTTAAAAATTATGCTACTTGGTTTGTTTTTTAATTTTTAAAACGGTATTTTTTTCATTCAAAAATAAAACATCGACAACGTAAAAACATCGACAAGTATAACATCGATGTTACAAAAACATCGACTTCAATACATCGACATCGATGTCGCATCCCTAGTGTAATGTACTGCAAAATTATTTCAATCTCAATGCTATATTTCTGCTGTATTTGTATTCAGTTTATGGTTGATTTCTCTGTACAATTTTTGTTCGGTAATTTTGAAGATTTGAAAGATCTATTGTTTGTTTTTGTTCCCCTTTAAACGAAAATGGATACAATTCGGATGTACGCGAATTCGTTAAATTGTTTTTCTTCCGTTTACACGCTTATAATTATTTTTGTGTGATTCATGTTATTTTGTATCCTATTAAGTTACAACTGTTTATATTCTCTATATGTATGGTCCATATTAAATGGTTTAACTATTTTGTTTTTGTTTCAGCATGTGAAAATCAAACGAGAAGTTTTGGAATAAAGTTAGATTCTTGCACCAGGGAAATGACTTACTCCTCAGGTTTCATCTTCAGTCAACAAGAAAAATGTCTTTCAGAAACATTTTTATTCTGCAGTCAATGTTTTAAAAGTAACTGTAACTATGTTCGAGAAATGGAACAAATTGAACTCGATGGATATCCCGAACAGATGACGACTTGGGACTATCTTTTATTTCATTGCTTGGAAAAAACCAGATTTATAAATATTTTTCTTTGACCTATGTATTGAAAGAGGATTTAGTTTCATCTAACAGCTTGCAATGTACATATGTGTGATGTATATATGAGAATGAATTGGTGCCTATATATTTTTTACTAGTGAATGAGTGTAATTGAAGTGTCACTAAAATAAATTACAAATATTTTTAGTTCCGTTATATGTCACATTGCACTATAATGAAGCATTTATTCGTGTTGCAACATCTCCTGAAAAATATATTTAACGTATTTGCTATTGTAAAAAGGCATTGCGTTTGGCGTAGCTTGGATAAATATGTGGGACTTAGCGCCATAAATCGCTACCAACAAAAATATTATAATAGCTTTTGTCCGGCTTTGATAAATTAGCACGTGGTTTTGAATGAGTGTTTGTTGAATTTTGTGAGAATAAAGAGTAAACAGTGCTCTTACATAATTGACGTCTTTAACACGGATTAAAACCACTTTTGGTGTGGAAGCAATAGCAGTTATTAGGTGCTGGTGAATAAAATGTCGATCGCCATTCGTGTTTCTGTTTATGGTAATCCTCTCTCCTGACGAGTTTAGTACCGTTACTCTTGGTGAACTTGCATAACTCCTTATCAAAGTCGAACTAGAAGCGAATCCATTACAATTATTTTGGTAGTTTTGTGCATGAGCATACAAAAGCTTGGTGGAAATGGCATATATTTATTATTATAAATACAGTATAAAAATATTTATTCACCTTTTTACTTAACGATATAATCTAAACAATCAGTTCCTACCGTTTAACTTGATAAAAGACCACATAAATGCTGCAAAGTATGGGAAATTGATCCAGTTGATCTACGAGTACCATAATTCAGATCAACTTCCTCCAGAGCAATCCAAAATATAAGATAATTGACGGCTGTCGTCAACTATCTTAGGTCGTCGTAATGCCCAGAGCGGCAAACTTGACCTGACCAACTTATCAAGTTTAGTATAAGTCGAACATCATTCTTCAGTATTTTGCGTTTTTGACGTGCAATTGTGTAACAAAATTTTCCGAAATGCCGAGTAAACGAATAAATGTTATTTGGAGAAAGTGGTTAAGTTGAACTTGTTCTACTATTTGCCTGTCGAACCGTCAAAATGAATTGTAAGCATTATTGCTCACTGCATTAATACACCATTTGTGCTTTACAAAAATTCTTGAGAACAATTTTAATTTCCTTTCAAGACGCGATTTGTGTAAGCTTATTTTTTAACCCCGTTATTTTTAAGACTTTTCTTGAAAGCATTAAATTTTTAATTTGTTAAAAACGGCGTTTCTGCATCAGATGCGTTTTATTCTCGTTTAAATCGAGTTCCATAGTTTAACGCTTCGTCAGTGATGAACTATTGGATGCTGTGTACTTCATGTGAAATAGTAAGACTCCTCGCAAATTTGTTTAGAGAATCAATTGTAAGTTTATCTTATTACTAGAAACGAATGTGCATTGTTTAATTTTGACATGTAGTCGAATCTTAATTTTATAAGAAAGCCATGGATTCGATGTTTCGTCTTGAATTTTGATAAGGTTTTTTCTACCTTGTGAATCGAGGAAACATTTGTTTCAAATGTTAACGTATAGTACGTTTCGTTTGACTAACTTAAATCACAATTAGGAAGAGTAATTTGAAAAAACTTGAAAATGGCAATATTGTTGTATAGCCTTGTAAACTACCCTTAAGCCGTAAAAAGACCTAATTTTTCATTCTAGTTTTTGAGGGTCCTTAACGCAGTTTTGACGAGATATCGTACATCAAGATCGGACCAATTTTTTAATGACCAGATATCTCGTCATTGATATACTGTCGATTCGTTGTTGACCAGATCAACATCTGATCAGTTTTCTTCTAATATCTTGTCCATCGAGATCTGGTCAGTTTTGCTAATGACGAGGCAACCTTCTGGAGAGGTTAAATAAAGCCTAACAATTTGCTGAATGTCCTTACAGTTTTCTGGTCAAGTACAGCTCTTCCCAACTAACCTTAGCTCTAGTTTTCACAAGAACACTGCATATTTTATTTCGCCTTCATTCGAAAACTAAGGTCAATGATACTTATTCAAGGTCAAGGGTGATCAAAATGTGGCATTATTTTGGTTGGCTAAAAGTTTAGGTTTATCAAACTGGACCCGTGAGACCCAAACCAAGTCGTGGAACTTCATCCATTCGTTTAACGGGCTTATCTATGTGAAATGTAGCCTAGAAAAATAGCTTAAAAACCACTTTCCTTGCTTGCTGAGAGGGATCCCTGAATATTGGCATTGTATAGGAATCGGCAGATGCATTGTATTTAATGTTAAATCTTCATATAGAACGCGTGAGGTGTGCCTGCCGATCAGGATTCCCCGTCAACAACGAATATGATTATTAATCTGTTATAGGCTTGATGCGTTTATTGTATTTTAATTGTTTCCAATTGCATTAATTACCAATAATTGATGCAACTTTAATTTACAATTTATTCGTTTGTCCTCTAAGTATCACTGGCTTTTGTGCAGGTTTAAAAATTATATCTATCTTCTAATATGCGTTTCTGATTGATCGTCCTTAATCTCTGAATTTGTAAACATGCTTTCTGAACAGGAAAAATGTAGCTGTTCCCTAATCGGTTGTTTCTCCCAGTGTGTTGCGTACTGATAATGAAGAGTTTTATCGTATTTGAAAATTATATTAGTCTACTTCATGTAAAAAGATTTATATCATTTGATCATGGTAAGAAAACTGCCTTATTTTAGCAGAGTTGTATATAAAACAATTATCGCCATATTTCTATGAACATACCAAATTATGTTCATCGACAAAAAAATTCAAACAAGCATATTTTGCCTTTTCTTTATTATGTACAGTAGCAATTTTGCCTTCTTTTTTTATTATGTATAAAGATCCATAATAGCAATGCTATTATGGAGCTATCGTTTTGTACAACTTTTATAATTTAATAAAGTTGGAACATTATTGTTATATAAAGATATTTTTATATGTAGCTGGATTTGTAATAAATATATTTCTATTTGTAGTTATGTTTCTGCTTAGAGTTGTCAGCATTTGGAAAATATTAACGTTCGTCGTTTCGATGGTTCGTATAATTCTGGTTGTCTTAACTTTGTCTATTCGTGATATTTCCATGGTCCTTTTGAAGATTAAAGTCAATTTTGGCAAAGCTTGTGTGTAGCAGTCATCTATGGAACCAAAAAGAATGTCCATTTAAGTAGAGCTCTGCAGATTGATGAGTGATGGCTTATCTTCTTGCTTAATAACGGATCATTTCCTTAGGGGGTTGGGATCCCTGACTCAATAGTCCGGTGAGTTGCTCCAGTACGACGTTAACTAATATACCTACCGTCGTCGTGCTTAATAAATTGTGTGATGCAAGATGTTTGAAAGCGAAGGAATATTTCACCCGAGTACTTGGAGGGGGGGGGGTATTGTGTTATTTAGTTGCGTTTGTTATAAAATTTTGTTGAGCATTAAAATTGGCAGAGAATAGGAGCATTTCGTGCCTTTGTGTTTCCAAAAAGGCAAGACTGCTTCGCTGACGCAAAAGATATGTGTTGTGTAGGATGTCGTAAAGTGGTTCGGAAAGTTTCATCACATGGATCAGTTTTTTAAAAGTCAGTTTGAAACCTCAGAACGCTTCCTATGAGCTTGGGAAAATGCAGCTACCAGAGAGAGACCAAATATGACAGAGACATGTAATTTTTATTAGTAAAATGGGACGAACTTTTGCATCAAACCAATAATATGCCTACATATTTCAAACTTAATATGAATAAGAGACTTTACCTTGTTTAATTTTTGGATCAAGAAATTTTGTATTGAAGGTGTTTGGTAAAACAAATATTTTTTCCATGATGAGATTTCGGTATGGGAATAAAATACAGTACAAATTCATTTTATGTCAGCCTTTGAAACTACACACTGGCCAATGAATTAGAAACCTGTAAATATTTATGTGAATGTTAGGTAACTGAACTGGCATGGTTATGAAAAATTTGTCGATGACGTGGGTGACGCGTTTATAAGTTCGATTAAATATCGGTGTAGGCAGTCGAATGCCATTGAGGAAACTCATTTCTGTGAGGAACATTAGAGTTCGCTTACAGTATTGGGACTGGACTCTCGTTAAAAAAAATTACGAGGGCGACGATTATGGCATTTCCAAATTGCTCTTATTTCTTTTTGCTTGAAGGCCATGGCTGTGAGTAATAAGCATAGATAATTTAGCTTATAATAAGAACCTTAATTTAAGGGTTCTAAAAAAAAACATTCAATTATATTTTAATTTTTTTTTCTTTCTCTTAATATTTGGTTTGTTGTACAGAGTATTTTTACAAATATTTATCCATACTTTAATTTGAAGGAGGAAATATGCTATTAAAATTTCAATTGTTGCCTCCCATTGTTTCACAAATCTTTAAAAATGAATGATGTGTAGTCATGGTATGTGCTAGATGTAATAATGAAATGTAACAACTGTAGCTTAAACAATAGTTTCAATTTCAATTAGCGTTTTGAGAATCAAATCACACAAACCATTGATTTATTACTTGAGTTGGCAAATATTATTACTCGTTTGAAGACTTTATAAAGTGAATTAAATATGGATAAAACAACTATTTTGTCGTGGATATTTTTATTCCTATGTATTATGGGACTTTGAATTGATTATCATCGGCGATGCAGGTTACACTGTACCGCTGATGATATATTTCATGTTGGTCCTCACTACCGATGATGATAAAGATAAAATCTTGGATACTGACTCAGTTGAAAAGGGAAAATTAAAGAAGATTTGTAAAATACAATGATTTAGGATCAAATATGCCTTAGAAGCAAATGGTGGTAATAAATGTGAAATCAGATCGCTACAGGTTTTAAAGACTTAACCGACTACTAAAGACAATGCAATAACAAATGATGGAAATGTTGATGACTATGATTGTGAGAATAAGAAGAATGGCGAAAAGTTGGAGATTATGATTGTGGAGATTAGGAAACAGCTGAAAAAGTTGGAGATCAGGATTATGAGGAGAGAGAAAATATTGAAACCGTTGAATATTAAAATAGAGAATATGATGCAAAAGTTGGAGATTGTGATTATGATAGAGAAAAGGATGATCGAGAAAAAAGTTGGAGATCATGATTATGAGGATAGAGAAAATGATGCAACAGTTGGAGATTATGATTACGAGGAAAGAGGAAATGATGAAAAAGTTGGAGATTATGAGGATAGAGAAAATGATGCAACAGTTGGAGATTATGATTATGAGAATAGAGGAAATAATGATTATGAGGACAGAGAAAATGATACAAAAGTTAGTAATTATGATTATGACAGAAAAAGTTTTGAAAAAGATAGATTATTATTTTGAGGATAGAAAAAATGAAAAAAAAGCTGGTGATAATGATTGTGAGTATAATGAATAAATATGATTATGAGAATAAGGAATGTTATGATAAAGTTGATGACTATTTGTGGAGATAATGGAAAAGCTGATGTATATTATTGTGGAGGTAAGGTAGATGATAGCAACATTGAATATGGTTATGGAGATAAGGAAAACGACGGAAAAGTTGAGGAATATGGATATGGGGAGAAGGCAAATATTGAAAGTGGTGAGATTGTGAACACTTCCAAAGTGCGTGTTAAAATCGATAGTTAGACCTTTGGAAATTTGGCAAATGCTTTTACGGAATCAGATACTAAACTATATGTAAATATTCAGCCAGGAAAGCATACACCTGTGCTTAAAAGTATCTAGCCGGCTTTACTTCAAGAAGAGCAGTTACTCTAACATTCTTGCATCATTTCGATTGGGGCGATATGAAAAAGAAGATTCAATACGAACCTAGTTTACCAGCAAAGGAAGTGAAGAATAAAAAATTCCTTTCGTGCCATTGATGGAGCTCGATGAACTCGTCCAATATAGAGATCTTAACTTTTCCATCAGGAAATGGAAAAGGAAATGCCTTGAATAGAAATGAACTAATCCAAAGGATCCAGCAGAAATCGTGAAAAAAATTCAACCAAAAGACTTGTCCGTTGAAAATTTAGTGAGATGCCAGCTCAGTAGTTGCCTCTTCATCTGACCGAGGTTCAAAACTACGTGTTGCTGTCCTCGGATTCGTTAGTTGATCCCAGACCATCGTCAATAGTCTGCTGTGTTGCTTCAGTATGACGTTAATTAAAATACATACTTACCGTTGAAGATTTACAATTTTACATGGATTATTAAAAAAGTGTCTATCATAGAATTTTTATAAAAGGATTGTGGTAAAACGTACTTTCGAGAATTGTACAGTAATAGCGCTTTTTATTCTTTGCATTTTAAAGTTCAATAAAAATAAATATATTTGGGCCTAATCCAAACATTTTATTGTGTATTTAATTTAATATATTTATCATATTTACATTTGCTAAATTGAGGACATTTATTCAATCAGATTATGCAATGGAAATCATAAATCCGTTTACGGGTTTGCCATTTTTTTAACAACGTATTTTAAAAACGTTATATCATTTTGCTTTCCAATTAAGTTCAATTTTACCGTACATGGGTATTTGTTTTGCAAAATAATACCGAAAATATTATTTATTTTAAAATATGAGAAAAATATTAGAATTATTCATTTTTCTTCCTAACATTATCTCGCTAAATTAAAAAAAAGTTACTCACACATCCGGAGGATTGAAAACTCATTTTTATCGCTCGATTCTTAGATGGTTTCACGAGTAAGTACGGATCAGAAAATTACGAAATTAACATGGTTTGCTCAAAATTGTACAGGGAACATGTCGAATAAGATTTTTTCCGATGCGGCTATTAGTTTAGTGTGCAATAAGTGTAAAATTCGAAAAAAGCGAAATTTCTAACGCGAGGGAACAAAAGACGTATAAATTTTCAGTCTTCAGCCGTGAGTTTTTTTCTAGAGTATTTCTAAACGTGAATTTTTGCAGTTCGTCGAGTTTTTTTAGAACTTTTAATTTGGTTCCTGATAATATTTTTTTGAAATTCGGAAAAAATCGTGACATTTTCGTAGTGTTATTAATTTTTGTTAAAACTGCTATATCTAAAGCTTATTACAATTAGTTTTTAAATTTGGAAACATCACGTGAAACCTTAGAATATACTCTTTTTTATGATACAAGTATTTTTGAAATTGGTTAATATAGCAAGCGCGAATGAACCAGCGTAACTTAGTGTCTACCAAAAAGTACTTCATGGTAGAGTTGGGTTACACTGGTTCATTCGCGCTTGCTATATTGGTGACCCGGACGTGATGTCACCCCCCCCCTTTCCAGTGATAGCGTTACACCTCATAGTCGTTCAGGTATGCAGGAAATCGCACTCTTCGACCAGTTCTTGTGGTTCTAGCAAATTCGATGGAAGAATCATTGTCACTGGGAAGTGGTTGTGAGGTTTTGGAGTTATCGGATTCACATGTCCGAAAGTTTGGTGTTACTTCATCTTTGAGTTTGAAACATGGTTTCAGTCGATCTATTGATATTCTCTTAATTTTACCCGAAACTACAACATCAAAGAATTTCTCAAAACGTTGTTTAACTAAATATGGTACGAGATAGGTTGGTTGAAGAGAAGATGAGATTATGTTATTATAGATGAATACGTGTGAACAATTTGCTAAATCCTTGTGTACGAAAACTGGTTTTTTTCCATGGCTGGTTGTTGGAGTTGGTTTTAGGTTTTGGATGGGACTTTGCAATTTTTGTATAAAATCTGAATGCGTGGCAGCTGGGGAGTTACTGAAAAATTCTCCAGGCAAACAGACTGGTGTGCCGTACACAAGTTCAGTGGAAGAACAACCCAAATCCTCTTTAACGGCGGATCGAATGCCAAGGAGAATTAAAGGTAGAATATCAGTCCAAGAATTGGACGTTTGTAGGTGGGATTTAAGGCTGTTTTTCAAAGTTCGGTGTTGGCGTTCGATTAGACCATTAGATTGTGGATGATAAGCTGTGGTGGTGTTAGCATTGAAACATAGGTATTTGCTCAAGGATTGGAAGAGTTGACTCTCAAACTGGCGACCTTGGTCAGATGTTATTCTTTCAGGTATTCCAAATCTGGAAATCCAACTCGCGATAAGGGCATTTGCGACGGAATCTGCTGTTTGGTCTTCCAAAGGAACAGCTTCAATCCAACGGGTGAACCTATCGATGATAGTAAGCAGATACCTAAAACCTTTGCAAGATGGTAAAGGGCCAACAATATCAATGTTAAGGTGCTTGAATCGTTGATTCGGAACTTTGAATTCCTCAGCTGGAGAATGTGTATGTTTGTGAACTTTGTCGTCATCATCATCATCATCGTCATCATCTTGTTTAGACTGATTTTTCTTTCCTTTCATTCCTTTAAATTCTTGCACTGCTGTCTTTCCTTTACTTCCTGGAGTTGGTTGCTTCTTTGCAACGAGTGAAGAATTTTTGTTTGGTGTTTTAGCAGGAGTGTTTTTTCCTGGTATTTGGAAACTGACTTTCTTCTCACTTAGAGACTGTCTACCTTTAGGGGTTTTGTTTTGGGGAGTTTTCTGCACTGCAGTTTCTTCATCAGTACCACTATCGTCACTGTCATCATCCATACCTTCCATGTCAACAAACATATCTAAATCATCATCTTCCACTTGTGCAAAAGCTGCCTTGCCCTTCTTGGTTTGGGCATTTTTTTTCCAGGTGTTCCTTTTTTTTTGTAAAGCCATCTTGTAGTGATCTGTTTTGGAGTCAAAAAATCGACGAAGTTAAAAGAAAAATGTGAAGATTGAGAAATTGGAATACGTACTACCACGCTGAGGAGCCAGGAGAAATGTACTTAGTAGCTTGTGTAATCATTGAGCTAGTAGAAATGTAGAGAACTTAGTGTCTACCAAAAAGTACTTCATGGTAGAGTTGGGTTACACTGGTTCATTCGCGCTTGTTATATTGGTGTCCCGGACGTGATGTCACCACAGTTCATAAATAAATTTTCGATGCAATTAAAAGTTGGTCATAGAAATTTGGAATTTTGGGAAATTTTCGTACTTTTTGTTAAAACTGTGATATCAATAGCTTAATACTATTAGTTTTTAAATTGGAATATATCACTGGAAACCTTAGAATGTACTCGTGCTTATGGTATAGTTATTTTTGAAATTGGCTAATAAACAAATTCGATGCAATTAAAAGTTGGTCATACAAATTTCGTATTTTTTAGATCGTGATTTCCTATACAAAACTAAAATTGTCATATCTATAGCTTAGTTTAAAAGTCATATCTAAGACTGGCCTGGTCACAGTAACTACAAAAATGTGCACCAAGCACCATACAAATACTGTTTGAAGCATGACACTCCAAAGACTACCCCAAGCATTTCCATCTCTACGGTTGAATAGTTCATTTCAGCGGCTTTTAATTTCCTACTGGCATAGGCCACGGGGTTTAGGAATCCGGATTCATCTGCTTGACACAAGACAGCACCAAGAGCATATTTGGAGGCGTCAGTACAGATTTAAAAAGATTTCTCAAAATTTGGGAGAGAAAGACAAGGATGGGTCAATAAAGCTCCTTTAAGTCTATCGAACGAATCCTGTGCTTCTTGACTCCATTGGAAATTGCACGTCTCGTTGGTTAAATTTGTCAGAGGCAAAGCAATGTTGGAATAATCAGCAATGAACCTACGATAAATCCAGTCAAACCCATGAAGACTCGGACCTGCTTCCGGGACGTAGGGATTTTGAACTTCTCGACTGTCTCAACGTTTGAAGAATCCGAATAAACTTTACCATCATAGACTTGGAAACCTAAGGATTGAATATTTGTTCGTAAGAAATTGCATTTACTTGGTTTTAATTTCAACCCATGTTCTCTCAATCGATCAAAGACAAGGCCGAGTTTCTGGAAATGATCATCAGTATTGGCACCTGAAGCAATAATGATATCGTCTAAATAGACGGCTATTTGTTGAGGTTTAAGACCCGAAAGAACCATTTACATCAAACGTTGAAAACTATTTGGAGAGTTTTTCAAACCAAATGGGACTCTATTCCACTCATACAAACCGTGCACAGTGGCAAAAGCGGTTTTATGGGTGTCGTCAGGGTGTATTTTCATCTGGAAAAACCCACTGCAATGATCCAGTGTTGAAAAAAGGGTAACACCCGAAAGATCATCCACTAGATCAGTTATATTGGGAATAGGAAAATAATCAGGAAGGGTTTTTAAATTCAGTCTCTCTCCTGAAATCTGTACACAGACGGTACGTACCATCTTTTTTCTTGACTAATATTACAGGTGCAGCATATGGGGATTTGCTATGGCTGACTATTCCTACGTCTAGTAAATCATTGATCTGACCATTTAGTTCTTCCTTTAAGTGGTGAGGTACTTTATAATGGGGTTACCTCACAGGATCATTTTCAGTTAGGGTGACTCGGTGCAGTATGGTGTCATACCCGGATAGGTCTGCTACAGAGTGAGCAAACAGATCAGTATAACCAGATAAAAAGGAATGTAACCGAGTTTTCAGTGTTGAACCTAAATGATCAGTATTAATGTTTCCGTCCCAATACTCAAAGTCGTCTCCCAGTGGTAACTGTTCCACCATATTACAAGAATGATCAACAGATTTGGAAATGATACACTCAAGAGACGCTCATTTTGTATTTTTGTTGACATGTACAGGCTCATTTAGAGCATTCACAACTGAAACAAAGTATGAATTGTCGGGATTTGAGGTAGAAATAGTCCTGGCCACCATTATACCACCAGACTTCGAATTTGGGAGAGGCTGAATCAATACGTCAGGAGTGTGATTTTCGAATTTTGAATTACTTTTTAGTCGGACAATGGCTTGCGAACGAGATGGAATTACAGTTTTGAGTGTGTTGTATAAGGACAATGAAGGGTTTGCAATGCACAGACTGCAAGAATTTTCTGGTACACTAATGTTTAACCATTTTATGGACCGTGATTGCCCTTTCAATAACTGATTCTGAAAATCAATGGACAGCTTGTTTCCAGAAAGGAATGGGCATCCTAATGTCACCTCGTTAATATGTGAGAGAGGAAAAGGAACGACAGCAAAAATGGCCCGAAATGTGACTTTCTCTATTTTGAAAGAAAGGTTAACTCTCTCTAGAATAAGAATTGCTTGCCCATTAAAGTTATGCACTAATAAGTTACACTGCTCAATAGTGTATTTTATATGTAGACTATCCAGAAACTTCTTGGAAATTATATTAATGGATGCTCCAGCGTCTACAAGCGCTCGAAAGGATGTATGGTTTATTTTTATAACCACTCTTGGAAGATCCGAAACACAATTTTGTATGGATATCTGAGAAGGGGTGTCAGTGAACTCTGATATCTCAAGTTTTCCTCCCTTGTTTAGTTTAACCGATTCATTCTGTTGTCTCGTCCATAACCACTCTGTTAAGCCTGCTCAGTCGTATTTTGATTTCGTTGGGAATTCGCCCTATATCGGCTTCTGCAGTCCTCAAAAGAATGTCCGTATATTTTACAGTGACGACAAAAGGGAGAGTAACAATTTGAAGAATAGTGACCGTTTCTGCCACATCGAGAACATTTACTGGGTTTTCTACTCATGTAGGGGTCCGCGGGACGCCTGTTTGGCCTATCATGTGAAGAAGCTCATATCATTCTTTTGCAAAGAGGTTTGCAGAGCGGACATAGCTGAGGTCAGAGAACCAATTTATTTTTGTAGCCGGACTAGGTCGGGGTCTGTTCGTGATCTGTCTTCACAGGAAGCAGTAGCTTCCAACTGACGGTGAGGAAGGAGGACAGATTCCTCAAAGCTCAGGCTCTTTTGGCATGCTTTTTAAAATCGGCATAAGCGTTCAGCCCAGAGGATACGATTTCTCTTAATATCTCTGTTCTTAATCCCTGTTTAGCAGCAGAAAGAAGCAATTGCAACCTGTAACGTTCAGAAGTGCCAGACTCGTCTTCCTCAGGTATGCAGTCATAGGAGAGACCTTCGAGACGACTGAAGAATTTTCTGGCATCTTCCGAAGGCAACTGATATGCCGATGTAAGTCTCGTGATACACGATGCAATTGAGTAGCAAATATTTCCTTAAAACGCTCGATTATGATTTTGATGGATTTAAACGTCTTTAAGTAGCGTTGAGAGTTAATTAACTCTCTTGATTCGCCAGATAACTTTAATTTGAAGGCCATTATCTGGTCCGTCTCATCCCAGTTACAATAATCCGCAATTTCTTTAAAAAAAAAGAAAATAATTTTTCAAATGAGGTAGCTCCATCGAATACAGGAATTACAGGTAAAAATTCAGCGATGGAATTAACCCTAATGGGAATGATATTCTGGGATGCCGCGTCCTTACTATCGAGGGGAGAAATAAAAAAACCCTATGTAACGTTTAAATCTAACGTAATTCCTAAATGCCAAACTTGAGAGCAAAAAAAAAAAAAAATGTCGACGAATGTCCAGGAATGTTATTAGTTTAAAATTAAAAAAAAAAAAAAAAAACATCATGCAACCCAACACAGTACATACAAAAAAAATTAAAGCAAATGCAGTATCGAACTCGGAGTCATCACACGGCGCCAAGGCAGTTTCTCTGATAGCGCAGTTAACTATCTTGGTCACAGCACCATTTATTTATGTTGGGTCTCTTTTTAGTTCATTTATTAAGGATTATTATCCTTATTGTAAGCCAGCATAAACATTAGGGCAATATCTCAACATTTTTGCAAAACGTGATCGATTTTTATAGTGGTTACATTTATTTTGAATGGAATTAAAACAAATTTCAAATTTGGTGACCAAGGCCTACTCTATCCTTGCTCAAAGCAAGGGGTGATGATTCAGTGATATAAGAGATACGTTAAGCACTGATAGTGTATTTAAGGGAAAATGAAAAAAGCCTAATTTTAGCAAAAAATACATTTTATATTTATTAAACAATTATAAGAACATCTGAATTATACGTACGTTAATGAAAATAATATAATCATAACATTCAGCAGTACCGATAAAATAGAATCAATGGATTTAGTTACAACGCGAGTATTAATTAGAGGATTTTCTTCTTCTTCTGAATGGAAACAATCCCCTCCGTACCGAGTTACTGAAAACCCACAGCGGATTAGCAGGGAAGGTCTCTAATGATAAAACGAAAGAAGACCCGGGCATGTGGGAGGAGTGCTAGGTGCGCCAGGTTATCCGAGACGTGGTCAGAATCCCCGAACAGCCTGCACAGCCCCCGCCTAAAGCAAAAGGTGTCCGTTCCAGCTCATACTTTTCATTCAACACGAGGCCACCGTGCTCACACTCTGGACTCATCATGCTTGCCTCAAGAGAGAAGCCGTGAGACTCATTGGCGTTCATCGCGGTGGTGACCCCACATCGTGAGTCGAGCTGGATTGTTCTCATCACTGAGTGGCGATACATCACTCACAGGAAGGAAGCTCAAAACCTCCGGGACATCTACTAGTTGAGCGCCCCCTCCTCAGTAGCCCAGCAGGATAGCAGACTGTTCTCTCACCCTAATGTCCGGCCCGTGGGCGGTAGTACCGGGACCATCATCCATGGTGATATGTAGACCTCTGCCGCCTACCAGATAGCCTAAATTCGTAAGCGTGCAGGTATTAGCCTAGGGTAGGTCCGGAGAGACAAGCCTCCAGCCATCCTAGTTACCAGGTGGCACCTCGAGGAGGTTCCTGCCGCTACTTGACCGGAAGGATTGCGGCCTGCCCCTACCCGCCGGGTCACTACTCCCGAGCGAGCCTACAGCCTTTTCCTTACCGGCCCGAACCGATAACCAGCCGTCGGAAAGTAATCCGAATCGCCAGGCGCCTACCGGTAGCCCGCCAGCCCCAGCCAGGCATCTCCGAATAAAATCAACCAGCACTCGGCCCATCGCCGAAAACACTCACCGTCCACCATCGGCTATTCCGGTTACACGGAAACCGAGAGTACCGGTGAAAATAGCTCCAGCTCCAACCGCCATTCCGCTTGATCAAGTGACCTCACGGTCCAAACGGCGGGTGTCTGCCGATATCAATTCCGGACCACAACTAGACACTGAAGCCTGAGCACCTGGCCGACTTTCGGCGTCCCCATCCAACGCCTTAGCGATCTCTGGTTAGAGCGGTTCAGCCACCCTAATTAGAGGGACTGAACAAACAACAGCACATTTTTCTCAAAACAAATATAATGAAGCAAAATTCGAATAGTGGAATAGACTCGAACTAATCGATGAAATAAAAATAAAATGAAAATGAGCTCACCGCGGACAAGATGAAAGAATCATCTAAGGCAAGGAAATTAGCCATTTTTAGCCACCTTAACAAGGAAATTAGCCATTTTTTCAAAGGACACCAGTTGGCCGAGGTCCGTCTTTTTTGGCTCTGCATTTAGGAGGAAGTGTGTGCTTTTCCCTCTTGACCAGGGCTTTTATCACCTCCGATCGGGGTTTAGTTGAGGGATCAGAGTTTATTCCCATTCGTTAATCGAAGATGACCTGTTTGCTATTGATTAGCTTAAAGTCCAAGGAGGAAGTTGACGTCAGAGCGTCCCTTCGAACTTGCTTGGGGAACAAGCATTTCCACATTCCGCTGTCGTAATACGATATCCCCAAATGGGGAGATAACGCAAAAGTAGCCCCGAAAAGCACTCATTTTCTCCGATACTTGAATCGAAGTGAATGGACGAGAAAATAATAGATTTATCAAGTTTACACGCGCATATTCAAATTTAGCAAACTCGTACTCAAAACTTAGACATATTATAGTTATCATACTTATACATACTATGCTTAAGATACTACTGAGTACATAACACCCGGAACATCCAGAATATACGAATTATCAAGATAGTTTCGCCGTCGCAGAAGATTGAAAACTCAGCGAAAGAAGTGTTGGTTTGCGAAGCAAACCAAATGGGATTACTTAGCAATCACCGGGGGATTGGAGAGCAGGGGGCGGGTACCCCAAGGGTACAGCTACACTAGGTTTATGAGCAGTGGCAACGGCCTTGGCAGTTTTTTTTGGCGAACTTGTAAAGTCGCCAAAGTAAGAATTATTTCAAACTCTTATTTTCTTTCAAAAATATTTTTCTTTTTACAACGGAAAATAAAAGCTTGAAAACACATTTGAAAACGTTTTAAAAAGTATATTTTTTAAAAAACTTTTTGCAAAAAGTAGTAAGCTTAAACACATTTTAGAACACATTTGTGAACCAGCAATAAAACTAAGCTGCGAATGTTGGATAAGAGTACTCTGAAACTTATCAATTACACTAAATACAGTAGGCTGTTTGAAAAGAAAAAGAATTTTAAAAGAAAAAAAGCGAGAAATAATACAACCTGTGTGATACATCAAAACTGTTCCGACCAAAAAATTACTAAACAAGAATATTCCACAAATGACGAAAAACAATGTATGTCAGAACTCTGCAGTGAAAAAAAAATACTAAAATAAAAATTCCACAACTGTAGAAATAAATAAATGGACCAATGGTATCAAAGACAAAAAAAACTTAAAAGGACCAATGCAATCAAAGGATATTTTAAAATCAAAATAACCAATGGAAGCAAAGCAAAAATTTCAAACGAACCATTGAAATCAAACGATTTTAACAGATTTTGGAAAAATTTCTTGAGTATTCAAAATGAAAATTGAAAGTTACCGTTTGCCGAGTTTGCCGTGAAAACCACAATAACTGTAAAGACATATGGGTTGCCTTAATCTACCTTAACTCGCTACTACAAGTGCGCTAAAAAAATCGCCAAGACCGTTTCCACCGCTCATAAACGTAGAGTGTAGCTGTACCCCCTTGTTACAATAAAATAAATGAACAATAAAGTAACTGAAGCCTCCTTGGAGAGTGGGACGACGTCACTGGAGGAAGAAAGGCAGTATATAACACTGGGAAAAACGTAAAACTATTTTTTTTTCAGCAGTTAAAATGCTGGATATAGGGATGCAGATAAATGGTTATTGCTCCATACTATCATATTATTTTAAATATTTTTTTATTGTATCTGACTTCGTCGGCACTACAAGATGTAAAGTTCTAAAAGCGCGCCAATGGTTGAGCCTCTGGTTCTTTTAACAGGGACAATCACCAACATCCATGCACTTACAAACCGAGATTCGAACCAGAGAAATACTGGGTGGCTGAGGTACGCCCATGACCACTATACCAGCTATTTATTTATTATTTCATTTCTCTCCTTCATATTTCTTTCATATCTCGTAGCCTTTCTCGGATTTTGTGCTATTTTGCTTTGCTTTACTCATCGTTTATAGGTCGGCTGGTTTTGGACACTTTATTTTTGATTTTGAGAGAGAAAGAGCTTTAAAATGTTTTCAAGTGAAATATTTCTATACTAAAGGTAATTTCCACAACAGCATTTTTGGCCAGAATTTCGTATAAATATTCCGTATAATAACTTACAAATCCTCATTTCTTGACACAATATTTACCACGAAACATTCCAACGTCGATATTCTCTTCCCGACTGAATTTTTAGCCAATACTCCTCAAAATCAATGCACTCGAACGATCCTGCTTATCCTTTTCTTGCACAGGCATACACCATGCCAGGAAACTTCCAACCCATTATTTGGTTGGAGGGGGCCAGTTAAAAGATTCAGCCTCCCACAGCTGACAAAGTTGATCGCCCGTTTAGTATCTTGGGGCAATCGTTGACATGCCAATCGATTCAGCATTAGTTTTAGTTAGCGAAATTTCTGATCGTGAGTTTACTACCGTATGCAAAACGTGGCAGATGTGGAATTTTAAGTTTCGTGTGCTTCGGCCGTTAGATTCTAAGCGAACGTGAAGCTGCAGTTAATCACTTGCGAAGTATTTGTGTAAACATTTCGCTGAACAGAAATTGGGGTAAAGTAGCAAAAAAGTTCCAACGCATCGGTTTAGGAAGAATGAATGTTCGTTTTATTTGATAGGAATTGAGTATTGGAAGATATAACGATGCAATTCTCACGAAGCAAATGGTTTCTATATATGACCAGATACCTCGTCGCTCAAGATCAGTTCAGTTTTGCTAATGACTAGATACCTCGTCGCTCAAGATTAGATCAGTTTTGCTGACGACGAGATACCACGTCCCTCAAGATCAGGATTGTTTTGCTAATGACAAGGTACCTCGTACATAAAGATCAGGTAATTTTGCAATGACGAGATACCTCGTCCCTCAAGATCAGGTCAGTTTTACTAATGACAAGATACTTGGTCCCTCAAGATCAGGTCAGTTTTGCCAATGACGAGATACCTCGTTCCTCAAGATCAGGTCAGTTTTGCAATGACGAGATACTTCGTCCCTTAAGATCAGGTCAGCTTTACTAGTGACGAGATACTTGGTCCCTGAAGATCAGGTCTGTTTTGCTAATGACTAGATACCTCGTCTCTCAAGATTAGATCAGTTTTGCTGACGACGAGATACCTCGTTCCTCAAGTTCAGGTCTGTTTTGCTAATGACAAGATACCTCGTACATAAAGATCAGGTAATTTTGCAATGACGAGATACTTCGTCCCTCAAGATCAGGTTAGCTTTACTAGTGACGAGATACCTCGTTCCTCAAGATCAGGTCAGTTTTGCTAATGACTAGATACCTCGTCTCTCAAGATTATATCAGTTTTGCTGACGACGAGATACCTCGTCCCTCAAGATCAGGTCTGTTTTGCTAATGACGAGATACTTGGTCCCTCAAGATCAGGTCAGTTTTGCTAATGACGAGATACCTCGTTCCTCAAGATCAGGTCAGTTTTGCTAATGACAAGATACCTCGTCTCTCAAGATCAGGTCTGTTTTGCTAATGACGAGATACTTGGTCCCTCAAGATCAGGTCAGTTTTGCTAATGACGAGATACCTCGTTCCTCAAGATCAGGTCAGTTTTGCTAATGACAAGATACTTCGTCCCTTAAGATCAGGTCAGCTTTACTAGTGACGAGATACTTTGTACCTCAAGATCAGGTCTGTTTTGCTAATGACTAGAAACCTCGTCTCTCAAGATTAGATCAGTTTTGCTGGCGACGAGATACCTCGTTCCTCAAGATCAGGTCAGTTTTGCTAATGACAAGATACTTCGTCCCTTAAGATCAGGTCAGCTTTACTAGTGACGAGATACTTTGTACCTCAAGATCAGGTCTGTTTTGCTAATGACTAGAAACCTCGTCTCTCAAGATTAGATCAGTTTTGCTGGCGACGAGATACCTCGTTCCTCAAGTTCAGGTCTGTTTTGCTAATGACAAGATACCTCGTACATAAAGATCAGGTAATTTTGCAATGACGAGATACTTCGTCCCTCAAGATCAGGTTAGCTTTACTAGTGACGAGATACCTCGTCCCTCAAAATCAGGTCAGTTTTGCTAATGACGAGATACCTCGTCCCTCAAGATTAGGTCAGTTTTGCTGACGACGAGATACCTCGTACCTCAAGATCAGGTCAGTTTTGCTAATGACAAGATACCTCGTACATAAAGATCAGGTAATTTTGCAATAACGAGATACTGGTCTCTCAAGATCAGGTCTGTTTTGTTAATGACGAGTTACCTCGTCCGACAAGATCAGGTCAGTTCTGTTAATGACGAGATACCTCGCTGAGATAACCACCAGGAAGCTTATACCGCAATTGTTGATCACACTATAGTATGTGGTGATAAAAAGAATACTCTTTTTTTGGTTATCTTTTTATCGTAGTTTCTTTAATATTTGATTTTTATACATTTTTTAATTTTTGTGTTTTGGTTTTTGTATTGACATTACCCGGGAACTTTGAATATCTCCCTTCATACAATTAGAGGAGCTTTAGCTTTTTGGGGTCTTACGATATAAGTACTATGTGCTAAAATTCCCTAAGGAAATCAATCTGCGAAAGATTATTTCGTAGTTTTTTCGGCAATAAATCTTTTTCATTACGGTCATTTCCTCTCGCTGTTATTGGATCCAGGTCACTAATTGGAGATCCGGGTAATTGAAACTGTGGTAAAGATGCATTAAAGGGGGACATTCTGCTTGATGAGCGATTTGGGGTCGATTCTGTACAACCCGCTTTCTCTCTTGATCATTATCTTTCAGTATGGCAACCCTTTAGAATTGGTGACCAATTTTCACTCAGTAACAAAATGTACTATTACTACACTGCACCTCGTATACTGCCTGTTTACCGAAATTGTTATCTGAGTTGTGACTTTTGGGGTTTTATAGTGCAATGGTCATATTTGACCCTGTTACCAGAAATATGACTGATAACATCAAGTAATGGACCCACACAAGAGATGTTTTTCACATAAAATTGAAATACATCCAGGGAGCAATCAAACCTGCACTGCCTACAACTAGCAAATTGCTAGACCCACCGAGCGATGATGGCCCCGAAATGAGGAACTTGCACTTTTTGTGTTTATGTTTTCATAATATAGAAAATGAAAAAATATGATTGAAAGTATCTTTCTATTTTACTTTTACTGTCCGAAAAGGTAAAAAAAAAAAAAATTAAAAGTTCGCACTATTTAGTTCATCTCAAAAACGCTAGTTTTCCTACGCCGCTTGTTGTGACGTCACTGTGCACTATGCATCGACCTTAAAATGAAATAGACGGAGCATGCGATCGCACTTTCAAGTTATTTCTTCCAGTTGCTTGGTTTGAAGATGTGTCACGTGATTGTGGGTAAAAGCATGAATCCTAAACTATTAATTGGTTGTTGTTTCTCATGCCTACACTGGCAGACCAAAGGAGTGTCAGGCCCGTCGAAGACGGCAAGAGGCGAGGGGGGTGCGCCTTCCATGTTGTTGAGCCCCATTGGGAGGAAGTCCGACTTTGCTCGACATACATGACACATCCATTTTACAGGAAGGTCCCTTTCATACATCCATTCACTCACACATATCGTAATTTAGATCCCAATCAGGGGCCAGGAAACCAGATGCTGTAAAGTTTTTACTATCTCTTCGCAACTGCTTTCGCATGATACATATCGGAGTAGTCACTTATTGCAATTTGGGTAACGTTTGATGCAAAATCTAATTGGTGTTGACCAAAGAACTTATGATAAATTAATTTGAATTTCATTTGTTGGAATTTTCACTGGCGAAGTACGGAGAAATCATATGAAAAAAACTAGTCAAGCGACGTCACATTCGTAAAAGGTACAGGAAACACGTTTGGAAGCAGAAACATCACCCCCCCCCCTATTTAATTTGCCAAAAAATAAAGCTAATTTAAAAAGTAAAGATGGAAAAAAATTGTTATTGATTTTCGAAATATATACGACTGAGACTTCCTGGTAATGGCATCGTTTAAATTGTTTACTACAGTTATTTTGTCAGTTATGTAGCAACAATGAATGAATGATGGTGGAATGGCACGTTTCTACGAAGAGTTTATTATAAATAACGACTACTAAGTGAGAGAGAGAGAGAGAGAGAGAGAGAGAAAGAACTATAAGTGGTAAATATAGAGTGCCAGAACAAAGGATTATATCAAAACTCAAAGTATCAATTATCCATAGGCGAGATCCTTTAAAATGAGGAAAAGTTTAGATCAGGATTAAAACTAAAAAATTAGAAAAAACTAGACGTGCTAGCAAATGGGAAAATATAATTTATTTATCATAAAAATGTTTAGTTTATTCCAATCAAATAGATAGGCAGGTATTTAATTAACGTTGCACTGGAGCAGCACAGCCTGCTATTGGCGACTGTGCGTGATCCAACCCGAAGGGAAAGATTCGAGGACAACACGACGTAATTTTGAACCACGTTCAGATGACGAGGCAACACCCTGAGCTGGCATCTCACTAAATCTTCAACGTAAAAGTTTTTTGGTTTTCATTTTTAAGAAATATTTCTGCTGGATCCATTTCTTTAGACTTTCCTCGGACCCTCTCAGCGTTAGGTTTAGAGCGTTTTGTATGGAGGGAATGTGTGTTGATTCCAGAAAAGGAATCCCACTTTACCAACTCCTACACCACGTCAACGTGAGGATATTTGAGGCCACGACAGGTGCATACCAGCCACCTTTGTTCACGACCCAGGTGTTGCGTGGTCATCTGAACGTGGTTTAAAATTACGTGATGTTGTCCTTGGGTCTTTCCCGTTGAGATTGATTCTGCATGACTTCGTTGTCAATAGCCTCGTTGTGGTGCTCTACCAACTAAAACCAACATTTACAATAATCAAATTATATAAAATATTAAGACTGGCTAAGTTTCCGTGACTAGTTAAGTTTTGATTGGTCGTGTGATGTCACGAGTAGGCGGAGTTTCTAATTGTTTGATTGGTTGTGTGATGTTATTAGTAGGCGGAGTTTCTAATTGTTTGATTGGTCGTGTGATGTTACAAGCAGGCGGAGTTTTGTTTGGCTTTCTTTTACTATACGTGGACTATGCGTTGGAACTCGACTAGCAGTAAAAAAAATTGAAAACCAAACATAATAATCGCGATAGAATTGATCAGAGGACATAAAAATAGAAATCGTCCCAGGACAAGAACAAGGAAAATTAATTCTATATATAAATTCTGATAAATTTTATACAAAAAATGCCGTATTTTAGGTAGTTTTACAGTCATGTCAGCAAGTCATGCCGAAAGCAATACAATTTCACAGATAGTGGTGGAAAAAGGTTCATAGATAAACAGTGATTAACAAAAGTTGACAGATAAGGCGCCTTCACACGAAGGAGATCGATCTCTCATACCGGTATAAGAGATCGGTCTTTCATACAAAAAGTGGCCTGATATTATCGCCAGGAAATGTTTACAGATTTATTTCCTGCGCAAAAAAAATTCGAGCGAAGGGAAGCAAATCAAAATTTTTTGATTGGCATTGTTTAGCTCTTTGTAAAATCGGCTCCGTTAAAGAAAATTAAAAATTTCAACGAATTTGATATCTATAAAATTTTACACCGAATCGATACTTTAAATGTGATTTTCTTTGAATAAATAATTTTTCAACTGTAACTTTTATATTTTTGCAATACGAATTTTGCCGCATTTGACGAAGCTATTGATTACGAACACAAAAAAAGGCTATTTATCTCGATGTATAGAAAAGATATAACTTGAATGGAGTACTTAGTTACCTTAATTTTCTGCTTTTTATAAATAGCAACAAAAATAGGATAGAAGATGTCCATAGTGATGAAAAAAGGTTTATACATAGCCAGTGATCACGCATCGTCAGGTTAAAATAAATATATAAATGAAGTGTGACCAAAATAAATAAATTTTCTTATGCACCTGTTGTATGACTGGCTTTTATCCTAGTGTTTTAATACGCTATTAATATTTTAAAGGATAGTTTCAATGCTAATATCTCACTTTCCAATCCGCAAGTTGAACTCAAAAGAAATGTAGTGCACAATTTTATCTCCTAAACTTATACGTTATGTTTACTGCCTTAAAGAACTATTACGAGGAATTATTTCAAATCAGAAAACGTTTTTTTTTTTCGACAAACTTGGTAACTGTTGTATAATTATGAAATGTTGCATCGAATGTTAATATTTGAAAAGCGCAACGGACCATAGAACTTGCATCACATTTCGCAAAAGAAAATTTTTAAATGAAGAAATCCCTGCTAAAAGACAAATGTTGAGAGGATTTCTTTCGTCTAAACTTTTATCGGATTTCGAGTCTTAAAAGTAACCCAGAAATCCACTAAAATAATCAATACCAGAGGAGTATTTTTTAAAGTTCGAAATCTTCTCTACATGAAAGAAATCCGATGTATTGGGGAAAAAAGCTATAATTATAGGAATAGAAAAATGGTTTATCCAGTAGTTTGAATTACTTTCTAAGAAGATGTCTATCGGTTATGGTACTTTTTTAGTAGAAAAGTATCTGCTGCAATATGCATAGTGCTGACTAGTAATACTGATTTTAAAACCAATATGAAAATGCTTTCAAAATTAATAGCATAACAAATGCAATTAGAGGAATAATTTAAGTATTTTTTGTAAGAGTATTGCTATGAAGCTCTTTTGTAAATGCTCGTCTATTATTTTGTTCCTTCAAATTCCTATTTAATGGCCTTACATTTTTGGCCTTACTGGTTTTTGAGTAATAATATTTTGCGTAAGAGCCACTGTTTTAAAGTTCCTTGTGTATGCTTGGGTATGAACTTTTTACTAGTAAATATTCAAGTTTCCCTATTCTTGTACTCGTATAAGTGACGCAGGTATATTATTAATTGAACATTTTTTGCTCCTTATGATAGCTGTGGATAGAAGACCAAATAAAATATCAAATTCTAAAAAAGAATAAATGAAATAAAATAATTATAGAAAGCATTTTCTTCTGTACAAAACTGGACTTTTAAAATAAATAATGGATGTAGAAGGCAGCCGTTCTTGTTAAGACTAATAAGTCTCAAGTTTTCAGTAAAACTACACTGCTGGCCACTCAAATTGCAACACCAAGAAAGACAAGAGATATCACAACAAAATGTATTTTGTAGATAACATGTTGACCAAGTATCAAATGCTTAAATTTATAGACTTCTGTGAAGTGTGGTTCCTGCCAAAATCAGTAGCCAGAGCAGGCGCCATTGTTTATTGTTACCGTCATTTTTTTCATAAATTTTCCAATATTTTAATAAATTGTAATAATTTTTAGTGACTTTTTATTTTATAATGTGTTTTAACTTAAAGAGCAACCAGAACCAAAACTATAGAGAAAGATCAAGATATCATTATTCTGATATTTGTGCGTGATGCTTGTTTTCAAAGTTTCAAACTCTCAGAACTAGTGAATGTATATTTATGAAATTATACTCAATTGAGCGTCAATGATACTAACCTGAACCGACAAGATAGATGAATACAGTGCTGCATAGAGCACAAAACAGCATTCAACGATCTATAAATATAAAAGTAAAGTAAAAACAAAGACAAAAGTTTTTAAAGTTTGGTCCTGAAACTACGTGAGTAAATTAGCATTAAAATTCTTTGCATACTTGATTTCAGTAATTTAATTCATTGATCCGTATAAAATCAATGAAATCCGATAAAAAATTATTGGTAACAAAAATGAGTAGCTATACCATGCTCTTTTGAGATAGTTTTAAATCAATGACTAAACAATAAACTTCTAAATTCTGGTATTCGAAATTAAGTGTACAGCATACCATTAGGTAGAGACTTCTACTAAAATTAATACCACTTTGAAGGATCCATCAACTTGAGATTTACCTATATTGTATAATTTTCCTAATAGTTTCTTTAATGAAAGAATTAATGTTTCCCTGAAAAATTGAAACAAGTATTAGTAAAACTCTATAGCACAATACAAGCGCATCGCCAAATTTACGATTAAAATTTTCGTCACAAGCGGTTATTTTTGCTGTCTACGACGGGATGCCATATTGCAAAATTAGGGACAACTGCATTCTCTTCCTCGTATTTTTGGTAACGCCCTGGGCACGTTTATTGGCGCACTTTTAGTAGCGAGCTATGGCGAGTAAAAGAAACCCATTTTTGTTAAGCTTATTTCAGTTTTGTGGAAACCTCGGCAAGAGGAAAGTTTAAATTTTCATTTTGAATATTCTTAAGAAAGTTCCTTTCATATCCATTAAATTGTCCTTTGATTTCATTCATCCTTTTAAGTTTTTTCCCCAATTCCCCTGTTTCATGTAAATGTGAAAGAATTCAAAGTTCAGGATCAAGTTGTATCTTTTCTTGCTATTTTCATTTGAAAATCGTTACCTTTTTTTATTTTAAAATGCCTTCTGTCTTCAGTGTCGTTGATATGTTTCTTTCGCGAAATTCGAAGCTTAAATTATTAATTAAAGCTTCTTATTTTCTGTTGTATAAAAAATAATTCCTTCCTTAGGGACATAAAAAGTGGGCAAAAAGCGTTGCCACCAAACGGGGCAAAGAATGCAGCTGTACCCAAAATTATCGCCAATTGGCGATGCTGTCGGGTTTTTGATTAAAACAAATTATTTCCTAAAGTTAATAGCATTTTTGTATTAAATTTAAACTACCAAAACTGCGATAAACGACATGTAAAGCCAGCCCCGAAATGTAGCAAGTGAGAACATTTATGTAGTGGAAGCAAAATCTTTGCATTCCGTCTAGTTCTGGAGTCTTCAAACTTCCTAGGAACCCTTCTAGTTTATAATATTCTTCAAGGAACCCTAAAGTTAGGTAGCAATTTAAGACAATGCAAAATAAGCGGTCTCACTCCTACAATAAGCATTTTTTGTTTCTCATTGAAAAAATTTCCTTTCTGATTGTTTCTATTTCATATTTCTCTCTATTTGTTCCTCTGTCGCTTTTAGCGCTGTTCGTCTAAACGGCTGTTATTTTGCTTCACTGTCATTTTATTTGGGTTTGTTTTTGGTAATGGTCTCTCTCTATACATATGTTACCGGTAATGTGTATAATTCAGTTATTATTTCATACAATACCCAGTTATTTCATGAAATAACTAATCAAGTCAGTTGAAAAGTCTATAATAAATGAATAATTCCACACATTAGCTAGTTATTCTATGAAGTAACTAGTTATTCTTTAAATTAACTAATGATAGAAAATTAAAATGAAAAATAAACAATTTGATTGAAATATACAGCATACCAAATGTTATTTATACAAAGACACAATAAAATCATTGGTTTCAATAGGTATTACTGAAATGGCATTTGGAATTACATAGAACAATGTTCCTAAAACAAATTCACATTTTGTTCACACACTACACTACGTTTTATATGAACATTTTTTAAATCTCTGACTGGTATCTAAACTTTGAACAGTAGCAATTGACTAGGATCAATTTCCCCAAATCGGGCACTTCTTCTATCTTAATTAGTCTTGTTCACAGTCATTTGGATCTGGTATATAGCTGTTTAATGTGGGCGTTTCTTGTTCCCAATTGAAAAAAAAAATCATTGTTCGGTTATTTTCATAACAGCTAAAATTACCCTGGTGTCACCCTTTCCTCACAACTTCAGGTACTGGGATACGGAGTGTAAGTCCCACAGAGGCTTCAGAATGACATTTATCTCACATTAATTTCATCGTCTTAACTTGAATTTCCTAACATTATTTCGAGTTTTCTCTTTCTTTCTAAACCTTCTGTTGGCTGAAACACAATCTACCGATATTCTGTAAACTTTGTCTTCTAAAACATAGTTTTTTAAATATGATATGTCGACAGGCTCGTTACATTTCGAACCCCAACTACGCTGTCACTGCATTCATGTGAACAAACTATACATACTTTACTAATGGCATTATTTAACCTTTTTTTTTTCAATCAGTACCTCATCATCATGTTGAGACGAAGTACTTATTGCAGTCAAAGCACCATGTAATTGATCTTCGTCATATCGTGAATTAAGTGATTTCTTCGGAATAGGAATTGTTGACAGTCCAACTCCTTTGAATACCATAGTGAAACGCTCTGTTTTTCATGATCTGAATAAATTTTAGCCCATTACTCCAGGAAGTGCACTGGTTGTCTTGCATGCATGTTCCCAACATGTTCTCTATTAGCTTTCTCAACACTGCCTTGGCTTTGGCTGTCTGTGTTTCCAGTTCACGATCGTGAGCTCTGGTCATGTTACTTTTAAGTCATAAATAAGTCTGTTACAAATTTCTTTTCCATTGTCCGACTGTAATATGCACAAGGTTCGAAACAACAATAATATTTCAAGCAACTGTACTACAACTTCTTCTGCCTTCTTTGTTTGAAGAGTTCTTAAAACAGCACAAACTGATGTAAAATGGTCTTGATAAACTAAAATAAATTTATAGTTTCTTCAGCTTATGATTGAAAATCTATGAGATTTACCTGACATCTTGAGTTCATATGTGAAAAATCCATAGGTTTAATAACACCTTTCTTGCCTGTTTTCCTTTTCTGTAGACAGGGCTCTCAAAACTTCAGGAAAATTTTAACATAACAATGATTAAGTTCTTTTATCATTCGATCTCTGCCAGCATGCCCAATGGATTAATGAGTTTCGTATAAATGTCAAACAAGGAATGAGTTGAAGAATAAAACACTACATCTCTTGTTTTGCATCTGTCACTGGGTCTATTAATTTTTTATACTTCTTGAACTTCAAAGACATAATGCTGAAGTAAATTATAATCACGAGGCACTTTCTTATATGATGTTTTAAATTTCTTGACATCAGTAATCAAACGTAATAACTTTTCGCGGGTGAGCAAAGAATTGTTCTCTTTCACATCATGCTTACTTAGAAAAGATTTAAAGCTTTATTTCATTGCGTCTCTTTTTTTTACACCACTTAAAGAATTCCTTGTTCATCTCAACTTTTAAGGTTTAAAAAAAATTTGTTCTAAGGAAGAAATTTAAATAAATTAACGCACTTATGAAACTTGAGAAAATAACTTTAACTCAATGCCTGACACATCGAATCACTTTTAGACGCACAGCAGCTGGCACATGATTGCAATCAATTAATTTGAATGAACTGGCACCAACACGTCAAAAGTTGCGCAACACACTAGACGGTCGGTTAACCAAACAAGTCCCACCTACAGTCCGGAAGAGTTCATAAATTCAATGGGGAGGAAGATAAATGTGTGTCTCGTTGATGTTCTGAGAGCCTGGCACAAAAATATATTCAGCTACAGTAATCTATATATATATTTTTTCTTTTAGGATACGTGTTACTTAGTTATTTTGCACTTCAACGAGTTGTAGATTGTTATTTTATGAAATAAGTAGTTAAACCATAGATTACAACTGAATTTGAATTTTACACTAACTGGATCAGTTATTTCATGAAATAAGTAGTTAAACAATATATTACAATTGAATTTAAACTTTTACACTAACTGAATCAGTTATTTCATGAAATAACTAGGTATTCTACGAAATAACGGATATCATACTTTAAGAGGTTTATCTCGGCTTACCGGTCCATCATCAAGTTAGTATCTAAAATATTCGAAGCCAAATGACTGTACGGGACATACTTATGATGTATGCACAGCCGTAGCACAATGTTTTTTATTGAATATAGTTAGATTATTAGCAATCTCTTATCAAGAAACATTCATTAGTAATGATTCAAATATAACGACTCAATTTTTTATATGATTGTAAAAAATGCGTAAGGTAGATACCACAGAATGCAGAAAAATAACATTTTGACCACATTATCAATAGTCTCTTGCGGAACTGGTCTCGAAAAGAATCGTGGCTATTGACGGCTTTATTGCCTTCCACTTGCGTACAAGTGGAATCATATGCAACAAGCCCACGGTGGATTGCGATAGCCCATATTTATCACCAATTGGCGATAGTACAGTGTTCTTGAGTCTCACCAAAATCTCGTTTATTTTCCCATTCCTAATTTCTTTGGTGCCTCGGGAGCTGAGTTGGAAAAGTAGAGGATTAGCAATGGTAGGGCTGTGAGTTCGAAACCAGGTGCAATCAAAGACCGTCTGTACAGGGGAGCTGGTGAACGTTCTATCGTGGCCTCAAATGCCTTCACGTTGGTGCGATGAGAAAGTTTGGAGTGGGAGGTACAAGCTCAGGTGTTTACCTCGTCATCTGACCGTGGCTTAAAATTACGTGGCATTGTCCATCTTATGGTTTCGTGGCAATGTCGGATCTTTAAGTTAAGGATTGATCTCGAACCGTCGCAATAGCCCGTTGTGTTACTTCATTGCGACGTTAGTTAACAACCGTAAGATAATTCATTTGTTTTTCAATTCTAGTTCATTCCCCAATGAATTCAGCTCAGGAGATCGGAGGTATTCCTCTTGGAATACTGTGCATCAAGTGCCTCCTACCGACCAACAAATTCCAAAGACGCAGGGTGGTGATGGTGATAACTCTTCTGGTGACTTATGTCACCTACATGAGCTTCCAAGCCTCCCGACGGCCCATCATTGTGTTACAGATGAAAATTGTCCAGGAGTGCAACACATCACTTATCTCCCCTGACGTTACATTGATGAGGGAAGGCGAGGATTGGTGTAAGGACACAGCGTTCGAAACACATGGAAAGGATGTTATGATGCGCTTAACAAGCGGTTTCCTCGGATTTTATGGGGTACGAGCAAAAATTAAATTCGCTGTTGTAATTTTTTACTTAAAATCTTTGGGCCCCTTGTTGAATCTAACCCTACCGTACTTTAAAACATCGAACAAGTGGCAGTTTGTGTGCGACCCCTCGAAGGCATGTCGAAGTACCAAGGGTTAGTTTAAGAAGTTAGACCAAAAAAGTGGCTTTGTGAGGACAAAAAAAAATTGAAAAATGTAATTATAACCAACCTCAAGTTTGTTAAGTAGTTTCTCTTCAATTTCACTTTTAGGCCCGGTGCACAGTTCGATTTTTCAACGTGCGGTGCCGCTGCGGCACCGTAGCCCAACTATGCACATATAACCGTCAAATGACGCAAGTACTCACTTCGCGCCATTTGCGATAAATATTCTACCGAAGAAAACGTGTTTATTTCGCTTACTTGGTTTACAAAAAAATATATTTTGAAACAAAATAGACGTTACTGGATACAACCATTTATTAATTATTATTTATATTCCATTTATTTATGAAAAGAAGGTACTTGAGACCGGAGAAGCGTGTGCGGCGAGCTGCGGGGAACTGCGGTACAAATTGCACGCAAGATGGACGTGCGTCGCCGTAGGCATGTGTGCACTACTCCATTGGATCTAATGTATCTCAGACCGCATTTACGTTGCGGCAACGTTGCCGCACGTTGAAAAACCGGATATGTGCACTGGGCCTTAATCAATCAGTCTTTTTATAAACTACTAGCCACTGCTTGGCCAGCACTGTGTTGCCCGTGACAGATCTTTTCGTGGGGTCAGATGTGATCACTGCTCGTAGCTTATTGGATAACAACCATTACGGCATTGCCCGTGGTGGCCTCGTCAATGTCAAATGTGGCAAAATTCGAATTGCGAAGAGATCCAATTGACGTATAAACAGATTGCTCCTTGCCTAGAACAGTTTGGACCTGGTGACAGTTTGGAACAGTTTTTTTGTATTAAAGGCTGTCCACTACAGGGTGATTTTCGTCGTTATACCATATTCGAAAACAAACCTCCACAAGTTTGTTAAGCAACTAAGAATGTTTCTAATCTCTGGCAGATATTCATGTTCTTTAGTGGATGCATCGCCGATTACTTCAATCCTCGTTACTACCTTTCGACCGGTTGCCTGTTCTCTGCCTTCTTTGCCATTGCCATGGGTCTGGCCAACTTGTGGAACATCACCTGTCCTGAGTACTTCATCATGACCGTGATTATGTATGCAGTTGCACAGTCATCCGCGTGGCCGGTCCTACTTTCCTGTGCCACCCACTGGTATTTCGGGAAGAGAATAGGTCTCTTCTTCGGTGTATGGAACACCCACGCGTATTTAGGTAAATACTTTTTCTTTATCGTTCGGGGAGGCAGTCGGCAGAGCAACAGGTTGGTACCCAGGGGATTGCGAATACGAAATTTGGCCCAACTAATGACTGTCGCGTATGTTTGAGAGGTGCACGCCAAATGTGTCATGGTCTCAAATGTCTACGTTTTTCTTGTGAAGTTTGGAGAGTGGGGTGCAGGTCAGTTGTTCCACTCGTCATCTGATCGCATATCTAAATAAGAAGGGTTGTCCTTGGATCTTTCCATTCAACATTGATTCCGAAACAGTCTCCATTGGCCCGTTATGTTGTTCAAGTGGAACGTTAATTAACTACCTACCACTATAGTTCAAACTTATGCGAACAGTTTCCTGAAAAAGCAAAAATTAAGCTCAAATATAATTTTAAATCTTTAGCACTATGGTTATCAGTGCTGTAGTCGTAAATAAATCAGAGGGTATACCAAGGGGGGCCCTGCACTAGTATAGGCAGGGGCCCCATGGTATACCCTTTGATGGTACACTCTGATACCCGCAGAATTTTTTCCATGGGGATGCGAAACATCTACTTACTACTTACACTTTCCAGGAGGGGGGGAGGGAGGCAAAAATCATGTACACATATGTACACATGTATATATTTACATATATATGTAGGAAATCCTTTCTAAGGACCGGGTAGGTATTCATTAAACTAAACCCGCTCTCGTAAACGGCCGTGAAACATGGTAATATTTCAATTGTTCTTTAAAGAGGCTTTAATTTTTCTGGAACAACTTGGGAGTTTTCATTGGTCCCTCCAGTAATTAATAGTGCACATTTCATCTATACAAAAACGTAAACAGATCCTTTTTACCTCTTTTTCTCTATGGCGAATATCCCCTGCATTAATATTTTCTGGATCAAAATTGGATATATCCTTCATAAGTTAACAATTTTCTTCATTAACATCACAACAAAGTCTGAATTTCATTCTATCGACAGTACTTTGAATGAATTGCTTTTGATTAATAGGTACGATTTGGAATTATGTACCAAGGTGATATCTAGAAATATAATTCTTTTCTTCTTGAATTCTTTTGCTTCTACAGCTATCTGCGTTCTACGTGATATTTCGCGCGATATTTTCTGGGAAAAGCAAAGCGTGTACGTAGTTTTTAATAAAAAGCAGAGGGTATACGGAATTTGCTGGAAAAACCAGATGGTATACGGCACGTATATCCCCGTATATCCTTCACTACAGCCCTGATGGTTATGGTAGTTAACGTCGCACCGGATCAACATAACGGGCTATTGGCGATAGTTTGGTATTAATTCCGAAGGGAAAGATCCTCGGATAACACCACGCAATTTTGAACCATGGTCAGATGAAGATTCAACACATGATCCTAGCACCCAACTCCCCACACCACGACAACGTGACGATATTTGAGGCTATGACCGACTTAACGTGTACCAGCCCCCGTGTTTACGACGGTCATTGGTTAGACCTAGTTTCGAAATTGAAACCCTCCTGTTTCTAATCCGTTACTCTGCCAACTGGTCTATTGCGGCCTGTTAATTTATGAGATGCCGTGCTTCGTGGATATTCATGAATAACTTTCTTGGGCATTTGTTTCATTTTTGCAGGAAGTTACCTTGGCATGCGCATAGCTGGAATTTACATACGCGAAGCTTGGGGATGGAGTTTCATCATTCCGGGAATTGTACTCGGGTTCGTGACGATTTTTATTTTCCTTTTCCTGGTAGTGCATCCCTCTGATTTGAATAATTTGGACGCACCTAGAAAAAGCATCTTTTTGACCGATGGTAAGAACCTCCAAGTATCAACTTCAGCTCATTATTTCCGTGCTTTATTTGAAAATGCTATCTTAAGACCAAAGTGCGAATCTCCTCCATTTTTCGCGTTGGACAGTGGGGTGGCAGCTCAAGCATTGCATCGTCATCTGACCGAGGTTCTAAATAATAAGGTGTTGTCCTCTGATCTTTCTCTTGGGAATGATCCTGGACTCTCGCCAATGGCCCGTTGTGTAGCTGTAATGCGACGTTAAGTGAAATACCTTCAATATTGGGGGTTTAACTTTGCATTAAAAACTGCCATTGTGACCAGTTTCTGGTACAAAATACTGTTTAAAACTGTCACCAACTTGTCCGGACTCAAACTATTGTTGACAGACTGGATGGCTGGATTATAAAAAACTGTCACTAGATATTGGCATGGGGAACTTTTCTTCCCACTCCCTTTGGAGTAACACGGCAATCACTTCTTTACGAGTTATCCCCGCCGTTTGGAAATTTGACCTGATTTTGGACGAGATATCTCGTTAAAACACTTGGAGTGTCAATCATTCTACCCCTACAAGAGAAGATTCGAGAACCATGGCGGATGGGTTCACGTTAACCCTCACTTATATCTACACATTCTTGGTAAAACTCGTTTATAGAGAGGTCATATTTATAGACACGAATAAACATACACGCTTAACTCCGGATTCAACAAAGGATTACTTTGGACACAGAAGTCAGCACCCTGACCACTAGATCAATTGGCTCTTATGGAGAACACTTGAGAACAGTTCACGATAGAAAATGTGTTTGAAAACTATAGCGACACGATAGGTAGGTATTATAAGTAACGATCAACTTTCAAACTTCTACTCCACGCCAACTTGACGGCACTCGACTGATTTATCGTGCAACTATCTAGTGTACACGACGACAGTTCCAATCTCGTCTATTTCCAGATAGCAAGGTCGTACCTCCCTGGCTGAATTCCTGGCGTTCCGTGGACTACTACGAAGTGCTCAAAGTCCCGGGGGTGATCGAGTTCAGCGCGTGTATGTTCTTCACACGCATGGTCAGCTACATCTTCAAGTATTGGCTTCCCAGTTTCAAACAGCACGGAAAAGGGGCGGGAATCAAGGATTCAGCCATCCTGAGCACTCCGTTCTTCGTGGGCGGAATCGTTGGGGGAATACTGACCGGGATCTTGAAGGACATGTACAAGAGAAGTGCCCTCATCTGCGTCTGCTTCTTGTTGCTGTGCGTACCTGCCATCGCTCTGCAGATGGTGACATTTATTCAAGTAAGTTTAATCCTTTTAGGCCCGGTGCGCACATCAGATTTTCCAATCCGCTGCGGCACCGAAGCCCAACAATGCACACAAAACCGTGAAATGACGCAAGTAATCACTGCGCGCCATTTGCGATAGTTATTCTATCGAAAAAAAAGTGTTTATTTCGCTTACTTGGTGTAGAAAAAAGTATATTTTGAAACCAAATAGACGTTACTGGATACAAACATTTATTAATTATTATTTATATTCCATTTATTTATGAAAACAAGGTACTTGAAATCGGAGAAGCGTGTGCGGCGAGCTGCGGTGTTGTTGAGAACTGCGGTACAAATTGCACGCAAGTTGGACGTACGTCGCCGCAGCGGCGACGGAGGCATGTTTGCACTGCTCCATTGGATGTAATGTATCTCAGACCGCACTTGCGTTGCGGCAGCAGCGCCGCATGTTGAAAAACCGGATGTGTGCACCGGGCCTTTGGGTTTGATATGCATTATAGCACTATGCGATCTGTAGTTTTCCCTGTAGGATTTATATGCAACTTTGACCTTCTTAAGCATTCGGATTTTTCCAAAGGATATTATTCTAAGTAAATGAGCAATATAGTAGAATCTTTCGAAAGGATTCTATTCTATAAAAAGGAGCAATGGAATCTTTCCAAGGGACTATATTCTTTGGAAAGGAACACTCTAAGGAATCTTTCTAAGGGATTCTAGTATCAGGAAAGGGAAATCAGAAACCTTCCAATTTTAATCCATAACCCAAGAAAAGCAGTAGAATCGTTTTAATGGATTATAACCCAAGAAAAGAAGAAGTAGAATCGTTCCAAAGTATTCTATTCTGAGAAACGGTAGTACCAAACGATCTAGCTGTCGGAATAGAAAGGTTGCTTGTTCGTATACGTGTTTTTGTAGGGTTGTTTGTCCGTCTGAAATTTATGTGTGCCCTTTCTATAAACGGGTTGTGCCTGGAATATGAGGTGCGTACATGAAGCACAACTTAAACCTGCTTCTCATGGTAAACCAAGGACCTGAAATTGGTTCACAGATTCACTCTTTTACTGATTATAATAATGTTCGATTCATTCAATGCATCATGAAAAATTTAATAAAAAGGGGAATTTATTATTTTCAAAGGAATTTGTTCTAAGGAAAGATGCAATAGAATCATCTTGAAGAATTTTATTCCTTCTAAAGAAAGATGTAATAGAATCTTCAGAAATAATTTTATTCCTTCTAAAGGAGAAATGGAATCGTTCCAAAGGATTCTACTCTAAGTAAAGGATCAGTATGATCTCTCTAAATGTTCAAAAGATCCATGAATCCTTTCGTCCAATACATGTGATTGCGCACTCATTAGGTGTGTTTGTCAGGTAATAGAAATACTACACTACTCAAATTAAATCATTGATAACATTTTCGGTGTTTTGCCACTTTTCCCTGCATAACAGGCTTCACTGCACAACTGCCTTCATTGGGTGACTCAAATCAGTGGCATGAAAAGACAGAGTAGCACAGCATTAGTACAATTGTTGAGTTCTACCTCTCTTGCACAAGTAAAAAGATTGAGTAGTATATTACACGGTACAAAGACAAAACGTAAAAGGTCCACACTTACGGAATGTATAGTTGTAACAACATGTCCAAAAATTAAGTATAACTACACGACCAGCGAACATCATCTGCTCATAGCTTTTCTAACCTTCTGAGGAACACGAGATTTCCGAGAAGTGTAGCCTATCTCTTACCCCATGACACTCAAGACTAAATGATAACATACATTGGGTGGAAGAATACGTGGATTTTCTAAACTACTTGAACGATACTATTATTCATTTCCTTGGAATTAAATAAAGTGGGAAAATTCTATTGTTACTTTCCTTGGTGTAAAATCGTTCAAAATTGTTTTTATAGCTCCTTTCCTTAGAATGGAATCAATTGGACAGATTATACTATCTCTTTCCTAAGTATAGAATAGGTTTAATCGTAATAATTTGAAGAGTAATTCGAAAGTCTTCATTCCATGCTCTTCGCCTTTTGTAGTCTGTTTATTTTCCACATGATTCAATTTTGCATGGAATGTTCTGGAGGGAGTATTATAGATGGAATTTTCTGGATGGAATCCACAGAAATATGTATAAACAAGTAACAGTAGCTGAACTATGTTCTTTTTTACATTCAGAACAAGGTCAGGCAATATCTTAGTTTTTTAGGCACCAACTTCGTTCTTTTTGGATTCGTATTCTGAGTGTGTGGAGAGACAGCAGCGTGCTCCACATTCCATGAGGGATTTTGCCTTGGGTTACAATACTTTTTTGTGTTATATTCTTCACAGGGAAGAATTATCCATTGGTGATTGAATTCCTGATTCAACAATGAAATTTATACAGTCCACAATCACTGGTAGTGTGTGTGAATTGACATTATTAAATGAGCTTCGACGAGACTTCTATATATATACAGGGTGGTCCCGAATTCATGGTACAAACTTTAATGGTAGGTACAGGACATTGTAACAATGATTTATTGTATAGGAATGTATAGTCGCAAGTGACGCGGTGAGGCGAAAACAGGGGAAATAACGGCCGAAAGGAAAAACAAAGATTTTATTGAAAGCGTTGTTGACAAGTGTCATGTTTACAGTAATTGTTCAAAATTGCGTCCACCAGTATCGATACATGCTTGACAGCGTCGGTGGAGCGATTGGCGTACACGTTCAAAGATGCCTGGTATTTCACGCACACCTGCATCAGCTACAGATAAGCGAGCGACGAGATCCTCATCTGAGTCAACTGGAGTCTCATAAACAAGATGCTTTAGATGTCCCCATAAAAAGTAATCGAGGCTCGATAAATCGGGAGATCGGGGTGGCCAAGGGACTGGTCCACCACGCCCAATCCATCGAGTACCAAACGTGGCATTCAGGTAATTCCGTACATCAATGCTGAAGTGTGCTGGCGCCCCATCGTGCTGAAACCACATGCGGTTACGAATGGCGATCGGAACATCATGCAGCAGTTGTGGTAACACTTCTTACAGAAAAATAAGATAGCTTCCGCCAGTGAGCCGCGTGGGTAGTAAGTATGGGCCAATCAAAAAGTCGTTCACAATACCAGCCCACACATTAATACTGAAACGTTGTTGAAACGCATGTCGACGCGTTGCATGTGGATTATCGGTTGCCCACACATGGGAATTGTGCGCATTAAAGACACCCTCGCGTGAAAATGTCGCTTCATCTGTAAATAGCACATAATCTACGAAATCCGGCTGCAACGCACATTGCTGCATCACCCACAGGCAGAAGTTCACGCGGCGAGGATAATCTGCCGGATTCAATGCTTGTACTTTCTGAAAATGGAAGGGGTGTAAGCGATTTTCGTTTAACACTCTGCATACAGTCTGATGACTCACACCTACGTCACGCGCAACAGTTCTTGTGCTTGACTCGGGTCTATCAGCCACAATGTTCAAGATGCTTTCTTCCAGCCTTGGAGTGCGTACAGCTCTTACTCGACCAGCGCCATGTCTGTTGACGTCGAACGCACCTGTTTCACAAAGTTGACGATGTAACCGTTGAAAAATTCTATGATCCGGCATTCGTCGATCAGGATACTCCGCGCGATACATTCGTAACGCAGCTCTGCCGTTACCATTTGCACGGCCGTACATGTAATGCATGTCTGCTTTTTCTGCATACGTAAAGTCACCCATCGTCTACGGCAGCACAATTGTGAATGGCGCTTTTCCCTACTGCGATGCATCATGTTCAACAGAGGCTAGACATCTACTGCCCTCTACCGGCAATGATACCAACCGATCACTCCATTTCTCTTTCCTTTTATTTCCCCTGTTTACGCCTCACCGCGTCACTTGCGACTATACATTCCTATACAATAAATCATTGTTACAATGTCCTGTACCTACCATTAAAGTTTGTACCATGAATTCGGGACCACCCTGTATACTAGCAGACCCGGCCACACGTTGCTGTGGCTACGGTTCTTATTATATTACATAGTAGTAAACTATTCAAGTGAAACGGTAGGAGAACACCAGTCATGGGGACCACCATGCTTTTTTACACAGATGCCATTTGTCAAAATACATGGCGACCTCCATGATTGATTTTCTACTACCGTTGATATTGAGCAAAAATCAATACAAAAGAAATAAATTAAAATTTTTTTATTTTTTGTATTCAAGTCTGTAACAAATGAGTACATTACAAAGTTGTTAGTAAATAACACATAACACTTAAACTTATTAATGAGGCAGGTAGGGCAGATAGTTTTAAATTTTTAACAATAATGTTTATTATTTTGAATTATAAATACTTTTAATTTTAATTTAATTTAACACTAATCGGTGCACAATATTTTTGGTTAACCTGTCTTTAGCTAACACAAATAGATTTTTTCGGTGGCATTCGACTGGAAATAATAATTTAAATGTTTAAATCTCTCTATATTAAAAAAATGTTACCGCCGCCGCCGCCGCAGAATTGAAAACTGTGTTGTTTAGCTCGATTCTTAGACGGTTTCCCGAGAAAGTACTGATCGGAAAAAAACAAAATTAACATGGTTTGTTCTTCATCGTATTCCCTGGACAATTATCAATATTTTTTTCCGATGCGGCTATTAGTTTAGGGTTTATTAAGTGTTAAAATTGAAGAAGCGAAATTTCTTCCGCGAGTGAGCAAAACACATACAAATTTTCAGTCTTCAGCCGTGAGTTTTTTTTAATGAGTACCTCTCAACGTAAATTTTTGCAGCTCGTCGAGTTTTTTTTTAAATTTCAATTTGGTTCTTGATAATATTTTTTTGAAATTCGGGAAAAATCAGGACATTTTTGTTACTTTTTTTTAAAACTGCCGTATCTATATTTTATTACTATTATTTTTTAATTTTTAAAATATAGAAGTATACCTCAGAATGTACTCTTTCTTACGGTACTATTATTTTTGATATCGGTTAATAATTAAATTGGATGCGATCAAAAGTTGGTCATACAAAATTCGGAATCTTCGGATATTTTCGCTACTTTTTGTTACTACCGTTAACTAAAACTGTCATATCTATATCGTATTACTATTAGTTTTTTATTTTGAAAATAGCGCAGTATACCTCAGACTGTACTCTTTCTTACGGTACCATTATTTTTAAAATTGGTTCATAAATAAATTCGATGCAATCAAAAGTTGGTGACACAAATTTCGTATTTTTTATTTCGCGGAGCATTGTATTCGCGGAGTGTTGTATTTTTGACTATCGTGTTTGCCAGATATCAAATTTATCGTAGCAACAATTGCCATAAAAACGATTTCTTTTTATTTGGCGAGGAAAAAGGCTCGCTTTTTTCCTTCTGTTCTCAGACGTTTTACCGAGAAAGTACAAAGTACACATCGTAAAGTTTGGAGATTAACAGGGTTTACTTAAAATTGTACAGGGAACAAGTTGCAGAAAATTTTTTACTGATGCGGCTATTAGTTTAGGGTGCATTAAGTGTTAAAGCAAAAAAGAGTGAAATCACTTGCGTAAGAGGTATTGGTTTGCGAAGCAAACCAAATGGGATTGCGTAGGGGAGAAGCCCTCGCTGTGACATGATGGACCGTAAAGGGAAATCAGGATAATACAAATTATTCATATAGTTTCACTCTGCGAAAGGAATGTTGGTTTGCGAAGCAAACCAAATGGGATTGCGTAGCAATCCCCGGGGGTTGGCTAGCGTAAGCGAGCAGGGGGCGGAGCCCCCTAGTATTAAAAAAAAAACACTGAAAAACGTGCTATTATGACACATCGAAATGAGGAGTGAAAAATAATTTTTAATAGAGGTTGAATAAAAATAATGAAAAAAACAAAAAAATATTTGTGCAATTATTGAAAAAGTGTGAGAAGCTTTGTACCACTTTTTCATAAATATATTAATTAACTTTTGATCCTGGAGCCTTAAGTACCTCATAATCATCAAAATACATATATCATACAGTGTGATTTGATGTATAGCAAATATATAATAATATGACTATGTGATAATACTTACATGTATATATTTTAATTAAAGATTGTTGAATACTGAAGCACTAATAATTAAAAAGCAAGAAGAATTCCACTGTATTACTTTTACTATAATATGAATTCAGTTTATAATTCAGTCTAAATAACACGTGGCCGGCTATGCTAATCACTGTATTGCGTTTACTACGAAATAAATTTAACTTATACTTTAGACTCAGCAACACGTGGTGGTTATGCCATTAAATTGTAGCTTATGTGAAACGTTGGTACTTTCAACACAGCGCCATCTGTTAGAATACTTACTCAATCCAGTCAACAGATACCGCAATAATTTGCAATAAAATAATATCGCGACTATAAATTGAGATGAAGGCTATCCTATCTTTTAAGTTAGATCAAACTGCACACGGTGCGCAAATTTGATTGAAATCGGTTAAGTAGTTTAGGAGTCCATAGCATTACCACATCCATGAAAATCAGGTCAATTTTGCTAATACCAAGATACATCGTCGTGATAACCACCTGAAGATTTCATGTGTAAGGGTTTAAATTCGAACTATTTACATCCGACGTTTTCTCTCCACAGACCACCGCTTACCTCAATTCTTTCCTGCACTTCATTCTGGGCATTTTGGTGGAAGGGCCCTACATCCTCCTCAACACATCCGTGTCTGTCGATCTGGGCAGTCATGGCATCATCCGCAGGGGCCACAGGGGGCTGGCCACAGTGGCCGCTATCGTGGAGGGGTGCGGGGCCTTGGGAGCAGCCTTCTCCCCCTTCGCCGGCATCTATTTCCTGCAGAAGATGCAGTGGACCAACATCATCCTCCTGATGATGATCATGGAGTGTATTGCTGCTTTGTGTCTTGCTCGAATGGCCGTGAAGGACTACCGTAAAAGAGTGACGAAGGTATCTTTTCGCTCGTACTTTTCACCGTTTAAATAGTCGTAATTTACTTTCAATCGTTGAGGGACATCATCCCCATATGAAATTGTTTTTTTCTTGCCAAACGTCAAGAAACATCGTAAGGACAAAGTGTCTTCAGGAGTATTCGGGCACCACACTTGAAAATTGAATTTAATGCAATATGTATAGGACATCTCAAGGACAACTCGTTTCAACAGTAGTACTTGAAATTGTTATTTATTGCCTAAACTTCAAGGACACCTTAAGGACAAAGTCTCTCTTCAGGAGTATTTGGGTATCCAACTTGAAAAATATATTTGTAATTTAATTAGTACAGTGATATATTTTATTACCTATTAATAAAATTACTATGAAACGCCGGAGGAAATGTTAAGGAATGATGCTACTTGTTTTTATAAAAATATGCATCCCGTTTGCCACTGACTGATTTCTGACTGTCACTAACTGATCTCTGATTGTTTCTCTCTCTTTACTCTGTACTTTAAGAATAACATTTTTAATGACACTTCATCTTGTTTATTGGAGTAAAGCCTAGAGCTATCCACATGTGGATATGTACCTATTTAAAACTGAACTACAAGTGACTCATGCGTAAGAAATGCGTGCAGTAGATAAAATTATAAAAGTTCATAAAACAATAAATTAACTGGATTTGTATCATTAATTTCTTTTAATTAACTCATAACACAAGCAAGAAGATTCTTTGATTCAGCAATTTTGAAGAACGAAATTCACCAATGTTATTGTGGCAAAATCCTTAACTTCATCTGACAGAAGAATGTTATTGGACTTAAGTTACTCCATACGTTTTATCGTGCCTATGAGAGGCATTTCCAAGCCTACACTGGTCATCAGTGAAATTCCTTATTAGATGAAAGAACCCAATCCTGAAAGATTTCAACGTGCTGAATACGAATATCACCTTTAAAAAAGATATTATTATTAATAATAAAAAATATATTATTAGATTAAAGATATATTGGCTCTCGTTGCAGATATGGACGTTTTGTCCGTTATATAGGTGCTATCGCGTAATATAGTGCAATTTAGTAAGATAAATACATGGAGACGAATTTGTTGCTCATATATCTTCATCCTTTTACACAAATAAGTTATTGCACTATACACACCAAGTCAAGTAGTTAATAGTGCTGAATACTTCTATTATATTTGCGGAGAAATGACATTCGCTGAACAGAAAAAGACCATCGGTACAATAGTTAAGAAAGAGTATCACTTGTATTTCGGTTGCAAGGTATGCGGCCAGGACAAAGACTGGATCCCACACGTATGTTGCTGCACTTGTGTAGTAAATATTTCACAGTGGCTTTAATTAATGACAAAAGAAAGGCAATACCATTTGCTAAGCCCATGATTTGGAGGGAGCCGATCAATCACGTTGATGACTGTTATTTCTGCATGGTACCACCAGTTTCTGGAGTGATCACCAAAGAAAAGTGGACAGTTGAATTCACACACAGATACACTATCATACCATCTGCTATGCGTACTGTCTCGCATGGCAAAGGACTCCCTATTCCAAAGCATCCTACAGAATTTGCTATCAGTTCAGACGAGGAACATCGCCATGCGTCCGCGAAATCTCCTAAACCGTCAACGTCAGCTTGTGGTGGCACTATGGATGATGACTTTTTTATGTTCTGATGAAACCTCAACACGACCTAAACTTAGCTCGAATGAACTGAACGATCTTGTTTGAGATTTCGATCTGTTCAAAAAGCAAAACGGAATCACTGGCCACAAGACTTCGACAAAAGAATCTTCTTGAACAAAATGTCTAAGTGATTTCATTTCGCCATCGTCATAAGTCCTTCGAATATTTCTTTGAAAATGAAAGAAAGCTTTGTGTTCTGCTGCGATTTTGATGGCTTACTACAAGAACTCGGCATTGCGCATGAGCTCCATGAATGGCGGCTGTTTATAGACGTGTCAAAACTGAGTCTCAAGGCGGTTTTGTTGTATAGGGAACCATCTACCGTCCATACCTATCGAACATGCTGTCTGCATGAAGGAGACGTGCGACAATCTAAAGCTGCTATTGAAAAGGATTAAGTACAGCAAATATGGCTGCGCTCAGTTATGAGCACGGTGAACGTTTTCATTAGGACATTGCTTCATTAGGATGGAGCAACGGTACCAGGGAAAATTGTCATGCTGGCTGACTATTGTTACACGAGATACTCCCCTCGTCTCTCACAAACGACAGGCCAAAAGAAAGAAAAAGTCTGAATAAGATTGAGATATTCTTAACATGTATTATAGTATGATATATATATATATATATATATATATATATATATATATATATATATATATATATATATATATATATATATATATATATATATATATATATATATATATGTGTGTGTGTGTGTGTGTGTGGGATTGTGCGACGAGCGCGCCAAAGCCTGGTACGTCCGCAGCAGTAACGCCACCTAGAGGAAGCGTCCGCTCAGAAGCGACCACAGCAATGAGACAGATGTTCCCCCAGACACCGAAGCTAGCAGTTGGGCAGACGGCCCATGACTTTTAAGGCAGATGGCCTCTTAGTTGTCGGATATTCTTAATTGTCAAAGATGTTTGTAAATATACTGTAAATACATTAATTTTGTAATTAAACTTAAATTTAAACTTTAAGAGTTATTTATCATTTACCTTTTACGAACCCACACACACACACACACACACACACATATATATATATATATATATATATATATATATATATATATATATATACAGGGTGGTCCCGAATTCATGGTACAAACTTTAATGGTAGGTACAGGACATTGTAACAATGATTTATTGTATAGGAATGTATAGTCGCAAGTGACGCGGTGAGGCGTAAACAGGGGAAATAAAAGGAAAGAGAAATGGAGTGATCGGTTGGTATCATTGCCGGTAGAGGGCAGTAGATGTCTAGCCGCTGTTGAACATGATGCATCGCAGTAGGGAAAAGCGCCATTCACAATTGTGCTGCCGTAGACGATGGGTGACTTTACGTATGCAGAAAAAGCAGACATGCATTACATGTACGGCCGTGCAAATGGTAACGGCAGAGCTGCGTTACGAATGTATCGCGCGGAGTATCCTGATCGACGAATGCCGGATCATAGAATTTTTCAACGGTTACATCGTCAACTTTGTGAAACAGGTGCGTTCGACGTCAACAGACATGGCGCTGGTCGAGTAAGAGCTGTACGCACTCCAAGGCTGGAAGAAAGCATCTTGAACATTGTGGCTGATAGACCCGAGTCAAGCACAAGAACTGTTGCGCGTGACGTAGGTGTGAGTCATCAGACTGTATGCAGAGTGTTAAACGAAAATCGCTTACACCCCTTCCATTTTCAGAAAGTACAAGCATTGAATCCGGCAGATTATCCTCGCCGCGTGAACTTCTGCCTGTGGGTGATGCAGCAATGTGCGTTGCAGCCGGATTTCGTAGATTATGTGCTATTTACAGATGAAGCGACATTTTCACGCGAGGGTGTCTTTAATGCGCACAATTCCCATGTGTGGGCAACCGATAATCCACATGCAACGCGTCGACATGCGTTTCAACAACGTTTCAGTATTAATGTGTGGGCTGGTATTGTGAACGACTTTTTGATTGGCCCATACTTACTACCCACGCGGCTCACTGGCGGAAGCTATCTTATTTTTCTGTAAGAAGTGTTACCACAACTGCTGCATGATGTTCCGATCGCCATTCGTAACCGCATGTGGTTTCAGCACGATGGGGCGCCAGCACACTTCAGCATTGATGTACGGAATTACCTGAATGCCACGTTTGGTACTCGATGGATTGGGCGTGGTGGACCAGTCCCTTGGCCACCCCGATCTCCCGATTTATCGAGCCTCGATTACTTTTTATGGGGACATCTAAAGCATCTTGTTTATGAGACTCCAGTTGACTCAGATGAGGATCTCGTCGCTCGCTTATCTGTAGCTGATGCAGGTGTGCGTGAAATACCAGGCATCTTTGAACGTGTACGCCAATCGCTCCACCGACGCTGTCAAGCATGTATCGATACTGGTGGACGCAATTTTGAACAATTACTGTAAACATGACACTTGTCAACAACGCTTTCAATAAAATCTTTGTTTTTCCTTTCGGCCGTTATTTCCCCTGTTTTCGCCTCACCGCGTCACTTGCGACTATACATTCCTATACAATAAATCATTGTTACAATGTCCTGTACCTACCATTAAAGTTTGTACCATGAATTCGGGACCACCCTGTATATATATATATAACTGACACTATTCAGAGCCACCTGTAGCTCGATCTAACAACCGAAATGGCACGGAACTCGGTATTGAGACTAATTAAAACACGGGAAGTAGGTTTCCGTGAGTAAAAAAAAAAACGTAGTTCTAAAAATCGGCGATAGGGTCATTTTTGGCGCTGTACAATGCAAAAAGTGCTATAAAAATAAGAAAAATAATAACTATAGAAAATTACAGTGAAATGGTAAGCTTTGTTCACTACATTCACTTCCCCACATAGTAGAGGAGAACTCGCTGCAAGACTTTCCAAACCGTGGAAAAATTCATATCCAACTGTCGCGCTACACCCCGGGCGCTGCTACTACCAGCAATAGTTCCCTGTGATCCGTCGATGGCTGCAGTTGCAACTTCTGTTATCACCTCTTCTGACACAGGTTTACGTCCTCTGCCTGCGCGAATTGTGCGTGGCCCTCGAATTTCTTAATCATTCCCTTAAAAGCATTAAGCGGTAAAGGCCTTCTGCCGGGTTCTAAACTCACGAACTGTGAATGCATTGCACTGATTAAGAATACAGCTTCACCAGTAATGCGCATACTGGTAATGTGAGTCGCATATTCACTAGAGCTGGCTCACTTCAGCTGAGAATATTTTTCGGAGCTGTCTACATGTCTTTATAGCCCAAATTACTGGTACTATTGTCGCATACGAAAGCATAAATTTGCATTTTGCTTTGATACCTGTGTTTAATGCTAATTATCGGTTTGGTAAGCTACAACAGCGTCATAAATACCCCTATCGGCGATTTTTGGAACTAATTTTTTTTTTCTCACGGAATCCTTCTTTCCGTGTTATTATTAGTCCCCATGTCGAGTTTGGTGAGATTTCGTTGTTAGATCGAGCTACAGGTGGCTCTGAATAGTGTCAGTTTAAAATAATCTCCTTGTATATATACATTTTTTCTGACTTATGCCTTCACATTACACAAAAACTGTAGCCAATTCTTTGTCACATTCGTATTCAGCACATTGAACCAATTAGGAAATGACTATTGTCATCTCGGAAGCAGGATATTTTTAAAATTTTGTTGCCCAATGTTATTATAGATGCAACTAGAGTTTTTGGGACAATGCCCTGAGTTTCCTGTACGTTGGTGGGTTGATTTTGGGTTTCAAGATGCAGGGGGGGGGGAGGCTTGTTGTTATTTAGCCAAGCATCTAGAAACACAAACGAGGCAACACCGCGAGGGAGGAAGAAAAGCAGAAGGACACATGAGAGTAAATAATGAAAGTGAGGAAGAATCACTCATCACATTGTTCGGTTTGGGGTTTTATGGCTCAAGGGCCATATTTGGATAATCTGCGCCAAACACATGATAGGAAATTTCAAGTAATCGTGAAAACAAAGAATGGAGATAAAAAAAGTTCACTTGGACATCCTTGGGTCGCGATCCCCATGTTTATCAGAGCCAATAGGCCCATGAGAAAAGAAAAGATCACTAGGGTACCTCGGGTTCTTGAAGCCCGAATTATGGTAAACAGTAACTGATCAATGTCCAAAAGTAATTATTTTATTTCATTTCTTGTCGCAACGTTATTAAAAAACATAAAAGTTACAGTGTTTCAAAAACATAATAGTTACATAGTTATTCAAAAACATAAAAGTTACAAAGTTAACCAAAAACATTAAATTTGCAAAGTTGTTCAAAAACATAAAAGTTACAAAGAAAAATGTTATTTCAAAATATAGTGTTCTGATTCCATCATACAAATTTGTTAAGGGGGGAAAAAACAACGATTTGCTTGTGGATGCTTCAATGAATGTTGTCCATCTTAGTAGCTAATTGCCGAATGCTTGGTTGATGACTTGTTAGGGAAATCAAAACCAGTATAAATGTTTTTCGTTGGCTATTTTCTTTTGAGGAGGAAATGAAAAAACAAAATAGCCTTCAAAATCAAAGTACCGTACTCTTTTACACTCATATTGAAGCAAGCAAAAGGTATTACAAAACAACAATTGCGTACGTTTGTAAACTTTGTAACGTGCAAGACGCGTACGACTTACGTTCTCAAACCATCGCTCATTCGGCAATGCGATATTGTGATATATTTTGTGATTTCTTAGACTGAATCTTTTGCTTCGAGTCAATGTTATCTCAGCCAAGAAAATCACGCAATTTTGTGTTTCAGCTGTGAATCAGTCTGACCGTGGGAGGGGAATCTTTTAAATTGAATTAACTTTCAGTTTCTCATTGTTTGTTTTGTTACGAAAGATAAATATATTTTCTTTCAAATATTCTTTCTTGACATGCGGCATCCATAGGTAGTGTAGCTGGCCACCCCTGATATATTACTATATTCTACATATATAATGTAGAGTACTAATAAATAACCTCACCGAGACTTGGGAAAAAATTGTGTTACTTGGTTGTGTTTTATTTACCAATTTTATCAAGCTTTAAAAATGGCAGGGAATAGGAGCATTTCGTTTCCTCTTATATCCGGAAAGGCAAGAATGCCTCGTTGACGCAGAAGATAAGTGTTATGTAAGTTGAGGGGTGCCGTAAAGTGGTTCGAAAAGTTCCGTCACCTGGATCAGTTTTGGAATGTCAGTTTGAAACCTCAGAACTTCTGTGAGCGTGGGATTATGCAGCTACCGGAGAGAGAGATAAAGGAAGGTAATCGAAGAGAACGGTACTTACTATATTGAATAAATGTAATTTTTAGTAAAAAAAATTTTGTCAATAAAATGGGACGAACGTTTTCATTATACCAATTGAAACATCCCGTTACCCAGAACAGTCGAGAGACGCGTAATAAAATTGACGATATAAGTTCTGTAAATGTTCATTTCACGAAGAACGATGCAGAATTGGGAAAACGACAAGACCTTTCACAAGGACTTCTTGTTGGGGCCCATTTAGCAGGGGTCGAGAAAACCCACTGGGTATTCCCGAAAGCTGCGATTTTGAAGCTGCTTCAAAGTTGGAAACAGAACCCACAGTCATTGTCCAAAAGAAGTAAATGTTGATCGAAATCAACCAATCAAGATCGTGATCGGGGGCATCTCAGACGAATACGGCAGAAAAGGGACTGCTGCAACTGACAAAACCTTTAACGACGGCTCGTCCCAACCGCTGAAAATTAGAAGGGAATTGGTGTAGGCAGTTGAAGGCCATTGAAGAAACTCATTTCTGTGAGGAATGTCAGAGTTCGCTTACAGTTGTGTCAAGAAAGAAGTAATGGGACATCTGAGGATTGGAAAAACATGATGGTGATCAGGTGAACCACGCTAGACTTTCTTTAGCAACAATAGAGTTTGGCGAGAACCCGGAACCTTTTACCCTTCGTGTCTTGTAATCACAGGTCAAGGGTCCGGTGCTAGTATAATGATGGAAAAGTTGGAGACCATGATTATGAGGATAGAGAAGATGATGCAAAACTTGATGATTATGACAGAAAAAAAATGATGCAAAAGTTGGATTATGATTTTGAGAATAGATAAAATGAAGGAAAAAATTGGAGATTATGATGAGTATAATGAATAAATATGATTATGAAGATATTCAACTAGTTACCTCCGTCCCAGCCTAAGCCATTCGGTGTATCGCCACGTAATTTTGAACCACTGTCAGATGACGAGGCGACATCTGAGCTGGCATCCCACTGATTATGAGGATAAGGAATGTGACTAGTTGTGGAGATAATGGAAAAGCTGATGTATATTATTGCGGAGATAATGGAAAAGATTATGTATATTACTGTGGAGATAATGGAAAAGCTGATGTATATTATTGTGGAGGTAAGGTAGATGACAGCAATATTGAATATGGTTATGGAGATAAGGAAAACGACGGATAAGAGTTGAGGCAAATGTTGGAAGTGGTGAGATTGTGAACACCTCCAAAATGCGTGTTAAAATCGATAGTTTGGCCTTAGGAAATTTTTAGATGTAGCCACGATGGAAGGTCTAGGAGCGTAATACTTCGTTTCCTTGTGTGGACTATGGGAGAACTACCTAGTCCGGCTTACTTCAAGAAGAACCGTTACTCATACGTTTTGTATCGTTTCAATTGGTACGATATGAAAAAGAAGATTTAATGCAAATCTAGTTTACCATCGAAGGAAACTAAGAACAAAAGATTCCTTTCGTTTGTCATTGATGGAATCACCAGTGAATCGATGACCTCGTCCAATGCAGAGATCTTAACCTTTCCATTAAGAAATGGAAATGCCTTGAATGGATATGACTATTCCAAAGAATCCAGCATCTCTAAAACCAACTACGGTGTTGGCTAGGGTTCCGGTTTGAGTTTTCAAACTTTGAATTTTAGCATTTCAGCTTAATATACATTATTATATTTTTTGAGCCGCGGTAGCTCAGTCAGTAGAGCGTCGGGCTCGCATCAGAGAGGTTGTGGGTTCTGTCCTCGGCGGAGCCTACAATTCTGATGATTTCGAGATCGGCGCTTCGACCTGGCTAAAGACCGTCGTGTTCACTAATGGTGACTGGGGCACTTTAAATAGGTCGTGGTCACAATGCCCCCCATGTTCCCATACCAAATCAATACCTCTGGGGGTACCTGATCAGGGGGTTATCGGCCTCTGATTGGAATCTAAATTACGATATGTGTGAGTGAATGGATGTATGAAAGGGACCTTCCTGTAAAACGGATGTGTCATGTATATCGAGCAAAGTCGGACTTCCTCCCAATGGGGCTCAATAACATGGAAGGCGCACCCCCCTCGTCTCTTGCCGTCTTCGACGGGCCTGGCACTCCTCTGGTCTGCCAGTGTAGGCATAAGAAACAACAACAACATTATATTTTTTAGTAGACATGATTCATTCATTATCCATTTGTAAATTACCACCTCACCTTCATTGCGAACCTCATTTATTTACATTGGTTCTACTCTTTAATGACGGAGTAGATCTCTTGCTGGTGTTTGGGGTCACTTTGGAGTTTTAATATTTTAAGTTTCTTAAAATTTTATCTTGGAAAGCTTATGTAATTTAATATTTTGATGACTCCAATTTTTTTTAAGTCATCGTTGATGTCTTACATAAACCGTCCTTTTCACATACTTTAGTATTGATTCTAATTTCTGTGTGTATTTTGGTGGTGTCTTTTAAAAACCACCTTTTTTTCTCTCTCAATTTTGTATCGCTTCTATTTTGTGTGTATTTCGTTTATTATAGTTCAACTCAGATGATCTACACTCTAATGTAAGTCGGAGTGGAACTCTCATCCCTTTTTTTTTTTGCATCAGAGAGCATTGTCGTTGCATCATTTGAAACTTTTTTTTCATTAAGGCCTATTGCCTTTTGTAGGTCCATTTGACCTTTGTAAATTTTTTAGATTTTAATAAATGATCGCTGGTTGGTGTGGGTGCTCCTATTGGATCCTGCTCGTGTAGAGTGGGAGTCAACACACCTTCCCTCCCGGACCATACAAAACTAAAACTCTAAACCTAACGCTGAGAGGATCCGAGGAAAGTCTAAAGAAATGGATCCAGCAGAAATATTTCTTAACAATGAAAACCCAAACACTTTTACGATGAAGATTTAATGAGATGCCAGCTCAGGTGTTGCCTCGTCATCTGACCATAGCTCAAAATTACGTGGTGTTGTCCTCGAACATTTCCCTTAAAGAAGAGGTAATACCTCTCAACACTTCTCCAAAAAGGGAGGCTATATAGCTTCACTCGACGACTAACGAGCAGATTTTGACTTGATTGTCTGGTGCAGTGGTCACGGCGATCAACGGAGAGAATTCTCCATCCAATCCCAATGAGTGTTCGACTCTCACCAACCCAGATGATGCGCCTGCAAAACATGATCCGCCTCGCCTAAACGATGTCGCAATGTTAGAGAGTGGGCCGCCCTCCTTCCTCAGATCTAAGATTCCCCCTTGTTAATCACTTTGCCTTATGATGTGATCTCCACGCCTCTACCAACTTCCCAGAATGGATCCTGTCATTTTGTGCTTCATCGAAAATAAAGACGAGGACCTTTAAATCAAAACAACTGCATCGTCTTGTATCTTTACAGGTATGTTGAGTTTCTTTTTCTTATTACTATGAGACTGCCATCTGTTTAAAACACACAAATAAGGACTACTGGTTATTGCCAGAACTATGTATTGGAAACCCTATCGATCACACTTGTTTGGCCAAATAATTAATGCTATGCATTATTCTAAATCTTTGAAACATTTTCAAGTGAAATATTTCTTTAGTGAAGGTAATCTCACCAACATCACTTTTGGCACTTCCTGAATTCCGTATAGATTATGCCGTAAGTTAAAAAAACCGTCATTTCTTGACACGATATTTTCAACTCCAACGTCGATATTCTCTTCCCGACTCAGTTTTTAACCGATACTCCACTCAAAATCAATGCACCCGAAGGATCCTGCTTATCATTTTCTTGCACAGGTATCCACCATGCCAGGAAACTTCCAACTCATTATTTGGTTGGAGGGGGTCCAGTTAAACGATTCAGCCTCTCACAGCTGACAAAGATGATCGCCCATTTAGTATCTTCGGGCAATCGCTGACATACCAATCGATTCAGCAATTCTTATAGTTAGCAAAATTTCTGAATGTGAGTTTACTGCCGTGTGCGAAACGTGGCAGATGTGGAATTTTAAGTTTCGTGTGCTTCGGCCGTTAGGTTCTAAGCTCACGTGAAGCTGCAGCTAATCACTTGCGAAGTATTTGTATAAACATTTCGCTGAACAGAAACTCGGGTAAAGCAACGAAAAAGTCCCAGCGCATCGGTTTTGGAAGGATGGATATTCGTTTAATTTGATAGGAATTTAGTATTGGGAGATATTTCGATGCATTCTCAAGAAGCAATAATTTCGAGATATAACGAGATACCTCGTCCCTCACGATCAGGTCAAATTTTCTTGATTTATTTAAACCAGTGTTGTAAGTTTATGTTATACAACATTGAGTTACGGTTTATGAAATTAATTTAAAAGCAGTAATAGAATTCCTAATTTAAACATATTTATAGGATTTCCATCAGACACATTTATAGGATTTCTATCAGACATAGTCTGAGGACTCCTATCAGGCAAATAGGATCGAATAGTAATTGTGTTATATAATAACTACGAAATCTAAGCTCAGACACTAACGTGTACAAATGATTGTTAAGACTTGTTTTAAGTGTTATGTAAAATAAAAAGGCGTGTATGAAATTGTCATTTATCTATCATTAGAATGTTTTGCGATAGACAACAAACATTTTTCAAAACCTAAATTTTTACTGACTTGTATTATTTAATAAAAGTGGAAGTACATACAAATGAAACATCTATGAGTAAGAAAGCAGAGATGCTGTTGCTAGTCAATAAATAAAAAAAAATCAACGGAATAGATACGAAGAAAGAAACTTAACAAACAAGACAAAGGAATAAATAAAGTAGCCCAAAAAATCGATAAAAGTAATTGTAGCATAGGTGTGAAAAAACAACCAATCCCACACGAATACTCTGTATGAACTTGTTACTCTAGGGGAGAAAATATTGTATAACCATCCACTTTTTTTTATGGATTATGGCAATACCTTTGGGAAAGAATGTCTTGATCCAGAACCAATTTCATAAAAAAATATTTTCCGTCTTGAAATGTTCATGGTATAAGAGAATTTCTTTCTAAGCCTAATGTCCAAAGAAAATATGGAATAACCATACTCCTTTTATTGATTATTATGCTGATATCTTTTGGGAAAGAATGTCTTCATCACGAATCAATTTCATAAAAAGTAATTTTTCGTCTTTAAAAGTTTGGAGCATAAGGAAATCTTTCTAAACCTACTGTTTTCTACTTATCAGATACTGTGAACGAACGATTGCGATTGGAAACTTGTAGGAGTATAGAATATTCATAAAGAATATTTGTTCTTAAATACAGAATTTAACATTAAATATAAATGAAAAATGGAGATAAGAGATATAATTCAAAGTGAAAAAACCCCCCCAAAATGCGAATAAATTTCTAAAAAAGAATAAAGGAAATAAAAGTAATTTTAAAAAGCATTTTCTTCTATGTAAAACTGGATTTTTAAAATAAATAATGGATGTAGAAGGCAGCGTTCTTGTTAAGAATAAGTCTCAAGTTTTCAGTAAAACTATTTATATGAATAATTTAGTTCACATTGAGATAGAAAATTCCTTTGTTAAAATTCCTTTAATAATAAGTACTAAGGGGCCTGCCCCAGCTCACTAACGCTCGGCAACCCCCGGAGGATTGCTTCCCAATCCTCATTGATTCGCTGCGCGAACCTATGCTCGCTTCTCTCGCCTCAATGAAGACATGTGTCCTAGCAGAAGGGATTGTTTACAAAATATGAAAATATATATATACAGTATCTCTAAAATCAGAATTCAAATGAAAACTTTGAGCAAATTTTGACTCGAAATGTGAGCGTTGCTTTGGAAATTGAATACCCAGCATGTTGTTTGTGTGTACATTTCCCCAGCACTCAAACGACCCACACTTTTTCATTGAGTTAGTTGCCGAAAGTTGTAGTGTAAGCGTCTTGTTGAACTATAATTGTTGGCCCTGAAAGGGACCGTTTTTTAAATGGCCCTGAAAAGATCCTCCGCTTTCTTTGATTTCTATTATAAACTAACTGCAACAGCTCATTTAAATTTCTTTTTTTTTATCAATAAAATTTCATTCGATAACGCTATAAATTCAATTGATGCGCGAGACTTCGTGGTAAACAAACAATCGTACAGTGTTGCCAAAACGCGATAACAAATAACGTCTTTTTTGCGTGCCACGTAAGAGAATTATATGTATAGAAGCTGAAAAGAGAGGGCAAAAAAAGTAGTTATAAGGTAAACGTGCCCACTTGGTTTTGATTGATAATAATTTGTTTGACTATATTTAAGCTTCCTAAAACGCTACGTTATAAACTAGATATGTTTGACTAAAATTTCAAATGTTATTTATTCCATATTCTTCTATTACTTAACGTTTTTCTTTATAATAACTCTTTCTATTTTGTCTACGGTGAATAGAAGCGGGATATAGCAATTTGAAAATATCTTGAAAGCTCTTTTTTAATTGAAATCTTTAATGCAATTTTTTTCTTTCATTGTGATTATGAGCAAAATTTTTGCACTAGCAACCCGATGACCAAAAATGTACTAGCATATAATTTTGAATGAAATTTGGTGCCACTGATTTTTATATTGCCTATATTAGGATGTATTAGTTTGATGGGAAAACGTTTAGCGATTTTACTGTTGTGTGTGTGTGTGTGTGTGTGTGTGTGTGTGTGTGTGTGTGGGCGGAAGGAAAATTTAAAAAATTCATATTTTCTTCTATATTATTCTAAATATCTTCAAATTGCATATCTTTTAGTTCAGGCTTTTGCTTAAATATGTAGGAGACTTTAAGCAAAGTTTAAGATATATGAACTCAAAAGTTTTTCGGTTGTAATGTTCATCGTTAACATTTTTTACTAAAACTTTCCAATTTTTTAATAAATTGTTCTTGAAGAAAATATTATGAGCTCGTTGTTTACCTGTAGAAAAACACAAAATTTTAGGAAAAATACCTCGTTTGTGAACTTTGTCATGTGAGCCCAGAATGTCTGTTTTGAGAAGGATTATCATTGAAATAAGTAAATCAAACGGAAGACTACACTTTTACTTCGTGTCCCCCAAATGCACTCACATGATTCAAATCGAGATTACCTTAGAATGTACGTTTGGCGTTTAATATGATTGCAATTGACGAATTAACTATTACTATAATGCATCAATTCGGAAATCATTCTTTCTAACTTCTTAAGGTACTTTGAAAAAGGTGTTATAGTTGGTTGTTACAAGTGGCAAGTTTATTCGCACAATTGCGGTAGAGTTATCACAGCCACGGTCAAGTGTTGGTGATGTTGTGAAGAAGTGGAACACTACGGGTTTTGGGACACGAACTGCACACGTTGGTCGTCCCAGTAAACTGACCGAACGGGATCGGTGTGTCCTGAAGCGTGAGGTTCGTAAGATCTACAAGAAACCACTCCAAATCATCAACAGTGTGTTTCAACAGACAGCAGGGGTTACGGTGCACCCTAATACTTTGCGGAAACGACTGCACGCCCTCATTATCCACGAATGTGTTGCCGCACACAAACCAAACATCAGCCTATCCAACAAAGCCGGCAGACACGCTTGGTGTTTGCAACTGGACTGTGAACTACTGGAAAAAAACTGTTTTATGGAGCGACGAGTCACGCTACACGCTCTTCCAGTCGGATGGGCGTGGTTGTGTTTGGCGAATACCAGGCGAACGTCTGTTACCCGGGTGCATCGTTCCAACTGGCAAATTCGGTGGTGGTGGTGTACTTGTTTTGGGGTGTTTTTCGTGGTATGGCCTGGAACCTTTGCATGTTCTTCCTGGTCAATTGAACGCAGACGCCTACATTAACATTTTGGACAATGAGGTTGTTCCTACGCTCTGGCAATTTTATGGAATGGACGAATGTTACTTCCAGGACGACAACGCTACATGTCATGTGGCAGCCTCTGTCAAGCAGTGGTATCGAGATATGGATGTAAAACGTCTTCCCTGGTCTGCTCAGAGACCCGACCTAAACCCCATAGAACATTCGTGGGATGAGTTATAGCGACGCTTTCGGACCAGGGAACCACGTCCTGGCTGTGTTGCTGTGTTGTTCCAGTGCAACGTTAATTAAAAGACCTAACTTAAATACAACCCATTTTGAAGTATTAGTATTAAGTGGATAATAAAAAAAATAAACTATTAATAACACTTTTTTTTTTGTTTTACGTTAAATTCTGAGAGCATGTTTCGCTGGGTGAGTCACATAAGCATTGTTATTTCCAAGGTTTTTCTTGGTGGGTTGTTTTAAATTTACGTAGAACTGGAGGGGAGGTTGGAAACGGCCCTGGATCAATCCCGAAGAAAAAGATCCAAGTATACCTCGAAATTTTGAATCATGATCAGAGGACGAATTCCACACCTAAACAGGCACTCCAAATTTCTATACCACGCCAACGAAAGAACATTTGAAGTAACCACAGATTTAACATGCCCACTCTTAATCCGGGATCGTACACATGGTACCACTCGACGACGTCCATATTTGACCATATTCAAAATTAGCACCAATTCACGATGTTACTATTTTTTTGACTTGAACCAAGACATTCATTAAGGATAAGATAATAATATTGAAGCATAATGTTTGAATGCTTCAATGTTCGGATTAGAAGTGAATAAAAATAAATGGTAAGAATGAACGTCAGTAGAGGGTGTTATAGGACTTTCTCTTTAAAAAATAGTAAAACTCTTCTAGTCTTCACGATTTATCTCGTAATTATCTAAACTGACCAGATCTTGATGGACGAGATATCTCGTTGATTGATAAGCATTGACCAGATCTTTATCTCGTCATCTTATAAAAAAATGTCAGTATTTACAAGGGGTGTTCAAATGAAAAGGTACGAAACGTGTAACAACGTAACTGTTAACATATTTGCCTATGCCGCTATGGGAGAACGTAGCGAGACATCTAGGGATGCAATTTTAATCTCCGGCGTGGATCGGAGCATGCGCGGGCGCCCGCATGCGCAGGAGAGAGCAAAGGCTCTTATAAAGAGCGCCGTCGAATTGACGCTGCAGTGCGTGTGAGGACAGAATGGCGTTCACATTGCAAAATTCGACGATTGAGGAGCATCGAGGCGTTATCCGATTTCTGACAGCGGAAGGTGTTAAACCGCCGTTATTCATTGCCGGATGGTGACCGTATACGGAGAAGACTGTGTATCCGAGAAGTCAGTGAGAAAATTAAATGCCCGTTTTCGTGCAGGCCGTGAGAGTTTGGTTGATGACCCCAGACCAGGCCAGTCAAACCCGGTCATCACGGCCGATCTCATAGACAAGGTGGACGACCTAGTGAGCAGTGATCGGCGTGTCATATTGCGAATGTTGGCGGTGAAAGTGGATGTCAGCGTTGAAACAGTGTGGATAATTGTTCACGACAGGTTGCATTATCGGAAGGTGTGCGCAAAGTGGGTGTCCGAAGCAGATCACCGACAAGTAAAAGGAACTGCGTATGGAGCTAGCACTTCACCATCTGTTTCGGTATCATGAAGACCCCGCTTTCCTGGAGCAGATCGTCACAGGTGATGAGAGCTGGTGCCATCACTACGATCCAGAGACAAAGCGGGACAGCATGCAGTGGAAGCATGCGTCGTCACCTCCCCCTAAAAAGTTCAAAGCCGTGACGTCAGCAGGGAAGGTGTTGCTCACCGTCTTTTTTCGACGTTCAAGGTCCGCTACTTGTTGAATTCCTCGAGCACAGAAGAACCATTAACTCCGATGTGTACTGTGAGACACTCCGAAGCCTACGCAAGTCCATCAAGAACAAAAGACCGGGGCTGCTCACGGAGGGTGTGGTTCTGCTCCATGATAACGCGCATCCACACGTCTCCAGGGCCACACACTCGGAACTGGCCAAGTTCAAGAAGGAGCAGCATGACCATCCGCCGTACAGCCCGGACACGTCGCCCTGCGATTTCCACGTGTTTGGTCACCTGAAAAAACATCTGATAGGGAAGCGCTTCAACTCGGACGACGAACTCAAAGACTCTGTGAAGGACTGTGTCTCGACACGGCCACAGGAATTCCAGAAACAAGGAATCCTTCAGCTTGTTAAACAATGGGATCGTTGTGCTCAGGCCTATGGTGTATACTTTGAATAAAGTCTTCATTTATACCCACAGTGTCGTTTCGTACCTTTTCATTTGAATAACCCTTGTAGCAAAATTTTTCACACCTTAATCGACTAGGTATCTTGCGAAAAACCCTTGGAAGGATTAAGTCATTAGTAGAACAGTAAGTTTTCAAAGTCGAGGTTTTTCCTTTACTTGTCCCTGTTCTGTCAGAGTCTCTGTAACACGGATGGAAGAGTAACGGATTAACAACCGGGGTGTTGCGGGTTGGAAACTAGATCCAACGAAACACCGTCGTGTACACGGGAGACGATGTATGTTAAATCTGCCATGGCATCAATTGCTCTCATGTTGATGTGGTGTGGAAGTTTGGAGAGTGGGTGACAGCTCTGGTGCTCAACTCGTCATATGACCATTTTTCAAAAATACTAAGTATTGTCCTCATCTCTTTCTCTTGGAAATAGGTCGTCAGTTCCTACCAATGACACGTTGTGTTACTCCCTTTTGTAGTTAATATACTATGTAACTGACACGTTTAGTCGTACATAATATTAGTCTCATTTCAATTGCTGTGTTATTTAAAACTATTAAGAATCAACGAGGAACAATTTACACTAAAACGTCTTACACGCATACAAAAATGTCCCTACTTGAAGGTTCACGGCCAAATTCCTATTTCACGAGCATTACAAACGAGGCTTCAGATGAACGTCGAGTTTGTAAATGGTAACTGATTGCTCCATAAATCTACCAGTTCCTTAGACAAAATACATATATCTTTATCAAGATGGCAACCTTCTGAAATTTGTGGGTGATGCTTGATTGCAAAATTTCGAACTTTCAGAGTGAATGTATATTTCAGAAATTATACTCACTTCTGCGTTAATGATATTAACCTGAACTGACAAGATAGATGAAAGCCAGTGCTGCACAGAGCACAAAACTGCATACAACAATCTATGAATATAAAAGTAAAGTAATAAGCAAGACAAAAGTTTAAAAAAAGTTTGGTTCTGAAACTATGTGAGTAAAATAGCATTAAAATTCTTCGCATATTTAACTTTCGTAATTTAATTCATAGTTCCTTATAAAATCAATAAATCAGAAAAAAATTGATTGGTAACATATATGTGTAGATACACCAAGCTTTTTGAGATAGCTTTGAATCAATGACTAAATAATTAAACTAGAAATTCTATTAATCGAAATTAAGTAAATAACACACCACCAACTAGAGATTTCGACAAAAAACCACTTTGAAGGACGTTCCATCAATTAGAGATTTACCTATAGTATAATTTTCCTAATAGTTTTTTGAATGAAATAATAAATGTTTCCCTGAAAAATAGGTTATGGTAATTTTGGTAATTTTAGTTAACGTCGTACTAGAGCAACACAACGGGCTATTGACGACGGTCAGGGATCAGTCCCTTAAGGGAAAGATCCGAGGACAACACCTCGTAATTTTGAACCACGGTCAGATGATGAAGCAACACCTGAGCTGGCACCCCACTCTCGAAACTTCCACACGAACTCGACGTGAGGACTTTCGGCCACGATAGATTTAAGGTGCACCAGCCGCCTCTACACCATACGTTTACAAACATACATGCCCGCACCCGGATTCGAAATAGGAACTATCCGATCGAGAGGCTAACACCTTAATTACTATACCGGTTGGTCGGCCCCAGAAAAATTGAAGAACAAGCGCATCGCCAAATTTGCGATTAAAATGTTCGTCACAAACGGCTAGTTAGATAGGCTACTACGGATTGCCATATTGCAAAATTGGGGACAGCTGCTTTCTCTTCCTCGTCTGGTGGCAACGCTCTAGGCGCGATTTTTGGCGCACTTTTGGGGTACATCTACAGTCTACGTTTATAGCAGTGGTAACGGCCTTGGCCGATTTTTTGGGAAACTTCTACAGTCGCCAAGGCAAGAATTATTTCAAAAATATTTTTCTTTTTACAACGGAAAATGATAGCTTGAAAACACAATAAAGAACGTTTTGTGAAAAGTATAATTTTAAAAATCTTTCACAAAAAGTAGTAAGCTTAAACACATTTGTGAACCAGCAGGAAAACTAAGCTGTGAATGTTGGGTAAAAATAACGTCAGAACTAATCCGGGAAAAAATTATTTAAAAAAAACAAACAAAAAAACAAAACAAAAAAACTAAACCTTCACAAATGGCTAAAAAGCAAACTCAAAAACGTTTCGTGAAAAATATTGTAAGAAAATATAATATTCCACAACTGTAGAAATACAAATAAAATGAACCAATATTACAGAAAAAAATTTATAAGGACCAATGCAATCAAAGGATATTTTAAAATTAAAATAACCAATGGAAGCAAAGAAAAAAGTTCAATTGAAACAATGAAATCAAACGACTTCAACGGATTTTGGAAGAACTGTCTAGAATATTCAAAATGAAAATTGAAAGTTACCGTTTGCCGAGGTTGCCATGAAAACCACAAAAAACGGAGACAGATGTATTCCCTTATCTACTATAACTCGGTACTAGTAGTGCACCAAAAATATTGTTAAGGCCGTTGCCACCGTCATGAACATAAAATGTAGCTGTACCCACTTTTAATAGCGAGTTATGGCAAGTGAAGGCAACCCATTTTTATTGAGATTTTTTCGGTTTTTGTGGCCAATTTGGCAAGCTGAAAGTTTAAATTTTCATTTTGAATATTCTTGAGAAAATTCATTTCATTTCCATTAAATTGTACTTTGATTTCATTGGTCTTTTAAATGTTTCCCACCTATTCCCCCCATTTCATGTGAATTGGAAGAATTCAAAGTTCAGGATCAGGTTGTATCTTTTTTTGCTAGTATTTTCATTTTAAAATCGTTAATTTTATGTATTTTAAAATGCCTTCTGTATTAAGTGCTGTTGATAAGTTTCTTTCGCGAAATTTGAAGCTGAAATCATTAATTAAAGCTTCTTATTAGCTTCTTATTACTGGCTGAAACGACATTTAAGGCGAGCCTCGAAATGTAACATGCGAAACCATTTGTGTAGCGGAACTAAAATCTTTGCATTCCGTCTAGTTCTAGGGTTTTCAACCTTCCACAGCCTCTGGAACCCTACTAGTTTATAAACTACCTATAAGTGTATTTGGACAAATGTAATAGAAAAGAAAACAAATTTTACTTGTATTCAATAGCAGGTAGAGCCTCCACGAAAGTCAATTACAGCCTCAACCCTCCGGGGCATGCTTTCCACAAGTCCTTGTATGACGGCTAGTGGTATTTTCTCCACTAGGCTTGGAGGAAGACATGAAGGTTCCGATTTTGGACGGTTGTTGCATCCCTTAATTCGACGATCCAACTCGTCCCAGAGTTTCTCGATTGAGTTCAGGTTTTGGCAGGCGTCCATTCGGTTAACCCCATTGTCACCATACCAATCCATGGTGGACCTCGCAACACGACTGTTGGCGTCGTCTTGGAAGTAACATGGATCCAACCCGTAAAACTGCCACCACGTAGGAAGCACACTGTCATCCAAAATAGTGCAGTAGGCCTCTGCGTTCAGCTTACCATGAATTTGGACCAAGGGTCCCAGTACACACAGGATCAACGCCCCCAGACCATAATTCCACATCCGCCGAACTTTACTGTGGGCACAATGCATTCTGGAAGGTGGCGTTCTCCAGGCAGACGCCAGACTCAGACAAAGCCATCCGGACGGTAGAGGGTGAACCTTGATTCGCCGCTCCAGAGAACCCGTTTCCACTGATCTACGGTCCACTTTCGACGTGCTTTGCACCACATTAACCGAGCAGCGCAGTGGGACTTTGTGATCAAAGGCTTATGGGCGGCAGCATGACCATGAAAACCAAGCAGATGTGCTTCCTTACGGATGGTATTCATCGAAACAACACTCCCGGATGCTTGTTGCAACTCCTGGAGTATGTGGACCATCGGTTGGGTGCGTTTCTTCCGAATTTCTTTGGACAGCACCCGTTGGTCTCTATCTCCCAGTTTCGTGGGTCTCCTGATTCGGGGCACCTTCCGACAATCACTGCTCACCTTCCATTTCTGAATCACATAGGCCACTGTCGATATTGGGTCATTCAGCTCGTTAGATATGTCCCTCAAGGATCCACCATTTCTGTGATACCCGACGATTACACCTTTCTCGAAATCAGATAACTCTGCACTTCGTGGCATCTTGCATGCGACTCATGCCAATGTTGTTTCCTGCATGATATTCAACGGTGGAGGGCGTGACGTATATCAGGACCGCAGATATCGTCATTTGGATGGGTGTCCAAATACTTATTGTTAGATAGTGTAATATCCTTCAAGGAACCTTAAATTTAGATAAGAATTTAAGACAGTATTTTTCAAACTTGTGTTATGTTCTAAAGTTTCACCTAAACAATATTTTATATATCACAAGACACTGTGGGGGATATGGGGGAGACTACCACCAGGAAAACATATAATGGCAGACCATTCTTTAAGGTTTAGAAAATGAAAAAATGCAATGCGAAATAAATAAACACGTGAATACAAATTCTTATCTCTACTATTACAAAATGAAGTTTTTTTTTTTTTTTTTTGTGTATGTGTACTCAAGTTGTGTCATGACGAATTTATGGCATTCACACTAATGAAATTTGGCACACATGTAGTACGAATTTTTTTGCAATTTTATAGACCAGCCCGATTTTTAAAATTAAATCTCGAAAATTTTAAAATTAATTTAATGCGATGTTTAATTATTATTCCCTTTCCTCCGAATGGCAACAGTCGTGATCGGTAATCAATGAATCCGTATTTTCTGCGCGTGTGTAGCCGCTCTATTATTGGATATCCTTTTTGAAATTTATTGACTTTTTAAAGGCATATTAACTTTTAGTTAGCGTCAACTTTTATGTTTCAATTTTTTTACTGTGCTTACTTCATTTTTGCTACTAGATAACGGTTGTGCAATACGTTTGTTATTGTTTCTTTTTTAGACTATCGTAGTTTGGAATTTGATTTTTGAAGTATGTTCACTTTTAGTATTACTGAATATACTTTATGAAATTTATTGCCTTTTTAAAAGTATATTAACTTTTAGTTAGAGTTAACTTTTAATCTTTTATATTTGTATTTTTTTATTGTGCTTATTTCATTTTTCGAACTGGATAACGGTAGTGCAATACGTTTGTTATTGTTTCTTTTTTAGAATACGACAGTTTGGATTTTGATTTTTTAAGCATATTCACTTTTACTTTGGATTATTTGGATATTTTTTTCAAAGTCTAGCGATATTTTTTAAAATCTTTTGTGCAATTTCTGGTTTGTTTCATTTATGCTATCTTTTGTTTGTTTCTGTATAGTACTTAGGTTTCTGTATAGTAAATTTTTATAATTTTTCTTTTCATGTCTTATAGAAAGAAAAGCGATATTATTTTTGTTTTCTTTGGTTTCCTAAAAATGTCCCCAGAATATAAAAGGTCTTTACTGCACTCAGTCCAATCTTGGATTTTAATCATTTATGGAAACTAAGAACATTTATTCTTTGTAGTTCTACGCTCACAGGATGACGATGTGTTCTTAGAATTTCAACGTTTTACTGAGAAGCAAAGACATGTTCCATCAATTTATTGTCGCTATGTATTCCGAGATTGAATCGGAGAAGGTGTTGTACATACGACTAAATCAGATGACTCAACAGTGGAACAGTATGCACATTTGACGCATCTGATTCAGATGCGTTAATGAACGATGGAAATGTTGCTGTACGGAAACTCAAGTACACAGAAATCGCTAAACTTCCAAAAAGATATCAAAACCAAAAGTAACAGGTGATGCTTTTGTTAATTTTTATATTGCATAAATTATCAAAATTAAATATTGCTATTCTTTCCAAAAGACACTGAAACACAGAAACAAACACAAAATTGCATTAAATAATAACAAAATTATGGCCTTTCGCTATAACGGCCCACAATGTTTTGTTATACAACTAAAACAAATGCTGTTTTTATGCTTTTGTTTAGTATGAGCTTCTCCCTTTACATTACATGTCTTTGCTTCTCAGTAAAACGTTGTAATTCTAAGAGCACATCATCATCCTGTGAGCGTAGAACTACATAGAATAAATGTTCTTAGTTTGCATAAATGATTAAAATCCAAGATTGGCCTGAGTGCAGTAAAGACCTTTTAAATTCTGTGGACATTTTTAGGAAACCAAATAAAGCAAAAATATAATAATAAATTCATTTTATAATGTTATACATTAAATTTAAAATTGGAAATAAATATCGCTTTTCTTTCCACAAGACATCGAAACAAAACTAATAAAAATTAACTATACGAAAACCGAAGTAACTATACAGAAACAAACAAAACATTGCATAAATTAAACAAACCACAAATTTCACAAAAGATCAAAATTAAATATCGCTAAATCTTGAAAAAAATATCCAAACTAAAAGTTAATATGCTTTAAAAATCAAAATCCAAAGTATCGTAGTCTAAAAAACAAACGTATTGCACAACCGTTATCCAGTTCCAAAAATGAAGTAAGCACAATAAAAAGATACTTATATAAAAGATTAAAAGTCAACGCTAACTAAAAGTTAACATGCTTTTAAAAAGGCAATAAATTTTTGAAAGGATATCCAGTAATCGGTAAAGTCGGCGTTGGTCTAACTACACTAAAGCGACAACGCAGTAAAATCACGACAATGTTATACAACCATTACTGATATTTTCGTGAGGCAAAATGTAGCAGTGTAATTAACGCATCTCATTCAGATGCGTTAATGAACGATGGAAATGTTGCTGTACGATAACTAAAGTACACACAAATTGCTAAACTTCCAAAAAATATCAAAACCAAAAGTAACAGGTCGTGCTTTTGTACATTTTTATATTGCATAAGTTATCAAAATTAAATATTGCTATTCTCTCCAAAAGACACTGAAACACAGAAACAAACACAAAATTGCATTAAATATTAACAAAATTATGGCCTTTTGCTATAACGGCCTCTTTTTATCTACGCCCCACAATGTTTTGTTATACAACTAAAACAAATGCTGTTTTTATGCTTTAGTTTGGTATCAGCTTCTCCCTTTACATTACACTGTTACATTTTGCCTCACGAAAATATCACTAATGTTTGCATAACATTGTCGTCATTTTACTGCGTTGTCGCTTTAGTGTAGTTAGACCAACACCGACTTTATACAAAGCCCACTTCACAACTCTAAATCCTATCGCGAGGCTACTTTTATGCGCTACGATACACCCGAAGTTAAGCACGGAGAGTAAAATGTTAATTTCCACAAGCCAATCTGAATTTGAGAGACTGCAATGTGCTGCACGGAAAGAACAAAGTATTCAAATGCGTTAGGTAACGGTCAATCACGGTTTTGTTTTGAGAAATATGCTAAAAATGCAGTCTTGCATTTAAACATTATTTTGTTAATGACACCAATGCTCCGACCCTTCACAATGCTGGCTTCTTATACGACTGCCTTTTTTTAATATTGGGGATGTAAATTAAAATTATACTGTTATTACGAAATGTTATTTTGTTGATCTTATATGCTATTTTTTGTTTGTTTCTGTGTATCTTTTTTGGAATTCAGCGATTAAAATGCTGTTATTTTGTTTATCTTTTATGCTATTTTTTGTTCGTTTCTGTGTTTGGGTGTCTTTTGGAATGCATAGCAATACTTAATTTTGATAATTTATGCAATGTATAAATTTACAAATGCATAAACTTTTAACTTTTGGTTTTTATATCTTTTTGGAAGTTTAGTCATTTTTGTGTACTTCAGTTTTTGTATCGCAGCATTTCCACTGTTCATCAATGCATCTCACAAATGTGCATACTGTTCCACTCTGATTCAGCCGTATGAACAACATCCTTTCCGATTCAATTTTGGAATACATTTCGACAATAAATTTGTTTAACAGGTAATAGTCTACACTCGCTGCCAAAAGTTAAGGATATTGTGGAAAATTTTAATTTCGGGAAGCTAATCTAAATTTTAGGGGCTGCATTTTGCTGCAGAGTTAGATGGAAATATGCAAATGTGTTATGTAACAGTCAATCATGGTTTCGTGTCGACAAATATAAAAAAAGGCAGTCGTATAAGAAGCCAGCATTGTGAAGGGTTAGTTTAGAACTTTCGTAGGATTAGTTTTCAATACGGACATGTTTCTGTCACTTCCACAACATGAATAGCAAATAGTGAGCGCTGCCGTTCTGTGGGATGCCTTCAAGAAGGGCAATAAATCACTCTTGTTGCTCTTTTCATTGCCGTTCGTTCCGTGATTTCATGATAGTACAAACAAGACAAACAGTTGTCCAAATTCCTGTGGCCCGCTCCCCAAAGGTTACGACCCCTGCAGTTCATCTACAGTGTGTATCGAAATGATAGGTCCACCCGTATTTTTCAAAGTTTCGACTATTAATTGAGAATAATAATAACTTTTTTTGTAGAAATAATTATACAATAATCGTTATAACTATTTAGGAAGCAATTTGTTAAAATTAAATAATTCATTTTTATTTTATGTCAACTTTTATTTAGAGACCGTTTTAAAAAGATAGGTCCGCCTTTATAAATCTTTGCACCAAAACGTTTATTTCCAGAAAATATGCATAAATATCATAGTTCTGTCTTACTGCGGGATCATGCTGGCTGTTGTGGAGGTATTTAAACAAATTTGAACATCACGTTGTAATCAAACGAAATGGGTCATCGTTGCAGTCTTTCGCTGGTTGAGGAGGGAAATTTGATGCATTTAAGAAGTATGGAAAATCGAATAGAGAAACAGCTAAACTTTTAAACAGATCGCATAATGTTGTGAACAAATTTTTGTGACCTATATGTACTTATGGCAATATAAAATCATCTGGGTGGCCATCAAAAGTGACACCCCGACAAAGAAGGACTATCGTAAAGGAGTTAAAATCTGGAAATACGAGCTTATCCACTTTGGCAAGACAACAAAACCCTCCGATATCAAAATCTACGGTCCATAGAGTTGTAAAGAAGTTCGGCAATTTAGTTTACTGGAAGAGGAAAGCGGTTCCGAAATTAAGAAAACTCCACACGAAGAAAAGCGATGGAAATTCGTATAGGAAGTGACGAAGAAAAGAAGACTGGCATCGAGTGTTATTTAGTAATGACAAAAAATCAACCTGTATGGTCCAGATGGTTGGCAGTATTACTGGCACGATCTGCGTAACGATAGAGAGATATTCTCGAAGAGGCAAGCTGGCGGTGGTTCCGTTATGGTATGGGCTGGATTCGGTCGTGCAGGAAAGACTGATATAGCATTTGTAGAGAATCGTTTGAATGCTGCAGGCTATAAACAGCTGCTTGAACAATATTTTCTTCCATAATCAGAGCACATTGGAGGCACGTTCTTCATGTTACAATAGGACAATGCTCCTTTGCATACTGCAAAGTCCACTTTTGAATGGTTTCTGGATAATGGTGCACATATTATTGATAGGCCACCTTACAGCCCCGACCTGAATCCGGTAGAAAACATGTGGGGCATACTCGCAAGACCAGTGTATGCAGGCGGAAGGCAGTACAACTGTACTACAGACTTGAAAAAAGATATTTCCTCCGAATGAGCAAAAATCGAGACAAACTGTTTTTAAAAACTGGTAGAAACCATGCCAAATAGGATTTATGAGCTCATTCCGAAAAACGGTGGAAAAATTTCTTATTAATTCAACACTAATTTGAGGTTTGGTTCAGTGGACCTATCTTTTTGAAACAGCTGTTTCACATATTTTTTGTTTTTCTTACAATTCCTATATTTTTTACATTATTTATGAATTATTTTTTCATTGTATGAACTAATGTAGTTTATAAAATAGTACTTTGTACACAATAAAAAATGTTTTCCCAACTTAACTTTCGTTTTTACTGGTGGACCTATCGTTTCGGTACGCACTGTATATATTGCTGTTGTAGCAAATCACTTATCATGCATGGCTGTTCCAAAGGGCAATTCTTTCCCAAAGAAATAAAGATGTCAATGTCATCAAAAAGCAACTCTTGGCAGAATTGCCCCGTAGTTTTCAAATTTACAAATCTATATACATTAAACGTCACACACATTAGGCCTTAAAACACACGACACAGTTTTTAACACATTGTAACCATCTGGAGTACTCTTGCACATATTGGAGCACCGATTATGCTTCTCAAAAATCTCAATCCACCTTCACTGTGCAATGGTACGACACTGTCAACAAACTCATGCCAAATATTATTGAAGCCACCATCGTAACTAGACATGCCGCAAGTTAAAACATATTAATTCCTATAATACCAATCATCTTCTCATATCCCTTTCCAATTTACAAAACTTCAGTTCCCAGTTCGTTTCAGTTTCACTGTTAGCATCAAGAAGGCACAATCACTCAAAGTCATAGGACTCTGTCTCATTAAACCGCATTTCTCCCACGGTGAAGTGTTCGATTGGATACCTTTTTACTTTTTATAAATAGATATCACTTAAATTTCTGGCTGGATGTGGTTATTGTAATAAGTGTAGAGGTATACTCTCTCGGAAAAAAATAATCAAGTATAAAATGCTAATTTTTTTTTCTTTTCCTCTCACACATGGGACAGACTTATTTCATTCAATTTAATTGTTTCTAAAGTTACATTTCACTTCTACAAACATTGGTAATATAAAAAATTCACATAAGCAGTAAAATACTTTACTTTGTGCTCAACAAAATTATAAAAAATACCTTTTTGGTGTATCAATCTATTTTATTTAAAATTCAAAACTACCTCAACTTACAAAAATATTTCTAATTTTTCTGTCTCCCTATTATCACAGTAATTTGGGGTTAAAAGATACTGCGTTGGCCAAACCAACACATTTTAATGTTGTTAAAAAAATACACATTTAAGTTGTAAAATTTTAAAAATAATACTCATTTTTTTCTGTTTTTAGTAAAATAAGCATGTTTTCTCACTCCTTTCACTATTCAATTTTCTCCCCCCCCCCAACTGCCTTTTTAAAAAACTTAAAACTTTTATTTCTTAGAAAATAAAATTGTTTGGCAATGCAGTAAAATGTGTAAAATATGCATGTGTATAAAATGGATTATAAAAATAATACAACAATGAACAGAAATTCTACAAGTTTTTACTAAAAATTTCAACGAATTTTAAATCTGAGGAAATTTGTAATTTTAATTAACATTACACAATAGCAACACGATGGGCTATTGACGAGGGTCGGGGATAAATTCCCTAATTGAAAGATCATAGGTCATTTTTAATTATCGTACTGTAGCAACTCAACGTGCTATTCACAACGGTCCCAAATCAATTCCCTAAGCAAAATGTCCAAGGTATTTTTTAACGTCGTACTATAGCAACTCAACGGGCTATTTACTACAGTTCAGGATCAATCCCCTAAGGAAAGTATCCGAGAAAATTGGGTAATTTTTAATTAACGTTCTCAAGCAACACAACTACCTAATAACTAGGGTCGGAGTTAAATCCAATAAGTAAAATATACGTTTACAATATCGCGTAATTTTCAACCACGGTCAAATAATAACACCTTAGATGGCACCCCACCCTCTAATAGATTGTGACGTCACACCGATTGGATCTTTTTGCAATTCCAATTTCGTCGCATTTCACAATGACGAGGGCATCACGGCGTTGTCCGTCGTGTTGGTTTGCGAAGCAAACCAAATGGGTATGCGTAGCAAACACCGGTGGTTGGCAAACGTTCATAATTAACACACCTAACCCCACAAAGTACAGCACGGGCAACGCCGTGCTAGCCACGCAGTGGCTAGTAATATATATAATAACATACACACACAAAATATTTAAAAAACAGAGAACTGAACAGTCGGGGTGCAGTAAACCAAAAAACGAAACTCGAAACTAACCATGCAAGCACGCTGAAGCTGCAGACATAGCATGGTAAGCAATATAATTTCATGCAATATGACTCGATACTCGATTAAAATTCCAAATAAATGTTCTTTAATTTATATAGAAACGCCATCATGATACGTATTTCAGATGCATTGCAGCATCTCATTCTGAATAGTTTTCATGTGTTTGTTGGGGATTAAATAGATGAGGCGAGACGGTACAAAAACCTCTGAAATGAGATTTATTTCAATCGAATCTACTAGACATATTTATTTCTATTTTGTCTCCAACAAGTGGTGGCCAGGTCGTGATTTATGATCTTCAATGGGAGTTGAATTGCAAACTCACTGCATTTTTATAAAATAGATTTAAAATGTCCGTAGAGGGACAAACCAAATCTCTTTCACACTTATATTTAACTCGGCGCATTAACAGAATTTTTACGATTCTCGACAACCGCCTTTAATTTGAGATTCATTGCACCTTCTGCTCGCTAACATTAGTACATGATGAAAAAATACCTTTTAAGATTAACTTGGAGCAAAAGCGTTTTGCAACGTGTTTGCAGAGTTTTAACATAAGCTTCCTAGCACAGCAAGTTCAACTGATTTTGAATCCCTTTACCCAGTAATGAGACCCTTCATGCATTATTGATATATGTAGTTTAGAAATCTCACGCGCCTTCATTTTCACCTAAATATGCAATCCTTACTAACGTCCTTAATACTGTTCTTTGAATATCGGATATTTTCTTGGAAGGGGATGCAAGGGAAACAAAAGATCTCATTTCCCCAATTATACAGGCAATTATTCTTCGAATTCAGGGTACAATTTTCGACATCTGTCGTGTCAGTTACCACATTGTTTCTTTCTTTTACGTGTATATAAATGAGACAGGAGCTTAACTCCAAGTTTATCATTGTAAGATGCTGCCGAAAGGGTTTCAATTACTGCTTAGGCTAATCTCAATTGAAGAAAAAATTAAGTATGACATCCTATATTCACTTCGGATCAGGTAAAAGGAGCCATGGGCTAATACGTTTGAGGGCAGCGGTTGCCCGGTTGGAAGAGAGTAACGAAATAGCAAACGAAGGGTTGCGAGTTTAAAACTCGTTTTACCAAAGACCATCGTTATGCAAGCAAAAAGAAGGGCCCACCCGTTACTAATGAGAATAATAAAGCACTTTTTCTATAAAACATGCAGTCCAAATACTTTTGTCCATAAAGTGTATTTTAATGATGACAAGATCAAGATGTTCTCGGATTTCTTCTATTCACGACATACCATGTCCATCAAAATCACGCCAACTTTACTAATACCAAGATACATCGCCAAGACAACCACCTGGAGATTTCACTTGTAAGGGTTTAAATTAGAACAATTTACAACCGACGTTTTCTCTCCATAGACCAACGTGTACCTGAATTCACTCCTGCATTCCATTCTGGGCATCTTAGTGGAAGGCCCCTACATTTTCCTCAACACGTCCGTGTCTGTCAATCTGTGCAGTCATGGCATCATCCGCTGGGGCCACAAGGGGATGGCCACCGTGACCGCTATCGTGGAGGGGTGTGGCGCCCTGGGAGCAGCCTTCTCCCCCTTGGCCGGCATTTACTTTCTGCAGAAGATGCAGTGGACCAACATCATCCTCCTGATGATGATCATGGAGTGTATTGCTGCTCTGTGCTTTGCTAGAATGGCCGTGACGGAAAAATAGTGTCAACAAGAAAAACTTCGAATGTCATTAAAATTTTAAGAAACAATTATCTAACTATAAATTTACGACCGAATTTCGTACAAAGTTTCTTTGTCAGAAACTATGTCAATATTTTTTCTACCTCTTTGTCCCGAATCCAGACACAGATCCATTTCAAATTTTCCGTTTTTACAAACATTAAAGAACATTACCAAGTGTTCTTTCCCACAAACAATCCCTCGGAAGGAGAATCTACTGAATACCAATGTTTAAAGGTAAACAAGTGAAGAGTTCTTCATTTCCTAGATTTTTATGACCTGAATTCCGTAATTGCCTTATAGCATACGCTAGTAGATTCTAAGATATATAGCATCTTACAACAACGAAATTATCCATAGAATATTTTAAATTTTCTCTGAACTCTTATAATATTCTAGAAAGAATAGTGTCAATAAGAAAAACTTCGAATTTCGTTAAAATTGTTGAAAAGATTAATATAACTATTCATTTACGACCGTAGTTTGCACAAAGCTTCTTTCTCAGAGAATAACTTTAATATCATTCCAACAACTGGTTTACGAATCCAGACACATATCCTTTTGAAACTTCCACTTTTTGCAAACACTAAAACATATTATCAAGCGCCTCTTTCCCACAAACAATCCTTCGGATTGAGAATCTTCTGAATATTCATGCCCAGAGTTACACAAGTGAAGAGTTCTTTCTCGAAAGGAAAGTTCGTAGCAAAAAAAGGAACTCTAAATAACACATTTCACCCGAAATATTCCACCGAATCATTTTCCACACGAAGAAATTTGCATGACGATGCCCGTATCGAGAACGCCGTCACCTGCGTTGCATTTCAGCTGCAATAAAGTCGCTTGTCTGATGAAGATCTTTCGCGTGTGGTCCAAGTCCATTCGCCACGGAAAATCTCCGTTAAGATCTGCGGGGCGTTAATAATTGATAACACGGGCGGGGATTGTTATCGTCAGTTCTAGTTAGAAGTAACTCGCCGTGAGAACACCCGATAAGCCGCTTTTCTCTTCTTCGCCAGCAAATGCCGCTGAGCTGTCTTTGAGTTCAGGGACTTCGGGATCCGCATTTAGTTCGAAAGTATTCCGTAATGTAGTGGATATTGCAAGACCACGAAAGTGACGACATGTACAGCGCAACTTCATCTGACAGAAGAATGTTATTGGACTAAAGTTACTCCATAGGTTTTAACGAGTCTATGAGAGGCATTTCCTGTCAAGATTATTACAGATGAGGCTAGAGTTTGAGTGACTATTCCCGGATTTTCTTGTACGTTGGTTGGTTGTTGGTTCGTTTCAATGCGCAAGGGGTGCCTTAGTTGGTTATAATCTACCAGAAACACAAAAAAAAGCAGAAGGTTACACGAGAGTAAATATGAAAGTGAGGAAGTATCACTCAGGTTTGGGGTTTTATGGCGCAAGGGTCATATTTGGACAGTCTTCGCCAAACACATGATAGGAAATTTTAAGTAATTGTGAAACGAATAGAGATAATTACAGTAAGATGACTTGGAAACATCCTAGGCTCGTGATCCTAATGTTTACCAGAGCTAAGAATAATCAAGAATATCCTGAGAAAAGAAAAGATCACACACTAGGGTAACTTGGATTCGTGAAGCCCGTACAGACTTGAAGATGTGCTCTAAAGTAAGTACGTATTTAGAACGGGTGTCTGTTTTTTTTTTCTGATTATGATTTTACAAGCACTTTTCTAATAAAAATTCCCAACTATATAATCTGGATTTATATGTGACAGTTGATTGATCAACAATAAGTATTCAAATGCTGATGATGTGGAGATAAATTACATTTTAAGATAACCCCGATATGCATCATACAAATTTAGAAATGAAATAGAGAGAATTGCTATTGAGAGTAAATTCAAAAAGTGTGACTAACATGCCTTCTAGTAGTCATGTGAGTGCTCTGTGAAAAACTGACTTGGTTTGCCGATTTGTTATCTTATAGCCTAATTTAACGATGTAGCATCTTACAGCAGGTTAGGTGTGTGAATGCGAATTTCTATAGAGTGGCGAATAAAGAGGAGTAATTTCAAGTCTACTGCTATCAGATTTTGCGAAGCAAACCAAATGTGTTAATTCGTAGATATCACCGGGGGTTAGCGAGAAGTGGTCACACCTGACCCCACGAAAAGAACTGTCACGGGCAACGCCATCCTGGCCACGCAGTGGCTAGTGTACTATAAAAATGTTTTAATAAAAGTTAGAATTTTGTTATATGCCTTGTATACAATAGCATTCATTTTTAAACTTATGTATCAGTAAACAAAACTGATAGCATCTTAATTTTTCTTTGTATTGTGAACATATTTATATACTTGTTTGCATTTTCATAACCAGTAATTTGCTATTATATCTACTGAACAACTGTAATAGGCTTCAAGAATATCGTTATAGAATTGCCTCGAATGTAAAGCATAAAAAATGTGTTGTATGTTTCGTATGTAAATTTTGTGTATGTAATTTGTAGTATGTAAATTTGTACCTCTTCTATGTACAAAAATACTGAGCTTGTACAATAACAAAAATATTTTCTTAGAAATGGTTATTTCTTGGAGTAGTTTTTCTAAGTTTTAATAACCTTTTAAAAAGTGTAATTGAAATGTGGGGGAGGTAATGTATTCACTATTTATACTATTTTATTTGACAGACAGAAAATGTTTCTTGCTTTTAATTTACTTTTATTATTTATACCAAATATATATAGCTTCAAATGCAATATAAGGACTGAAAGAACATCAGTAAAAGGTAAGTGGTGCTTCATAAAGATATATTTTCATTCTCTCCAACGTAGAGCAGGATGGAAATAACAACGATTTTTAAATTATACTGAGCGAAGTTCTTTTTCCAGTGATAAATTATTTGCGCCATTTTAAAATGTAATTTACTTATTGTTATAATTGTTTTTAACACGGCCACCTTTTGGTTCCGTGGAACAAACGTTAGTAGAGCCTAATAAGAGAGCCGCGGTAGCTCAGTCAGTAGAATGTCGGGCTCGCATCAGAAGGGTTGTGGGTTCTGTCCTCGGCGGAGCCTGCAATTCTGATGATTGCGAGATCGGCGCTTCGACCTAGCTAAAGACCGTCGTGTTCGCTAATGGTGACTAGGGCACGTTAAATAGGTCGTGGTCACAAAGTCCCCCATGTTCCCATACGAAATCAATACCTCTGGGGGTACCTGATCAGGGGGTTATCGGCCTCTGATTGGGATCAAAATTACGATATGTGTGAGTGAATGTATGTATGAAATGGACCTTCCTGTAAAACGGATGTGTCATGTATGTCGAGCAAAGTCGGACTTCCTCAAAATGGGGCTCAATAACATGGCACACCCCCCTCTCCTCTTGCCGTCTTCGACGGGGCTGGCACTCCTCCGGTCTGCCAGTGCAGGCATAAGAAACAACAACAGAGCCTAATAAACATAGGATTGTCAAAGAAAAGTTACAGGAATTGAATGGTTTTCAACAAAAACCGCTCGTCCAAAATTTCAATTTTACGGAAGATGAAAAAAACTTCCTGGACAAGTATTGTTTTAAAAGAACCAGCAAAATTTTCTCGCCTCATAACAAGGACAAGTTAATTTTAAGAGTATTGTGTGAACCACAAGATTGCACTGTTAGTTAGTTTTCACGATTTTTGGACAAATACTGTTTTTTTAAGAACCTTTCAATTGTATACTCCGATACACATTGCTTTTTTTAGTAGGCTATCTCGTTTTCAAAGGTTTTCAGAATTTGCCATCGGAAGGCTTATACCTACTGTTGGTGACGTCATAAACTAGCAAGACGGCTCTCTTCTCTAGGAGGTAGTGGCTCAGTAGGCAAAGCGATATTGTGATATTCTTCACACATCTCTTAGGCTGAAACTTTTGCTTTGAGTCAAAATTGTCTCACCTCAGAAAGCAACGCAATTTTGTGTTTCAGCTATGAATAATGCTGACCGGAAAGGGGATCTATGGTTAAACTTTAAAAAATTTAATTAATTTTCAGTTTCTCATTGTTTGTTTTGTTATGAAAGATAAATAAATGGATCGTTCAAGTATTCTTTCCTGACATACGGCATCCATAGGTAGTGTAGCTGTCCACCCCTGCTATATTATTACATTCTACTTTACTTGATTATTTGGAATTACTTGACTCTGTTTAGAATTTCTTGACTCTGTTAACAGAAGTGCCACTATAGACCCTGCAGAATAAATAAACCAACAAACTCAATTTAATGATTTACTCAGTTTTTATTTGGGACCGTCAACTGAATTGGTACCCGTTATCTAATCTGATGTAAGGTGTTTCATAGACGGAATAAGGTAGCTGGATTGGACCGTCAAATCTTTATTGGCTAGGATGACACAAACACACAGCACAGGAACGTGAACCACTTGGACGGACAAACATTGCATTAAATTAAAAGAAAGACATTTAAAATTTAGTTGAATACAACGTCATCAGCCGTCCCATTCGCACCCCCAACCTCGCACGTTGTTCTTTCTCTCCTTTCGCAAAGCATTCTGGGCTCTCATGATGACGTAGGCCGTGACGTTACACTGATTCAGGGTCATCATCTAATCTGATAATTAGACTCGGACTGCAGACGTTAGAGCTTGCCTACAGATTAAAGCCTTTATTAGTCGTAAAACTATTGGCACGCAAGTACACTTGGGGAATTTAATACGTTTGAGAAAGCTTTAAAAAAAATTAAATTCTATGAATCACATATATTTGTCTTTTAACGCAAAGTTCATTTTTTTCTCTATTGCATCAATAAATGTACCCAACTGAATTACAGACAATTGCTGACTCATTCTTGGATTTGGATTTTTATGGCACAAGGTGACTCACTCTTGTATTACTGTTTTAATTTTGAGCACAACTCTGTTTATTTTAATCAGTTCTTTTTGTTTTTCAAAGAATTTCAATACCACACAGATGACCACAGAGATGTTTCTGAAAGAGATTGGGCCTAATTCTTGTCCCAGTTCACTTCTGGCCAATCTGAATTGATACGAGTATAGAAGGAAAGTTATTTGCATATTGCCAATTATCAGTAATCTTTTACGCGTTGATGGTAAATCCTTATTTGCCTTTGAGCATTTTTGTGCCGAAGTTTTAAAATTTAGAAGAATGTTTTATTTTTAAATATCGTACATGCAATTTAAAAGTTTGTTTTTCCTCCAGTACTTGAGTACTTACGCCATCACAAAACAAAAACACCTTAACAAAGAAACGATGTGTTACATATGACACTATTATCATCTTCAGAGTTAGATGGATTATTTTTTGTTATTGGTTTATAGAAGATCCTTTTTTTAGTTGGAATAGTGACTATCGTAATTTATATTTATGTTTTATACATAAAAAGCTCTTTATCTAGTATCATAATTCAAATGCTTGATTTATATAAACCGGTGTTGTAAGTTTACGTAATCCAAGAATGAGTTGCGGGATGCGCAATTACTTTAAACACATTTGTAGAATTTCTAATCAGACACACTTATAGAATTTCCATCAGACACATTCGAAGGATTCCTATCAGGCAAATAGGATCGAATTGTAATTGTTATATAGTAATTAGAAAATCTAAACTCGGACACTTACATACACAAATGATTGTTAAGTCTCATTTTAAGTATAATGCAAAATTAAAAGGCATGTTTGAAATTATCATTTTTCGATTATTAGAATGTTTTGTGATACACAACAGACATTTTTCAAAAACTAAATTTTAAATTATTGGTATTTAATAAAGGCGGATGTTCAATGTACATATATGTGGAACATTTATGAGTAAGAAGGCAGATGCAGTTGCAAGTCAATAAGTAAGAAATCAACGGAATATATACAAAGAAACAAACAAGATAAACGAATAAATAAAGTAGTCCAAGGAATCGATAAAAGTAATTGTAGCATGGGAGTAAAAAAAAAACCACTAACACATGAATACTTTGTATGCACTTGCTACTCTAGTAGAGAAAATATGGAATAACCATCCACCTTTTTATTGATTAGTATGCCAATAACTTTTGCAAAATAATGTCTTCAGCATGAATCAATTTCATAAAATAATTTTTTCCTCTTGGAAAGTTTAGAGTATAAGGAAACCTTCCTAAGCCTACTGGTTTCTATTTATCAGATACTATTTACGAATGATTGCAATACGAAACTTGTAGGAGAATTGAATATTAAATATTCATAAAGAATATTTTTTCTTAAATACAGAATTTAACATTAAGTATAGATAGAAAATGGATTTACGAGATAGAATTCCAAGTGAAAAAATAAAACGAAAACATAAATCCCATTCTAAACAATGACAAAGAAAACAAAGTAATTGTATCTAAGCAATTTCTTCTGCATGAAACAGAAATTTAAAAATAAATAATGGATGTAGAAGGCAGCGTTCTTGTTAAGAATAATAAGTCTCAAGTTTTCAGTAAAACTATTTATATGAATAATTTAGTTCACACTGAGATAGAAAATGCCTTTTTTTGAAAATAATAAGTGAGCTGAAAAGAAAGGGCATAAAAGGTTGTTATAAGGTAAACGAGCGCTCTTGTTTTTGATTGATAATATTTTATTTAAGACTATACCTAAGGTTCCTATAACACTACCTTATAAACTAGATGTTTGACTAAAATTTGAAGTTTCATTTTATTCAATATTTTTATTATTTGTCGGTTTTTTTACATAACTGTTTTTATTTGTACGATAAATAGGAGCCGCGATATAGAAATTTGAAAATATCTTGAATTATTCAAATCTTTAAATGCACTTTTCTTTCTCTGATTATGATTTTGAGGAAAATATTTTGCATTAGAAACGCGATAACAAAATTTGTACTATACACTTTGGAATGACATTTGGAGTACTGATTTTTATACTGCCTTCACTAGAATATAAGAGTTATCTTGGAAGGAAAACATGTTATGAGATTTTGGTGTTGTGGACGGGAAGCAAAATTAAAAAAAATCATGTTTTCTTTTATATTATTCTAAATATCTCACGAGTGGAACGAATATTGCAAATCTTTTAGTTCAGGCTCTAGCTCATATATGTAATTGACTTTAAGCAAAGTCTTAGATAAATGTATTCAGAAGTACTTCAGCAGCATTGTTTATCTCTTTCGTAAACCTAACTTTTTACATAAATTTTCCATTTTTTGCCAATTTTTTAATAAATTATAATAACATTTTTGTGACTTTTTATTTTTTATGTGTTTATCCTTAAAAAGAAAAACATAATAAGAATACTTAAAAATATGGAATCCCAACGCACTCGCATACATAACTTGATGAAATTCTTTCGAGGCAAATATTACAAGCTCGTTATTTGCCCGTAGATGAAAATAAAATTTTAGAAAAAAATACCTTGTTGTTTTGTTTGTTAAATTTTATGAGAGTCCGCAATATCTGTTTTTGAGAAAGATTTTGTCAGTGCAAAAAAAAAAAAAACTAAGCAAATCAAACGGAAGACGACTCGATTTTACTTCGTATCACCCAAATGCATTCACATGATTCATATCGATATTACCTTAGAATGTACATTTGGTGTTTAATCTAACTAGGGGGCCCGCCCTCTAGTCGCTAACGCTCGCCGATCCCCGGAGGATTGCTTCCAATCCTCATTGGTTCACTGCGCGAACCTATGCTCGCTTCGGTACAGCTATACTCTACGTTTATGAGTGATGGCAACGACTTGGCGTTATTTTTTGGCGCACTTACGTAGCGAGTTACGATAAGTTAATGCAATCTATCTTTCGTTTAGGTTGTTATGGTTTTCATGGCAACCTCGGCAAACGGAAACTTTCAAGTTTTTGAATATTCTAGAAAGTTCTTCCAAAATCCGTTCAAGTCGTTTGATTTCATTGATTCGTTTGAAATTTTTTCGTTCCTCCCATTGGTTATTTTGATTTTAAAATATCCTTTGATTGCATTGGTTGTTTTAAATTTTTTTCTTTGATACTATTGATTTATTTGTTTGTATTTCTACAGTTGTGGAAGTTTTATTTCATAATAATTTTTTTTCACTGCAGAGTTTTGACATGTATTGTTTTTCGCATTTGTGGAATATTCTTGTTTCGTAATTTTTTTTCTCGGAACCGTTCTGATGTATCAGGTTGTATTATTTCTTGCTTTTTTTCTTTTAAAAATCTTTTTCTTTTTCAACATACACACTATATCTAGTGTAATTGATAAGTTTCAGGGTATTCTTTACTCAACATTCGTAGCTTAGTTTCTCTGCTGGTTCACAAATGTGTTTTCATATGTGCTTAAAATTACTACTTTATGTGAAAGTTTTTAAAAAATATTCTTTTTAAAACGTTCTGAAAATGTTTTAAAAGTGTGTTGTAAAAAGAAAAAAAGTTTTGACAGTAAAAGTGTTAGGAAATAATTCATTCCTTGGCGACTTAAGAAGTTCGCCAAAAAAATCGCGAAGTCCGTTGCCATCACTCATAAACGTAGAGTGTAGCTGTTCCAAAATTTTTTTCAAATCTAAATTTGCTGTAAGACAGAAAAAATATCTACAGTACCTCTGAAATCGGAATTCAAATGAAAACTTTGAGCAAATTTTGACTCGAAATGTGAGCGCTATTTTGGAAATTGAATACCCAGCATGTTTGTGTGTACGTTTCCTCAGCACTCGAACCACCCACACTTTTTCATTGAGTTTGTTGATGAAAGTTGTAGTGCAAGCGTCTTGTTGAACTATAATTGTTGGCTCTGAAAAGGACCGTTTTTTAAATGGCCCTGAAAAGATCCTCCGCTTTCTTTGATTTCTATTATAAACTGCAACAGCTCAACTAAAATTCATTTTTTTTTCAAATAAAATTTCATCCGATAACGCTATAAATTCAATTAGTGCGCGAGGCTTTGTGGTAAACAAACAATCGTACAATGTTGCCAAAACGCGTTAACAAATAACGTCTTTTTTGCGTGCCACGTAAGAGAATTATATATATAGAAGATTGGAGTTGACAAATTAATTATAATTATAATGTATCAATTCGGAAAACATTCTTTTTAATTTCGTAAGACGAAATCGACGTGTCGGAATTATAAGTCATATTCGAAAAACGAGCCAAGTAATGCAACGTCCACAATACGTACCGGTATATAGCACCGATTCCGCGACAAAAACACACTACCGCCATTTACAATTCATTTAACTTTAAAGAAAAGCCTCTTATAGCGAAACTTTTCCCAAAACCCTTGCAAAGTACTAGGCTGTGTTTCCAGTGTGACGTTAATTTAAATGCCTAACTTAAATACCACATCTTTTAAAATATCTATATAAATACTTTTCTTACGTGGCACACAAAAAAGACGTTATTTGTTACCGCGTTTTGGCAACACTGTACGATTGTTTGTTTACCACGAAGCCTTGCACCTCAAATGAATTTATAGCAGTATCGGATGAAATTTTAAAGAAAAAAAATTAATATTAGTCGAGCTGTTACAGCTTACAAATGACATGCTGTGTATTCTATTTCCAAAGCAGCACTCACATTTCGAGTCCAAATTCGCTCAAAGTTTTCATTTGAATTCTAAATTGTTCGAGTTCTGATTCCGAGGTACTGTATGACTTTTCTGTAGTACAACCAAATAAATATTTGAAAAATATTTGTTTGGAATATTCTGCTAGGACACATGACTTAATTGATGCCAGCGAAGCGGGCAAGGTTTTGGCAGCAAACCAATGAGGATTACAAAGCAATCCTAAGGGGTTTAGCGAACGATAGCAAGCAGTGGGAGGGCCCCCCTAGTCAGTAATAATTGAATAGTAAAAAAATAAAATAGTTTCACTTGTTATAAATAAAATTCAAAGAGCATGTTTCGCTGTTTGAGTTACATTAGCATTGTTATTTCCAAGGTTTTTCTAAGGTGAACTGCCTTAAATTAATGTCGTACTGGAGGGGAGGTTGGAGATATAGAAGGGGATGTTAGAGACGGCCCTGAATCAATCCTGAAGGAAAAGATGCAAGTATACCTCGAAATTTTTAACTATGGTCAGATGACGAGATAAACTCCTGAGCTGCCTCTCCCAATTTCCACACCACGCCAACGTAAGGACATTTGAAGCCACGAAAGATTTAACATGCACCTTCCTAATCCGGCACCATACACATGGTACCTCTCTATGACGGCCTTATTTCACCATATTCATGTTGGTGTGGAAGTTTGAAGAGGTGAGTGCCAACTCGGGTGTTATCCTGATCGTATGACCGTTTTTCCTCGGGTCTTTTCCTTGGCGATCGTTCCCCAGACCGCCGTATCGCTCCATTTTGACGTAAAAATACTATGTAACTGCTACGATCAGTCGTACATAATATTAGCCTGATTTCAACATAGAAGAAATATAATAGTAGAGTGAGCTATGTCAACCGTTTCATGTCCGCATGATCATATGACCAAAATCAGTAGTCACGTGACTCCCTCTTTCTTCGCGCGTATTGTTTGCGCATTCCTTCTTCCCTAGAAAGTATCAAATGCATTCAATACTCAAGTTAAAATGGGTCTACAGTGCTGCGTATATGGACGTAATTCCAAATTTATTAAAGGTGGAAGCATTAAATTTTACAGGTGAGCGAAAAACGTTTCTTTCACATTTGTATTTTTCAATACTTTCTACAGAGTGTCCTAAAACTTCCCATGTTCCAACTTAAAAAAAAATTATTGCCCGTGTTTTTTTTAATTATTGAATTTTATCGTCTGCTTATTTTTATCGACGTTTTAATTTCTGTCGTTTGATTTTCATCGCACTCAAGTTGTGCGATAATAAGTTCCACGTCATTTTGTTCTTCATTACAAAATGAATTTATCACGCATTCAGAGAATTTTGCTGTTTGAGGCTTATTCATCGACGCCATCTTAAATTTGGCGATTTTGTTTGAAAAGTCGCCAAGGGGGACCGTACAGTCAACGATAACCAAATGTAAGTTCATATTTTTCCCCCTACGTTATGTTAAAAGTGCTTTTCACCATTAGCATAAAAATAATTGTTTTAAAGTTTGTTGATTTTGTATAATAAATTCACGAATCGTCAGTACAGCAACGTTTAGGACACCCTGTAGGATGATAAAAATGAATATTCTAACTTGGGAATTAATAAATACAACCTGCGAACATTTCCCAATCCATGAAAACATTTCATACATTTGCAATCAGTATGTATCTAAAAAAATGTTTGAAACAAAATAACGGGTGGAGTGAGTTTCTAAATGTAAATTGAAATTTATACTGTCTTAAAATATTAAAAATAGTTAACCGAACTGTAAAAACTTGTGCGAAATCGTTCTCTGTCTTGGCAATTATGTTTTGGCAACTAAGAGTACTATATTCTTTCGTGTCTCTATAAAAATTTTATGAATTTGGTAACATCAATTTAAGTACATCACATAAATTATTTTTCTTGCTGAGAAAAATTGTTTTGTATCCACCCATCTGTGCAAACTGTAATTACATAAGAATAATATTTAAAATAAGGGATAACGTTTGAAACTTTTAATTATGTATTAAATAAAGTCGATTTGTTAAAAATAGGATTAAAGCATTTTCTAAGCCGTATTATAATCGTGAATTTGTATATTTATGATTTTTTTGAACTATCAGTAAAACAATTAATATTTACTTGTAATAAGATCTTGTAAAGATGTGCACCAGCTGAAAATTTATTTATTCAGTTCTTATGTATTAAAAATTTTTATTTTGTTCCATTTATTAGTTTTACCAAAGATGAAGAAAGAAGAAAATAGTTTTAATTAATTAATCGAAGAATTTTGTTTCTGTCTTTTAGTTCATTTAAAATGTGATGAATGTGACAGTAAATTTCATTCGTTTAATGTTTCTTATTTAACTTTTGTATTTATTAAATATTGATTTCACACACAATAGGTAATAAAAATTCAATATAAAAACCTTTATTAAACTTTTGTACATGCTCAAATGCATAAAAATTGTCAAGAATTATTTACATCATCACTTTGATGAATTCAAAATTCATATATTGACACACAGTTGCTACTTAATTAGTTTTTTAACCAGAAATCTAAAATTGCAAAATAGCTAACATCAAGGGTATGGTTTAAAATAGTTTCCTTCAACCTTAAAGATTATGTGTATAACTTTTCTTATTTATATTTTTATGCGTAACTCCTTGAATAAATTTGTGTTTATGGAAACGTAAGCAATTAAGAATCCATAATATCAATGAAAGCTTTAGTTGTAACCCAAGCGTCATTTGAACAGGGAATCTTCTAATCTGTTTTCAGTATTTTTATTTTATGCATACGTAACAAATTTATTTTTGCAGTCATTTCCAAACATGGGCATTTATTTTTCAATTTATTCCAACTCATGCTAACCTTATTACATTATAAGAAGTTTAATTTATATTATGAAATGAAATCTTTGAGATAATTTCTTCACACCTAATACAGTTTTTGAAGAAAAATATATTAAATATTGTATTAATTAAAGAATGTCGTGTTTAGAACAACTACCTTATTCCAAATTTTAATCTGAACTCCTGACTTGAGAGCAATCTATTGACTACAATTTATTTATCTCAAGCGTACAGTTTTGTTTGTATATATGCTGGTTAACTTTAATCCCAATGAGAACTTCAGTTAATTATAGAAAAGCTCAAATAACTAAAAACATTAAAAAGTAATATGAATTCAAAAAATATTCAACAGTGAAATAGTAATTCATTTGCATTGCCCAGCAATGGTAAAATGTTAACTCAAATTCAAGTATCATTCTGTATTATGAGAACTTAATTCTATATTAAAAATAAAAACACTAAAAAGTAATACGAAATCAAAAAATATTCAGAAGTGAAAAAGTAACTATTCATTAGCATTGCCCAAAAATGTTAAAATGTAACTCAAATTCCAGAAATATTCAGTATTATGCTCATCGAATCGCTAACTTTTTATAAGAAAATATCGCCAAGAGAGGCGATAAAAGGTCAAATCAAGCAACCAAGCTGAATTTTCGTGAAGCAGTCACGTGATACTGACAACATGTTGCGGACGCTTTGCGAAGCTCTTCTCAATAGCGATGCTCAGTCTACTTATGTTAGAAGTCTATGGATTTCAAATGCCGTGTTTGTTAATTAAAGCTATTAAGAATCGACGAGGAACAATTAACATAAAAACTTATTACAAGCATAAATCTACCAGTTCATTAGACGAAATTAAGACAACCATTTTTCGTTATCAAGACAATAAAATTTCTGTGATGCTTGTTTGCTAATTTTCGAATTTTCAGAACTAGTAAATGTTATATTTCAGAAATTATATTCAATTGGGCGTCAATGATATTAACCTGTACTGACAAGATTGATGAAAGTCAATGCTACATAGAGCACAAACAGCATACAGCCATCTATAAATATATAAGTAAAATAATAACCAAGACAAAAGTTTAAAAAAGTTTGGTCCTGAAACTATGTGAGTAAAATAGCTTTAAAATTCTTCGCATATTTGACTTTCATGATTTAATTCATAGTCCTTTATAAAATAAATTAAATCCGATAAAAATTTATTGGTAACATATACGTGTAGACATACCATACTTTTTTTAGATATATTAAATTAATGACTAAATAATTAACCTACAAATTCTGGTAATCAAAATTAAGTGCATAGCAGACCACCAACTAGAGACTTCGACGTAAAATAAGGTACAGCTAAAGTATACGTTGCGGTGGCAACGACTTTGGGCGATTTTTTTGTCGAACTTATAAAGTCGCCAAGGAAAGAATTATTTCAAAACTCGGTGGAGTGGTCGTTCACGGTAAGAAGACGATTTGTCGCCAAATATGGTAACCTTCACCTTTGCCGGATTTTCTTCACATCTGCCGTTTTTGTTATGGCAACTCTATCTGCTGTGACGGAATTCGGCCGCCATCTTGATTTGGCGACAAAAATTAGTTGGCGACAAACGTCTTACTGTGAACGACCACTCCACCCAAAACTCTTTTTCTTTCAAAAATGTATATATATATTTTTTTTACAACGGAAAATGAAGGTACAGCTACACTCTACGTTTATAAGTGATGGCAACGGCTTGGCAATTTTTTTTTTTTGGGCGCACTTCTAGTAGCAAGTTACGATAAATTAATTCGTTGCTGTTGTTGTGGTTTTCATGGCAACCTCGGCAAACGGAAACTTTTAATTTTCATTTTGAATATTCTAGAAAGTTCTTCTAAAATCCGTTAAAGTCGTTTGATTTCATTGATTCGTTTGAAATTTTTTCTTTCCTCCCATTGGTTATTTTGTTTTTAAAATATCCTTTGATTGCATTGGTCCTTTTAAATCGTTTTCTGTGATACCATTGGTCCTTTTATTTGTATTTTGACAGTTCTGGAATTTTTATTTTGTTATAATAGTTTTTTTTCACGACAGGATTAAGAGTTTTGTTTTTTTGACCATTTTCGTTTTCATTATTTTTTTACGAGAGAATTCTGACTTTATCAGGTATTATTTCTTGCTTTTTTTCTTTTGTAAATCTTTTTCCTTTTTCAACATGCTCACTGTATTTAGTGTAATTGATAAGTTTCAGGCTATTCTTACCATTCGTAGCTTAGTTTCTCTGCTGGTTCACAAATGTGTTTTGATATGTGCTTAAACTTACTACTTTTTGTGAAATTTTTTTAAAAATATGCTTTGTAAAACGTTCTGAAATATGCTTAAAAAGTGTGTTGTAAAAAAAAAAATTGTGACATTAAAAGAGTTAGAAAATAATTCTTTCCTTGGCGACTTTAGAAGTGCGCCAAAAATAATCGCCAAAGCCGTTGCCATCACTCATAAACATAGAGTGTAGCTGTTCCAAAATGAAAGCCAAACACATTTGAGAATGTTTTAATAGTATATTTTTAAGAAACTTTCGCAAAAGGTAGTAAGCTGAAACACATTTCAAAACAGAATTGTGAACCTGCAGAAAAACTAAGCTACGAATGTTGAGTAAGAACACCCTGAAACTTCTCAATTACACTAATAAAGTAGGCTGTTTGAAAAGAAAAGGATAAAAAAAAAAAAAAAAAGCAAAGAATAATACAACCTGATCCGTCAGAACTATTCCGGGAAAATAAATAAAAACGAAAATTCCACAAATGGCAAAAAGCAAAACTCTAAGGCCCGGTGCACACATTCGGTTTTTCAACGTGCGGCGCCGCTGCCGCAACGTAAGTGCGGTCTGAGAAATATTAGATCCAATGAAGTAGTGTACACATGCCTTCGGCACCGCTGAGTGACGCACGTCCAACTTGCGTGCAATTTGTACCGCAGTTCCCCACGGCGCCACAGCTCATCGCACACGGTTCTTCGGACCCAAGTGCCTTGTTTTCATAAATAAATGGAATAGAAATAATAATTAATAAATGGTTGTATTCAGTAACGTCTATTTTGTTTCAAAATATATTTTTTTGTACACCAATAAACGAAATAAACGCGTTTTCTTCCATAGAATATTTATCGCAAATGGCGCGAAATGAGTACTTTCGTCATTTCACGGTTATGTGTGGATAGTTGGACTTCTGTGCTACAGCGGCGCCGCACGTTGAAAAATCAGATGTGTGCACCGGACCTTAAACGTTTCGTGAAAAATATTATAGTTCACTCATGTTCATATTAATTTATGGACATGAGTGTATTATAATATTTTTCACGCCAGCTATTTTGCACGTCGGATAATGCCAGTTACGGCAAATAAAGGTTCAGAAACAATACAAACGTGACTTATTCATTAAGCCCATTTATTAACCAAAAGTTAAAGAACAAAAAAGATGGTGTATGGCCTCTCATGGTTCCGATTTGAACATGTAGATCTGTTCTGAAGCCCAGTATAGTTCCCCCCCCCCCCAAACGAGCAATTCTGCACCACAGTAACGGTGTCGTTCAATGATGTTGTCTTGGTGGTAGCGGGTACCTGGCGTTCTCCATATGAACGTCCACCGTGAATCAGATTGCAAGCTAAACCTGGACTTGTCGGAAAACATTACACAATCCCACTGTGACGATGTCCACATTGCATGTTCTCTACTCCAGGCGCTAACCGCTGGCGAGAGTGAGTTGCCGTGAGCGGAACACATCTGACAGGCCTGCGAGCATATAGACCAACATGTCCCAAACGTCTGTATACGTTTTGCCTTGAAACTGACGTACACGTGGCTGAAGATAGCTGACGAGAAAGATAGGATGATGTGCTCCGTCTGCTTATTTTTGCAGTTACTGACAAATACCGGTCGTCATTCGGCGTTGTAACTCAAGGGCGACCTGTACTGTAACGTCTAGTAACATTTCCATCATTTTGGAATCGTTGCCAAAGCCTAGAAATTACACTTTGGGCGATGCCAAGTTCCACTGAAACTTACGTCTGAGTACGCCCACATTCCAGGTGGCTGATAATTCTATCGCGTAAAAAATCATCGACATGCGTCCTCTGTGCCATAACTAATCGGTTGTAGCACTGAGCGGCTTACAGAACGCTTGTAAACAAATTTTCTTCTTTGCTACCATTCCTTATATACACCTCTCTTAGACTCTCGTCATTGTGACGTACTATCGGCGTTATCTGATGGCTTCCTGTAATTTGGATATTATTCTGGAAGATGTGTGCCATAATTCTCTTGGTGAAATTTTTACTTCAGAGGTCGATTTCCGTTGATTCTGAATTATCCTTAATTTATGGACACGAGTGTAAAATAAAAATTCCACAACTGTAGAAATACAAATAAATGTACCAATGGTATCCCAGAAAGAAAAATTTTAAAGGACCAATGCAATCAAATGATATTTTAAAATAAAAATAACTAATGGAAGCAAAGAAAACATTTCAAACGAAGCTACGAAATCAAACGATTTCAACGGATTTTGAAAGAACTTTCTACAATATTCAAAATGAAAATTGAAAGTTACCGTTTGCCGAGCTTGCCATGAAAACCACAATAACCGTAAAAACAGATAGGTTGCCTTAGGTTCGATGCACACATCCGATTTTTTAACATGCGGCGCCGCTGCGGCACCGAAGCCCAACTGTATACACACATAACCGTGAAATGACGCAAGTACTCATTTCGCGCCATTTGCGATAAATATTCCATGGAAGAAAACGTGTTTATTTCGCTTACTTGGTGAAGAAAAAGTATATATTGAAACAAATTAGACGTTACTGAATACAACCATTTATTAATTATTATTTCTATTCCATTTATTTATGAAAACAAGGCACTTGGGTCCGAAGAACCGTGTGCGATGAGCTGTGGCGCCGTGGGGAACTGCGGTACAAATTGCACGCAAGTTGGACGTGCATCGCCGCAATGGCGCCGGTGGCATGTTTGCACTACCTGGATCTAATGTATCTCAGACCGCACTTACGTTGCGGCAGTGGCGCCGCACGTTTTAAAACCGGATGTGTGCACCGGGCCTAAGACAACCCATCTGTATTACGGATATTTTGGATTTTATGGCAATCTCCGGCAAGTGGAAAGTTTAAATTTTCATGTCGAATATTCAAGAACATTCTTTTAAAATCCGTTAAACTGTCGTTTGATTTCATTGGTCAATTTGAAATAATTATTTAATTGTTGACTTAAGAAGAGCGTCAAAAAAATAGTCAAGGTCGTTGCCACGAAATATTTCCTTGATATAGTTTCTACTTCATATTTCCCCTCTGTTCTTTGCGGCTCTTAGCGCTGTCCAGGGAACACGATGAAGAACAAACCATGTTAATTTCATATTTTTCTGATCCGAACTTTCTAGGGAAACCGTCTAAGAATCGAGCTAAACATTACAGTTTTCAATCCTGCGGCGGTGTCGGCGGTAACATTTTTTTAAATATACAGAGATATGGTTGGATTATTATCAATCTACTATCAAGAAACATTCATACCTAATGATTCAAAGATGACGACTCAATTTTTTATATGATTAAAAAAAAATGTGTAAGGTAGTTTCCACCGAATACAGAAAAATAACATTTTGACCATAATTATCAATAAGTCTCTTGTCGAACTGGTGACAAAAGTTTTCGTGACTATTGACGTCTTTCTGGCCTTCCACTTGCTTGCAAATAGAATCATATTTAACAAGCCCACGGTAGATTGCGATAGTTCATATCTATCACCAACTGGCGATGGTACCGTGTTTTTGAGTCTCACTAAAATATCTTTTATTTTCCCTCTCCTAATTTCTTTGTGGCCTCGGGAGTCTAGTTCTAAAAGTATAGGACTAACAATTGTAGAATCGTGAGTTTGAAACCAGGTCCAATCAAAGACCGTCGTGTATATGGAGGCTGGGGAACGTTCTCTCAAGGCCTCAAATGCCCTCCCGGTGGTGTGACGAGGAAGTTTGGAGAGTAGGGCGCTAGCTCAGGTGTACATCTCGTCATCTGACCATGGTTTAGAATTACATGGCGTTGCCCTTCTTTTGGTTTCGTGCAATTGTCGGTGTACCGTCATGTAAGCATTAGACGGACAGCTGGTTTAAAATTAAACTATTTATTTAGATAAATTAAATATTTACAGGTAAATTTACAAGATTAATTAAGGGCACAGCCATCGACAGTCGATATCCTGCCTGGAGCCAAATTAACAATGGCAAACGGAGACGTCTGTCTCTAGTCGAATCTAGAATCAGTCTATTCCTCAAGTCCCCGTTCTCTTGGGTCCGCAGAAGCGCAGCTGCGAACTAGAGGGGGGGGGGTGAATTCCGAGTATTCGAGAGATGTTTATGTCCTCCACAGTACTCATGACACCCCCACACAGATGCAAAAACCGTTTGTAACCGACTTGGGTTCCCAACAGCAAATCTTCATCCCAGACATGGGATTAGGGAACCGACGGAAACTCCAGCTGTGTCGATGGATCAAACGGAACGCCGGGCCGCCGATGAGAAAATACTCTCTTTCGGTATTTTGTCAAAACCCACACGTGCAATGCCTGAAGTTGTTTTTGTCACCGTCTGGCTGTTGAGCACATTCCAGCGTCCACGTGTTAGAGAAAAGGGTCGGCTAGTATCATATGGTACATCGGATATTTCAGTCAGGGATTGATCTCGAACCACCGCAATAGCCCGTGGTGTTACTTCATTGCGACGTTAGTTAACAACCATAAGCTAATTCACTTGTATTTCTATTCTAGTTCATTCTCCAATGAATTCAACTCAGGAGATCGGAGGTATTCCTCTGGGAGTATTGTGCATCAAGTGCCTCCTGCCGACCAACAAGTTCACAAGACGCAGAGTGGTCATGGTGATAACTCTTCTGCTGACTTATGTCACCTACGCGAGCTTCCATGCTGCCCGACGGCCCATTATCGTGTTGCAGATGAAAATTGTCTACGAGTGCAACACATCGCACATCTCCCCTGATGTTAAGTTGATGAGGAAAGAGTCTTGGTGTTCAGAGTTCGCGAAACACGGAAAATATATTATGATGTTCTTGGCGAGCTTTTTCATCGGATTTTATGGGGTACGAGTAAAAATTAAATTCCGTGTTATAATTTTTTACTTGAAAGCTCTGGGTCCCTTGTAGAGTCCAACCCAACGAAACTTTCAAACATAGAACAACTGGCGATTTGTGCGCGATCTTTCGAAGGCATGCCGTAGAACCAACCTGTTATTTTAAGAAGTTCGACTAGAGAAGAGGCCTTGTGAGACGACAATAATTTTTTAATTACGCATTACTTAAAAAATGTATTTAATTATAACCAACCTGTAGATTAACTTTAAATTTTGTTAATTATTTTCTATTCAATTTCCCTCTTAATCAATGAGTTTTTCTAAAATCTACCAAATGGTCACAGCGTGCTCATACAAGCACACTTGAAGGAGGTACTAGGACGTTGTTTAACATAATATGGTACAAAATATCAGCGCTATAGAAATATTATTTAGGAAGATATCCACAAAAGTCTAAAAAAAGGATTTAACATTAGAAGCTCCAATCTTTCTGTACTCATAACTTCGATACGGTAAGACCCAATTACCTGAAATTCGGTATATGAAGTAAAATTTTGATGTCGATTCGAAATTGTGTTTTACAATGGGGTTTCGCATTGGAAATTATGAAGTTGGTGCTCAATTTAATGGGAAGATGGCCTCGTATGTAAATTTAATACATTTGAATTTATAGGAGACGTTAGTTCCTGTCATCCTTGAATTTTCTCTTCTAAGTCCGTTTCAACAAATTGGTTGAACAGTTTATTTTCCCCGATATTCAAGGGAAAAAAACTGAAAAAAGGGGATTATTTTACTTTTTTTCTAGTTGCGATGAGGTTGGACAATGGAATGTGTGAAGGACGGATGATACGTCAATCAGCTTGCGTTTTAAAAAAATAAGCAATTCATGTTAGAAATTAAAGAAATTATGTCAGGATACATTTGAAATCAGCAAAATGTCCTCCATTCTGATGATACAAGAAAGGAAAAACTGAATTTTTGCTAGTTGGGATGAGGTTGGACTATGGAATGCTTACAGGATGGACCATACGTCCAGGACCTTGCATTGTAAAAAAAAAGCAATTCATGTAAGAAATAAAAGAAATTATATCAGGATACATTTGAAATCAGCAAAATGTCCTTCATTCTGAAGTACAAAATAGGTAAAAGGGAATTTTGGCTTTTTATTAACCCTTCAAGGGGTTTCGACGAGATACCTCGCCCAAGATATTACCAATTTCCTAATGACGAGCAACCTCGTCGAGACAAAACCGCCCTATTAAATGCATGGAGAAACTTAGATACAGATAATATATACAAATTCTTCCTTGCCTAGAACAAGTTACAGTTTGGAATAGGTTTTTGCATTAGAACCTGGCCGCTACACAGTACCCTTCGATGTTCGAAATGATGTTCGAAGATGAACTTCCAGAATATTATAAAACTTATATACAGATACATTCGTAGCATGAAAACCCTGAAATTTCTATTCCCTGGCAGATATTCATGTTCTTCAGTGGATGCATCGCCGATTACTTCAATCCTCGGTACTACCTTTCGACCGGTTGCCTGTTCGCTGCCTTCTTCGCCATTGCCATGGGTCTGGCCAACTTGTGGAACATCACCTGTCCTGAGTACTTCATCATGGCGGTGATTATGTTCGGAGCTGCAAATTCCACTGGGTGGCCGGTTCTCCTGTCCTGTGCCACCCACTGGTATTTCGGGAAGAGAATAGGTCTCTTCTTCGGTGTGTGGAACACCCACATGTATTTAGGTAAAGACATTTCCTTTATCGTTCGGGGTCGCCGAATCTCAGTTGAAAGAGCAACAGGTTACCAACCGGAGGCTTGCGAATACGAAATTCGACCGAACTATTGAATGTCGAGTATGTTGAGGAGGTGCACGCTATTTGTCGTGGCCTCAAATAACCTCATGTTTTCCTTATGTGAAGTTCGGAGAGTGGGGTGTTCCATTCGTCATCTGACCGTACGAGGTGTTGTCCTTGGATCTTTCCATTCGAGATTCATTCCAAACCGTCTCCAATGGCTCGTTGTAACATTAATTAACTACCTACCTACCATTATAGTTTATAGTTATGCGAACAGCTACAGGTAAAAGCAAAAAGAGAACTAAACTACGATTCTAAATCTTGGGTAATGGTAATGGTAATTTTAGTTAACGTCGTACTAGAGCAACACAACGGGCTATTGACGACGGTCCGGGATCAGTCCCTTAAGGGAAAGATCCGAGGACAACACCTCGTAATTTTGAACCACGGTCAGATGACGAAGCAACACCTGAGCTGGCACCCCACTCTCCAAACTTCCACACCAACCCAACGCGAGGACTTTCGGCCACGACAGATTTAAGGTGCACCAGCCGCCTCTACACCATACGCTTACGAACATCCATGCCCGGACCCGGATTCGAACCAGGAACCTTCCGATCTAGAGGCTAACACCTTAACCACTATGCCGGTTACTAAATCTTGGGTAATGGCTGTGGTAATTAGTTAACGTCGCACTGGAGCAAACTAACGGGTTATTGGCAATGGTTCGGGGATTAATTCCGAAGGGAAAGATCCTCGGACAACACCACATATTTTTGAACTAAGGTCAGGTGAAGAAGTAAGACATGAGCTGGCACTACACTCTCCACACCCCGCCAACGTGAGTACATTTGAGGCTACGATCGATTTAAAGTGCACCAGACCAAGTGTTCACGATATCCGTTGGTTAGACCGAGTTTCGAAATTGAAACCCTCCAGTTTCTAATCCGTTACTCTGCCAACTGGGTTTTCGCGGCCTGTAAGTTTATAAGATGGCGTGCTTTGTGGATATTCATGAATAATTCTCTTGAGGATTTGTTTCATTTTTGCAGGAAATCTCCTCGGCGTATACATAGCCGGAATTTACATTCACAAAGCTTGGGGATGGAGTTTCATCTTTCCAGGTATTTTACTCGGTGTCGTGACGATTTTTGTTTTCCTTTTCCTGGTAGTGCATCCCTCTGATTTGAAGAATTTGGAAGAACCTCAAAAAATCATCTTTATGGCCGATGGTAAGAACCTTCACGTATCAAGTTCAGCTCATTATTTTCGTGCTTTATTTGAAACTGTTATCGTAAAGGGTCCCGGCAGATTGAAATTCACTAAAATATCGGTTTTGGGATTTTTGTATTTTAGTAATATTTTTGAACAATTCTGAATAAAACGGTGTATTACATGAAGAATTTCGAGTGTTAGAAGTATTTATGTTTAATATTTTAACGTAACCCACTCCTGTTAGAGGTAAAGTAATCAACTTTAACGATCATTTTCTCAGAATCCCATTTTTTTAAATATGGGAACACTTTTCTAAAAATCTACTTGAGATAAACCTTTGAAACTTTTTACACGTATATTCTGAATACATTAATAAAACTTTAACTGAGGGAATAAAATATACCTGCAATATTTATTTTACTAAAATTTTTTTTACTGAAAAAAATTGAACATTTTTCAACACATTAAAAAAATCATATATTTCTAAATTTTTCGTAAAAAAAAAAAAAAAAAAAAAAAAAAACTATGTTGAACTGTTTATAAATGTGCTCATAAGATGATTTTTTTAAAGAATTTTTGATTGAGTAGTTCCTGTGTGAGAAAAGTGTTACCGAAGTTTCTCAATTTAACCTAGACTCATATGGGCTGGTCGGGGTCCCCTTAAGACCAAATTGCGGAACGCCACTTTTAGCTTTGAAGAGAGGGGTGCCAGCTCAGGTGTTGCCTCGTCATCTGATCGCTGCTTTGATGATTTTGTGTCTATGACATAGAGGGGGGGGGAGAAATTAAATAAGAGGTGAGAAATTGTACGTCATTGCGCATTGATAATAGGTCAAGGCAAAAGAGGGAAGGACACCAGTTGATTCCGCGAGCGTTTTTCATAAAGTTGCCTAAAACCAGTTGCTACTACCATGTGTTTGTGGAATCTTGCCATGAGTTACTAGCTACGGAAATCCACAGTACGCAGCAAAGGATACGGCTAGAAAGCTTTCTTTATTCCAACTTAATAATGGTCTGGAAAACCTGGAAGATCAGGCTTCATTGGAGTTGATAGGACTTAAAGGTTCTATCACGCACTCTCCAACCTCCTCTTAGCGTGTGTACATATACACTACCCTACAATAATGGACCGGACAGTAAGATGTGATGGTATAAGGGAAAGAATACAGGCTTTAATAGTGGGATGGTCCTCCACACGTGCTGCAATTACACTAGCAACCCTTCTGGACGTACTTTCATCAATTTTTAGATACACAGCTGTGGGTATTTGTGTTCATTCCTGCTGAAAGAATGTCGCTAGCTCAACTGTAAATTGCGGACGTGGTTCCCTGGTTCGTAAGCGTCGCTCTAACGTGTCCCACAAATGTTCTATGGGGTTTAGGTCTGGACTCTAAGCAGGCCAGGGAAGAGGTTTTACATCCATACCTTGATACCACTGCTTGACAGAGGCTGCAACATGACATGTAGGGTTGTCGTCCTGGCAATAGCATTCGTCCATTCCATAAAATTGCTAGAGCGTAGGAAGAACCTGACTGTCCAAAATGTTCATATAGGCGTCGGCGTTCAATTGACCAGGAACAAAATGCAAAGGTCCCAGGCCATACCTCGGATTTTATCCAAATCCGCTGGCGTCCGGCCCATAATTGTAGGAAAGTGCATACAGTTTGAGCTAGCAGTTGTATAATATTTCTAAAATTACATGGAAGAGCTCTCACCATACTAGTGAAATTCTTCATCAGTCTTATTACAGTAGGCAATGAGAGAGAAAATGCTAAGATACAAATTAGGCAAGAACATAAAATGCTAGAGCGTAGGAAGAACCTGTCTGTCTAAAATGTTCATGTAGGCGTCGGCGTTCAATTGACAAGGAACAACATGCAAAGGTCCCAGGCCATATCACAACAAACACCCCCAAACAAGTAGTCGGATTTTATGCAAATACTCTGGCGTCCGGTTCATTATTGTAGGTTAGTGTATCAGCAGAGTGTCGGTTGAGTAGTTTTTAAGAACAGCCGCTTTAGTTTTAATTCGGTGTTGCCGGATAGTATACGTAGTAATATAGCTCAATAGTTGAGCGGGAAAAAATGCAAGGGTTGCCTTAAGGGAACAGTCTAATGTAAAATGTGATGAGTATCATCACAGTGTCGTCCTCGGATTCCCTTCAAGAGTTTATCCCGGACCAATGCCATATTCCATACCGGACTATATTCTGAAGCACACTTCTCTTCCACGAAATCACCACGGAGGAAAATTTCGCATTACATTAAACGATTCATTTGCTACTATCCGGCCAATTAAACCTTATCCTCCTGGTGGTTTAGTCTGCAGTTGTCCAATTGGAAGAGTAACGGATAGCCAATCGGAGGGTTGCTAGTTCGAATCCAACCAAAGACGGTCGTGTAGAAAGGGGCTGGTGCGCGTTAAATCGGTAGAGACGTTAAATGTCCTCACGTATACATGGTGGGTAAGTTTGGATAAGCTCAGGTTTTATCTCGTCATCTGACCGTGGTTTAAAAATTACGTGGTATTGTCCTCGGATCTTTCGGTTGGGGATTGTTCCCTGACGGTCACCGTGTAGTTAGTTGCTTTTGGTGTTGTGTTGCCTTTGGTTAGTTAATCTTTGGTTGGACCGAGTTTCGAACTTATAACCCTATGGTTGCTAATCCGCTGTTTTTACAACCGGGCTCCACGTTTCAAAAATTGTGTTTCGGGACTGATATAGACAAAAATAATCGAAGACTTGTTGAACTAACTAACTGTGCCCGAATGGACGGACAGTTATTTTGAAAGTATAGATTTTCCTTGAAATTTTGTTTCTCTGTTATTTTTGTATATTTTTAAAATTAAACACAAACCCGTGTCTTTCGATTGGACATGATTTTATATCTTACTAATAGCGTCACATTCAAAACTGTTTAATGTGTTAACAAAGGCACCTTCGCCCAAAATATAGCAGTTGTTCATGTCGCCACATGTCTTTTTTGTTCAATGAAACTGCAGAACTTCTACAGAGGCATTCCACTGTCACGTATGGACAATCACACAGAATATTAGTCATGAAAATGCTTTTATTTATTAATTTATTCTTTATCTGTATTTTGTATCAATCCCAAAGTTTTCTGAACACTTCCTTCGTTTCATGTAAGATTATCTCAAATTTTTGGGTACACCAGACTCGTTGAACACGTTTGTTAAACGCATTTGTTCAAGTTAATCATAAAATGTGTTTGTTTCATAGTGTATTAATGTTGGCGTGGAGAGGTGCAATCTATGGGATGATGGTTAGGATGAGATGACTTATCATATATTTACAAAAATAGCTAATAGCATTGCGATAAATATGGGACATGTCAATATGACCCGATATGTCTTATGCATAATGGCTTATAAAATTCCCAATTCAATATTTTTTAATTTTCTGCCGACCAACCGGTTAGTGGTTAAGGTGTGGGCCTCTGGATTGGAAGGTTCTTGGTTCGAATCCGGGGTCAGGGCATGGATGTAAAATTGTGCTGTCCTTTGTTAGGCGCAATGATGGTCCTCCCACTGGGGGCCCCTTCACAAGTGACCATCACATCCGGCCTTGTAGTAGCCAAGGACAAGTCCTTAGTGCCCGCCATTGGAAGTAGTCCTCCATCACTTCAGTCCTTGTAGGGGCCTAGGATAGAGTCCAGTGCCAACCATAGGAGTAAAAAGTTCTTTAATTTATGTAAAACCGCCATCATGATACGTATTTTAGATGCATTGCAGGATCTCATTCTGAATAGTTTTCATGTGTTTGTTGGGATTTAAATAGACCCCCGAAGCGAGACGCTACAAAACCCTCTGATTCGAGAGATTTATTTCAAGATAATTTACTAGGCATATTTATTTTTATTTTGTCTTATTTTGTCTTTTTATCTTTATTTTCTTTTTATTTTGTCCAACAAGTGGTGGAAAGGACGTGATTTCTGATCATCAATGGGGAGTTGAGTTGCAAACCTACTACATTTTCCTAAAATAAATTCAAATGTCCGTACAGGGGAACAAACCAAATCTCTTTCACGCTTTCATTTAACTTGGCGCATCAACAGAATTTTTACGATTCTCAGCAACCTGCTTTAATTTGAGATTCTTCCCATCTATTGCACCCTCTGCACGTTAACATTAGCACACGCTGAAACAAACACATTTTATGATTAACTTGAACAAATGCGTACTTCCAACGCGTTCAACGAGTGTTAACATAAGCTTCCTAGCACAGCAAATTCAACTGATTTCGAATCCCTTTACCCCAGTAATGAGACCCTTCATGCATTATTGATATGTAGTTTGGAAATCTCACGAGACTTCATTTTTACTTAAATATGCAATCAATATAAATAAGAATGGAGTGTTTGTTTGTACATTCAATATTTTCGACCCATTTCAAGTTTTCTATCCGTTTTGGACCCTTCTGATGCCGAATCCGCCTTTTTCTCGTTTGGTGTCTGTCTGTATGTTGTGCCCTATACACGTCCACGCGGTTTAAGATATTTTCATGGAAATTTGCATACAGTGAGTACTTATCTTCATTTAGTGAGTGGCATTGGTTGCGAAAGTCTGTCTGTCCGTCTTTCTGTTCTATGCTCGATTTTGTGTGTTTGTGTAGACATCACATTAATTGTATTCCAGATATTTGATTGAATTGTATTTTATTTTATACATTATCTATTGGTGTAGTGAATGCAATATTAAACATTTCTTTATTGTTATATTTAGTTGAGTTTCATGCTAAAACACCTGAGTAAGTATACTTAAATCAACCATAATTTGGTAGTTTTGGAAAAATTGGAATGTCTATTGAATATTACGATTACTTCGATTGCTTTACCAGTACTGCTAAAAAAGTAATTATTCTTCAAAAAATTATTATTTTTTTTATGGAATTTCATCTCTGATACTTCATTTATTTCGAGTCTTATTTTTATTCTTTGCGCAATGAAAACTATTTCCGAATATTTGGGACAGACGATATTTTTCAATGAAACGAGAATGAACAAGATCGCGCGAGCAGTGATATTTTTTCTGGTTCTTTCGCTCTGAATTAATTTCACATTTCTAAATTTTGTACACTTTTAGTTGTAAGTTGTGGCAACTGTGCGAGATCAAGAGATAAAATTGAATCACAAATTAATATCTTTAGAACAATTTTTTGGGACATCTTTTATTTTGTTTTACTTTGCTGTTTCCTGTTTTAAATATTTATTATTTTAATAAATGTGTTTTCCTTCTCATCACAAGCAACAGCACCACAAAGTATTAGACTTAAAAATGTTAGGTAAGTCAGTATAAATTTTCAGATAATTTAAGTGTAGTTATGCCATTATTGAAAGAATAATGCCGTTATTTAAAGAATAATGCCGTTATTGAAAGAATAATGCCGTTATTGAAAGAATAATGCCGTTATTGAAAGAATAATAATGTTTATTAATCCAAACTGGAACTTTTTCCAACATTAAAAAATTCGTTGTAATAATGACAGGAGAAGATTGCAAAATTTGCACAATGTCGCATACCGGAGGCAAGAGTACCACAAGTAAAAAATATTGTTTTGTTGACTATGAGAGCGAGAGCACTCGCCGTAAATCGTAATTTTAATTAATTGAGTTGAACATGAAAAGAACTTAAGAAAGGGAATTCCAACTCTTCCAATAAATCGTCTTTTATAGTAGTAACCTTAGTATCACCTTTCGTCATTTTATAGCTTTGTCATGTCATGTGCGATGTATGTGAAATGTATTACATGAATGGATATGCATGTGTAAGTATTTGTGTCCAAAGTAAGTTGTATAAATTATAAAGATATGACGAAAGTTATTCAAATAAATTTTTATTCTACAAAAAACGTAAGTCATTATATATATTGATTATCTCTTCAATCTAGAGTAAACCAATTCAAACCGAGTAAGGTCGGGTATTTTGCTAGTTCTTAATAAAATCCTTAATTTTATTCTTAGAATAACGGATATTTCCTTGTGATGCAAGGGAAACAAAATAATTTGTTCTTCTGATTGAAATCACCCAGTTAATTATTCTTTAAAATTCCGTGATCAATTTTCGACATCTCTCGTGTGTCGCTACCACACTGTTGCTTTCGTTTACGTGTATAAAAATGAGACAGAAGTTTAATTTCATGTTAATCATTGTAAGATGCTGCTGAAGGGGATTCAATTACTGCTTGGGTAAATCTCAAAAGTAGAGAGAATGAAATCGGACATGATCCACATTCCCTTCGGATCAAGTTAAGGGAGTCGTAGGCCAAAAGTTTTGAGGGGCACCGGTTGGAATAGTAACGGATTAGCAACCCAAGTGTTGCGACTTCGATACTCGTTATACCAAATATCATCGTGCGCAAGGGAACTGGTGAACGTTAAATCTATCTAGGCCTCAAATACCCTTTACGTTGGCGTGATATGGTAGTTTTGTAGAGGGGTTCCAGCTCATGTGTTGACCTCGTCATCTGATTGTAGCAAAAAATTACGTAGCGTTGCATTGGATGTTTCCCTTTGGCACTGATCCTATAAAGACGCAAGAGCGGTCTAACGCAAGGCTAATTAATCACCAATTAAAAATTCTACAGTTCTATACTTTCGTTGAAGGTCCTCTAAATTAAACTAGGTACCAGTATTTCTGCCAATTCAACATATGAATAGAGAGACGGTAGGTGGGTAGTTGAATTAATGTCCCACAGGAGCAACACATCCGGTGATTGGCCACCGTCCGGGATCAATCCCCAAGGGATAAAGATACAAAGGCAACCCTCGTAATTCGGAACCATCTTCAGATGACGAGATCAACTCCTGAGATTACACCCCAACCTCCAAACTTACAGACCCCACCAATGTGTGGATATTTGAGGCCATGACAGATCTAACGTGCACCAGCGTTGGTAATCCACTAATCTTCCATCTGGCTGCCACGGCCCCAGAGATAGATCCTCTGAGATATGACATTCGTGATCCGTGGAGCAAGCTGTTTGAAATGGGCTCCACAAATGGGATGTCTCTGCTGTGACAGTTCCAATCTCATATATTTCCAGATAACAAGGTCGTACCTCCCTGGCTGAATTCCTGGCGTTCCCTGGACTACTACGAAGCGTTCAAAGTCCCGGGGGTGATCGAATTCAGTGCGTGCATGTTCTTCGCCCGCATGGCCAGCTTCATCTTCACGTTCTGGCTTCCCTGTCTTAAACAGCAAGACATAAACGTGATAATCGACAAAGTAACCTGCCTGAACTTTCCGTACATTGCGGGCGGAATCGCGGGGGGAATGCTGACCGGGTTCTTGAAGGACATATACAAGAGGAGTGCCCTCATCTGCGTCTGCTTCCTGTTGCTGTCCATACCTGTCATCGCTCTGCAGATTGTGGCATCGATACATGTAAGTTTAATCATTTTAGGGCTTCATATGCTTTGTGATTCTAAGCAACTTTAACCTTCTTGAGCAATATAATTTTTCCAAACTATGTTATTCTAAGGAAAGGAGCGACAGAGTCTTCCGAAAGGATATTATTCTATAGAAATAAGCAATGGTATCTTTCCAAGGAATTTTATTCTAATGAAAGTGGCAGTAGAATCTTTCTAAGGGTTTCTAGTCCGAGGAAAGGGGAATCAGAATCGTTTCAAGGGATTCTATTCCAAAGAAAATTAAGAATAACTAGACAATCCGAGGGGTTATAATCTGAACATAACTTTCCTATGCTTCTGAGCGATACGAGATTTTCGCGAAGTGTAGCCTATATTCTACACCACGACACTCATGACTAACTGACCACATCCATTGGTTGAAAGAATCCATGGATTTTCTCAACCTCTATATACAGATACTTTTATTTCTTTCTTTGGAAGAGAATCCTTTGGGAAGATTCCATTGTTCCTTTCCTTGGTGCAAAATCTTTGTATAATTTTATTGCCTTTTCCTTACAATGGAATCAGTTTGAAATATTCTACTAATTCTTTTTCTTAGAATAGAATAATTTGGAAATATTCTACTAATTCTTTTCTTAGAATAGAATAATTTGGAAATATTCTTTAATATCTTTCTTCATAAGATTATTATTTGGAATAGATTATTATATTGCTCATTTACTAAAAATAGAATATTTTGGAAAGATTCTATTTTAATGATGACGAGATCATGATCTACTTATTTATTTTCTAATGATGACTTATCTTGTCCATCAAAATCAGGACGATTTTGCTAATACGAAAGATACATCGTCGTCACAACTACCAGGAGAGTTAAAGTTGTTTCGTGTTTAAGGGTTTACATTCGAACCATTTACAACCGTCGTTTTCTCTCCACAGACCGACGTGTACCTGAATTCTTTACGACACTTCATTCTGGGCATCTTGGTGGAAGGCCCCTTCATTCTGCTTAACACGTCCGTGTCTGTTGATCTGGGCAGTCACGGCATCATCCGCAGGGGCCACAGGGGGATGGCCACCGTGGCCGCAATCGTGGAGGGGTGTGGGGCATTGGGGGCCTCCATCGCCCCGATGGTCTGCATCCTCTTCCTGCAAAGTAGGCAGTGGTACAACATATTCTACCTGACGATGGTCATGGAGGGCTTGGCTGCTCTCTGCCTTGCTCGAATGGTCGTGAAGGACTACTATAAAAAAGTGACGAAGGTATCTTTTCGCTCGTACTTTTCTCTATATAAATAGTCGTTATTTACTACCAAACGTCGAGGGACATCATAAAGATAAAGTCTATTCGGGAGTATTCGGACACCCCACTTGAAATTGTTTTTTCTTGACAAACGTCGAGGAACATCATAAGGACAATAGGTCTCCAATAGTATAAGCATCACATTTAAAATTGCAATCTATTGCCAAATGTCGAGGGACATCTTAAGCTCAAAGTGTATTTGGGTACAGCACTAGAATTTTTAATTTAATGCCAAAAGTTGGACACCTGAAGGACAACTCTTTTGAGCAGTTGTGGGGCATCCCACTTGAAATTGTAATTTAATTGTTAAATTGTGTGTGTGATTTATTATAACCTATTAATAATTACTGTGAAACATCGAAGGAAATGTTAAGAAATAATACTACTTGTTTTTAATAAAAATATGCAGGCCCGTTTGCCCTCTAACTGAACTCTTTCTTTCTCTTTACTCTGTTCACCAAGAATGACCTCGTTAATAACACTTTATCTTGTTTATTGAAGTAAAGCCTAGAGCTCTCCACATGGGGATTTCTACCATTTTAAAACTGAACTACAAGTGACTCATTCGTAAGAAATATTTGTAGTAGATAAAATTATTACAGTTCATGAAACAATAAATTAACAGGATTTTTATCATTTAAGTTTCGTAATTGACTCATAATACAAGCAAGTCGATTCTTTGATTCAGTAATTTTCAACAGTGAAATCTACCTACAGCATTGTGGCAAAATCCTTAAGCAAATTTAAGCACGTTTGTGCACCTTTGTCTTTTGACACCTCTGGGCGAAACTAAGTATAAAATTGTACCAAGTTTCTTTAAATTCAAAATTTAATTTCTCAGTTCCAAAAATATATATTTTTTTGGAAGTCCGATTAGCGGCAAATGTTAAACCTATAGGTTTTTATAATATATCGTTGTTAATTGTCTCTTGTACTCTACAAAAAATAGTCTCAACAAGAAAAACTTCAACTTTCACTAAAAATAAGAAAAATATCAATCTAACCCTCCATCCACGACCGAAGTTCGCACAAAGCTTCTTTGTCAGAATATACTTTAATATCATTCCTACCTCTGGGTTCCGAATCCAGACACAGTTCCCTTTCAAACTTCCACTTTTTGCAAACAATAAAGCATATTATCAAGCGCTTCTTTCCCGCAAACAATCCTTCGGAATGAGAATCTTCTGAATATTCATGCCCAAAGCTACACAAGTGAGGAGTTCTTTCTCGAAAGGGAAGTTCGTCGCGAAAAAGGGAACTATAAATAAAAAATTTCACCTGAAATATTCCACCCAGTCATTCTCTACCCGAATAAATTTGCATGACAATGCCCGTATCGAGAACGCCGTCACCTGCGTTGCATTTCAGCTGCAATAAAGTCGCTTGTCAGAAGCAGATCCTTCGTGCGTGGATCCGAGTCCATTCGCCACGGAAAATCTCCGTTAAGTTCTGCGGGGCGTTAATAATTGATAACACGGGCGAGGATTGTTACCGTCAGTTCTCGTTAGAAGTAACTCGCCGTGAGAACACCCGATAAGCCGCTTTTCTCTTCTTCGCCCGCAAATGCCGCTGAGCTGTCTTTGAGTTCAGGGACTTCGAGATCCGCATTTAGTTCGAAAGTATTCGGTAATGTAGTGGACATTGCAAGACCACGGAAGAGACGACATGTGCTGCGCAACTTCATCTGATAGAAGAATGTTATTGTACTGAAGTTACTCCATAGGTTTAAACGTGTCTATGAAAGGCATTTCCTGTCAAGCTTATTACAGATGAGGCTAGAGTTTGAGCGACGATTCCCGGATTTTCCTGTACGTTGGTTGGTTGTTGGTTTTTTTTCAAAGCGCAAGGGGTGCCTTAGTTGGTTAATCTACCAGAAACACAAAAAACGCAACACCGCAAGATAGGAAGAAAAGCAGAAGGGTACACGAGAGTAAATATGAAAGAGAGGAAGGATCACTCAGGTTTGGGGTTTTATGGCGCAAGGGTCATATTTTTACAGTCTTCGCCAAACACATGATAGGAAATTTTAAGTAATTGTGAAAAGAATAGAGGTAAATAGAGTAAGATCACTTATACATCGTAGGCTCGTGATCATAATGATTACCAGGGCTAAGAATAATCAAGATTATCCTGTGAAAAGAATAGATCACACACTAGGATACGTTTCCTGCACGTATTCACATTGGCCGGTTTGGGGTTTTATGGCGCAAAGGACATATTTGGACAGTCTGCGCCCAATACATGATAGGAAATTTCAAGTAATCGTGAAAGAAAGAATGGAGACAAATAAAAAACACTTGGAAATCCTAGGGTCGCGATCCTAATGTTTACCAGAGCCAACAGGCCAATTTAGAAGTGAAATATTGTGACTGAGCATAGCAATTGAGAGTAAATTCAAGAAGTGTGAACAACATGTCATCTAGTAGTCACGTGAGCGCTCTGTGAAAAATTGACTTAGAACACATTGACTTAGAAGATTTGGTATCTTATAGCCTCATTTGACGATATAACATCTTACTGCAGGTTAGGTGTGTGAATGTGCTATTCTATAAAGAGGCGAAAAGGTGGAGAAATCACAAGTCTCCTGCTATGAAATCCATCAATGAACCAATCAGATGATTAACAATGGATGGGCGTTGTACCGGATGAAATGGTGCGGTGACAGAAATGAAATGGTAGTGTAAAGGAATAAGATCTTTGGTTTCACCACTACAATATTTATTCTACCATCCTACAGCTTAGCAGATATTTACAGCAAGTTTACAGATAATTTTGGGACAAGAAGGGTGCGGCAAGTAAGCGAGCTCTCCTCGCTCTCAGGTCTCAATAGTCTCTGTGGAAAATTCTAACGTCATGCTGGACGTCTTTAAACGGAAAAAAACAGATGTCGATGGAATTTTGAGTGTTCTTAAGGGGCTTGAGATTGATGAGATTGTGATGTCAGTGTAACGTCAGACGAAGAAGGTTTGTTTCAAGTGCCCAGAACTTTATGACCGATGTAATGTCAAATGGAGTGATGTAATAGTACTTCTAGGGTTGGTTATGGACAGTTGATCACTTGAAAGGAGTTTTATGATCTCCAATTAGGGTATTCTGGAATACATCTGCTTTGTGTCGGCTTGATTAGAGAAGCCACGTTTTTGAGCGGTACAACTGGCGGTATAGCGTCTTCTACCATCCCATAGACCAGGGGTCGGCAACCTATTGAAACAAAAGAGCCAAAAATTACAATTTACAAAATTTCCTAGGTTTTGAAGAGCCACTAAAATTTTTTTGTTTCAGTATTATAGTATTTGCTTATATATATTTGATTTTTGATTTAAAATATACGGCTTTAAATACGGAATAATATTTATTCCTTTAAAAACGCAAGTATAGATAGTTACATCAAAGGGAGCATTGCCTTTGCATGCCTTTTGAAAGTTTGATTAAATCTGGCTTATAACTTGTTGTTTTAAGTTTCAAGCACGACTCGAGATTTTTATTTGTTAGTTGACTTCTAACTTTACTTTTTATATATTCATGCAAGAAAACGCTTGCTCGCACTAATATGTCGACCCGAAGTTCGTCAGCACTCCATATGCCAACTTCTTCACCTCACTGTAGCATTCTGGAAGACTATTCCATGCGCCGAATATGAGGGCCTCAACTCGCGGAATTTGTTAGAGCTATCCACTTGTGCTGCGCGATGTGCATGCATTTCTGGACCTCCAACTTGCTCTTGAGTTCTGTGAACTTGCCACTCCACAAGTGTTTGTTTTTCAAATCTAGCAATTGCATTTGAAGCGATCCAGCATCAATTTCCAAATGGGTCAATGTTGATCTCATTTCTATTTGTGTTGAGATGATTTACTATGAACGCGAGAGTACTTTTGTTTGTTTTGAATTGCTCGAATCTTTCAGCGAATCCATCCTTCATATTTTTTAAAGCTATGCTGAAGTAATTCGTGTCAATAGTTGCATTTTTAAAATGAAGTAATTTACCGATCTCCATGTCTTCAACAAAAATAAGTAATTTTTTTTCGAAACAAACTATTTCTTCATGCAAGGCGTAGGCTGGGTTGCCCTTTCCTTGCAGTTTTAGATTTAGTTCATTTACTTTCATTGTGGTATCTACCATGAAGTTGAATTTTTGAAGCCATTTGTCTTCTTCCAGTTCGGGATGGTCAATGCTTTTTTCATTGAAGAATGTTTTTATTTCACTCAAGCACAAAGCAAAATGTTGCAATACGTTACCTCTGGAAAGCCATTGCACTTTATTGTGCAGAAGTAGGTAAAAAAAACTGCCTATCTATTTCTTCAAGGAAATCTTTAAACTGGCGATGGTAGAGTGCTTTTGCCATGATGCTGTTAATAATCTTAATTACCAAGTTCATGATCTCAACTATTTCGGCCGGAAAAGTTTGGGCACAAAGCACTTCTTGATGAATTATGCAGTGAAATGTTAGAATTTCGTGGTTTATTTTTTTTCTGAAGGATTGATGTTACCCCTCTATGGGTATTCCCGTCATACTGCTGGCTCCATCAGTTGCCATAGAAACGATTTTATTTATAAAGATTCTATTGTCTTCCAGGCATTTTTGCAAAGTATTTGCTTTATCCTCTCCACGAGTTTGCCCTGAGAGCGGTAGCAATCCTAGCAGTTCTTCTTTCAGACCTTGGTACGATATATACCTGACGAAAAGGGTAACTTGTGCCGTGTCTTTTATGTCGCAAGACTCATCTATAGCAAGTGATAAGGCAGAAGCCAGTAGAATGTCTTCCACTTGCATATGTGTTACATTTGAAGACATTTTAGAAGTTCTATCTTGTACTGCTTTAGCAGTTAATGGCAAATCTTTGATTTTTTTCATGATTTCTGCATTGTTTTTAAAATAACAAAACAGTTCTTCAGATACACCTATAAAACAATCTTTGACGTACTCACCATCTGAGATCTCACCATCTGAGATCTCACCATCTCATCATCTAGACGTGTTGTCTAGACTCTAGACGGTGGCTGTTTGGGTGAGACGGAAATGGAATGCAATTGGCTGAAAGACAACATGGTCACGGATTCTCATCTCTAAGAACAAAACAATAGTTCAAATTTATCTCATTACGGTCATGTTAAGCGTAGATTTTTAATTAACAATTATGAAAATATAGGCTATTGAGAAATTAGGTACTTAAAAATATATTTTCTTATTTTTTAAGGGTTTAAATGATAAATTATTATTTTTTTCATATGGAACTGGAGAGCCGCAATTTTACATCAAAAGAGCCACATGCGGCTCGCGAGCCGCAGGTTGCCGACCCCTGCCATAGACGAATCATTTGATGAATGATAGGTTCCAACCAGAAGACGAATGTAGTCCAAGGGTCGAGTTACTACTAGTCTTTGTCACATGATCACGGGCATATAAAAAAATCACATTGTTTATTCTATTTTTGTATTAATTCTATCTATACGGAAGCATTTTGAAACATCGAAAAGTAAAATCTTCGCCTTCCATCTGTTGTCTCCACTGAAAATCCCTCACATATTCACATGGTAAATAATCACCAAATCATGAAGAAATTTCATTCTAAAGTAGACAAATCCACTCTCAATGAAATTGCTCTTGACCAAATATTATTACTTATTTTGCCAATCATGATCTGAACAGTTTTGCAAATGACGACATATCTCGTCCAAGATCTGGAGACAACCACCAGGAGGTATAGATAATTCAAGACAGTCTATTTTACTATATTAGAGGGGTGGCCATAGCGCGGCTCTCTCACATGAGTGGCGTGGCTGTTACCTATATAAAATGCAAGTATAAAATATGGTTAACGATAACAGAATAACGCCCAAAAAGTAATTACTTTATTTCATTTCTTGCTATAAAGTTATTAAAAAGTATAAAAGTTACAAAGTTAATCAAAAACATAAAATTTTAAATTAAACTGTTATTCCAAACATATTGTTCTGATCCCCCCCCCCATCAAACAATTTTGTAAAGAAAAACTTTAAAAATTAGATTTGTTTGTGGATGCTTTATGAATGTTGTCCATCTTAGCAGTTAGCTGCTTAAAGTTTGGTTGATGACCTGTTAGGGCAATCGCTTTGAGAGCGCAGCAACAGTTTCTTCCGCTGTCTATTCTCTTTTGAGGTGAAAATGAAAAGCAAAATAACTTTCAAAATAAAAATTGCCCTTCTCTTTTACATTCATATTAAAGAAAGCAAAATATAGTAATTAACGACGATCCCTTACGTTTTTAGCTTTGTTAGGTGCGTGATAGTGTGATCAAAACAGCGCTCAATCGGCAAAGCGATATTGTGATTTTTTTCACACATTTCGTATGCTGATTCTTTTGTTCTGTGTCAAAGTCTATGCAATGCAATTTCGTGATTGAGCTACGAATCAAGCTAACTGAAGAAGGAGGATCTGTTGGTAAACTTTAAAAAGTTGAATTTAATTTCAGTTTACGTTGTTTGTTTTGTTATGCAAGATAAATAAATGACTCTTTCAAATATTCTTTCCTGAAATGTGACTTCCAAACCTTAGTGTAGCTGGCCAGTCTTTCTATATTGCTATATTCTTCTTGAATATCTAATATTATAAAAGGAAGTGAGAGATTGTTCGTTTGTTTGTTTGGGCCTGCAAAATCCTGACGATTCTATGGCACTCACATCAATGAGGTTTACACAGGTAGTCCGAATTATTTGCAATTTTTGAGTCGCGGCGAATTTTAAAATTCAATCTAGAAGATTTTTAAATCAATTTAATAGTTTTATTCTTCATCGCTTTTTCAAATGCGGAGAACTTTTTCTACCCGTGTGACCTTGCAGTCAGGGTTTGGAATCATGGCAAGTTTTTTTCATCCGCAGCACGCTGAGAAAATTATTTATTTCGTTTTCGCTTTGATTTTGCGCGGACGAATAAATTTCCGGCCAGACCATAAATCTTTTAACTGAAGTCAATTCTTTTTTCTATTTCCCAGACCGTTAAAGATAGAGTAAAAGTTTTAACGGATTTGAAATCTGCGGAAAATTTCAGTTTAGATTGATACCTAAAAATATGATTTTCTTTAAATAAATAATTTTTTGATTGAATATATCTTCAACGGATTTGAAATCTGTGGAAAATTTTACACCAGAAACCTTACACCACGGGCACGGGAAACGCCGGGCTAACCACGCAGTGGCTAGTAAGATATAAGATATCAATAAATAACCTCACCTTACAGAGTTAATAAAACAAAAGAAACTTCAATCAGAAATTTATACACTGTTTTAAAATTCAGTTAGGAAAATAATGTTCCAGTTGAAAAGCTGCTTTAATTAATTTTACAAACGGTTTCTTTGAAGTTGTGACGCTTTCTGAACCTTTTTCAAACAGAAAAAAAAATCACTTAAGTCTGAGAAATTAAATAAACATTCTTGGTGTGCTTTATTAATGTTCTAAAGAAATTACTTGTTCTTCGCACACAAACATTTGCTGAATAACAACAACGATGATAAATAAACTTGATAATGTATTTGTAAGCCCCTTCGTATTAAACTCAATTTTTTATCATAACTCTTTATTTGAATTAAAGAAAATAGCAACATATGGAATCATAGCACTGCCTTTTTTTACTAGTAAATGCTTTAGATAAACCTATCAAATTACTCTACGATTGATATGTAAATTAAAATTTTGTGAGATGTAACTATAACAGAAAAATAAATTATTCCCTTGTTATTTATTGTCTTATTTACATTTTTATTATATTTCTTTATTTTCAATTAAGATTGAACCTGAATAAATCTGTAAAATTTGATCTCGACACTGATTCATTTTGATACATTTTATAGTTTATTACCATTATTCAAATGGTAATAAACTATGGGCACGTGTTTGAATGTTTTATAAATGTGTCTTTCTGGATTTTTCTGTTTTCTGTCAATCAGTAATTTTGTAATTAGATTCTTTCTGTGTCACTGAGTAAATAAATATAACAGATAGCTGGCTTGAAGTCGGAGATTTTACCCCCGAGATAAGCTAACAATCGCTCTTAAGGAAATAAAAGTTGTCGAACTAATTTAACCCGTTTTATACCATTGTTATATTTAAAGGACAGCTGAAAAATAGCATGTGGAAATGAATATTTGTTTTTTGGGAATATTTTATCCCCTGGAACATGTAGTGGTATGTATAAGATTCTGCTAGCATAAGTTATGCGTCGCAAAGTCTGGTGCCTCCTGCTGAAAACTTTGTTTATTCCGAGTATTAGTTAGCGTGGTTTGTATCTTCTTTTTGCAGTTGCAGAATTTCTTTTCAGAGAACTTTGGACACTTGGATGGGCATTTTTAGCACTCTTTTTTATCATCCTGTTGGTTAATTAAAGCTTTATTGTTATTGGGTAAGTTATAGCGCATTATTTTTTAACTGTCCTCTAAATAGGACAGTGGGACGATAAGCATGCAATCGACGTGTTTTTTCTAAGCTTATAACTGAAAGTAAAATAACTTTTTTCCTCCCTATCGTTTTACCCCTACTGAGTCATGTCAATTCAAAAGTTTCTGAAGTTAGAGGAAGCATCGAAATTATTAAATAGTTTAAATATAGTTTAGATAATAGTTTAAGAATAGTCTGAAACAGTTTATCCGAACTTTACTTTAGAACCATTCTTTAATGTGAAAAGTCGAGTAAAAGGACACAAAGATTACATGAAGATGCCTAGTTTGATAAATTATTACAACAAACATATTGGTGGTGTAGATCCTCACGACTGGTTGGTTGGATTATATGCAATTAAAATTCGGGAAAAAAGTAGTACTGGCCACTTTTACTCGTACACTGGACATGGCAGTGGTAAATGCATGTATAATCCACAAAGCTGTCAACAAAATAGATGCCCTAAACTTGAAGGAGTTTCAAAGAGCTATAACAACAGTTTATCTCGAGTGAGTGATCAGAACAAGAGGTAGAACCAGGATCTATTCTGTACCTTCTAGTGCAAAAGAAGACACATGTAAAGATGGTGCTGGCTATTTTTTACTAAAGAGGGAAAAACAGCGTCGTTGTCAAAGAGAGGGCTGCAAAGTGCAAAGGAAAACCCAAAACGTACTGTGTGAAATGCGATAAAACGCTTTGCCAGGCTTGCTTTGAGCCTTTCCACGAAGATTAGAGTTAAATTCAACTTAAAGGGGTCCGAGACACAAAAATCGTCAAATTTTCGAAATTGTTTTTATTTCTTTAAGAAATTCTCTGTGTTTTTCTGCTTAAAATGGCGTCTAAATCATGTTTCTATCTTAATTAGAACTAGAGATATAATAATTTTTGTGGTGCGTTGTTTTAAAAATCTAACACTCTTGACAGTTGTTGTCATGGCAACAACATCTGTACTTAAAACTTTAAATGCGTTTTTCTCCATGATGCATTTTTTCAAGATTTCCTGTATTCAAATTGCTATAAGTCGAAAACCGATAAAGTTTAAGGGTTGAAATTTGGAATATATCTTTTTCAAACATTATACTTTAATTTTGATTCAGCAAATTTAAAACAAATATTTACTTTTAAAAATATGACTTTAAAAAAAAAAAAGAACCTTAAAATTTTCAAATATTTTTATTCAAATATTTTTCATTTTTTTATTAAATTAATATTTTTTAAATTCCTGAATCAAAATTAAAGTTAATAAATTTGTGAATAATTTAATGCAAGAATTTTGAAAATTGATCAAGAATGTTTTGAGCCTTAGCAATTTAAAATGACCCCTCTTTTTTACAAAAAATTTTAATTTAAAATTTTTAAAGAACTTTTGAAAAATTTTTGTGTTGTGATTTTGCTTATTAGTTAGATGGGTAATCAGTACAAAAAAATTCAAAATTCTAAATTAATTAATAAAAAAAAATTTTCAATGTGTCCCGGACCCCCTTAAAATTGAGCTCTCATGTAAATAAGAAAGTATTATTCGGATAAAGTAAAACTTCGCACTCGGAAATTGCTTTTCACTAATGAAGAGAACACTAAAACATGTATGTTTAAATTTCATCCCCTTTATCCCAGTGTCCTATTTAGAGGACGGATCAGATTTCGTATGTAAAATATAAAAAATTTTCAAATTCTGTTATATTTAGCTTATTTAGGTTTAATTAACCTTAGAAAATATTATTCCTCTCAAATTTGAATAAAATAAATAAATTGGGATAAAACGTGTTAAAAGCGATTGGCTTTAGCAATTTTTAGAATTAGTTTAAAATTTCAACTTTGGTTATGTGAAAGTATCAGATGCATTTTATTTTATAGTAGCCACTGCGAGGCTAGCACGGCGTTGTCCGTGCCCGTGGTGTTGGTTTGCGAACCATCACCACGGGCAACAGCGTGATATAAGGTATTATTCTGGTGTAAAATTTTCCTCAGATTTCAAATCCGTTGAAATTTTCAATCTATCTTTAACGAATACGTTTTTACGAAAAAGAACTAAACAATGCCTCTCAAAATGTTTTTTATCTTTTGCTCTCCACTGAAAGAGGCAGGAGATGTAATCTGTTTTTTCTAGCACGAAATTCAATCTGTTTATTTTTGGAAAAGGAAAGTCACAATCTCGTGCGAAAATATAAAAGATATATTCAATTTAAAAGTTATTTATATAAAGAAAATCATATTTTTAGCTATGGATTTAAAGTGAAATTTTCCGCAGATTTCAAATCCGCTGTAATTTTTACTTTATCTTTAACGGTCTAGGAGATAGAAAAAGAACTAATTGACTCCATTTAAAAGATTTTTTTTATCGTCTAGCAGAAAAATTATTCATCCGCGCGCCGGAAACGAAAACAATAAATTTAGAATATGTGATCTATTCTGTGCTGTAGAATTCAATAATGATTAAATTTCATTAAATTCATTTAAAAATGTTCTAGATTGAATTTTAAAATTCGCCGCGACCCAAAAATTGCAAAAACTTCGGACTACCTGTGTGCCAAATCTCATTGCTTTAAGTGCCATAGAATCATTAGGATTTTGCGGCAAAAAACAGACAGACAAACAATTCCTTTTATAATAGCAGAGATAATACAGGTGGCGGTAGTGTTTCTGTGGCGTGTTTTCTGTATGAATTCTGAAACGAGACGTTAGTTAAATTGTTTGTCGAATGCGTTTGCAGCACGTCGTCTATAGAATTTAGAAAGAATGAGTTACAAATTGATTTATGATAGTTCATTGGCCAGCACCATTTGGATTAAACATCAAACATACCGAAACGGTGAGAAACTACATTTTAAGGCAATCCCGATTTGTATCATAATAGAGAATATTTGGAAAGTACAGGAAAATCGCATTCAGTCTGGTTTGTTTACACTGACAATTCCCCTCATAATCCAAAATAGGTATATAATTGAATTAGTTTCGCACTGGAGCAACACAACGGGATATTGGCGATGGTCCGGAATATAAGCAAAGAAAAATAGTTACTTGCTATCAACTTCGATTTAAAAATGGGAAGGAATTATTAATGTTCAGAAAACTGAGTTATTGCAAAATGTTATCGACGATTAAAATGTTTCAGATTTTGCTCAACAGTTAAAAAAAATATTTCCCAACTGACTTTTCTTACAAATTTAAAATGCAGCCTACTTCAACTGACTGAAAAAAAAATTGAAAGCATCAAACCTTGAAACAGGAAGATATTTGCCTCTAGAATGGAATGCACATAAAAAAAAGGCAAATCTTGGTCTTTCCTACAAACGAACGGGGCAAAAGAAACATATAAAAGATAGTTCCCTGAGACTTAATTAGTAGCCTAGAGTATGACACTCAAAGGGAGTCCGGGAATTTCCCGACACTAATTTATCCGAAATTGCATTACCATTTCAACGCCTCACGCTAATTCAAAACGAATAGTTAATTGGCGCTGTCCTTTGACGCAATGACTCCAGGAATGCGGAATGAAAGTTCAATTTTTCCTCGGGATTTCTTAACGAAATTTCTCAACTTTCCAACTGGATGCATTGCTTAATTTAAAGCTAGACACTTCCAAGTGTAGTATCCGCCTCCTTTACAAAGGGCACTGACATATTTAACTGTTCTTCAGGTCCGGATAAATTAATTTGCCGTTACCTGGTTTCTTTTCGTTGATGAAGGGTGTTTTGTTGAAATTGGAAATACTAAATTGCCTGTTTGTAATTGATTAGGTTAGGGTTACTTTTGGGAGGAGTATTTTTATTAAGGAATTTGAGGTAAACGTGATTTTAAATGTTGGGCTTCACTTCAAGTGAAACGTTTGTGTCTTGAAGGTTTAAATGTTTTTGTCTATTTCTTGGTTTTGAAACGAATTCATAATTATATCCAACGCTTCGGCATCTCTCTTCTTAATTTTTTCATCTAGATTAATCAATTTCCTTTGAAATCTAGGTCTAAAAGGAGGTATAAATTTATTTTCAATACTTATATTTTACACACGCATACACAAACACACACACAAAGTTGGTGGTTGCCTTGACGAGATATACCCTAATTAGAAGAAACTGAAGAGATCTTGATTTGTCATCATTAAAAAATTGGCAATATCTTGATGACGATATATCTCATTATAAGCAAAATTGGTCAGATCTAACGGAATAAAACGTAGAGTGTGTGATGCATGTCAAAATATAAAGAAATGATCCTGACATCGTATTTAGAGGACGTTTTATTATTGAAGAACTACTTCAGAAAGAGCATAGAGTATTCAGTTGTAAAACCTCCTCTGGGGGTGATATATGCCGATATATGGCCGTGGCATGGAGTCAAACTAAACACTTACGCTATTCTAACGGCATATTATGCCAATCATTCTGCTGCTCTAATTCCCTTTAATCTTGGGGTGAAATAAATGACGGCCAATCACATACTTTCGGTGGTTCCGACCCTGCCCTCGGAAGGATCCAACTCTTATGCTGGCCAGGAACAACTGTTTCGTCGCTGCTTTTCCAGCATATTGTCGACTTTTATAAAGAATATACTTCGGGAACAGGAAAACTTAATTTATCGAAGTATAACATCAGGGGGTCTAGAACTCAAAATATCAAAAAAAGTCAATTTTTTTTTCTTAAAAAATTATATAGATTTTTCTGAATAAAAGGCATCTCAATTTAATTTCTACGATAGGTAGAACCGGAAATATTTAACTTTTTATAAACATGACAGCTGCAAATTCAACGAGTCTTCATATTTTTAAAAGCTCTTTTTCTCCTTTTGTGTAAAATGGGATTTCACTAGTAGAAATCAATGTAACTTAAGAACTACTTGTCATAAATGAAAGAAATTTTCAACATTTACTTTTCAAATATATTTCTTTATTTTGTCTTCAGCAATTGTGTGTATATATATATATATATATATATATATATATATATATATATATATATATATATATATATATATATATATATATATATATATATATATATATATATATATATATATGAGTTTTTTTTAAATAATTTTTCAAACTTAGTATACCATGTGTTTTATAAAGTTTTTGAACAAAATATTTTTTTAAATATTTTTCTAATTGTTTAATACGAAAATCACGACGGCAATTTATAGTATGAACTCTTTGAAGTTAGTTAATGCAAAAATGAAGTGATTTGTTATAAAATATTTTTAGATATATCACTTTTGTGCCCAATGTCAAAATTTTGACAGTTTTAAATTTTAATATATAAATTTTTAAAGTTTTAAAAACATAAAACAGTTATTATAATTTCAAAATACATTGTTTACCTGCAGAAAAAATTTCAGAACTAAAACTTTAAAAATGAAGATTTTAGAATTTTGAGTCCCAGACCTCACTTAACAATAACAAATTATATTTAAAAGGACTGCCATTCAGACACTTGAGAAAAGATATCTGTAACAGAAATTATAATTTAAAGTGGGTGAGTGAAAAAGCGAGAACAACAGCACACGCGACTTTATACTTGGTTTCGTGCAGAGCTGTCAGATGATAGCAGCGTGCGAACGTGCTTAAAATTTCCATAGTCCCACATGCTCAATGAGAAATACACTCTATAACAAAAAAAAAATCGACGCTCCAAGAAGGAGTTGTCCGATGGAGACAAAAATTGGTGAATAGGAAAATTATGTACAGAATAGAAAATGATTAAAATTTCAGAACAACTGAATGATTAATTTCAGAGTTACAGTAACGAGCTCAGTAAGGTGTTGACCCGCCTCTAGCCTGGATGCAAGCTGCCACACGGCGTGGCATAGACCGATAAAGCTCCCGGGTGGTCTCCTGCGGTATTTCTTGCCAAATTTGCTCCAATTGTCGGACTATGTCATCAACATTCCCTACCGGATGCAGTCGCCTTCCCATCATATCCCATACATGCTCGATGGGAGAGAGATCTGGTGATCTGGCTGGCCAAGGAAGTGTTTGACAAGCTTGAAGACTGTTCATAGCAACACGTGCCGTATGTGGTCTGACATTGTCTTGCTGAAAAATAAGCCCAGGGTACTGCCAAAGGAACGGTAGCAAAACAGGTCTCAGAATGTCGTCAACGTACCGCTGTGCAGTAAGTGTACTTCTAATGACGACCAAAGGGAGCAGGCTATCAAGGGAAATGGCACCCCAGACCATAACGCCTTGTTGAGGGCCCGTGTGGCGTGCAATAATGAAAGCAGGATCGGCACGCTGCCCTGGGCACCTCCAGAAGCGTTTTCGATGATAGTCAGGACACAGTTGGAAGCAGGATACTATACGCCCCCAGTCAGCATCATTCCAGCCTGATCGAGCCAAGCACCACTGTAATCTTGCTCGACAGTGTGCAGGCGTGAGTGGCAGGTGGCGTAACGGTCGGTACGATCGTAGATTTCGCTCTCTCAGCCGTCTGTGAATGGTCATGGTGGACACTCGTGTGTGGGTCGCACGAATGATGGTTGATAGCAATGAATCAGGAGCTGTGACAGCTGATCTGACAATCACTCTGTCCTCGCGATTTGTTGTGGTCCTACGTCGACCGCTACCATCATGACGCTTAAATCTGCCATTGTCCACCCACTCTTGCCAGCATCTTCTAATCGCCGCATCGCTTCAACTCACATGACGAGCGATTCTCCGATTTGACCAACCCGCCTCTTTCAATCCAATGATACGGCCTCTTTCAAACTCTGAAAGTTGCTCGTAATGAGCTCGAATCCTACGACGAGGCATTTTTTCAGTCGTTGAAAGGTTTCCTAAATCGCAATACAGCAGAAATTTTTAACAACAGTTCAAGAACAACTCCTTATATACATCTGCTGGATGCGCAATTCCGATGCGCTGGAGATCGCACTATTCATTCATTGGACACCAAATTTTAATCATTTGCATATTTGGTCAAAAAATTTTTGCATACGAAATTTCAAAGCAATCGGATGATTTCTTCTTGGTGCGTCGATTTTTTTTGTTATAGAGTGTATATCTGGGGAATCTCTTGCCAAAGAAAGATTTCAACACCATGAGAGACAATGATGTGTCGTTTGACAGTAAACTGAGAATGGTATTGCTGACCGGGTCACCTCAACATGCTGACTATATGCCTCTTGGATGGTCAATAAGGAAAATTTCGGAGGAGTTTCAACTTGAGTCACTACCAGCCTGTCTTCTATCATATTTATCCTTCTATGCTGAGGTACAGGTGTTGCTTCACTGATCCATTGACGCCGGTACCTTTTTACCAAGACACTTCTTCAATAAGCCTCAGGGATGCTAACTTCACGTGCACAAGGTATATCAAGTATACACACTTGTCGTTTATTGGAGCCCAAACTTTAACCCTCCATGTGGTTTCGACGAGATATCTCGTCCATCAACTGATCAATTTTACAAATAACGTAATTTCCCATCAATCAAGTTCTGGTCAGATATGCTATTAACGAGATACTCGCAGAGACAAAACTGCTCTATTAGTCCAAGATCAAATTGGAAAAACAAATTGGTCGATACCTAGAACTTAAGTTTGGAAAAGGTTTTAGCATCAGATCGAATCACCAGAAAAGTTAATTATTTGCATATCTGGTGCAAATAATTTCTCATATCGAATTTCCTGAACATCGATTGATGTTTAAGGGTACTCACATTGTATTTACACAGAATGTATTTTGAAGGTATTCGGTTCAGTGCTATTTGTAATTATTGCCGTGACGGTTAGGTGGTGTGGTTTGTATGGCGCAAAGTCCAAAGACAAACAAGATAGCCAAACGCAAAACAAAATAAGACGCAGGAAAATAGAAAAAAAATGTTTTTTAAAAATTTACTCGACATTAAAAATAGTATAGATTTTAAAAATATGCATTACCTTTTATGAAATTTATAAAATTTTTAAATAGCTAAATGATATAAATGCCGGGTGGTTATAATTAAAGTATCCCTGTTTAGAGAACTGTAGCGAAAAAAAACAGAGGTCATAAGAGCGCCAAATCTGCGTGGTATACATTTCAGAGCATGGGGTAACGAATGGCGGAAAAAAAATATCGGTATAGTGGTTAAGGTGTTAGCTTCTGGAACGGAAAGTTCCTGGTTCGAATCCGGGTCCGGCCATGGATGTTTGTAAGCGTATGGTGTAGAGGCGGCTGGTTCACCTTTAATCTGTCGTGGCCGAAAGTTCTCACTTTGGGTTGGTTTGGAGAGTGGGGTGCCAGCTCAGGTGTTGCTTCGCCATCTGACCGTTGTTCAAAATTACGAGGTGTCCTCGGTCTTTCCCTTAGGGACTGATCCCGGACCGTCGTCCATAGCCCGCTGTGTTGCTCTACTACGACGTTAATTAAAATTACCATCACCTAAAATATTTAAATAATATCGCCTTGACCATAGGAAGTGAGACTCGTCCGTCCACCCTTTGAGTGGTTAAAACTTCAAAGCAAATATAAATCTTTCATTCAAATAATTGACGTTCAAAGTGTTAACTTTGAACGTCACGAGATTTTCGAGTAGTGTATTGCTTCTTCATTACTGCATGCAAATTTACTAAACCACGTATTGGCTGAGAGAGTTTAAGATTCTATTGGTCAGAACAAATTGCAGAACGGATATATACGTTTGGTAATGGTAGAGGAGGCTGGTGAATCTTAAATCTGTCGGTCACAAGGCCTCACGTTGGGTTGGTGTGGAAGTTTGGAGAGTGGCGTGCTAGCTCAGGTGTTGCTTCGTCATCTGACCGTGGTTCAAAATTACGAGGCGTTGTCCTCGGTAATTGGTAATTATTAGTTAACATCGTATTAGAGCAACACAATGGGCTATTGACGACGGTCCGGGATCAATTTCTTAATGGAAAGATCCGAGGACAACACCTCATAATTTTGAACCACGGTCAAATGACGAAGCAACACCTGAGCTGGCACCCCACTCTCCAAGCTTCCACACCAACCCAACGTGAGTGTTGTCCTCGGATCTTTCCCTTAAGTCACTGATTCCGGACCTTTGTCAATAGCCCGATGTGTTGCTCAAGTACGTCATTGACTAAAATTACCGTGACCTATTTCATTTCAAGGTCGATCACGCACTCGCCTTGACGTCACATCCACGCCGCTCCCTCGAAACATAACAGGTGATTCGCATTTTCATCGCGCTCCCCCTGCTAACTAACCCACCACGGATAATTAACGCGGGTAATCCTATTTCTGAAACGAACGCTACCCGCGGCCTGTTCGAAGAGAACCACGCACGCCTCGCAAATCAAATTGCCAGAGATGGTAACCGGATGGAGAAAAAAATAACCACCGCAGAAGTTGATTCGCCTTCGACATCCGATGGAATTCAATCGCCGCGCACTGTAACTCAGTTTGCTCTCCACTTGGATGACGCAACGTCATTCATCACACACCCGGATGATTCTCTCTTTTCGTCAGATTTCGTTAAGTGAATAACTTCGTTTGCTGCTGTTCCCGTTTCTTTACGTGGGATCCATGTAATCGGTTCCGGGAAGGAATGGCTACTAATTCGTATCTTTCCGGGATAAATTTAATTTGAATTTTTCGGAAACGTTTTCTGTTTTTTTGTGTCGATGGAGTGGTGTGGGGTAGATTGTTTTTGAGGGTGGTTGCTATCGAAATTTTATGTTTAGGCTTAAATTCGAATCTTCGAGGAATTAAGTCGTTCTTTAGAGTTTGGAATATAAAGGAGAATATATGAATTGTATGTGCATGTGAATTAGAAGGTGAATAGATTTGGAAATTTGATTGGGCACTTACTCCTATTTTCCTAGCAGTGCGGAGAGGCAAGAAGAAATACTGGACGCAAAGAATACGAATACTAACGGACAAATTTAATACTAGTTTAATTTTATCCTTAACTTTTACGCCGACCAACCGGTATAGTGGTTACGGTGTTAGCCTCTAGAACTGAAGGTTCCTGCTTCGAATCCGGATCCGGGCATGGATGTTTGTAAGCGTATGGTGTAGAGGCAGCTGGTGCACCTTAAATCTATCGTGACCGAAAGTCCTCATGTTGGGTTGGTGTGGAGAGTGGGGTGCCAGCTCAGATGTTGCCTCGTCATCTGACCGTGGTTCAAAATTACGTGGTGGTGTCCTCGGATCTTTCCCTTAAGGGATTGATCCCGGACCGTCGTCAATAGCCCGTTGTGTTGCTGTAGTACGACGTTAACTAAAAATTACCAATATTATTACCTTAACTTTTTGGTCTAGTGGTCAAGGTTGGTTGACATTTTTTGTTCTTGCCTAATTCGTGTCTTAACATTTTCTCTCTCAGTGCCTACTGTAATAAGACTGTTGAAGAATTTCATTAGAATGGTGAGAGCTCTTCCATGTAATTTTAGAAATATTATACAACTGCTAGCTCAAACTGTGTACACTTTCCTACAATTATGGGCCGGACTTCAGCGGATTTGCATAAAATCCGAGATATGACCAGCATGTTGCATGTTGTTCCTGGTCAATTGAAAGACGACGACTACATGAACATTTTTGACAGTCAGGTTCTTCCTACGCTCTGGAAATTTTATGGAATGGACGAATGTTACTTACAGAACGACAACGCTCCATGTCACGTTGCAGCCTCTGTCAAGCAGTGGTATCGAGATACGGATGTAAAACGTCTTCTCTGGCCTGCTCAGAGTCCCGATCTAAACCCTATAGACCATTTGTGAGACGCGCTTACGGACCAGGGAACCACGTCCGAAATCTACAGCTGAGCTGCCGACATTCTTGCAGCAGGAATGAACACAAATACCATAGCTGTGAATCAGAACCTTGTTGAAAGTATACCCAGAAGGGTTGCTAGTGTATTTACAGCACGTGGGGAGCCATCCCCTGTTAAATCAGGTATTATTTCCCTTATACCATCACATCTTGCTGTCCGGTCCATTAATTGTATGGTAGTGTATTTGAAACACGGTGAGGGAGATAATAAAAATTCAAATTTTGGACATTGGAAGAAATGTTTTTAAGGCGAAACTGTGTTGATGTGTCAAAGCGCTATCAGGGAGAAGACTAATACAGACAACACAAAATGGTGTTTCCAACGCATGATCAGAAATGATTCTGAAAAATACTCATCTCTTCCTTAAAAATAGCTATGAGAATGATAACAGATAAGCAAAGTAACCATCTCATTACGAAAAATTAAGCCTCCGTGTTTAACGAGATATCTGCTCCACCAATTTAACCAAGCTTATATTCTTACGATACATCTCGTCATTACGATATTTCAGTTTTTCTGATGACGAGATATCTTGTCTATCAAGATCTGGCCAAGTTTGCTAATGACAAGATACATCTAAGATGAAACCACCGGGTGTGTGAATACAATAGGAATTTTACATGAGCAAGTCAAAAAATAGAGTAGAATGGAATTAAAGATAATTAAAAATCAGGTAATTAAAACGCCACTTTGTGGAATTTTGTTAATCTGACTCTTAATATCTACATAATTCTAGACTCGCAGTAATTTATGCAAATTACATGAATTAATGAATTATAATTGTTGTGTGTTTTCTTTCTCTCCTCTTGCTCATTCTTTTTAAGAGTGCCCTTACGCAGTTGTTCTTGTAGCTAAAGGTAAAATGTCAACGCCATTTTTGTTCATCACAATGTCAATCACATTGCAATGAAAAAATGTGGGTGTTGTTATTCGTAATTTGTTAACTGTAGCATCACAAGCTCCTCGACTCTTGTTATTTGCATAATGTTAGAGCTTTTATCTTAAAATCTCTAAATCGCAAATTTTATTCCAATTCATTGAAAATTGAGGTCGCTAGGAACTCGCATATAAGGGAAGTTATTTTCGGTTAGCTCATGTTTTCCGGTGCAATTTCACGAGCTTAGTCGAGCCTTCGGTTTTAGCTAAATTGTGCAGTTCCATAGCTCGAATTACACATATTTAAGCTAAGCGGGATTAATTGACAGTATTGGTTTTTTCGTCTGATGGCTACAAACTGATATAAACAATATAAATTCAACCGATACTGGATTAAATCTCCATTTTCGTCGCTTAGTTTAAATATGTTTAATTTGATCTAAGGAACTAACTACACAATATAGCAAAAACTGCGGACTGGATTGTGTTCCTGGAACTGAACATGCAGAACTGATCTCGTAGCTCTAATAAATATCTTCAGCTGCTTATTACAGAAGGCAAGAATAAATCTGTTATACTGATAGAAAGGAAAGGCGAGCAAACGTGAAATAAAGTTAACTGTCTGCTGTTCACTTTCTTTGATACCAAGGGAATATAACAAAAGGGAAGATTAACCCTTCATCTCAAAGAAAATGAAAACTGGCAAAAGAGGGCATACTAGAACCACTATCATCAACTTGTAAATTGACTTTTGTGGAGATGTATCCAAATGAAAATGTTTTGAACTACACATTTTGGTGGACTCATGCGCGTGACTGGTAGCAAGGACATCTTTCCGCTGTAACTCTCGACTTCTCTGGGGACAAGTGGATAAAACCGTCTCTTCAAGATTTCAGAAGTAGCTATTTTAAGGCCCATAAAGTTAGTTGAAGGAGTAAAGAATTTTCCACTTTGCACCAACGACACGACCACTCAGCACATTCATTCTTGCATTTGAGAAATTAGAGAGAATTTATAAAACCTCTGGGCATTGCGCGATATGCAAGATCTGTAGGTAATGCTTCTACCCACAAGACGCCTTTAATAACTAAATAACCAAATATTTCCAAGAAATCCTTAGTCGCTTTCAACCTTTATAAAAATTCCACTAGTCCTTTCTAAAATCTAGAATCGTTTGGAAATATTCCACTGGTTCTTTCCTTGAAAAATAATTCTTTGGAAGATTCTATTGACCCATTCTGTAGGATAAAACTTTTTTGAAGGATTTTACTGCTCAGAAACCTTTTGAAATATCCTATTGCTCTTTTCCTTAGAGTAGATTCTTGGTTAAAATCTGGGTTAATATATGGATGTGTGGTGTAGAAGCGGCCGGGTGCACCTTAAATCTGTCGTGGCCGAAAGTCCTCACTTTGGGTTGGTGCGGAAGTTTGGAGAGTGGGGTTTCAGTTCAGGTGTTGCATCGTCATCTAACCGTGGTTCAAAATTACGTGGTGTTGTCCTCGGATGTTTCCATAAGTGGATTAATCCCGGGCCGTCGTCAATAGCCCGTTGTGTTGCTCTAATACGATGTTAATTAAAAAATTACCAATTACCTTATAGTAGAATTCTTATGAAATATTCTGTTACTTATTTCCTTAAAATAGATCTCTATCAGAGAGTCCATTGCTAATTTTCTTATTTTCTTATAATGGAATCCTTTTGTAGGATTCCATTGCTAATTTCTTGATAATAGAATCCTTTGGGGATATTTCATTACTAATTTCTTTATAATAGAATCCCTTAGTGATATTTATTTGCCCCCTTAGTTAGAATAGAATAACTTGGGAAGATTCTATTGCTATCTTCAATAGAGTAGAATCCCTTAGAGATATTCGATATATATATGAGTGGAATCATTTAAGAAAATTCTATTCAGGTGCTTTGAGAATATTTCGTTGGTCAATGAGGTTAATATTGGTTACAAGTCATGCATAGAAGACAGAAGATTGCAAGGTAGAATTATGCGTATTAACCCCGTCTATGGTACTGCGACAGAGGCAGCTACCTTTGGGCTTGTGACGTCATACCACCTCTTTCCGAAGAGGGGTATGAGGGAGGAAGAAATACGAGGAGAACGTAGGCATGGCCGATTTTGCGATAAACTGGACAATAGCTCGTGGGAAATGATGTTTCGGCTTTTTTAAGCCTATGTTTATTTTAATCCAGAGTAGAGATGTATTTTTTTAATGTATAATTGTGTCTTTTAGTGTTTACCTAATTAAATGGTTTGTTTTTAAAACAACATTTGCGAGTCTGTCTTCCCAAGACAAAACACAATCCGATGACATTTGCGAGTCTGTCTTCCCAATACAAAACACAATCCGATGACATCGCGAGTCTGTGTTCCCAAGGCAAAACACAATCCGATGACATTTGCGAGTGTGTCTTCCCAAGACAAAACACAATCCGATGAAATAGTGAGTCTGTCTTCCCAAGACAAAACACAATCCGATGAAATAGTGAGTCTGTCTTCCCAAGACAAAACACAATCCGATGACATTTGCGAGTCTGTCTTCCCAATACAAAACACAATCCGATGAAATAATGAGTCTGTCTTCCCAAGACAAAACACAATCCGATGAAATAGCGAGTCTGTCTTCCCAAGACAAAACACAATCCGATGACATTTGCGAGTCTGTCTTCCCAAGACAAAACACAATCCGATGACATTTGCGAGTGTGTCTTCCCAAGACAAAACACAATCCGATGAAATAGTGAGTCTGTTTTCCCAAGACAAAACACAATCCGATGAAATAGCGAGTCTGTCTTCCCAAGACAAAACACAATCCGATGACATTTGCGAGTCTGACTTCCCAAGACAAAACACAATCCGATGACATTTGCGAGTGTGTCTTCCCAAGACAAAACACAATCCGATGACATTTGCGAGTGTGTCTTCCCAAGACAAAACACAATCCTATGAAATAGTGAGTCTGTCTTCCCAAGACAAAAAAACAGGGAAGAATTTACTCCACGGGTTAAAAAGTCTGCATTGCTGACTCTCAACGAACGGGCTGATGGTCTTTTGGACATCGTCTATCCCTGGATAAGTCAAGTGGAATTGATAAGATATTAACAGTGCACTTTTTGCGATGCACTTCTTTAGAAATAAGGATTAATTAAGTGCTCGAAATACTGCTTTATATGTCCTATGAATTTTATTTCATTTGGGAGGTATGAAAGAAAAAAAATAAATCATCATTGTGCGTTGTCACTTTTCTAGAGAAAGTAACTCTCCTAAATATCACTATAACTGTCTATTCATTTATCGCGTTAGTAATTTCGTAAGAGAAAACTAGATGTTACCTGGAGAAATTCAGTCAAATAGGTTAATTTGATTCTCATATGGAAAAGCTCTTAAAGTAATCTAACTCATTCATATATAATGTGAAATATCTTTCTGCCCTGTTCTGTTACTGATTTTGGAAATAGCTTATTTGTAACTTTGTATCGTTTTGAAAAAATATAAATGGAATTTTCACAGACGGGCTTTCAATTTTCGAAATCGTTCAATTTGATTAGAGTGTTTTAGGGATGGCTGTCAACAAAATTTTCTGTTCGAGCATGAAATTGAATAATTTCGAAGACGGGTGTTTAAAGAAATAGTTTCAGTCATTGAATTCATCTTGATTACTATGTCAATCGTACTTAGAATTGATTAGATGGTGGAAACGAATTAGGATATCACTTTATTTGATTATTTATTAATTTAAGGTGTCGGAAAGATTTCTGGGGATCAAGCGAACTTTATTTTGGGACAGTTTTTAGCGAAATATACGCATCCCACCTTTTCGAGAAGTTTATTACGACGTAAAAAACTCATTGTATCGGAGAGAACAGAAGATTAAAAAACTTTAATCATACTTTATTTCTCGATACTAATTTGTAGAACATTTATAAAAAGTGCGCTGCATATTTCATGATTTAATTAACAGGATTAGTTGGATTTTAGTTGAATAGTTGTTCTGTTGTTGCACAGAGCTTTCCGCGGCATTCTGCAGACTGGAAGTGACCGATAGCATTTACGTCTGAGTTTTCTATACATCCCCACCACTTTGGGTCTGCAAAGTTCATATAACCCCACCAAAAAGACATTTACAAGTCAGCAAACCCAGTGTAGGTGTACGCGGGGGGACAACAGGCCCGGAGGATGTTTCTAAAACAAGGTAATAAAAATGCCACTGCACGCCTCTTCTTCCCCTCTGAAGCAGCAGGAAGGGAAGAGACAACTTCTAAACTCCGTCGGGATCATGGAGAAATTGTTTCGGGGAGCATTTGGAAGAAGGCGGACACCTCAATACGTCTCGAAAGAAGGAATAGTTTAAAAGGGGCTCGGGCAGATTTCCCACAACACACGACGCTTGTCAAATAGCCAGAAAGGTGTGCACATTGGAAGATCTGCCCACTACGACTACAAGATCATAAAATCTGGAGCAACAACCAGAAATGCGACCAACCAAGATGTGCTCCCCCTTTTTTTTTAATCCCTGTTTCTAATGTAATAACATCAGCACTGCAGAGCCAGTGCTCCAGCAAGGATCCTGTCGTCCTGTATGCTCAGTAAAAATGGATTTCACTACATTATCAATTCGTCTCTCTCCGCTTTTTTTAGGCATGTTGCTTTTCTTATTTTTTTTGTAGGTGATCATCCAGTAGTAAACATTTGAAGTACACCTGTCATTCGTTTTCAACGCAATGGTTCTTACACTATATCTTAGATCACGCTATACCATTAAATTAATTTTTACTAGTTTACTATTCCAAACTTTCCTTTTTATGGATTACACGATAAAAGTAATGCCGCACCGTACCACAGTTGTGAATAGAATGACTAAAAATATTCTATTTAAGTTGCATCACTGAATAGGTTATTAAAGTGCAGTGTCATAGCGTGTTTAAATGGAAGTTTAACTCAATTTTTTTAACTCATACGTGTACACTTTCAGATATCACAATAGAATTCCACCTTTCAGTACAACTTTGCTCTGACGGAATGTGCTCTAGCATACAAATATTTAAGTTATTTGATAAAATAAAGTACTAGTCCCCCCCCCAAATTTAGCAAGCGTAGAACACAACTTGGTTAAAATCTGGTTGACAGAACTTAATCAAAATAACTCTCGAGCGAATAACATGATGCTTGATCGAACTGTTGCCAAATAACAGATATAAATGACACCGTTTCCCGCTCGTATAAGAGAAGACACTAATACGAGACTAAGAGAGACGTATAAGAGAACACTTACACACCAAATCGAGTATATCGCACCAGAAGAAAATATTTAATCGCGAAACTCGCCACCAAACACGACTTTTCCACGTTACGTGCGTCGGGGCAGAATAAATCACCACCGCGAATTTCATGCTCACTAAACCCTTAATCAGATCCGGGCATACTCGGAATTACGTTACAACGAGGAATCCTCGTAAAGTTATTGTGGGGTTTACCTGCCCTTTTGTTGAGCACAATGGCACGTCTTGACACGGAGTAATTTTGCTCCTTAAATATGTAGGCGAGGGTATTAAACACTACCCGTATTACCCTTTCCGGGTTTGCTGATGATTCGTGATCTCTTAGTCTCGTCTGTTGGAATGCGTGGGAACGCTGCAATTCAAGGTGCTATTGTTATATTGAGTCGGAAATTCGGCGTTTGTTTCGGTGCGTAGGGACAAAAGCATAGATTCCAATTATCTGGTTGATGCCAGCTATGTTTAGAAAGGGGAGTGCACAAGTTCTAACTGGCGTATTGGTTTTGAGATTAAACATAACTAGTATTCTATTACTGCTTTGGTACGTTGCTTTAAAATACGCTTCTCGATGTCATGAAATCTGTTAATGGTGTAACATCCATCGCCCGAATGTTGACATGCCTCTCTACTGCTGTATCGTCTTGAGATTCTAAAACCCTTACAGAAATGAACGAATTCGTTAGGTGATTTGGTTTTTATGCGAGAGCGCAAAGAAATAAATGAATGAAACTTTAATATTGAAATAAGATTATATTTAACATAGTTAAATTGCAATTTGAAACAATACTATACCACAGGCCTCGAAATAGATTTTTTAATACAGGTGCACAAGGTGCACAGGTTATATTATAGGTGCACAGTAAAAAAAACGTAATGTAAGAGCATTGATATAATGTAAACTACTTTATTAGTTGGTTATATTCAGATAGGTTAGTAGTAGATAGTAAATAAAAATATTTAAACATCTAAATTCCCCCTTCTTCGGCGCACGGCTACGGCGATAGTCGCTTCAACAGTGCCATCTGGAAACTGTTTCGATCTTCGGAAAGTTCTATTGGCAGTGGCACAAGTAAACCTTCCTCCTCTATAAACCCGTTAAGGCCCATCAATTTTGTTTTCGCATAGTGCGTATTACGGAATTTTAATTACGTTCATTTACAGCGAGAGAGGTCGATACTAATAGTTTGTTCAAGCATCAAAATAACATAAAAGGTTCCATCCGCTTTTTTAAGGTTAGGTGCACGGCATACACCTAGCTGGAAAAAATTAGGTGCACAATTTTATTTCCATGTGCACAGTGCACCCGGGTATTTCGAGCCCTGCATACCATATAATGGCTTTCACAGCAAGTGGCCTAACCGACCAACATATCCAATGAAGATAAATGTGAATTTCTTGACACCATTATATATACCCACAATATGATTAAAGATTCTAAAAATTTGTTTTCCAGTGATCAATAATAAGTTATTTTAATTTTAAAATGCTTGTACCTGCAGATTAAAAAAAAATAATAATAAAAGGTTTTGATAGAAGGTAACAATAAAATTTTCGGAGTTTTGTCGGTTAGACCAGTATTGCTCTGATAGCCACACGCATACAAATATATTCCAAAATAAATTTACTAATGAACAAAATGTAATGTACACTATATAACAGAAAATCGACGCACCAAGAAAGTGCAGAATTGCAGTGGTGTCTGGCTCGATCATCTTGGAACGGCGCTGACTATGCTGTGGATAATGCTGTATGGAAACGTCCAGGGCAGCGAGGGGATCCTGTTCTTACTATCGCACAATTGTCCTCAATAGGGCGTTATGATCTGGAGTGCCATCTCCTTTGATAGCCAAACTCCTTTGATAGCAGGGTTGACAACCGTCCCGGATTGGACTGGATTGTCACGGAATTGAAGTTGCTGTCCAGAATTCCGGTTGAATGTAAAACAGTCCCGGAATTTCAGAGAAGGCATTCGACCAATATCACCTACACTCCAAAATAATTCTTTCTATTACACATTACTTCGTGTCCATTAAACTTCCGTTCCTCACTACTATCCCAAGTATAGTCACTCTAAATGCAAAAGATCGTATGTTAAAAAAATTCATTTTTGCTTTTATTATTGCTATCCATAAGCGGCATTTTGTCATTTCCATCTGGTGGTAAAATCGTATGTAATAAGCTGATCCAATTAACTAATAACAAAACCAAAAGTATATTATTATGTAATCAAATCACAAGGAAAAAATTCGTTTTTTGTTGCTTTATTGAAAAATGCAATTTTTAGACATCGACCTTTGACACTTTGAGTGACAAATTAAACACTACAGTTTTCAGCAATATTTCTTGGAATTGTCTCAGAGAAAGTTGGCAACCCTATTTGGTAGTCATTTCTGGCAAATTTACAGCACAGCGGTACGTAGACGACATTTTACGACCGGTTGTGTTTCCCATTCCTTTTGCGACACCCCGGACTTACTATTCAACAAGATAATGCCCTGCCGCACACGGCACGTGTTGCTATGAATTGTCTTCAAGCTTTTCCGACACTTCCTTTGCCAGCTAGGTCTCGTGTTTTCTCTCCCATAGAACATATTTTGGACGTTATTGGAAGGCGATTGCAACCATCCCGGAATGTTAACCATTTAGCCCGATAGTTGGAGACAATTTGGCAAGACATTCCACAAGACACCATCCGGGAACTTTTTCAGTCTATACCACGCCGGGTGACAGCTTGCTTCAGGTCAGAGGTGTACCAACGCCTAACTGACTTCCTCTCTTTGTAACGGTCAAACTCTGAGATAAATAATTCAATTGTTCTGAAATTCTAATCGTTTGTTTTCTAAGTATGTTCTTCACATCCACCAATTCTTATCGCAATCGAACAACTCCTTCTTGCTGCGTCGAGTTTTTTGTTATAGAGTTTATCTTGCTATAATAAAAAAAAAATTGTCAATCTTTTTCAGGTTTATTCGCTTTTTGATTGGTAATAGCGAGTCAAGTGATAGCGACATAAACACAGTTTTCTTTTTAATTAATTCATTCATAAAATTTGAGAGCACGCGCTAGAGAGTTTGTAATGTTTTCAGAAGAACCGTCAAATTCGGTCGCCGTTTTCATAGCAATAGTCGAATATATGAAAATATTATTATTATATGAAATGAAGTACTATTACAACAAACAACACGGATTAGCTAAAACATTTAAAATTATGAGATTTCCTCTGAATTTTAACACTATGTTGTGCTAAAATATTTCCTTTTTTATGTGGAAATAAGATGTTTTGTTCTTGACATTTAAAAAAACATTTTGTTTTTATTTACACTATATTTCCGTGTATGAGCCGAGAATTTTTGGAACGTTTTGTAAAGCTAAAGTCCTGGGGTCTGCTTATATCCGGATCCGCTTATCTGGCAAAAAAAAGTAGGCAATTTTCCGTTACTTGGGCGCATGCGATAAATATCGCAATAAGAAGGGAAGTTAACCTTCAATTAACGTTGTACTTGAGGTCCGGGGTCAATCCAGCAGCGATCCATATGGGGATGGATTGTGAAGCAATCCCCTCCTCCTCATTGTTGAAAAGTATAGTTCGCCAAACGAACTAAATATGATTGGGTAGCAATCACCGGGGGTTGACGAGTGATAGCGAGCAGGGAGCGGAGCCCACTGGTCTGTTATAAAAAAAAAATTGTCGGTCTTTTTCAGGTTTATTCGTTTTGTGATTGGTAGATAGCGAGTCTTGCGATTCAACGGGCTAATGAATTTGTAGCAAGCGCATTCGATAAACCAGTCCCCTAGTTTAAAAAAATAAAATAATGAGAATAGTTGCAACACCTTCCTTATTCACATGTGAATAGTGAAATAAATAGGGATTGAGGAATAGAGTAGTAGGATGGAAGCAGATAAAAGATTGTTTAGGTATCCCAGGAGAAGCTCTTAATTTGTAGGCGGGGGCATAAACATTACCCTTATTACCCTTCCCAGGCTTGCTGAGGATTCTTGTTCTCTGTCTCTTCTCTCGGAATGCATGGATAGGTCACATTTCGAGGTATTGTTGTTACATTGAGTTGGGAATTTGGGATTTGTTTCACAGCTATGGGAATAAACGCATTGATTGCAATTATTTGTTTTATGTTTTCTGTGTTTGGTATGACTATGAGGAGTGTGCAGACGCTATGTTCATACGGGAGTATTGATTCTGAGAAGATAACTAGTAATTGGGTTTGCTTTAATCCGTTGTTTCAACGCTCTAAGTGGTTTCGACGTGATAACTCGTCCATCTAGAGCTGACCAATTTTGCTTATGACGAGTATCTCTTTCATCAAGATCTAGTTAGTTTTCTTCTAATGACTAGATACCTCTTTCATAAGACGTAGTTAATTTTCTTCTAATGACCAGATATCTATTTTATCAAGATATATTTAGTTTTCTTCTATTTACTAGATATCTCTTTCATAAGATGTAATTAGTTTTCTTCTAATGACGAAATACCTCTTTTATCAAGATGTAGTTAGTTTTCTTCTAATGACTAGATATCTCTTTTATCAAGATGTAGTTAGTTTTCTTCTATTGACTAGATATCTCTTTCATAAGACGTAGTTAGTTTTCTTCTAATGACTAGATACCTCTTTCATAAGGCGTAGTTAGTTTTCTTCTAATGACATATCTCTTTCATCAAGATCCAGTTAGTTTTCTTCTAATGACTAGATATCTCTTTTTTCAAGATGTAGTTAGTTTTCTTCTATTGACTAGATATCTCTTTCATCAAGATCCAGTTAGTTTTCTTTTATTGACTAGATATCTCTTTCATAAGATGTAGTTAGTTTTCTTCTAATGACAAGATACCTCTTTCATAAGACATAGTTAGTTTTCTTCTAATGACAAGATACCTCTTTCATCAAGATGTAGTTAGTTTTCTTTTAATGACTGGATATCTCTTTCATCAAGGTCTGGTCAGTTTTGCAAATGACTAGATAGCTTGTCGAGACACACAATCACCAGGACTCTCTGCTGACGGAGTAGCATGTATAGCCCAATTGCCACGAGTTCATTCTTCCCACTTTACTTCCGTTTTGTGTTTGTGTTTTGCGTAAACCTTCAAGAAATAAATAGGTTGATTCGTTGATGTGGATTTTAATGCGCAAGATAAAAAAAAACAGATAAGCTGCGCCAAGCAAAAATAAATTAACTGAAATTAATTATTGAAATGATATTTCATTCGACATAGTTAATTATAATTTTTAAACGAAATTATATGCGAAATATAATGATACTAGGGGGCCCGCCCCCTGCTCGCTAACGCTCGCCAAACCCCGGAGGATTGCTTCTCAATTCTCATTGGTTCGCTGCTCGAACCTATGCTCGCTTCGCTCGCATCAATGAAGACACGTGTCCTAGTAGAAAGGATTGATTACAAAATAAGATATTCCAAAAAAAATATTTTTCAAATCTAAATTTGTTGTATTACATAAAATATATATACAGTACCTCTGGAATCAGAATTTAAATGAAAACTTTGAGCAAATTTTTACTCGCAATGTGAACGCTGCTTTGGAAATTGAATACCCAGCATGTTGTTTGAGTGTACATTTCCCCAGTACTCGAGCCACTCATACACTTTTTGACTGAGTTTGTTGTCGAAAGTTGTAGTGCATGCGTCTTGTACTATAATTGTTAGCCTTGAAAAGGACCGTTTTTTAAATAGCCCTGAAAAGATCCTCCGCTTTCTTAGATTTCTATTACAAACCGCAACAGCTCGTCTAAAATGCATTCTTTTCAATAAAATTTCATCCGATAACGCTATAGATTCAAATGAGGCGCGAGGCTCCTAGTAAACAAACAATCGCACAATGTTGCCAAAACGCGGTAACAAATAACGTCTTTTTTGCGTGCCACGTAAGAGAAATATATATATAGATAATATTTATGAAATTATGTAGTAAATATATTTCACAAACAAAGCTTTAAAAATATTTTATTATTTTATGATTTGTTTTAAAGCTTAGAAGGTTCAAATTTTTTACAAGACTTTCCTCATTGGTACAGAGTGTCGTAAAAGTTCCCGTACTCCAACTTTAAAAATATATATTGCCCGTGGTTTTTTTTAAATTATTGAATTTTATCGTCTGCTTATAGTTTTATCAACTCTTTAATTTTTATCGTTTGATTTTCTTCACACTCAAGTTGTGCTATAATAAAGTTCCACGTCATTTTGTTCTTCATTGCAAGTAGAATATATCACCCATTCAGAGAATTACGCTGTTTGAGGCTTATTTTGAATGTAAATGATATGAAAGATGTACAGAATTTGACGACATAAATATCCAAATGATGCAATACCGAGTAAAGATACGCTATATCAACTTATTCCACAATTTGTTGCATTATTAGAAGTGAATGAACGAGACTCTTGGTTCTAACAACACGTTATAACCTGCCATACAAATTATGAAACCATGGGCATCCTTCAAGATTTTTTTGGCGATCAACTCATCTTAAGAAATCTTTGGCCACCTCGTTACCTGATCTGCGCATCCCTGACTTTTTTCTGTGGGTATATTTGAAGAACAAAGTTTATGAAGATAATCACCAAACAATAGGTGATCTGAAAATTGCCATTACTCAAAGAATACAAGAAGTCACTCCCATCATCTTGAAACGTGTTTCTAAAAATATGCGCAAACGACTTCGGCTTTGTCTCCAAGAAAAGGGCGGAAATTTTTAACATTGATTAGTAATGTAAGTCCAAAATTTTTTCCTAAGTTATGTTAAATTTGCTTTTTACAGTCAGCACAAAAAGAATTGTTTTAAAGTTTGTTGATTTTGTATAATAAATTCACGAATCGTCAGTACGGGAACTTTTAGAACACACTGTATGTCGTGAAAAAGAAAAAAAGGGGGATTGAGTAATGGAGTAAAGAGATGTAAGCAGAAAAATATTGTTAAGTTATTACGGGAGCTCGATACCCGTGTTTACTAAAGAAAGTAAGCCGCATAGGAAAGGAAAGATCACTGGGCTACCTATGGGGTTGTGATGTCCGTACACACCTGTAATGCCTCTGAGGGCCAAAAAAGAAATCCCTAGCCTTAAATAAAGTTAATAAACGAGTTTATCTGCGGCAGAACGTGCAAAGACAGTTCATCTTCATTCGGTAAGAAGGAATAGTTTGAGATTCATTGCAATGCTTTGTATATTGTAAATGGATTTTTGCAATGATGGCTAAACTCACCACAATAATCCTTCTGTAGGATCAAAGATAGGTATGAAATATCCAATGTTTTAATAAAATTTATTAAAACAGACTCTTAAATATCTTTCTCGAAGTCCCGTCGAAGAATTTAGTGATTCTTAAACGAATCCATTAGAAATATATCCTCATGAAACTGCGATAGGCACTTTCGGAAGTATAGGTAGGAAGGTATTTTAATAAATCTTTAACTGCTGTCATGGGTCTCACAGACCCCGAGACATTTTTAACAGGTCGTTTCCACCTCTTAAAGTTAATATTGGTCCCTGTCCTATTCAGTACCTTCCTACCACGTCCAACAGAAGCCACATTCCAAGACTGGTTTGGATGCCCCAACTATTTCGTATTTCACACTATTTGAATTTCCCGCGTGGTCTCTTAGACCCCTTCACAGCATTTGCGTTACCGTTCTTATTGAATGAAATCGTCTAAGTTTGAGAAGGGAATTTCGGCAGAGAGGCTAAAATGGGGACAAACTTTACCAAGAAACGACCTGTGTATTTTACACAAAAAGAAAATCAGGATATTGTTGATAATGGGTCGGAAATAGAGTACTTGGACCGACCATGAAATTTCGGATAATATTATTGAAACCGAATACGAAACGGATTCGGAAATTTATGCAGATGAAGATGAAGACATTTCAAGTGCGTCTTCACAAGAACAATATTTCTACTGAAAAAATAATTTCAAATGGGATGTCTGGGGTGGGGGGAACCTAATCGTGCCGTTAGAACACCAAAACACAACATAGCTTTACAGTTTCCAGGGTTGAAAAGTCCTGCAAAATTAGGTCCGAAAGCTGAGCCTGAAGAGACATGGAATCTACTTTTATATAGTAATATAAAATGTATTTCATATTAAGAATTGGATTATCTAAATTTAAAATGTATAAATAGTATAATTACCTAAAGAATCTTTCATTAATATATTATATTCATCAACTTTATACGCACTTTAGTGAGCGAGGTTGTAGAGACCCCTCCACACTAGTTACGAGACGGTTGGTGACACAGAAGTTAAGGGTTAAAGTCGTATTCTAGCAACACAATAGGCTATAGGCGACGGCCCAGGATCTATCTAAAAGGGAAAGATCAGAGGACAACATCACGTTATTTTGAAAAACGGTCAGATGACGAGGCAACACTTGAGCTGGCACCCCACTCTCCTAACTTCCACGCCAGCCAACGTGACGACATTTGAGGTTACAACATATTCAATGTGCACCAGATCCCTTGGTTCAAGACGGTCTTTGGATGGATTCGAACTCGCAAATCTCCGGTTGATAATCCGATGCTCTTCCAACCTGGCTTCCGCAGCTCTTCGGAAGTATAGAAGAAAAATATTTTCATACTTTTTTCTGAAGAATAAATATTACCCAGTTTGTTTCAATCTATTGACATTATTCAATATTTTTCAGACGACAAGGGATATTTTCTTTTCAAGGCATCGTATATGTATACAGTAGCAAACATCTTGGTTTTAAAAGCTTTTCCAGTCTTTATTTTTCAGCGGTTGCAAAAGGTTAGCTTTTCTGACATCATAGAGTAAACTATATGCGTGAATATAAAGTTTACCCTAGGACATTAGAAATGTTTTAATCTTTTAAACCAATATAAGTCCGATAAAAATCCATTTCTAGGCCAAATTTTATGGTAAACATATCAGTTTGGTTAATTTAAAAAAATAAGAAATTTCAACTTTAAATAAAAGAATTGATTTTTTTTCATCTACTTGTGTCTTATGTACTTAGACACTATTTATCCAAAATTACTTAAATTCACTTCTAAATACAAGATTTGTGAATTACTACACTTACGTAACATGCTTTGTGGCAGTTGTGAAATGTGTGGTTTACGTTACCCGTATATATTATTTACATATTTTCATATATTATTAACTATAGATATCATATATTGTTAACTATATATATCATACATTATTAACTGTATATATCATATTTTATTAACTATATATATACCATATATTATTAACTATATATCATATATTATGAACTATATATATATCATATATTATTAACTATATTTTCTTACATTATTAACTATATGTTCTTACATAAGCAACCTAAATCTTTCAATTGTGCACAGCCAAACGTAAAATGATGCATATAAATTTTCAAAATGTATTGAATGTATAGAAAGATAGCGAAATGTGTGTGTGTATTTGTATGAAATACAAAATGAAAAATCGATTAACGTTTACATTAAACTGTAATTTTACTACAGTAAAAAGTAAACATTATTCGATTTTTTCATTTTGTATTTCATACAAATACATTTCTCTATCTTTAAATATATTTTACTGAATGATATCGTCTTTAAAACTATTATTGGCATGGCTATTAGAAAACAAATGCAATTATATATGTAGACGCTTTTATAAATATAATTTTTTTGACACTTCTATTGATATAATTTATGACTTTTGTTCCTTTATTAAGTAACTAAATTAATACAAAATAAAATGCTTTAGGAAAATATGCAAAGTTATATAGAAACTGAATTGCTAAATTTAAATACAATGCATACTCCCATTTTAAAGAACGAATAGCACCCACAAAAATGTTCCATTAGAACTTTGGTCCACAGTGAGAAACTTAAACATTCTGAGACACTGAGAAGTCTCTTACTTCTTGAGAGTAGCTATAAAATTCACAAGATATTTTTTTCAAATCGAAGCACCCCTTCGCACTTTTGTAAAAATTCAAGAGTTTTGTAAAACATTTCTTGAAAAAGAGAACCGCATAATTCCCTCGCCGCTTTCCTCTAGTAAGTGGACGTAGAGTTTAAATTTTCCAGTGTCCTTTTCTTGTTTCTTCTATCCCTCGAAATTCTTCGGAAAACTTATGGAAAGAAATTCATCCCTTTGTGCAACGGGGAAAACGGATATCAGAACCCACTGATAATAGAAAACTGATAACAGGATGCATGGATAATGGATTGGGATCTGCTTACTCTTGGTTACCTAGACAACCATTGAAAATGGCGGAGGCACTTGAAGAAAGTCCGATTATTTTTAAGACAGAATTTAATTTTGTGACATCAATTGAATTGGTCATTGAGGATGTGTGTTGGGAAGATAAAATATAACATATTCATGCTTTTAGATACCGTATACCTGTATTTTAGAATAAATTCAAATATATGCAGTGAAATTCCTAGAAACACTTTTTTTCAATATACTATTAATATTCACTATTCCCAGATGTTTAGTACTTCTGCTAACGCGCCATGCTTGGCGCGCCCTCACTCACTGAGGGGTTGACTTCTTTTGTAACCTGCTTTTTGCCCGCCAAAACCTCAGAACGAATTTTGCCCTTGATATGTGATGTTCTCCCATAGCGGAGCAATGCTATGCTCCTTCTTCGTTTTGAAATAAACAGCAATTTTCTCTAAAAGGCTTCACTGCAACATTTATGTTCTCACCGCAATCAACTCTTCAATATACAGTCCACTCTCACTTGTTACACCGCAAATCTGAACTTAGTTTACCCGCTTTGAAAATCCAGCTATCGAGGAATCCTAACCCTACACCAGAAATCCCTGGCAGACTGATTTATTAAATGCCATTGCATTTGTAGCTTAGAACCCTGTGAAAAAACCTTTGAATTTAACAAATGTAAACTCTCCAGGCACTCTTGACTCTTTGCACATACTTTTGCCTCTTTGAGTCTCACTGCTGTGTTCCACTGTTAGTAATTCACGTTCAGAAGTTCATAGTTATATTATCTTCTTCACAAAATGGTGGACAAAGTTGAAAAGCTGATCGATGCAACAAAACTTCTGAGGAATACGAAACACGACTTCGTCAGAAGGAAGCGTCAAAACCTCTCGAATGCTGAGCTCGGATATGATGAAATTTGCACAGCTTATTATATGCTACTATTTTGCCCAAGTGTCTTTCCCTTAGAACCATACAAGTAAAGTTTAACGTAGAATGATCCGCAAGAAACTAGTGAACACAAAATGTAAAAAGCTCTCACGAACAGAGCAATCGGAAGAGGAAAGAAGATAAGACATAACTTAGTAAAATTACGTTTCTGAAGCAACAAAACTTTAGAACGCTGAGGTCTGGCGTTACGAAATTTACACAACTTATTCTACTAAGAATTTCAAGAGCAAGGGAATATTTTCAGCTTGCTACGCGGATTCCTTAAAACCACAGAAGTAAAATTTAACATAGACAGAGAATTTCGCAAGAAGAGACAAATATTTTAACCAAACTTTAATCAACAAAAAAAGTCAGAAACTTTCTCGAGCCTAGCAATCGGAACATGAAGGAAGTACGTGAAACTGGAAAAGCTTAAAAGCAACGAAACTGCTGAGGAAATGGAGACGCGACCTGGTTTGTCTGAAGCAGCAAAAAGTCTCTATCGAAGTTGGGTAGAAAATCTAATCTGTTAATAAATAAATTATTATGTCCTTATCTTATGTCTTTAACCACACGGTCCATGAATGCTTTCTTTTAATTTTAATAAGATGCACCTATAACCTTCCATGCTAAAAGTGTTTTCTCTTTTTACTCTGCAAGATTGAATGAAAGCATTCATTTACTGAAGCAATCGTAATGAGATAAACTTTGTTAGCCATTACATAATCTATTCGAATCTCATGTAATTTTACCAACGTTTCGCATTAAACTTTCAATTATCCAAATGGTTTTCGAGGTATCCCTGATTGTATGTGCTGATTGTGCAGTTTAACATCATCAGACATTTTGATCTAGGAAACAGAATGGTTTCTAGGATTAAAATAACCACCTGGTATCGAATAGTTTCAAATAGTTATCAACGCTGTGATGATGATGATGTCGTGTCTACGACGAGTCTTGTTCAAATGGTGCCATGAGCAGTTATCAACGCTGTGATGACTATCAGAATGATATACTTGGGATATAAATACCGAAAATGAGATGGATTTTGCTCCGGATAATTAGTATGCCATTTCTCAGCTTCATCAGTGTCATAGATCATTCTAGAGCAAACTTAATACTTTTTTTTAGAATATATTACTTGTTTCATACTAAATTCCTTATCTCAATACAATGCATGAAAGCATAACATTTTGGATTTTAATACAATTTTAATCTTGCAAGGTTACTTCATTCTCATTATTTGCACACACCTAGAGCTTATGTAAAAGAAGAGCCTAATATTCTGTTTTCAGTAATAAAAACTATTTCTTCGAATAAATCTTTTGTTTTTGTTCACTAAATGTCAAAAGAAAAATCATTGCAAGTACAGATCATTATAGTTTATATGCAAAACTCGCTTTAACTTGAATTTGATACTCAATTTTCAAACTTCTATTTCACACCGATTTTTAACTTTTAATCAAAATTTTCCTGATATTTACAGAGGCACTGTAAAATAAAAATAAAGCTTCAGATTTAACCTATTATAGAAGTATTTCAAAGTTCTTAACAATGGCATTCTCTAAAAAGCAGTCTTCCTAAATACACTGTCACATCTAAATTGAAGAGCTGATTTATACGAGAAAAGTGAAAAAGCATCACATAAATTTCTGTAGAATACGAGAAATAGTAATACCTTTCCTTGAAATATTACAAAACGTACTTGTAGACTAAAGACATGGCTCTCTAGTCTAGACAGAACAGTTTGAAAAATAGAAACAGTTTTAGAAACCAGACTTTCAATACTAGATTTAAGTGTATTTCCCCATGCTAATATTTTACGTTTTAGCACTTTAGAATACTTAAAAGTATACGTTCAGTTCATAACTCTCATGGTTAGTAATTAATCAGGAAGTTCTGACAAGTAGAAAAATTAAAACTAGTCTCTAGAATGCAACTAATAAATTAACTATCAATCACGTAGCGTCAATGGACACGGCTCATAAAATCTCACGTAAGGATAGTACTCTAATCGTTCATTTATTACTTATTTTCCGGAAGAGCATGGAGCGAAAACGATTGATCGTTATCCCAAACCCCTCTCGTCAATTTCACGAAAAGTAAAAAACAACGAGGTGATACATATAGTGGCTTCCAAAAGTGTTCATACACTTTACAAATTTGTAGAAAAAGCGCTGTAGTCCGGAACAGAATTCGAATATGAAGTCCAATATTTTATTATATAATCTCCATGTGATTCTGAATAAACCTAACCATCTAATAATATTAACTCATTTTATTTTCATAAAAATAAAAACGCAAGGAGGCAGAAAAAGAAGATGTCACAAAAGTGATCGTATATCGAAACGTTTTCAGATAAATTCATAAATAAAATTATCGTCTATCTCTTTTTAAAAGTTTTGTGGATTATGGTGACATTTAAAAATCGTTTGGCTTTAATTTTTGCTTGCTTACATCGTAATATTCTATTTATTATTTGAAAATGGCTCGTAGTCCTAAGGAAACAATGAACAACCTTCGAAATTTGATTATTTTTTCGAAGAAATCATAGTAGTGGTAAATCAGTTAGGAATATCGCTAAATTAGTAAATTTATCCCATTCTACTGTGTAATATGTGATAAGACGCTTTAAAGAACAAAATCGGATCGAAAACAAGGTAAGAAAAGGTAGTACAGCAATGTTAACTCATCGCAATCAGAGATTTATAGTTAGAAAATTTGTGAAAAGTCCATGTTTGAGTGCTGTGAAACTTTCAACAGAATTTAATGAAACATTTTCTACTTTATTTTCATCCGAAACTTTCGACGAGTGCTCAGATTAGCTGGATTAAATAAGCGTTCTGACTGAAGAAAATGCGCTGTAAGTGCGAATTAGAAAGCTTAGACTTTCCTTCACAAAATCAAAGATAAATAAGCCCGAAACGTATTGGAATCATGTCTTATTTGCAGATGAAATAAAATTTAAGAATTTTGGTTCTGATGGCCGTATAATTGAATGGAGAAAAAAAAATGAGGAACTTAAACCTAAGAACGTAGTTGGAACAGTAAAGCATGGAGATAGAGGTGTAATTGTGTGGGGTTGCATGTCAGCATCAAGACTAGGTAATTTGGTATTTATTGATGACACATAATGAATAATGCTCTTTATTTAAATATTTTAAAAGACAATTAAAAATTATCAGCACAAAATTTGGTTATTGGAAACAATTATATTTTTTATGAAGATTAAAGAACCTAAGCACACGGCTCTCAACATTCGCCACATTTGGAGAGAAATGAAGGTTAGAGTACGAAAACACGATATTGAAACGAAAAGTGAACTAGAAACTGTAATGATGAAAAAATGTAGGAACATTGATGCAGTAATTACAAAAAAACTAGAGCATTTTACTCCCAGACGTTTAAAAGCTGTTGTGGATGCTATTGCATATCCTATTAAGTATTAATTTACCGAAATATTACAATATTTACTAATTTGTAGAGATTTTTTTAAAGTGTACGAAGACTTTTGTGATGTAACTATACTGTTACGTTTAGGTTATTGACTTTTCAAAAAAATGTTTTACTAAGTTTTTAAAGTCATTTATGTAGTTTTGCTAAGAACAAGTTATAGATATTATTAAAAAATCCCCATTATGAAATATTAGTTTAGATTAATTCTGTAATAATTAATGTATAGAGCAATATTTCGTTGAAATTCTTAAGTGTACGAATACTTTTGGAAGCCACTGTATTTAGCTTCGTGTGGTGATTGGCTTTTCGTTCCAATTCGGGGTACATCAACTACCCAGCGAGCTTTTATTCAGCACATTAAAAAAGTATTAGAGGTAACTACCCAATTTCGAATTTGATCGGCCCCGATTATGTTTTCCTTCTTTGATAACAAAACAGATTTTTAGAACTTTTGAGAAATTGGCCTTTGAACGGAGAGGACTTTCTAAAATGACAGTCCAATTTAGAATTATCAGAGTTTATGATTGAAGTACTTGTGTAGCTAATTTTTGGGTTACTTAAGTAGCAAATCAATCACACCTATTCGCTCGAGAAAATGACGCAACTCAAAATGTTGATTTTGCTTTTCCCTTACCAAATGATTTTGTTGAACAAAAAGAAAAAAATCAAATGAAAAAGATGACAAACAAAACTTTTTTAATAAAGATAAGAATAAATTAATTATATAAATGACGAAATGACATGAAAATATGTCTCGAAGATTTTAAATATTTTCAGAATTGTATTTAAAAATTAAGGGGGTCCGGGACACATTGAAAAAAAAATTTTATTAATTATTTTAGAATTTTGAATTTTTTTGCACTGATTACCCATCTAACTAATAAACAAAATCACGACACAAAATTTTTCCAAAAGTTCTTTACAAATTTTTAATTAAAATTTTTTGAAAAAAAGAGGGGTCATTTTAAATTGCTAAGGCTCAAAATATTTTTGATACATTTTCAAAATTCTTGCAGTAAATTATTCACAAATTTATAAACTTTAATTCTGATTCAGCAATTTAAAAAATATTAATTTAATAAAAAATAAAAAATATTTGAATGAAAATTTTTGAAAATTTTAAGGTACTTTTTTTAAAAAAAGTCATATTTTTAAAAGCAAATATTTGTTTCAAATTTACTGAATCAAAATTAAAGTATAATGTTTGAAAAAGATATATTCCAAATTTCAACTCTTAAACTTTATCTGTTTTCGACTTATAGCAATTTGAATACAGGAAATCTTGAAAAAATATATCATGGAAAAAAACGCATTTAAAGTTTTAAGTACAGAAGTTGTTGCCATGACAACAACTGTCAAGAGTGTTATATTTTTAAAACAACGCACCACAAAAATTATTATATCTCTAGTTCTAATTAAGATAGAAACATGATTTAGATGTCATTTTAAGCAGAAAAACACAGAGAATTTTTTAAAATAATAAAAAAAAATTTGAAAATTCGACGATTTTTGTGTCCCGGACCCCATTTAATTTCTTTAGTTGTATCAATTTTCAGGAGAATGTTTAACTTGTAAAATTTCTTTTAGATCCTTTTGTGAGCGTTCTAAACTTCCTTATTTAAAAATAGAACCAGACTTTATGGCAACCCCTTTGCACAATAAATTAGAGATCACTTGCAGTTTCCATCCAACTTTTTATTTCGGAATTAACGTTTAAGAATTATTATTGTCACTGAGGTTTTCGATGCTGTGAAAATCTTGTGTTTCTACAAACACTTTCGTGTTATATTTATTTACAATTCTTTTTAGATATAACTAAGAAAGTTTAAAAATTTCTAAATCCACTTAACTATTATGGATTCTACTCATTTTTAAATGAAGAAATTAGTAGACCTTTAATAAAGGCGATAGACGACACACATCTCCCAAAGCTTAGAATTTTAATAATTGAAAGAAAATGGTAAGAATCACTGATTTATTCGTCGAATTTAATTATTACGTAAGATATCGCACCCCAGATAGAAAAGTGACACAAGTCAAAATTTCAGAATTTGAGAAACATCAACGTAAAGGATACTATAAAACTTATATTCAATTAGTATAAGCTTCTTTTACGTTTCAGGTAAGTATTTATGGTGGTAATGACTATTATATTCTATAGAATAGAATACAGTAAAACCTTAATAAGTCGTCACTCCGCTTAAGTCGTCGTTTTCCTTTGGTCCCGACAAAGTCTCATGCACAACAATGTAAAATAACCCTACTTTACCCTTCACCAAATTTAATTCTACTCCGGATAACTCGTCACCCTCAAAAAAGGCCAAAAGCATCTTTCTTCTCCATTTTGCATGCCATCGTGTTGTCTTTTCAGCCCGTCCCTTCACTTTCACCCACTAACCGGTCGCGAATACTTAACTCGGCGGTAAAGGGGTGCCGAATTTTAACGATGACGAGCCCACAGAACTTTAAGCACTAGTTTTTACTGGGAGTTTCACCAATTCACCCCCCTTTGGAAGCTTTTACAAAGGGAACCGTTTCGTTAATGACCTTCCCTTGTGTCCAGCACCTGTTGTCCGACCTCTGACTGGATGATTGGCAGGTGATGATCATTTGCACACAATGGTCAATGGGGAACACAATGATCTGCCTTGAAATTTCTTATCAATGTTACTTTACGTCTCCGTTCTGCACTGGCTTATTTTACCGTCTTTTGCCTGATAAAACTCGAGTCATTTAAGGATAAAAAGCAAACAACGCGTGACACTTCTGCATGGAGCTAATATGAGAAACTAAAACCACTTGTGATAGGCAAAAGCAAAAAGCCCCGCTGCTTTAAAAATGTTAAATCCCTTCCAGTTGAATAGGAAGCAAATTCAAAGGTATGGATGACTACAACGATTTGTGAACGACATATTCGTAAACTGGATTCTCAGTTTTCGCGTCAAAAAAGAAATGGCGCTGTCATTGTCGATAACTGGTCCGCCCACAGTCATCCCGAAAATTTAAAAGCGATCGAAGCTGTTTTTCTTCCTACGTAACTGCACTTCTTCAGCCTTTAGATCAATAGCTAATTCGTGACTTTAAACGAAAGTACAAAAAAAGCTTATAAAGGTCCTTATAAAAGCATTGGATAGGAACGAAAAGCTAGAAGTTTCGGTTTTAGATGCGGTAAACTATGTATACAAAAGTTGTAGTTCTGTTTCATCACAAACTGTTTCGAATTGTTTCCGACATGCAGGGTTCATTGCAAACGCAGAATCAGAAGAAATCCTAAGCGAAGACATCATCGACCCGGAACCATTAGACTTTGCTGCAAATCGCAAATGAAAAAGGGTGCTACGTCAATGACGTTTATGCGTTTGACAAGATTGATAGCGACATCGCAATCTGCTCACAAGCGACTGTAAAAGCTTTGACATCCGAATTTTTGGAAGAAAAACAAAACAGTTCAAGTGAGGAGAGCGATGTCGAGAATATGGATCAAACCCCACCCAACAAGACAAAAACAATTGAAGCCCTGGAGAGAGTTCGACAGTACTTAACATCCATTCAAGGTACAACAGACGAAGAATTTAAAGCCTTAAGTACACTGCTGGTCACCGAAATTGCAACACCAAGAAAGACAAAATCTATCACAACAAAATTTATTTTGTAGATAACATGTTGACCAAGTATCAAATGATTAAATTTATAGACTTCTGTGAAGTGTGGTTCCTGCCAAAATCAGTAGCCAGAGTAACCGCCATTGTTGGATATCACCGCTGCTACACGCCTCTGCATTGATTCAAAGAGACTTTGGATGTGTTCTTGGGGCACAGCAGACCAAGCAGCTTCCACACGTTACCAAAGTTGATCTGGTGTGGCAGCTGGGGATGTAATCTGTGTCAATCGTTGAGCAACCATGAACCACATGTTTTCTATCGGCGAAAGATCGGGAGAGCGAGCTGGCCAGGGAAGCAATTCAATCTGGCGATTGACGAAGAACACTTGGACGTGTGGTCGTGCATTATCCTGTTGAAATATGGCAGTAGGCATGCCCTGATGGTAAGGAAGGACAACTGGAAGGTACCGGCAATGCGTACTAGAGGAGTGCGAGAGTGATATACAATACCGCCCCATACCATAGTACCCGGTGCAGGACCAGTGTGGCTGTGCATAACGCAGCTGTTCAGCATCCTCTCTCCACGGTGTCTCCAGACTCGAATCCGACCATCATGGTGTTGCAGACAGAAGCGTGACTCGTCAGTAAAGACAATTTCATTCCATTCTGCCGTCCACATCCTTCTTTCATCACACCATTGGCGGCGGAGACGTCTGTGGTTCTGCGTCAAGGGTAGACGAAGCAATGGACGTCTTGCGGACAGACCACTCTGCTCCTAAACGGCGTCGAATGGTACGCGCAGACACTGGATGATGCGTTACAGACTGAATGTGCTGTGCTATGGTTCGTGATGTGGCTGAGCGATCCGTCACTGCCATACGCACAATATGCCTGTCATCACGTGAAGTGGTGCACTGAGGTGGATGCGATCGAACACGTCGGTCCGTCGTACCCTCTTGCATCCAACGATCACATATCCGTATTACAGTAGTTTGCTTTCGTCCAACACGACTACCGATTTCCTTGAAAGATAATCCACAATCTCGGTAAGCCACTATCCTTCCTCTGTCGAACTCGGATACTTGATCAAAAGATGATTGCTCTTTTCTACAAGGCATAATTGATCGTTTTTTTGAAAAAAAATCACAAGAAAAACGCAGTTGCCGTACTTGAAATCGTCGAAATCTCCAAGCCTTAAATAGCGCTTTGAAGTGGCGCCACAGGCGTGCGTGATGTGCGTCTGCGCTGAAATTATAATCATTTGCATATCTCACCTCCGCTAATGCATGTTGTAAATTTCATATTATTTGCATGCTTCCTTCAGGGTGTTGCATTTACTGTGGCCAGCAGTGTATATACGTAAAGAAAGTTATTTCCAGTGTTCAGAACCTTCATCAATCAACACGGTTGGATTATTTTAATATACCAAAGGAAATAAAATAAAATGTGGTAACTATAAAAAGTGGTTTTTTTATTTTTATTTTTTTTATTTCCACTCATTCATTTGCATGTATTGATTTCTGAAAATCTTGTTTTGTCACCGAATCCTACAGCAAGTCATAAAAATAGTATTTCAGTGGTTTTTTTTTCAAAAATTCCCACTCCGCCTAAGTTGTCAAAAATGTTTGGTCCCTTTGTGACGACTTAACGAGGTTTTACTGTATAACACGCTGGGGCATACATGTCATACACCTTATACATGTTTTTCAATGACATGAAATCAAAAATTTTATTTTTTGACATGTGTCACTTTTCTTGTCGTATCTTAGTCTGATTTGTATTACACACACTATAGGTCAATCAATAATAAATGCTAACCAATATCACAACAAGAGGGATATTCTAAATTGGTTATTTACAGTGCTAATGTTTACTAGCTTCTAATGGACACACAACCTAGAAATTGAAATTAATAATTCATGAAACTCGATGGTAGATAAAGTTAAATGGATATAGTTACATAACTGTCTTCAGATCAAACCAAAATTTGAAAAGATTGAATAATTTGCATATGGAATGATATTCTCGAGGTATGTAATAATTTAGTCTCGGACTTTGATGACATTCTCCTCTTCTTAGATTTAAGGATTGTTTTCTTTATCAATTATTAGTGTACTTACTCTTTGAGGACTTCAAAGAATTACTTTAACTTACGAAACATATTTGCTTTAAATTATTGCGCCTATTTCTATCATTTAAAAATGTTTAAAATATTTGCTTGCAAATTTATTTCAAATTCTGCATTCAGAATAGGGATTAACAAAAAAATATCTTAATAGCAGATCATACTGTTAACTTGCATCAAGACATTGTCAATAGCTACTAGTTATGAAGAGAATCCTTATTGTTCATTTCAAAAAATGATTTTTACGGAGTACCGAATTATGCTTTCGTATGCGTTTTCTTTATTCTTTCTCGAGTTGTTTTGTGCATTTTACCGACCAAAATCTACTTTATTAAAATACTTTACTTATCTTAATCCACTTTATGAACTGCTTAGTTTAAATTTATGTAAAATATAATTTTGTAAATACACTGGTGTAAGAAATTAAGAGAATTTCCAGACTTGGTCGATTATCTCTAGAACTACTGTACCGATTTTAATGAAATTTGATATGTACATACATTGATACAATACAAAACAAATAACCTTTCAATAATTGTAATACACACACGTGATCGTGCGTAACACTCGTTGGAGTCGGAAGGTATGAAACAGCGGTTGCAGAATAAACAAAAAATGGGTTAATACGGGGTATGGTTCCCTCTTACACATATACAGGTCTCGCAGCGTGATTTCATACTTGAAATAAGGCAGTTTATCACTTCCAGTGGCAATTGGTCCCACGCGTTCAGAACCGCTGTTTTCATTCCCTGGATGGTTCTCGGAGGGGGGTTGCGAGTTGCAATTGCCCTCCCCAGAGCGTCCCAGACATGCTCTATAGCAGTGCTCCCCAACCTTTTTATCTCCGCGGACCGGATCAACGTTTGATAATTTTAACGCGGCCCGCTGGGGGGAGGGGGGGGGGGAGATACGTTGATTGTTTATATTTTAGATTGTTTTGATTTAATAATTTTAATTTAATGGGATTTAAACATGCCTTTAAAATAAAATACAGTTACACCATAAAATGATTATATAGTGATTTAACATTTTAACTCACTAGAACGCTAAATCAATAAAATAGTTTCCCAACCACAAAAAACCCACGAAGCGCTCGAACTCTTTTAAAAGCAAAGACAGGTGATCGTGCACCAACTAGGAGAATGAATGTTTAGGCTCAGTCTCGCCTAAAATCTCCGTTAATGTCTCAAACATGTCCAAATGCCTCTGTTCACGGCCCGTCCCCACAACTTCAGTTTGGATTTAAATGCAGCTACTTTGTCTGCCAACTTGAAAACAGTTATCACATTTGTCAAAATTAGAAAATAGAGACATACAGAATTCAGAAATCATAATTGAAGCTCTAGTAACAGAACAAATTTCAAGTTCTGATTTACCGCCTCCTAACTTGAGTGGACATTTCATAGATAAGAACCGCACAAACCCGAGATAAATACACCAAAGTAAATAAAATGGAAAAAATTTAATATTTCTTGGACGGCCCGGTACCATTTGATCCATTGACCAGTACTGGTCCGCGGCCCGGGGGTTGGGGACCACTGCTCTATAGGGTTAAGTTCTGGAGATCAAGTCTGGCCGATTCATCCGGCGAATATCCTCACTCTCTAGAAATTCGTCGACCAGAAGAGCTCTATGTGGCCTCGCGTTATCGTTCAATAAAATGAACTCAGGGCCAATTGCACCCTTGAAAAGGCGAACATAGGGCTCCAAGACCTCATCCCTATACCTCACACCAGTCACACTGCCTCTTTCAAAGACATGGACAGGTGTGCGGCCATCCAACATGATGCCTGCCTAGACCATTAAACCTCCTCCGCCGTAATGGTCGATTTCGCGGACATGGGAGGGTAGGTAGCGGGTTCCTGATTCTCTCCATATGAACGTACGGCGAGAATCGGTGTTTAGGCTGAACCGGGACTCATCAGTGAAGAGAACGTTCGCCCATTGACCCATACTCCAATCTCTATGCTCTCTGCACCATGATAAACGGATTCTCCTGTTCGTAGAAGTGAGCGGGACGCAAACAGCAGGTCTTCTTGCGAACAACCCTCTCTCATGAAGTCTTTTGGAAACAGTCACCCTTGATACACGGGTTCCTGTGGCTGCATACAAGTCACGAAAGAGCTGAGAAGCTGTAGCACTCCTGTTACGCCTCGCTATAATCGACAAATGGCGATTTCCTCTGGCCGTCGTGGATCTTGGACGACCTTGCACAGGCTTTCTCTCGATGGATCCGGTATCCTGGAACTGTTTCCATAAGTTAAACACGACGCTGGGCGTTAAATTGAACTCTCTACAAATTTGGACTTGAGATTGACCTGCTTCTAGCCTCCCCACAATTCGCCACCTCATTCCATCATCTAAACGTTGGTGGTTACTCATTTTTACTGTTACAATTTGAAAATAACCGATTGCTGCAAAATAACACCAAGAAATTCGCCGAGGTGTGCTAGCTAACGAAATGCGTCTTAACTTACGCGAGCTTATGAATCCAGTTTCTCTACTGGCTCCATCTACACACACGTGTACGCTTACGTATTTGACGTACAAGATTTGCATTTTTGTCTAGAAGCAGTGATTTTACATTCAGTTCAGTTCTTTTCATGAAATTCGATAAAATATGCAAATTCTCTTAATTTATTTCACCAGTGTATATTACAAGCTGTTTGAGGGAACTTTCGCTAAAATTTAGATAGCTATTTTATTTTTAAAACCATTTTTCAAATCGTTTAAAAAATATTTTTCAGAATTTTTAATAGCACTTATAATGGTTTAGATCAACTTAACCCTAGACACTATTGAGTGTAATTCAGTACTGTTCATATCGGTATGATTGCACTCTGAATTTTGTTTATACCAGACATGCCCATGAACACTAGTTAATAGATACGAACTTCAGCACAAAATAGGAAGCATTGAAAGTCCCCTTTAAATTCATTTGAAGCGTAATTTTAAGATGCTTGAATTGCATTTAAAGATGAGATTTTGTTCAGGATGATTTATTCTTTTTTTTCCGACATAATTACTCGTTTCATTTACTTTGATATATTTTACTTATTTTAATATTTTCTTTTTACCAATACCCCTTTGTATGATGTCTATTTTTAATAAATAGTAATACATAAACGTAATTTTTTGAATCACTTTTGAGGGAAAGGATTATATATCAGTGCTACAAGCTCTGAGAAACAATCTCTTTTGGTAATAATGGTTTAAAATCCAATAAAAGCGATTGAAAGTAAGAATGTGAATTATGGATGTAAATAAATGAAATTAGGCGGTTGTGTAGGGGGGCTGGGTAGAAAAATAAATCCTTTTTATATTTGATGATGCGACCCATCCTTGTACAGGAGCAGTGATACACTTGAAATCTAAGGACATTAACCACATGAATTGGACAGTATACTCTACAGATCTTACTCTCCTTCATGAACTTTCTCCTTCTCCATGCCCATCAGAAAGTGTTCTCAAGAAGCAGGTGGCCCTGACACGAACCTCCTTATTATTTCGTCGCCTCTTCTAAAACTTGGAACTGTAATTACGATCTGATCACAATTAAGTGAGAGATAATTTTTGTACATAATCTGCTAAATTATCATTACGCTGAATCTTCTGTTCTGTTTAATTTTAGTGAAGTTTAAGATTGAAATTTAAATGAATGCTTAGAAAAATACTTCATTTATTACTGCGAGGAAACCTTAAAATGTAACGCTCTAGGGTGGCTACGGCCAATTTGTGAATATGGAACTGTTGACTAAAGGGTAGCTGATGTTACCCATTAAAAATCTTATTTTTAGAGTGAATTGGGTGACGTAGGGAGATAGTTGAGCCGTTATTTTTGAAAGTGGTATAAGTCTTTTTTTCATACATCGAGATATTTAAGGGTTTGCGTTAAATTAATTTAAAATATTGGCAAACGTTACTCGACTCGGATGATGTTTTTAACACTATAAACCTGTTAAATTTTACTATGCAACTATAATTATTAAACATGTTAAAGAAAATAAACTCTTTCTTTTTTCAAAGTGGACTTATACCACTTTCAAAAATAACGGCTCAATTATGTCATTTGCTGGAAGTTCTCTTTCATTTTGAAGTGATGCATCTGTTTCGTGAACAAGTGCTTCTTTTTGTTATGCTTTTTCCATATCCAAGTCACTGTTTTGAGAAATTAGAGACATGGCCTCCACATGCGGGAATCACTGGTATCATTTTAATAGGGATCGACGGCTATGGGGTCCTGGAAAATATTAAACGTTTTTATTTTCTGTGCTTTACTTGCAGGTAAATGATACAAGAAACGAATTGCATTTGTCCAAGTTAAACATTTAATATTAGGAATACACTTTTTCACTCCAATGGAATCGGCATGACTCAGTAGATATGCCCACTGAGCTAGCAATCTACAAGTACTCCCTATTAGGTAAGCAGGTTGTTGAATTTACATGATACTAGAACAATACAGCAATCTATTGGAGACGGTCTGGGATCAATACCGAAGGTTAAAAATCCGAACACAACCCCTCGTAATTTTAAACCACTGTCAGAGATGACGAGGTCAACTCCAGAGGTAGCGCCCTACTCGCTAAACTTCCACACCACGCCAACGTGAGGACCTTTGAGGCCACGACAGATTTAATATGCACCCTTCTCCACATGCACGGTGATCTTAACTTACCACCCTCCGGTTGGTAACCCGCGATTTTATCAACTGGGAAAAACCAGAATCCATTCCTCCCTGAATGTATTTTTCTCTTTTGGGTCTGTTAAAGTTTTCCTTGCGTGTGTATATCTATTTAATTGATTTATTATGAAGCAACTTGGACAAATATGTCATTTGCGCCGTAAAACTGAATTAATCCAATTTACCAACTCAATTAAATGATGGATTCCTGATCTAAAATATTATTTGAGTTCGTCATCTGAACTGGTTGACACACATATGGCCGTTATTTAACCTGGTACTGAGGCACCTCATATACACTACCTTACAATAATGGACCGGACAGCAAGATGTGATGGTATAAGGGAAAAAATACATGTTTTAATAGGGGTATGATTCCCCACGTGCTGCAGTTACACTAGCAACCCTTCTGGGTTTACTTTCAATAAGGTTTTGATACAAAGGTATGAGTATTTGTGTCCATTCCAGCTGCAAGAATGTCGCCATTTCGGACGTATTTCCCTGGCACGTAAGCGTCGTTCTAACGCGTCACACAAATGTTCCATGGGGTTTAGTTCGGGACTCTGAGAAGACCAAGAAAGACGTTTTACATCCGTATCTTGTTACAACTTCTTGACAGAGGCTGAAACATGACATAGAACGTTGTCGCCCAGGAAGTAACATTCATCCATTCCATAAAATTGGCAGAGCACAGGAAGAACCTGATTGTCCAAAATGTTCATGTAGGCGTCGGCGTTCAAGTGACCAGGTACAACATTCAAAGGTCCCAGGCCATACTACGAAAAACACTCCCAAACGAATCGGATTTTATGCAAATCCGCTGGCGTCCGGTCTATTTTTGTAAGGTAGTGTATATTAATCCTACCGAGACTTCAGATGTGGGAGCCTGGTTACATGTGCAAACCTTTATAAGTTTTTGAAATATTGGCACGCAAGCGCATTTGGGGAATTGAATATGTATATAAAAGCTTATTTAAAAATTAAATTATATTAATCATAGATTTGTTATAGAACAAAATTGCTTTTAAATACAATTTTTTTTTCAATTTAATAATGTCAACTGCAAATAAGGTAGACGTCTGTGTCCCACATGGTGAGCATTGACGCCACGTTTAATCAGAGGATATGTGAACATTCAATCCTTTAAGGGAAATAATACCACTTTGAAGTCGGGAATTCCCCTGATTGCTCTCTTTGTAACAGGACGTTTTACGAACAGTGAACACCTGACTGCACTTAATGGCCTTAATGCGTAGTTCAGATGTATCGGGAGCCGAGAAGGCTAATGGCTTAAGTGCAAACCGCCTGGTATCCGTAAATAAATAAATCCACGGGAGTGCGTTTGCGCTCAAACATAGATATTCGTGGGGCGTTAAACAAATTTATATAGCATCATAAATCAGAATATCTCACCTGAAGGAAACCCCCCAACCGAAAACAATCTTCCGTCGACGAAAGAACGACTGCGCTTTCCCTTGTCACCAATCACCTACGAAGTCCATTGAAACATCTCCCCCAGCCCCCACCCCCCTCAACCCCAGCCGTCGCTTCACTCCATCAATTCTTGTTGTGCTCCAGAAAAAAGATCCATCTTCGCTCTCCCACAATTCCTGCACCATCCCAAAACACAGTCGAAAAGGTGAGGCGGTCCCAGCCGACCAATCACGCGCTGGGATACAGTGTTCTCTGCTACACCCCCGTGTTTCCCGGACAGCTCGTTGCCAGTGCCCGGCACTGTTCCGGCTGAGTCAGGTATGCGTCCTCTAGCTCGTGACGGCGGCCGGACGGAGAGGGATTGAAGTCTGTTGTGCTTTGGTCTTTTGTTTCGGATCGTCGGGGGCCATGGCCCCGAACAGGAAAGTCCACGCTATCAAGAGATTGGTGTTGACTGTCATCGCGACGGGGATCTGTTTCACGATCTGGGCTGACAATAGTGAGTTTGTTTTTTTAGACTTTTGCTCGGTTTGTTTTTGGGGCTTTTATTTCACAAGCCTCGTAGAATTCTCGTTTCTTCAATGTTTACACAGTGGTGTTTCTTGTTCAGGGCGGGCCTCGGAATTAGGGCCGGGAAATTTGAATTTTTTGGGTGCCGTTAATAGCAGACTATTTTTTGTAAGTTAAAAAATATATTATTTTCTATAACTTAGAAGGGTAAAGAGATTATATGTTTTCCAAGTTATCGCATAATGAGTATCTATGTATATAATTCTCTTATGTGGCAAAGAAAAAAGACGTTATTTGTTAACGCGTTTTGGCAATACGATACGATTATTTGTTTACTACGAAGCCTCGCGCCTCAATTGAGTTTATAGCGTTATCGGATATAATTTTATTTACAAAAATTGAATATTAGCCGATCTGTTGCAGCTTATACAAATGACATGCTGGGAATTCGATTTCTAAAGCAGCGATCACATTTCGAGTCAAAATTTGCTCAAACTTTGCTCAAACTTTGCTCAAAAGCGAACTAATGAGAATTGCAAAGCAATTCTCCGAGGGTTGGCGAGCGTCAGCGAGCAGGGGGCGGTTCCCCTAGTATACTTTATTAACGCACCTGCAGCACAGAAAGTGGTATTATTTGTGAATTAGGGAATGGCCATAGAAAATCACTAATTTTGTATGTTGTTTTTCAGTCTTTAACATCAGGATTCTTATAACTCTAATATTGTCAATAGTGATGTATTTTCACAAGGTAGTCCTTCTAATTAGTCTGGGGAAATTTAGAGATTTATTTTTGTATTGCAATAGTAGACAATTTTGGAGTTATAAAAGATACATAAATACATATTTTATTAACGTACTTAGCACAGAAATCGGCTTTATTTGTATATTAACGAATGGTAACAAACGAATAGGAACCATGTAAAATCAATCGCTAGAAATGTTACTTGCTGTTTTAGATTTTATTTTACAAGCCATGTTATTTTTGTACCTTTACAGTCAGTAGTGATATGTGTATAGGGTGGGACACCCACTTATGCCCTGGAAATGTGAAATTTTTTTTATTCGGTAATAGCAGACTGTTTTTTAAGTTATTTAAGATCTAGCTATCCATATATTTCACTAAGGTACAAGGCACAGAAATCTATTTCTTTATTGTCGAACGGCAATAACGAATATGAACAATATAGTATAATCAATCGTTATGGTATTCATCTGTAAATTTTACCTTTTAGTTTATAATTTGCTTTTTTTGAGCTATAGAATTACATCGCATTGATAAAACTACATAGAAGAGCTCGCCACTCTGATTAAATTCTTCAACAGTCTAGAAGGTAATGAGAAATCTGAAAGATAGAAATCCGCGTAGAAAGTAAAATAGGAGCGAAAGAAAGTTGATGAAATTAACATTAAGAATCTAACAAGGGTTTCATGACTGAGGTGTGCTTTTTGTCATGCATTGATTGGAATTATATTTGAACATCAGTAAAACTAAACAAAAATCTTTTACATATTTTGGAATAATTTGATTACATTAAGAGGTATGAAATCTATTTATCGAATATGGGTGCAAAATTCATGACAAATGGGTTAAAAGATATTAAATGCTAAAAACGAACAATTGCCATCAATAGATATAAGAAATTGGCAGTTTAGCGGTGATGCTATGCACATGTAGAAACGGATACGAACCATATAAAATCAATTGCTACTCATTTTCCCCGGTTCATTTCAATTTGCTTGATTGAGTTACGGAGCAAAAACTAAAAATACCTGGGAGAGCTCAAGAACAAAATTATTCATCCCTCTAATAACAGAAGGCCGTAAGGAATCCCAACGAGAAATCATCATAGAAAATAAAATTTGAGTGAATGAGAAAATGGGTTTAGATTTAAATCAAACTGCGTTTCAAGTACATGAGAGACAAGGGAACGTTCAAAAGCTAATTGTGTTACCATTACTGAGGTATGAACTTTATTACCATGCACTTTTTTTGGAGATAAGAATTAAAGAATTAAATACTATTTAGAAGTACGCGAAATGCTTTTTTAAATTTCACAACAAACTTTGTTCCATTTGGGGGGTATGAAATATGCATACGTGGCAAATAATGTATAACGGATTCGCATAATCTACGTGAATTACGTAACGATACTGCCATCTATAAATTAGAAATTTCTGAGCAGATTCTATACGCGATTTATCACTATATTACTAGACCAGCGCATTGTATCTGCGCTATTATAATAATTCTGATATATGTTTATTGATAGTACCCTTACTGACATTTCATACCATACTTAAATCCATTTATTATGAACATGAGCATCGATGACTTCATCCCTCAAAATAAAATACAATAGAATAAATCAAAATTTTAAAGCAGTATTTCGTGCTTACTGTTGTTAATTCTTATTTGCGATAAATTGCATGGAACCAAGCTCAGACCTCAGTCATATTACTACAATAACTTTTTGAAGGTCTTTTGCATTTGATGCCCTTGTTGTACCACGGTAGCCCTGTTGGAAGAGTAGCAGATTGCAAACTGGAGGATTTAAAGATTTAAATTCGGTCCAACAAAAGACCGTCGTCTACGTGGGGTCAGTGCATGTTAAATATGTCATTGCCTCAAATATCCTCACGTTGGCGTGGTGTGGAAGGTTAGAGAGTGGAGTGTCAGCTCTGGAGTTGACAGACGTAAAACATAACTATTGGCTATATATGTATTACATATTTACAAAAAAAAAAAACCCATCACAATAAATAAACTTATTTTATTTAAAACCAAGGCATACTTTCAGAATCTGCAAATCTATCGATAACTTTTGAAGTCAAGTATTTTGTCATTGACATGGAAGATGTGGTATTTATAAAGTGTTTGTGGTTATTTGAGCGGTGTATAGAAGTTGTTTCGAAGCTAGAAAAGAAAAAATGTGTATCAAGGAGCGCGCTGTGCAATGCAAAACATCCTAACTTCTGATTTAAAAAAAATCGGCCACAACTTTGATAAAATTAAGGAAAAATTGTTCTGCCAAGACTTCGTTTATTCTGCGACGTACGTCATAGTTTCAAGCACTTTCTTCTCCCGGGCTCTAGGGTCAGTTATCAATTCTACTATTCATATAGTATGCTAGTAAAATACCCGACCTTACTCGGTTTGAATTGGTTTACTCTAAATTGAAGAGATAATCAAAATATGTAATGACTTACGTTTTTTGCAGAATAAAAACTTATTTGAATACCTTTCGCCATCTTTATAATTTCTACAACTTACTTTGGACACAAATCCTACACATGCATATCCATTCATGTAATACATTTCACAAACATCGCACCCTTGCTGTATGACAAAGCTACAAAATGACGAAAGGTGACACTAAGGTTACTACTACAAAAGACGATTTTGAGAGAGATTTAGAATTCCCTTTCTTAAGTTCTTTTCATGTTCACAACTCAATTAATAAAAATTACGATTTACGGCGAGTGCTCTCGCACTCATAGTCAACAAAACAATATTTTTTTACTTGTGGCACTCTTGCTTCCGGTATGTGACATAGTGAAATTTTTCAATCTTCTGTTAAGGTTATGACAACGAATTTTTTAATGCTTGAAAAGTTCTAGTTCGGATTTTTTAAACATAATTATTCTTTCAATAACGGCATTATTCTTTCAATAATGACATAACTACGCTTAAAATTTACTGAAAATTTATTCTGACTTACCTGCCATTTTTAAGTCGAATAGTTTGCGGTGGTGTTCATGTGATGAGAAGGAAAACACATTTATTAAAATCTATATCTATAAAATTCAAATACCACTCACTCACTGACTCACTGACTCATCACTGTATCTCAAGAACTACAAGTCCTAGGAAGCTGAAATTTTGCAGCGGGATTCTTCTTATACCGTAGGGGTGCACTAAGAAAGGATTTTGAAAAATTAGAATCCTAAGATGCCTAAAATTGACCTAAGGCCTAAGCCAAAATCAATTTGAAATCGCCATTGAAATAACATTGAGTGCAAAACGATTGCTGCACGCATCTCAGATTGCTTTACCAGTGTTGATCGAAAAACAATTTTCTTAAAATAAATTAAATTATAATGTTCATGTTTGAACTGAATTTTTACTTATTTCCATGATGAAAATAATATTTATAAATATTTGATTGACGAAGAAAGAATATTTAGAACATTTAATTTTATATTTACTTAAATTTTATAATGGAGCACGAAAAGCACAAACGATAAAATCATTGATCATAAAAGCGTAATTTCGCTACTCGGTAATCTGGCAACCTCAGAATTAATTTTTAATTTTTTAATTTGATTTTTAATTCTTTTTTTGGGTACTTGAGTTCAAAACGAGATGATTGCGGTCATATTTGGGGATTCCCAAGTATTATAAATATGTGTTCTTTTTGCTTATGAATCATTGTCTTTATCAACATTGTTCCAGTTTTTTGTCGAATTGTTTTACTTCAGAATATATTCAGGAAGTCGAAATTCAACACGCTAGAACATATTTTTTTTCTTCAGAATTCTGCCTTTTGTAAGGATTGGAATTTTGTTTCTGTTTGCTTATGTATTCCGGTATATTACCTATTCCAGAATTATTATTTAGGAGTTGGATTTTATTTATTTCCTTCAAAATATCACTAGACATGGGTACTTTCGTGGTGGTATATGTGTATTTCCACCAACTTTCTTTAAATCTTTGGTTGAATACGTAATAGTGTGTAGAAAATAAAATTTACAAATCCAAATATTTTTAAGTGTGTAATTTATTATTTTAAAATGACATGAAAAATTTCAAAACTAACTTTAAAATAAGATGGGTTACGTTTAATTAAAACGGGTAGTCATACTTTGTAGTTCAAAATATATTTCAAAATTTTGATATAGCTTTTCATTGAAAGCCGATTAAAATAAACTAAATTTCATTTGTTTTTCGTGTTTCATGGATGTTATTGAAAGTTTACGCCATAGTCAAGTAACTACATCTATCATTCTAAATAGATACGTGCTTTCCATTTAGAAACCAAATTTCTGATCTTAAAAATACCATAAGGGTTCAATTTAAAACTGTATGTGTGTTGGAGAAAAGGGAATTTTTAACAAGACTTTGTTGATCTTGGAATAATATCACACTAAGTAATTTTGAAAAATTGAAATTTTACGTCTTAGAAAAAAAAGAGACAGAAGTTGAGGTTGCTTACTCTATTTATTGATGCTGTTTTTACCCAACTTAGATGCATGTGATTCGTTCGTTGAAAATGATTTTCTTTTTGTAAAAGCGACGTAAAATCAATTAATCGATTGGGTTTAATGATGACATGTATTTCTAACAATAGCAATGTTATTTCACATGCCACTGAATGTAATTTTCTGGAAAAAAGTGCGTTTGCTTCAAATTAAATTATTTACGAATGCCGTAAATGTTTAGCCCCCTTGGACATATAGAACGCATGTTAATATGTAGCCTATCATATCCACAGGGTTCTAAAATATAAGTCTATCAAATGGGTGGATTGGTCGATAGGTGGATTAGTGTAGAGAACAGACAAACGTCAACTCTGCTTTATATATCTAACAGAAGTTCCCTTATTCCACCTGCCGCTGAACGGAATTTTTAAGAAAAATTGCGTTTGCTTCAAACTAAATTAGTAACGAATGCTGTAACAGTTTAATTTATTATCTTCTCATATTGATGATGAAATTCGAAACTGTCGCATACTAGGTGAAAGAATGGCACAATGAAAATATATTCATAGGAAAACTAGGTGCACGACTATCCACCAAAAATTCGCCATTTTTACTGAAATTGAATGCACGGGAAAATTTGCAGTCACTCCAAAACTTAAAATCAACTTCAGCAGAAGTGTGACGAATATGAAATGGATTATATAGTTGGATACAACATATATACATATTTGTGTCCGAAGTAAATTGTAAAAGCGATGGAGAAGTTAAATTGGTATTATATTTTTTCCCCGCACACTTAAATGATGTTAACATTCTTTTATGAAAAAAAATTGATGATGACTTTTCATTCAACATATTATTAATTCAACCCGAGCAAAGCCGGGTATTTCTGCTAGTAATAAATATTTAAAAAGAAAACAGCGAAATAAAACAAAATAATTATTCAAAAGATTATTCTAAAAAAATTATTCTAAAGATATTAATTTGTGATTCATTTTTATCTCTTGATCTCGCACAGTTGCCACAACTTACAACTAAAAGTGCACAAAATTTAGAAAGGTGAAATTAATTCAGAACGAAAGAAACAGAAAATATCACTGCTCGCGCGATCTTGTTTATTCCCGTTCGTTGAAAAATATCATCTGTCCCAAATATTCGTAAATCGTTTTTATTGCGCAAAGAACAAAAAGAAGACTCGAAATAAATAAAACATCAGATCTGAAATTTCATTAAAAAAAATAATTTTTTGAAGAATAATTACTTTTTTTAGCAGTACTGGTAAAGCAATCGTAATATTCCATATACATTCCAATTTTTCCGAAACTACCAAAATTATGGTTTATTTAAGGCATCCGACTACGTTTAAAACGTAATTTTGACGAAAATTCTTAAATTTGTTTTATTCTCTCATATTGAAGCCCAGTTTCTTAAGTTTCAGAATATGTAATTGTTTTAAGTCTACGATAAATAGAAATAAAATTATAGCAATTTTAGTATTACTGAATGACAGAAATCGAAACCGGAAATACGATTGAAATGACCGGAAATTGGGAGGTTTTCCGCTAAATTTCAAAAATAAAAATAATTTAAAACTTAAATTTGTTGAAATTATTTTCTACAATCAAGCCTCAACATTTTACATCAAGTTTCGATGAATTTTTGTGCGAAGAATTCGGCAATGGCAAAAAACACAAAGGTAAACTTTAATGCTTTTTCTGGAAAACACGATTTTAAGCAAATATTGCTCACGCGTAACATGATTTCTCAAAAAGTTGCAGAGATATCTCTACGAAATTAAAAATCATTACTTACTAATATGCTGTAATGACGATATACTATAGGTTTAATTGTACAATGCATACTTTTCAATTTATAGTTGTTTAATTTTAACGACAGGTAGACATTTTGTAAAATTAAAATTTTAGCTACATATAACGAGCGATACTTCTTAACATTTCACTATCATATCATAGATAGATGGTGCTGCAAGGAAATTAAAATTAATTTAATAGAAATTTATACAGAGCGTTAGCCATATTGTAGTAATTTTGATTCAATTTTACCTTAATTTTCCCAATTGACAAAAAAATAATAAGTCGGTGCATTATGTTTTGCTTTATTTCATGATTTCAAAACATTATCTCGTATGAAAAATGTTTAAACTGTGATTTAAGAGTCGTTTTCAAAAAAATTGTTCCGTACCTATCCGGATACCTTAAGTATACTTACTCAGGTGTTTTAGCATGAAACTCAACTAAATGTAACAATAAATAAATGTTTAATATTGCCTTCACTGAACTAATAGATATTAAAACATATTGCTATCCTATATCTGGAATACAATTCATGCGATGCGTGCACAAACACACAAACACAAATCGAACGTAGAACAGAAGGACGAACAGACAGACTTTCGCAACCAATTCCACTCACTAAATGAAGATTCGGCTGTATGCAAATTTCCATGAAAATATATTAAACAGTGTGGACGTGTATAAGGGCACATACATACATACATACATACAGACAGACAGACAGACAGACAGACAGATGGACAGACAGACACCAAACGCGAAAAGGGCGGATTTGGCATCAGAAGGGTCCAAAACGGACAGAAAACTTGAAATGGGTCGAAAATATTAAATGTACAAACAAACACTCCTTGTTATTTATATAGATTCCTATTATATGGCAATTCTTACCCAATGTTAGAGATAAGTATTTTGTTTTGTTTTGGACAGAAGTGTGTGTCCCATTTAGAAGCTTAGAGCCCACAAAGTTCTAAAATTTCTGAAGCAGGTGAAAATGCAATTTTTTTTTATTCCAATGGGTATATTCTATAGCAACTCATCTCTGAAAAGCATAATCTGAAGAACAATCAATTTGGGTTCTGGTAGTGGAATGTGTTTTCAAAAGTTTTTCTTTTTACATCGTATTAGGATCTCATTTTAGCACCGGCCACTTATCAAGTCTGCCCTCGTTTCCCTCTGACCATAACTGCTCGTAAAGTAAAAAACAATTACATTCCAATCTTAAACAGTAGGAGGCAAGTGAATGACTTCTTAAATTACCTGAGCTCTCAGAGCACGTGGACAGAAAACTGGCCCCATGCCAGCCAAATGCCTAATGAACGTTTCCGTCATTCTGTTTTCCAATGTCCTCAGGCGTATGAAACATATCCTTACCATCCGCATGATTTGTCCGTGCTTTTTTTAGATACCCGATATTACTCGGCCTTGACTTCGGCGTGTATCAAAAGTCAAGGTCAGGGCATGTGTATCGACTGGTATGGAATTTAGTGTTTATATTTCTGAGGGTTGGGATTCATCACCATAGAATACGGTTTAGCAACACGTGAAACTTGTTACAAACATTATTTTCGTCATTAGTCGGTGACGGGAAGAAAATATCTCTTTATCTGGCTTTGTTTAAATGCTTTCTGGTGCTATCCCAAAAGGCAATAACTCTATTTTTGGTCTTGAGAATTGATGTCTGATACATGCTAAGAATGTGATGCCAGTGAATGCTAAAACACAAAGTACACTCAGTGAATAGGTGGGAAAGTAAAAATAATGTTATCCAGCGTTGTTATGTATCAGTTGCGTATTTTCACAAACATTAAGCCTGAAGACCCACTTTGGAGGTGTCCTTTGAACATGCATACAAAAATCACAGAATTAATCCAGTGTTACGGATAAAGCGTTTTAAAGTTTGGTAAATGGGGAATAAGCTTAAGGATTTATTTTTACACAATAGTTATTCTTACATGAAGAAAATATGTGAATTTTTTATGCTTGGAGCCAAGACCTGGATTTTAATTTAAAGCTCGCTGAAGGAAGGATCGAAGCTGATTGATTGATTTTGTTTATGCCCCACTCAGTAGAGGTTTTTTACTATATGAGTGATAATTTTAACAGAATCTATGGCTTAAAGTGAAATCAGAGCTGAATCGAGTAAACTGGAAGGCTGTGATATCCAAAGTTTCAATTAAAGCAAATATTCATTAAAAGCACTCATTAACAGTAAGTTGTCGAAGCGAATCCCTTAAATGCATCTATTAAAAATGTGTTACCGCAAAGTATCTGCTAAAAAGTATTCAATGCTCACAGAAATTTCTACTAATCTGTCTTCTTGAAAAGATATTTTCATCGTGGTAAGTACGTAAAACGTCATTATGCACAGCTTCCAAGCAGACTAATGAGCGAAGCGGGGGGCTAAAATTTATTCCATCAACATCACCCCACATTACAACTTAAGCTTTACTCAGAACAGAACATATCACGGTTAAACAGAAATTAAAATACCTCGGAGAACTCCGGAGCTACAGTTGGAGTAAGGCTACAGACTAAAACTCTTACGATCTGTCAAAGTGTTGACGTTGAAATTCTTCCGGTGTTATTAAAATAAATAACGCTTGTGGCGAGGTTTTTGACGTAAAACACTTCGCCGTTCGTTGTTAAGTATCCTGTCAGCATCAGAGGCTGAACGAGCTTTGAATTATGCATTTGGTAAATGGATTCGGAAGGCGGAGAACTAAGTGTGAAGACATTTTGCTCTCTTTGAGGGAAGGATTTCTTATTTAGAGTTCTTAGCTCCACTTCACTCAAATATGATTAGTGTGGGATTATTCTAGTACTTTGTTGAAAGCTTTGCCACAAATGAACAAAACTTTAAACATGAAATTAAGTTCTTGCATCAATGGAGTCTACAGATATATAAAAATATAGATGCCAATGTGAAAATTTCAATCTACGTTCTACAGGTTTAAACCACATCACTGCTACAAGGGTCGTTTGTGATATGGTAGGTAGGTTGTTTAATTAACGTCTTATTAAATGAAAACTAGTTATTGTCGACGTACCATGCCGCAGGGAAAAGATCACAGGACAAACTCTCGTAATTGGGAACCTGTCAAACAACCAGGTCAACACTAGAGCTGGTGCCCCACTCTTCAAACTTCCATACCAGGCTAACGTGGGGACATTTGAGGTCACAACACATTTAACTTTCACCAGCCCCTCGAGTACACTATAATCTTTGGTTGGATCGCGTTTCGAACTCACAACTCTTCGGTTTCTACTCTGTTACTTTTCCAACTTCAGTGGTCCCTTAATAAATATGGCCTTCAGTGGTCCTTTAATAAATATGACCTTCAGTGGTCCTTTAATAAATATGGCCTTCAGTGGTCCTTTAATAAATATGGCTTCAGTGGTCCTTTAATAAATATGGCCTTCAGTGACACTTTAATAAATATGGCTTCAGTGGTCCTTTAATAAATATGGCCTTCAGTGGTCCTTTAATAAATATGGCTTCAGTGGTCCTTTAATAAATATGGCCTTCTGTGACACTTTAATAAATATGGCTTCAGTGGTCCTTTAATAAATATGGCTTCAGTGGTCCTTTAATAAATATGGCCTTCAGTGACACTTTAATAAATATGGCTTCAGTGGTCCTTTAATAAATATGGCTTCAGTGGTCCTTTAATAAATATGGCCTTCAGTGGTCCTTTAATAAATATGGCTTCAGTGGTACTTTAATAAATATGGCTTCAGTGGCCCTTTAATAAATATGGCTTCTGTGGCCCATTAATAAATATGACTTCAGTGGCACTTTAATAAATATGGCTTCAGTGGCCCTTTAATAAATATAGTAAATAAATAAATTCCAATTTTTTGGAAAAAAAATAATTTTTTTTCGCAATATAATCATCACTGAGAGCTACACACTTGGTCCAACAAGTTTCTAATTTTTTCATCCCATCACAAAAATACCTTTCTGAATGACTGTAAAATAAGGATCGACGGCGGTAGTGTCATCTTTATTCTACGAGAATTTCTTCCTGCAGAGCGAAACTTTAAAATTTAGAAGCAAGTAGTGTGATGGGGCTACGACTGGAGAATAAGGAAACCATCCATTTCTTTAAATAAAAAGTGTCTTATTTCTGGTCAGAACTCATGTTGCATATTTTTCTCGCATTTGCTACAATGCTCTGTCTACAGAAATTATCAGTGAGTAAGTGAGTAAAGTTGAGAAATTATCAATCAAACAGAGCAGTGGACACCTCATTTTGCATAAAGAAGCGTCAATAAGAGATATAATTTTTCTATCCTCACTCCCCGATTCACAGAGAGGTCTAAGGAACCTCAAGTAGAGGCGGGAATGCAATCTCAATTTAGATCAAGTCTCACAGGGATAGTGCTTTGGATTTGTACCACTCGTAAACAACCCATCAAACAAAGCCAGCTTTCAGGCAGTCCAATGAAATATCTACAGACTGTAATAGATTGATTTTGAAATTTAACAATTAGAAGTAAAAAAGTATTTTAACCTTCTGAGGGATGCACACACATCGCACTTTAGTAAGAAAAGCGACACCAAGTCAAAAAATAAAAATTGTGATGTTGTGTCATTGAAAAATGTGTGTGAGGTGCCCCAGTGTGTTATATTACTATTCTGTAGAATATAATAGAAGTTACCACCATATATACGTACCTAAAATTTAAAAGAAGTTTATACTATTTCAATATAAGTTTTATAGTATCCTTTAAGTTGATGTTTCTCAAATTCTGCAATTTTGAGTTGTGTCACTTTTTTTGCCGGGGTGCGACATATTCAACCAGCAGTATTCCCTGTGTTCCTCCTAACCAGTTGTGAACTTCTGGAGCGTACAATAGTTATTTATTCGTTAAGTACCCTAAAAATGACAAAAATATCGAAAAAAAATTTATTTTTTTCATTTTTTGATGGCCCATACAGTTGGGAAGCTTGCCTCAAAATTCTAGATCCTATATCCAATTAGTTTTAAAGATATTTGAAGTTTTCTGAGTGTTGTCAGTGTCAAAATTGGACAGCATAGTGGAGGAGGCGTGGTTAAATTCGTTTTTGTTTTGATGTAATTTTACATTCTTACAATTAATTAAAAATATGTTTAAATAAAATCAATTCCTTAGGTGAAATGGCTATTATCTTCAACTTTCACTACTAAAATCGTATCTGTTAGTTTATGTTCTGCGTTCTCTTCTGAGTCTCATTACTAGCTAACCAATATTGATAAAAAGGTCTTTTACAAAACCAATATTTGGTTACGATTGTTATATATAATAAACTATAATCAAAATTTGGTAAATATTCGGTCTGAAAATATTATGTTAGGATTAAGATAAATAATTTGTCGCTGCCGTAACAAATGTTTTTCATCGTATGAAAACATAATATTTTGATTTAAAAAAATATATTCTATCACATTGAGTTAAATTAGTGTTTTAGTGCATTTTATAAGTTGGTAAATAACATATTAAAAAAGTAGAGCTCTACAAGCATTATTAGTTTTTGTTTTATGACTTCAAAAACTTAAAATGCATTTTTCTCAGACTTTTATTTTTGTGGATGCAAGTGTTTTCAATTCTCTAAGCCTTTTTTTCTGTACAAGATACAGTCTAGAAGTTTTTTGTAGATACTTTCATATACGTGTACTATAAAAGTTAGTATGGATTTAGATCTGAGAGTTCTAGTAATTTTTAAAAAAATGTCCAAGTTAATATTTTTAGAATTTTTATGTTCTTTTTTAGGTTTAGCTACAAAAATAATTATTAAAATTTAAAAATGGGACTGGTGGTCAGTTCTATACTAACTTTTGTTCCCAATTATCCAAGAAATATAAATCACTTGAAATAACTAAAAAATATTAAAAATTGAATATTTTATAAGAGTTTAAAAAAACTTCAAAAATTTCAATTTTTTTTAAATTTAAAATAATGGTTCGTACTAAACTGATGTTTTTCATTGGATTCAATTTGATTATATAAGATGAAAAAAAAAGTCATTAATTATTTTTAATGTTACTGTCTGTAGAAAATTTTTTCGAAAAAGGGTACTGTGTATTTTGTGTTGGGTAAGATAAATGCTGCACTACGCGATAATCCCCTAACGCCAAGAGGGTTTATAAGAAAATTCAGTTACCATAATGATGGCGTTAATCAGCAGTCACTGACGAGAAAATAATAAAATGTTAATGCCATCCAATGCTCATCCAAAAATCCGTAAAAGGTGTTAATTGTTAAATTAGTATTAAGTAGAAGTCCCACTTTAATTTATTATTGATGAATGTTGTGGCATTTGTTCGGTACATAGATTTGTACTTAAGGAGTAAACTCCCACCTCATTTGTTCTTAGAAATTTTATGATTTTAAAATGGGATGGTAGGTAGATAAGTTATTAAATTAACGTCATGATGGACACAACGTAAAATTGGATGGAGTTTTAAAATATTTGAATGTAAATCTAAAACCTTTAGCCTTAAAATAAAAAGAGGAATAAAAACAGATTTAATTAAAAGAAGGTATTTCAGAAGTGTTCTGTTTTTTTATCGAAACCAGCAAATGTTATGCATTTCGAATCAAAATCACTAACTCATTCTTAGAATCTTATTTCCAACATGTCACTAGAATTTATCCCGATTGAAGTGTGTAATAGAATTTAAACGAAACTATTTAAGCACACACTGCTTAAAAAGTACTTTAAAAAATAACATAAACGAAATGAAACGGCGTTAGAAAATTTGTGAACTCTAATCATCATACATTCGTAATTCAAAATCAGTGTACGTGATGTCAAAACGTTCTATAAATAAGAATATAATTTTAAAGGTAGATTAAGTAAATAAACACGACATTCCAACTTTTTGTAATTTTTTCATGTGTTATCCATACCCACATAATTCTACAAAATTATCGATAAAACTCTGAGTTTCCAAACAAAAACTATGAGTCCAAAACTATTTTATTAATTTAATTGCATTATTATAATAACACCATGAACATAATATCGGTCAATTATGTTCAACGGCCTGCCTATTAACCATTGAAAACCTCCCCTTGTTCTACAATCATACAGAATGATTTAGCTAGTTAGATTAATTGTACATGATACTCATTAGTATATTCGTTGCATTAAACTATAATATCACGAAACATTAAATGAGACTAATCTCAACACAGGTGTTTGATAGCAGTATGTGAAACCATAATGTATCAATATACTCTGAATGGAAGTTCTGAAACTTCTAAACTCTACGGACGTATTAATACGTACGTGCCAAAATACCCTATTTTTAGCGAAATTCTTTGGGGGATAGATCTAAGTATTGTATTATTTCCAAATGAGAAAATGGTCATAACGGTTTCATTTCCTTGCTCCAAATTTCAGTTTCATTTCCTATTTTATTTCTTTCATCTTTTTGATAACATTTTGTGGGATAATATTCTTTTGAAACTATACGCTTAACTGTCAGAAGAAAAGTAAATGTTAGCTCTAATCCTAAAAATTCTGTTTAATATAACGGGGAGAAGTAGATGAAGAAAAAATCATTCCACGAACGGAATTACGAACTGTAATATGTTCAAACCTCTGAAAGTTCGGGTAAATGTGTGAAAAGGGAGAATTTTTTCGCTATTCAAAGACAAATATTTAAGATCTTAAAGGGATTTCAGGATAAAATAAAATATTTGAAAACGCTCCCTTAGTTCCAAATTTTAGTTGGGAGAACACTTAGCTTTGTTTAATACACCGCTCCAGATTCATCTTTCGACTTCTCTTCTATTTTATTTCAAAACAAGTATTTACTTCAAAATCCTGAAAACTTTTAAAGTCCTGGAAACTTAAACAATACATAAAATGCAATACATAAATTTATAAGATTAAGAATTTTTTTGTCTGAAACATAATTATAAGTCGTAAACCTTTGAGACAATTTAAAGTACATGTATAAATAGAAAAATCAATGTAAAAATAATATATAATTACATTTTAAACTGAAACTTCTAATGAAATATGAAAGTATCCCCAAAGAAATATATGTAATCATAGTTCAAATTTTCTTTAGATAAGTTTAATATGATTTATAAATATGAGATGAAGCAAATTTTTTATTCGTGCCCATCATATTTGAATTGGACTTTAAAAAAATTCAGAATTGTGATGTGGTAAACATTATTGTGTTGTTTTGAGTTCTTACTTTGTGACAGCATTTTATTTGACGGTAAAAGTGAAGAAATTGATTAAAGTGGAAACCAAAAAAACGTTTTATGAAAATTTGTGTTCATGCTGAATACGCAACTTATAAAAAGTATTTCCCTCCATTGTTCTTTTCTTCAAGTTAATAGTATAGACTTTTATTTAAGATACTAGGGGGCTCCGCCCCCTGCTCGCTTACGCTCGCCAACCCCCGGGGATTGCTGCGCAATCCCATTTGGTTTGCTTCGCAAACCAACACTCCTTTCACAAATGTCATTTGGTTTGCTTCGCAAACCAACATTCCTTTCACAGAGTGAAACTATCTGAATAATTCGTATTATGCTGATTTCACTTTCCGGTACATGACGTCACAGCGAGGGCTTCGCGCCCTGTTCGCTTACGCTCGCCGACCCCGGGGATTGCTACGCAATCCCGTTTGGTTTGCTTTCTCAAACCAATACTTCTTTCGCAATTGATTTCACTTTTTTTTGCTTTAACACTTAATGCACCCTAAACTAATAGCCGCATCAGTAAAAAATCTTCTGTATCTTGTTCCCTGTACAATTTTAAGTAAACAGTGTTAATATCAATACATTGTACTTTGTCGGTAAACTGTCTTGAGAACAGAGGGAAAAAAGCGAGCCTTTTTCCTCGCCAAATAAAAAGAAATCGTTTTTATGGCAATTGTTGCTACGATAAATTTGATATCTGGCAAACCCGATAGTAGAAAATGCAACCCACTGCTGTTTGCCGAACCAGCTATGCGAACTGAAAAATACGAAATTTGTGTCACCAACTTTTGATTGCATCGAATTTATTTATGAACCAATTTTAAAAATAATTGTACCGTAAGAAAGAGTACATTGTGAGGTATACTGCAATATTTTTAAAATTAAAAACTAACAGTAATACTATATAGATATGACCATTTTAGTTTTGTATCGGAAGTTACGATCTGAAAGTTCCGAAAATTGTATGACCTACTTTTAATTGCATCGATTTTGTTTATTAACCAATTTGAAAAATAATTGTACCATAAGAAAGAGTGTAATGTAGTGTATTCAGTGATGTTCTCAAATTTAAAAAATAATGGTTTTTGCCGTAGACATAACGGTTTTAACAAAACGTAGCGAAAATATCCGAAGATTCCGAATTTTGTATCACGAACTTTTGATCGCATCCAATTTAATTATTAACCGATTTCAAAAATAATAGTACCGTAAGAAAGAGTATATTCTGAGGTATACTGCGATATTTTAAAAATTAAAAACTAATAGTAATTAGATATAGATACGGCAGTTTTAAAAAAAAGTAACAAAAATGTCCCGATTTTTCCCGAATTTCAAAAAAATATTATCAAGAACCACATTTAAATTTCAAAAAAAACTCGACGAGCTGCAAAAATTTACGTTGAGAGGTACTCTTAAAAAAAAACTCACGACTAAAGACTGAAATTTTGAATGTGTTTTGCTCACTCGCGGAAGAAATTTCACTTCTTCAACTTTAACACTTAATAAAACCTAAACTAATAGCCGCATCGGAAAAAAATCTTAATAATTATCCAGGGAATACGATGAAGAACAAAGCATGTTAATTTCATATTTTTCCGATCAGTACTTTCTCGGGAAACCGTCTAAGAATGGAGCTAAACAACAAAATTTTCAATTCTTCGGCGGCGGCGGCGGCGGCGGTAACTTTTTTTTAATATAGAGAGATTATTTTTAAATATTTTTAAGATTAAATAGTAAAAAATGGATCGATTAAAGAAATGAGGGTAACAGAATATTTTCAGGTGAAATTACAAACGCGTTTAGATTAGGACTTGATGACGTTTTTTTTAAAACTTTTGGCTTAATATATGTATTTTGTAAGTCGACGATGTACAACCAAAACGATCCACCATAATCCGAAAAAAGAATTTACGAAACTGTAATTTAACAAATAAGAATAAGCGTAACAAAAGTGAGTGTTCAGTTCTTGTTTAAAAGTTCTATTCAATACAAACTCAAATAAAATATTAGAATAATTCAGATTAATCAATCAATAATATCTTATTTTAAAGTACTAGGGGGCTCCGCCCCCTGCTCGCTTACGCTCGCCAACCCCCGGGGATTACTGCGCAATCCCATTTGGTTTGCTTCGCAAACCAACACTCCTTTCACAGATGTCATTTGGTTTGCTTCGCAAACCAACATTCCTTTCACAGAGTGAAACTATCTGAATAATTCGTATTATGCTGATTTCACTTTCCGGTACATGACGTCACAGCGAGGGCTTCGCGCCCTGCTCGCTTACGCTCGCCGACCCCGGGGATTGCTACGCAATCCCGTTTGGTTTGCTTTCTCAAACCAATACTTCTTTCGCAATTGATTTCACTTTTTTTTGCTTTAACACTTAATGCACCCTAAACTAATAGCCGCATCAGTAAAAAATCTTCTGTATCTTGTTCCCTGTACAATTTTAAGTAAACAGTGTTAATATCAATACATTGTACTTTGTCGGTAAACTGTCTTGAGAACAGAGGGAAAAAAGCGAGCCTTTTTCCTCGCCAAATAAAAAGAAATCGTTTTTATGGCAATTGTTGCTACGATAAATTTGATATCTGGCAAACCCGATAGTAGAAAATGCAACCCACTGCTGTTTGCCGAACCAGCTATGCGAACTGAAAAATACGAAATTTGTGTCACCAACTTTTGATTGCATCGAATTTATTTATGAACCAATTTTAAAAATAATTGTACCGTAAGAAAGAGTACATTGTGAGGTATACTGCAATATTTTTAAAATTAAAAACTAACAGTAATACTATATAGATATGACCATTTTAGTTTTGTATCGGAAGTTACGATCTGAAAGTTCCGAAAATTGTATGACCTACTTTTAATTGCATCGATTTTGTTTATTAACCAATTTGAAAAATAATTGTACCATAAGAAAGAGTGTAATGTAGTGTATTCAGTGATGTTCTCAAATTTAAAAAATAATGGTTTTTGCCGTAGACATAACGGTTTTAACAAAACGTAGCGAAAATATCCGAAGATTCCGAATTTTGTATCACGAACTTTTGATCGCATCCAATTTAATTATTAACCGATTTCAAAAATAATAGTACCGTAAGAAAGAGTATATTCTGAGGTATACTGCGATATTTTAAAAATTAAAAACTAATAGTAATTAGATATAGATACGGCAGTTTTAAAAAAAAGTAACAAAAATGTCCCGATTTTTCCCGAATTTCAAAAAAATATTATCAAGAACCACATTTAAATTTCAAAAAAAACTCGACGAGCTGCAAAAATTTACGTTGAGAGGTACTCTTAAAAAAAAACTCACGACTAAAGACTGAAATTTTGAATGTGTTTTGCTCACTCGCGGAAGAAATTTCACTTCTTCAACTTTAACACTTAATAAAACCTAAACTAATAGCCGCATCGGAAAAAAATCTTAATAATTATCCAGGGAATACGATGAAGAACAAAGCATGTTAATTTCATATTTTTCCGATCAGTACTTTCTCGGGAAACCGTCTAAGAATGGAGCTAAACAACAAAAATTTCAATTCTTCGGCGGCGGCGGCGGCGGTAACTTTTTTTTAATATAGAGAGATAACGGAAAAATTCGTAAGATTCAGTTAAATTACTGGTTGATTATAAGTAATCATATGCCCCTTTTTAACACAAGCAATAATAATATATTTATTAGTAATTTCAAATTCGTAATAAATATTTTAGTGCGAGTAATTTATATAGTTCCGAAATCAACACAAAGCGCATAACACAATAAACAATAACTTAAAAAATTTTCAGCTTTGCTAAAAATGTGTAGATTTTGTGTATTATTTTAAACTCAACTATATTCATCTATTCATAATTAACAGTATGAATAGCTGCAAGTATTGAAATACGACTTCATTAAGCGCTGATCAAAGGATTAATTGAAACGGGCAGTTCGTGTCTAAACAGGCTGAAACAGAAATCACCAGACGGCCAACGGCAGTTCAGAGATCATGACACACATAGTTATAATGGGAAACATCTTCTGCTCGCGGTACTCGCACTTGTTGCATCTGAAATGCAATTAGCTCGTCGTGAGAGTAGTATAATTCGAACAGCAGAAAGGATATCTCAATGAGATTTTAACACTTAGATGTGCAGAATGGAAGACAGTAGGTTTAAATTGAAGGAGTTTCAAAACTACTTCTCTGAATCTCCCCTCCCCCTATTTTCTGATTTCTGGGTCACAGTACCAGATTATATTAATGACCCTCGAAATACATTATATATATTCTACGAACATTCTGTTAAATTTGACCAAATTTATCTTACTACTTTACAGACTTACTGCATATTCTTATTACAGGAGCCGCCATGCTCAGTGAGTTTGCTCACTACGTTAGTAACCTTCAAGCTGTAGATGGCGTAGGTTCAATTCCTCTTAGGTGTCTTTCTTTTAGTGTCAGTGAAATTGTCATTGCGTAAATGCCCAGTACTTGACGTTTTTGGTCTTGTGTTTGATTCAGTTTGGCCAAATATGACCCTTGCACCATAAAACCAAACCAACTAGCCTTAAAACATTTTAACTCCTTCCCTCGTGGACCGAAACGTGGTTGCTGTGTGCGTCGTCATTTTAATTTCCCCTTTAAACAACTTATTTTTCCAATCCTCATCACCAATAATTAGGGCTAAGACACAATAGGGCCTCTAATTGTACTACAGAATTCAAAGTTAAGCTTTGTTTCTCTCCAGTATATTCTCTGCAGTAACTTAATTCCGTTCGTATTAACTAATTCCTAAAGCTCTTAATAAAATTCAAAGAGCAGTACCAGGGGTTGAGTTCCCAACCTGAAGTCTAACATAAAAACTTAAGCACACTCGGTCAATAGTTGGGCGAGTGACCACCTGACTGCTCCGTGCCCCGTTGTGAATTGTCTCTCAAGCCACTAGATCTAAATTTTGGGGCTATTTTTCTTTCTTGTTTTAAGATAATTTATTTTAAGAAAATAATTCTAATTCTGATATAAAGACGAGATTGCCTTGCAAAGGGAGCTTTGAAAGTGATAGGTCATGTCCTTATTATTATAAATTAAACATCAATAATTTGATATATTTTAAACGTAGAAAAACACAGACAACGCATAATAGTACACAAATATACCACAAATACACTACCCTACCATAATAGACCGGACGCCAGCGGATTTGCATAAAATCCGACTACATGTTTGGGGTTGTTTTTCGTTAGTTCCAGGACGACAAACCTCCATGTTGCGGCCTCTGTCATGCAGTGGTATCAAGATATGGGTGTAAAACGTCTTCCCTGAACTGCTCGGAGTCCCGACCTAAACCCCATATAATATTTGTGTGACGCGTTAAAGCGACGCTTACGGACCAGGGCAACACGTCCGGAATCTACATCTGAGCTGGCGACATTCTTACAGCAGTAAGACTTGCCTATAGAAATTGGAAGGTAAAATCATTGAACTACATAATTTACCCCAAATGAATTGGTAACTTATGACACAACTAAAACGGATAGCTATGTGATTCAACTCCGATCTCGGAGAAAAATACATTTCCGTTGCGTAATCAAGAAGTGATATATACGCAGATTCGACTCAAAAAATACCTTCTCTTCTCGACTTATATCGGATGTTTCCCTTAAGGGACAAATCCCGGACCGTCGTCAACAGCCCGTTGTGTGCTCTAGTACGACGTTAACTAAAAAATTACCAATTACCAATTCTCGACTTATAATAGTTACAGCGCGGAAATTCCCATCAAGGCCCGGTGCACACATCCGGTTTTTCAACGAGTGGCACCGCAGCGGCACTGAAGTCCAACTATGCCACACATAACCGTGAAATGACGCGAGTACTCATTTCGTGCCATTTGCGATAAATATTCTATCGAGGAAAACGTGTTTATTTCGTTTACTTGGTGCAAAAAAAGTATATTTTGAAACTAAATAGACGTTACTGGATACAACCATTTAATTATTATTATTTATATTCCATTTATTTATGAAAACAAGGTACTTGAGATCGGAAAAGCGTGTGCGGCGAGCTGCGGCGCCGTTGGGAACTCCGGTACAAATTACACGCAAGTTAGACGTGGGGCGCCGGAGGCATGTGTGCACTACTCAATTGGATCTAATGTATCTCAGACCGCACTTGCGTTGCGGCAGCGGTGCCGCACGTTGAGAAACCGGATGTGTGCACCGGGCCTAAAACAGCAATTATAGTCTTGATGCCATTCAGGGGTGTAATACTTAATTAGAGAAATGAAAAGCGTAATAAGAAAAATAATTTTAGTTTTGAATTCACAGTAAGACGTATTACGAAGGTGCATATGAATCCGATTTGTTTTTATTAATAAATATGCTTTGGATGGCTTTCTTCAAAAATACAAAGTCCTACTTATAACTCAGGAGCTTAAACAAAATCCTAGCCTCACTGATTTCGGCTAAACTTTGGCACCTGTTGCTCGCTAAAGGGTTCATTCGTTTTATATATGGTAGCTCCATCTCTCTCTTCCAAATTAGGTAAGAAAATTCATCAATTCGATGTGATCATCGCATGCTTATATGAAATATTGAAAGAGAAAATTGTAATGAAATGTCTTGATTATTTTTATGCAATTCTCAAACAACTAATCACAAATGAGACACCCAATACTGAAACTTCTAGAAATGCATCAAATATGTTAAGATCCTCTAGAGAAGGTAACGAAGTATTTTTATCTCAAGTTTATTTATGCATTAAAAATTCTAGTAGATGCTGGAATATTAAATTATACATGATTTTAAACGCGTTTTAAGCTTAAAATATCTAAAGTTGATTATTGTACCTTTGTTTAATAAAAATGAAAAAGGACTAAACGTTGTGATAGTATTCTGTTTGTGTCTCTGTATCCTAAAATGCTTTAAAATTTCAATTCATCCTAAAAAGAAGTAGAAATTGAACATTTTGCTTTAGTCAAATTTTCCTTGGTATAAATTTCGACGAAATAGAACCGTGGCAGCTGACAGAAGAATTGTATCCGAGAACTGATGAACCTTTTCGATAAGCCAAAAGTTGAGCCTGTATTCTGTTCAATGGAAATAAGCAATTGATTGATAGCCGATCAATGCGATGAAGAGGAATTACCATGTAGAGTATGTCTGAGAGATCTAATGTGTCTTGCGCAGAACCGACATTACAAATGCTGTGTCAATAGAGTCACTTTTTAATTGTTTTGACAAAACTCATTGGACAGCGGCTGAGCATGCGTTACCCAAAGTACCCAAAGTTACCCAAAGTACAATATCAACTCGGGTCTTATTTTTAGACGTACTAATTAGCGCGTTTTGGTATGCTGATGCTGGTTGGGAAATTCCATGATGATAAATTATGTACCGGATGTTATTTAGTTATTAGTAGATACTCGATTTGTTGACAAAGACGAAAACAGTGTTTTGCGGCTTTTTGATGGAACGAAACAATCTAGTTACCTGAGTAAATCACTTAACGAACTGTGCGATTGTAATCACAGGGTACTTATGCTCACTGATAACCAAGGAGCAAATAAGTTTTAGCTGATAATCCTGTTTTCTACAGAATATCTAATCATATAGATGTAAATTATCATTTTGAAAGGGAATATCTTAAAGATGCTAACATCGATGTAAGCTTTGCGTCAACTAGAAATATGAGGACTTATATTTTAACTGCAATATTACCATCTGCTGAATATTACAAATCTTTAAATGTCTTAGGTATACGAGACGATGAATTTTACGGGTTAGGGTGTTTACAATGTAGGAAGGTGTTGGGATAACTAACACTAACAACCTTGCCCTAATTTATGAACTGATAGCTTACGTGTTCGAGTGAGACTCTTTGGATTACAATTGCGTATGCGCGTCACCAGACGCTTTAGTCTATTATGTGGATCTTTGTATGTTTGCCTATCTGTGCAGTATATATGATGTCTTTCAATAAACTGTTGTCTGTGAACTGCACTTATTCTCGTCTAAGAGACTTCCGTCTAAGGTAAGGTTACAGGTTGCAGACCGGATGTTTGAGCGTTAACCCCTCAGATGGTTAATCAATAGGAATGTCTCCAGAGCCCTCATGTGTGGTAAGAATAAAAGCAAAGTTGCACAAAAATTTCTTTGGTTAAAATGGTGGATGCACACACACACACACAAGTAAGAAGTAGACTCTCTTTATGGCTCAATCCAAGAGTCACGCAGTTCACGTGTTATGCCCCCCCCCCCCATTGTGCAATTAATTCTCTACGAGCTTTCAGACTAACTTAGCTTTCGTTTTCGTGTACGGTTCTGATATGCACGCAGAGGATATTTCTAGCCACTTCTTTGTTGAAATATCTGCTCGTACCATTTCAAAATAGCTCTTAAAATAATAATTCTTTAATAAATTTGAACTTAGGAACTAAGAATTAAAAAAAAACACCCTAAAATTGTACGGAGTATTTTCTAACCAGAACAAACCAGAACTAAAGAGGTATTATTTTGGTAGAGCATTTAATTCTGCTCTAGTATTGACTATTTTCTTATTTTATCTTTTATAACTTGATGTTTTCAGTTGTAGAAAATTATTGAACAGTGAAGGTACATAATATAAACTGTTTTTAAAAGATTGACAAAAGTAGGTGAATTAGGGTTTTGAATGAACCAAACGCCAAATCCTGACGAAATTAACAAAGATCTGAATGTGAATGGATTATTTATCAGACTTAAACATGTTGAGTAAAAAAGTGAAAAGTCGAGATTATCGATTTGAGGTGGTACGTATGTAAGTATATTTGTTTATGTCGTTCTAGAGCAACATAGCGGGTTATTGTCGTCTATCTGGACCAATCCCGAAAACATGACCTATTAATTTTGATCCTGATTCAGATAACATCCTCGGCTTGAAAAAAATGGATTCAGCGTAAAGGATTAAAGATTTTGTTACGAACATACAAAAAGTTTTAATTTTCGTATGAAAATGTATATTACGTCAGTACTTAAGTACAAATAAGTGAATTCGACTGCATCTTTGTACATCTCTTTTAATTGCATTAAACTTTGTTTACACATTGTAAAATCACCAGAACATTTATCATACAGCATTCTCACAGTAAACCTATTCTCCTCAGACCAAAAAGGGCCTCGGTATCCCGGTTGGAAGAGTAACGGTTTAGCAACCGGAGGGTTGCGAATTCGAATCCAACCATAGACCATCATGTATAAGGGGTCTGGTGTTCGTTAAACGGTCTCAAATATCCTCCCATTGGCGTGGTGTACAAGTTTAGAGAGTGGTGTGCCAGCTCATGCGTAACCTCGTCATCCGACCGTGGATCAAAATTACGTGGTGTTGCCCACAAATATTCCCATAAATATATCATCAATCAAACATTTTATGCGATTTCAGGAGACTGAAGAACAATGACATTTTATTTCATGTGCGTTCCGGTGTTTTCTGTAGAATTTAAAAGAACTGTTTTAACGTTTGCAATTGTGAGTGTAAAGATGATATAAAATAGCTTTCTCTCTTACAACCTTCACATGATTTTTCTTGTGATTTGCAATTCTAGACTAATAAAGGAAAAAGTAGTTTACCATGAAAAACTAAAATCATTCAATCAAATAATTTTTCATTACAATCAATTTTTGAATTTGGCACAGAAATATATAGAAAATCTAAGCTGCATTATTTCTTTTATAGATCACGGTTTTGTTTAACAAAAAGACTCGGGATACCAGAGAATATTGTTATTTAAGAGAATTTTTGTCCTTTAAGACAATATATTTGTTTTCATTAGCTCCATTTCTAGACTTTTTGTAAAAGCATTACATCGATTGTTTGTTTTCAAAATCTCTTTTGAGAACCATAAATGGAAGCACACAATGTACAAAATGATTTCGGAAATTTCGTATGTCATTAAGAAGAAAAATAGCAAGCATGTGACTTGGATGGAAAATATGGGCTCCCTGCTAAGTGGGTTTGACCACTTTGCTAGAAACCTGCTAGTTGTAGGTAGCCCAAGTTCGATTCCTATGAGTTTTAGAGTTTTATTCCTTACTCAGTGTAATTATCTCATATTTGTCAGTAAAACCTTCCTTATATGTGTATGTTCATTACTTAACATCGTCACATCGTCTGTGTATATATATATATATATATATGTGTGTGTGTGACCACTTTATTTCAAGTCTCACTACTTAGTTACTCATAAAATACGAGCAAGACAGAGAGCAATGAAAAAGACGTCTTTATTCGACCACAGTCATGATTCGAATGCTACAAGAGATGGCGCAGCAAGTTACATGTTGCGTATCAACAAATTAATTATTCCTTGATCAGCAATACTCAGACAGATTCCATTGCCTTATATGGTATCATTTGATGGGACATCTTATAGTAAATAGATGGGAACAGATGGATCACGGTGTGGGAAGATGAATTTAGCTTAGCTTGCAAAATTAATTATTTCTGATGCAATGTGATGCGAAACTGTAAAAAGCACATGAAAAAAATACTCGGAGGCACCGGCCAATCTCGAAGCAATTTTATCACGAATCATATTTTAATATTACACACGCACACACACACACGCACACAACCACACACACACACACACACAACCACACACACACACACACACACACACACACACACACACACACACACACACACACACACACACACACACACACACACACACACACACACATATATATATATATATATATATATATATATACACACGCATACTCTACCCTACAATAAGAGACTGGACAGCAAGGTGCGATGGTATAAGGAAAATAAAACTGTTTTAGTATGGGAATGGTCCCCAACGTGTTGCAACAATTGCACTAGCAACCCTTCCAGGCATACTTTCAACTAGGTTTTGATACACAGCTATGGGTATTCGTGTCCATTCCTGCAGCAAGAATGTCGCCAGCTCAGCTGTAGATTTCGAACGTGGTTCCCTGGTCCGTAAGCGTCGCTCTAACTCGTCCCACAAATGTTCTATGGGGCTGTGGTCGGGAATACGTTTTACATTGATATATTGATACCTCTGCTTGACAGAGGCTGCAACATGACATAGAACGTTGTCGTCTTGGAAGTAACATTTGTCCATACCATAAAATTGAGAGAGCGTAGGGAGAACCTGATTGTCCAAAATGTTCATGTAGGCGTCGGCGTTCAATTGACCAGGTACAACACGTAAAGGTCCCTGGCCATACTACGAAAAACACCCCAAATGAGTCAGATCAATTCAAATCCGCTGGCGTCCGGTCCATTATTGTAGGGTAGTGTATATATTTATATGTAATCAATCTATCCTTTAAACTCAAATCTACATTCTTTTTCACAAAAACTTTAACTTTACTTTTAGTCGTTTCCTTGACATTTTGACACATTAGTAATCTACCTCAAACTCGAAAAGAGTAATTTTTTAGCCTTATTCAGCTGCCATAGTGCGTGGTAATTAATTTTAATTCTTACCCTGTCTGACAGTATAAGCTCTTTACGATGGGATTAAAATGCTTTCCATTATGCACTTTAGTTAACTCCTCTGTACTTTATTATTGTAAACGATTATTAATTTCACACAAAGCGATGTCAGAGAAATTTTGAAGAGATGATATGAAGAAATAGGAACATATAAATCCGATCCATTTATCCAAATTTAAGAGCTTACTAATGAAGCATTTTCAAATATAAACCTTTTATTTTACGGTTTACTCTACAGGTGTAAACTGGTTGAAAACAATGAATCTCTTTTTTAAAAATTTACTAAACTTTACACGTACAGTTTCGTTTTTTAAAACCAGTGACCGGCTCAACCTATCGGTTAGGAATCTGTGATCGAAATACAATAGAAATATCGAAACTATACAAGTTGGTAGGTAGTTAATTGACATCGCACTAGAACAACAAAACGGGCTATTAGCGACTGTCCGGTATCAAACATGAAGTAAAATTATACGAAACTCGTCTATATACTATCCATGCCAGAACTGTGCAGAGAAGTGGTTTGAGGTTCTAAAATGAAAAAATAAAATACATTTTATTTTGCTAAGTTATATAAGTTTATTTTGTAAAGTTTTAAATGTTAATAATTTTGATGTTAAATGTTAAATTTAAATAATTTTATTTTGTTAAGTTCATAAAGTTATAAAATAAAAAATTGCAATTTTGAGCCAATATTCAACTGCAATTACTGAGTTAATTTTTTTTTAATGTAAAAGCTTCGAAAAATGACTAAGATTAAAACGAGATTAAAAAACTTATTCATATTGAATACAATGTCTGCCATTATCAGGACCAATGCAAGCGAGGAGAAACTCGTGCTTAAGCGGTATGCCTTAATTTTGGACAGTAATTCCACCACTCTTTTTTCTAATTAAGCCCTCCTAGGCCTACCGCAAAGGGAAGTATTAATAGGTAGGGGAAAGGTGGGGCACATTGTTACAGATTTTTCATTTTCAGCTGCGGCATCAAGATATGTATCTATAAGAAGCAAACAAAGCCCTTGAAAAGATATTTGATCTCTTACATACATCTCACATATCATTAAAATTAAAATGAGTAACATTTATTTCCAGTATTTAATGTTTTTGGTAGTGGTGTACATTGTAAAACTGTGTACTATTGTCGGTGTACAGTGTTACGTTATAGTAGCAACAGTAAATATAAAGAATGGGCTTTTATTAAACTTGATTTTACTTGAAATATAGATATCTACTGATTTTTCTCCTTTCAAGCAGAGTTAAAATAAAATTCCACTTTTGATTAGTTTGCGTATATTGAACAGCTTTAAATGTGAGGAAAAAATTACCAATGATTGTAGCCTACAGTTATAAAGTAGATGATAAAATAAAATTAAATAAATCGGAAACTTATTTTAGATTTTACTAGGAAGTTAAATCCACAGGGAAAATCAGCATTTCTGCTTTTCTCATTGTCCTTTCTAATGGAATTGGGAGAGGAAATTTGGCAATAATTTTATATTTTTCAAATGAATGAACTTCATTTGTTCGTGAAAATTTATAGGATGGAAATATTCCTTTGACGTACAACATTTTAAAATCAACTTTGTGTTGATACACTACTTCCCTAATAGAGTGAATTTTATATTCTTTATGATGTCCTTCTTCAACTATAACGTAATCAGCCGACCAACCGGTCTAGTGGTCAAGGTGTTGGCCTCTGGATCGGAAGGTTCCTGGTTCGAATCTGGGTCAGGGCATGGATGTAAATTGTGCTGTCCTTTGTTAGGGACAATGATGGTCCACCCACTGTGTGCCCCTTCACAAGTGACCATCACTTCTGGCCTTGTATAAGGCTACAATGACTTCGGTCAATTCTGTACTGCATTGTATATCTGTATTGTATTTGTCTTTGCAATCTGTACCCAGCCTTGCCATTGGAAATAAAAACTATAACGTAATCACCATTGTTAATTGTTGTCTGCAGCAATGTCTGATCGCAATTCTGAAAAAGAGGTATCACTATCAACATAAGATGGTGAATCTTAATCTTCTGTTGATGATACCTCGATAGGCTTATGCCTCAGGATCACTTTGCCTCGCTTCTTGGGAATTTCGTTCTTTTTAGGGTTTAGGGTAATTTTTCTCTTCAATATTAGTTGTATTCAATATTCAATACTTCAATATTCAATTATGCAATAATAATTTTAAATGGCGCGTATCAGTCAAAATAGAACATTTTTCTCCCGTCATCAATTTTGTACATTTATTCGGGGTGTGGCTTTAGGGAAAGACCTTACTTCTTAAAAGACATAATTTTGTTAGTTTGTGAATGTGTTTCGAATGAATTAACAAAAAAAAACCTGCTAATCATGCAAAGAAAGATTGTAAACATCATATAAAAAGATATGCAAACTTATATGGAGGAAAACTTTAGGAAAGGAAAGGAGGAAAAATGAACCAATTTATTTATGTTATCATTCATATTTATAATTAAAAATATTAAAACTAAAAATGCAGAGTTTTAAGAGTAATAAAATTTACACTGTGAAACATATCTTGTTTGTAATGTGTTAAATGGACAAATTATGTATGTAACAGAGTGCCCCATTTCATTCTGTAGCACTGTACCCCATCGAACATAGCTTGTAAGAAAAATTTTCTATGACGACATAATATGACTATAGATAATCCATTTTTACTCAACAGAACCTAAAACCAATTATTTTTACTACTAAAATATTATTCATTATGAAATAAGCACCACTCATGTGAACAAAGAGAATTTAATAACAAACACAAAATTTTACTTTTAACATGCAAAAATAGTGATTTGCTTTCAGAAATGTAACTAATGATGCATATTCTTCCAAAACACATGGACTTCTGGAAAACAAGATGGCTAACAAGATTGTAAACAGATTGGAGATAATTTTGCTACCACTTTAAATTGAAATTCACTATGACACTGTTCCCCATGTAACACTGAGCTCCACCTTCTTCTATTTTGTTGAATATACGTCGTACTGGAGCAACACAACTGGCTATTGGCGACGGTCCGGGATCAATAACTACGGCAAAAATCCGAGAACATCACGCAGTTTAGAACCACGATCTGGTGACAAGCGCAACGCCGGAGTCAGCACACTAATGTCCAGACGGCCACACCAGAACAATGTGGGGAAGGAACAGTATCACGTTCTTTATAAAGAAAATCCGATAAGTTCAATATATTAATCAGGCTTTTCTCACGTTTTACTCGATAGATCTTGGATATTAGATCACTATGAAGTGCTAAAAATCTAACTGACTCGTAAATCCTAACAGGTGTATTACTATATTTACAGGGAAAATAACATTATTTTTTTTTAACTTTATAAAAAGAAATGTATCAGGACACGAAGGATAGAACTATCAACGATTTCAGTTTAGTCTTTGGAGACTTACGTCATAAATAAGGCTATGAACAAAACATATGGTGCACAGTCAAAGCTTTTAAACAAATATCGAGGAAGTAAAATCCTTGAATTAACTGTTCTCCCACTGAACTGTAACTCCTGCCGAATTAGATCGCCATCCGCGCGATCATTAACTGTGACTGTAGTGAAAAACCCCGCCGAATGAGATCGCTGCAGTGCGATCATTCTAGAGACGAAAGACGAAGACGAATGTTTTGTAATTACGCGTTTCTATGTTTATGACTTCTGTTTAATCCTTTTATGTCCATCCCTGTTATGTTTAGTCCTTTTATGTTCAATTAAATGTTTTTTCTAACAAACTGTGTCTATCTACCAAAAGGCATAGTAACACAAATATATTAGCAAATTATGCACATTTGTCATCAAATTTCACGATGAAGACTTTTTCCAAAAATGATCACTTTGTCTTAAAGAGAAAAAGGGCAATGTGGGTTTCAACGCGAGTCTTCGACATCATAGCCCACATTCGGCGTTTGGCTTGTAATTCCCTTATCAAAAACCAAGCAATTCGGTGAGAAATCGGTACACGAGGCGTAATTAAAATCACTTAAAAATGGGTAGGAAACACTGACTGAAATATTTCCAGAAATCGGAGCTCTCGAAATCAACAATATGTTTTGAATCATCATTAATACGCGAAAGATGATTACACACAGTGCTAGAGGTAAATTTAGGTTCCCTGTCTGACAGCATTTTTCAATTTAGGTATTTGGTAAGTAGGAGTAGTTAATTAACGCTGTCGGCAAAGGCCCGGATCAATCCCCAATTAGATAGTTGGAAAGTGGCTGCAATTTATGTTATACATGCGACTCAATTGTTTCAGTTTGAGTATTGGACTATTTGAGACTTAGGAATAAACTTGCAAACCGCACATTTGTATTTAATATAACATCACTTTTGATGTAAAACTAACCCTAAAAAATTGATGCACAGTTTGGAAATTTCTCATTCTTCAATCAAGAAGAATAGAAATCAATCACAAATATGTCAAACTTTTTTTTTTATCCTACGCCCAGCTCAAGGCCTTTCGGCCATACGCTGCCTTGCCGTCCAATATAGCGAATAAAGTCCTTGGGGAGAAGTATCCCTGGTGTCAATGTCCTGTAAACTAGAGCACTCCGCAAGGTGTTGTCTGTTCATAAAACCATCGCTACAAAGCGGACAGATCGGGGAGGTAGCCACCCCAATCTTATGTAGGTGTTGTTGGAGATAGTCATGTCCGGTTAATAAGCGGAAACAGGCCACTCCAATCCCTCTTGGTAGATCAGTAGGGATTCTTCCCTTGTTACTCAATAGGCAATCCCAACTCCTTCCCTGTATATCCCTCTGATACTGCAGTTTTCTTTGTTTCTTAAACTGAGAATTTATGTAAGTCCTGCAGTTCAGCAAAGGGAGAGGTGGAGAAGGTTGGGGCAGGGAGAGTGCCGATTTAGCCAATCTGTCAGCTTCCTCGTTACCCTTTATCCCACAGTGACCTGGAATCCACTGGAGAACAATCTCAAAACCAACCTCAATGAGGCGACTGATAGTTTTTTTGCATTGTGCCTCTGCCATTGAATACACATGGTTTCTATCAGTAAGAGCCTGAATTTCTGCGGTTGAGTCGATAAATAAAAAATTTTCTTATCCCTTCTAGTGGCAAGGGCCTCAACAGCCATAAGAACAGCATAAATCTCACCATCAAAGTTGTCACAGAAATTTCCAACCGCCTTACTCAGCTGGAAGTATTGGCAAAAGACCCCAGCACCAGCCCTATTAGATTCAGGGTCGGCAGAGCCATCAGTATAGACATGGAGCCAGTCAGGGAGCGGATATCTCTCGTAGATGGTAGCCATCGCGAACGATCTCAACTCAGCATCAGTATAGTCTGTCTTGTAAAAAAATATGTCAAACTCAGAACTCCGTGCAAAAACTTACAAAAACTTTTAAAGGAAACAGTACAATGAAGCCTTATTCAAGTAATATAAATTTTTATGTTTTTGACCATACACTGTCTGATTTCGAATTTGATTGCTTTCATAGACATAGCAATAACAAAGACATAGCAATACCAAATAATAACTAACCACGGCACCAATCAATACTGACACAGCCTATGGTTAAATTTTCAAGGCTTGTGATTCAACGAATCCTAAAAGTCGAGATAACTTTTAGGAGCCTTGTTCTCACGTCATTGTTGACTATTATCACAAAAGCAATGGATATATTTCTAAGGCTTGCTAGTAAAATAACTTATAAGAAGTTATAAAAAAATGTATGAGCCTTGTATGCACATTGTTTTTAACAATAATGACGCATTGAAAAATATAGGAAGAGTTTACAATCGAATGACCTTTACGGAGAAATCAGATGAAAATGTATGACCCCATCATTGTTGACAATTATGACACCACCTATAAAATAATTTTTTTGAATAATATAAACAAACGAAACCTAAAAATAAATTCATTTAAAATTAGTTTCGTATCAACCATCCATCTATACTCTCAGCTCCAGTACCAAGTTAGGTGAAGGATAGTAAAGAATACCAAAGTTTATATTCCAAGCACTCACTATTTAACTAGCAGAAACGTATATAATGTTCTATTTCCCTTCATACCCGACTACAACTCACTCATACATTATTTGTATATTATCGAACAAACTGAAACAAACAGTATACATTTGATCACCTAACGGATTAATTCTCCCATTTTTCTCCCAAGTTTAAATATGCTCGATTTGATTTATAGATATGCACAATATTGTTAAACCAACATAGAAGAGCTCGCACAGTTCTAATGAAATTCTTCAACAAAAAAGAAGCATGCGTTCTTCTACCATTTATACACATGTACAGACGACACAGAATAAGCTATGATGCTTGTGGAACATTCGGGGAACGCAAGACAAAGTAGTTTCTCAGAGAAAATACTGTTGGCGGGAAAAAAAACAAGCTACACATCTTCATTCGAGCAATTTCAACAGTAGAGGAAATTCAAAGATAGCGTATGACATGAACCGAAGTCTACTATCAATTCACATTCATAAATATTGGTCCCGAAAGGTAATTTTCGACTTTAAAACTACTAAAAACGTATTTAAGGAACATAACTGGCGAGGGAAGACTTAACAGGCTTGCTTTGATGTGTAGTCACAAAAAGAAAAAACGAACCACCTCTCTTTATTCGAACAATTTTAACAGTAGACAAAATTCAAAGATGTCGTTTGACAGGAACTGACGGTTTCTATCAATTCTAATTCATAAAAATTACATAAGGATCCGTCTTCATATTAAATTGCGCACCAACTTCATATAGGAACCCCTTATTTGGACACGACATTTCGAATCTATATAAAAACTCCGCTTCAGATACCAAATTTCATGTCATTAGGTCTTACCGTTTCGAAGTTATGAGTACGAAAAGATCAGAGCTCTTAATGTTAAATCAGTTTCTTAAACTTTAATGGATATCTTTCTTAAAAAATATTTCTACAGCGCTGATATTTTGTACCAGGTTACTGTTAAACAACCCAAACAAAATCCACATAATATTTTACTTAAAAAAATTGTTTTTAGTATGCGATAGTTGTTTTTAAATTATTGTTTGAAAAAATTTATGAATTGGAACCTTACAATATTTTGAAGGGAATTGGTACAAAAGGACTTCTAATATGACCATGCGAAATTTGAGCTCATTCCAATATTTAGCTTTAGCGTTGCATTGTTTTCTCATCATTGCGATTTTAGGGGGCAAGCAAAAGATTAAAAACGTTTGACAAGCCTCTGATATTATAATTCTCAAATCGTTTGCACTTGCATAATAAAGATAGTAAATCTCTGATCGTTGAAAAATGCATCTGCAATAATGTTCAGATTTGAAAATCTGGTAGCAAAGTATAACTCGAATTAATATCGATCTACGAAGAGCAATTTTCTATGTGGAGATGATCCCAGATATTGACATCAACTTTAACTTTGAATATCCCGATCCATAAAGATAGTAGTCATGAAATTTCATATTAGGCTAATTTGATGATGTAGAATCTGATTATGGCATCAAAAAATAGTGTTTCTATTAGAAATGTCGTTGTTTTTGTACAATTTGATATGAAGACGTCCCAATATGCAATTGTTTTGAATTTATAGAAGACGTTATTCTTTATTGAATGATACATTTGAATTTGCTCCAGTATTAATAGATACTTGAAATAAAGGATGTGGTTCGCGATTTTTTCCCGAGACTGTACAATTTACAGATTTTTCTACATATGTATGCATATTTCACTAACATATATGGCAGAGAAATCGACATTATTTGTATATCGTGAAAGGGCAACAGAAGGATAAGGAATGTGAATTTGATCGCTAATGGACTCGTACACCAATTTTTCTGATACGTTTAAATATGCTTGATTCGAGATAAGGATTACACAATTCTGAAAACTACACAAAAGAACTCGGTGCCCTAATGAAATTTTTCGGCAGTCTAATCACAAAAAGCAACGAGAGGACTGTAAGATAGAAATCAGGACAGAACAAAAAATATGTAAAACATGTGTTGTTGTTGTTGTTTCTTATGCCTACACTGGCAGACCGGAGGAGTGCTAGGCCCGTCAAAGACGGCAAGAGGCGAGTGGGGGTGCGCCTTCCATGTTATTGAGCCCCATTGGGAGGAAGTCCGACTTTGCTCGACATACATGACACATCCGTTTTACAGGAAGGTCCCTTTCATACATCCATTCACTCACACATATCGTAATTTTAGATCCCAATCAGAGGCCGATAACCCCCTGATCAGATACCCCCAGAGGTATTGATTTGGTATGGGAACATGGGGGACTTTGTGACCACGACCTATTTAACGTGCCCCAGTCACCATTAGTGAACACGAAGGTCTTTAGCCAGGTCGAAGCGCCGATCTCGCAATCATCAGAATTGCAGGCTCCGCCGAGGACAGAACCCACAACCCTTCTGATGCGAGCCCGACGCTCTACTGACTGAGCTACCGCGGCTCGTAAAACATGTAAATGGGTTTAGACGTCAAAAAAAATTACAAATGGCTTTTAATTAGTGAATGGGTTGGAAGGTAGGTACTTGAATTAATGTCGCACTGGTGCAACACAAAGTGCTATTAGCGACGGTGTGGGATCAATCCCAAAGGGAAAGATCTCAGGACACCACCACGTAATTTTGATCCACTGTCCTAAGAAGAGTTCAACTCCCAGAGCTGACACTCCAACCTTCCACACCACGCCAACGTGAGGATATTTGAGGCCATGACATATTTAACATGCACTGACCACACGTAGACGACGGTCTTTTGTTGGACCGAGTTTAAATCTTTAAATCCTCCAGTTTGCAATCCGCTACTCTTCCAACCGGGCAACCGTGGTACAAGTAGTAACTTGTACCGCGGTCACTTGTCAAGTTATTACTTGTATATACAAGTAGTAACTTGAATATAAAATAAAGTCTTGGTGTCTAATTAGCGTTATATACGAAGAACCACCAGAGCAGCAAACCTAATATTAAACAAAATATATCTTCTGGACAACCAAAGATAAAATTAAAGGCATTCGATCATCCCTTAAAATTACAAATCAAGATATTCCTGACCACGTTTAGTTTACTTAAATTAATAAATGCCGCATCAATAAACGATTCTAAAGAGGTCAACATGATGCAAGTCTAACATTGCCATTCATTAACTTCCTTTGTTTTCATATGCAAGATTTTGAATTACCATGCAGACCATCCAGGGGCTGCTCTGGAGGTTGATGGAGACAGAGCAATGTAGACTGCCATTACTAGACTTATTAGTGGCCACATTAAGTCTCTCTACTATGACCAGGGTATTTTTGACTATGGTGTTTGCCAGATATCAAATTTATCGTAGCAACAATTGCCATAAAAACGATTTCTTTTTATTTGGCGAGGAAATTGGCTCGCTTTTTTCACTCTGTTCTCAGACGGTTTACGGACAAAGTACGAAGTACAGATAGTAAAGTTAGGAGATTAACACGGTTTACTTAAAATTGTACAGGGAAAAAGATGCAAAAAGTTTTTTACTGATTCGGCTATTAGTTTAGTGTGCAATAAGTGTTAAAGTAAAAAAAAAGTGAAATAACTTGCGAAAGGAGTATTTCTTGGGAAGCAAACCAAACGGGACTACGTATTTATCCCCGAGGGTCGTCAAGCGTATGCGAAGAGGGGGCGAAGCCCTCGCTGTGACGTCATGGACCGAAAAGTCAACTCAGGATTATACGAATTATTAAGATAGTTTCGCTATTCAGGAGATTCACTCTGCGAAAGGAATGTTGGTTTGCGTAGCAATCCCCGGGAGTTGGCGAGCGTAAGCGAGCAGGGGGCGGAGCCATTTTGTGTGTTCTAAAATAAATACGTATTTATGAGAAAAAAGAATAATTAATACGTAAGAAGAACGTCTAGTATCTCACAGAGATGAACCGCGATTAAAAAAGACATGTGACTAATAGAGGGCTAAAAACGAGCCTTTTAACAATGCAAAGTAAAAACCAACTTTGCGAAGAACTTCCCTAACACACGTGAATTGGTTTACTTTTCTGTCTTCTGTGTGATCGTGATTCTTGGTCCAAATTCCTGCACATACATGTATTTGACTGTACTTATTGCGTTGAACATTACATTATTCACATGATCGTTCTTTCTTTATTATTAGTTGGGTCAGCATTAATCTGTTCTTTGTTTCACGTCACGTACATACCACTCAAGAAAGCATGAAGAAAAAGTTTGTTTATGTTGACACCAATGATCGCACAAATCTTTTTTGTTCGGAAAAGCACAAAGGTGTAAAATATCTCCACAACCATTTACCCAGACTATGTTTATTCTAAGGTATGTTCAACTAACCTAAGTTAAGCTTTTATTGTCTGCAGAGAGATTTTATTTAAAACTATGAGGTCATTTATGTCTGGAAAACGACAAAAGCAAAGCATTGTATGGTTGATAGGGGAATATACTGATGTATTTAATGTTTAATGAATCCCCAGGGCATGTCTTATTCAAAAGGTATTCTCATGGAGACAAGAGTTTCCTGCTTTCCTCAAACGAGATAACACGAGACATAATTTAACTTTTAAACCCATTCAAACAAATACTCCTGGTTCGAATAAAATACATCCAGTCAAAATAACTGAAATAGTTAGCAAATTTCATGTTGAATATTGTATGTATCGGCGTATAAACTTCAAAATTAGAAGTTATATTGGGGTGGTCAGAAAGTCCGTACTATTATTTAAACGCCACGAAATCGCCCCGCTCTTAAAACATATTGTGACAGGTGATAAAATGTGCTACTATATATTAATTTGTAACGAAGGAAATCGCGGGACAAATAAAAACGTACCATCATTAATCATTATCCTTAAGAAGGGGCGGGGTATGCCCACACAGCTAGCAAGTTCCAAGTTGTAGGCAGCGCAGGTTTAATTCTTCTTTGGGTGTATTTCTCTTTTTCTGTGTTTATAAAACTTTCTTTATGTGTATATATTCTTTACTTGATGTTACTTGCCTTATGTTTGGAAACCCATGTTCAAATATGACCTGGCTGCTCCCAATGGAACTGCTTCCAGTTACATCAATTGAAAGCAGCATTTGACAAAAATACTTCGAAGCTAGACAACAGGAAAGGCTTAGTCTTTAATCCGGAAAAAGCAAGTTCCTCTGCTAGCCAGGTAAAAATTTAACATCGAAACTGCGAAGTTTGACTTATTCACCACACATTGCATCATCCAATTCCTGTACATTACCCATCCTTACAAAACATTTAAATGAAAATAAATTCACTTATTTTAAAGACTGCAAAACGCACCTGAAACATTTCTTTTTCCAGAAAAATAAAAAGTTTTGGAAGGAAGGAAGGAATTGAGAAGTTTCCAGAAAAATAGTAGGAGCTAGTGAAACAATACAGTCAATACGATTTTGAATTAAAATTATTTGCAACATCGAAAGTGGCTATTTTTCCCCCTAAGCGAACGAACCTTTGGGTCAACCTGATTTGTACAGTGTGAGATATGTTATATATATATAGTTACTTTCTCTGATACATTACTTGATAAAGATCATATAGATTAAAATTATTCAAAATTTTAAATTTATCTAATTTCATGAAAACATTAAATACCCTGCTACAAAAATACTTAAACTATTATAGATGTTTTCTTGTAAACACTAAATCACTGCCTTGAATCTTTCTGGTACAACTCTAAAGATTAATGTCAGTTACGTTAGTGAGAATATCTGACTGGTAGATAATTAATTGCGTCGCACTGGAGCTTCATAGTGGACTATTGGTGACGGCCCGAGAGCAATCCCGAAAGGAAATATCCCAGTACAAACCCTCGTAATTTTGAATGAAGGCCAGATGACGAGATAAACACCTGAGCTAGCACCCCAGTCTCCAAATTCTAACTCCACACTAACGTGAGGACATTTGAAACCAAGACAGATTCGAGGTGCACTATCCCCCATGTACACGACAATCTTTGATGATTGAATCGAGTTTCGAGCTCTCAACTCTCCAGTTGCTAATCCGTTCTTGGCCAACTGGGCTACCGCGGCTCTAATAACATATACAATAGGACTGACATTAAGGTATAGCGTTACAGTCACAACGTTACATAAATTATTGGAAAATAGCGAAAAACTTATGAATGATCATCATGATACTTTGTGAATTAAGTATCTATTCCGATCTGTTCAAGAACAGGGTTTTCTCATGCATGTGTTCGTCTCAATAATTTATCCGAAGTATGTATTGAAAGTTGCTGGTATTATCATTGGAAAATACACAGTCCAGTCACATTAATGTGACCACCACCTACTTTCGACGTCGACGTGAAATAACCAATCACAAAAGGCAGGTGGCAGCACATTGCAGTGGAGTGTATATAAAGGATGTCCTAGGGCATCGGAAAGCATTTCAATCGTTGGCGTAATGCAGAAACGTAGCGATTTATCCGACGTTCAAAAGGGCATGATTATTGGCTTTCGGGCCAGGGGTGGAATCATTTCGGAAACGGCTAATTTTGTGAACTGTTCGCGTGCCGCCGTGGTAAAAGTATACCGTGCATTGCAAAATGGCACTATCCAAAATCAGCGGCGTGGCACATGTGGTGCACCACGGGCTATAGATGACACAGGCGAACGAAGGCTACGGAGATGCGTTCGGGCGAATAGACGTGCAACTGTTGAGCAATTGACCGTCCAGATGAACCAAGGGGCTACCAAGAGTGTATCCTCAACAACGGTTCAGCGTACGTTCCTGCGCATGGGCCTCCGCAGCAGACGCCTGGTGAATGCTCCTATGGTGACTGCTGTTCATCGGCGACGATGGTTGGAATTTGCACGCCAGTAACGCAACTGAACGTCCACAGAGTGGCGACAGGTGGCTTTTTCTGATGAATCACGTTTTATGCTCCATCGGACAGACGAACGTTGGCGTATACGGCGTGAAACGTCTGAAATCAAACACCCTGCAACAATTGCCGGAAGGATCCAGACTGGAGGAGGGAGGTAATCTAGCGCAGCTGGCCACGGCTCAGGAGTCGGCATCGCTCAACATCCCAGTGAACACCTTCCGAAACCTAATTGACTCTCTTCCTGTACGTCTCGCAGCGGTCCGCTCTGCCAAAGGTGGTTATTCAGGTTTTTGACAGGTGGTCACATTAATGTGACTGGACTGTGTAGATATATAGCAAGTAGCTGACGAATTCATTGCAATCGATATAGAACTTCAGGCTATCCTAATGTGAAAACAACTTTGGCGCTCTCTGGATCTTGAGTGACAGCCGCAGCTCGATTCAACGCCACAGTAATTGGACCTTCATAGGGGACAAAGAAAGCATCTCTATCCTGCAAAATTTGAGGCTCATATCACTACTTCATGACATCCACATCCAGTGGATTCCGTCTCATTTGGATCTTTTCGGTAATGAAGTGGCTGACAACCTTGCAAAGGAGGGCTGCAGTCATCCAACCCCCTCCTCTTCTGAACTCACGTATTTGGAACTTTTTGCTCCCAAAAAATCCCAAAAGAAAGAGGAATGGTTGGTACCTCCCTTCCACCATTGGTATATGGGTGGTAAGCCGGGGTTGTTTCTAGCCCTTTCGTGCGATAGACAGTCCCAGACCAGTTTCTCACGTCTTGCCAGTGGCCACTTGAAATGTCTTTCATTTTTTTGAGGACAAGAAACTCGACGCTACATGCTCAAAGTGCCACGCACAACAGGCTTCTTCTGCGCACTTCCTGAATTGCATGGACCTCTCTAGGTAGGATATATACTCATCTCCACTTCTTGGGAACGACTTTCTCTGTGTCAACGAATTCTCACATAATTGTAAAACGAAATGAGGTAATGAACTAAGATATCTGAAAATATAAAATATGCGAGAGCACAATACTAGGGTTGGAATTGGTTAGGGAAAGAGGGATCCGAATAATCTCATTTCTCTTTCATGCAAAAATGCAAATATCATTTATATGTGTCCGGGAAACGACTGTTTCAACACCATTTTGACCTTCAATGAATTCTAAATTTACTGTGAATTCAAATCGTATACCTACTACGTTCATCCATTTAATCCATTCTATATAGATTGAACTCGAATTGTAAGACAAAATCCCAGAAAGCGATACTAAGGTAACCACTACAGGTTAATTTTAAGTTTTGGAGTGATTATGAAAGCACTTCTTAAATTCGTTTCTAGTAAAATTGCAGTATCTCACATTTAAAAAAAAAAGAATCTATGACGAATAATTTAGCACTCTGTTTTTTATTTCTTCAATTAATAATTGCTTTTATTGGCTAGATTTCTAGCACTGTTGATAAAATATTACCAGTTTCAACCTTAATCTCACAAAAAGAATGCTGAATTTACACTGAAGTGCCATAAAACTGGTATACCAGTCGAAATTTTTTTTTTGTATACGTCACATTGGAACGTAGAACAGACACACGACTATTCATGAACTCTACGAGCTTGAGGAAGTGAGTAGTCTATAGGTATTGAATACCACATTCACCATTCGGTTGTATGCCTAGGTGTAGGATTTCTATGTATCATAGCGTGTTGTATGCTTAAGTTTATTTTTATAATATAGTATGTTTTATAAAATATATTAATATTACCTGAAAATTTTTTAAGTGGTTTTATCCTTAATAATTCTGCAAACAAATGTAGACGGAAAGACAAACAGACAGATGTACGCTGCAAAGTTCAGTCTCTAATTTACTCAAGGTATACAAAATTTCATAAAAATTGATTCTGCTGATTGGACGCATATAAACAGGCACAAAACACGGATATCGCATTTTGAAGTTACATTTTGTGGTTGTTGTTTCTTATGCCTACACTGGCAGACCAGTGGAGTGCCAGGCCCGTCGAAGACGGCAAGAGGCGAGGGGGGTGCGCCTTTCATGTTATTGAGCCCCATTGGGAGGAAGTCCGACTTTGCTCGACATACATGACACATCCGTTTTATAGGAAGGTCCCTTTCATACATCCATTCACTCACACATATCGTAATTTAGATCCCAATCAGAGGCCGATAACCCCCTGATCAGGTACCCCCAGAGGTATTGATTTGGTATGGGAACATGGGGGAAATTGTGACCACGACCTATTTAACGTGCCCCAGTCACCATTAGTGAACACGACGGTCTTTAGCCAGGTCGAAGCGCCGATCTCGCAATCATCAGAATTGCAGGCTCCGTCGAGGACAGAACCCACAACCCTTCTGATGCGAGCCCGACGCTCTACTGACTGAGCTACCGCTGCTCAAGTTACATTAATCTGGATTCAAGCAAAGAAACAAAGCAGACAGTGATGAATTCTAACGTCATTTCTGGTCGTGATATCAATTTGATTGTTTAGAATTGGTTGTATTTGATTGGCAGTGAGTTCATTTGGGACATATTAGAGATAACTCAAGACATTAAATAAATAAATAAAAACTCCTTCCGATACCTATCTCTCTATATTAAAAAAGCGTTGTTCAATAAAAAATAGAAAGCAATCCCACTGCGTGTACATAGAAGTCCAAAAGGGGCCTCGCATAAATAAATCAGATATAAAGCTCAATTGAAGTTTAAAAAAATCTCTTTAAAATATACATAACAAACCTAATGAGAAAAGTCTGAGGATTATAAAAGATATGGCATGTCAAATCAACTGTTGAATGGTTCACTCTAGCCAAGTTTTCTAAAACCAAGTTAAGTGAATAAAATGTTTACGATGCTGTCGATTAAAATTTGAGCATTTGATCGAAATGTATTTTACCGGTAATGGACAAACGTAGTACTTTTAAATCGGATGATCTTCTCCAATTTGCAATTAAGCATTTGGTACGAATTTTAAATGGGGTTTTAATCCTCGTCAAATATATTTTTAAATAACTTTTAATTGCTTCAATTCCATGAAATTTAAAAGTAGCTTTGACATTTCAAATTCGTGTCTCGTTAAGGAACAATTAAAATTTTTATATCTATTTTTCAGTCGATATTTTACTGTTTCTGACAATAAGTCATAATTATTAAATGTAGTTGTACGTGCCTGCATATAAATAGAATAAACACACTTATCACCCAATATTAAGAGAAAGCTAAATAAATAAGACAGATGTTTTTTATGCGATAGTTATTATTCTCCACGAATTTATGAATAATGGGATTCATTCGCTTCTCTCTAATGAGATTAGATTCTTTAGAATTCAGGATTAATCTATTTAATAGGAGTCTCCTTCCCTTACAATGCTCCTAAATGATTCAATGTGCCTGAAGTCCTATCCCATTCCAGATTGTGGGGAAGTCAAAAGTGCAGTTATGAGTAATGATATAAAGAGATGTGCACGCTCCAAGCTTTTCTTGAGGACTCATGAATAACTATTATCATCAAATATAAAAGCAATACTTTTAAAATTATTTTATTTATGAATTATTAAATTGAATCGATTACGTAAGCAGATACGGTGAGAGATGAGGATTCTTAACTCATGGAGATGTTTTTAATTTATCTGTTGTTGATTTATACATATCATGTTTCTGATCACAGAAATGTTATGGGCGTATTATAAGTGAAGAAGAGAAAATATAGGCACATACTTTTCTTAGTCTTTTGACTACGGCTATAGATATAACAAGCACGACTCTTTCTTTGCTCGATTCTTATAACTTTCAAGGTACAACTGATGTAACGATAGTAGTCTAAATTCTTTTTTAGCGCGATTATGGTACAACTGATGTTCGGGCCCATAGTATAAAGGTTAAAAAGAGCTCGTTTCGTATGTACTGTTAAGCTACTTCTTCTTTTGTTGTCTTCAGCTTTCTCATAATCTTCTAACGATCTATTAATCGACATAAGTTTATCCAAAACGTGATATTCTTATAACTTTTAAGGTACAACTGATGTAACGGCAGTAGTCTAAATTCTTTCTTGGCACGATTATGGTACAACTGCTGTACCGGCCGTAGTCTTAGGTTTAAAAAGAGCTCGTTTAGTATGTACTGATAAAATACCTTTACGTATGTTGCCTTCAGCGTACTCAAGATCTTCTACCGATCTGTTAATCGACATAAGTTTATCCAAAACGTGATATTCTCATAACTTTTAAGGTACAACTGATGTAACGGCAGTAGTCTAAATTCTTTCTTGGCACGATTATGGTACAACTGCTGTACCGGCCGTAGTCTTAAGTTTAAAAAGAGCTCGTTTAGTATGTACTGATAAAATACCTTTACGTATGTTGCCTTCAGCGTACTCAAGATCTTCTACCGATCTGTTAATCGACATAAGTTTATACAAAACGTGATATTCTTGTAACTTTTAAGGTACAACTGATGTAACGGCAGTAATCTAAATTCTTTCTTGGCACGATTATGGTACAACTGCTTTACCGGCCGTAGTCTGAAGGTTAAAAAGAGCTCGTTTCGTATGTACTGTTAAACTACTTCTTTTGTTGTCTTAAGCGTACTCAAGATCTTCTACCGATCAATTAATCGTCATAAGTTTATCCAAAACGTGATATTCTTATAACTTTTAAGGTACAACTGATGTAACGGCAGTAGTCTTAATTCTTTCTTGGCACGATTATGGTACAACTGCTGTACCGGCCGTAGTCTTAAGTTTAAAAAGAGCTCGTTTAGTATGTACTGATAAAATACATTTACGTATGTTGCCTTCAGCGTACTCAAGATCTTCTACCGATATGTTAATCGACATAAGTTTATACAAAACGTGATATTCTTATAACTTTTAAGGTACAACTGATGTAACGGCAGTAGTCTAAATTCTTTCTTGGCACGATTATGGTACAACTGCTGTTCCGGCCGTAGTCTTAAGTTTAAAAAGAGCTCGTTTAGTATGTAATGATAAAATACATTTACGTATGTTGCCTTCAGCGTACTCAAGATCTTCTACCGATCTGTTAATCGACATAAGTTTATCCAAAACGTGATATTCTTATAACTTTTAAGGTACAACTGATGTAACGGCAGTAGTCTAAATTATTTCTTGGCACGATTATGGTACAACTGCTGTACCGGCCGTAGTCTTAAGTTTAAAAAGAGCTCGTTTAGTATGTACTGATAAAATACCTTTACGTATGTTGCCTTCAGCGTACTCAAGATCTTCTACCGATCTGTTAATCTACATAAGTTTATACAAAACGTGATATTCTTGTAACTTTTAAGGTACAACTGATGTAACGGCAGTAATCTAAATTCTTTCTTGGCACGATTATGGTACAACTGCTTTACCGGCCGTAGTCTGAAGGTTAAAAAGAGTTCGTTTCGTATGTACTGTTAAACTACTTCTTTTGTTGTCTTAAGCGTACTCAAGATCTTCTACCGATCAATTAATCGTCATAAGTTTATACAAAACGTGATATTCTTATAACTTTTAAGGTACAACTGATGTAACGGCAGTAGTCTAAATTCTTTCTTGGCACGATTATGGTACAACTGCTGTACCGGCCGTAGTCTTAAGCTTAAAAAGAGCTCGTTTAGTATGTACTGATAAAATACCTTTACGTATGTTGCCTTCAGCGTACTCAAGATCTTCTACCGATCTGTTAATCGACATAAGTTTATACAAAACGCGATATTCTTATAACTTTTAAGGTACAACTGATGCAACGGCAGTAATCTAAATTCTTTCTTGCTGCGATTATGGTACAACTGCTGTACCGGCCGTAGTCTAAAGGTTAAAAACAGCTCGTTTCCTCGTATAAACTGATAAACTACTTCTTCTTTTGTTGTCTTCAGCATACTCATGAACTTCTACCGATCTATTAATCGCCATAAGTTTGTAAAAAACGTAATGTTAGTCGGTTTAAAAGTAAAACCCACTAAGCTGAAATATTTCAAGATATATTAGTCATTTAGCTTTTCAAGACCAGAATGGGGAAGGGAGCGCTATTTCGATTCCTGTCAGTTTATATCTCCCTGGGTGTAGCTCTCTCTTCAGTGTCAGTAGAACTTTCAGTTTGTATGTCTATTACAGTGTTCGGCAATTGCTTGAGTACGGCTTTACCACGAATCGATTTCGACTAAATGCTGATCGTAAATATTCCACTGGTGATACGAGGAAGAAAGCAGTTGAAGAACTTCAGGGTGGTCAAGATAAACCAAGTTCTGTATTTAATTATTGGATGCAATCTTCTAATAATTTTAATATTACAAGCTTTAGTCCCGGTGCACACATCCGATTTTTCAACGTGCGCTGAGGAACCGAAGCCTAACTATGCACACATAACCTTGAAATGACGCAAGTACTCATTTCGCGCCATTTGCGATAAATATTCTATTGCAGAAAACGTGTTTATTTCGCTCTCTCTTACTTGGTGTAAAAGAAATATATTTCGAAACAGAATAGACGTTACTGAATACAACCATTTCTTAATTATTATTTATATTCCATTTGTTTATGAAAACAAGGTACTACTTGAAACCGGAGAAGCGTGTGCGTCGAGATGCGGCGGCGTGGGGAACTGCGGTACAAATTGCACGCAAGTTGGACGTGCGTCGTCGCAGTGGCAACGTAGGCATGTGTGCACTACTCCATTGGATCTTATGTATCTCAGACCGCACTTGCGTTGCCGCAAAGGCGACGCACGTTGAAAAACCGCATGAGTGCAACGGGCTTTAGAACCGGTGCACACATCCGGTTTTTCATCGTGCCACGCCCCTGCCTGCGGTCTGAGATACATTTTAGATCCAATGGAGTACTGCCCACATGCCTCCAGCGCCACTGCGGCGACGCTCATCCAACTTGCGTGCAATTTGTACCGCAGTTCCCAACGGCGCTGCACAAAAGTCTCCGTTCTGAAGTACCTTGTTTTCATAAACAAATCAAATATAAATAATAATTAAATGGTTGTATCCAGTAACGTCTATTTTGTTCCAAAATATATATTTTTTTACACCAAGTAAGCGAAATAAACACGTTTTCTTCGATAGAATATTCATAGCAAATGGCGCGAAATGAGTTCGTGCGTCATTTCACGGTTATGTGTGCATAGTTCGGCTTTGGTGCTGCAGTGGCGCCGCACGTTGAAAAACCGGATATGTGCACCGAGCCTTATTGTTAGTAAAGAGATTGCGAAGAGAGGCAAACCATATTGACGGTGAATAAGTTAAAAGGTGTTTTATAAATGCATCCGAAGAGCGGAATTTTAAGAACAAGGCAGAAATTCTTTAAAATATTAAAAAGCTACCACTGTTTGTTAAAACAGTAAAAGACAGAACGGTCAAAATATCTTCGAATATAACCGATCAGAAACTTGAAGATCTTAAATTGGTTTCAGCTTTATCAATATCTTCACGTATCTTGTGACATAAATGACACACTTTTTATTTGATTTATTTCGTCTTCGGGTTCTAAAGAACTTTTAGATTATTGCCACTGAAAGGTCAATAAAAAACATTTATACTGTTATTATTATGCTATCTGGTTTAGTTTAATGTTAATAACACGTTCAAACCGACTCCTAAAATCATGGTTCTTGAAAGGAAATTTGGCTCTCAAAAGAAATCTTAGTCATTATTCTTCTGATCTTTGATTCTTCAGGGGACTAATGAGTTTTCCGACCACTAGTCTATTATTTGATATTCTATGTCATGTCTGGCCACGACAGATTTAGACTGCACGGAAGTATTTTGTTGGATTGAGTTTTGAACTTTCAACCGTTGGGTGGCTAAATCCGCGGCTACTGTGGCCCTCTAGGTCGAAACTGAGAGGTTACAATAGCTTATAACCATTTCATTGGATAGACAATGTTACTGGCGCAGTAGATAATTCATTACATCTTTGTGTAATCTTCAAACAGGGCAGTTAATGTTTGTAAAATACCCCAATAAATCACTGCGAGTGGAAACTGTACAGTTGCTCTCCTTTGACAAGTCCTAACTTTGGAATCAGCGCACAGAGTTTTACGACAGAGGTAAACACAGATTTATTTACGACCGGGAGTCAGTCCAAGGGTCCCAGTAAAGTAATACCGTATTCATGCTCTTTCCACCGTCAGTCAAACCAATTCCGCACCAACTGTTACGAGTTGCCATCCATAAAGATGGGGAGGGGTCGGTCACGGAAGGCCATTCCAGTGTGGGTGGCAAGTGCCTAAATCTTTATTAGGCGGAGATGACCAGAAATAACCCCTCGCGCTTGATGTGAAAATCGATAACTATGAGGTTTTTATCCTTTTCCTTTTTTTGTGGGTTTCCCGTTGAAACTCTATCCTTTTCCTCGCTCCATTCGGCAAATCGATTGCCCTTTAAGTGCTTTGGAAATCAAATCCCTCTGATTGGAGCGGTTCGATTGAGATTGGGTCCATGCAAATGCAGAGGAACTAGGTGTATGAGGTTTCTGGGAAGGGTATTTTTTTATCATCGAATGAATACTTTATCTTTTTTTAACAGTTCAGAATGTGCACTTGAGTTGAAACTCTGTTTTTGCTTTTTGAGCTACGAGAAGTATACTTCATGTAACCAAACAAACCTGACGAAAAGTGAAGATTTTGCTTTCCTATTCGATTTATTTCACGACACGTATCAAGGGTAACCTTAAAATGTTGTTCACGTTGTAGAACGTTCTTTATTATAGTTGATATCATCGTTTTTGTAGCATATGATGCATTACCCGCTGGGATTTTCAACGACATGAACCACTACACGAGTTTGGAGCTTTTAGTTGAAAATCCGAGCGGGGAATGATGCCTTACATTATTGAAACGATGTTATCGATGTATATATTGACTATCGATGTATGTGACTGACTTAAGCGTGACATTTCTGGATTCTTTTACAAAAATACTTATTTAGAGACCCTGCGCCACCTTTTACAAATTGGTAAGATGTTTTCGAAGCACCCTTTGTGGTGTGGTAATGGTAGTGGTAATTTTTATTATCGTCGTACTAGAGCAACACAATGGGCTATTGACGACGGTCCGGGATCAGTCCCTTAAGGGAAAGATCCGAGGACAATACCTCGTAATTTTGAACCATGGTCAGATGACGAAGCAACATCTGAGCTGGCACCCCACTCTCCAAACTTCCACACAAACCCAACGTGAGGACTTTCGGTCACGACAGATTTAAGGTGCACCAGCTGCCTCTACACCATACGCTTAGAACATCCATGCCCGAACCCGGATTCGAACCAGGGACCTTCCGATCTAGAGGTTAACACCTTTAACCACTATACCGATTGATCGGCCCCTTTGTAGTGTAATGCATGTGGATAGATTGTATGAATGGATAGAGAAAATATACGTATTTCGTCCCAAATAAATTGTAGAAGCTATAAAAGTGTCGATAAAGAGTTTAAAAATTTTCTGTTCACTTTTTTTTTCTATATATTTGCATTTTTTTCCAGTTGAAAAATTAATTTTTCGCATAACTTTCAAAGTTTGACTAATTTAGCACGAAAAACGCTGGTAATTCTGATAGTATCTTTCACATTACCAGTTTAAATGCTAGTGACTAATACAATAACATAGCTTGAGTCCCTGGTAATCAAGAGACATTTCAATGTATAAGAGTGCTTTTGTAACATTAGTAGCATAGTACACGCGGACAAAGCGGTCATGTAGTCAGTAGCTATTCTTACAATCTTTAGTAGGGTCCAGGTAACTCAGTTGGTAGAGTCGTTGTCTGATGAGTCACGCTACGAGTTGTTTGAGATGATGGGGTGCAGCTCACACTTCATGGATCCAAGAAGTCAACAACACACTGTACTAGCTGGTTGTGGTTAAATACTTATGGTGTGTCTTTACAATCTCGGTTTGCGTTCTTCGTGTCTTGCAAGCGCGTCAAAACCGATGACCACTTTGTTGCTCTGTTGGGTGACCATTTACAGCTGTTTGTGTACTAAAATGTATTCAAAAGAAAACGATTGGTATTGTGGTAGTCCAGTTGGCAGTCGCGAATATGCAACCCACGGTATGCTAATTCGAGACTCGATCCAACCCAAGACCTTCATGCACATGAAGGCAGTTGTGTGTTAAATCTGTCATGGCCTCAAACGTACTTTCGTTAGTGTGGTGTGGATGTATGGAGAGAAGGGTTCCAGTTGAAAGTGTTGACACCGTCATCTGATTGATTCAATTACGAGGCGTTGTCCTTGAATATTTCACTTCGGGATAAGAATCAGACTGTCAGTAATTGCTCGTTGTGTTGCTGCACTGCGTTTTAGATTCAACTGTCTACCTACAAAAATAATTGGCGAATTTAAGTGGATTAGAGTTCTGTCAATTCAATAAAAGAAAAATGGGTACAGACAAGAGCTTCATTTTCGGTGGTTTATAACCCCGAACTTCACGCAAAACATCCATCTATTCTCATTAAGACCCGGTTCACACATCCGATTTTTGGACGTCCGGCGCCGCTGAGGCACCGAAGCCCAACTATGCACACATAACATTGAAATGACGCAAGTACTCATTTCGTGCCATTTGCGATAAATATTCTATCGAAGAAAACGTGTTTATTTCACTTGGTGTAAAAAAAGTATATTTTGAAACAAATAGACGTTATTGGATACAACCATTTATTAATTATTATTTATATTCCATTTATTTATGAAAACACTGTACTTCAGACCGGAGAAGCGTGTGCGGCGAGCTGCAGCGCCGTGGGGAACTGCGGTACAAATTACACGCAAGTTGGACGTGCGTTACTCGGACTAGTCCATTGGATCTAATGTTTTTCAGACCGCACTTGCGTTGCGGCAGCGGCGTCGCACGTTGAAAATCCGGTGTGTGCACCTGGCCTTAGACCATGTGCACACATCCGGTTTTTCAACGTGCGACGCCGCTGCCTGGGGTCTGAGATACATTCGATCCAATGGAGCAGTGCACACATGCCTCCGGCGCCGCTGGGGCGCCGGACGTCCAACTTGCGCGCAATTTGTACCGCAGTTCCCTACGGCGACGCAGCTCGCCGCACATGCTTCTCCGGTCTGAAGTACCTTGTTTTCATATATAAATAGAATATAAATAATAATAAATTGTTGTATTCAGTAACGTCTGTTTTGTTTCAAAACATACTTTTTTTACACCAAGTAAGCGAACTAAACACGTTTTCTTCGATAGAATATTTATCGCAAATGGCGCGAAATGAGTTCGTTCGTCATTTCACGGTTATGTATGTTTAGTTGGGCTTCGGTGCCGCATTGGCGCCGCACGTTGAAAAACCGGATGTATGCACCGGGCCTTAAACAGTCAACTATCTAAATTTCTCTATTAAAGTAAAAATATTAGAAACAGTGAGATGTATTTTTTTTATCGCTAAATTCATCACCTAATCATTGACATTAAATTCATTTGTAGCATTTAAAAAATTGAAACTAAAACTACATTGAAGAAAGTGAGAGTTTCATCTCAAGAAAATATAATGTACATTAGATCTTTTAAGCTGTAAGATTATGTCCTACAATATAAACTATTTCGAAATAATATACTTGCTGGTCTTTCTTTCCACGTACTAAACTTTGTAAATTAATAAAAAGAAAATCCAGTCGACCGCGCCAGCAAGTAACTGAAAAACTCAACCCCTCCCAAGTTTCTTCATCCCTAAAGCATTAGGGTATATGGAACTATTCAATCTCCACGCAAGTCTTTCCACCAGTTCCTCTTCCTTCCCGAGTTCAATCACGCAAGGTAAAGGCAGGGATTTACCTTTTTCAATTCCAGGAAGAATCTTCGCTGTCTCGTTAATATTGATTCGTTTCAGATTGAACCGAGCAGATTCATGCTCGATTCGCGTGGGTTACGGTCCTTTATTATAGCGTGAATCGGATATAAATTAATGTACTTAGATTGAATATTTGAAGGAATTCTGTTCAGACCCGTTTTTTTTTTCATCTCTCAGAATTCAAATGTTTCAGAATGTTTTATAAATGTTTTAGATTATTCAGAATATATTTTTTCTCAGGTTTTAGGATTGATTTTATGCCATGTCATATTTCATGGCATCTCTATATAAGATACTAGCTACTGCGTGGCTAGCCCGGCGTTGCCCGTTCCCATGGTATAAGGTATTATTCTGGTGTAAAATTTACCGCAGATTTCAAATCCGGTGAAATGTTTAATCTGTCTTTAACGAATCCGCTTTTACGAAAAAGAACTAAACAATGTCTCTCATAATGTTTTTTATTTTTTGCTCTCCACTGAATAAGGCAGGAAATGTAATCTGCTTTTTTCAACGCGAAGGGCCCGAAATGCAATTTGTTTATTTTTGGAAAAGGAAAGTTACCGTGACGTCACAATCTCGTGCGAAAATATAAAAGATTTATTCAATTTAAAAGTTATTTATATAAAGAAAATCATATTTTTAGGTATGGATCGAAAGTGAAATTTTCCGCAGATTTCAAATCCGCTGAAATTTTTACTCTATCTTTAACGGTCTAGGAGATATAAAAAGAAGTAATTGACACCAGTTAAAATATTTTTTTATCGTCTGACAGAAAAATTATTTATCCGTGCGTCGGAAACAATAAATTTAGAATCTGTGATCTCTTCCGTGCTGTAGCATTCAATAATTATTAAATTTAATTAAATTAATTTTAAAATTTTCTAGATTGAATTTTAAAATTCGCCGCGACCCAAAAATTGCAAAAACATTTGGACTACCTGTGTGCCAAATGTCATTGCTGTAAGTGCCATAGAATCGTCAGGATTTTGCGTCAAACAGACAGATAAACACTTCCTTTCATAATAGTAGATACTTGTGCATTGTTAGTTTGAGATTTTCCCTTTGATGTGAAAACTTCAACGTTGGTTGGTTGAGTTTATGGCTAGGCCTCCACTTGCGATTTCTAGTCGCGGTGACGAAAGAAGAGCTGTCGCTGAAAATCTACAAGGTGCACACACTGCGCGATAGATAAATCGCTGAATTAATTAAATTGTGTGTTTTATTTCCCTAATTCTCTATCTTCGCGATCGTTGAAGATAGAGTGAAAATTTCAACGGATTATAACGGATTTCAACGGATATGATTACAAATCAGCGTAAAATTCTATGCCAGATCGATACCAAAAACCCAATTATTATTTAATTATTTACCATTTGATTATTTATTAAATAGTTAATTATTTATTTAAAGAAAATAAGGTGTAAAATGTTCCGAAGATTTCAAATCCGTTCAAATTTTTACTCCATCTTCAACGATCGCAAAGATATAAACTTGACTTAGGGAAGTTAAAAGCATAATTTGATGTATAAGAAAAGCTGACCTTGGAAAACGCGGGACTAAACTATAACAAGTGAGTGCACGTCGATACCTGTCAGTGTGATTCATAAGATAGATCGACAGTCGCGTCGCAGGTAAAATAGGTTTTAATTGCTGCGATTGTTTAATCGCAAGTGTGTGCACTTGTATTTGAAACAATGAGTTTTTTTTCGACTGAATAATCGTGCGATTAGAAATTGCAAGTGTAGGCCTAACCTTATGGAGCCCCCAGGGGCATTCCTTCTTTAGGTTTGTACGGGCTTCACAACCCCCGGGTACCCGAGTGATCATCCCTCCCTTTCGTTCTTCTCCTCCTCTACCCTTTGCTTTTTGCTTTTCCTTCCTCCCTCGTTGTGGTTGCCTCTCCGGAGGTGAGGGCTCCCCTTGAGAAGCTTTTCGCCAGTCTGTGCATTTAGCTCCTCTTGGGGATTATATCACCCACGTATTTGCCGTGCGTGGAGACCTGTGTCTTCGGAAAGGGTGATCCTGGTGATTGAGGGACAACATAGCGCCCCAATACATTGCTCCGGCTCCTGCTTCGGATAAACAGGAAGTGTGCTTTGGTCCAGTACATTGATCGGCTGGTGGGTATATCCTGCTAGGACTAAGGACCTGCTCACCAACTAGCTCCCTAGGGCAGTCATAGAGGTGAGTTGGGTCCGTATAGTCCCTGGCTAGCACCGGTACAGGAACCTGTATCCCCTCGTTGGACTCCATGGTGGGTGGTGCCGCCGGGGACTGAACATTTCTTTTGCAAAGATGGAAAATCTAAGTTCAACTTCTCCTTCAGTGGAGCACCAGAGTAATAAGAAAAATGAAAGCAATTTACCAGAACAAAAATTCTTTATTATAAAAAGAAACACCGGAAATCTAAAAAACATATATGCAATCTTACTCCTTAAAACTATATTGGGAATGGTAGGAGAGACGAAGAACATAAAAAAAACCTAGCAGGAGATGTACTCGTTGAAGTTTTAAATAGAACACAGGCATTAAACATCACAAAAATTAAACTAATCGGTCCAATAGAAGTCACTGTTACGCCCCACAAAACTTTAAATTCATCTAGAGGAGTAATATCTGAACCTGATTTAGTCCATGATACTGAACACGAAATCTTAGAATCCCTTTCCAATCAATCTGCAATTAATGTAAAAAGAATAACTATATCAAGAAATGGCCAAAGAATACCCACCAAACACGTAATAATAACTTTTAATACACCAAGCATTCCAAAACACGTAAAAATAGCCTATATTAATTGCCCAGTGAGACCTTTCATACCAAATCCAGTCCGTTGTTTTAAATGTCAGAGATTCGGCCACTCTTTCCTTGCTTGCCGTGGCAAATAAACCTGTGCAAAATGCTGTAGTACAGAACACAAGACCGATGTCTGTACTACATCATCCCTTTGCTGTCTAAACTGCAAAGGTGACCATCCAGGTTTTGCCAGGTCTTGCCCTAAATTCCAAATTGAAAAAGAAATTCAGACAATAAAAGTTCAACAAAACATTTCATTTCCGGAGGCCCGAAAAATTATAAATGATCGCACCCCGAAACCTGGAATATCATACTCTTCAATAGTTAAAAAAACCTTCAAGACCAACGGAACTCAAACCGATGTAACTATGTTTAAGCCATATGACCAACATAAAACTTCAACGAACCAACCTATTACACCTTCTTTTTCTAAAGCATCAGCTACAACCTCATCGAATACAAAAATCATTAACAAACCAAATCAATCTAAAAATACTTCTTTAAAAAGAACAAAATATCATCTGAACAAAATAACATTAAAATTCAAAAAAGTTCTTCTCAAATATCTCTTTACCCTGACGTTTCATCCAGAAACTAATCCTTCAACCAGTGATCTCATTAATCTTTATAACACTGAAAGCGATATTTCATCTGTAGAAGATGAGGACTTGGAGACTTCGCCACTGAAGCCCAAGAAAGATCCTCGGCAAGACAAACATCGTCCTAGGACGAGAAATCACAAATAGTTTTTCCTTCTCTATTATTCTTTATTTTTATGGCTTCCTTTCTTTCCTGGAACTCTGGGTTTTTGTCCAAAAATTGCTGATGTTAGAGACATCATAAACAACCACAAGCCAGCTGCAATCGCCCTCCAGGAGACCTATTTAAGAAAGAATGATAACACCAACATTCGTCATTTCACTATATTTCGAAAAGATTACGATTATGGCCAAAGAGCATGTGCAGGTGTTGCTTTGTTTGCCTTCCATGACTTTCCAGTCACTCAAATTAACCTTAAAACAAATCTACAAGCTGTTGCTGTAAGACTTCATGTCAATATCTTAATTACAATATGCAATTTATACTTACCTCCTAACACCCATGTCGCCACTTCTGAATTAAATAATTTAATAGATCAACTTCTCAACCATTCATTATACTTGGTGACCTAAATGGTCATCATATTCTCTGGGGCAATTCAGACATTAATCGTAGAGGCAAACAAATTGAGAAACTAATAACGGACAATGATTTATGTATAATGAATAACGGCCAACCTACTTACTTTCATTCACCTTCACTTACTTACCATTCAATAGATCTGGCAATTTGCACTCCTTCAATTTTACCATTTTGGACTTTTTCTGTTGATCCTTACCTTTACAATAGCGACCATTATCCTATAAAACTAAAATATTCACGCCAATACCAACCCAACTCTATCAGCAATACGAACCATATTTTTGAAACTGCCAACTGGCCACTTTTTACTAGCCTTGCAGATATTTCTAACACGGTAAAATTGGTGACATTGATGAAGTCACTTCAAAAATAACAAACATAATTATAGCAAGTGCTGACGCTTGCATTAAAACAGTCAGTAATACATCTAAAAAACAAAATAAACCTTGGTGGAATGAGAATTGTAGCGATGCATGTCGGAAACAGAGAAAAGCCTGGAATATCTTTAATAGATATCCAACAAGAGTAAACTTTATAAATTATAAAAAAGCAAAAGCAGCATTTCGAAAAATACAAAGACGTAGTCAGAGGGATTCTTGGACGAATTATGTCTATAGTATCAATAGTAAAATTACAAGTAAACAATTATGGAATAGGATTAAAAGAATTTCCGGTGTTTACTCCAATAGACAAATTCAAATTCTAGATTACAATAACCAAGTACTATCAGCACCCAAAGATACAGCAAACGCAATTGCTTCATGCCTTTCCGAAATATCCAGCTCCAGTAACTACTCTGAAAGTTAAAAAAAAATTAAAATTGCATCTGAAAAGAATAAAGTTAATTTTACATCAAACAGTATATTATCTTATAATTGTGATTTTACTTTTTCTGAATTGACCAAGGCTTTATCCCTAGTTCACAAATCAACACCTGGCCCAGATAATATTAGTTACATCATGCTCAAACATCTATCAAATAGTTCTCTAAATAACCTCTTGAAATTTTACAACAGAATTTGGAACGAGCACACTTTTCCGCAGTCATGGAGGTATGCTAATATAATACCCATACTTAAACCGAATAAAGATCCCAAGAACCCTTACAACTACCGTCCAATAGCCCTGACAAGCTGCTTATGCAAAATTTTGGAAAAGATGGTCAACGCGAGGTTGGTTTATATATTAGAAAAAGATAAATGTCTCTCTCCACTTCAAAGTGGTTTCCGAAAAAGTCGATCCACTGTTGACAATTTGGTCGCTGTCGAGACTGAAATTAGAAACGCATTTGTGCAAAATAAACATCTCGTCTCGATTTTTTTCGATATCGAAAAAGCTTATGATCGAACATGGAGACATGGAATCTTAAAAGATATTTTTAATTATGATATAAAAGAAAATCTGCCGATTTTTATTCAAAATTTTTTAGATAAAAGATATTTCAAAGTAAGGATTGGATCGATTTTTTCAGATGTTTTTACTCAAGAAGAGGGAGTGCCACAAGGCAGTGTTTTAAGTGTAACTTTATTCATTTTAAAAATTAACAATAGGTTTCTCAATTGCCTCCATCAGTTAAGGGTATTATTTACGTTGACGATCTGCAAATTTCATGCGCAGCTAAAGACATTCGTTTAATAGAGAGACAACTTCAACAGGCCGTTAACAAAATAACTAATTGGACTAATGAAAATGGATTCAAATTTTCGCCTTCGAAAACTGCATGTGTTCATTTCAGCAGAAAACGAAACCTTCATCTTGACCCTGAAATATTCTTCAAAGATATTTTAATTAATGTTGTGGACAGTATAAAGTTTTTAGGTATTACATTTGACAAGAAGTTGACTTTTCAACCGCATATTTTAAATTTACGCAAACGTTGCGAAAAGGCCCTCAACATATTAAGAGTTTTATCGAAACTATCATGGGGATCTAATCGTACTTGTCTTCTAAAAATATATAGAGCCCTAATAAGATCAAAATTGGATTACGGCTGCGTGGTGTATGGTTCAGCCAGAAAATATGCTCTTCAAACTCTGAATACTATCCACCACACAGCTTTACGTTTATGTACTGGCGCATTTAGAACTTCACCCGTAAGCAGCTTATATGTGGACGCTTTTGAACCTTCTCTGGACTTAAGGCGACAGTTGTTGTCCTTAGAATATTATTTTAGAATTTCCTCAATCCCTCATCACCCATTACATACCATTCATCATAGTCCATATTTAAAACGCCTCTATCTAGCAAAAACATCCTTCATCCCTATATTCCACTTAAGAATGCTGGATTTGTTGAACGGATCAGCGAAATTTCTTCACTTGGCGTCACCCAGAAAAAACTATTCTTTCTCTCCTTGGTTTAATCATGCTTTTGAATTTCAAAACCCATTCCAAAATTTCAATAAAGCAGATACCTCTGATATTATCTACCAACAACTCTTTCAAAAGCACATAGAAAAATACTCAAATTTTATACAGGTTTACACGGACGGATCTAAAAGGGCAAACTATGTTGGAGCTGCGTTCACTATTAATCACTCTGTCCATAGTTTTAAACTTCATTCTTCATGTTCTGTTTTTACCTCTGAAATCATGGCCGTATATGAAGCATTAGAATATATATCTGATCATAGTCATAAAAAATGTATAATTTTCACTGATTCATTAAGCGTATTACAGTCATTGAAAGATCCTGATCATGACAGTCATCTCATTCTTTTAGAGTCACTGAAAAAAATTTATCATATTTCATCCAAAAATTTTAACTTGGTATTTTGCTGGATTCCATCTCATGTTGGGATATCTGGTAATGAAATTGTCGACAAAGCCGCCAAATTGGCCGTAACAAATATTAATCATACCATTCCTTATCGCGACTTAAAATCTTGCATTTAGAAATTTTTAGAAGAAAAATGGCAGCAGGAATGGAATGAACAAACCGAGAACAAACTTCACGCTGTTAAACCAATTATAACTCAATGGAAATCGCTACCTCTAAGAAGACAAAATGTAATACTAACAAGTCTCCGTATTGGACATACTCGGATAACACATAGACACCTTCTACTCGGAGAAGATCATCCTTTTTTGTAATTACTGCATTTGCCCACTAACAGTAAAACACACTTAAATAGAATGTTCTTATTTTAATAGTCGACGGCTTAAACATTTTAATTCATATACATTAACTTTAGAAGACATGGTTGGAGAGAATCCTCATCCCAATACTTTTAGCTTTTTAAGTGACATTGGTTTTATCCATCCCATATAATTTTATATAGTATTCATTCATTATGCTTTAACTCATTTGACTTTATTATTATATTATATACCTGATTTTGTATCTTCAGTTTGGCATAATATGTCCCAAGAGGACGCAATGCCACAAAACCATATCCAATCCAATCCTAGCCTTATGGAGTCAGGTATGAAAACGTCTGCAAGAGAGATTTTCTGTGAAGCTAAATAAAGAGGGGTTAGTTGGTTTATGGTGTTTTTTATGCTGCAAGAGCCATATTTAGCCATGCTACACCAAGCACAATATAGACAACACCAAAATAACAGACATACGCATACAGGGAAAGGTTTACAGACAGTAGCCGACCAACCGGTATAGTGATTAAGGTGTTAGAGCCTTCAGATCTGAAGGTTCCTGGTTCGAATCCGGGTCCGGTCATGGATGTTTGTAAGCGTATGGTGTAGAGGCGGCTGGTGCACCTTAAATCTGGCATGGCCGAAAGGCCTCACGTTGGGTTGGTGTGGAAGTTTGGAGAGTGGGGTGCCAGCTCAAGTGTTACTTCGTCATCTGACCGTGGTTTAACATAACGAGGTGTTGTCCTCGAATCTTTCCCTTAAGGGACTGATCCCGAACCGTCGTCAATAGCCCGTTGTGTCATTCTAGTACGACGTTAACTAAAAATTACCATTACCATCACAGACAGTAGAAACACACCCAGGATGAAACCGAACCCGTCTCGGGTACAACTCACAGGTTGCTCGCGCTATGTGCATACCTGTAGAGGAATATGCAAGTAGAGTATGCAATGGTCAATTTTTTATGTGCACGTGATCATGTGAACAAATCTAGTAGTAACATGACATTAGACTTATTTCGTCTGCCGGGTGTTATTAAACATTCATCATCTGATTTGTCCACGGTACGAGGGATGACACCCATCCATTGAATCATCATCTGATTGGGCCTTTGATCTTAACTTAACCATCTGAAACTTATCATGTAAATTTGGTAATTTCAGCATTTTTGTCGCCATTATATAGAAATGCGAAATGACATACTGTCATAAGATTTTAGATCGCCTAAGGGAGGGATAAGAAACCAAACTGACCATTTAAGTCAAATTTTCACGTAGAGCTCTCATGACTACTTGTCAACTTGTTGGTACCATTTTTTGAAGCTCCTCTCAAAAGGTCAGTCAACTTATATTTCACTTCTAAGACTATGCCAACTGAGTCGCGACGGTTCCTAAATATGTAGGGATCTCATATGTTGTAGTCGAAGGCATTTTCCGGGTTATACTGGAAGTACGTACCTTAACCTGTTATTTGAATATGATTTCAGCACGTCTCTGATAGATTTGGTCACATGAGATTGTAATTTTTCTTCTTGTTTAGCTGTAAACCTGTTCACTACATGTGTTGCAAACGACTCTGCATTAAAGCACACTCTAATTCTACACACATAATTTACTATCGGAAGAAATCAACATCAAACATTACTTAAAAAGCTATAAATAATATTAATTTTCGCGGGAATAGTATTTTTGTTGATTTGTATACTCCCACATAACTACTTTATCTTAAGGCGCGTTCTCACGAATCAAGTTTAATTGAGCGATTATAAGTTGATCGATAAAAGTTGAATATGACTTGAATCAGTTTTTGTTCACACATTTCAATAAAAACTGATCAACAGTTTCATAAGCGAAAATATAAAAGTTACAATTGAAAAGTTATTTATTTATAGAAAATCACATTGAAAGTATCGAACTGGTGTAAAATTTTCCGCAGATTTCAAATCCGTTGAAATTTTCACTCTATCTTTAACTATCGCGAAGATACAAACTTGGCCTAGAGAATAAAAAATCACTTTTGTTTTGTTTCTGGAATAAAATAAACCACGACAGATCGTTTCCGTGGAAATAGCTCGAAAGCAGATGGCGGATGACTCATCAATTGAACGATAAAGTTTGAATGGGTCAAACTTTACTTGATCCACTAAAAAGTGGATCAACTCTATTGAAACAAAGATTCTCACCATAGTTTTCATTCAACTTTTGTTGATCAACTTTAATCGGTCAATTAAACTTGATTTGTGAGAACGCGCCTTTAGGCCATAATATGAAGTGGTCTGGCAAACTAAATGTAGATGGAGTTAGTGCTTTTGTGGAAGAACATGCTTCTGTACGCGTATTTCGAATGTGACATTACTTGGCTCGCTTTATGAATACGATTTCAGATCATCAGCAATAGAATTTACAAAGAATAAATTCGAAATTCGTATTTGGATATTTGATTGGTCGTTTTTCATTTTATTAACTGCCACACGATTTCTGTTTTGATTGTTCGGCTCGTATCAGTTCATGACGTCTTCTGTTGATTAATTTTTTACGTATTGTTCTACATTAATTTTTTACGTATTGTTCTGCATTAATTTTTTACTCATTGTTCTACATTAATTTTTTACGTATTGTTCTACATTAATTTTTTACTCATTGTTCTACATTAATTTTTTAAGTATTGTTCTACATTAATTTTTTACGCATTGTTCTACGTTAATTTTTTACGTATTGTTCTACATTAATTTTTTACGCATTATTCTACATTAATTTTTTACGTATTGTTTTACATTACTTTTTTTACGTATTGTTCTACATTAATTTTTTACGCATTATTCTACATTAATTTTTTACGTATTGTTTTACATTATTTTTTTACGTATTGTTCTACATTAATTTTTTAGGTATTGTTCTACATTAATTTTTTACGTATTGTTCTACATTAATTTTTATTTCTCTGATACTAAAGAAATGACGATCAAGCTGGAAATAGTTGCATCGACCTAGGAATTTCAGACATAATATGCTGTGAAATTTTCATGATAACAGATCTCAGCGTTCAAATGCGTTTGTTATTTTATACAGGTATGTGCTTTATATCTGTAAAGGGGTATAAAAGAGGTCAATGTCCGTTTTGAAAGGTTTTAGTAGCAGCTTATCTGGTAACTATTATTATTTTTAACCATTGATAAAACTAAAAAATACTTTCCAATGTTTTGATAATTTCATAATGGATAGATGAACCTTGATACCTTTTCTGTTATAGCTTTCAGTACCTTAGAGTTAATTTGTGGACATAACTCAAAAGCAGAGAATAGGGACATATTGAATTTTCTATCAAGTTGAAGATGCATAATATTCTTTTGTTCATATGTGTGAAAAAGGTATAAATTCACACACTGTGGAATTCTTCGTGTATTATATAATGTGAACATAATTTTGCTAATAAAATTCCACGCGGAGTTTCCAAAGTATTCATACGCGTTTTTTAGGTTGCCAAGTCAACACATCCTTTTACCAGCGGATTCGAAAAAAGCCCATTGAATAAAAATACCTAATGGAAAAAAAACTCAAAAATAAGCAAAGAAGACAGATGTGCTGCTTTCACTCCATTGAACTTGGGCTTCAGATGACATGTCCTCTGAGAGCGCGGAAGGAGAACTCAAAAAGAACTAGGCTAAAAGGATTTTGTTTGCATTGACGATCGGGCTATATTTGTAACAGTCAAATACCATAAGGCTATGTTTGGACAGAGGAATTGTCAATAGAAGTGGGAGCACGAGATCTCCATTGGAGAGCATACTCACTGACTTGAAATTTCCATTCAGGTATAGAAATCAGTCTAGTTTGAAATCAAGAGCACCACTAATGTCAGTTTGACTGTCGGGGAAAGTTCATGAAAAGCGATGGTTAAGTGTGTGTGTTATTCTTTCAGTACGATCTGAGATTTTTATGAATAGGATATTAGAATTTGAAACTTACCGACTTTATTAATACCGAATAAATTACCAACTAAAATTCGAAACAGATTATTATTTTTGTATTTTGCATTTAGGTAACTCCTTTCGGTTAGATGTAAATCGTTTGTATTTTTAAATTCCAATTTGGCTAATTGCCCCGAGGTCCTTATGGGACCTTCAGAAAGTCCTCTCCACTATTTATCGAGTAACTTTATACTCTCTGAGTGCGATGGGTGGTTGAATGTTTTAACCCTCCAGGTGGTTGTCTTTTCGAGGTATCTCGACATTAGAAAATCCATTAAAATATAGATGGACGAGATATCTCGTCAATAGAAGAAAGATCTTGATTTTGTTATAAAATGACGTCAGTATTTAATGACCAGATATCTCGTCCCTTGCAAAATTGGTCAGATCTTAATGGATGAAATATCTCGTCAAAACCACTTAATGGGTTAAAACATGTGCAAGGGGATTAAGTAAAAAAAAATATCGATGTTTAACTAATAGTTGCTTCCATAAATACTTAGAGTATAGTTATCACATATTTAGGTTGATAGATGGGCCACAGTAGATGGGTTGGAAGAGTAATGGATTCGAAACCAGAGGGTTGAGTGTTCAAATCCAATCAAGGATCATCGTACACAAAGGGGGTTGGGACACGTTAAATTCATAGAGAGGTGCCAGCTTTGGTGTTACCTCGTCATCTGACCGTGGTTCGAAATTACGTAGTGTTGTCCTAGGATCTTTCCCCTGGGGATTGATCCCGGTTCGTTGTCAATAGCCCGTTGTGTTGGTCTAGTATGACTTTAGCTAAAATACGTATCTACTAGGGGGCCAGCCCCCTGCTCGCTAACGCTCGCCAACCCTCGGAGGATTACTCCGCAATCCTCATTGGTTCGCTGCGCGAACATATGCTCGCTTCGCTCGCATCAATGAAGACATGGGTCCTAGCAGAAGGAATTGGGTGGAGTGGTCGTTCACGGTAAGAAGTCGATTTGTCGCCAAATATGGTAACCTTTACCTTTTGCGGATTTTCTTCACATCTGCCGTTTTTGTTATGGCAACCCTATCTGCTGTTACGGAATTCGGCCGCCATCTTGATTTGGCGACAAAAATTAGTTGGCGACAAACGTCTTACCGTGAACGACCACTCCACCAGGAATTGTTTACAAAATATGATATTCCAAAAAAATATTTTTCAAATCTAAATTTTTTTATGTTTTTCAGAAAAGATATTTACAGTACCTCTGTAATCTGAATTCAAATGAAAACTTTGAGCAAATTTTGACTCGAAATGTGACTGTTGATATGGAAATTAATACACAACATGTTGTTTGTATATACATTTACTCCTGCACTCGAGCCACCCACGCATTTTCAATGAGTTTGTCGTCAAAAGCTGTAGTGCAAGCGTCTTGTTGAACTATAATTGTTGGTCCTGAAAAGGACCTTTTTTTAAATGGCCCTGAAAAGATCCTCCGCTTTCTTTGATTTCTATAATTAACTGCAACAGCTCGACTAAAATTCATTTTCTTTGAATAAAATTTCATCCGATGACGCTATAAATTCAATTGAAGCGCGAGGCTTTGTGATAAACAAACAATCGTACATTGTTGCCAAAAACGCGATAACAAATAACGTCTTTTTTTGCGTGCCACGTAAGAGAATTATATATATAGATGTTGACAAGTAGACACTAGGGATGCAATATCGATGTCGATGGGTTTTTTTAAAACATCGATGTATTGGTGTCGATGTTTTGGTAACATCGATGTTTATACTTGTCGATGTTTTATTTTTAAATGAAAAAAGTACCGTTATAAAAATTTTAAAAGTAACTAAGTAGATTTATTTTTATAATCAGCAAATTGAACATACTTTTAGACCCAAGTGGCCAAGGGTGAAGGGTCTGAAATGTAGGGATGCGACATCGATGTTTTCTAAATATTGATGTTTTAGAAAAAAACATCGATGTATTGGAGCCGATGTCGCATCACTAGTTGCTAAACCAGTTTTAAGAAATGGGGAAACAAGTTTAAATACACTGAATTTTAAAAACATCGATGGTTTGGGGGCGATGTATTATCAATATCGATGTTTTAATTTTCAACATCGATGTTTTAATTTTCAACATCGATGTTTTGCTGTCGCATCAATAGTTGGTAAACCAGTTTTAATAAATGGGGAAACAAGTTTAAATACACTGAATTTTATAAACATCGATGGTTTGGGGGCGATGTACTATCAACATCGATGTTTTGCTGTCGATGGAGCATCACAAGTTGCTAAACCTGTTTTAAGAAATGGGGGAAAAAGTTTAAATACACTGAATTTTAAAAATATCGATGTTTTTGGGTCGATGTATTATCAACATCGATGTTTTAATTTTGAACATCTATGTTTTTGGGTCGATGTATTATCAACATCGATGTTTTAATTTTTAACATCGATGTTTTGCTATCGATGTCGCATCCCTAGTAGACACTCGCGCTTTGACCACAAGCAAGGCAATGTTGTAAAATCAAAATCTGTGTGAAATTTCCCAATGTAACTACTAAATTAAATTTACATTAATGAAATACATTTTATGAGGTTTTAGAAAAATATAATTATTCCAGAATTGCATTTATAAGCAGATATTCCTGTCTTTTTATTAAATTTCGAATCTCAAGGCAAAAATTGTTAATCAGGTAAGATTTCTGTAAACATTTTGTCTCAGTGATGGCATTTGTTGTTACTGAAGTGTTATAAATTGACCCTTGATGTATGATTAATCTTCTAAAGCTTTTGAATGCTCTGCAACTTGCAGTCTTCTCCACCTAAATTTTAACAAGTTTTGATTTTCTGGACGAATTTAGTAATTTTTAGTAGAATTTTTCTGGGGTAATTTATTTCCACAATTCTCTCAACCTATAGATATGGTTATTTAGGCATTATGCATGTTGAGGGAAAGAAGCAACTCCACACTTCACTAAATTCTCATGAAGCTCAGAGTGTTAAAAAAATAAAGCTAAATATAAAACTAATATAATAAGACATCATTATTAAAAATAAGGAATGGTGATTCGGTAATGGTAATTCACAACAATCTCCCTAAATCCCATTCTACAGGTATTCCATTATAAGTTTATTTATAGGATATTACTTTAACCCTCTAAAGGGTTCGTACGCTTAATTCTATTTTGCAGCAAGCAGTCTAACCAGTTTTAATTTTCTTTAACCACAAAATCTTTCCAAAGTATTCTATTTTAAGGAATCTTCCAAACGTTTCTATTCTCAAAAAAGGAACAATAGAATTGTTCCAAAATAATTATATTCTCAAAACATTAACAATAAAAACGTTCCAAAACAATTATATTCTAAGGAAATGGCCAGTAAAATCGTTCCAAACGATTTCATTCCAAGAATAGGAACAACAAAATCCTTTCAAAGGATTCAATTCTAAGGAAAAGGCAAACATAATCCCTTTTCACCGTGTTCTACGAAATGTACCAATTGAACCTTTCCCAGGTATTCACTTCAAAGGAATGGAGCAATCAATCTTTCCAAAAGATTCTATTATAAGAAATGGACCTTTTCATAGGATGATTTCTTTTAACTTACAGATGTGTTTATTTAGTCATTAACCTGTTGTGAGGAAAGAGGAATATTACACTTCTAGGAAATCTTGCGATTCTTTAGAGATTTAATATAAGCCGTTAATTAAATTTGATGAATTCATTCGAAAAATAAAAAAGGGGGCTTAGAACAAAAACTGTTAATCTCTACATTATGTATGGACATATCAGGTTCATTTAATCATTTAAATATTTATAAAGCGGATTTTTAAGCTTTAAAATACGACTGGACACCATCAATCCGTTTTTACTCCGAGGTTTCTAGATTCGTAACCTTCCAAGTGGTTTTGGTGAAGCACCTCATCCACCAGGATCTCACCAATTTTGACAATGACAAGATACATTTCCCTACAATAATGGACCGGACACCAGTGGATTTGCATAAACCCGACTTCTTGTTTGGGTGTGTTTTTCGTCGTATGGCCTGGGACCTTTGCATGTTGTTCCTGGTCAATTGAACGCCGACGTATACATGGACATTTTGAATAATCAGGTTCCTCCTACGCTCTGGCAATTTTATGGAATGGACGAATGTTACTTCCTGGAAGTCAACGCTTCATGTCATGTTGCAGCCTCTGTCAAGCAGTGGTATCAAGATATGGATGTAATACGTCTTTTCTGGCCCGCTCAGAGTCCCGATCTAAACCCCGTAGAACATTTGTGGGACGAGTTAGAGCGACGCTTACGGGCAACGGAACCACGTCCGAAATCTACAGCTGAGCTGGCGGCATTCTTGCAGCAGGAATGGACATAAATACCCATAGCTGTGTATCAAAACCTTGTTGAAAGTATTCCCAGAAGGGTTGCTAGTGTAATTGCAGCATGTGAGGAACGATCCCCTAATAAAGTATGTATTATTTCCCTTATACAATCACATCTTGCTGTCCGGTCCAATATTGTAGGGTAGTGTATATCTTAATCAAGATATTGCCGATTTTTTATGAAGTCGAGATCAAGTTAAGGTCAATTTTCTTATAATGACAAGTTCAGTCTCGTCTATCAAGAGCTAGTTAGTTTTGCTAATGCGAAGATACCTTGTCGAGACAGCCAGAAAGGATAATAGACCTTAGAACTAAATTCCACAGGGTTTGGAAGAAAGCTGAAAACAAGACAAACATTATGAATGTTTTTCAGACACTATTCACCTACATTCATACTTTTACATTTAACCGTAGAAAACTCCTTTTGACCTTTACACATTTTTATTTTGTTCCGGGGTCAAAATTAGATGACACTCATTATGTTCTCTTCCACGAAAAATATTCAAAATGTCTCGGATAAAATTCCATGATACCCCGCATAACTGTACAACGTGGTCAGCATTAGACATGCTGTTACTTTGATAGTTGTGACAGTCAGGTTAAATATTTTTAGTAGCACATGCTTCACAGCTCTGGTGTGACCAGTTCTAAATCTTGAAAATGCTGTCCGTTCTATGTAGTCATGTCATTGTACTCTTTTTAACCTCTTCAGGTCTCGCCTCTCTATACCAATCATATAGTGGTACCCTATCATACTTTCTTTTTGTCCAAGTCGTGTACAAGTGCAAAATTTATAATTCACAACTTTTCATAAAGATATAAATTTTTTGTTTGCTATTTTCTCAATTTCAATAGGTAGGTTGAGTTAGCGTTCTACGTAATCAGGTCTTTGTACTTCTTCAGGTCTTTGTACTCTCTGTACCTCTTCAAATCTTTGTACTTCTTCAGGTCTTTGTACTCTCTGTACCTCTTCAAATCTTTGTATTTCTTCAGGTCTTTGTACTCTCTGTACCTCTTCAAATCTTTGTACTTCTTCAGGTCTTTGTACTCTCTGTACCTCTTCAAATCTTTGTATTTCTTCAGGTCTTTGTACTCTCTGTACCTCTTCAAATCTTTGTATTTCTTCAGGTCTTTGTACTCTCTGTACCTCTTCAAATCTTTGTATTTCTTCAGGTCTTTGTACTCTCTGTACCTCTTCAAATCTTTGTACTTCTTCAGGTCTTTGTACTCTCTGTACCTCTTCAAATCTTTGTATTTCTTCAGGTCTTTGTACTCTCTGTACCTCTTCAAATCTTTGTACTTCTTCAGGTCTTTGTACTCTCTGTACCTCTTCAAATCTTTGTATTTCTTCAGGTCTTTGTACTCTCTGTACCTCTTCAAATCTTTGTATTTCTTCAGGTCTTTGTACTCTCTGTACCTCTTCAAATCTTTGTACTTCTTCAGGTCTTTGTACTCTCTGTACCTCTTCAAATCTTTGTATTTCTTCAGGTCTTTGTACTCTCTGTACCTCTTCAAATCTTTGTATTTCTTCAGGTCTTTGTACTCTCTGTACCTCTTCAAATCTTTGTATTTCTTCAGGTCTTTGTACTCTCTGTACCTCTTCAAATCTTTGTATTTCTTCAGGTCTTTGTACTCTCTGTACCTCTTCAAATCTTTGTATTTCTTCAGGTCTTTGTACTCTCTGTACCTCTTCAAATCTTTGTATTTCTTCAGGTCTTTGTACTCTCTGTACCTCTTCAAATCTTTGTATTTCTTCAGGTCTTTGTACTCTCTGTACAGGTCTTTGTACTCTCTGTACAGGTCTTTGTACTCTCTGTACAGGTCTTTGTACTCTCTGTACCTCTTCAAATCTTTGTACTTCTTCAAGTCTTAGCACTCTATTCCAATAATGTTGTGGTACCCTACCACAGACTTCCTTTCATTTTTGTACAAGGTGTGAACAAGAACAAAATTTAAAATGCTTGACTTTTCATAAAGAGATTATTTTAATCTGGTTGTTCTTTTATCAATTCCAGGTAGGTAGGTTAAGTTAATGTCTCACTTTAGCAACACAATGGGCAATTGGCGAATATACGGAATCAATCTCGAGATGAAATATACGAAGACAACACCTAGCAATTTTGAACCACGGCCATAAGACGAGATCAACACTTGAGCTGGTTCCCTACTTTCTAAACATCCACAACGTGTTGACTTAAGAACATTTGAGTTCACGACAATTTAAAAACGTGCACCCAGGCACACGACAATCTTTGTTTGGATCGAGTTTTGAACTCGCTACCCTGCATTTGCTAATCCGCGACACTTTCAACTGGTTTATAATGGCAAAAGACAGTCGTGTATTTTCAAGAATTAAAGAATTTAGGAATCACCATTCCAAGGTTATAAATTAAAATTTATTTTTTCAATTAATGTCTTCAGCTTGCATAGTTAAAATCATAAACTAACGATTGTTTACGTATCATGACTAATTGTTATGGTTTAGTGTTAAATCTTTAAATTGATTTAGTTCTCAAAAATTTATCATCAATTTCAACTAACTGAATCTATTATATCCCAAATTACGGTTTGAATGCTTCATTGAAAATTATCGCAATTTAAATTTATTAATAACCAACTTTAAAATTTTAAAAACTATATATCATGTATAACCAAGTTCATTTTCTGAGATAGATTTAGTTATAACAGAGTGAAATAAGATAACTTTTAGATTCTATTAAAATATGACCCGAACATCCCAAAGGAAACTTGTTCTATTGTCTTCTTAATTGGATAAGTCTGAGAGTCTGAGATCATAAGTAATACTGAAATCTAAGGTTATGATAGTGAAACCTTAGAAATATTTTGACTTTAATCCTATTGAAAGTTTATGTACTAATGACATAATAGCATAGATTATCAGAAATGTTTGTCATCTTCGAAGTTAAACTAGTTTTTATTCTCGAAAACTAGAAACAGTACGAATATCGTTAATTAGTGACATAATTAGAACCCCTTTAGTATGTTCACTGATCTGTAAATGCATGTAAGTAATTAGAGAGTTAGATAATTAGTATTTCGTGAGGAAATTGTTAAATAATTATGTCGTTCCTTTAAAATACGATGACTTATTCGTGATGTTTCAATAGATTTATATCTTAAAAAAAGTTTGTTTCACTTTTTTCAGTCTTGAATTTTTGTTACAGATGAAAAATATTTTAGGAAATTCAACTAATTAGCACCACCTTTCGAATCCAATTAATCTATTAATATTTATTTCTGTGAATCCAATTAATTTTTCCTTATGTGTGGATATCCATTGCTTGACATTATCGGTCTTGTGTTTGCCAAAGCATGACCTAATATGGTCGTTTTGCCATAAAAGACAACCAACCCAATTTATTATTCTATCACCATTCCAATTTGTAAAAAAGTTCGGAACATGGAAAGACATCTGCCTTGAAACCTTATTTACGAACGATGCTGAATAGATAGAGTAAATTTCATTAACTAGTAACTTAATTTTCTATTTAGTATCCTCTTTTAAAACAGTTTTTTTTTAATGTTTTAATGTAACCATAGTATTTGGAAAACATTAGTTAATTATTAAAGTTTTGAATCGACAACATAAAATGTACATAGAATGAAATAAGTTCCTAAATGGTATTCAGTTCTGTTAAAAAAAACGTGTTCATAATGAGATATGTATACTAAGAATTCACGAAAAATCCTCTTGTTAAATTAAAATATATATATTGGCTATTCTACTTTTATAAGATAATTCGCTTTCTATTTACACAAAATATTATTAATTTTCTACTTGTAGTTACGTATTCCATCAGTAGAATACGTAGTAAGTAAAGGCGTAGACAGTCATTGTAGGTCTACTTCACCATTTGGGTAAAAGGCATTGTAAGATCATTTGTGTACTGGGATCAGAGGGTAAGAAATTCTTTATAAAAATGAGATATATCAGATTCCATAAAAAATTATATTATCCGCTCTCCAAAGAAGAGTGTTGAGTACGGTAATGCTCAGAAACATTTGTATTTATTCATTTAAATTCATCCCTTATATTCTAATCCAGTTTAGTCCTCCAAATGGTTTCGACGAGATATCTCGTGCATCAAGGTCTGGAAAACTTTTCTAATTACGAGATATCTTGTCTCATCAAGATATCAACAATTATACTCTATAAAAAAATCGACGCACCAAGAAAAAGCAGAATTACAGCGGTGCCGGGCTCGATTCACTTGGAATGGTATTGACTGGAGACGGAGTCTTTAGTGGCGAGTCCCGTTTCTTACTGTGTCCTGACGCCAACCGCAGACTTGTCTGGAAACGTCCAGGGCAGAGTGGGGATCCTGCCTTTACTATCGCACGCCACACATACTCACAACAGGGCGTTGTGGTCTGGGGTGCCATCTCCTTTGACAGCCGGACCCCTTTGGTAGTCATTTCTGGCACACTTACAGCAAAGTGGTACGTAGACGACATTCTTCGATTGGTTGTGTTATCGTTCCTTTTTCGACCACCCCGGATACTTTCAACAACATAATACACCGGCAGTACACGGCACTTGTTGCTATAAATTGTCTTCAAGTTTTCCCAACACTTCCTTGGTCAGATAGTTCTCCTAATAGAATAATCTTTCAGACGAAATTAATTTAGGGTAAATAAATTGTTTATGTAGAAAAATTCATGCAATCGTTACATGAAGGTAAACGTTATATGGAGTAATAAAACTCCTCAAACTGATATACGGAGCTTGTATAACATTTAAATAACGATTTATCTGGTACCAGACAACAACCTGATGACACCATCAAATTCGAAGGGGAGGTACAGCTACAGTCTACGTTTATATCGGTGGCAACGTTCTTGGCGGATTTTTTTTTTTTTGGCGCACTTCTAAAGATGCCAAGGAAAGAATTATTTAAAAAAAATATTTTTCTTTTTGTAACGGAAAATGAAAGCTTGAAAACAAATTTGAGAACATTTAGAAAAGTATATTTTGAAAACTTTCACAAAAAGTAATAAATCCCACTAGGGGGCCTGCCCCCTGCTCGCTAACGCTCGCCAACCCCCGGAGGATTGCTTCGCAATCCTCATTGGTTCGCTGCGCGAACCTATGCTCGCTTCGCTCGCCTCAATGAAGACATGTGTCCTAGCAGAAGGGATTGTTTACAAAATATGTTACCAAAAAAATGTTTTTCAAATCTAAATTTGCTGTATTACAGAAAAAATATATACAGTATCTCTAAAATCAGAATTCAAATGAAAACTTTGTGCAAATTTTGACTCGAAATGTGAGCGTTGCTTTGGAAATTGAATACCCAGCATGTTGTTTGTGTGTACATTTTCCCAGCACTCAAACTACCCACACTTTTTCATTGAGTTTGTTGCCGAAAGTTGTAGTGCAAGCGTCTTGTTGAACTATAATTGTTAACCCTGAAAAGGATCGTTTTTAAAATGGCCCTGAAAAGATCCTCCGCTTTCTTTGATTTCTATTATAAACTGCAACAGCTCAACTAAAATTCTTTTTTTTTTTTCAATAAAATTTCATACGATAACGCTGTAAATTCAATTGATGCGCGAGACTTCGTGATAAGCAAACAATCGTACAGTGTTGCCAAAACGCGATAACAAATAACGTCTTTTTTGCGTGCCACGTAAGAGAATTATATATATAGATATTGCAAATTTGGGACGTTATCGGTACGCGATTGCAACCATCCCGGAATGTTGACCCTTTAGCTCGACAGTTGGATACAATTTGGAAAGAAATTCCGCAGGACACCATCCGGGAACTTTTTCAGTTTATGCCACGCCGGGTGACCGCTTGTATCCTGGCCAGAGGTGGACCAACGCCTTATTGACACCCTCCCTTTGTAGCGGTCAAACTCTGAAATAAATCACTCAATTGTTCTGAAATTTTAATCGCTTGTTTTTCTATGTATGTTCTTCACATCCACCAATTTTTATCACAATCGGACAACTCCTTCTTGGTGCGCCGATTGTTTTTGTTATAGAGTGCATTTTTGTGGTGACGAGATGAAGATATGATTAGGTTTCTTCAGATGATTATAATCGTGTTTCATTCTGATGAAGAAAAATCTCGTTCAAGAAGATCTCATCAGTTATGATAACGACGACATGCTTTCTTAAGGACAATACCGCTTTTCGAGAATCCTATCCCCAAATTGCATTTTTATGAGCAAAATATTGTAATAAAAAGACTCTTTTCCACTTCCTATCCAATTAAAATTTTGTAACTATGGTTCTTACGATTAATCCAACCCATTGAACCAAATCAGCGTCTCTAAGTTATGAATATAACTTTCCAACGCTTTCCAGTTTCTATGAAAAGTTTCCATATTTGGTTTAACATTATTTAATGCAACTTGATTTGTAAATAGTGAGAGAATAGCCATTGTAGTTATAAGTGAACTTCAATGAACCGATAACGTTTTTTAATGTGGTAAAATCTTAAATTTGCCTAAAAAATATATTTAGGCCCTCGGAAATAAATCTTTGGGTCCGTTACTGTGCATTACGCATTTATTAGTTATACATTACATTTTTAATCCAGTTTATTTGAAAGTTCTTTTCTATAATCCAATAGCGAAATTACGTTTTTATGAGTAAAATATAATGAGAGTCCTTCTCACAAAAACCTATATACTGAACTTATGGCAAGGACTTATCTGAGTAATTGAGCTCCATGAACCAAATCGAATGAAGAATAAAACTCTTCGAACCTTTGACATTTCTATAAATAAACAGTTTGAGTATATGCTTAACGTTATCTGTACCACATTATTTTGTAAAAATTTGCGGAATACCGTTGCAGTCATTCGTGAACTTTGATCAGCCGTGAAAATATATATTTTTAATGTGATGACACCTTAATTTTGTGTAAAAAAATTCTATTTTTGAACTTGCAAAATAAATTCTTTGCACTACTGCACTAAGCCTTTATTATTTACCGACTCATTAAGTGTTTAATCCAGTTTTAATGAAAGCTCTCTTCGAGAATAGAATAAAAAAATTACATTTTTATGAGTGAAAGATTATAATATAAGATAGTCCTTTTTAAACCTCCTATCTAATGAACTTGTAGCAAGGGTTTATCCCTTTAACTTCACTCTGTGAACCAGTCAGCGTCTAAATGAGGAATAAAACTTTCAAAATATTTCCAGTTTCTTTAAGTAAACGACTTGATATCTCTCTATATTAAAAAAAAGTTACCGCCGCCGCCGCCGCCGCCGCAGGATTGAAAAATGTGTTGTTAAACTCGATTCTTAGACGGTTTCCCGAGAAAGTACTCATCGGAAAAAAATGAAATTAACATGCTTTGTTCTTCATCGTATTCCCTGGATAATTATTAAGATTTTTTCCCGATGCGGCTATTAGTTTAGGTTTTATTAAGTGTTAAAGTTGAAGAAGTGAAATTTCTTCCGCGAGTGAGCAAAACACATTCAAATTTTCAGTCTTTAGTCGTGAGGTTTTTTTTAAGAGTACCTCTCAACGTAAAGTTTTGCAGCTCGTCGAGTTTTTTTTTAATTTCAATTTGGTTCTTGATAATATTTTTTTGAAATTCGGGAAAAATCGGGACATTTTTGTTATTTTTTTAAACTGCCGTATATATATCTTATTACTATTAGTTTTTAATTTTTAAAATATCGCAGTATACCTCAGAATGTACTCTTTCTTACGGTACTATTTTTTTTTTAAATCGGTTAATAATTAAATTGGATGCGATCAAAAGTTGGTGATACAAAATTCGGAATCTTTGGATATTTTCGCTACTTTTTGTCACAACAGTTATATCTACAGAAAAAACCATTATTTTTTAAATTTGAGAACATCACTGATTACATTACATTAAACTCTTTCTTATGGTACAATTATTTTTTAAATTGGTTAATAAATAAAATCGATGCAATTAAAAGTGGGTCATACAATTTTTGGAACTTTCAGATCGTAATTTCCTATGCAAAACTAAAACTGTCATATCTATATCGTATTACTATTAGTTTTTAATTTTTTAAAATATCGCAGTATACCTCAGAATGTTCTCTTTCTTACAGTACAATTATTTTTAAAATTGGTTGATAAATAAATTGGATGCAATCAAAAGTTGGTGGCACAAATTTCGTAATTTTTATTTCGCGGAGCAAATTCGCGGAGCATTGCATTCGCGGAGGGTTGTATTTTTTACTATCGGGTTTGCCAGATATCAAATTTATCGTAGCACCAATTGCCATGAAAACGATTTCTTTTTATTTGGCGAGGGAAAAGGCTCGCTTTTTTCCCTCTGTTTTCAGACGGTTTACCGAGAAAATACAAAGTACAGATCGTAAAGTTTTTAGATGAACACGGTTTACTTAAAATTGTACAGGGAACAAGATGCAGAAGATTTTTTACTGATGCGGCTATTAGTTTAGGGTGCATTAAGAGTTAAAGTAAAAATAAGTGAAATCACTTGCGAAAGAGGTATTGGTTTGCGAAGCAAACCAAACGGGATTGCGTAGCAATCCCCGGGGGTCGGCGAGCAGGTTGCGAAGCCCTCGCTGTGACGTCATGGACCGGAAAGTGAAATTAGGATAATACAAATTATTCAGATAGTTTCACTGTGCGAAAGGAATGTTGGTTTGAGAAGCAAACCAAATGTCATATGTAAAAGGAGTGTTGGTTTGCGAAGCAAACCAAATGGGATTGCGTAGCAATCCCCGGGGGTTGGCGAGCGTAAGCGAGCAGGGGGCGGAGCCCCCTAGTTAACACAAAATAAGCGTTTAGCAATAAACAACTTAATGATATTGAATGTGACTTATTTTTATAAACATTTGCAGAAACATCATTGTACTCAGTCATAAACTTCGATCCGTCGATAAAAAGTTGTTTTTAAAAATGCAATACAATCTTAATTTTGAACAGCAAAAACATTTTAATAATATTTTCACTATCAAAGTTTTTAATCCAGTTAAATTGAAAGCTCTTCTCGAGTATCCAATATAATAAAATAATTTTTTTAAATAAATTTAATAATTAAAAATTATTATAAAAGAGAAAAATATACCAACTCGTATCTAATTAATTTGTAGTAAGGACTCACTCATCCGATAACCTTAACCCCGGAATTCAAGTCGGCATCTCTAAATGAGGAAAAAAAACCGTTCAAAATCTTTCCAGGTTTTATAAGTAAGCCGCCATCTGACTGTGGTTCAATATTGTGATGTTGTCGTCGGATCTTTTCATTTGGCATTAATTTCAGTTCGTAACCAAAAGCCCGCTGTGTTGCTTCAGTGCGACGTTAATTCCAGTACCTACCTACCTCTAAAATAAAGTATTTTGAGTACTTGATTAAAGTGATTTAATTAACTTATTTTGTAGACATTTTTGTGGGAAAATTATTTGTAAGCTTCATTCTCTAATGTTATAAAAGGAAATGTTTGTTTGTTTCTTGCACGGTAAGTCCGGACAAATCTATGGCACTTGCAGTAATGGGATTTGGCACAGAGGTCGTCCAAATTTTTTGCAATTTTTGGGTCGTGGCGAATTTTAAAATTTACCCTGGAACATTTTTAAAGGAAATTTAATTATTATTGTTTTTTTTTTGGAATGGCAACAGCATAAAAGATCAGATTCTAAATTTATTTTTTCCGTTTTATTTTGCGCGGCCGAATGATTTTCCAACAGACGACAATAAACAAAATAACTTTTTACTGGATTTATGCAGTTCTTTTTCTATTTCCTACACCGTTAAAGATAGAGTAAAAATTTCAACGGATTTGAAATCTGCGGAAAATTTGACACCAGATAGATACCTTGATTTTCTTTTAATAAATAATTTTTCAATTAAATATTTATATTTTCGCAAGAAATGGTGACGTCACGCCGAATTCCTATTTGGAACCACAGGCAACTCCGTTATGGCTGTTATCCAATTTGCGAAGCAAACCATAGTTCATGATATTCATAATTTGGTTTGCTTCGTAAACCAATGATCGATAAAAAAAGTTCTTTAAAATGTGATAAAATCTTAATTTGTGTAAACGAAAATTCTATTTTCGGCCTTGGAAAATAAATTCATGACTCCGCTACTGCCCTAAGCATTTTATCATTTACTCATTATCAAAATTTTTAATCCAGTTTAATTGAAAGCTCTTCTCGGGGATCCAATCTGCGAAATTGCGTTTTTATGAGTAATGGATTATAATAAAAGAGAGTCCTCCCCCATTTCTCCTATCTAATGAACTTGTAGCAAGGGCTGATCCGATTAACTTAACCCCGTGAAGAAAGTCAGCGTCTCTAAATGAGGAATAAAACTTTCGAAATCTTTCCAGTTTCTATAAATAGCTCGGAGGAGAGACCTGCAAGAACGATCGATCGGTTTTCTTCTCTGTGTGTAGGCCTGTGTCCAAACGCGAGGGGGGGGGTTTGAGATTGGCGTCTGTGTCTGTATTCCGGCACTCGTTGCTGCTATTAAATTCCTGGAATCTCCCGGATTCCGGGGAATTCGACGCAACAGGCCTTCTGTCGGCAGTCCTGGTTGCAGCGGCGGGGATTATTTGCCCAGAGTTCCGAACGAACGGGGATTCACGCTTCAGCCCCTGTCACCGCTGGTGGTTGGGAAATGATTTGTGTTGAGAAAGTTTCAAAGCTTTTACTGAAATTTACGGTTTTCGTTAGCAAATTGAGTATTTTAACTCTGTGGGTTTTTCACGCGCATATTTATGTCTTGTAATTTTAAGCACAACCTTTGATCAGTTTTGATCTGTTTGACCAGTTGGCTCTTTAAAGGGGATTCTAGTTTTAAGGGAAGTTGAAATGGAATTTCTCCTAGGAATTGTTTTGAAATTAAAGTATAAATAGAATATTTCCAATTGATATTTTATTCTAAATAAATTATAAGCAATCTCTTACAATGGTTTCTTACACTAAGCAAAGGATCTGGACTAAATGATTCTCTTCCAAGGAAAGATTCAATAGAATCTTACTAAAGGATTCTACACTCCAAGGAATTGGAATTGATAACGGACTGTCGCAAATTGCCTGTTGTCAATCCAGATGCTGTTTTGCTCGAATCATTTTGTGTACATAAAGTATGCTAGTAGTTAACGGCAATTCAAGGAATTGCATATTGGTCGTGAGATTTTTTTTAAGAGATGTTTCTAAAAATTTGTAGAGTTCTGGTATTTTTTGTAGCGTTACAATTTTTTTTTTATTTGAAATTTTCAATGCAAAAATGTCTTTTATTTACATACCATTAAGGTGAGTTTTATTTTTTCGGGCTTTTTCTGAAATATCAGGAATTATGATTGAGCTTATCATGAACACACTCTCTCTACTACTTGCTCTCTCTCACTCTACTACTTTACTCTCTCACTCTATTACTTCCTCTCTCTCTCTCTCACTCTACTACTCTACTCTCATTCTACTACTCTACTCTCATTCTACTATCTCTCATTCTACTAATCTATTATTACTCTACTATCTCTCTACTACTCCCTCTCTCTCTACAACTCTACTCTCTCTCACTCTACTACTCCCTCACTCTACTCTATTCTCTTTCACTCTATTACTATACTCTACTACTATACTCTTTCTCTACTTCTCTACTCTCTCTCTACTACTACCTCTCTCTACTTATCTCTTTCACTCTATTACTCTACTCTCTCTACTTATCTCTTTCACTCTATTACTCTACTCTCTCTCACACTATACTACTCTACTCTCTTTAATAATCCATCCCTCTCTACTACTATTTACCTCTCACTCTATTACTCTATCTCTCTCACTACTACTATACTCTGTCTACTACTCCCTCTCTCTATAATTTTCTCTCACTCTATTACTCAAATCTCTCTCACTCTACTATTCAAATCTCTCTCACTCTACTAATCAAATCTCTCACTCTACTACTCAAATCTCTCTCACTCTACTACTCAAATCTCTCTCACTCTACTACTCAAATCTCTCTCACTCTACTATTCTACTCTCTCTCTACTACTCCATCTCTCTCTACTACTCTCTCACTCTCTCTACTACTCTCTCTCACCTCTTCTACTCTACCATCTCTACTACTCTACTCTATCTCTACTACTCTACTCTCTCTACTACTCTACTCTCTCTACTACTCTACTCTTTCTACTACTCCACTCTCTCTCTCTACTACTCTACTCTCTCGCTTTACTCTCTCTCTCTCTCTCTTAATTACTCTCTGTCATTTTTATGTTTTGTATCTCTGCATCAGGCACAGTTTGCATGGTTTAAGGACTTCGCGCCAAAAACCCCAGCATCCATCTATTCATCCTATCCCTCCAGGATCATGTTTACTTTAAGAAATATAAGTTTGTTCCATAGAAAGGTGTCGGAACTTAAATACAAATTATTCCCCCCTAAGAAGTGAATTCGAAATAATATATAGTCCTACTCCATTACGATCATTTTTAAGTCATTAGTTTTTGCAAACAATTTCCCTGTTAATAGCTAGAACTCTTTAATTTATTACTTCATTTGCTCGACAGTAGCCTATTCATTTCGAAAGCCTGATTAAATGTTTGTTTTAGAGATTAACCTAACCTCATTTTTCCTTAACAGTCGCAACGGTTATATCTCAGTCGCGATTTTAGTTGTTTTTTAGCTGCTAATCTTAGCAGCGCCAGTTAAATTGATATTACTTGCCACCCAACCGGTATTGTGGTCATATCGTTTATCTACTTCTTAGTTGGTCTCTAATTCTAATCCGGTTTTTAAGCACACGGATGTTAGCAATTGTTGGTAATCCCATTGGTTACACCATCATAAATAGACGCCCGTTCGCCCCTTCTAGCCCTGAAGGCCTACAAAAATCAGCGGTTGGGCATTATGAATTTAAAAAATAGTGCCAGCTAATAGAAATTGATTAGCTGACCAAATGTGAAACAGTATATCTCGGGAATTGAAAGATCCCACCTTTGCCACCATTTAATATAGGGGATATTGAACTATCCCACTGCTCCAACCATTTAATGTCGTAGTGCTTACAATCGGCTACTAACTCACGTTGGGGATTAAGACACTATAGTCACTCTTCGGTATCAATACGATTGCCTTAAATACACTCAAACCTGTTTTTGTGCGGTAGATAGGGACCGTATAAAAGAGAAAACGCATAAAAAAAATCTTCCAAAACTTTACGAGTAGCATAAAAAAATATTTTTCGCAACACATCAAAAAACATTTTTATGCGGTGAATAGGGACCGTATAAAAAAAGTCTCACGTAGAAAATAACTCAAAACTTTACGAAACAACTAGAAATTGCTTTTTTAAACGAAATCAAGACACGAGGCTTGGCAACTACTTGGAATCTCGTCAAACCTGTTGCCACAAGTTATAACTAAAAAGTGAAAAAAAATTTAGAAATGCGGAATTAATTCAGAGCGAAAGACACACGAGTTTTCGTTTTATTCCCGTTCTTTGAAAAATATCGTCGGTCCCAAATATTCGGAAATCGTTTATATTGCTCAGAGAACAAAAATAAGACTCGAAATAAATGAAGTATCAGAGCTAAAATTCCATAAAAAAACAAATAATTTTAAGAAAAAAAATTGCTTTTTCAGTAGTACTGATAGAACAATCTAAGTACGTATTAAATGTTTTTCATTTAAGTATTTTTCATTGATAACTTCGTCAATTATGTTCTAATTTGATTGAAATTTTGAAAGGACTGTAAGTAGATTGTACTGAATAAATTTTTTTCATATACCAAAAAAAGATCGCACAAAAACATGTTTGAGTGTAATTGTATATTTGCTTTTTGTTGCACACACATGGGGACGAACGTTTGTTAGGGAAAAAAATAGATATTCATTGAAACAAACTAAGGACGATACAAAATTACTAGTAACACAAATCAATGCACTTAGTCTCCAATTCTGCAAAATTCAAAAGTAATAATCCTGTTCCATATCATGATAGCAGTTTGCTCGTACACAATTAAAAATATGTTTACTAATGTTATAGTTTACACGTTATTAAAAATATATTATACTATCAACACGTTTACACATTCCTTAGTAGCAGTTTATACGCATTATGCAATAAAAATTAAATTCATGTCGCCTGCACGCATCCGCAAAATATACGGACATACGAAAAGAAAAAAAACTAGCAGGGAAGATTGCAATATCAGGCAACACTGTCTACTTAGCTTTTTCAAAACAGTTCCATTTCTCGTAGTTGTATTGACCCCTTAAGTTGCATACATAGTTATCCATTCCAATTTTAAAACGCCCTTTGATCAAGTTCTATCCCATTTTGCTCTATCCTTTCAACAACGACACATCACAAAAATCGGTGATTTTTAGTTGCGTTTGTTTTCAGAATGCCCTGAAAGAGCAGTATATGCCTGCAAGATCGTCGTATATCACCGCTCAATATTTAGCTGCTAGAGAGAAGAAGTAATATTTATTTACTACATATTTTATTCTACTTTTAAACTTTAAAATCACTCTCCTGAAAAATCACCTTTTTTGAGATATGACGTTTTTGAAAGGGGTGAGCGATTTGAGTATACACATAACTCCTCCTCGGTAAAGACACAAATCGTTCACATGGAAAACGGTGCTTACACAATACAAAATGTAAATGAATGCGCAGTTTCTAGAGTTTGAGATTGAATGCAAATACGTAAGCCATAACCGGTCTATTGAATTATTTATTGGAAGTAACATTTTCGATTACATTTGAGATCTCAATCTTCCTAACTCACCTCATAGCACATTTCCTTTGTTCTTCTTAGAGGTATTAAAACGGAACAACTAGTGTCGAGTTTTGAAGCTTTCTGAGTTATCTGCATAGTTGGGAAAAGTTATATAGTTCTTTCGCACAAGGATCTAATCCTAACTATACAGTTACAGTTCATACTTTAGTGGTACGGACCGCGGTCTGGATCGGAAGGATCCTGGTTCGAATCCGGGTCCGAGCATGGATGTTTGTAATCGTGTGGTGTAGAGGCGGCTGGTTCACCTTAAATCTGTCGTGGCCGAAAGTCCTCACGTTGGGATGGTGTGGAAGTTCGGAGAGTAGGGTGCCAGCTCAGATGTTTGCTCGTCATCTGACCGTGGTTCAAAATTACGAGATGTTGTCCTCGGATCTTTCTCTTAAGGAATTGATCTCGGACCATCGTCAATAGCCCGTTGTGTTGCTCTAGTACGACGTTAATTACCAATTACGGACCGCGGTTGTTCAGTTGGAAGAGCAACGCATTATCAACCGGTGGGTTGTGAGTTTGACACTCGGTTCAGTCATAGACCGCCTTGTATACTGCGACTGGTACACGTTGAATCTGTCGTGGCCTCAAATGTTTTCCCGTCGGCATGGTGTGGAAGTTTGGAGAGGAGCAGTTTTTGTTCTCGTCATCTGAGTGAGTATAAAAACTACGAGGTATTGTCATTGGATCTTTGGATTTAATCCCCATCGGAATTGATTTAGGACTGTCATAAATAGCCCGTTGTGTTGCTCCAGTGAGACGTTAATTAACTACCTACCTACCTTATTTTTCCAATGGCAAGGCAATGCAAAAGAGATGCATAAGTACAACAGGTAAAAATACATCAAGTGGCTAAAAGTCTACCAGAAGTGACCGAAGTCATTGCCTTAATAGTTCTCTAGCTCGCCAATACAACGCCGCCTCAGAGTCGCCATGGAGTGACATGCAGCGGTGGAGGTGTGCTCTATTCATTGGTTCTGCCATATTACAAAGAGTGCAGTTTGGTGGGTCGAAAATCCCAATACGATGGAGATGTTCTCCCAGACAGTCATGACCCGTTAAGGACGATGCACTAAGCGCCGGCTTTTGCTATGACGAGGACGATGAAGACGACGAAGTTGAGGACGATGCGAGCACTTGCCGAAGCTGCATACCATTTTGCCGTAAAAAACGTTGCCCAGGGTGCACCACGGCGTGGTAGGTCTACTTTGCACCCCTACCTACCTCTACTGGTACAAGTGAAGCATGATTGTTCTTGATAATTCACAGTAGCAAAACTAATTTTTATTGGTTTTATTTCGCATGTGGGGAGTGTTATACATCACAACAATAATTTACTTGCTTCTGGATTCAAAAAAATGATTTTTCCTAAAACTAAATAAAGTGCTTTCATAGTGGATAAGTACTACAGAGATGAATGGAATGCAACGGTGTTTTAAAAAATTTGATTTGGTAAATCAGAAAGTTTGAAAAGTTATTAGCAAAATGTTAACAAATTACATGCTGTTGAGGTTTTTATTACCATAGGTGTTTCCCCTAGGAATTCCCCCGACATATTATTTCTGGATATATGATAAGATCATTCAAACTAATCACAAATATTTCCTTAAATACGATTTCTAATGTTTATTATACGCTTATGAGCTTAATTTATTTAAATCAGTGTTTTATTTGCCAAATTATTTGATGCTAGGACACATTGCGATCGGGGGTAGAGAAGGTTCCAATAAATATTGCTTAGTAATCTTCGATGACTGACCAGTGAGATCGAGTAGAGGTTGTATCCCTCTATTCTATTGCAGAGAAAACGCATCGTTATATCTATAGCTTTCATTTGACGTTATCTCTTTGGAACTAGGAACAAGAGGTAAAAAACTTATACATACATCAAAACTGTAATATGTCAATTTTTTCCTCTCTAATAGATTAATAATTTATTTCCCAACCGAACACGATCCCCTTTTATCTCTTATTTAACTCTTTAAGTGGTTTCGACGAGATATCTCGTCCATCAAGATCTGATCAATTTTGTTAATGGTAAGATATCTTGTCATCAAGAAATTTACGATATTTTGACGTTTCGAGGTACCTTCCTTCGAATGGAAGCAGACCCCTCCGTACCAAGTTACTGAAAACCCACAGCGGATTAGCCGAAGCTAGGGAAAGCCTCTAATGAGAACGTTTCGAGGTACCGAACAGAGAAGACAGTACAAATTTGCAAGTGGAAAATGTCCATTCTTTGCGAATCAGTACAAATGGTGGCAGCGGAAATCGTGTAGGATGTTTGTCAAAACCGTAGACCATTTTTTCTTTTAAAACATTTGGCCTGAGCACAGCACGGAGGTAGAGAGACTTGAGAGCGCAGTGTAAATTTGCAAGTAGTGGATGGGTATTAATTGTGAATTAGTATAAAGGGGACAGCATAAAAAAGAACCTGCAGAATTCTTCGTGGTAGAGATATTTAGCTAAGCAAGTGACCAGTGAAGAGTCAAGTTACTTGAACAGTTTCTTTCTTTGGGGTATCCTAGATGCATGTATGGTTAATAAGTCAAGGTTTGTTAGAGTTTCCAGTTAGCTCTTGTGAGAAAAAGTTTCTCCATTTTATTTTTATGTATATTTTTATTGAATTACTATAAGAGATGGGTTTGCTTGGAATTTGAACAACTGCATCTCTTTCAAGTGTAATCCACTTGTTCATTGCCATAGACTTCACAATGTGATGGAATCCGCAGTGTTTTGTAGTGCCAAAGTACAAATGAGTAAACGACATTCAAGTGCTTCACATGTCCTACAGCATTTTGTAGAGCCTATAGATTCATTAATGATTAGTAGGCCAAGGTTTGCTAGAGTTTCTTGTTATTCCATCTTGATAGAAAAGTTCTTCGATTTTCTCTTGATATATATTTTTGTGAAATTATACTAAAAGGTTCTACTTGGAATCTGAGCAATTGTCTCTGTTTGCCTGATAATCCACTTGTTAATTAGCATAGACTCCACAATGTGATGAAATCTACTGTTGAGCAATCATCGTGTTTTGTAGTGTCCAAGTACAAATTAGTGAACACTATTCAAGTGTTTCACATGTCTTGCAGATCTTTCTTGAGCCTATAGATTCAATAACTGTTCCAACATAAGACGAAATAACACATTTCTTAAATTTATGTTACTTCCCTTGAGTTTATAACATGATAGAAGAGTCATTCCACAACCGCAGTTTTTAGAATTAACAGTTTCCTGTTATAAAATCTTGATAGGAAGCCTTCTTCGATTTGCTCTTGAAGTATATTTTTATGAAATTATACTAGAAGGTTCTACTTGGAATCTGAGCAATTGTCTCTGTTTGCCTGATAATCCACTTGTTCATTAGCATAGACTCCACAATGGGATGGAATCTATTGTTGAGCTACCACTGGTGTTTTGTAGTGTCCAGGTACAAATTAAGTGAACACTATTCAAGTGTTTCACATGTCTTGCAGAACTTTCTTGAGCCTATAGATTCAATAACTTCTCCAACATCATACGGAAAGACACATTTCTTAAATTTGTGTTGCTGCCCTTGAGTTTATAACTTGACAGAAGAGTAATTCCACAACAGCAGTTTTGAGAATGGACAGTCGAAACAGTGTAAGTAAAACCACGCGGCACCGTGAACTGAGAAAGAGCAAAGTGAATCCGGGACCTGAATTTCACGGGGAATTTTTTTGAGGTCACTTAGATTAAGTGGTGGCTTCTCCTCCACATATCCCTCCTGCAAAGGTAGACGGAGCCATTCCCCTAGAGATCGAGACGTAGGACGTGTTTTATGATGCGTTGGACACCAGCCATTTGGCCGAAGGTACGGAGATGATTTTATTTCCTCAACTTTCTTCCCCGAGACGTGTCCCGGGAGATAAGACGATTCTTTGCGCTCTCCCTGCTCCAGTAAAGACAGGGAAATCCTTTTTTTTTTCTTTACTTTATCTTTCCAGTTCAGGGAAGAGCTTGAGCACACACACACGACTAACACCGAGCGAGAGTTTTGGGCTGTTGTTTCTTTTTTTTTATCATCGTTGGAAGTAGATGGCGATATTTCTCACGATATTCTCTTGAGGGTTCCCGAGTTTGTTTAAAATGATTTGTAAAACTGCTCCAGCATAGCAAACCTTCAGAGTTCATTCGGGCGTTTGGGTGTTTGATGCATTTTTAACAGGTTCCACACAAAAAATCTACCAACAAAGTATTTTTGGGACTCTGTTTGCGATTTATCTTTTCGTATTACTCAAGACCTCTTGAGTAATACAAAGTCCTCTTGAGTAATACAAAGTCCTCTTGAGTAATACAAAGTCCTCTTGAGTAATACAAAGTCCTCTTGGATAATACGAACCACATTCTTGAAGTCATCGCAAGTATATTTATAAGACCCGCTTATACGATGATTCTTAAGTTTTCGCTTTTCCACCATTCTATTGTTCAAGAGTCTTTTATAAGCTCTGGTATTGTCACTGGAGACAAAAGCGAATTTAAAATCATAATTCTCTGAGAGGTTTACTTACCGTGGTTGCCCAGTTAAAAGAGCAACTGATTAACAACCGTTGGAAGTTCGAAACTCGGACTAGCCAAAGACCGTGTATATGGGAGATAATGCATGTTAAATCTGTCAAGACCTCAAATGTCAGGTTGGCGTGGTATGTAAGTTTGAAGTATGGGCTGACTGCGGTTCAAAATTATGAGATGTAGTCCTCGGATCTGTCCATTCCAGATTAATCGCAGATTGTCGTCAATAGTCCATTGTGTAGCTTCAATTAAGTCTAGAAAAGTAACTTACAATTTAAGTAACTTACATAAGTAACACATAATAAGTAACAATAATTACAATAATAAGTAACAATAATTACAATAATAAGTAACAATAATTACAATAATAAATTACAATAATTATATAAGTAACATACAATTTACATAGTAAAATTGTAATCTACATAAGCTACCATCTAGAAAATGTAGATTGTGGGACTATCAGAAATTTGGTTCTGATCTTAAAGTTTTATACAGGACGTTTTAAAACATCTTAAACGTAGGCATTAAAAATATTAAGATGTTTTTATACAATTGACGTCTCAAAAGAGCAAAGTAATATTTGGTTAGCTGTTCAAGGTTTATAGAAATAGAGTAATCCCAGATAGTTCTCTGCAAATCTAGATATAAATAAAAGAAACTATTTTTCCATTGCGTGTCAGCCATCAAGACGCAGACATATTAATGCTTTGTTGTAGTAGGTTATCATATCTTAGAGAATGGAATCCTCAGAAAGCCCGAAACAAGAACCTTAAAATCCCAACCATCACAAAACCTTCACTCGTATTCAATAGGATCATGAAACTCTACATTGGGGTCGAAAAGATCGGTATATATTCCTGGAATGTATTTTTACATTCTTTATCCGGTGAAATAAAAGACCGAATTTACAGACTGTCCATTAGCCATTAACGACGCGTTTACCTTCAGCTGGTTGCTATGGAAACGGATCATGACGTCACGACATCTACAAGCATGTGACGTTGTGGAACTGTAACTTCAAACTTCCACTGCTTCCCCTCTCTTGTCTTATTCCCAGATACATTATAATCTGTTATTGTCTTGAAAGCAAGTCAGGTAGAAATAATTCTGCTGTGAAAGAAATTAACTTTGTTGCAGAAAAGGCTTCTTATGCATTGCATAGTTGCATTTTTAAATTTAAAAAGTGGGCATTCATTACAAGTGATTGGAAAGTACTTTTACATGGATTAAAAGCATTAAAAGTGTCATAGAACAATCTTATTCAGTTGTATGAGTATTGAAAATAATAAACAATTTAAATTCATTATATCGCCAAAAAAGAAATTCTTTTAGCGGTGCATTATTATTTTCTGTTTATTAAAATATTTTTGAGTAACACAAAATAACTTAGTGTAGTGTTATACTATAATATTCTGAAAGGTTCTCAAATACGTAAGGATATTTTCTTGGTGTAAATTATCATTTAAAACAAACAAATATTTACCACATTTAATTAATTTTACAAGTTTTAAAGATTGTCTATTTCAATTGTTCCACGCACACATTTTTGAACATCTAATTAATAATTGATAAATATAGATATAGAAAATAGTTTCTCATTTCAAAAACACTTTGTGTTTTAAAAAGATACGAAACTAGAACAATGATCACACAACTTTCCACTTCGTAAAGTCATAAAATAAAACCTTCAATGTAAAAAGATTTCTACATAGTTTTTAAGTATTTAGCAAATTAAAATTTTTTCTCCATTGTTGAAACATTCCAACATGGATTAATTTAATATTTATAGAATAAAAAGCAAATGTTTTAGTAAATCAGAAGTTTTGTGCAAACATTTTTTAAATGAAAACTTTTATCCTTTTAAAAACAAAGTTTAAAAAGAATAAGTTTTATTTTATATCTTCTGAGAAGTATTATATTTCACATCACATTGTGTTAGATTATGTATGGATGAGAGATAAAATTGAGTACATAAGTGGGACATTATTCAAAATTTATGATTCAAGTGCAAAATGTATTGTAGAAATGAATTTAGCAAATGAGATGAAACGAGACATAGGTACGCTCAGTACATGTATCCTTTTAGTTGATTTACAAAGTATGAAAGATGATTTAGCTTTCACGCAAGTATTTGAAATAAAACCTTTTAAAATATTAGAGAAATGTGTTTCGATTTCAAAATATGTTCTAAAAATCAAAACGATAAAATCGAGCACGTAAGATAGTCTTTTTTGTCAAGCTAGATGTAAGTGGCTGTGTTTATACTGCGGCTATGCGTGTTTCTTGTATGTATTCTAGACTTGATGTAAGTTTGCTAGTTTTTTTAATAAGATTTTCTCTCTCTCTCTCTCTCTCTCTCTCTCTCTCTCTCTGTGTGTGTGTGCATTTCACTAGTAAAAATTCTAAAGAGTGAATCTCGAATTTAAAAATGACAGTTGATTGTATGGTCAACGTCCATTAGATCAAACGTTGCTAAAACGAGGATAAACTACATTTTAAGGTAGCCCCGATATTTGCCATATGAGAGTATTTGGGTAAGACAAGTAGCATCCCAGTTTCTGTACTTGTTTGTTTACACTTAGAATTCTTCCCACGTACCTAAAATAATCATTTATGGATATTAAAAATCAAACAAACCATATGAAAAGCAAAAAAATATTTCAGAAAATGTAAAGCGTAAATTTTTGTGTATTGCACCTCAATTTCTTACAATAAATAAAGCAGAATTTATACTTCTTCTGAAAGACAATACTTTAAGAAGAAGCTGTACTATTTCCTCTTCCATCAAAGCTTGTTAGGTTGTGTCGAAGACGAAAAAAGTAGTTTTGACGTGAATACTTGGTCCCGATGATAGATTGTGGAATGATTAAAGCAGACATAGTAAGTTTGAACGATTGCTTATTGTAAATATTCAAGAACTTGTTTACAGCTCACACCATTAAAGTACAGTCCGATATTGATATCGAAGGATAATTTTATTGATTATACAAAGGGCGTTCCATAAAAACTGAGAGTAAAATCCTAAAAAATCAAGAAATATATTTACAGAAAAAAATACATCCTTCTTTTTTAAAATACCTTCCCTTAGATGATAAGCAACGGTCCCATAGTTCAATCCACTTTTCAAAACAAGTAGAGAAGCCTTTTTCTGGAAGCTGCTTCAAAGAATCCTTCACTGCTGAAATAACTTCAGAATCTGTATTAAATTTTTACCACGAAGCTTCTCTTTCAATGTGCGAGATCTGAACTGTGAGGATGATGTGGCATGATTTTAATATTGCATTTACTAAGATATTGCTGAACAAAAGTAGCGACATGCTGGCGAGCATTATCGTAGTGTAATGTTCAATTCCCTACCAGTTCATGTCGCTTTCTCGATGATATGTGTTGTCGCAAAATTTTCAAAACTGAAATATAATATTCACCATTCACAGTAGTTTTTGGAGGCATAGCATTCTCATAGATAACACCTTTATGATCAAGGAAAATAATCATCATGATCTTTCCAGCAGATTTGGTTAGTCGGATTTTTTACGGAGGCGGAGAATCAGTGTGTTTCCATACACTTGTTGCGGACTTGGAAAGGGGATCAAAATGATGCACCCAAGTTTCATCACCTGTTATTACAGTATTTTGGAAATTCGAATCAATTTGAAGCATCTGTTTCCACTCACAACATTGGTGAATTCTTGTTTGCATTTGTTCTTTAGTAAGGTGATGAGGGACCCATCTGGAACAAACATGGCGAAGATGTAAATTGTTGAGTAGAACTGCTTACTGAAGAACCGGTTTACAAAATAATTTTGAGTACGCATACAATGCGTTGCAAAAATTACGGAACCATCCATTCATCTGAGATTGAAAGAGATAGAAACATTTGTAAACCACAAAAATAAATTTATTATAAAATATTTACTAATAATGAACATAATAAAAATGAAAATGTGCTTTTTTAATATAGAAAAAGACAGATTTCTCCCAAAGACGCTCTTGCAAAATCATATCAATACTCAATAAAATTAACTTTAATGTTATTAATGCTGTTCGGGAGTTACAGTTATCTCTTCTACAGACAATTTTAAAAGTATGTATATAAATCTTACTGTAAAGGAAAGTTTTTGTTCAAATTGCAGAATTTTAGATAACTATCGTGTGTATGTGATAATAGAGAAGGTACTAAGCCTGCTAGGAAAGGAAAAATAAATAGTATTTTCACGATCGTAACGATTCAGCTTGATCGATTGCTAATAAATTAGGTCTATCCCTTTGTGCTATCTCAAGTTTCCTTGGATTGTAAAGTTACTATAGTGCTCAAAAATATCGTCTCGACTCTTAAAACTATCCACAGCAAAAAGGTTAGGGTCAGGTGTAGTAATTGTAAACAAACGATACAGGCGCCCATGTGGGATTCCAAGAAAGTAAAAAGTTGTGAAATCTGAAAGGTGACAACCCTGAGGATGCAATATGGTGATACCGCATTTATTTGAACCACAACTGATAACAATCTGTTTAGTTGAAAAACTCGTGGTTTGAAAAGTTTGGGTTTTAAAGTGGTTGCGTGCAACATTTTCTGCACTCGAATATCTATTGGCAGGTATGTTGTTCTAATTATTTACTACTGTCAGTTATGTTTCTGTCTAATAGAAAAAAAAACCATTGACTATTGCTTCTGGGAGCTTTAATGCACCTACAGTTGAATGTTTACAATTACCTTATATTTTTCAAGGGTCAGGGTAATTGTAAACATAACTTTTTTAATAGTTTCCTTCAATTTGGATGGAAAACCAATGTGTTTTTCAGCGTCATTTTGTACCTTTGAATTGTGTTTTATTGCATTTTTCGTGTTCTTGGGGAGAAGGAAGACTTATTTACCAAAACATCACACATATGGTGAAGTTCTTACAGCTGATCAAGTTCGTTCTGTCACACCTGAAGGAGACAGAAGAGAAAAGAAAGTTGAAGCCGAGTGAGAAGAAAGTGAAAGAGCCAGGAGTACACAACAAACCAAGAAAAATGCAAATGGAAAGGAAAGCAGGAGAACTCAAGGACAGCGAGGATGAGGAACCATTGAAATAATTGAATGACATTGACGATGAAGAGTTTGAAGTTCTCTAAACATTCAAGCAAAATATGCCTTTAGGGAAAGTTACTTTTTTTGAGCCATCCATGAAAGACATTGAAACGGCTACGTTTCTGCTTGTAGATGCTGAGGAGGAAAAGAGAAAGAAACCCCATTTTTCATATGTGTGAAGGGTGGATGTCGTTTCAGAAGAGGAGTTGAAGGTCACCGGACTCAAAAGCATTGAAAATGCAAAGACTAAATTCATTATAGTTGGAAAAGACAAATTATGTTTGTTTAGCGTAATTCACTCTAGACCAGTGGTTCACAAACTTAGTATGTCCATAGACCCCTTCTTATAGCAAAAACCTGACCACAAACCCTCAAGTAAAACAACTACATAACTGCATAATAGAAAAATTATAAATTTAACTTTCATGTCTTGAATGGTATTTATTTATTGAAATATAAATTGTGTATATTTTTTTGTATAAATTTATTTAATACTACCGCTTACATATTATAGTAGTACAGTAGAACTCCAATTATCCGAACTCCGACTATCCGAATCGCTGATTATCCGAATCGCTGATTATCCGAATCGCTTTCAGAATTTCAGAAAAACAATTAAGATGGAAACGTATTGCGATTCGCAAAATAATGATTCTGGGTTTCAAATTCTAAATGATGATGAACTTATTGAAAGTTTGAGAGAAGAAAGTGTCGTTGAAGAAGATGACCTTATTGTCGAAGTTGCAGCTGACACGGGACCATCTGCTAGTGAAGCATTTGCCGGCTTAGAAACTGCGTTGAAGTGGATGGAGCGAAAGCCCGAGTGTGACAACATGCAACTTATCATTATCAAGCGGATGCGCGACTTGGTTGCCCGAAAACGGATAGACAGTCAAGCAGCTTACTTTGACCGAGATGTTTAGCAAGCAATGACTTTCATTTACAGTACGGCACGTACATACTGTACTTATGTATAGCACTTGTAAGTACGCTTAACATGTAAAAGTACTGCCTTTTCATTTAATTAATTAAAAGCTCTTTTTGTTTAAAGTTTAGTAGTTTTTTCTCCTGTTTCCAACATACATACAGTAATTTATTAAAATACGTACTAGACCCTTTTTTCGGAAACAATCCAACTATCCGAATTTTTGATTATCCGAATGGGGTCCGGTCCCAATTGATTCGGATAATTGGAGTTCTTCTGTAGTAGTATTTATTAAAATGAGTATTTATTGAAAGTAGTAGTGTTTACTAAAATACTACTACTATAATATATAGCAGTAGTAGTAAATAAATAGTATTAGTATTTTAGAGAGTAAATACTACTACTATATATTTTCGAAAACATACTAGTAAGTAGTATTTATTGAAATTATAACTTTTGTTTTAAAATACAAAAACACATTTTTTTTAATGAGATGGGTGAATCTGATGGGATGATATGAGATTTTTATGTTAAGGGGGTCCGAGACACAAAAATCGTCAATTTTTCGAATTTTTTTATTATTATTTTAAGAAATTCTCTGTGTTTTTCCGCTTAAAATGACGTCTAAATCACGTTTCTATCTTAATTAGAACTAGAGATATAATAATTTTTGTGGTACGTTGTTTGAAAATCAGATGATTGAAACAGATGTTGTTGTCATGGCAACAACATCTGTCTTTAAAACTTTAAATGCGTTTTTCTCCATGATACATTTTTTCCAAGATTTCCTGTATTCAAATTGCTATAAGTCGAAAACCGATAAAGTTTAAGGGTTGAAATTTGGAATATATCTTTTTAAAACATTATACTTTAATTTCGATTCAGCAAATTTGAAACAAATATTTACTTTTAAAAATATGACTTTTTTAAAAAAAAGTACCTTAAAATTTTCCAAATTATTCATTTAAATATTTTTTATTAAATTAATATTTTTTAAATTGCTGAATCAAAATTAAAGTTTATAAATTTGTGAATAATTTACTGCAAGAATTTTGAAAATTGATCAAGAATATTTTGAGTTTTAGCAATTTAAAATGAGCCCTCTTTTTTTCAAAAATTTTAATTTAAAATTTTTTAAAAACTTTTGGAAACATTTTGTGTTGTGATTTCGTTTATTAGTTAGATGGGTAATCGGTACAAAAAATTCAAAATTCTAAATTATTTAATAGAATTTTTTTTAAATGTGTCCCGGACCCCCTTAAGCTCTTTGTTTAGGAGTAACATTCGTAAGTCTCCAGGAGCACTTATTTCCTGTCGGTTTCTGTTTCTGTTATGAAGCTCATAGCTGCACTACATCCACGTTCTACTAAATTGGAAGACAGGAAAGCAATTAATAGCTTCTGTACATTAACCCATAATGCAGGATATAAGATTTGTATCTGTTTTGTAACCAGAATTTGTGATATCCTTGTTCAAACATTGGTTTCGGCTCCTCATTTGTGAATAATTCAATATATTTCTCCTGAATTAGTATGTATTCATCTGAGTTTGTGGGTATACTTGCAAAATGGTCCAACATCCTATCGGGGATAACCATGTGATAAATGTCTTCAAATCTTTGGCTGAGGCCAGAATATAGAACCGTTAAGTGTTGACATTTCGTTTTTACAATTTTGAAAGATTTGGAAAAGGAGAGTATTCTTCTCTCCTCATGTTGTATAAGAAGTTTTGTAAGAAACGCAGATATCATACATTTAATTTTGATTAAATTTAATTGATCACCTTGTAGCTTCAAACTGGTTTCGTTAAGTTTGGCAAATAAGTGAGTAAGATAAGCTATGTCATTTTTTGAATAAATTAAATTGAGCCGCAAATCACTGTCTTTACTTTTCAGGAATTCCAACACTGAATCAAAGAGTGCATAAAATTGATCCAAACATGCACTTTTAGATAGGGACCATTTTGGGAACCACTGCTCTAGACTGAGTAAAAGACAAACACTAACACAAAACTGCAAAATTTCACTCACAAACTTTAATTATAACATCACTTAACGGTCCTCACAGACGACCACATACATAGAGCACGCCACAAGGAATGACACAGACACCTGAGGAGGGTCAGAAACTTTTCTCCCCCCAGTTGGGAGCTGACGAAAGAACAACCACATCAGGAAAGGTGACGACACGCCTGTTCTTCAAATGTTGTCTTTACCGAGTTATAATTAAATTTAGGCAGATGAAACACTGTTATACCAAAGGTCATGTCAAATCAATTTTACCTTCTCCAACCTGTTGAAAAGAAGGCCGTAAAAAACTATCCAATTTGAGGGCACTGTTATCGTGCGATAAATTTTTTTTTAATTTTTTATAGTTTATTTATTTAATTTGTTTATTAATTTTCTCTTATTACACTAAATACATTTTTTATACACTAAGCGATTGAGTTATTTATTATGCATTCCTGGAAATTCACCTCATGATCAATGCAACTTACAAGCGTCATGATATTTTGCTAGGGTAAGAAGTAGGAGTACGGGGTAAATGGTAACATCATATCGGGGAAATTGTATACATGGTATTAGAAGGGTCAAAATACCATGGGAGTTCCTTCTACTGTCATGACTATTGTTCGTACTGTCACTCGTTCAATATTCAATATCAGGAGGAACATCGTTGTTGTCAATTACCCCTACTTTCAGGGATAGTTGTAAACACGTGGGGTTATTTTAAACAGCCGAGTACGGTGTAAAAAAAAATTTCTGAAATCTTCGTAATAGTGAAATATCAAAGTAGGATAGTGACAAGTTATTTTAATAGGGTGAACGATGGCTTATTACTTCATCAAGAGTTTGAAAATAGGTATGGAAAGTGAACATACACATTTTGTTTACAATTACCCCGCCTGACCCTAAGCTATGAGAATATATTATTAGAAGAATCCACACATGAAAGATCTACAACTATTCATGTTGACAGCAATACGGCAAAAGTTTTCCAAATGCATCAAAAAGTTAATGCGTTTGAAGCGATACTTGCAATCTTCTATGACGCGGAATTGTTATGGAATAGGCATCTGAAAGCACACATATCAATCTACTGGAAAAACAAGTTGAAGCAAAATAATTCAACCATGCATTGTGTTAAAGTAGGATGCTAATTAATATTTGGACAGAGTCCATATTAATAATGAAAAAATATTTTGAAGGCTTTTATTTTATTTGGAGGTATGTAAACTGGTACCTGAATTAAAGTCACGCTGATTCAACACAACAGGCTATTGGTAACTGTCGGCATCAATTCCGAATGGATAGATATGAAGACAACACCTCGTAATTTTGAACCACGGTCAGATGACGAGGTCAGTATCTGATCTGGTAACCCACTCTCCAAACTTCTACATCACACCAAAGTGAGGACCATTGAGGCCCAAATGGATTTAATGTACACCAGCCCTTCTATATACCCCACGGCCTATGGTTAGATCGAGTTTCAAATTGGTAACCCCGGTTGTAAATCCGCTACACTTACAACCGCGGCCCCTATTTTTATGGGGAGGGGATATATAAAGTATAATTCCTAATAACGATACAATTTATTTCTTATAAGCAATCCTGTTTGATAATATGCATCAAAAAATTATTTATTTTCCTTTTTTTTTTTTTTTTTTTTTTTTTTGCTTAAAGCCAGGCTCTAAATTTAAAAAAATGTATCTATCGATAAAAATTTATCTGTTGTCCCAAATCCTACCCACACAGATCTTAAACCATTTCTCCTTTCAAATACTTTAACCGAACCTAATTTTTTGTTTAGTAATTAAGACATTTGAGGTATAAAACCTAACTGTTTAAGTTATTAAGATATTTATGAATACAACCTCTACATGTTTAAGTATTTAGGATATTTGTATATAAGACCTTTGATTGTTTAGTAACTAAGATATTTGGATACAGAGCCTCTAATTCTTTAAGAAATTAAGATATCTGAGTATACAACCTTTAATTGTTTAACTAATGAATATATTTGAGTACAGAACCTCTAATTGCTTAAGTAATTAAGATATTGGGGTGTAGTGTTACTCTATTCGAAAGTAGTTATCCGAGAGCAAAAAGAACACAAGGAATGAATGGGGCGTTTACTGCCTTCTTTGCATTTCCGACGCAAAAACGGGAAAGCGAGGTATAAAAGATTCTCCATTGTCGCAAAACCCATCGCCAGATTTAATCGAAGAGGAAAGGGACCCTATTATTTCAATCTCCAAATGGACTGGCAATTGAGGACTGTCACCCTTGCACTTTTCCGTCTTTATTACCCAGCGGACAATTTCGCTAAAACTGTTACACCCTAGAACTTTTTACGCGTATGGGTCTCGAGCTGGTTTTATTTTTTTTTTCTACACGCGGATCCATCTAGGAGTTGTAGTTACTTTGGAGGATGAAACTGTGCAAAAAATGTATTCGACAAATCCTATCGCCAAAAAGAACACAGAGGGAATATTTTTACTTTAAATCTGATTACCCTCCCATAACGGAAAGTAAATTCCACGTCTTCTGTCTGATTTGCTTTAAAGTCAAAATCCCACTCAAACGGAATAAGTACAGGAAGTATTATCTACCTCTCTTTCTCTCTCTCTATTACCCAGCGGACAATTTCGCTAAAACAGTTACACCCTAAAACTTTCAACGCGTATTGGTCTCGAGCTGGTTTTATTTTTTTTTTCTACAAGCGGATACATCTAGGATTTGTTATTTCTTTGGAGGATGAAACTGTGCAAAAGTTTATCCAATAAATTAACCAAGCTCTATGCTCCAAAAAGAACACAGAGGGAATATTTTTACTTTAAATTTGATTAACCCTCCCATAACGGAAAGTAAAATCCACGTCTTACTTTGGAGGATGAAACTGTGCAAAAGTGTATCCAATAAATCCACCAAGCTCTATGCGCCAAAAAGAACACAGAGGGAATATTTTTATTTTAAATCTGACTAACCCTCCCATAACGGAAAGTTAAATCCACGTCTTTTGTCTGATTTGCTTTAAAGTCAAAATCCCTCTCAAACGGAATAAGTACAGGAAGTATTATCTACCTCTCTCTCTCTCTCTCTCTCTCTCTCTCTGAGTGTAAGCAGTCCCCTCCGTAACGAGTTACCTAAAACCCACACCGGATTGGCAAGGAAAGCCTCGAATGAAGAAACGAAAGAAGAACCGGGCATGCGGTAGTTGCGCTAGGTGCGCCAGGTTATACGAGACGTAGTATTATCTACCGGACACGTTGGAGGCCCTTTTTTTTAAATATGGTATAGAAACATTTTAATGATATTTTTATGTTTAGTGTTATCAAAAAATAGTATTGGGCAATAAATATTTAAGTTATGTATTAATAATTTTGTAAAACTGATAATTTTGTATGAAATTTTAAGGAAATTTGTCAAAAACTTCAAGTATGCTAAATGAAAATCTATACAACCCATTTGAAAAATGATGTTTCCAAAATAAACTATATGCATTTGTCTAGTGAACCAAAAGGATATTTAAATAAACACAAATTTTACAAGTGATCGAAAAATAAATGCAATATTTTTGATAGTTTTACCAGTCTTATTTCTTAAATAAATTGCCACAATTTGAAAACTTTTCAACTCATCGTAATTATTTAAGTTCATTCACTAGATATAACATTATAAAGAACAAATTCTCAAAAAAAATTGTACTAGAATCCATCAATAACTTTTTGTGTTATAACATATGAAGTGAGGAAATAAGGCAAAAATATTAATTCAGAGTAAAAGCAGTTTGAAGTGTATCGTTTGCTCTCTCCTTGCTTTTAGTATTAGTGTGAACAATTTTGCTCTTCACTTCTCTTTAAAAATGTTCCCAATATTTCCAAAAAGAAACCATTTAAAGATTTGAAAAACCTTCCTAAAATTATCTGTGCAAAAAAAAGTAAGTTTTAAATTTAAATTTTGACAGTTTTTTAGTTTTTTAACGGCCATTTCCGGTGGTTTCCAAACCTACTTCCGGTTTTCCCGCCTGGATTCTTAATATCTCTGTAACTAATTGACTTAGAGAAAAAATCAAAAATACTTTGGAAAGTCAAATAAATAGTCTATCAAATAATATCAAAAACTGCTTTTGAAATATTTGGTCAAAAACGACATTTCAACGTGTTCGGATACTTTAAAACACTAGTACCATCTCCATTCATCGTTAAAAAAAATTATTTTCGTATTTTGTTAAGATAAAGTGCTTATAAACACATCTGCTTATGTAGTTCAAGTAAGATAATGGTAAATTTTGGTAATTTTTAATTAGTGTCATACTAGAGCAACACAGTGTGCTATTGACGATGTTCCGAGATCAGTCCCCTAAGGGAAATATCCAGATCCAAGAACAACACCACGTAATTTTCAACCACGGTCAGATGACGAGGTAACTCCTGAGCTGGCACCCCACTCTACAAATTTCCACACCAACCCAACGTGACGACTTTCGGCCACGTTGGATTTAAGGTACGCCAGCCGCCTCTACACCGTACGTTTACAAAGATCCAGAACCGGATTCTAACCAGGAACCTACCGATGTAGAGGCTAGCAACTTAATAACCACCAGACCAGTTGGTTGGCAGTTAAATTAAGAAGTCTTGTCCTTTTGCATTACTATCTCACAATTTAATCCAACTCACAGAACGCCCATATTTTAATAATCCGCGTCACCTCAGTTTGTAGAGTCACGAATTATCAACCGATGGATTTTTAGTTCGGAACTAGACCAAACAATTATTGTGGTGTTCCTCACGGGCTGGTGCACATTAAATTTGTCGTGATCTCAAACATTCCCAAGCTGGCGTAGTGTAGAAGTGTAGAGTGCAGTGCCAGAATAGGTGTTGACCTCTTCAACTGACCGTTGTTCAAAATTAAGAGTTGTTGTCCTCGTATCTTTCCCTTAAGGATTGATCCCAAATCGACGCCAATAGCCAATTGTGTTGAATCAATGCGATGTAAATTAAATCCCAAACACACATTCTATTTTTAATTATTTTAACTAAGTACTTAAACGGTATTTGTAAATTGCCCATTCGTATATTTATCAATAATACATGTTCAACAACATTTTCCTTGGGACCAAAATAAATGTCACCATTGAGATTTTTTTCGGACAGATTTTGACATAACCGATATTCAAATAATCGGGTTTTTCTACTGTGATTCCTAAAAACATTAAATCTAAATAATACAAACTCATAATTCCTTTATTTTCGATAAAAAGTTTTAAGTTTGTAACGAAAGAAACACCAGATGTTCATAATCCCCATGAGCGACATAATAGAAGCTTTTTAATACATATTTTTCTTTCGCATCAGTGGTTACCTTAAAAATTCAGCTTTAAGCCTACTCTTTAACGGCTGCCTTAGCAACTTACAACATGTGACTGTTACTTATTTTTTATTTAAAAAAAATTACGTAACGTGACTGTAGAAGTATTAATATATGAAATGAAATGTAGAAGATATTACATGTAATCTTTAGTTTTTTGTTTCTGTGATTGAATTTTAAAAAAATACAACTTTATATCAGAAAATTTTATTTCTTTATCATACTGCATGTGACTAGTTCGAAAATCTAGCGCTGTATAATTTAATGAATTATTAAATAAATATAATGGTGGTTGGGTTTTATGGCGCTCAACTGCGTTAAACACAAAACAAACAACATCAATTAATCAAAATGAATAATCTAAATAATTATGTTTTAGAAGACATTTTATTTTGTTGACTTTTATATAAAATCTAATTATGTTTTTTAGTCTAATTCTAGTCGAACTTTGAATTATAAGCTAATAATTATATTAAAGTTTGAAAAAGTAATTTAATTACCGGTACCCGTAAAAATTTCTGCATCTCCATTCGCATCGTATTTCCTGGTTTCTTCAAAACAATACGTAAATGCAGCTTCCGCAACAAATTGTTGTTGTTTCATCTTTTGTTCAGCTACTCAAGAAGCTATTATTAGCCACTCATAAGCTATTACTTCCAGTAGGTAATCCCCTCTGCGAATGAGGTTGAACGAGGGAAAGTCAAACATTATCCGCACTTTATTTGTTCAATATATTTCACAAATTCGTTGAACAAACAAGTGATGAATTTCAGCTGCTGGCACACCTTCCGACCATAGAAATCGGATCATTATTCTTCCTTGGTGCACACTGCTAGCGGAGCGGTCATGTTTATGTTACCGCTCTAGCACGAAAGCCGTTAATGTGCATATTACACAGTTAATCTGCAGATTAGCTGAGTTACTCCGTTAATGTGCAGAATCAAGAGTTTTTCGCATTTAACCAAGGTAACGTGCACATTAACGGCTTCCGTATCGTTAAAGTTAAAAAGTTTGTTTCTCTCATTTCCTTTCCCTACACCTTCTCCCTCCACTTTTAGTTGAATATGGGTTTCGGATTATCTAGATAAATTGCAGATTACCTAGATAATTTGAGAAATCGAAACAATTTTCTGCACTTTTAACGGATTACCCTAGTTAATCTGAACATTACCTAAATAATATGTAGAATAACTGATTACTGCACTTTAGCGGTAACATTTACACTGAAGAAGAAGCAAGAAAATGACGTTATCAAGGTCAAGTTTTGTTAACATGACCACAGCTGTATAACTCAAAGCATGCATGCTCTGAAGGTAGTGTGACAAACCTAAGGGTGTGTTATAGTGAAAGTGCGGATAATTTTTGCCTTACGCTCCTAATACCAATGCCGATTCATTTTTAATCTCCACTTCGTGTGATTCAATTTATTTATTCATTATTATGAAAAGTATTTTAATAAAGTACTCAGATGTGCCCTTGTAATCCCTTAAAATGACAGTTTCAGAGGCACTTCTGGTGGTTATCCGGTTATACTGGTCATAAGCGCCTGTGTGCCACCCAGTAGGTCCCGGGTTCGAATCTCGGTTTGTATGAGTGTTGGTTGACTAGTTGACCCACTGGTTTCTGCTTCACAAGAAGTCGTCAGTTTGCCACTTGTAGCGCGCCGAAGGACGATCAGGGGTATGGAAATCATTCTCCCTGTATAAGTTCAGTGGAATGATCAATTAGTAAATTGCTGTCAATAGTCGAACATTAAGAATCAGTATGTATTTTCATTTCACAAGGAATGTTCATTTTAGATGGTCACTGTCAAAATTAGTCACTCAGTCCCAGAAAAAATATTTGAGATACTTTAAGACTCAGAACTGTTTAAAAAATTATGAATAATTACGTCACCATAGTATAATGCATCCATTTAAAGACATTAACTTATTAAGACAATAAGATTTATCTAGATATGGGACAGCAGAAATTAATGCATGTACGTTGACGTTTTGAATATAAAAGTCATTATTTAATGCATCCAAAACGTTGATTGGGTTTTATGGATCAAGGGACTTATTTGGTCAAGCTGCGGCAAACACAAAACAGACAACTTCAAGTGATAGACATACACACACAAGGGAAGTTTTACTGCCACAGGTGAGATAAATATGCCTGGGGGAAGTTACAGGAATCGAGGATATATACAGGTTGCTAGCGTAGTGGATAAAACCACTGATTCACCGTGGATATACCAGGAATACAGATTACAGGTTACCTAAACTTACAGGAAACCTAAACTTTTCAAACAGGCTGAATTTTATATTTGAATAATCTAAAATTCTCGTTCAAATAATACTTCTGTTTTGTTTTAATTTCTATCTGGAGATGAAAACCACGAATAATTCTTACAATAAAGACAGCAAAATGAACACACATTTTGAGCTTTAAATTATACTTTCTCAAAATGAAAATTTTCTAGATTCAAAGTGTCTTTTCTAAGTATCCGACCATAAGTCAGTTGATCCAATGCGACGTTAATTACCTACCTACCTACCTGCCTTTCCAAATAAACTACTTTAACATGGTACGTATAGTGTAGGGTAGACAGTTGAGTTTACATTGCAATGGAACAACACAACGGGAACTCTATTGGTGACGGGGTGGGTTGATTGATTGTTGAGTTTTATAGCCCAAGGTGATGCAATCCGGGATCAACCCCGAGAAGAAAGATCAGAGGAAAGACCTGCAATATTGAATCACGGTCAGATGAAGTGGTCATTACCTCAGCTGGCACTCCATTCTCCAAACTTCCACAAATGCCAACTTGATGACATTTAAAGCCACGACAGTTTTTCCGTGCACTAGTCTCCAGGTACACGACAGTCATTGGTTGGATGGAGTTTCGAACTCAAAACCATCCGTTAGCAAATCCTCGACTCTACTAACTCGGTCCTGATAAGAATAAATTCCATGTTCCACCAATATTAGAGATCACACTGTGACCGTTTTGTAGCATTGTTAGATTAATTTTATTTTTATTTTTAAGGAGAAAAATGGTGAGATGGATTTTTTGATGTTCAACAGTTAATTGCATACAATATTAAATTATATATTTTTATAACAAATACATCGCATTTGTTATAAAATTCTTTTACGCAATAAAATATTAAATCACGCTTCAATGTATGGGTACTTATTAAATATTCAAAACATTCTCAACCGGCATCTTTAAAATATTCTGAGGATATGAAATATGTAAAATGGCCTTGTCGGTAATGGATGCTTCAGCTCACATTGATCAGATTAGGACGTGATCAAAGCCCGAAAAATGGCGTTTAAAATCTTATAACGTATCATTTTCCCCAATGCCAGATTTTATAGCAGGGTATTGATAAAGTCACGGATTAGCAACTTGTGTAGAGAATTCGAAACTCGATCCCACCATTGTCCGTGAAGTACATGAAACTCATGCACCCAAAATCTGTCGTGGCATCAAATATTCTCATGTCGGAAGTTTGAAGAGTGGGGTAATAGATGTGAAATGCGAACAAACGGATTATTGCTATTGATAGAACTTCGGAAAGTGGGACCAACATATCGACTAGTAGTCACGTGACTGCTATGTGAAAAGTTGACTTGGTCGATGTGTTTGGTGAAAGAGATGCGCATGCGCATTTCTATAGAGTGGCGAGAAGAGCGGTGTAAGTACTAAAATGTATCATTATGTCGGGCGAATCATTCAGATGACGAATCAATGTATGGGTGTCGTCTCTAAATCCCATGAACCAAACAGAATGTTCGATTCCACAATTCAAAAGATAGTAGTCTGTCACGTTACTATAATTTTGATCACATGATCATAGAGGCATAAAAAGGTTTCTGTTGAACTTCGGGAATAAGATGATTGGCTAAGTGTGCGACGTCATTGTATGCAAATAGCATACACTATATAAGATCATGTTCTTATTTAGTCTCCTGAGAGCTTAGGGTGTGAGTGAGCAATGTTGTTAAGTTCTGATGCTCACTGTGTATAATTTATACTATGTTCACTTAGCAAGTAGCTAAAGGTTTTAAATCATTAAGTAAATTATGTATTTTTAAAAACGTATTATTTATTTGCGTACTCTGCAAATAGGCCTTAACTAGGCCAACAGTTTCACATATCTCACTCTATCTTTATATATTCTCTATGAGTAGGGTGTCAGCTTGGTTGTCTCCATCTGACTGTAGATCAAAAATGAGTTGTTGTCGTAGCATCTTTCCCTTCGGACTTTATCCCATATAGTCGCCAATAGCCCTTTGTAAGGCTACATTACGACGTAAATTCAACTATCTTCTCAATTCCGGCCTGTTTGTGTTGTGAGTAAGTGTGTGTGTACATATATATGTATATAAGTGTGTATTACGGTGGGCCGAAAAAACTCAAAATTTTGTTACAACTCATAATACCGCGGAAAAGTTGAGAATTCGGGAGACTAAAAAGGAATAAAAAAATTAATCAAATCGGTTTTTATCTTCCAGTTGCGCATGTGCTCTGTAATTTGCCAAAATTTGGGAAAAATTCACCTTTTTACGATCATTTTTAACATTTTTAAATTAGCCTCTTTCCGAAAGTAATATCTCAAATTCTTATGTATTAGAACCACAGAAAATAATGTTTAAATATTATTTAAATCTATCAACATCTTCCCGTCGCACATTGCCTTCAAAGTTAACGACATTTTGAAAAAAATTACAAAAAAAGGTAAATTACAGTTCAAGGGAAAAAATTCTAACAACTTACTTCTAGTAAAGATAGCGATACCGACACAGTTTTTAAAGTGAAAAAAAATTTCCTCGAATTATTGGCAGGTGAGAATTTAGTTAAAATGTACTGCATTACTGAGCGATCGTTATGGAGTTAATGATCGCGCTACCACTGCAATCGTATCAAGTGTTTTACACGACGGTGGATTAATTACCGATTCCGAGGTCTCCCATGTTATAGACAAAAACAAAATCAGAAGAGAAAAACAAAATGTTAGGGCTGAATTGTGTAGTAAATCTGACGAAATTTCCACTACAATGTCTCTATTTCGATGGAAGGAAGAATGTCACGTTAGTGGTAGATCTATCTCATTCGAAAAGGTTCCGTAGAGTAAAAAAGGAGGAGCATTACTCGCTAATTCAAGAACCTGGTTCAGTCTACATCGGCCATGTTACTTTAATTTCTGGAAGTTCTGAAGATATTGTCACTTCTATTATTTCTTATCTGTCTGGTCGTGGTATTTCTCTTGCAAAATTAGTTGTCATAGGATGTGATGGCACTGCTATTAATACAGGTTGGAAAACGGTCTGATTCGTCGAATAGAAATACATTTGGCGAAACCGTTACAATGGGCAATTTGCCTTTTCCATTTCAATGAACAGCCATTCCGGCATCTGTCTCAATACCTAGACGGTAAATCAACGGGTCCGAAATCTTTCAGAGGGCCAATCGGTGAAAAGTTAAGTGACTGCGAAAAACGTGCAGTGATTGACTTCAAGAGTATTGGCTGTCAGATCCCCACAATAGACAGAAGCATACTAAGTAAGGATCAGCAATATACACTCGATATTTCCATGGCAATAAAGTCGGGAAACTGTAAAGAAGATTTGGCTGTGCGATATCCTGGTTCCTTGTCACATTCGAGGGGTGGTTGACAACAGCAAATCGAACTCTCCGATTGTACTTAAATGAAGAAAGTCTCACACCTGAACTTCAAGAAATAGTTGTATATATTTTGAAGTCATACATTCCAATGTGGTTTAGTATTAAAACAAGTAAATACTTTACACAGGGACCAAAACTTGTGTACCAATCAATACAATCTTCAAGGTACCTGCTTGAAGATTTACGTAATATTGTCGACCCAGTGATCGAACGAAATGGCTTTTTTGCTCATCCAGAACATTTAATGTTAGCCATGACACAGGATAATACAAAACACATAAGAGAGCTCGGACTTCGACGAATTGTAACGGCGAGACAGTTAGATCAAAAGAGAACAACTATCAGAACATTCATGCCACCAAAACTCAATTTCAAGGCTCAAGACTACACGGAAATAATTAATTGGATGGACTGTGATTTATCTTCTCCCCATTATTAGAAGATATAAGTGACGATGAGATTAAATCACATATTCAAAGTGACTCAGTCCCTAATTGGGATATAACATTCAAGACATTCCCAGTTCACACACATGCAGTCGATTGATGTGTGCAACTCGTGACAGAGCCTCAGAAAAAGTTTTTGGAGCTGAGTGTAGGGATGGTTTCATCAGAACGACTCTGTCAAGGTCAACCATGCCTAACTTCGCCTATAAATCACATTTCAAAGTATCATATACGAATGAATGAAAACGGAGATGCTCAATTCTTCAACATGATTTTCTTGAACTTACAACTCTTCACACAAAAACTTAATTTTTTAAATTTAAAAATATCTGTTTATAAATATTACTAATGGTCTAAAATAATTTGTTTAAACATTTAAACTTGTATTCAATGAAGAAAAAAATACAATGCATGTTGTTAGTATTTTCTTCCCTTGAACTGTAATCTACCTTTATTTATAAATTTTTTCAAAATTTCATTAACTTTGAAGGGAATGCGTGACCGGAAGACGTTTATGGATTTAAAAAAATATTTAAATATTAATTTCTGTGGTACTAATACATAAGAATTTGAGCTATTACATTCGGTAAGAGGCTAATTTAAAAATGATAAAAATTATCGTAAAAATGTGAATTTTTCCAAATTAAGGCAAAATTTAGGGAACATGCGCGACCGGAAGATAAAAGCCAATGTGATTTCTTTTTTCACCCCTTTTTATTCTCCCGAATTCGCCACTTTTCCGCGGTATTACGACTTGAAAAAAAAATTAAGTTTTTTGGCTCACCCTAATGTGTATATCTGTGTGTTTATACACTGCCCTAAAATAATGGACCGGACGCTAGCGGATTTCCTTAAAATCCGACTACTTGTTTGGGGGTGTTTTTCGTGGTACGTCCTGGGACCTTTGCATGTTGTTCCTGGTCAATTGAACGCCGATGCCTACATGAACATTTTGGACAATCAGGTTCTTCCTATGCTGTGGCAATTTTATAGAATGGACGAATGTTACTACCAGGACGATTACGCTCCATGTCATGTTGCAGCCTCTATCAAGCAGTGGTATCAAGATATGGATGTAAAACGTCTTCCCTGGCCTGCTCATAGTACCGACCTAAACAACCATAGAATATTTGCGGGACGCGTTAGAGCGAAGCCTACAGACCAGGGAACCTCGTCCAAAATCTACAACTAAACTGGCGACATTCTTTCTGTAGGAATGGACACACATACCCATAGCAGTGTATCAAAACCTTGTTGAAAGTATTCCCAGAAGAGTTGCTAGTGTAATTGCAGCACGCGGGGATCCATCCCTCTTTAAAGCATGTGTTCTTTCCCCTATATTATCACATCTTGCTGTCCGGTCCATTATTGTATGGTAGTGTGTATGTGTGTGTACCTCGTAGAACATATAATAACCATTGAAGTAATAATCGGCAATAAGATGGCAGTCTGTCGTATCAGTTCTGAGAGGTGCTGCTCCATAAGAGACTGAGCATCAACCAGGGACTGAGGGGACATGTATTTCAGCAGGATTTTAACAACGACTAAATTTCTGGTGTCATTTCATAGCTATGCTTCAGCATAAAGTGGATGGTATTTCTTTCTGATATTTGTTTCTTTACTCTCTCGGCGACGAAATGCAATTTTTCTCCAAGCGCTGCCTGGCACACTTTGGACACAGTTCATGTGAAATTTGGTCTTGAGGGAATCTTGAGTGGCATAGTGAAGAAACGATCTCCCCAAACCCCCAAGCACAGAAATACGTTTCACTAAGCATAACATTATTTGTTGCATGGTAGTTAAATTAACGTTTCATTGGAGCAACTAAACGAGTTATTGGAGAGATCCAGGGATTACATTCATTCAATCATATCAATCATTCAATTATTCAACATATCACGAAAAGAAAGATACGAGGCTAATACCTCGTAATTTTGAACCATTGAGCGAAACGGAAAAGGTACAGTTAAAAAAGGCGAAAACAACGAAATACAACGAAAAATCAAACAAATAGTGGAATTTTTGGCAGACGGGTATTTTGAACTGAATCAACCGCTTTAAATTCAGTCGCGTTTTTACGTGTGCAAAATTTTCTCTTAAAATCTCTCGGCATTTCTCCCTAAAAAAATCTTTTTTTTCTCCTAAAAATGACAGTAAATTCAGTCTTGCCTCTTATAGCCTCACAGTAACTTTTCTTTAAAAACAGCTCCTGCAAATGCATTTAAGAACGCAAAATTTCTGCTTTGCTCTACAAAAATAAATTGTTTATTGTCCACATCTAGATGATCTTGCAAGTCGTGGGAAATGGTATTTTCTACAAACCCTTTGTAGGGTTGGTACCCCATGGACGAGTGAGTTGAATTGAAAAGGGACTGTAGAGAAAGATAAGTAGACTCCTGTTACGTATCACAGAGTGATAGGATACTATTCGGGAAGGGCTTCGTAAAACGGTGGTCTTGTATCCTTCAATGGACATAATGCTTTGACTACTATTCCAGATAAGATGAATACGGACATATTTCAACTGCACAATTAAAAGCTCCACAATTACCACCCAATAAACTCACGAATCAATGAACCCGAATTCCAATCCTTATCATACAGTCATTCCATCCACAGTTCACCCCAATTCCCCTGCACCTAACCACCAAGATCAGAATTAATATGAATTCTCCCTTCCCCGTTGTCAACACAGGCAGAGTCATAAATCAAGTCGACGCAACGAGTGATAAAAGTTACATTTTTGTCCCCTAACAATGACCAGCCTGCCAAACGAGCTCCCATTACTTCAAAGGCACGCTGATAAACTCTTCCGTTCCTAACTAATCGCGTCAGGCGATGGAAAAAAAAAAGAATGTCATCCTCGCCGTGATGTAGCAGTCAATCAGCGATGTGCGTTACCATGGCAACCGACATCACACCGTCCGCCATTCCGAGAAAGAGGACAATCGGCTTTTATACACTATTACAAAAGCCACTTGAAGTCACGATCGAATTTCGCTGAGGACGGCTTATTGCTGATATCGGGTCATTCTCGGTTTGGGTCTAGGGGGGTGATTAAAGTTCGAATAGAATGTAAAAATGGGTTAATTATGGAATTCTTCAGCGACACATTGTTCCGAGTGGTTTTTTATTGTTCTGACTTGTACCAGGTTTGCTGCGATTGCCGCTCGAATTTGAACGTGTTGGTACTTGTAGGTAGGAATGGTGAAATCGAATTTCGGTTGATTAGAGTTTGTGGTTTTTAAGTGCTGCATAAATACACGTTAAACAGTTATGCATTGATTGCTGGAAAATTTATCGGAGTTCTATGCTAATCAGGCTGTTATTTAGAATACATTTTGGCGGTGTTGACCATGTTTCGCTATTTAGTAAAAATAACAATACTTTTTTGAGAATTTATTTGTCTGTAGATATTTTTATTGGCTGAAACGATTAACATTTATGAAACGAGCAAAATAATCTCATTACTTGGAGAAGCACACCATGGATTGTTCTTAAAAAAAATTCGAACATTTTATGTAATTAGGTGAAAGACTGTACTGCATAAATACAAGTTAAACAACTATACAATGATTGCTTGAAAATTTATCGTTCTATGCAAATCAGGCTGTTATTTAGAATGTATTTGGGTGGTGTTGACATATTTCGTTATTTAATAAAAATATTAATATTTTTTTGAGAATTTATTTGATTGTGGATATTTTTATTGGGTAAAACGATTAACATTTATGAAACGAGCAAAATAATCTCATTACTTTGGGAAACACATAATGGATTATTCTTAAAAAAGCATTCAAACAGTTTATGTATTTAGGACAGAGATTGACTTAAAGCTACTACAGAATAATTAAATGCCATTTGTTTGCTAAATTTCTTGCTTCATTCGTATTTCTCTAAACAGAATTTAAAAAACGTTACAGTGCTTTCACATTTCTGGCTTTTATAATTATTATCTATTTTATGATTTCATCTCTATTTGTGACAGCCTGGTTGGATTAGTAGTGCAACTGGAGGGTTACGAGTTCGAATCAGACCAAAGACCGATGTAAACAGGAGCTTGTGCACGTTAAATCTGTCGTGGTCTTAAATGTCCTCACGTTGGCGGGGTGTGGAAATTTGGAGAGTGGAGTACCAGCTCAGGTGTTAACCTTGTCATCTGACCATGGTTCAAAATTACAAGACGACGAAATTCCCCCTATTGGATTGATCCCGGATTGTCGTCAGTAGCCTATTGTTGATCCAGTGAAACGTTGATTAACGACCTACCTACCCACACTTTTACGATCTCAGGGTTCGAATCCCGGTCTTTCCATGGTTGTCAGTGGTCTGGAATCTACTTTAAACCACAGGAACCAATTTTTCATAATTTTCCTGTCTCCACCCAGACTATTCTCCTGCGAGACGGTAATTCAACTACCTACCAATCTTATAAAATTGTCAGGTAGATAGTTGAATTTACGTCGCCCTGGAACAACACACTGGGCACAGGGAAAGATACGATAGCACCTTGTCGTTTTTAACCAAAGTCAAATGACGAGGCCAACACCTGAACTGGCACCTCACTCTCTAAACCACTCACCAATGCGAATAGAAAATTTTCAGTGTGTGTTTAACGTTTCTAATTTTTTAAGATAAATCAATAAGTCATTTTATGAAAATAAATTTTTTTTTTTAATTCTCAATAGGGACAGGCATAAAAACTAAATACACAATACAAAAGGAGTAAAAAAAAGTATACATAAAAAACAATACATAAAATGTATAAAAGGTAGGATAAGAAAGATAAATAATTATAGCTGCCCGTCCGTCATCTAATCTCTCAGTATCGCAGGGATCCTTACTAGAGAGAGTAGGTCCATTTCTTGAGAATTAAAACGAAATGGCAGCATTTGGGTTGTGTAAAATGCTTTTTAAAACCGCAGACTGTTTTGCCTTTGGAAGTTTCAGAGCACCATATAGAAGTATGTCTACGTTACTCCTGAAAAGTAACAATTAACTCAATGGATATTGAAGTTATCCGAACGTCAGTTGAAAAAAAAAGTAAACATATCACTAACAAAATTATATATATATATATATATATATATATATATATATATATATATATATATATATATATATATATATATATATATATATATATATATATATATGCACACACACACACACACACACACACACACACACACATGAAGGAAAGAAAAGGATTCTATTAAAAACCTTAAGCCTACAAGTGGCTTTGACAAAATAAGACACTCAAGACATGGGGGAATATTGTTTTGATGATGACACTATCACGATCTGGCCAGTTTTCTTTTAATGACGAGATATTTCGTTATCAAGACATTGTGAAATAATATTTTTATGATGAAACAATCAAGATCTTGCCAGTTTTCTTCTAATGATGAGATATTTCGTCCATCAAATTCAGATAAGTTTTTCTTAAGGCGAGATACCTTGTCGAGACAATATACACTACCCTATAATAATGGACCGGTCGCCAGTAGATTCGCATAAAATCCGACTACTTGTTTGGGGGTGTTTTTCATGGTATGGCCTGGGACCTTTGTATGTTGTTCCTGGTCAATTGAACTCCAACGTCTACATGAACATTTTGAACAATCAGGTTCTTCCTACGCTCTGGCAATTTTATGGAATGGACGAATGTTACTTCCACATCGACAACGCTCCGTGTCATGTTGTAGCCTCTGTCAAGCAATTATATCAAGACATTGATGTAGAACGTCTTCCCTGGCCTGCTCAGAGTCCCGACCTAAACCCCATAGAACATTTGTGGGACGCGTTAGAGCGACGCTTACTGACCAGGGAACCGCTTACGGATTCTATAGCTGAGCTGGCGACATTATTGCAGCAGGGATGGGCACAAATACCCATAACTGTGTATCAAAACCGTGTTGAAAGTATACCCAGAAGGGTTGATAGTGTAATTGCAGCACGTGGGGGACCATCCCCCGTTTAAAGCAGGTATTCTTTCCCTTATACTATCATATCTTGCTGTCCTGTCCATTATTATACAGCAATGTATGTATATATATATATATATATATATATATATATATATATATATATATATATATATATATATATATATATATATATATATATATATATATATATATATATGTGTGTGTGTGTGTGTGTGTAACAAGAAATGATTCGTGAGAAAATTGCTTCGAGGTTGGCCGGCGCCTCCGAGTATTTTTTCACATACCTTTTACTGTTTCGCAGCCCATTGCATCAGAAAGAATTAATTTTTGCAAGCTAAGCTAAATTCATCTTCCCACGCCGTGATCCAACTGTTCCCATCTATTTACTATAAGATGTCCCATAAAATGATACCATATAAATCAGTGAAATCTGTCTGAGTATTGCTGATCAAGGAATAATTAATTTGTTGATACGCAACTTGTAACTTGCTGCGCCATCTCTTGTAGCACTCGAATCATGACTGTGGTGTAATAAAGACGTATTTTTCATTGATCTCTGGACTACTTGAATTTTATGAGTAACTTAGTAGTGAGACTTGTAGAAAGTCGTCACAAGTCGACAGGATTTAATTCCTGTTGCGAAACCCGACGGCACGATGCAAATTTGAAGTTTTTAAAAGGAACTAAGCACGATGAAAGTGACCAACAATGGCGGTCGTTTGACTTTTTGTGTCGCGGCGAAGGCCAAAGAGGCAGTGTTTATTGTTTCTCTTTTCGGTTGATGGAAGAGTGGGTGCATACCGAAAACAGCTGGCGAAGTTAAAGTTTCGCCTCGTTGCCGTGATGAACTAACTAAATGGGGAAAGGAAAAGCAAGGGAGAAAAAATGCTTTGTCTCCCTCGCTTCGGATAGATTAGCGATATGGACGCAAAGGTCGCCGGCGGAAAGATTTGATCCACAGACCCTCGAGTTCCAAGTCCCGCAAAAACAACCTCACCTTAAAGCGAAACAACCTCACCTTGGAGACGACCGACCCCTGCCTTCCCACCAAGGGCTGGGTTACAGCAGCCATGGAGTAGGCTACCACAACAGTACCAGGGCCCATCACCCGGACCATGGAGATCACCATATGTGCCTAGTCTACCTTGGAGACCTAGACCTAGCCAAACCCAAGGAGTGCCACTCCCACCACGAGATAGACCCAAAGCGACCTGCTACAACTGTGGTCTATAGGGCCACTGTGCCCGAGACTGCAGCATGGAGTCTGTAATGAATGTTAAACTTGTTTTTTTTTATATAATTATTTTGTTTGTATGAAATAGGATATTTTAGGAGAGTTGTTTTACTCTTTAACATATATGTTTCATATTTTCTATTAACAGCTTAAACATACAATTATTATCACGAAAAAACATTACTCTGATAAATTAATTGGAATTAAGTAAATATATATCCATCCTAATTCATGCACCAAGAGAAATGAATGATATTTTGTTTACAAATTTTTGTATGTTTTTTTTTTATCTCACAAGTATCCTGAGATGGAGCTATATAAATAAAGGTGTGATCACGCAGGATAATTAATTTGTTCAACTGTATTTTACATTTGTTAGTTGAAAAGTGAATTAAGAATATAAGGATGAGCCTATTTCTTTTTTGTTTACTTGAGGGAAATAAATGTGAATTAGAAATAAATAGACACAGAGTAATAGTAAGGGTTATATTATATGTAGAAATAATTGAAAGGATGTTGTGCTAATTGAAAGGAAGTTGTGCTAATTGAAAGGAATTTGTGATTTTTTTTTGTTTGTTATAAGGAAATATAACTAAAAACGACTGAGAAATTTTTTTGGATGCATCCTAAAGCCTGGCTTATATTAGCGCTACTTACTAATTGCTTGTATATAATTAAATTACAGTGACGTTCATTTTATGATTTACAAGAAATGTTGTACTTTCATGTTGGGTTTTTTGAAACTTGTTCGCTACAGTAGCTAAATGAAGAGATTAGGGAAAGCCCCCAAGTCCCTGTTATTCTGAAGTCCGTACTGGTCACACAAGTTAATGTATTATAGATGGTACGCTGTTTATAGTATTATTGGTTTTTATTATTTCATTTCCATTAGGTTAGTTTTTCAGAACAGAATTCTCTGGAAACTGGTTGTATTATTTTGTACAGTATTTGATTTGGTGTGATTGTGAACTAGTGTGGTATTGATGCTCATTGATAATTCTATTATGATTACAATTTATTGTGTTTAATTTTACTTTTATGGATCCTGTATTCTAATTGTTTATTGCGTTTATACTCTTTACCATGACTGAGATAAAGAGTCATTAATGATAAAAGTGTTTTTATGTTATTTTGTATGTTAGTTTGTATGTGAATAGATGGATAGCAAGTGGGTAGGTAGACGTTTTGGGTTATAGGGTTGCTAGTTTATTCCAAATTTTAGGTTTTAAATAACAGCTTTCTCCAAGATGTCCTACACCCTATGGACGCATAGGATGTAGTCCTCTTGGGAGGGGGGGGGGTGTAACATTAAAAAATGATTAGTGAGAAAATTGATTCGAGGTTGGCCGGTCCCTCTGAGTATTTTTTCACATACCTTTTACAGTTTCGCAGCTCATTGCATCAGAAATAATTAATTTTTGGAAGCTAAACTAAATTCATCTTCCCACGCCGTGATCTATCTGTTCCCATCTATTTACTATAAGATGTCCCATCAAATGATGCCATATAAGGCAAAGAAATCTGTCTGAGTATTGCTGATCAAGGAATAATTAATTTGTTGATATATATATATATATATATATATATATATATATATATATATATATATATATATATATATATATATATATATATATATATATATATATATATATATATATATATATATATATATATGACGACGTCATATACTTATGTACTTAGTTGAAAAGTGATGCATAACTGGGATTACTTTCATACAAATGCTTTCTTTTACAAAGGGTTTAACTGAAATGTTAATGCAACCCGTGTATGCAAATTTGGATAATTAATGAGTAAATAGTTCAAACAAGTCAAGGAAATTAAAAAATGAGCTTAAAGAGTACAATGGATCAAAGTCCTTAGAAAGTAAGTATCGCCATTCTGAAGAAAATTTAAAGGAAAAGAATAATTAAAAAAGAAAAGTTTGATGTATGTGTCTCATAATTCGTTAGAAAAAAAGCTCATTTATCTTACTGTTCTCTCAGGAGTCTAATTTAAAATCTGTGAGAGTGAAAGGAATGTTTTTTTTAGGTAGACGGAATTGTTCTCGTTAAACGCAGCGGTGTTAGTCTAAAAATAGCTTCTACGGTTGAATAATTTGTAACTCGAATTTTTTATAGTGAAAAAGAGAAACTATCGAATTTCTCTGGGTGTTGTAGATGTTTAAAATGCGTGCAAAGAAATTAAGATTTCTCATTATTTTTCTGAATGTGATTATTTGTTTCTAGTTTCTAATTTGTTGCTGTATAATAATTTAATTAAGAAAGTTTAGTTTTAGTGTAATAGGGTAAGTGATGTTTATTTTCGTTCCAAGACATAAGAAACTGAACCGTTTTCTAGATTTTGAAATTGCAAATATTTTTCTACAGTGCTTGTTATTGAGTGACCAAATCTTCCCTATTACTTGGTAACTCCCGAATTATAACTATTTTTTTTTATCCTTCCAGTATTGACCTTCCATTTTTTTCCCGTATATTTCACTAACAATCACTATTCAAAATTTAAATTACATATTATTCCAGACATATTAACAATTACATATATTGTATTATTCCAGACATATTAACAATTACATATATTGTATTATTCCAGACATATTAACAATTACATATATTGTATTATTCCAGACATATTAACAATTACTTATATTGTATTATTCCAGACGTATTACAAATTACATATATTTAAAAACACTGCCATTATAATTGACAGTTTAGAATTATAGATCCTCATCTATAAATATCGACACATCCCTATTACTTGGTAACTCCCGAATTATAACTATTTTTTTTTATCCTTCCAGTATTGACCTTCCATTTTTTTTCCGTATATTTCACTAACAATCACGATTCAAAATTTAAATTACATATTTTTCCAGACATATTAACAATTACATATATTGTATTATTCCAGACATATTAACAATTACATATATTGTATTATTCCAGACATATTAACAATTACATATATTGTATTATTCCAGACATATTAACAATTACTTATATTGTATTATTCCAGACGTATTACAAATTACATATATTTAAAAACACTGCCATTATAATTGACAGTTTAGAATTATAGATCCTCATCTATAAATATCGACACATTACCTGTAAGAATCGATAGAAAGTTAAACATTCACTAATAGATAGAATATCCGTTTAAAGGTTATAAACAGGAACTATAGAACAAAGTTGGTTCATTATTTTCAATGAATTAAGAAATAAATTAATGTACCAAACCTTAATAACATCATAGGCTTTTTTAAAACCATTCCAGTCTCGAATGCGCGTACTGATGGTGTTTTATAACTGATAAATGGACTGATCAGAGAAATCAAATTGGTTTAGAACTAATTAAATCACAACTAATAGTAGCAATTAAGTAAATATGATTGTAAGTTTTTGACATTTTAACGAGATAAAAAAAGCTGAGTTCTGTAAAGTCAATGGACAAATAAATATTTCTTAAAACTAAGAAATACATAAGAGTGAACTTTTACAGTTCAACATTTTTTTTAAGACGGTAGGGGTGATTCTTTATTGAAATTTCGAAATATACAAAATACAGGCAAATTTGCTATAACTTAAGCAAAACACAACTGCCAACAGGGCATGGCATAAAAGTTCTTAAAGCGCAACACATTCTGGCTTAAAAAGGCAAGAGTATACACAAGTTAAAAGTATATTTAGATAATGAATTTACAAATGGTACAGTATTGCTGGCAGAGACCTGGAAGTAAGAATGGTGCATAAAAAATTTTGGTCAAATATAAACTGATTTTATTAAAGTTGTAATTTAAGAAAATGAATATTAAAACATGAAATATGAAAAACAGATAGTTAAAGGTAATAAGCAATCAAAGAGAATTTCTTACATAATTAGGGTAAAAATTGAAATAACACCCGGACAGTTAAATTTTTAATTTACCCAGAAAATCTGACCAAATTTATAGAAATTAAATAAAATGTAAAGATGTAAAATTTATTAAAAAATTTTTTTTGTGAAGAACCGAAAGGGAATGAAATGCAGAAAACACAAGACGACATCAGAGGTCGCACTAAGTGAAGCTTGACGTGGTTCACCACGCCATCAGCCATCTCCATGCATCTTTTGATCTTATATAGAGAGGCTTGGTTTTTAACCTTTAACAGCTGTCATGGGTCTCACACTCACAGACCCCGAGTCATTTTTGACAGGTCGTTTCCACCCTTAAAAGTGAATATTGGTCCCCGTCCTATCCAGTATCTTCCTACTATGTCCAACAGAAGCCACATTCCAAGACTGGTTTGGCTGCCCCAACTATTTCGTGTTTTATACTATTTGTATTTCCCGCGTGGTCTCTTAGACCCCCTTCACAGCATTTGCGTTACCGTTCTTGTTGAATGAAATTGTCTAAGTTGGAGTAAGAAATTTCGGCAGAGAGACTAAAATGGCAACAAACTTTACTAAAAAAACAACCTGTGTATCTTATACAAAACGAAATTCAAGATATTGTTGACAATTGGTCGGAAAATGAGTACTGGGACAGTGAAATTTCGGATAATGTTATTGAAAGCGAAGATGAAACGGATTCGGAAATTTAGGCAGATGAAGATGAAGACATTTCAAGTGCGTCTTTACAAGAATAATTTTTCTACGGAAAAAATAACTTCAAAGGGATAGTAATTTGTTGTTGGGAGGGGATTTGCGAAGTTTTGTCATAACGGTCTCAATCAGTGATCTACAGTTGCAGCAGAGCCGGGTCGTCCAGCCACCTTTTCCAAATTTTCAACATTTCTACATTGTGCTATGTATATACAATGTATGTACTACATGTATATACAGTGTAAAGTAATTTATTTGTTTAATATTATTCATTTCATAAGTAGTAGTTGGACTGATTTGTCTTCTAACTAGTTTTGATCTTCTTTACTTTATTATAGGGAAAAATGTATAAACTAATATATAAAAATACCATGATTAAGAAAAAAGAACGATGATTCGGTAACGGTAATTCTCACCCATCTCCAAAATCTGTTTTAATGGTATTTTATTACAAGTTTTTCTAAAGGGTTTTATTAACCCTCTGTGGGGTTAAAATAAACATAATCTTTACAGATGATATTATTCTGAGTAAAAAAAAAATACAATACCTTCAATTGATTCTATTTTATGAGATGGACTACTAGAATCTTTTCAAATGAGTATTCTTTAAGATTCTAGACTGGTAGATGAGATAGACTAGTGAGATAGACTAGTGAGATAGACTAGATAGACTAGTGAGATAGACTAGATAGACTAGTGAGTTAGACTACTAGATCCTTTTCAGACGATTCTTCTCTAAGAAAAGGACCAACAGATAGACTACTAGATTCTTTTCAAATGATTCTTTTCTAAGGAAAGGGCCAAAACATAATCTTTCCAGAGGATTCTGTTGGTGCTTTCTGGAGTAAAAAACTGATTATATTCTGAGGAAAAATTTAATACAATATCTCTATTTGATAATATTGTATGAGATGGACTACTGAAATCTTTTGAAATGTTACTTCTCTAAGGAAAGGACCAACAGAATATTGTGTGGTGGGGTTAATTGTTCTTCCCAATTCCATTCCACAGTATTAAAAGTTTGCCAAACGCCGGCTTAGTCAAATACAAAAACACAATTACCCTTTCCTAGCACACTCTCTAACTCGGGAAACGGGAATTATGCGACTAAAGCCATGTGTTAAGCCACGTAATCAATTCTCACTTATCAGCCGACATGCATCAAGTCAGGTAATTACACTCCCGGCTCGTAAAGTGGACGCTAATTTTGTCTTCGGAATTTATTGCAGCTCTGGGATGAGCCTTGCTTCGATCAAGCTTATTGAATTATCACATTTGCACGCTCATATTTAGTAGAAGTAAAAGCGCTCATATGAGTTCCATTGTTAGTTGGTATAAAGGTAAGCTAGTGCTCATATCATATTACTATGGGTGCACGACTTAGGGATATTATTTTATCGTGAAATTGAAAACGATGCAGCGAAATCCGAACAAACTTTTCTTCAGCAATTCTTTTTGAAAAGGTTTTTTAGACCTTGTTTAAATTTATATATATATATATATATATATATATATATATATATATATATATATATATATATATATATATATATATATATATATATATTCTGCTGTTATCAGAAATCTTCACAATTTGATATATATATATATATATATATATGATAAATTTTCAGTTTCACATTCTATAAACTCCATTTGGAGTTTATTTTGATAAAAACTATGTTCTAAAATGATTTTTCCCTCGAGGTGTTTCGACGGAATATCTCATCCAAGATATTGTCAATTTTGCTAATTCTGAGATATCTTGCCGAGACAAAGCTGCCCTATTAAATAAAGATCTATGTAGGATAAACCAATCGTCCCTTGCTAGCACTGATGAGTTTGTAATAGGCTTTTTAACCAAAGCCTGCCAATAGTTTGGATGCATCCGTCCTAACGGTTATATTTTTTCTTTATCTTTACCCATAGGTAAACGTGCTACCCCATAGGTAACCGTTGGAATAGTAGCGGATTAGTATCTGGAGGGTTGCGAGTTTGACTAAAGACGGTCCTGTACGTGGATGATGGTTGACCTTAAATCTGTTGAAACCTCAAATGTTTTCTCACGTTTATGCGGTGTGGAAGTTTAGAGAGTAGGGTGATGCTACGGCATTTTCTGCTATTTGTGCCGCATGTACAGATCCTTGAAGTCGATCATAAAGCAAATCTGAAATAGTAATAAACTATCATAGCTAAGAAAGCATGGAATAATGTTTCGGTATAACGGTAAATTGTCAATCTCTAAATAGAACCGGTTATTCATTACCGGTTCCATTTGAAGACGAGGAAACCACGTAATTTCGAACCACGGTCAGTTGACAAGGCCATATCTGAGCTGGCACTCCACTCTTCAAACTTGTACACCACGCCAGCGTGAGTACATTTGAGGTCATGACAGTCATAACGTGCATTAGTCCTCTTTGTACACGATGGTAATTGGTTGGATTCTAACTCACCGGTAATACTTTGGAACTGCTATTTTGTATCAGAGACTACATTTCCCCTTAAAACGTGGCGGTAAACCAACAGAAAGGTTACATCCTTCTTTAAAAGATGCGTGAAAAAAAAAATTTTAATCGATTTAGAATACTCTTGTTACATTTTCACAAACAGTTAATTGATAAACTTTACTCATTTAAGAATTGTGGAAATTGTGAAAACGAATTGATCCATCAATAAACCATTTTTTACCCTTAATCTGTTAACATCATGCTGCTCAAGGATAAACTGAAGGTACCAAATGATTCGAATGAAAGATGAAAAACTGTTTGAAAACCCCCAATGAACCCAGTGAAATCGGACTTTCGTCTGAACTCACGGGTTAAAATTAATCATCAAATATAATATCTTATAGGCTAAATAAAATTAGTGTATAACCGATAAAAGCCTTCTTAATGCAATTACTTTTGAATTAGAAATATCGATCGGAGTACGTAATATCTTCATTATGGTATCGGTAAATTTTGTTCCCAAACTCCAATGCAATATAAAAGAGGAAGTAAACTTATAAAGTAATTAATATTTTCTAATCTTTATTAAGTTTACCCTCTGTGTGATACTCATGATATTTGACAGTAAAGATCGACAGTAAATATTAGGATTCTTCTCCTTAAAACTTAAGCAAACAAAGCTCACAAGCTTAAGAAAAATTGATGGTTCCGCAAGCTATCTTGAATTTTTATTCTTAAGCTGGCACTTAGTATGTTATCGTAATACTTTCTGTGATAGTGGACAATTTTATCTTTTTTTTCCAGTCAATTTTCTGGGATCTAACTCAACCAGTTCGTAACTTTCAGCGTTGAAATCTTTAATTGAAAGTAGCTGTCAATTTTCCCCGTATTAAATTTCCATCCTCAGGGCTTAGTATGTGGGTTGAAAAGTTTTTGTGTTAACTGTCATATTTCTCTTGGGGTCTTTTGAACTCGTTTAAAATTGATCATAAATAGAAAAACAACTTCTGGAGGCAGTTCTACTTTGATTACTTGCACTTTCATTCTGCACTAAAAACTCATCTTCATTGCGAAGGATTTAATGCTGTATAAAATGAAGTAAATTTAGGTTGATAAACTTCATTTGTGCACTCTTCGAGTGGGTTCGAAGAGATATTTTGTCCAAAATGATACATTTTGTTAATGATTAAATACTAGTTGAGAAAAAAATTGCCCTTTTACTCCAAAGGAAAGGAAAATCCAAGTAGTAAAAGCAAATTGTATCTTGCCTTGATCTAGTGACTATTCGGAACAGGTTGTTGCACCTGTGTCTGTTCACTATCGGGTGGTTTTTGACTCGAAAATAAACCATCCAAGGTGGATTAATTTATGCTTCGATATATGTAAATTTGATAATACGTTAATGTCTTTATTCTATAGTGTATATAGTAGCTTAATTATTTTATTTTGTTAATTTATATTTTAACAATGTGAATGGAATACCTTCTTCTCTAGTACACTCAGACAGCGTTTAATAAATTAAGTACTTTATTCGGTAAACTATAAAAAAGGTTTGTGTAAACTGAATAAAGTCGTATAAACACAACGAAGAAGTGTTTGTCACAGCAATTGGATAGCAAAATAAGCATACATGAAGCACAAAAATTTCGGATAAAAGTATAATCAAAAGAGAAGAATAAGTAGAAGAGCAAATATGAGCAAAACGTTTGCGGAAGATTTAGGGATTGATAGAGATAAAAAGAGAAAGATGTGGTATATATAAATATTGAGTAAAAAATAATAGGGCTGATTGAAAAATATAACGTTTAGATATATTTGTAGAAAAAATTACATAGACAGTGTTACTACGCAAGATAGGTAAGAGGCAGCTCTGGAGAATTGGCATTTGAGTCACTCGGTTTTCTACGGGTCTATTAAAGTAGGGGGCAGATTAAAAGTAAAGAATGTCACCCCCATGATTGGCATCTATATCGATGATTCTGGTGCGTGTTTATTAATCGATGCAGTAAGTGAGAGTAGTGTAGTTTGTGGAACAAATAATCATCTATAGCAATCGTCATTTTGAGGGTGATAGACTTTATCGAGCTTACCACCTTTGTAGAATTGACCAATGCCATCTCATGTATTCCCTAAAGTAAGACATAGAAATATCGTTGGTTATAACGATGTGGTATTTTGGGGCCCCACAGCAATACAACTTGAGAGTTGGACTACGCATATTTCCTTTTAAAGTTATTTATTTAACTTAGAAGGTTTTCAATAACAAGTAAATCCACAGTTTACAGAATGTACACTAGATAATCGTGAACTAATGTCCATGCAGAAACAAAGAGTTTCTTTCCTTCAAGTTTGTCTCTTAGTTTCGGGTTTTACTTCCTCGTAATTGATGTTGAATCGAGAGCCATCACGTCCACCACCTTCCTCTGTGGCTTTCGTCGCTCGAGTCCCTTTGTCTTCCTCTTCGGGGCATCAACCTCTCTTCTGGAATCACCGTCACTTCTTTTCTAAAATGACACCTCCCTAAGGGGTGTCAGATCCCACACGTGAGAAGAGCCGTGAAACCGCTAGCCGGCTGTCTGTCACAAACACCAGGTGTCAAGTGGAAATCGGGGTGCACAAGATCCGGACGCCGACCCTGAGTTATTGCCACACGCGTGGCTGTCGGCTCCCTTCTCGTGGAAACGTTTCTTATTCCAGCCGCCACGATACCACAACGACAGGGGTAATCAAAGTAAATCAGACAAATAGTTAGAAAGAAAGGTAGGTAGGTATTTTAATTAGCATCGTATTGGAGCAACACGAGGGGCTATTGATCACGGTCCGGGTTCAATCCCCGAGGTTCCGAGAACAACACCATGCAATTTTGAACCACGGTCAGATGACGAGGCAACACCTGAACTGCCACTCCAATCTCCAATTTTCCACACCACAACAACGTGAGGACATTTTAGGCCCCCTATGTACACGACGGTCTTTGGTTGGATTTGAACTCGCAACCCTCCTTTTCTACTCCGATAATCTTCCAATCGGGCAACCGCAACCTGTTAAAAGGAAAGAGAAAACCTACAAGCGAAACTATAGAAGAGAAAGGATTCGGTTTGACAACTAAATGGTTAGTTTTTGCTAACGAACAATTAATTAGAATGGTATCTACGGCTTTTTAATATGGATTCTAAACTGCTAAGAACATCCATAACAAGTTTGGAACTCAAACCCAGAGCCTGTGCAACCAAAGACCTCAACGCTAGCCATTCGAATGTCAAGCCTGGAAAGTAGGCAATTAATGAACGTCGCTGTGGAGTAGAACAAAGTCTATTGGCGACATTCCGTGATCCATTCCTAAGAGAAAGACTCAGTCAAAGACTCGTGATTTTGAACTACGGTCAGATAACAAGGTCAATACCTCAGCTGTCACCCCACTCTCCGAATTTCCACACCACGTCTACATGAGAACATTTGAGACACACGACATATTAACGTGCCAACCCCATATAAATGACGGTCTTTGATTGCACCGAGTATCTAACTCGCATCCTCCGGTTGCTTGTACGTTTCTCTACCAACTGGGCTACCGCCGTGAATGATGTGAAAGTTGGTGAGTTTTATGGTACACGATACACATTAGTTCAAAGTTAATGGTAATGTTTTGTTAACGTCGTACTTGAGCAACACAGCGGGCTATTGACGACGGTCCGGGATCAGTACCTTGAGGAAGAGATTCGAGGACAACACCTCTTAATTGTGAACCACGGTCAGATGACGAAGCAACACCTGAGCTGGCACCCAACTCTCCAAACTTCCGCGCCAACTCAACATGAGGACACATTAGTTCAAATTGTAGCAAACAGAAGACAGAGACAATAAAATAGTAATGATAATGGTAATTTAAGTTAACGTCGCACTAGAGCAACACAACGGGCTATTGACGACGTCCGGGATCATTCCCCTAAGAGAAAGATCCGAGGACAACACCTCGTAATTTTGAACCACGGTCAGATGACGAAGCAAACACCTGAGCTGGGTTCCCACACTCCAAAAATAAAATGGAAAATGCACACTAGGAAAGTTCTACTGACACAAACAACAGAAATGATAAATACATAATATGATGAATTTATGTTAATAGTTTTCTACCAAAGGTAGGAAGGTATTTTAATTCACGTTGCACTATTGCAACACAACGGGCTATTGCCGACGGTGCGGGATCAAAATAACTTACCAAAGAAATAAATATGATACTATCGATTTCTGATCGTTTTCTTTTCGTCGGGTGAAGAACCTGATTTGGATAAGCTTTTAAAAGAACAAATTCTCTCGAATCCGATGAAAAATTCGAACCTAAGCCCAGCAAATACCCCTTCACAATCGTCTTCCAAACCATCGAATCTATTCCGGGACTGTAATAGAGCTTTTGACAGCATTGGAACAGCGTTAAAATAAAGCGAGACTGATAGCGCGCGGGAGTTATTGATGGTGTGGTTCGCCCCGTTCCCATGGCAACTGTCACCTTAATAGAGAACGACATTGTAAAACCTCTTCCTTAAAATGGTACGATAAATTACTCCAGCAGGAGGGAAGTCGCTCAACTTCGCCCCGCGCAGCGGGTAATGAACATTAGAGGGGGACCTCTTGAAAGGCACTCTGATAAATGCATTTTCGAAGGCACGGGTTCTCTCCTTGTTCGGGATGGTAATTTTTGTTTTGGTGCGAACGGTTATAATCGAATCATGTTAAGGACTAGAGGAATTGTTTAGCTTACTTGAATTTTTGAGTGTATTCACAAGTGCGGCGTGCTTAACAATCTTCAGGGCTTGTTGGTTAGTTAAGGAACTTATTGAAACGACGTAAAGGTTCTAGTACCATCGGATTTACGATGACTATGGAACCTGTTTAACGAGCTGTTGAGACTTGTGTAACGGGCTGTAGTAATTGAAATAGTTACTTTTCGATGTACGTTAATTTAACTACTCACCCTACCCAAGACTAGAAATTAAACCGTGGAAGCGTGGGCCTCTGGTACTCCACAAAACATATCTTATGTAAATTCTCCTAGTCATTTTGACGCGATGTCTCGTTCATCAAGATTTGACCAATTTTGCTTATGACGTGTGATCAATATATTGCCGATTTGTGATGATGACAGAATCAAGATATGATCGGTTTCCTTCTAATAATTGTTTTCGTGTTTGCTTCTAAGGAAGATACAGGGTGTCCCAAAAAGATCAGTACAACTTCAAACTTTTATTTAAAAAAAAGAATAGACCTACAGCAAAACTAGTTACAACAATATATAGAATAACTCAAAAAGTTTTTTTTTACTACCTTAGTAAATTTCCACATGAGATCCTTTCGCAGCGCGAAGAATATCAAGACGATATTCCAATTCAATCCACGAACGTTTCAGCGTGCTAACATCAACAGTAGCTACAGCTGTTTGGATCTTTTGTTTCAATTCCACGACACTGTTCACTTTTGTTCGGTACAAAGCATCTTTTACATAACCCCAAAAGAAAAAGCCGAGTGGAATAATGTCAGGAGCCCGGGGTAGCCATGCTATGGGGCCATCCACTCGACACATTGAACTTTCTTATCGGGATCCGCCATTTTGAATAACTGAATTCTTTAATAATCGTTTGCGTGTTGTGCAGCTCTTTCTATAGTCAAAAACATACTGTAGAAAAAATATTTTGAGTTATTCTATATATTGTTGTAACTAGTTTTGCTGTAGGCCTATTCTTATTTTTAAATGAATTTTTGAAGTTGTACTGCTCTTTTATGGACACCATGTATATCTCATCTAACAAATTCTGGACAGTTTGTCCAATGACGAGATACCTCATCGAGACAACGTCCAGGAGGATTAAAAACAATTCAAAACACACACTAAAACAAACTTCCGTGTTCAATTCCGTAAAGAAAGATTCGAAGACAACACCTCGTAATTTAGGCATATTACGAGATCAGGACCTGAGCTGGCACCACTCTCTCAAAACTTAGACGCCAACGGTTAGGACATTTGAGGCCACGAAAGATTTAGAGTGTACTAATCCCCACGTATGCAGTGGTCTTTGGTTGGATCGAGTTTCGATCTGACAATAGTCCGATTGCCAAAAGGAATATCGCTGCCCTCGAAAACTGAAGTGTGGTTCATTATACAAATAAAGGGTCGCGGCAGTTCAGTTGGAATATTAGCAAATTCACAATAGGAGGGATGCGAGTTTGAAACTCGAACCAATAAAAGACCGTAGATTCCTTCAAGATTAATGCTAGACCCCCTGTCTTTAGCCCGTTGTGTTGCCAATGTGTGAATTAAATTCAACTACCAACCATGCAATTAAAACATACTAGCTACGTTACCCATATAAGTAAAAAACGTGCTTGATTCTAACACAAGTAAAACACACACCACATGCACAAAATTGTGTTTCCTATATTCCTACCATCATTTGACCATAGATACAAATTACTTGGTGTTGTCCTCGGGTATTTCCCTTGGGTGTTGTCGTTATCTGACCGTGGTTCCCGAATTGTCCAAAATCTGGACTATTTACTAACCAGCGTTTATTTTCCTCTCACTTTTTCTATCTTTCCTCCTCTTTTAAGAACAATTTTTAAAGAACAAGGCATTCAACCTAGACCAAATTCATGTAACAACGCAAAATAATGGACATGTACAGAGTAAATACCACACAGAAAAATTAGAAGAGTTGTAAGAAAATTTGTTGCAATGTTTTGAAAATGTTTTTCCTTTTTCATATATATATATATATATATATATATATATATATATATATATATATATATATATATATATATATATATATATATATATATTGTACCGTCATAATTATGGGCACAGATAATTATGGGCACAGCCATCAACAACCGAAACCTGCCTGAAGCCAAAGTAACAAAATTGGCAAAACAGAGACGTCTGTCTCTCGTCGAAGCTCGAGTCCGAATCTCTCCTAAAATCCACGTTCGCTTCGCAGAACCGCCGCTGACAACGAGAGGGGGGTGAATTCCGAGCCCTCTAGAGATGTTTATGTCCTCTCCAGAACAGAAACACCCCCACACAGATGCGAAAACCGTCTGTCATGCCGACTTGAGTTCCCCACCGCAAAACTTGATCCCAGACATGGGATTAGGGAACCGACGGAAACTCCAGCTGTGTATGGATGAAATGGACCGCCGGGCCGCCGATGAGCCGCACGTGCAAAGTCTGAAGTTGTTTTCGCATTTCGAAACATTCCAGCGTCCACGTGTTAGGGAAAAGGGTCGGCTAGTACCATATGGTACAATATATATATATATATATATATATATATATATATATATATATATATATATATATATATATATATATGCTATTTTAGTATTGCAAACGTGTTCAGGACTTAAGTAACGAACGGAAAAAATCATGCGCGGGTTGGATTGGGGTTTTTGTTGACATAAAAACTGCCAATAATCCAAAATCTGGAAAAGTTCGAAATCCTGCATATGTAATTCGGATTTCAAAACATAATAAACTACGTAGAGGCAGAAAAAAATGTATAATTAAAATATTCCTATATGAGTCAACAGATAACAGCAGGAGAGTATGAAACTCTCGTCAAGTCTCGTCTTATCTCGCGTGGCCCGATACAACAAATTTTCGCAGCTGGCGATATAGCTGGCTTTCGCCAACTCGCCAAGGGGTGCTCAAAGCGTGAGAGATTCCGCGGAAACATCCCGGACCGTCGTCAATAGTCCGTTGTGTTGCTCTAGTATGACGGTAATTAAAAATTACCCAAGTCAAAACGCCAGAATTTGAGAACTTCAGCCGCCGGTGGTCTCTTCACTAAGATATTATTTAATTTCGAAATAGTTAACGGAAGTTTTGTTCATATGAGATGGACTAACAAACCTTTACAGTTTTAGAACTCGTTCCGATTAAATTCGATGTCTACCCTATTGCATAATGAATATCGTACTCCATAAAATTTGAACGGGGATTGTTTTTATTGACATAAGATTTTTATTTTTGGTATTTTATTTAGCGTCGTATTGGATAAACACAACGGGCTATTCATAGACATCAGAGAATGAGTCTTCTATAATAAATCCCAATCACTCAAAGGCCGCGTTAGCCCAGTTGGAAGAACAATGGATAAGCAACCGGGGTTCCGAGTTCAAAGATCATAATGTACACGGGGGCCTCATATGATCTCAAGTTAGCGTGGTGTGGAAGTTTGGAGAGTAGGTTTCCAGCTCAGGTGTTGTTCTCGTCATCTGTTGAAAATTACGAAGCGTTGTCGTTGGATCTTTCCCTTCAGTATTGACACCGGACAGTCGCTAATATCCTGTTGTGTTGATTGACTAAGTCATACTACCTAAGTCATACTACTGTCGCTGTAGTATGACGTTAATTAACAACTAACCCAGTCAATCATTGAAATTGAGCTTCTAGAATCCAAAAGAAACCACCGATTAATTAATCCGTGCGTTAAAAAATTTCCATCGCCCAACTTGTTTAAAAATTCTCAACAATGCAAACTTTCCATTTTGTGATTGTAAGCTCTTTCCATTCTCTTCACTTCATTTCACTCGCTTTTACTCATCACGAAAAGCCTGCCCCTGTGTTCTTTTATTCCTTTCCGGCTCGTCATCTTTCTTCAGGTAAAACGCAATCAGTTGTCAGACGAAAATGGAATGTTTTGCTTCATCAAGCAGTCACTACCCCCTTCCTTTACTTTTCCCTTCACTTGCTAATCAATAATTCTACCCAAAATAAAACTCCTTTGCACGGATAATAGCAGAACACGTCGCTTTCTTGGAGAAAGGAATGGATCTTTTTTTTCCCTACAAGAGAAAAGAAACCGATGATTGATTATAGGTGAGATGCTTCTATTGGTTGAATTCGGGTAAGTAAGGTTAAGGGAGGTTTTTGCAAGGATGTTACTTTGAAAGAGGGAGCGTTATTTTTATCGTAGGAACTTTTTAAAGTGTGGTCTTTATTGAAGACGCAATTTATTTTAACAACTTTTGAATGATGTATTGTAGTTTAATGTGTTAAGGCTTTCAATCATTTTCCGCGTATGAAATTTAAAAATATACTCTAAGACGTTTCAAAGCATATCTTATGTATTTGAAAAAGAAAACCGTGGGCTGTGTCTTAGAATTCCTGCAAATAGCTATTTCTTATTTGAAGTATACTTGCTATTAGAAGTAAAATAATATATTTTTAATACTATCTATAAATATATATATATTTCTTACTATATAAAAAAATGTGTCTGTGTGTGTATTTTCTGTAAAAATCAACACCGTTTGACCAATCCATATCCAATTTGTTACACTTATACTTTAGAACACAGTGGGAAAACATAGGCTATTACTTTCCTGTCTTCCGACCAATCTGTAGCACTTTCGACCATGAGCATTGGCACACAGTTAGTCCAAAGAGTGCCTCTCGAATCCCCAATTTTGAAATCTAAAGTTTGTTTTCCTGCAATGAGTGGTTATGGACAAAGAAACAAGTTCTACAGGAAACTGAAAATATACAATGATTTTTTTTTGGAAGCGCGTTTTTCTCTATAAGCTATAACTCTGTCACAAGGAACGCCGTGCGAGTAATAATTAATTTTTTTAATTTTTCATAACTTACATTTTGCAGTGGAACAGAAAAAACCCAAACGAAAAACTCATTGATCATAAAAGCGTAATCTTGCTATTTGAGATCTGGCCAACCAGAATTAATGTTTTATTGTATAAATTTGATTTAGAATCCCGTGTTTGTGTATTTGAGTTAACACAGGAAAATGTCGCGGTCACATTTGAGCATTACTAAATTTCATAAATCATTATAATCTTTATCAATATTTTCTAATGTCTTTTTCGAATTGCTCTTTTTTAGCTCAGTAAGTCGATATTCGACACTTTGCACAACTTTCGTTTTTCAGAATTCTGCATGTTTTCTGCGGAATTTCGTTTCTGTTTCTAGATGTCTTAGTTTTTTGCATATTGTAATAGATTATTCATGAATTAATTGCACATATTTTTTCATCCGAAGTAATTTCTAGAAGCTATGAAAACGTTAAAAAATGGAGTGAAAAAGTATTTTCTGTGCACCTTAAAAATTGCATTTTTCTGTGTAAGAAAATTGATTATTCGAATGCACTTTACAATGAACATTTAACCATTTCAACTCGAGCAACGACGTGTTATTAAGCTAGTTTTGAAATAATAGCTGGATACGATCAAACATCAGCAACAAACAAACCGTCGAACTAAGTCTACGAAAGTATCAAAAACCTTTTTTAAACTTAAACTATCTTCTTTTCTAGTATGCATATCGTCATGCCAATTAACAAAACTCGTAACTCCTATACGTTAACAGAGGAGTTACGAGTTCTGCTAGTTGGCATGACAATATCCCACATGTTTGAGTAGATATGATATTTTTTACTGCACAAAAATAGTACTGACATGACTATCAAGTCGTCATATATGGGACGTATCAATATGATCAGAGATGTCTCATGTCTTCCCACTTTCGGATTGAAGTAACGACTTACCGAAGATGTATATATTGTTATCTATGTTGGTCATGGTTAGAAAATTCACTGAGGTAAAATCTTAGCTACGAAGTTATATTGCAAGACGTCAAGAAAATCCAATAGTACGACGTGAAAAATATGTGGAGGACGAGGGTTGAGAGAAATACCCATACTTTGCAAATAAATGGTCTACAAACTAAAGCACGGCATACCATCAATAATTGAAGAACTATAATTTTCCTCTTAATAAGTATGATGTATTTTCTGTCTCCATCCAAGTAGTTTAATTCTCTAAATGAAAATAAGAATGAAGTATCATTTGTTTGAACCACTGATTAACAAAAAATTGTAATTAAAAATCTCCCTAATATTTACATAAGACAAATGTATGTTATCACAATTTGAGCATGTTATTTTATCAATAGGGGGGGGAGGATTTATGTTTTTATGTTATATCATAAAAGTACGAAGTGAAGAAATTGACGAGGACGAGGGTTGAAGGTAATACTCATACTTTGCAAATAAATGGTCAACAAAATTAGGCACGGCATACCATAATAATGGGATCACTATAATTTTCCTGCAAATAAGTACGGCGTATTTTATGTCTCCTTCATCCAGATAAGATAGTCCAATTTCGCTTGAGAGAGTTTTCAATTTAAAAATTAAGTAGTTTGATGCTCTTAATAAAAATAAGAATGAAGTATCATTGGTTTGAACATCTAAATAACAAAAAATTTCTATTATAACTTTCCCTGATGTTTCTATAAGACAAATGCATGTTACTGTGACGACTTCACAGCTGAGTGGTGGGAAATTGCTAAACAAAAAGTACCAAGACAGTACTGCTTTCTGGAGTTTTTAATTACAAATTTTTACAGGTTATTAGTACATTAGTGAAGAGTTCAGATCGTAAATTGCCCCTACTGGGACTTAGTCCTGGGACCTCTGAGTCTCGCAAAAATCAACCTCACCGTTGAAATCCAAGCGTAGTCTGCCCCCTCGTTCTCTTCGAACTCGGGTCGGCCAAAGGGGTGGAAGACGACCTCTCGTCTCCCATTGGCCAAAGTTCTCCTTGGCGGGCTTTTTCAAAGAATACCAGAATGTTCTGGCGTCGCCGAGAAGACATGTTTCTGTAATCCTTCTGACCCCCGGCACAGATGAAAGAGCCCCTGTTCTCATTCACCTTTCGAGAACCGGCACAGCACCATGGTGTCTGGACTGCCAGCCACCTCCATTGGCGGGGAGAAAGAGTGTGAGACGCTTTGTCACATTTCCATAATTTGAGCATGTTATGAAAGCAATAATGGATTTGTGTGCCTATGTTAGAAGCAAACAAAAAAAAAACGGTCTGGAAGTCTGTCTTCTTTCTTAGTATTGCAACTAGAATCAGACTACTCACCCCCAAACCACCAGAATCTGTATAATCTCTCTCTCACTAACAAGAGAGATTCGCATTTCCCTTCGTCATTGTGAAGCTCCTTCTTGAATCAACTCACAACGTACTTTTCAAAGTTTTGACCAATGCCTGCGAGTCTTCTCATATCGTAATCAGTTTCCTAACAATTCAGGCAAAATCTGGTTGAGACTTTCTTAACCATCCGACGAGATACCTCGCCCAAGGTCTGATAAAGCTTGCCAAGGGCAAAATACCTCATGTCTCATGTGTAGCATGTCTGTGTGTGTGTGACCTATTACTCCAAGGGGAATGAAAATCCAATTAGGTTCTCGCCCTGTTATTAAATTATCTCTTGCCCATAACTGGTGACTGAAACAGGTTTTTGTGCCACAGGGTGGTAGTTTTCGAAGCGAAGACAAACCACCCAGGGGTGTTAATGACTCTGTAATAAAGCATCATCGTTATTTTTGCGCATTCAATTGAAACGACTAACCTTTCATTCTCCGCAGGTCAGAAATCCAAACAAAAGGAACCAGACCCGAGCTTAAAACGTCGTCACCTACTGTCCGACACCGAACCTGCCGAACACACCCAGGCGCCAGAAGACGATATCGACCTTAAGGCGGCCACCCGAGTCTTCGGAGACGAAGGCCTGGACGATGAGATCTCCTTCCGCCCCCTGTTGCCGAAGCACCACCACCTGTCCACTCCTCTGCCCGGCACCCTGCCACCAACAGATGGAGACAGAAAGCCTGCCCTCCACAAGTCCAAACCTGCAGACACCAACGTCTCCGAAACCGGACCAGAAGGCGAGGAGTCAGAGAAGCCAGAAGGACCACCTGAAGAGGGTCCGAAATCGAAGTCACCAACGAAGCATCCGTCGATCGGCCAAGAGGCCGAAGAACCTCACAAGCACAACGCGCATGGTGAGGAGGAGGTTGGGAATCATCAGGCGGTTCCCCCGACGACAGCAAGACCCAGGAAGAATCCCGCCAGTCCCAACCTGTGGCACAAGGTTGCGTTAAAAGGACAAGGTCCCCCGCGTCCGGTGTCCACTTCATCCGAGAGCGCGAATATAAGTGAGCCCACTGCTATACCTTTTGAAGAGGAATGCACTCCTCCTGGTAAGCATTGTCTTATTGGACTTCAGAATTGCTTTAGGTTTGTTGGATCATATCGTATCATAACGGGACATTGGGTTTTTTGGCACATACCAAAAACTTTTCTTCGACAAAAGCGACGTATGTGACTGCCAGGAAGACATCCTAAGTATAGACCACGTAGTTTACCATTGTAAAAACTTACAGACTATCAAGGACGGAAAGTTTCCTAAGAGATACCTTAGCATAAACACAATGCACTAAAAAAATTAAAAATTACTTAATCAGATGTCATTAATAAATTGGCAAAGTAGACATTAAACCTTTTACTTTCAAGCTTCAGATTTACAACCTTATCACATGCTTGTGCATAACAACGCCTTAAATTAAAATCTCGTCAATTTAAAATTATTTTCACAGGATAAATTACGAAAACATATTCTGACATCCATGGGAGAAATAGAAATAATTTCTCATTCGAATTTAATCTAAATTCTATTCAATAATTCAAATAATGGTTGGGCTTGAAATTTTGACTATCGGAGAAAACGTTATCTTAAATTTATTTATAAAATAAAACATTTTCTCCAAATCTCTATATTTTCTAAAATTGAAATTAATTTTTAATTTACTTTTCCATACAGTTAAGAAGAAATTCATGCTTTTAAAAATATTATGATGGAATATTTAAAAACTGCAGTTCTACTTAATAATTCATTCTGAATGAGAAAAGGTCTTTTCTACAATAATATGATATAACAACTGTTCTATTTTCAAATTGGAATAATTATTTATTCATCATTTTATTAATACAATTTTCAACGACAGTCTTCGAACAAAGCTTCTTCTCAGCAGCATCTGAAAGAAACCTCAACATATTTTATCTCATTGTTTCCATATAAAATCCAAATATCAAATAAAACCCTTCCTACACGTAGATGGGAAAACGAATGAAACAAAAAAAGACTAGAAAATGCAAATGAATCTGTTTTGTATTCTCCTGAGAGGGAAATGGCTCAACGAAATGAGTTCCGAGAACGTCCTTCTAGATTAAGTCTTAATTTTTAAAAGCCAATTTCACTTCTTATTTCCCCATTGTCATAAATGTATTAGTTGCATCCGAAGGATTCTGTTAAATTGAATTACATTTCTAAACATTGCAGCTTTGCAAATAGTTCTGGTTGACTTTATTGACGAAAGGGGTAATTTAATTAGAATAAAGGTGCGCTTGAATTTCCGATGAACGAAGATATTTATTTGAAACAAACAAAATTACCCGACCTTGATCGGTTTGAATTGGCTAACTCTAGATTGAAGAAATTATCGGATTATATAATCACTTTGTCTTTCGTAGAATAAAATCATATTTTAACACCTTTTCGAGGACATCTTTATAATTTGTACAACTTACTTTGAACACAAATCCAGCACATGCATATCCATCCATGTAATACATTTCACATACATGGCACAGCTGCTGTATGACCAAAGCTACAAAATGACGAAAGGTAACACAAAGGTTACAACTACAAAAGACGATTTTGAGGTTTGGAATTCTCTTTCTTAATTTCTTTTCATGCTCAACTCAGTTAATAAAAGTGACCAATTTACGGCTACTGCTCTCACACTCATCGTCAACAAAACAATATTTTTTTAATTGAACACTCTTGCATCAGTCATGCGACATTGTTGAATTTCGCCATCTTTAATGGAAGGAATTACAAACTAATTTGATAAGATATTCGTCACCACGTTTTTTGTTAAGAAAATAATTTTGTTTCAAAATTACTTTTTGTAGCGCGTCTAATAAAAAATAACTTGTTTTAGAATTGAATATCTTTGTTACATACAGAACTACAAAGATAATCTATTACCATTTAAAAAAATGGTAAATTGATTAGATATAGATTTTCAGAGAAGAAACTCATCTAATTCTATAAAATGTTAAGAACGGCTGCGTTTCCGTGGCTATTGAAGTTTTGATTGGTCGTGTGACGTCACGAGTAGGCGGAGTTTGTAATTGTTTTGATTGGTTGTGTAATGTCACGAGTCGGTGGAGTTTTGTTTGGCTTTCATTTACTGCACGTGGTCTATGTAATGTAACACGATTAGAAATAAAAAATTTAAAACCAAATTTTGTAGTCGCGGAAGTATTAACAGGCACTGCTGATCACGAAACGGTAGTTATTCACAGAATAGATTTGGCCCTGATTACAACAGAACTACCATTTACTCTAAGGCGTTGACAATTTCTAGTAAAATTAGCCTTTTCTATGATAATCGATAAAGCCCACGGCCAAACTTTAGAAAAGGTAAGAGTTTATCTGCCAGAATCAGTCACGGACAGTTTTATGCGTCAATTTCCATAGTCCGACGAACAAGGGAAGTAAAAATAAAAATCGTCCAATTAAAAGAACAAAGAAAATGTATTCTATATATATATATATATATATATATATAAATTCTAATAAATTTTCTACAAAAAATGTCGTGTATAAGGAAGTTTTATAGTCATGCTGTCATCAAGTCATGCGAAAGCAAGGCAAGTCGACAGATAGTTGTAGATAAAGGATTATAGATAGCCAGCGATCAACAAAAGTCGACAGATAGTGTTGAGAAAAGTTTATACATAGCCAGTGAAAGAGATAACGCATTGTCAGGTTTAAAAAATATCTCAATGAAGTTTTACCAAAATAAATAAATTTTTTTATGCACCTTTCGTATGACGGGCTTTTATCCTAGTTGTTTTCAATAAACTTTTAACACATAATAAGTTGTTTAAATGCAGCTTCAACTCGTAAATATTTTATTTACAAATTGGAAAAAAATCAAGATATTTAGAGGACAGAAACAATGTTTCAATCACAGAAATGAGCAAAATTTACAAGGGGGTCTTGATAAGATATCCGAATGGGCTGTAAAATGGGGTATGTCATTTAATATAGGGAAATGTCAAGTTCTGCATATGGGTTACAGGAACAGTGGAGCCGAGTACTGTCTGCAGGGAGTAAAGCTAAAGGAGGGAGAAACAGTCAAGGATCTTGGGGTGATAATTCACAGGGATTTTAAAATGGGTCACCAATGTTCAGCTACGGGTAAAAAGGCTAATGGGGTATATTAAAAAGACTGTAACTTCAAGGGATAAGAATATAATCTTGTCATTATATAAGGGTTTAGTAAGACCACATCTAGAATATGCTGTACAATTCTGGGCTCCATATCTGAGAAAGGATATATTATTAATTGAAAGGGTTCAGCACAAAGCTACAAAAATAATAAAGGGGATAGCAAATATCGACTACAATGAACGTTTAAGTAAACTAAACATGTATACACTGGAAAGAAGAAGGAGGAGGGGGGATTTGATTCAGCTTTTCAAGTTGGTAAAACAAGGGGACACAGAGGGCTTAAATTTCAATAGGGATAACAGAACAAGGGGCCATGGGTATAAATTGAATAAGACACATTTCAAACGGGATTTAAAGAAAAACTACTACTTTAATAGGGTAATTGGAACGCGTCGGCAGAGAATATAGTTAATTCAAAGGGAGTGTACGAATTTAAGATACAATTGGATAGTCAGTGGGAATTGGGGAGTTCATAAACAAAGAACCAGCCTTGTTGGGCTTAAGCCTGTAGCTGGTCGTCAATATTTTTTTTTGTATTTGTATTTGTATTTGTATTTGTATTTGAATGGGCAGAGATGTCAAATTACAGGATCTTTAAAAGACAAAAGTAAAATTTTTGTGTCATTTTATTTAGAAATATCTGTAGTATTTTTTAATGTAATAAAAAAAATATAACATTTTTTTGAGATTTTGGGTATTGGACCACCTTAAATCTAGGTAATTTTTCCCCAGTCATATACTATAAGAAATTCTGGATATATATTTAGCTTCCAACTTGCAATAGCTTTTAATGTATAAAAATTTAAAGTTTGAAAAAAGTGGCAATTCTCTTGATTTTCTGGATCTAAGTGTCTAATGCTGAATGAGAACTTATTTTGTAGAAAAATGTAGAACCTTTCCAATGATAATCAAAACAAGATCTTATTCATTGGGACTAGAGAATTAGGTCCAGAGGTACAATAGATTCAACAAGTCTAAAATCATGAAAAATAATTCCAATTTTTTAAATTTAAAATTAATATGCATAAAAAACTATTGCAAGTTGGAAGTTAAACATTTTAAAAATTTCTTATAAATGGCTGGTAAGCAAGTGAATCGAGTTTTAAAATATATAGGAAATAAACCTTTCTGCGCAGTTTGACGACCCATTTGTCTCTAAATGCGTAATTCATCAATCCCATAAAAATGAATTTAAAATTTTAAAATTTCCAATGTTTTAGGCTTTGAAAAACATTTGTTCAAGGTGTTTCCTCATCGTGGTTAGGAATCGTGTAAAATTGACTCACTGACTACTCACTAAAACATTACAAAAACCTAGCATGTACCATTTAGCATTTTTTGGAAATTTAAATTCTGAAGGTTTAGAATAAAATGCTTTCTTTATTAACAGACAATTTTTCATTTTTTGAATAGTTGAAAAACCGTAAACTAATTCTGTTTTATTTGAATTACTTAAATAAACCATTTCAAATTAAATATTTGATATACCGACACAACACATTTACCTCATTAAATTTTAATCATTTTAATTAATATTTCACATAAATTCTTACTTCTTAGTTCAAAATTAAATTCTGGAAGTTTGGTAAAAAAATGCAATCATTGCAGTCAATTTTTAAATTTTTGAAGAGTTGAATACTATGCCTAGAAATAAAAATGAAAAGGAACTGGCAAAGGTCCGGGATTGATATCCAAGGCAAAGATCCGAGGACAATACCACGTAATTTTGAACCTCTGTCAGATGACGAGGACACACCCGAGTTGGCCTCGTCATCCGACAGTATGGAGAGAAACAATATATAACCTGCAGACCCACTAAAAAATATTTTAATGGTGGGATTTGGACTACGGGATATCTAAACTTATCCGGGGATATACCTGACCTACGGGCCTGAACCAATATTTTGGAGAACCGTAGCTGACCGGCGGGGCATGAAGCCTAACCCGAAGACAGTATCTGACTTGCGGAAATGATAAAAATATTTGAAAGGTTGTATCTGTCCTGTGAGTCGGGTAAACCTGCATGAAGTGTAGTATATGGACAGCGGATCAATTAAACCTCTCCAGAAGATTATATCTGATCAACATCCTGAAAAACTTTTTTGGAGAGCCGTAGTTGCCTATGGGCCTAGTAAAAATATTTGGAGCGGCATATAGGTTCTGCGAGGCAGGTAAACATTTCCGAACCGCTCTATTTAATCAATGGGTCTTAAAAATGTTTTAGAGAGCAAACTTGTGGGTCGGTTAAACCAATTTCGAGGGGCGTAACCAGTCCGAAAGTCCGTATCTCACTTGGGGGTTGGGTAAACCTGTCCGGAGGTACGTATCTAACCTGTTAGGGGTTATATTTGCCAAAAGCCTTTTATGGCTTACAGACCAGGTTGGTAGGTATTTTAAGAACTGTCGCTCTGGAGAAACAAAACGGGCTATTCACAACGGTCCGCGAACATTCGCCCAAGAGAAAGATCCGACGACAATATTACGAAATTTGAACCGCGGTCGGATGACGAAGACTTGAAGACCAGATATCAATATATCCATTACATCTTAATCATCTCACTTTCGGTTTTGTATGGAAGGCATGGTTAAACATAACCCTGACTAATTCTCAAATAACTAAACGGACAATTTGATTGGCTTGTTTTTAATTCCCAAACATGGCATAAATACCTCTAATCCCAATCAAAATACGACAAGCCCAATCCGTCTTCCACATTTCACAAACACTTTCTTCCTCTCGACGTTACGGGATCACGTCAACAGCCAAATAAAACAGTCTCAAGATCATAAAAGCTTTCCAAAAGAGGTCTTTTCATATAAAAAGGACAAGAAGAGAAGCTTTCCTCTCCCAAAACATTTCAATCGAATACCCCTTACACTCAGAGAAAAATCTATCTTCTACCGTCTAAAACTCCACAAGTCAAAAAGGAACGGGGGGAAACAGTTTTCGGGCTCCTAATCTTATTAGGATCCCACACATCCGATGCAACGCACGTTTGCTTCTCCTGAAAGAACATTCCATGGAGCTTTTGCGAGCGCTCTTTACCTTCTTTTGGCGTTTCTTTGTGGATTGATGCGCTTATTTTACAAAGAAAAATATGAATGTGCGTTGCTCGATGGGCATAGGCAGAGTTTTGATGCGATATTATTGTGTACGACAGCGGATGCAGTTCGTATAGATTTTGGATTGTGATATGTGAAAAAGCTTGGAAGGAAATTATGTATGAGTATTGGAGGTCGCTTAAGGCGAGTTCTCACGAATCAAGTTTGTTTGACCGATTATACAGGGTGTCCTGAAAGTTCCCGTACTCCAACTTTAAAAAAATTTATTGCCCGTGTTTCTTTTTTATTATTGAATTTTATCGTCTGTTTTTAGTTTTATCGACTCTAACTTTTATCGTTTGATTTTCTTCGCACTCAAATTGTACGATGATAGAGTTCCACGTCATTTTGTTCATCTTTGTAAGATGAATTTATCACGCATTCAGAGAATTGCGCTGTTTGAGGCTTATTTTGAATGTAAATCATATGAAAGATGTTAAGAATTTTGGCGAAATAATTATTTAAATGATGGCAATACCGAGTAAAGGTACGCTATATCAACTTATTCAACAATTTGTTGCATTATTAGAAGTGAATGAACGAGACTCATGGTTCCAACAAGACGTTGCAACCTGCCATACAAGTTATGAAACCATGGGCATGTTTCAAGATTTTTTTTGGCGATCGACTCATCTCAAGAAATTTTTGGCTCGTTCTTGATCTGCGCATCCCTGACTTCTGTTCTGTGGGGATATTTAAAGAACAAAGTTAGTGAAGATAATCAACAAACATTAGGCGGTCTGAAAATTGTCATTACCCAAAGCATACAAGAAGTCACTTCCAACATCTTGAAACGCGTTTCTAAAAATGTGCTCAAACGACTTCAGCTTTGCCTCCAAGAAAAGGGCGGAAATTTTGAACATTTATTGTAAATGTTAGTTAAAATTTTATTTTCCTACGTTAGGTTAAAAGTGCTTTTTACCATTGGCATCTATATACATAATTCTCTTACGTGGCACGCAAAAAAGACGTTATTAGTTATTGCGTTTTGGCAACATTGTACGATTGTTTGCTTTTCACGAAGCCTCGCGCTTCAATTGAATTTATAGCGTTATCGGATGAAATTTTATTGAAAAAAAAAGAAAGGAATTTTAGTCGAGCTGTGCAGTTAATAATAGAAATCAAATAAAGCGGAGGATCTTTTCAGGGACATTTAAAAAAAGGTCCGTTTCAGGGTCAACAATTATAGTTCAACAAGACGCTTGCACTACAACTTTCGACTACAAACTCAATGAAAAAGCTTAGTTGGCTCAAGTGCAGGGGTAAATGTACATACAAACAACATGTTGGGTATTCAATTTCAAAATCAGCACTCACATTTCGAGTCAAAATTTGCTCAAAGTTTTCATTTGAATTCTGATTTAGAGGTACTGTATATATCTTTTCTGGGTGGAGTGGTAGCAAACGGGACAGTCTTTTTTTCTCGCCAAAGTGGTAACCTGTCCTTTGACTGTTTTTATGGCAACCCTATTAAGAAGATTAGGATTAAAGACGTTATCTGATTGGAATTAAACCGTGTTTTGAAGTGAAATTAAACGTGCTCTGATTGGTTTAGATTTTTTTTTCTCGCCCTCCACCCTTTTCTGAAAAACAGCAAAAAATTTAGATTTGAAAAATATTTTTTTGGAATATCATATTTTGTAAACAATTCCTTCTGCTAGGACACATGTCTTCATTGATGCGAGCGAAGCAATATTAGGTTCGCGCAGCGATCCAATGCGGATTGCGAAGCAATCCTCCGGGGATTGACGAGCGTTAGTGAGCAGGGGGCGGGCCCCCTAGTAAAAATAATTGTTTTAAAGTTTGTTGTTTTTGTATAATAAATTCACGAATCGTCAGTACGGGAACTTTTAGGACATCCTGTAGTTGATCGATAAAAGTTGAATATGACTTGAATCAGTTTTTGTTCGCATATTTCAATAGAAATTGATCAACAGTTTAATAAGCGAAAATTGCAATTGAAAAGTTATTGATGTACAGAAAATCACATTTAATGTATCGAACTGGTGTAAAATTTTCCGCAGATTTTATACCCGTTGAAATTTTTACTCTATCTTTAACGATCGCGAAAATACAGACTTGCCCTAGGGAATAAAATTGCACTTTTGGTTTGGTGCTCGTATAAAATAAACCATAGATCGTTTGTGTGCAAATAACTCGAAAGCAGATGGCGGATGATTCATCACTTGAACGATGAAGTTTGAATTGGTCAAACTTTTCATGATCCACTAAAAAGTGGATCAATTCTATTGAAACAAAGGTTCTCACTATAGTTTCCATTCAACTTTTGTTGAACAGCTATAATCGGTCAAATTAAACTTAATTCGTGAGAACGCGCCTTTATAATTTTTCAAATATGTCGGATAACATCATTTTTCAATTTGTTCAAAAGGTTGTCAGCGTACAAGCAAAGCACAATAAACCAAAATTTGTACTTTGTTTGAAGTTTACATTGCTTCTTAATGATGGAAAAAATACATTAATAAATTATATTAATATAAATATTTTATTTTTCACAAATGTACTAATAAGTTGCTATAGCAATACATAATTACAACGGTAGACTCGTCTCTGAATATTTGATGAATTGAGTAAATACAAAATTATATATATTGTATATATATATAAAAATATTTTCCCTTCATTTTCTCAGAACTGCATTTTTTTTACTTCTGTTATAAGCCGACTATGTGTAGTATCAATTCAATTTCTTCTTCAATTCACAGTAGTTTTGTTTTAATATCTACCATATAATTTTCAATAAGTCCATTAACAATTCCATAGTTTAGTAAATTTGTGATATAAACATTGATATACCTCCCCGACTACATAATACAATGAGAGTATCTATTAATTTTCGAATCAAATTGGTATCATATCTGCTCCTTGAAATAGATTGATGGTTCAATACGATTTGCTTTAGTTACAAAATTACTAGTTAATTTATTAGAACTATTTAAAATAAGAAATTTATTCGATAATAATTACAGTTCCGACGAGAACTATCGCTTAGAATTAAGCAAGAAGTGAAAATAGTGCAACTTTTTCAACAAAAATGAAAATTTCATTGGTGGAAATTGATTAAACTGCAAAATCTATTGTTGTGTCCATATCTGAATCAAAATTCAACGTGTGCGTTTTGCTCAGCTTTGGCGATGATTACTTTCTGTCTATAAAGCTGTTCTTAAGGATGGTAGGTATGTATTAATCAACTTGACACTGGAGCAACACAACGGGCTATTGGTGACGGTCCGGGATCGACCCCAAAGGGAAAGATCCAAGGACAACCCCACTTAATTTTGAACCACTGTCAGAAAAAGAGATCACAACTGAGCTGGCACACCACTAATTTCCACACCACGCCTACGTGAGGACATTTGAGGCCACGACATACAATGACCTACAATAATGGACCGGACACCAGCGGATTTGCACAAAATCAGACTACTAGTTTGGGGGTGTTTTTCGTGGTATAGCCTGGGACCTTTGTATGTTGTTCCTAGTCAACTGAAAGCCGACGCCTACATGAACATATTGGACAATCAGGTTCTTCCTACGCTCTGGCAATTTTATGGAATGGACTAATGTTACTTCCAGGACAATACCCCTTCGTGTCATGATATAGAATAGATATCAAGATATGGAAGTAAAACGTCTTCCCGGGTATGCTCAGAGTCCCGATCTAAACCCCATTATAACATCTGTGGGACGAGTTAGAGCGACGCTTACGGACCAGGGAACCAAGTCCGAAATCTACAGCTGAGCTGGCGACATTCTTGCAGCAGGAATGGCCAGAAATACCCATAGCTGTGTATCAAAACCTTGTTGAAAGTATGCCCAGAAGGGTTGCTAGTGTAATTGCAGCACGTGGAGGACCGTCCCTCTATTAAAGAATGTATTATTTCCCTTATACCATCACATCTTGCTGTTCGGTCCATTATTGTAGGGTAGTGTATTTAACGCACATCAATCAACCTTGTACACGACGGTCTTTGGTGTGATTCGAACTCGCAACCCCCCGATTTCTTCTACTTTAATCTTCTAACCGTGCTCTTAAGGTTGATAGACGATGATTTGAAGAGCAGCTTTACTATTGCTGGGCAGGGAAATATATGATTAGGGTAGTACTAATCGAACTCATCAGTAAAATACTTCATTGGATAATTAGATGCCGTTGCCACGTTAACCTCCTAGCAATCGGACAAGAAATTTGGAATGTGTTTAAGGGCCTTGGGAATCATCTCACCACCTATGTAAATTAGTATACGTGAGTTAATTTTATAGTGTTGTCTAATTTATCACAATACTCCCTTTCCGGAATTCAGGTGAGGTTGAATTCGATAGAAGGGTATCTTTAGTTGTACAATTACAATAGCGTGGGGTATTGATAGTTGTATTAAAAGCACGGCAACGCACTTCCGTATGCGTAGACATGCAATGGATGATTACGACAATGAATTTCCAGAATTGCCTTCAGCAGCCGAGTGCGAAGAGAATATTGAATGTCAATGAAGAATGAAGCCGTAACAGGACTAGATGGTTGATTCACAAGTTAAATTAACTTGATACTCGAGTAACAGAACGGGGTATTGGCGACTGTTCGGGGGAAACCCCGAAGGTAAAATCCTACGACATCATTTTGACCGTCCGATGACGAAAAAAACATATGAGCTAGCACCCCACTCTCCAAACTTCCACACTACACCACCGTAAGGACATTTGAGTCTACGATGGATTTAACGTTCACCAATCCCCATAAACACGACGATCTTTGGCTGCATCGAGTTAGCCGATCTAGGTTGTTAATGCGCTGTTATTCCAACTGGGCTGCCACAATTCATTCCTGTTAGAGAGGTACGGTAAGGTAATTTTAATTTACGTCATACTAGAGCTACACATCGGGCTATTGACGACGGTCCGGGATAAATCCACTAAGGGAAACACAATCCGGTAAAAAAAATCCGAGGACAACACAACGTAATTTTGAACCACGGTCAGATGACGATGCAACACCTGAGATGACACCCCACCCTCCAAACTTACACACCAACCCAACGTGGGGACTTTAAGACACGACAGATTTAAGGTGCATCAGCCCCCTCTACACCATACGCTTGCAAACATCCATGCCCGGACCCGGATTCCAACTAGAAATCTTACGATCTAGAGGCTAACACCTTAACCACCATACCGTTTGGTCGTAATGACATCGGATCCTTCCCTTAAGGGATTGATCCCGGACCGTCGTCAATAGCCCGTTGTGTTGCTCTAGTATGATGTTAATCAAAATTACCTTAACTGAAGTAAAGACTGGATAGTTAATACGAGAAAAGTTGGCATTTTTCTGGCAGTATAACCCGTATGGCATTAGTGTGCCTTACGGATAGTGAAACGGGTTTTAAATGTGTTTCATAATTTTTATTACAGTATCAGATAATTTGGTAATTTGTAACTAACGCCGTACTAGAGCAACACAACGGTTTTATTGACGACAGTCCGGGATCAGTCCCTTAAGGGAAAGATCAGAGGACAACACCTCGTAATTTTGAGCCACGGTCAGATGACGAAGCAACACCTAAGCTTGCACCCCACTCTCCAAACTTCCATACCAACCCAACGTGAGAACTTTCGGCCACAACAGATTTAAGGTGCATCATACGTTTACAAGTATCCATGCACTGACCCGGATTCGAACCAGGAACCTTCCGATATGGAGGCTAACACCTTAACCAGCAGAACGGTTGGTCGGCTCCTGTTAGAGAGTGAGCGCGAAAAGGTGAAAATAGTGAGGCACGTAACGCAACTCGCAAATGCTACTAGTGATTAGTCAGTAGGATGCCCCCATAGCCGTCAAGGTTACGAAAATTTGGTGATGATTATTAGAAGGCGCTTTAAAATCCATCAAGAAAAGAATGCCCAAGGCTGTCCTATCAGGCATGATATCCAGGTATGCTATTCCCATAGGGTGTGGCGACAGAGCTGAGAACCTGACAGTGACTAGAACAGCAGAGTATCAACGTCACTCCCCTTGCTCGAGAGGAATCGATCCCTCATTGCTAGCCGAAGCGGAAATTTTGCCAACGCGACACAAATCATACCCGTTCATTCGATCCTCGAAAGACGACCGTGAAATTCGACAGGCCAAAGAGAAAGAGATACTGGGGCAAGCATAAAAACACAAAAGAGGCAATTTCTATATTAATGAAGCATCCGTCTATGCATTAATTCGGCGTCAGGTCTCAAGTCTGTATAAATGGCAATTTGTATAATTAAGTTAACGCTTGAGCGACTTGTGCATGATGAAGCGAAATGGCTATTAGGAGACAATGGGTGTCATAAAAAATTGATGAGGGAGTATGTAAATGGAGGACTAAATAGGAAACATAACGACGGTCGAGAATAGATCGTATTAATTTTATATAGCGTTTAACAATTAGAGCAACGGTTGTGGTAGGTAGGAAGTTGAATTTATGTCACACTGGAGCAACGCAACGGATTATTGTTGACGGTCCGAGACCAATATTGATGCAACTATCTCTACACTACAATCCCTGAAGAAAAGATCAAAAGAAGAAAAGATCAAAAAAAATATCAAAAGAAGAAAAGACGGAAAGAAGAAAAGACGAAAAGATCAAAAGAAGAAACTATCAAAAGAAAACAAGAACAAAAGACGAAAAAATCAAAAGAAGAAACTATCAAAAGAAAACAAGATCAAAAGAAAACAAGATCAAAAGAAGAAACTATCGAAAGAAAACAAGATCAAAAGATGAAAAATCAAAAGAAGAAAAGATCAAAAGAAGAAAAGATCAAAAAAGAAAACAAGATCAAAAAATGAAAAATCAAAAGAAGAAGAGATCAAACGAAGAAAAGATCAAAAAAAGAAAAGATCAAAAGAAGAAAAGATCAAAAGTAGAAGAGATCAAAAGAAGAAAAGATCAAAAGAAGAAAACATCAAAACGCTTCCTAATTTCGAACAACGGTCAGATGAGAAGGTCAACACCTTAGCAGGCACTCTAATCTCCAAACTTCCACACCACGACTGAGGTACTTAAATTGAAGTGTTTTATTTAATCAGCATTTGGGAACAAGCATAATTCCACATTTCTGCCTACTATTTTCTCTGCTTGAGTCCAATTCCGTTCTAGTCTTCTTGACTATCTAGACTAACAATTTTCTGGCAGTGTAACCCGTATGGCACTAGTATGCCTTGCGGATAGCGAAACGGGTATAAAATGTGTTTCATAATTTTTAATACAGTATCAGATAATTTGGTAATTTGTAACACGTCGTACTAGAGCATCACAACGGGCTATTGACGACGGTCCGGGATCAGTCCCTTAAGGGAAAGATCCGAGGATAACACCTCGTAATTTTGAACCACGGTCAGATAAAGAAGCAACACCTGAGCTGGCACCCCACTCTCCAAACTTCCACACCAACCCAACGTGAGGACTTTCGGCCACGACTGATTTAAGGTGCACCAGCCGGCCTCTACACCATACGATTACAAACATCCATGCCCGGGCCCGGTTTCGAACCAGGAACCTTCCGATCCAGAGGCTAACACCTGAACCATCTGTTGGTCGGCAGTATCAGAAAACAAATGGTTTCAAAAGATTTGTTTAAGTTACTTTGGAGCAAAAGGGAAAACGTCCTTACCATTATTTTTTTAGTCCATCAAAATTATATATATTTTTAGTCAAATCGACAAGAAGTATTTTTAGTGTGCCACAAAAAAAAAAAATAAATAAAAAAAAAATAATAATAAATAAATAAAATATATATATATATATATATATATATATATATATATATATATATATATATATATATATATATATATATATATATATTAGTAATATATGTGCCTTGATATGAAGAATATCGAATATCGTTAGTCAAGATCAATGAATTTTAACCTTTGATACGAGTTAGTGATAGATTAAAATCCATTGATTTTCCACCATTAAAATTCGTACAAGAAATTTTTAAATCCTTGTACTGGGACATGAAATACGCCAAACCAATTTGTTTCTCGCATTTCATTAGTAATTTAATCCTCTGAGAATTTTACACGCACAAATTCGTCGTGTAACCAACAGTCTTGCTATAGCTTTCAACCAGTTTTGCCCACTTCGCCCAGTATAATCTTTCCATTGATTATTTCAAACATATGTGATTATTCAGTCGTTAGGTGAGTTGAGGGGTAAAAGCCATACTACAGTACTAGGAAATCTCGTGACGCGTAATAGGGTAAAATTTGCACTTTAATTTTTTAATCGATTTTTGAGTATACAACACTTGTTAGGATACATACAAATAAGTAAACTATCTTATTCTTAATCATCATTACATATTCAATTATCTGAAGGATTCACAAACACTAGTCTACAACCTAGTCTTCCTATATGACTTCTAACCGGTTTCGATCTTCATGACCAATAGAATCAGTTTTGTGAAAATTTCAACAAATAGAATCTGTAGCGAACTTATCTACCATTCCAAAAATTAACTTACGACTGAGTAGTATACATATCAGTGTAACCCCCCCCCCTCAACTCTACCATGAAGTACTTTTTGGTAGATACAAAGTTACACTGTTTTATTTCGGCTTGTTATATTGGTGATCACGTCCGGGTCACCACTTTAGCCTTTTTTATTAGACCAATCAAATTATAAACATAACAAAACAATTTATTAACTTTGCAACCAAAGTAATTAGAACTAAATTCAAACAAAAGTAAATTCAATGGGAAAAAGATGTTCTAAAAGTATAAACTCCATGACAACCACCATCTCTCGTTTACTCTTCTTCTTTCCTTTTCCCAATGGAGGTTTTTTACTCCCATCGCTTGCAGCTTTACCTGGTTTCCAAAGCTCCGCTAACCGGGAATTAGTCTCGGTCGCGGTCGCTACAAATCTTTACAAATCAAAAGTAAAATCAATGTTGAAAAAATTGTTCTAAAAGCATAAACTCCATGGCAAGGCAACCTCCATCTCTCGTTTCCTCTTCCTCTTTCCTTTTGCGATGGAGGTTTCTTACACCTAGAGCCTACGGCTTTACCTGGTTTCTTGAGCTCCGCGAACCGGGAATTAGTCTCGGTCGCGGTCGCTACAAATCTCCACCCCCCATGATATTTTCATTCAATAGAATCTTACCTGTGATTTTTAAAACTGTGACGTCTGCCCAATTAACAAGGTGATAAACATCCTGTCACGTTGAGTGTGGACAAAACTGGAACCCTATTACGATGCTAAATGAAGAAACATATTTCATACACTACTTCTAAAAGTAGAGTTCTCTCAACACCGCTATGGGATAACATAATGTAATGTGGGACCCTTCAGCGAGGCTAGGAAAGACATCTCATGACCATCGACAAGTGTCATCGAGTCTAAACGCTGCATCAGGGAGACGGTAAGAATGGCGGCTCTGTTCTGATCTGACATCTATAGAGTTTTTGGAAAGGCTGGAAGCTCTCGAGGGGAGATGATTGTTTGAAACTTGTCGAGAGAACAACATTTTGTTCTGGTCCCCATCCTGTGAAAAACTTTGCGGTAGAACGTCTACCAGAGTTCGATATTGAGCAATTTTCTCGGATATCCCACCCTGGGATGAGATTTAATGTGTTTTGACCAACGTCATTGTAGCCGAACTGTGATCAATAAAGCTTTGTATATAACTGTAAATAAAAAATCACTATTCAAGAGTTTTGGTTAAATTATTTAGTGCCAAACGCTGCACAACCAACAGAATATTTCCTATGAGGATTTGTTTCAACAAATAAAACCTTTCCTGGGATTCTTTCAAACCAGCAGAATCTTTTTTGTGACGTTTTCAACAAATTGATGAAATTATTAAGCCATGATGTGGTGTGTTGTGTGGCAAAAGTAACACAGTATTCCTCGAAGAGGGTTCTTCTTGTCAGACGGTTAACGTATCATAATAATCTCTGACTTATATATTTATCTTTTTTAGCTTACCATGAATTCCCTCCGGACCTGTTTACGTACTCTCAGCGAGCTCATGGTGCCGTGATTTTGCACATCGCAGTCATCATGTACATGTTCTATGCCGTAGCTGTGGTGTGTGACGATTACTTCGTGGCCTCCCTGGAAGAATGCTGCTCTGTAAGTATGGCATACTCTCTCTGATGAAACACAATGGGATTGGGGAAGTTGGGTTTATGATCCATATTTGGCCATTAAATTTAATGGATATTAATTCTATATCCATCCTCTCAACATTTACACGTTAATTATTTTAGATTAAGAAAATAATTAAAGGCTTTTTTACCGTCCAACTAGATGTAAGCGACAGTTTTGGTTTTACGGATGAACGTGTTTCCGGTACGTATCTTGGACGTGACGTTATTTTGATTGCATTATGTGTTATTTCAGCACGTCGACTGTAGAAAATTCAAGGAATCAGTGTTCCATATTGACACACAGTAGGCTTACAAATGAAACAATAATTCCAAAACATAGTTCTCAGAAACTGAGGGGAGAAAACTTCTACTCAGTGTATTTTCCTCCAGAAGAAACCTAACCTTCATGAAATGTGACTTGGTAGACTTCTCCAGTCTAATGATCACCATATCCTAGTCTGGAATAGCTAACAATCCATAGCTGGACTCAATGTTGATCCATTGTTTCACTTGAGAGTCAACATACGATAGTTAGTTGATTTGTCAACGTCAAATAGAATAAGCGCGTTTAAGATCAACGTCAGATCTTGACCTGATTATTAAACGTCACATCTTGATAGACGAGATATCTCGTGAGCCCATTTGGAGGGTTAATTTTAAAGAACTTTTATTTGAAAGATCCTCAAAACAACCTAGCATAAGAACTATCGACTGATAGTCCATCGATAAGTAGATTTTGCACATCAAACCCCCGCTTGGCTTCCCCAATATCGCCAAACATAAAATATGAAATTAATTTATAGTTTTATGTATAGAAATACGTAAGATACATGCTTCTACCATGGTAGTTTTCCTTTATTTACAAAAAATCTAAACATACAACAAAAATGCATTTTGTTTATTTATGACGGTATGCAGCTATGGTGTGATATCACGATCACCAGGACTTGGTTGCTCATTTTTAAAACATATAATAGACATTTTTACTAGCCTTTTTAGAACATAACAACGGTTTTTAGAACAAATTTTCGGTGAAAAGAACTTATTTAATTTTTTTTCTTTAAAGCTCTCTATTTTGACTTGTGAAATACTTAATGGGATTTATGTGTGTCCACTGACCGCATTTAGTTAACCATTGCTTTACAGAATATTTTCAAAATCCAGTCTGAATACCTATTGATCAGACTTCGCAGTTGTTATGAGACGTTATGTAGCAAAGTAGGGAATGTGTTGGTTCCAAATTTAAAAATACTCCAAAAGGTATCGAAAATAAAATATATTTGAATATAAATAATCTCTTGGGAAGATTGTAAGCAGAATAATGTCAAAACCCACAATCGGCATGAAACAAACATCATAGATCCTCGATATTTTAATTTTAACTTATCGAGATTTAAAATTTCAGAGAATACAAAATAAAGTTAAAGGGCGAGGAAAAATTTTAAAAACAATTATGAAATGATGAAGATAAAAAAAATATATAGGTTTGGAATATAAGAATAAAAGAGTATAAAAATGTTACTAAGTAAATATCATATTTTAAGACACATTTACTGAAATAGAAGCGTTAGACTTCCTTAAGAAAAACATTTGTCGTTATATTTATTGAGAAATTTTCAATGCCATAGCCAATAAATAATGAAAAAAAAACTGTGACCAAAATTATAAAAATATATATTTACCACTGTTAAACATTCTATCATTATACTCCACTTGCATGTTGATAAGTAGTAAAGGATATAAGGAGTATTTAAAAATATATTGGCATCAGTAATTATTGAAAACATTTATTACAGTGTATTATTTTTCTGTAACATTCCATTTTGAAAACAGACATATGTTGTTCCTAAATTACTTTATAATTTTTGAGGAAACAACGGCTTACAGCAAAATTTATTAATATCTGAAAAATATATTTATATTATGTTAGAAACAATCCCATTTTTCGAAAGTAGTTTGTTTAAAGAAAACAAAAGCAATTTTTCATATCATCGGTTTACCATTAAGCTTTTTTTTCTAGATTACTGCACAATGTATTGATTTACTGAGTACACGATTTTTGCATTTGAGAGAATTATTGCTTGGAAATTATTTATTTTCCCCTATTCGAGAAAAGAAACAATTATATTTGAAAAGTCTTTTTCATGTTTAATAGGAAAGTACAATTCCACACACACATACAAATGCGAGCAATTCTATAAGAGTTCCAATTATGTAAAAGCTAAACTTTTTAAAAACATGCTTTCACAACATTTCAAATCTGAATTTTTGCACACGTTCCGCTTTGTCTTTTCGTTTGCAATAAAGTTATTAGATTATCTTTTTAGTTTTCAGCATTTCGAAAAAATGTCGATATCTTTTTTTAAAAGATTGAAACGAATTCGTTATCACTGAAAGAAAAATTTTCGATTTGAAGCATACAATTTTTCTAACAAAAGGACATAAACATTATAAAACATTGATTATTCATGCATCATTCTTTCAAAATGCTCTGATGAATGCAAATTGAAAACCTTGTTCTAAAAAAGAAAATTTGCAGTGCAGTGTTTTCTATATCCTTATCTCTTATGTCTTTATATTCCTTATTTCGTTCTGGCTGAGGGATCTGCATTTTGATTACCAAATAAAGCAAAATAATTTTACATATCTACATATGTTTGTCACATTTACGCACATGTTTTTTGTACCTAACTCCAATGGGAGTTTGTTTTATTCCATAACATCAAGAACAAAGAGAAATAACACAATGTCGACTTACAAATGGAACACTAAGTAAAAAACATAGTTCTTAGAAAACAAATTCGAAAAATTCTACACACTGAGCTAATCTCATAAAGTGCGTTTCTCAAAAAAAAAATCTAACCTTCATGCAAATTAAAAATAATTAGTGTACTTCACCAGTCTAAATATAATCACATTTGGGTGTAACAAAAAAAGGAGCTTGTAGACTGATATCTTGAAAATTTTCACTTTGTTTTTCTTTAACACCGACGACCATATACGATTTGTTCATGCAAAGAAAACATTGGACTTCACCAGTCTAAAGAACACCATATTCTGGTCTACAAAATCTAAAGAAAACATACCTTGAACATTTTGACTGTGAGTTTCACTTGAAACCCGATTACCCTGTTTTCCATACGTAATTCCAATGCGATCTATATATATAATTCTGTTACGTGGCACGCAAAAAAGACGTTTTTTGTAATCGCGTTTTGGCAACACTGTACGATTGTTTGTTTATCGCGAAGTCTCGCGCATCGATTGAATTTATAGCGTTTTATTGAAGAAAAAAAAAGGAAATTTTAATGAGCTGTTGCAGTTAGTTTATAATAGAAATCAAAGAAAGCGGAGGATCTTTTCAGGGCCTTTTAAAAAACAGTCCTTTTCAGGGCCAACAATTATAGTTCAACAAGACGCTTGCACTACAACTTTCGGCAATAAACTCAATGAAAAAGTGTGGGTCGTTTGAGTACTGGGAAAATGTATACACAAACAACATGCTGCGTATTCAATTTCCAATGCAACGCTCACATTTCGAGTCAAAATTTGCACAAAGTTTTCATTTGAATTCTGATTTTAGAGATACTTTATATATCTTTTCTGTAATACAGCAAATTTAGATTTGAAAAACATTTTTTTGGTAACATATTTTGTAAACAATCCCTTATGCTAGGACACATGTCTTCATTGAGGCGAGCGAAGCGAGCATAGGTTCGCGCAGCGAACCAATGAGGATTGCGAAGCAATCCTCCGGGGATTGGCGAGCGTTAGCGAGCAGGGGGCAGGCCCCCTAGTTTGTGTTACTTCATAACATTAAGATCCGAGAAAATAGCATATCTTCGACTTACAAATGAAATACACTAAGCAAAAAATAGTTAGAAAACAAAGGAGGATTCTACTCACTAAGCTAAACTCACTAAGCGTTTCTCAGAAGGAATCTATTCCTTCCTACAAATAAAAAACTGACAGTTGAAAAACACCGCATTCTGGTCTAGGAAAGCTAAAAAACTGATAACTCGAAAATTTTGACTTAGAGTGTTTTACTTGTAAACCGAATACGATTTATTTTATGCTTGCAATGTCAAAAAACATTGCTTTTCTTCCTCCTAAATTATATTAGAGATCATTTTTTGGAACAAACTACGTACAAAAAGCAAGTTACCGCAAAACAATTTCACAGTTGGTAATGGATAAATGAAATTAAAATACGGACAAAGCAAAAACCTTTCAAATGCGAATACAAATTAATTGAAAAACCTCCATAGGGTCTGGTTAAAAGAGTGAAAAGACCACTTGATTCACTATCTTTTCTACTCAAAAAGACCATCGCGTAAGTGAAACTACGCAGCTCAACTTCTAATTGAACTTAAAGTGGGACGAAAAAAATTCCATGGAATTCTTTAAGACGGTTTTATGCTATCGTTACGATTTTACGATCCACCGAAGAAGTGCCTTCTGGATTAATTGGATTCTTAAATAACGATGGTTATGGCCACCTATGCACAAAAATAAGGACAAGAGAGAAAGTTTCGGAGTTATGGGAAGGATGATACGCATCATGATCTTGATAATTTGATACTTTAGCTTTAGTCCTTATACATTCTGATGTAAGAAGTCGTTAATGTAAGAAACGAATCGTTGTTTTTGTGTAGATGAAAGGAGGTTATTGATTACTACGGAATTTAAGATGCTTTTATCGTATGAGCGGCATATTCTGTAAAGTTAAATATAGGTGGTGGTTCTGTTTCTGCATTGATATGTGTTTTCTACATTGTTTCTGCATTGATATGTGTACGTATTCCGAAAGTGATGTGAGTTGGCATGTTTTTCGAATACCATTTCAGCATTTCCCCAATAAAATTTCCAAACAATACTGAATCGCAATAGAATAGTTGCTCGGTCAAATCCAATTAGATTAAGCAACAAGTTACATTTTATAGAACCTCGATATGTATCATCATAAAGCATTTGGGGAGAGGAATAAAAATCTACATTTATTTTATACAGAATTTATAGAAAAAAGGACTGATAAAGATATTCCATACAGTTTCCATACAGATATTCCATACAACACACCTCGTTGGTTACGAATACAGATAGGTTACACGAACAGTTGTTCTTCTGTTCTAGTTGCTACTTGTTCTAGTGGACGAATATCGATGGATGACAGTGCCCGAGTTCTGATGCGATTGAGAACATGAAATGTTGGGTGCTATTCTAAAAAAGAACGCGAATAAAGACAGAATCGTTTTGCAATTCGGAGGAGTCAGACGTGTTTTTTACACCAGACGTTGCGGTGTGTATTTTTTAACTAATGAAGTGTTTGTTTGTCTGTTTCTTGCCGCAAAATCCTAACGATTCTATGGCACTTACAGCAATGAGATTTAGCACACAGGTAGTCCAAATATTTTGCAATTTTTGGGTCGCGGCGAAGTTTTAAAATTCAATCTGGAAGATTTTTAAATGAATTTAATAGTTTTATTCTCCATTGGTTTTTCGTTGGGAGAGTGGGGTGCCAGCTCAGGTGTTGCTTCGTCATCTGACCGTGGTTCAAAATTACGAGGTCTTGTCCTCGGATCTTTCCCTTAAGGGACTGATCCCGGACCGTCGTCAGTAGCCCGTTGTGTTGCTCTAGTACGACGTTAACTAAAATTACCATAACCATTACCATTGGTTTTTCAACGCCTTTCTTCCGCGAAAGAAGAAACATCATAATCTAGACTTTTCAACCCACGTGACATTGACGTCAGGCTTAGAAACTATTCCGCGTTTTTTTCATCGCGGAGAAAGTTATCGTTTTCGTTTCTGTTTTGATTTTCGTGGATTTATGAATTTCCAACCAGACGATTAAAACTAATAATCTTTAACTGGCGTCACTTAGTTCTTTTTTCTATCTCCTAGACCGTTAAAGATAGAGTAAAAATGTCAACAGATTTGAAATCTGGGGAAAATTTCACTGTAGATCGATACCTAAAAATATGATTTTCTTTAAATAAATAATTTTTAAATTGAATTTATTTTTTTTGCAAGAGATTGTGACGTCACGTGAAAAAGATTGCATCTTCTTCCCTTCGCGTTAAAAAACAAAAGAGACATATTACATGTCCTGTCCTTTTCCATTTCAGGGAATGAGAACAAAAAATAAAAAACATTTTGACTGGGATTGTTAATTCTTTTTCGTAAAATCGGAATAGCTAAACATAGATTAAAAATTTCGACGGATTTTAAATCTTCGGAACCTTTTACACCAGATTAATAACTTACACGGCGTTGCCCGTTTCGCATACCAACACCACGGGCAACGCCGGGTTAGTCAAGCAGTGGCTAGTTGTAAATAAATGTATATTTCCAATTTAGATGTGCAGTGTCCCTCTGTTCTTTGCCACTACTGCACATATTGTCAATCGAAGTAGACATCGTACGGTCACTCTGACACAGTTAACAAATAATCAAATTTTACATGAGAGTACTATACAAAATTCTATCCATCTTTTGTGCCAGAAATTGGGTGAAATTTTTACTTGAAATAATGATAACTTCATCGAAATCTAAGCCCGATAGAAAAAAAATCGTTCCCGAAACTGTGCTTTTGAAAATATCGTTAAAAAGACGATATTAATATTCTATTACAGTAAGAACCTGAATATCCAGGAAAATATGGGCCGAGGTTTCTTTGAAAAATACGGTACTACCTCAAAACTTCCAGAAAAAATTTACTACATGACGCGTTACTAATACTGCTTTTGAAAGATCCATGAATCAAGGTTTACGAAAAATGAATAGTTGGATTTATTATGATAATTTTACAATAAATCTGAATTATTTATCTTTCAAACTTATTTGTAAAAATGTCTTTAATGGTCTTCTGATTCTTTCGAAGTAATGCACTTTTTCGATTCTTTTGACATAGTGCCAACCAGAGCTGGAAGCTTTATTTAAAGTTTAAAAAACGATCTTTAATTCTGCTCGGATAACAGAGACTTGGTTAATCGAAACTCAAATATATAAGGTTCTACTCCTACCATTGGAAAAATATATAAAACCGGAGTTTACTATTCCTATTTTAATCAATAAGGTACTTAGTTTCCCACATTTGTCTCCAGTTAGAAGAGTAAAGGATTGGGCAAACGGAGGGTTGCGAGTTCGAAAATCGACCCAGCCGATGACCGCCATATACATGAGGGCTGGTACACGTTTAATCTGTCGTAGCCTCAAATGTCTCCAGGTTGGTGTGGAAGTTTGGAGAGTGGGGTGTCAACACAGGTATTGACCTTGTTATTTGACCGTGGTTCAAACTACGAGTCGTTGTCCTTGGATATTTTCCTTCGAGATTAATCACTGACCGTTAATAACAACGTAGTGCTTCACGGTGACATTAACTAACGATTTACCATGCTACATTTTCCAAAACACGACAGTTATTTAAGTTTTTCATGCACGTTTTATACAGTGTTATTATTTGTAATAAAATTAAAAATTAAAAGTTTACATATCATTTACAATTGCTGTAACAGATTAATAGAAGCTTAAAGCAAACAAAAATTAAAACAAACCCATACTAAAAACATCTAACTCACAAAAAACTTCGTAAACTTTTTCATTCTATGAAAGTACAAAAAGCTCAAGTGAAATTCACGGACGATACATTTTATCCTCAACCTAGATGCAACCAATTTGTGCCTCGAATTGGATAATCCCCAAAGCCATCACGGAAAATGCCCCGTAAAATTAGCCCACCCCCTTGAAAGGTACGCAGAGATGGCTTAGATAAATGCATATCTCCTGCATTTGGTTTGAGCCTTTTAAGCCCACCATTACGGTGCAACATTAAAGAGCGTTTACTGAATTTTCATCAGCGACTAGGATTCTGAGTTGGGAGAAGAGTGAAAAGAGTCATATCTTGAAATCTTGAGTGGAATTTCGAGTACGCGTGTTGATCAGTTGTTCTCAACCTTAATGAGACAGGGACACGTTAAAATATTTTCATGCACTGTTTTCTTGCACAGGAAACATATAACAATGTCTTCTCTCATTTGCATTTTCATAATTGAATGCATGATATTGGATCTGGCTTTTTGGAATGTTAAAAGATAATTTTTATTTGTTTTATATGGTTGAGGCAGGAAAGGGGTGTGTGAGCGGGGTTAAAATGTCAGAGAAGGTTGAATTTACATGCAAGAGTTGTTTAGAGGTGGGTGATTTGAGGAAGGAGCTGGAGGCTTTGAAGGTGAGGGCTGTAGAGGGAGTGGAAAAGGGTGTCCAATGTGTAAACTTGGGGCATGTTGATCAGGGGGATAAGGTAACTAGAGGAGTAGTGGTTGGTGATTCAATGGTCAGGGTTTTGGGAGAAATGGTAGGGCGTAAAAAGCGCAATTTTGCAAGGTGTTGTTTGCCAGGTGCCAGGGTAAAACATGTAGTTGAGGCAGTTAAGGCAGGTGTGGTTAAAGGGGAGGAAAAGGCAGTAGTGTGGGTGGGAACAAATGACGTAGAGAGGACTACAAATGTCGAGTTTAAGAGGGAAGCAGAAACACTTTTAAGAGGCATTAAGTCTCATGGGGCAGAAGTAACAGTATTAGGATTACTACCTAGGTATGGGTTAGGCAATGGGTGGTTAAATCAAAGGGCCAATAAGATGAACGGGTTGTTAAGGGATTTGTGTGAGAGGGAGGAGGTTAGATTTTTAGATGTTTGGAAGGAGTGTAGGAGGGATTGGATAAGCAGGGACAATTTGCATTTAAGCTTGATAGGTAATAGGGAGGTTGGCAAGCGGGTTTTGAATATTCTGGAGTCAAAAAACTAGTATACAAGCAGGGATGGGAAGGACATAGAGGGTTGACAGTACACAGTAATTGCTTAGGAAAACTAACAGGGTCTAAATTGCAGGAGACAAACAATACAAAGGGAAAGTGCAATGTAAGGGAGAAAAACAATACCAAAACAAATAATACAAGGGGAAAGTGCAATCTAAGGGTAAAAAATAAGCTAAAAGTATTTTATTGCAATGCTCGCAGTGTGAGAAATAAAATGGATGAGCTCAAGGGAATTGCACAAGCAGAGGATATAGATATCATTGGGATTACTGAAAGTTGGGCAAGCAGTGAAGATGCACAAATTTTAGAATTAAGTGGATTCACAATGTTTAGGGAGGACAGAGAGAATAGGAAAGGGGGTGGGGTTTTGATTTATGTGAGAGAATTCTTAAACTGTACAGAAATAAAGTTAAATAGTAAAACTGAGGGTATAGAATCAGTCTGGGTGAAACTGAATACAGACAAAGGCAAAGGACTAATTCTGGGTAATATATATAGACCTCCTGTTTGTAGTGAAGAGCAGGAAAAGGGCATGTGCAATCTGATAAACGAAGCATGTCAAAAAGGAGAATTAATTTTAATGGGGGACTATAACTATCCAAATATTGACTGGACAAACAATCTAGCTACAAATGGGAAAGGGGCAGAATTTTTGGAAGTGATACAGGATTGTTTTTTGTACCAGATGGTGTATGAGGATACTAGGGACAATGCAATATTGGATTTGATTTTAAGCAATGATGAGGATAGGGTGCAGGATTTGGTTATAGGTGAGCCACTGGGAGAAAGTGATCATAGAAGTATCAGATTAAGTATAAATTTTCAGTCAGCATACACAATCAATAGTAGAATAATTCCAAATTTCGGAAAGGTAAATTTTCATAAGATAAGGGAAGAGTTAAAGGAAACATTCAAAGGGGGATTATTAGCACTGCATCATTCTGAACAATGGGAGGAATTCAAGAATAAGTTAGACATGGTGTTAATAAACATGTAACGTTCAGGAAAAAAGGAAAATCTAGAAAATTGCTCCCTATGTGGTTTTTAGGGGAAACACACAAAGCTTTAAAATTAAAACAAAGAACATACAGGGTATATAAAAGCACTGGTAACGACAGGGACATGGAGGCATATCAGAAAGCCAGAAAGGAGTTTAAAACTATTAGTCGGAAGCAAAAGGTGTCCTTGGAGGAAAAATTAGCAAGGGAAATAAATATAAAACCAAAAGAATTTTTTGCATATGCAAGTGGTAAAAATAAATTTAGCACTACACTGGGACCGTTAGAGGGGAAGGGAGGTGAATTAATTCAAGACGAGGAGGGAATGGCAAACGTGTTAAATGACTTTTTTCTGGGGGTTTTCAATGGTAACTATAGTTTAAAAAAGGACCCCAAGGATGGAGCCTTTGCAGGGGGTATAATTAAAGAATGCAAATTCAACAGGGAAGAAATAGTACATCAGTTGAAAAGAATTAAGCCATCTAAAGCACCAGGGCCAGACGATATTTATCCGAGAGTACTAGTGGAATGCGCGGAAGAACTGGGGGAAGTAATTCACACGATATTTAATTCAACATATAGCACAGGTTGGGTGCCAATGGATTGGAAGTTGGCCAACATAACTCCAATTTTCAAAAAGGGAATACAAAGTGATCCGGGCAACTATAGACCAGTAAGTCTAACATCAGTAATTTGCAAAATATTTGAATCTCTGTTAAAAAAGCATATAATGTTATACTTGGAGGAGGGGGGACTGTTATCAGAGAATCAGTATGGGTTTAGGAAGGGCAGATCCTGCTCTACAAACCTTTTGAAGTTCTACGAAAAAATTACTGAGGAGCTGGATAATAAGAGCAGTGTGGATATCATGTACATAGATTTTCAAAAGGCTTTTGATAAAGTACCTCATGAGGCATTACTGTTTAAATTGGAAAGGCTGGGGATTCAGGGAAAAACATTAATATGGATAAAGAATTGGTTATTGGGTAGAAAGCAGAGAGTGCAGGTAAAAGGAAATTATTCACAGTGGACAGAAGTTATAAGTGGGGTGCCTCAGGGATCAGTTTTGGGACCAATTTTATTTATAATTTTCATAGATGATATAGGTCAGGGGATCAAGAATAGAATCAGTATATTTGCAGATGACTTAAAAATATGGGGGACAGTGGATACCAAGTTACAGATAGAAAATTTACAAGGGGATTTTGATAAGATATCCGAATGGGCTGTAAAATGGGGTATGTCATTTAATGTAGGGAAATGTCAAGTTCTGCATATGGGTTACAGGAATAGTGGAGCCGAGTACTGTCTGCAGGGAGTAAAGGTAAAGGAGGGAGAAACAGTCAAGGATCTTGGGGTGATAATTCACAGGGATTTTAAAATGGGTCACCAATGTTCAGCTGCGGGTAAAAAGGCTAATAGGTTATTGGGGTATATTAAAAAGACTGTAACTTCAAGGGATAAGAATATAATCTTGCCATTATATAAGGGTTTAGTAAGACCACATCTAGAATATGCTGTACAATTCTGGGCTCCATATATGAGAAAGGACATAGAATCAATTGAAAGGGTTCAGCACAGAGCTACAAAAATAATAAAGGGGCTAGCAAATTTCGACTATAATGAACGTTTAAGTAAGCTAAACATGTATACACTGGAAAGAAGAAGAAGGAGGGGGGATTTGATTCAGCTTTTCAAGTTTGTAAAACAAGGGGACACAGAGGGCTTAAATTTCAATAGGGATAACAGAACAAGGGGCCATGGGTATAAATTGAATAAGACACATTTTAATCGGGATTTAAGGAAAAACTACTACTTTAATAGGGTAATAGACAGTTGGAACGCGTTGCCAGAAAATATAGTTAATTCAAAGGGAGTGTACGAATTTAAGACACAATTGGATAGTCAGTGGGAATTGGAGAATTCATAAACAAAGGACCAGCCTTGTTGGGCTTGAGCCTGTAGCTGGTCGTCAATATTTGTATTTGTATTTGTATTTGTATATACCAAATACATTTTCTGGATTCGTAGTACTATAAAAATAAAAAATAAAAACCAAAATGAATTGATTGAATATGAAAGTGTGGGTGGATCAGGGCGTCATCAGGGAAGAGCTTCACATAGACATCACAAAATGGTGTTTTCTACGTATGAGCAGATATACGTTTAAAAATTGCCCATAACCTCCCCAAAACACCCTTAATAACTAAACACACAAAACAATATAAAAGGAATAAGAATAAAACGAAATCAAACCCACAACAGCAGCCGGTATACGAAGATACCAAGCACGAAGATCGCCACCAAATGCCACTATCCACTTCGTCCAACAAAACAAAACCTTAACATTAATGACAGTTAAATTAGTGTTCCATTGAAGCTAAAAATAAAAATGCTACTATTTGTTTACAGAACAAAATATATTGTTCGTGTTTCGTTATTCCGAACCGAGAGTGTTCCGATTTCAATTTTAAGAAAGTCGAAAATAAAAATTTGTGTTCGTCTCCACCCTTAATTTTAAAATTAAATTCAAATGCAGTATAGTAGAATTAAAAGGAAGAATATAAGAATTCAAATGTCTTTAATGTTAGGGTTTTGTTGGACGAATTGGATGGGGCATTTGGTGGTGATATTCGGTCTTGGTGTTGCCGGTCTCACGGTTGGGGGTTTGATTTCGTTTTATTCTCAATTTTTTATATTGTTTTGTGTTTTCTTTTTAATGATAATTGGGGGAGTGTACGAGGAATTTTTTATCGTATAGCTGCTCATATGTAGAAAACACCATTTTATGTTATCTGGGTCAGGCTCCACCCTGATGACGCCTTGATCCACCAACACTTTCATTTTCAAAAATTTCCTAAATATTTGATATTTTAAGTTGTTTTTTTATTTTTTAAATTCTATTGATTACCTTGTTATGTCTGCAGTATGAGAGCGCTTGTATGATTAGTTTTGACGTTAATTTTATGGTTGATTGCACCCTGACTGTGTGTGTTGGACCTCTCTCTCTCTCTTTGAAAAAGCCCATTAATTTAAAAACTCTAAAGCATACATTTTATCAGATAGAACCAGTAGGTCTTCGAAATCAATAAATTTAACCATGAAAATCACAGAATCAAAATGACTGAAACAATTTCATATTATTTCCAACATAGTTTTTCATACGTCTACCGAACTGTCAACCTATAAAAAAAGCATTTTGAACGCAGAGATGAAGGACTGAAAAACTATTTATTTTGGGATGCACGACTTGCACGCAAGATAAAGGATTTGAAAGCTTGACATAAGAAAACTGGGAAATAAAGGCAACGTCAAAGTATTGTTGTTTGTAGAACAGTGCACTGACATTTGGAACGATGATGTTGAGTCTTTTAGCCGTTAAAAATGCCATTGTATTTTGATAAAACGGTTTTATTTCAATGAAAGAATAAAAGGCGAACTCATTTTTATGTACACAGAATAAAATATGGGAGCAATGATTGAATCGCGGATGTGGATATGTTGACCTAAAATATTCTAAACATATGACGATTGTTGAGAGCGCCATTCGCAATTTTTCAAAAGCGCTATCTCTCATAATAAAAAACGAATGTATTCATAATCACGTCTACTAGTCACCGATGTAAAGAGCACGTGCAAAGATTTCAATTTCAGTCACTAAAATGTACCACATTGTTTAAATTCGCAGCACCATTAATGTATTGTAAGTAATTTTTATACTGGTGGGCAAGTACACTACAGTATAGAATATATTCTAAATTATTTTAACATACCCTTCAGTCCTTCAAAATAAACAATGAAATTAGCATCCCTTAAAACCGGGATTTCACTAAACAGAATCTTGAACAGTTTTAAGAATATATATATATATATAAACAACCTTTGAAACTTTTCTACTTTACTTAACTAGCAAACTGGGTTTGAATGATGCAGTTTGAAAGTGTAATTTAACCCTCCAGCTGACTTCAACGAGTTATCTCGTCCATTAAGTTCGTAAAAATTTTGCGAAAGACGTGACATCTCATCATCAACGATACCGATTAAATCCCTATAGACAGTGGCGTACATAGGAGTTTATTTCGGGGGGTGCCAAATATTCTCTAAAGCAATTTGGTATACATCGTAGAAATGTATTAATTTTGGGGGAAGCAAACATTCGAAAGCTATTTAGAATTTTAGGATATCAATTTGAATAAATAATAACAATTCAATATAATTCCAACAACAATTTGAAATTCTCAAATTGTTTAAAATTTATTTATAAAAATAAGTAGTTATGCATTTTAAATAATGTCAGTGTATATAATAATGACTTAAAACCTGCATGGATATTAAAAGGAATAGAAGGTCAGACATAGGTAAAAAAAAAAGGACAGTTTAAATGTATTTTTAGAAATTGGGAAATATAATTTTAAATATTATTTTTATAGTGAAATATACATTTCTTTGCTTGGAAAAAAGTAACTTGTTTACTTATTTAAAATATTCTATAGTTCGTCATATACAGGGGGCCCGCTCTTAAAGTTGATGGATAGGTATAATTTACTTTTAACTACTATCTCAATAGAAATTTCTTTGTTTAATGTATGAGTATCTGGATATTAGTTTACGAATTATGACTGATAAAACTAGAACACCGAATAAAAATAAAATTTTTATCGAGAACATTTTTTACCCAAAACTTTTGAAATACAATTTTTTCCTTTCCAAACATTTTTGTTATTGAAACTATGCATACAAAACGAATGGTTAAGAAATTAGTAAAGACATTATCAGTCAAGGTTAAGAGTGGACACCCTGTAAAATGACAAAAATTTATGAGAACTTTACAAAACAAAATCCGTATTTCTTGGTGAACTAGCAAACTTATCAAGAACTTCTTCGTCTGATATTTTAATGTCTCTGTGAATTGAAAGCAGAGCTAGTTCATTTAGTCTCGTTTCTGAAGTCGTATTTCGTAAATACGTCTTCAGTCTTCGCAAACTTGAGTAACTCCTTTCCGCGGTCGCAACAGAGACTGGAAGAACCGCCAATATTTTGAGAATAATGAAAATATTTGGGAATAATGTTTTATCGCATTTTTCAAGGGAGCTTATGACTGTTAGAGGCAAAATTTCACATTTCTTCCATTTTTGTTGCAATAGAAGGTACTTACTTTTAACTACCTATTGATGCGATAAATCATCTTCATAAGAGTGAAACGCAGCTTCAACAGAAGACCAGTCCTTTTCGATACAGTACTCAGGAACGACTTTATTTAAGGACGCAATTGTTTAATGGTGGGATGCAAAACGCTCTATCAGGGAATTGCAGAGATCATCAAAAAAAGGTATATAAACGACTGTACTATAATATTCTTCTGTTGTGCAGTAAGGGATGTTGCTGCTTACAGTTGAAGGCGGCAAGTTCTAGGAACTTGTCTTATCTTTATTTTTAAAGCAAATTCCTTTATTTCACTGTACAGAGTCTTAAAATTTTCATCGCCGTTCGTCATTAGGTTTGATGCCAGTTCCAACACATTTGATACATTTCTCATTGCTTCCGAGAGGTCGATATATTTTCTTTGCAGTTTTTCTGATACTTTTTGGGTTATGGCGAGCATACTGCTCAAAACAAAAAGGTTTAAGAGAAACTTAAATTGGGTTATTTAACTTATTAGCCCAAATGCCTTATGGGAAGAATTACTTCCCTCGTTTTCAAATTCTATTAGAGCAAGAATCATGGATTCCATCAAATTTTTGAATATCAAACAGAATCATGTCTTTCGACCCATCGAGTTTTGCATAAAGAAATTAGTTTCTTTTTTTTTTCTGTTCAGGGCAGCATTTCAAAATCATTGACTTTAAAATCGCCGTTCTTTTGGCCGCTCTTTTAGGATTAAGAAAAACAAAAATTTGGTTTAATAGGCAATTGTTTATAACAACAATTAATAAATACGGTACTATGCAAACTTATTACAGCCATAAATTAAAAGAGAAACTAAATCACAGATTCAGTTCTGGAGATGGGTTTTGACTTTTTGTATCTCTTCCCTCCCGAAGTTTAGGAACGGTGTTTACCCCATTAGCAAGTAGAGACAGAGGGTTTCTTATCTCGCAAAGTCATAAAACTGTTAGGGGTGTCCATTGGATACTGCGGGCAGCGGAGGAAGAAAATGTTCCCTGTTGAGTTGCACTCTCACAGCCACGTGGTCACAGCACATCTTTCATCAACTATCATAAATTTTGGTGATCCCTGTGTCCAGCCCACTGTGTTTACTTTACTCAGGAAAGGAAATAGCTTCTCTGTCCAGTTTTAAATGTGTCCAAATAATAACATTTTTTGTGAAAATTGTTTCCGCCAGAAATACAAATTCAATTTCAAAAAATTCAAAATAAAAAGTTATCACGATTGAACTTAGTCTCAAAATTTCGGGAGGGGCCCGGGCCCCCTCGGCCCCTCCCTTATATACGCCCTTGCCTATAGATGAAGATATTATAATTTCTTGATAATGACAAGATACCGATCCGGTCAGTTTTTCTAGACGATATTTCTCGTTCATCAAGATCTGGTCAGTTTTCTAAATAACGAGATACCTCGTCGAGACAATCACCAGGACGATTATATGAAGCTTTTTAAAGATATCGAAATGTCAAAAAAAGCTACTAAACATCAAGAAATACCCATAAATTTCAAAGCATGGTCTCAAAGATGTAAATATCCAAGACACCGCTCATAGAACGCAATGGAATCAATATATGTAGAATACACGTGTTCTGTTATTGGGTAGGATGATTTACTCTGGCTGCTGCATATGTCATTGTACTTTGACAGAATGGTCTCACCTTCAAAGGGAGAAAATAAGAGGCAAGCACAGCTTCTTCGGAGAAAGGAACGTCGATAGGGTTAGAAACGAATATCAATTTTTCGGAGGGCTATGTTTAGGGTTCTTCATGCATAATACATGGAGAATGGCGAAATGGAAAATCACAACTTTCAAATGTGTGCAGAAATATTCCGTTGTCGACTTTTATACGGGTTCTGCATTTCATTTGAAATGCAGAACTGAGGAACATTTGGCTATGAGTGAATTTGCAATTATTGTTTGAGTTTACAAGCGGGGTCTAAACGAAATCAAGCTTTAAGACTTGTAGACATTTTTTTCTAATGCCACACCACTGACAGATTCAGTCTTCAGCACTTCAAGGGAATACTAACGGTAATATGCGATTAGGGAATTGATTCCAGACCCTCGTTAATAGCCCATTGTGTTGTTTTTGTGTAATGTTAATTAAAAATTACAAATTTCCTCAGATTTGAAATTCGTTGAAATTTTTAATAAAAACTTGTAGAATTTCTGTTGATTGCTGTATTATTTTTTAAATCCATCTTATTCACATGCATATTTTACACATTTTACTGCAATGCCTAAAATTGTATTTCCTAAGAATTAAGAGATTTGAGTTTTTGAAAAAGGCAGTTGAGAAAATTGAATGGTGAAAAAAGTGAGAAAACATGCCTTTTTACTCAAAACCCAAAAAATGAGTCTCTTATTTTTAAATTTTACAACTTAAATGTTTATATGTGAAGGAGCATCCAGTGAGTAGGCATCCGTTTTTTCAAACAGTGGGAATCAATCACCCATATCCATTCGCTTACTAACCTAGATTCAAAACCAGGACTTACTGAGTGGAAGACAATGACTGGGTGATTACTATAACAATTCGATAGTGGTTAATGATGAAAATAAAGCAATGGATATCTGTATGGTATTAACTAATTTATTCGAGTTTTAGGGATTTTTAAGGTTGTTAAGGACTTTAGGTGTCACTATGGCTCAGTGGGTTTGACCACTGCTCTTGCGCAATTTGAGTTGTAGGAGGCACGGGTTCAATTCCGTCCACTATCACTCTTATTCGAATACGAAACTATTCATAGCCTGTTTTTTAGCAAACCAGACTTTACCTTACCTCACCCCGTTTTTCCCCACCATCGAACTTCGGACTGCAACTCCTGCAGGTTCCTCTAAAACAGGTTCGTCATCTGACCGTGGTTTCAAAATTACGTGTTGTTGTCCTCTGATCTTTCCTTCATGGGATTGATCCCGGACCGCCGTCAATAGCCCGTTGTGTTGCTATAGTACGACGTTAATTGAAAAATTACCAATTACCCTCTAAAACAGGTGCTCAGAGAGAGAGAGAGAGAGCGATATCAACATCATAAACTTATTTCACCACTTCAGATTGTAGGTAGGTGGGTTGTTGAATTAACATCGCACTGAAGCAACATAACAGATTGTCGGGGTTCGGGATCAATACCCAACGGAATGATCCAAGATTGACACTTCGTAATATTGTATTTACTACGGTCAGACGACTTGATCAAGACCCGAGCTGGCACTCCACTTTCCAGACTCCCACACCATGCCAACGTGAGGCAATTTGAGATCGTGACAGTAGTAATGTGCACCAGCCACCGTGTTTACGGCTGTCTATGGCTGGACCAAGTGTGAGGAACGCAATAGAAAATAATTTAAAACTTAGTTTAATAAAAACGCTTTTTCCCTTGATATGATAATCCTGATTTCAAATTTTACAGTGCGTTAATGACTAAAAAGGCTTTCATTAAAATGCTTCGACTTTTACGTTCGAAACCTGGAAAAAACGATGATGGACAAAATAAAAACGCAAGCTGAAAACACTAAATTAAAAAGACGATATACTTATACGCGTTCAATTAATTAGTGGCTTGAGACCCTTCTGTTTTCCCATTTCCGTAGTTTATCACGGATAAAGAGAGCTCATAGCGTAATAATAAGCTAAAGAGCAATTAAAGTTTCAGTACTGAAACTGCGACAGAATCCGTTGTCGCTACTGTAATTAGGAAATTAAGCAACCGGATGACTACTTGAAACAAAGAATTCCACTGTGTCGAGATCAAGAGAATTGCTTTCAGGCAGAGTTTAATGACTATCGATTACAAGTAAATTTTTAAAATGTAACCTCTTTCGTTCATTTATTTTCTGTTTACAATTTGAAGAAGCAATTTCGTAATTATGCATCGTTTCTGCATCAAAGTCGCGAGTTTTAAATACTAAAGCTTTTATTTTAGAAGAAGGGTTTGAAAATTTGAGTGTGTAGGATACGGACCATCAGGAATATCTATTGTTTTTCAAAAGCAGGTTTAAGTCAAAAAAGCAAAACCCTATTACTGAAGATTATCATTTCTAAAAGGTTTCTAATCTGGAAGGTTTGTACTGAGGGTTGTGATTAAAAAGTCTCTTTTGAAAACTGAAGTTAAATATACGTGATATTTTTTTAGTTAAACATAGAATGGTAATTTTCTATGTAAAACCAGACGGATTCGAAGATTTTATTCAACTACCCGAATTCTTTAGTATGACCTGAATCGTGGTAAATATTCGAAGAACGTAAATAATAATCTTGATATATATCAATCCTCCAGGAGGTTTATGTTAAAAATTGACCAGTAGTGACCAGAATTGTTTTGCAAAAATTGTTTGTCACCAATTCTGTGCATGGGACAATTTGTTTTCCCTACATCTTTATTTCTCCCAGTTTTGTCTCGAAGAGGTATCTCGTCATTAGTAAAAGTAACCAGATCATTATGGACGCAATAACTCGTCTAAACCATTTAGAGGGTTAATAAAAAACTTTCCGAAGACTTTTCAACCCTCAGAGGTTCTGTACACCTTATTCAACCATACAAACTGCAATTTTCCCTGCACGATTTCTAGCCTGTTTTTGACTATGTCATAGTGATGTGTGAGTCAATTCATGTTCTTAAATTGGGCATGTGCATTTATTTAAAGTATTTAATATTTACAATATGATATACTAGACACTGCGTGTCTAGCCCGGCGTTGCCTGTGCCCGTGGTGTAAACTATTAATTTGGTGTAAAATGTTCCGCAGATTTCAAATCCGTTGAAGATATATTCAATTTAAAAATTATTTATTTAAAGAAAATCCTGTCTTTAGGTTTCAAACTTAGGTAAAATTTTCCGCAGATTTCAAATCTTTTGAAGATATATTCAATTTAAAATTATTTATTTAAAGAAAATCCTATTTTTAGGTTTCAAACTTAGGTAAAATTTTCCGCAGATTTCAAATCCGTTGAAACTATATTCAATTTAAAAATTATTTATTTAAAGAAAATCCTATCTTTAGGTTTCAAACTTAGGTAAAATTTTCCACAGATTTCAAATCCGTTGAAGATATATTGAATTTAAAAATTATTTATTTAAAAAAAATCCTATTTTTAGGTTTCAAACTTAGGTAATTTTTCCCGCAGATTTCAAATCCTTTAAAATTTTTAATCTATCATTAGCGATTCCGATTTTACGAAAAAGAAACTTAACAATCCCAGTCAATATGTTTTTTATTTCTTGCTCTCAGCGGAAATGGAATGGGACAGGAAATGTAATGTGTTTCATTTTTTTTTTAACGCGAAGGAAAGAAGATGCAATCTTTTTTTTTCGGAAAGAGAAAGTTAGCGTGACGTGACAATCTCTTGCGAAAATATAAAAGATATATTCAATTTAAAAATTATTTATTAAGAGAAGATAGTATTTTTAGGTATCGATCCAAAGTGAAATTTTCCACAGATTTCAAATACGTTGAAATGTTTACTCTATCTTTAACGGTCTAGAAGATGGAAAAAAGAACTACATAACTAAAGTTAAAACTTTTTTTTCATCCTCTGCTAGAAAATTATTCCTCTGCTCAAAACGAAAACGGAAACGGGGAAAATAAATTTAGAATCTATCATATCTTTATGCGGTTGCCATTCCAAAGAAAACAATAGTGATTAAATTTCATTAAATTAAGGAGGTCCGAAACACAAAAATCGTCAAATTTTCGTATTTTTTTTATAATTATTTTAAGAAATTCTCAGTGTTTTTCTGCTTAAAATGAAGTCTAAATCATGTTTCTATCTTAATTAGAACTAGAGATATAGTAATTTTTGTGGCGAGTTGATTTGAAAATCTAACACTCTTGACAGTTGTTGTCATGGCAACAACATCTGTATTTAAAACTTTAAACTCGTTTTTCTCCATGATACATTTTTTCAAGATTTCCTGTATTCAAATTGCTGTAAGTCGAAAACCGATAAAGTTTAAGGGTTGAAATTTGGAATATATCTTTTTCAAACAATATACTTTAATTTTGATTCAGCAAATTTAAAACAAATATTTACTTTTAAAAAGATGACTTAAAAAAAAAAAATACCTTAAAATTTAAAAAAATTTTCATTCAAATATTTTTTATTTTTTATTAAATTAATATTTTTTAAATTGCTGAATCAAAATTAAAGTTTATAAATTTCTGAATAATTTACTGCAAGAATTTTGAAAGTTGATCAAGAATATTTTAAGTTTTAGCAATTTAAAATGACCCCTCTTTTTTTTCAAAAAATTTTATTTTAAACATTTTAAAAAAATTTTGGAAAAATTTTGTGTTGTGATTTCTGCTATTAGTTAGATGGGTAATCAGTACAAAAAAATTCTAAATTCTAAATTAATTAATGAAAAAAATTTTCAATGTGTCCCGGACCCCCTTAATGTAAAATTCTTCTAGATTGAATTTTAAAACTTCGCCACGACCCAAAAATTGAAAAACATTTGGACTACCTGCGTGCTAAATCTCATTGCTGTAAGTGCCGTAAAATCGTCAGAATTTTGAGGCCGCGAAAACAGACAAACACTTCCTTTTCTAATATTATAGAAAGTTTCAAAATCCCCCCACACTTTCCACTGTAAGAACACGTCTCACTCATCCTCTGAAGTGTACAACAAATCTGTCCTTATTCGTGTTCATTTTCAGAATAGCACCCAATATTTCATGTTCTTGATTGTATCAGAACTCAGACACTGTCATCCATCGATGTTCGTTCACTTGAACAAGTAGCAACTAGAACACAAGAACAACTGTTCTTGTAGCCTATCTGTGTTCGTGACCAACGTGGTGAAAGACAGTGAATCGTGACAGACATATTTTAACCATATGAATACTTACAAGAATCCTTTCGAACATGATATGTGGTTATTCAGTCATTATGGTGTTATGAGAAGCAAGGTAAGAGCAATTGTATTCAAATAGAAAATCTTGAGACTTTCAGAGGTTTAAGGCACGGTGTACACATCCGGTTTTCCGGTGCGGCGCCGCAGCGGCAAAGCAAATACTGTCTGAGATACATTAGGCCCGGTGCAAATGGATGGACAAACTGAATTAAATGCATCCAAAGGTAACAAATGATTAATATACATGAGTAATATATGTTTGACAGTTCTTAGAGCAACAGACCCTTCCAACATTTGCTGCAATTCCCACACTACAATAAACTGAAAGAGCCCATCGATATATGCTTGCTAACTACTTTCACTTTCTCAAAAATGAAAAACAAATATCAAATAGAAGTGAAAAGTGTTACAAAATAACTATTTTATTAATGAGAATTGTGTTTACCCAAGTAGTTTTGAAACGACTGTTCCATAAAGGACACAAGCAAATGACCATGAATCGAAATGGACAAACTAATCTAAATACATCCAAAGGTAACTAATGATTAATAGACATGAATAATGTATGGTTGACAATTCTTAGAGCAACAGACCCTTCCAACTTTTGCTGCAATTCCCACACTACAATCAACTGCAAGAGCCCATCCATATATGCGTGCTAACTACCTTCACTTTTTCAAAAATGAAAAACGAAAAACAAATATCAAATAGAAGCGAAAAGTGCAATTTATTTCCTTCTCAGGCATGCACATATAAAGCGAAAGCACACTCAAGACCTGTGTCAGACAACAAGAAGCGCTGTCTCTACGTGCTTTCATGCATATTTAACTAGATAGTATGACGTGTTTGTGTAACTCGCCTTCTTATTTTATCGCAGGTATTTCTCTTTTGATGCATGCGTTCAATTCTTACGTGATTAAATTTTTGATGTAATCTCCTCGATGCTGAAGCGGTGGTATTTGCCGAGGTGGTTTGATAAAGTATTCATATTGTTTTCGGGGCTCCACTTAAGGCACATGGGGAGAAAAACTCGCATGATTAGATTTTTAATCAAGCTTAATAAATTTTAAATCTCGCAGATTGCTCCGTTTGATAAAGATAAATATTGTCTTTCTGAGTTTTTTTTTAATCTGTGTTTTGCTTAAAAGAAATTAAACATTTAAGTATTTATTATTAATGAGAGTTCTCGTTGTATGCATGCTCTAAGTTCTATAAGTATTCATGTACTGGTATTCATGAAGCTAAGTATAGTCAATGTAGAGTAGAATCTTGATTATTCGTGGTAATGTGGATCGAGGTAACCTTGTATAACCCTAAACGGAAAATAAGATAGGACACACAGATATATTTAGTATCAACTCGGATATACGTAGTAAGGTACAGCTACACTCTACGTTTATGAGGGATGGCAACGGCTTGGCGATTTTTTTTTGGCGCACTTATAGTTGCGAGTTACGATAAATTAAGGCAACCCATTTTTCGTTACGGTTGTTGTGGTTATCATAGCAACCTCGGCAAACGGAAACTTTCAATTTTCATTTTGAATATTCTAGAAAGTTCTTCCAAAATCCGTTAAAATCGTTTGATTTCATTGATTCGTTTGAAATGTTTTCTTTCCTCCCATTGGTTATTTTGTTTTTAAAATATTCTTTGATTGCATTGGTCCTTTTAAATCGTTTTCGGTGATACCATTGGTCCATTTATTTCTATTTTGACAGTTGTGGAATTTTTATTTTATTATAATAGTTTTCGCAAAAGGATTAAGAGTTTTTTTTTTTTTACCATTTTTGTTTTCACTGTGTTTTTACGAAAGAATTCTGACGTTATCAGGTTGTATTATTTCTTGCTTTTTTTCTTTTGTAAATCTTTTTCTTTTTTAAAATGCCCACTGTATTTAGTGTAAGTGATAAGTTGCAGGGTATTCTTACCCAACATTCGTAGCTTAGTTTCTCTGCTGGTTCACAAATGTGTTTTAATATGTGCTTAAGCTTACTTCTTTTTTTGAAAGATTAAAAAATATATACTTTTTAAAGCGTTCTGAAATATGTTTAAAAAGTGTGGTGTAAAAAGAAAAATATTATGACAGAAAAAGAGTTAGGAAATAATTATTTCCTTGGCGACTTAAGAAGTGCGCCAAAAAAATCGCCAAGGCCATGGCCATTGCTCATATACGTAGAGTGTAGCTGTTCCCACTACGTTTATGAGCGGTAGCAACGGCTTTTGCGGGTTTTTTTGGCGCACTTCTAGTAGCGAGTTACAGTAAATTAAGGTAACCCATCTGGCTTTACGGTTATTGTGGTTTTTATGGCAACCTCTTATATTCATGGCAATATTTTTGAAAGAATTCTTTCTTTGGCAACATTAGAACTACACCAAACAAATCGCCAAGGCCGTTGCCACTGCTCATAAACGTAGACTGTAGCTGTACCCGTAGTAACACAAAATAGTCCACATAAAAATATACTCTATAACAAAATAAAAATAAAAAATTTAAGAAGGGCTGGGCTCAATCAACTTGAAACAGCACTGACTGGGGATATTTTATCTTTAGTGACGAGTCCTGACGACAACCGTAGATGTGTCTGGAGAGGTCCAGGGCAGCGTGGGGATCCTGCCCTTACTATCGCACGCCACGCATGCCCACAACAGGGTGATATGGTTTGGGTTGCCATCTTCTTTGGAAGTCATTTCTGGCACGATTACAGCACAGCGGTACGTAGACGACATTCTACGACCGGTTGTGTGACCGTTCCTTTTTCGACACCCCGGACTTGCTTTTCAACTAGATAATGTCCGGCCGCACACGGCACGTGTTGCAATGAATTGCCTTCAAGCTTCCCCAACACTTCTCGGACAGCTAGATCTCCTGATCTCTCTCCTGTAGAGAATATTTGGGACGTTATGTGAAAGCAATTGCAACCATCCCGGAATGTTGAGAATTTAGCTCGACAGTTGGAGACAATTTGGCAAGAAATTCCGCAGGACACCATCCGGGAACTTATTCAGTCTATGCCACGCCGGGTGACAGCTTGCATCCAGGCCAGAGGTGGACCAACGCCTTATTGACTTCCTCCCTTTGTAACGGTCAAACTCTGAAATAAATTATTCAATTGTTCTGAAATTTTAATCCTTTGCTTTTCTATGTATGTTCTTCACATCCACCAATTTTTACGCAATCGGATAACTCCTTCTTGGGGCGTCGATTTTTTTTTGTTATAGAGTGTATATATGTTACTATACTGTACTGCATGTTATATGTACTGTACTACATGTTACTACTATTGCTGACAATAATAAAGGATTATTCTTAATCCATTATGTATCTTTCTAGTAGTCAATGTACAGTAGAACTTTTATTATCCGTCGTAATGCGGTCCGAGGTCATCTCATAAAACCAGACACTAGTGTAATCTGTAGTATGTAGAACACTCGTATATACATAGTTATGCACTCTGGTATATGTAGTAGCACAAACCAGCCTGTGTTAAAGTTTTCTTCTCTACATGTTGCTACTACTTCAACTTAAAAATTCGTCAAATGTTGTTATTTTTCCTTTATGAATCTTTCTATGTGCAGTCACTGTATAGTAGAACATCTCATTATCCGAGGAAATGCTAAAAGAAGTCACTTCGTACAACCATAACCTGGTATTATCGGACTACCAGAACTCTTGTAGGAGTACGTAGGACATTTGATAGTACAAAACAACTTGTGCGAATTACAGAAAAAAAATTATGTACTAAATATTGCTACTACTTCTGAAAATTTCACAGGATTCTTTTTAATCCTTTGTGAATCTAACAAGTGAAGCAACGCGTTTCTTTTTCGCGAATATTTTGTGTGGAAACGAATGAATAAATATTCCGCTATAGCGAAAATAAATTCACAATGAAAATTTGCGATTGTCCGTGTCGTTGACGTAATACAATGCACACCAATATGCATGACGAGAATACAATCCACACCAATCTACCATAGTTCAAGGCTGATGTTCTCTCTAAATGCCGGCAATGCTTCTTTCCAGTGCTAAGTGTATTACTACTGGGAAGCAAACATCAACTGTGCTTTAATTTCTTCTTTAATATTGTACTATCCATTATGTTGCACCTTGCCCCATGAAACCAAAACATCCATCCATTATGTTGCAGTGTATATTTTATATTCTACAGATTCCTTTCTTAAAAATATATAATTTCTCAAAAAATTTAAGGACGAAAATATACTATTTTTATATTTATTGTTTTTTATTCCAAATTTACAGAAGAAAAAATAAAAGTTGGTAAATTTACATATTTAACAACTTTGTTTTACAATCGATATGAGGTATTTTCCGTCAAACTAAATTTAGGTGTCGATAGTGTTTCCTGTACGCATTCCAAACGTCAATTTAGATGATTTGTTTTTAGAATATGATTTAAGAATGGTGGCGATAAAAATTCGGAAGAATAAATTCCGAATTGGTCTAGGATAGTTTATTCCATTGAAAACAAAACAATGCCAAAGCGGCGATGATAATCAAGATAACCTCAATATAAATCATGCGAGAGCATTTGTACAGCAGATATAGCCTTCGCAAACCGTCTAGTTTGCTTGTTTACACCGAAAATGCCTCTCATGTACACAAAGGGTGCTAGATTTAATCCAGTAATATGAAAGTTTACCACATACCTGAACAAAACGTTCTGATATTAGTAATTATGATTCCAATGCCTTTAGTGCACAAAGATATTTGTTACAAAAATATGTTTGTCATTACTATGCATTAACATTTCCCGAGCTATGTTACATATTATTCATTCGAAAGATTTATATTTAAAACATCATTTCCCACTAGTAGAAGACCGGTCTCATCCACAAAACACACTACACTATAGTAAAAAAAATCAAAGGTTCAACATTTCATATTTTATTTGATGCTAAATTACTATAAAAAGTAGTTCATTGATGACTTTTCTAAAAAGTGTTCCGTAATGTCAAAAAAACTGAGAAACGCTGTCTTTTAGATTTAGTAAAAAGTGAAGACTTTCGTATAACGTATTGTATTTTTTTCTGCTTATAGAGACTTAATTTGAGCGAGGATGTCGCAGGAGCTACATTTATGGCTGCTGGAAGCTCAGCTCCGGAATTATTCACAGCAATTTTAGGTAAGAATTTTTCAAAATGAGAAGTCAAATAGATAATACTTGTCTTTGAAATTTTGTTATTGAGAATCTTTTGAGTCTACAATATTATTATAAATTGATTTAAATGTTTAATAACATTATATATTAAGGGATCTTTTTTTAAAGATCATGAAAATGTTAAAATTAGTTGACTACTATTTTTTGAAGAGACCAATGTATTTTGCATTTTATGTGTTAGGAAATTTTTAAAATGTTTATTGATGATGGAGTAATGCATTGAGATTCAACCAGGTTTGACAGTTATGGAGTATTGCTTCTACTCCTCAACACAATGACTCATTAAATACATCCTTCTAAGGATTCCTCGAACTCTTTCAACTTTTAGAAAGATTGTATTGATGTTATCATCAGAATAAAATCGTTTGGAATTATTTAATTGTTCCTTTCCTTGTAATTTAGTCCTTTGGATCGAATTTTTTACCTGTTTTGTCGAACAGAATCCTTTCAATAGATTATATTGCTCATTTCCTTGCAATAGAATGTTTTGGAAAGATATTACTAGTCCTTCACTAACAATAGAATCTTCTTGAAATACTGTATTGCTCATTTCTTTAGAAGAGAATCCTTTGGAAAGATTTTACTGAGTTAAGAAGGTCAAAATTAGTTAGAAATCATACGGGGAAAACTGCAAGGTGGAGTTATGCGTGTGAACACCTTAGAATGTTAAATGGTAATTGTCGTCACATCCTTATAAATTAGTTAGAAACGCGAGATGTCCAAATACTTTTGTGACTACTGCCTCTTAAATATTTGAATTTCATAAATATTCATTCTTCGTTGTTGTTTCAGGTGTTCTGGTAGCTAAAGGTGACGTAGGCACGGGAACCATAGTTGGTTCAGCAGTCTTCAATGTCCTATTTGTAATCGGCATTTGCGGAATATTTTCTGGGAGAGTGAGTGATCTTTGAAGTTTACCTTAAGAATTTCATGATTTTAAATTCAATAAAAATTTAAACATGTGCATTTTAGACCGAGAAAGTGTATCTGTGGTTCAAATATACTCTATTGTAACGGTTATAACATGTTTTGGCTCCATCTAAGTCGCAATATAACCAGAAAGTACCCATTTCAACTATTCATATTTACGCTACCGAATCTTTTGGACTGAAAAAATGTTTTGACTAAATGCTAAAATATACTATACCGCATGTAAAATCAGCATTATTCAAATACTTATAAATACAGATGTGAATTAATTGAAAGACGAATGAAAATGTTTACAATTATTTATTTTCAATTCAGTGATCTTTGTTACATAACTTTAAAAAAAATTATCATTAAATTGTCTTAACGAAGAATGTTAAGCAAACATCCTGTTCACATACACACCAACACCATCACACACCTCCATAATATTTCAATATTTTCAAAGTTTGTTTGATTAACTAACTATATTAGCAGCAAAAATAGTTTTTATACTTATAAATCAATTTTAACTATCTCCGAAAAATATATCGTATTAATTGGTACTGTTCTAACATTTCCTTAACCATCCAATTGATTTCGTCGACATATCTCGTCCATAAAATCTGACCAATTTTTCTAATGACGAGATATCTCGTCATTATGCCATTTTTATTGCGATGATAAGATCAAAATCAGGTCAGCATTATTCTTATGACAAGATATCTCGTCCATCAATATCTGGTCAGTTTTTGCGGACAAGTTTTCATTTTAATATCCTATATTATTTCCTTTATGTTTGGAATATAGAGCGTCTGTGTATATTTCACTAAAAGTTATTCGAAAGTTAAAAAAAAACATTCACGTTTTCTTAGGTATTGGAACTAACATGGTGGCCATTATTTCGGGATTCAGTTTTCTATTCTGCAACAGTCATCATTCTCATAGCAGTAAGTGTCTTTCACTGTTCAAAAGAATCTTTTGAAGCTGCTTGTCTACAAGCATTTGTATTATCTTTTTTTAACTACGAATGTTAAAAAAATAACTATTGCGGCATCTGTTGTTGTCATCACTGCCTTGTTTTTCCTGTTTCCGATTTATATGTATTGAATCCACTGCACTTAATATTCAAGATGGCTTGGAGGAATGAATTCGAAAGAATCGAAAAATTCTACCACTTTGATTCTACGAAAATAGTTCCATGTCTGGGTGCAAGCGGTCCCTGTAGCAACAAGACTCATTAATTTTGCAAAGAGATGACTTAATTTAATTTCGTTTTAAACTAATATTGTTGGAGGAAAGGGGGTAGGCTACTGATATAGATAATCTCGGCTGGGAGTGAAAAATCTTATCACATATATTTCTTATTCGCCCGGTCAGGAAACGAAACTCAGCAGAAGCCTTCCTTGGAGAGTCTGGGTAAATGTCACTGAAGGGAAGAAAGCATTAAAACAAGATTTTTCCTTGGCAACATGGACAAGTCTTTCTTTTAGATGGTGCTTCAAGAACTATTTAATCCAAAGCCTCGAAGTGTAAAAAAAAAACAGACAGTGTAACGCTTTTTGGGTGATCTTGGTTTCTTCTTGGTGATATAGTCTGCTATCTCAATTCCGATTAAGTTGAAGAGCCAGGCATGGACGCATGCGCACAGAGCTTTGTTTTATTTCGTCCAGTCTCTCGATTTAAATACTTGATCTGTTTGAAGGTTGTGGGGAAAAAGCATGAATCCTAACCCTTAACTGCTGTATCACAAATCGTCTCGTAACTAGTGTGGAGGGGTCTCTCAGACCTCGCTCATTAAAGTGCGTTTAAAGTTGATTAATATAATATATTAATGAAAGATTCTTTAGATAATTAATATTTATACATTTTAAAATTAGATAACTCTATTCTTAACATGAAATATATTTTATATTACTATATAAGTTGAGTAGATTCCATGTCTCTTCGGGTTCAGCTTTCGGACCTAATTTTGCAGGACGTTTCAACCCTGGAAACTGTAAAACTATTTTGTGTTTTGGTGTACTAATGGCGCGATTAGGTTCCCCCCCCCCGGACATCCCATTTGAAGTTATTTTTCCGTAGAAATATTCTTCTTGTGAAGACGCACTTGAAATGGCTTCATCTTCATCTGCATAAATTTTCGAATCCGTTTCGTGTTCGTTTTCAATAATATTAACCGAAATCTCACTGTTCCAGAACTCTATTTCCGACCAACTATCAACAATATCCTGTATTTCTTTTTGTATAAGAAACATAGGTCGTTTCTTAGTAATGTTTGTTGCCATTTTAGGCTCTCTGCCGAAATTCCCTACTCAAACTTAGACGATTTCATTCAACAAGAACGGTAACGCAAATGCTGTGAAGGGGGTCTAAGAGACCACACGGGAAATGCAAATAGTGTAAAACACGAAATAGTTGGGGCTGTCAAACCAGTCTTGAAATGTGGCTTCTGTTGGACGTAGTAGGAAGGTACTGAAAAGGACAGGGACCAATATTCACTTTAAGGGGTCGAAACGACCTGTCAAAAATGACTCGAGGTCTGTGAGACCCATGACAGCAGTTAAAGGCTAAATTATTTATTGGTTGAGGTGATTATCCAACGTGATCAAAACCACTAGTCTGAGCTTCGATGTACAATCAACTAAGCCAATCAGCTCGATCTGTAAGCCCACGTGACTTACCCTTCAGAGATCTTACGACAGCTACTCCGCCCACCTGCTCTGTCTATTTCATTAGAAGGTTGATGGCGAAGGTGCTCATTGATGCGCCAATATGAAAAACTCGAATTCATTTCTCCAAGTATCCCCTGTGGACGTGATGGCTCAGTTGAAAGAATAACGGATTAGCAACCGGAGGTTTGCGAGTTCAAATCCGACCATATACCGTCGTGTACAAAGGGGTCTGGTGCACATTAAATCTGTCGTGGTTTCAAATGTACTCATGTTGGTATGGGGGTGGGATTTTAAAGAATGTGGTGCCAGCACAAGCGCTGCCTTGTCATCTGACTATGGTTAAAAAATACGTGGTGTTGTCTTTTTGGATCTTTTAGTTTCAAATTACAAATACAAATACAAATACAAATATTGACGACCAGCTACAGGCTCAAGCCCAACAAGGCTGGTCCCTTGTTTATGAATTCCCCAATTCCCACTGACTATCCAATTGTGTCTTAAATTCGTACACTCCCTTTGAATTAACTATATTTTCTGGCAACGCGTTCCAACTGTCTATTACCCTATTAAAGTAGTAGTTTTTCCTTAAATCCCGATTAAAATGTGTCTTATTCAATTTATACCCATGACCCCTTGTTCTGTTATCCCTATTGAAATTTAAGCCCTCTGTGTCCCCTTGTTTTACAAACTTGAAAAGCTGAATCAAATCCCCCCTCCTTCTTCTTTCCAGTGTATATATGTTTATACAAATTGATCCCGAACCGTCGCCAATAGCCCTTTATGTTGCTCCAGCGCGATGTTAATTTAAAAGAAATAACAAGCATCTCCTTTATAAAATTGGATATTTGTTTCTATGGTAACAAACAAAGGCATACTTTGTGCCTGGAGCAATTCTCATGGTAGATACATAGTATAACTTTCTGATTAGGTCGATGAATATTTACAATTATTAAACCTATTGTACAAATCTAAGGTTTGGTATTTGAAAATTAGAGGACTCGTATATAGGTGTAAATAGATTTTTAGATAGTAATACAACGTATACTAAGTTGCTAATATTTATTACTGATACGAATACTGTTTTATAAAATGAGCAAAAATTTAAATCTATTTAAATTTCAAAATGAAATTAACGTTTTGTTAACTTAATTTTAAAATTTATTGTATACAAGTTGTATTAAAAAATTCAAAGTTCTAGTTAATTTGATGCATAAACTTCGACCTCTACTTTTCAGATTATCTTTGACAGTGAAGTAACATGGTATGAGTCAGTCATAATGATGACAATTTATGCTTGTTATATAATACTTATGAAGTAAGTATACCACCTTGTTTCCTCTCTTTCTTTTAAGATATTTAATTCATTGTTAATGTAATATTGCTATCTTGGTAATAGTAATAATAACGCAATATTTGTGACGTATTTTCCAATAATCCACTTCACTTTTATGTGATAGAAATAAACATTAGATTTTATAAAGGTATTAGAGTTGGACATGTAGTTTTGAAGCGTCTCCTTGTAAAAGAGCTTAATTTGCAGTTTCTTTAGAATAGCTGTAAATCAAGCTTCTTTAGAGTAAATGATGTCGATAAAAAAGAATAAAATATACAGATAATAGATGAATAGAATACAGGAGATAATAGTAGAATATGCCTTTGTATGTAAAACAGTTGTACAATTAATTGTTTAAATAATCTACACATAATTTCAAAACATCAGAAAGTTGAGAGCATCTTAAGTTCTGATATCCACGAAAGGTTGTACAATTAATTACTTAAATAATCTACACATAGTTTCAAAACATCTTATATTGTTATTATTATTATTATTGTTCTATAAAATATTATTAAATTCTCAAATGAAAAAAACCTTATTATAATTTTATATAAATGGAGGAAATTAATACCACACTTGCAATCCTCTAAAAATAATAAAAATTGTTACCCGTCAACATATTCCGAGCATAAAATGCCCTTTTCCCTTTCCTTCAAATTGATAGTTTTTCAATGGCGAGCTTCACATTTTTATAAGCTGAAATTTTTTAGATACCTTTGAAAGAGAAGCAAATTGTCATGTGACAATCGCTGTAATATCAAAGAAATCTTCTTTCGAGTACATAAAATATTTTCTATTTTAGGTTCAACAGTGATGTACATTTCTGGGTTTCTAGAAGATTAGGTATCGAGGATGACACTTCGCAGAATGTAGGAATACTAGCGCAAGGCGATAAAAAGAACTACAGCTCTTACGGTAAAGTTAATTCTCAGAATAGAGTTTATAAGACCAGTTAACATAAGCTACTTCATTCATTTCATCTCACCAATTCTAACGTCTGATATATTCTAACCCTACTGGTAATATACGTTTTATTTCAATTGTACTTTCAATGAAGGATCTAAAGATATAATCTAAAGAGTTTTAACCACATTATCTAAATGAACTTGTTATAGTGTTTAAAAATTTATTCATACATTGTTTTTAATATGCAAATATATTCAGAATTTGCTCAGAATATGCTGTGAAGTTAAATTCAGGTACTATCGAAAGGTTTTAGAGGGACTGATCAGAATTTAATCCACGTGATTCTTTAACTGAAAATTTGGAAGGACACAATCAGTGTCCAATCAGGATAGTGTTCAGCAGTTGAGGTCATGTAATTTAAGTTTGCACTGGGCACTCATTTCGAATGTGATCTGTATCCCTTAATCATGTTAAGGTAGGTATTTTAATTGGCATTGCACTGGAGTAACGCAACGGGGTATTGTGTTAAGAATGGAGTTTGCAAATAGCCAACCAACTGGTCTGGTGATTAAGGTGTTAGCCTCTAGATCAGAATGTTCTGGTTCGAATCCGGGTCAGTGCATAGATAGATGTTTGTAAGCGTATGGTGTAGAGACGGCTGGTGCGCCTCAAATCTGTCGTGGCCGAATGTCCTCAATTTCGGCAGGTGTGGAAGTTTGGAGTGTGGGGTGCCAGCTCAGGTGTTGCCTCGTCATCTGACCTTGGTTCAAAATTACGTGATGTTGTCCTCGGATCTATACCTAAGAGGACTCATCCCGGTCCTTCGTCAATTGCCCGTTGTGTTGGCTCTAGTACGACGTTAATTCAATATTGCCAAATAACCATCCTTTGCAAATGAGTTTACATTCACGAAAACATAACAGAATATATAATCCATTTCAAGTTAAGGAATGTGTATGTTTTAAATAACGTAGCACTGTAGGAATACAACGGGCTATTAGCAACGGTCTCGTATCAATCCCCAAAGGAAATATCCCAGAACAACAAGTAATTTTGATTTCGAGGTCACACCTGAGAATTGCATTCCACTCTTCAAACTTCTACATCATGCCAACGTGAGGACAATTAAGGACATGACAGATTTAACGTGCATCAGCATCCTTTTTACAGAATAGTTTGTGGTTGAATGTAAACTCGCAAACCTCTTGAAGTTTTGGAAATTTTACAGGGAATGGTAATGGTAATTTTAGTTAACGTCGTTCTTGAGCAACACAACGGACTCTTGACGACGGACCGGGATCAATCCCTTAAGGGAGAGATTCGAGGACAACACCTCGTAATTTTGAACCACGGTCAGATGACGAAGCAACACCTGAGCTGGCACCCCACTCTCCAAACTTCCACACCAACCCAACGTGAGGACTTTCGGTCACGACAGGTTTAAGGTGCACCAGCCGCCTCTACACTATACGCTTACAAACATCCATGCCCGGACCGGGATTCGAACCAGGAACCTTCCGATCTAGAGGTTAACACCTTAATCACCAGACCAGTTGGTCGGCATGGAAATTTTACAGGAAATGTACGCCTGGATAAGGAATTCTTATCATTCCATGTTTAGGTAGTAAATATTAACTTGCATCTTAAAAGTACCATATCTGATATTAGTTCATAAAATTTCAATTTTACACAGTAATTTTAACAATATTTTTTTAGTTATTTTGCAACAGCCTTCTTTATTGGGCAAAGTGCAAACTGAAACCTTTGCACTGCGCAAAACCTGGCTGTAGCTAACGCACCACCAGTTTCTCTCTTGTAGCTTTAACTATCTGCTATTGTCTCGTGAAAATGTATCCGTCATAGATCTTGATTAAACTAAATTGATGTTATTCGTGGTACTATCATTATATGATGGTACCTACAAGGTCCAACAGCTATCCAAACCTTTTAATGCATACATTGGAAAATTTAAAACATAAATATATCTGTCAGAATATGTGAATGTAAAAAATACAGCAAATTAAAAATTGCTTTGTACATGAGAATGGTAAAACATACCGTCGAACCATCTTTTCGACCTAAAATGACTACATGGATGTTTAGTGTTTTGGGGGGACGCAATCTCCCCCTCCTAATGACTACATCAGTCGAATTCTCCTTTCCTTACCTCCTTCAAATGTGTTCGGATGAACACGCCGTGGCCATTTTGTCGAATGTTTAAGGAATCATTGAGTATAAGTTCAATTAAAAAAAGAACAGAGCAATTAAGTTAAAATTAAGGTTTATTTACAAGTTAGTTACAAATGTTACATAAAAGTTTCAAGTTAACTGGATTGTTTAAACTTAAAATATTAATTTACAGAACTGTTGTTTCCGAGCAAAACGCTTAAGCAAGGCCTCCCACTATCTGTCCACACTTCCTTCTTCCAAAAACACCCCGTTGGGTTCTTCGCGACCAAGGGGTCGTACACAAGTTGCCAATGTCTCAAGGGTGCCCGGGACCGGACTGTACAACGTCAGTATCATTATGATGACCCACTTTCTCAGTCAATACCAAAGAAAACTCTCGAAAACTAGTCCATTTCATTTTTTTTTAAACTGGGTATTCCATGTAGGCTTCTCTTAAAAAGCCTAATCACGTTGGGTTGGCGTGGAAGTTTGGAGAGTGGGGTGCCAGCTCAGGTGGTGCTTCGTCATCTGACCGTGGTTCAAAATTACGAAGTGTTGTCCTCGGATCTTTCCCTTAAGGGACTGATCCCGGACGCGATTTCCCAAACCCTCACAGATACTGCACCGCCAGGTGACAGGCCGGTCGCGCTGGATGACGATTTGTTGCTGAACCAATTAAATTGACCGGTTATCGGGTTGCACTAGGACGACTTGGCGCTGAAGAAATCTCGCCGCACATTCTTCATGTTCTTAGTGTTATCTTGATTGTGTTACACGTGTGGAGCGCATAATGGAAATACAGGGTGGTCCCGAATTCATGGAACAAACTTTAATGGTAGGTACAGGACATTGTAACAATGATTTATTGTATAGGAATGTATAGTCGCAAGTGACGCGGTGAGGCGAAAACAGGGGAAATAACGGCCGAAAGGAAAAACAAAGATTTTATTGAAAGCGTTGTTGACAAGTGTCATGTTTACAGTAATTGTTCAAAATTGCGTCCACCAGTATCGATACATGCTTGACAGCGTCGGTGGAGCGATTGGCGTACACGTTCAAAGATGCCTGGTATTTCACGCACACCTGCAGCAGCTACAGATAAGCGAGCGACGAGATCCTCATCTGAGTCAACTGGAGTCTCATAAACAAGATGCTTTAGATGTCCCCATAAAAAGTAATCGAGGCTCGATAAATCGGGAGATCGGGGTGGCCAAGGGACTGGTCCACCACGCCCAATCCATCGAGTACCAAACGTGGCATTCAGGTAATTCCGTACATCAATGCTGAAGTGTGCTGGCGCCCCATCGTGCTGAAACCACATGCGGTTACGAATGGCGATCGGAACATCATGCAGCAGTTGTGGTAACACTTCTTTCAGAAAAATAAGATAGCTTCCGCCAGTGAGCCGCGTGGGTAGTAAGTATGGGCCAATCAAAGAGTCGTTCACAATACCAGCCAACACATTAATACTGAAACGTTGTTGAAACGCATGTCGACGCGTTGCATGTGGATTATCGGTTGCCCACACATGGGAATTGTGCGCATTAAAGACACCCTCGCGTGAAAATGTCGCTTCATCTGTAAATAGCACATAATCTACGAAATCCGGCTGCAACGCACATTGCTGCATCACCCACAGGCAGAAGTTCACGCGGCGAGGATAATCTGCCGGATTCAATGCTTGTACTTTCTGAAAATGGAAGGGGTGTAAGCGATTTTCGTTTAACACTCTGCATACAGTCTGATGACTCACACCTACGTCACGCGCAACAGTTCTTGTGCTTGACTCGGGTCTATCAGCCACAATGTTCAAGATGCTTTCTTCCAGCCTTGGAGTGCGTACAGCTCTTACTCGACCAGCGCCATGTCTGTTGACGTCGAACGCACCTGTTTCACAAAGTTGACGATGTAACCGTTGAAAAATTCTATGATCCGGCATTCGTCGATCAGGATACTCCGCGCGATACATTCGTAACGCAGCTCTGCCGTTACCATTTGCACGGCCGTACATGTAATGCACGTCTGCTTTTTCTGCATACGTAAAGTCACCCATCGTCTACGGCAGCGCAATTGTGAATGGCGCTTTTCCCTACTGCGATGCATCATGTTCAACAGCGGCTAGACATCTACTGCCCTCTACCGGCAATGATACCAACCGATCACTCCATTTCTCTTTCCTTTTATTTCCCCTGTTTACGCCTCACCGCGTCACTTGCGACTATACATTCCTATACAATAAATCATTGTTACAATGTCCTGTACCTACCATTAAAGTTTGTACCATGAATTCGGGACCACCCTGTAGAATTAATATTGAAAGAAATCCCAAAAGATTTCAAGGTAGTTTTACATATGGAAAATATCATTATTCTTCGAAGTTCCTTGGCAAATGAAAATGACGCTGAAGTTAAAACTTTTTATATGTTGCAAGATAGTTTGTTTCCTTTAAAATGAAACAGTATTCGAACTATAACTAAATATACACAAAAGTTTGCAATTTTTCACTGATAAAAGATGACTTAAATTTTTAATTAACTGATTAAAAAACAGTTTTTTATTACAGTTATTAAAACAAGGATTCTTATTTAAACTAAATGAGAATAAAATTATTAAACTAAAACCAGATGTTTTTTTATAAACTGATGAAAACCTGTTTTTTTTTTTATAGATAAGAGATTTTATAGATTTCTTATAATTTCAAAAGATAAATCCCAATTTAAATATATTAGCATTTAAAGTTACTGCTTATTTAAAGATCCCATTGACTTATTAAAGAAAATCTAAAAACAATCACCCCGTAATATTAATTATTTAATAAGAACTAATCATATAATTAATTAATCACAAATAATGATTAATTAATTAAGATAATCTATTGGACTAATCAATTTGAGCAGATATTACAGATAATTACTACTTTGCATTTAATGTTCATTGCTTTGTTAAACTAAGTTTCTAAACAAAACCCGGTTTAAACCGATAAAATCCGTTTAAAAAAAATCAAATCGCCCTAACTGTTATCCATTGAAACTTCTTGCTAAAAGCGCGACGACGGAGCGATAAGTCGCCAAGAAGTTGGATCAACCTTCCCACAATTCCTTAACGCTTCTCACAGCGATCGGCCTGTCACCTGGCGGTGCAGTATCTGTGAGGGTTTGGAAAATCGCATCCCGGACCGTCGTCAATAGCCCGTTGTGTTGCTCTAGTACGACGTTAACTAAAAAATTACCATTATTATTATTACCTTAAAAAGCCTAAACTTATTTTTATGTTTCTGTTCTTAGTTCCCTTCAACAATGAGATCGACGAGTGTGCTTCAATGCCCGTCACGGCCCACTACAGTATCAAGACACTCCCCGCAGACGAGAGCATCCGGCAATCACCACGGCTGTAAGACCTCTTTCCATATGCACTCTAACGGCCGTATTCACGAGTTAATCCACGGAACAAGTCCGAGTTAACCCGCGGACCAACGATAATCCCCGGGTTATCAAAAAAACCGTATTCACAGTGCCTGATCCGTGGCTCAAACCGCCATTTCGGTGTTACATTTCGATCCTCCGAAATCGGAGAGTTAACTCTCGGGTGAGTGTTACGCATGCGCAGTACTATCTTTTTGCGAAGGAAGCGAGATATACTGTGAACAAAACAAAATGGACGACACACTTCATTCTGGGCTAAATTAAAGTATTCTTGCTAAGACCCGCATTCAACTGATCTTGGACTTGGACACCGCAGGTGTCCCCCTTACCTCCCGTCCAATAGGACAGGTAAAAGTGGTTTATGATGGACACGCTACGGAAAGAGTGGTTTGAGCCCACCGTAACAGAATGTGGCAGCTTTAGGCGAACCCTTGGCTGTGCGCTTCTGCTCTAGGAGCAACTGCGCCGCTGGTTTCTGACTTATATGTTTTACTGCAGTTTGATAGTTAAATTGAGCTTTAGACAGTTGTGATGAGTAGTGATGCCACCTATTGCCGAACGCTGGCAGGTGTAATTACCATTTATCTATGTTCATTGTAGGAGCTCCTCTTGAGGGGGTACATTATACATACAGGGGTTAAACAAAGTAAACATGAGAATAGAAAAAATAATTTGAGGGGCCTATTGTATAAATATTAACGATCTAAGTGCTATTAGCACTGGTAGGATTTGAGCAAAGGTGGAAGTTTACATGAATCGGAACAAGAACGTGATTACACTTTCTATAAAATAGATATGACCAGATGTGTTCTGGTTCGAACTATATTCTGGCTCGCCAGAGTATTGCCCGGTGGCATATTAACAACCTTTACTTGAACAGAAGACATGGGGGAAATTTTAGGCCCGTTGATTCGTTGGTTTCAAACTGTCGACTATGACGTCACTACCTGACATCATCATTACAGCGATGCTTCACATAGACTCGGTACGGTATGAAGTTTGTTTCTACTTGCTTTAATCTACCACACTCAGAACCATCGCCAAAGCCAGATGGTTTCCACGAAATACCGAAATAAAACACGATCTTAAAATTTACTCTCTTAAAAACCCACATAGCAAAACCTCGACAGCATAAATAACGAATCCCAACCACAGATCCCCAGTAATAATGAAAAACTCCCGTTTCCGTTTTCTGTTCTTTTTTTTCCCAAGTGTTCCATAAAGTTCAAAAATGGACTATTTTTAAATTGTGCATGTAGAATCTACACTGGAATTAAAAATGCATTTAAACACAAAACATTTACGATTACAATTACGAATACATGGCACAAACCGTTGAACTGTCGATTGGTAATCATCTAAAAGCTATCGCTATCTTTTTTATTAGTATTCTATTTTCGGTCGAATCAGTTTCAACTTTTTTATCGCAAATATTGCAAGTAAATACTGAGGGAGTGATGGACGTCAAAGATCACGGGGTGAGAAACCAACGAATCAGCGGACTTAAAATTGAAACCAACGAATCAGCGGGCTTAAAATTTCCCCATGTCTTCTATTCAAGTAAAGGTTGGTAATATGCTGCACGGTGAGAGAGCGAACGGAAGAATATGAACATGGCAGGTGCAAATACGTCGTGGAATAAAGATGATTTTGTTAATTTTTACGAATGAAAGAAAATTGACAGTGCAAGTGTTACTTCACTTTACACCAACACACACCCATACTGAGAAGTGCAAAGATAATTGGATTACATTGATTTGTCAAGGTATATATATATATATATATATATATATATATATATATATATTGTATACAATTCTCTCTTGCAAAATTTAAGTTTCCTAAAATCAATTTGAAATTAAATAATTTTGCATTTCTTTTTACCAAACCTAAATTAAAATGGCGTATGCGTTCTATTAAAATCACAATTTGGAATCAATTCTGCGGCGAAGTACGTGCTTGATCATTATGAATGCAGATACGGGCGTAGTAGCAAATGTAAACAATATCACGTGATAGTGAGGAGATGGTAGTAGCCAATCACAGCGAGCGTATCATTTTAATCCGTTGATAACTTAATCCAGCATTTGAGAAAATACGGTTTTTGATGATCCGCGATTTAACTCTGACCCGCGGATCAACTGGTCCTAGGGTTAACTCGAGACTTGTGAAAATCACCGTAAGTATTCTGCAGTGATAGTCCAGAGCATTAAAGTTTGGCCTATTATATGCTGCGTATAAGAGGAATTTCCAGTGAAAACAAAGAAACCAGAGATTTTACAAGCTTTTAGCATAATACTCTCTCTTGATACGTGGCGTTTAACCTATTTGGTGGTATATCTTCGTGGCAAAAAAACTACAAAAAAAGCCTTTTTAAACTGTCGTCAATTCTGCCAAGAGGCAATTCATTTTTCAACTTAGAACTTCCTTCTCCCTTGGAATAAATAGAGCATTTTTGTCTCGACGTGATATATCGTCCTTACCGAAACTAAAAGATAAAATTAGAGCGTTTATATAAACCTATTTATTTTAAATAATCTATTTATCATTGATCAACTGTCACACATACATTCGGAATCCATTCTATGAAATTTTAATCGCTGAAATTGTGTTAGAAATAGACGCCATGTTACCGCATGTCTGAAAGCAACTGCAGGGAGGACGTTTTGTAGCAAACACATTGCCACCACCGACATTAAACTTGACAGGTAAAGCCTCTCACATAAGTATCTAAAATTTAACACGAGATAACAGTAGCATTAATCAAGCAATTGTTGTGTGATTGCGGGTTTTCTAACGTTATTATTCACCATACTTTTATCCGCAGCATTCTAACAATCGTGAACCCTAATGACAAAACGAAGATTCAGTCTTGTCCATGTGTTCTGTTATCCATTTGAAAGGATATACATACTCATGTCCCTCTTTATACACAGTCCAGTCACATTGATGTGACCAACTGTCAAAAGCCAGAATAACCACCTTTGGCAGAGCGGATCGCTGCGAGACGTGCAGGAAGAGAGTCAATTAGGTTTCTGAAGGTGTTCACTGTGATGGTGAGCCATGCCGACTCCAGTGCCGTGGCCAGCTGCGCTAGATTACCTCCCACCTCCAGCCTGGATCCTTCCGGCAATTGTTGCAGGGTGTTTGCTTTCAGACGTTTCACGCCGTATACGCCAACGTCCATTTGTCCGATGGAGCATAAAACGTGATTCATCGGGAAAAGCCACCTGTCGCCACTCTGTGGACGTCCAGATGCGGTACTGGCGTGCAAATTCCAGCTTTCGTCGCCGATGAACAGCAGTCGGTATAGGTGCATTAACCAGACATCTGCTGCGGAGGCCCCTGCGCAGCAACGTTCGCTGAACCGTTGTTGAGGATACACTCTTGGTAGCCCCTTGGTTCATTTGGGCGGTCAGTTGCTCAACAGTTGCACGTCTATACGCGAATACTGACAGACGCCTGGTTAATGCACCTATGCTGACTGCTGTTCATCGGCGACGAAGGCTGGAATTTGCACGCCAGTCCCGCAACTGGACGTCCACAGAATGGCGACAGGTGGCTTTATCCGATGAATCACGTTTTATGCTCCATCGGACAGATGGACGTTGGCGTATACGGCATGAAACGTCTGAAAGCAAACACCCTGCAACAATTGCCGGAAGGATCCAGGTTGGAGGAGGGAGGTAATCTAGCGCAGCTGGCCACTGCACTGGAGTCGGCATGGCTCACCATCACAGTGAACACCTTCAGAAACCGAATTGACTCTCTTCCTGCACGTCTCGCAGCGGTCCGCTCTGCCAAAGGTGGTTATTCTGGCTTTTGACAGGTGGTCACATTAATGTGACTGGACTATGTATATATACAGGTGGAGGACAAAATAATACGAACACCTGTGAAATAATGGAAAATCTTTATTAATAGGGGGTTGGACCACCCTTTGACTGAAGTACAGATTTAATGCGACGTGGGATAGATGCATAAAGGACATGGACAATTTTTAAAGGAATATTAAGCCATTCCTCCTGCAGAACGGTCTCTAATTCCGAAAGTCTGGATGGAGGTGGAAATCGGGAACGAATTTTGGACTCCAAATATTCCCATAAATGTTCAATAATATTGAGGGGGCCAGGCGAGATGTTCAACTTCATCGTCATGCTCTTCGAACCATTCTTGAACACACCTAGCAGTGTGGATAGGGGCGTTGTTGTCTTGAAAAAACGGTCGCTCTCCAGAGAATACAGTCTAGACAAAATGATGGACATGATCCCCTAGAATGCTTAGATAGTGATTGGATGTGATCCTCCCATGCAAAATAACAAGTGGACCAAGACCGCGCTAAGATATCGCACCCCATACCATAATAGAGCCACCCCCATGCTTCACAGTCTGCAAGAGGCATTCAGGATTAAACGCTTCTCTGGGTGTTCTCCAGACATGAGTCCGGTCGTCTGAAATAGTGTGAATGAGACGATTCATCTAACCATATTACCTGTTGCCACTGCTGTAGGAACCAGTTTTTGTGATCTCTGCACCATTGGCGTCGCTTGAAAGCATTAGTTGCTGTCACCAAGGGTTTACGAATTGCCACTCTGCCATAAATGTTCGCAGCATGAAGTTCCCTTTTGACAGTTTTTGTTGAAACGGGGTCCTGGAGATGACTGTTCATTTCGGATGTTATCTCGTATAACGATTGATTGTGCTTTCGGGCTACTATACGCTTCAAGACCCGTCCATCCCTATCAGCAAGCTTTGACTTTCGGCCACTGTTGTGCTTTGAAGACGTCGTCTTACCCTCTTTCGTGAACGCTTTCATAACGGCTGATACCGTACTCCTAGCAAACCCCAAAAGTTTGCTGTTTCCGTAACCGATGCTCCACCTAAACGCGCTCCAACAATCATTCCTCTTTGGAACTCTGACAGGTCTGACATTTCAACTTATCATAGACAGTTCGATAGAGGCATGCAACGCAGGTGACTGCTGTTGAGAGACTGATACCTTCCTCTTCACGCCCACTAGGTGGCAGACTTCTGTTGCAGGTGGCGCGACTGTACTGCAGGATCAGTACTCCAAGATCTGATTAAAATGAATTAATACGTCATACTTTTTCATATTTGTTCGTATTATTTTGTCCTCCATCTGTATATTACGCGCATTCAATTTGAGAGGGATTTTTAATTCTCCAAGTGACAAGATATCTCGTTCATCAATAACTAACCAATTCTGCTTATGACAAGATATTCGTCATCAAGTTAGTGCCGATTTTTTGATAACGCGATCGCTTCAGTTTTTGATAATGACTAGATCAATTATCTTCTAATTAACGAGACATCTCGTCCATCCGGATCTGGTTAGCTTTCCTACTAGCATGACCCCTTGTTCAGGCAACCACAAGAAGGTTAATGTAAACAAAAACAAACTATCTGAGAAAAAAAAAAGATCTGATTAAAATGAATTAATTTTATTTATCACCTTTTTACTATGGTAGCTAGTTAATTAACGTTGCCCTGTAGAAATATCCAAGGACAACATCTCTTAATTTTGAACCACAGTCAAATGACAAGAACAACACCTGAGATGGCACAACACTCTCGAAACGTCCACACCATGTCAACGTGAGGACATTTGAGGCCTCGACAAGTTTAACGTGCACCAGCCCACATGTACACGACTGTCTTTGGCTGAACCTAGTTTCGAACTCTCAACCCTCCGGTTTTTATTCGGATGCTCTTCCAGCTGTGCTACCATGGCCTTTTGACTGTATTCGGAGTTAGTGTGTAATGTAAGGGACATGCTAAAATTGCATTCTTATATCATGCAAGTTACTCCAAGAATACTGAAAATGAAACTGAAGCACTAGAACCCTCTGAATTAAGCCCTACATAAAAAGCTTTTCATAGAAAGATAAATGTAAATGTTATTGGATAGGAAAAATTATTTATAGAGAAAGATCCAATTTCCAGTACCTATTTTTTTTTTGCCGAACACGGCCGGTTCCTTTGAAGTTAAAATACAGCATTTATTACTTGGTATTGGAGATGGAAAAATTGTTTCTTAAAGATACATCTAATGTCCAAGATCTGTTGCTTCGATGAATACGTCTGTATCTAAGAAGACAAAATACCGCATTTACTACATCCCACAGATGAAAGAAGCGTTCCAACGATAACAGTAACCTTACAAAACAGCATGATACACAACATTGAGAAGATCCGTTTCCTATCTAAAGTGATCCCTCCACTACATCTGGGAATTAGGTACTCAACATAATCTCCCCCATCCTTTTCCGGAGTACATTAAGACCCAGATGCGAAGGGAAAATAAGGAATAAAGATAAATATTGTCTTCTTGGGTTTCTTATGGTCAGATACACCAGGTCTAGGTAGAGAATTTATAGGGCCTCGAAGATAAATTGTTTATGAGTCTCGTGCGAGTTGAAAAGCTTTGTAGTTTGTTAAATAGTTATATTTCCTAGATGGTGAGGTCGTCAAAGAATAGATTTTCTAGTGAAAGTGACGGATCTTGTGCGGACGGCTTCATTCTATTTCTCCCGATCGCTCGATTTCAAGATAACTGTCACGTGGTTTTGGTAAAAAGTTGGTATATAGTTCAATTAACGTCATACTGGAGCAACGCAATGGGCTATTGGATACGGCCCTAGGATCAATACCGAAGGGAACCATCGTCAGATGCCGGGATCAACATCTCTGAACTGACACCCTACTCTCCAAACTTCAACTAAACCGTTGTTAATCCGGGACTCTACCGATTAGGCTAATTCGGTCGCCAGGGAGAAGACACGAATACTAAGTTAGGACTAATTATTGATTTATGAATACGGTTCTCGAGCGTACGTAAAACACAAGTTTGTGATTCAACAGCCAATCCGACCCTGTCACTTCCCAAACCCACGTGACCTACCCTTCTGAGATCTTACGGCATCGTCTCCGCCTACATGCTCCATCTATTTATTATCGAGGTCGACGCTCATACAATTCATTTGTCATACGAAAATATATACAGTAGTTGAATTTTAAAACCTGGAAAGTAGTCTTTAAGAATGTATTTATCTCATAAATTTAACTTTATAACAAAAATTTGATGGGAATCACTTAAATCGCTTTCTAAGAATTCATTTAGAGATAAAAACAATTTTAAAAGGTGAATTCAATTGAATATGTGAACAATTTTACTTATAAATGCGATGGTCAGAATACTTAGAATATTATTGTGAATTGCAACAAAGCTGAAAAAAAGAATTAAAGTACTGTGTAAAATACTTATATAAGTATGGAAACATTTTACTGACAGGTGATTGTTTAAAGATATACAATTAATTTACGTTAATGTATACATTTGTTGTATAATTATTTGCACAAAATTTAAGAAAGGTAAATAAAGCTTTTTGTTTCAGACATATATTTAAATTTCAAATTTCTTAATTTTGTAGTTTATCTATACATCAGGCTGCTCTAGTCTTTTTGATGAAAAGGCAATTTCGACCCAAGACACGTTTCAGAGCAGCTGTACATCGTGTAATTATAGAGGTAAGTACTATTTATGTCAATAACTATATATATATACTTTATATATATATATATATATAGAGAGAGAGAGAGAGGGGGGGGGGATAACGAGATAACATGGTATTATTCTTTGACACAAATATATACAAGGTATGACCGATCCACATCAAATCTGGTATACTTTTTCTTCAGACTCCTGTGCGTAACGTAGACTGATATATTAAATCCCTGTTTGATTTGTTCAGATAGGGTTAAAACTAATTAGCAATCCCCTTGAGAATAACAGTAAGTATTGTTATGATTACGGTTGAATCTCAGATTATATTGTCGTACAAGAATTACCCTGGACAGTTGGTTTCCAAAATAAGTTTAACAGAATATAAATTCTACTTATGTTTTAACTAATTTTAAGAACTTCTGAAATTTTACATGCATTTTTCCCCGAGTAGTAACGCAGCTCAAAGAAGTAAATTTCCCAGGAGAGTTAAAGAATACTGAAAGCCTTTGTCATATTTTTTGAATTTGAAATTTCTCGAATTCTTTTATATATTTTTTTAAATGCATAAAAATGTTTCCTGAATTGATTTCCGTGGTTTCTTCGAGTTAGAATCACTTGTGATCGAAAAAAGTATTTTAATAGAATCGTTCATTTGTTCATAAGAAAAATATTTCAATAAAATTATATGTTTATTCAATAAAGTATTTTAATAGAATTTTCGTTTGTTGATACAAAAAAATATTTCATCGGAATCATTTGTTGATTAAAAATGTAATTTATAGAATCGCTGAAAAATAACTATTTTTAATTCTATCACTTTTTTTAATATTGAGATCTTTAAGAAATGTAACGAAATTGAAATGGACATTTGTTAAGTGAAAAAAAATGTAATGATATACACTGAAGAGTCAAAACTATATGACCACCTACTCAATAACGCGTTGCGCCTCCTTTGGCCTGCAAAACAGCTGAAACTCGAATGGGCATAGATGCCACAAGTTCTTGATACATGACTGGAGACAGGTTGTACCAAATGTATAAACAGCGGTCACGCAAAGTCGAGGTATTCGGACATGGTGGTGTTTGAGCTCTGAGCTGCCACTCTATAACACCCCAAATGGGCTCTATCGGATTAAGATCCGGCTAGTTAGGTGGACAGGACATTAAGTGGAATTCATCAGTATGCTCCTCGAAAAACTCTAACACAATCCGAGCCTTGTGACATGGGGCGTTGTCCTGCTGGTATATTCCATTTCCAGTTGGGAAGACAGACGCCATGTAAGGGTGCAACTGATCCAC